>CM063181.1:38186800-40709300 GCA_031835075.1 Saguinus oedipus
GGGGTGGGCAGTCCTGGTGTCTGCACTCTGATTAGACTATCGTGAGAAGTAGTGTCCGGGGTGGGCAGTCCTGGTGCCTGCACTCTGATTAGACTATCGTCGTGAGAAGTAGTGTCCGGGGTCGGCAGTCCTGGTGTCTGCACTCTGATTAGACTATCGTGAGAAGTAGTGTCCGGGGTGGGCAGTCCTGGTGTCTGCACTCTGATTAGACTATCGTGAGAAGTAGTGTCCGGGGTGGGCAGTCCTGGTGCCTGCACTCTGATTAGACTATCGTGAGAAGTAGTGTCCAGGGTGGGCAGTCCTGGTGTCTGCACTCTGATTAGACTATCGTGAGAAGTAGTGTCCGGGGTGGGCAGTCCTGGTGTCTGCACTCTGATTAGACTATCGTGAGAAGTAGTGTCCGGGGTGGGCAGTCCTGGTGCCTGCACTCTGATTAGACTATCGTGAGAAGTAGTGTCCGGGGTGGGCAGTCCTGGTGTCTGCACTCTGATTAGACTATCGTGAGAAGTAGTGTCCGGGGTCGGCAGTCCTGGTGTCTGCACTCTGATTAGACTATCGTGAGAAGTAGTGTCCGGGGTGGGCAGTCCTGGTGTCTGCACTCTGATTAGACTATCGTGAGAAGTAGTGTCCGGGGTGGGCAGTCCTGGTGCCTGCACTCTGATTAGACTATCGTGAGAAGTAGTGTCCGGGGTGGGCAGTCCTGGTGCCTGCACTCTGATTAGACTATCGTCGTGAGAAGTAGTGTCCGGGGTGGGCAGTCCTGGTGCCTGCACTCTGATTAGACTATCGTGAGAAGTAGTGTCCAGGGTGGGCAGTCCTGGTGTCTGCACTCTGATTAGACTATCGTGAGAAGTAGTGTCCGGGGTGGGCAGTCCTGGTGTCTGCACTCTGATTAGACTATCGTGAGAAGTAGTGTCCGGGGTGGGCAGTCCTGGTGTCTGCACTCTGATTAGACTATCGTGAGAAGTAGTGTCCGGGGTGGGCAGTCCTGGTGCCTGCACTCTGATTAGACTATCGTGAGAAGTAGTGTCCGGGGTGGGCAGTCCTGGTGTCTGCACTCTGATTAGACTATCGTGAGAAGTAGTGTCCAGGGTGGGCAGTCCTGGTGTCTGCACTCTGATTAGACTATCGTGAGAAGTAGTGTCCAGGGTGGGCAGTCCTGGTGTCTGCACTCTGATTAGACTATCGTGAGAAGTAGTGTCCGGGGTGGGCAGTCCTGGTGTCTGCACTCTGATTAGACTATCGTCGTGAGAAGTAGTGTCCAGGGTGGGCAGTCCTGGTGTCTGCACTCTGATTAGACTATCGTGAGAAGTAGTGTCTGGGGTTGGCAGTCCTGGTGTCTGCACTCTGATTAGACTATCGTGAGAAGTAGTGTCCAGGGTGGGCAGTCCTGGTGTCTGCACTCTGATTAGACTATCGTCGTGAGAAGTAGTGTCCAGGGTGGGCAGTCCTGGTGTCTGCACTCTGATTAGACTATCGTCGTGAGAAGTAGTGTCCGGGGTGGGCAGTCCTGGTGTCTGCACTCTGATTAGACTATCGTCGTGAGAAGTAGTGTCCAGGGTGGGCAGTCCTGGTGTCTGCACTCTGATTAGACTATCGTGAGAAGTAGTGTCCGGGGTTGGCAGTCCTGGTGTCTGCACTCTGATTAGACTATCGTGAGAAGTAGTGTCCAGGGTGGGCAGTCCTGGTGTCTGCACTCTGATTAGACTATCGTGAGAAGTAGTGTCCAGGGTGGGCAGTCCTGGTGTCTGCACTCTGATTAGACTATCGTGAGAAGTAGTGTCCAGGGTGGGCAGTCCTGGTGCCTGCACTCTGATTAGACTATCGTGAGAAGTAGTGTCCAGGGTGGGCAGTCCTGGTGTCTGCACTCTGATTAGACTATCGTCGTGAGAAGTAGTGTCCAGGGTGGGCAGTCCTGGTGTCTGCACTCTGATTAGACTATCGTGAGAAGTAGTGTCTGGGGTTGGCAGTCCTGGTGTCTGCACTCTGATTAGACTATCGTGAGAAGTAGTGTCCAGGGTGGGCAGTCCTGGTGCCTGCACTCTGATTAGACTATCGTGAGAAGTAGTGTCCAGGGTGGGCAGTCCTGGTGCCTGCACTCTGATTAGACTATCGTGAGAAGTAGTGTCCAGGGTGGGCAGTCCTGGTGTCTGCACTCTGATTGGACTATCGTGAGAAGTAGTGTCCAGGGTGGGCAGTCCTGGTGTCTGCACTCTGATTAGACTATCGTGAGAAGTAGTGTCCGGGGTGGGCAGTCCTGGTGTCTGCACTCTGATTAGACTATCGTGAGAAGTAGTGTCCAGGGTGGGCAGTCCTGGTGTCTGCACTCTGATTAGACTATCGTGAGAAGTAGTGTCCGGGGTCGGCCGTCCTGGTGTCTGCACTCTGATTAGACTATCGTGAGAAGTAGTGTCCAGGGTGGGCAGTCCTGGTGTCTGCACTCTGATTAGACTATCGTGAGAAGTAGTGTCCAGGGTGGGCAGTCATGGTGTCTGCACTCTGATTAGACTATCGTGAGAAGTAGTGTCTAGGGTGGGCAGTCCTGGTGTCTGCACTCTGATTAGACTATCGTGAGAAGTAGTGTCCGGGGTGGGCAGTCCTGGTGTCTGCACTCTGATTAGACTATCGTGAGAAGTAGTGTCCGGGGTGGGCAGTCCTGGTGTCTGCACTCTGATTAGACTATCGTGAGAAGTAGTGTCCGGGGTGGGCAGTCCTGGTGTCTGCACTCTGATTAGACTATCGTGAGAAGTAGTGTCCGGGGTCGGCAGTCCTGGTGCCTGCACTCTGATTAGACTACCGTTGTGACAAGCTCTTGGCTGTTTTCTCAGCTTCTCAGCGTGGTCCCGGGTGCTGTGGGAGCCAGGTTCTCCAGCCTGTTTCTTCATCCCTGAGCAGCCAGCTTGCTATCCTGCCAGTAAATTCGTTTTACACTCATGTTGGCCCAAGTCAGTCTCTGCTGATTGCAGTCAAGTATCCTAACAGGCACACTAGCACGTAACAGGGACTGAATGACTGCTGGAAATCCCCAGCTCTGAGCTCTGTCATGACACCACGTGGGATTCCCCCGCCCCGTACCTAAGCAGCTCCCTGCAAACCTGGCAGGCTTAAAGATGCTTAGAGATTGGAAGATGTCACTGCATGGTCGCCCTCTCAGCCGTAATATAAGCATCAAAAAGTCAAACCGGGGGGCTGGCGTTTCTCAAGAAGAGCACTTTAATGCTTTTAAAAAATATATTAAATTATTCCCTTTCTTTTTCCCTTTTGTCTCTGGCAGCCCCATTCTGTTGGTGACCTCGAGCCTTTCTTAGCACGTAACCTCTGGAAAGTACAATCAAATAAAACAACAAATGTGATTGTGCTTTGTAAACCGTACAGAACCAAGATACATGAAAGGCATTATTATTAGGTTAAAAAAGGCAAAGGAAATTGGTGTATGAAATGCTCAGCTGGTTTGAAACATTAAAATCATTTAAAACCGTGCTTTACAAGGCTGCCTAATTGCAAAAGCTATAAACTGTCTTGGGAAAACAACCGTAAAAAAGGCATGACGTTTCAAAACGTAATACAAACCAATACTATCTCCTGAGGGTTATCGTGGCAGAACTGTTATTTTGGTTTAATGGGACACTTAAAAAAGACAATTAGATCTTTAGACTCTGGCAGAATCAAAGCATATAATGAAATGAAGATAGCAGTATATTGGAGGATAATGTTATATAAGGAGATGATTTTGGTGAACTTTATTTGAATCAGGATGATTCATAATTGTATAATTAGATACTTCAATTTAAACATGAAATTCAGTAAATTATGCAAGTAGCAAACAGAGCATCTCTCCCTGATATTTTTCAATGAAATATATTAATGAGACACTGACATTGGGTTTTTTTTTTTCAGACAACAAGTTGTGATTGGTTGATAGCTCGATGTCTGCAAACATTTCCACTTTGGTTGAAACATGAGTATTCAGGGTACCAGTTCTTTCTCCTGTGTTCGCACATCACTGCCTGAAGCCTGAGTCCCTGGAGATGTCCTGTGCCATCACAGCCTTGGAGCCCTGGAGGTTGCCAGGTGTCCCCATCAGCAGTGCGTTATGGGACCTGCTCACAGAGTCACAGGGTGGGCCTTTGCCTGCAGAGCAGACTTCCCTGCCTTCGACCCTCTGCTTGCCAGTGGCATTGGTTGTGAAATCTCAGACTGGTGATTTGACTCTGGAATGAGACTGGCTTTCCTGTCCCTTCCTCTGCCATCTTGGTTCAGCTGTTTCAGTCAGGATCCACCTGGGGCAAGGGCACATTGGACGCATATGAAGTGATGAATTCATTCACTGAAGGTTAGACATTGGGGTACAGTTTTGTAAACTGCACAGCTCATCTCCCTTATAATGTCTCAGTTGAGATCTCATTCACCCTAGGATTAGACACAATTTTCAGTATCTTTGCAGCCCTTTTATGCAGGCGAGAAAGCTGCAGAGGATGATCACTTGCCTGAGACCTAGTGGCTAGTGGTAAAAGAGAGATCAAACTCAGGCTGTGCGCTGGTTAGATAATTTGGTCTCTGTGCAAAATGAAAACATGGAACTTCCTGTTCAAAAATTATTAAGAATTTCAAGAGGCCAACAGCATGAAACCAAGCTTGGGGCTCCTGCTGGCCTACATAGGTGGCATGTCCATGAAGCCAGCCCTGGACAGCTGGTGGTATTCCAAATGCCAGCTCCTTCAAGGATGGCATTGGTCTTTAAGGGTGTACCTTCTTCTTTCTTTTCTGAATTCTAAACCGGTTGAGAAAACCAAAATTGCCGGGCCAATGGTAATAAAAAAATGCCAGCTTTATTTTGGATAAAGGCAAGGCTTTATTTTGGATTGTGACATGTGGTGCGTGGCCACAGCGGGCTGCCTGATTCTGAACCCGGAATGACAGACTTGTCCCCAGTGGCTCTGGAAAAGGAGAACTTTCTCCCAGAAGAGACAGAGCCTTTCCTGCTAAGCTGTCAGCATGGTAGTAGCAGACAAAGCTAGCTCGCCACAGACAGTGAATTCCAAAGAGGAAGAGAAAAAGGAGGAGCTCGTCTGCATGTCTCAGTTCCTGTTCCCCAAACTCAGGAGTCACAGACCTCACGTCTCCTCTAGGGAGGAGGGAGTAGAGCCTAGGTGTGTCCTGTTGAGGATTATTCCTGAATGTGATTGGCTCTTCCACAATAGTTCTTAGTAATGCCTCCTTGTACTCACACTCTTGTTTAATCCCCTCACCTGAGCATGGACCAGAGCTTAGCGATCGCTTCTACCAAATAGAAGTGATGTCACTTCCAAGGTTTCGACGGCTCTGATGAAGCCAAGTCACCGTACTGTGAGCTGCTTTACGGCCAGCCAGGAGAAGAGGCTCTCGCTCCGGGGAACTGAGTCCTGTCAACAGCTGTTCGAGGGAACGAGGATGCGGATCCACCTGGATGCCTTGAAATGACGGCGGCGCTGAAGAACATGATGCTCGCCTCATTGTGAGTGTCTCCTCCTCCTTCTCCCTTCTCCCCTTCTTCCCCTTTTTCCTGCTCATGCTCTCTTCGTGTTTCATTGTGATTTGCAATGTGATTTGCATGGATTAGCGATTTGTGATTTTCTCTTTTTAAACCAACGTGAACTATTTCCAAATACAGTAACCTATGCACTCGGCCACTCTTTCCAACTCAGGTCTTCTTTTCTTTTTCTACGCAATGCCCTCCTTGGCTTCAGGTGACCCCACGAGCACCTGCATCGGGCACCTCAGCTCTTTGCAACACAGTGTGAAAGCTCGTAGCCAGGACTGGCTCGACAGTTTCTTCATTAGTCTTTCTGACTAGAGTATTATGCAGCTCCAATTCTATCTTCTCTCTTCCTGCCTGTCATGTGACTGAAAAAACAAATTGGCCCTTCTTAAAAGCCTTTAGAGTGTCCTCGTTGCCTAGGTAAGGGCCATACCTCTTAGCTTTCACATTCAAGATGTTTCACAATTTAGTCCACACTGACCTGGTAATTCTGACCCAGGGGAAAGAGGAAGGAACCACTGATTAATGGGGAGACCAACTGAGAGACTTTTGCAAGTATCCAGGTATGTAATGAAGCCTCACGTTAGTAGGCGGCAGTGCTCCCAAAGATCTAGTGTGCTTCATTCATTCATTCCACAATCATTTATTGCCTAGGCATTTTTTGAGATGCCAAGGAATTCAAAGGGGAACAAAACAATTCTTGCTCCGTAAGGCATTCCTCCGGGGAGAAGCAGACAATCAACAAACATACAAAAAATAAGATACGGATTATCATGAGTGATGAGTAAGTGCTACGATAAAAATAGATCATGGAGACGGGGAGTGGACATATTCACAGTTATTGCAGTGTAAAATGTGGTAGTCAGGGGAGGCTTCCAGGAAAAAGTGACGTTTGGGCAAATGATCACAGATCGTGCAGAGCCTTGCAAGCCATTGGAAGGCCCTGGGTTGCTGAGGAGAAGCGGTTTTGATCACTGAGTGGGGACATGTGTCTTCTGTTCTGGTAAAGCGGATAAGCTTTGACCAGTCACTTTGCCTCTGTAAGCCTCACCTCAAAGAGATGTACACTTTAAAAGAGATTGTGCAGGTAGACAGAACACTCATTCATTTATTCCATGCACAAAACTTTATTGAGTGCCTTCTATATGCCACTGACCGTACCTGGCGCATATAAACCCACACGTGTGTCGACACATATTATAATTACCAAAAAGAGACAAACTGGCAGGTGGGTTTTGTCATAGCTTTTTTCAAAATGGCAACTGCTGCAACCTTGGCCTGATTCACTGGGGACTATGACTGCTGCAACCTTGGCCTGATTCACTGGGGACTATGGGAAAGATCAGTTTCATGCGTCACTGTAGACCTCTTCCTTGGACCTTATATCCGACTTCTCGTGCAAGAGGCCATCAACCTCCCTCCGCCTGAGGTCATGTGGCTGGAGGGAAATCCCCAAAGATCTTATGAAAAATAGTCAACGGCACAATTGCCAACAAGGGCTCCATAGTAGAAGATCCTGTTCCTTTCAATTTTCAGTGTGAGTCAACTACTGAATTTTTTTCACACTGAACTTGATGTTGGGGACAGACACGGAGCTCCCAGACATGGTAGAAAGGGCCCTTCATGGTAGCACAACCCCAGGATTTGAAGTTTCCCTAGAAAAGTTGACAAATCCATCATCTGTTTGGGTCATCTCATTCCACAACGAATGCGTGGAGCTCTGCAGGAGAGGTCCATGGCTGCCTACATTAATTGGTGAAATAAAAAGAACCCTAAGCCCTTTAGATGCCGGGATTGATGTGTCTCCCCTGACCTCTGAACTCAGTCTCTTTCCAATTTCACCAAATTGAATTCAGTGCCTGCCAGGTACTGGACACAGGGCTGGTCATCGGAGTATAAAAATGAATGAGACAGAGCCTTTGCCCTTGAGGAGCTCCCTGTCTAGTGGGTGAGACACAGACACACAAACAACGATGATGGGCCCTGACAAGGGTTGTCAAAGAGGCAGACACAAAGGGCCGTGGAAGACGGTGAAGACAGCGGGGAATCCGCCTGGATGCGCGTGGTGGAGTGGTGTGTCTGTGCATTAATGAAGGCTACAAATGTCTTCAAGACACCATGGATTGTAAGCTGTTTCTGCTTTAACAACAGCTTTTGGGTAAACAGTAAGAAGTGCTGCCACATCAAATGGCCACATCAACTGTGATAAGCGTACCAATGACCGAACGGTTAACGTTGTGAAAATACAGTTTGAACTCCCTTTCTCCAGAGTTTGGTGTCTCCTGCACCGGAATGTGGACTCAGAGAAAGTCTCTTCTCAGCATCAGGTGGGCAGGACCAGCTGAGAGGCCCAGTTTGCAGCTTGGAGAGACCTGAACTCAGGTAGAGGCCACTAGCCAGGCACAAAACCCAACTGGCTGGCCGACACCGGAGGTGTGAGGGCATGGAGGAAATCATTGCCCCACAACCCCTTCCAAGGAAAATAGAATGCGTGCTGGCAAGAAACATTTCAATAAGATGTTTCTGAGGGTGTCGGTGAGGGGGATCTTCAAAATGTCTGCTCAGGCTGCTAACTGCCTTCCAGGGAGGCTGCAACTGGGACAGTTGTAGGGGCTCTGGTTTTGCAAAGAGACGTGCAGGCTCAGAGCCAAATTGCTGTGACGGTGGAGGACAGGCTAGGGTGGGAACTAAGAAGCAGGCCTCCTTCACCCGCCCTTCCCCTCTCCTTTAAATAAATGCAGAATAGAAATATTGAAAGAATATCCATTGGAAGGTGGATGACACTTCCCTGCCTGGAGGTCCCACTGTTTCTGTGCAGCTCTGGCTGAAAAGCAGCATTCAGAAGGAATAAGTGTCAACCCAGAGGCTGGGCTGGTATGTGGAAACTGGAGGAGAGGCTGTGGGTGCAGTTTCTGGAGCCACTAGAGCAACGCAGCTGTATTCAGAATGGAGGTGAGGAGGTGGGAGATGGGCCTGGGGCTGTTCCCCAGGCTCTGCAGCCTACTGCAGGGGTGTTACAGGACACTGTCACCAATGTGGGCTGGGGAGGAACTGCTCAGAGTGCTGAGGCTATTCGGACCACGTCCGCATTCCAGGATGTGAATCTTGTGGCTTCCTAATTATTGCCTGCTGGATTATCTTTTCTTTTACCAACAACTGCCTTCCTAAGTCACTGTCTATATTGTTTGTTTTCATACTGCTGATGAAGACGTACCCGAGACTGGGCGATTTATGAAAGAAAGAGGTTTAGTTGGACTTAGAGTTCCACATGGCTGGGGAAGCCTCACAAGCATAGCAGAAGGCAAGGAGAAGCAAGTCGTATCTTTAATGGAAGGCAGCAAAGAGAGAATGAGGAAGATGCAAACGTAGGAACCCCTGATAAAATGACGAGATCTCGTAGACTAATTCACCACCATGAGAACACTATGGGAAGATCTACCCCCATGATTCAATTACCTCACCCCAGGTCCCTCCCACAACACATGAGAATTATGGGAGTCCAATTCAAGATGAGATTTGGGTGGGGACACAGGCCAAACTATTGCTGCCTTTACCAGATGTGTGTGTGTGTGTGCATGTGCTTGTGTGCAGTGTGTGCGCGTGTGTGCATTCATGAGTGTGTGTTTAGGGGGTGGAGAACTTGGGAGCAAAGGATGGTGAAAAGGACAAAATATAGACCAGAAAGACCTCCCTGGGTCACGGCATTCTGAAGACTGCCCTGAGTTGAACCGGGCCCTGTGGGAAGGGAGAAGAGTCGGCCATCTTAACTGAGACCACAGTAGTTTGAATCCCACGGGCTTCTGTTTCAATCTTGTCTATGGTATTGACCCCTGTGGTACTCAGCAAGTTATTTAGTCTCTCCACAGTTTCGGTGTCCTTGTCTGTAATGTCTGTCTTGTAGGACTATTGGCCCAATTAATTAAAATCGTGTATCGTCGAGGGTATAGCATTGTGCTTAATACATGCTACATGCTTAATAAATAGTATCTATTGTTGTTATACGAACTATATATTCATATTAGGACCCATTTTCTACTCAGTTCAAACCAAACCCTAAAATAGCTGCACTCAGCAGTCAATGGCCAAAAGTCTGTATCATGAATTTCCAAAGAAGGCAATCTCTTCATTAAAACCTGAGGCGAAGTACAAAGGCCCAGGTTCTCCCATTTTCTTGCTGAAAGATCTTGACTAACTCAGTTGACTTTTATGAGTGGATTTTCCTACCTAATAAGTGGAAAAGGAGGCTCACAGCACTGGTATGATTGCCTAAAACAGAATTACCCACATTCTAGGGTTGCGGACACACACTGGGACCCTCTTCCCAGAAAAAGGGAAGCCTGATGAGTGTACCTTATCAGCTAGGATTTCCACCTTGCTTCTCCTGTCAAGGCCGACTTCTTAGTGCCCATAACTGGCTTATGGTGGGTGCTATATGGATATGTGTTAAATAAATAAGTGACATAACTTACAGTGACACTCTGGATCCATTTATTCATCTATCCATTCAAGAAACACACGTGGCTCAAGCAAAATTTCTTTCTTTCTTTCTTTTTTGGGGGATAGGGTCTCACTCTGTCACCCAGGTTGGAATGCAGTGGCATCATCATAGCTCACTGCAGCCTCAAACTCCTCGGCACAAGTGATCCTCCTGCCTTGGACTCCCGAGGTGCTAGGGTGACAGGCATGAGACACCACACTCAGCCTAAGACAAGATTTCTCAGCAAGTGGATGCTCCCAGCCACCTGCTCATGTTGAGCCCTTTCCTCTCCTTCTGAGGGAGGATTTGCCCTTTGTCATCCTGCTTCCCCAGACTTGAGGAAGGGCACAAAAATGGGAACTAGGTGGAGAGAGGCAGAGTTCCAAATATATGTGAGAAAAGGAGAAAGGACACTTGCAAACCAGAATCTGACAAGACTAGGTGTAGATCCAAAAGAAAGGAGATTGAAGAGATACCTGCACTCCTGGGTTTATTGCAGCACTGTTCACAATAGCCAAGACTTAGAGGCAACCCTAAGTGTCCATCAACAGAAAAATGGGGCCAGGCATGGTGGCTGCTCATGCCCGTAATGCCAGTACTTTGGGAGGCTGAGGTTGGAGGACCCTTAAACCGGGGAGTTTGAGGCCGGTCTGGGCAATATAGTGGGAACTCGTCTCCATAAAAAATAAAAAAGTAGCCGAGTGTAGTGGTGCACACTTGAAGTCCTAACTACTTGGGAGGTTGAGGGGGAGGATCGCTGGAGCCCAGGTAATTGAATTTGAGTCTGCAGTGACCCATGATTGTGCCACTGCACTCCAGCCTGTGCAACAGAGTGACACCCTGTCCCCGTTAAAAAAAAAAGCAGACAAATGGATAAGGAAAATGTGGCACATTTGCACAACGGAGTACCATTCGGCCATAGAAAACTAAGGTCCTGTCATTTGTGACAACATGGATAGGACGTAGATCTCAGGACACTATATTAAGTGAAATAAGTCAGCCGCAGAAGGACAAACTTCGCTTGTTCTCACTCATTTGTGGGAGCTAAAAATTAAAACATCTCAACTTATGGTGATAGAGACACAGAGGCAGAGAGTTAAAAATTAAATCGTCTCAACTCATGGCAAATGCTGGTTGCTAGAGGCTGGGAAGGGTAGTTGGTGGGGAAGGAGGGTAGTTAATGGGTATAAAAATATCATTAGGTAGAATGAATAAGAGCTAGTATTTTACAGCGTAACAGAGTGACTACAGTCAACAATTATTTATTGTACATTTAAAAATAACCAAGAGTGTAATTCGATGGTTTATAACACAAAGGACACATGCTTGAGGTGACAGACATCCTATTTACCCTGATGTGATTATTATACCCTGTATGCCTGTATCAAAATATCTCGTGTACCCCAGAAACATATATACAACTACTATATACCCCCAAGAAAAGCCAAAAAGAGAAGCAGATTTACCTAAGGAGGGATGGGGAGAGACAGGTGAGGTAAGAAGGCAGGGAAGTCGGAGGAAGAACCAGCCACAGGGCCTCCGGGTCTGTGAGGGAAAGTGTTTGCGGATGTGGCTGGCGAAAGGTAGGGGTGGCAGCAGGAGGGAGGCTCCAGAGCAATTTCAGAGCAGAAGGGAGCTGGGGAGGAGAAGGCGTTTTGGATGAGCATCACTGTAAGTTGTATGTCGTGTCCCTTTGCTGTTCTTGGAGATACCTAGGTGAACAGCGGGATCCCTTTTCACTGTGTTGGCTGCAGGACTGTGGTTCTTTCAATTCAACTGCACCCACATGGGGCTCAGGATTTATAAGCTTTGTACAAATAATGAGCATTTACCATATGCTAGAATCTAGGTGAGGAGGCAGGGACACAGAAATCTATCATAAAACAGCCATGCCGGCCCGGTGTGGTGGCTCACGCCTGTAATCCCAGAACTTTGGGAGCCTGAGGTGGGCGGATCACTTGAGGTCAGGCGTCCAAGACCAGCTTGGCCAACATGGTGAAACCCCGTTTCTACTAAAAACACAAAGATTAGCTGGGTGTGATGGTGCCCGCCTATAATCCCAGATGAGGCTGAGGCAGGAGAATTACTTGAACCCCGGAGGCAGAGGTTGCAGTGAGCTGAGATCACGCCGCTGCACTCCAGCCTGGGTGACTCCAGCCTTGTTCTGAGTGAGTCTCAAAACAAACAAGCAAACAAACAGACAGACACCCAGCCATGCCTCCAGGAGCTCATGAGCCAGAAGGAGCACCAGATTTTACATATGTGTGCACACACACAGACATTCCCTCTCTCTCTCTCATACTCATCCAGGCACCAAGGCTCAAATGCCACAGTGGAGAATCAAACAAAGTGCTCTTGGTATAATCAAGGAAGTCTTTACAGAGGAGGTGCCATTTGAGCCAGGCCTTGAAGGGGAAGGGATCCAAATCCTTGTGGAGTTCACAGCCTAAAAAGGAATATAAATATGCATGTGTGTGTTTAAAAGTATTAATATTCACATATGATATGGGATATGTCTAATGAGCATATGGATAAGGTACCTTGGGAGCACCGAGGAGAGAGGGGCTGAAACTGCCCCTGAGAGTCAGAGAGAATCACAGGGGTGATGACCCTTAATCTGGGTCTTGAAGGAGGCATAGAAGCTCACCAGGTAAAAATATTGCAAAGAACGTCATTCGGAGTCTAGACAGAGGGGACATTGTGTGCAAAGTCCTGGCGGCCTCAGTGCCTTGGTCCCATGGATGGGTGGGATGGGACGTCTGAAGCTTTGTCCTGGCCTGCTCATGGCTAGATAGTTGTTGCTCTGGTGTTTCAAGGGAACATAAGAACAGACCAGAGTTTGTTAAAACAAGCTGTGCTCTCAGGGGTGAGTCCAGCCAATCACACAGTGAAGACATTCGTATCTTTCCAAGAAAGTAAAATCGCCTGGATTTGGCTCTGCGCATCCACCCAAAGGATCTTCTGTGTTTCACAGAAAGAAGCCACTGAGGTTTAGAGGAGCTGCAGCTCTGGAACCCGGAGCCTCTTCCAGTGGTGGGAGTGGTGGGAGGGAACTGCGACTACGGCCTAAACTCTGTTCCAGCACCTCAAAGGCGTTGCCTACTACGTGTTTACGTTTCCCTGGTTTCAGATGTCTCTCTCCTGATTGTCCAGATAATTGTCAATATAAGAATGTGGAGGAACCGGAGGTGACCAGGCGGGACAGCCAAGGAAGACCCGGTGGTGAGATGTGATTTTGAGCCAGGCCCGGGAGGATGCGGAGCGTCTAGGTGAGTGGGTCAGGGGAGGATGGACCTGTGGGCAAGAGACTTAATGAGTGGGTCAGGGGAGGATGGACCTGTGGGCAAGAGACTTAATGAGTGGGTCAGGGGAGGATGGACCTGTGGGCAAGCGACTTAATGAGTGGGTCAGGGGAGGATGGACCTGTGGGCAAGCAACTTAAATTTACTCAGCCTCGCTTTGCTCAGCTGTAAGCCAGGTACCATCGTATTATTTCATGGAGTTTGAGGATTAAATGAGAAATATGCTCCTACGCTACAGAACGGAACAGGTGATACTAACTCCACATTCCCGTTGAGCAGACTGAGGCCTGGTGCACAGCAGGCACTCGGCGAACGGCAGTATTAACGGTCATGGTCACGTCGTCCTCCTCATTCCAGGTGTGTGGGTCCGCGTAAAGGGCGTGGATGCAGAAGGTTTCTGATGACCTTCTTTGTTGCTATTTCTCCAGTCTCTAGAACAGCACCTGCAAGGCTGTGGGCCGTGGCTCACGCCTGTAATCCCAGCACTTTGGGGGGCTGAGGCGGGCAGATCACGAGGTCACGAGTTGGAGACAGCCTGGCCAACATAGTGAAACCCCATCTCTGCTAAAAATACCAAAATAAATTAGCCAGGCATGGTGGCAGGTGCCTGTAATCCCAGCTACTCGGGAGGCTGAGGCAGGAGTATTGTTTGAACCCAGGAGGTGGAGGTTACAGTGAGCTGAGATCACGCCACTGCACTCCAGCCTGGGCAACAGAGACTTTGCCTCAAAAAAAAAAAAGAACAACACTTGCACCTAGAAGGCACCCAGGAAAGACTTGCTCAATGAATAAAATCCCAGCTCCTCCAGTTACTGCCTCAGCGACTTCAGACAAGCTACTTAACCTCTCTGTGTTTCAGTTCCCTTACCTTTAGGAAGGGGGTAATAATACCCGCCGCAATGAATTATTGAAAACGATACAATGGTTCCCAACTAAATACATCCTGGTGGAATCAAGGAAGTCTTCACAGAGGAGGTGCCATTAGAGCTGGGCCTTGAAGGGGAAGGGATCCAAGTTCCTGCCTGAAAGAAATACATATGTGTATGTGCATGTAAAAATATTAATATTCACATGTAAAACGGGACATTAAATATAACATATGCTATTCGATATACATATAATTATATGTCCACATATACATGTAAATGATACAATGTTTACATATAATGTGGGCGCAGAGCCTGATTTGGCAGTGGTGCAGTGTCCGGTTGGAAAATCCTCACATTTCCTCTTTCGCGTGTTCATGGATATAGTCATGGACTTGAGGGATGTTTTTTCCACCCTTATGTTTTTAGAGCATCCCTCCTTCTGAAGACCACGGCCTGAGACTTGTCATGTAGACCTCTTACCAGGAATACAGCGATGGGTAACGGGAAAGGCTCTTGGTCTGGGAGAGAAAGGGGCAGTGTGTGTAATGGTTCGTGACACTGGCTGTGGGCGCTGTGTGATCTTGGGCGTGTTATTTCACTTATCCGAGCCTCAGTCCTGCAGCTGCAAAATGAAAATTGCCAAGCACCCACCTTAGAGCACAGAACACTCTTTAAATGGTAGTGAAACAAATGCCTGGGTGGAGGCTGCAAAGGACGGGCTCTTGTGCTGAACTTCCTCTTAAACAAATGGCTTTCCCTCCACACAGTCCCTGGGGCCCACAGTCACGGACAAAGGTAATTTAATTACACGGTTGGCAAGGAAAGATGCTGCTCCCTCGCAGTTATCATTGTATGAATTTTTGGAGATATACATGAGAAATGGTTGCAAGAGCTGCCTTCAAAACTCTTTCCTGACCTCACTCCGAGGTGCTTTCCATTTGGATTTGTCTTCTGCCTGTATTTTTTTAAAAACTTCACCTCCATAAAGAAGAGGCTGACAAGATCTCCCAGGAAGAAACAAATTAATCCTGCTTGCAAACTGCACAGGGTTATGTTCAGGCCTTGGATGGCTGACAAGGATCCCATTGGCTTTGGCAGAGAGAGCCCTGACTGGGGACAGGTGAGGGGGCATTACTAAGCATTTGACTTCAGCAGTTCAGTTCAGCCAGCATTTATCTGGCATCTCCTCGATGTACTAAGCATTGGGAATGTACAGACTGACCAAGGTATGGTCCTTGCTCTCAAGGAGCTCACAGTCTACTGGGGAAAAAGATATAGACACAATTAAAAGTCCTGCAGAACAGAACACATAAAGGACGTTGGGGCAGGGGTCCCCTGGGGGAACAGTGAGGCCAAGAAAGCAGGGGAGCTTCCTTGATAAGGTCATACCCTCTCTGGTTGGGAAGGAGTATTCCATCTTTTATCACAGGCTTCCAGAACTCTTGAGAGCTCTTCAATTCATCTAATCAGTGCACCCCTTCCCTCCCCTCTCCTCCCCTCCCCTCTCCTCCCCTCTCCTCCCCTTTCCTTCCCTCCTTTCTTTCCTTCCTTCCTTCCTTCCTTTCTTCCCTCCCTCCTTTCTTTCCTTCCTTCCTTCCTTCCTTCCTTCCTTCCTTCCTTCCTTCCTTCCTTCCTTCCTTCCTTCCTTCCTTCCTTCCTTCTTGCTCACTTGCTCGCTCAGGCAGAAGTGCAGTGGTATGATCACGGCTCACTGCAGCTTCGACCTGGGGAGCTCAAGCAATCCTCCCGCCTCAGCCTCCTGAGTAGCTGGGACTACAGGCATGCACCACCATGCCTAGCTAATTTTTGTATTTTTTTGTAGAAACGGGGTTTTGCCACGTTGCCCAAGTGGGTCTTGAACTCCTGGCCTCAAGTGATCCACCTGCCTGGGCCTCCCAAAGTGCTGTGATTATAGGCATGCGCCACAGCACAGCCACATATATATATTTTTGAACTTTCAGAACTTATCCTCACTCCAGTTTGTTTTTGAGAAATGCCAATCACGCCTTTGGACAGCGACTTATTTGGTCTTTAAAGATATATATTCATTCATTCAGCACACTTTTGTTAGGGTCTTGATTTTGGCTGCCATATGGCAGATGGAGCGAGAGTGTGAGAGGCCCTAGGAAACAGATGCGAGAGAAGGATACTGCCCAGTCCACAGGGACCTGACGAAGAGCTGAGCCCAGAAGAGGTGCTGGGGATGGAAAGGAGAAGGATTCAAGGGCCATGAAGGGGCAGAATCTATAGGACCTGATGGTAGATCTGTATGAAGTGAGGGGGGAAAAGGGGCTAGACTGTGCTTGGGTTGAGTTATCTATGGTTGATGTCTGAAGCCATTTAGTCCATGATAATGATTTTCTAGTAAGTCGGCCAGTGTTTAGACAGAGTCACCTGTGTACTACCAGCAAGATATGCCTGTAAGGCACACACAAGCTGACTTTAGACGGAATTAACCTTAAAACATAAAGTGAGATAGTACGTTCCTCACCCCATTCTCCTTTCTTCATTCCCTCTTGTAACAACGCGGGGACGTTTCAGTTTGAGGCCAATAAGAGCGAAACAGCTTTCTGACTCTTCTTTTTTTTTTTTGAGACAGAGTTTCGCTCTTGTTACCCAGGCTGGAGTGCAATGGCACGATCTCGGCTCACCGCAGCCTCTGCCTCCTGGGTTCAGGCAATTCTCCTGCCTCAGCCTCCTGAGTAGCTGGGATTACAGGCACGTGCCACCGTGCCCAGCTAATTTTTTGTATTTTTAGTAGAGACGGGGTTTCACCATGTTGACCAGGATGGTCTCGATCTCTTGACCTCGTGATCCACCCGCCTCGGCCTCCCAAAGTGCTGGGATTACAGGCTTGAGCCACCGCGCCCGGCTTTTACTTTTGTTTTTTTTTCTGCCTCTTCTTAATCTTTTTTTTTCTGAACGAAGCTAAGAGCCTTACAGAAGTAACGGCATTTGGCTGGAATTCAACAATAATGTTGTATTTTCATTGTAGTCCTTTTTTTGTTTCCTTTTATTTATAGCGAGTACTTTTCATTTTTCCTATGTCGAGTTCCTTTTGTAAGTAAATTTATTTAAATTTTAAAAGGGAGCTAGTCTAAAGAGGGAACACACTACGAAGATGTGGCAAACATTGTACGGGTTTCATTTGAAGGTGCAAAGGTTGAGGAAACACATCCCTAGTCCCACTCATCCTGCACGTGCTGTTACAGACGGTGTCTACCGTAGATGATTCAAAGGGCATGAAGAACAGATCAGAGTTATTAGGTTTGTGCAAAAGTAATTGCGGTTTTTGGCTGTGCGAGGTGGCTCCAGCCTATAATCCATCACTTTGGGAGGCCAAGGCGGCTAGATCACTTGAGGTCAGGACTTTAAGAGCAGTCTGGCCAACATGGTAAAACCCTGTCTCTACTAAGAATACAAAGAAGTTAGATGGGCATGATGGAGGGTGCCTGTAATCCCAGAAACCTGGGAGGCTGAGGCAGGAGAATCACTTGAACCTGGGAAGCGGAAGCAACAGTGAGACGAGATTGTGACGCTGCACTCCAGGCTGGGCAACAGAGGGAGACTCCATCTCAAAACAAAAGTAATTGCATTTTTTGCCATTACTTTCAATGGCAAAAACCGCAATTACTTTTGCACCAACCTAATAATAACATCATCATGAAGTGCTAAAGTGGGTAATCCTGACCTTAACCCAAGGGGTTAGATGAACAGCTTTTCCTAGTGCACATGGCCAATAATTTTATTTTTTGCTCAAATAGGGTAATATCTCCATATTTTCTGGTTTATCTAAGGGAAGCAGTGTAATGTCATGCATTTCCGAATAAAGGAGGGGAGGAGTGCAGAAAGAGCGGCAGAGGAAGAGGCAGCTCACAGTTTTCACGACATGGGGTTTCACCTTATTCGTATATTTTCTTCTTCCCAGCAGTTCCATCCAGCATATTGTATCATCTGAGTCTCTCAGCAATAGGGAGTTTGTTACTGGGGAAGTAAGTAGAAATGACTTAGAATGGGCAAATGACTTACCCACGGTCACACCATCGGCAGCGATAACAGCCACATGCACCAAGTGTCGGGCACCGTCCGGGCACCTCACATGTGCTATGTTAATATCCCTGTAACATTCCTGTGATGGGGTGGGGCTACTATTACCATGATCGTCATCATCCCTACTTTGGGGATGAGGAAACGGACTTCATGTATGTATTAGTCCATCCTTTCATCGCTATAAAGAAATACTTGGCCGGGCTCGGTGGCTCACGCCTATAATCCCCGTACTTTGGGAGGCTGAGGTGGGTGGATCACGAGGTCAGGAGATCAACACCATCCTGTCCAACATGGTGAAACCCCTTCTCTACTAAAATACAATTAGCTGGGCATGGTGCCATGCTCCTGTAGTCCTAGCTACTCGGGAGGCTGAGGCAGGGGAATTGCTTGAACCCGGGAGGTGGAGGTTGCAGTGAACTGAGATTTCTCCGCTGCACTCCAGCCTGGCCACAGAGTAAGACTCCGTCTCAAAAAAAAAAAAAAAAAAAAAAAAAAAAATACCTGAGCCTGGGTAATTTATAAAGAAAAGAGATTTAATTGGCTCAAAATTCTGCAGGCTGTGCAGAAAGCATGGTGCCAGTATCCATTTCTGGTGAGGGCCTCAGGAAGCTTCCACTCATGGCAGAGGTGAAGCAGGAGCAGTCATGTCACATGGCAAGAGCAGGGGCAAGACAGCGGGGCGGGAGGTACCATACACTTCCAAATAATCAGCTCTCACAGGGAGAATGCACTCATTAATTACCATGAGGAGGGCAGCACGCCATTCATGAGGAATCCACCCCCATGGCTCAAACACCTCCCAGAAGGCCCCTCTTCCTGAGAAGATTACATTTCAACATGAGAGTTGGAGCGGACAGATATCCAAAGCATGCCCATGTAACTTGGTCAACATTATGTATCTAGCCAGTCGAGATCTAGGATTTAGACCCAAGCACTCTCTTGGTATGGCCCATTTACTTAAGAACTCTGCCGCAGCATGTGGCCGTCAGGACTTTGGCTTCTGCTTCACATCCTGTGTTCTACAAACATGTATTGAGCATCTGCTGTGTGCCAGGCACTGTGCTAGGCACAGGACTATAGAGATAAATTAGACTCAGTCCCTGCCTTGGGACCTTGTTGCTGGGTAAGGGAGGCAGATAGACACAGACAATTCAAGATGACAGTTTTGATAAGTAAAGACCAAGATCTAGTGAAGGCAGAAACAGGGAAAATGATTAGCTCAGGGAAGGCCCCGCCCAGGAGGCATGGCTGGAGTTGGCCTCAGTGGGTGAGTTCCCGTGGTTGGATGTTGAAAGTGGCCTGGTGGGGCGGGCGTTTTCAAGTAGAACGTGCCGCTGGTGGAAATGGCTGTACAGGAAGACGGCATGTTTGGGAGATTGTAATACGGCTTAACAGGAGCATATCTGAGGACACCAAGGAGGAGTGGGAGCAGACATTTCAGAGCGACGTGCGTGGCAGAGGGAGTTTGGTTTGAGATAGTAAAACGAAAACATCCCCCCAAATCCATCCTCTACTAGGAAACAATGGTAGGATCTCCACAAGCCAACAAAGAATGAGGGGAAACTGTAGCAAAAGGCAGACCTGTGAATGCAGCCTTAAGGCTGGCGGTGGAAAGGAACCAGAGCAGAACCAGACGGAGGATCCTTGCAGCCCGTCATGGTCCAACAAGCACTGAAAAAACGTCCCTCTCTGCCTTGCGTCTTTATAGAGACTCAGTGGCATTTGTCATCTTTCCATTCCCCTAATAAGATTGTTGCTTTCCATTTTCATCTTCTTGGCATTTAATCACCCTCCTTTGAAGAGGGTTGGTGCAAAACAACCTAGATGCAGCCATCCTATTATGCTGAGTATGACGAGAAAATCATCATCAGAACAACCTGCCAGTAAAGCCCTGTGTTTACTCAATTTTATCTCCCCAGCAATATTTATCTTTGGAAATCATATTTGCATATATTCAGAGTCATCTTGAACAGAGTGTGCAGCATGATGCTTGGTATGCATAGCCACGGAATTCCAAATGGTTCTTAGGGGTCTGTGAGGACAGTCGGCGTCACTTACTCAGCATTGAAGGAGAATCGGCAGTGCACACGGCACTTTGCTAAAAGCTGGGAGGAGGTGGGAGATACAGAGAGGAATTAGGTGAGGAGCTAGATCAAGGAACCCAAGGTGTGACAGGGGAGAGAAAAACGATAAATAACTGCAGTACAGGCAGAAGTGCTGAGGACCTTAGGAGAGGCAGAGAGTGAGGCTTTGCCATTCAGAGGACGGAGATTATTTCCAGCTCAGGGAATCAGCAAAGGCTTCTTTTTCTTTTCTTCTTTTTTGAGATGGAGTGTTGCTCTGTTGCCCAAGATGGAGTGCAGTGCTGTGATATCGGCTCTGCACTGAGGTTTAAACAGTTTTCCTGCATCAGCCTTCTAGGTAGCTGGGATTATAGGTGTATATGCCCGGCTACTTTTTTATTTTTAGCAGAGACAGGGTTTCACCATGTTGGGGAGGGTGGTCTTGAACCCCTGACCTTAGGCAATCCACCCGCCTTGGCCTCCCAAAGTGCTGGAATTACAGGTGTGAGCCACCACGCCCAGCCTTAAGCAAAGGCTTTTGATGGTTTCATCTAAACTGAGCTTTCAGTCACTTACTTAGTAAGTATAGGTTTGCCATGGGGGCAAGAATTCTGTAAGTACCAAAGACAGGAGGTATTGCTGAACAAGGCAGAAAAGGAACCTGCTCTCATGGAACTCTTATTCACATGCAAACAGGAACCAATCATGAACAGGAAAATCTGGAATGAGTGCCGTGAGAAAGGTCAAACAGATTGATCGACAGATTGTGTCTGGGGCAGTTAGGGCTACTTTATATTGGGTCCTATATTTATTTTATTTTGTTTTACTATTTTTTATTTTTAGGGATGAAGTTTTGTTCTTGTTGCCCAGACTAGAGTGCAATGGCGCAATCTCAGCTCATTGCGACCTCTGACTCCCGGGTTTGAGCAATTCTCCAGCCTCAGCCTCCCAATCCTGTAGCTGGGATTACAGGCATGCACCACCATGCTTGGCTGATTTCTGTATTTTTAGTAGAGATGGGGTTTCACCATGTTGGCCAGGCTGGTCTTGAACTCCTGACCTCAGGTGATCCTCCTGCCTCAGCTTCCCAAAGTGCTGAGATTACAGGCGTGAGTCACTGCACCCAGCTGGGGTCTTATTCACCCTTGCAAGGATTTAGAAAAATAGAGTTTGGGACAGAGGAAACCGCACTGCAAAGGTGCTGAGGCAGGAAGGATTATTGTGTGTTTGTGGCCGGAACACGGAGAAGGCAGAGTGAAAGGAGATGGGATTGGTGAGGCGGGTGAGGCCAGAGGGTGCAGGGCTCCTCGGACTATGGAGAGGAGTTTGAATGTTACTGCAAGTGTAATAGAAAACCCTGGGCATGGTTCACGGGAGACTGGCAGGTTAGTCATGTGATGATGAGAGGGGCTCACTCCAGGCAGAAGGAGAAGCAGGATCACATTTGGGGCTTGTAAAGAAGCCATTTTAGAGAAACGTATCAGGAGCCTTTCTGGGGCCAGATGTAGGAGACCCTCAAAGGCCTGCAGTGTGGCCTTCGACCCTGGGAAACGTAAGCATGAAGGAGTTTGTTCTTTAGATCCTGGAGATCCTGTCTGTGGTGCAGTCACCTGAGGGTTATTTTATCTCAGTAAACATGTCTTCTGCAGGAATGTTCAGCATTCCCAGAGCTTTTAGTATTCTGCCAAGTCAACCAGAGATGAACTTGATTTATCCCAGCAGCTCTGAGACCACAGGACAGGGCGAGTCCCTCTCCTCCTCCGGGGAGTCCTGGGCACATACTTCTTGCCTTCCTCACAACCAGCACCACACACACACACACACACACACACACAGACACACACACACACACAGACACACAGACACACACAGACACAGACACACAGACACACACACACAGACACACAGACACAGACACAGACACAGACACACACACAGACACACAGACACACACACAGACACACACACAGACACACACACAGACACACAGACACACACACAGACACACACAGACACACACAGAGACACACACAGACACACACAGACACACACAGACACACACACAGACACACACACACAGACACACACACAGACACACACACACAGACACACACACAGACACACACAGACACACACAGACACACACACAGACACACACACAGACACACACAGACACACACACAGACACACACACAGACACACACACACAGACACACACACAGACACACACAGACACACACAGACACACACACAGACACACACACAGACACACACACAGACACACACAGACACACACAGACACACACAGACACACACACAGACACACACACAGACACACACAGAGACACACACACAGACACACACACAGACACACACACACAGACACACAGACACACACACAGACACACACAGACACACACAGACACACACACAGACACACACAGACACACACAGACACACAGACACACACACAGACACACACAGACACACACACACAGACACACACAGACACACACACACACAGACACACACAGACACACACAGACACACACAGACACACACAGACACACAGACACACACAAACACACACAGACACACACAGACACACACACAGACACACACACAGACACACACACAGACACACACACACAGACACACAGACACACACACACAGACACACACACACACACAGCTTTAAAAAGTGCAGGGCAGTGTGCACCCAACTGCGATTGGGAGGACATGGAAACCAGGCCTGTGTAAACTGTAGAGAGCTTCCATGCTGTCTGGAGAAGTCCATGCTAGCTAAAGAGAAGAGGGTCCTCTCACTCCAAAGAGGGGGATTTGACCCTCAAGGTCCCTGCTGGGTCTGGCTCATCTGAGTGGAGGGCTTTGCCCTGGGGATGGAAAAAAAGCTAATTCTCAAACCACTGTGCCAACCACCCGCTGCTCCTCGCCCTGCTGACAGATGGGAGTCCAGCAGGAAAGGGCCTGCGGGGGCTCTTGGGAAGGAGCTGGCAGGGGGCTTGCTGGCATCCTCCCTTCTCCTGACTTTCCCTCAAGAGAAAAGCCTTGGAAGTCTAGGGCCGAGATGGTGCAGGGTCCAGAGGCAGTTTAGCTCAGACCACATTTGGCTTAACAAAAGTTCCATAATATTGTTAGAGATAGGATCTCTGTCACCCAGGCTAGAGTGCAGTGGCATCATCAATCACGGCTCACTACAGCCTTGACCTGCTGGGCTCAAGCAATCCTCCTACCTCAGCCTCCAGAGTAGCTGGGACTACAGGCGTGTACCAACATACCTGTTTTTTTTTATTTATTTAAAGAGACAGTGTCTTGCTATGCTGCCTGGGCTGGTCTTGAACTCCTGCCTCAAGCAGTCCTCCTTTTCCAGCCATCCAAAGTGCTGGGATTACAGGCGTGAGTCACCATGGCTGATCAGCTATTTTTTTTTTAAATCATAATTCCTGGCTGGTATCAGGCCTCTGCCTGAGCCAGAAGAACCCCAGGAGAGATACCAGGTCTCCAGACAGAGCTTAAATAACCTCCTCTAATTCTCTTAAGTGTTCTCTTAGCAACACATTCCTCCCTCATCCACTACTTCAAAAGAGACTTCAAAAGTCAGATTTTCAGTTTCTCAACTACTTTTACAGATAACAGTGGCTACAGACCCAGTTCTAACAGCCACTATTTAATAAAACATTTGCTGGGTGAAGACTTCTGGGAAAGGATCAATAAGAGAGCTCTCTGTTCTAAGCTTGTTTCCCAGTTTCTCCCCTACTCCCACTTTGAGCCTTTGTACCTGATGAGAACATGAGGGCAGGAGCTTAGGCAGCCATTTTGCCACCAAGAGTTGGAATGCTTAAGACTAAACACTGAGCTAAGTAGAGTGTAGGAGTGGATACTAGTCTTCAGTGATGTCAACCACTAAACCAACAATTACCAGCCTCTAGAGGAATAATCAGCCTCTAGATTTCTTTAGTAAACAATAAACATGCTCATGTTTTAGCCACTTTTAGTCAGTTTTTCTGCTATTTGCAGCTGAACACATCCTAATGGATACAATGTTCTGGGGCCCTAAGTATTCCGATGAATCCTGGAAAGAGTCACAGATCCCTGTATGGCAGAGACAAGATGAGCTTATGTTCTGCATTGCTAACCTTCCCCTTCAAAGCTCTATGAGTTTCTTTTCTTTGTTTGAGACTGAGTGTCTCTCTGTCATCCAGGCTGCAGTCAGTGATGTGATCTTAGGTCACTTCAGCCTCTGCCTCCAGGGTTCAAGCGATTCTCCTGCCTCACCCACCCGAGTAGCTGGGATTACCGGCGCCCGCCCCCACTTCTGGCTAATTTTTGTATTTTTATTAGAGATGGGGTTTTACCATGTTGGCCAGGCTGGTTTCAAACTCCTGACCTCAGGTTATCCACCCACCTCAGCCTCCCAGAGTGTTGGGATTACAGGCGTGAGCCACTGCGCCCACCCAAAAGCTCTATGAGTTTCTTCTTGGGAAGTGAGTTGATTCTGGCTCATGCCTGTTAGTTGATCCTGCCGTTTTCCTTCATTCTTCTCAAGCACTGGCTCTTTTATTCCCTCCAGAACCCACCCTGGAGGAGGAGTTGTGTTTGTTATTGTGTTAGAATATGTGGTTGACTTCTACCACAGAAACCAGTATACTAGTGGCTTAAACAAGAGACAGCCTCCTCTGGCCCTCATGTAATAATCAGGTGTGTGCGGTTCAAGGCTGATATGGAGATTCCACCGCAGCCTGGATGCAGGCTCCCCTCTTGGGCCTGTCAGCTTTGGGTGCTGCCTGATACGTTACAGCTGCCATGCTCACAGCCAGAAGCGGAATGGAGACAGAGGTGGGGAAGACGGGCCAGGCCCTTCCCTTTAAAGTCTTAACCTGGAAATGCCACATGCCACTTCCAGTACCACTGGCCATTCTGATTCCTACTGACCATACCTCAGTGCTGGGGGGTTGGAAGATGCAGCCTTGCTGTGGAAGGAGCACAGGGTGGCACTCGGGGGTAGCTGACAATTGCGCCAGTCTTGATCATTGCTGGATCCACAGCTCCTAGGGCAGTGTCTGACATGTCATTAGTATTCAAGATAAATTTATGGAATGGGACGGGTGTGGTGGCTCATGCCTGTAAGCACTTTGGGAGGCTGAGGTAGGTGGGATCACATGAGGTTAGGAATTTGAGACAAGCCTGGCCAATATGGTGAAACCCTTTCTCCAATAAAAACACAAAAATTAGCCTGGTGTGGTGGTGTATACCTGTAATCCCAGCTACTTGGAGGGCTGAGGCAGGGGAATCACTTGAACCCGGGAGGCAGAGGCTGCAGTGAGCCAAAATTGTGCCACTGCACTCCAGCCTGAGTGACAGAGTGAGACTCCATCTCAAATAATAATAATAATAATTAAATAAATAAAATAAATTTATGAAATGAATGAGTAAATGCATTATAATAATTTGCTCTTACTTTCTCTAATGAACTGTGAGCTTCTTGATGGCAGGTATTTCTGTTACAATAATAAAATACCTAATTCAATAGTAAGTGCGTATTGAATGAATGAATGAATGAATGAATGCACAAGATCAGTATTTTATCCACCCTCCACCGCCTTTCTCGATCACTGTCTCATCACCACAGAACATCTAAAGACGGGTTCATCTGCTTGGACCATCCTTGGCCCCTACTCACATCGTGACCTATTCTCTCTATTTTCAGCTTCATCTCAGTTCACCTGGATTGGGCCCTGTCTGAGGTCTGCTGAGTCAGTCACAGATGGGCGAGGGACTGCTTTCAACTCAGCCCTCAGTCTCAGGTGCTGTCTGTACACCATCCTCACCATTCTCAGGGATTTCCACATCCCAGAGAGTGTGGCAGGGACTCATGGGAACGTGTCCAGGCTTTGGAAGGTGGCTTACATTCTGAAAGACAGGGTTGCATCATGGACGGCGCTCTGACCTGGATTTTGATGGTAATATAATGTGATTAAGGGCATAAGCCTTGGAGCTGGGTGGATCTGGGTTCAAATTCTAGGTCTGGTGATAAAACTGTTATAAAATTAATTACGGTATGGTTGCAAAACCCTGTCAATATACTAGAAACTATTAAATTATACCTTTAATTTTATTTATTTATTTTTGAGACAGGGATTTGCTCTGTCACTCAGGCTGGAGTGCAGTAGCACAATCATGGCTAACTGCAGCCTCAGTCTCCCCCAGCTCAACTGATATTTCTGCCACAGCTTCCCAAGTAGCTGGGAATACAGGCGCACACAACCCTTCCCGGCTAATTTATTTTATCTTATTTTTTTGTAGAGACAAGGTCTCACTACATTGTCCAGGCTGCTCTTGAATTACTGGGCTTGAGTAACCCTCCCACCTTGGCCTCCCAAAGTGCTGGGATTACAGGTATGAGCCACTGCACTTGGCCAAATTATACATTTTAAATGGTTGAATTATATAGTATTTGAATTATGTCTCAGTAAAGCCTGCTAAAATAGTCATCTCTGTTTTTTCTTAGTTGTGACCCTGCTAAATCTCTCTGTATTTTTATTTTTCTCCTCCCTAAATGGGGAAACTAATACGTACCTCATAGGATCACTCTAAGACTTAAAATGAATGATGTATGTAAAGCTTTTGGCATAGTGACTGACACGCAGTAATAAAGTTATTATTATTAACTCTAAGGCGTAATTTCTGACACTGATTCTGCTGCCAGCTAGCTTTGGAAACTTTGGGAAGTGTGTTTATTAAGCGATTCTCACATTGCTATAAAGGAATATGCAAGACCGGGTAATTAATAAAGAAAAAGAGGTTTAATTGGCTCATGATTCTGCAGGTTTTACAGGAAACATGATGCTGACATTTGCTCAGCTTCTGGGGAGGCTTCAGGAAGCTTCCAGTCATGGCAGAAGGCGAAAGGGGAGCAGGCACATTACATGGCCAGGGCAGGAGCACGAGAGGGGAAGGCGCCTCACACTTTTAAACCACCAGATCTCTGGAGAACCCGCTCACTATTGTGATGACAGTAGCAAGGTGATGGTACCAAACCTTCCTGATCTGCTCCTGCGATCTAATCGCCTCCCACCAGACCCCACCTTCAGGATTGGAGATTACATTTCCACATGAGATTTGGAGAGGACGACATCCAGACTCTGTCAGGAAGTTTTCTAATAACCCCTGGGCCTCGATTTTCCCACCTGTGAAATGGGATAGCACTATGTCTTCATGTTTATATTATAGGATTACTGTTTAGGCACAGGCAATAAGATACATGTGAAAACTCTTCCTAAACAGATTCTCTTCAGTAATTTAAGGCAGTGATGCTCTGTGAAGCTGTATAAGTGCTCAGGATGGCAGAGTCTGCAGCAAGAGTTCAGGCTCAAATCCCAGATCAACTCTGATCAGCTCAGGCACATTTCTAAACCCCTTTGTTCCTCAAATTTCCCACCCATAAGATGAGGGTAATGCTGGTGCCCACCTCACAGGATTATTGAGAAGATTAGTATGTGCAAAAGCACTTAGAACATTAATTAGAATCGAGTAAGCGCTCAGTAAATGTTTGCTGTTATTGTTTTAAGAAATTGGCTGTGTGTAGTGGTTTACACCTGTAATCTCAGTGCTTTGGGAGGCCCAGGTAGGAGGATTGCTTGAGCCCAAAAGTTCAAGACCAACCTGGGCAACATAGTGAGACCCTATATCTACAAAATTAAAAAAAAAATTATCTGGGTGTGGTGGTGCACTCCAATAGTAATAGTCCCTGCTACTCAGGAGGCTGAGGCAGGAGGATTACTTGAGCCCAGGAGTCCGAGGTTACACTGAGCTGTCATGGCACCACTGCACTCCGGACTGGGCAACAGAGCTCGACCCTGTCTCAAAACAAAAAGAAAAGAAACAAGTAGATTTTGACGGGGACAGGAGTGAGGGAAAAATCTGTCATGTGACACATACCGGAAATCTACTAGCATTATGAAGAGAACACTAATGGCTATCATTTCATACCAGCCACGGCTAAGTGAAATAATTTGCTCAGATCACAAGCCTGTGCCCTCAAGAAGCCATGTAGCCTGTGTCTCAGGACTCTACCCAAGGGCGTGATTTATCCAGTGGCTTCTGTCTTCCATTCATCAGTTTCACCTGATGCGAACTCCCTGCACTTGAAGGCTGTGTGTGGGTGGATGTGTCCCGCAGGCGAGCGGATTGTCACAGAGCTCTGAGAACCAGACAAGAGGCACGAGGCACGTGGCATGGACAGGAAGGAGTTGGAAATGAAAAACATCTCCAGGTAAAGGATGAGCAGAATGCCGAGCTTGCTTCTTTGCAGTTAATTTTTCTCCCGGCTCTTGGCCCCTCGAACTCGGACTGTCTCCGAAGCCACGACACTGGTGAGAACTCTTAGTAGCTGTTTTTAACTTGGTAGTTTGGCTCCGCAGGACCTGCGGATCAGCAGATGCCTCAAAGGCAGAAGAGGTTGAGAATGTCAGGCTCGTCACAAGAGACTTTCTTCTCCCCAGCCCTCTGCTCCTCAGGCTCTGGGCACCTTGTTGGTTCTCCTCTGCCAGTGTAATTCCAAGAGTGTCCTTAGGAACACTGCCACCATCCGCGAGGTTGGTAGAAATGCTAATTCATGAGCCCAAACTTGACCCGTTGAGTCAGGAGCTCTGGGGATACAACCCAGGAAACAGGATGCTTGTTTGTTTGTTTGAGACGGAGTTTCGCTCTTGTTACCCAGGCTGGAGTGCAATGGCGCGATCTCGGCTCACCGCAACCTCCGCCTCCTGGGTTCAGGCAATTCTCCTGCCTCAGCCTCCTGAGTAGCTGGGATTACAGGCATGGGCCACCATGCCCAGCTAATTTTTTGTATTTTTAGTAGAGACGGGGTTTCACCATGTTGACCAGGATGGTCTCGATCTCTTGACCTCGTGATCCTCCCGTCTTGGCCTCCCAAAGTGCTGGGATTATAGGCGTGAGCCACCGTGCCCGGCCTGTTTGGTTTGTTTTGAGGCATCTCACTCTGTCTCCCAAGCTGGAGTGCAGTGGCACAATCTCGGCTCACTGAAGCCTCCCTCTCCCAGGCTCAAGTGATTCCTCCCACCTCAGCCTCCTGAGTAGCTAGGACGACAGGGACATGCCACCATACTCGGGTAATTTTTGTATTTTTTGTAGTTTTGGGGTTTTGCCATGTTTCTCAGGTGGGTTTCAAACTCCTGGGCTCAAGTGATCTGCCCACCTTGGCCTCCCTGTGTTCTGGGGTTACAGGTGTGAGCCGCTGAGCTCAGCTGGGAAACAGTTTTAACAAGTTCTCTTAAGTACATTAACGTTGAAAAGTTGTTGTTCTGTGCTTTTCAAAGGACTGGGGTTTTGTTTTGTTTTGTTTTTTTTGGTTTGCCTTTTAATGCAGATTTGATAACTATTTTAAAAGAGTGTCGGTGTGATACAAAATAATCACGTCTAGGGATGGAAGGCCGCAAGGTGCTTTTCAAATGTCACCTCTGTTCATTTGCAAGAATTCAGGTATGTTTTCCTCACTGTTACTTCTCCAGCTTCTGGAAAGACACGGGCACTCAGGTCAGCTCAGCAAGCATTTGTTGAATACAGAAAACTCGATGAGGCTGTTTTTATTATTTCCATTTTACAGATGAGAAAAACAGCACAGGTGATTAAATAGCCGATCTAACATCACCCACATAGTAGACGACAGACTGCTATTTGGACTGAAGATTCCAATCCCCGTGCCTTTTCCATGGGCATGCAGTGGTCTGGGCAGCGGAGGGGGCTGGGCACTGAGGGTGGGACTGGGAGTGGCAGAGGGAGAAGCAAGAAGACTGTCCAACAGGATTGACTCTGCTGTCGTGAAGACTCGCCATAGGTGGGCCACTTCTGAGCCAGGATGGAGAACAGGGAGTATTGGAAGCCCCTCACAGGGCGTGCTTCCTGCCTTGTGGGGAGTGGAGGGGTTGTGTGCGGCACTAGTTTGCAATCTGCCAAGAGAAGAGACAGTCCGCTCCAGGCTTTGGAAGCTTTGGTTCTCTGATGCCAAGGGCTTGGCTCCCAGAGCAGGAATGGTGGAAATTTCCCCCTGCATCCCAAGAACAAGCAGGTACCGGTAAGAAAGAAGGAATTTGCAGGCAGCCAGGTGGAAGGTGCCTGGTGCAAGCAGAGCCTGGGTGTGGGCAGAGCGCTGACTTCCCAGGGAGTCCCCTCAAAGGGGCCGCCTGGCCCTGTTTCCCCAGAACAGCCTGGAGACAGCTGGGAAGGGAAGTCCCTGTGGTTTCAGTGGATCCAGGAAACTGCGTCACTGGAGTGTGGGCTCCCTGGGGAAGGGAGGAGCCTTTCCTGGAGGAATAACTTTCAGTAACCCTTCTGCTGTGTCCCGTCTCCATGGAAATGGCTGAGGCCCAAACAAAAAGTCAGCTTTCTTGGGGAAGGGAGGGCTGACCCATCAGCAAAGTCTCAGCTGTGTGCTGTGGCATTTTAACAAGGAACCATGTCACCGGCATCCCATCTGGTTGAGGGGAGTGGCTAGGGTAATTAGCTGGCAGCCAAGGGCAGGCCAGCTGGGAGGCTCTAAGAACAAGACTCAGAGTGTCCGGACTGGAAGAGGCTTCAGAGTTCATCTGGGACGCCGGAGTGACAGGACTTGCCCAAGGCCACACAGTAAGTCCCGTAGACTAGGACGAAGTTCCCATCCCGGAGCGGGTCCTTCCACACTCCAGAGCAGTTTCTTTACTGATGGTACAAGTGCCCCTTGCATCTTACATGTGATTACCACGTGGCAGGCACAGTGCTCACTCCTTTCCGCACGTTACCTCGATTACTTCTCACAACACTCCTGAAAGAGACGAACTATTACCCCCGGTTTACAGACACGGGGACGACTCTGAGCGAGCCTGAGCGTGTTGATTAAGGCCACGCAGCTGTTGAGTAGCTGAGCTGGTGCGCAAACCTCAGGCATCTGACCGTACACCCTGGGCCCATCACCGCCATCCTTTTCTTTCATTTTTCTGGATTTTCTGCTTCCTCACGTGCCCCAGCTTGCTGCCCTCGCCTCTGTGCCCAGATGGCTCTTAATCTAAGTGACAGGCAGCTGTAGGTTTCTGATGTGTAAGCGCACAGCAGGGGCTGTTTTGTTGTAGAACAAAACAGCAAGGAAGAAGCCTTAGGCTTGTTTTGAAATAACTGTCTAGATTAATCAAGTAATCCTTTTCTGATTGCCAAGGTAATATCAGTGCTCCTTGCAGAAACACGGAGAAGCTATAAATAAGTAGGAAGAGCCAAAAACCTTGCATGTTTCTTGGCTGTTTCTTCTGGAAATTGTTCCTGTCCTTGCCCATTTATTTGCTGATCTTCATGACCTCCTTATTCGTTTGCCTCATATCAGTGTCCCGAACACTCGGCATTGTGGCATCTTTTATTCCCTCCAACATGTTTTTTCTAATTTGTTGTTATTGCATTTTAAAAAGTGGTTTTGGGTATCGGAAGTGGCTGCCTAGATTTTACGACCTGGTTTCTTGCCCTGCAGGTATCTACTTGCGGAGTTGGGCTGCCCGACTGGCAGTGATGGGCCGACTGGACGCTGGCTGCAGTGAGTGTTTGCCCATGGCTCTCAAGGTTCTTCTCACCCAGCTTGACCTGCAAAAAACTAGTTCTGTCCTCCAAGGCCCTGGCACGTCAGTCAGGAATGCCATCACTGTTTCTTTTCCTTTCCTGAGAAGTGCAGGGCTTTGCTTCAGGGTTTGAGAGCCAGCACGACAGGACTGCAGTTTCGCGCAGCTCCTGGGAGCCTGTTGCATCACCCCTGGATGCAGTTCAAAGGAAAATGATCCTACAGCATCTCTCTCCTTGTGCATAACTCCGTTCCATTTTCACTTGGTTAGAAAGCTCCAAGTTTTCATTACAAGCTTAATTTGTGTGGGTAGAGGACCACCAGCTGCCTAAACTTACTCCATAATGGTAACTTCTCATGGTTGCATTGTCATTTACGAAAAGTAGTTTTCACACCCATCCCAGGAAGTAGGCAGAGTAGTTATCCTTAGCCTGCTTTGCAGATGAGGAAACTGAGGCTCAGAAGCACAGTGGCAGGGCTGGGGCTAGAATCTGAGCTCCAGTGACTGAATGAAGGAAGAGATCTCAAGTCTTCGGAGGCTCCGGGAAAGGAGACTCCCCTAGGGCTTGGAAGATGAGGAGGGAGGAGGAAGATGCATGTCTGAGGCTGTCTGGGCTGTAGGCACAGAATTCACTTGCTTTGCTCATTTGTCTCGTCTGTTCTCTCTCCTTCTGCTTCCTCCCTTTCTTTGTGCCAACTGTGAAAATCATGGAACACACATGATGTGCCAAATCATGAAGCCCCAGAAGTCGTCCCATTAAAGTTAGGAACATGACGTGTCCATGATCACAATCACTACTAGATAATGGCCATGAGGCATAGCTAAGGAGGAGGCAAACTTGTTATATATAGATATGGCTATGCTCACAACACCCAGGATATTTCATTTAAAAACACTGCTAACAATAGAATGCAGTAAGGCATCTGGGTAACAAAATCAGTGTCTTCCCACATCATAAGCAGACAAGAATAAAACGAGGAAAAAGTGTATCTACAATAGCTACAAACAGATCACATACCTGGAAACATAGTTATCAAGTAGTGTGTAAGATGTACTGTATATGGGCACAGTGACTCACACCTGTAATCCCATTTATTACACGGTTTGGGAGGCTGAGGTGGGTGGATCACCTGAGGTCAGGAATTCGAGACCAGCCTGGTTAACAAGGTGAAACCTCATCTCTACTAAAATACAAAAACTAGCGGCCGGGCACGGTGGCTCACGCCTGTAATCCCAGTACTTTGGGAGGCCGAGGTGGGTGGATCACGAGGTCAAGAGATCGAGACCATCCTGGTCAACATGGTGAAACCCCGTCTCTACTAAAAATACAAAAAATTAGCTGGGCGTGGTGGCGCGTGCCTGTAATCCCAGCTACTCAGGAGGCTGAGTCAGGAGAATTGCTTGAGCCTGGGAGACAGAGGTTGCAGTGAGCCAAGATCGCACCACTGCACTCCAGCCTGGGAGACAGAGTGAGACCTCATCTGAAAAAAAAAAAAAAAAAAGATGTACTGTATATGAAGAATATTTGAAGACATTATTGAGGAATATACACAAATACAGGAATAAATGGAAAGACAGGTTTGTAAGAAACAAAAACTCCATGCTATATAATTGTCCCAATGTTAATATTTAAATTGAGCATAATCTGGCCAGGTACGGTTCTCACGCCTGTAATCCCAGCACTTTGGGAGGCTGAAGTGGGTGGATCATCTGAGGTCAGGAGTTCAAGACCAGCCTGGCCAGCATGGTAAAACCCCGTCTCTACTAAAAATACAAAAATTAGCCGGGCATGGTAGTGCACATCTCCCAGCTACTCAGGAGGCTGAGTCAGGAGAATCGCTTGAACCCAGGAGACGGAGGTTGGAGTGAGCCGAGATCGAGCCATAGACTCTAGCCTGGGTGACAGAGTGAGAGTTTGTCTCAAAAAAAAAAAAAAAAAAAAAAAAAAATTAGCATAATTTCATTTAGGAAATGGGCTTTAAAAAATTAGATATGCTGAAGTGTATATGAAAAAAGAAACAGATGAGAATAACAATATAAATCTAAGGCTAGAGGATATTAGAATATATTATAAAGCTAAAGAAAATTGAGTAGTTTGGTAATGGTACATGAGTAGATAGAAAGACCAATAAAACAGTGTGGAGAGCCAGATATAAACCCAAATATGCAGAGAAATTTAGTTTGTGATTAAGAGGACATTTTAAATCAGTGGGAGAAAAGGAGATTATTTAATAAATTGTGTGATGTTTAGACAAATGGTAGCCATCTAACACAGAGTTTACATCTCTTCTTGGTTCCTTATACCAAAATAAGTTCCAGATGGAGCAAAGATTTAATAAAAAAAAATCCGTAAAAGTATTAAAAGAAAACATGAGAGATCTTATTGAAATGATATCCAAATGGAGGAAGAGCTCTGTCTTTCTAAACATGATGCAAACTTCAGAATCCATATAAGAAAAGAAAATCGATAACAATGTTATGATGTCATAAAATGAAAATTTTTCTGCCTTCCAAAAATTACTTTAAAGTCAAAAGATAAGCCACAAACTTAGTTGGAGAAAAATGTTTCCAACATGTAAGATGCAAAGGCCTCACTTGTTTTGTATACATGTGTATTATATATTATAATCATATATATTATAATATACAACAATATAACATATTATAAATAGTATAAGATTTATATAATACATCTTATATACTATATATGTAATATATCTTTTTTCACTTGTTCTATTGATATAACAAGCAAAACTCTAGTGACAGAGGCAAATCAGTGGCTACCAGGACTGAAGCTGAGGGGGAAGGGATTGAGTTTCGAGGAAGCCAGGGAGCTCTCTGGAGTCATGGAAATGTCCTATGTCTAATTGTGATGGTGGTTACACCATCTGAATACATTTGTTCAAACTCATCACATTTTATACTTCATTTAAAAGGGTGAATTATTATATGCAAATTATATCTCGATAAGCTTGGTTAAAGAAAACTGAAACAAGTTTTATGAAACAATACTTGATCTTTTACGTGGCTGTACTCTAATCCATTCCATCCCATCCCAGTATTTTTTGTTAAAACCAAACAAAACAGCCAAACAAGATGACACCTATAAGGAGCTTTATAACCTATGAATGCATCACAATCCAGAGTTTGAGAAATTCTGTTCTATGTTTGCTACTGTTAGTGTAAGAGGAGGTAAATATCATATATGTGAATAGATAGTCGTAGAACATCTGTAGAAATGTGTCTCTACAGTATATGTAAATGTGTATACTCATTAACAATAGTAAGGAACTTCTTTTAAGAAAGGACCTGGGGACTGAGGATCAGGGAAGAGCAGGAGAATTTAACCATACTGTACATGCTTTTGCAATATTTGATTTTTTTAAAACATGGATAGAGGTGACTGTAAAAAATATAATGAAAACATTGAAAAGAAAAGAGAAAAACCTGGGAGCAGAGCTGGGGTCCAGTTGCCCTTTGAACTCCCTGTATTACAGCATCTACGTTGTTCAACGACTCTGAACTCTTTTTCCGTTCTCTATAATATAATAATGTGAGCCTATATGAGTCCTTTGCCCCCAGCCTCTTTGATATTCCAATTGCTCTTTGAGTCAACCCCTATCTACTGGTGGATACTGAATTATGAGATATAGGAAGTGGGAGGACCACTTGAGGCCAGGAGTTTGAGACCAGCCTGGGCAACATAGTGAGAGTCTCTAAAAAATAAAAAACCTCATGTTAGCTGAGTGTGGTGGCACACACCAGTAGTCCCAGCCACTTGAGAGGCTGAGGTCGCAGGATCACTGGAGCCCAGGAATTCAAGCCTGCAGTGAGCTATGATCACGTCACTGCGATGTAGCCTGGGTGACAGGGTGGCATTCCTTCTGTAACAAAATCCCAGTGGTGTCTTCATTCATTTCATCAGCAAACATTTACTGAGCACCCACAACAGGTGAAGGAGCAGGCTAGAAGCTGAGAATATAGTTTCTGCCTTCATAGTCTTGTGGGGGCAAGAGCCATGAATGAATAAATGGCACCGCCAGCCGGGTGCAGAGGCTCACGCCTGTAATCCCAGCACTTTGGGAGGCTGAGGAGGGAGGACTGTTTGAGGCCAGGAGTCCAAGAGCAGAGTAGCCTGGGCAACAGAACAAGACTGCGTCTCTATTTTTAAAAATTATATATATATATATATATAAAGGCCGGGTGCAGAGGCTCACGCCTGTAATCCCAGCACTTTGGGAGGCTGAGGCAGGCGGATCACCTGAGCTCGGGAGTTTGAGACAAGCCTCATCAAAATGGAGAAATCCTATCTCTACTAAAAATACAAAATTAGCTGGGTGTGGTGGCACATGCCTGTAATTTCAGCTACTTGGGAGGCTGAGGCAGAAGAATTGCTTGAACTCAGAAGGCAGAGGTTGTGGTGAGCTGAGATTGCGCTATTGCGCTCCAGCCTGGGCAACAAGAGTAAAACTCCATTTTAAAATAAGTGAATGAATGAATGAATAAATGAATAAATGGCACCACCACGCATCATTTGCCGCCTATTCTCAAATGCTCCTGCACAGCAGAGAAAGAGCCTTTACTTCCATCTGGGTAGATTAAGAGAGGTGATTACAAGAGGGCTGGATCGTAAGCATTGCTCAAGCCTGCAGTTGGAGGTGGCGTAGGAAAGGCATTCCAAGCAGTATACTGCACCACCAAAGGTGCAGAGCCCTGAACACCTCCACCACATTCCAACCCCATGCCTTGTGCAGCTTTGCCCAGCCTAGGACACCTCCCCTTCTCACTTTGTGTATTTTTTCTTTTGAGATGGGGTCTTGCTCTGTTTCCCAGGGTGGAGTGAAGTGGCATGATCATGGCTCACTGCAGCCTCTACCTCTCAGGCTCAAGTGAACCTCTCACCTCAGTCACCTGAGTAGCTGGGACTGCAGGTGCATACCACCACGCCTGGTTATTACTATTATTTTTTGTTGAGATGGGGTCTCACTATGTTGTCCAGGCAGTTATTGAACTCTTAGGCTCTAGTAACCCTCCTGCCTTGGCCTCCCAAAGTAATGGGAATATAGGTGTAAACCACCACACCCGGCCCCCCTCCTCCTTGCTCATCAAATCCTATCCTTTGGAGCACCATAGCCCTGAAAGAACATGGCCGGAAACCTCTCAGTGAGGTCAGGGAGGGAGGGAGGCTGGAAAGTTAGGTTAAGGTCAGTCTGGGAAGGAGCTGGCGGGCCAGAATGAATGGTTTGAACTTGATCCAGGGGCAGTGGGGAGCCACTGAAGGGAGATGAACAGAGTTGACAGTCAGATCTGCCTGGAAAGTTGAGTCTGGGGTCTGTATGGAGCATGGATTTGGGGGTCAAGACCAAAGACTCAGGGATCAGTTAGAAGGCTCGTTTCAGGGGGTTGGCTCCCCTCACTCTGGCCTGATTCTCTATGGAGCACAAGGGACTCCCAAAGGGAGAAAGCAATGCACCTGCTCAGGGCAGTGTCAGTCCCAAGCAATCTGGAGCCCATCGAACCCGTCCACTGAGGGGCTGGGAGAGCAAGGCAGTGATGGCTGGTGCTTCTGGGGGTCTTAGGTTGTGCACATCAAACCTGGAAGTGTCCTTCCTGAGGAATCCGTGGGCTTAACTTCCTCTCCTGTAGCACAGACACAGGAAATGAGGGACTTCCTCTCCCATAGCACTGGGCACGAGGCTCTCGTCTCCTTCAACGTGCTCACCTCTCACCTGGAATCCTGCTGGAATGCAGATGCTGATTCAGAAGGTCTGCGCTGGGGCCTGAGATTCCGCTCCCAGGGCAGCTGTTGGGCTGCAGGCTATGCTTTACTATCAAGGGTTTAGGCCACGAAGCATATAAACAATGCAGTACTGGGATTTGAACCCAGGTCTACCAGGCTGCATTCATTCTTTCATTTATTCAACAAATCCTTGGTGTGTGTGTGTGTGTGTTTAACAAACACAAACGAAATGCTTACTGTGTTCCTGGCATGGTTCAACCCTCACTACCTCCCCAGAGGGTTGGGACTAGTGTTATCTCATTTTACAGATAAGGAAATTGAGGCGCAGAGACATGCAGTAACATGTCCAAAGTCAAAGAGCCGGTAGGTGGCCTAGTGAACGCCATCCTTGCCAGGTAAGCCTCAGAGGCTGAACCCTTTCTAGGGCACCACACCAAATGTGGAGCACTGGGTCTTCAGGTGTGGCTGTTTTTGACTTTACAGAATCCAGACGTGGCTGTGGAGCTCTGTGTTGAATTCCATGTGCGAACAGCCTGCAGCTCCATTCTGTCTCATCCCTTCCTCTTTCCAATGAGACTCACTCAGCAGCTCTGCCTCCAGCAAGTTCAGGTTGTTCATCTGTTTAAATGAGGGCTTAGTCTCTATCTACCTTTCCTCCAGAGACCAGAACTCCCCAGTCTCCTATATTTCTGAGAGTGAACTCTGGGCAAAGACCTTTGACTTTCAGGAAACAGTGAGATGTGCAGTGGTTCCAACAGACCCCGGTGACTTCACTTCCAGCTGTGGGTTCATTTCTTCACCTCCCCAGGCCTCAGTTTCCTCTTTGGTAACACGGGGATGACAGTGACAGTCCCTTCTTGCAGTAGATGCTGGGGTCACTCTGTACGCATCCTCTGGCTGCCCTGAGGGCTATTGCTGGCTGCCCTTTCACCAGCCAGTTGTCTCAGGTTGAATAAGGTTCCCCACCTAAGAGGTTATGTCCATTTCTCTCCGAATCCCAGAGGCAGCCAGAGGCCAATGGCCTCCAAGTCAGACTTACCTTTGCCTCATGGTGAGACTAACTCTGTGGTATGGTTTGTGGTCCAGAGCTCCCTGTGGGACCAGACGGAAGCTGCCTCCAGCTGAGACCTACCTCAGCTTGCTGTGTTCCTCCCTGGTCCTGAGAAGGCAAATACACCCAAATCCTTGCCTCAGGCTTCACTTCCAGAGCACTGATGGAGATGCCACATTACAGGACTTTTGAGAAGATTACATCAATGAATTAGGGCACTGAAATGCTTAGAAGAAGAACTCACTAAGTTCTCACTTAGTAACTGCTCACTAAGTGTTAGTGCTTATGATCCAGATTTCTCTGGAGTCAGGCTCCCATGTCCACATCCAAGAAGCAGCTTGGCGTTTATCCAAATTTTCCACTCGAATGTGCCTTGCTCGTCTCTTTATCAGTAACAGTTCAGCCCCTGGAAGTTTTTAGGTCCACTAAGTGTTTGTTGAACAATGTTTATTTCCCTCATTATTGATGGAGAACAAATAAATATCCCCAATCGTCTGAAATAGTACTGGTTTCAAACATACTGTCCTGTTCCCATAAATGCGTTTTATTGTTAGACTGGAAGTCCAGCATTTCATGATGACCATATTGATGTCTGTTGCTGAGTGCCAAGTCTCTTGTGTCAGTTACTGGAGACTTTGGGCCCCAGGGCAAGGTCACCTAAACCAATCTTGGAGGCGGGGAAGGTTCTTTTTTAGACAGAGTCTTGCTCTGTCACACAGGCTGAAATGCAGTGGCGTGATCACGGCTCACTGTAACCTCTGCCTCCCAGGTTCAAGTGATTCTCCTGCCTCAGCCTCCCTAGTAGCTGGGATTACAGGCATGTGCCACAATGCCCAGCTAACTTTTGTATTTTTGTATAGACAAGGTTTCACCATGTTGGCCAGGCTGGTCCCAAACTCCTGACCTCAGGTAATTCTTTCACCTCAAACTCCCAAAGTGCTGGGATTACAGGCATGAACTACTGTGCTCAGCTCAGGCAAGGTTTTGTAAAGGAGGTGAAATTCCAGACAAGACTGGAGGAAGAACAGGGGTTAGTGGGAAGAGTGCCATAGAGGAAAGGCTGTGAGGTGAGACAAAAAAAAAAAAAAAAGCTGTGTATTTGGTGAGTGCCAAGTGCTTAGGTGGGGCTGCATTAGGAAAGCCAAGGTGGGCAGCTGGGAGAGAGAGGTGGGCAGGGAAGGGAAGGCTGGATCAAAAGTCCTGTGTCCCAGGAAGGGTTTCATCCTGAGAACAAAGCGGGGATTTTGAAATAAGCAGGTAATGTGAGGAGTGTCCAAGGACCGACTTAGTTCTCCAGAAACGGAACCAGTAGGATACAACCTATGTGCCTGGTCAGGGTTCAGGAGAAAGACCCCCCTCATAGGTGACTGCAAGCTGGAGAACCAGGGAAAGCAACAGAGTGGCTCAAAACTGGAAGTGTGGCTCAGTCCGAGTCCAGGAACCTCAGAACCAGCGAAGCCAGAGTGAAGCTCCCAGAGAGGCCTGAGAGCCCCCGGGAGACTGCTGGTGCGAGTCCCGAAGCCAAAGAACCTGGAGTGTAATGTCCAAGGGCAGGAGGAGAAAATCATCCAGCTCCAGAACGGAGAGAGAGAAAGCAGAGGGAGAGGAAATCCCCCTTCTCCTGCCTGCTTCGTCCTGGCCAGGCCCCCAGCCCACTGGATGGTGCCCACTCTTAGTGAGTGCAGGCCTTTTTCTCCCATCCCCTGACTCCCACATCAGGCTCCTCCGGAAACACCCTGATAATGGTTTGGCTGTGCCCCCACCCCAGTCTCAGCTTGAACTGTAACTCCCACAACTCCCACATGTCCCGGGAGGAACCTGGCGACAGGCAATTGGATTATGGGGAGTCTCAGGAGATCTGATGGCTTTAAAAATGGAAATTTCCCTGCACAAGCTCTCTTTGGCTGCAGCCATCCATGGAAGATGTAACTTGTTTCTCCCTTCCTTCCGCCGTGACTGTGAGGCTTCCGCAGCCACATGGAACTGTGAGTTCTCCATTAAACCTCTTTCCTTTGCAGATGGCTCAGTCTGGGGCGTGTCCTCATCAGCAGCATGAGAACAGGCTGACACACACCCTCACAGACTCACCCGGAACAAGGCTTCCCCAGCTAGCGAGGCATCCCTCAATCCAGTCAAGCTGAGCCCTAAAACTAACTATCACAATATGTATGCATATAGATCTTACACCCATATATAGATTATATATAGTATATAAAGACACATAATCTATTTATAGGTACACATAGCATACATTTTATATGTGTGTATATGTGTGCTTTTACATACACATATAAAGAGATTTATTTATTTACTTTTATTTCTTTCTGAGACAGAGTCTCACTCTGTCACCCAGACTGTAGTGCAGTGGTGCCATCTTGGCTCACTGCAACTTCCGCCTCCCAGGTTCAAGTGATTCTGTGCCTCAGCCTCCTGAATAGCTGGGATTATAGGCGCCTGGCACCACACCCAGCGAACTTCTACATTTTTAGTAGAGACGGGGTTTCACCATCTTGGCCAGACTTCTCTTCAATTCCTGATCTTGTGATCCACCCGCCTTGGCCTTCCAAAGTGCGGGGATTACAGGCGTGAGCCACCACGCCTGCCAAGACATTTATTTTAAGGAATTGGCTCGTATAATTGTGGGACTGGCAAGTGTGGAATTTTTGCAAGGCAGGCCAGCAGGCTGGAAACTCAGGTAGGAGTTGATGCTGCAGGCTTTTTGTTCTAGTAAAGAAAGAGTTTAATTTACGTGAAGCTTACCACACAGGGGATGGAATTATTACCCAAATCAGCCTTTATGAAGGCTCAGAGGTTGCGGTTTTTCAAGGATAGTTCGGTGAGTAGGGTCTAGGGAATGGAGAATGTTAATTGGTTGGGAATGAAATCACAGGGGTGTCAAGAGCAGTCTTGGTGTGCTGAGTCAGCTTCCGGGGGGGCAGGGCACAGGACCTGCCGAGTCATGGGTCCAGCTGGGGTCAGCTGGTCATGAGAAATGTAAAAGTCTGAAAAAAAATTTCAAAAGGCCAATCTTAGGTTCTATAATAGTGATATTAACTACAGGAGTAAATGGGGAAGTCATCAATGTTGTGATCTCTGGAACAATGGTTTGGTTATTTAAATACACCTCCATCTTAGCAGAATTCAAGCCCCTCTCATAATTTTAATCTTGTGGTCTCTCCTTACTTTCACAAAGGTGACTTGGTTTGGGGAAGGGCTATTATCATCTCTGCTTTAATGTTAAACTATAAACAAAATTATTCTCCGAGTTAGTTGGCCTATGCCCAGGAATGAACAAAAACAGCTGGGAGTTTAGAAGGAAGATGGAGTCGACTATGTCAGATTTCTCTTATTATAATTTTGCAAAGGTGGTTTCAATGTCCCCGCCTCAGGTTTTAGCACACCTCAGTCCTGTGGTGTGAGCTACCAAGATAGGAAAAGGCTGAGGGATTGCTCTAATTTCTTCCTGCTGACACAGGATGTCGGGGTGCCGTTGGTTGTGGTTACCTCTAGGGTCAGGAATGAAATTGTTTTGCGTTGTCCCTGTGTATTCAAGGGCACCAAGGTCTGCATAACAAAAACGTTGGTGCTCTTAGTACAGCTTTAGTACAGCACTTTAGAGAACAGTTTATGAGCCATAACGTAAGGAGCGAATGTCTTGTAGAAGTGACCTGAAGCCTTGAGGGATCCAGGTTAACCATCCCAAGAATCAATCAGATATTGGGTCATCAGCAGAGGCTCAAAAACAATGGACAAGGCTGGAATCTAATAACAGGTATACACTAGTTTTTCTGAAACATCATTTTTCTCTCTCCAGTTTTCCATTTCTATGAAAAACAAATCATAGTAGGACCAATTTATTTGCAAAATAGGTTTTAGTTTTATTATACTTAGCCTAATTATTTGCATAAAGTGCAGACGCTGCAGTCTTGAGGCAGAATCTCTTCTCTGGGAAATGTCAGTTTTGCTCTTAAGATCTTCAGCTGATTGTGTGAGGCTGACCACAGTGTCCAGTGCAATCTGTTTTACTTAAAGTCAACTGACGGTAGAATTTAGATGTTAACTACATCTGCAGAATACCTGCACAGCAACACCCAGGTTTGTGTTTGATTTGATAACTGGGTACTACAGCGTAAACAAGCTGACATGTGAAACTAACCATCACAATTGGTGTATTCGATGCTACATTTTACCAGCTAGGTAGCCATCAGAGAGGACTGGTTAAATAAATTACAGTATATGTCACAAAAGCTGATGGTGTTATCATTAAAAAACGGAGCAGGATCTACTTGTGTTCACATGAAAAGTCACCAAGATTTATTGTCAAGTGAAAAAACCAGGGCATAATAATATAATTCTGTGTGGGGGAAAAGGAGGACTAGGCATTTACGTGTATATACACAGAGTCATAAATGTACCTGTATGTATATACAAAAGAATTTTATAAAGAATATACAATAAATGATTGTTAGTAGTTATTTCTGAAAAGTGAGTTGGAAAGAGAGGGAAAGAGAGAGTCTTTTACTTTTCATTTTATATCATTTCATTTATATCATTTACTTTCATTTTATATCATTTTCTACTGTTTGAAATTTCTTCCCCCAAATTCTGGATGGATATATATATATAAAAATTGGTATAAAGTTTATACCAATTGATAAATACTTAACTTTTATTAATGCTAACGCTGGGTAGATGCTATTGAAGTGGAGCACTTTTAGTTTTTAATTTTTCTACTATTTGACTTGCAATTACGTTCTACTTCCACAGTTAAACATAATGAAGGTGAGGAGGGAGGATCAGAGGAGATCCAGTGAGAGCGGAGAATGAATTGGAGGGTCAGAGACACCGGGTTCATCACAACAAATGGAGCTAGAAAGGCAAGAACAGCTTGGAAATTGTATTTGAGTAACGGGAATTTTGGAAGGAGATTTGCCTATTGATACGGTTTGGCTCTGTGTCCCCACCCAAATCTTATCTTGAATTGCACTCCCATAAATCCCATGTGTCGTGGGAGGGATCCAGTGGGAGGTAATCAAATCATGGGACAATTTCATGCTATTCTGGTGATAACGGATAAGTGTCATGAGATCTGATGGTTTTATAAGGAGGAGTTCCCCTACACAAGCTCTTTCTTTGCCTCCTGCCATCCGTGTAAGACATGACTTGCTCCTCCTTGCCTTCTATCATGATTGTGAGGCTTCCAGCCATGTGGAACTGTAAGTCCAATTAAATGTCTTTCTTTTGTAAATTGCCCACTCTTGGGTATGTCTTTATCATCAGCATGAAAACGGACTAATATACCTATAGATGATTAGCTTTTGCTAGGATGTGAAAACTTAACTGGGTGCGGGGGAGTGGGGAGAGATTGTGACGGGTCTTTTCCTGTTGCTGTGGAGTTGGTGTGCAGACCTCTAATTGATGACGAAGAAGTGTCAAGTATCAAGCACTGAGAAGGGTAGAGTGCCGAGCCTTTTCCTCCACTGCCTCTATTCAGAGAGCTGGGATTTGGAGTGCCAGGTGATGAGCCTGAAATCTCCTTTCCCAGTTGAACATTTGCTAAAGGAGTATCCTGATTAATCCAACCCCTCTACCTGTCTGAGTAGGGGAGAGGAGCAGAGTTGAATAGACTTTTGGGTGCTGAGAATGCATGAGTTTCCCATGAGCCAAGTGAACACCTAGAAGGTAGAAAGATGATCAGGCAGGCAGTTAGGGTGGGACCTTTGTTGAGTCCTTTTAAACAAAAGAACAGCCTGCAGTCACAGATAAGGGAACTTGCACATGGGGGGCTTGCCAAAGACATGCCCACAGTCACACAGATAAAAAAAGCTATATAGGTGACTTGCCCAGGCATGCCCGCATGGAAAATTCCATCCCCTGACACATATGCAGTAAGGAGAACAAAGCAATATGGAGTAAGTCAAGCTAAGGGCTCTCATGTACACTAGAAGGATGGGGTAGAGCTACCTGAAATTCACATCTTATGCAAATAAGACACCCAACCCTCATCAGTTTCCCATAAAAGCCTTGCCTTCAACTGTAAAAACGTCAACCCACTTCCAGGTCCCCTCTCCTCAGCTTTCTTCTTTCTCTTATTAAATTTTTGCTCCAACCTCACCCTTTGTGTCCACCATCCTTAACTCTCTTGGTCATGAGACAAAGAACTCTGGGTGATACCTTACAATGAGAGACTGCTACATTGTGGTGCATGGTGCACTGGCAAGACTGTAACAGTAGGAGAGCTTGAAATGTTTTGCAATACCTGGAAACTCCAGAAACAAGGGGCTGTGGGGAGACATAGAGGGGCCAGAGTTAGAAAAAGGTTATGAGGAAGTAGGTCTCCCCAAGGAGAGAATCGTGCCATGACAAGACTTCCTGTATGTGGAGACGACCATGGGTAGTTGTGTGTTCAGGACCAGTGCTCTGGGGAATGATCTGGGTTCATGATCTGTATCAGGGATATGTAGGCAGGTAGAAGGTAACCAAGGTCACGGGAGTGATTTCAACTCTCAGGGAGGGTGTGACCAAGGAGGCTAGAGGTTACCAGAAACGTCACCCTTTGAGAAACAGTAGATGAAGAGGGGTTTGTAAAGATTTTAAAGTCCTGGTCAGAGACATAGGAAGAAAATGGGGGAGTGTGTGACAGATATTCCAGGATGACTGCAAGCCAAAATCCAGATAGCATCCTGTGGAGATGTGGACAGTTTGTTTTCCAAGATTAGTTGGAGGGAGAATTACTTTAACAATGGAGCAGTGTTCAGTTGCCTCTTCCCTTGTTTTATATTCTTAGTTATATTACAGTTTCCCACATGCTGTTTTGGCAGAGATCTGTGCATAAATGCACCTCCATATATACATATGCACATGTATATATTTGTAGGCACACATATATTTAGATGAATTAAACTAATATTTATTGTCTTGATTATGTACAGAACCCTTCCTGTCCTGGCAATGAGTTTGGCCATAAATGCACTTGCATATGTACATATGCAAATGTATATATTTGTAGGCACACATATATTTAAATGAATTAAACTAATATTTATTGTCTTGACTAGTTATAGAACACTTCCTGTCTCAGGCAACGAGTTTTGCCAAATACTGAAATTCAATGGTGAGCAGAAACAGCTCCCAAGCAGATGTCTCCCCTGATTCCAGGACCTTAGAACAGCTTTTACAAAACTGGTTCAGACCCGGTACATGACCTACATGGAGCAAATCATGGAGCAGAGAAACCCACCAACCCTGATAACCTCCTGCCGAGGGAGAAATAAACACGCTCTTGTCTTGTTTAAACCACTCTGTTCAAGGCCATATGTCGCTGGCTTAAATGAGATACTAATTAGTACCCTAACTAATATTCACAGACATGTAGCCCAGGGATTGCTGCAGGGAAAAGTAATGCCTATGAAGGATGCCCCTTTTCAAGTTGCATGGGATGGCGTCTCACTTTTGTAACCGTGTTTATTGAATTTGCCGAAACTCATGTTTCTGTTCTCCTTGGGACCCCTCTCCCTGATGTTGCACCTGCTATTCCTCATCACCTGGTGATGTTCCAGGCACATTGACTACTCATGCAAGAGGCCAGAGAGAGGGTGACACTGTACTTTCTGGGAAGGTGAAAGTGACTCAGTCTAAGGAAGTCCAGAACTGGGAGGGAGTGGGATGGGGTTGCGGGAGCTGAAGCTGAAGGTCAAGATGTTTTTTGATCAAGTTAGAAATAATTCTGGTGGCAACTGCAACAATTTTAGAAAGAGTGAGAAATAACTCTTCTTCAGAGGCTGACTTTTTTCAGGCAAAAATAAAAGAGCATTTTTCATTCAGTTTTGTTTTGCTTTCATCAGACTGAAAAAAAGTTAGCAGGTTGGAGAAAAGAGTCATCTCTCAAATGATCTGCTGTTGCCAAGGGTGAGACAAAGATATAGTGATACTGCATCCATGAGGGACCCATGGCAGGGCTGCAGTTATGCCTAAAGCATTTTTATTTGGGGCATGCTTAATTTTGTTTAATTTTATTTTAAATTTATCATCCTGGGGAAGTTCTAACATGTATTAGTCCATTTTCACACTGCTGATAAAGACATACCCAAGATTGGGCAATATACAAGAGAAAGAGGTTTAATGGGCAATTCACAGTTCCCACGTGGCTGGGGAAGCCTCACCATCATGGCGGAAGGCAAGGAGGAGCAAGTCACATCTTACCTGGATGGCAGCAGGCAATGAGAGAGCTTGTGCAGGGAAAGTTCCATTTTAAAAACCATCAAATCTTGTAAGACTTATTCCCTATCATAAGAACAGCACAGGAATGACCCACCCCAGGATTCAATTACCTCCTGCCAGGTCCCATCCGTAACGTGGTAATTCAAGATGAGATTTGGGTGGGGACACAGCCAAACCATATCATAATATAAGTAAAAGGAAACAGCAAAGTCTCTTGAATCTCCATGAATCCACCACAGCTCCTTGGTCATGAACTCATAACCACTTCTGCCTTATCCCCACGCCAAACATTTCCCCTTCCTGTGTAACTTTAAAGCAAATACAAGGCATCATTATAACAGCATCCATAAATATTTCAGTAAGTATTAAAAAAAATAAGATCTTTTAATAAATATGACCTCGATGCCATTATCACCCTAAAGAAAGATTCATAATATTTCCTTAATATCATCAATGATACAGGTGGTGTTCAAGTTTTTAATTATCTAGCAAATGTCATACTTTTCTTTATAGAGTTTTAGAAAAATCAGAATCTAGACAAGCCAATCACATTGTGATTGACTTAGTATGTCTTATGCATAGGTTTCCTCTCTCTCTTTTTATACCTATTGAATATATTTGTAGAAGAAACGTTTCTTGTTTTGGTCCTAGAGATTTCTCCTGTCTGAATCCGGCTGGTTGCATGTTCCCCGAGACGGTTTATTCCCTCCATATTTCCTGTAGTTAAGTGGTTCGATCTAGACCTGCATTGTCCAGTATAGATGTCACTAGCCACATGAGGCTATTCAAATTTTAATGAATTAAACAAAATTTCAAGGGCTCAGTAATCACATGTAGCTATTACTACCATATGGAACAGTACACATTATAGAACACACCATCACTGCAGAAACCTCAACCTGACATTTTTAAGTCTAGAGGCTTAATCAAATTTAAATTTGATTTTTTGGAAGAATGCTTCATAGGTGAATGTCCGGGGCTGGGGGAATAACACCAAATTGTCTCTCTTTTATATTAATTAGCAACCTCTCTGCTAGCTCCATTCATTTACTAGGAAAAAATAAGTATCTCTGAATTAAGTGACTCCAAAGTCAGCCCTTCTGGTGTTCCTTCTCTCCATTTCTCCAGTCCAACAAATCAGATAATCTCGGAGTCATCTTGATACTTCCCTTGTCCTTATCACGTGTCCTGTTGATTTTACCTTCTAAGTACTTCCAGAGTCAGGCCCCTTGTCTCCATTTCTGGGGCTAACACTCTACTCCAAGTCACCATCATTTCTGGGAAAGTAAAAATGCAGCCTGCTCCTAATGTGTTCTCCACACTAGCGTTCTTCACACTCCTAATGTGTTCTCCACAGAGCATGACCTCTGCATAGGCAGCCCTTCCTGCAGCCCTTTCTGCAGCCCTCTCTGCTTAAAGTGCCTTCAACATTGCTACTTCTCCTAGACAGGAGCCCTCCTGCTTGTTAACACTCCAGGATCGACTCTAACTGCTGTGTAGGCAGGGTTAAGGCTTTAGCGGCTGCATCATGAAGGGCCTTGGGGGCTCCGGAGGAGCAGGTGGGCCACTGGAGGGGCACTTGGCGTACTGAGGCAGTGGCTACATTTATCTAACAGTACAGAAGGATTTCTATATTTAACAGCTGGTTCAGCTACACTAACATCTTTGGTGAGCTTTCGCTCAGTGTTTATTTTACCATACCAGCTTTCTTCTAGTTTCTGGAACTTTCCACACTCCCTTCAGTCAAAGGTCCTCTCTCTCCAGCTCCTACTCATCCTTCAGGTCTTGATTCAAGGTGTACTTCATCGAGGAAGCCCTCTCGGGCCCATCAGTCTCCCTTTTCTTCCTCTCCTGGGGCCATATTTGTTTCCTTCTTGTTTCATTTCTGACTGCGCATGTGTTTCTGGCCTAATGCTGGACTCCTAGGAATTCGTGGGGGTACGTAGTCAGTGCCCAAATAATCACTGTTGTTGAAAGATTAAAATGAGAATTGAGATAATAAACAGAACTTTTAAAAAGATTTGACATTGTTTGCTCTGCTGGGTATTTCCTTTTTTGTTTGTAAATTTCCGGCATTATTAATTTCCGAATATGAGGTTGGTGCAAAAGTAATTGTGGCTTTGGTCCTTACATTCTTGTCTTTTTTTTTTTTTTTTATTTTGAGATGGAGTTTTTGCTCTTGTCGCCCAGGCAAGACGATCCCGTGCAATGGTGCGATCTCGGCTCACTGCAACCTCCACCTCCTGGGTTCAAGCAATTCTCCAACCTCAGCTTCCCGAGTAGCTGGGATTATGTGGATGCCACCACACCCAGCTAATTTTTGTATGTTTAGTAGAGATGGGGTTTCACCACATTGGCTGGCTGGTCTCGAACTCGTGTTGGTCATAACTTTCAGTGGCAAAAAACTACAATTACCTTTGCACCAACCTAATAGTGGTTTACATTTGCAGACACTATGTCTCCAGTTTGTTGTCTAGGGGATCTGGTTCATCCCATCCTGCAGAGACCATTTAGTTCATTTGCAGCTTCTCAAACTCCTGGCACTCAATGGCACCTGGGACCAGCTTAACCAAGGGCCATATAAATACTCCCAGCATGGCCCCCAGCGTGCATGAGCATCACCCTGACGCAGTTGACTGTGCTGCGGAGGAAGGCTCAAAATGCCTGAACCAGTAAAGTCAATCGAGGAGCTAGTAAAGAGCTTCCTTTAGTGAGCACTAGTCTAGTTCCTGGGATGTGGAAGTGAATTAGGCAGAGCAGGACCCTGACCTCAAGGAGCGTATGTTCTGGTGGGGAAAGACATGCTCTCATCAGGTAGACAAATGAACAGACACCACCACAGAGTGTCTTGAGTTTTGAGAAGGAAATAGAGTGTTTGATAGAGAAAAACTAAGAGTGGTGGGGTTGCTGCTGTAGAGGGTGGTCAGGGACAGCTTCTCAGAAGAGGTGACATTTGAGCTGAGCCATGACGGATGAGAGGAGGAGAATGGCTCAGCTGCAGAAGAGCCTGGAGAGGAGAGTTCCAGGTAGAGGACATAATAACCAAGGGCAAGGGACCAGAGCTGGCAAAGAGCCGACTGGTGACTTGAGTTTTCTCATCTGTAAAATGATGACAGCAGGACTTACTGCAGAGGTTGTAGTATTATCTTTGAGATTATGGTTATTGTTGTATTCGGAAGTAGCTTCAACAAGGTAGATGCTTTCTTTCTTTCTTTTTTTTTTTTTGAGACGGAGTTTCGCTCTTGTTATCCAGTCTGGAGTGCAATGGCGCGATCTCAGCTCACCGCATCCTCCGCCTCCTGGGTTCAGGCAATTCTCCTGCCTCAGCCTCCTGAGTACCTGGGATCACAGGCACGCACCACCATGCCCAGCTAATTTTTTGTAACTTTAGTAGAGACGGGGTTTCACCATGTTGACCAGGATGGTCTCGATCTCTTGACCTCGTGATCCACCCGCCTCGGCCTCCCAAAGTGCTGGGATTACAGGCTTGAGCCACCGTGCCTGGCCTAACAAGGTAGATGCTTTCAGCAGGTCCAGGAAGTGAGATTCCTTAATTATTATTAATTTTTTTGAGATGGAGTTGTGCTCTGTCGCCCAGGCTGGAGTGCAATGGTGCAATCTCGGCTCACTGCAACCTCTGCCCCCCGGGTTCAAGTGATTCTCCTGCCTCAGCCTCCTGAGTAGCTGGGATTACAGGCATACACCACCATGCCCAGGTAATTTTTGCATTTTTAGTAGAGATGGGGTTTCACCATGTTGGTCAGACTGGTCTCAGACTCCTGACCTCAGGAGATTCAGCCATCTCGGACTCCCAAAGTGCTGGGATTACAGGCATGAGCCACTGCACCCAGCCGAGATTCCTTAACTATATGCTGTGACTTTCAATGGAGAATATGGCTCACACCCTGAAACTGACAGCGACACAAAGTACACACACACACACACACACACACACACACACACACACACAGCACCCACACTGGATGTGGCTGCAAGATCTCACTTCCAGACTCTGCCATGGAGAGAGTAACAATTTTGGAATTTAAGGCTCTCAAGCATTCGGTTTCCTTTCCACGCAGTCTGTGGGAGGAGCTGGTTGTCAGAGGCACAGAAGAAGGGGGGCGAGGCAGTGGGTGGGGACCAAGCCACTTAATTAGCATATCAACTCTGAGTCCCAGGAAGCCTCCCTCAAAGTTCCCCTGAACCACTCCCAGGGAGACAGGTGAATGGTTTGCAGCCAGCTGTCCTTAAAGGTAGCACAGGTGCCACGCCAGGCCACAGGCAGGGAATTGAGTATGAAGTCAGAGGATCAGCTGTGGAGTGGGAGAAACAGGTGTTTTCTTGGGGAAACCGAAGAAGCAGGGAGAAAAAAGGCTAACAAAAAGAGCAAAAGCAAGAAAGCAAACAACAAACAGCAATAATGAAAAACACAACGAAACCCCAGAGACGATTCAAAACCTTTTTATTTCTGGACTCTCTCCCAAGCCTCAGAATATGGAGCACTTTCCTGTGTTAAAGGGGGTGGTGCTAGGACAGAATGTAGCATTTAAAGAAAAGTCTTCCTGGCAGGACACGGTGGCTCCTGCTTGTAATCACAGCACTTTGGGAAGCTGAGGTGGGAGGATCTCTTGAGGTCAGGAGTTCGAGACCCGCCTGGACAACATGGTGAAACTCCGTCTCTACTAAAAATACAAAAATAAGCCGGGGAGGAGGGGGTGGTGGCATGTGCCCGCAATCCTAGTTACTGCGGAGGCTGAGGCAGGAGAATTGCTTGAACCCAGGACGTGGAGGTTATAGTGAGCTGAGATAGCGCTACTGCATGCCAGCCTAGCAGACAAAGTGAGGCTTCCTCTCCAAAAAGTCTTCCTTATCTCAGTTCAGAGCAGCACCGTCCTCACAACTGCTCAGCTAAAAAATGTGCAATTCTCCCGACTCATGGTCTCACACCCCACATCCAATCCACCAGGAAATCCTATTGTGTCCACTTTCTAAATACATCCAGAAATTGACCAGACCACTTCTCCCACTGCCCTGCCACCTGGCTAGTCTGAGCATCCATTGTGTCTTACCTGTGTCTGGGAAAGGGTGTCCTTGCGGGGTCCCCTATTTCTGCCCTCATCCCTTGAGTCTAGTTTCAGTACATGGCTGGAATAACCCTGTTAAAGCGCATCGTGGGGAGGCGGCTTGCAGAGTACCTTGCAAAGTTTTGGGAGGAGCCCTAGCAACAACTTTGTATGTCCATATATTTTTGTAAAATTTGCTAAATTAAGAGCTTTGAATTGCAGTTCTCAGTGTTTGATAGCTCAGTAGAGTGGCTATAGTTAACACTAATAGATTATACATTTCAAAATTTCAAGAAGAGAATAATTTGAATGTTCCTGATGTAAAGAAAAGATAAATATTTAAGGTGATGAATATCCTGAGTACCCTCATTTGACTAGGCAAATGTATCAAGGTACTACAAAAATATGTACATCTACTACATATCAATTAAAAAATTAATAAAAAAACCTCTTGGAATTTCCTCTCTCCAAATACACAGCAATCGGTTAAGACTACTGTGTTTTTGGCTGGGCGCGGTGGCTCATGTCTATAATCCCAGCACTTTGGGAGGCTGAGGTGGGCAGATCACGAGCTCAGGAGATCAACACCATCCTGGCCAACATGGTGAAATCCCATCTCTACTAAAAATATAAACAAATTAGCTGGGTGTGGTGGCTCACACCTGTAGTCCCAGCTACTCAGGAGGCTGAGGCAGGAGAATTGCTTGAACCCAGAAGGAGGAGGTTGCAGTGAGCCGAGATCGTGCCACTGCACTACAGCCTGGGCTACAGTGTGAGACTCCATCTCAAAAAAAAAAAAAAAGGTTAAAAAATTACACTACTGTGTTTTTAATTTTATTTTATTTTCTAGAGGTAAAGTCTCATTCTGGAATGCTGCGGTGCAATCATAGCTCATTGCAACCTCGAACTCCTGGGCTCAAGAGTTCCTCGGCTTCCCAAAGCCATGGGATTACAGGCCTGAGCCATTGTTCCAGTCACTGTCTCTTCCACACTGCTTTTCCTCCCTCGCCCTTCCTCTCTTGATCAGTAGTACTGGAGTGCCTGGGAGAAGTCTGGGGATCTGATGAAGAGTGAGGTGAGTTGGGTTTGAATTCTTATTTGTTTGGTGGGTTATATTTATGTGCGATTCACAGTAACTTCCATACACAGTACATTTATTGTTAGCTGTCCCAGTGTAGGAATCACGTCCAGGAAAGCTCATACTACCCATGTGGTCAAACTGAGGTTATATGGTGTATTAGAGCCTCCTATGGTGGCCAGCCCCAGGAGTGTGTGGGCGTTAGGCGGCTTGTTAGTTTCCTATTGCTGCTGTAAGGAAAGACCACAATATGGGTGCTTAAGAAAACAGAAATGTATGCTGTTGTAGCTCTGGAGGCCAGAAGTCTGAAATCAGCATTTTGAGCTAAAATCAAGGTGTTGGCAGGGCCACACTCTCTCTGGAGGATCTAGGGGAGAATCTATTCCCTGCTTCTTTCAGTTCTGGTGGCTCCAACCTCTGCCTCCAGGGTCCCTTTGCCTCCTCCTCTTCTGGGTGTGTCTAGTCTCCTTCTGTCTCTCTCTCTTACAAGGACACTCATCATGGCATTCAGGGCTCACCCAGATATCCAGAAAAATCTCCTTGTCTCACGATCCTTAACAGTGTGGTCCAAGGAGATGGAGAGAGACCATTGCTGGGGCTCTGGCAAAAACGATTTGCCTTTTCCTGGGAAAACAGTAAGAAGTGAAGACTCATGCTCAGTGACTTTGGCTATTTTTGGCTTGGCATGGGGAGCCGGCTGGAGATGCAGTCAACATGCAGAGACTGCCAAGGCTTAGGGGAGCAGGGAAAGATGGAGCCGAGTCCTCCTGACGTATTTTGAGCCTCTGGATCACACACAGCCTGAATGCCTTCTCCCTGCCTCTTGCCTTTCCAGTTATGGAACCCAATAACTTCCCTTTTCCTTTTAAGGCAATTTGAACAAGATGTACTGTTATGTACATCAAAAAAGGTTCTCAATGATATTCTCTCTCTCTCTTTTTTTTTGAGACAGGATCTCAAATTACAAATTTTTCTTATAAATTTGGAGTGCAGTGGTGCAATCTCAGCTCACTGCAGCCTTGACCTCCCAGGTTCAAGTGATCCTCCTGCATCAGCCTTCCAGGTAGCTGTGATTACAGGTGCATGCTACCAGGCTAATTAGCATGATAGGCTAATTTCTGTATGTTTAGTAGAGATGGGGTTTCCCCATGTTGTCCGGGCTGGTCTTGAACTCTAGGACTCTGGACTCAAGTGATCAGCCCAGCTTGGCCTTTCAGTGTGCAGGGATTACAGGCATGAGCCAGCATGCCTGGCCACATTGATATTCTCTTTAAGCCTCCATTTTTTATCTTAAAATGGGGCTAAAATACCCCATTGCAGGAATGGCAAAATTTAAATAAGATGACTTATGTAAAGCATATTTTGGTTCCTGGTACATAGAGATTGTCTTTGTGAATGATGACTATTAATGTGTAACAATACTATGATTAGAGAAAAACGAACACAATTTCTATTTTTTTCTTCAACTTTTAAGTTCAGGGGTACATGTGCAGGATGTGCAGGCTTGTTGCATAGGTAATGTGTGCCATGGGGGTTTGCTGCACAGATCAGCCCATCACCCAGGTATTAAACCCAGCATCCATTAGCTATTCTTCCTGATGCTCTCCCTTCCCCCACCCCAACAGCCCCAGTGTGTGTGCTTCCCTTCCCTGTGTCCCTGTGTTCTCATCATTCAGCTCCCACTTGCAAATGAGAAGATGTGATGCTTGGTTTTCTGTTCCTGTGTTAGTTTGCTGAGGATAACGGCTTCCAACTCCATCCATGTCCTGCAAAGGACATGATCCTTTTTATGGCTGCATACTATTCCATGGTGTGTATGTATCACATTTTCTTTATCCATTCTATCATTGATAGGGATTTAGGTTGGTTCTACATATTTGCTGTTGTGAATAATGCTGCAACAAACATAGATGTGCATGTATCTTTGTAATAGAATGATTTATATATCTTTTGAGTATGTACTCAGTAATGGGATTGCTGGGTCAAATGGCATTTCTGCCTCTAGGTCTTTGAGGACTTGCTACACTGTCTTCCACAGTTGTTGAACTAATTTACACTCCCCCCACAGTGTAACAATGTTCCTTGACTGCAATCTTGCCAGTGTCTGTTGTTTTTGACTTTTTAATAATAGCCATGCTGACTGGCTTGAGATGGTATCTCATTGTGGTTTTGATTTGCGTTTCTCTAATGATCAATGATTTTGAGCTTTTTTTCTTCATGCTTGTTGGCTGCATGTATATCTTCTTTTGAGAAGTGTCTGTTCATGTCCTTTGCCCACTTTTTAATGGGGTTGTTTTTTTCTTGTTAATTTTTTTAAGTTCCTTATAGACTCTGGATATTAGACCTTTGTCAGGTGAATAGATTGCAAAAATTTTCTAACTAATGTAACTTCTAAAACGCCAGGTGCATTTGTATTACATTTATTAAAGTTGTCGGACCTTACAGTCCAATACCCTACACAATCCTGAAAGTCCATTTGACTGTTTGCCTGTCCCAGGGATGGCTCCCTTCTGGGATGTCAAACTCACCACCAAGAGGTGATCCACTCTGTCCTGTTTTTGGATTGAGCTGAAACTTATCTCTACAGTTCTCAGTTTAGGGGTGAGGAATGGGGAGAAAAATAAGTCCAATATGCTCATCTCACTATCCCCCCCGCCTTTTTTAGAGAGGAGATCTTGCTCAGTTGTCCGGGCTGGAATGCAGTGGCTCCATCACGGTTTACTGCAGCCTAAAACTCCTGGGCTCAAGCGATCATCTGGCCTCAGCCTCTCGAGAAGCTGGTGCCGCCACATCTGATTCTCCAGTAGACTCACCTTTGGGAATCTTGTCTATTGTTAGCGTAGGCTGTCATGTTCCCCTGTCTACTTAGGGCTTGAGGATCATGCCGACTTTGGTAGGAGGAACGGGAAGGTGGGAAACAGATAAGCAAGTATCTGTAGAGGAAGTTACTTGTGCGCACACATGTGCGTTTGTGTTTGTGCTTATGTGCACCCATTTATTAGATTCATGGCCATCCTACCTTCATTCAATTTCAGGAACATTTGATTTGTATCCACACGTACAGCATATCTGCACCCGGTACAGTTTCCAGGCATTGGAACTGCACCTAAAGGCACTTTTCTAGTTGTCCATTTTCATAGCTGTAATGAGATTCCCAGGGCCACACTTTCCTGAGTAGACCCTTAGACGGATAGCTCTACTCAGAGCATGCTGGCATGGATGATGAGATGAAGCGAACTCTGAGGAGGAGCTGTGTGTGTGTGTGCCTGTGCGTCTGTAACAACAGTGAGTACTGGGCTGCAAACTCCCTGCCATGTCTGCTGAGCCGTGTCTGAGGGTCAGGGCTTCAGAGTCTTTTTAGGAACCTCCTCCTTATTGGGGATCTTGGGCAGGCCTTGGGGTGGGCTTTACCTTCCCCACATCCCACAGGGGGATTTGGGAGAGCAGCTGAGTAGGACAGACAGTCGGCAGAAACCTCTGGGGAAAAGGCAGACTCAGAGGAATCTGGGAGATGCAGAAAGCAGGGCAGGTGCTTTTCTTTATGGGTAACCCTTTATTTAATCACTTAATCATTGCCAACTGCTTTGAGGGCTGAGTCCTGCTCTCATCAGGAGTCTATCTTATTTCTTGCTGGCAAGTTCAATATGTGTTAATCAGTCATTTTCTGTGTTCCAGGGTTGAGAGCTGGAGGCACCATAGTGATCTGGTTTGGTGCTGTGTCCCCACCCAACGCTCATCTTAAATTGTGATCCCCGTGATCTCCACGTGTCAAGGGCGGAACCTGGGGGGAGGTGATTAGATCATGGGAGTGGTTTCCCCTGTGGTGTTCTCGTGATAGTGAGTTCTCACGAGATGTGATGGTCTTCTAAGTGTCTGACGTTCCTTCTACATACAAACTTGCTCTCTCTGGCCTGCTGCCGTGTTAGACGAGCCTCTTCCCCTTCTGCCATGATTATAAGTTTCCAGAGGCCTCCCCAGCCACGTGGAACTGTGAGTCAATTACACCTCTTTCCTTAATAAATCACCCAGCCTCGGGTATGTCTTTACAGCAGTGTGAGAATGGACTAATACAAATAGGAAGCAAAGCAGAAGTCTCAGCTCCAGCAGGGCCCAGTCCAATGGAGGAGGTGCACATTAATCCATAAACCACACACTTTTAAAGTGATGGGTGGGGTGCTAGGGTGGGGTAGGATGTAGAGGAGTCAGGGCAATTCCGGAAGGCTTCCTGGAGGTAGTGATGTTGGCTCTGAGACCGGAAATATGCACGAGAGTTTATTAAGTGAAGAGCATTTTAGGCAGAAGGAACTGTGTATGCAAAGGCCTCTGACAAGAGTGTATAGGAGACTGAAAGGTCTGGAGAGAATCAGGGCAAAACGAGGTAAGGCTGGGAGCAGGGAAAGTGGGTGCCAGACTGCACAGGCCCCACAGGTCAGCGTGGGGATGTTAGTGTTTACTGGAGGAGCAGCAAGTGTATAGAAATCAGCATACAAGGCTGGGTGCAGTGCTCATGCCTGTAATCCCAGCACTTTGGGAGGCTTGAGGTCAGAGTATGAGACTCCTGGCCAACATGGTGAAACCCCATCTCTACCAAAAAATACAAAGTTAGCTGGGCGTGGTGCTGTGTCTGTAGCCCCAGGCTTGGGAGGCTGAGGTGGGAGAGTTGCTTGAACCCGAGAGGCGGAGGTTGCAGTGAGCAAAGATTGTGCTACTGCCCTTGAGCATGGGAGACGGAGACCCTGTATCAAAAAAACCAACGTGCAAGTAGAAACAGGTGATTAAGAAAGTAAGGATTTCTCATCTGCCTTTTTCGTATTTAATGTGTCTATTGCATCTCCCTCACACTGGATTGTTAGGTCCATAAGAGCAGGGTTGGAACTCTGTTTGTTGCCAAATCACCATTGCCTAGAACAGGGTCTTATACCCTAACTGGCGCTTAATAAATGTTCCTTGAATGCATAATAAAGAGATGTACAGGTAAATAGCATTCTGTTAGGGTGCAGAGAAGAGACTGCTCTGACTGAGTAATGGAACATTCAACACAGCTAGCTCAAAAATGGTTACAAATTTCAAGTTGGTGAGAGCAGAGGATTGGAGCATTAACTTGGAGTCCTTCCAAGTGTGGAGGCTCGTGTGACTGTACAGGTCACAGGCCCGTGAAGCCATTGTGGCTGGAATTGATTCTGGAAGGCATCATGGGGAGGAGGCATTGGAGCTGGTTCATATCTGGAACTGGGGAAGGGCATTCTCAGAGAAAGCAATAGAATAGCGAAGACAGGGGTGGACAGTCTACCCAGGGAGCACTGAGTCCTGATTAAAGGCCAGGGGAAGTGGGTGGATATTTTCTTCTACTTTTTTTTAATTAAAAAAAAAAAAAAAGGCAAGTCTCCCTCCTCTGAGCCCTATTTTGGGGTGGGTTTCATTAATAGCAGATGAGCTTGAGCTCCAGGGACCTCACGAGTAATTAATCATTTTCTTCAGGGCTTGATGAGGCCTCAGAACCATGCAGAAGCTCATCCCTAATCGTAGCAGGTTTTTTCCCCCCTTTTCTGCTTAGCAACTGAACACGAGCCACCAGCAAGGAGGGCTTTGCTCAAACACAAACCCTTGGCACGGTGCCTGCCAATGTCAGCAAAAGGGCTGCCTGGCATCTGCCGTGGTGAGGTCAGAGTGTAGCATGCTGCCTTGTGTTTGCACGCCAGCAGGCGGGTGACAGACATGATATTGGGTGGAAGAAAACATGAACGGGATATGCTGGTGGCAGAGTGTGGGCAGGGGGCTGGTAAGGGGGGAACCGGTCAGAGGTGGCTTGTCAGGTAAAGAGCACGAGGACCACTGTGGGAGCTCTGGGAGGCTTGACTGGTGAGAGGGACCTTGCACTTTGTGCTCCTCTCCTAGGGCTGTAACAAATAACCACAAACCGGGTGGCATACAACGATAGAAATGGATTCTCTTTCAGTTCTGGAGGCCAGAAATTCCGAGTGAAGGTGTCGGCAGAGCTATGCTCCCTCTGAGGGCTCTGGGGAACCTTCCTTGCCTCGTTGAGCTTCTGTTGGCTCCTGGCAATTCTTGGTGTCACTCAGCTTACAGCTGCATTGTTCCAGTTTCCGCCTTCGCTGTCAAACGGCGCACTTCCCTCTGTGTCTGTGTCCAGGCTCCCCCCTCTTGTGAGAACACTGGCTGGGCTTGGTGGCTCATGCCTGTAATCCCGGACTTTGGGAGGCTGAGGTGGATGGATGACCTGAGGTCAGGAGTTTGAGACCAGCCTGTGCAACATGGTGAAACCCCGTCTCTACTAAAAATACAAAATTAGCCGGGAGTGGTGGCGCGTGCTTGTAATCCCAGCTGCTTGGGAGGCTGAGGCAGGAGAATTGCTTGAACCTGGGAGGTGGAAGTTGCAGTGAGCTGAGATCGCCCCCTTGTACTCCAGCCTGGCAACATGAGGGAAACTCCGTCTCAAAAAACAAAAAACCCCAAGAAACAGAAACAAAAAACACAACAATCATTGGGTTTAGGACTCACCCAAATCCAGTATGACCTCATCTGAATAGGAATACATTTGCAAAGACCCTATTTCCAAATAAGGTCACATTTACAGGTAACAAAACTTGAACATGTCTTTCAAGGGGACACAATTTAACACACAATCCACTCCAAATATCCTTTGCTTCAAAGGTACTGAACGTTGTAAGTAAGCATAGAGTATTGCGCTTTGCAAACCAATTCTGTGCAGCCTATCCCTTGATTCATTTGCTCAGCAGCTCTGTCAAGTAGATTGGGAGGAGACTTTATCTCCATTTTGCAGTTGGAGAAATTAAGATACAACATATTTTAAGTGGTAGCAAAGGGCACATGTGAAGCTGTTAATAGCGTTTAAGGAAATGACAGGAACTGGATGGCAGCTGAGAGAATAGAGGAAAAGGAGTTAACAGAGCTGGAGAAATGAGGTTGGCCTCCAAGAAACGCTCCGGAATCAACACTCACCAGGTTTAGGGATCACCTTGTTGTCTGCTTTACTGAATGTGTGCTGTAGGGTGGGCACTGCGCCAAGCCCAGTACCGATATCCTTGCGTTTCATGCTCACATCAACCTGATGCTGTGGCTATCATTACCACAGGTTGAATATCCGTTATCCAAAATGCCTGGGACCAGAAGTGTTTCATAGTTTTTTTGATTTTGAAATATTGCATTATACTTCCTGGGTCAGCATCCCTCATGTGAAAAATCTGAAATCCGAAATTCTCCAAAATTTGAAAGCATGTGAGCATCAACATGATGCCCAAAGGGATTGCTCATCAGAACAGTTGAAGTTTGGATTTCCAGGGTCAGGTTACTTAACCTGTATTCCCCATTTCCATAGCAGGGGCTGAGTGAGGCTCATGGAGGTGGAGAATGGAGATGCCAGGATTCATACCCAGGCAGTCTACATCCAAAGCTCCCACTCCGTCTCTGTGCCTTTCCTATTGCTGGCTGGGATGGTGGCGAAGGCTTGAGTCAATCCATGTCCTGTCAGAAACTACCATGTTGAATGCGGGATGTGATATCAATGGGCTAGAGCTCGAATCCCATTCAGCAGGAAAGAGGAGCTGACCATTATGAAGGCATCTGTCAGATGGTTGGAAAAGTGGGCTATGAAAGAAAATGGGCTATAAAGTTGTTTTGGGAGGTAAGTCACAATGGTATAGACCAGAGGTTATCATCATTTTTCTTTTAAAGGCTGTAGAGTCCCTGTCATGACTATGCGTATAATACACAAAAGAATGAGCATGGCTGTGTTCCAAAAAACCTTTATTTATCACTCTCAAAATTTGAAGTACATACACTTTTCATGTGTCATGAAATACCATTTTTCTTTTGATTTTCCCCAATTATTAAAACATGGTAAAAACCACTTTTGGCTCACAGGCTGTTCCAAACCCGGTGGCAGGCTGGATTTGGCTGTGGGCTGTAGTTTGCAGGCCCCGGTATAGACTCTGAGCCACTCAAGGCTCACGGGAAGGATTTAGGCTCATGGAAAGGATATGAGAGAACATGGTTAGGCATGAGACTTCCCGCTCAGAAAGTGACAAGAGCAAGGGCAAAGGAGGCTGAGTGAGAAGAAGCATGATTCCTGAAGAGCACGTTCTAACTAGTGAACCCCCAAAAGTTCTTCCAGCATTCAGGATTGTGCCATAAATACAGAAAGGGCAAGGTTTGGAGGCTCTACCTTAGAAACCCTGAACCCAGTGTGCAGAAAAATGCCCATTCCCAGAGCTGCTGCTGTCGATGGCACTCAAGTTCCTGTTGCCCCTTGAGGTGTCCATCAGCAGTGTGTGTTGAAGGCAGGAAGGGCCAGGTCCTTGAGCCAGCTGGAGGCTGTGGGGTTGGCTGGTCTTGCCTTCCCAGGGCTCAGAAGGAGGGTGCTGGTAACGGCGCCTATTGAGAGGCTTGGTGAAGGGCTGCCTGGATGAAGTGTGGACAGATAGAGAGGTGTGTGCAGGACATGGAGTTGCAGGAACCTCACTACTCTTGAGCAGGAAAAGTGGGAAGTGAACCCATCCTCGCATTTTTCATATTGATTCCTCCCTGGAGTGGCTACTGGGCTAGGCCCTTTGGGGAGAGGAGGATGGAAAAAGATAGCTCCTCCCCAAACCGAAAACTGTTCAAACATCCATTCACTGGAAAATGGGTAAACAAAATGTGATGCATTCTTTTGATGGGATACTATTCGGCAATAAAAATAAATGAACTAGTGACACCTGCTATGACCTGGGTGAACCCCCCAATATATAATGCTAAGTGAAAGATGCTAGATGCAAAAGATGTCTACATATTGTATAATTGATTCTACTCATACGGAATGTCTAGAAATGGCAACTTTATAGTGTCAGAAAGCCGACCAGTAGTTGTCAGCTGGGTGTGGTGGCTCAAGCCTGTAATCCCACTACTTAGAGGGACTGAGGTGGGCAGATCACCTCAGTTCAGGAGTTCGAGACCAGCCAGGCCAACATGGTGAAACCCGTCAATTAAAAGTACAAAAAATTAGCCAGGCATGATGGCGCATGCCTGTAGTCCCCGCTACTCATGAGGCTGAGGCACAAGAATTGCTTGAACGCAGGAGGCAGAGGTTGCAGTGAGCCAGGATCATGCCACTGCACTCCAGCCTGGGCAACAGATCAAGACTGTGTTTCAAAAGAAAAAAGTAATTGTTTAGGGCTGGAATCGGAAGTGGGAATTAATAAGATAACTTTTTGAGGTGACGGAGATGTTTTAAAACTGAGTTGTGGTGAGAGCTGCAGAAGCCTACAAATTTAATAAAAGTCATAGAATTGTATCCTTACAATGGGTCAATTTCATTGTATAGAAATTAGACCTCAGTGAAGCTGTTAAAACAAGAAAAAAGCTAGCTCCTGCCTTCACATTCCAGCTCTAACACTAACTGGCTGTGTGACCTCGGGCAATCTGCTGAACCTCTCTGAGCGTCAGTTTCCTCATGTACAAAAACTGAGGCAGGGTTGTTCTGAGGGTTTCAATGGCACCGCTTGGCTTCACGTACATTGCACATAGCATGTCCTCAGTGAAGGGCTAATGCCACAATACGCCATTCATCTGCTAAGTGCAGGCATGGCATTTGTTGAAGGTCACTGAAAATCTCAAGTCCCAAGGGAAAATCCCTTTGTCACCGCATCTCAGAGTTAATCTCCCCCTCCTAGCTGGCCTTCAGCCACCTACAGGGCAGGTTGAGTAGCAAATTCCCTTTGAGATGCAAAACTCAGCCAGCTGTATCTGCTGCTCCCTTCCTCAGCCCCAAGCACACCCCTTCCTGGGGCAGACCCAAGGAACTCATCAGACATTCGAAGGCGGGAACTGCACATTTTTAACAATTGAGACGCAAAGCGGGGGAAAAAAGCCCGAAATTAAATCCAGCAATTAAGCTCTAATTGCGCAATTACTTCACTGTGGGGCTCAGTGCCAGAGCTGGGAGATTCGCACCCACAGATGGTGTTTCTGTGCAAACTAGGGGAGCGGGGGGTGAAGGAGAGAGGGCTGAGGAGGTGATACTGGGGGCCAGGAAACAAAAGCATTTAAAAATTAGACATCTTGCCAATGAGTTGATGCCAGTCTTCTGACTGGCAGGGCTGTGGGGTGGGCCGAGGTACTCGGGGGCTTTTTCAGGACTAAGGTCCATAAATACACTGAGTTTGTGGCTTTCTTTAAGCAATTCCCACTGGTCTGTCTTCTAGTGAGGTCGTCTCTCTGCATGCCTGGGGTGGGTTCCCTTCTGTTTAGGGTTTGGGGTGGGGAGTCTTCTTTATATGCCTGGGGTGGTGCTCCTCTGTTTAAGGCTTGTGGTGGGGGAGTCCTCTCTGCATGCCTGGGGTAGGTGCCCCTTTGTTTCGGGTTTGGAGTGAGGGATTCCTGTCTGTATGCCTCGGGTGGGCACCCCTTTGATTAGACTTGGGGTGAGGGAGTCCTCTCTGCATGCCTGGGGGTGGGGAGGAGGGTACTCCTCTGTTTAGGCTTGAGGTGAGGGAGTCCTGTCTGCATGCCTGGTGTGGGTACCCCTCTGTTTAGGCTTAGAGTGGGGAAGTCCTGTCTGCATGCCGGCAGTGGGTATGAGTTTTCGCATCTGCAAAATGGATATAATAGTAATATGTACCTCAGAAGGACCCCTCTGTTTTGACTTGGGCTGGGATAGTCCCCTATCTGCATGCCTGGCCTGGGTGCCCTTCTGTTTAGGCTTGGGGGGAGTCCCTTTCTGTAGGCCCAGCGTCTTGGAGCTTCGTGGTTGGTGGGGGTTCAAGGAGGCGTGTCCAGACTCCGAGAGCATGCAGATGAAGAGAATGCCCAGATTTTGAGGGCACTGGGAGCATCTAGAGGGCTGGGAGGGGCTTGCATCCGTTGTTCTGCCTAGTGGATCCGTATTTGTGTGCTGAGAAGATTGGGGAGATGAGAAACTGCTGATTTACCATTTCAGTCAGTGGATTCCATGGGAAGTGTCGAGCGCTGCTTGTCTGCCTCTCATTCATTCAACTTGTACCTTTCACTCACTAATTCTTCAGCTAATATTTATGGAGCATCGAATTTGTACAAGGCACTCTGTGCTTGGCTTTATGGGAGGAAACAAAGATTTAACATGGCTCTTGCCTTCAAGGAGTATGGAGAGAAGACGTGTAGGATGATCTGGTAGTCATTGAGCAGACCATCATTTGGCACCTGCTACGTGCCAAATGCGACTGTGGCACTTGACGTAGGTCCTTGTTGGATCCCATCATGTCCCTCTGAGGTAGCCATTACTATCATTTCCATTTTGGCAATGAGGGTACTGGTACTTGAGAGAGGTCAATGCCTCCCTCCCCAGGGTTCCCAGCAGTCATAGTAAGTCAGTCTGGGAGATCTGGGACTGACTGGAATCCAACTGAGTTTGGATTCTGAAGCCAGTGACTTCTTCCTTCCCTCAAGGTAGAAAGAGGTTTGTTTTCTAAAACAAACCCAAAAACATGGCTGTGCCCTCTCTCTCACTTCTCTCAATGGAAGACCAAAAGCAAAATGGGGCACACAAAGCAGGCACGGTACTGATGCTGTCACCAGGAACCATGGCGGGTTCGGCCTTTCTGGCAGAATCCCTGGCACCTTCCTCGGCTGAGAAGCTGGCACGACAGCCACAGGGTATTCTGGGCTCGCACCAGCTAAGCTCCGGCCACGTCATGCAAGTGCCAAAATCACACTCCAGTGGGTTGCCAAAGATAAAGAATTGCTCGGGAGGGAAATTCCTTATTCTGTATTGCAGCCGCCACAAAAGCTCTGGAACTCTAGCTATGAAAGAAAGAACCTCCTGCACTGTGCAAGGGAACCCTCCAGACCAGAGCGACAGGAGGGAAGTGGAGGGGGCAATGCGAATCGCAGTCTCCTGCGAGCATCTGGTCTCCTGAGACTCTTCAGCCTAATCTGCTGCTGCCTCTTCTCCAGATGCAGTTAATGTTTAGCTGCAAGGGATGCACCTCCCTCCCCCACAGTGCCCCCGCTCTGGCACTGAGCTTGGTGCACGAAACCCCTAACATGTATTAGGCATTGTGGAGAGTATTTCACATGCATTGTCTCAGAAACAACACAGCGTCCTGATGAAAACTGTAGAGTCAGGTGGTTCTTGTTTTCTCTTGGGTTTCTCATCTGTAAAATGGCAGTAATATTAGTACCCACTTCATAGGATGATTATAACATCTTGTGGCTATAAGCCGAGGAATGCCAAGAATTGCTGGGAGCCAAGGGAATGTCCTGCCCCTGCTTAGGAGCTAGACGAGGCAAGAAAGAATTCTTCATTAGGGCCTTCGGACAGAGCATGGCTCTGGTGACACCTGGATTTTAGACATCTGGCCTCCAGAACTACGAAAGAATAAACTTTCGTCTCCGTAAACACCCAGTTTGTGATTAATTTGCTACAGCAGCCCCAGGAAACAAATACAAGGACTGAACACGTGAACACTGGTAAAAAACACAGAGCTGTCCCCGGCTGTGGTAAATACCACGTACATGACTGTGAAGCAAATCCTTTCTTTAAAAGGTCACTGCTCCCTGAGGTAGGTATTTTTATTCTTGTCTTCCAGAGGAGGAAACTGAGGCTCAGGTCAAGCCAGAAATATGAGACAAATGAAGTAGCCACCCTGTTCTGTCTCTCATTTCCCCCATTTATTTGGACTGTGCCGTTTTTAAATGCCCCATTCAGCTGCGGCTTCTTGAACATTTTCTGATACCCTTTGCGGATAGACTGGGAGGTAACAGGGAAGCCATGTTTTGTTTGTTATGATGCAGGAACAAACCCACCCAGCACCACAGTCTCTGTATCATGCAGAAGTCTGGTGACTCTCCAGGGCACTGGGCTCTCTGCAGTCATTCCTGATCGAGGCTGCCTCATTTCGTGATGCCACCATCTCAGCCTATGGCTTCCAGTGTGTCTGTGACAAATTTAAAAAGAGCATGATGTGTATCATGTTTGCTCACGACCACGGGCCTGAATGGATCACATGGCACCTGATTAACTGGAAAGGTTGCTGGGAACTGTGGTCCTCCCTTGTGCCCAGGAAGTGGGAAATGAAATAGGATTTAGTGAACATTTAGCTTTAGCTCGGCCACAGCCTCCAGACTTTAAAGCCATGTTTTTAAAACCAAGGTAGCTTTGGGCCACGTTGGTGGCTCACGCCTGTAATCCCAGCACTTTGGGAGACTGAGGCAGGTGGATCACCTGAGGTCAGGGGTTTGAGACCAGCCTGGCCAATGTGGCAAAACCCCATCTCTACTAAAAATATAAAAATTAGCTGGACATGGTGGTGTGCGTCTGTAGTTTCAGCTACTCAAGAGGCTGAGACAGGAGAATCGCTTGAACCCAGGAGGCAGAGGTTTCAGTGAGCTGAGATGGCATCACTGCACTCTAGCCTGGGCAACAGAGTGAGACTCCACCTCAGAAAAACAAAAACAAAAAAAAACCCAAAAAGTGGTTTTGCTTGACAGTTCTCCACTGTGGGATTGCTTCTTACACTGAGTTTTTGTTTTTTATTTATTTTTTTTTTCTTACACTGAGTTTTTGTTTTCTTTGCTTCAGCTGAGTTACCTCCTCTTGCTGTGTTTCAGTGTCTTTCTGATCCTTATGGGTTAGGAAGGTCAGAATCACTCATTTACCTCTCGGTTTTATCGCCTGTTATGAGAACATAGGGGAAATGGGGGAAATAAAGAGATATCACACCACAATGAAGCGGAAGGAACATTTTTTTTTTTTCTGTAATCACAGCTAGAATATCAGCCTGCTAGGTGATGTGTGTTGTGAACAGCAGTAAGAGGTGTGGACAAGGAAGGGCCTTTAATAGAGGCGAGCTATGATTTAAATGTTTTTGTCCCTTCTGAAAATTCGTGTGTTGGGAATTGAATCCGCAGTGCAGCTGTATTGAAAGGTGGGGTCTAATGTGAAGTGTTTAGGTTATGAGAGCTCTGCCTGCATGAACGAACGAATGATACGCATTAGAAAAGTTTGCAGGCCAGGAATGGTAGCTCACACCTGTAATCCCAGCAGTTTGAGAGTCTGAAGGGGGAGGATTGCTTGAGCCCAGGAGTTCCAGACCAGTCTGGGCAACAAAGCAAGACCCTGTCTCTACGAGAAATAACTTAAAAATTAGCTGGGCGCTGTGGCACATGCCTGTAGTCCCAGCTACTCGGAAGGCTAAGTCAGGAGGAGGGCTTGAGCCCAGGAATTTGAGGTTTCAATGAGCTACGATCACACCACTATGCTCTCTCTAGCCTGGGTGACAGAGCAAGATTTCATCTGGAAAAGTAGTTTGAAAGGGCGGGTTTGCCCTCTTCTGCTCTTCTGACACATGAGGAAACAGTGTTCCTCCTCTCTGGAAGACAAAGCAACCAGACCCTCTCTTGGCGGCAGAGAGACCAGGTCCCTCACCGGATGCCCTGGTGGCATTAAAGCTGTGAGGCCTGAGGTTTGCCCACTTTACCTCTTGCTTACTCCACTTTGCTTGAGAGGTTCTAACATTGAGAACTTGCGTGAAGCTTGACATTTAGGTTCCCGGTGAGAGCGTGGGCTGGGAAAGAGCAGGCAGGAGAAACAGTGCCTTTCTGTCTTTGAGGAACTTGTAAAATAGAGACCACAACATATTGTGGAGAAAAGTGGGGAAAAATGTAAGGCGACTGGAAGGCTGATTGAGTGATGTCTTCTGTGCAGTGATGCCATGGAAGGTCCACTCCAGGCTGCAGAGCTGTGGTCCCGAAGGCTGAAGACCTGGTTGACGCCATCTGCTTAATACTTAACAGCTTTGTGGTCTTTGTGGTCTTTGGCAAGTCATTGAACCGCTCTGAGTTGCTGGTTTGCTGTGAGACCAAAGGAGACACTGAATGTGGAAATAATTTATTAACAGTGACACCCAATCCATGCTAGGTATCCTCGTTGATTTTGTGTATGTTTTCTCTTGATGATGAATATCAGCAAATTTGGGTTCTTTGGGAGCAGGTGACAGAAATAGGACTCTAGCTTTCTTAAATGAAAAAGGTTTTAATTGGGAGAATATTGGGGCACTCTCACAGATGGAGAAAATTTGCAGAAGCAGATCTCTAAAAGGGTAGGGATCATTTCAGGTCCAGGGATTTGGGTGACAAAAACCAATGAAAAGGCTTTCAGCAAGGGTGGGGGATAGGGAGTAGTGGGTGGGTGGGGGATAGGGAGTAGTGGGTGGGTGGGGGATAGGGAGTAGTGGGTGGGTGGGGAATGGGGAGTAGTGGGTGAGTGGGGGATAGGGAGTAGTGGGTGGGTGGGGGATAGGGAGTAGTGGGTGGGTGGGGAATGGGGAGTAGTGGGTGGGTGGGGAATGGGGAGTAGTGGGTGGGTGGGGGACGGGGAGTAGTGGGTGGGTGGGGGACGGGGAGTAGTGGGTGGGTGGGGGACGGGGAGTAGTGGGTGGGTGGGGGACGGGGAGTAGTGGGTGGGTGGGGGACGGGGAGTAGTGGGTGGGTGGGGGACGGGGAGTAGTGGGTGGGTGGGGGACGGGGAGTAGTGGGTGGGTGGGGGATGGGGAGTAGTGGGTGGGTGGGGATGGGGAGTAGTGGGTGGGTGGGGGATGGGGAATAGTGGGTGGGTGGGGGATGGGGAGTAGTGGGTGGGTGGGGATTGGGGAGTAGTGGGTGGGTGGGGAATGGGGAGTAGTGGGTGGGTGGGGAATGGGGAGTAGTGGGTGGGTGGGGAATGGGGAGTAGTGGGTGGGTGGGGAATAGGAAGTGGGTGGGTGGGGAATAGGGAGTAGTGGGTGGGGAATGGGGAGTAGTGGGTGGGTGGGGAACAGGAAGTGGGTGGGTGGGGAATGGGGAGTAGTGGGTGGGTGGGGAATGGGGAGTAGTGGGTGGGTGGGGAATGGGGAGTAGTGGGTGGGTGGGAAATAGGGAGTAGTGGGTGGGTGGGGAATAGGGAGTAGTGGGTGGGTGGGGAATAGGGAGTAGTGGATGGGTGGGGAATAGGAAGTGGGTGGGTGGGTGGTGAATAGGGAGTAGTGGGTGGGTGGGGAATGGGGAGTAGTGGGTGGGTGGGGAATGGGGAGTAGTGGGTGGGTGGGGAATGGGGAGTAGTGGGTGGGTGGAGAACAGGAAGTGGGTGGGTGGGGAATCCACTCTCACCCTGTTCAAGGAAAAGAGCATCTGACTGGCTTAGCTTGAGCTCAGTGTCCACCACCTGGTCAGGGAAGGAAGTTCACCTTGACTCACCGGCCCACCAAGAGTAGGGGAGGGGTGGCTCCCCAAAGGGAAACTGGTCATTGTTGCCAGTAAAAGGAGCAATAGATGCTGGGCGGGGAACACAAGAAAGAGCGATTAAAATAATTGAAGCACTTTATTTCCTGTGTTCCTGGCCCCATGTGGGACTCTGTGGGGAGCTAGAGTAAAAGAAATCTTGATACTGGGGATTTAAAATTTTTTTTGCAAGTGGAACAGTGAGGGAGCTGGACTGGGGTAGGGGCAGTGCTCCTAAGCTTGGCTATTCTTTAATTCCACAGTGTATTGTGTCTGACTGTTTAGAGCTCTCTTTTGGCAATTAACATGCCTAATTAGGTGAGTCCAGCCTTGTGTGGTTCAGGGTCAAAACACCCTGTCTGCTCTCCCAACCCCGCCCCCCTGCCCCTGCCCTGCCACATTCCTTTAGAAAGGGAGGGTTCTCTGCAGAGCGTGGCTGGCTGCTGCTGGCTCTCAGGCACCGCCTGGCTTCAGAAGCCACTTCTGAGTCATCCCTCTGCCTTGTGTCAGAAGCCACTTCTGAGTCACTCCTCTGTGATCTTGCCTTGGGACAATGGTGAATAGCTGATGCTTTTGTCATTTCTCAGAGTATATCCTGAGTTGAAAGCAAAAAAGGAAAGGATACAGATGCATTTCTGTTTTCTTTAAGCTTATAGATCCTTTGCTCAGATATTTTTGTAAAAATAACTATGATTGCTCTTATGACTGGGACATGAACAGAGTCGTATTGCAGAGAACTTGCCGTAAAGAAGAGATTGAGTATTACCCTTAATCCCGTCATGATCATGATCCCACCACAGTGTCCTCATTTCGAGATCTAGCTTTGCCATTTTATTTCAATGGACTTACAGATGCTTCTGGATTTATGATGGGATTGTCCCAAAAAACCCATTGTAAGTTGAAACTATCATAAGTAAAAAAATGCACTGAAGATCTCTAACCTACTGAACGTCAAAGCTTAGCCTGGCCTACTTTAAACATGCTCAGAACATATACATTAGCCTACAGTTGGGCAGAATCACCTAGCAACATGGTACACTGAGACCATTGGTTCTTCACCTTGTGATTGTGTGACTGACTGGGAGTTACGCTCACAGCCGCTGCTCGTCATCTTGAGAGTGGACTGTACTACATATCACCAGCCCAGGTAAAGTGCAAAATTCCAGGTTTGAAGTGTGGTTTTCACAGAATGTGTATCAGTTTTGAACCACTGTAAAGTCAAAAAATTGTAAATCAAACCGTCATAACATTGGGACTGTTCACATATACGTAGATAAATATGTGGCAGTTTTTCTAACTTCTGATACCTACAGAGGCAATTGCCGTTGGGTGAAACCTTAATATCACATACTCAATTTTACAGAATAAAGGAGGAAATTCATTGTCAATTTGCATTGCCAGAATGGGATATTTGAAACTGAGGCCCAATTGTGTAATGGTTAAGAGCTTGAGTTCTGCAGTAATAAAATATAACACTTAAAGTGGTTTCTCTGTTCTAAGCACTTTCTATGTACAGTACTAGCTGTCTTTGTTTGCTGCTGCTTTAAAAGATATACCCATAGACTAGGTAATTTATAAAGAAGGGATTTGTTTAGCTCATGATTCTGGACGCTGGGAAGTCAAAGAGCATGGTACAGGCATCTGGTGAGCCACATGTAACCAGCGGGTGGATGGCTGAAAGGTGGAAGTGAGCACAGAAGACAGAGGGAATGTGGGCTGAAGTGAATCCTTTTTATTAGCAACGCACTCCTGCCATAATGGCATTAATCTCTTAATGAGAGCAAAGCCCTCATGATCTAATCACCTCTTCAAGGCCCCACCTCTGAATACCATTACACTGGCAATTAAATTTCAACATGAGCTTTGGAGGGGACATTTAAACCATAAGATTAGCCATCTATTTTTTATAATAAGCAGTGAGGCAGGAGTGAGGATTATTGTTTCCATCTTATAGATGAGAACATGGAGCATAAAGAGATTAAGTAACTTGCTCAAGATCACATAGCTACTAAGGAGAAGAGTTGGGATGTCAGCATGTCTACCTGTCAGGGCCATGCCTTTAGCTGCTCTGGTGCACTGGCTCTCCACGGCTAGAATATGAGCTTCATGATGGGGAGGAGTGCTGTTCACTGCTCCATTCCCAGTCTCTAACACAGATGTTCAATAAATACTTACTTTTACTCTATTTTATTATTTTTGAGATGGAGTTTCACTCTTTTTGCCCAGGCTAGAACGCAATGGCATGATCTCTGCTCACTGCAACCTCCGCCTCCCAGGTTCAAACAATTCTCCCACCTCACCCTCCTTTGTAGCTGGGATTACAGGTGTGTACCACCATGCCTGGCTAATTTTGTATTTTTTCTAGAGATGGGGTTTCACCACATTGGCCAGGCTGGTCTTGAATTCCCGATGCCAGGTGATCCGCCCACCTTGGCCTCCCAAACTGCCAGGACCACAGGCATGAGCCACCACGCCCAGCCAGTAAATACTTATAGAGTAGAGGAATTGGGTTTGAATCCTGGTCTGTCTCTTAAGACATGTATGAGCTTAGGGACTTTTAAAAACTACTCTAAGAAACTTGCTCAATCTAGTGGCAAGCTGTGTGATCTTTCCCTTCAAACGATGCTTTGAATCCACTTCTCCCCATGCCCACCACTATTGTCTTGGGCCAAGCCACCATCATTCCTCACCAGAACTTTTGCTATGACCTCTTACTAGGTAGTTTCTCTACTTCGACACTTGCTGTAGCTCTCTTTATCCAGCAGTCAGGTAATCTCTGAGGACATACACAGACCAGATCTCTCCTGTACTTAAATCTTCCCATAACTTCCTATCACCCTTGGAATAACACACAGGCTTGCAGGGTTCTACATGGCTCCAGCTCTGTCTTCCCAATCCACCTGACTCCTTTGCTCATGTTCTTCAGTGACACAGGGCTTTTCCCTGAACACTGTCTACCTTGGTCTCAGAGCCTTTGCACACTGTATACATTGATGTATGTTGGTGCAAATGCGGAGGCAGTGGTAAAGCCCACACTAGCCTGTTAACACAAGTACCTGGGTTGAAGTGAAGAGGGGTAGGGAGGATTATCAATGTATTATACAAAGCATGCCTTAACTTCATAGTTTTAAAAAGGAATTTAATAGAGAAAGGGGAAAAGCCCTTTTAACAACTTTTATCCTCTCTTAACTGTGATTACACATCTCTTCCTCCTTTATAGGCAAACTGCTGGCTTTCTGTCTTATCTCTCACTCACCTAAAGCCCATGGCAGCCTGATTTCTAAGCCCCGCTGCTGCCCTTGCAGCCTGCCCACCACCAGCCTCTTTGTTGATAAGACCAACCACCCTTTTCCAGTGATTATCTCTTTGGACTTTTCAGCTGAATTAAATACCGTTGACCACTCCATTCTTCTTTTTAATTATTTTTAAATTTTAAATGTGGTAAAATGCACATAACAAAATGTATCATTCTAACCTTTTTAGGTATACAGCACAGCAGTGTTAAATACATTCACATTGTCGTACAACCATCTCCACCATCCACCTCCAGAACTCTTTTCATCTTGCAAGACGGAAACTCTGTCCCTAATGAACAACAAGTCCCCATTCTCCCTCCCTCCAGCCCTGGCAACCATCATTCTTTCTTCTGTCTCTGACATAGATTGAATATTTTTTCCTTCACAAATCTCATGTTGAATTGCAATCCCCATTGCTGGAGGTGCGGCCTGGTAGGAGGTGACAGGATCATGGGGTGGATCCCTTATGGGTGGCTTGGGTCATCCTTTTGGTGATGGGTGGGTTCTTGCTCTGAGTTCACATGAGATCTGATTGTTTAAAAGTATGCGGCTCCTCCCCCACCACACACTCTCTCACTTGCTCCCGTCATTGCCATGTCCCATGCCTGCTCCCCCTTGCCTTCTGCCATGATTGGAAGCTTCCTGAGGCCTCCCTAGAAGCCGAGCAGATGCCAGCACCATGCTTCCTGTTCAGACTGCAGAACTGTGAGCCAATGAAATCTCTTTTCTTTACAAATTACCAAGTCTCAGGTACTTCTTTATAGCAATGCAAGAATGGCTTAATACAGTCTCTATGAATTTGACTACTCTTTCCACCTCATTTATAAGTGGAATCATACAGTGTTTGTCCTTTTGTGATGATCTGATTTCATTTAGCCTCATGTCCTTGAGGTTCATCCATACCATAGCATGAGTTAGCATTTCCTTCCTTTTTAAGGCTGAGTAATATTCCATTGTGTATACCATATTTTGCTTATCTACTCATTCACTGATGGACACTTGAGTTGCTTCTCCCTTTCGGCTATTGTGACTAATGCTGCTGTGAGCATGTGGGCACTGATATCTCTTAGGGTACTCCCTTCCTGTGGAATGAGGTTTTCTACGTTTTTTCTCTATCTCTTCTTCCTTCTCCCTTACCTGATCCTTAAATCTCAGTGTTCCTATACCTTGGTCCTGGGCCTTCTTTCCTACCTTACCCACCATACCATCCACTCCCCACATTTCATTTACTGTCTTTATCCCTATAATGCCAAATAGTAATTATTATTATTGCAAACTAGAAATTTAGAATGTATTATGTGCCAATAATTTTCAACATACTTTATGGATATTTTCTCATTTAATCCTCCCAGCAATGATATGAGGTTGGTACTATTATCCTCATTTTACACAGAAGGAAACTGAAGCACAGCATGACTGGATAACTCGGCTCGATTCGCATAGAAAGTGAGAGCCGATGGAAGCTCAGGCAGTCTGTGTGCAGGGCCTCTGTTCTTCACCAGCAAATTCTTCTTTCATGTAAAGTTCACATCTACAGCCCAGTGTTCTTTCTCACCGGCAGAAGACCGAATCGCCTATACTCCAATAGATGCCAGGGAGTTACCCCGGAGCTGTGGTCAACAAAAGTATCTAACCTGTGCTTACTAAGATTCCTAAATGACATTTTTTTGGTCAAGTTATTGTATGTTATGGGTTGAATTGTGTCTCTCCCAAAAGATATGTTAAATCCTAACCCATGGCTCCTCAGAATCCAGTCTTATTTGGAAATAGACGAATTGCAAATGTGATTAGCAAGAGACTGATGTAGGGTATGCCCCTAATCTGGTATGACTCGTGTCCTTGTAGAAATACAGCCATGTGAAGATGAAGGCAGAGACTGGAATAAACTGTGAAGGCAGAGTTTATTCTGATTGGATTCGGAACAAATAGAGTCCTATAAATCAAGGAATGTCAAGGATTGCCGGCCATCCCTGGAAGCTAGGCGAGAGGCTGGGACCTTTCCAGAGGTTTTCAACTTATTTTTTCCAGAACCATTAGAGGAATCACTGTCTATGGAAGATATAGCTTTACACAATGTATTTCTTAAATTGTAAGACTTGAAAGTAAAAATTACTGCTTGGTCTATGTGCTGCAGAAGGGGTGTTGTGTTAGTGGCATGAAAACAGTAATCTCTTTGTACATATCCATTAGAACTCTTGGGTGACAGGGTCATTGTCAATGAACAGTAATATTTTGAAGGGAATAGATTTTGTGGAGCAGCAGGTCTCAACAGTCAGCTTAAAGTATTCAGTAAACCATGCTCTCAGCAAATGTGCTGTCATGCAGACTTCGGTATTCCATACATACACCATACAGAGGAGATTTAGCACATATATGTGTTTTGAGACAGAGGCTCACTCTGTCTCTCAGGTTGGAGAATAGTAGCACAATATTGGCTCACTGCAACCTCCACCTCCCAGGTTCAAGCGATTCTCCTGCCTCAGCCTCCTGAGTAGCTGGGACTACAAGCATGTGCCACCACGCCTGGCTAATTTTTGTATTTTTAGTAGAGATGGTGTTTCACCATGTTGTCTAGGCTGGTCTTGAACTCCTGACCTCAGGTGATCTGTCCACCTCAGCCTCCCAAAATGCTGGGATTATAGATGTGAGCCACTGAGCCCAGTCATGACAGCATTTTCTAAGAGGGGACATTTGAATGGCGTTGATTCCATGCAGAAAATGACAAAAGTTTGGTAAGGTCAGAGTGAGAGGTGGATATGGGGGAACCAGTGAGGGTAGTGGCAGCTCGAGGGCCCTGCTGGGACCGTGAACATTATCTGAAGACTAGGGAAGGGTACTAATAGGATTTCATATTTAATTCAGCACCGTCAACAAAGATGTTGATTTATTATTCATATATCCTAGAGTATAACTTATTTCTTTTTTATTTAATAATTTTTTTCTGATTATAAAAGTAATACAGATTTATTCTCTTTTTCTTTTAACATATAGGACATAATACATAAAACAGTCCTATGTTTGGGTGGTTTTCAAACTTTTTTTAGGAAGCAAAAAAAGATTCTGTTCAAAAAGAATCCAGAGCTGAATTTCAAGAAAAAAAAAACAAAAGGCCAACCTGGCCTGTCCCACCCTTTCTCTCAGCCTCCCTCCATTATCACATCCTGAGGTCCCTCTAAGGAACTCCTTGCCTACCCCATTTAAAAAAGTCATTACCTTTCCGAATAGATTTGCTTTTGTATAGAAACTGATTTCTTTGCATAGTAACAAACACTTCTTAATAAGTTAGATACATCTCACTGGGTATAAACACCTGGCTACAGTGGGCATTCTCGAAAAAATCATTTCTTTTGGCATCACAGCAACCCCATAAAGTGAAGTGCTACTGTTATCCCATTTCACATATGAGATGATGAGGAGACCGAGGCACTATGTGGTAAAGTTATTTGCCTGAGGTCACACTGCAGGTGGAAGAGCCAGAGGTGAACCCAGGGAGGCGGCCTCCAGAAAGAAAAAAGAAAAATAAGGTAGAGAAGTTGAATTTGGCGTTGTTCTTCCCTAGCATGGACCCTGGATTACAGCAGGCCTTCAAGAAAGGTTTTATTTTATTTTAAAGAGTGGAGAGTTTAATAGGTGAGAAAGAAGGAAGAAGCTCCCCTGTACAGGGGCAGAGGGAAGGGGCCTCCAAGCTGAGAGAGGAAACGCCCAAAAAAGTTTGCTGAAATAATGAATAAAAAAAAATGAGCGTATTCTCTACTGCACTAAACACACTGCATTTACCCTAGTTGGTGTCCCACCCAAATTCGCTTTAGGAAAACACTTTTCCCCCTGTTGGACTCCAAGCAAATCTCTACTGTCCACTGCGTGCCCGAGGACATCACTTGTAATGAACAACATACAAAATTAATATGTTAACTTCCCAGGGCGTCCGTAACAAAGTCCAGGCATCCTCCCATCGTATTGAGCTTCACTTTACTGCATTTCACAGACACTGTGTATTTTACAAACTGAAGGTCTGTGGCAGCCCTGCTTCAGGAAAGTCTGTCTGCGCCATTGTTTCAAGAGCACGTGCTTACTTTAGGTCTCTGTGTCACACTTTGGTAGTTCTCACAGCATTTCAAACTTCTTTTCATTATTATATCTGTTATAGTGATCTATAATCAGTGATCTCCGATGTTCCTATTGTAATTGACAGAACAAGACTGTCTCAAAAAAAAAAAAGGAAAACAAATAAAACAAAAATCCGGTCAGTAGGGAAGGGCTCCTCCCAAGGACCCCACGGTTAATTCCTTTGGAGCAGTGACGTCACTGTTATGCTGCCATCAGGGCACACGTGTTGCTAGGAAGTGACCTCTGTCTCCATAAATTCATGTATTGAAGTCTTAACTTCCGATGTGAATTATATTCGGGGACAGGGTTTTTAGGAGTTAATTAAGGTAAAATAACGTCGTAAAGCTGGGGCTCTAATCTAGCAGGACTGGTGCCCCTCTAAGATGAGGAAGAGACACCAGAGCTCCATTTCTGCACCATGTGAGGCCATAGCAAGGAAGTGGCCACCTGCAAGCCAGAAATAGGGCCCTAAACAGGAACCAAACCCTGCCAGACACTTGATCTTAGACTTTCCACCCTCCAGGCCCCATGAGAAAATAAATGTCTCTTGTTTGAGCCACCTCCACCTCGTCTATGGTGTTTTGTTAGGGTAGCCTGAGCAGACTCATACACAGAGGTATGTCCAGGTGGCGAATTCATGGCTGGAATGTGTTCTGAATGGCTAAGCATCCATCCTGACTGCTTGGCTCCCATGCTTTTCCCCTTATATTTTGCATGTTACCCCCATGTGTATTTATCTGTTCATTTCTCTTCACTCATCCCACCCTTGAGACAGTGATCTGTTGTTTAAGGGCAGGAATTATGTGTTATTCATGTTTCCCAAGGCTCTAATAAATGTTTACTGAATGACTAAATCCATCTTATTTCTCCAGAAACAGAAAATCTTTTTCTTTAAGGACACAAAGCCTTGGGTATTTGTATTCGATTTAGTGTTCTTGCCCTTACCCTGATCTTCGTTTCCTTGGAGTGACTCTTACGTAGCGGCTGGTATTGCCCCACATTAAGATTATGTTGTGCACAGTTAGAAAGCCACTGGCTCTGGGTTAAGAAGACAATTGGGTATGCACAACCATGCATGCTTGAAGAAAAATTAAAATAGCAAAGAAGACCTCATTCCTGTAGAGAGGTGGGGTAGAATAGAGAGAATATTGATGCTTGAGTCAGAAGATCTGAGTTTCACTCCCAGCCCCACCACTTACAAGTGTGTTCTTGAGTAAATTCACATATGCTGATAAATACTTAGTTTCCTTACCTATAAAATGGGTTCAGTTTTTAGAGATTATAAGGATTCCGGATTGTTATTAGCTGGCATTTTGCTGGGGTCCCAGGAACAGCAGAATTCTGCTTTGGTTTAGCCATGCCGTCTTCCCAGGAGACCCCCAAGGAATATAGTCACATAAAGGACGAGAGCAAGGAAAGCAAGCACCGTTCTGTCTTTAGCCAGACAGAGGCCCAAGCTCTGTGAACGTGACTCAGGTTCATGAATCGCACATTTTCCCCTAAGGTAGTTAGGCGTAAATGGCTTAAATCCAAAACGAATATAACCCATTTATCAGAACTAGGCCAAATGTACCTGGCGAGGGACAGATTCACAGGGAGAGAGAACGTGCTCACCTTCATGCCGAAGGAAGAGCTAGCAGGACGTGGGGTCTGGCTGGCTGCCACATGGCAGCAGACACAGCAGCGAGGAAAACAGCAAGATGGCTTCTTCTATGAGGGGTCCTTGAAGAAGGGGAAAAGGGGTTTCCAGAGCAAAGCTGGGACCTGTCCCTCCAGTCTTCTTACCAGTCCTGCGGCATGGGAGAGAGGCGACCACAAAGGAGGGCCACACTACGTGCATACACTTAAAAAGGAGGCTTGCTTTTTTTTTGAGCAGTTTCAGGTTACAGAAAAATTGAGCAGGAAGTACGAGGGTTCTCACATGCTGCTTTACTCCGCTCCTTGAGCTTCCCCTGTTATTAACGTCTTGCATTAGTGTGGCACATTTGTTACAGCTGATGGGCTAATATTGCTTCATTATTTTTTGCCAAAGTCCATTGTTTACATTAGGGTTCATTCTATAAGTTTTGACAATTGTATTCATGCTATGTATCCACCTCTGCCCTTTAGGGCTCCAGCTATTTATCCCTCCCTCCTGTTGAACCCCTGGCAACCACTGATCTCTGCGCCTAAGCTTTGAGTGCGCAGTGTTCCTGCCAGCTAGTGAACACCCTATCTGATATCTGACCCTTCCTTTCTAACTCCCCGTGGGTGGGAGTAAGCAGTCAAGTCAGTGAGTGCTTTCTCGGGAGAGAGGGGCATGTTGCTCTGCCTCTCCACTAGATGACTGCATGAGAATAATGTCTACCCCACAGGGTTGTTACAAGGATTAAATCTATGGAAAAAAACCTCTACAGATGTTAACTATCGTCGGAGTCTTTAATTTTGGTTTTGAGTAACTCTATGAGAATATGCAAGCAAATCCAGAGACTGTAGGGGAGTGTTTAACTTAGAGAATGAGCTTTTAAAGAAACAGTTGGCAGCTGCCATTTGTGAACTAATGTGCCACCCAACTGAGCCATTCCCCAAGGCTTAGTCCTCAACTCCGGCTCTTCACCCTCCACTCTCGTCAGGCGCTCATTTACCTTCATGGCTTCTCTCATTTCTTGCTGCATAAATTCTAAATCTGTCTGCAGTACCGTGCCGACCCCCGAGTCACAGGTAGTGCCTCCGACCATCTGAGGGACAGTTGCCCTCAGATGTCCTACCTTCATATCAGATTCAGAGGAGGCAAACCCAGCTCCTCTGAGGATGCAGAGAAATTGGATCCCTTGTGAAGAGAATGTAAAACTGTACAGCTGCTATGAATAACTGTAAGGTGGTTCCTCAAAAAATTAAAAATAGAATTATCATAAACAATCCAGAGATTCCAATTCTGGGTATACATCTCAAAGAATTGAAAGCAGGGACTCAGATATTTTTACACCTATGCTCATAGGGCAATATTTAAAATAACCAAAAGGTAGAAACAACCTGTACAGTGGAATAGTGAAATATCATTCAGCCTTAAAAAGGAAGGAAAATCTGACATATGCTGCAACATGGATGAACCTTGAAGACATCATTGTAAGACAAATAAGCCAGACACAACAGGACAGATGCTATGATTCTATTCATATGAAGTACGTAGAGTGGTCAAGTTCACAGAGACAAAAAGATTGCTGATTACCAGGGGCTGGAGAACGAGAAGGGGGAGTTGCTGTTTAATGTGTACGGAGTTTCAATTTTGCAAGACGAAAGTGTTCTGGAGCACGATTGCCTAACGATGTGAATAGACTTAACATGACTGAGCCACACACTTGAAAATGGCCAAGATGGTAAATTTTATGTGGTGTAATTTTTTACTTTATGTGTGGTGGTGCTTTCCCTAGGTCTGCAAACCATGTCCACGTTAAAAGAACTCTCAGGTACTCACTAGGGGACTTCCTGGATCCCTTACAGCCCATGCAGTTAGGGAGGTTTATGTCAACCATCTCCGTAAGACTTACATCCCCTCTGCCCCTCTGTCGTTCTTTGTACATTTCTGCTTGAATAGCTCCTATGGCAAGGAGCTCAACTTCTTCAAGGGCAATCCATCTCATTGCTGGACAGCTCCAATTGGGACATTCATCCCCACAGAAAGTCATGTAGAAGTCCAATTCAGAGAAATGACAAACCAGGATCCTATTTTTTCCTTTTGGAAACTTCCAGAAAGACTTTGACTCTAGCCTCTTCTGGCTGTGTGACCTTGAACAGGTCACCGAGTCTCTCTGGGCCTCAGTTTGCCTATGAGGGAAAAAAAAGTTGGCCTTATGTTATCTACTATTCCCCTGTGGTAAATAGCCCAGTGGAAATAGGCTTACAATCACACAAGGGATTTATTCCCTGAATCACACAAGGGATTTATTCCCTGAAGAGATCAGCAAGCAAAATAAGAACAGGTTTCCGGGTTGTTTTGATTCAGCGGCTCAATGATGTGCTCGAGACTCCGTGTCTTTCAGGCTGGTTGCTTGGCACTCATCTTTGAGGCAAGGGGCTCGTGGCTTCTTCCAAATCCCAAGTGAGTGCACTCTTTCGGAAGAGCAAGGATGCTTCTTTCCAAGAAGCCTCGGCAAACTTCTGCCAGCACCTCACTGGAGAACGTTGGCCAGTAGACCATCTGCCATCTCTGAATTAATAACTGAGGCCAGGAAGTGGGGTGGCTGGTTGGAGCTGGAGCGGCACCACCTTCTCCAAAGTAAACAGGCTATAAAAGGGAGGTGTGGCTGCCCACATAAAAATGGGGGCTTCTGAGCAAGAGAAGGAAGTGTATGCTGGGAGGGTGCCCACAGGCTGCCCTTCCAACTGCAGGAGTTCCCTTTCTGGTTCTACCGTTTTGCGGTTATGATTCAAGTTGGAAAATTATGTAATGCTTTTTGTGCCTCAGTTGATTTTTTCTCCCATATCCACTGAGCTCCTTCTAGGTGCTGAGGGGAACTGGTTATATTTGCTCTGTAAAACTCTTCAGAAAACTCTTGCTGACTGCCTTATTTTATTAGAAGTGATTGTTAACTAATGGACAAGTGATTGATTGTTTAATAAGAAAAGCTGTCCTCAGGATAGAAAAGATACTCAGTTTCTTGTTGAAAGGAAAGAACGTGTCTGCTTTTTATTGAATGTTTCTACTTTTTCAATATGTAGCCTCAGTCCTGTGGTGGTGCCTTCATTACCTGCCGAAAGCATATAGAAGCAATCTGACCAACACTCACTCTGCCTCTGTGACGTAGTTTCCTTTTCTGCAGCATGGAAAAAGAATTCCTCCATTATCCGTAAATTCGTCATGATGATGCCACCACCAACAGCACAGTTTCTGGCACGTAGACTACTTCTAACATACAAATACTTAAGTAAACGTGTATCACTTTTACAGGGACATTGCGAAGATTAAATGGGATAATATAATAGAGAGATCATTATAGTGGTCAGCATAGTGCCTGACACATAGACTGTGCTAGATTATTACCTGATTATTACCATAATGAGGAACAGCAAGAGGAGAAACAGGGCTATGGATTCCCAGGGGATGGAGTGGATGGAATCAGCCTTGGTAAGTTAAACCACTCTGCCTGGCCTCTCTGTTGAATCTGGCTTCTCTCTCTTTGACTTCCTGCAGGGGACTGGCCAGGGATTTTGTTTTTTATCCCCACATAGTGAATCATTGAGCTCTCAGGTTGAACCTGCGGGTGGGGCTGAGTAATTATCCATTGGGTTACAAAAAATGATGAGAAATCTTGGTGACCTGTCTCCAACACCCTTCTCCAATCATGTCCCCAAACTGTCAGAGAATGTATGGGGCTTCTCTGAGTTGGCTGACTTTAAATTCACTTAAAATTGGCTGGGGTTGCCCAACCAATCAGAGCTGTCTGCTCAGTCTTCAACCCATGACTCAGATCTCTCCAGCCAGGACTAAGCTAGACTCCACAAAGCCAACAGCATCTGCAGTGGGGCCTCCCCTGGCTACTTTCTGCCCTCTTATTGCCATGTTTCCTACCTCCTGATGATTAGGAATGAGGGATAGGATTTTCTGCAAGCCATTCTAATTTCCTTTCACTTTTGCCTTTGTTTTCTTTGGGCTTCTTAAATTTAACTTGTTACCCAGGTGCTGGGCTCAGGCAGAACCAGTTTCAAAAGGAGGAGAGAAAAAACCATGGCATTCCACAAAGCTAATTGCTTTCAGACGGGCTGGCCTGCTTATTTGTACTCTCTGCCGAGCCCTAACATGGGCTAGATTTGGAAGCTGGCTGCATTAGGAACTGGTTCCCTGACTGTAAGATGGGAGTGTTGTAGGAAAGGAGGGAGGGAAAGAAAAGGGGAATTGGGGAACCAAGAGAAAAAGTAAAAATATAATGAGGTACCTGAGTGTGATCTTATTTAATCTTTTTTTTTTTTTTGTAGATGGAAGGAGCTTGCCCAAGTCCCCCAGCTAGAAAGGGCTGGTAGCACTTCCAATCTGGTTCTGGCCATCTTCAAACTCCAGTGTAAACTCTAGTCCTGTATCATATCCCATGGGAAAAGAGGTCCACATTAAACAACTTTGGAAACTGGAGTACTAGCTCACCCCACTGGAGATTCAGAGTTTGCATTAGGAAATTAAAGATCTTGAAGAACCCTGACATAAGGAAACCTATCACCCTTCTTTCTTCGCAAACATATGTATGTGTATGTACAAACACACCTCTCTCTCCTCTCTTCCCTCAAAGCTGTGGGTTCACACTTAATGCCTTCAGTTCCAGTTCAACACCACTGAGTTCACTGAAACCTTTTTCAAATGCAAAACTCCTTTCTGACTGTGTGCAAACTGTCTCATTTGTTTAATTCTGGAATATACACTAGATCCTGGAATTGCTCCTCTCTACCATTGTGGAAAACAAAGTCATGATTTAGGTTCAATTATTGTTCGCAATTATTTTTGTCATTAGCCTGGAGGTATTTAGTCAGATGTGATCAAGGTTTACATGGGGTTCTTTTCATTGCCTCTCCTGAGTTTGGTTATTCATTCGAAATCCAGGTAGGCTCATTTATTTCTATTTGTATTCCATTTTTCTCTTTCTTCCCTGAACCATTTTGATTTTTTCCTTTAGTGTGTAAGACATAATATGACTTTGAAAGTCAAAACTATACAAACAATACATCCAGAGAAATGTCACCCTCCTGTCTCCTCTGTATTCCTCCCATTCAACCACCCTTTCCATCCTATTCCCACCCACCGTGTACTTAATTTCTTAGTTTCTAATTTCTTCTGGTGATTCTCTTTCCTAAAATTAGCAAATACATAAAAGAAAATCTTTCTGTATTGGTCAGGGTTCTCCCAAGAAACAAAGTAGGTAAAGATAGATAGATGAGAGGGGCTTTATGAGGGGCTGGCTCGTGCAAATAGAGGGTGAGAAGCCCCATGAGGCACCTGCTGCGGTCTGAGGCTGAAGGCAAGAAACTTGGGAGCCCCTGGTAAAAGCCCCAGGGTCTGAAGGCCAGAGAACCTGGGGTTCAGATGTCCAAGGGCAGGAGAAGAAGGGTTTCTTTCTTTCTTTCTTCTTCTTTTTTTTTTTTTTTTTGAGACAGTCTGGCTCTGTCACCAGGCTGGATGCAGTGGTGCAATCTCGCCTCACTGCAACCTCCACCTCCCGTGTTCAAGTGATTCTTCCACCTCAGCCTCCCGAATGGCTGGGATTACAGGCGCGCGCCACCACGCCCGGCTAATTTTTGTATTTTTAGTAGAGACGGGGTTTCATCGTGGCCAGCATGGTCTCGATCTCTTGACCTCGTGATCCGCCCGCTTCGGCCTCCCAAAGTGTTGGGATTGCGGGCATGAGCCACCGCGCCCGGCCAGAAGAAGGATTTCTTATCACCAAGAGAAAAAAAATTCTTCTTTCCTCTGCCTCTTTGTCCCATTAGGGCCCTCAGTCAATTGAGTGGTGTCCACCCACATTGGGTGAAAATGGATCTTTCTTACTCAATCCACTGATTCAAATGACAGTATCTTCTTCAAACATCCTCACAGACATACTCAGAAATAATGTCTTACAAGCTATCTGGGTATCCCTTAATCTAGTCAAGTGGACACCTAAAATTAATCATGACACTTTCTTACATGAAAGGTGGCATGCTATAGATAATCTTTGCAATGGGTTTTTTCCATGTAACTGCAGTCCCTGGAAATCACTCCACTTTTTCTTTGACAGCTGTATAACACTCCATTGTGTGCATATATCATCGTTTCAACCAATTTTTTTCATATGTGCGGTAGGTTGTTTCCAATATCGTCTGCAATGGCAGATCCTGCTGCAATGAATAACTTTGCGCATGTGTATTTTGATTGTGTTGGAGGTGTCATTTACGGTAAATCCCTAGACTTGGAATTGGTGGGTCCAGAGGTAAACGAATATGTGCTTTTGTCAGATATTGCCAAATGCTCTCCAATTCTGAGTAGGTGTCAACTCATTAGAAATTCACTTCCCTTGTCTCCACTTCCATCTTTCTTCTCTATTTTCTCCTTCAAAAGTGGAAGTGACACAGTAATAAAATCTCTGTCAGAGGGCTGGTAGAGAACGAGATGAGGAAACGTGTGTCTATCTTTTCTCCTGGTACTTGCGAGTTTTCTTTTTCTTTTCTTGTCCTTTTACATTTAGATCTCTTACTTATTTGGAGTTTACTTTTGTGTATGGTGTGAACTCTAACTTTTTTCAAATGCCTGACAGTTTTCCTAGTACCGTTCATTTAAAAAGTCCATTTTTATCTCTGAGAATGTTTTTCAGACACGCTTACAGAACACTCAGATTGACTGGATACGAAGCTTGATTGATTAGAATGAAGCCAGCTGGTGTCTGGCCACATTCTACCCTCAGATTTATTTTCATCCTGGTTGAAATGACTCTGACTGCCGGGTGTCCGGCCAAGCACCTGTCCAGGTTGGCTTGGCGATGACAGGCCTGTAGCAGGGCAAGGCCCCAAGGCCGATTTGGCCCCGAACTCTGCCGTCTGGTTTTGTGGGTTGGATCTCATGGTGGCTTTCCGGTCACTTGCCTCTGGTCGTTTCCCTATGTATAAACTTCAGCAGCTGCTCTTGTTCTACTCCTGATGACCCAGTGAAGCGCAGCAGAGATGACAGGACCAAGAAAGAGAAGGTTCCTTCTCTCAGCTTGCTCTCAGAGTTCCTCTTACCTGTTTGGACTTCATTAGATTGGAGAAACTGGAGATATGGTCCTATCTTTATGCAGTGAGCATTTATTGAATAGCGACTCTATGCTGGCTCCTGGCTGGAGCTCATGGTCTAATGGGGAGGGCTCAGATGGCGATAGATAATAAAGCTGATATGTAAATGGATACTAAGAGCTCTTACATAAAGGTACAGAATATTGTGGGAAGCATAGGAAAAAAGAAATCTGATTTGAGAGTTTGCAAAATGAGAATGAAGGCTGGAGAAAAGCTTTCAAGGTAGCCTTTTCAATAAAAATAGGTACTGTTCTCTAGTTAGAAATCCCTTTCACCTCAAGTGTCTTGTTGGGTCTTCTGAGCACTACTCTGAAAGGTACTAATGTTACTGGCATTCTGCAGGTGCGAAAACTAAGTTCTGGGGAAATTAGCACGTAAGGGGCATAACTGGTATGTGAGTCTGGAGCTTCTGATTCTCGTATGTGTTTTGTTGGTTATTTTTCCTGGAATTGCAAAGGAGTTGGTATGCACAGTTTGAATTATTTGGGGGTGTGGCTGACTTTCCCTGGCTCACTTCCGAGTAGGTGGAAACTCATTAGAAATTTGCTTCCCATTCCTTCCTCTTGACTCTTGTTTCTACTTCTTTCTTCTCAATTTTCTCCTTCAAAAGTGGAAACAATATAGTAATAAAATCTCTGTCAGAGGGCTGATGGAGACCTAAGTGAGAAAACATATGTGACATAGGTTGGAAATTATAAAACACTACCCCAACATAGATGATTATTGTAATTTTCCAGCACACACTCAAAGTAACATATGACAATGGCCGATAATTGCTACTATGCTTTGATTGGCTGCTGTGTGCCTGCTGCTGTGTCAAGCACTTCGTATACAATATCTAATTTAGTTCTGAGACAACCCAGCAAGGCGGAACCCTCATTCTCATTTTGTACCCAAAGAAACTCAAAGGTAAAATCACACAAGCAGAATTTGAATCTAGCCTGTCATCAAAGACTGCCCTCCTGAAATCTAGGTTGGATGAGGATTAGGGAGAAAAACCTCTGGTTTCTTCTGCTCTATGCTCCCCGTCCTGATGACACTTACCTCCTGACTACCAGCCCTTCCCTCACTGTACCTGTCTGTTCCACACACCCAGCCCCTGCTTTCCCCTCTGCTGCTAGCAGAAATGGAAAAGAGCTCTGAGGTTCAAAGAGGGGCGTTTGGTTCCACCCAGGCGAGGCTCAGAAGCCTGCCCAGCTGCTGCCCCCCTGAGAGGCAGCATGTGCGCTGGTCTTCCAAACTGCAGAGGGAATGCCATCAGCTCTGAAGACTGGGACAAGGAGCAATGAGGATGATGGAGGCATCGGCAGTGGCCTCTTGCGTGAGTGACTAGGCGTGTCTGGGGCTGCCTCGCTGACCATAGAATTTCTGCTGCCATCTTGTGTCTCGTTGTGCCATCTTCTCATTAATTGACAAGCCTAGGGGCATCCTGAGGGTTATCAGGAACATTTGGTTGCTCTTCGGGTGTTTTTGTCTTTGCTTGGAAAATGGAGGCAGTCTGGTTCTTGGGGGTGTGGGGGACACTTCTAAGCAGTTGGCCAGGGCTTGCCATTGGCCAAGGTAGGGGATGTGGAGGAAGAGCATTTGGTGTATCAGTCACGAGAGAAGCAGAACTGGATCCAGCTTAGCAGAGCGGGGCTGTTGGCTTTTATCTTTCCCTAGTCTCTCTCCACGCATCTGTGTGAGGTTCATTTAAGGTATAAATAAATCAGTGTACGCATGATCAAGTCCTCAAGGCAGTGTGAACAGAAGATTGGCTAGAGGAGCTTTCCTTCATCGCAACGTGACAGGTCCCCACCTACAGAACTTGCCGGGAGCTGATTCTCTGGGTTAGCTTGCAGATTTTGTGGGGATGAGGTATGAAGTCAGAGAAGGAGGCCGCGGAAGGAGGGAGATTTCAAATTCATTGCCTGGGCCTGGGCTAGCCCAGAATCCTTACCACCTCATCTAGAAGGGAACATGTAGGGGCAACGACAGGAAATAAGGAGTGCCTACCTTTCTTACTTCCAACTGGCCAGGAAAAGGCATTGCTTAATCCTTCAGGCAGAAAGAGCAGGTAAGTCCAGCTGGCAGAAACCATTCATCTCACCGTCTCTCTCTCCTCTGTAACTGCCACCTAAAGAGATTTGATGTATTTAAAATATGTTAGTGAAAGAAAATCTGCTTTCGTTGCTGTGGCCTCAAGCTTTGCCTAAGATTTTTTTTTTTAGCTTTCTTTGGTCAGTGATTTTATTCCCCACTCCCACCCCTGCTAACGGCATGTTATCTGGAGGCTTGATGTATTTGTGATTCATTGCTGTGTAACAAATTACCCCCAAACTTGGCACTGAGCAGGGAAAACAATCCTCCTTATTCCACAGCCTCTGCGTTTCAGACATCTGGGGCGTGCTGGGTGTCTCTGGGTCAACATGTCTCATGAGGCTGCAGTCAAGCTGTCAACTGGGGTGACAGTCCACTCAAAGCTTACTCAAATCCTTGGCTTTCAAACACCATGGTTTCCTAGCGTTTTCCTGAATTTCTTCATTGCTGATAAGCCGTTCCTACATTTCAACTTAACTTGCCGTGCAGAGAGGCTGAGAAATCTTAAACCATCAGGTCCTAGTTCCTTTTTATTTACGGCCCTTTCTTCAATTGATCACTCACTCACATTTGACGGCCAGCAGCAGGAAGAGACCTGGTGGCATCTTCAAAGCTTGGCTTAGAAATTTTTTTTTTTTTTTTTTTTTTGAGATGGAGTCTTGCTCTGTCACCAGGCTGGAGTGCAGTGGCACAATCTTGGCTCACTGCAACCTCCTCCTCCTGGGTTCAAGTGATTCTCCTGCCTCAGCCTCCAGAGTAGCTGGGACTACAGTTGTGTGCCACCACGCCCAGCTGATTTTTGTATTTTTAGTAGAGACAGGGTTCCACCATGTTGGCAAGGCTGGTTTCAAACTCCTGACTTCAGGTGACCTACCCGTCTTTCTCATTTGCATATCTGCTGTACCAGTGAGGTTTTTGTTTTTGTTTTTTTTTTTTGAAACAAAGTTTTGCTCTTGTTGCCCAGGCTGGAGTGCAATCTTGCAATCTCGGCTCACTGCGACCTCTGCCTCCTGGGTTCACACCATTCTCCTACCTCAGCCTCCCAAGTAGCTGGGATTACAGTCATGTGTCACCATGCCTGGCTAATTTTGTATTATTTTTTCTTTGTTTAGTAGAGACAGGGTTTCACCATGTTGATCAGGCTGGTCTCAAACTCCTGATCTCAAGTGATCCACCCACCTCGGCCCCCCAAAGTGCTGTGATTACAGGCATGAGCCACTGCATCCGGCCTCTATCAGTAAGTTTTATATTTTTACGAGTTTTTATGATTATGAATCTCATCCTTTACTTCAAGATATAGGACTCGGGGCCGGGCGCGGTGGCTCACACCTGTAATCCCAGCACTTTGGGAGGCCGAGGCGGGTGGATCATGAGGTCAAGAGATCGAGACCATCCTGGTCAACATGGTGAAACCCCGTCTCTACTAAAAATACAAAAAATTAGCCGGGCATGGTGGCGCGTGCCTGTAATCCCAGCTACTCAGGAGGCTGAGGCAGGAGAATTGCCTGAACCCAGGAGGCGGAGGTTGCGGTGAGCCGAGATCGCGCCATTGCACTCCAGCCTGGGTAACAAGAGAGAAACTCCGTCTCAAAAAAAAAAAAAAAAAAAAAAAAAAAAGATATAGGACTCTTTTAAGCATTTCTAGTGGTGACGATTCCTTCAGTTTTTGCTGCTCTAAGTAAGATTTTGTTCCATCTTCAGGTTTTTCTTTTTAAGTATAAAGGTTTGCAAACTTTATTTTTAACTTTTATTTTAGGTTCAGGGGTACCTGTGCAGGTTTGCTGTATAGGTAAATTGCGTGTTACGAAGGTTCGTTGTACACATTATTTCATTACCCAGGAAATAAGCATAGTACCTGATAGGTTTTTTTCTTTTTTTGATCCTTATCATTTATCCTTTTTTTTTTATCCTCCTCCAACCCTCTATCCTCAAGTAGGCACTGGTGTCTGTTGTTCTTTTCTTTGTATACGTATGTACTTAATGTTTAGCTTTCACTTGTGAGAACGTGGTGTTTAGTTTCCCGTGTTAGTTGGCTTATGTTAGTGGCCTCTAGCTGCATCCATGTTGCTGCAAAGGACAACATCTTGGTCTTTTTTATGGCTGCATAGTATTCCATGGTATTTATGTACCTCATTTGCTTTATCCAGTCTCCTATTCATGGACATTTAGGTTGATTGCATGTCTTTGCTATTGTGAATCGTGCTGCAGTTAACATATGCGTGTGTGTGTCTTTATGATAGAATGGGTTATATCCCTTTGCGTGTACACCCATTCTATCATAAATTGCTGGGTCAAATGATAATTCTTTTTTAAGTTTTTTCAGAAACTGTTAAACTGCTTTCCACAATGATGAATTAGTTTACATTCCCAGCAGCAGTGCATACATATTCCCTTTTCTCAACAACCTCGCCAGCATCTGTTATTATTTGACTTTTTAGTAATAGCCATTCTGACTGGTGTGAGATGGTATTTCATTGTGGTTTTGATTTGCATTTCTCTATTAATCAGTGATGCTGAGGATTTTTTCATTTACTTATTGGCTGCATGAATGTCTTCTTTTGAAAAGTATCTCTTGGTGTCCTTTGCCCACTTCTTAATGGGGCTGTTTGGTTTTTTGCTTGTAAATTGGTTTAAGTAGATCCTGGATATTAGACCTTTGTCAAATGCATAGTGTGCACATATTTTCTTCCATCCTGTAGGTCGTCTGTTTACCCTGTTGGGAGTGTCTTTTGCTGTGCAGTAGCTCTTTAGTTTAATTAGATCCTATTTGCCAATGTTTGTTTTTTGTGCAATTGCTTTTTTCGTCTTTGTCATGAAGTCTTTGCTAGGTCTTATGTCCAGAATGGTATTTCCCAGGTTATCTTCCAAGTTTTTATTGTTTTTGGCTTTGGATTTAAGTCTTTATCCACCTTGAGTTAATTTTTGTGTATTGTATAAGGAACGGTCCAGTTTCAATCTTCTGCATATGGTTAGTCAGTTATCCCAGCACCATTTATTGAACGGTGAGTTCTTTCCTCATGGTTGGGTTTTGTCAGCTTTGTCAAAGATCAGATGGTTGTAGGCATGTGGCATTATTTCTGGGCTCTGTATTCTGTTCCATTTATCTATGTGGCTGTTTTTGTACCAGTAACGTACTGTTTTAATTACTGTAGCCTTGTGGTATAGTTTCAAGTTGGGTCATGTGATGCCTCCAGCTTTGTTCTTTTTGCTTAGAATTGCCTTGGGTATTTGAGCTCCTTTTTGGTTCCATATAAATTTTGAAGTAGTTTTATTTCTATTTCTGCAAATAATGTCATTGGTAGTTCGATAAGAATTGTATTGACTCTGTAAATTGCTTTGGGCAATATGGCCATTTTGACAATATGGATTCTTCCTATCCATGAGCATGGAATGTTTTTCCATTTGTTTGTGTTCTCTCTGATTTCTTTGAGCAGTGTTTTGTAATTCTCGTTGTAGAACTCTTTCACCTCCTTAGTTAAGCTGTATTCCTAATACTTTATTCTTTTTGTGGCTGTTGTGAGTGAAATTGCATTCTTGATTTGGCCTTAGCTTGGATGTTGGTGTATAGGAATGCTTGTGATTCTTGTACACTGATTTTGTATTCTGAAACTTTGCTGAAATTGTGTATCAGATCAAGAAGCTTGATTTACAATGTTGAACCCAACTTGCACCCCAGGGACGAAGCCTACTTGATTGTGGTGGATTTGCTTTTTGATGTGCTACTAGATCAGTTTGCTAGTATTTTGTGGAGGATTTTTGCATTTATGTTTATCAAGATTATTGGCTTGAAGTTTTGTTTTTTTGTTGTGTCTCTGCCAGGTTTTGGTATCAGGATGATGCTGGCCTCATAGAATGAGTTAGGAAGGAGACCCTCCTCCTCAATATTCTGGAGTAGTTTCACTAGGAATGGTACCAGCTTTTCTTACACATCTGATAGAATTCAGCTGTAAATTCGTCTGATCCTGGGCTTTTCTGATTGGTAGGCTTTTTATTACTGCTTCAATTTCAAAACACATTATTGGTCTGTTCAGGAATTCAATCTCTTCCTGGTTCAATCTTGGGAGGTTGTATGTTTCTAGGAATTTATCCATTTTTTGTAGGTTTTCTAGTTTGTGTGCATAGAGTTGGTTCATAATAGTCTCTGAGGGTATTTTGTATTTCTGTGGGATCAGTGTCCCCTTTGTTATTTCTGATTGTGTTTATTAGCTCTTTTTTATACTTTATTTGTCTACTAGTGGTATATCTATCTATCTTCTTTTTTTTTTTTTATGACTTTGTCATCCAGGTTGGAGTACAGTGGCATGATCTTGGTTCGCTGCAACCTCTGCCTGGGTTCAAGCGATTCTCTTGCTTCAGCCAATTGAGTAGCTGGGGTTACAGGTGTGCACCACCATGCCTGGCTAATTTTTGTATGTTTAGTAGAGATGAGGTTTCACATATTGTCCAGCCTGGTTTCAAACTCCTGACCTCAAGTGATCTGCCTGCCTAGTCCTTCCAAAGTGCTGGGATTACAGGTGTGAGCCACTGTGCCCAGCTCTCCTTCATTTTTGGTAGATAGTTTTGCTGACTTAGTATTCTTGGTTAAGAGGTTTTTTTCTCTTTCAGCACTTTGATTGCATCATCCCATTTTCTCCTGGTCTGTAAGGTATCTGCTGTTAAATCTGTTACTAGCCCGATAGGGATTCCCCTATATGTGGCTTGACACTTGTATCTTGATGTTTTTAGAATACTCTCTTTGGCTTTTGACAATTTGACTGTAATGTGCCTTGGAAAAGACCTTTTAGGGTTGACTATATATATTTGGGGATTTTTGAGATTTTTGTATCTGGATGTCTTATATCTCTTGCAAGAAGACTTGAGAAGTATTTAGTTACTATTTCATTAGATAAGTTTTCTATGTTTTGCCCAACTCTTCTCTTTCTGGAGCTCCCCAGAGTTGAATGTTTGGTTGCTTTGTAGTTTCATGTATCATGTAGATTTTCTTCAGTTTAAAAATTGTTCTTATTTATTTATTTATTGTCTGACAGGGTTATTTCAAAAGACATGCCTTTAAGTTTGGAAATTATTTCTTCGGTTTCTTCTATTATTGGAACTCTGAATTATATTTTTTTCATTCATTGAATTCTTCAGTTTCAGAATGTCTGTTTTGTTCTTTTTTATGACATTTATCTCTGTTGAGTTTCTCATTCAGATAATGAATTGTTTGGATTCCTTTGTATTGTTTATCTGTGTTCTCTCATACCTTATTTTTGAATTTTGTTCATAGCTTTTCTTTCCTTTGGAATCTCCTGCTGGAGAGTTTGTGTGTTCCTGTGCAGGTTTCATGTTTCCTTGCCTTTTCGTGTTTCCTGTGTTCTTACGTTGACAGCTACGCATCTGGTGTAACAGTTACCTCTTCCAATTTGATGGATTGACTTTCACAGGGGAAGAATTTTTCCCTATAGATGTATCTGTAGTGTTGGTTGGGTCGGGCAGTTTGGCTTTGATTCCAGGTAGATATGGTGGTATTGTCTCCATGATTTCCTCAGCTGTAATTAGCATCAATGCTGTCTGTTTCTCAGTGTTTAGGCTGTTGGGTTGTTAGTGAAGGCTGTGGTGAGTCTTTGGTGGGGTCGAGGATGCTAGTGAGCCAGTCGTCAGGTGCAGTGATGGTGGTGGCCTGAGTGTGCTGGTCCACAGGCCTTAGGTGGAAAAGGTGAGTACCAACCAATGTGTGTCTTGGCAGTCTGGTCCTTAGGCCTCCAGGTGGTATTCTTTGTTGCTGGTGATTGCGGTGGTGGCAGATGGGGCAGGTATGTCCTCAGGCTCTCTGATGGTGTGTACCAGCAGCAGTAGGCATATCAACTCCCAGGACCCCAGATAGTGCTGCCATGCACCAGTGTTGCTGGTGGTAGGTGTTATGGGCCTGTCCTTAGACTCCCAGATGATATATGTGGGAACTGGTGGTAGCAGGTGGCACGAGCCTGTCCTCAGGTCCTGGAATAGCATGCAGGTAGGTAGGCCAGTTCCCAGGTTTCCTGAATGTATGTGCAGGTGTGCAACGGTCCTGACATTGGAGAGGATGAGGTTGCTATCAGAGACAGTGCTCCTGGGGAGGCGGCTTTCAGGCTCTGGGAATCACACACTTTGGCTGTCTTTGTCCCAGGGACAGCCTCCCTGGTGAGCTACACTGCCTGTTCCTTGGGGTTTAGGTCATTGCCTGGGCTAGAGTGCAGGGGATTTGGCCACAATGTGGGGTCCAGCTAGTGTTCAACACTGCGGTCCTTTGGGTTGATGTGTGGGAATATCAGGCGGACTACAGGGATGTGGAGACACGGGGTTGTTGGGCTCCAGGGGAGGGTGTAGTCTGTTGGGAACTGGGCTCTCAAAATGGCACCGTGCTGCAACTGCTTGGGTCTTGCAGGGTGTGTGGAGCCCAGTGCAAACCCCCTCTGTAGAATAATGCTGTCAAATGGACTCAGGCATCTCCCTATACTAATCCCAGAGCCAGTAAGGGGTGAAGGACTATCCCATGTCTAGGATTGCAGTGGGACTGTGGACTGCTAGGGATTTCTTTCTTCTTCTTCTCTATTATGAAGAGTTTCTTCTGGCTCTGAGCTGATCCTGGCTGGGCCAGATGCTTTGTTTTCTTTTCCTTCTGTGCCCCAGAGGTACCCTGTCACTTTTCTGTTGAATTCCAGAAAAGTGGAACTTCCGAGGTGTTACCTTAAATGTTGTATTCACCAGATGAGAGGAACCCCATGTCCTTCCAGGAGGAGGGCAGAAGAGATGGAACCTACTCTTGCAAGCCCCCTTCTAAGAACTCTCTTAGAAGTTCTATGTGACATGTAGTTATCTATACACTGGTAATTTGTGGAGGAAATGCGTGCTGGGCATCTCTTATCCGCCATATGTTATGCATAATATTTTTGAATTTTCCCAACAACTTTTGAGATCATTTATTGTTAACTCCATTAACAGATGGAGATTCACTGGCTTTGAGAGGTGAGATGACATGACCACAGCCGCACAGCTAGTGAGTTGCAGAGTTGGAATGTCATCCCAGGTGGCTGAAGGGTTCCCTGGTTTGAATGTTTTTGTTTCCTCCAAAATTCATGCTGAAACATAATCTCCAATGCAACAATGTTGGGAGGTGGGTCCTAATGGGAGGTGTTTAGCTCTGCTATCATGAACAGGTTACTGCCACCATAAAGGGGGCTTGCAAGCGTAGGTTCCATCTCTTCTGCCCTCCTCCTGGAAGGACATGGGGTTCCTCTCATCTGGTGAATACAACATTTAAGGTAACACCTCGGCAGCAGAGACTGGGCCTTACCAAGTACCAGAACCTGCCAGCACCTTGACCTTGAAGTTCCTAATCTCCAGAACTCTGAGAAATAAATTTGTTTTTTATGCATTCCCCTTTCAACTTTTATCTTTTGTTTCTGTTGGCCAGTCACTCTTGAAGGCCGTTCATGCCTTTGGCTTGCCATTCTTCTTGCTTTTCCTCCCATCGCTATAATCAATCCTCTTGCTTTGCGGGGTTTTTTTTCCCCCAGAATTCTACCTCATGCCTGTTTCTCTTCACAGTGTACACTCTCATTCTGGGTGAGCTCACCTATACTCATGCTTTCAAAGATGATTTTGTCTGTAGATGTATTGCTCTAGTCCAGTTTTTCCTTCTGAGTACCAGACTTACGTTTCTGGCCTATGCAACATCTTCCCACTTAGATGCCTTACGGGCACCTCAAACCCAGTGTGTGCAAAACTTGTCTCCTCACCATTCCTGCCCTGACCCTGGCCTGCTCTTCTTTCTGTTGCCCTAGTGAGTGCGTGCACAGCTTTCTGAGTCAGAGCCTCCCCATGGTCTTTCGCTTTTTCCTTCTCTCTCCTTCACATCTCAGTTCCTAAGTCTGTCCAGCCTTTTTTCTTCACATCTCTTGACCTAATTAAGTTCTCTCAATCCCCATGACATTTCCCTAGTTCAGGCTGACAGAATCTCTTTGCTGATTTACTGCATTTGCCTCCTGGCTGGTTTCTCCGCCTCTAGTCTCAATCCCCTGTTGCATTCAAAGAGGTCTGAGATAAAAATGTAGTCATGTTGTTTTCCTGACAAAATGGCTTGGATGATGCCTCATTGCTCATGAGATAGAGTACAGAATCTTTAATAAGACTCTGAATAATGTAGCTCGATTTTCTTTTTCTTCTCATTTCTCTCTGCTCTCCTGGTTAAACACTATCCTCAACCCCTTCTGTTTCTCAAAGGCACCATATTCTCTCTTTCCTCTGGGCCTTCACATGAGCCTTCCTCTTTGCTAAGCACATTCTCCTCAGAGATTTTTCTGTCTTCTTTATTTTTAAATTATACTTTATGTTCTAGGGTACATGTGCAGAACATGCAGGTTTGTTACATAGTTATACACATGCCATGGTTTTCTGCATCCATTACCTCATCATCTACATTAGGTATATCTCCTAATGCTATCCCACCCCTAGCCTCCCACCCGCCAACAGGCCCCAGCGTGTGATGTTCCCCTCCCTGTGTCCATGTGTTCTCATTGTTTAACTCCCATTTATGAGTGAGAACATGTGGTGTTTGGTTTTCTGTTCTTGAGTTAGTTTGCTGAGAATGATGGTTTCCAGCTTTATCCATGTCCCTGCAAAGGACATAAACTCATGCTTTTTTCTGGCTGCATAGTATTACATGGTGTGAATAAATTTTCTGGGTAAATTTTCTTTATCCAGTCTATCATTGATTGGCATTTGGGTTGGTTCCAAGCCTTTGCTATTGTGAACAGTGTTGCCTTCTTTATCAACCAGTCTTAGGTCTTGCCTTCGGCATTGCTCCTTCTGGAAAGCACCCCACCCCCACCCCTGTTCTGTAGGGCTGTGTCAGGTATGCCTCTGTGATTTCATTTATCTTATTAATTATCATCCTGTCCTCTAATTTATTATTTGTCTGTTTCCTCCTCTAGATTGCAAGCTTTTGCAAAGATATGGAACTTACTTGTTTTACTCACTGTACTGTCTCCCAAGTATTTAATATAACAGAGACTTACTGAACATTGGAATGGATGAATGGAAATTGTATCTAGCACGGTGTCACACTGATTGCAGATGAGTTAACTAAAAAGTTAACATTTACTAGAAGATGGCATTTCTTCCTTGTGGTTTGGCCTGATTCTATTGGTGGATCCTGGTGGCAGTGTTATATACTAATATAAAATGATAGGCTGAGCCCGGTGGCTCACACTTGTAATCCCAGCACTTTGGGAGGACAAGGTGGGAGGATTGTTTGAGCTCAGGAGTTCGAGACCAGCCTGGATAATGTAGTGAGATTCCGTCTCTCAAGGCAAAACAAACCCAAAAGGGGAGCACATTACTGCTCTTTTAAATGTATGCCCTGGCTATGTTGTTGCTACAAAAATAAGCCTGATCTGGAAGGAGACAGAACCAGTTTTCAGTCCTGATTCTCTCCTTCCTGGTTGTATTGGTTGGTTAATCTCTTTGAGCCTCAAATCCTTGAGTAGAAAAATGGGAATAATATAACCTGCCTTGTGGGTTCTATGTAATATGTGAATGAAATAATACATGAAAGGCACTTAGTACGGGGGCTGGCAAAAATAAGTACTTAAAAATGTTAGTCATGATTGGAATTGCAGTGAGGATAATAAACATTACTTTACCTGGCAACTGGATCCTTGACAGACAGTAGCTTGTGTTATTACTATTATTATAAAGGGATGCTGCGGTTTTGCTGTGATCACTCTGAGCTGAATTGGCAGGAAGCTGCTCTTTAGAGGCTCAGGGAAGCAGGAGCCAGTGCTGGGAAGGGTCTTCCTCTGGTTTCCTAGAGGCAGAGAAAGAGTGGTCAGTTTGGAGTGTACCAGGTCAAAGGAGAGCTTCGAAAGGGAGTCACTCAAAGGGTAGCTCCTTCTCCTGGCAACTTACTTGGGACAAAGCACAGCACAGCACTTGGAGAGGCCTTTGTTGAGTAGCTTGGGACCTTTCCTCCTGCCAGACTGCAGGGCATAAAACATGGCCCCGGGCAGACTTTGGAATTGCATGGGATGATCTGGGTAAGGGTGCTTAAAGGAGAACTGTACTTGGGAAAGATAGCATTTGTGACTTTCTATTGAAACGTCATGCACACATCTTTGTAACAAGCATTACAAATGTCAGGAGGCTGAAGCACCAGTTTGAAGGCATTTCACCTCTAACCTGAGGCTTTACCTATAATGTGCTCCTTGCTGATTCCTCCACACTCGTTTTCCAAAGGCTGCCCTTGAGGGGTATGATGAACACTGCTATTTCTCTTCCCAACTAAGAGCCAGAAGGTGAGCTGGGTTGTAGAATCCCAGAGATTTGGGTATTTGGGGCATGCAGGCCTACGGCCTCTCCGGCTTCTGACCAAGGGCACCAGCACCTTCTATGTGCAGGCCTGGGACTCCTGGAGACTTGGAGGGTGTGACGAGAACTTTACAAGCCTAAAGTGTCAGAAGAGGGTGGATCTGGGGGCCTGGTCAGAGGTGGGCTGGAACTCTGGCTCTGCTACTTACATCAGTGCGCCCTTGGTTAGGTTCACAGCACTGCTTCAGCCTGTATGTCCTTGTCTGTAAAGGGGGATCATATCCTTACTTAATAGGACAATCGATGTGTCTGGACTTAGTTCTACCACCTGATGATCTGCATTCTGTTTATTCCCTGTCTTCTTTGGATATTTTTCAGTGTTTCATTTTGACTTATCTATGGAGTTTTTGACTGTATCTGCTGTGGACTGAATTGTGTCCCCCAAATTCATATGCTGAAGTCCTAACCCTGAATTTGGTGGTATTTGTAGGTGGGGCCTCTGGGAGGTATTTAGCTTTAGATGAAGGCATGAGGGTATTGCCTTCATTATGGGATTAGTGGCCTTATGATATGGTTTGGCTCTGTGTCCACACCCAAATCTCATGTCGAAGTGTAATTCCCAGTGTTGAAGGAGATGCCTGGTGGGAGGTGGTTGAATCATGGGGTGGACTTCCCCTTTGCTGTTCTTGTGATAGAATTCTCACAAGATCTGGTGGTTAGAAAGGGTGTAGCACTTCCCCCTTTGTGTTCTCTCTCTCTCTGTCTCTCTATCTCTCTGTCTCTCTGTCTCTCTCTGTCTCTCTCTCTCTCTCCTGACACTGTGGTAAGACACGCTTGCTTCCCCTTCTTCTTCTGCCATGATTGTAAGTTTCCTGAGGCCTCCCAGCCATGCTTCTTGTACAGCCTGTGGAACTGTGAGCCAATTAAACCTCTTTTCTTCATAAAAGACTCAGTCTCAGTAGTTCTTTATGGCAGTGTGAGAGCAGACTAATATGCCTTTTAAGAAGAAACACTAGAGAGCTTGCCTCCTTTCTTCCCACCCTCATGTACCAAGGAAAGGCCACGTGAGGACAGCGAGAGCCCTCAGCAGACATCGTCCCTGTTCTCCCCTTGATCTTGGACTTCTAGTCTCTAGAATTGTGAGAAATAAATCTCTGTTGTCTAAGCCACCCAGTATTTTCTTACTGCAGGCTGAGCTGACTAAATAATACCTCTTCGTGTATTTTATTCTTAGTGGTTACTCTACGGATTACAATAGTCTACTTCTAATCTATCTTTTACCATTTCTAGTGTGCATCTTGCAGGTCCCCATACTCTTCTGCCCTTTATGTTGCACTTGCCATATGTATTTCATGTATATACATTGAAAATCTCACCTGTCAATCATTTTTAACTATTATACATATTTTAAAGAACTTAGGAGAAAAGTAGTCATGTAAGTAATATGTTGTTTTCCACTGGCTGTTTTCAGGTTTTTTTTTTTTTTTTTTTTTTGTTGTTGTTTCTTAGTTTTGGCAGATTATGATGTGTCTGGTAAATTGTATCTGAAAGCATTTTTTTTCACCCAAGTGGAATATAAGAAAGACTCTATACATTGCAATTGCACATTAGACTAAGCCACATAAAATATCAAAAATTCAATTGGATATAATATTAAGTATCTTCTAAGAATTGCATAGTACTAAGAATATAAGGAATTCAAAATTCCATGAGATCTGAAAGCTTTAAAAAACATCTTTTGTAGCATATTATTAATTAGAAAAATCTAGGGTCAGAAAGAGAAAAACATTTACACATTGAGGAGCTTATCACCTAAAGTAGGAGCTTCAGATTTTGTTAACAGAAGAAAAATTAGGTAATAAATTACCCATAAGAAAATGGGCTGACTGCTTTCCTCTTGAAGTTGTGGTAGAAATGATACTGATGTTCATAAATAGGTTCACAAATAGGAATCTAGGCAGCCTGCTCCATCCCACCTCTCTGTTATAAAAGCCGACTGCAACAGATAAGCAGGCCCCAAGTGGCCTGAGTTCTTCCAATTGTCATGGTGTAAATGAGCGCTGCAGTTCACAGGACTGGGGAGCCATAGACCAGACGACCCTATCAGGAGGCAGCCTGTGATGGCTCCAGTCCCAAGGACATATTACTTTCTTTGTCCAAGATACATTCCTTCTCGTCTGAAGTGTGAACTGCCAGGACAGTACTGGACTCCATGCCAACCTCGTCACTCTAGCTGGGAGATCAACTCCAAAGGAAGGAATTATGAATAAAGACCTTCTCTCTGCTACAAGTTGGCTCTGTCTACAAAGTCAGAGACCAGTGGACAATAGGCTACAATTTTACTAAAACCATGACCAAAACAACATGAGTCTGACTCCTCAGCCAGTTACGACGTTTAAGCGTAATCACCCCAAAGTCTAAGTTGTCACCCCTCTAAGGCAGCTTTAAACTATACTGTAAAAGGGGGTATCTGCAGACCCTGTGGCATCTGCGGTAAACAGCGAATTCCATAACGAAGTCTGGACAAACTGCCGCAGGCTGCAGAGCAGCGACTCCTCTGGGGTGCTGTTATGAACTGCAAAACCACTGGGCTCATATAAACTGGAATTCACAACAATCTTTACTTATGTGCGGATGTAAACATGCAAAGTTGGGGAGCACTGAAGCCCCAGGATCAAAAGAACTTTGTAGCAAATATTCTAAAAGTGAAAATTGCAACAAACGTCTTAGTATTTGACTCCTTTAACGGCACACTCCTCTTTACTCTGTGAAGAAATCCTGTGGCTCCCTTTCTATTTACATGTCTACCTACATCTTCTAGATGTGTAGTTTTTTTTGTTACTTTTTTTCTTCCAAGATGGAGTCTTGCTTTGTCACCCAGGCTGGAGGGCAGTGGCATGATCTCTGCTCACTGCAACCTCCACCCCCCAGTTTCAAGTGATTTTCCTGCCTCTGCCTTCTTAGTAGCTGAGATTACAGGTGCCCCCCACTACACCCAGCTAATTTTTGTATTTTTAGTAGAGACTGGATTTCATCATGTTGGCCAGGCTGGTCTTGATCTCCTGACCTCAGGTGATCTACCCGCCTCTGCCTCCCAAAGTGTTGGGATTAGAGGCATGAGCCACTGCACCTGTCCTGCCGTTTTACTGTCCCCTCTCATTTGCAAAATCTACAGATAATTCACTCTTTACATGTATATTACCAGCCTCTTGAAAATGGCAATGTGTCAATACAATGACCACTTTCACGTGAAAGACCCCAAAACAATTTCTGGGAACATGGTGGTAATGCTGGGTTCTGCTCATGTATAATTGGCAACCCATAAAATAGATGTGTTAAGAATTTAGGTGAATTCATCGCTGGATTCATCTGGTTGTTAATCCCTCTCTTAAATGACAAGAGCTATTTTTTATAAAATTCTGAATTTGAATCTTTAAGCTGTGTGTAACCACATTTCTCTCCGAGGTACAGGTCTAGCTAGGTGGCCCAGGGCTGGAAGGTTCGCCTGCCATTGGGGGACTATGTTCCTCTGTCTTGCGTCTCTGCCATGCCATCTTCTGGACACAAATTATTTCACGTGATTCAAGATGGCTGCTCCAGCTCCCACTCTGCATTCCAGGCAGGGGAATGGAAGAGAAAAGCAGGGAATGCCCGTGACTGTTCTTTTTTTGTTTGTCTGTTTTACAAGTGAGAGCATAGCAAACTGTTCTACCTTAACATGATCTTACTATTGACAGTGTGCATTTATACAGCTTTATCATTCCAGAAAACTCTGGCATAGGAAGAAGGACTAACAAATAACTTTATAGTTGGTTTCAAGAAGTTCCCCAAAAGTCATTTATCAGAAAGACAGACTATTAATATAGTCTGAAGCAGAGTAAATACGCCTTCTCAGGACAGTGGAGTGCTCAGGAAGGCTCATCGAAGGACTTGAAGATTGCTTAGTTTCCATGAGTGTTTCACTCTGTCAGGGTGTCTACCAAACCTATCTATTATTTCACAAACTTGGCCCAATCCTAATTCATTAATTCCTTCTCCCATAACTGAAAGACCCACCTGAAACCAAACTTTGGAATCTCATACATTTGTTAACAAGCTTTTCTACTTCATAATTCTATAAGGATTTTGTTAAGATAATATTCTTTCTTACTGCGGAAAGCAATAAACTCAACTTTGCTTCATGAACAAGTTATTTTCATGGTTATTTCAGGGAGACAACAGGTATTATGCCCTGAAGTTTGCAGGCACAACTTTCTGTGGGTCATGTGGTCACACGTAAATGCCAGGGAGGTTGGAAAATGTAGTTTTTAGGTGGGTATTTTATGTTCAGTTAAAACTTCTATTCCTGGAGAAAAACTGGGAAACAGCTGCAAATACTCACATCAATATCAAGACTAATACTAAGGCCAGGTATGGTGGCTCACACCTGTAACCCTAGCGTTTGGGGAGGCCAAGGCAGGTGGATCATTTGAGTTCAGGAGTTCAAGACCAGCCTTGGCAACATGGTGAAATCCCACCTCTACCAAAAAAAAAAAAAAAAAAAAAAAAAGAAAATTAGCTGGGTGTGGGGTGTGCTTCTGTGGTCCCAGTTACTTGGCGGGGGTGCTGAGGTGGGAGGGTCACTTGAGTCTGGGAGGCAGAGGTTGTAGTGAGTAGAGATAGTGCCACTGCACCCCAGCCTGGGCAATACAGCCAGAGAATGTCTCAAAAAAAAAAAAAAAAAAGACTAATAGACAATATTTACTGATTGAAAAGATTTTTTCTACAGATGATCTCATTCAGTCCTCAGAACACCATGAAGGAAGCACTATTATTATTTCTATTTTGCTGAAGAAATCAAGGCACAAACAGGCTAAGAAAACTGGCCAAGTTAACAAAGCTCCTCAATGGTATAAATTGGTTTAATCCAGAAGGTTGGCTGCAGAGCCCAGAGAGTAAGATTAGGTGGAGGGATATATGATTTTGACAGAGCTGTCTTGGAAGAAATACTAGGTGTAATAGTTTTCTATCTTTATGTATCAAATTACCAGGGACTGGGCAGCTTGAAACAATATGCATTTAGTGTACCTGTTTCTGGGAAGATCAGAGCACGTCTCACGTGTGAGTAGGAACCCAGGGGCTCTCCGCTCCGCTCCGCTCCGGGTCTGCAAGGCTGCAGTCAAGGCATCTGCTTGGCTGCAATCTCATCTGGAGGCCCAAATGGGGAAGAGTTTGCTTCCAAGCTGCTTCAGGTTGTTGACAGAATTCAGCTGAGGGCCCCAATGTCTTGTTGGCTGTTGGTTGACAAACAACCTCTGGGTTTGGAGGCTGCCTGTATTCCCTGATATGTGGACCTCCCTCCAGAAAAGCTGTTCACACATGGCAGATTGTTTTTCCAAGGCCAGTAAGGGTGCCCCTCTCTCTAGTTAGAGTCCCACATAACAAAGCATAACCACAAGAGTGATGTCAAACATCTTTGCATTAATCAAGGTGGTGACATTTCATCATCATTGGCATCAAGTCACAGGTGCTACCTGAACTCAAGGGGAGGGGATTACACAAGATCGTGACTCACTTGGGGTCAGCTTAGGGTGTAATTGCCACACTGAGTTGTGAGACAGATGACGTGCATTTTGCCCTGACCCCACCATTTACAAGATGTGTATCTTTCAGTCAGTCACTTCACTTCTTTTGACACATGTTCTCATCTCTAAATTGAAACTAATAATTTGCTCCCTGCCCATGTCACAGTTTCTGGGAAGATTAAATGAGGTAATGCATGTGCAGAAGATAGAAAACCATGAAATTATAGTGTGCATGAACATGAACTTATTACCCAGATGAAGCCTTTATTAGAACTAGTTATCTTCCTTGGAATTGAATTCATGTTGAGTTGCATAAATTTCTGGTCTGTCTGTCATCAGGGGCTTAATTATACGTGGACAACAAAAGACTATGTTTAGCTTTATACAGGCACTTATGGTTTAATCAATTATGCTAATGAATGTATAGGCAAAAAGCTTTACAATTAAGTGAGACTCTTGAGGGTGCCTTTTCAGAATGACTTAAACATCATAAATATAGCCATATACATCACGTAACATTTGCATAATATTCTGCTAGCTAGACATGTCCCCTAATGCAGAGCTAGAGTCATGTGACGAATTATGAATCAAAACAGCACACTTGTAGATTCGGCACTATCAGGCCTGCAGAACGGCTCTGTGAGGTTGGGCAAATGAATTCACTGCACTGTGAGCCTGAAGTGCCTTCTCGTTCAAAGATCCTAAGGACAGAAATGACAATGCCATGACCTGATTCAACATATTTAGGATTTTGGTTGTAGTAGGTAGGTCTGATCATCATATACCTCTTTCATGAGAGTCTTCCTGTTTGTACAGCAACTTCAATTAGAGGTTCTCTGTGGGTGCTCTGAGGGGCTGCCTCATTTCCCTTAAGGACCAATGCAGTCATTCCTCCGGTTGATGCTAACGTTGTCTGCTGATAGTTCACAGCTGAGTTCCTGCCCAGGAATTGCTGCTTGGCTCCAGGTCATGCCTGCTCCCTGGGAGCAACTCACACCAAAAGACTGTTGGGGAGAGAGAGCGTGGGGAGAAATGCCAGATACAGGTGAAGGGGAGGAAGGCAGCAAATCACGCTGCCACGTGTGTACCTATGCAACTATCTTGCATGTTCTTCACATGTACCCCAAAACCTAAAATGCAATAATAATAATAATCATAAAAAGACTGGTTGATGCAAGAATCATAAGGAGGGGCTTAGAGGCTGGTCCTCTAGCCTCCATCTGGGACAGCTCTGACTGGTCTATCCTGGCCCCAGCATTCCCCATGGGTTGGTTGAGACCTCTTCTGAAACTGCCTTGCACTTCAATTCCTTCTTTCCAGTCCTGATTATGTCACTTTCTCACAGGCCTCTATCCCGATAATGCGCCTCAATCAACCACGATCCTAGCATCTCTTTCCCAGGATTATTTGTTGGCATTAGCTTCAAGTAACAGAACACCAAGCAAAATGTTGGTTAAACTATATTGTGCAAGGTTAGTTAATTCAGTGGCTCACAAACATTTTCAAAGACACAGGTGCTGTTCAACTTTTCATTCTGCCACAAATAAGAAGGAAAATGGGCTGGGTGAGGTGGCTCACACCTGTAATCCCAACACTTTGGGAGGCCAAGGTAAATCACCTGGTTCACATGTGTTTGATACATGTTTTCATCTCTAGATTGAAACCAGCAATTTGCTCCCTGCCTATGTCACAGTTTCTGGGAAGATTAGATAAGAAAATGCATGTGCAGAAGATAGAAAACTATGAAATGATAGTGTGCATGAACATGAACTTAAGCATGAGCATGAACTGAGGTCAGGAGTTTGAGACCAGCTTGGCTAACAGGACGAAATCCCTCTACTAAAAATTAGCTGGGCATGGTGGTGGGTGCCTATAATCCCAGCTCTTAAGGAGGCTGAGGCAGGAGTATTGCTTGAACCTGTGAGGTAGAGGTCGCAGTGAGCTGAGATCTCACCATTGTACTCCAGCCTGGGTGACAAAAGTGAAACTCTATCTCAAAAAAAAAAAAAAAAAAAAAAAAGAATAAAGAAAAAAAGGAAAACATGGATAGGTGGCCAGGTATGGTGGCTAATGTCTATAATCTCAGAACTTCAGGAGGCCAAGGAGGATCACTTGAGCCCAGAGCCCAGAAGTTTGAGACCAGACTGGGCAATTTAGTGAGATCTCATCTCTACAAAAAATAAGAAACATAGTTGAGTGTGGTGGTGCACATCTCTAGTCCCAGCTACTCAGGAGGCTAAGGCAGGAGGATTGCTTGAGCCCAGGAGGCTGAGGGTGCAATGAGCTGTGATTGTGCCACTGTACTCCAGCCTGAGCCACAGAGTGAAACCCTATCGCCTCTCAAAACAAAAAGAACAACTAAGCAAATTTTCTGTAGACTCCATGGGACCTTAAAAGTCTGCCTTTTTTTTTTTAAATGAGTTTTCTTAGTTAAAAAACTTAATTATAGATAATCACTAATGTGTTCATTAAACCAGTGCAGACACAACCAACACTTACTAATGTCTATTAGGCAGCAAACACATTTTTACCTTTTCATGTATTTAATCCTTATAATCATCCTGTGAGATGGGTGTTACTATTTTTGCTTTGTGGATGAGGAAACTGAGGCTCAGAAATATGAATGATATACCCAAGCCATATGCTTCTCAGTGGCCAAACTTAGGTCTTCTGATTCTAAACAGGTTTTGTTTTATTTTGTTTTGTTTTGAGACAGAGTTTCGCTCTGTCACCTGGGCTAGAGTGCAGTGGCACAATCTCAGCTCACTGCAACCTCTGCCTCCCAGGTTCAAGTGATTCTCCCGCCTCAATCTCCTGAGTAGCTGGGATTACAGGCCTGTGCCACCACATCTGTCTAATTTTTTTTTGTATTTTTAGTAGAGATGGGGTTTTACCATGTGGGACAGGCTGGTCTCAAATTCTTGACCTCAGGAATTTTACCATGTTGGCCAGCCCGCCTCAGCATCTCCAAGTGCTGGGATTACAGTTGTGAACCACCATGCCCAACTCTAAACAAGTTTTAAGTTATTTGCATTATAATAGCTTAGCTTCTGCAAATGTCACCTCAGGTACTTATAGAGAGGATTCTTTGATTGCAAGCAACAGAACTACCTTTGGAATGCATAAGCGAAAAAGGGATTTGTCAGAAATATGTCAATCAGGGTTTGGTGCAGAAATAAAACTTCTATAGTCATTCTGATTAGAAGAGGACCAAAGATAACAAAATTATTAAATGGGCTGAGACAAAAGTTCCAGACTGAACTTCTAGCAGTAACTGTGGAACTATACAGACAACACAAGAGAAGTTATTTCCTTTAAGCCCCTCATTGGAGCTAAGCTAGAATCAAGAGCCCATGTTGCTGCCACCTTACAGCCACTTCTGCCATTGTCCCTGAAGATGCAGAATGCAGGGGAATAGATGCTAAGATGCTATATCAGAGAAACCTCACATCTCCACATTCTTGCTTGTCAGAAGAAACAGCTAAAAGAGAGCAGGATGATTTCCTTCTCAGATAGCCCTGGGGTACATCTAATTGATAGAACTACGTTGAATGCAGAGTTCTAATTGTGAGGGAGTCTGAGATGTAATCCCCCAGTGCAGAAGGACAGTAGAATGGAGGCTGAGGGTAAGATTTATCTCACAAAATATGGGTAGGCATGCTACAAAGTGAAACCAATATTTTATTTTAAAAAATTATTTACTTATGTATTTTTGTAGAGATAGGGTCTTGCTGTGTTGCCCAGCTGGTCTCAAACTCCTGGGCTCAAGGTGATCCTTGAGGCTTGGCCTCCCAAAGTTCTGGAATTACAAGCATGAGCCGCTGACCCTGGCCTGAAGGGAAAATCTGAAACCAACATCTTAAAAATAAGGAAGCATATTTAACCCATCTTTCTCTAACGCTTCTAGCTGGGACTAGAGGTGTTTTTAGTAATAATTTTATTTTGGTGAGATTGAGGGTTTTGTGTCATTTATGAGGAGGAAAAATTATAACATATCCTGGTAAATAATATAAATAAAAACACATATATTGAAGGTACTTGCTCAAATGTACTTGAAACCTGCTACTCTTAACTAAGAGCTCCTCAGAGGTAGGGACATACCTTATAAACATTCCATCTTCAGTTCCTGACAATTAGTAGATGTCATTGAAATAACAACAGAGTATGAAATGAAATTAATTGATGGATGGATGGCTACTGGATTAGTGGATGTCAGATGGAAGGATGGATTGATTGACAGATACAGCCCTGTGCTAGGTGTTAGGAAGGGATGCAAAAATGGTGCAAATCTTGTGCCTTTGCTGGGGAGCTTTCCATCTAGCTGGAGAAATAAATATATATGCAGGAAATAGTTCAACAAAAGCGCAAGGCACTTTGTAATAGACTGTTCAGAAAAGTATTGTAAATCCAATAGACTAGGCTGTTCCATTCATTGAATTTACAGTGAGCAGATGAGGGTTGAGGGCTCTCCTCTTCCACTCTCCAACTCTTCACACCAAAGTCTGCATAAACGCATTATGTATTCGTGGCATTAATAAATCCTCTAGTTTGGGAAGGTAACATTCTTGCTTAAGGAATGATTTCTTATTTCTGCTTTAATCAGTTTAGTGTTTTTTTTGTGTGTGAGAAATTTTCCCTTCCATATAATTATGACTCTTTTTTTTTTTGAGATGGAGTCTCGCTCTGTACCAGGCTGGAGTGCAGTGGTGTGATCTTGGCTCACTGCAACCTCTGACTCCCTGGTTCAAGCAATTCTCCTGTCTCAGCCTTCTGAGTAGCTGGGATTACAGGCTCATGCCACTGTGCCCCGCTAATTTTTTGTATTTTTTAGTAGAGATGGGGTTTCACCATGTTGGCCAGGATGGTCTCAATCTCCTGACCTTGTGATCAGCCCACCTCAGCCTCCCAAAGTGCTAGGATTGTAGGCATGAGCCACCGCACCAGACCATAATTATGACTTTCATAACTCGTCTGGGAATACTTGCAGGTAATACCTACCCTTTCTTATTGAGGCATTGCCACAAAAGAGAGAAAAGAGGCAAAAAGAAAAAAACAAAACCCTTCTCTAATTATTGAACAACTACCCAGCAGCTTTATAAATTTACACTATCTAGGAAATCTGAAGGGAATATGATTATTCCCTTGGAAATTCCCTATTTCAGCAAATGCTACCTTTTATGTGGCAGGGCTATGCTGGTGAGATCATGACTATTAAACAAGCAGTTATGGTATACAACGACTTTTATAAAGCAAGAACAGGGTTTAACACTTTTGTGTCAGGTAGGCATCTTTCAGACTCCATTACATAGTCCATGTCCCTTGCTATGCTCCTATGTACTAGACATAGTCATAAGTATTGATGATACAAAGATAATCCTAGATCACAAAATAAAAAAGGTACAAATGTATCTATGTGCCCTCCCATTGGAAAAACCCTTTTAACGACAGAAAATATGTTTTTAGAAAAAAATACCTTTGACCTAACGGCATAGTGGGTACCAATAACCAACCCTTCTGCTAAAAACAACTAGAAAAGTTGGACAAAGTATTTAATAAAATCTTCTTGAGGTACTAGAGAACTAATAAGATGTAACAAATTTGCAATGACAGTATCCAGGAGGGAGAGAGGGCCCAGCACATGACCTCAGCATCTGTATCTGGGGCTCCATTTTCCTCTGGGAAACTCTGTCAGTTCTGGGGCTCCATTTTCCTCTGGGAAACTCTGTCAGTTCTGGAGAGAAAGGTCAAAAAGCGTAAGTGCTGTTGCACTTTTGACTCTCAAGGATCATGGGGTGTGATAGTTGAAGACATAACTGCAAAATTTCAAAATTTACGAAATACAGCAAACTAGGAGTCAAGAAGCCCTGCTAAGCCTAAACAAGATAAAGACAAAAATATATATACCTTGAAATCTTACAGCAATACTGCTAAAAATCAAATCAAACACGAAGTCTTAAAAGCAACTAGACAAAAAGACCTTGTTACCTGCAAAAGAGCAAAAATAAGATTGAAACCTGACTTATCAACAGAAACACAGAAACAGTAGAACCTAGAGATTAAGGAATGATAGCTTTAAGGTGCTGAAAAGGTGAAAATTGATCTGTCAACTAAAACTACTGTGCCCATTAAAAATATATTGCAATAATAAAGATAGTCCTTTGAAGAAAAACAAAAACGAAAGGATTTAGCATGCACACTGAAAAAAATTAGAGTATTCTTCACACAGAAGGAAAACGACCTCTCCTATGTGGGATTAAAATTACACAAACACACATTTAAAATACAGTCCGCCTCGGGTGGGGCCATGGGAAATGGGTTACAAATCAACAGGTCTGAAGTTTCAGTCAAGCAATATGAATAAGCTCTAGAGATCTGCTGTACAACATTGTAGCTGTAGTCAACAATCATGTATTGTGCACATCCAAAATAGTATGTAAGTTGGAGAGATGTTAAAACGTTCTAAGAACTTTGCATTGACCTGGAAGTGCTTATTATTAGACTTAGATAAACCAAGGATACATACTGTAATCTCTAGAATAACCCCTGGAATATCTGTATATGTAACTCTCATGCAGATATGAAATAGAAATAAATTTTTTGAATCAATCTTGATGGTAAGAAAGATAAAAGCAAAGTAGAATGAGTAGAAAATACTTAGTAAGATGGTTAGTTAAAATCCAATATATCAGTAATCACATTAATTAAATGGCAATAGAACAAATGCTCCTTAAGAAAAAGATTGTTGAAATAGATTCTGGAAAACAAACCCAGGTTTCTGATCTTTAAAAAGAGTCACATTTAAAGTAAGTCTACAGAGCAATTAAAACATATAAAAAAAGGACATTTTGTAATACAAATAGGTTCAATCTTCCAGTAAGATAAAACAGTTTTAAATTTGTGTATGCTAAATAACATAGTCTCAAATATATATAAAGTTAAATTTAACCAAGCTACAGAGAAAATAAGCAAATTTGCTACCAGAGTGAGAAACTTCAACACATTCTTTAGTAACTAATAGTATAAATAGACAACAATTTTGCAGCATTTTCTACCGAAAATATAAAGACAACTCAAACTTTTTTCTTGCATGGTTGGTTGAAATTTGCTTTTTTATTGATGATATTTCAGGAAAGTTTCATCCAGCTTCTGTGTCTGTTACTGGTAATGTCAAAGTTAGGAAGATCTCTATCAAATTTCTTCTATTTGTGAGCTATAAAATAAGGAGGGATTTTCCACTGACTTTCTTTCATACTGTTTTTTTTCCTCCATATTTTATGTGAGACCCCATAGAAAATATTCATGTTTTAATGAACAATTTCTGGCCCTGGACATTATTTGTATTATAACTCTAGGTGTCTTGGTATAGTGGGCAGTAATTGTGCTTCTGAAAGTAATTTCTTTCGGACACAGGTAACAATAATGTAACATACATGGAAGTGACTGCGTGCACATAAACCCATCACACTAAACCCAAACTAAATTAAGCCACCCCCTCAACTTTAGCTGAATCTCTAAAATACCACAGTCGCTCCCCCATTAATCAACATGAAGGACAGTGCGAATGAGGGAAGGCTTGAAAAATAAGAGACCATGATCTCAACTAGCTGTAGGTAAATACCTTATTTGGTATACTTCGTGTACCATGACTGTATGAATCCTCAGGTGAGGTCTGTGCAAGTGAGATGCCCTGAGTGTTACACTTGATGAACTTCATAGTCAGTCTGCCCTTGCCTGGCACATAGTAGGAGCTCAGTAAATATTGGTTGAATGAATGAATAAAACTTGTCTGACTCAGATTCTGTGATGGTTAATACTGAGTGTCAACTTGATTGGATTGAAGGATGCAAAGTATTGTTCCTGGGTGTGTCTGTGAGGGTGTTGTCAAAGTTTATGAACATTTGAGTCAGTGGATTGAGAAAGGCAGACCCACCCTTAATCTAGGGCACAATCTAATCAGCTGCCACTGCAGACAGAATAAAAAGCAGAGAGAATAACATGAAAAGACTTGACTGGCTTAGCCTCCCAGCCTGTATCTTTCTCCCATGCTGGATGCTTCCTGCCCTCAAACGTTGGACTTCGAGTCAAATTTGGGACTCCAACTGGCTTCCTTGCTCCTCAGCCTGCAGATGGCTTATTGTGGGACCTTGTGGTCATGTGATTTAATACTCCTTAATATACTCCTCTGTCTGTCTGTCTGTCTGTCTGTCTGTCTGTCTGTCTCTGTCTGTATCTATCTATCTATCTATCTATCTATCTATCTATCTATCTATCTATCTATCTATCTATCTATGTGTCTGTCTGTCTGTCTGTCTGTCTGTCTGTCTGTCTGTCTATCTATCTATCATCTATCTATCAATCGATCGCTATTCTATTCTGTCCCTCTAGAGAACTCTGACGAATGCAGATTCTTACCAACGGGAACAGATGCTAAGCATAAGTGTTTGGTACAACCATCCTGGGAGTACCAGGTGGCCACTGGCAGTGATTTTCAGTGGAATCTTGTTGCAGAGTTTCTTTGGCCAAAGAAACGGTGTCTCTGGGGAGATTTATCCTTCATACATAATTAAACAGCCTGAATTTAATTTGGGATCACATCATAGAGCATGACTCTTGAGTTTGTGAATAAGCCACAAAGATCCAAATTTAGTTTCTCCAAAATTGCCATCTTGGCCCTGAATGAAGGATAAAATTTGGGATGGTCAATTTAGCATTGCCTGGATTTAACAGTTTAAAGCCACATCCTTACCACGGCTCAAAAGCACAGAAAACTTGGCTACTTTGCAGTTAAAAGCCTTTTGTATTCTGCTCCATTAAATAGTCTATTACTCTCTTACACTTTGAATCGATCTTTTACCCATGTTTGGTTTTGAACAGAATTCATTGGTCATTTAGAAAATATTGGCTTACTGAGTTATACAGATCTCTTAATTATTGACATTTTTTATTATACAATGTTAAAAAAATCACATTAATCACCACAACCACCACCAATCTGATCATGAGTCATTAAACATTGAGAAGCTGTCTGAAATTCTAATATTTCCTTGAAAAACTGAATTTTCAGCTGGGCGCAGTGGCTCATGCTTATAATCCCAGCACTTTGGGAGGCTGAGGTGGGTGGATCACGAGGTCAAGAGATCGAGACCATCCTGGTCAACAAGGTGAAACCCCGTCTCTACTAAAAATACAAAAATTAGCTGGGCATGGTGGTGCACGCCTGTAATCCCAGTCACTCGGGAGGCTGAGGCAGGAGAATTGCTTGAACCCAGGAGGCAGAGGTTGTGGTGAGCCGAGATTGTGCCATTGCACTCTAGTCTGGGTAACAACAGTGAAACTCCGTCTCAAAAAAAAAAAAAAAAAAAAAAGAAAAAGAAAAACTGAATTTTGTCATGGGAAAAATATTGTGGTTTTTTTTCTTTAAAGGACTGGGTTACTTCATTCATTTTCAATAAAATGTCTGCCAAATACCCAAGTTTGACTACTGTAATTTTTCTGTTGGTGTTCATTCAAATGAAACTGGTGTTCCCTGAAAAATGTGGCTTGCTCAACTTGCAACTCAGATGACGGCATGAGTATTACTTTTCCCTGAGGCAGAATTGAATACCTCAAAGTAGCAGAAGTGCTTTATACGTATTTCCCATATTATCTCATGGATGCGTACTCAAGGGTCGAGATGAAATAAAAGAGTGTTTATAGCTTCATCAAAGACATTCTAAAATGGAATCCCTTAAAGAATGTTTAAAAATTCATCATGATCATCATTATTAACTTACTGTGATTTTTTTTGGCAGTGAAGAATACAACAATTATTCCTGCAGTTTGAGGTTCCCTGCTTGGATTCCTGCTAAACTTTCAGCAGTTTTACCCACTGCTAATTTTGCACCTCCAGTGCAAATGTGAACACAATTGGAAAGGCAAATAACATTGTTGACATCCTGTAAAGGTCCTGGGACTTGTAGGGGTCCTTATATCACACTTTGGGAACCACTACTCTAGGGATATGGAGGGTCTTCCTCTTGTCCATGGACATCAGACAGTAACCAAAGCTCGAAGCTGTAGCCAACAGTCTCCTGCTCAGGAAAGATAAATTCAGGTGATGTGAGCAGCATCAGTGCTCAATTCTTGGACCTCTCTGTGTGCTGTCCTCACCTGAAAAGTAAACAGTCTCATTTCAAGCTTGCTACACGTCAGTCAGGAGAAAGTTGAATAGGTTGAGAAGTTTAATGATATCTGCAGATAATGATATAATTAAACAGCCTGAATTCAATTTGGGATCACATCATAGAACATGACTCTTGGGTTTGTGAACAAGCCACAAAAATCCAAACTTAGCCTCTCCTTAATTACCATCTTGGCCCTGAATGCAGGATAAAATTTGGGATAGTCCATCAGCGATGGACTGGCAGTAAATAATCAGATTTTAAGCTTGCCACTTGTCAGTCAAGAGAAAGTGAATAGGTTTGGAGGTTTAATGATATCTGCAGCCTCCTGAATCTAATGGCTCGAGAGCTTCAGTTTGTCTGAGAGCGTCTATCAGCGAGCATCCCTGCTGAGAGAGAACAGCCATGACTCTCAGATGGCCCATCATGAGCCGATTTTATGCAGCATGAAAACCAGTGATTTAAACACACCATAAAAAGTATTTTTATGGGCATGCAATAGAGCCGAGGGGGAAGAGTATGACATTAATACCAGAAACTTGTCTCCTGTTTCCAGAAATGTTGAACTGTACTAATTTATTCCTAAATTCCAAAATTTACTCCTAAATCCCACAGTAACATTTCTACCAGTTGTAGACTTAGGTTTGCAAATTCAGTACCTAAGAAGCTGTTGGTTTTATAAAATGTCGGTAATCTTGATTCTCCACATCTCTGGCTTCCAGGGCTTATCTGTGGCTTGGGTGGCAGCTGCCTGGCAACCTTGAAACATCTGGGTTCTCTTCACTCTGCCTTGACTTCGTGATCTTCCCAATGGACCTGCTTCCTTGGAAAACGTCATCCTTTCTCAAGATTTTCCCCACCACCTCTACTTTCCCCTCTTTCTCTGCCTTTAAGTCGGGCTGCTCTTCTCTTAGGGGCTCAAACAAGGCATGCTGAATCCCATTTCTGGGCCTCTGTCCGTACTGGGCCCTCTGCTTGAAAACCTTTGCCCCATCTTTTCACCTGGTTAATTCCTACTAGCTGGGTTCAAAGGATACTTGCTCAGAAAGTGTCACTTCCCTCTTAATCCAGAGAAGATCAGATCCCTTGTTCATGCCTAAAGGCTGTGTACTTCGTAGCATTTACCTCAAAGGAAATGAAACGACTATTTTTATAAGTTTAACATCTTGAGGTCCTGACTTGGACTGCTTAATCATCTGTTTCCCAGTGGAAACTCCATCAGAGTGAGGACCCTGACTTTCTTGTTTACCTCTGCACGACTAGCTCCAAGCCCTGTGCATGGAACAGAGAAGGAACTTCGTATTTATTGGAATAAAGAATGAATGAGACTATGTCCAACGGCTGGTTACTCTGTGTCTAGCCCAGACCTATAAAACGGACATCTTCACATGGAGAGCTCATGCAGCCTTAGTTCAAATCAATCATCTTCCATCCATCCACTCCACTGTGATCCAACACTTCCATCCATCCACTCCACTGTGATCCAACACTTCCATCCATCCACTCCACTGTGATCCAACATTTCCATCCATCCACTCCACTGTAATCCAACACTTCCATCCATCCACTCCACTGTAATCCAACACGTCCATCCATCCACTCCACTGTAATCCAACACTTCCATCCATCCACTCCACTGTGATCCAACACTTCCATCCATCCACTCCACTGTGATCCAACACTTCCATCCATCCACTCCACTGTAATCCAACATTCTTCCATCCATCCACTCCACTGTGATCCAACACTTCCATCCATCCACTCCACTGTGATCCAACACTCTTCCATCCATCCACTCCACTGTGATCCAACACTTCCATCCATCCACTCCACTGTGATCCAACACTTCCATCCATCCACTCCACTGTGATCCAACAGTCTTCCATCCATCCACTCCACTGTGATCCAACACTCTTCCATCCACTCCACTGTGATCCAACACTTCCATCCATCCACTCCACTGTGATCCAACACTTCCGTCCATCCACTCCACTGTAATCCAACACTCTTCCATCCATTCACTCCACTGTGATCCAACACTCTTCCATCCATCCACTCCACTGTAATCCAACACTTCCATCCATCCACTCCACTGTAATCCAACACTCTTCCATCCGTCCACCCCACTGTGATCCAACACTTCCATCCATCCACTCCACTGTGATCCAACACTTCCATTCATCCACTCCACTGTGATCCAACAATTCCATCCATCCACTCCACTGTAATCCAACACTTCCATCCATCCACTCCACTGTGATCCAACACTTCCATCCATCCACTCCACTGTGATCCAACACTTCCATCCATCCACTCCACTGTGATCCAACACTCTTCCATCCATCCACTCCACTGTGATCCAACACTTCCATCCATCCACTCCACTGTGATCCAACACTCTTCCATCCACTCCACTGTGATCCAACACTTCCATCCATCCACTCCACTGTAATCCAACACTCTTCCATCCATCCACTCCACTGTAATCCAACACTTTCATCCATCTACTCCACTGTGATCCAACACTTCCATCCATCCACTCCACTGTGATCCAACACTTCCATCCATCCACTCCACTCTAATCCAACACTTCCATCCATCCACTCCACTGTGATCCAACACTCTTCCATCCATTCACTCCACTGTGATCCAACACTCTTCCATCCATCCACTCCACTGTGATCCAACACTTCTATCCATCCACTCCACTGTGATCCAACAGTCTTCCATCCATCCACTCCACTGTGATCCAACACTTCCATTCATCCACTCCACTGTGATCCAACACTCTTTCATCCATCCACTCCACTGTGATCCAACACTTCCATCCATCCACTCCACTGTGATCCAACACACTTCGATCCATCCACTCCACTGTGATCCAACACACTTCGATCCATCCACTCCACTGTGATCCAACACTAGTCTCCCTCATTTGTTCTGCTGCAGTTTTTCTTTTAAATCCAATTTTTAAAAGAATCTAGTTCTTCTGAATCTATTCTTTTAAAAATGCAGATCGGATTGTGTTCAAATCCCTTATACTCCCAGCTACAAATCCATGCCTTCTTTTTCAACCTCGTCTCCTGCATCTCCCTTCTCACCTGCTAACACACCAAGCTCATTCCTCTTTTTAGGTCTTTGGTGTAGTTGTTCCTTCTGTCTGGGAGATCCTTCCCCTAATCCACACAAAGATGGATCTCTCTGGGCGTCCGACTATAGTGTCAATGTCTCTGTCTCATACCGGGACCAGCAAGTGAGGCTTTCTAAGCAGCCCTTTGCTCACTTTTACAATTGGTGTGTTTGGTATTGTAGCTAGGCCTATTCAAAATTCAGAGTCTCGGGCCTTCTAACTTTATCAGACTCTGCATTTTAACAAGATTGCCAAGCAGTTTTTGTGCATATTACACTACGAGAAGAACCGCTGATCCAGATCTCCTGGGGCTGTTGTTGAATTGCAGATACTGGGGTGAATTTGAGAACTGGGAGTCAGAATGTCCAAGGGCATGAGAAGCTATATGTTCAACAAACCTTCTGGGTGACAATTAGAAAATATTGCATCTAGGTAAACACCGAATTCAGGTCAGATTTTTTTTTATAGTAAATGCCCCATATTATCTTGGGGATATAAAAAGGAATAAGATTGAGTCCTTGCCCTTCAGATGCTGAGATCCCAGTGAGAGACAAGCATGGAACCTAACGCTTTCAGTATAATGCAGTAAGCACAGTGATCGATGGATGGGCAGCATGGAAGGGCACTGGCATCAAACCCCAGCTCTGATGGATGGGCAGCATGGAAGGGCACTGGCATCAAACCCCAGCTCTGATGGATGGGCAGCATGGAAGGGCACTGGCATCAAAGCCCAGCTCTGATGGATGGGCAGCATGGAAGGGCACTGGCATCAAAGCCCAGCTCTGTAGTGACACAACCTTGAGGAAGGCACTGACCTTTTTGAACCTCAGCTTAATCATATGCAAAATGGGGTAGAATTACCTGGTGTTCAGGCCCATTTTGAAGATTAGTGAGTTAATGAATGTAAATATGTAGTGACTCTGTAAACTGGGGGGGTGCCACAACTGCTGTCCGGGGTGCCGACGGAGCTGGTAGAAGAGCAGGGCTAGTTCAGATAGAATGTTCTGACTCATGCATTCATCATTACCATAGGTAGCAAGAGAGGGGGAAAGTCAATCCTGGTCAGAATGAGAGAGCAGCATCTTGGCAGAAATGGGATTTGAAGTTAGAATTAAATGGAACTCTTAAACAACTGGAACCTAGAGGTCTGGGGAGAGTAGAGGGTACATTAGGTAAAGAGAATAATCTCTTGTAAACCAGTCTCTGCTCTTCTGCTTTTTCAGTAAGTAAAAGGGCTGATGTGTCAATGTGGTTCTAGTTGAAGGAGTTTGTAATCCCAGTTTTAGTGAGGGTTTGGTTTTTGGGGTAATCCACAGCCTTGTCAGGGCACCAGGTGGCATTGGTAGGAGATGGCGCCTTTTAAAGATGGGCCGAGAGTCCAACAAGTACTGACGGCCCTGGGATTTAGCAGAGGGAAGCAAGTTGATGAGGATCTACCTGGGGTTACTGATGGCTTTGGCAGCTTCCCTGGAGGGCACACGTTGCTGCAGGTACTTCCTGTGAATGTAGGAGTGCAAGGTAACTAGGAACGTGCCAGTCCATGGATTTCCAGACATCTCGCCATGCATTTGTTATTCTTCAGTTAAACTTAAATTTGCTGGAAAGGCCTGCAGGGACAGCTCATTACAACAAAGAGTTTGACCAATGACTGATCAGAAACAAAGACAGAGCCCAGAAGCTGATGCATTCTTATTTCCCTCTGTGAATCGCTCCAGTCCACGCAGAGTCTGGCTTGGCAGGGGGACCAGGTACCAGCCATTCCCCCTTTTACTGTTGTGGTCTCTGCCTCTTCCCCTTCTACCGTCCCTTCTTCTATTTTCTCTTCTCTTTTCAACTCTCTCTTCTTCCTTCTTCCCCTCCTTGTGTAAGGAGGTTATTTCAACTGTCAGATTTCTTAGGGTGGAACATCTGTAAGAGACACATTCTCTTTATTATATAGCTGCATCTATATCTACAGCTATATCATCTATTCTGATTCTTATACAGTAAAATGTAATCGTTTTTGCCATTACTTTTAAATGGCAAAAATTACAATTACTTTTGCAACAACTCTCTATTATCTAGAGAAAATGGTTTGGATCTGTGTCCCCACCAAATCCCATGTTGAATCGTAATTTCCGTGTAGGTGGTGGGGCCTGTTGGGAAGTGTCTGGATCATGGGGGCAGTTTCTGATGAATGGTTTAGCACCATCTCCTCGATACTGTCGTCGTGATTGTGAACTCTCATGAGATGTGGTCACTTAAAAGTGTGTGGACCTCTCCCTGCTCTCTCTCTTGCTCCTGCTCTTGCTATATAAGACTAGCCTTCTGCCATGATTGTAAGGTTCCTGAGACCTCCCAGAAACAGATGCCGCCATGCTTCCTGTACAGCCTGTGGAACCATGAGCCAACTAAACCTCTTTCTTTATAAATTACCAAGTCTCAGGTATCCCTTTATAGCAATGTGAGAACAAACTAATACATATAAATAATATACATTATGATTATGTATTATATACACATATGTAATGTATATTGTATATTATACACACATATGTGTACATATCCTTTTATGGAAACCAATTCTCAGATGAGTACTTTGAGATATTATTGTGCTAAGAAACTATTCTGTCTCCTCGGTGAGTTACCAGAGAACCCTCAGGTGATGGGGAAGGAAAGAAAAATATCTGGAGGAAGATAGAAGAAGCCTTCATCCTGCTGCGTAGACACTGATAATAGATACGTCTTTCTATGGGTGTTAACAAGACTGAAATCACATTGTGGACTATTACATACAGCTGATTTTTTTGTATTTAATAATATGTCCCCAAAATTTCCCCATACCCTTGTCTACGATATGTTTTTTTCAGTACTTTGAGGTATGATTCTCAAGTAGTAAAATACACAAATCTTTAGCATACAGTTCAATGATTTATGACAGATATTTTATTCTGTCTCTCTCCCCCCGCCTCATGTGGCCACAACCCATTATCAAGATATACACATTTGCATCACCCCAGAGAATTTCCTCTTTCCTCCTGCCCCACTCATTAATCCACGCCCTGACAGCTTCCCCCATATTAACTATTGTTTTGCCTTCTATCAGTATACATGAATTTTGCCTCTTCCACTTCACTGAAATGGAAACATGTAGTGTATGTCTCACTTAATTCACTCAACATAATGTTTCTGAGGTTCATCCTATTGAATGTATCCAAAGCTCATTTAACAACTAATAAATTGTACGAATACTCCACAAGTTGATTTTCAGTTTATGGACAGATATTTGTTTCTAGTTTTGGGCAACTATGAATAAAAGGGCTATGAACATTCTCATACAAATATTTTTGTGGACATGTGTACTCACATATACTCCTGAATATATATTTGGAAGTAAAATGGCTAGGTCCTAGCATTTGCTGGGAGGGTGAATGTTTAACTTTATTAGACACTGAGAAACATTTTTCCAAAGTGGTTGTACCAATTTATACTCCCCATAGGTATTAGGGTTTCCATATTCTTTCACATTCTCACCAACATGGTCAGTCTTTTTAATTTTAGCCATTTTGGGGACACTTTTTGGGGTATGGTTTTAAATTTTTATTTCTCAAACAACCAGTGAAATTAATCATCTTTTCATGTGCTTTCTGGCTGTTAGAGTATCTTATTTTATCAAATGTCTGTTGAAATCCATTGCCCATTTTAAAATTAGGACATTTGTCTTTTATTATAATATTTGCGGTAGTGTTTACATGTCCTAGACACAAGTCCTTTGCCAGATGTATGTATTATGAGCATTTTCTCCTAATCTGTGTCTTGCCTCTTTACTTTCTTAGCAATGTCTTTGAGTAAATAGAAGTTTTAATTGTGATAAAATTTCATTTATCATGTTTTTATTTATGGTTATTTACTTTTATAGGCTAAGATATCTTTGCCTATTTCAAGGTTGAGATTTTTAAAAATGTTTTATCCAAAAAGCTTTTTAGTCCGTCTTTTACATATAGGTGTATGATTAATTTTTATTTACTGTTTCTTTATGGTGTGAGACAGAGATCAAGGTTTTTTTTTTTTTAATGTATATATTCAGTGGTTCTAATACCATTTATTGAAAAGGCTTCCTTTCCCCCTTGATTTTCACTGGGATCTTTGTTAAAAACCAAATGATCATATCTATGTTGGTCTATTCCTTGACTCTCTATTCATTTCTATTGATTTATTTTTCTACTTGAAATTAACCATTATCCTAATAACTGTGGCTTTATAGTAAGTCTTGAAATACAATAATGCAAGTCCTCCAACTTCGTTCTTCTTAAGATTTTCTTCGCTATTCTAGGTTCTTGCCATTTCCATATATAGTTTAGAATCAGCTTATTAACATTTACAAAAAAAGCCTTTTGAGATTTTGAAATTTCACTGACTCTGTAGATCAACATGGGGAGAATTTATAGTTTAATGAAATTAAGTTTTTGAGTATGTTAACCTGGTATGTTTTTCTTTTTTTAAGTCTTTACTTTCTCTTAGTAATATTTTATAGTTTTCAGTAAAAATATCTTTATATAATTTGTTAATTTATTCCTGTATATTTGTACTTTTTTCTTTCTTTTGAGATGGAGTCTAGCTCTGTCACCCAGGCTGGAGTGCAGTGGTGGAATCTCAGCTCTCTACAACCTCGGCCTCCTGGGCTCAAGCAATTCTCCTGCCTCAGTCTCCTCAGTAGCTGGGATTACAGGCACATGCCACCATGCCTGGCTAATTTTTGTATTTTTATTAAAGACAGGGTTTTATCATATTGGCCAGGCTGGTCTTGAACTCCTGACCTCAAGTGATCTGTCTGCCTCGGCCTCTTGCAGTGCTGGGATTACAGGTGCACACTACCATGCCTGGCTAATTTTTGTGTTTTTTAGTAGACACGAGGTTTTACCATATTGGCCAGGCTGGTCTTGAACTCCTGACCTCAAGTGATCTGCCCACCTTAGCCTCCCACAGTGCTGGGATTACAGGTGTAAGCCACTATGGCTGGCCTATTTGTAATATTTTTTAGCTTATCATTGTGCTATAGCTTGAAATGTCTGTTCCCTCTGAAAATCCTGTTGAAAATTAATCCAAGCTAACAATATTGAGAGGTGTGGCCTTTAAGATGTGATTGCATCATGAGGGCTCTGCTCTCATGAATAGTTTAATCCATTCATGGATTAATGGGTTAGTGGATTAATCAGTTATCACGGGAGCAGGTCTGTTGTAGAGGCTAGTTTGCCATTTTGATTTTTCTCATGAACCCCCTTGCCTTGTCATGCTTGTAGAGAGTTCCCACCAGCAAGAAAGCCCAAACCAGATGTGGACCCTAAACCTTGGACTTTCTACCGTCAGGAACTAAAATAAATACATAAAAAATATTACCGGGTTGGGCATGGTGGCTCACGCCTGTAATCTCAACACTTTGGGAGGCAGGTTGAGATGGGCGGAGGTCTGGAGTTTGAGACCAGCCTGACCAACAGGGAGAAATCCCACCTCTACTAAAAATACAATACAAAATTAGCCAGCATGGTGGCACATGCCTGTAATTCCAGCTACTCAGGAGGCTGAGGCAGGAGAATCACTTGAACCTGGGAGGTGGAGGTTGTGGTGAGCCGGGATTGCACCATTGCACTCCAGCCTGGGCAACAAGAGCCTGGAGAACATCATTCTCAGCAAACTGACACAAGAACAGAAAATGAAATACCGCATGTTCTCACTCATAGGCGGGTGTTGACCAATGAGAACACATGGACACAGGGAGGGGAGCACTACACATTGGGGTCTGTTGGGGGGAATAGGGGAGGGACAGCAGGGGGTGGGGAGTTGGGGAGGGATAGCATGGGGAGAAATGCCAGATATAGCTGAAGGGGAGGAAGGCAGCAAATCACACTGCCACGTGTGTACCTATGCAACTATCTTGCATGTTCTTCACATGTACCCCAAAACCTAAAATAAAATAAAATACCCAATAAAAAAATACCCAATTGCAGGCATTCTGTTATAGTATCAGAGGACTGCCTAAGACACTGTGCTTTCTGATTGTTATGGTGACCATTGCATTCAATGCTGTCTTTCATGCATTGCCTTCTACATCCTAAACATGAGCAGAACCTAGGTACAATATGGTTTTAATACCTGCATTAAAATTCACTTTAGGTGCATTTTGTAATTTACTGAAAGAATTCTTTACTGTTGGATATTTATTTAAAGATTTAGTTTATTCTACGCACTTATAATAAGTAAAGCTGAGCTGAGCATTTAAATAAATATATTGAGCCACAGATTGCTCTTAGCACTGTGTGTTAGTTTACTTAATCCTCAGAAAAGCCATTTGGTTTGTCTCTGATACTTTTCTCAGGATACATCCCTGGATGTGGAATTCCTAGAGGAAAGTATTTGCACAGCCCTTGAAGAGCCATGGGAACTTTTTACCAGGTCACTTCAGTGCAGTCAGATGACAGTGCTGTACAGTCTACACCATGCTGTTCATTATGTAAGGTTAAGAACCTGCCCTAGAGGAAGCACTGTAATAAACCTTTATCCACTGGGTGAAAGGATGAGGTAATGTTTAGATGAACTGTAGATGGGAATGGTGAGCTCACTTGACATGAACTTTCCTGGATCTGAGCCAGCTGTGTTTGTCCATACAGGTGGACGAACACAGCTTCAAGCAAAGGACACAAGCATCAAGAGAATCCACATTGGTTAACTGCTCACACCCTGAAGTGTACTAACCTTCAGTGTTAGACTCATGAACTTCTATCATTAGATAAAGGGGTTTGGCCATCATTATACAATTCATGCTAGTGCCTCCTCTAATCAGGCTTCATATCATACCCATTCTGGCTTCAAAACCCTGGGTCACACTTGATCTTTCCTCAAGAAGCCAGGCACACATTGCCTGTAACCATTGCCAGCATGCAGCACAAAACACGTTAGCCGTCTGTCTTAATCTGTTTTGTATATAAAGGATACCTAAGGCTAGGTAACTGATAAAGGAAAGAGGTTTGTTAGGCTCATGATTCTGCAGGTTGTTCAAGGAGAATGGTACCAGCATCTGCTCAGCATTTGGTGAGGGCCTCAGGCTGCTTCCACTCATTGGGAAGGCGAAGGGAGCTGGTATGTACAAAGATCCCTCAGAGAGAGAGGAAACAAGAGAGAAGTGGGGAGTGTGTGCGTGTCAGGGTCTTTTTAACAAACAGCTCTAGTGAGAACTAATAGAGTAAGAACTCCCTCACCTCCGAGGGAAGCATTAATCTATTTATGAGGGGTCTGCCTTTATAACTGAAACACCACCTCCAATACCAGGGATCAAATTTCAACTTGAGGTATGGAGAGGACAAATATTTAAACTAGAGCACCTTCTAAAAATCTCCTGGCTGTGACTTCATAGTGTCACTACATGACCCCAATAAGGCCATGGCTATTGATATTGTCCCCAAATCTATGGCCAGAGTATATAGACAGATTCCGGAGCTGGGGGGGACAAGGTATTGGGAATCAGTTCTCCATAAGAGTTTCTGCACATCTCACGGGCAGAGGCACTGAGAGCTTTTTTTTCCCGACTATCTTTTCATGGATGTGTATATAATAGAACTTTCACATAGAGATAGTGTTTTCTTCTGGGGTGGAGGGCATATTTCTTTGTTGGCCAGCAAGCAATGTCTCTCTCCTGGGCAAAATTTGCGATGTTTGCTTATAATCGCTTTAAAAGAGAAGAGTTCCCTAAATTGAGGATTCTCTTCCTGCAATGCACCGCACTGTATATGCAGGAGTTACCTAGCTGTCTACACATTGCCATGTTGAAATTGGGATTCAGGGAACCAGTCATGATGATATTCTGGCTACTGCTATTTCTGAGTAATAAGTTGTCCATCTTTGACCCAGGAATCGTGTATCTTCTGCCAGTACTCAGGAATTGTGGTAGAATAACTTATTAGATTTCAGGTAGGATAAGATCCATATACTTTAGAGTTGTTAATCCGAGATGAGAGTCCAGAATTGAGGTCTGGACTAAATCCAGTATTGATGGTGAAGGTCAAAACTCTGAAGCAACATTCAGGACCGAGTAATTTCTTGCCATTTTCATGATCAACTTGGGCAGTGGAATAAGCCTCAGCCTCAAATGCGGAGCCATTACTGAGTCCTCCTTTGGGGATTGAGGGAGACAAAAGAAGGATAAAATGGAGGCAGGACCTGTTGGACCGGAGGCAAGACTCAATTCAGTCAAGCCTGTTGCCAGTCAACAATGTTCATTAAAAACAAAGTGGCAATTGAGAGTCGTGGACAAATTCTGGCTTCACCCCTTTATTCATCCAAGTCTTCATTGTGTCCTCTCTGTGTGGAGGTCAGTAAGGTCTGCTGCAGTTCCTCCTCCAGGGTTGTGAGGCTCAGATGACATGATGTACGAGAAAGCTTTGATTGCAACTGGACTCACATCCATACAAGAGGAAAGCCCATACAAGAGGTAAAAAAGCAAGGACATTTTTCTCAAACATAGCCTGGTGCTTTGTTAACTGGAATAAGATCTAGGGCTAGAATGAATACACCAGTAGTCACCATTTCTGGAACACTTATTGTTCCAACTTGACATTCATTATACCCTTTAATCCTCACAACAAACCCATGAAGAAAGTCATAGCATTATCCCCATGTTAGAAATGTGGGAAGAGAAGACACAGCACACAGTAACTAGGAAATGAGGCAGAGCATAGAATGCCTATGACGTGCTCTTCTCTGCTCCCACTTCCTTGCTTTTGGAGACTGCCTTCCCTGCTCCAGTTCCCAGTTCCTTCCAAGATGCAGCAATAGAAGCGAGGTCAGCCATGTGGCCGGCCACTTTTGAAGAGGCCCTCACTGGGTCTATGCTGAATGGCTCCCCATCTTAGAAGCCCTGATCAGAAACTCCGAGCTTTCCCATCTGCTCACCTGTTTCTCTGTGAGCATCAGGAAGTGAGGACAGCATCTCCAAACAAAGATGTTCAATAAAGGCTGTCAGGAATTTCAGGGTGAGGCTGAGAGGTAAGAAAGGAGCTGTCAAGCCAGGACAGGATCTTGCTTCACAAGCAGATAAGAAAAAACCTTGCCATGAAAAGGAGGTTGTGTGACCACTCCTGGTATCTCCCAGGGCTCAGAGGCCAGGCTTGAATATAAATAAAACGCAAACATCTGCTCCCAATCTCTCCCATGTGATGAATGGAGTAACAGAAAGTTGGGAGTAGGAGGTGAGGAAAGGAGGCTTTTCCCCTTCCCATAACTTTCTGGAATAGAAGGAAAGAACCTGGCCTGTTACCAGGAGATGTGAGTCCAGTTGCAATCAAAGCCCATCTGGAGCATGGCATTTGGTGGTGTGCAATGTGGCTGACAGGCATAACTCAGAGCAAGGTCAGATGGGAGTGGGCAGGAGGATGAAGGGCATTCCAGCTCTGACTGCGTGGAACTGTCAACAGATCAGAGGGAGAGGGGAAAGGGCACATAGAATCCTAAAAAGACTTACCTTGAGGAAGGGTGAGAAAACCAGGTTTGTATGTCTTTAAGGGGGAAAAGAGACAGAAAGGGAAATTTAGGCCAACATCCAGAATTCCCTGGAGTGCTCCAGGAATCATCTTCAGGAGTAAGGTCCCATCCCTGATGGTCAGCAAAGAAGGGGGGCAGCCTGCCCCCAGATGCGGAGGCAACTTGGCATGGGACTTGGATCCAGATAGATGTGAGTTCAAATCTGGTTTCCAGCATTTTCAGACTATGTGATCTTGGCTCAATATCTTGACTTCTAAGTGTTTTACTTCCTTTAAAGCAGCAAACTGGCTGGTTCCTAGATGGTTTCTATCATGACATCTATAATCAGTGTACACACTGTAAAAGGGATCTTTTCATCAGACGAGTGAGGGGGTAAGGCAGGGACCAAATAATCTCTGATGTCTTGCCCAGTATTCTAAGGAAATGAACTGAACATTGAATGTGACTCTGGACAGTTTGCACCGTCATTCCTTGCCTCATCAAACACATCATTAATTTCTGTGTATTTCTGCCCCTTAAAATTCCACAAAGAGAAAAAGACTGATACACCTAAGGAAGAAGAACATGTAAATAAACTATTATGACCCGAATGTGAAGGTTTTAAAAGTGACAGGCTCTGTGAAAACGCTGATCCAAACAGGCCAGACATCCCATTGGCAGTGCCTTTCCTCCGTAATGTCAGTCCCTAGGGCCAGTTGGCTGCTGTGTTGGTGATACAGAAGGCTCCATTTGGCTCCGTTTCAGACAAGTTGAATTAACATCATTAGAGAAATGGACGAGGGGTGATGGATGACTTGGATGAAGTCACAGGAAGAGTGCGGATCACATTTGCTTTTGACTCAAGGCTGGGAGGCAGAGCTGAAATGCTGGCTGACATCATCAAGATTCTAAAAGGTCTAGGCTGGTTGTAACAATGAATTGAAATGAATTGGGCCAAATTTAATAGAGGAAAAAGAACTAAGATCCTGCATCTGGATTACAAAATGAACGAAGCTTTGTAAACATAATGACAAGGAGTTGAAAATGCAAAAAGATTGATTGATTTGGCTCTAATAAACTATAAAATGTGCTTGTCAAAAACGCCATAAGCAAGATGAAAAGGCAAACTATAAACTGAGAAAAATAATGGCAATGTGTATGATAGTGAGAGTGGGTTGATATGTTTAAGAGGTCTTTCAAATCAATAAGGAAAAGAAAAATGCTCCACTAGAAAAATGAGGAAGAAATGGAAACCGTTCAGAAGATGAGAGGTTGAAATTGTCAAACGGCTTGTGAAAAATGTTTATCCATGGTATCATAAAAAAGCAAATAAAACAATAATGGAATACATTTTCCCCTATCCAATTAAAGATGACTTAAAAGAGCAATGAGAATCAAGGTTAGCAGGATGCAGGAAAAGCAGACAGGCTCAGCCACTGTAGGACAGTATCAACTTGCATAGCCTCAACGGGGGCTAGTTCTGTAATGCATATCAATAGCCTTAAAAATATCCAAACATCTTGACCTAGAGTTCCACTTTTAGGAATTTGTCCTGAGGAGAAACTAGAGAAGGATATGAAGATACAGTACAGTAGGGAATTCGTGGCAGTATTATTTAGAGCAGAAAAAATTAATAACAACCTAATGCTCAATAAGGCAGATTGCCCTAATTAGAATAATTAGAACAATGGAATACCATGTTATATTAGTCAATTTTCAGGCTACTGATAAAAGCATACTCAAGACTGAGCAATTTATAAAAGCAAGAGGTTTAATAGACTTACAGCTCCACATGACTGAGGAGACCTCATAATCATGGCAGCAGGCAAAGAGAGAGCTTGGGCAGGGGAACTCCTCTTTACAGAACCATCAGTCTCATGAGACTTATCCACCATCACAAGAATGGCATGAAAAAGACCTGCCCCTGGGATTCAATTATTTCCCACTGGATCCCTCCCATGACGTGTGGGAATTGTGGGAGTTACCATTCAAGATGAGATTTGGGTGGGGACACAGTCAAGCCATATCGCATGCAAACCTTAGAAATCACTGATGTGAGAAAATGTTCACAGTATGTTGCAGTGGCACATACGGAGATGTGCTGTTCAGATCCCCTTCAAGGAAGGACTTGCTACCACACGTGTTAGTTCCATCAGGGTTTGTCTCAACTGCAGAGTGAGGCAAGCCGTGGACATACCCTTCTAGGCGCGCACACATCCAGTGATTGTTTGAGGTAGGGTATAAAAGCCCAGCCATTTCTGCCCAGTGCAGAACATTCTGGTTGACCATTTATGCTCCAGAGCTCCCCACCTGGTTGGCCTGGCTTATGTTAAGTCCTCCATAGGGAAATAATTCTCCATGAATATTTTTAAATATCCTGTAGGTCCTGGGATTTCTGAGCAAAGAACATGAGCAAACTTGGTTAAACTGAATTGCTAACATGTCTTACAACGTAGATATAGTGTATGGCTTCAAAGAGATTTAGAGACTAATCTCTCCTGGAGATATTTGCTCACATTCTAGGGTAATAAGTCTGGAGATGTCTTTCTCCTGCAGAAACACATATTTATATTCCAGACTCAAAATCAGAGGGGAGGATGGGCAGATGTCCTAGCCACCCTATACAAGCTCTGAATTCCATGAGGTTTTGGGCCACAACCTATGTTGCACCCGTGCCGAATGCAAAGGGTAACACCTGGCCCTTACTGCATCATCCTGTGGGGACTGGGATGTGAAGAACTGGTGTGAATATGCTCTGTGAATGAAAAAGGTCTCTTCTCTGAACCAGAGATTTCATGTTTCCTGCCTAAATCAACCTTTTTCTTTCTCTTTCTCTCTCTCCCTCCCTCTCCTCATTCTCTATATAATAGATTGATACATATGAATGCATATATACATATACATGGGTGTGTGCCTGTATATATGCATATGTATGTATATATGCGTGTGTTTGACATATATGTAACTCAACACCTGCATTAAAGTTTGTCTTCTCCCTCTACCTCATCTGTCTTCCTCCCCGTCTCTTCCTCAGGTGTTGATCTCAAATAAACATCTTGCACACCTCCAAAATGCTCTCAATGTTTACCTCTGGAGAATTCAGTCTGCAGTAGTTGCTGAGTTAAAAAGAAAAGCAATCTGTAGAGCCGTACACTAACTTGATAAAATTTTTGCACTTTATGAGTGGTGCATTGAACAAGATGGCAAAGCTGCATGATATTAATGACAGTTTTCTTTTGTTGGTGTGAATATGAATTATTTTTTTGTGCTTTTCTCTATTTTCCAAATTTCCTGCATTGGACATGTATTACTTTTAATTACAGGGTGTGCCAAAATACTGTTGCCAACAGCTGTATTTAGCAGGAAGTGAAGGTGGGGATGGGGGTGTTAAAGCTGATATTGACAGACTGCTGGCTACATGGCCAGCACTGTTTTAAGCAAATCACATCTAATTTCTCCTTATATGCAACCTTCCAGGGGAGGTATTCTCATCTCTTCCTCAGAAACGAAGGAAACTGACACCCAGAAAAGATAAATAACTTGTCTAAAGTAGAGGAGCCAGGGTCTAAATCCAGTTTTCCTGGCCTCAGAGCCTGTTTTTCTACACTCTCAGTGTTCCCGTCTCGGCCTCATCCTGAGGCACACAAATCAGGGCCTGGCATACCTCCCCTTCTAAGACTCTAATGGTTCCTCTTTGCCCCTCACTTCACTTCCAAGGCCCATGATCTGGCTGTACCTCCATCTACGAACACTCTCATACCACTTCTCCCTTTTTCCTGGCCCCTGATTGGCATGCCTTCATGCTTGGAGCACTCGCTCTAGGATGCTCTTCCCAGCTCAGGGTATGGTCGACTGCTTCCACCCTTCATCTTCCAGTGTAACTGTCCCCTCTTCCATGATGCCTTCCCCAGCCACTTTCAGTGTTTTTCTTCTCTCCTGCTTGCCCACCACAGTTACTCCCTATTTCCCAGTTTTGTTCAATGTGGCTCATGACATTTGGTAAAGACTCCCATATTGTTCACTTGTCTAGAGATGTATAATAGCACATCTGGGCTCTGGAGCCAGACTCTGTGTTCAAATCTCAGCTCTTTCTTTACTGGCAATGTATCTTTGGGCATGCGTTATTTCTCTGTGCCTCAGTTTCTACATTTGTAAGTGGTTTATTTGGAACACTGTCTGGTATATAATGAAAACCCCACCAGTCTCTAAAACCCATGCCAGCAGGGACTGCACCCCACTACCATGCATCCAGCTCTTAACACAGTACCTGGCACACACAGGAACTCAATACATATTTTCTGAATGAAGAACAAATGCAGAAGCTTAAATCTAAATGGTTACTGAGATCTGATGCTTCATATTGACATCTGTCTGGCCATGACCATGTCGAGGGTCATGTTCAAAACTTAGAACAGCTTCTCTTGTTCTAAGTTTTGTATCTTGCCAAAGTAGAGAGCAGATGCAACGAACCTGTGCAAGGTTTTGGCTGTGAACTGCCGAGGGTCTAAGCAAGCTGTTTACAGAGCATGAGTCCCACGTATGAACTCGAGGTCTGGCTCACAGTCCAAGTGCATGTTTTTTTTCTTTTACCCATTAGACTTCAACCTTTGAAATGAGATGGATTTGGAAAACTCTTGCATAGGGTTTAGGGCCCCATCATTCAAGTAGGACCACACGTCCTCCATCCTCTTGCCAAAGTCAATACCTAATGCTAAAACAGCTTGAGAAACTTTGGTTTTATTTCCCATCTTCATTTTTCATGGGTGACACAATCTTTCAGTAGAGATACTTCTTGCCCTGCAGTGGTTCCCATATCACCCTCGCCTTTGAAACCACAATCTGCTTGAATTTAGTGACTGCTCCTTATCTGTAGTGCCTGAAACAAAGTGGGCATTCAGTCAGCTAGCTCTAAATGCCTGATGAGGGAATGACTGAATGAATGAATCAATGAATGAACTAATTAATTAAATTATTAATTAATTGACTAAAGTTCATTAAAGGCAGGACCACATCATCCTTGTATCTTCAGCAGTCCTGGCACAGACCAGGCACCCAGTGGTAGATGCTCAATGATTCATTACTGAGTGCACTGTAGATTCCGGGCAGAATATTAAAGCTGTGGAAATAGTGGTAAATCCCACAAGCATTTACGCTGCCCTGGCAGGAAGACTTGCATGAATGAATGAATGAAGGGCTCCACTGTTTTGAGTATCTTAGTTTGCAAAGCAGCAAACACTGCACATGAACCTGAGTTCTCTCTGCAGCACTGCTTCTCTGACAGAAAAGCTGGGGCACCAGCAGGGAATGAGGGGTGTGCACTCAGCTGGCTGGTTCAGTGGAAGAAACTGAAAGACACAGATAGGGATTCAAAAGGAGCTGGGTAGATGTGGTTTCTGCAGAGAAGGCAAAGCAGAAACAGAAGAATCTAGAAGAATTCGAAAAATTGTTCACTGAGGGCCTGGTCAGGGTCAGGACATAGGAAGGGCGTCAAGCATCTCAAGAGTGGGACTTGGGGATGAATCCAAGACAAAGTCTGCTCAACCACAGCAGGTGGCTTTGGACATGCTCCCCTGCTGCAGCTGTGAGCAGGAGTCAGTTTGCAGTGAGATTGCATCCCTTTTAAAGCAGCCATGTCCTCATACTTCCATGTGACATATCCTTCTCCAAAGTCAGAGATGTTTCACCAGGAGTTCTATGATTCAGGGGGTTCACACTGTGAGCACAGGAAAGGCCTTTCCTGCATTCCTGGCTCACAGGTGAGATGCATGGAACCTGCTGAGTCATCTCCAGGCTCTCCAAACACGTGGCTTTCACCCTTACCCTGGCTGACCGTGACAATGAAATGCATCCAGGTGGCCTTATCAGTGGCTAAAATCTTGAAATAAGTTCATGCTAACCGGGGAAGAGCCACTGCCCTCACCATCAAAGCCCCTCCCATGAATGCCCCTTCCCTGCCACTTGGTCCCTTTGCTGGGACTGGTAGGGGTGATGCTGGGTGCAGCAGGAGGCCTTCGGGACTTTCTCCACTAGCCTTACATTCTGTTGGGTTGTGGTCCATTCGATTTTGATTGTTCAATATTTTTAATATTCCCTTGCCTCCTGGTAATTGTTAATCCCCTGCCTTAATGGTAATTGTTTACTTCTGTCTCTCCCTCATCCCCAGTCCTTTCTCCAAACTGTAACAAGAGTAATCTTTCTAATGTGTAAATTCTATTGCTCTTTTGCTTACAATACTTTGAAGGTTTTACACTGGCCTCATTAAACCCTCCAGGTTTCTTTTTTTTTTTTTTACAATTTCAAGGTGAATTTATTCATTCTTTTTTTTTTTTTAATTTTTATTGCATTATAGGTTTTGGGGTACATGTGCAGAACGTGCAAGATAGTTGCATAGGTACACACATGGCAGTGTGTTTTGCTGCCTTCCTCCCCTTCACCCCCACTTGGTATTCATCCCCAGGCTATCCTCCCCAGCCCCCCCCGCTGTCCCTCCCCCATTCCCCCCAATAGACCCCAGTGTATAGTAGACCGCCTCTCTGTGTCCATGTGTTCTCATTTTTCTCACCCACCTATGAGTGAGTATATGCAGGTTTCTTAACAGGTGTCGCAAGGCTCTCCCTGCCCCAGCCCTCCTCCAGCCTTACCTAAGCTTGTTATGCCCTCTTATGCTCAATTCCAGCTGCATGACCTTCTCCAGTTCGTCAAGGACTGCAGTCTCTCCTCTCCAGACCACTCCTGGGAGCCCCGCTCTCTCCCTGACCAGTGATGCTCTAACTAAGTCCTACCTCTCCATTCCCATTGTGAAGTCCCCCTAGCCACCTGGAACTGTGATTCCATCAAGCCTCTTTTTCCGATGCCTCAGCATGACTCAAGGGCCACTTCCTTGGTGAGTCCCTGTGCTGTGGGATTCTCCCATGGGAATGCTTAACATATGTCATTTTATACACATACTTCTGTCCTCAAAACTATGCTCTGTGGGACACAGCCACAGGTATAAAGGTATACCTTTGCATTTCCACCATCTTCCATGCTGCCAAAGATACAGAATGGGTGAAAGGGCTGATATGGTTTGGCTGTGTCCCCACCCAAATCTCATCTACAATTGTATTGTATTGTATCTCACAATCACTATGTATTGTGAGAGGGACCCTGCGGGAGGTAATTGAATCATGAGGGTGGGTTTTTCCCCTGTGCTGTTCTTGTGATAGTGAGTAAGTCTTATGAGATCTGTTGATTTTGTTAAGTGCAGTTGCCCTGCACAGGTTCTCTGGCCTGCTGCCATGTAAAATGTGCCTTTGCTCCTTCTTCACCTTCTGCCATGATTGTGAAGTCCCCCTAGCTACCTGGAACTGTGATTCCATCAAGCCTCTTTTTCTTTTTCTTTTTTTGAGATGGAGTTTCGCTCTTGTTACCCAGGCTGGAGTGCAATGGCGCGATCTCGGCTCACCACAACCTCCGCCTCCTGGGTTCAGGCAATTCTCCTGCCTCAGCCTCCTGAGTAGCTGGGATTACAGGTACGTGCCACCATGCCCGGCTAATTTTTTGTATTTTTAGTAGAGACGGGGTTTCACCATGTTGACCAGGATGGTCTTGATCTCTTGACCTCATGATCCACCCTCCTTGGCCTCCCAAGCCTCTTTTTCTTTATAAATTACCCAGCAACGTGAGAATGGACTAATACAATGAACATTTGCCAGGTAAATGTTTCTCCCACTGGGATGTTAGTTTCTTGGGATCCCAGATCTCCTAGAAATGCCCAGCCCCTCTCCCACTGCACAGTGCTCAGTGGGAACAGTGAATATTTATCGCAGCTTTGAACAGAAATCAATTTGGACGCATGAGAGCTGGGTTTTTATGTTTGCCCCTTAACTCTGTGATTTTGGACAAGTCCCCTTCTGTCTTGGAGTTCAACATTCTCATCTGTGCACTATGATGGCAACGACTCTGCAGAGTAAATACAAATGAGAGTCAGCTCCCCCATGACTCTCCTCTGCGCCGGAGACTGTCCTGTGTGCTGCAGACATTTTATCTGATTAAAAACAATTCATATGAGTAGATGTAATTTCCCCTTCTGTAGAGATTCTGAGAAGAACAACTCGCCCAAAATCACACAGAGAGAAAAGAGTTGAGCCAGGATTTCAAGCCATCTTACCTGACTCCGTAGTTCAGTCTTTTCACTATCCTGTCCTGCCTCTATGGAAGGGTAAGATGATCTGAGATTCTCTCTCTCTCTCTCTGTGTGTCTATATATAAATATATATATATATTCTATTCTATTCTGTTCTATTGTATTGTATTCTATCTACCTACTTACCTATTTATGCCAGCACAGTGCCTGACACATGGCAGATATGTAGTAATTGATCACTAGAGATGGTTTAAGTCTCCTCTTTCTTGGAAGTAGGTTATGAATAAGGCAGTCCTGCTGAGTCACATACAGTCCTGGGATCCCAATATGTGGAAACAAGAGGAGGTGAAGGTCATGGCAAGCTTGTTTCCTCTCAGCACATTATCCTGCTCTTCTATGTCATTTGCAAATGACTGTAAGCACAAAGCCACCTTCCAGTAGGGCAAATGCGCTAAGGAGAAGGGTTATATGCCTTTCCTTATGGCTAAACTTGACAATCACGGAGTCTCTCTCAGTCTCAGCAGAGGAGGAGAAGCACATTCACTACTCACTTGCTCACTCATTTCCATGGTTATGGAATAGTTAATAACCATTTACAGAGAGCTGACTCCGTGCTAAGGGCTGTGCTGAAGCTGCTTTCACAACAGTCCTTCCATAGGCTGTAGCTACAGTGACAGAGACAGAGCTAGAGAGGCTTCCTGGCTGGCAATGAGGAAACTAAATGCAGAGAACCTTAATAACTGACCAAAGTCACCGAGCCTGTTAGTGGTGAAGCTTAGAGTTGGACCTGGTTCTCTCTGCTTCAAAGCCATTTCACTTTACTATGAATACAGCATTAGATAGCACAGTCACTCATTGCCCAGGAAATGTTGGGGAGTGGGGACCTCAAAGATAGTCCTTTTCTTGCTGTCCAGAAAGCAGTGTCTTTCCCTCAAAGAGAAGGAAACTCACCAGACTCTGACCAAGTTTAGGGTATAAAATTGAGGTGTTGACAAAAAGCCCATGGATCAGTTAGAAGACTTCTCACAATCTCTCTCTCTCTCTCTCTGTCTCTCTCTCTCACAGTCTCTCTCTCTCTCTCACAGTCTCTCTCTCTCTCAGTCTCTCTCTCTCTCACTGTCTCTCTCTCTCACAGTCTCTCTCTCTCTCACAGTCTCTCTCTCTCTCAGTCTCTCTCTCTCTCTCACAGTCTCTCTCTCTCTCTCTCTCTCAGTGTCTCTCTCTCTCTCTCACAGTCTCTCTCTCTCTCTCACAGTCTCTCTCTCTCTCTCGCTCTCTCTCTCTCTCTCTCTCACCAGGGTCTGTCTCTCTGTCTTTCTCTCTCTCGTGAGACAGAGTCTCTCTCTGTCACCTAGACTGGAGTGCAGTGATGTGATCTCTGCTCACTGCAACCTCCACCTCCTGGGTTTAAGCTATTCTCCTGCCCTTGCCTCAGCCTCCTGAGTAGATGGGATTACAGGCATGCATCACCACGCCTGGCTAATTTTTTTATTTTTTTAATTAGAGACAGGGTTTTGTCATATTGGTCAGGCTGGTCTCGAATTCCTGGCCTCAGGTACTCAGCCCACCTCGGCCTCCCCAGGTACTGGGATTACAGGCATGATCCACTGCACCCGGCCTCTCATACTATCTTTTAAGCCGTGGATTTTCTTTGCTATTTCCCTATAGAGTATGGTAGTGAAAGAGTTTTGATCTGGAGTCAAAACTTGAGGTTCAATTCTCAGTCATGCTGTCACAGACTGTGTGGCTCTGGCTGGGTAGGACATGTCATCGCTCTGAGCCTTGGTCTCCTCTTTGTCATAAGGATTAAATGAGGTAATTGATGAGAAGAACTTGGGCCTCAGTGAATGGTCAATAATTGTTAGAAATCAGGTCACAAAAGCTATGCGTGGGATTTTGGCATCAGCTGTCGCATAGACAAAGTTGTTATTTGGGCTTTCTCCTACATCCAATTTCGTCCCTAAAAGTAAACCACAAGCAAAAACAAGAAGCACAGAGGCAAAACAGGCTTCAACTCTCCCTACAGAAATGTTTCTGAGAGTTATTAGCTCAGCCATTTTCCATTAACAAAAATAAATCGCTTAGAAACATCTGGGCCACATTCATCAGGAATCTGCTCCGTGCCGGCATTTCTCTTTCAAACCCAGAGACATTTTGGACCTACTGCGATGCCTTTGAGAAAACAGAAAGGGTTCCAGAGCCCACCAGGGCTCCCACTTCCCTATCCCTCTGTTTCATTTCTGAAAAGCTCAGAGGCAATGCCAGCCAAACAACATTTGGGTGGGCTGGTAAAGAAAATGCCTTCCTGGCTGCAGGCAGCTCCCTTTCTGCCAGCTCTGAGGCCTGTGCACCTGGCCCCGAGCCCTGAGTGTGAGGATTTGGGGCAGTGGCGGGAGCTAGAGCCTCCGGGTGCCATGTGGATGGGCAGCAAGGGGTCTCCAGCTCAGAAGGCATGGGGTTGGGATGGCGGGAGCCCTCTGACGTGGGAAGTTTCCTCCTGCTTACAGCTAGCCCTTCTACCCATAGCCCTTGGTTCCCAAGCAGGAATCTGCCAACCTGAGCAGGTCCTGGAGGGGCTGATGTATTCTGGAGATGGTTGCCTGTTCTGATGTCTCCAGTCGGTGTGATGGGAGACAGGTGAGATGAGAAGGATGTAATTGTTCACTGGCCTTCAGCCACACAAAGTCAACTAATAACAACTACATGTTCATGCTGTTTGCCCTAAGAGGGAGATGGCTGCACAGTAAAGCAGAGGGTGAGGAGAGGACGGGGAAGGGGTGTAATTCAAGGGAGCAGTGCTGGGGGTGGAGGCAGAAGTTGAGAGCTTAGGGATCAAGTAGGCAAAAAGATTCCGTATTGATTTTTCTATGAAATGACTATTCTACCATCTATGCTGCAAAACAGCATTGGGCCTGTCAAAGCCCATCATGCTAAATGTGTACAGTCAGAACACCAACTAACAGCTGAGTGGAATTAATTACCTCTCCCCAAAACAGCTTCAACAGTTTGTTAACTGTTTTATGCCTCGAGCCCTTCCCTTCTCAGCGTCATCCTCCTGTCTCTTCTGCCAACTTCGTACCTGCTGTTGGGTAAATCTTCATAAAGCACGCTTCCCGCCCTGCCGCTCCTGTGCAATGTTTCCTTTTAGCCTAGGGAATCAAATCGGGGGGGAAAATAGATCTGTGGCTCATGATTCCCAGCTTCCTGCCCACTACTGCCTGGTGGAAGACAGAGGAATTGTTAGAATTCTACTTTGATGGTTGAGTAAATGGAGGCACGATGAGGTTGAGCGCTTAGCATCTAAGCCCCTCTGCCCCAGCCACCTAGCTGCCTCTCATGATTCCCAGATCCAGGTTCACCTAGCGTCCTCTCCGGGTTCTTCAGGTGGGGAATGACTTCAGCACCTTTGAAGGCCGACTCTGCCGCCTGCACCAGCTCTTCTCCCACTTTCCAGCTCTTTTCCCACTTTTCACTTCCTTAAGTCCACCCTGAAGAACCACCCCCAGCCTTTTACCTAACACGAAGTCCTCCGCTGTCACTTGCCACCACCATTCTATGTCCTCCAGCCCTCACTGGTTCTGCAGCCTCCAACTCACTGGGCTTACCACGGTCCAAGGCTCCGACATGTTAATTTAGTCCACTTATTCATATTGAGGAAAACCAGTATCAGCATTTACCCATTGTACAAACCTGAAATTTATCTAAAATCTGCATCCCAGGCAAAAGAGAGGATGCCTCAGTTGGAGGATAGGGGTGGACAGTACACAGGGGAGGCGGGACCTTGCGTTGCCCTTCAAGTCACAAGGTGATGGGTTCCCAACCCTTGAGACTCATTCTTGTTCAAAGGAGTTGACAGTCTAACATGGAAAAGCACTGAGCTTAAGAGCCAAGCAACTTGGCCATGACAGCCAACTTTCTATGCCTTTAGGCAAAGCTGCTTTCTCCTCTCTGCCTCAGATTCACTGCAGCCTGAAAAAGGAATGGCCAAGATGTCCTCTAAAGTTCTGAGTATGACTCTAGAAGACCCAGACTCACTGGATTAACACCATCTGTAAGCTGCGTTCCCACATAAGGGATGGTCTTGGTTGGTTCCCTAGCCTACCTGTTATACAATCCTCTCCAGGGCCAGTAGCTGCCCTTAGTTTCCCAGGAAAGATCTCAGCTACCCGCCCTTTATCCTAGCATGATGATCTGGGACTACTTGCCTTCCAGAGACAGAGATAAAAACAAACCATGCCCTGCTCCCCAATCAGTGTGCACCTCTTGTTCCTCAGCAGCAAGATCCAGCCAATACGGGGCTGTTGAGGCTCCTGGGTCCTGATAGGGAGGCAGGGCCCGGGCAGGCATATGGCTGGCAGGCTGGCTGGTCAGTGTTATTTTCAAAACCGAGTGGAATCTGCTTCAGGCCCGAGCATGGTAGGTGGTCTCCGTTCTTGGATCATAAATCACTGAAGGTAACTGTTTTTTCTGGCCTCGCTTATGACCCAGTATAATGTTATTGTGATTGGAAGGATGATGGAAAAGGGATTTTTCTCTCCCATTTTCGTCTCCAGGGTGTATAAATCTTTGTGCTTTCACAGTCCCAGGGACCATGCGTGATGTTGTAGAGAGCATACGGGAATGATCTCAGGTGCTGGTGAGGTTCTGCACCACTAACTCACTTGTATTTTCTAAGCCATAATTTTTTCATCTGTAACTGAAGTTGTAGCTGATGGTTCTCTGTCCTCCCTCCAGATCTAATACTCTAGGCCTCAATGACTTTCTGAAAAACGGTGTTCATGAAACCACCTCAAAGGATCAAGGCTACTAATATCTTTGACTGACGTTGGAGACCTCTTATAATTTGGTCTCCAGTGGTCCTTCCACCTCCATTTCCAACCATCTCCCTGCTCTCCCCTCTTATTTCCCCTAGTTCTCTTCAATGTGGCTTGTTCTTCCACACTTTTAAGCTCTAGCATGCACAGATTCATCTACTTAGAATTTCTATTTTTAAATCTTCTCTACCTGATGAAACCTTTTCATTTAAAGCCCTTTTCCCAGGTTACCTTCTCTGTGGAGTCTCTCTAATAACCCTCTGGCCTAATGAATCAATTACTTTGTTCTCTGGATGCTCCCAGAACTGTAGGTAATTACCGCCACCATCGTGTTCATGTACGGAGCCTGACAGCAATTAGACCGTGGGCTGATTTGCTTTCACAGTCTCCAGTGTCAAAAATTCATATGTTCATAATTTGCGGTCCCAGAATGTGGCTGTATTTGAGGGCGTGTAAGGGGAAGTTAAGATAAATGAGGTCACTACAGGGGTCCCTAGTTCAGTCTGACTAGTGTCCTTACGAGAAGAGCGAGTTTGGACATAGATTGGTGGCCTTACGAGAAGAGGGAGTTTGGACACATGTACAGAGGCAAGATGATGTGAAGAGACAGAGAAGATGCCATCTACAAACCAAGGAGAGAGGCCTGGGTCAGATTCCTCCTGTATGGTCCCCAGAAGGAACCAACACTGCTGACACCGTGGTCTTGAACTTCTAGCCTCCAGCACTGTGAGGAAATAACGTCTGCTGTGCCAGCCACTCAGTCTGTGGTACTTCGTTGAGGCAGAGCTCCCTTGCCAGCCAGGACAGACCCTCCCCACACGTGGTTCCTGTGAGCCTCCACCTCAAGGTGGGGAAGAAGCCCTGGAGGCCCCTGAAGGCAGGGTCTGTCAGTTATTTTTAAAAATGTTTTAAAATCCAGAAAATTCATTGTTTCTCAAAGCAGGTCTCAGACTCCTTGTACCAGAGTCAGTGTTTTTTAAACTGTAGTTTTGGTCACAAAATTAGCATAGTGAGTCACAACTAGCGCTGAAGAAAAAGCGAATCAGATTAGAAAGCAAGAGCACGGAGTAGGCACACCTGTAGTAAGGGAAATTATTAGGTAGTTATTGTTTTATGGAACTTGTGTTTTAGTTGTGTACACTAGGTCACAACGTCATCTTTTAAAAATTATGGTGGAGAAACAGTTGAAAAAGATTGAGCCAAAGGTCTTCCTTAAAAACACAGATTTTTTTCTTGCTTGATGAAGACTTTATGCCCATTGATTAACGACTCCCCATGTTCCCCTCCCCCAACCCCTGGCAACCACCATTTACTCTTTGATTCTATGAATTTGACTATTTAAGTTCCCTCACATAAGGGGAATCATGCAGTATTTGTCCTTCTGTGACTGGATTATTTCACTTAGCATACTCTTTTCAAGATTCATCCATGTTGTTGAATATTTTTTTTCTTTTTGAGATTGAGTTTTGCTCTGTCACCCAGGCTGGAGTGCAGTGCTGTGATCTAGGTTCACTGCAACCTCCACCTCCTGGATTCAAGTGATTCTCTTGCCTTAGCCTCCAAGCAACTGGGATTATAGGCACGGGCCACCATGCCTGGATACTTTTTGAGTTTTTTAGTAGAGAGACGGTTTCACCATGTTGCCCAGGCTGGTCTCGAACTCCTGGGTTCAAGTGATCCACCCACCTCAGCCTCCCAAAGTGCTGGGATTACAGGCATGAGCCACTGTGTCTGGCTGGTATATAGTATATTTTCTTTATCTACCTATAGTCAACAAAAATGTACTGCACATTTAAAACCTTAAGAGGGTAGATCTCATGTTAAGTATCATAACCACAATGATTTAAAAAATGAAGACATTTGGACATTATCCCAGACCTGCTGAACTTGAATCACGAGCATGTATGGCCTTGGAATCTACATTGTGTCCAGAAGATTCTTATGTACATTAAAATTTGAAAATTATTCCTGGTACCTAATGCCAGTGTGAAGCACAGAATTATCTCAAAACCCATATTTATTGAGCCAGCTGAGCATCATTTTGGTGCCAATTATTTGTATCTTTACACTATGCAAAGAACTGGTGGAATAATAGCTAAGAAGAATATCAATGCAGAACCAATAAAAAGATTACTAGATCAATTTCTGGTGTGTACCACAAAATAATTGAAAGGAATTTAAATTACTTGCTAAGGGACCTAAAAGCTTTTGTGTTCCATTGTCTCATTTATCTTTGAACCCACCCCAGGAATTGGGCATTATCGTTGCCATATTTTGGATGATGAATCTGAAATTTAGAGGGAAATGACACACCAAGGTCACACCACTAGGAAATGGCAGAGCTGGGCTGTAAATCTAAACCTCTTTCCATGCTGCCTGACTGGTCCTTGGTTCTCCTGAGACCCTTTCTGGCCGCAGCTATTAATGAGGCTTTTAAAAGAAGTTAAGGCTCTTTTCTGGCTGCTCCTGGGAGATTGGACCTCTCATCCTGACTCAGAGAAAAAGCATCTTCCTATGGTAGGGGGCCAGGTAGAGCCCCACAGGCACTCCCAGGGGCAAATCAATCAGTTCATGTATTTGGCCTGGACTATGAGAGACTTTTACGTACCAAGGATCCCCAAAACACAGTGGTTTTGCAGCAACCAACAGTATCCACTGTCATGAAGCCCACTGCTTTTCTGCCACAATGAGTCAAGAATGAATGGTTTGAAGCTTGATTTAGACAAGACATTAAACTCGGAGAACTCAAAGAGACCAGAAACCAGGCAAGTTCCAGGCCCTGCTGATATGATTTGGCTTTATGTCCCCACCCAAATCTCATAGCTCCCTTAATTCCCACATGTTGTGGGAGGGACCTGGTGGGAGATGATGAATCATGGGGGCGGGTCTTTCCCATGCTGTTCTCATGATAGTTAATGGGTCTCAAGAGATCTAATGGTTTTAAAAATGGGAGGCTCCCTGCACAGGCTCTCTTTTTGCCTGCTGCCATCCATGTAAGATGTGATTTGCTCCTCCTTGCCTTCTGCCATGATTGTGAGGCCTCTTCCAGGCATGTGGAACTGTAAGTCCAATAAAACCTCTTTCTGTTGTAAATTGCCCAGTCTCTCAGATATGTCTTTATCAGCAGCCCACACCCACTCAATTCGCCCACACCAGTTTCCCATGAGTAGCAGCATCTGAGCTGAGTCTCTACTTTGAGGATTTGCCTCACTGCCTCTGGTTTCTGTGACCACTGAAGAATCCATAAGCCAGGCGTTCTGCATTTGTTATCACCTTTAATTCTCACACCACTCCTATTTCCCAGGGGGTCAAGAACTTGCCTAGAGGCCACAGCTAGGAAGTAGAAGGGGTGGAATTTGAACCCAGGACTGTGTGCTCTGAGTCTCTGCTCTTTCCTCTGCATAGACTTGTTTTCCCTGGTAAAACTTAGCTTGTCCCTGTACCTATGCTGAGCCAGCTTGTCCCAAGGCTAAATTGGGCCACGGTGCCTGGGGGATGGGCTTGGAGAGTCCAGGGAACTGTGAGGGGCCCTGAGGTCATTTCATTAAAGGCACCTTTTGGCACATGAATACCAATGAATACTGTGGGTCCTGCTCCTTCCTTCCTTGGTCAGGTGCCAGGCAATGGAGACATCCTCTTCTGTTTTCCTCAGTGACTTCCTGAGGTCTGCGAATCAAAAAGCACCTGGAGGAGACAAGTGATTCTGGACCCAGAATCAGGGAATCCGATGTTATGTTGTCTCTGTCACTCACTATGAGATCTTAGGAAATTCTTCTGTTCCTTCTGTGCCTCAGTTTCCTCATCTGTAAAATGAGGACAATTCTGTCTTCCTCACAGTGCTATTGTGGGATGATAGGGTTGAAAATTTCTGGTACACGTTAAGCATTGAAGACATGATTTAAACACTGAGTTAGTCAGATAGATAAAGTGGTTAGGAAATCTCAGAGAGTAAGGGGTCAGACAAAACATCAGAAATATAGCCAAGTCCAATTCACATGTCACCATCAGCATGTCAGCATCACTCATGTTCCCCCCACCCCCGCCACCGCACCACTGCTGCTCCATTGCCACCATAACCAACAATGAAAAATGACCCAGCAAACTCACTGTCCACAGGAGCAACACCACTGTTCCCATCACCACCCCACCCTCTGCCACCACTATAGACACACACTGTCCACAGCAACAACACCACTGTTCCCATCACCACCCCACCCTCTGCCACCACTATAGACACACACTGTCCACAGCAGGAACACCACTGTTCCCATCACCACCCCACCCTCTGCCACCACTATAGACACACACTGTCCACAGCAGGAACACCACTGTTCCCATCACCACCCCACCCTCTGCCACCACTGCTATAGACACACACTGTCCACAGCAACACCACTGTTCCCATCACCACCCCACCCTCTGCCACCACTATAGACACACACTGTCCACAGCAGCAACACCACTGTTCCCATCACCACCCCACCCTCTGCCACCACTGCTATAGACGCACACATCCAAGTCGTCCGGTCTCTCACCTTCACTGTCACCTCTGCCTCTGTCATGTCACCACTGCCATATTACCACCACCACCACCACATCACCTATCCATGAAAACAATATACAAGGCTCATTCCAGCCCCAGTAAAATGCCTGACCCAAAGTAAGTTCTCAGAAAATTCTGCAAAATCAATGAAATGGTAAGTGAATGCCACAAATTATATAATCAGAACTGTTAGGATGCAAGAGTTTCCACCCCTTATAAACCTTCTGTAGGTGTTTCAGTGGTCAGTTTTTATCTACATCTTAGAGTCTTTCACCTCTTTTTTAAAAATTTCAGTAGCTTCTGGGATACAAGCCGTTTTTGTTTATGTGGATGAATTGTACAGTGGTGAGTTCTGAGAGTCGGTGCACTTGTCACCCAGGAGGTACACATCGTACCAGGGTCCAGGTTTTCATCCCTTCCCCTCCTGCCCTCCCCACGTCTGAGTATCCAGTGTCCATTTACCACTCTGTATGCCTTTGCTCACCCACAGCTTAGCTCCCTAGAAGTGAGAATATATGTATTTGGTTTTCCATTTCTGAGTTATTTCACTTAGAATAATGGCCTCCAGCTCCATCCAAGTTGCTGCAAAAGATGTTATTTTGTTCTTTTTTCCAGCTGAGTTGTATTCCATGGTGTATATATACCACCTTTTCTTTATCCCCTCATTTGTTGATGGGCAGTTAGGTTGGCTTCATGTCTTTGCAATTATGAACTGGGCTGCAGTAAACATATGTGTGCAGGTTTCTTTCTATACAAAGACTTCTTTTCCTTTGGGTAAATACCCAGTTGTGAGACTGCTGGATTGAATGGGAGATGTGCTCTTAGTTCTCTGAAAAATCTCCATAATATTTTTCGTAGATGTTGAACTAATTTACGTTCCTACCAGCAGTGTTTAAGCATCCTTTCTTTTCACCACATTCACCACATTCATGCCAACCTCTACTGTTGGTTGACTTTTTAATAATGGAAATTCTTGGCCTCTTAAAAGGTCAGTCCCGCTGGACCAACACAGGCCCTCACTGTTGGGTAAAAATGATGAGGGCAAAAGGGGGGACACTGTAACTGGAGAAATCAGCATTTGACCTTGGTTGTTATCTTTCTCAGAAAATCATAGTGCTGAAGCAAACTAAAGAAAACTCATTCCTCGGGTTGAGGGTGGTGGCTCACACCCACTTTAGGAGGCCTAGGCACAATGATCACTTAAGCCCAGGAGTTTGAGACCAGTCTGGGAAGAAACCAAGGCCTTGTCCTTGCAGAAAGAAATAAAATATTAGCCAGGCGTGGTGCTGCACATTTTCAGTCTCAGCTACTCTGGAGGCCAAGGCTGGACGATCCCTTGAACCCAGGAGTTTGAGGCTGCAGTGATCTAGGATCATCGTTGCACTCTAGCCTGCTGACAGAGCAATACCCCGTCTCAAAAAAACAAACAGAAAACCAAAAACCTTTTCTAAGATTCCAACGGTTGTTCTCTACGTGTTTATATGTAAACCTCAGGTATTTTCTAGTTGCAACTTGCTTTCTACCTTCTACTCCTCCCTATCTCCCGGGGGATTATTGATATTATTTTTTTCCCCAGCAAGAGCTCTCTCTGGTTGGATTCAAAATTAATATCAACTTTGAAAATTACATTTGGAAACATGCCAACCCACTCTGTCCCAGGAGGCAGGCAAACAATGGGTTGATGGGCACTTAGGTTGGCTTCATATCTTTGCAACTGTGAATGTGCTGCAGTGAGCGATGTGTGCATGTGTCTTTTGGATACAAAGACTTATTTTCTTTTGGGTAGATACCCAGTAGTGAGACCACTGGACTGGAATGGAATGGCCAAGTATTCCATTCGGTTCCTGTATCATAAATCATAACTCACTTGGGCCAGTGGGTGGAAGGTGACTGTAGCTCATTCAAAGAACAGTTTTCAAACACAGGCTGCTAGCTCATTGCTGAGGCACAGACAGGACTCAAAGCCCGGATGCCTTGTCCATCATTTTTCTAGCAATAGGTCCTGCCTTGACACCTAAGCCTGGCTGCCTCTGTGGGGCTGGACAAAACCTTATCGATGCCTTTTCCAGCATGAGTCATTGATCCTTTTATGACTGTCCTCTGAATCTCTTTTGGGAACATGATAATGACTGAATCTGAGATCATGGCTGTCCTTGGGCTGTTCACTCAAGGCATCTTGACCCCAAGATGTTCCCAAGGTAGCACCTTGTGAGTTCACCTGAGCATTCTGCAGACTGCTCATTCCCCTCCATGTGTCTTTGGCACTTCCTCTCTCTCATTATCTCCTGGGCTAGGATGTCCTGCCTGATGGTGCTGAGGTCATTGCATTAGGCAATGTCCCAGAAACAATGATCATAGCAATATTTTTAGAGGTGTCTGTGTTATGTCACGGAAATAGCATGCAGTGTTCAGCGATCCAGGCATGGGACTCAAACTCTGCCTTGCCCATTTAGCATCTGGGAGAGTGACCTAAACTTATAGTGCCTCAGTCTCCCCATGAGCCCAGTGAGCATTATTATACTACTCACAGGGATATCGTGATTAAATGACATAATGTAAGTGGTAGCTTAGAGCAATTCACGGCACTTGGTAGATCACTCAAACATAGTCCATTTACTTCCCACTTCCCTTGAGCTTTTATTACATCTTGTTTGGAGATAATTAAAATGCAGCTGAGATTGCTTTCATGAGGAGCCAAGGGGCAGTTATTTCTCAAGTAGTTATTGAAGGAGAGTCAACCTGGGAAGGAGGATGTTGGATACATACCCGGTGACACAGCCTCTGGGGTCCTTCATTCCTCCTGTGTCCATGGTGCTGCTTGAGGCGTTGCAGATGTGATCTTTGGTTGGTGCTACATGGCTTCAGCCTCTGTGCGGCTCTCTCCACAGGTGAGACCGTCTGACTCCCTGTGGGTATCCCTCAGACAACTCCCATTATACTGTCAGAATCGGTGAGGAAGACGATTAGGAAGCGGCCACCGCACAGTACCTGGTGGGGGAGAAAACACTGTCTATGGAGTCACTCAAGTGTGGGTTGAAGCCTCACCATGTCCCGTACTAGTTATCTAAGCTTGACAAGTCACACATCCCTCTGAGCCCCAATTTTCTCAGATACAAACTGAGGTTGACAAGATCTACTTTTCTCCGAGATAATTTAGGTGACAAGGGAAGGAAAATCCAATTCCAAATGGCTTCATAATGAAAGAAATACTGCATTAGATAACGAAAAATCTAGAGGTAAGACTTCAGGTATCGTTTGATCAGGGATCGGCTCCACTCTGCGTAATTTCATTCCCATCCTACCCTCTGTGTGCTCCATCTTTAGGCTGTCTTCCTTCCTGTATCACGATACCTACATAGAGCAGCTTTCTCGGCTTGGATTGGACCGTCTTAACTGGGAGGATCGCTGCGGGTGTTTAGACCATTTCCAGCCCAGTCTGCAGCTGGGGTCAGTGCTACTCAAATCATGGGCTATGCAGTGGGGGACAGATGAGAGGTGAAGTAATGCTGGGAAGACAACTAGCCCAGCACTCAGGGTGGGATGTAGAAGACTGAGGAGCTACTATGATAACTCTCACAGTTGACGGTTTTTGAGAACTGACTCTGTGTCAGGTGGAGAGTATCTTGCTTAATCTTCCCCAAGACCCAGCTATTATTAGTACTCTCAATCCATACCAATCTCTCCTCTATCATACACCTCAGATTTCCCATCTCTGTTGTCCACACACCTGCTGTGACACTAAAATTACTAATCTATATGGTCAGCTGAATGATGCCCCTCCCCCCAAATATTTATATTTTAACCCTATAGCCTGTGTTACTTATATAGATAGCAAAGAGTCTTTGCAGATATAATTGGATTGAAATGGGCAGATCATCTTGGATTACCTGAATGGATCCTAAATAGAATGACGAGGTCCTTATGAGAAGGGTGCGGAGGGAGATTTAGCAGAAGAGAAGGTGATGATAAGCCGAGACTGGAGTAATGAATTTTGGAGGTGGAGGAAGGGGCCACAGCCACGATATACAGGTGGCCACTAGAAGCTGGGAAAAGGCAAGGAAACCAATTCCTTCCCCTCAGAGCCCACAGAAGAGACCAGCCCTGCCAATACCTTAACTTTAGCCCAGTGAGACTGATTTCAGACTTCTTACCTCTAGAAGTGTAAGAGAATGGTATTGTTTTAAGCTATTGTGTTTATAACAACTTGTCACAGCAGCAATAGGATATAATATATAATAATAATGGCGATCAAGCCAGAGACTTATCTAAGTACTTTTGTATATCTTAATTCTCACAACAATGGTTAATGGTCACTAATGTTATTTTCATTTTGTAGCTGGGCAAACTGAATCAAAAAGACATAACACAATTTGCCAAACACATGCCCTTCAAATGTGGTGAAGTCGGGGCTGCGTCGGGCAATCAGTGTCAGAATTGGCACTGCTATGCATTACTCAGTCTGTTGGTTCATCACGCATAGTTTCTCCGGTATCTATTCCTTCCCTCTTGCCAACTGTTTGCCCACCCTGTGTTTATTCAGTAGACCAGATTTTCACTGTTCTTAACACACCCCCTTATGCCAGACTCTGTCGTGTGCCATGAACAGAACAAATGTCCTGCCTTCTCTGCCTCCTCTCATCCTGGTAACTAACCAACATTTCTTCCACCTGGTGCCAAATGTCTGTCGTTAAAACAAGTGATCCCTTTGGTTAGTTTTACTGGTTGGGCCTGTGTTGAGAGGGCAGCGTAATCGGGCAGGTGTGATACAGTGCAAGCAGCCTGGCACCCAGTGTGCTTCCCAAACACCTGCAAAGCCAGTTTCCTTGTTAACCCCGTTTCACAGATGGAGCCGTGGAGACCTAGACAATCCTGGAAAGTCGTTCAGCTGGTCATGGGTGAGGGTTGGAAAGTCGTTCAGCTGGTCATGGGTGAGGGTCGGACCCAAACCTGGGCAGTGTGCCATCAGACCCTGCGGTCTTCTCCATCACCCGCGGTTCTACGTGCACAGGGCTTAGATGAGTTTGGTCTCCGTAAGAATGCCAAGAATATCACCTGGAGACAAGCCTCACAGCGTGTATGTGAGCACCTCTGAACTGCCTGAGCATCAATGCCTCGTCTACAAAGTGGAAGAAAATAATAACAACTGCCTTATTGAGTTATTACGATTGAATCAAGTGACAATAAACCATATATACTTCATGTCTTACTGCCTGGCAGAAAATACGTGCTGAAAATTAGTTACTATTTTATACGTGTTTGCTTAAACATGATACATACGTAAGAGTGAGAGGTCGACGTAGCTGCTGGTGGAGACAGAACACCACATACGTCATGAGGGCATGGACAAAGAAACACGGTATCAACTATCAGGAAGGAATGCCAACCACCAGCCCAAGCCAAGAACCGTGAGACAGACCATCTAACGGCAGGTGTTTCTGTGCAGAACAGTTGCCTCTTACTCAGACGACTGCCTGCTCCTGAACAAGGAACAGCAGAGATGAATTTATGTAACTATATGTGGCACGTTGTGCCTGGTGCCCTGCTTGTGAGTAAGACAGATCCAGGAGAGGCAGCTGAGAACAGCTTTCCTGGAGTCAGGGATAGGATCGGGAAGGTCTGATGGGGAAGACGGAGGGCCATTTTGCCTTGAAGACACCATAGTGGCGTTGATTGATGGTATTGAGTGGCTTGGAGAAGTCAGTCCATGGGGGCTGGGATTGGGGAGGGAAGTTAGGGTGCATGCTGGGTCTGTGAAGTGGGGAACCCGCAGACTAGGAAGTTGGGAGGTAGAATAAGTCAAAGGTAAGGAGGCAGTGAGCCCCTCCGTGCTTGGATGCTTGCAGTATGGGAGTACTTCTGTTCAAATGTTGTCTGAGAAAACTATGGATTATCTCTTGCAGACAGAACTAATAGATGCTGGTTATAAAACTGCTTAGTGAGTTTGAATTTTGAGTTTCATACAAGGCTTTGACCCTGTACCACCGAAAGCAGAAACCTTTATGAATTCATAATGTGTCGGATTAATGGCAAAAATTTTCCCCATCAAAGACACCTGTAAATATTTTCCCACAGTGTAATGTATGTTTCTAATAATCTTTTAATACGGTATATTTATTATACTTTTTTGTATTTGTATGAAATACATAGCTTACTAAGTGGAGATATGTCTTCAGAAAAAAGAGAAAATGACTGTTTTAATCAGAAAATGCAGGATATGCTTGCCAGTCTTCTTGAAATATTACAAGTAGCTTAAGTAGCCCATAACTTCCTTCATGGTCCTCATCTAGGAAACACTAAAAGTAAAGGAAGAAAAGCAGACAGTTTAAATGAACTTTATATCTTCATGTGTTGACATAAATGGACATTATATATTAAGCCTATGTATTATGTATAAAGTAACGAGGAAAAATGTTTGTGAAGATTAATTTTATTTGTCAACTTAGCTATGCTGTAGTGCCAGTTATTTAGTAAAATATGAATCTAGATGTTGGGAAGTTTTTTTTTTTTTTTTTTTAAGATTGAGTTTCACTCTTGTCACCCAGGTGGGAGTGCAATGGCGTGATCTTGGCTCACTGCAACCTCCAGCTCCTAGGTTCAAGCGATTCTCTTGCCTCAGCCTTCCAAGTAGCTGGGATTACAGGCGCCTGCCACCATGCCCAGGTAATTTTTGTATTTTTAGTAGAGATGAGATGGGGTTTCACTATGTTGGTCAGGCTGGTCTTGAACTCCTGACCTCAGGTGATCCACAGACCTTGGCCTCCCAAAGTGCTGGGATTACATGCATGAGCCACCGTACCCGGTTGGGAAGGTATTTTATAGATATGGTGAACACCTACAATCAGTTGAATTTGAGTAGAGGAGATTACTTTCCATAATGTGAGTGGCCTCATTTAATCAGTTGAAGGCCTTCACAGTAAAAACTCTGGTTTCCCAGAGAAGAAAAAATAACGCTGCCTCAGGATTGAGTTTCCAGCCTGCCAGCTGTCCCTACACGTTTTGGATTTGCCAGCCCCACAGTCACTTTAGATAATTCTTTAAAATAAATCTCTTTCTCTCCCCCTCCCCCCACCACAGACACACACACACACACACACACACACACACGCACACCTGTTTCCTATTGGTTCTGTTTCTCTGGAGAACCCTTAAATTTCTCCAGATACAATGGCCATGAACGACAGATAAAGGAAAAGTCAGGCTAATTTAGAACCCTAACGTGTACACGTGCACATCTCTATGCTGACGTTCAAGGGTCTAAGAACATGCGCATCTTACATTACGCATAAGGTAGCTGCAGGTCCATTGTGCAGCAAACCTCATCATTAAGCTGATAAATAAAAGCATTGTGTGTATGGTCATTTATTTGTTAAATAACCAAGTATGTATTGAGTGCTTACTATGCGTCGAGTTCACATAGTGTCTTTCAACTGAATATAGATGTTGTTGCATATAATCATATGCAAATGCTTCCAGAAACATTTCTGAATTCATAGTCCTCTTTATTTGAATTGCTAGTGGATTCAAAAGTGCGATTATTCTCATGTGGGTGTTTGTGATGATTTTTGATATTAAAAAGACTCCTTTGTGTTAGTAAAAGTTGAGAATCAACAATAGATAGCATTTGACTTATAAATATATGAATGACAGAATAGATGCAATATACCCCACTTGAATTCTGATGGAGCCTGAAGGGGATATCAATCACATCCCATCTTCTCTGATTTCCCATACAATTGATAAATGGACACTGGAGTCATGTATGAATCAAAATAATTAACTTTAATACTGGTAATGCTGTATAGAGAAGGGTGCATGGCAAATGGCCGGCAGTGTCTTCCCCTTGAACTGAACTTACCACCAGGCCAGAGATGGAGCAGGTGGCCAAATGCATGCCTTGTTCCATCCCAACCTCTGAGGCAGAAACTGCACTGAATGTTTGCCCTAAGGCAGAGGGAGCTGGGAGAAGAATACAGGGCAGGTTAGAGCGCAGAGGGGAGGGAAGAGAGAACCGAAAGTGTGTATCATCATTGCTTCTTGCTCATAAATGCACCAAGCAGATGCATCACTCCTTTTCCTGGGGAAGGATTGAAGGGAACGTTTCACTGTGGAAACTGAGGCACATGGTAATGTCCTGATGAAACTGCAGCATTTCCTACAGGCCTCTCAACCTTACAATTTTTTGGTGAAGATGACCTGGGAGGAAACTCTCCCCAGTAAGTTCTTGGAGAAGTAGAAAGGACCCTGGGGTAAAGCGGGATGTTTTCGGCAAAGCGGAGTCACTTTGAGCAGTTCACCTAACCTCTCTATGCCTTAGTTTCTGCAGTTGTAAATGGGGGAGGGGTAATAACAATGTCTACCTCCAAATTGCTATGCAAATGATATAAATTAATACATGAAAAGCACTAGGAATAGTACCTGGCTCTTAGTATTCATTGAATTGTGTTAACTATTATCATATTGAGATAATCTTATTGAGGCAGTAAGACTATATATAAGAATTTTAAAATGATTATAACCAAAGTAAGGTCTATCCTTTAGAATCTTCCATTCATTTATTCAAAGCATATATTGAAAGCCTTGTATAGGCCAGTCACTGTGCAAGGAAGTCAGAGATGCAGGGTAGGAATATTGACTGTGTTTAAGACACTGAGATTCTAGTGAAAGAAACAGATAAGGAAACAATGAGAATCTGTAATAATAAAAACAGGGAAAGAGGTGAATTCAGAGGAGAGCACTGTGATGACTAATTTTATGTGTCAACTTGCCTGGGTCATGGGGTGCCCAGGTATTTAGTTAAATGTTACTGGGTGTTCTTGTGAGGGTGTGTTTCGATGAGATTACTATTTAAATGGGTGGACCGAGTAAAGCAGATGGTCCTCTCTAATGGCCACCTAACGGCAGTGGGACTCATCCTATCAGTCACGTCCTGAATAGAACAGAAAGGTGACTGACCCTCCCCTGAGTAAGGGACAATTTCTCCTGCCTGACTGCCTTTGAACTGGGACATTGTTTCTTTCTGCCTTTGATGTCAAGTTGAAATATAGACTCTTTCTGGCCTCGAGCCTGCTGGCCTTTGGACTAGAACTACACCATCAGTGCTTCTGCTTCTCAGATCTTTTGGCTTGAACCGGAACGATGCCATTGACTCTCCCGGTTCTCTCTATTACCTGTACTCACTGCATCCTGCGTCTCTTGAGACTTCTTAGCCTCCACATGATGTGAGCCAATTCCTATTCTTTCTCTCTCTCTCTTGCTTCTATTTCTCTGGAAAACCCTACTACAAGCTCTTAGCCCAGGCTGAAGGAAGAATTATGAAAGATTCTGGAAGGAAGAAAAACCGTATCAGTCAAATGTTACCAAAGTAAAGGAAGGAGGATTTCAGGGACAAGAGAGAAATTGACAGTGCTAACATTACAGACTGGCCAAACGGGATGAGTAATGACACGTGTCACTTGGGCTTGACAACAGAAAGATCATTGGTCATGAGTCGTGTCTGTGGAGTGATGAGGGAAGAAGTTCAGTTGTAGGGGACTGAGGTATCAGGTAAGATTGAGGACATGTGCACGGGAGGTGTAGACAACTCATTCCAGATGCTTGGCTTTGAAAGGAATGAGAAAGATGGGTCTATACCTGTGAGGGTGCTGTGAACTCAAAGAGGGCTTGTGCTGACATAAAGGAGAGTTGAGTGTGTTTAAAGTTGACGGTAAGGGGCAAGTAGAAAAGGAGGGAATGATCACGAGGATGATGAGAGATTGAGAGAGAGGGGGAGAGAGAGAGAGAGAGAGAGAGAGAGAGAGAGAGAGAGAGAGAGAATATCATCATCAATATTCTAAGCTACCTGTGGAGCTGGGAGGCTGGATTCATGCTAGGATTTTTCTCAGACCAGAGAGAGTCCTATGAGGAGCATCTTCTGGGCCAGGAGGGTAGGTGACAAGCAAAGAACGGAGGCAGGATTTTGTGTAGGGGTGGGATTGGGATGTTGGGGAATTCCCATCTGATGGCTTTGGGCTCCTCTGTGCAGCGGATGCAAGGACATTCTCTGAGTGAGGGGTAAGAGGATAGAGTCTAGGAGGCTTGGGAAGAGAGCAAGATGATGTGGTTTGGCTCTGTGTTACCACCTGAATCTCATCTCAAATTGTGGTCCTTACCTGTTCAGGGAGGGGCCTGTAACCCGCATGTGTCAAGGGAGGGAGGTGATTGGATCATGGGGCAGCGTCTCCCATGCTGTTCTCATGGTAGTGAGTGAGTTCTCTGAGATCTGATGCTTTTATGTGTTTGGCAGATTCTCCTTCACATACTTCCTCTCCTGCTGCCTTGTGAAGAAAGTGCCTACTCCCCCGTCCACCATGACTGTAACTGTCCTAAGGCCTTCCCAGCCATGTGTAACTATTAGTCAATTCAACCTGTTTCCTTTATAAATTACCCGTTTTGATGTATTTCTTTATAGCAGTGTGAAAACAGACTGATATACAAGGCATGTAAAAGAACTACTGTGGGGAAAAGATGAGCAGTCCAACTGGAGAAGCCAGGAGGACGGCCCTGCATCTTTAAGGTCCCAGGACAGCCAGAGACTTGGAAAGGAAGATGGCATTAATCCGTGTGTTCATGGGCTGCCAGGGAAGAGCTTTTAGAGATCATTTGGTGTGATTGTTTCTCTTTCCAGGTCTCTTCTCATTTTACATATCAACAAACTAAGGACCAGAGAAGATTCTGGGATTTCAGAATGATCTCCCTGTGTGTTAGTCTGTTCTTGTGTTGCTATAAAGGAATACCTTAGCTGCGTAATTTATAAAGAAAAGAGGTTTAATTGGCTCACAGTTCTGCAGGCTAGACAGGAAGCATGGCACTAGCATCTGCTTCTGGAGAGGGCCTCAGAAAGCTGACAATCATGGCAGAAGGCAAAGGGGGAGCTGATGTATTATATGTCGAGAGTGAGAGCAAGAGAGAGGCGGTGGGAGGTGCCACACACCTTCTAAACAGTCAGATCTCACATGAACTCAGAGCAAGAACTCACTCATTACTATGCAGACGGCACCAAGCCATTCATGAGGGATCCACCCTCAAGACCAAAACACCTCCTACTACTGGGTCCCACCACCAGCACAAGAAGTCAGATTTCAACAGGAAATTTGGAGGTGACAGATATCCAAACCATATCACCCTGTGAACTAACAACAGAGCATGAGAGAACCCAAGTCACTGGGCTCCCAGACCCCTGTCTTCCTTCCACAGCACACAGCAATTTCTGCTTTGATCGTTGATGGAGGAGTTGGTGTTTGATGCTAACATGGTAGCGGGCTACATTTCCACTAAATGCAGGTCTTTTTCCTGCACTTGAATTTTCTCCCCACTGCAGATAAAATGAAGCGTTCTTTGCAAGTTTACAACCCCCATATCACAGTGTGATGGCCACATTGGATGCTACACTGCTCACGTCCCATTACTCAATGAGATGCAGGACTTTGTTCCCTCATTCTGCTTTGTAAACATCCAGTCCTACCCAGACACTGTTGAGACTGTCTGCATCCACTTAGAGACAAGATAAACTGCAGAGGAGACTTCCAGAAATGCTGATCAGGGAAACTAGATATGTGCTATTTTTAAAATAATAAATCAGTAGCTGATTGAAATTATAATATTCAGAGTAATAGAATAGCTAGAAATTTGACCAAGCATGCATAAGGCAAAGGTTCCCAAGGGACTGGGAATTAATCATCAATACATACATTGGTAGGAGACAACTTCAGCACATACATCAAAGGAAGGGCAGAGCACTCAAAAAGCCTTAGCTAATCAGAATGAGCAAATCCATTCCAAGGTGACATTCACTATACAAGAAAAAATGAACTCTCCTGGGTGCTTGTGAGCCTAGGGTATTTCTAGCTCAGCATCTCCACTAAGGAGGCACGTAAACACATGATCTGCTCAATGGATTGGAACTCCGGTTAGAGTTCTGCCCTGCTGTAAAACCTTGCTTCTTTGTTATTGAGACTTTTCCAGATATAGGAAATTGCCCTTCAGATGAGTCTATGAGGGCGTAGTACAAACAAATCCACCATGAAAATATTCATGTTCTCCTGAGAGCATGAGTACAGTGTTGAAAGGCACCTGAGGCATTTCCTGCATTCTTTGGTTCATTGAACTCAATTATTTATTGAGCACCTACATATGTAAGCACCGCTGTGCTAAATGCTACGGTTACAAAGATAAATTTCGTCTCTGGTTTTGCAGAAAAGACAGAAAAGAAAGTATTTTATACACTCATGGAGGCGAGAATATGAGAAGACCATCTCTGCTTCTGTGGGCAGGAGATCATGTGGAAATAGTAATAGTTATCACTTCAATCCTGCCTATTAAAGAGAATTGTAATAATACTTATCAGTCCCCTGCCACTTCACCAATCAAATGCTGGGGAAGAGAAAGCAAAGGGTGGAGAAGGAAGTTGGGATTTTTCAGAGGAGACATGAAACATGAGAACTGGAGAGAAGAAATCCCTCTGACCACGGGATGTGGGTAGAGCTAACATCAGGCAAGAGGCAAACTCTCTTCAGGACTCCGTCTCTTCCACGGCTGTCCCCCTTTTCCCTCTCAGCTCTGCTGTTCCCTGTGCAGGGGCCTTGTTCTCTCCTCCATGGTGTGGGTTCCTCCATGTGGCGGGGAAAATGGCTGCCAGCAGTTCTGGTCCAACACCATTGTAACCTAGGAACCTTAGGTGAAAGAGAAAACGGCCTTCTCCGTGTTCAGGAACATCCTGGGAAAGAGATCTGGCCTTGCTTAGTCATGTGACTGCCTCCTGAACCAATCAAGGTTGCCAAATGTCTGAAATACAACGACTGGACAGAGCCCAAGCAGAGGCCCACCCCAGTGGCCTGAAAGAGGGGATGCTGTAGGTGAGAGCGCCTTCAGAACACAGGGAGATGGGGGATATGTTTCCTCAAAGAAGTTGGTGTCATGACCAGAAAAGCAGAGAAAGGTGTTGGGAAGGTAAACACCAACATCGTAATCAAATCAAAGCAAACAATCAGATGTTTACGTGTAAGACAGCCAGCCTGTTGACATGTAGAGATGTTGACATGCTTGACTCTTTGGCTCCTCTTAAGCCGGTCCTTGAAGTTAGGGCTTCCTAACATCTTCCCAGCCTCACGAAACAGAGTCCTGCCATGAACTGACTAAGCTGACCCTGGAAGGAAGTGAGTGACTCCAGGGCTCCGGCATCCCCGGGCCTTTCCTTGTTGCCTTAGAGCTGAGAGGATTAATATCTTGACCACCTATTTGTTACCCATTAGTCAGGAGGTCCTGCCTCATGTCATTTGTGCCGTTAAGACTCTGAGGAAGGAATTCATTCTAGTAAGGGGAATCTGTCACAACATGGTGTGAAGACGGTTAAAGGACAGTGTCTTGTACTGAATGCTCACATGGAGGCAGACACCTGGCCCCCGCTAGCCCCCCGCCTCGGCTGCTGAGTGTGCGCCCCACTGGGCTGCCGCTGGTACTAGCACGTGTGAAGGAGGACGGACCCTGTTGCCGCCCACTATGACATACTTAGGTTGACATCCCCCCATTGGACTGTAGTGACCAAGTCTCAGAGCACCTGAGGCCCCCACTAGTGCACTGTGGATTCCTAAACTTGAGGAGTCACAGAGCTCCTCAAGCTGGAGCCTGATACAAGTCCCCCAGAGTTAGAGCACACAGCCCAGGAGTTTGAAGCTGAGTGTTATCCCACTAAACTCTTCCAGAAATGATGCTGGTTGGCTGAATCTACCTTATACCACAATCAAACCTTTAAGGTCATCAAATAGGATAAAAGGGGGAAAAATTATCCAAAGGCTAGCAACTTCAAAGATTGGAGAAACATTAGCCCACAAGGATAAGAAAGAACCAAGCAAGAACTCTGAGAACTCAAAAAGCCAGAGTGCCTTCTTTCCTGCAAACAACCACACCACCTCTCCAGCAAGGATTCTGAGCCAGGCTGAGATGGCTGAAATGACAGAAGTAGAATTTAAAATATGGATGAAGTGAATATCATTGAGATGCAGGAGCACATTGAAACCTAATCCAAGCTGCGAATCCCAATAAAATAATACAGGAGCTGAGAAGAAAACTAGAACCGACTTGATAGAACTGAAAAACACACGGTAAGAACTGCATAAGGCAATCACAAGTATTAAAACCGGAATAGACCAAGCTAAGGAAAGAATCTCAGCGCTTATAGACTAGTTTTCTGAAACTTGACAGAAAAGAATAGAGGAAAAAGAATGAAAAGGAGTGAACAAAATCTCTGAGAAATATGAGATTATGTACAGAGACCAAATCTATGACTCACTGATGTCCCTGAAAGAAATGGGGAGAGTGTAAGGAGCCTGGAAAACTTATTTCAGGATATCGTATGTGTCAGGGTTCTCTAGAGGGACAGAACTAATAGGATAGATGTACATATTAAAGGAAGCTTATTAAGGAGAATTGCCTCACACCATCACAAGGTGAAGTATCACAATAGGCCTTCTGCAAGCTGAGGGGCAGGGAAGCCAGGGTGAGTCCCAAAACCTCAAAAGAAGGGAAGCCAACAGACTGAAGGGAAGCCTTCAGTCTCTTGCTAAGGCCCAAGAGCCCCTAGCAAACTACCGGTGTAAGTCCAAGAATCTAAAAGCCAAAAAATCTGGAGTCTGATGTTCTTTTTCCCCCTCCTTTTTTAAATTGTACTTTAGCTTCTGGGGTACATGTGCAGCTCATGCAGGATTGTTGCATAGGTACACATGTGGCAATGTGGTTTGCTGCCTCCATCCCCCCATCACGTATGTCTGGCATTTCTCCCCATGTTATCCCTCCCTGACCTCTCCCCACAACAGACCCCAGTGTGTGATGCTCCCCTCCCTGTGTCCATGTGTTCTCATTGTTCAACACCCGCCTATGAGTGAGAACATGTGGTGGTTGATTTTCTGTTCTGTGTCAGTTTGCTGAGAATGATGGTTTCCAGATTGACCCATGTCCCTACAAAGGATACGAACTCATCATTTTTTATGGCTGCATAGTATTCCATAGTGTATATGTGCCACATTTTTCTTGTCCAGTCTATCATTGATGGACATTGGGTTGGTTCCAGGTCTTTGCTCTTGTAAACAGTGCCACAATGAACATACGTGTGCATGTGTTTTTATAATAGAATGATTTATAATCCTTTGGGTGTATATCCAGTAATGGGATTGCTGGGTCAAATGGAATTTTTATTTCTAGGTCCTTGAGGAAGTGCCACACTGTCTTCCACAATTGTTAAACTAATTTACACTCCCACCAACAGTGTAAAAGTGTTCCCATTTCTCCACATCCTCTCCAGCATCTGCTGTCTCCAGGCTTTTTAGTGATCATTATTTTAACTGGTGTGAGATGGTATCTCAATGTGGTTTTGATTTGCATTTCTCTAATGACCAGTGATGATGAGCATTTTTCATATGTTTGTTGGCCTCATATATGTCTTCTTTTGAAAAGTGTCTGTTCATATCCATTGCCCACTTTTGGATGGGTTTGTTTGCTTTTTCTTGTAAATCTGTTTTATTTCTTTGTAGATTGTGGATATTAGCCCTTTGTTAGATGGGTAGATTGCAAACATTTTTTTCCCATTCTGTTGGTTGCTAGTTCACTCTAATGATTGTTTCTTTTGCTGTACAGAAACTCTGGAGTTTAATTAGATCCCACTTGTCTATTTTGGCTTTTGTTGCCAATGTTTTTGGTGTTTTAATCATGGAGTCTTTGCCTATGCCTGTGTCCTGAATGGTTTTGCCTAGGTTTTCTTCTAGGGTTTTTATGGTGTTAGGTCTTATGTTTAAGTCTTTAATCCATCTGGAGTTAATTTTAGTGTAAGGTGTCAGGAAGGAGTCCAGTTTCTGCTTTCTGCACATGGCTAGCCAGTTTTCCCAACACCATTTATTAAACAGGGAATCCTTTCCCCATTGCTTTTTTTTGTCAGGTTTGTCAAGGATCAGATGGTTTTAGATGTGTGGCATTGCCTCCAGGGCCTCTGTTCTGTTCCACTGGTCTATATCTCTGTTTTGATATCAGTACCATGCTGTTTTGATTACTGTAGCAATGTAGTATAGTTTGAAATCAGGTAGTGTGATGCCCCCAGTTTTGTTCTTTTTGCTTAGAATTGTCTTGGCTATGTGGGCTCTCTTTTGGTTCCATATGAAGTGTAAGGTGTTTTTTTCCAGTTCTGTGAAGAAGGTTATTGGTAGCTTGATGCGAATAGAGTTGAATCTATAAATTACTGTGAGCAGTATGGCCATTTTCATGATATTGATTCTTCCTAACCATGAGCATGGAATATTTCTCCATCTGTTTGTGTCCTCTCTTATTTCCTTGAGCAGTGGTTTGTAGTTCTCCTTCAAGAGATCCTTTACATCATCTGTTAGTTGTATTCCTAGGTATTTTGTTCTTTTTATAGCAATTGTGAATAAGAGTTCGCTCATGATTTGGCTCTCTGTTAGTCTGTTACTGGTGTATTGAAATGCTTGTGATTTCTGCACATTGATTTTATATCCCGAGACTTTGCTGAAGTTGCTTATCAGTTTCAGGAGATTTTGGGCTGAAATGATAGGGTCTTCTAAATATACAATCATGTCATCTGCAAATAGAGACAATTTGACTTCCTCTTTTCCTAATTGAATACCCTTTATTTTTTGTTTCTTGCCTAATTGCTCTGGCTAGAACATCCAATACTATATTAAATAAGAGTTGTGAGAGAGGGCATCTTTGTCTAGTGCTGGATTTCAAAGGGAATGCTTCCAGTTTTTGCCCATTCAGTGTGATACTGGCTGTAGGTTTGTTGTAAATAGCTTTTATTGTTTTGAGATATGTTCCTTCAATACCTAGTTTATTGAGAGTTTTTAGCATAATGGGCTGTTGAATTTTGTCAAAGGCCTTCTCTGCATCGATTGAGATAATCATGTGGTTTTTGTCTTTGGTTCTGTTTATGTGGTGGGTTATGTTTATAGACTTGCGTATGTTGAACTGGCCTTACATCCCTGGGTTGAAAACTACTTGACTGTGATGGATAAGCTTTTTGATGTGCTGTTGCAATTGGTTTGCCAGTATTTTATTGAAGATTTTTGCATCTATGTTAATCTTGGATATTGGCCTGAAGTTTTCTTTTTGTTGAGTCTCTGCAGGTTTTGGTATCAGGATGATGTTGGTCTCATAAAATGATTTGGGAAGGATTCCCTCTTTTTGTATTGTTTGGAATAGTTTCAGAAGGAGTGGTACCAGCTCCTCTTCATACATCTGGTAGAATTCAGCTGTGAACCCTTCTGGACCTGAGCTTTTTTTTGGTGGGTAGGCTATTAGCCTTTGTTATTGGTCTGTCCAAGGTTTCAACTTCTTCCTGGTTTGGCTTGGGAGGGTCCAAGCGTCCAGGAATTTATCCATTTCTTCCAGGTTTACTGGTCTATGTGCATAGAGTTGTTTGTAGTAATCTCTGATTGTAGTTTGTATTTCTGTGGAATCAGTAGTGATATCCCCTTTATTGTTTTTTATTGCATCTATTTGATTCTTCTCCCTTTTCTTTTTTTATTAATTTGGCTAGTAGTCTGTCTATTTTCTTGATCTTTTCAAAAAACCAGCTCCTAGTTTATTGATTTTTTGAAGGGTTTTTTTGTGTCTCTGTCTCCTTCAGTTCTGCTCTGATCTTAGTTATTTCTTGTCTTCTGCTTGTTTTGTTTTTTTGATCTTGCTCCTCTATCTCTTTCAATTTTGATAACAGGGTGTCCATTTTAGATCTTTCCTCACTTTTCATGTGGGCATTTATTGCTATAAATTTCCCTCTAGACACTGCTTTACATGTGTCCCAGAGATTCTGGTACATTGTGTCTTCATTCTCGCTGGTTTCAAAGAACATCTTTATTTCTGCCTTCATTTCATTGTTCATCCAGTCGACATTCAGGAGCCAGTTATTCAGTTTCCATGAAGTTGTGTGCTTCTGAGTTAGTTTCTTAATTCGGAGTTCTAATTTGATTGCTCTGTGGTCTGAGAGACTGTTATGATTTCCATTCTTTTGCATTTGCTGAGGAGTGATTTACTTCCAATTATGTGGTCAATTTTAGAGTAGGTGTGATGTGGTGCTGAGAAGAATGTATATTCTATGGCTTTGGGGTGGAGATTTCTGTAGGTGTCTATTGGGTCCGCTTGGTCCAGATCTGAGTTCAAGTCCTGGATATCCTTGTTAATTTTCTGTCTCATTGATCTATCTAATGTTGACAGTGGAGTGTTAAAGTCTCCCAGTATTATTGTGTGGGAGTCTAAGTCTCTTTGTAGGTTTTTAATAACTTGCTTTATGTACCTGGGTGCTCCTATATTGGGTGCATATATATTTAGGATCATTAGCTCTTCTTGATGTATTGATCCTTTTACCATTATGTAATGCCCTTCTTTCTCTCTTTTGATCTTTGTTGGTTTAAAGTCCATTTTATCAGAGACTACTCCTGCATTTTTTTTGCTCTCCATTTGCTTGATAAATCTTCCTCCATCCCTTTATTTTGAGCATATATGTGTCCTTGCACATGAGATGGGTTTCCTGAATACAGTACACCGATGGGTCTTGACTTTCTATCCAATTTGCCATTCTGTGTCTTTTGATTGGAGCATTTTCCCACTTACATTTAAGGTTAACATTGTCATGTGTGAATTTGATCCTGCCATTTTATTGCTAACTGGTTGTTTTGCCCATTAGTTGATGCATTTTTTTCACTGTGTCAATGCTCTTTACTATTTGGTATGTTTTTGGAGTGGCTGGTACTGGTTGTTCCTTTCCTTGTTTAATGCTGCTTTCAGGAGTTCTTGTAAGGCAGGCCTGGTGGTGACGAAATCTCTTAGCAATTGCTTTTCCATAAAGAATTTTCTTTCTCCTTCACTTATGGAGCTTAGTTTGGCTGGATATGAAATCCTAGGTTGAAAGTTCTTTTCTTTAAGGATGTTCAATATTGGCCCCCACTCTCTTCTGGTTTGTAGGGTTTCTGCTGAGAGATCCACGGTGAGACTGATAGGCTTCCCTTTGTGGGTAACCTGACCTTTCTCTCTGGCTGTCCTTACCATTTTTTCCTTCATTTCAACCCTGATGAATCTGACCATTATATGCCTTGGGGTTGTTCTTCTTGAGGAATATCTTTGTGGTGGTCTCTGTATTTCCTGGACTTGAATGTTAGCCTGCCTTGCTAGGTTGGGGAAGTTCTCCTGGATAATATCCTGAAGAGTGTTTTCCAGCTTCGATTCATTCTCTCCATCACATTCAGGTACACCTATCAAATGTAGAGTAGGTCTTTTCAGATAATCTCATATTTCTTGGAGCCTTTGTTCATTTCTTTTTACTTTTTTCTCTATTCTTGCCTTCTCGTTTTATTTCATTGAGTTGATCTTCAGTCTCTGATATCCTTTCTTCTGCTTGGTCAATTTGGCTATTGAAACTTGTGTATGCTTCACAAAGTTCTCATGCTATGTTTTTCAGCTCCGTGAGGTGATTTACATTCTTCTCTAAGTTGTTTATTCTAGTTAGCATCTCATCTAACCTTTTTTCTAGGTTCATAGTTTCTTTGCATTGGGTTAGCACATATTCTTTTAGCTCTGAGAAGTTTGTTATTACCCACCTTCTGAAGCCTGTTTCTCTCAATTCATCCGATTCATTCTCCATCCATCTTTGATCCCTAGCTGGTGTGGAATTGTGATCCCTTGAAGGAGAAGAGGCATTCAGGCTTTTGTTGTTTTCATCCTTCTTGTTCTGGTTTCTTCCCATCTTAGTGGCTTTATCTACCTGTGGTCTTTGTAGTTGGTGACTTTCGGATGGGGTCTCTGAGTGGAATGCCTTTTTTGTTGATGTTGAAGCAATTTCTTTCTGTTTCTCAGTTTTCCTTCTAACAGTCAGGGCCCTCTGCTATAGGACTGTTGAAGGTCCGCTGGAGATCCAGCTTGCCTGGGGATCACCTGCAGGGGCTGCAGAACAGCAAGGGTTGACACTGGTTTCTTCCTCTGCTATCCTTGTCCCAGAAGGGTTCCCACCAGATGTTGGCCTGAGCTCTCCTTTATGAAGTGTCTCTTTGGGTATATGGGGTCAGGGAGCTGCTTGAGGAGACAGTCTGTCCCTTATAGGAGCTCAAGTGCTGTACTGAGAGCCCCGTTGTTCCGTGCGGAGCTGCTGGGCAGGTATATTTAAGTCTGCTGCAGTGGAACTCATAACCGCCTCTTTCCCCAGGTGCTCTGTACTAGGAAGGTCAGCTTTTATAAGTTCCTGATGTACTGCTCACTGTTTTCATAGATGCCTTGCCCTGCATGGAGTAGTCTAATCACAGTCTGCCAGCAGAGGCATTGCTAAGCTGCCACAGGCTCTGCCCAGCTGCTGTGTGAACTGCCTTGGTATTGGTGAACTGCTTTAGTAGTGGAGGATGCCCTTCCCCCTACTGAGCTGGACCATTCTGGGTCAGCTGCACTTGCTGCAAGACTCTCAATCCAGAGCATTTCACATTGCTTGTTTTGTGGGGGTGGTACCTGCCGAGCCAGATTGCCTGGCTCCCTGTCTCTGCTCGCTCCCTTTCAGTTGAATGGGTGGCTCTGTCTCCCTGCTGTTCCAGGGACCAGTTCAAACAGCCACCCATACTTGTGTGAGTTTCTGTGCACCAACCTGGCACTGGCTGAAACCACCATGCTGAAAACTCATGGTGCTTTTTGGCTCAGGAATCTCCTGGTCTGTGGGCAGTAAAAACTTGTTTGGAAATGCAGTGAGCACTCACCTTCTGTGATGTTCTCATTGGGAACCACACTCTGGAGCTGTTGCTATTTGGCCATCTTGGATCCTCCCCTGCAGTCTGATGTTCGAGGGCAGGAAGCATCCAGGATGGGAGGAAGATGAAGGCTGCAAGACTTAGCTGGTCAGCTCCTTCCACCTTCTGCCTGATTTTTTCTAGACTTAGCTGGTCAGCTCCTTCCACCTTCTGCCTGTTTTTTTCTAGACTTAGCTGGTCAGCTCCTTCCACCTTCTGTCTGATTTTCTACCTGCGTTGGCAGCTGACACAAATGTTAGTCTCCTTTGGCAACACCCAGATACCTTCAGAAACAATGCTTTGCATCCTTTAACCCAGTCAAGTTGACACTTAATATTAACCATCACATTATCCACAAGAACTTCCCTGAGGGATGAGGATCAGAAAAAATAACTAATAAATAGAAGATCAGAAAAAATAACTAATGGGTACTAGGTTTAATATTTGGGTGATGAAATAATCTGTGCAACAACCTCCTGTGACAGGAGTTCACGTAGGTAACGAATGTGCACAAGTAGCCCTGAACTTAAAAGTTAAAAAATAAAGGACGGTGTCTTAGTGCTGATGCAAATGGCAGGATCTTTTTCTTTTTTATGGCTGAATAGTACTCCATTATGCATGTATAGTACATTGTATTTTTCCCATTCATCTGTTGACGAGCACTTAGGTTGCTTCTCAATCCTGGCTATTGGGAACAATGCTGTAACACACATGAGAGTGCGGATGTCTCTTTGATATGCTGATTTGATTTCTTTTGGCTACACACCCAGCAGTGGGATTGCCGGGGATAGTCTTCGTGTGTAGTGTTTTGCAGGGGCTCTCTGCATTTCCTGTGTTTGAATGCTGGCCTCTCTAGTAAGGTTGGAGAAATTTTCATGGACAATATCCTGAAATATGTTTGCCAGGATGCTCCCCTTGAAGGTAGTGGGATTCCCTTCTATTCAGAGCAGGTCTAGAAATACTGTCCAGGAGCCAAGGCCTGGGATTGGGGATCTCAAGAACCTACTTGGTGCTCCACCACACTGTGGCCAAACTGGCACCCAAGCTGTAAGACAAAGTCTTCTTTGCTCTTCCCTCTCCTTTCCTCAGACAAAAGGGGTTCCTTTCCCAACCCCAGAGCCACCACAGCTGGGAATGTCCTGGGTCTCATGTGAAGCAAGCATGGCTCTGAGTCTCACGCACTGCCTGGCTACCGTTGGTGTTTATTCAGGGCCCAAGGGCTCTTTAGTCAGCAGAAGAATCCTGCCAGAAATGGGTCCCTCCCTTCATGTGAGAGGGTTCCTTTCAGGCCCAGGATGGGTCTAGAAATGTCAGGAGCTAGGGCCTGGAATGGGGGCCTCAGGATTCTGTCTGATGCCTTCTTTTACTGTGGCTGAGCTGGTATTCAAGTTGCAAGACAAAATCCTCTTTACTGTTCCATCTCGTTTCATCAGGTAGAGAGAAGGAGTCTATCCTGGAGCTCTGCGATGTGCTGCCTGGGGCTGAAGGCTGGGTGATGCAAGCACCCCCTTGGCCACCAGCTGGTATCTCACTAGGTCATGTGCACCCCAAGTCCACGGGGTCTGAGCTCCACACAGCACCAGGACTTCCCCAGAAGCTGCATTCCTTGTGGCCTAGACCATCTTTCAGGTTTACTCAGAACCCCAGAGCACTTTGGCCCCTGGTAGCAGGGACTGCTGGAACTCAGCTCTGCCACTGGGTTGGTTGATTGGTATCTGTCTAGGGCTGGTCTGAATGCTCGCTCCATGGGTCCCTGCTGAGTTCTGCCCTATGTTGCCTTCTGCTGCGACAGGGCAGTACTGAGTTCCAATGCAACGTCCCACAATCACACAGATTCTCCCTCTCAAGCATACAGATTTTCTCTCTATTCTACACAGACACCACCGGGGGCTGGAGTGGGGTAGTATAAGCAATTCAAGACTCTTTCCTTAATATGATCTTAAGAGCAGGTGCTATCACTCTTCTAATTTTTGGCTCTTACAAAGCTGCTTTTTTGTGTGGATAGTTGTTCAATTTGGTGATCCTGCTGAAGGAGTAATTGCTGTAGGCTTCTGTTTGGCCATATTGCTTTACCTCTTCCTATTGTAAGATTCTGACAGTGAAAAATGCATTTACAATATTGAATGTTTTCTTATGATTCATCGATGCTTCTTGAATAGTAACATTTTCTAAACACTATGGGCCATTTATTTTGTCAAATGTCCTTCAATCTGAATGTGCCTAACGTATCCTGATGATTAGATGCAGCTTGTGTTTCTTTGGTAGGAATTTCACAGAAGTGACATTGGAATCCTCTTACTGTATCTCATTAGGTGGGATGCAATGCTGCTTTGAATCATTCCTGATGCTATTCACTTTTATCACTTGATCGAGGTGTTCTCCAATGTAAAGTTAGTCTTTTGACCCTTGTAATTAATATTTTTTGTGAAGAGATACTTCCGGACCATCTTCTTTCTTGTTCAGTTTTAACTCCCCTGCTACTTAGCACACATTAATGGTTCTTGCCTGAATTAATTTTACTATGACAGTTGCTAAATGGTGATTTTCTAATTCCATGATTTCTTCTATGTTTATTAGTTGGCATTCTACTTCAAGAAAGAAATTTCTATTTTTCCCATTTACTCATTTATGTATTTTTATTTGTGTCAGGTTATAGATTCTTAATTTATGTAATGACATATCATCCATTATTATTCTTATTTACTCATTTATGTATTTTTATTTGTGTCAGGTTATAGATTCTTAATTTATGTAATGACATATCATCCATTATTATTCTTATTTACTCATTTATGTATTTTTATTTGTGTCAGGTTATAGATTCTTAATTTATGTAATGACATATCATCCATTATTATTCTTATTTATTCATTTATGTATTTTTATTTGTGTCAGGTTATAGATTCTTAATTTATGTAATGATATATCATCCATTATTATTCTTATTTATTCATTTATGTATTTTTATTTGTGTCAGGTTATAGATTCTTAATTTATGTAATGATATATCATCCATTATTATTCTTATTTACTCATTTATGTATTTTTATTTGTGTCAGGTTATAGATTCTTAATTTATGTAATGATATATCATCCATTATTATTCTTATTTATTCATTTATGTATTTTTATTTATGTCAGGTTATAGATTCTTAATTTATGTAATGATATATCATCCATTATTATTCTTATTTATTCATTTATGTATTTTTATTTATGTCAGGTTATAGATTCTTAATTTATGTAATGATATATCATCCATTATTATTCTTATTTACTCATTTATGTATTTTTATTTATGTCAGGTTATAGATTCTTAATTTATGTAATGATATATCATCCATTATTATTCTTATTTATTCATTTATGTATTTTTATTTATGTCAGGTTATAGATTCTTAATTTATGTAATGATATATCATCCATTATTATTCTTATTTATTCATTTATGTATTTTTATTTATGTCAGGTTATAGATTCTTAATTTATGTAATGATATATCATCCATTATTATTCTTATTTACTCATTTATGTATTTTTATTTATGTCAGGTTATAGATTCTTAATTTATGTAATGATATATCATCCATTATTATTCTTATTTATTCATTTATGTATTTTTATTTATGTCAGGTTATAGATTCTTAATTTATGTAATGATATATCATCCATTATTATTCTTATTTATTCATTTATGTATTTTTATTTATGTCAGGTTATAGATTCTTAATTTATGTAATGATATATCATATCATCCATTATTATTCTTATTTATTTTCATTCTCAAATTGTCTTGGATTTGGCCAGTGGGAGTCCCTTCAAGCTGGATGCTATATCGTTTCAATGTGTCCCCATCATTCTTTGAGCATTTTGAACATTTTGTAGCACAATAAGATATTCTGGACTCATTTTACACGTTCCCTAACCCAGCCCTGGAATTACTCGTTTTTCTAAGGAGTTCTTTTTTATTTAATGTAAAAAGTTATTTAGAAACCAAGATCTAGGTGTCAGATGTGTTCATGATACTTGGGTATCATGGCTTCCAGTCTCTATCAGCCTGTAATTCCGTACCCCATGGTTCATTCTAGCGTTCCCCTTTTCTTCTATATTTGTAACTCCCTTCCGTGACAATGAGAAGCCTGCCTCCCATTATCCTTAAATATTTACTTACTTGTTCACCAGCCACCCCCTCCAATATCTATCCACTCTCCAAGCCTGCTGGGCTGATCTCTCACTTGGCTGCTTTTCTCACTTGGGTTCTCATCCTCCGTGGGGCCACCTTCCTCATTCAGCCTTGCCAAATGGATTTTCTGACTAAATTATTCAGGAAGGAAGAAAGAAGGGAAGCCAAAGAAATATGAATGTATGTTTTTTATAATGTCCCTTTTAGGTTTGGCTATGGGTGGGGTGGACATGTTCATAAAGAAGTATATATTTGTACATTGTTTCTGTCTTAAATGTGATGCTCTATTTTTATATATCCAATATAGCTGAACACACACACACACACACACACACTCTCTCTCTCTCTCTCTCTTTCTCTCTCTCTCTCTCTCTCTCCCTCTCTCTTCCCTGCTCTTTGACCTAGAAATTTCACTTCCAAGAAATTATCCTAAATAGTTTATTGCACAAATATTGTATATTTGTACAATTATCAACATTTCTTGTAATATTGATATGTAATAATGTATCCCCATTATTCTTTGAGCATTTTGGGCATATATAATAGAAAAAGTGGAAAATCTAAATGTCCAGTAAATTATGGTTTATCAACCTAGTGTGTCAATAAACTGTGTAGATTTACACTTTTTGTCATAGAAAAGATTAATAGATTATTAAATGAAAACAGTAAATATAGAGTGAATATACAAAACAGTAAATGTCATGCACTCCTTTGAAATACACATGCACATATTTATAACATGAAGAAGTATCTCAAAGACTTTTCACCACACAGGAGGTTATCTCTAGGTCATGGGATTTTTAGATTGTTGTGCTATTTGATTTTTTTCTTTTTGTTTACTATGAATTCAATGGTGAACATCTGTTGCATACTTTTGAAAAAAAGACCAAAAACAATTATAAGACCTTAAACAAAATATCTTGTTTAAAAACTGGCATTGATCCCATAAACCTATACTGAATCTGTACCATCACCATTCTACCACTCACTACATAATTACTAACAATCCCCATGTGCTCAGCACATGGGATTACAGTGAGAATTAAATAAACAATAAACATGGAAGCCATTGCAACCTGTAAGAGGCTGTAAAACAAGTGACATGCTGTTAAGGTTATTGCTATTACTATTATTATCATCATCATCATTGTCATCATTATTGGGGTTGATTTCAGTACTTTCTACCGACCCGTGTTTTCTAACTTCGGAGGGGGAAAATGCTAGGTCTCTGTGCAGCTGTCTAGAAACCAGAAGAAAAGGCTCTGAAAGGCATATTCTCTGAAGGAACTTAACATCTAACTTGGAAAATAATCTCCCGACACTTCCACATTACGCAACAGATGACAAGAGCCAGGCTATCCTTGGGTGAGACGGAAGCTTGAGTCTGCTCTTGCCCGTCATCCAAGGCCAGAGAGACTCAGGTGGGCTGGGGTAAGGAAGGTTTCACCGTGATTGTAGATCGTTAACTGCTTTGCAAACACTGTGACTGAATTTGTCAAACTTTAAATGTCTGAAGTACAAGTTTAGAAACCAGTTAGAAGGCTAAAAATGATGCTGAGGATAAAATCCCCTTTGTGCATTTTAGATATTCTGCCTAGTTTAACAGCTTTAAAACTCTTTTTATCCAAAATAACTATATCCCAAAGTTGAATGCATGAAAGGAAGTGTATAGATATGTGTCATCCTCTCTGGATCTTGTCTCTGCATCTGGGAAGAAAAAGTACTAACCTCCTGAATATGAGCCCAAAATAAGGGTAAAGATTTAGTCTTTTTTCCTCACTGATATATTCTAAGTGCTCAGAAAATGACCAGAGTCCATAGTAGGAGATTAATAAATACTTATTGAATAAAAAATGCGCCCTCATTGTTCACTTTTAATATGTAAAGTAACTGGATTCTTTCTCAAACACGTTGGGGCCTTGGTGACTAGTGGATCCACATTAGTGGATATCAGTAATTAAATGTGTGCTTGACTTGCACAAATTGTATATGATTTCCTAGGATATGACTTTCCTGCTGGGAAGCCAGACTCCCTGTCAAATACATGAGATCAAATTGTAAGGCCTCAGTGAAACATTTGGCATCTGGCCACTGTCTTTCAGGATTTCCAAATTCCTTAATGTGCTGACAATTCTTCTTTAGGATGACTAACTGATGTCCAGGCTGTGCTTCTGAAACTTTCTCAGGAAAATGCACCTAAGGGTCAAAGTGGTGACAGGTCACATTAAGTTGTGAATTTTCTTTTTCTTTATTTTTGTTTTTGAGACAGAGTTTTGCTCTTGTTGCCTGGGCTGGAGTGCAATGGCATGATCTTGGCTCACTGCAACTTCTGCCTCCCAGGTTCAAGCGATTCTCCTATCTCAGCCTCATGAGTAGCTTGGATTACAGGTGCGTGTCACCAAGCCTGGCCTTGATTGCCTCTTAACTGGCAGTAAATGACTGCAAAAACCACTGGAAAACTTGGTTGAAACAGATGAATACTTTCAGAGCAGAAGATGTCAGGGACTACGCTGAACACTGCGGTAATCTTACTTGCATCAGGCAGCTCCTGTGTCTCTGACAGTGACCTGCCTTCAGATTGCTGGAGACTGCTTCACCTGCGCCCTGCAAAGCCCAGAAATGCCTGGGAACTTATGTCACGCTGGCAGCAGCTCTGACCAGCCCTGAAGGGTGCAGGAAGGTAAATACTCTCACTCCTTTGTCCTCTGATTGGATCTACTTGGGTGTGATCTATGCTTTCCTGAAAGTTCCCCTATGGGATTGAGCTCAAGTTTATCTCTGTGATACTTGACTTAATACTGAGTGATATGGTTTGGCTGTGTGTCCACCCAAATATCACTTTGAATTGTAGATCCCATAGTTTCCACGTGTTGTGGGAGAGACCCGGAGGGAGATAATTGAATCACGGGGGTGGTTCCCCCATACTGTTCTTGTGTTTGTGAATAAGTCGCCCGAGGTCGGAGAGTTTCATCAGGGGAAACCCCTTTTGCCCCTCATTCTCCCTTGCCTGCTGCCATATAAAATGTCCTTGGTCTTCTGCCACGATTGTGAGACCTCCCCAGCCACGTGGAACTGTGAGTCCATTAAGCCTCTTTTCTTTATAAATTGCCCCATCTTGGGTATACGTTTATCAGCAGCATAAAAACAGACTGATAGGCTGAGGTTTTGCTCGGCTTCCTTCTCTTCCCTTCCCACATCTCCAATCCTCTATTTGTTTCCCCTGGAAATTCTTCCTAATAAATTATTTCATATGCATTTTTCTTTTCCTGTCAGGGTCTACTTCTGAGGAATCCAATCTACGAAACGCTTTACAAAATAACCAGAAACCTGGTTCCCCCCCGAAATTGGATGGTAGTTCTTTACCAAAAGTATTCAACCAAGTGGGTCTTCAGTAGGACCTTATACGACTTGTACGACTAATCTGACACATCCGTAAATGCTGCTAACGCTATTTGTAATGCTTTTTCATCTTCACCTTCCACTGTTATGTGCTCAGATTCATCTTCCCTGACCATCACGTCTAAAATAGGCTCCAATTTCTCCTTGACTCTCCACTTGGATGTTCTGTGAGTTTCCTTCAGGGTGCGTGTTACTTGTCTGCAGTTGGCACACATATCTGTTTCTTCCTTTGATTTTGCCTGTCTTCACCACTGAACTCTAAGTCTCACGAGGTCAGGGACCTGTCTGGCTTATTTCTTGCTGTGTAACCTGTACCCTACCCAGTGCTCAGTGGCAGTTCATTGAATGCATGGAAAACACACGTGAGTCACCCACCCACACCATGTTGTGTCCTCTAAGACCTTTGCTGATGTTGCAGATGTGGTTTTGCATGTCCAGAACATATAAGAGATTCATACGGGTTTGATATATAGAAATTTCAGAAAACCCACCTGGCTTTCCAAATAAGGAAAATAGACGGAGCACATGTATTTATGGGGATTGGGTAGCCTGGGACACACCAGCCAGCAAACAGCTTGTGCTTGACAAGCCTTCACGAAAGGCGTGGGAGTTCTGAAGTCAAAGTTGTGGGCATCGATTTGCTTCTTGGAAAACATAAAACTTCTTTCCCCTTGAGGCTTTCTGTATGACTGTGCTGGTGTCTATAAATCAGATTCTCCCTAGGCAACAGTTAGGCCAGGAGGGAGGGTATTTTGTGGGTTGTACATTAATTCTTTGGGGCAGTTAAGACCTCTCCAAAGTAGTGAAGACAAGATGAGTTCTGAAATATTCAACCTATTGGAGGAGATAGAATAGAATTTTTCAAACGGGGTCCCACGGAATACAATTACCACAGTATATTAGGCTTCCACAGAAACAAAAGTGTGTGTGGGTGGCAAAATATATTTGGAAATATTCTTTAATATGTTAATATATTCTCTGCGTGGCTATGAAACTTATGTGACCATAGAATATTTTTTTCTGATGATCACATTGGAAATACTGTAGGAGAGGCTGTCTGAAACTGCTACTTCACGTTTGGTCTTCATGTCTCTGGTGTCCCCATGCTTCTGACTTAAAGAAAATCCTTATCTTCTTCCAGACAGAATATATCAAAGGCTCCTCCACCACTCTCCGCTCTGGATCTTACATTCTTTCTGAAGTCCGAGCATCTGTCAGTCCACAAAGAGTCTGACAACTTTCTCAACTATTGCTTCATAACAAATAATCACCACATTAATGACTTAAAACAGGAACAGTAATTTACTTAGCTCATGAATCTACAATTTGGGCAGGGCTCAGCAGGGAAGGTTCATCTCTGTTTCAGGCAGCATTCACTGGAGGATTCACTTCCGAGATGGTGCATTCATATGGCCGGCGTTTGGAGCTGTTTGGTGGCTGAGATCTCAGCTGAGGCTGTCAGATCAGCTATCCATATAGCCTCTTCCTGTGGTTTCTTGGCTTCTTCTCAGCATGCAAAATGGGCACCAAGTGTGAGTATTTTAAGGGTACAGGAAGTAGACTGGGCTTTGGAACAACTCAGTTTTACTTCCACTGCATTCTAGTGCTCAGGCATCCACAGAACTCAGATTCCAGGGCAGATGACATAAACTCCACCTCTTGTGGATAGAAGGTGTGATGAAGAATTTTGGGGCCATATTTTAAAATGGCTGTAGCAGCTCTGTGAATCTCTTCCTAAAGTTTCTTCTGCCTATGGTGTTCCTTCATTCCCACCCCAACTTTGTCACCTGGAAAACTAGATTCTCCAAGGCCTAGATCCAATGTCACTTCCTTTAAAATTATTCTTGTCTGTGCTTTCCTGGCATGTTGTTTTTCTTGCTAGTCTCACATCAAATTAACCTATCATTTTAATGTTGGTTGTCTTCTTAGAGGGTAATATGATATCTTATTCATCTATTATTCCAGTTCCCAGAACAGGGCTTATGCTGAATTAATTAACTGACTAATTTTCAGACCAGCTGTTATCATAGCAACTACTGTTTCATAAATATTTACTGTTTAATAGACCCTGAAATGTATGCTTTATAAATATTATCTTATTAAATCTTCACAAATAGGAAGCCACTATTACTCCCATTACACAAATGAGAAAACTAAGATCATAGTAAGTTTTCTAATGCTCATGTAGTCTTTAAATGGCAGAACTAGAATTCAAACCCAAATCTAAAGTCCATGTTCATAACCAATATGTTCTTATTTGAATAGAAAATTAGTTAAAACAGCCAGTTATATTCATCCAACATTGAAATAACCAAAGAACTCTTTCAAATAATTGACCTGTAGACTTACTGCAGTGCATTATTAGTAAGCCTAATTTTACTGAATTCCTGTAAACCATCATCCATTCTGAAAGATCCAACTATTCAAAGCATTGTTATATGGAAAGAAGAGTTGGACTTGGTGTGGCTGTAGATGGCAAAATTAGAAGTAATGGGAGGAAATCAGAGGAAGAAGCAGATCCTGGTTCAACAAAGAGAACATTATTGAGGGATTAAGACTAACCATAAATAGAATGGGCTGCCAATATAAGTGGTGAGTTCTTCATCACTTCAGGCAACCAAGAAGATTCTAGATGACTGGTGGGTTGTTTCAGACAGAGAAATGGACTAGATGATATGTGTCATGGATATTTTCTGATTTTGTTCCCTAATATTCCTTCACCTTTCTCCTGGTAGTTTTATCAAAAATTTCCTCTGGGAAATACTCCCTCACTCTCAGTTGATGTGTTTGAGGTGAAGTTTAGGTTGAGTTGACTCCACCCCAGCTCTGAGAGTGGTCCTGTGACTTAAGCCTATCCAATCAAAGCTTTGCATATCCCTTGACACATTGATTAGTATTCAATAACATATAGTCAACAGTATATTTACAGCAATATATATTGAAGTTTTCCTTCAAATCATGAAGGGTTAACTGCTATGGGAAAGGTCCTCCCCTATTGAAAACCAGTAAAAAGACAAAATATATTAAAAAACAGTGTTCAGACATTATTTAGGCAGTGAAGGAAATGTGATCAGAGAGAGAGATGGGACAAATGAGGTGAGCTCTATCATAGGTTCAGATTACTTCTTGGAGGCAGTTTCTAGGATGCAATATAGGAAAAGGGAACCCAAGAGAGGCTGAAAATCTCACTCAGTTGAGAAGACTGAGATTGGAATTTGAGGATGTCAAGTCAGCTGGGACTCGTGGGACAGGTTTATGGAGAGGAGAAACCTATGCAGACAAAAAAAAAAAAATTCCAGAAATGTGCATTAAGTTTCCCTTGAGTCTTCAGCTGAATACTAATTTATGTATGGATATGATGAAACCCAATAGGGTGGGACACAAACAACTTTGGAGGAAAGAATTATTATTGGGAAGCAATAAACAAACAATTCTTAGCTCACACAAGACACATGATTACCTTGTCTCTAGCCAGTGTGAAGATACTTTGTTGAATACCAAGGCATTCAGTAGGGACCCCAGAAGGGCCACATCTTAGAAGTGGGGTTCAATTAGCCCTAGAATAAAAGCTAGTCTAGACATGTCCTGAAAGAGCTTAAAAATAACCCTTAAAAAGATTGAATTAATCCATGAATAAATAACAGAGTGCCATAAAAAGTTCCCTACTCTTTAAATGAATAAAATAAAATCTAACATTCAACAACACAAAATGATAATGTCCAGAATTCAATTAAAAAGATATATGAAGAAGCAGGAAAACGGAGCCCATAACCAGGAGAAAAATCAGCCGATATGAAGTCAGTCAGTGACAGAGACGATGGAATGAGAAGACAAGAACGTTAAAGCAACTACTGTAAATGTGTTCAACGAGCTCAGAAAGGGAAAGGAAAACAAGCACAATGAAGTCAGAAGTGGGAAATACAAAAAGGAGCCCAAAGGACTTACGGAAATGGAAAACACGGTACCTGAAATTTAAAAACTGTCCTGAATGAGTTGATACAGATAGATACTGCACAAGAGAAGGTAACGGAACATGAAGACATAACTGCAGAAACTCTAATACCGTTGCTCAGGTCGTCTCAGTAGGGCCCAGCCATCTATACCTGATTGAGGCAGTGCAAGGTGGGTCTAGGCAGGACCCCACTTCTTCATCCCTCATTCATATGTAAGTGAGACCCAGTGTGAAGCACTCTCTTCACCCCTACCTGGTATCAATGAAGTGGAATGAGAGGGTTGGAAGTGGAGCTAATAGGCTTCTCTACTATCCCACTCCCCTCCTTCCCCTTGCTTCACCCACTCTCCCCTTCTCTCCCCTCCCGTCTTTTCCTCTGCTCTCCTCTGGCATCAGCAAAGTCCAGCAAGAAGTTGAGCTTCTACCCCTTCTCTGCAGCAAAACAGTAGTGAGTCAGCCCTCGACATCCTCTTTTCCTGATGGACAGCAGGGCCCAGTGGAAAGCTTAGCTTACACCCCAACTTGGAGGCAACTACGTGATGCAAGATGGTGGCCCCCTTTCACCTAGAAGGTGCCAGTGAGAGCAAGGGAGGAACTGAACTTCCACCCTACCCGTCTTTAATGAGGTACCATAAGTCAGCGCCAGAGCCCAGTAGGAAGCTGATCACACACACACCCACAAGGCTCCTGATGTATACCTCAGCAGCAGAACTGCCTACTGAATAAAAAGAGTAAATAGGATTCAGAGTCTCATAATATATCGTCCAAAATGTCTAGGATGCAATAACACAGTCACTCATTATAGCATAAATCAGAAAAAAATCACATCTTGAATGAGAAAGCTAATACATACCAACACTGAGATGAATCAGATATTGGAATTATCTGAAAAGAATTTTAGAGCAGCCATCCAAAAGGCTTTAACAAGTACTTACTAATTTTCTTAAAACAAAGGAAAAGCTAGCAAATTGCAACAAGGAAACAGAAGTTACTTTTTAAAAAAGCCAAGTAGGGGCCGGACGCGGTGGCTCAAGCCTGTAATCCTGGCATTTTGGGAGGCCGAGGTGGGTGGATCATGAGGTAAAGAGATCGAGACCATCCTGGTCAACAAGGTGAAACCCCGTCTCTACTAAAAATACAAAAAAATTAGCTGGGCATGGTGGTGTGCACCTGTAGTTCCAGCTACTCAGGAAGCCGAGGCAGGAGAATTGCTTGAACCCAGGAGGCGGAGGTTGTTGTGAGTAGAGATCACGCCATTGCACTCCAGCCTGGGTAACAAGAGCGAAACTCCGTCTCAAAAAAAAAAAAAAAAATGCCAAATAGAAGTTATACAACTGAAAAATATAGTCACTAAAATAAAAGACTCACTGCCTGGGCTCAATAATAGAGGGCAGATGAATGTAGAGTCTGAACTTGAAGACAGATCAGTAGAATTTACCCAACGACACAAAAGAACCATAGATTAAAACAAAAAATAACAGAGCTTGTGAGACAGTAAGAAAAGACTTAAATTTGTATCATCAGAGTCTTGGAGAGGGATGAGACAGTGGAACTAAAAGAGGTGTTCAATAAAATAATAGCTTCTTAAATTGGGTGAAATACCTAAACTGGAACCTAAAAATACCACAAGTAGGATTAAGTCAAAGAAATTCAAGAAACAACGTAGATTAAACTTTCAAAAACTGATTAAAAAAGACAAAAGAAAAAATCTCGAAAGCAGCCGGAGAGAAATGACCAATTGTTTACATTGGAAAAACCACTGGAATAACAGGATGTCTCACCTGGAACCAGTTAAGCCAGATGGAAGTAGCACAATGCTTTTGAAATACTGAAAGAAAAGAACTGTCAATTGCAAATTCTGTTGGGTGAGACTATTCTTTAGGAATGAAAGGGAAATAAAGACATTCTCAGATGAAAGAAAACTGAGAATTTGTTGCCGGCACATCTTCTTTCAAAGAATGGGTAAAGGAAGTTCTGTGAACAGGAAGGAAATATAATGGAAATTTCAGAAGGGAAAGAAGAACACTGAAATGCAAGATCTGGTTTTTAAATTGCTGTTCTCAATCTAATTTTTTATACACATCGAGATTTTCTCTGGGGCTGGGCATGGTGGCTCATGCCTGTAATCTCAGCACTTTGGTAGGCCGAGATGGTTGGATCACCTGAGGTCAGGAGTTCGAGACCAGCCTGTCCAACATAGTGAAACCCCATCTCTACTAAAAATTCAAAATTGGCTGGGTGTGGTGGTGGATGCCTGTGATCCCAGCTACTTGGGGGCTGAGGCAGGAGAATCTCTTGAACCTGGGAAGCACAGTTTGTAGTGAGCTGAGATTGCACCACTGCACTCCAGCCTGGACAACAGGAGTGAAACTCCCTCTGTTTTCTCTACACTGTGGCCAGAACAAAAGAGAGCTGAATTGGAAGTTGGAGCTGATCTGAGATTGCAGTCATCTATCAATGCCTCGAAGTTCAAATTCTCATAACAGTCTAAGCAACCTCGCTCTTATCTGGGATTATTTTCTAAATGTATAAAATACATTTTCAATTCAATTCTCAGTTTTCAATCCAGACATGTGCTATTATAAAATTTTGGCATGTTTTAAAAATATTAATGTTTTCCCATTATGTCTCTCTGCTCACAAGTGTGATATGAGTTTTTGAAGTCAGAACAACACATTTACTTTGAAAAACACCCAATTTCCTTTTATCTTATGTACACAGTGACGAAAGTGCATTATGTGCTGTTACTAATATGAAAAATCGTATTTATATGGCTTAAATTTTCCTTCCAAATACGTAGCAAGAGATTGTTGCCATTTTCGAAGCAACATTCCAATTATAAAGCTATTGAGCCACTGCTGTCTTTACTGGGATTAGTCACTGGAAAGCTTTGGAGAATAAATGTTGAAACAGGCATCTCAAAATGAACAGGAAAAGGGAAGCTGAAATAAACCGTGCCGATTTATTTAAAAACTGACAGACCAAATGTAGAGGATACAGTCAATACCAGAAACATATTTATAAGACAAGCAACTTAATACATGGAATGTCAATCTCATAAAAAATGAAAAAGTGATGCATACTCCCTTTCTTCTAAACTGCTGTGAAGTGAATATGCAATGACATGGCAAAGTGTGACTTCTAACAGTTTGCTGGAAAACAAGTCTCCACAGGTCGTTTGTGTTTCTGTGTGTCCTGCAAGCAAAGGCACATATAGCTTTTATTCTGGACTATCTTTTCAAGGATGTTTTAATATAAAACAGCCTGGGAAGATAAAGCAGCATCTTCTGGAGCAAAGGCAGGCATCCTTTCTGCATATTCTATTGTTACTGTCTCCTTGTCGGTCTTTCTCTCCCACTGGGCTGTGAACTCCTAGAAGCCAGATTCTGCCTAATGCATCGTGGTATCCTCAGTGCCTATCTCAGGGCCCTGAATGAGACAGGCCCTCAGTAAATAAGTGAATCTGACCAGGGAATTGTCTGGCTGGCTGTCCTTACTGAGAAGGGAAGGAGTGAAGGTTGTGCCTGTGGGGCTGGTGACAGAAAGTGAGGACTGACCCAGATTTTGGTATTGATTGAAGGAATATACCGCACAAGTGTTCCTGAGCTCCATGTATGTAGGCTACCCAGGAGGAAAACCGTGGGGAAGAAGGTTCCGCAGAACTGGATAACCCCAGGTTGCCTTCTGCATGTTTTCCTTCCCAGACGTTGCCTGCGACTCCCAATCATAGACTCACTAGCAAGTTCTGCAATTCCAACTGGGAGAGTGAAACTTCTGCATAAAGATTTCAGCCCCCAGATATAAGCTCCCAAGAACAGGGCCTGGCACATAGTTGGCTCTTGATGTGGATCAAAAGACTTCAAGTTTTGGAGTCATAGAGTGTTAAAATGGGTGAAATTTAGATTATTTTCAACTTCTTTGTAAGCTCTCTTTCTGAGCTGACTCATATTCTAGGATTGTTTCTCTGTCAAGTGGGTCAATAAAATCAAAGCCTTAGGAAAAACAAACTCCTCTGCCTTTCCTTCTCTTTCTTATTTTTCCCTCCTCCAAGCCAGAAACCCACACCGATCTATTGGTATGCTGTTAAATGTTTAAAAACTGTGTTTCCAAAAGAAAAGAAGCCCTGATTTGTAGTGCTTGCCAATTTCTGTGGTGTAAATATTCCTGCCACAGTTAATTTCAAGTTACCAGCATGATGTCAGTGGATGTGGAACTGGGAACAGATGTGTACAATCAGCTCTCTCAAGCTATGAGCTGGTTCATGCCAGTTGCACAATGCAGGAATGTGGATCTGGCTTTGAAGGCACACACGTCTGAAACAGGTTCTGAATCTAGCATTTACTAGTTGGACAAATTGCTCTCTTCATGCATCAGTTAACTTATCTGTAAAATGGAGATAATCATAGTAATCATATCACCAAGTTGTGAAAAATAGGCAAATGTATGCAAAAGACTTGTCTGATACATCTAAGCATTCGGTTCAAGATACAAAGTATTAGTTATTATAATATTGAAATCACATAATATAATGCTTCTCCCCCTGTTTGCCAAATATTGCAACAGACTGCTAGTAAAAATAAAAACTCACTCACCTCCGAGATGTCTGGGTCATTCCTTGTGACAGTCAGAAGTTGGAAACAAAAACAGATGCTGATGAAGCATGGGAAGTTTGGCCTTTGGGAAAGAAACAATTATTGCCAAGGTGAAATGACCTCCTCTACATTCAAAACAGATTTTTGGCTAGTAGACATTCTTCAGTTATCCCTTAAAAACCTTGAGGAAAATACATAATTTAGGTCATGAAGCAGACTGCATTCTAATGCATGATATAGTTTACAAGTGGAAGGATGACTTTCGTCTTTCCCAGGCGGGAAAGAAAAAGAGTAATGTTTCTGAATGAGGGACACAGATGGGTCACAAAATGCCTTTCACACTCAGTGGACCGGGTGTCTTTGTATCCACAGGGCCTTGTCCGGTGGCTGACATGTGGTAGGAAATAGAGAAGTACTTGCAAAGTCAACACAAATATGCATGGAACACCAACTTTATAACAGTGATCGTGCTTAGCGTAGGGACAAAAAGCAGACACACACCTGGCCTTTGAACAGCTCATTATGTGGTGGAAGAGAAAGGCATGTAAATGAACAACTGCCACTGTGTAACCGTGGTATGCGTAGTATGTCCTGGGGTCACAGCAGCAGTAACAACTCGGTCTGCCTGGGAGTACTGTGGAAAGATTGACATAGGAGACAACATGAACTTGGACTTGAACCCTGAAGAACTTCGTCAGTCCAAGAAAGTGACAGAAACCATCGTGGTAGAAAAAACAGCATCCATGTAGAAGGTCATATTTCAGGATTAGGCGGTGAGTTCTTCATCCCAGTCTCCAGCTCTCCAGCAATCCCTGATTCAGAGATGAAACCAAGCCAGTGATATGCTTATGTGAGGTGATGAAAGGTGACTGACAATTTCAAAAAATTAAACTGACTAAATATTGCTCTGTTTTTTATTATTACGTGTGAGCAATTCTAAACAATGTCAGCGGTAAGCATTTCCCCTCATTTTTGTTTCCCCACCCCTGGCAGGGCCACACAACTTCTATTCTTCTACCTTGAAATGCCATGGAAACCAGGTTCTTTCATTTGGAGGCAGAGCCAAAGTGGGAAGCTTGGGTCCAGTGACGGGGAAGAAAATACTGAAAACAGACCTTATCAGTGCCTTACATTGTCATCACGCACGTCTCATTGTGTACTTCACAAGGTTTCCTCTAAGGCTTTGTTTTCATCATAGTCTGCTTGGCCTCAGTATCAGTTGGGACTTGGTTAGGTTATGCTGCAGAAACGAACAACCTCCAAATATTTGTGGCGTGTAATAACAAAGATTTATTTCTTGTTTGTGCTACATGTCCTTGGCTAGGGGTACTGCTTCGTGTCTTTAAATTTGGGATTCAGGTGGGTGGAGGTTCCACCTCAAATGTGGGCTGCACAATCACCATAGCAGGGAGACAGACCATAGTACTTGGACTGGCCATGATGGCACGACCCCAGAAGGAACACACACCACTTCTGTTCATGTTCCGTTGGCCAAAGCAAGTCATGTGTCTGTGCCCAGGTTAAAGATGGAGGAAACACACAGGTTTTAATGTGGGCTCAAGAGAGTCAATGGTAGAATGTTTGTGAACATCCCAATCACATAACTATGAATGTAAAAATCATTAAGAGGTGCCATTTTGGGGGACTATACTTGGTGGGTGGTGGGGGAGAGGAGAAAATGAAGGAATTTTTCTGTTGCAAGGGCTTAGATACAAAGACACTGTGGGCTGAGGTTTATTAGTAAGGATATAGGCTACACTGATCTAGCAGAGGCCACCAAATACAGTGAGTTAGATGGGGACATGCTTATTTCTCTCCCATATAACACTGCAGAGGCAGGAGGTCCTGAGGGCGGGGCAGCTTTACATTCTCAAGTATAATTTCTCCCTCTGGATCCAAGGTGATCCCTCTAGCTGTCACCATCTCCAGCCAGCAGGAGAGGAGAAAAGAACCAGGGGAATCCATGTATATTCTTTTTAGGAGCACACTACTTCTGTCCCCATGTCATGGTCCAGGAATGAATCACATGGCTTCAATTGGCTGCAAGGGAGGCTGGGAAATGATGACGTATTTGGGCAGTCATGTGCCCAGCTAGGACACTGGCCTGTGGGAGAAGAGATTTCCGAGAGCATTCTATAGTCTGCCACACAAGAAGGACAAGGGCAGAATTAGAGAATGCAAGATTGAGAAACCGCAGGTCTCCACCTGAGCAAGCAGCACTGACACTCTGTAGTAATCCATTTTCACCCTGCTAATAAAGACATACCCAAGACTGGGTAATTTATACAGGAAAGATGTTCAATTGACTCACAGTTTTGCAGGGCAGGGGAGGCCTCAGGAAACTTACAATTATGGCAGAAGGAGAAGCAAAGGTGTTTTTCTTCACATGGCAACAGCGAGATGTGCCCAGCAAAAGGGAAAAGCTCTTTATAAAACCATCAGCTCTTGTGAGAACTCACAATCATGAGACTAGCATGAGGGTAACTGCCTCCTGTGAAATTATCTCCCACTGTGTCTTTCCCATGACACATGGGGATTGTGGGAACTACAATTCAAGATGAGATTTGAGTGGGGACACAGCCAAATCAAATCATGCCCACAGTCTGGATGTGTGGGAGGCTGGGAAGTGTGGAACTGCTCTTCACTTTATGTCCTGGGGGTACTCCCAGTAGGCAATGACCATCCCCTTGCCAGTGTTCACTAATGTTCCTCTGTGCCCTGAGCCTCTGCTCAGCCCTCTTCCGCAAGCCCAGCTCTTAAGGCCAGGCATCTCCTTCCAACACCCCTGGCCATAGATAAGCCTCCACCTCCCATCTCAGCAGGAAGAACAGGGTCACCTTGAACAGAGATGCTGACGTGGGTAATACGATCAAGGTGTAACCAGGCATTTGCTTGAAAATGGCCCGCTGTGGCAGATCAGTGGTGCCCACCTTACTCTGGTTACTGAACAACAGATGCCAGAGACATGTGTCAGCTACAGTATTGGGACACCTTCAAGTGGTTCCTTGTGGTGAGGCTCAGCAGGAGTGTGGGATGGAGGAGTAATTGGAGACAAGGGTACAGACAAATTGAACTCAGTTTGAGAAGGACCTTGCTGTGGACTGAACTGTGTCTTCCTGCCAAATTCATATGCTGAAGCCCAATCCCCAATGTGGTTGTGTTTAGAGACAGGGCTTTTAAAAAGTAATAAAGGTTAAATGAGGTCATTAGGGTTGGATCATAGTCCAAGTGCTTGGGGCCATATACAGAAGAGGAAGAGAGAGTTTGCTCGAACTGTCCATGCACAGCCACTGAGGAGAGGTCATGTGAAGCCACAGCAAGAAGGAAGCCTTCTGCAAACCAGCAAGGGGGCCCTCTCCAGAAACCAAGCTGGCCATAATCTTGCTGTTGGACTTCCCTGCCTCCAGAACTATGAGAAATACATTTGTGTTGCTTAAGCTCTTAGTCTATGGTATTTTGCAATAGCAGTCTGAGCCATGACAGGCTGTGTGCCTCTTGTAAAATAGAGTGAAAATTTCATGTTAGAGAAAGTGGGTCCCAGTCAAAGGTGCTAAGGCTGGACCGACATATGCTCAGACTATGTTAGAAACAGGTGGTTCTGGATATGGAGTGAAGAGAATTTGGAAGTAGAGAAACTAAAGCTAAAGGAGTTCAGTCAGGAGGGTCTAGCATGAGTCTTGGCAGAAACCAAAAATGTTGAACAGGTCATAGCAATTAGGAATAAGGACCCAATGAAGAGGGATGGAATTTTGAGTCACTTAGTAGTTACAATTGTCTGAGCCTCTTGCTAAAAAAAAGCGAAGGGTTGAAGATGATTGTCTGAACCCAAGAGAAGATAACCGGGTAAATGAAATCTTTAAGAAAATGCAACATACTGGAGAAGGAGTTTGGGGAGATTATGAGTTAGTGAGCAGCCCTTCTACAGGGCAGGACCCTGTGTAAGGTATGCTAGTAAGGATACTTAGAAAGAATGCAGGCTAAGTGAGGATGAGATACATCTCTGCTTCCCAAGCCTCTAGCACTCCAGCTAGAGGCCTGCTGTTGGCCTTCAGCACATGCTTGTTGAATTTAATTGAATTAAAACTCAAGGTAGGTCTGGCATGGTGGCCCATACTTGCCAGCTCATCTACTCAACAAGGAGGCTGAGGCATGAGGATGGCTTGAATCTGGAGCTAAAGGCTGCTAGTGTGTGCGAATAGCTGCTGCACTCTAGCCCGGGCAACGTCAAAACAAAACAAACAAAACTCAATGTGCCGTATTGAGACAAGGTCCGATTTCAGTCTGTGAGGGAAAATAAACCCCTTGTCTGTAAGCAGCATTAATCTGTTAGTTCCAGACCTGCAGGATAGCAAATTTGTCTTTGAAAGGGGGAAATAAATAGAAGGAAAAGAAGAAAAACGAACACCTCCTCTCTTTCCAGAGAGGGAATATTCTCTCCCATTTGGGTTTCGCACGTGTGTGGATGGAGGTTGGCTCTGAGATGTTCCATATTTCCAGCTCTGACAGCTGTTGGTAATAGCTCTAGCTCCGGTCCCCTGGAATCCACTTCCCTGCCTGACCTGGCCTGACCCTGTGCTGATTGTCAGCTCTTCCCAAACAAGCAGTCTCAATGACGATAAGCATCTCCTTGGAAGGAGGAGCTTCGAATGAAAATAGTTTGCAGTAACTATTTCTGTCCGAGCCTTTGTGTGGCCGCCATATGAAATTGTAAGTCCGTTAAAAAAACCTCTTGCTCAGGTTAGAGTTCTTTCTTTTATCCTTTTGACTCCTGCAGTGTTGGTGCTCTGGCTGGGAAAACAGCAAAACCCAGCCAGAGACGGCAGGGCCCGAGTCACTGGGTCACCATCAGGTGAAGGAGCTGGAGGTGTGGGGCCCACTGGGGTGGCCTGGAGACCATCGACTCCAGCTGTCAGGGCTCAGTCCTCTCTTAAGGACAGTGCTGGCAAGTAATGACACTGTTGCCAAGGGGTATCAGACTCGAATGCATCTTAAAATGGATCTCTCTCCTGCAACTCACATATTGTTCAGATGTTAATGTGAATGGTGTGTGTGTGTGTGTGTGTGTGTGTGTGTGCGTGCACGAATGTGTTAGCGGGAGGGGGATGCTTATATTCTCAAAAGATGTTATAGCATAAAACAATAATAGAATCACAGATCTAGAGAAAACGTTCCGGCTTGCCATCTTCATTCTATAATACCATTTCACATCTCCAGCCAGTGCATTGGAGTGTGATTCTGTGCTAAGTACTAGGAATGCAGAGCTCAGGTGTGGCTGAGGGGCAGGAGGGGTAGACGTAGTCAGAAAGCTAACATTTGTTAAGCACCCATGGTATTTTGAACACAGTATAAATTATCTTGAGGCTACCATTTCATAGAAACCACAATGGATTTTCCAGATACTGTGCTAAGCAGATAAATGTATATTGCTTTTAACGTTCCTAAGTGAACCCACGAGGGAGCTATGCATGGTTTTCATTTTACAGGTGAAGAAACTGAGGCTCAGGATAAACCACTTGCAGGAGTCACACAGCTGCTCAATTCTGAAGCTCACATCCTTAGCCAGTACACAGTACTGCTTCCTTGCCTCTGAAAGAAGGTTAACGATGCTTCCTTTGCAGAGCTGAAGATCGTCATTCATTCAAAGATCGCTTTGAAGATAATCTGATGATGTATTTGATGTGCTTGGCATGGGGCTGGCACATGGCAGGCCCTCATTACGTGGTGTTCTTACTGAAAGGTGATGTCAAGCTTAATCCGACCCAGGACCCAGGCCTCTGGAGTGGGGGCCTCTCGGGGGTCAGCCCTTCAACCTCTGTCCCTCCCACCAGGGCAGTTGCTCTCTTTCCACATCGCAATTGCCTTCTCTGTCATTCCATGTTAAAAGAAAATGAAAACCAGGCCTCATCTCAGAGTTATGACAGCTGGGGCTTTATCTTTTCCATCCCTGTGTCTGCAGAAGGGACTGGAATGGTGCAGCTGTTAACAAATTGTTGCCGAACTGAACTGCGCACCCTCTCAGCCTTGTCAATAACCGAAGGTTTCCTCTCTCTACCACTGAATTCACTGCTCAAAGCAACTAAACAAGGCACCATCTTGTCCTTGCATTAAGCCCAAGTGGTGGACATTCTCACCCTTATTTTCATATCTGAGTAAACTGAGGCTGGGGGTCGTGCCTGGCAATTGATTGTCCAGCATGGAAAACAGCCTTTGCAAGACACTGTGCAGGGAGCAGAAGCACCTTTTTATTCTGTGGGTGGCAAGAGGCAGTCAGCAGGGTGGGGGCCTGGAGCCCGTCTCCGAGCCCACTTCAACCTCGGCCGCTCTCACCCACTTCTGTGGTCTGCTAAATTGCTCCAATGTGTGCTCTTTGGCAGCAGCCCTGAAGACCACCCAGGCGTTGAGGCAAATGCAAAACGCAGCCCCAACCTCAGCCCAAAGCCGGTATCTTTTGGAGCCAAGCACGCCCTGTGGTCTCTCTCAGTGCTGGGTTCTCTTCTAGGTGAGCTCCTGGCAAGTAGAACCACGAACACCATCACTCACACCAGAGGAGGAATCTCCGGGGCCAGGGCGAATCTGATGGCAACCCCTACAGGCTGAGGATACTCAACACCTTCCTGGCACCCACTGGGGTGTCTGTGTTCCTGGAAATGCAGGTGGCCCCAGTTCATGCAACTGTTGTCTTCCTGCAGAGCCGGGTGAGAAAATTGATGATTGTAAGTCAGGAAGATTTTTAATTTATAAGGGAACTTATGCTTTTTTTTTTTTTTAATTTTTTAAATTTTTATTGCATTATAGGTTTTGGGGTACCTGTGCAGAACGTGCAAGATAGTTGCATAGGTACACACATGGCAGTGTGTTTTGCTGCCTTCCTCCCCTTCACCCACACTTGGCATTCATCCCCAGGCTATCCCTCCCCAGCCCCCCCCGCTGTCCCTCCCCCATTCCCCCCAACAGTCCCCAGTGTGTAGTAGACCCCCTCCCTGTGTCCATGTGTTCTCATTTTTCTCACCCACCTATGAGTGAGTATATGCGGTATTTCTAACTTATGCTTTTCAAGGTATCATCCTGAAATCCTTTTTAAAAGAATTCCCACCCTAATATTCCCCTCTGTATAAATCCTAATATGTATACAGTATTTTGGATTTGCTTTGTGTCATATTTAGTTGCTGTGCCCAGATGAGCCCCACAGATCACGAGGCAGAGGACCTCTGTGTGCAGTTTAGCTTTTCCCTTACTAGCTGTGTGGCCTTGACCTTGGGAGAGCCATCTAACCTCTGAGACTTCCTCTTCAGAGGTACAATGCATTTAAAATGACGGTAAACACACAATACCACACAATCAGGGAGTGTCAGGGGAGTACATTTCGTGACATTATTAAATGTTATTTAATAAATAATGTTTATTAAACATTCAATAAATGTTAGTGTTGGGGGAAACAGGGGGATTTATAGTTTTCTTTTCAGCAAAATTGAAATCTGACCTGATCTGCTTGAGTTGTTGACAGTGTAGATCACTGGGAATATTAAGATATTATTTATTCATTCATGCAACACATTTTTCTGAGTGTCTATTAGAAAGTGTGCATTCTATTTAGAAATAAATAATTGCAACACCATTTGGTCACTGTTTGAATGGAGGTAAGCGTAGAGCACAGTGGTTATGGAAAGTGTGTCTTATTTCCCCAGGGAAGTGGAACTGGCTTCTCAGAGCAGGTGTGCATAATGGCTAATGGATATTGAGTTCTAACTGCGTGCCAGATGCTGAGTCTGCCTGGCTGATGAGCCCGGGAGGAGGGTGTGGTCCGAGGCAGAAACAGCACGGATAAAGGCGCAGCGGAATTACAGAGAGCACGTCCAAGGAAGATTCTGTGGTTAGGATTGAATTATTAATAACAGAACTTTGCCACGGGATTGCAGGAATGACTCTTCTGTGGATCGATCCAGCGGCGCCTCTGACTCTTACTTCTGTCTGTAGCCTAGAGACTGTGAAGCAGGGTGGGAGTGCTTCCCAGTGGGGGCGTTGGAAACTGTGGGGCAGCACTTTTTGGCTGTCACTGCCATGAAGCGCAGTACTACAGGCACTTGACGCCCGGGGCTCAGGGTGGTTAAGTGCCCTGCAATGCTCAGAGTCGTCCCACACAGTGAAGGATTGGCTTGCGCAGAATCCCAGCGCACCTCCTTCAGGCCACGCTGTGTAGTCCTTGTCTCTCTGACCTCTCATTGTACCTGGTGTGTATTGGGCACACCAAAGTGTGTGGAACTGGATTAGAAATTCTTGGGAAACCAGTGGCTGACCCCTGACCATCCAAATCAACTAAAATGTTCTAAATACCATAGGTGACGTTTGGCCTCAGAATCATTGTTTTCTTTCCTGATTTAGGGTAGCAGAGTTGGTGAGAAAAGAATTTTATTCAGTTACCTGGTTATCTGGTTGGGACAACTTCATTCTCTGGGTACCAAAGTGCATTGATTCTATAGCCTAAAGATTTGCCAAAAGTGGTTACCACTCTTTCGCTCTCAGCTACTGCTCTGGTTTGGGCCCCTTCCCTGCCTTTTGGGGTTCTAACCACGTTTCATTCCAGGCACCTCTACTCCACTCTCGTGTGTTTCTACAGCACAGTGCAATTCTCTCTCTTCCTGCTCTTCCTGATACCTCTAGGACCAAATTGAGGCCCTGGGGTTCTGGGCCTGTGCCCTGTCCAGGTTCTTCTAGAAGGAAGCCCAGTGGTTGAGGGCACAGCCTCAGGAACCAGGCTGCTGAGATCCCTTCCCTGCTCTGCCACTTCCTGATTATGTGGCACACTGTATAGTTCACTTAATCTTTCTGTGGCTCAATTTTTTCCATCTACAAAAGCCAGCAGCAATAATTATAATTAATTATGGCAGCAATAGGATGATTTGATGCATTCATTTGTGTTTAAAGCACACAGAAGTGTCTAAGTGGGTATCATTAAGATTTTTTTTATGCCATCGACCCCTTCTCAGAGTAATAAGTTAAATGTATAAAATGAAATGTATAGCATTATAGAGGAAATCACTTCTGTTGAGAAATGATTATCAAAATGTAAAAAAAAAAATCCTCATCTCACTTATGATATAGAAATATATGTGTTTTGTTGAGGTGTTAAATAAGACCTAGTGGTAGGTTGACTATGTATTGCAGTTTCAAAGCAGCAATGGATGCAAACACTGTTTTGAGATTCTGCAACAACCCTCATAAAAAATGGAAACATTAGTTCCTTCCAGTGATGAACCCACAGGTGGAAACATTGCTAACACTACCGTGGTTTGTTGCCTACATTGAAGAATAGAGAACAATCTCAATCTAAGTTAGAGATTAGTAAAATATGTACATAACTTTTGTTCTCCTTCAGGTTCATGGATCCTTCCTTAATTCTTGAATCCCACGAGGAGTCTGTAGACCTCAGTTTAAGAACTCCTTGAATAGGGCATACCTAACGATGCCAACCAGGTAAAAGCAAGGTGGCCAGTTCAGTACCAGCAGAATCCAGGAGGGCAACATGAATGAGGAAAGTGGGCAGTTGTAAGAAAAACTCAAGCCTGAGAGGCTGAGCAAACACAGCAGGGCTTGAGTTATTTAGCCTGCAGGTAATTTGGAATAGCTACAGATGCATTTGTTAGCCTCTTCCAGGGAGGGTGGAAATTAAGGCATGGGTAATAGTCCTCTCTCTCCACTTTGAATTTGACATATTGTCAAGCGGTTCAGCATTTGTTATACACGTCTGCACTAAGGACGCCAAACCTGCTCATTCCTGGGTCTCTGAGGACTGGCGTCTTTCCCAGTTTTGCTGTTGTGCAAAGCAGCGCGTCCTTCCACATCTTGGGCCTGGATACACATATGTCCTTCTTGCCAGATGCCTGGACGCTTCTTCACTCCAGTAACTCTAACTGGTCCTCCAGATCCCACTCCAGAGTCTCTTGTCCAGAAAAGTCCCTAAATATGGCTTCTGGGGTTGGGCCAGCCTGGCCTCTCTCAGTGATCACGGACCTCCGGTGGAGTGAGCATCACACTTCTCTAACACCTGTGTGTCTTCCTATTCCTTCCCTAATTAAAGTAAGCCTATGTTGAGGACACTTAGCGAATGGCTTTTTGAAGGAATGAGTGCATTGAATGAATAAATTAAATGATTTAGAGAACATGACTTTTTTTTTTTTTTCCGAAATGGATTCTTGCTCTATTGCCCAGGCTGGAGTGCAGTGGCCTGATCTGGGCTCACTGCAACCTCTGCTTCCCAGGTTCAAGCAGTTGTCTTGCCTCAGCCTCCCAAGTAGCAGGGATTACAGTTGCCTGCCACCACGCCTGGCTAGTTTTTTTTTTGTATTTTTAGTAGAGACAGGGTTTCATCATGTTGGCCAGGCTGGTTTAGAACTCCTGACCTCAAGTGTTCCATCTGCCTCGGCCTCCCAAAGTGCTGGGATTACAGGTGTGAGCAACCTCGCTCTGCCTAGATAACATGACTTCTAAGATGCTTTTCAGGAGATTATTGAAGGGATGGATCTCTCAGTATCTGACGGGCTTAGCACTTGCTCACAGACCTGGCTGGTACAGTGGGGCACAGCCATCATTTGAGTTTGATGAGTGTGAAATATGACTGTGAAATAATGATATTGCTTTCAGATTCCCACATCAAATTCCTTTGATAGTCTCTATGAGGCAAATCTTCCCCCTCTGAGGGTGGATTTGATTTTTTTAAAATAGACATAATTCATTCAGAACGGCGTCTTATGAATAAGATGAGAGAACAAGATCAGAAATACCATTTTTGGCTCCCCGAAATGAAACGGAGGCCTGTCTGTGAGGTAATAAAACTGATTCTCTCACTTGGCTTGTAAACTAGCTGGGAAGGTAATTTCCAAGGAAACATTCCAAACATGCCTTGAGCAAAAGCAGCATAATTAGAACAAGCCTCTGGCTCAGTAGCTGAGGAGGAGAACGTCTCTGAAGGACCAGCTCTCGCTTGGGAGGGTTGGGTCTGGTATGCTGCTTTAAAAGATCAGCCTCATTTATCTTATAAAACAAACCTAGCATTTGCAGAGGACTTACATTTTCTAGGGACTTGAGCCTTTATTATCTCTTCAGACCTCACAGGAATTATACAAAATATTAGCGGTGAGTATTATCAGCCCCATGGTCAGGTGAAGACACAGAAGACCAGGGACCTGATGATTTGCCAAAGGTCACAGAGCTAGAAGGAGGGAGAGGCCCCTGACACTTGCCCAACCTCCATCACGAAGGAGACATGAAGCGTGCAGGCACACGCGTGAGAGCCCAGGCGGGTGCTTCAGTGTCTGCAGTCGTCTTCATTGAGGTGAAAGGGTGGTTGTGCCAGTTTCCTAAGGATCTGCCCTGTGTTGCATTTCTCATGCTGACCCTCTCCTGGAGATGTGACAGAGGACTGCATAGCAACATAGACCATGAGCCAGATGGCCTGAGGTGGCATCCTAGCTCTGTTACTATCCAGCTGTGTGGCCTTGGGCATGCCATTTCCCTTCTTCACACCTCAGTTTCCTCCTCTGTAAAGGACACATAACCAGTGACAGAGTGTTGTAAGTAATGTGTTAACTATGTAAAGTATATGAACCATGCCTGGTCCATAGCAAGAAGATGCAGTTAGTTATTATCTGATTTGAACGTCTCAAGAGCCATGAGATGTCTGTAGTGTTATCCTCCATATTACGCATGGGAAAACTGAGATGAAGGAATTTGAAAAGAAGGAAGAAGTAAGTGTGAGTGGAGAAGAGGGAATGTTTCGGAAGTGAGGAACAGTCCAGGTGAGTAAAGCAGCATAGTTTGTTTAGATATAAAGTGTTCAGAGGCACTTTTCCAAGCAGGGATCAGCTATAAAGTTAGAGGTACTTTACCAAGCAGGGATTCCCCAAAGTAACCAGATAATTGAATTTTTCAGGTCTCTTTGGGTTGTAAGTCATAGAAGACCCAATTTCTGGTGATTTTAAGCATCTGTCCACTATTTTTCTTTACCTCCCTGCTCTTGGCTTACTTGTGAACAGAATATAGCTTTCTTCCCCCATTGAGTTTAGGCTTTGACAGTGAGACTTGTTTTGGCCAGTGGAATGTGGACAGGTGAAGAAGTGGAAGGCCAGGGACTTGGTGATTTGCCAAAGGTCACACAGCTATGTGACAGTTCCAAGCTGGGGTCTTTAGAGGAAAGTGTCTACCAGCTCTTTGACACTTCCTCTTATCACCACGAGAAGAGCACTCATTACTTCAGTCTTGGTTCTGCAACAAAGACCAGTGAAGAAGACCTGAATGTAACCTGATCCTGGGGGCCCGCCAGGCCCAGCTCTCCTGAGAGTACCGTATAAACAATTTTGTGATACATTGTTTACCACGAAATTTACCACTGAAATTTGAGAATCATTTGTTACGCAGTATTATCACAAGAACAACAGGAAAGCCTGACTAATACACAACACAACCTAGCTTATGGGGAAAAATATTGGCCATGTAACAGGTCTGCTGTATCAGGGACTCAAATTATGTTGCCTTTCTCCAACTATCTACCCATTCATCTGTTCACTCTTCTACCCCTCTATCCATTTGACTATTTATCTATCCATTCGCCACCTATCCATTCATTTGTCTACTTATAGATCTATTTTTCCACACATCCTTCCATTTGACTATCCATTCTTCTACCCCCTATCCATTTGACTATCTATCCATTCTCCACCTATCCATTCATTTGTCTACTTATAGATCTATTTTTCCACACATCCTTCCATTTGACTATCCATTCTTCTACCCATCCATCCGTTTGATGACTTATCTCTCCATTTTTCAATTCTGCCTGCACTCTGCTTTTCTGTATGTTCTGACCTCATTCCCTTTTTATGGAGGCAAATGTTGTGCATTTGTTCAAATGTAATTTGTAGAACACTCTTCTGATGAGGTACTCTGGGAGAAAGATTCCATAGTCTAATAGATTGAGAAAGAATGTATGCTGTATTTCAGTTTTAGAGATTCACAGAGCATTTATTGGCAAACAAATAACATAAAACCAAAACGATGAGAAGTTCTGCTAGTAGAAAAACCTTTAACATGATTTATTAATACTTCATGCAGTACTTCCCAAGCTTATTTGACCATTAAAAACTGTTCTGGGCCGGGCACGGTGGCTCAAGCCTGTAATCCCAGCACTTTGGGAGGCCGAGGCGGGTGGATCATGAGGTCAAGAGATCGAGACCATCCTGGTCAACATGGTGAAACCTCGTCTCTACTAAAAATACAAAAAATTAGCTGGGCATGGTGGCGCGTGCCTGTAATCCCAGCTACTCAGGAGGCTGAGGCAAGGAGAATTGCCTGAACCCAGGAGGCGGAGGTTGCGGTGAGCCGAGATCACGCCATTGCACTCCAGCCTGGGCAACAAGAGTGAAACTCCATCTCAAAAAAAAGAAAAAAAAAAAAAAAAGAAAAAACTGTTCTGGCTGTCAAAATCTATTGACAGTTTTTTGATATACACTTGTGGGGAAATGGTGGTGTGAACTGACTTGGGAGACAGGATACTTAAATTTATTTTTTGGCTTTGCCACAAAGGTACTCTGCACTATCTCAGGGAACTCACCTCCCCTTTCTAGGTCTTAGAGCCCCATTCACAAAGGGAAAGGTTAGGTTAGTTGGCCTTTTAAGAGTCTACTGGGATCAACAATCTGTAATCCTAGCAGTTCATCATATTTCAGGAAGTAGGGGTGATACAGCCTGAAAAAGGATGGCGACTGTTGGCCAGGGAAGCACCATCTGGAACCATGGAGACTAATCAATCAGTTTTTTACTTAAATTTAAAACACAGTGGTCCAACACATTCAGAGTCAAGGATGGCGAGGATATGGCAGTGGCAGGTCTAGTGTATTCACCTTGCCCATGGCTATGGAGACTTAGTCCTTGATTCCTGAGCACGCTCTGCGTTTCTACCCTCTGCAGGTGGCACAGAGGATCCCTGTCTCCCTTGCCCATGGCTATGGAGACTTAGTCCTTGATTCCTGAGCACGCTCTGTGTTTCTACCCTCTGCAGGTGGCACAGAGGATCCCTGTCTCCCTTGCCCATGGTTATGGAGACTTAGTCCTTGATTCCTGAGCACGCTCTGCGTTTCTACCCTCTGCAGGTGGCACAGAGGATCCCTGTCTCTTATACCTGTGCTCTGTCTCCATTCCCATGAACTCCTCGGTCCTTTAAACCTCCTGTATTCCATCCCAACCCCACTCCCCTCTTCCTCTTGTGCTCAGACTCTGCAGTGGGTTGTTGGTTATTCTCAGTGATGTTCAGGTTCAGTTCAGCCGCTGAATGGGGGAGGAGAGGGCGCTTTGAATCCTGCATTAGTCCGGACGCTTTTGGTGGCAGAAACAAAACCCTGACTCAAGCTGGCTTAAACAATAGAGAATTATTATCTCATATAGCAGGAATTCCAGGGGGCAGGCAGAGCTGAGGCTGGTTGAATTAGCCATTCAACAATGGCATTTGGGAGCAGTTTCTCTATCTTTTTGCTCTGTCATCGTTAGCTGGCTTCTTTCTCAGGCTTGTAACAATATGGTGGCTGCAGTTCGGAGCATCATATCTGAACGTGAAAAGATCTAGAGGAAGAAGGGCTCCTTTTCTCTCTCTCTTTTTTCTTCCTGTGGTTCTATCCTAGAAGGAAAGACATGTCCTGCAAAAGCCCCTAAGCTACCACCCATCCTAGAAGAAAACTCACGTTTCATTAGCCAGAATTGGGGATCACCATTCCTTAACCAATCATTGGCAGGGAGAATAGAATTCCTCTTAGATCAATAAAGCTCATCCCTGGAGCTGGAAATGAGATCGACCACCACTGATTTTGGTGTAGGAGAGAAAGAACAAACCTGAGTTTTGTCTGGAAGGAAGACGGGAGGAATGAACGCTGGGTAGGCAACCAACAGTAAGATCTTTTTTTTTTGAGACGGAGTTTCGCTCTTGTTACCCAGGCTGGAGTGCAATGGCGCGATCTCGGCTCACTGCAACCTCTGCCTCCTGGGTTCAGGCAATTCTCCTGCCTCAGCCTCCTGAGTAGCTGGGATTACAGGCACGCGCCACCATGCCCGGCTAATTTTTTGTATTTTTTTAGTAGAGATGGGGTTTCACCATGTTGACCAGGATGGTCTCGATCTCTTGACCTCATGATCCACCCGCCTCGGCCTCCCAAAGTGCTGGGATTACAGGCTTGAGCCACCATGCTCATCCTCAGTAAGATCTTCAGAGTGGAAAGGGGAAGGGAAGAGGCCTTTGGAACAATCTGGTCTTAATTAAGTCTCTCAACTACAAATATCAACCTATTGCTAGCACTTCTTTTGTATCCTGTTGTGCTAAAAAAAAATGTTAGTCTCCTTCCTATTCCTGAGTTATATGATAAAAGACCTTCTCTTGCGTTAGCATCTATACTGCCAGGCTCCAGGAAAGGAGGTGGGAGAGGAAGAAAGCTCAATCTGCTTTACTTTAATTACTCTATTTATGCCACCTATGTTTTCTGCATTTTAACAGTCTTACTCACTTCCCGTCTGGAATAGCCAGTCCCTTTCTGGTATGATGGCCCTTAGCTCCCAATGGGAATGAGGGCAGCAGGGTTCTTATGCCAACAAACTGTATGCTGTGCAAAGTGGCTGTGTGGTACACATTTCCAGCTTTAGGGAGGAGCCCATGAGAGATTCTGACCTCCACCACTGCTTAGAAATGGAATCTTTTTTAGTCCCTCCTCTAGAAATGAAACATTAGGCAGATGATTTAAACTCCTCCTTCCTCAGTCTGCTTCTCTGTTAACACAGAGATAATAAGAATCATTGCCATTTCATAGAATTGTCATGAAGATGAATGGATAAAGAGTACATAGGTGACTTTAGTGCCTCATGCAGGGAAGCTAATAGTGATTGATTGTTGTCATTTTTATGATTCTAGAAATACAGCTATTATTATGATGTCATTTAGACAAGTCCCAAAGTAGCCAATGGTGCCAAGTGGATGGCCCCAATGCCACCGAGAGCAGGCTTTTCTCTTCCTGGTGGCGCTCTAGCGGAACTCCCCATCCTGAGGGACACAGCTCTGCTGCTTGGGGTAGGGAGGGAAGCCAAGAACTCAGCTGACATTTGATTTAGCAGCGACTTGGGCTGCCACATACGCTTTTGGAAAATTTCTTGCTCCCCCTCCTGGAGCATATTTTGGACGCCTACTTGTCATATTGCAAAGTGGATGTGACAAAACAATCTGGGAGCTCGCTGACAATGATTCCTTCATGCTGAGGCTTGGAATCTCTTGGCTCAGGGTATGCTGTCAGGCTCAGAAACCCTGGCAATGAAGGCAGTCTGAAAATGAAACCCTGCCTGGTAGGATGGGTAGAGGCAGGGCAGGGGTGGGGACCTGTGCTAAGCCAGATGGACCTTTTCCTTTTGGGTCCCAGCCCAGGCATTTCACAGTTCTCCCTCCATAGATGGCAGGTGGCTTCCCAACCTTGGAGGAGTGGGGGGAAAAAAAAGCAACAGATAATTGTAATAGTGCACATTTATTAAGCCTTGTAATAATTTCCTGGGGTCATTGTAACAAATTGTCCCAAACATGGTGGCTTAAAATAAATTTATTCTTTCATACTGCTGAGTGGCCAGAAGTCTGAAATCCAGATGTTCACAGGGCTTTGCTTCCTCCAAAGGTTGTAAGAGAGAATTCCTGCATATTCCAGTTGCTGGTGGCTCCAGGCATTTCTTGGCTTGGGGCTGCATAGCGACAATCTTCGCTTCTGTCTCCTTCTAGTGCTGTGTTTGCCATATCCCTTTCTATTCCTAAGGACATTTATCACTGGATTTAGGGTCCCTAATCACCCCTAATTGAGGATGATCTCATCTTGAGACTTTTAACTTAATTTCATCTACAAAGACCTTTATTTCCACCTAGTGACACCTTCATACATTCCGGATGGACATATATTTTGTGGGGCCCACATTCAACCTGCTACAAGGCTCTTCTGTGTAGCAGGTTCCAGACTGAGCATGTACAACCAAACGCCATCCACACAGTCTATCCTGCTTTTAATCCCCTTTTTAAGGTTAGGGGTCTGAGCTGTCCTAAGCATGATCCATGATTATCCCTTTTATTTCCGACATGGCCCTATGTGATAGAAATTTCTTAACCATAATTTTCATAAAACTGTAATAGAAGTTTATTTTGAGATGTTAGTATATTATGTACTATGCATTTCTGTGGCATAGATGTTGTGGATATATTTAAGTATTTGGTTACATAGTTTCACAATAAATTACAATACTGCAGGCTCTAGGACTGAATAGGAGACTGAAAATAAAAAGAAATTTCTTAACCCTTATTTTACAGATGAAGATGCTGAGGGATACAGAAGTCACATAACTTGCCCAACAGCTAGTAAGAAAGTTCAATACTCAAGCTTCGATTGTTCTCACACTAACAGCATAGAAAGAGATAATTCTCATTCCTTCTGCTACCTTCTCAAAAAGATTTGCTGACTAAATAACACTTTGAAGATGAGTCAGCATGTTTTCATCTCCCAAGGAGCTCAGGATTTTCTTCCTCCTCCTACTTCCTGGTAGGAAGAAATCCTAACACTGTAGCCAAGATTACAGAGTGTCCTCGGAGGCAGGGTCACAACAGCCCCAGCTGGTCCACACTGTAAGAAGTATGTTTTCAAGGGGTGCTTCCCTTAGTAGAGCTGTGAATTTGATACAGGCTAGAAATACCTTCACCCCTGAAGGCCAGAACTGTCAGCCAGGGACTCTTTGGGAAGAATGCTGATCCATGTGGCAAATCCAGTGAGTCCTAGTTTTTCTGTATAGGTCACAGAGACACTAAATGCAGGAAGCGAACTATAATTTATTGATCATTCACTGGATGTCACACTCTATGAAAGGTACTTTCAAATAAACGATCCCATTTGGTTCTCAGTTATTATTATCTCCACTCAGTGCCTCCTCTAACACTTGTGGGGCTGGAAGCAAGAGTGCTAATGAAGGCACCAAACCGTGTTTATAGTTGAAAATCCAGCTAACAAATGATGGGTTCCCTAATACACATCTCCAGGCGTAGCCCGTTCTCCACTCACAACAGCTGTCTCTGGGCCACTTTGTGGGCTTCAAGGATATGCACACAAGTAGAAGCTCTACCCAGAAGAGAAAGTCTTCCAGTCTTGGAACCAAGCCGTGTCCATCTGGGCACAGAACTCTGGAGTCTTGTGTACTCAGAGCACAGAGTAGGCATGTTCCCTTGGCCCTTTGCCACACCCCCCTTGTCCATTTGGGAGGGATGTGGCAGGAGGAGGTAGGGATGAGGACCTTCTAAAGACTGAACCAATCCCTCTAGCCTGGCTTAGAAGGCTCTGCCTCTTTTCCTCCCCTGAAAACTAACCAACATTTAGTGTATTAGTTATTTATTGCTGTGTAACAAATACCACTCACCTATTTGGTGATTTAATGCAATGAACATTCACTGTATCAAAATTTCTGTGGTCAAGAACCTGAGACTGGCTTAGCTGGGCCCTCAGGCTCAGGGTCTCTCATGTGTTGCAAAAAAGAGGTCTCTCATGAGGGTGGGAACTGCTTCCAAGCTCACTCACATGGTTGTCAGCAAGATTCAGTTCCTCCCAGGATGTTGAACTGCAGGCTTTGGACCTCTCCATGTGGCAGATCACAACACGGAAGCTGGCTTCCATGAGGGCACAGAAAAGAGAGAGGGCACAGAAAAGACAGAAGTCCTATTCTTTAATGGAATCTCAGAAATGATATCCCATCGGCTGGGTGTGGTGGCTCTTGCCTGTAATCCCAGCATTTTGGGAGTCCGAGGAGGGCAGATCACCAAAGGTTAGGAGTTCAAGACCAGCCTGGCCAACATGGTGAAACCTTTTCTCTACTAAAACATACAAAAAGTAGCTGGGCATGGTGGTGGGTGCCTGTAATTCCAGCTACTTGGGAGGCTGAGGCAGGAGAATTGCCTGAACTTGGGAGGTGGAGGTTACAGTGAGCCAAGATTGTGCCATTGCACTCTAGCCTGGGTGACAAGAGCGAAACTCACTCTCTCTCTCTCTCTCAAAAAAAGTGACATCCCATCAAATTTTGCCACATTCTATTCATGAAAAGCAAGTCACTAAGTCTAGCCCATAATTAAAGGGAGGCAATTATGCACGGGCGAGAGTACTAGGAGGCAGCGATCAGTGGGAGCCATGTGAAAGTTGCCTACTGCAGTGAGTTTAAATAACACACAAGCCCAGGGTCACACAGCATAGTCAAGTCACTCAAACCCATGTCTGACTCTAAACTCCACAGTCTTTCACCAGTACCACTCATGGGCCAAGATCCTTCTTACCTCATACCTGGCCTCAGCAAGCCTCTGAGAATAAAGAAAGGAAAAAGAAAAACAGGAGAGGGAAAGGAGGATGAGGAGCATGAAGAGAAGGAATGTGTTTTCAGGGTCTCATGTCCAGCACGGAGTTGATTGGCCAGAGGACATGATATAGCAATGTCAAAGGCACAGAACCTGGCTCAGAATAGGGCTTCAATACACATAAGCCATTTCTCATCTCCCGTTAATTTTTTTTTGAGATGGGGGTCTTACTCTGTCACCCAGGTTGGACTGGAGTGCAGTAGCATGACCTCAGCTTACTGCAACCTCTGCCTCCTAGGCTCAAGTGATCCTCTCACCTCAGCTTCCCAAGTAGCTGGAACCACAGCTGTGTGTGCCATCATGCCTGGATAATTTTTTGCATTTTTGGGAGAGATGAGATTTCATCATGTTGCCCAGGGCTGGTCTGCAGGCATTCATGTAGACTGTGAACATGTGAAAAAAAGCTTAACATCACTAATCATTAGAGAAATACAGGTCAAAACCATGAGATACCATCTCACACAATCACAATGACAATTATTAAGAAGTCAAGAAACAACAGATGCTTGTGAGGTTGTGGAGACAGAGAAATACTTTTAGACTGTTGGTGGGAATGTAAATTAGCTCAACCATTGTAGAAGAGTGTGACAATGCCTGAAAGATCTAGAGTCAGAAATACCATTTGACCCAGCAATCCCATTACTGAGTATATACCCAAAGGAATATAAATCATTCCATTATAGAGATACATGCATATGTATGTTCATTGCAGCATTATTCACAACAGCAAAGACATAGAATCAACCAAAATGCCCATCAATGATAGACTGGATAAAGAAAATATACATCATGGAATACTATGCAGCCATAAAAAGAAATGAGATCACGTCCTTTGCATGGACATGGATGGAGCTGGAAGCCATTATCCTCAGCAAACTAACAGAGGAAGAGAAAACCAAACACCTCATGTTCTCACTTATAAGTGGAGCTGATTGATGTTACACGTAGACACACAAGGCGTAACAACACACACTGGGGCCTGTTGGTAGTAAGAGGCACGTGGGGAGGGAGAGAGTCAGGAAGAATAGCTAATGGATGCTGGGCTTAATACCTCGGTGAAGGGATGATCTGTGCAGCAAACCACCATGACACACATTTCCCTGTGTAGCAAACGTGTACATCCTGCACATGTACCCCTGAACTTAAAATAAGTTGAAGAAAAAAATAACCTATCTTGGTGTGACCCACTTAGGAAGATCCTTGTTCAGTATTTTCAAACAATTCAAGGACAGAAGGGTTAAAAAAGAGAAGCATCTTACATATTATTAAATGAAAAAGGCAAGGCATGAAACTATGTAGAGTGTAGTTGTGTAAATGAAAAGATCTATGCAAGTATATATGTTGACACAAGCATATAATTTCTTTAGAAGGATAAATAAGAAATTGTCAATAGTAGTTACCAATGGGTAAAAGGAGTTGGTGGGAAGTCTTTGCTTTTACATTTAAAACTGTATGGTTGAATATTTTACCATGTTCATGCATTGCTATTCTTTTACTTAAGAAAGAAATAGGAAAGAAAGAAGAAAAACACCTGAGCACACATTTCAGAAGGGAAATAAAGTCCCCATAAAGTTCGAAGTTTTGGGCTGTATCTTCTCCTCTAGGACTGGAAGAATTCTACAGGAGTTTTAGGTTAAGATCTCTTCTTATGCCAGAGATCTAATTGCAACATTCCTCTCTGTGTTACTGAATTTGTTTTGTTTCTCCAGAAAAACAAAACCAATAGGATATATGTGCATATGTGTAATGAATGAAGAGGTTTATTATAAGAAATTGGCTCACATGATATGGAGAAGTCCAAAGATTATCAGGTGGCAAGCCGGCGACCCAGGAGACCGGATAATGGAAGTTCTGGTCTGGCTTTCAGTGGACTGGGTGACGCCCACCCACATTGGGAAGGGTAATCTTTTCTCTGTCTGCAGATTGAAATATTAATCTCAATCAAAAATACTTTAACAGATAATCCCAGAATAATATTTAGTCAAATATCTGGGCACCCTGTGGCCCAGTCAAGTTGATGCATAAAATTAATGATCACAGCCTCCTCCCGGAAAGAAACATCTAGGCTTCTCTTGAATACCTCCAGTAGAGGACACTCACCACCTTTAAATGAGCTCATTAATTTAGAATGCACTTGTCTTGGGCTAAAATCTGTCTCCTGTGGCTCTCTCCCCTGATCTTAGTTCTATTCATGGAACACAGAGAACTCTTGCTGCTCTATAATCAATTCTCCCCAGCAACCAAAGTCATCTTTAAAGATGTAAATTGTACCGTATTTCTCTTCTGCTTAAACAAATTAGAAAAAAATCCAGATTCTTTATGATGATCTTCCAGGCTGTATGGGATCTAGACCTTGCCAGACTTAAGGGACACCAGCCCCTACCCGAGTCCACCATCACTGAGTCTCAGCCGCACTGTCCTTTTGTTTCTTTCCATGAGTGTGCCAAGCTCATTCTTGCCTTAAGCCTTTGCACTTGCTGTTGTATCTGCCTGACGTGGCTTTTCCCCAGAGTAAAACTCAGCTCTTTCCCTTCATGTGGGTCTCATCTTGTTGAGGGCTCTTCTCTGACCACTCAGTTAAACTACCGGCTTCCTCTGACTCCTGTTCCCAGCCACTTGCTTTCTTCATGGCACTTGTCACTATCTAATATTTTATTATTAGATAATAAATTTATAAATTGCACAGAGCCTGAGCTTGATGCTATATTTCACTGTGTTGTATTTGCTTGTTTGCTGTGTGTCTCCCATACCTGGTGAATGTAGAATTTAGGTGCTGCGAGGGCAGGGATTTTCTGTTTCACTTTCCTTGTTACTGTAACTCCAACATGGAGAACACATCACAGACATTTGATAGAGAGTTGCTGAATAAATGAATAGGTGAAATGTATCCTTTTGTGTTAGCCCTTAAGGTTTGTAGATGGCTGTCAGGTCTTCCTGGGCCTCTTCTAAGCAAAACATCTCCAGGCTTCAACTACCCTAGTCAGACATAATTTGGGGTGTCCTTCACTTCTAGGGGGCCTTCGTTTAGAAGTGTTTCAGTTTATTTTCAAATGGGGTGCTCTGAGCTGACAAAATGTTTTGGATGTGGTCTGAACCATAGCAGAGAATAAACATATGTCACTCTCAATTCCTTATCAGTGGCCTCAACGTAAGAGAGAGAATGCCTGATGGCCTCTGATGTTTTGACATGTTTTGTGACTTTACACTTGCTACTGTCTAGAAATTTAGCAACCAGGAACGTTTTCAAAATGATGTGTGCATACATACCATGCACATACATGTGGCACACAAACACACTGCCCCACCTCTGCACTGGTTGTACGCTACATGTGGGCACTGGTCAGCTCAGCTGATATTGAGCAAACTGTATCAGCCCAAGAGATGGGTACCTTTTCTACGTGATCCACAGTGTGTGAGGGCCGTGTTCTATCTGGTCTACTCAGAAATTTTACAGTTTTTCTATTTTCACCTTTTTACAATTCATCTATTCAGAGGGGGTACTTTTCTCAGTTCTCACAATGGAGCTACCCATATTAGCAGCAGCCCTGCAAATGACTTATAGGAGAATGAGCACTAGAATTGGAGGTAAAACATATATTCACATCCTAGGCATCCCTTCAACTAACATTTGTGAAGTACCTGCAATGTGCTGAGGACTATTCTGACATCTTGGGACATAACCAGAGAAGGTCCCTGTTCTCGTGAGTCTCACATGTACATGAGGAAATATGACAAAGGAGTGATGAGATGCTAGACGGGGAATTAAAGTGATCTAGTAACTAGCGGCCGATGGCTACTTTGGGGTGTGTGACCAGGGAAGGGATCTGGGAAGAGTGACGAGTAACCGAGTTCTGAATGATAGGAAGGAGTCATCTATGAGTTCAGGCACAAGTTCCAAGATGAGAATAAGCTTGACCATGAGGAAATAAGAAAGAGAAGGCCCCACCCTCTGGATCAGAGTGAGTGAGAGGAGGAGGAACAGGAGATGAGGTTAGAGAGGTACCACAGGCAGATCCTTTGTAAATTGCCCCGGGCTGGACTTGATCCTCAGGGTAGCGGGCCGCCATTTGCAGGCACCGAGGAGAGAGGTGTGATGAGCTTGGACCAGAAGCAATGGGAAGAAGAAAAGTGTGTTCAGGGAAGACTTTCTGTGGAGCAGCAGGGCCAGCGCCAGTTGGGGTAACCTGGTAAGTCACTTACTCTCTGACCTCCGTCTCCTCATGGGGGATGGGTTTTTGCAATCATTAATTGAGTATTTCGCACATGTCTTCTATCATCCTCAAAACAACAGCTCTGGTATCCCAATTTCATCCATTCTACAGAATTTTTAGAAACACTCAAATAAATGAGGAAACAAGGTAAAATGGTGATACTTGGTACTTACTATATGCCACAGATAGTTTTAAGTGCTTCCCACACTCTGTCAGACAGATAATGTCATAATTAGTCTCCCCATTTCACAGATGAGAAAAGTCAGACCTAGAGAAGTTAAACAATTTTGGCAAGATTACACAATTAATAAGGCTCAGAGCCAGGATTGAAACCCAGCCGGTGCCAATGAGGTGCCAGGGTCTGTGTTCTTGACCGCTATGCTATGTCATGTATATAATCTCTCAAGTGCTGACTATAGCACTTGGACCCTGATAGGCATTTAATTTCTCTCTCTCTCTCTCTCTCTTTTTTTTTTACATTGTAACAGGGCATAAGAACATAACTTTGTCATCAGAATAAATTACCAGCTTGAACAAAGATGATTATGTTTCCTTTGCCAGAGGCAGTGAGCTCAAAAACCTGCCCAGCCATTCTGTGCTGTCGTAGTCATAGATAAAGTATGTATTCCTCAAACCCTATAATTAGGTGTGTTCTAGCATTTGCAGCAGGAATAACATAATTAGTTTATCCCCAAACTATGCAATACCATTAGTATTTTCTATGTGATGTTGAATAGATTTGCTCCAAAGTCACAGCAGAGAACTGCAGGTAAAAGCTAAATTTCAACTTCCTCTTTGAGAGAAGTCGAACCTGGTAATTACTATTTTAAATTCCCTGCTGAAGAAGAGTCAACAAATCGCCTTGGTCGTTAACAGTAACCAGCGAAGGGTCATCCGACAGTCTGCTTAGAATAGTAAAATCGGCACTGGCTTCAGAGTCAGGGGATGTGCATTAGAGAGGATGCTTGGCTACTTCCTAGCATAAAACTCTTGAGAAGGCCAGAGGAACAGTGGCTGCACTAGGGGACATTGTGGTGTCACATGTAGTGTCTGGGGACATGTGGCATCCAGCTTGAACCATAAGGTACAAAGCTGACCAGCAGAAGAGAAAGATGGGACAATCTCAGGTCCCAGATGATGTTTCTGAGGAACTGAATTAACACATTGTGAAGGTGCCTTATTGCAGACATTTTGATGGCAGAGAAAATAAGCCCCATTAGTGTTTAAGCCATTTTGAATGGATGTTTAATTGAAGTTGAAAGTGTGCTAACTGACGTAACAGGCAATCATGAGGCACAATTGATACAGTATATGTAAAACATTTTATGTATCGTCCAAGATAAAGTAATATTAATAGAAAGCGAAAAGTCCAGCAAGTTAGAATTTCTGTGCTTTTGCTGTGACATTTTCTCTACCTGGTAGAGAATAAGAAAATTTTAGACTGTGGGGAAGAAGGCAGGAGAACAGAGTACAGGAAAGCCAAAGATTTTAAGAATCGTGCAGGAATGGGGAATACGTGGTTGGGGGCTATTTTCGGCCCTCTCTGAGCCCAGGACAGACATGGACAATCAAGCACAAAACCCTCTCCATGGCCTGGAAGCTTGCAAAGCAGGGACTGGGGCAATCGTAGACCTCTCCTCATTTGTTTCCCATCTCTTAAGAATCATTGTCCTTCTTTGCCTTAAGTCCAGGGCTTCATATATTTTGTCTATTTAAAAAGTTATTATATTATAGAATTACATGTTTTATAATTGTATAATACATTCTATAATGTTATAGAAAAGATATATATATGTTATATAGGATACACATATTATTGATATTAATATATATTATATACGTAAAGATAGTCATGAGCCGCATAATGCCATTTCTGTCAATGTCAGACAGGATTGTAGCACTGTGTTAGCTATGGTATTTGGAACAGTAGCATGCTCTACAGGTGTGTTGCCTACGAGCAATAATCTATACCATATAGCCTAGATATATAGAAGGCTCTACTATCTGGGTTTGTATAAGTACGCTCTATAATGTTCACACAATGATAAAATCACCTAATGACGCATTTCTCAGAATGTATTCCCATCGCTAAACAATGCATGTCTGTATTTATTCGTTTTTGAGACAGAGTCTCACTCTGACACCCAAGCTGGAGTGCAGAGGTGTGATCACAGCTCACTGCAGCTACAACGTCCTGGACTAAAGATCCTCCTGCCTCGGTTTCCTGAGTAGCTGGGACCACAGGCATATGCAACCATATCCTGCCAGTTTTAAAATTTTTTGTAGAGATGGGGTCTCATCATGTTGACCAGGCGGGTCTTGAATTCCTGGCCTCAAGCAATCCTCCTGCCTCAGCCTCTCAACGTGCTGGGATTACAGGTGTGCACCCTCACGCTGGGACTGCATGTCCGTATTTAATTCTATAATGTACTATGGACTTGTTATGATGATAATTGATGTCCTAGGGTTTACACTTTCAAACAGATTTCTCACTGTGGAAGGAAGGGCTTGGTGTTCCATTAAGGGAATTTTGCACAAGCAGAGGGTTTGGCAGGTAGGATGTAGGACCGTCTCCTTTCTGCTCCCTGAAAACAAATTTCATAGGTGACAAGTGATGGTGAACACAGCCGAGCCCGTTGGAGGATTCTGTGAGCTCTAAGCACAAATTCAGGCTATTAATGTTGCCTCAGAGTCTGCCTTGAAACAGTATTGCCAAGATTGGGGTAGCTGAAAGTGGACTCGACATCTTCTGTCCTAGTTTAACCCCCCAGCTCAACCCTTACAACTTGTTTCTGAATAATGCAGTGTGGTTTAGAAATGAATGGCATTGGGGCTTTTATTCTTGAAAGAAACTTTTTTTTTTTTTGAGACGGAGTTTTGCTCTTGTTACCCAGGCTGGAGTGCAATGGCACGATCTCGGCTCACCGCAACCTCCGCCTCCTGGGTTCAGGCAATTCTCCTGCCTCAGCCTCCTGAGTAGCTGGGATTACAGGCACGCGCCACCATGCCCAGCTAATTTTTGGTATTTTAGTAGAGACGGGGTTTCACCATGTTGACCAGGATGGTCTCGATCTCTTGACCTTGTGATCCACCCGCCTTGGCCTCCCAAAGTGCTGGGGTTACAGGCTTGAGCCACCGCGCCCGGCTGAAAGAAACTCTTTTTGTGATTAGGACACAAAGCAGGAGATGGCTACAGAGTGAATGATTGACTCTATCTGCTTCCCAGTCAGGTAAACTTCTTTGAGACTCGTCTCCCATCTAAAAATTGAGGACAGAGCTCTGTGCCCACCCAACCTGCCTAATGTGCTGGCACAAAAAACTTAGCCACAGTAACCAAGTTTTTAAATCTTTAAAATCTCTGAGGTACTACATTGAGGATAAATCATCTTCAAGCTTAAAATGAACGAGATTAACTAATTCCATTTAGTAGATTCATTCTGCTAAATGGTCATTGGCACCGCGGTCAATTGCAAAAGGGCTAAATTCTTTATTCCTTCCTTTTCTGTATTCACGCTCCATGCAACATGGCTTTGTAGCTCCTCTATCTGAACGGTGGAGTCTTACCCCTTTGCCCTGAATTTGGGCTGGCCTGGTGACATGGTTTGGCTGATAAAATGCGACAGAAGTGGTGGCGTGCCAATTCTGAGCCCAGGCCTCAAGAGACCACGCACGCCTCCACTATATTTTTAGAATTCTTCCAGATTTCATGTAAGCAGGCTTGGGCTAGCCTGGAGGGTGACAACAAGCCTTCCTCAGGTGGCCAGCCTTCCCCTGAGCCAGGAGCTGTCTGCATCTGCAGATATGAGTAAGCTTGATCAAGACCAGAAGAATTGCCCGACTGAACCCATGTTAAATATTATTGGCTTGGGTGGGTATGGTGGTTCACACCTGCAATCCCAGCACTTTGGGAGGCTGAGGCAGGCAGATGGCTTGAGCGCAGGAGTTTGAGACCAGCCTGGGCGACATGGTGAAATCTCATTTCTACTAAAAATTAGCTGGGCATGGTGGCACAAACCTGTAGTCCCAGCTACTAAGGAGGCTGAAGTGGGAGGATCACTTGAACCTAGGAGGTTAAGGCTGCAGTGAGTCCTGGTCACGCCACTGTAATCCAGCAGGGGAGACAGAGCGAGACCCTATCTCAAAAAAAAAAAAAAAATACTGACTTGTAGAATTATAAACGAAATCAATGGTTTAAAATTACCAAGTTTTGGGGTGGTTTATCACATAGCAATAGAGACACATAAACATTTTCAGGAAGCTCACTGCTTTTGTTAAGAGCCAAAGACTAGTTTTAGATATGTGCTTTTGCCAGCCATGCATACAAGTTAGGGTTAAACAAGAAGTCAGAAACTTGTGTTCTGCCAGGATTTATAAGTTCTAGGATAGCCGAGAAATTTCTAGAAAGGTCATGAAAGACATCTATTTAGGAATTTGTCCTCTGGATCTGCCCCCACTCCCGTATCAGTGTATTCAGTTATAATAATGAGGATGTAGTGAAACAGGCATTCTTGTACTGATGAAAATGTGAACAGGCACGATCATTTTTATTCATTAAGTAAATATTTATTAAAATGCACCCTATGGTCAGACAGTGTCACAGGGGATAGTTACAAGATGAAAAAATACAGCTTTGTCCCCAAGAGGCCCACAATTTAAAAAGAATAACAGAAAAAAACTTAATTATGAACCTAGCTCAGGCATAAAAATGAAATATTGGAAAGGAATTTGGTAATATGTATCAAAGTCTTTAAATTATTTTTACTCTTTGGTAGAATGATTTCCCTTCTGAAAATGTATTCTATAGGAATGATCCAAAATGAAGAAAGAGTCTTATTCACAAAATGTTCTTTTCTATATAAAAATATGGGAGAAATGTATTAATTCCCAATAGCCAACTAGTTATGATGTATCTATTAAGCAGAGCATTACACAGCCATGAAAATTGTTTATGAAGAGTCTGTTAAAGTGAAAGTGTTTATGACATATGCTAAGTAAAATGCAAAGTAAAACCAAATCTTTGCCTGGCATTAGAACCATGTAACAAAATACTCCCAAATGTTCCTAGTGGTTTGGATAGATAGCGGGAAAGAAGAAAGGAAACATTTTTGGTAATGCGTTATTTATTAAATACATATGTGTTATGCATCTTACATGCATTTAAAAACTCAATTGCCACAATCCCTTTTGAAGGTAGTTACAATTATTACCTTTCTACACATAAGGAAGATGAGGCTCAGAGAAGTTAAACTACTTTTTCATGCGTGGTGAACTGGTAGGAGGTGGAAGTTGGAGCTGAGCTGAGGAGTATTTGACTCCAAAGACCATTCTCTTTCTGTTAGAGCTGTCAGACACCTACCGAAAAGATTTTGATGATTTTAATTTAAAAAGTTTCCCTTATTGGGATTTCCTAATTTTTCCATAAGTTTCATACCATAAAAATGTTAATGTAACTTAAAAAAAAAAACCACAGTATTCACCTGGTGTGCCTGTTGCTCAGACTCAGAAACTTAGTGTACAATTGCCTATAAGGGACATAGAGGCTCTTTGGAAGGATATCTCTGCTCTCCTGAAATACCTCTTCTTCTGGCTAGAGGATGCCTAAAAATCTTTTCACAAGGAAAAAATCTCCATTTCATAACTAGAAAGAGAATCTTAACATTCCTCAAGCCCAATTCTGGTCTTGATGTTCCAAATCCTTGCCACAGCACTCCCATACGCATATCCACACTCCCCTTTCCAAAGGGGAATTCTCTCTATTGCACGAGGCAGCCCTAGTCCTTGGTTTGGTGAAATCTTCCTTGGATTGAGCAGAAACTTGTCTCCTCCTAATCCTTTCCTTCCATGGATGCTGCTGCTGCTGCTGCTCCTCCTCCTCCTCCTCCTCCTTCTTCTTTCTTCCTTCTTCCTCTTCCCCTTCCTTCTCCTCTTTCTTCTTCTTCCTCCTCCTCCCCTTCCTCCTCCTCTTCCTCTTCTTCTTGATAGCCCTTGTAAGTAGGTTGAGATGAACACTATGTTCCTAGCGGCAGAGTCTCCTGCTACCTACTCAACCCTATTTTTTCTGCCTTAAAAACAGATCTCAATTTTTATTCAGGAGTTTGATGCTCCTAATTAAAGAACACATCTCCCAATCTCCCTAGCTAGCTGGGGCAATTTAAATTCTGGCCAAAAAGTTGTAAACAAAAGCTGTTGGGCAAGAATTCCAAGAAAATTCCTTAAAAGGGGACGATAGCTCATCCTTTCCCCTTCCCCTCGCCCCTCCTGGTTTCTTTCCATTTTCTGACTATAATGGAGAAGTGATAGCTGGAACTACGGCAGCCATATGAGGCAGCCTGGAGGATAGGAGCCAGTGCCGAGGTTGGCAGAGCAGAAAGATAGAAGGAACTTGAGCTTGTGATGTTTGGAGCAGCTATGCACACCTTCAGGCTTTTCCCGTTAAAATTTTAAACACTAATTTTTTTTAAAAAAATAGTATTTCTAATCATTATAAGCAGGCAAATGAAATTCTTAGTTGATGCTCAATCTTCTCTGCCTCAGCATACACATCCCTGGTTCTCTCAGGAGTCTTCCTGTGGTAAGAGTTCAAATTCTCTTATCCCTTGGACATCCTCCTGGAACTGTTCCAGTCTTCCCTGGGGTCTCTCCAGAATGATGCTCTATACTAAGCACAGTAAGCCTTAAAGTACCAGTAGCTCAGGATGTGGAACTTACCTGGTGCGTCCAAGACCAGGCTGCCTGTGTTTTCTCTGTGCTCCTTGGCCTGTTCCCTTCCCTTTACATTGGTACTTACATGCATAGGAACAAGAGTTGACCTCTACTGAGAGCCAGCACCGAAGCAAGCATTTGACATACATTATCTAATTTAACTCAGATTTAACCTTTCTCCTGGTATGCCTGACATCCCCATTAGTCTGTGAGCCCTTGGGAAACAGGAACCATATCTTGTTCTTTGCTATTTTGCTGTGCTTGGTATATGTTGAAGACAACTGAATTAATAGCAAGGTGAACTTGGAATCAGGCAGCCTGCTTTTAAATCCAGCTATACCACTCACTGGCTTAACCCCTTAAGACAGCTAATCTCTCTGAGCCCAATGTGAAGAGGGAATAATGAAAGCGGACCTGCAGAGCTGTTATGCTGATCAGAGGAACCCATGTGTGAAAGGGCGAACATATGTCTGATGGAGAGGAGGCTTTTGGTATGAGGAGGAAGTAAAATCCCAGGAGTGTTTGTCCCATAAAGTGGAAGACCCCAGAGAGAAGAGTATCACAGAGAAGTTGGGAAAATCAGGAGGAGGCAGGAGGCCTGGCAGCAGGTCTCAATCTATGTCACCTTTCTCCTTTCAGCTGGCCCCGCCTCCAGGTATCTGTCCCTGCAAGGCCAAGGGGTCCAGAGGAAGCCAGGAAGAGAGACAATGCTTGTTGCCTACAACCATCAGGAGCTCTGATCTGGATGAGAAATGCCTTCACATGCATGAGTCCATGTTCACAGAGATGATAAAATTAACATTTAAAAGCCTTCACATGCATGAGTCCGTGTTCACAGAGATGATAAAATTAACATTTAAAAGCCTTCACATGCATGAGTCCATATTCACAGAGATGATAAAATTAACATTTAAAAGCAGACTTTAGCAGAGAAGATAAGGAGCAAATGAAAGGCTTATTTCTATCCTGTAATTCAGCAAGCCCTCCCTGACAGTTCCTGCCAAGGTCTTCCTGTCCACACTGTAAGCTCCTCAAGTAGGCAATGGACTGTGTTTCAGTCTCTCAGATGTATTTTGGGAGCCAGCACCCTGACTGGAACATAGTTGGTGCTCAATAAATACTTTTTAGAACACATGGCTGTATGACCCCAATCAGTCCATGGGAATGGATGGTATAAATTCAACTTAACAACTTAATTGAATGTGAAGACTTAATATAATTATGATTAAACCAGTGTTCTTCAGATATCAAGGTAAAGGGGTAAGGGGCAGGGGAAGAACTCATAGTCATTGAAATTTTACTGGATGGCAGGCAGTTTGCCAGGTGTTTCATTATTGATTATTGATAGACCAATACCATTATCTAATTTTTACAGATAAGGAAACTGATGCTGTGAAGGAGTAAGCAATTTGACCAAGCTCAAATAGAGTCATCTAATTCCAATGTCCATAGCCATGTAATGGATGGTTCCTTCAACTATCCTGAACTAGCAAACTAGCTCCCTTCTGCCACTGCTTCTCGGACCCAGTTCTGTTTGTCTCCCTATCAAATATTAGAGGTCCTAGCATAACTTGCACTGAGGCTGACCAAATATTAACAAAGACATCAACTCCCAAAACTTACTGATTTATTTCGGTTTTGTAAATATCTGTATAATAATGATAATGACCGTTAATTGATTTTCCACTATATAGCAAGAACTTCACACACTAGCTAGCATCTTGGATTCTTTTTTTTTTTGTTTTGTTTTGTTTCTTTTTTTTGTTTTTTTTTTTTTTCATTTTTATTGCATTATAGGTTTTGGGGTACATATGCAGAACGTGCAAGATAGTTGCATAGGTACACACATGGCAGTGTGTTTTGCTGCCTTCCTCCCCTTCACCCACACTTGGCATTCATCCCCAGGCTATCCCTCTCCAGCACCCCCCCCCGCTGTCCCTCCCCCATTCCTCCCAATAGTCCCCAGTGTATAGTAGACCGCCTCTCTGTGTCCATGTGTTCTCATTTTTCTCACCCGCCTATGAGTGAGTATATGCGGTATTTCTTTTTCTGTTCTTGTGTCAGTTTGCTGAGAATGATGTTCTCCAGATTCATCCATGTCCCTACAAAGGACAGAAAACCTTGTTATGAGAGTGCTGCTCTCCCTATTTAACAGATAAGAAAATTGAAGCTCAGCGAGGTTAAGTCTTAACCAAGATCACACAGCCTCAACCTTGTACAAACTCCCACACCTTTGCTTTTCCTTCCTTACCACTCTGCCTGCGTTAAACCCTGCTGGTACAGAAAGGTTGGCAAGGTAGTCCTTGTCTCTGTGGATCTTACTCCCATGTTGGGACACAGGCTGCGCCCCTGCTTTTGTGTGCTGCCTCTTCTGCCTCATTCTCTTGCAGTAACTCAGGGATGACTGGGGATCTTCTCACTTCTACTCCCCGAACTTCCCATTCTCCAGACTCCCTCCCCTGAAATTCCAGCCCTGACATTTATTCATCATATGGTCATGGGATAAGCCACTTCATATTTTGTTGGGCTCATTTTCATCCGTAATTAGGGGCATTGATATCTACCTGACAGGTTTGAGGTGCGTCAGGTTGTATTTCTCACAGATGATGGCACGTACATATACCGTGCCATGTGCTTGTCCTGTGATGTGAATTTGACACTCCTCCATTGAAAGATTAGGTTTCCTTCCCTGGAACTTTACTGGACATGTGGGACTTCCTGACCAACAGACTATGACAGAGCTGACTCTGTGTGGCTTTTGAGGCTAGGTCATAAAAGGCAATACAACTTCTGCTTGGGACTCTGTCTTGGGACATGCACCTTGCACCTCAGCAGCCCTGATACCACTTGTAGGAAGTCCTGAAGCCACAAGTAAGAGAGAGCATGAGGAAAGACCACATAGAAAGATGAAGGGATGTGGGAGGAGTGCCAGCTGTTCCATTCCTAGCTGTTTAGTCCAGGACACAAGTGAGAAAAAAGAGCTTTCAGAAGGTTCCGGCCCCAGCCTTCAAACTGTTCCAGCTGATACCAAATGGAACAGAGATGAGTGGTGGAACCCTGCTCCATACTACATATTCTGCAGCAAATTACTGTTGTTGTGTGAAGCCGCTAAGTTTTGGGGTAGTACCTAGCACAGGGGGAGCATTAACTGACACGAAGTAATTGAGTGCCAGCACTGTGCTGAGGAAGTCAGTGCGAAGGTCAGCTGAGTAATCAGGATCAGAACAGCCTCGGGATCATGAAACTCAGGCTTCAGGTTTCTGGAAATCAGTATCAGAGTTCTTCAAGTTACTCAACTCCTCGGAGGTAGGTTTTAACCAACCTCAAGAGCTACAAACTCACAGGAAGGTAAAACCCAGTTCAAAACACACTATAAACTGACTCATTTTCATGAGACTATTAAAAAAAAGCTGAGCATATGCTTAATGTTTCAGAGCTTCCAAAAACAATAGGAAAGTCTTTCAAATGAATCCATGTGTGTGTGTAAGAACTGTCTAGAATCCAAATCCTTCCCTAACTTAGTTAACCTAAAGGAACATTCTTTTGTTCCATTGAACTCCGAGGCAAAGAAAATTGCTAGGCTAGAGAAATGGCTTCTGGTTACATGCTTTGAAAAGTAATACCAGGAAGAGACTATTGAGTAAATTAGGGCAGTATTTTCCGCTCGGTGACTTGCCTGTCTTTCCACTTAGGGGGTCTTGGTTATATAGAATGTACAGTTGACTTTAGATTTGATGAACCCTCAGTGGCATGGAGGATGAGGGTACACTGGAAGCCAAGCAACGCAGCAGGTGCATGAGCTCAGAGCATGAAGGAATCGTTAGAGCTGGAAGAATATTTAGGGATTCTGTAGTGAAAGCCCTTTGTTTTCTGTAGGGGAGAAGGTGGAAGCCGAGTGAATGAATGTGATTTACAGAGCTGGTTACAGAGCAAAGAGGGGAACTCAGGAAGTCTGACTTTTCTGAGACACCTGGCGGCCTACCAGTTGCCGTTACTCTTTTCAGTTGCCTTCAAAGTATTTAAATCCCACAAGAAAGCTGTGAGTAGGTCTTAAATGTTCCCACCATCAGATGAAACCAAAAACAAACAAAAGAGACAAATAAAAAACAGTAACTGGGCGGGCACTGGCTTTCGCCTGTGATCCCAGCACTTTGGGAGGCCGAGGCGGGTGGATCACAAGGTCAGGCGTTCAAGAGCAGCCTGGCCAACATAGTGAAACCCCGTCTCTACTAAAAATTATCTGGGCGTGGTGGCGGGAGCCTGTAATCCCAGCTACTTGGGAGGCTGAGGCAGGAAAATCGCTTGAACCTTGGAGGCAGAGGTTGCAGTGAGCTGAGATCGCACCACTGCACTCCAGCCCTGGTGACAGTGTGAGACTCTCAAAAAAACAAAACAAAAGCAAAAATAAAACATCAACAACAACAACAATGAAAACCAGTGACTAAGGGAGGTGATACATGTGTTAACTAACTTGATTGTGATAATCACTCCACAGTGTACATGTGTATCAAACCATCATGGTGTATACCTTAAACGTACACAATTTTATTTGTCCATTATCCTTTAACAAAACAGAGGAAGAAAATGGAGGGCTAAGTTAAAGAGACAACAACAGTCAATGAGACAGAAATTTGCACGTTCTCTGAAATTCAAAGTCATTCTGAATATCCATTTCAGCTACTTAACGTTTTTTTGTGGTGATACATTTGAAATTTACCCTCTTAGGTTTGATCATTCTACATTACACAGCTATATCAAAACATCACAGTGTATGCCACAAACATAATAGAATTATGATTTTTCAATTAAAAATAATATTTATAACAAAAAAGTCATCCTGCAGCCTGGAGGGTTTGATTTGTAAAGCCTGGGTTTCAAATACAGGAGGAGGATAGGGCGGAGTATGGAGTGTGTGTGTGTGTGTGTGTGTGTGTGTGTGTGTGTGTGTGTGTAGATGGGTAGAAGGTAACCTGGATGGTCAGATATGGATGTGATCCATGTTAAAGCTGAAAACTGAAAGATGAGCTGTCATTTGCCAAGCAGGGGAGTAGAATGGGGGTCTTTTTGGCACTGGTAGCCATTGTGACTTGCTGGACTGGAGTGTGGTAGAGTCTCACTGAGAAGACAAGCAAGGGGCATTTCTACGAGACCTCGGAAGCCCTGGTGAGGAGGAGTTTGGACTTTCTTCAGAGGGCAAAGGGAGTTACTGAGGAGCTTAAAACAGAGGAATGACTTACTCAAATTTATTTTTTCAGAAAAATTATGGTAACGAGTTAGAAAAATTTTATCTCCATGGATTATCATAGAACTGACTTCTTGGAAGGAACTGAGTTTTCTATCGCTCAGTGTATACTAGAAGAATCTAGATGACCTCTTGATTGGGATGATGTATTACTTCTTTTTCATACTGTCGATAAAGACATACCTGAGACTGGGTAATTTATAAAGAAAAAGATGTTTAATGGACTCAGAGTTCCACGAGGCTGGGGAGGCCTCACAAACATGGCGTGGCCGGCAAGAGAGAAATGAGAGCCACGCAAAGGTGTTTCCCCTTATAAGATCATCAGATCTTGTGAGGCTTATTCACACCATGAGAACAGTACAATTCTCCTGCCTCAGCCTCCCAAGAAGCTGGGATTACAGGCTCCTGCCACCACGCCCAGCTAAGTTTTAGTAGAGACGGGGTTTCACTATGTTGGCCAGGCTGCTCTTGAACGCCTGACCTTGTGATGCAACCTCTGGCCCCATGTTTCAATTATCTCCCACTGGGTTCCTCCCACAACAAGTGGGAATTATGGGAGCTACAATGCAAGATGAAATTTGGGTGGGGACACAGCCAGACCATATCAGATGACAGGGAGATCGTGTCTTTTAACTCTGAAATCATGTATTTCTTTCGGTTCCTTCTATTCTCACCTCATTCAAATCTTTGACTTTCATCCACTTTGCAACAAACATTGTTTTTTTTAATTCCCCGTGACATGCCAGGCTCTGTGTTAGGTGCCAGCAAGTATGTAGTCAATGCTTACCTAACAGTTTTTATATATAGGATGCGATTCGGTGCCATAAAAAGAAATGGGATAAGTGTTGATGCATCATGATTTGGATACAGGTCTTTTCACTTACACCTATCCCCAAGAAAGACTAAGGCCGTCTTACCTGATCGTGTCCTGAATCCTCTTCCTGAGTTGCCATAGTGATACTGTGACATTCTCTGATTCTCCTTCCTGTCCCCTGCTGATCTTTGCTGGCTCAGGTTCCATTTTGGTCACATCCTTCTATCCAAGATAAATATTGATTGATGTGTTCTTATTTTTCCTCTTTGCCATTGTTTAAATCTCAATTTCCAAAGTTTAGGGTTGTTCCATTGTAATCTTTAGACTTTAGAGCCCATGTTCCTTGAGCTCTGGTTAGCTGATCTGCCAACCAATGAGGACAAATTCCAGACACTCCTTAGGTTCAACCCTTCTTTAAAAATTTCTGCCATGTACTAATTTGTTCTGTGACCTTGCAACTAACTTAATGACGTGTGTGTGTGTGTGTGTGTGTGTGTGTAGGGCATATGCAGGGTGGGAGAAAGATACATCTTTGTCTCTTGCTCCCTGCAATATAATAGGTACAATTCCTCAACAACAACACAATATTTCCTTGATTCTAAGACATACTAATAAGACACATCATCATTTTATTAACATTTTTTCGAGGTAAAAATACATACAATGCACTGTTGTATATACTGTCTAATACTAAATCTCATCTAGATTCCAGAGCTTTAAAATGACCTAGCTGGGCCGGGCGTGGTGGCTCATGCCTGTCATCCCAGCACTTTGGGAGGCCGAGGTGGGTGGATCATTTGAGGTCACGAGTTTGAAACCAGCCTGAACAACATGGTGAAAACCTGTTTCTACTAAAAATACCAAAAAATAAGCCAGGTGTGGTGGCACATGCCTATAATTCCAGCTACTCAGGAGGCTGAGGCATGAGAATCACTTGAACCCAGGAGGCAGCAGTTGCAGTGAGCCGAGATTGAGCCACTGCACTCTAGCTCTTGGGTTACAGAGTGAGACCTTGTCTCCAAAAAAAAAAAAAAAAAAAAACACGACCTACCTGAGGAAAATTTCTAGTATGATCAGGTGACATTTTTTGAATATGTACTGTTTGCCCACCTAGATTAGCTAGCTAGCCCCAAAACATGTCCACGTCTTAGTTCCTGGAACCTGTGAGTTTTACCTTTTATGGGAACAAAAAGGATCTTGGCAGATGTGATTAAGTTAAGGATGTTGAGATGAGGAGATTATCTTTGATAATTTGGGTGAATGCTAAGTGGGGCCACATATATCATTAGGAGAGGGAGGCAGGGGGAGATTTTACACACAGAGGAGAAGGCACTATGATCATAAAGGCAGAGAGCAGGGTTTGAAGACGTTGGCCTTGAAAACTGAAGGACTGGCTGGGCGCGGTGGCTCAAGCCTGTAATCCCAGCACTTTGGGAGGCCAAGGCGGGTGGATCACAAAGTCAAGAAATCCAGACCATCCTGGTCAACGTGGTGAAGCCCCGTCTCTACTAAAAATACAAAAAATTAGCTGGGCATGGTGGCGCGTGCCTGTAATCCCAGCTACTCAGGAGGCTGATGCAGGAGAATTGCCTGAACCCAGGAGGCGGAGGTTGTGGTGAGCCGAGATCGCGCCATTGCACTCCAGCCTGGGTAACAAGAGCGAAACTCCGTCTCAAAAAAAAAAAAAAAAAAAAAAGAAAGAAAATTGAAGGACTGGCCCCAAGCCAAGGAGTGCCAGCAGCCACCAAAAGCCAAAAGAGGCCAGGGAGGAAGCCTCCCCAAGGGCCTCTGGAGGGAGCACACAGCCCTGCGGACACCTCCATTTTGGCCCAGTGATATGGCTTTCAGATTTCCAGAACTGTAAGAAAATACATTTCTGTTGTTTAAAACCAAGTTTGTTGTAATTGGCTACGGCCGCCACAGGAAACTAATACAGCAGCCCCACGCTGAGCATCTGACATACACACACTATATATATGTACATGTGTGTGGGCGCATGGATGTACATGTGTTGTGTGTTCTCATGTGCCTTTGCATCATTTCATTAGTATCTACTGGGTGTGTGCCACACGTTCAGCATTGTTCCAGGTGCTCAGATATATAGATGGATGGAACAGACCATTTCCGCCCTTGTTGAGTTACAAATAGACAAGATGACAGATGACATGCTCTGAGGTTATATATTTAAGAGGCATGCAAAATAACAAAAGCAGAATAAAAGAAAAGTAGGTCATGGAGGGGGTATAATTTTTGGCCAGGGAATGTCTCTTTGAGGAGGTGATGTTGCTCAGAAACCTGAGGAAAGTGAGGGAGTGAGTGTGGAGAGACCTGGGGAGCAATGTCCTGGCCAGAGGGAACAGCAAAGGCGAAGGCTTTAAAGCAGGGACAGACTTGGAGCATTTGACAGCAGGAACAATGCTGGTGTCGGGAGCCGAGTGGGCAAAGCGGCCTCACAGGTGATGAGTCTGGTGCAGAAAACCATCTATTGCATGGTAGGAGTGACGCTATCTTGAGGAGAAACCACGTGATGACTGATGTTTGACTCCCATGTACCAAGCTGTTCTGCAGTAAGCTCTTTAAACAATGCCAGTAGTATAGATAATCCTTCATAAAGATGCTTATCTAAGCTCCCCAGAGGTCATGAGTCATGGCAAGAAGGTCTGAAGATTTGACCAGACTTTTTACCCTAAAGTCTTGCTATATAAAGAATGTTTTCTGGGCCGGGCGCAGTGGCTCACACCTGAAATCCAAGTACTTTGGGAGGCCGAGGTAGGCGGATCACGAGGTCAAGAGATCGAGCCCATCCTGGCCAATGTGGTGAAACCCCGTCTCTACTAAAAATACAAAAATTAGCTGGCCATTTGGCATGCACCTTTAGTCCCACCTACTTGGGAGGCTGAGGCAGAAGAATCGCTTGAACCCAGGAGGCGGAGGTTGCAGTGAGCCGAGACTGTGCCACTGTGCTCCAGCCTGGCGACAGAGCAGGACTCCGTCTCAAAAAAAAAAAAAAAGGTTTTCTGGAGGGCAGATCCAAGTATTTACCATTTGGTGGCCCTCACCATCAGTTTTGTCTGTAAGTCCTTAGCAGACATTTCTTCCCAGGAACTGGATTTGTCAGCCTCTTTCCTTGGCCTCTCAGCAATCTTGCAGGTAGGCCTGCCCACCACAGAACAGCAGGAGAGAGGCACAGAGTCAAGTCCCCTGGGGCACAGTGTAGACCCTGGAGGGGGGTTGGAACTTGCTGTGGGAATAATGGGAAGCCCTAGGAGGGTTTTGTGCAGGCGATTTGTAAGCTGGAGAGCTCTTTCAGTGTGAGGACTGTGTCTTCTCATGCTCTCCCACAGCTGAGGTGAGCTCACTGTCTTCTCATGCTCTCCCACAGCTGAGGTGAGCTCACAGTCCAAAAAGCAAGAAGCACCTTGAAATCTATGACAGCAGAAGGCAAGAAGAAAGGCAGGGAAGGGCCCTGGGACCACGTCAAGCTGCGCTCTGGTCCCTGTTCCAGCTTTTCCACTCCTGACCTCGTGTTTTTCCCTCACTTTACTCCCATGACTAAGCAGAGAGGAAATGATCTCTTCTATTTTAAGACAGGAAACCGAAGCAAAGAGAGGTTGACCTGGTCAGGGGTCCTGCACTGATTATGGCAGGGCCCGGATGGGGACCTAGGTTTCCGGACCCCTGGCTCAAGGCTCTCTGAAACACGCAGAGTCCTCTAAGAGAAGCTGCCTCCACCCTTCCTGACTCTGAACGCAGCAATCCGCAGGGGTTAGAATGTTCCAAGCAGAGAAGCCACTGGAAACCACTTCTGAGCAAACAGAAATGAACACTCTCAGGGACCTGGCAGGCGAAATAAAGCGTGTTACCACTGGGTATCAGCCACAGCGGAACCATCTGCTTCACAGAGCGGGCGAGAAAGATGGTCGCGTGGCACCGTGCAGTGCGTTAGGAGTTTCTGCAGAAGCGAAAGCCCCCCGGAGACCACCGCTCTGCACACACGTGTGGACTCCTAGGTTCATGCCGCAGCAGAGATGAATGTAGGTCCAAGAGCTCACGTGTGACCTGAAATGTAACTTCGGTTTTCTACAAGGGACTCTAGTTTTGATTTCAAGCCGCTGCTAGGTTTAGGTGGAGGAAAGATGCTTTCAGTCGGCTTGGGCGTTGCTTTCTTGGGATGCATCTGAGCTCTGGGAGTTTTGCGGATTCCTGGAGCCTGGTGGTGTCGTGACTGCAGGCTGACATTCCCCACAGAGCCTCAGCCATTTGTCCGTTGCTCTGTCCTCTCTTGCATCTGACCCTGAGTCAGTCCTCCTTTGACCCTCTGGAAGGGAGAGTGTTCTGCCATTCCCTGGCCCACTACAGTGTAAAGGAAACACCATTTCTCGTCTCCTGCTGCTGCTCTCACAGCACACTGAGGCATGGGGGCCCTAGGAGGCTGCCGTAGAGGCATATCTAGATCTACCCTCCAGGGATTTCTTCTGGTCCTGCGCCAGTCTGAGCTTGGGCGTGAGGACAGACTTGCAGCTCCACAGATTCTGCCTTCTCTTGAGTTGTCTAAACCTGTTTGGGGCACTCCCTCCCTCCCGGGACTCCTGGCTGGGATGGGGACGGGATTCACATCTCTATTTCTCCTCTGTCCTTGCCCCTGCTCAGGCAAGTTTCTTGTGGTCTCAGAAAACCCAAAGCATAGTCCATCCTCACTACACTTTCTTCTAACTCTCTTGTTTAGAGGGTTTAAAGAACAGAAAGCCCAAAACTGTATCTTCTGTTCTGGCCGCATCCTCTGGGTCATTTCGTTCTTAAGCCAGGAAACACCGAATGTTCCACCTGCTGCTTCAACGCAGGGAAAGGAACACTGGGTACAAGGAAATATGAGAATCACAATGCAAAACAAAATAAAACTGTGTTCCTCTTCCAAGACACCAACGTTTCCACTCTGTTATATGCTAGTGTTGGAAACATCCGCTTTGAAGCCAGGCAACCTGGTTTGACTTCTAACTGCTATCTGCTTATCACTTGGGACACACACATAAACCTCCAGCTCTAATCTAGAAGATGGAAGTCATTGTTCCCCTGCGATGAGTTATTCGGAGAATTAGAGAAGGCAATGCCTGTGAACCACTGAAACACTGCTGGGTCCTTGTCCTCACACCTTCTGACCAGGTGTCCAGTTTGTTGACCGTCTTTGATGTTAATAATTTCTATTACCTATAACGTTCATGCCCTCTTGGTAACTATGGCTTCGCTTCGTTTTCCGGCCCCTGTCCTTCACTTCCTCCCCTGGGTTCTGAGTTGGATGTTGTTATTTCGATGAGATCCTCATACCTTTGGGTGTTTGTTTGCTCTACCTGTGTCGTCTTTCTGCCTCTCTGGGCACTTCTCCCCTTCCTGTGTCCTGCCAGCATCCACCAGGACAGGTCCATTCTGTCCGTGCTCAACTAAAATGTCATCTCTCTGGAGAAGCCTTCATGATCATCCCTGGATGCTTCCATAGTGTCCTGGACAATCTTATGCTAAGATTATTTTCAAATTGTACCGTCATGTTTTTGATCCTGGTCCTGGCACATAGGAGGCACTTGGTAAGGCGTACCCTTGTTGACCTTCACAAATGATAGACTCTGCAGCATGTCTGACTCCACCCGTGAAAGACATATTTTACCCCAGGCTTTATTCAGGTTGGTTCCCAAACACGTGGGATTAGATTTCTGACTCTCAGTTTTTCCTTTTTATAGGTGTTGGTTTAAAATTAAGGATCTTTTATTTTAGTTTTTAAAACCATGACAGTTTCTTCTTGATTCCTACCATTGCTTTTTAAAATTCTTCCTTTTATTTGGATTTTTGTTTGTTTTTTTTTTGAGACAGCGTCTCTCTCTGTTGCCCAGGCTGGAGTGCAGTGGCACGATCTTGGCTCACTGCAACCTCCACCTCTCGGGTTCAAGTGATTCTCCTGCCTCAGCCTCCCGAGTAGATGGGACTACAGGTGCACACCACCATGCCCGGCTAATTTTTTTTGTTGTTGTTGTATTTTTAGTAGAGACGGGGTTTCACCATGTTAGCCAGGATGGTCTTGATCTCCTGACCTCGTGATCAGCCCGTCTCAGCCTCCCAAAGTACTGGGATTACAGGCATAAGCCACCACGCCTGGGCTTTTTTTTTTTTTTTTTTTTTCGTATAGAGATGAGGTCTCACTATGTTGCCCAGGCTGATCTCCAACTCCTGAGCTTAAGTGATCTTCCTGCCTTGGCCTCCCAAAGTGTTGGCATGACAGGCACAAGCGACCACGCCTGGCCTGATTCCTACCATTGCTTTTCGCTTTCTCCACGAATCATTTCTTCCCTCCTCACTGAGAGCACGGCTCTGGAATTAGCAGGCTGCTCAGTCAGTTTATCATGTAACATCCAGCTACAAAGCAAATCAAACACTGCTGGCAGGTTCTCCTTGATGAGAAAATATTTACTATGTTGGAGCTCTACTTTGGAAGCCAGTTATCACTGTGTTGTTTTTCCATTATTGCTTGAGCTGCTGGAAGGAAATCCCAAAGGTCTCAGATACTGCCACCTGCTGGTGAAGTGAAATGATAACCCGTTTTTGAGCAAAAGGTTATTGAAGGCCAAACATGCCTGCTGGGAATCGCAGACACAGAGAGGGGATGCACCGTACCATTTTGTGCCATGCTAGTAATTTTGTGAGTCACGTATCAGCCCACCTAATCCCCACTGTGGCTCTACAAGGGAGATGTTACAGTCTTATTTCACAGATCGAGCACTAGAGGCTCTGAGAAATTGACTTGCAAGGAGCTAAGGTTTGGGAGCTTCACACTTGGAAGCATCTGACCCCAAAGCCCATGCTCTTTCTACCACTCCTGATAACCTCCTATGGATATAGCCAACCATCTGTAAAATTTAGATTCATCTCAAATCTTTTACTGTTTGGAGACATAAGGGCAAATAAATGATCAGTAAATTCAGATATCAGCTAGCATGCTCTTTAGAAGAGAAGTTAGGTTGGTTTTTTACAGGGTTGGGGCCGCTAGGACAGATGGGTGGAAGCTACATAAAGAAAAACTTCATTTCAACATAAATAATAAATTCGTTTTTGGGGGCGGGGGACGGAGTCTTGCTCTGTTGCCCAGGCTAGAGTGCAGTGGTATGATCTCGGCTCACCACAACCTCTGCCTCCCAGGTTCAAGCAATTTTCCTGCCTTGGCCTCCGGAGTAGTTGGGACTGCAGGTGCACACTACCATGCCCAGCTAATTTTTGTATTTTTAGTAGAGACAGGGTTTCACTATGTTGGCCATGCTCATCTCTAACTCCTGACATCATGATCCACCTGCCTCAACCTCCCAAAGTGCTGGGCTTACAGGTGTGAGCCACTGTGCCTGGCCATCATAAATTCTAACACCTAAGATCATGCTTTTTGGGGATGCTTATTTGACTCACATAGCACTTATTCTTCATACCACAATAACTGGAGTGCAAGTCCACCTTGAGGGAAAAGCCGTGGCTGATCCTTCTCTGTATCTCAGGACCTAGGACAGAGGCGGGTGTATTAGATCTAACATAGCATGTGTGGTGAATGACGGAATGAGTCAGAGCAGTTACAGATGTGTAAAACTGTCTGGGCTTCACTGGGAGAGGGGGATTCATTGAGAGCGGAGGACCACCTAGCAGAGATGGTTCTAAGGGTCCTCTGTCTTCAGAGTGTCAGGTGAAGGTCTCTGAAGCAGAACTTCCCTGCTAGTGAGCTGCGATGAGTTTCAAGTGTGCTGAGACATTGATCTCTGAACTTCAGGGGCAACCAGGAGAACAGTGGGTGGCAGTGCTCCTGGACGTCATGCCTTTGGCCGTGAGCAGCTCTGCCTGTCTACTCCAGTGTTCCAGGATGTGAGAGGGACACACCGATCCCAGGCCCTTCGACATCTGAGGAGCTTACAGTTTCATATATTCATGCCTTCCAATCCTCACATCACGGCATAGTCCAGACACACTGTTCTGAAGACTCTACTGCCAGCCTTCCAGATGAGGGGAGAGTCCGTAATGCAGGGACACTTCTCTGAATCAGTGAATCGGGAAGAGATTTTTGAATCTGCCCTAAAATGTCTAGGGACACAGTATGTACAGAAAAGTGCATGGAACTGCTTCATTCCATGCTGGTCCATATGGCAGACTGTGCTGTTGTGCCCCTAGGTTCTTCCTTTACTCCTCTCTGTAGCCATGATCTTGCCCGCCCCGCTCCCTGCGGTTGAGAGAGGAGTAAATTTCCCGTTTGCATTGATGGATTTGGCCAGGTGACTGGCTTTGGTTAGTGGCATGTGAATGAATGTGATGCAAGCAGAGGTCTGTGCAGTTTGGCTTGGCTTCTTGCATTTTCCAAGAGAAGAACAAGGCCCAGGTGGCAGCTTGCCCCAGAATGAGAGATGCGTGAGACAGACCGGAACTTGACTACAGCCCAGAGCAGCTGCTTGAACCAACACAGCTGACTCGTAGACCTGCAAGTGAGGAAAATTTCTTAGTGTTGTAGGCCCCGGAAATTTTGGCATTAAAGAAATGCAGTGTTGTACCAGGGATAACTAATAAACTCTGGAAGACAGAATTAGTCAATGAATGGAAGTTACAGAGAGGCAAACTAAATGAGTCATCTTTAACATATTCTCCAAATTCTTCTCTTGTCTACGTAAGGAACGTTTCTATTCTCTATAAAGGCACTTAGAGGAGCCCTTAATTTTATTGAACATTTTCATTGATTTGAAGTTCTGTCTGGATATAATGTAATTTATGGAGTGTTTTAGAAAACCAATAATTTAAGCTGTTTGTGTGACTATCATTAAGCAGAATAATAATGAGAAATAGAATGAAGGGAACCTGGGCAGTGTCTACTGTGGGGAATTCCAACACTTTGGGCAGATCAGGCTGGCGGGTGGAGGCACTGCCAGTGTATTCGGATGAAGGGCTGAGAAGCCTCCTGGAGGAGAACTCAATCTAATGGAAGCACAAACTGAATGGGAAGGAGAAACTGAGGAGAATCTCTGTCTTGTAACAAAGCTCTAGATAGTGGATTGGAGGGCCTACTTCAAAATCACTATGGCTCTGTGTCTAGGGTCTATTTCTAGGGTGTGCTCTCTGACTGCCATCATTGCCCTGTGTCTGAGGAGTCTTGGGGCAGTGGTAGGGAAGAAATGCAGTATAAGTTAAAAAATGGAAAACCGGTGTTCACTAAAAGTCATAGAGTAGGTGAGCTGCTGGGTGCAAAAGGATTATGTCTTCCGCGTCCCTGTAAATGACCCTGGTCCGACAAGTGGTAGTTAGAGTCAGAATCCAGAGCTCAGTTACCTCGGCTTTGAATTCAAGCGTTGACATGTTTTAGCTGCACGATCCTGGATAATTCGCTTAACTTTTTACAGCCTTGCTTTCCTCTCTTGTAAAATGTGGATCGTTAGAGTTTCTAGTCATAGAATCTTAAGAGTGAGTACATCACAAAGCCAAGAATAAGATGAACCAGCAAGTTGGGCTAGCTGTTTGCAGAAGCTCTGGCACCTCTAGGGATGCCGAGGTTTAAGTGTGGTGGCTGGGGACATCTGCAGAGGAAGCTGATGACCAGAGGTGATGAAAGAGGGTGATAGGGCAGCGCCCAGTGGTGGCAGAAGTCCTCAGGAAGCAGCTTGAGTCACTGTTATTCGAGAAAAGGGATAATGCCCTCGGCAGGGCAGCCTTGTTCTCTTAGGGTCTCTGTAGCAGCAGCTCTGGTGTCGGACAGTGTCCTTACCCACAGCCATTGTCCCCTTCGTCCTTACTTAACCGGAGATAGTTTGGTTTGGATATTGGCAGCAGGCTTAGAGGAGGCAGTCTCAGTACCCAGCCTAGAAAATGGGTCTCGCTTAGTCTGGCCAATTATGTTAATTCCATTCCCCTTTGAGAATAACTGGCTAAGGGATGATAGATGACTTGTCTTGGCCAAAGAAATACAAGGAGGAGAATGTTTATGAGGGGAGGGGATTCTAGAAGGAGTTTTCCTGTTCTCTGAAGAGACCAGTGGGGACAAAATGCACCTCAAGTGGTTTGTAGACACAACCCTGCAGATTTAAGAGACAGGAGCCAGAGGGGAAGAGGAAGGAAGGAAGTGGAGAGGGCTATTCAAGGGTTCATATGAACGTTGCTTTTTAAAAAATTACTGAAAGAGTGCCCCAATTTAAAAAATCTGTGGGTCCAGGTACGGTGGCTCATGCCTATAATCCCAGCACTTTGGGAGGCCGAGGTGAGCGGATCACCTGAGGTCAGGAGCGAGACCAGCCTGGTCAACACGGCGAAACCCTGTCTCTACTAAAATACAAAAATTAGCTGGACACAGTGGCACATGCCTGTAATCCCAGCTACTCAGGAGGCTGAGGCACGAGAATCATTTGCATCTGGGAGGCAGAGGTTGCAGTGAGCAGAGATCGTGCCACTGCACTCCAGCCTGGGCTAGACTCCGTTTCAAAAAAGAAAAAAGATTATGTGCAGCATGTCTAGGGAAACAGTGTAAATAGTTGGTTCTATGTTTAGGTAATCAGGATGTTAATGAAAATTTACAATTTTACATAAGAAAAATTGTCATATACAATTTTGGTATAATGTAGATTTCATTCTTTCTGTAACTTTAAAATTATGTTTCTCTGAGCACCATGGCGGATATAATCTGGTTGCCTTTCCAGCATCCATTCCCTGCTTCCCACTGTCCTATACATTTTCCAGCGAAGGAGTTTGGGTGTGATGGGAACAGGGTCAGTTTGAATAGTAGTCACATGCGTGGGCTCCCTAGTCAGAATGCATGGGTTAGAATCTCAGCTCCACCACTTACCGTTGTGTAAACATAAGCCCCTGAGTTGACTTTCCTCAGCCAGACCTCTGTTATGAAATGGAGATCAGGACAAACCTGGCTCGTAAGACTGATGTCAGGATCAAGTGACTCTGTAGAGTTATTGGAACATTACTTGGCATATGCTAAGTATTCAGCAAATTTAGCCATTTTTCCTGCCTTTCCTCCTCTCCATCTCTTGGAGTGAGCCCTGATCGATATACACCATCTCAAAGAATCCATTCCCTGGCTCCTGTAATGGGTTCAAGAGTGGGCACATGACTCAGCTCGGGGACTTTTCTTTGAACTATCAGGAATCAGCCTCTTCTCCTGCCCTCAACCGCAAAGCTCCAGGAGCTACTGGAATACATCTTGGGACCCCAAGAGGAGAGCCTGCCTGCGAATAGAGGCTGCAAAGGAAGCAGAGCTGAAAAACAAAGACAGAAACTGTTTCAATCACATCATTGGGGCCCTGGATACAGCCATGTCTGAAACCCAAATCTATTTAGCTACACGAGCCAATCAATTTCCTTTTTGCACCCACCAGTTAGGGCTGGATTTAATATTTCTTAGAGTAGAGGATATTAATTAATAAACACTATGCTCTGCAGATTAAAGAGACAAATGTGACATGGATTCTGATCTGACCTCGGAGAAATTAGTCTAACGATGTGGCTAGTGTTATGATTTACTGTCTGCTGCTGTTTAAACTTTTAACCAATTAATCGGTTAATACAGGCAGCCAGTTTGACTTTGAATTATGTGATGTCAAAACAGCATGATATGAGAAATTAATAAAGTCCTGATTTCCTCGTTTGGCAAATATTTTCCAGCACGTGGTAGTATTAAGTTTCTGGCCCCCTCACGGTGGGGGTGGGGCAGTCAGGTTAGCCCCAGCCGATGCGTTGTGAGTAGAAGCGGTATGACTCAGGGCCCAAGCATTAAACTGCAGATCTGACACCCTTCTGAGCTGTTTTCCCTTTGCACAGCGATTGGCAAAGTTCCAGATGGTGGCTGTTCCGTTAGCCTGGGTCCCTGAAGGATTTCAGGGAGCATCAACCCACCAACCACATGACACATGTGGCAAGAGTAGAAAATAGGTGTTGTGGTCCTGAGCTGCCGAAATTTTGGGGTTATTGCTCACCACAACAAAACTCAGCTTCTTGAGTGATGCAATGAGGTCTTAGGAAAGGCTTTCTCACTTAAAATGTGCCTGTTCTGTGCCTTTATTTTCAAATCATATCCAATAAGTAACAAAAAAGTCTACCTTTAAATAACTCCGCCTCCTTTTCAATTTGTTCATGTTTTCAATAATTGATAAATCTTTATGAGCCCATATTGCATAGGATAGAGGGTTGGGAGGAAGACAGGAGGATGGGGTGGGCTGGAAAGAATTTTATTTGCCAGTAAATTATAACTCAGTCTCTTCTGACTTAGACAATTTTTTTACTTTTGTGCAATTCATTTTGGCAGATGCTTAGTCATTCGGCATTCATCCTCTTTCCTCCCTAAAATGGCACCTGGCTGGGAAGGGGACACAAGTACCTTTGTGGCTATGGGAAAGGAGGCCTGAGATCCGTGGCTGAAGGTTTACTCTGCTGATCTCTGGATGTTTTGGAATGGTTTCTAGGTCCCTTGCCCAGATGACCTTGAGACACAGCTGGTGAAACTGGGGTCTGTTCTCTTTCTCTTTCTCTGTCTCTCTGTTTCTCTCTGTCTCCCTGTCTTTGCTTCTGCCTCTCTCTCATGCTGCATAGCCTGTATCCTGCCCTCCCTGTGCTCCCTGTGGCTCTGCCACTCTGCTTCCTGACATGGCTTTCTGAGGTTGGCTGGGGTTCTCAGGGCAGTTACCTCCCACTCCCCTCCCCAAGAAGGCACAGGCTCTGGATCCTTTCCATGCTGCGGTAGGAGGGGCTGACGGAGCTCAGAAGGGCCACGTTAGGTTGTTTTTCCTGCCTTAACTGTGCTGATCACCCATCTAGCCTGTGTGACTGTCCCATGTTAGAAGGCAGCCAGGCTGTCATGGATGTGCAGCAAAGCCCTCAAACTATCTGGTTCTCTGCTTCAAAATTCTGGAGGTAGAAGCCATTGCACATGTTTCTGATTGCATACTCCCAACCTCCTTCTTATTTCTGCACTGCTTTGGAAAGCTTCCCAATTTCCCTATCGGGTGGGATTTCCACCACATCACATCTTAAGTATTCTTTGTGCCTTGCCTAGAAAAATTTCAGTGTTAAAATCATCCAGGTCTCATGCTTGATTTGTTAATTGGATATATATATATATATATATATATATATATATATATATATATATACACACACACACACACATATGTACATATATATATCTTGAGAAAGTATGACTTTCAAAATACTTTCTTGATAATTTTATTTTAGTATTCAAAAGATGAATAGCAAATGTGCTTTTTTTCCCCTCTTTGCATTTCTGCTGTAAGAGTTCTAATCACACGCATCTTTCTACTTTCTTGCCATGGGAGATGGATGCCTTTTGTCGATCAGAGAGAAGGTCATATACATGGAAATGCACAGATATAGGCACATTCTCATTAAAACTATCTCTGCCATCATTCTAATGTCTTTGAGGAAAAGGCTTATATTTCATTTCTTTCTTCACTTCCTCTGTGGTAAGTAGCATATGGTAGGTACATACACAGGATGACCTCCTTTTTCTAGTTAGTTCAGGACTTTCTTAGTTTTCGTGCTGAATATCTCACATCCAGGGAACATGTCACACTAGAGAGCTGTCCTGCTGGGCAAACTCGGACAATTGCTTACCCCATGTACACAATTCATACTTATTATTGAAGACGCTGGTGATTTTCTTGGTGGAAATAATCATCTCTGTCGTAAATGATAACATATTTGAATTTCCAGAAATAGTTCAACTATAACTTATTAATGTAGTAGTGGTTTGCTCAGCCAACATGCAATTGATTCATAAGATCTCACTTCAGTTAACACATGATTATCCCACACAAGAAAAGAACAAACGGAGCCCACATTCAGATTATCCCCCACGGGAAAAGAAGGAACGGAGCCCACATTCAGATTATCCCCCACGGGAAAAGAACGAACGGAGCCCACATTCAGATTATCCCCCACGGGAAAAAGAATGAACGGAGCCCACATTCAGATTATCCCCCACGGGAAAAGAACGAAGGGAGCCCACATTCAGATTATCCCTCACGGGAAAAGAATAAACGGAGCCCACATTCAGATTATCCCTCACGGGAAAAGAATAAATGGAGCCCACATTCATGCATTTGCTAATTGTTTTCTCTGACCCTCTGGTCTTTGGCCAGAACAACTTCTTGGACTTCAAAGGACTGGAGAAGTGGTTGGATGCAGCGCAGGCTCCACTCTTAAAATCTATTAAAGTCTTATATTGATGGTTTCAAACTGTTAGTTGTTGCCTCTTGTAAGAAATACCAGGACAAAGGAGGACAGAGACTCTCATGAATAATTTGTTGTAGACAGAAATCCATGTGATCATCCTTGGCTCAAAACGGTGAAGGAAAAGGGATGGCATTCAGGAGCCAAGAGGTTGGTCCAGGTGTGCCACTTACTGGCTGTCATGGCATGAGGTATCTATTCTGCTGAAGGGTAGGTGAACAGATAACCTTAATACTAGTGTTAATATGTGGGGATTTATCACAGTCAAACAGCTACTCAGGAGGCTGAGGCAGGAGTATTGCTTGAGCCCAGGAATTCAAGGGTACAGTGAGTCATGTTGGTACCACTGCACTCCAGCCTGGGCAGCAGAGTAAGACCCTGTCTCTCAAAAAAAAAGAAAAAAAAATACACATATATATATCCAGGTGTGGTAGCTCATTCCTGTAATCTCAGAACTTCTGAGAGGCTGAGGTGGGAGGATTGCTTGAACCCAGGAGTCTGAGACCAGCCTAGGCAACATAGTGAGAGCCTCTCTCTAAAAATAATAAAATTAGCTGGGTGTGGTGGCATGGACCTGTAGTCCCAGCTACTCAGGAGACTGAGATGAGCGGACTGCTTGAGCTTATATATAAGTCTGTTCTCATATTACTATAAAGATATATCTGAAACCGGGTGATTTATAAAGAAAAGAGTTCAATTGGCTAATGGTTCTGCAGGCTGTACAGGAAGCATGGCTAGGGAGGCCTTGGGAAACTTAGAATCATGACGGAAGGTGAAGGGGAAGCAGGTACATCTTCACATAGCCAGAGCGGGAGGAAGAGGAAGAACCGGAAGATGTTACATACTTTTAAACAACCTGATCTTGTCAGAACTCACTCACTATTGTGTGAACAGCCACGGGGAATCTGCCCCTATGATGCAGTCACCTCCCACCGGCCCCTTTCCAACATTTGGGATGACAATTTGACATGAGATTTAGGTGGAATCACAAATCAAAACCATATCGGCCTGGGAGGCTGGGGCTGCCGTCAGCCGTGATTGTGCTACTGTGCTGCAGCCTGGGTGGCAGAGCAAGACTCTTTCCCCTCAGAAAATTATAATTCCTTATCATGATCATAAGCCCATTTATGAAATGGCCCCATTTTGTAACTTCTCCAACCTTCAGCCAAGCCCAGGCATGTTTTGCTGTCCCTCAGTCCCATCTTACTGCCCGTCTGGGACACCCCGAACCCTTTGTCAGATCAGGGCTTTCACCAGCCTCTGCCAATCTCCGGGCACCCGACTCCCCTCCAAGCTGTTGCCTCTCACTTCCCTTAGAAGACTTATGACATTTTCACATTTCTTGTGGACATTAAGTAACCAGTTAGTTGCTAATACATGCTCTTTTGCCTTGTCGGTTCTGTGAGGGACCTCACAGAAATGGGTGGAAGGCAGGATTTGAGCCCGGCCGGATACAGATCCCAGCCTAATGTTCCTGACCCATAGCAGCTCTCCCTTTTTAAAATTCATTTTTATGTGGTAAAAATATATATATTATGCAATTTTCCACTTAAACCATTTTAAAGTGTGCAATTTGGTGGCATTAATTATCTTCACAGTGTTGTTCAACTGTTACAACTCTCTATGTCAAAACCGTTTTTGTGAAACCAAACGGAAACTCTGTAACCATGAAGCAAGAACTCCCACTTGCTTCCCAGCCCATGGTAATCCCATAGCAACCCCATTTCAGTTGTAACGTGGAGCATGCTATGGAGATCATAGACCTTTGTGATGTCTCTATAGTTAAATGATACCTATAAGTTTGGTTATATGTAAATCACGCAGATAAGTTCATTATATGAGTATCGTGAATCCACCGTACTTAAATTCTGCCCAGAATTTCATGTGGTCATGTGGGAGATATAGAAATATAAGATTTGCTCTTTGTCAAGGTTAATACATTTATTGAATCTTGTTCCCATTTGCCTTGAAAAAAATCACACAATTGTTGAAGTGGTTTTTGCAGCTGAGAACCTCAGAATCTTTCTTATCACCGTTCTCAAGGTCAGCACTTGCCACATTTTAATGGGCACATGACTTACCTGGGCATTACGCTAAAGTGTGGATTCCAAGTAAATAGATCTGGAGTTGGATCTTATTTTCTACATGCCTAATGTTTCCAGGTGACACCAATACTGCAGGTTTTTGGACCACATTTTGAGCAGTGATGTTATCCACTCAATAAGCTTTGGTGTTCAAGACAAAACTAATTGTCCTTCATGGGTCTATGTCCTGAAGATATCTGAAATCTAGTTGTAGAGGCCAATCTGACAATTGCAAAATATATATGCAGTAGTTTTATATATATATGTATGTATATCACTGCCATATCTATGTATATAAAGATATATATATATATAAATATATGGCAGTATTTCATTAATTTCCACATTGGATGAAAACCACCATTGACCCTGGAAAAGTTGGGAGGAAAAGTGGGTGAGACAAGACCTATCTGCTCATGTTTTGTCTTTTTTATTATAGTTTAAGTTTCTTCAAGACAGGGTTTCCATAGTTTCAGTTAAAAAGAAATAAGTTGGAATACTAATAAAATTTCCCATACGTTTGGCTTTCATTAGAAAGAGACAAATACCAAAAAAGAAAATTGATGTGCTGATTGTTTGCACTTGCTCCCTCGTAGGCATAACTGAATTTTATTCGGCACATCGCCAGAGCAGATGTTTCATGAATGTGTTGACATGAATTCTCCTCACTACAATTCTATCAGGTAAATAAACGTGTCAGCGTTAATGTTCCAGAAAGGTGGTGCATTGATCCAAGGTCACTGCAAGGTCATAGCAGCGCTAGGATGAGAGTGGAGAGGCTGATGTTCGCTCAGTATGTTACAAGACTTAACTTCCCGCTTCATTTCTCCCGTAACATGGAACAGGAGTAATATGTAGTCTTCTCCCTTATGAGCTTGTCTTGAAGCTCAAATGTGATAATGCGTGTAAAATAAACTTTGAAACTATTTAATTTTCTTTTTTGTTTTTAGTAGAGTGTTAGATTTTTAGTTTTCCCCTCATGTATATGACTTTGGAAATTAGTGAATTCTGAACAGATACTATACAAATCTCAGTAAAGAATCATGAACCATTAGTAGAGTGTTAGATTTTTAGTTTTCCCCTCATGTATATGACTTTGGAAATTAGTGAATTCTGAACAGATACTATACAAATCTCAGTAAAGAATCATGAACCATAAACTCCCTTCAGTTAACTTGAGTATAGATCAACTTCCTGGTAATAAGTAGTCCTACTACTACACTAAATTAAAAAATCAAAGTATGTGACTACTTATTCCTTTTTATTCTTTTGAAAAGCAACACAGAGATGCTTCTTATCGTCCCATAAAAACCTTTAACTTTTTTTTTACTTGTTTCCATATAGATCCTCTTCAAGTTAGAAGAAGAGCTGGTAGAGAAGGTAGACATTTTGGAAGCAGACAGACCTGAGCTTGATTTTCAGCTAAATTGTTTCTCTGGATATCGTCTGTGAGCCCCAGCACCGTGCTCATCCCTTTGACATTCTTCCCTGCACTGCAGGGGCTGGAAGGCTGGGAACTATATTTCCTTTACTTACCTGCCAGGACGGTTCTTGATATGGTAAGGCTTTTCCAATGGAATTCACTTGCCTGAGACATAGATGGACGAACGTAAGGAGAAGACTTTTTTCTTCCACTGGCAGCAGGGCCAGATATATGGTTTTGGTAAATGTGAGATTCTTTGCAGCAGCTTCTCCATTTATTTAACAATCATTGCCTATTTGGGGCTTTGGAGGAGGTATGGCGCTGATGATGTCTTTCTAAATTAGCCTCATCTTTTGGAGGCAATCCTCATACCCTAGCTGCAGAGATAAATGTGACAGCTAGTTATGGGCAGATCTGTCGTGCTTCTCCCCCAACATTCACTTCTTGGGTCCTTCCAACAGTCTTGCAAGATCCTAATGCCTAATTAGGATTAACATGCCTAATCTTTTTCAGCTTGAAACATCTAGACTGTTTTCTGTTTGCCTGACCCAATCCCTGACTGACACTCCTGCTGACCTGAGAACTTAGGCAACACACTTCACCTCTTCAAATCTCAGTTGCCTTATCTGTGAAATGGGCATAATGGCTGTAGAGCCACTGCAGGGATTAAACAACTGATGCATGTAAAATGTCTGAAGCAAAGCAGGGGCTCAGTAATGTTAGCATCTTGTTTTCACACCCGCCTTTACCTCTCCTGCCCTTCAGGACTTACTGTCTCTTCTAGGTCCATAATCATTCCATTATTTCAGTGGGAAATTGGTTACAAATCTAGGTGTTGTGATGCTTTGGGGTGAACATCAGCTGCCTGACAGTTTTGATTAGATTTGATGTTAGGCACAGTCACAATGTTCCAGTTTTTGGCTTAGATCCATAACCTGTCTTTCATGACAAGGATGGCCGATTTCTGTCATGTTTTTTTGTGATTATTAGCTGACGAATTTGTCCTGAGAGAGTCCTTCAACACTTTTCTTATGCACACTTTTCAAAGTCATTTTTAACTCTGATTCATCTGTCTTGTTCCTAAATGTAGCAAGTAAATTCCTGGCTAAAGAACAAGGCTTCAAAGAGGAAAGTGGTCTTTTTATAATTTCCAGTCTACTTATAGGAATCCACTTGCTGTGATTCTTGCCTTTGAATGTGAAGGGCTCAACCGTCAGTGTTCCTGCCCTGAGGGTGGAGAGGATGGGTGAGTGGTAGGACTTGGACTTCTGTTTTGGTCCCAGCTCTGCCTCTACTGGCCAGAGGCCTTGGGCCAGGAACCACCTCTTCTGAGCCTTGATTTCTTCTCTTTTAGAATGGACAAGTCTCTTAAGGGTTTTCTTGGCTCTAACATTTACTGAATGAGCAGAGAGCTCTGGTGCCTCTGCTGTCCCCTCTCCATGGCTTGTTTCTTGTTTCTTACAGACATTACTCTTTCTACCTCTCTGCCTATCTGTGTGCTGGATTTCTCTAATGGGGTTGGAATAGATCCTCCAAAGACTATTCTCTGAACATCCAAGACTAAGTGAACAGACTCATTCTGTGGTTGTTTGCTGTAAGACCATGAGCAAATTTCAATTGAATTTACTTCGGAAAACATTTTCGAGTGTCTAATATGTTCCAGGTGCAGGGCTCCATCACCAGGATATAAAAAGTGTTCATTAGTTAGGAGGAGCAGGTAAGTCAATGTGGTGGTGCTGTCAACACCAATGAATGATTTGCAGCCACAAGCCCTGCCCCACAATAAATGTCTCCCTAGTTGGAGAAGTTGCTTGCCAGGACTCTGAACCAGTGCATTTTGACCGTCAGTCCTGTGACTGGATGATGAAAATACAATGTATTAATACAGTAGACGGAAATCCAAGTATTACAGAAGCAGAGAGCAGGTACTTAACCCATATTTTGGAAGGAGCTATCATAGCAAGGTCCTTGAGGGAGGTGACATCAGAGTTGAGTCTTGAAAGATGAAGGAAGATTAACCCAAGGAAGCAAGAAGAGGGCAGGAATCCAGAGGGGGGAAGGGCAAGAAAGGGTGAGGCAGTGTAGAGTGTCAAAGCACCACTGAAACACAAAGTTTAAAGACCGGGGCTATGTGAGCTGGGTATGCAGAGAACAATCCTGCCTGGGTTTGCTGACTACTTCTGCTATTTGCTAGTCATGTGACCTCAGGAAAGTTTGTCATTCTCTCTAGTTCCTCATCTAAAAAATGGGTCTGTAGGGCCTTCCTTAGAGTTTGTTTTGTGTGCAGATGGGAAGAATATATATTCGGTAGTTGTTGAGTGGCGTATTCTGTAGATGTCTGTTAGGTCCAATTGGTCGAGTGTTGAACTTAAGTCCAAAATTTCTTTGTTAATTTTCTGCCTTGATGATCTGTCTATCACCGTTAATGGAGTGTTGAGGTCCCTATTATTGTGTGGTCGTCTATGTCTTTTTGTAGGTCTGTAAGTACTTGTTTTATTAATCTGAGTGCTCCAACGTTGGGTGCATATATATTTAGAATAGCTTAGTTTTCTGGTTGAATTGAGACCTTTATCATTATTTGATGGCCTTCTTTGTCCTTTTTTTTTTTTCCCCTGAGCTATATCATTTTATTTTATTTTATTTTTAAAATTATTTTATTATTTTTTTTAAATTTTTATTGCATTTTAGGTTTTGGGGTACATGTGCAGAACATGCAAGATAGTTGCATAGGTACACACATGCAGTGTGTTTTGCTGCCTTCCTCCCCTTAACCCACATTTGGCATTTATCCCCAGGCTATCCCTCCCCAGATCCCCCCTTGCTGTCACTCCCCTATTCCCCCCAATAGACCCCAGTGTGTAGTACCCCCCTCCCTGTGTCCATGTGTTCTCATTTTTCTCACCTGCCTATGAGTGAGAATATGTGGTATTTTGTTTTCTGTTCTTGTGTCAGTTTGCTGACAATGATGTTCTCCAGATTCATCCATGTCCTTACAAAGGACACAAACTCATCATTTTTGATTGCTGCATAATATTCCATGGTGTATATGTGCCACATTTTCCCAGTCCAGTCTATCATCGATGGGCATTTGGGTTGGTTCCAGGTCTTTGCCATTGTAAACAGTGTTGCAATGAACATTCGTGTGCATATGTCGTTATAGTAGAACGATTTAAAAAAAAAAACTTGTTGGTTTAAAGTCTGGGTTATCTGGTATAAGAATATCAACCTCTGTTCTTTTTTGTTTTCCATTTGCATCATAGACTTTTCCCATCTCTCTTTGTTAAGTCTATGCGGGTTGTTATGTGTGACATGGGTCTTTCGAAGACAGCACATGATGAGCCTCTTTTTTTTCCACTACAACATGCCACTGTGCCTTTTGAGCGGGGTCTTTAGACTGTTTACATTCAAGGTTAATACTGGTATGTGAAGCTCCGATCCTTTTGTGGTGTTGTTAGCTGGTTGCTTTGTAGTCTCAATTGTATAGTTACTTTGTAGGGTTTGTGGGCTATGTACTTAAGTGTGTTTTTGTGGCAGAAGGTATCATTCTTTTGTTTCCACGTTTAGAACTCCCTTAAATATTTCTTGTAAGGCTGGTCTAGTGGTAATGAATTTCCTTAGTGTTTGCTTCTCTGGAAAAGATTTTATTTCTTCTTCACTTGTGAAACGGAGTTGGATGGGATATGCAATTCTTTCTTTTCTTTAAGCATGCAGAAAATAGGCCCCCAGTCTCTTCTGGCTTGTAATATTTCTACTGAAAAGTACTCTGTTAGCCTGATGGGGCTCCTTTGTAAGAGATCTGACCCTTTTCTCTAGCTGCCTTGAAGATTTCCTTTTACACTTACTTTGGAAAGTCTGATGATTGTGTGTCTTGAATATGGATGGTCATCTTGTATAGTATCTCACAGGGGTTCTTCAACTTTCTCGAATTTGAATGTTGACTTCTCTATTAAGACTGGGGCAATCGCCATGGACTGTATCCTCAAATATGTTTTCCAAAACTGCAAGAGTCATGTGTTCAGTCTCTCTACATAATGTCATCCTTCTTGAAGGTTTTGCTAATTTTTAAAACATTCTTTATTTCTTTGTCTGACTGAATTCAGCTAAGGTCCAGTGTTTGGGCTCTCAAATTCTTTCCCCAGCTTGGTCTAGTCTGCTGTTAAGGCTACCACTTATACTGAAATTCCTATAATTAATTATTTGGTTCTAGAAGTTCAGTTTGATCATTTTGAAAAATGGCTATGTCATCTCTCAACTCTTGAATTGTTTTTGTGGCTTCTTTGGATTGAGTTTCAACTTTCTGTTGAATTTGGTTGAGCTTCTTTGCTCTCCAGGTTCTGATTTCTAGGTCTGTCATTTCAGATATTTCAATCTGGTTAGGATATATTGTTGGAGACGTAGTTTGATCATTTGGACATAAGGGAACACTTGGCCTTTTTGAATTGATGGAGGTGGCACTAATTTCTTCTTATCTGAAAGGGCTGGTGTTTCTTTATCCTTTTGAAGTTGCTGTCATTTGAATGGGGCTTTTTGTTCCTATGTTCTTTTTCTTCCTTTGAGGTTTTGACTGTGGTATATGTTGTTTATAGTCAATTGGCTCATTTTTGGGTGTTTTAAAAGGTCCCAGGCTCTGTACAGATCCTTAGTCATGGCTCGTTTTCTTCATTGCTTCGCAGATGATGCATGGTGAAGGAATTTGTTTTCGTTTGGTGGTATCATTCAGTCTGAGATCCAGTCGATGACACTTGACAATAACAGCCAGGAGATAGGCTTTTACTCAGCTTCTTTTGTATTTTAGTGTGTGCAAAACAATGCTCTGGGGAGAGGGAGATGGTAGTGGTGGTGGCAGGGGAAGATGATTCCTCACAAAATCCATTCTGTGTTTTGGGGATCCCCTCCAATAATTGGTGCTGTGCCCATGTTTCCTTAGCCTGAAGGAGGTCCCAGGTGGGCTGCACTTCCCCCTCCCTTAGAGGCAGCCCAAGCCAAAGGTTAGGTCATCAGGGGACCCACAATTACCTGGGGACCTGCTGGTCCCCTGAGTTTGGCAGAATTAGAGCAAGTTGTGAGGTATGTCTGTGGGTGGTCTGCTGATGTGGTGGGTCAAGGGCAGAGGATCTCTGGGCAGGGCAATTGTGCCATGGGTATATAACTGCTGTATTAGTCTGTTTTCACACTGCTATAAAGAAATGCTTGAGGCTGGGTAATTTATAAAGAAAAGAGGTTTAATTGGCTCACATTCCACAGGCTGTGCAGAAAGCGTGGCTGGGGAAGTCTTAGGAAACTTACAATCATGGCAGAAAGTAAAGGGGAAGCAGCATAACTTACATGGCTAGAGCAGGAGGAAGAGAGAGAAGGGAGAGGTGCTAGATACTTAAAAAAATCAGATCTCATGAGAACTCACTATCACAAGAATAGCAAGGGGGAAGCCTGCCCCTATGACCCAGTTGCCTCCCAGCAGGCCCCTCTTCCAACACTGAGGATTAAAATTAGACACCGAATTTGTGCAGGGACATAAATCCAAACCATATCAACTGGTCTGGTACCCTTGGTCTGGGACTCTTTGCCTAGAAAACAGCTGTGGGAGCTTTTGCACAGCAAAAGAAACAGTCACTAGAGTGAATCAGCAACCAACAGAATGGGAAAAAATCTTTGCAGTTTACCCATCTGACAAAGGACTGATATCCAGAATTTACAAAGAACTAAAACAGATTTACAGGAAAAAAACAAACAAGCCCATTCAAAAATGGGCAAAGAATATGAACAGACATTTTACAAAAGAAGACACACATGAGGCCAACAAACACATGAAAAAATGCTCATCATCACTGGTCATCAGAGAGATGCAAATCAAAACCACATTGAGATACCATCTCACGCCAGTTAGAATGGCGATCATTAAAAAATCTGGAGACAGCAGATGCTGGAGAGGATGTGGAGAAATAGGAACACTCTTACACTGTTGGTGGGAGTGTAAATTAGTTCAACCATTGTGGAAGACAGTGTGGCGATTCCTCAGGGACCTAGAAATAGAAATTCCATTTGACCCAGCAATCCCATTACTGGGTATATATCCAAAGGACTATAAATCATTCTACTATAAGGACACATGCACACGAATGTTCACTGCAGCACTGTTTACAATAGCAAAGAACTGGAACACACCCAAATGCCCATGGATGATAGACTGGACTGGGAAAATGTGGCACATATACACCATGGAATATTATGCAGCAATCAAAAATGATGAGTTTGTGTCCTTTGTAAGGACATGGATGAATCTGGAGAACATCATTCTCAGCAAACTGACACAAGAACAGAAAATGAAATACCACATATTCTCACTCATAGGCGGGTGTTGAACAATGAGAACACATGGACACAGGGAGGGGGGTACTACACACTGGGGTCTATTGGGGGGAATGAGGGAGGGACAGTGGGGGGGGGATCTGGGGAGGGATAGCCTGGGGAGAAATGCCAAGTGTGGGTGAAGGGGAGGAAGGCAGCAAAACACACTGCCATGTGTGTACCTATGCAACTATCTTGCACATTCTGCACATGTACCCCAAAACCTAAAATGCAATAAAAATAAAAAATAATAATAAAAAAGAGAACAGCTGTGGAACCACCCTGCTCATGTTTCCCTGACAGAGTCTCCCTCTGGTGTCTTAGGATCAGGCATGACCAGCTAGTTTTGTCCCAAGCTGTCTGCACCCAGGTTGCTGGGCTGCTCCAGGTGTTGCAGGCCATGGGGATCCCTCAGGCAGATGCTGCAGCTGGCCAATAGGATGCTCCTTCCCAGACTGGTCTTGTGGAGAGATGGACATGTAGCTCCTGCAGCAGCACACAAATCTCACTGGCATCTCACTCTTTTCAGTGTTCTGAGGGTGGAAGTTTCTCTCCTGCTCGATCGCAGGCCACAGATCTCATCGTATTACTTCTGGGAAGCATACTCGAATGCTGAGGGTTGACACTGGGTTCCCAGCTTTGTACCTGGTCCCCTGGCTGTCGGGGGCCAAACTGCTCCCGGGTAGATGGCAAAACACTCAGTCGGGGCAGTAGAGGCTGTGCTGTGGGCAACTTCTTGCATGAGTGATGAGACAGGGGTCTTGGGAGGGACTGATGGACAAGAGGTCATGCAGATCAGGTGTGGCCCAATGCCACTGGATGGGCAGCCCTGCTCTCTCCCAGCTTGGCAGTCAGCAGGGGCTAGACTCACTCAGAGAAGGACGGAGAGCCTTGGGGGTGGGAGTCTGTGGTTGCGTTTTGCCTCAGCTGTCCCACAGGCAAATCCTCCTGGGCTCCGCATAGGAGGCTTAGTCAATATTTTGGTTTCTCTTGGTGGGAGAGGCATATCCTCTTGTCCCTCCCCTGAAAATTAAGTTAATTGACTTGAAAAAGACTTCAGAAATGACTGGCATATAGCAAATGCTCAATTAATGCTGGCTTTTGTTCTTTTACATCATTGATTCTAAGACGCATATTTTCTTTCTTCTATAGTATAACGTGTCTGAACTTTAGATGTGACTTACGGTGTATAATACTTTACAGTTGTTGCTAAGTAGGCAGCAGATGTAACATTGTCCATGCACTTGTGAACTTTGGTATAGCTATCCATGTTGTTCTGACTTCAATAACATGATAATTATTGTTGATATGACAGATGTTTAATTTAGTTGCCACTTAAAATATCTTAAAAAGAATATACTCTAATTTGGTGTTAAATAAAAAAAAATTTTGTATTTATAGAAAGGCATCAAAACAGAGTGGTAGAAAATAGATTTCAAATTAGTGAAGCAAATATTCATTGATGGAGTGACAATAATTCTATATTTTCTTGCAAAGCAAACCTAAGTGTTTTTACATTTTTAAGAAGGGGGACACCCACAAGAGATGATGCTGTATTATATTTCATTAATGTGGGGCACGCAAAAGAATTGCCTGTTAAACACCAAGCATTGAAACTGATGGCAACAGAGATTGTCAAATTACTCAAAATAGACGAAAAAAAATTCAAAAAACAAGATGCTGGTGTGAACAATGCATATGTCACACATGTCATAGTGCTATGTGTCATAGTTTAATTGGCAGGTATCTTTTCCTTTCTTAATGGTAAACAAAAATGATGATACAACGTATTGATGGAAGATAGCATTGGATGAAATAATGTTACTATTATCCTGTAGCTGACAAGGAGGCATTAAGCATGTAAATGACATTGTCAAATCTGTGTCTTAAGAAAATGACTTTGTCATCAGTTCTGCATCTGTGACGTGAAGGGATTGGATTAGATTGTCTGAGGCACGTTTCTCCTCTAAGAGTCTCTGTGTCTGTGAAATCCCAATGCCAGTTACATCTAGTTGGAGCCTTTCTTTCTAGCTCTCACGTAGCACTTACGAGGCATATGTTTTTGTCAAGACTTACTGACTCCCCTCATGGATGCAATTGTCAGACACTGATTACTGCTAATGGAAAGACAGGGTCCAGTTTATCTACTGGAGTCAACCTTTGCAGGGGAGAGAATGTGCAGATGGAGTAACAGGCATTGATCTGCAGCTTCTTGAAAGCTGGTACTCACAGAGATGTGGTCCCTAGTTAAAAGACGGTGAACATATGCCTCAGTGGAAAGGACCATTAGCAGATTAATAGCCTTCAGTTAGAGCCAGGACTAGGAAACAAATGGATTTCTTTAGGAAGGCGTCCAAAGAAGTCACATTAACCTTGTTAACCCCAGGACCTTGAGAGAGCTGAGGCCCATCTGGACAGGCAGCCTTTTAACTCCAGAGGGGTCAGGATATGGATTTTGCTCAGCTCGCATTGTGTCACATCCCAGCTGAGTGATCCTGGCTCAGTCTCTTAACCCCTATGAGATTCAGTTTCCTCATTTACTTAATAGGATCAATGAAACCAATTTACAAGGGCTGCTGGGAGGACAAAATTAAGTAACCAATTAAGTCTACCTAGCAACGTGGTTGACAAACTAGATAATCTATACATATTCTCTTTTCCTTCTTCATTTTCTGTCAATATTCATGTTCTTTCTTTTCTTCTGGCTGGAATTAGACTAGATGTGAAACAAATGAATCCAGAATTTATTAAGAAATCTTACAAACCATTAATAAAGAGATGAACATTTCAATTAAAAATGGGCAAAAGTTTTGAACAGGCACTTACAAAAGAAGGTACCACAATGGGCAATAGCATATGAGAAGATGCTCAATGTCAATAATACTGAGATGCCCCTAGACACAGTTTGAATATGTGTCACCTCAAATCTCATATTGAAATGTAATCCCCAGTGTTGGGGGTAGGGCTTGGTGGGAGGTGTTTGGGTCCTGGGGTGAACACCTCATGCCTCTGTGCCGTCATTGTGATAGTGAGTGAGCTCTCACGAGGTCCGATTGTTGAAAAATGTGTGGCACCTTTCCCCTGACTGTCTCTTGCTCCTGCCCCTGCCGTGTGACACAGCAGCTCCTCCTTGCCTCCCAGCATTACTGGAAGCTTCCTGAGGCCTGATTAGAAGCAGATGTGCTGTACTTCCCGAAAAGCCTATGGAAAAGGAGCTAATTAAATCATTTTCTTATAGATTACCCAGCCTCAGGTATCTCTTTATAGCAATGCAAGAACAACCGAACACAGTCTGTACCCTAATAGAAAGGCTAAAATTACACAGGTGACAGTATCCAGTGTTGGTGGGGGTGGGGTAAATGGAACTCTCATACTTTGCTGGTGGAGTTAAAAGTGGTATAAATACTCTGAAAAACTGTTTGGCAGTTTCTCTTAGCATTAAACATGCATTTACCATATGACAGCAAAATCCAATTCAAAAATCATAATCACATCTTAATTTTTTATGGAACACACAGAGGTTCATGGAGGGATGAACTGGAATGTAGAATGGTTATTAGAAGAGATTATTACACATTTTGGTTTAAAAATATATGTCCTATGGGATAAACTTCCAAAAGTAGGATGGTCTATGAGGTCCCCCAAGTCCGCACACTGTCTGTCATCCACCCTTGTCTCGAGCTTACATGGAAATGCAGTTCATTTCCCTCTGAAGTTTTTCTTTCTTCAGCATTTCCATCTTTGCACACTTTTATCTGTCTACATTTTCCACCTAATTCCCATCTCCACCCATCTTGGTCTCAGCCTGGTGAACTGTTAATCATTCTTTAAAACGCATATCAAGTGTCATATCTTCTGAGGATCTTTTCCAGATCCTTCCAGGCAGAGGTAGTTGTTCCTCACTCTGTGCTTCCTTAGACCTGTGTCATGGCCCACACCATACTGACTAGTTTAAATGTCTCTGTCACTGGTACGTGCACAGCGTTTGCCCCGTGTCGGAAATATCAGGGCAGCCCTCTGTGCTGGCCTTTTCTGTGTGCTTCCTAACAAAATCCAAACTGCTTCCCGTGGCTTCGATACCTCCGCAGTATCTAGCTCCTCTCTGACCTCATCTCATTCTACTTCCCTCATTCAGTGGGAAGATCCCAATCTCTGGGAAGATGTAAAACTTCTTAATCTTTTACATCTTCCAAATCTTCAGTGCTTTACATCCTCTCATTTTACATGCGTTCTTTTCAGAATGGCTTTCCTTGATCACATAATATAAGCAACCCCCGTATCTGCCCTGGTCTTCTTTCACCGTATTCCGTATTTTTATTTCATTGCTCTGGTCACAATTCCGTATTTTTATTTCATTGCTCTGGTCACAATTCCGTATTTTTATTTCATTGCTCTGGTCACAATTCCGTATTTTTATTTCATTGCTCTGGTCACAATTCCGTATTTTTATTTCATTGCTCTGGTCACAACTCGTACATAGGCTTTCCTTGTTTAACAGCTCTTCCACCATGGAGATGGTAAATTCCACGAAGGCAGTGTCTGTGTCTGTTTTCTTCTGTGCTGCATCCTAGAATGCCTAGAATGCAGCACAGCGCCTGGTATGTCAGACGTTACTAAATATAGATTGACTGGATGCAATGCCTATTACATGAACTAGAGAATGATTAAAGTAATGATTTGTCTCAATTTAAAGAGAATGGTATTGATGATATTATTTAATATATTGATATTCTAGAATTGGAATGCTTTGTGCTTAATTTAAAAACTTTATCATATTTTTTACATTATAAAAATAATGCATGACCACTGTAACAAGTCAAAGTGTAAAAGATAGATAAAAAGTTAAGAATTTTTCCTATCTTCTTCCAATTCCTGTTCTTCATACTAACCATGCTAATAGTTTTTGTGTGTAGAGGTATTCTCTTATATTTACATATATACACATATATTTTTTCCTCTGTGTGTGTGTTTACATATTTGTATATGCAGTTTTTCTTTTTTAAATGAAAAGTGAGATGACATTTTACACATGACTTTATAACTTAATACTTTTCACTTAATATATCATGGGTATTCTTCTAGTTCAATACATATACATCTCTTTATTTTTAATAGCTACATAATATTTCCTAGCATTGCCATCATAGCTCCAACCCATTCCCTATTGATGAACATTGAAGTAGTTTCCAGTGTACTCCATGTATCATAAATAATCATGCAGTAAACATTCTTATATAAATTTATCCTTATACCATAGGCTCCCTCAAAATACTGCAAATACTGGAAGAAAAATAATGCATATTATTAAATAGACACTACCAGACTTTCTCTAGGAGGGAATTTACACTTCCTTCAGCATTGTATGAATGCATCCATTTTTCTTTATCCTTACTAAGGAAGGATGCCCTAGCTTGTAAATGTGTTTTCCCATATCCTATTATTTCTTGATGAGAGCTTGAAAGGAACTTATCGTTCTTTTGCAGTTCTGAGGCCTAGGAACTTGAAAAAAAAAACACCCCTGTCAACTTTATGAGGGAAAACAAGCCCAAAGAAAGCGGAGGCACCAGGTCAGTCTGCGGCACAGTTCACTGTAGCACCGATTCAGTAGAAGGAAAGTATTCCGAGCATTAGACTTTTCACGTAAGCAAGTCCAGTCTGGTCATGGGAACATATGGGAAGGGCTTAAATTTGGATATCGAGTTTAGTGTCAGGAGATGTGGTATTAAGTTCACACTGACTGCTTTACTTAATAGCATTAAGAGGAAGCTCTTGTGAATTGCATCTAAACGGCAGGCTCATCAGAAAGACAGATGGGAGGGTGAGGAATGAAATCCCAAAAATCAAAATCAATAGAGTAAAGCCTGATTCATCCCTCTTAGTGGTGATTCTTCTCTTAGGGATTTTGAAGACATCTCAGATATTTCTTCTTGCTCGACAACCAACTACTTCTGGTTTCTTCCTTTTGCGTTGGATCCTGCATTTAACATTTCCCTCCACTGAAAGTGGCCGAGGTCGCACTTTTGCAGAGTGTCAGGTGATACTGGGAGAGGCTGTAGAAAGGGGAGTTCCAAACTTTTGGATTTTTTCAGATTTGCCATTTGAGAGCTCAGCTAGATTATCCACAGAGGCTTTGTGGGGACAGCTGGTCAGTGTGGTGGGGAGGAGGGAACTTAGAATGGCTCCAACAGTGTTTCTCATACTTCGGTTTTTCTGGTAACATTGCATAATTTTTGCTTTATCTCCACACTGTCTGTGCTAATCTTTACTGATTATTTTCCTGTAAATCAACTTACTATTAAAGCCAACCTTTCCATAAAATATATTAGGTAAGTTTACTTTTGCAGCAATGTTAATACTATATTTGAAATGTTGGCTTTGAAGTTATATATACGTGTTTATATGTTTTATGTATGTCTATGTGTGTGTGTGTGTGTGTGTGTGTGTGTGTGTGTGTGTGTGTTATTCCTACCCAAAGAGCAGAGATAAAATAAGTACCACCTTAGAATTGTATCAAAAATTTGTTTAAGCATAAAAGCGGGGACTGGTTGTGGTGCTTTAAGCATACAAGCAGGGGCTGGATTATGTCTGTAATCCCAGGAATTTGTGAGGCTGAGGTGGGAGGGTTGCTTGAACCCAGAATTTCAAGACCAACCTGGCGACATAGAGAGACCTCCATCTCTACAAAAAATTAAAAAAATTATCTGGGAATAGTAGATGTGCCTGTAGTCCCAGCTACTTGAGAGGCTGAGGTAGGAGGGTCACTGGAGCCCAGGAGGTCGAGGCTGCAGTGAGCTGTGATTGTACCACTCCAGCCTGTATGACAGCATGAGGAGTTTCAAGAAAAAAAGAATGTGAAGGAAGTTATAGCCCAAAGAACTACAAAATGATAAAATTCATCAAGAAGAAAAACAAATATGGAAAAAAGAAGTAAGGTTCAAGAAAATACTGTAAACAAAGAAACTGCTGAAATATGTAGGTATTCATTAACAATTCAGAGTAAAATCTATGCAGGAATGAACACACACACACACACACACACACACACACACACATACTTTTTGCATTTGAATAAAACAATGGAAGAAAAACTTTATAAAATAATAACAAAAAATAGGAATGGGCAGTTCTAATGATTTAAGATAGGGGTGTCCAAGCTTTTGGCTTCCCTGGGCCACATTGGGAGAAGAATTTTCTTGGGCCACACATAAAATACATAACACTAACAACAGCTGATGAGAAAAAAAAAGCAAAAAATAATGCTTTAAGAAAGTTTATGAATTTGTGTTGGGTAGCATTGAAAGCTGTCCTGGACTACTTGTGGCCTGTGGGCTGCGGATTGGACAGGCTTGATTTAAATTATGCCAAGTATCTTAGTGTCTTGTCCTATTTGAAAGTGAGATAGAGATAGAGATAATAAATTTGGACTGTATGAGAAAAAGCTAAAGTAATATTACATAAATCAGTGAATAAAGTAGCCTCCTTATTCACAATTTCACTTTTTATGGTTTCAGGCACCCACAGTATAGCACAATAAAATATTTTGAGAGAGAGAGGGAGACCATATTTATATAACTTTTATTGTAGTATATTGTTATAATTTTATTGAAGTATATTATATAATATAATACAATAATTGGTTTCTTGTATTATTAGTCATTGTTGTTAATCTCTTACTGTGTCAAATTTATAAATTAGACTTTATCATAGGTATACATGTATAGGAAAAAAATATATATATAATAATATGGGAATAATAAGGGAATATGTTATATTTGAGACATGTTAATACTGACCTACAGTATTAACAGTTAATACCTACAGTATTAACATGTCTCAAATATAACATATTCCCTGCCAATAAAGGGGGCTTACTGTAGGTCAGTATTAACATGTCTCAAATATATAGCATTATTAGCGGTAAGAAGAAACTTTGTATGTGACTGATTTTTAAAATGTGCTCAATCCTTTGTCCCTTGTTTTGCAAGTAACTTTGCAGGTCCTCCTTACAAAAGTCTCTCTCTTTTTAAATCCCTTGAATCTGGGCTAGTCTGTGACTTTCTCTGGCAAGGGAATGTTGTGGAAGTGACCCTGTGTCAGTTTTGAGCATAGCTCTTAAGAAGCTTGTGTGGTTTTGGAGCCCCGGCAGTGCCATCGGAACAAGGTAGGGCCGGCCTGCTGGGAGATGAGAGAACTGTGGCTCAGTTATATCTGTTGTTATTGCCAATAACCAGCCAACACCAGCCATGTGACTGAAGCTGTCCTAGAACAGCCAGCTCCCAAGCAGCCCACTATCTGATCAAATGCATGAACATGCCCCACTGAGATTAGCTGAACCTGGCCCACATCAACAAGACTGCCCAGCTGACCCATAGACTTATGTGTAATGATAAGTGCTAATTTTTTTAAGCTATTGCATTTTTAGCTGATTTGTTAAATAGTAATAGTTAATAGTAGCCTGCATGCTACAGTAGAAATATTCATGAATAAGATACAATGAATATTAACATATTTAGGACTTGTACTATAGCTTAAAAATATGTAAAGCTAAAATTGATAGAATTATAAGAAAAATTGATATAGCTATATTTTTAAGAAGAGATATAACATATTTATTTAATATATTTATTTATTGGTAGCTCTCAACTTATAATTCAAATGTAATCTCCTTATAATTCAAGAGCTACCAATATATTAATACATTTACTTTTTAGTAGCTCTTTCACCTATAGGTTAAGATATTTTGAGAGAGAAAGAGACCTATAGGTTGAGGATTTACTAATTCATTGAGAGTGAAGAAGTTTGACAACTGAGAACAAATTTGGAATTATATATGTGGCTTCATTAAAAAAACAGATAATGTACATTCTTTTCAAATGCACATAGAACATTTATAAATACTGACCACATATCAAACCACTCCTCCTATTCCTGAAAATAATCACAATAGAATTTAAAATCATTTAGAATGAATGTTATTACTATACTTTAAAATGTGTGAGATGCAGTTAAATATTACGTGACAGTAAACTTACAGCTTTAATCATGTAAAAAACTAGTGGCATTGGGATTACATTTCAATTAAAAAAACTCAAAACAATAACAGACCATAAATCACAAAATATACAGTCAATTAAACCTGTGATATATGAGTTATCCTTATAGAGATAAAGGTTACTATATAAAATAATAAACATGCTTTTTATTTGAGGAAATACAGCCATGCTAAATTTTCCTGCCTTCAATACCATAGCTTCAAATGAAATAAAGCAAAAACATTTAAAAATATAAAAGGTAATCAACACATTCACCATCATCGACCATTCAGTATTTTTCTAGAGGTCAAGCCAATATAATAAGTTAAGAAGAAAGACATATCTAACACTTGGAAAGAAAGAAACATCATTATTTTCAGTGTTATGATTATCTACATAGTAAATGTAACAGAATCTACAGATGAGTTATAAAAATAAATTTGGTGGTGTTAGAAAGAAGCAACATAAGCAGGATTAATATTTAGAAGTTGATATGACTTGAATGTTTGTTCCCTCCAAATCACGTGTAGAAATATGATTTTTAATGTTGGAGGTGGCGCCTGGTAGGAGGTGTTAGAATCGTGAGGGCAGATCCATCATGAATGGCTTAGCAACATGCCCTTGGTGATAAATGAGTTCTCGGTCAACTAGGTCATCGAGATCTGGTTGTTTAAAAGAGTCTGGCACCTCTCTCTTTTTTTTTTATCTCTTGCTTCTGCTTTTACTAAATGACATCACCTGTTCTCTCTTTGCCTTTCACTATGATTGTAAGCTCCTTGAGACCTCACCAGAAACAGATGCTGGCACCATGCTTCCTGTACAGCCTGCGGCACCAGAAGCCAATTAAACCTCTTTTCTTGGTAAACTACCCAGCCTCAGATACTCCTTTATACTGATACAAGAATGGCCTAATACAGAAGTCAATGGTATTCCTATAATTAGCAAAAACCAGTTAGAAACTTAATAGAAAACAAAAAACATGATGGCCATAGAAAAACATCTGGCTTATAATTGTAACACAAAAGTACTTAAATTAATGAAATGCATGAATGTCCTTTAGAAACCCGTATGTCTCATAAAGTTACAAAATATTGTTCAAGCATATAAAAGTCTATCTTCCCAAATCAACTTTAATAGAAATTCCCCAAATAATTTTTATTTTTTGATAAGAATTAATAGAATACAGCCTGGGCACAGTGGCTTATGCCTATAATCCCAGCACTTTGGTAGGCCAAGGCCAGCAGACCAGCCTGGCCAACATGGTGAAAACCTGTTTCTACTCAAAGTACAAAAATTAGCCGGTTGTGGTGGTAATCCCGGCTGCTCAGGAGGCTGAGGCATGAGAAGAGCTTGAACCCGGGAGGTGGAGGCTGCAGAGAGCTGAGATGGCGCCATTGCATTCTAGTTTGGGTGACAGGGCAAGACTCAAAGAAAAAAAAAAAAAAGAATTAATGAATTTGTAGGATACAATTCTTGAGGAAAAAATACAAAATCAGAAATCTGAATATCTTTTTATGACAAACATTAACTTTTATTAAAGAGAAATGCTAAAACAAATTTCTGATCATGAATATATTTGGTTTATTCAATTTCTAGGCTACGTGTTCTAGTTTCTGTTAAATAAATAACCTATTAAATAAATATGCAAAATTTTTTCTGTAGAAGATACCCAATCCAATTGTAGGAAAGATCTTAAATAAGGTTACATTTGGCTAAATTCTGTTATCTATAAATTTATAGGTTTCTTGGAAAAATAGAATAAAGATGATATAGCATCCAGAAAGCCTAGAAACACAAAAAATAATGCATTTTCTGTACCATTCTTAAATTGATAATTGAATTCATTGCTTTACATTTAGAGACATGGAAAGCATCTGAAAGTTGATAAAAATAAATTGAGCATATGATTTGAAGGATGTAATGAATATATTATTTAAGAATAAATTTATTTAATGCTTTTCATTTTTTCAGACACCCTGTAAATGATACAACAGGAAGAATAGTCTAGAAACAGATGTACGTATAAAATTGAGAATTTGATATATGACAATGGACGGAGGAGAACTACTTAATAAATATTTAATGTGCAGGGTTGACACAATTACCTTGTCAGAAAGAAAAAATGGATTTTTTCTCATGCTATTTTTAGGAAATTTCAGAAGGCTTGAAATTCTAAATACAAAAAACAAAACTTTGCAACCTTAAAAGCAAATATAGGATAATAATTTTTACATTCAGTGGATGTACTAGCTTGTAAAGGTTATGCCCTGCTGGGATTACAAATAAAACATCAGATGACAGTGACTTAATGCCACTAAACACGCGTTTTCTACTCATGCCACAGTTCGCTGGGCAGCTGTCCATGCTCACTCAAGGATTCAGGATCTTTTTATCTAATGACTCCACCTTACTTAAGGACCTTGAAGTCCTCTGGATTCTCTGCATCTACTTATTAATGAAGGAGAAAAGAGCACGGGGAATCACACAGGAGATTTTAGAGGCCAGGCCTGGAAGTGACACAGATCACGTCTGCTAGCACTCCACTGGTCAACTGCAGAGGTGCAATGGTGGGAAATGCTGTGGTCGAGCAGTATGTCAAGAAAGAGAGAACATACATTTCAGCAAATAGCCAGACTTTGTCCTAGGGTGGAGAATATTTTGTTAAACAAGGATGTTAGTCCATTCTCACATTACTTAAAGAACTGCCTGAGACTGGGTAATTTATAAAGAAAAGAGGTTTAATTGGCTTATGGTTTTGCAGGCTGTACAGGAAGCATGGCGAGGGAGGCCACAGGAAACTTATGATCATGGCAGAGGGGTGAAAGAGAAGCAAACATATCTTCACATGGCACCAGGGGAGAGACAGCAAAAAGGGGGAAGTGCTACATACTTTTAAACAACCAGCTCTCATGAGAACTCATTTACTATCACGAAGAAAACAAGGGGAAAATCCACCCCCATTATAAATCACCTCCTGCCAGGACCCTTCTATAATAACACTGAAAATCGTAATTCAACATGAGATTTGGATGAGGACACAGAAACAAACCATGTAATTTTGCCCCTGCCCCTTCCAAATCTCATGTCCTTCTTACATCTCGAAACACAATTATGCCTTCCCCACAGTCCCCCAATGTCTTAACTCATTCCAGCATTAACTCGGAAGTCCAAGTCCGAAGTCTCAACTGAGACAAGGCAAGTCCCTTTCACTTGTGAGCCTATAAAACCAAAAACAAGTTAGTTACTTCCAAGATACAATGGGGGTACAGGCTTTGGGTAAATGCTCCCATTCCAAAAGGGAGAAATTGGTCAAAACAAAAAGGCCACAGGCCCCATGCAAGTCTGAAACCAAGAAGGGCAGTCATTAAATCTCAAAGCTCTAAAATAATGTCCTTTCACTCCATGTCTCCCATCCAGGCGACATTGATGCAAGGGGTGGGCTCTCAAGGCCTTGGGTAGCCCTGCCACCGTGGCTCTGCAGGGGACAGCCCTTGTGGCTGTTTTCATGGGCTGGTATTAAGTGCCTGTGGCTTTTCCAGGCACACAGTACAAGCTGTTGGCAGATATACCATTCTGGGGTCTTGGGCTTGTGGGACAGTGGTCTTCTCACAGATCCACTATGCAATGCCCCAGTGGGGGCTCTGTGTGGGGGTTCAAACCCCACATTTTCCTTCTGCACATAGTAGAGGTTCTCCATGAGGGCTTTGCCCCTTCAGCAGACTTCTGCCTGGACATGCAGGCATTTCCTTACATTCTCTGAAATCTAGGGGGTGTGTCCCAACCCTCTACTCTTGCCCCTGCACACCTGCAGTTCCAACACCAAATGGAAGCTGCCAAGGCTTGGGGCTTGCATCCTCTGAAGCAACAGCCTGAGCTTACCCTGGGCCCTTTTTAGCCATGGCTGAGGCATCTGAGATGCAGGGTGCCATGTTCTGAGGCTGCACAGAGCAATGGGACCCTGGGCCCAGCCCATAAAAACATTTTTTCCCTCCTAGGCCTCCAGGCCTGTAATGGGAGGGGATGCCATGAAAGTCTCTGATATTCTCTGGAGACACTTTCCCCATTGTTTTGACTAGTAACATGTGACTCTACTTATGCAAATTTCTGAAACCTTTAATTTCTCCCCAGAAAATGGGGTTTTCTTTTCTAACACATGGTCAGGCTACAAATTTTCCAAACTTTTATGCTCTGCTTCCCTTTTAAATATGAGTTCTAGTATCAGATCATTTCTTTGTTTATGCAAATGAGCATAGGCTTTTAGAAGCAGCCAGGCAATATCTTGAAGGCTTTGCTGCTAAGAAATTTCTTCTGCTAGATACCTTAAAACATCTCTCTCAAGTTCAAAGTTCCACAGATATCCAGAGCAGAGGTACAATGTTGCCCATCTCTTTGCTAAAGCATAGCAAGAGTGACCATTGCTCCAGTTCCCAGTTCTTCATCTCCATCTGAGACCTACTCAGCCTGGACTTCACTGTTTATGCCACAATCATTTTGGTCACAATCATTCAATAAGTCTCTAGGAAGTTCCAAACTTTCTCACATCTTCCTGTCTTCTTCTGAGGCCTCCAAATTGTTCCCACCTCTGCCTGTTACCCAGTTCCAAAGTCACTTCTACATTTTCAGGTATTTTATAGCAGTACCCAACTCCTGGTACCAATTTTCCATGTTATCTTTTTTCACATTGCTATAAAAAACTACCTGAGACTGGGTTACTTATAAAGCAAAGAGGTTTAATTAACTTACAGCTCCACAGGTTGTACAGAAAGCGTGGCTGGGGAGGCTTTAGGATGCTTACAATCATGGTGATAGGTGAAGGGGAAGCAAGTGTGTCTTACCATGGTCGAGTGGGGGGAAGTGCTATACACTTTTAAACAACCAGATCTTATGAGAACTCACTTACTATAATGAGAACAGCAAAGGGAAAAATTTCCCCATGATCCAGTCCAACCCTGAAGATCGTAATTCAACAGAGATTTCGGTAGGGACACAGAACCAAACTATATCAACAAGACAGAAAAATCTTCACTTATTAATACAAAGTTTGATAAATTTTATCAGATGAAAAGTTAAACTTATAAGAAAGGTAATGTAAACAAAACTAAAATATAAGCTAAGATGGGAAGAAGCAACATATATAATAGACAGACTTAGAATGCAGTACACACACACACACACACACACACACACACACACACATGCATGAACATTCAATGAGTTAGTATGAAATAGTCAAGAGAGGAGAAACATGCATATAATTATTGCACAAGTATTCACAAAAGAGAGAAATTCAATGTCATATAAATAAGACAGGATGTTCAACCTTACCAATAATCCAAGAGATGCAAATTAAACAATAAAATAAGATAGCATTTCTCACCTAGAGCTTAGTAAAATTAAAAAATTCTGAAAATATCAAGTTTTGGCAAAGGTCTAGAGAAATAAAAACTTTTATAATGCTCATGGGATTGTAAATTTCTACAACCATCTTGGAAAACAGTTTGGGAACATCTAGCAAAATTGAACCTGTGCATACTCTAGAGCATATACTTGGCATTTCCGTTTCTAAGTATAGGCCTTAAGGAAACTTTCATACATGTTTATAAGCAGAGTCACATAAGGGTGTGTATTGAAGTGAAGTTTTAAATAATGTAAATCTAAAAAAATTATATGTCTATCAATGGGCAAATGGAGAAAGGAATCTATTCATGAATGAAATAGATTTATATGTTTCAATATGAAGAGATTTAAAATGTAAAATAAGGAAGTCACAAAGGGATTAATATAATGAGTAATTTATATAAATTGGAAAAATACATTTTTCATATATACTCATGGATTATTGTTTTAACAAAGCTATGTAATGTAGACTGGAAGACACATATGAAATTCATGACAGTTTTGGTGTGTCTTGGGGAGGAAGATGGAGATTTAGAATGAGGAGGTGGCAGACGGGATTCCAACTTTGTCCATTTTTATATCTTCAATCTTTTAAAAACATAGCTGAAGCTGCAAGCAAGTATGATGTGATCTTAAAATCCTAGATGGCTCATGCCTGTAATCCCAGCACTTTGGGAGGCCAAGGCAGGTGGATCTCCTGAACTCATGAGTTCGAGACCACCCTGGGCAACATGGTGAGACCCTGTCTCTACTAAAATACCAAAAATTAGCCTGGCACAGTGGCATGTACCTGTAATCCCAGCTACTTGGCAGGCTGAGGCACGAGAATCACTTGAGCCCCAGAGGCAGAGGTTGCAGTGAGCCAAGATCACTCCACTGCACTCCAGCTTGGGCTACAGAGTGAGACTCCATCTCAAAAAAAAAAAAAATCCTAGGTGTTTAGTGTGATATTTGTCACAGTTTTATGTATTTTGAACATTTTAGCAAGAAACAAGAAATCCTCACCTTAGCCCCATTAACATATACCTCACTACTAGTATTTGTCCTTAGTACTGAAATTATTTGATTTCATAGAGAAAAACACTAACTGGGTGTTTTCATAAGCATTAACAAACTATTGCCTATTCCAGTCTTAAAAATTTCTCTGTTGGTTAGTACTGTCCAGAGGTCTTATTCTGAACAAGAACACAGGATTAGGGAATTTAGTAGTGTTTTTAAAAGTAAACATGTGGTAGCTACATGAAAGAAAATTCCAAATTAGAGTGCTCAGGATATGTGTTAGACCTGAGGAAAAATAAAGCCATTTCTGCAGTCTTCTTGATCTGCGGCGAATGTGGCTCCACTGGCATTAACCTTAAAGTCAGGTCAGGCTGGAAGTGCTCCATCCAGAATGCGGGAAACACGTAGCGAGTTGGGGTTCAAGTACAGCCAGCCAACCACTTGGGAGATTTTGATTAGAAAGGGATTTGACACAGGGAATTATTGCTTCAATCATTGTTGGTAGTGCTGGAGCAGTCAGCTGTAGGCTGGGTCTCCAAGACCAGTTGCCAGAAACATACTAAAGAACCAGGCTAATGAGGGAACTATTTGTCTGCCTTAATCTGTAAGCCATATGTTATGTCTTAATATGGCTTCCAGGGCCTGAGATAAGGACTTGGATGCTGATAGTTCATGTGGACAGTTTTATCCCAGAAAGCCAGGATGAGGGCCTGGGAGACTGAGTCAGAGAGCAGTGGGGAATGGCAACAAACTGCACCTTAATGGGAAGGTTACCCTCGTTGAACTTTGAGGACCCTCTGAGGAATGAAATGGAATGCACCTGAGAACTCTCTCTTCTACAATGAGGGGCTGAGGCATTTATCCATGGCACCTGCTCCCTGAGAGTTAAGGTTGGTCTCAAGTGTGTGAACGGTTAGAAGTTGTGGATTCCATCACTATGGGCTGGCCTGCCTTTTATGACTTTGGAGAAAGTCTGAAGGTTGAAACTGAAAAAAAGACTTGCCATGGCAGGGGCTTGAAGTAGAATGCAGGCAGCTTCCCATCCCAGCTTCTCTAAAACCAGGTGGGATGAGGGAATGTAGCATGGCGCATGACAAGTGTCTGCTATTTTTGGGGAATCAGATTCTCAGCAGTTAGTTACAAACGGACACTATCATAATCTCGATCTGAGGATCAGGAAGATGTTACTGCAACTCTTGGCTGAGAGCTATGTCACCCACTCTAGATCTGTCCCTGAAAAATGATCCTCACCTACTGCCTCCTGTCTTCCTGGTTAATACAGTTCTGGAACAGATGCCCTCAATGAGCACAGCTGGTAGAGGAAACCTAAATCAGAACCAGAACTCTAGCTGCAAGGGAGTGTAGGATATGTGGTTTTTAGAATTCCAACCTCTGCAGGACCAGAGTGTCAGGGTCTGACCCTCAGACCCCGACTTAGTGGTGGATGAACAAATTCACTCAAACACAAATCTCCAGTAGAAGAGTGGGCTCAGGATCTATGGCCACTCACAGACAGTCCTGACAGAGATAGAAGCCATGGCCCCAACCAGCTGGTACTCCAGGCATTTATTCAGTATAGATTTAATAACAGAGGCTCTGAGTCAACACACTTATGGATAATGACGAAAGGCCAGGTTCCAAGGCCTAAAGCACACACCATTTGCAGATGATAAAACTGGTCACCCTCCCCCTGAGAGAGCCATCAGGCTCTTTAATCGTGAAAGATTAAAGGTTAGTTTTAGAGCCAAATGAGTAAATAAGTTATTTAGCTAAACTCCCCCACATTCCCTAGTGTTTTGCTTTTCTTCATCACATAAAGGTAAAAGGGATTAGGTTGCCTTCAGCCGAAACTTCTCCTGAAACTATGCAAACTTCTCAGGCTTCCAAAAAGGTTTGTGACTATATTCTATAATTTTACAATTTTTCCAACCATCCTGACTGAACCCCCACACCAGAGGAGACCTTAGAAGATTGATACAGATATTGAGCTGGCTGGATTTACACTAACTGCCCACACATCTGATGTAGTTCTATTGCTTTGTTATTTTGGTAAGGCAAGGCCTTCTCTTGAAGCTTGCCCTTGAAGTCTGTCCCCACCCAGGTCATTCTCCAGGTTAAGCTCATTGAAGAGGGAGACACAATATCATCTTTCAGGGGCAGCAACCTCTTCAACACTCATAGAGTTCCCTGATTTATTCTCTCAGTTCTCATCACAATGGTACTTACACAATTACTTTAAAAGCTGAGGATTTACTATCTGTTTTTCTGCTAGACCAGAGGCCTGTTGGGGCAGGAATCATGTCTCTGGGTTGTTTACTTTTATTCTTAGCACCTAGAGTATTCCTGGCAATGGTATGTAACCAGACAATGCATATTATTTGAATAAATGAATAGAAAATAAAAGACCATTTCCATCCAGAAATTGAATGGAAAAGCTACAGTTTATGTTTCCTTTATCTATAAATGGATGTTTTATCAGTGCATAAGGAATAAAACAACCTACATTCAACATTGTTTTTGAAAATAAGTAGAGTAAGAGAAATGTCTGGTCTGAAGTGACTGAATTATTCTACTGAGAGAATGTGATACTTTTGGCTCTAGCTGTTAACTGAAGGCTACTATTTCCAGTCCTGGTCTGGAAAAGACGTTAGTGAGCCAGGCAGGCAGTCACAGAGAGTGAGAGAGAAAGACAGAATGATAATTTTCTACTCTGATTAGTCTGGAGAATCTAAAAGCAATATACTGTATAACATAAGAAAACATCAGGAAGAAGGAGTGAAGTTGCTTATGAAATTCTGTTAATGGGGATTTTCTTTTTTTGCAATCAAAATATAATTATATATTTAAATTTTACCTTGCATACGTAAGATCACAGCTAAGGAGGTTAACCATGATTTCAAATTTTATCACCAGCCACTTGTGCTATTTTATCACATTTGAAAATATTCACTCATTATTTACTTCAAACAGTGATCTATAAATTTGTTTAGACCATAATAATTAAGAGCCTTTTCTTCTTTAGGATAATTTAAAAAATTAAATGATGTACCGAACATACTACTAAAGAAAGTTTACTTTTTGAATATGGCCTCTACATTGAAGATCTGTAGGAATTTTTCTAATTAATTTTCAAATCTTCCCATGACCTCTCTGTTTGTAGAAATATCACTTTGAAATAATGTGTGACTACTTTACAAATCAAAAATGGATTCACGACTGTATTATCATAATCACTAATTTTAATAGTCTCCTAGATATTTTCTGTGTCACTTTTCTTGATTATAAAATGTCAGTAACATGAACAGGCTCTTAATATAACAGAATATTTCATTACGTCAGTTTCCCATCAAACTGTCAAAGTCACTTAATAATTATATTGACCGTTTCCACTCATCAGCAGGAGGCTCTTCTACTAATGGCTCCCATGGTTGTCATGGTTCCATTTTCCTTTTTTTAAATTATTATATTTTAAGTTATCAGATCCATGTGCAGATCGTGTAAGATTGTTACATAGGTACACACATGCCATGGTGGTTTGCTGCATCCATCCCCCCATCATCTACATTAGGTATTTCTCCTAATGTTATTCCTCCTCAATTTCCCCACCGCCTGCTGTCCCTCCCCTAGCCCCCGCATCCTGCAACAGGTCCCAGTGTGTGATGTTCCCCTCCCTGTGTTCATGTGTTCTCATTGTTCGACACCCACTTAGGAGTGAGAACATGGGATTCATTGCACCATTTTTCTAGCCAAACTTAGTTCAAGTTCAGTCTCAAGAATCACCTCTTCTATTTGACCACCTTGAAGTTGATCTTCTAATTTTTTAACATCTGGTTCTGCTTTAACCCAGCTTCTCATTTGTAATCTGTTCTGTATACTTTCTATATAATGCAATTTTAGGGATTTCCTCAAGAACATCAAGAATCCTTGTGTACAAAAATCTTAGCCTCTCGTGTGGATTCTTGCACATAGCCAACCCCACAAAGTCAGTGATCTTCAGAACACCCACCACGACAGCGCCGATGAGTTGATGATTAAGGGGGATTTTCAAAATAAAGGATGTAGAGGGAAAAAAATGCAATCTTTGAAACTGGGAGGTACACTATACAGGATGCCTTCTAAGATTCCTTCTAGTTTTCACTTAGCTGACTCTCTGAATACATACAGATCTTCTTAAATATTATTTGGGCTATTTCTTGTTCCCAGCAATGTTTTAGATGTATTTTTTCCCCACTCCTTGGAATAAACCTATTATTATTAATGTTTTCATTTTATAGAGAAGAACACTGGTGATTGGAGAGGTTACTAATCTACCCAAGGTCATACAGTTAACAAGTGAAGATTTCTAGTTCTTGCCTGCCTGATACCATGGAGCATATCTTAACCACTGCTCATGACCCCAGCTGCAGGGTCAGTAGACCTGGGTTTAAATTCAGGCCTTCCCTTTGCTTACTGGCTGTGTGGCTAAAACCAGCTGGGCCTCAATTCCTTCAGCAGTAAGATGTAGCTAACACTTGCCTTGCAAGATGGTAATGAGAATTGGCAGCAACAAACATAGAGCATTTAGCACACAGTAGGCACTTGCTACATAGTATTGCTACTTTGTGTAGACAGCGGAAGGACAGGGTGCCCAGGATCTGGTGTGGGGAGGTGTCGAAGAGGCATAGACCACCCACCTGTCTGCTGACACCCAACAGGTAGGCTGTGAGCCCTTTACCTTTTCTGTACTCTATCCTCCAAAAATTTGCAGAGTGGAGGCCATGCGCTTGAAGCACAATGCTAATTTTAATGTGCTGCTTGAGTCCCAATGAAAGGTGCAATACTCAGAAGTGTGTTTATCTTATATCCATGCAGTTACCAACACAGTCAAGACTGTGAAATATCCATCATTCCCCAAAGTTCCCCTGTCCCCCTTTGCACTCTCTTCTTCCAGCCCCTTGCTCATGTCCCCAGGCAACTCTGATGTAATGTCCGTCACTATAGATTGGTTTTTCTGGAATTTGATCTAGGCAGAATAATGCAGTATGTACTTATTTTTGTCTGCCTTTTTTTGCTGAGCATAAATGACTTTGAGATCCTTTCATGCCATTGCTTGTATTAATAGTTTATTCTTTATATTGCTGATTAGAATTACTTTGTATGAAGACACCAGAGTTTTCACAGTTTTTAATAGATTTATTAAGGTATAATATCTAATATAGAAAAAAACCATACCTATTTAATATATACAATTAGATGAGTTCACACACACACACACACACACACACACGTATATATACTCATCTAATTGTATATATTAAATTTATATATATATATGTATGTGTATATGTGTATACATATGTGTATATGTATACACATATATATGTGTGTGTATATATATATATACACACACACCTGTGAAACAGTAATTATGTACAATCAGGATAACAAACTTATTTAGTACTTGCAAAAATTTATATTATTATATCATAACATAATATTATATATATAACAGATATATATACACACACACACACACACACATATATACATATATATATGTATACCTGTGAAACAGCAATTATGTACAATCAGGATAACAAACTTATTTAGTACTTGCAAAAATTTATATTATTATATTATAACATAATATTATATATATAACAGATATATACACACACACACACACACACACACATATATATGTATACCTGTGAAACAGTAATTATGTACAATCAGGAAAACAAACTTATTTAATACTTGCAAAAATTTTCTTGCACCCTTTGCGGTACTTTTTTCAGTGGTAAGAACACTTAATATCTACCTTCTTAAGAAAATTGTAAAGTGCACAATACCATATTGTTAACTGTACACACTGTTTTATGGCCAATCCCTAGAACTCACTCATCTTGCATAACTGAAACATTATACCAAATGAATGACAGCTGACCATTTTCCCCTCTCCCAAGCTTCTGAAAAACTCCATTCAGCTCTTCGAGTTTGACTATTTTAGATATCTAATACAAATGGTTCATGCAGGATTTGTCTTTCTGTGACTGGTGTATTTCACTTAGCATAATATTTCCTAGATTCATTCATGTTGTTGCAGGTGGCAGGATTTCCTTTCTTTTTAAAGACTGAGTTCTATTCCATTGTATGTATGTACCACATTTTCTTATCTGTACATACGTTGATGGACATTTAGATTGTTTTCTTATCTTGACCATTATAAATAATGTAATTAACTTGAGAGTGCATACATCTATTTGAGATCCTAATTTCAATCCTTTTGGATATATATCCAACAGTGGGATTGCTAGATCATAGAGCCCTTATATCTTTAATTTTTTGAGGAACCACCATACTGTTTTCCACAGTGGCTGCACCATTTTACATTCCCATTGATAGTCTATGCAGTTCCAATGTCTACACATTTTCTCTACCACTGGTTATTACTATATTTTAATAAAGTCACTCCAATAGGTATGAGGTGATATGTCATTGTGGTTTTGATTTGCATTTCCCTGATGATTAGGGATGTTTACACACCTGTTGGCCATTTATATATTTTCTTTGGAAAAATGTCTATTTCAATCTTTTGTCCATTTAAAAAATTGAGTTATTTTTCTTTAATTTTGCTATCAAGTTGTAGGAATTTCTTGTATATTTTGGATATTAATCCCTCATCAGATATATAGTTTGCAAATATCTTCTCCTATTTCTTAAGTTGCCTTTCACTTTGCTGATTACTTTTGCTATGCAGAAGCTTTTCCATTTGTAATCCCCAAAAATTTTCCTAATTTTGCTTTCATTGTTTGTGCTTTTGGTGTCATATTTAAGAAATCACTGTCGAGCTTAACGTCATAAAACATCCACTCATCTCTTGGTGGACCTTTGGATTGTTTCAATTTTTAAATTATTTCAAATAAAGCTGATTTGAACATTTGTGTACATGGCTTTATATAGACATATGCTTTTGTTTATTTTGGATTAATATCTAGAGGATCATGGGGTAGATAAATATTTTAATTTTTAAAGAAATTACCAAACTGTTTTCATCAGGAGTGTTTTAATGTTTTCCTCATATAGATGTTTCACATTCCTTATTGACGTTATTCTCAATTATTTATTTTTCTTTGTTGTTATTGTAACAAGGAATGGTATTTTCTCTACCACATTACATCATAACTGACTATTATTTGTGTACATAAAATTATTGCTTTCTGTAGATTACTTCTTTTATAATATTGTAAGTTATTGTATTCTTTTAGTTATTTGAGTTACTTTTATCATCAATATCACTGAAAATAGAAACAGCTTTACTTACTCCTTATCAATTCTCATGCCTTGAGTTGATTTGCTTTGTCTAGTTGCATTGGCTAATATGTGCATTACAATGTTGCGTATTAGAGGAGATGGTAAACATACTTTTCTCTTTCCTGCTCTTAGAGGAAAAGACTGCAGTATTTTCCCACTAAGAAACGTGCTACTAAGAAAATATTCAGCAATTCCTATTTTCCTGAATGATTAAACATGGACTACATGTTGAATTTCGATGCTTTTCAAACATAGATGGTGGTAATGACATTTTTCCTTTGATCTATTAATTTAATGAATTATGTTAATATAATTTCTAATATGAAACCAACCTTCTATTCCTGGCATAATTGTCATTTGACCATTTGATTTCATTTTTGAAAGATGTTTGATTTTAGTTGGGTAGGGAGATCTCATTTAACAGTTATTTTACTTCAATACTTTAGAGATATCATTGCATTGCCTTGCTTCTTTAATTTCTTTTCTTTTTTTTTTTTTAATTTTTATTGCATTTTAGGTTTTGGGGTACATGTGCAGGACGTGCAAGACAGTTGCATAGGTCCACACATGGCAGTGTGTTTTGCTGCCTTCCTCCCCTTCACCCACATTTGTCATTTCTCCCCAGGCTATCCCTCCCCAGTTCCCCCCGCCGCTGTCCCTCCCCTATTCCCCCCAATAGACCCCAGTGTGTAGTATCCCCCTCCCCGTGTCCATGTGTTCTCATTTTTCTCACCCGTCTATGAGTGAGAATATGTGGTATTTTCTATAGCAAAGACCTGGAACCAACCCAAATGCCCATCGATGATAGACTGGACTGGGAAAATGTGGCACATATACACCATGGAATATTATGCAGCAATCAAAAATGACGAGTTTATGTTCTTTGTAAGGACATGGATGAATCTGGAGAACATCATTCTCAGCAAACTGCTTCTTTAATTTCTGCTGGAAAACTGGTGATCCAGCTAATTGCTGTGCCTTTGAAGGTAAAATATCTTGTTAAAAATCTGGTTGCTTTTAGGACTTTATCTTTGGTTTTTAGCAGTTTTACTGTGGTGTACTTTGATGTTGTTTTCTTTATATTTAAACCATGTGTGGGTTACAGAATTTCTTTAATCTTTGGCTTGATATTTTCTAATAGTTTTGAAAACTTCTCAGTCAGTATGTTCTCAAACATTTGTTTTGCCTATAGTATCTCTCTTCTCATTTTGAGAGTTGAATTACACACATATTAGATGTTTTCAGTATGTCTTATACTGTTTCCTGTCATTTCTACGTTACATTTTCTTATGTGCTTTAATTTAATTGTTTTCTAGTGACTCCAGGGTGGGAATCATCACTTGAGCTGTTTCTGACCTGCTGTTAAAACTGTATATTGTATTCTCAATGTTATTTAACTGTTTTTATTACTAGAATTCCTATTTGATACTTTAAAAGATAGGCTTTTTTTCTGATAATATTTTCCACTTTAAAAATCTATTTCCTTAAGTAGATTATTTTAAGCTTGGGGATAGTAAAGTCTTTGTTTAATAACCTCAACATATGGATAACTGGAGGGTCTACTTGTGACATTTTTTTCTTCTCTTTCTCTCTTGGTTTTTATTTGTTTGTTTTCATGTTCTGGCATGCTTATAAATTTTTGATTGAATGTTAGATATTGTGTATAAAAAATACCAGGCATGGTGACATGTACCTCTAATCCCAGCTACTCAGAAGGCTGAGGTAGGAGGATTGCTTGAGCCCAGGAGTTGAGTCCAGCCTGGGCAACATAGTGAGACCCCATCTCTAAAAACAAAACAAAAATGTATAGGCTTTTGGTAAAATGGTCTTTCTCCAGATAAGATCAAGTGTTCTTGTGGCAGGCAGAGTGTATTTCATTAGAAAGCCTGGGGTATGGAGCAGGACTCTTCCTCTTTGGTGGGGCTTGGATTCCAGTGTTTGCTTCCCTAGTCCGATGTTGCAGAATATCTTTTCAGATTTTAAGCCTGTTATTAGCTCCCTTCTCCTTGGTGTGTATACACAGCTGGGAATGTCAGACAGTTTCTCAAAGGGAAATTTCGTGCTGATTTTCTCTGGAGTTCCTTTTCTTCTGGGACATTCATCTCTTGTACCCTGCCTCCTGTCTTAGCCCTGAACTTAAATGCTCATGTCTAGGTCAGGGGGACTTTCACAAGTTCCAGGCTCCTGCTTTTTTTTGGATCCCTTTGCCCTGTGCTGTTATCTGGCAAGTGCCGTAAGAGAAGAAAACAGCACCAAACACAAGGTTAACTTCTCAGCCTGTCCCTTCTCTGGGGATTTTGGCCTCTTCAGTCTCAATTACTGTACCTTGATTGCTGTAGGATACTTTCAACAGCTGTTTTTCTTTTGTATATATCCAGATTTTATAGCTATTATTTTTTGGGAGCATTAGTCTAATACAAGACGTTTTATGAGAGGTGAAAGCAGGGTTCCTCCTTATTTTTTAAATTAGGTTCATTTTCATACAAACCAATTACCTATTTTAGCCTCATTTGGAGAGATAATATTTATGAAACCAGAAATATACTTTCAGAAATAAAACATATTGAAACAAATACACATTAAAATTTATCTGCCTACCCTTTAAAATCATTTCCTGTACCTCTGGCATATGTATACCACACTTTGGATAATTTTTTTGGAACGTGCCCAAAAGGCCACTCTCGGACCTTTTCTTGGTTGTGGTGGAAATACGCTCATATCCCTCAGACTGAGAGTCCAATTCCAGCTTACCACTTACCTGCTTGTTATGGGCTGAATGTGTTTCCTCAGGAATTCATATGTTGAAACTTAATCACTGATGTGACAGCATGAAGAGTCAGGGCCTTTAGGGCGTAATTAAGTCATGGATATGAAGACCTCATGAGTGGGATTAGTTATCTTATAAAAAAGTTCCAAGGAGCCGTTCTCCCCTTCTGCAATGTGAGTGCGCAGCAAAGAGGTGCTACCTGTGTTGTGGACAGCTAACCTTCACCAGACACTGAATCTGCAGGTGTCTTGGTCTTGGACCCCTTAGCCTCTAGAACTATGAGAAATAAATGTCTATAATTATTCATCAGTTACCCAGTCTAAGGTCTTTTGTTATAGCAACCCCAAAAGACTAAGAATATCCTGGATCTATACGGATAAAGCACACAACCTCTCCATGTCATGTTTAAAACCAGGAACTTGACATTACCCCAGACTGGTTTCCAGCACTAGCATTCTCCGAGCTGGTGGGGCTGGCCCCTGGGTCTGGATTTATGACTGAGCTTGCAAACCTTGGCTCACTCTCTGGATTTCTGGATTTTCTCCACTCTTTTTTTTTTGAGAGGTTGTCTATTTTTTTTAAATTTTTCCTAGTAAACTTCAAGGTTTTTGACATCTGTTCAGAGACCAGACTCAGAGCATATAAAGACCTGTAGATGAAGCTGGGTTGGCCCTGGGCAGTCCCTTGTAAGAAGCAACCTTTGTACTTTGATTAAAGGAAGTTTGAGGAAGTCTCTTGCACATAGATACCTGCTTTGCTCCTTAAAAATATATCACCATTAGCAGAGTGTTCTTTTGGGCTTTATCTTTCCTTCAGTTTTGTTACAAGTGTCTATCAGCCCCTGTTAGGCAGACTGGGATGGAGTCTGCGAAAGGATGGTGTCATGGACCGAATGTTTGTGTCTCCCCAAAATTCATATGTTGAAGTCTTAAGCCCATTGTGGTGGTGTTGGGAGGTGGGTCCTTTGGAGGTAATTAGGTCACCAAGGGGCAGCTCTCACGAACAGGATTAGTGTCTTTGTAAGAAGAGGTCTGACCGATGGAACAGAGTAGAGAACCCAGAAATAAACCCAAATACTTACAGCCAACTGATCTTTGACAGAGCAAACGAAAACATGAAGTGGGGAGAGGACACCCTCTTTAACAAATGATGCTGGGATGATTAGCCACATGTAGGAGAATGAAACTGGATCCTCATATCTCACCTTATGCAAAAATCATCTCAAGATGGATTAAAGACTTAAATATAAGATGTGAAACTATACAAATTCTAGAAGATAACATTGGAAAAACCCTTCTAGACGTTGACTTAGGCAAGGATATCACGACCAATAAGCCAAAAGCAAATGCAACAACAATAAAGATAAATTGTGGGGACTTAATTAAATGAAAGAGCTTTTGCATGGCAAAAGGAATAGTCAGCAGAGTAAACAGACGACTCACAGAATGGGAGAAAATCTTCACAATTTGTACATCTGACAAAGGACTAACATCCAGAATCCACAACGAACTCAAATCAGTAAGAAAAAAACAAACAATCCCATCAAAAAGTGGGCTAAGGACGTGAATAGACAATTCTCAAAAGCAGATGTACAAATGGTGAACAAACATATGAAAAAATGCTCAACATCACTAATGAGCAGGGGAATCAAATCAAATCAAAACCAGAAAGCGATACCACCTTACTCCTAATGGCCATAAAAAAATGGTAGACGTTGGTTGGATGCGGTGATCAGGGAACACTTCTACACTGCCAGTGGGTTTGTAAACTAGTACAGCCACTATGGAAAGCAGTGGGGTGGCTGTTTTCCATAGCATGGAAATTCCTGTGGAGATTCCTGAAAGTAGAAGGACCATTTGATCCAGCAATCCCAGTAGTGGGAATCTACCCAGAGGAAAAGAAGTCATTACATGAAAAGAATACTTGCACACACATGTTTATAGAAGCACAGTTCACAATTGCAAAATCATGGAACCAACCCAAATGCCCGTTAATTAACAAGTTGATAAAAAATTGTGATAAAAACCTGTGATATAATAAACTGTGATATTACCACATTCTTTCCATAATACACACACACATATGTATATATATATATATATCTGTGTATATGTGTGTGTGTGTGTGTGTGTGTGTGAGATGGAATACTACTCAGCCATAAAAAGGAATGAATTAATGGCCCTTGCAGTGACCTAGAGAGATTGGAGACTGTTATTTTCAGTGAAGTAACTCCGGAATGGAAAACCAAACATCCTATGTTCTCACTAATATGTGGAGCTAAGCTATGAGGATGCAAAGACATAAGAATGATACAATGGACTTTAGGGACTCGGGAGGAAGAGTGGGAGAGGGGCAAGGGATAAAAGACTACAAATAGGGTGTAGTGTACACTGCTTGGGTGATGGGTGCCACAAAATCTCACAAATCACCACTAAAGAACTTACGTAATCAAATACCACGTGTACCCAAATAACCTATGGACAAAATAATAAAATAAAATAATAAAAAGTAGAGGTCTGAGGGCTAGCTAGCTTTTCTTCTGTCATGTGAGGGCACAATTAGAGGTTGGAAGTCTGCCACTGAAAAATGGGCTCTCCCCAGAACCAAACCATGCCGGCACCCTGATCTCAGACTTCGACTCCAGCATGGAGAGACGTAAATTTCGGTTGCTTATGAGCCACCTCAGTGTAAGGCACTGTGTTATAGCAGCCTACATGGACAAAGACAGATGAGTTTTCAGGCACAGGATCTGCGTTTGATTTCAAGTTGTGCTACTTACCAGTGGTGTGAGCTTGGGCAAGTACTTTAACTTCCTGTGGCCTCTTCTCCTTCACCTAAATATCAGTAATGATGTATGTTCTACATATCCCACGTGGGTATCATGAGGCTTATCAAGACACCAATGGCAGTGGTTACCTGTAGAGACAGGAGGGACTGGAGCAAATGGAAATTGTGCTGCAGTAAGAGTGCCCAACCAATATCTTGCTGAATTGTTTTGATTTTTGATCCAAGTCCAATTGTAAACTCAATAGTTCTCTTTACTAATTGGTGTTATTGTCAGGCAATGAACACAAACGATGTTGCATAAATATAAGTACCTGAGTCTTGATGGCTTTGAAGTTCCTTTTGTGTTACTGCTCTAAAAGCCCCACCTTTCAGAGTTGACCCACCCTGTCATAGTACCTGGCATAGTCGTGCTCAGCAATGTTGGATTCACTAACCTGAATGGATGCAGTTCATTTTGCAGATCAGAGGGAGGTCTAGAGATTTACTTGTGCAGTAATTATTTCTTCTTTTCCTAAACTTCTCTCAAGTCCAGAGATGTCTATTAGAGGAGTTAGATGAGGCCCTTTGAGTTTTAATCGCATGTGCCCAGGTGGTGAGGGGAGGATATGAGAGGTTATAGTTGGCTATCCAGGATCAGAGTGGCTCCTTAATAGACCCTGGAACTTGAATCTATAAGTTCAAGCAAGTGGGACCTCTTGCAGGCCCTGCTCCACACCACCTAGATTGCCAAGAGGTTGGCGGATGAACCAACGTGCCAAATTAATAAGAATTTCCTCTGTGACATTTCGTGACTTGAGAACTAGGACAGCAAGTATTCATGGAGCACTTCCTCTTGGGATAAGTGTCGCCTTCAGAGACCAAGCCACTGATCAGAGGGATGTGTGGAGACGTGTAAAATTGAACAGAGAGAGAGAGAGTTGTAAGGGATATTTGCTTTGGGGCATTGTAAAATGTATTTCCCTTTTTGTTTAACAGACGTTTCTATTCATTTGTTCATTTGCTTGCTCATTCGCATCCCTTGAGCCTACCCTGTACTGCAGATGAGAAATGCAAGTTGAATATATTTCAGTCTCTGTTCTTAAGAAGATTTCAGTTTAGTGGTGAAGGACAAATAAAAAATAGCACACTTGGATCTCCTTGATCCTAAGATACTACTGAATTTAAGATGCATTGTTAATTTACTCACAGCTTATGAGGATAAAAGAAACACTATATTAAATGTACATAGCACTTTTAAGACGTCAGTTTCAGAATCATTTCAGCGTAAACAAATATGTACATCTTGGGCTGAGGAAACATGGTTCTTACTACAGTGTGTGACATGTGCTGAGGTGGAATTATAAACCGTGTGAAGGAAGATGGCAGTGTGGGGTGCTCTACCCCTTGAAGGGGTGCCCTTCATTAACAAGAGGAATCATACCATAGGGTCACTGCTGTGGTCTAAATGTGTCCTCCCAAAATTTATATGTTGAAACCTAATCACCAAGGTAATAAATAGTATTAAGGTCTGGGGTCTTTGGGAGGTGATTAGGTGATGAGGCCTCTCCCCTTATGAATGGGGTTCATGCCCTTATAAAAGAGGCCTGAAAGAGTTTGTCCCTTCTGCTACATGAAGACATGTAGAAAGCACCATCTCTGAGAAATGAGCCCTAATCAGACATGGAGTCTGCTGACGCCTGAGCAATACATTTCTTTATTATCATTATTTCAATAGTTTTTGGGAAACAGGTGGTTTGGTTACATGGATAAATTCCTTAGTGGTGATTTCTGAGATTTTGGTGCACCCGTCACTTGAGCGGTGTACACTGAACCCAATGCGTAGTCTTTCATCCCTCACCCTTCTCCCACCCTTTTCCGTGAGTCCCAGCATCCATTGAATCATTGTTAACCCTTTGCATTCTCATAGCTCAGCTCCCACTTCTAAGTGAGAGCATACGCTGTTTAGTTTTTCATTCCTGAGTTGCTTCACTTAGAATAATGGATTCCAATTCCATCCAGGTTGGTGCAAATGCCATCATTTCATTCCTTTCTGTGGCTGAGTAGTATTCTGTGGTGTACATATATATCACATTTTCTTTTCTTTTCTTTTTTCTCCTTCCTTAGGACACTTTATTAGACTTTTCTCTTTCCACTTTACTTCTGGTAACAGTGTTACTAAACTTTCTGTCACCAAATGACAAGGATCAATTTCCCATCAGTTTCCTACAAACTTTTCTTTAAGTCTTCACCCATAACCTTCTCAAAGAGCATCGGGCTTCTTACATTTTCTTCAAGGATCTTCAGATGGTCACTAATATTCCCTTCAAATTCTTTCCAGTTTCTATGCATGGCTGTTTCCGAAGTCACTCCCACATTTTAAAGTGTTCGTTATGGCAGCCTTCTGTTTCCAGGTTCCAATGTCTGTACCAATGTCAGGAGCCATCTATTGCTGTGTAACAAATTATACCAAAATTTAGCAACTGAAAGTAACAAACATTTATTATTTCAAACAGTTTGTGATGATGAGAAGTATACAAGAAGGGAGCTGGGTAGTTCTGACTAAAGGTTTCTGTTTTTTAAATTTATTTTACTTTGAGTTCTGGGATACATGTGCAGAACGTGCAGATTTGTTTCATAGGTATACATGTGTCATGGTGGTTTGCTGCACCCAATCCATCATCTAGATTTTAAGCCCCACATGCATTAGGTATTTGTCCTAATGCTCTCCCTCCCCTTGCCCCACTGCTCCCTGACAGGCCCCGGTGTGTGATGTTCCCCTCCCTGTATCCATGTGTTCTTATTGTTCAACTCCCACTTATGAGTGGGAACATGTGGTGTTTGGTTTTCTGTTCCTGTGTTAGTTTGCTGAGAATGATGGCTTCCAGCTTCATCCATGCCCCTGCAAAAGACATGATCTCATTCTTTTTTATGGCTACATAGTATTCCATGGTATATATGTTCCACATTTTCTTTATCCAGTCTATCATCGACGGGCATTTGGGTTGGGTTCATGTCTTTGTTATCGTAAACAGTGCTGCAATAAACATATGTGTGCGTGTGTCTTTATAGTAGAATGACTTATATCCCTTTCGGTATATACCCAGTAATGGGATTGGTGGGTCAAATGGTATTTCTGGTTCTAGATCCTTGAGGAATCACTGCATTGTCTTCCACAATGGTTGAACTAATATAGATTCCCATCAACAGTGTAAAAGCATTCCTATTTCTCCACAGAATCACCAGCATCTATTGTTTCTTGACTTTTTAATTGCCATTCTGACTGGCATGAGATGGTGTCTCATTGTGGTTTTCATCTGAATTTCTCTAAAAATCGGTGATGATAACCTTTTTTTAAACGTTTGTTGGCTGCATAAATATCTTCTTTTAGGAAGTGTCTGTTCATATTCTTTGCCCACTTTTTGATGGGGTTGGTTTTTTTCTTGTAAATTTGTTTAAGTTTTTTTGTAGATTCTGGATATTAGACTTTAGTCAAATGGGTAGATTGTAAAAATTTTCTCCCATTTTGTAGGTTGTCTAGTTAACTCTGATGCTGGTTTCTTTTGCTGTGCAGAAGCTCTTTAGTTTAATCAGATCCCATTTGCCAATTTTGGCTTTTGTTGCAACTGCTTTTGGTGTTTTAAGTCATGAAGTTTTTGCCCATGCCTACATCCTGAATGGTGTTGCCTAGGTTTTATTCTAACGTTTTTATAGTTTTGGGTTTTACATTTGAGTCTTGACTCCATCTTGAGTTTTTTTTTATATAATGTGTGAGGAAGGGGTCCAGTTTCTGCTTTCTGCATATGGCTAGCCAGTTTCCCCAACACCATTTATTAAATAGGGAATCCTTTTCCCATTGCTTGTTTCTGTCAGGTGTGTCGAAGATCAGATGATTATAGATGTGTGGTGTAATTTCTGGTTCTCTGTTCTGCTCCATTGCTCTATATGCCTGTTTTGATACCAGTACCATGCTGTTTTGGTTACTGTAGCCTTGTGTAGTTTGAAGTCAGGTAACATGATGCCTCTAGCTTTGCTCTTTCTGCTTAGAATTGTCTTGGCTCTATGGGCTTTTTTTAGTTCCATATGAAATTTAAAGTAGTTCTTTCTAATTCCTTGAAGAATATCAGTGGCACTTCGATGGGAATAGCATTGAATCTATAAATTACTTCGGGCAGTATGGCAAAGAAACAGAATTCTGATTTAGTATTTGGAAGGTGGCACCATCAGAATCTGCTGAGTTGTTGAAAGTGGGGTATGAGGAAGGAGAGGGGTCAGGAATACCCTCAGTATCCTTCAGTTAAGTCACTGGAAGGATAGAGTTATCTTTAAATGACATAAGGAAATCTGTGATGGAAGCTGATTTAGTTTGAGGAAGTAGTTCAAACTTGGGCCTAAATAAAATTCACTTCCCTACAATTTTTACCACTGGCAAATTCTCATCTGGATTGTACCCAGAGAAATTCCTGCCTTTCCTTTGTGTGGCTGTCCATTAGAATTAGAGTCAGCATGACTGTTCCCTGTGAATTGTTTTCTCAATGAAAGCATCCCCAAGCTCCTCTATTTCTCATTCATTCATATATTTACTCACTCATTGATTCCTACTTATACTTTTTCATTTATTCAATTTTGCATTTATGCTTACTCTGTGCTAGTCCCTGTAGTGGATTCTTAGAACACCAGCTGCTCTGGGCATTTGAAGAGGGTGCAGTGTGGTGGGGGAAGCTTATAGCCCTGTGCATTGCCTGCGAAGGACCAGGAAAACACATGGGGTTTGGAGGTGCCTAACTTGGCTTAGAAACAGGGAAGAAGAAAGAAGGTGGCAATGGTGGTAGAGGGAGGCTTCTGGAATAGACGAGGTTTGAGCTCAGTCTTAAGGAAGCAGTATGTGGGGAAGAGGGGAGCAATGGAATGTGTCAGAGCATGATGGTTTGAGGGAGGTGTTGGGTGCATGTGGAGGGGGGAAAGAAAAGATACCAGATGGGGGAGGCTGGAAACCTGGTGGGTCATGACAAGAAATGTGCCATTGGGAATCAGGCATTCAGTGGAATTTAAACAAATAATTGACCTAATTAGATTTCCATTTTAGGAAGATTTTGTTAATAATATGTGGGCCAGTGAGAAAAGAATTACAAGTTGATCACATGGAAAGTGTTTAATAATCCAGGCAAGAAATCATCAGTGTCTGAACCTGAGCAATAGTAATGAGAATGGAGAAGAGGGATAGATTTTAGTGTAGGATGTAGAAGCTTTGGCTGCAGCTCGGTAAGCAACTAGCTGGGGAAGAGAATGGTGGTGGGTCACTTAAAGTAACTGATTGGCCTGGGATATGAATTGAAGGGAGGTAGCATTTAATGAGAAGGCACAGGGATGGAATATGTTTTGGAGTTTGTAAGGGGAGACTATGAACTCAGGCTTGGTCCTGTTGAATTTAACACATCTGTGGGACAGTTCAGTGGAAGTGCCTTCAAGTCTGGGAGCAGAGCGGCCTGGGATGAAAACAGAGAATCGGGAGCTGCTGGAGTCTCCCAAACCTTTCCTGCTAGTGAAATTACCCAAGGAAATGAGAAGCATAGAGGGACAAAGGCAGAACCCTGAGCAATGCTGCGGTATCCTACGCAGACCAAGGGGAAAGGCTACAAGAGGATCCAAGGGGAAAAGGCTAAAAGAGGATCCAAGGGGAAAAGCTACAAGAGGATCGAAGGGGAAAAGGCTACAAGAGGATCCAAGGGGAAAAGGCTACAAGAGGATCCAAGGGGAAAAGGCTACAAGAGGATCCAAGGGGGAAAGGCTACAAGAGAATCCAGAAGGAAAGAGGAGGGCAACCAGAAAGAAGCTGTGTTCTTAAAAGCAATGCAGAAAAGATAACAAGAGAGGAAAATATTTATAAAGATGTAAGATAAGATGAAGATATTAAAATAAAATCTTTGAGGAGTCATTAGGCACGTTGGCACAAACCATAGCAATGGGAAGCTGGGGACAGAAGGCAGACTGAGATGGGTTGAGGAGCAAAGAAAGGGTTAACTAAGCATTCATGACCTTTCCTGGGACGTTGACTTTGAAAGGCTGAGAAAGGATTTAGTGATTAGAGTCGTGGTATTAGTTGTCTATTGTTGTGCAACAAATTACCTCAGTTAATGGTTTAAAACAGCCCGTATTTATTATCTCACAGTTTCTGTGGAGCAGGACTCCTGGTATAGTTTAGCCTGGTCCTCTGGTCAGAATCTCTCAAGGCTGCATTCAGATGTCAGCTGGGCTGAGTTTCTCTCTGGAGCTTGGAGATCTCTTTCAATGTAATGTAGCTGTTGGCAGAATATAGTTCCTTGTGTTTGTAGGACTGAGGTCCCTACTTTCTGACTGGCTGTCAGCCTGGAGAACTTCAGGTCCTGGAAGCCACCATGGTTTCTGACCGCATGGTCTTCCTCCTCTAACATGGAAGCTCACTTCTCCAAGGTCAGAGGGGAACCTCTGCTAAGACGAAGTCATATAACTTCATATAACCACAAGTGCGAATATCCCATCGCTTTTGCCATATTTTATTGGCCAGAAGCAAGTCACAGGTCCCACCTCTCCTCAAGGAGAGGGCATCGTAGAAAGACATGATTTTTGAGGGTCGCTTTAATGTGTGTCTGTCACAGAGATTCATAATTAGGAAAAGTTTATTTTAATTCTTATAGGAATGACTGGTATGTTATATGTCAAAACAGTCTATTGGGTAGTTAACACCAGAGTTTGCTTATTTAAATCTTGGAGGGGCTAAATCACTTCTGAGGTGGAAGTGACAGACACCTTTCAGAACCAGTAAGAACTGAGCTTGGTGGTCAAGCAGATGAAACTAGTGGCTTGTACAATTTTCTCAAACGGTGTTTGGCTTTTGGACTGTATCAGTTATCTGCTTCTGCATAATAAAGTCCCCCAAATGTTATGACTTACAGTAGCCACAAATGACTATTACCTGTGGGTCTATGCTTCAGCCTAATAGTTCTAGTTTCAGCAGGGCTTCCTCATATGTCTGTAATCAGCTAAGGTCAGTAGGCAACTGGCCTTCTGGGTGTTGGCTTCTCCGTTCTCCATGTGATCCCCATTCTCCAGCTGGCCAGCTTAGGCTTGGCCACAGGGCAGTCACAGGTTTCCAAGAGGGACAGTGGAGGTGTGCGAGGGCTCTTGAGGCCTAGAATTAGAACGGGCAGCACATTGTTTTCACCAATGCTATTGGCCTAAGCTAGTTACAAGGCCAGCCCAGATAAAGTACATGGTGAAAGAGAGCTGTAAAGTGACATTAGAAAGTACATAGATACAGGGAGGAGTGAAGAATTGTGCCAACTCTTTTTGAAGCTGATCACAGTGACTCACACATACGTGCAAGGTTGAGGCTGACCAACTACAACGTGTTAAATTAAACTAAATTTGGCCTAAGGATGCCTCTGTACATTGTGTCCCTACTGAAGCCTAAGTTAGTACATAAACTAAAAGTTTAACTTAGGAGTATACTCTTGTACATCAGCCGAGTCTCAGCCAATCACAATAGCCACACTTCAGTCAATCACAAGCAGCCACTGTATTCAAATAAGGCAAATGCTGAGCTGTAACCAATCAGCTATTTCTGTACCTCACTTACATTTCTGTCCGTAAATGCAGCCTGCCCACATTACTGAGTAGAGCTCTCTGAACCTCTTCTGGTTCTGAGGGCTGCCCAATTATTGAATCTTTCTTTGTTCAATTAAACTCGGTTAATTTATTTTCTTTCTTTCTTTTTTTGAGACAGGGTCTCATTCTATTGTCCAGGCTGGAGTCCCGCTACAACCTCAAACTCCTGGCTTCAAGTGATCCACCAGCCTTGGATTTCCAAAGCACTGGGATTACAGGTGTGAGCTGCTGTGCCTGCCCTATTAAATTTAATTTTTCTAAAGTTTTCTTTAAACAACAGAACCTGGAGCAAGAGGAAAGTTAGATAATTGAAAAAATTAAGGTTATTAAATTAAAATTGGCCAGGTATGGTGGCTCACTCTGGTAATACCAACAGTTTGGGAGGCTGAGGTGGGTGGATTGCTTGAGTCCAGGAGTTTCAAAACAGTTTGGATAACATGGTGAAAACCCATCTCTACAAAAGATACAAAAATTAGCCAGGTATGATTGCATTCCTGTAGTCCCAGTTACTTGGGAGGCTGAGGTGGCAGGATCACCTGCACCTGGGGAGGTCGAGGCTCTGGTAAGCAGTTATCATGCCACTGCACTCCAGCCTGGGTGACAGAGTGAGACTCTATCTCAAAAAAGAACAGTTAAAGTTTTAAATTTACTGAAAGCATCATCATGCTTCCATGGTATTCTCTAGAACTTGGAGACTGATCTGGGAAAGATAGTGCAACACAGAGACAGGTTTCACCCACCCGTGCTAGCATGACACTCTTTATGAGAAGCATATATGGAAAGGTTAGTCTTCAGGACATAGATGTGCACTGAAGTCTGGGAACTAGTGCAGGACAGTGGGGAGCTGAGAAAATCATTTAAATAGCAAGTCGGGATGGGCAAGTAGAGGAGAAGATCCAGAGATTCAAACTCAGGGTTGGAAAATGTATGATTAGGTGGGATGACAACCTATTTGAATAGGTTGAAGACTAGATTTTTGTAAACAGCAAGTCATTGGCGTATTGTGTTTCCTATATGTGGCTTGTAGCGTTCTGCTGAGCTGGAGAAACCTGCTAAGATTCCAGTGTGATCCTGGATAATAAATTGGTTATGAACTGGTGAACCATGTCGGTTCTTTGGAAAGGTGTATTAAGTTCTTAACGTAGTACCTGACTGTCAACAAATTGTAGCCATTAGGTGATTCTTATTATTCTTAGTTTAACTGCAATTCTGCATGTTGGAAGTTTCTGGTTTTCATTCCTTTCCTCACCAAGATGTTCCATCCCCATGAGAAGTGCTGTCAGTCAGGTGAGTGGGCACTCAGCTTGAGGAAACAGCTGGGAGGGGGTGGACTGGAGGTGGTACAGTAAATTACAATCTGTATCCTTCCTAAAAATGGCTCTCATGGCGGAAAATTACTAAACATTGCCGTTATTCTGCATCTGGTGTTAATTATTTCAGGTAGAAGACACTATAAATGGAATGTTAAGTTCCTAATTTAGGGTGTTTTGGGGTGGGGGAATTGTTCATGTTATTAGTCACTATTCAAGGCATTAAAAAGAACAAGAAGTTTTGATGTTAAAGAAAGTAGCTAACTTAGAAAGTTTACAAGACTTTACTTTTGAGTGCCAAAGCTCTCTATTGAAAAATACCTGAGCCCTTGCTGGATTTATAGGTGTTTGGCATACTCTAATATGAAAAGAGGGCAGCATCAGAGGAATGGGTGTAAGTACCAGGGATGACTTTCACTCTCACCTGGACAGTTGCAGTAACCTTCTGACTGGTCTGGTTTTACTTCACTCCTCTTCAATCCATTCTCCACATGGATTGTGGAGCCAGAGTGATTCTCTTAAAATCACATGTTATCACTTACCTCAGCAAAAGCCATTCCCATTACATGGGTAAAATCACATTCCTCACTTACGACTTCAGAGCATTGTCTGCTTATGCCTGTATCTTCAAATGCATTATTACTTGACTGTCTCTTCTTTGTTTAAGCTCCAGGCATCATGGTATCTTTTTATCTCCTGCAATAAGACAATCTTATTCCTGCATCTGCAATATTCCATCTCATAACTAGCTTTCTTTTTTTTAAATTTTTTTTTATTTTTTATTGCGTTTTAGGTTTTGGGATACATGTACAGAACATGCAAGATAGTTGCATAGGTACACACATGGCAGTGTGTTTTGCTGCCTTCCTCCCCTTCACCCACATTTGGCATTTCTCCCCATGCTATCCCTCCCCAGCTCCCTCCCACGCTGTCCCTCCCCTATTCCCCCCAATAGACCCCAGTGTGTAGTGCTCCCTTCCCTGTGTCCATGTGTTCTCATTGTTCATCACCCACCTATGAGTGAGAATATGCGGTGTTTCATTTTCTGTTCTTGTGTCAGTTTGCTGAGAATGATGTTCTCCAGATTCATCCATGTCCCTACAAAGGACACGAACTCATCATTTTTGATTGCTGCATAATATTCCATGGTGTATATGTGCTACATTTTCCCAGAACAGTCTATCATCGATGGGCATTTGGGTTGGTTCCAGGTCTTTGCTATTGTAAACAGTGCTGCAATGAACATCGTGTGCATGTGTCCTTACAGTAGAACAATTTATAGTCCTTTGTATATATGCCCGGTAATGGGATTGCTGGGTCAAATGGAATTTCTATTTCTAGGTCCCTGAGGAATTGCCACACTGTCTTCCACAATGGTTGAACTAATTTACACTCCCACCAACAGTGTAAGAGTGTTCCTATTTCTCCACATCCTCTCCAGCATCTGTTGTCTCCTTATTATTTAATGATCACCATTCTAACTGGTGTGAGATGGTATCTCAATGTGGTTTTGATTTGCATTTCTCTAATGACCAGTGATGATGAGCATTTTTTCATGTGTTTGTTGGCCTCATGTATGTCTTCTTTTGTAAAGTGTCTGTTCATCATAACTAGCTTTCTATCCTTTATGTCTCAGTGTAAATCTTCTCCCTAAAGAAATTTTCCCTGATCACTTTTTAAAAATTAGAAGCTCTTATTACTTTAAATATCACTTGTCAGTAGCTTTTTTCTTTTTCTAAAGAATTAGCAATGATCTCAATAGATACTTGTTAATATTCATTAAATAATATAGGGGGGTGGGGAGTTGGGGAGAGATAGCATGGGGAGAAATGCCAGATATAGGTGAAGGGGAGGAAGGCAGCAAATCACACTGCCACGTGTGTACCTATGCAACTATCTTGGATGTTCTTCATGTGTACCCCAAAACCTAAAATGCAATAAAAAAAAGAAAAAAAAATAATAATCTAAGACCTCTCTACCCCAGTAAACTATAAGTTCCAACTTAGATGAAATCCTGTTTGTCTTGTTGCCAAGCAACAGAGACTCTAGCGCCAAATCCTAGTTCAAATCCCAGTATTGTAAAATTCCAGTACTGTTAGTTACTAGCTGTGTACTCACTCTTGGGGCAAAAGCTGTTATATAACCACTCTGTGGTTTAATTTACTCGTCTATAAAACGGGGAATAACAGAACCTCGACTGGTTTATAGTCAACTCTCAATTGATATTTGTTGAAAAAATAAAGAAGAAAAGAAGACACAGAAAAGTACTTATTTTAAAGTAGTTTAAACATAGGTAAGTGATGAGTAGGCTTCAGTAAGAAAGGCCTTTATGTTACAAAACTGCTTCAATTTCCTAGACATAAAACTAGAGGAATCTAAAAGTGTTGAGTCATATCGCTCACTGGCTGACATGCAGAATAGAGATATTACCTGTTTCAAGCATGTTTGAACAACACAGTCATGTGGGTTATTTATTTGTTCATCTATCCATTCAGAAAACTTGATTTCTTTTTATATGCTGGATACTGTGCAACCATTAAATAAATATAGTTCTTGTCCTGGAAGAGTTGATAATCTAACTTAAAAGAAAGAGAAATAGGTACTAGAGGATGAATGCTGAAATAGATGTCTGAACAAAGGGTTGCTAGAACAAAGGATAGAGGGATTAAACCTCCCATGTATAAGAAGTACCCATGAAAAACTATACATCCAGAGATCATTTCTATAGTTCAATACTATAGAAGTTTCTCTGAACATGTAGAGCACTGCTTGAAGGCAGCTAGAGAGAAAAGTCAGGTCACCTACAAAGAGAACCCCATCAGGCTAGCAGGAGAACTTTCAGCAGAAGCCTTATAAGACAGAAGATATTGGAAGCCTATTTTTAGTAGAATAGAAACTCAAACCAAGAATATCATATCATGCCAAATAAGCTTCATAAGGAAAGAAGAAATAAAATACTTCTCAGACAAGCACTAGGGGAATTTGTTACCACCAGACCAGCCTTGAAACAGGTATTCAAAGAAGTGCTGAACTTGGAAACAAAAGGTTGAAATTTGCTACCACAGAAACGTGCCCAAGCACGTAGCCCACAGAAAACATAATGCAATTACACTCAAGTCTACAAAACAAATAGCTAATGACATGATGACAGGATCAAAATCTCACATATCAATATTAACTCTGAATCTAAATGGTCTGAACACCCCACTTAAAAGGCATAGAGTAGCAAACTGGATAAAAATACAAGACTTAATAGCATACCGTCTTCAAGAGATACATCTCACATGCATGACGTCCACAGGGTTAAAATAAAGGGATAGAGAAAGATCTACCATGCAAATGCAAAACAAAAATGGAACAGGGGTTGCCATTATAATACCAGTTAAAGCAGACTTTAAACCAACAGTAATCAAGAAGGACAAATAAGGGCATTACATAGTGATGAGGGGTTCAATTCAACAAGAAGACTTAACTGTCTTAAATATATGTGCACCGAACATTGGTGTACCTGTATTTAGAAAACAAGCACTTATAGACCTATGAAAAGACAGTCACACAATAATACTGCAGAGTGTCAACACCTGGATGACAACATTAGACAGATGATTGAGGAAGAAAACTAACAAAGAAATTCTGGACTTATACATAACACTTGACCAATTGGACCTAATAGGCATCCACAGAATACTCTACCCAACAACCACAGACTATATATTCTTCTCATCCACACATGGAACATATTCTAAGATGGACCACGTGCTCAGTCATAAAGCAAGTCTTAATAAAAAAAAAAATAAAAGTCATACGAAGCCCACTCTCAATCACAGTGCAATAAAAATAGAAGTCAATAAAAAGAAGGTTTCTCAAGACTACACAAAACATGGAAATTTTAACAACCTTCTTCTGAATAACTAATGGGTGAAAAACAAAATTAAGACAGAAATCAACAAATTATTTGAAATTAATGAAAATGGAGACATAACTTACCAAAGTTTTGGAATGCAGCTAAAGCAGTGTTAAAGAGAAAAATTTATAGCACTAAACATCTTCATCAAGAAATTAGAAACATCTCAAATTAATAATCTAACATGGAACCTAAAGGAACTAGAAAAAAAACAATCCAGCCCCAAAGCTAGCAGAAGGAAAGGGTTAACTAAAATCAGAAGAGAAAGTGATAAAATTGAGGTCCAAAAGCCCAAACAAGAGATCAATAAAACCACGAGATTTTTTTGAAAGAATAAACAAGACTGATAGACTGCTAGCTACATAAAGAAAAAAGCCAGAAGAGCACAATCAGAAATGACAAAGATGATTTTACAACTGATTCCAGGAAATACAAAGGATCCTCAGACTATTATGAAAATCTCTATGCACACAAAGTAGAAAATCTAGAGGAAATGGATAAATTCCTGGAAACACACAACTTCCCAAGATTAAACCAGGAAGAAAGTGAAAACATGAACAGACCAATAACAGTTTTGAAATTGAATCAGTAATAAAACTCTTCCAACAAAACCCAGCCTGGGACCAAATGGATACACAGCCATTCTGTAGGACATACAAAAAAGAACTGATACCAAATCCTACTGAAACTATCCCAGAAAACTATGAGGAGGGACTTCTCCCTAACTCATTCTACAAAGCCAGCATCATCCCAACACCATAATCTGGCAGAAACACAATAAAAAAGAAAACTACAGGTCAATATCTCCGATGAACATAGACACGAAAACCCTCAACAAAATACTAGCAAACTGAATTTAGCAGCAATCAAAAAATTAATTCACCATAACCAAGTAGGCTTTATTCCTGGGATTCAAGGTTGACACAGCATATAGAAATCGATAAATGTGATTCACCATGTAAACAGAATAAAAACAAAAAAAAATGATCATCTCAATGAAGGCAGATAAAGCCTTTGATAAAGTGTAACATCTCTTCACAATAAAATCCCTCAAGAGACTAGACATCAAAGGACCTTACCTCAAAATAATAAAAGCCATTTATGACAAACCCACAGCCAACATCATACTAAATAGGTAGAAGCTGGAACAATTTCCCTTGAGAACTGGAATAAGACAAGGTTATCCACTCTTACCACTTCTATTCAATGTAGTACTGTAAATCCTAGCCAGAACAATTAGGCAAGAGGAAGAAATAAAAGGTATCCAAAGAGGAAAAAAAATCAAACTATCTTCTCTAGTGATACAATTTTAGACGTAGAATATCCTAAAGACTGTCAAAAGGCTCCAGACACTGATAAATAACTTCTGTAAGGTTTCAGGATACAATGGGGAAAAATCAGTAACGTTTCTATACACCAGTAACATTCTAGCTGAGAGCCAAATCAAGAACAAAATTCTATTTATAATCCCAACAAAAAATGAAATACCTAAATAATTTTACCCAACGAGGTGAACAATCTCTACAAGGGGAACTGCAAAACACTGCTAAAAGTAATCAGAGATGACACAAATAAATGGAAAAGTATTCCATGCTCATGGATTGGAAGAACCAATGTCATTAAAATGGCCATACTTCCCAAAGCCATTTACAGATTCAATGCTGTCTCTATCAAAACACCAACATCATTTTTCACAGAATTAGGAAAAACTATTCTAAAATTCATATGGAGCCATAAAAGAACCTAAATAGCCAATGCAATCCTAAGTTAAAATCACAAAGACAGAGGCATCACATTGCCAGACTTCCAATACAGTATAAGGCTAGATTTACCAACACAGCAGAGTGCTGGTACAGAAACACACACATAGATCAACAGAACAGAATAGAGAGCCCAGAAGTACAGCCCCGTACTTACAACCATCCGAACTTCGACAAAGTTGACAAATAAGCAAATGGAGAAAGGACTCCCTATTCAATAAATAGTGTTGGGATAATTGGTTATCCATATGCATAAGAGTGAAACTAGGTTCCTATCTCTCAATTATAAAAATTAACTCAAGATCAATTAATAATTCACTAGGCATTGATGGTACATGCCTGTAGTCTCAGCTACTTGGGAGACTAACGAGGGAGGATCGCTGAGCCTGGGGGACAGAGATTGCAATGAACTGAGATCACACCACTGCATTACAGTTTGGGTGACAGAGACCCTGTTTCAAAAAAAAAAAAAAAAGAATTAGTAATTTAAATGTGAGATCTTAAAATACAAAAATTCGAGAAGGAAACTTAGGAAATACCTTTCTCAACATTACCTTTGGCAAAGAATTTGTGGCTAAGTTTCCAAAAGCCATTGCAACAAAACCACAAATTGACAAGTGAGTCCTAATTAAATGAAAGAGCCTTTGTGCAGTGAAAGAAGTTAGCAACAGAGTAAATGGACGGCCTACAGAATGGGAGAACATATTTGAAAACTATGCACCTGATTAAGGTCTAATACCCAGAATCTGTAAGGAACTTAACAAATCAATAAGCAAAAAAACAAATAATCCAGTTTAAAAATGGGCAAAAGACATGAACAGACACTTCTCAAAATAAGACATATTAGTGGCCAACACACATTTGAAAAAATACTTGGCATCATTAATCAATACAGAAATGCAAATCAAGAACTACAGTGAGATACAATATCACATCAGTCAGAATAGCAATTGTTAAAAAGACAAAAAGTAACATTTGCTGGCAAGGCTGTGGAGAAAGGCAAAGACATATGTTTGTGTATGTGTGTATATATGTGTGTGTGTGTGTGTGTGTGCATATATATATATACATATATATATGTATATATATATTTTTTGAGATAGAGTTTTGCTCTTGTTGCCCAGGCTAGAGTACAGTAGTGGGAAATCAGATCACTGCAACCTCTGAACTCAGCTCACTCAACCTCTCAGTTTCAAGTGATTCTCCTGACTCAGCTGCCTGAATAGCTGGGATTATAGGCACCTGCCACCATGCCCAGTTAATTTTTTGTATTCTTAGTAAAGATGGGGTTTCACCCATGTTGGCCAGGCTGGTTTTAAACTCCTGGCCTCAAGCAATTCACCCATCTCAGCCTCCCAAAGTTCTAGGATTACAGGTGTGTCACTGTGTCTGGCTGCAAAGACATATTGTTGGTGAGAATGGAAACTAGTTCAGTCACTGTGGAAAGCAGTTTGTTGATTTCTCAAAGAAGTTAAAATAGAACTACATTTGACCCAGAAATTCCACCCAACTGTGACAACTGAAATGTCTGTAGACATTGCCAAATGTCCTGCATTTCTATCCCTTGACACCCATTCTTGTCGAAAACTACTGGTGTAGAAGGAGATTGAAAGAGGAAGAGGAAGGATCCAGGGGATATTAATATTAAATACATGTTTAATACACAGAGAGACTAAGTTTAAAGAAACATATTGATTAAAGAATGGTGTCTAATTGTTTTTGTTTTTCCCTTTGATTATTTTAAATGGCATGAGTTCTTTGGCCTTGCAGACATGGAACAAGGCATGCTGGGTTTAGGTAGTAGTATGGGTTCTGCAGTTAGAAATTCAGGGGTCATATCCTAAGCTTCACTAGTCCCTAGCTGCATGGCCTTGACCTCTTTCTGGCTACGTGGCCTTGACCTCTTCCTAGCTGCATGGCCTTGGTCACCACTTGGCTGCATGATCCACTGGTCAGATTCTCTCTTCTCTTTCTTCTATTCCTCCCTCCCTCCATTTCTCCCTCTTTCTCTTTCTAACTTTTTGTTCACAAGTATTCATTGAGAGCCAATCCAGTTTGGAAGGGGAACTCATGAAGAATGATGTTACAAAGGAATGTATTATTCAGAATTGCTACAAATTCTATGAAGGGAAACTTCTCTGATGGCACTGAAAATCTCATTAAACTCCTACCCCACAAAGAACCTGTAATCAAGTGACATTGCCACCCTCCAGGGATGACTCCGGGGGGCACCAAAGTTCTCATGGGTTCTCTGTCAGTAAATTTCAGAAGTTGTATTTCACAGGTAAGAGGGAAGATTTGCAGATGGCTTGTCCTGCTTATTAGCGTTCTGACCTTGGCTAAGCTCCTCAGTTTTATTTGTTATACTGGGAAAATATCATCCGCCTAATAGGATTTGAGAGGGATAAATCATATAATTAAAGAAGAGGGCTTAGACCAATGCCTCGAGTATAGTCAGTGCCCAGTAAGCTGGAATGCTCTTAGACCACATGACCAAGGAGTGGGGTTGGGAGGAGGGTGGCAGGCAGGAAGGGGATTGAAGAGCCCATGTGATGGGACTGTTCCTATAGATAGTGATCCAGGACAGAGTGTTCAGATGCAGGAGACTGTGATGGGCCAGGAGCCAAGGGAGGAGATCTACCAAGACGGATGCAGGCCAGGCTGAGCTGTGTCAACTGCAACAACAGTGGCAATAGGACTTTGTACTTAGGAGGATGTATTAGTCAGGGTTTTCTAGAGGGACAGAACTAGTGGGAGATTTTATATATAAAATACACACGTGTGTATTTTGAGATTGTGCATATAAAACATATGTGTGTGTATATATGTGTGTATATACATAAACCTATATATACACACATGTGTATATATATGCACATATATACACATATACACACATACACATATGTGTATATATAGGTTTATGTATATATACATTCTTAATAATATATAATGCAAGTCAGAAACCCAGACTTTATATATATGTGTGTGTGTGTGTGTGTTTGTGTGTATATATATATATATATATATGAGTTTATTAAGTGTGTATATATGTGTGTTTAAGTCTGTATATAAGTAAATATGTATACATATATATGTGTGTGTATATATATATATAAAGGGGAGTTTATATTAACTTATAACAACCACAAGGTCCCACAATAGGCTGTCTGCAAGCTGAGGAGCAAGTAGAACCAGTCTGAGTCCCCAAAATGAAGAACTTGGAATCTGATGTTCAAGGGCAGGAAGCATCCAGCACCGGAGAAAGATGTAGGCTCAGAGGCTAGGCCAGTCTCTCCTTTTAACGTTTTTCTGCCTGCTTTATATTTGCTGGCAGCTGATTAAATTGTACCCACTAGATTAAGGATGGATCTGCCTTCCCCAGCCCATTAACTCAAATGTTAATCTCTTTTGGTCGCACCCTCACAGACACACCTAGGATGAATACTTTCAATCCAATCAAGTTGACAGTATTAACCATCACAGTGGAGGTAAGGATGGAAGTCGGTGTGCAGAGCCCAGTGGTAAGGCAGTGGAGACATGGAAGGTAGACAGCTTCTGCTAGAAACAAATCTGGGGGAGAAATGAAACAGCTTAAGAGCGCTGTGGCAATAGGAACAGAGAAGGGAGGCCACATGTCAGATCGAGCCAGTAGGTAACTGGAGGGTCTGGAGCATTTGGAAATAGGAGGTTTCAGTTAGAATGGTTTTGCTGGTGTTGCTGCATCACAACTTCTGGCTGGGGCAAGAGAGGGAGAAGGGCAGCAGTTGTTACATTGACTGACCATGAGGACCACTTCAAGTATAGATGTGAGGACAGGAGGAGGTAGCCAGATGGGAGATACTTGGTGGACCAGAAGGACCGCAGCCATAAAGAGCAGGAGAGATGGGGAGCTGTAGAGTGCTGGAAGCCTGAAGGCTGTGTCTTAACATGGTAGTGAGGACTGGAGGGGGATGAAGACTTGACCAGCCTTGTGACCCCACCTCCTAGTAGATGGCCACACATGGTAGGTATTAGTAAAATTTGGTGGTGAAAGGAAGAAATCATAGGTAACATAGGTCTTAGTATGCCCATTTTGCAGATGATCAGAGTTACTTAGTGTTTTGTTTAAGGTCACACAGCTAGAAAGTGGCAGGACCAAGACTTGAGGTCAGGTCTTCAGGGTCCCGGCCCAGGACCTTTCAGCACATTGTTACTCTGTCAGGCTCTGCCACTTGTCTGCATCACACCTATCCAGCACCAACCTCCCATCCTCTTGACAGACTTACAGGGAGGCAAGTGGGCATTATGCAGAGAGCACTTTGTTCAATTTCTACTTTTCCACTTGGAAGCTGCGTGGTCTGGGTAAATTTTACCTCTTTTAAATCTCATATTTCCTCCATCAAATAGGAATGACTCAGGCTTCATACGGCTGCGTCTGAGACACCTAGCTGGAACGTAAACTCCAGGAGGGCAGGGGCTTTTGTCCATTCTGCCGACTGCGTCTCCAGCACCAGCACCTGGAACAGCTCCGGGTCATTCTTGGTGTCAGTCAAGCTTCCTTGAATGAATGGGAGAAGCAAAACCTCACACTGCAGGCTACTGTTCCTCAGTCTGACCAGGAGATGGCAGCAAAGGAAAGCATGTTGCCTGGAAAAGACGCAGTGCTAAGGCCTCTGCAGACTTTCTGGTTGCCGGTGGCTGCATTAGGAAGCAGAGCTGTCGCTGCTCCCAGCTTCAGGCCTCTGGCCCTGTGTGGAGCCTGGTTATGCATTCTCTTCCTAGAGGCCTGGTGCTGCCTGGGTGAGAAGGGGCAGCACGTGCAGGAGGTGCCTTTGGGCCTCCAGCTAGAAGAGCTGTGTGTTAATCCATTTTCACACTGCTGTAAAGACACTATCTGAGACTGGGTAATTTATGAAGAACAGCAGTTTAATTGACCCACAGTTCTGCATGGCTGGGGAGGCCTTAGAAAAATTGAGGTGGAAGGTGAAGGGAAAGGAAGGCATGTCTTACATGACGGCGGGAAAGAGAGCATGAGAGGGGAACTGTCAAGTCTCTATCAAATCACGAGATCTCGTGAGAACTCACTCACTATCACAAGAACAGTATGGGGAAACCACCCCATTATCCAATCACCTCTCATAAAGTTCCTCCCCTCTACACATGGGGATTACAATTAGAAATACGATTTGGATGTGGACACAGAGCCAGACCATATTATTCTGTTCCTGGCCCCTCCCAAATCTTATGGCCTTTTCACACTTCAAAACCAATTATGCCTTCCCAACTGTCCCACAAAGTCTTAACTCATTCCAGCATTAACTCAAAGGTCCAAGCCTAAAGTCTCATTTTGGACTTGGACTTTTGAGTTAAAAGTTAAAAACGTTTGAGACAAGACAATTCCTTCCACCTATGAGCCTGTAAAATAAAAATCAAGTTACAGGCATTGGGTAAATAATCCTGTTTTAAGTGGGAGAAATTGGCCAAAATGAAGGGGCCACTGGCCCCATGCAGGTCTGAAACCCAGGAGAGCAGTCATTAAATCTTAAACCTTTGAAATGATCTCCTTTTACTCTGTGTCACAGCCAGGGCATGCTGATGCAAAGGGTGGGCAGCTCCCATGGCCTTGGGCAGCTCCACCCCGTGTCTCTGCAAGGTACAGCCTGGCATTGAGTGCCTGTGGCTTTTCCAAGTATATGGTGCAAGCTCTCAGTGGATCTACCTTTCTGGGGTCTGGAGGATGGTGGCCCTCTTCTCACAGGCCCACTAGGCAGAGCCCCAGTGGGGAAACTGTGAGGGTTCCAACCCCACATTTCCCTTTCACTCTGCCCTAACAGAGGTTCTCCACGAGAGCTCTGCCCCTGCAGCAGACTTCTGCCTGGACATCCAGGTGTTTTTGTACATGTTCTGAAATCTGAGTGGAAGTTCCAAAAGCTCAACTCTTGTCTTCTGTCTACTCACAGGCCCAACACCACATGGAAACTGCCAAGGCCTCCGTGTAATAGTGTGGCTTGGGCTGTATCTTTGCTCCTTTCAAATATGGCTGGAGCTGGAGTGATGGGGATGAAGGGCACCAAGTTCTGAAGCTTCACAGGGCAGTGGGACCCTGGGTGTGGCTGATGAAACCATTTTTCCCTCCTAGGCCTCTGGGCCTGTGATGGGAGGAGCTGCTGTGAAGGGCTCTGACAACCGGTGGAGACGTTTCCCCCACTGACTTGGCTATTAACATTTGGCTCCTTGTTACTTATGCAAATTTCTACAGCCAGTTGAATTCCCCCCCAAAATAAGTTTTCCTTCTCTACCACATGGTCAAGCTGTACACTTTCCAGTCTTTCTGGTCTGCTTCCCTTTTAATCATAAGTTCCAATTTCAAACCATTTTTTGTGAGCACTTATGGCTGTACACTGTTAAGATCACCCCAGCCACCTCTTCAAGACTTTGCTGCTTAGAAATTTCTTATGCGAGGTGCCCTAAATCATCTCTCTCAAGTTCAAAGTTTCACAGATTTCTACAGCAAGGTCACAATGCTGCCAGTCTCTTTACTAAAGCATAGAAAGAGTGACCTTTGCTTCAGTTCCCAATAAGCTCCTCATCTCCATCTAAGACCACCTCAGCCTGGACTTCATTGTCCATATCACTATCAGCATTTTGGTCAAAACCATTCAACTTCTAGAAGGTTCCAGACTTTCCCACATCTTCCTGTCTTCTTCTGAGCCCTCCAAACTATTCCAATCTCTGCCCATTACCCAGTTCCAATTTTGCTTCTACATTTTCAGGTTCTTTATAGAAGTGCCTACTTCCAGCACCAATTTTTTGTATTAGTCCATTCTCACACTGCTATAAAGAAATAACTGAGACTGGATGATTTATAAAGGAAAGAGGTTTAATTGACTCAGAGTTTCACATGGCTGGGGAGGCCTCAGGAAACTTACAATCATGGAGGATGGTTAAGGAGAAGCAAGCACCTTCTTCACAAGGCAGCAGGACAGAGAAAGAGAATAAAGGGGAAGCTCCTTATAAAACAAACAGATCTCATGAGAACTCACTCACTATCATGCGAACAGCATGGGAGAAACTGCCCTAATGAAGAAACCCCACCACGTCCCTTCCTCGACATGTAAAGATTATAACTTGAGATTAGATTTGAGTGGGGACACAAAGCCAAACCATATCAAGCTATGTAAACACCCGCTTATCCCTAGGTCCAGTGCCCCAGTCTCAGATCACTGGCACCCTGGGGGTGGGGACAAGGAGTCAGGGTGGGGTGTAAGCTAGATGCTGGCATTTGGAACGTCTAAAGGCACCACCTCAGATTGGTACAGCAATTGATCAGGAATCTCATTTTGAGACAGGTGTGGTTATTATGGCTTGTTCTCTCAGGTTTTGGCTTAAAATATTTTCTCCCCAGGATGACCTTTCCACTTAAAGTAGCCCCCACATTCTATCATGCTTCTTCAAAGCACTTACCATTATCAGAAGTGATTTTCTTTCTTTATTTTGTAAGTTGGTTTTGAGTGTTTGTGGCCTTCCAATCACTAGGATGTTTGGGACAGGGCTGGTTTCAGTTTCCAATGGACCTCCAGTGTGAAACAAGGCCTGGCATATAGGCACATGCTCGGACAAGAACTGAGGAGTGTTGAACAAATTGTTCCCACTTCCTAGTCATTCCCACTCATGATATATAGAATTTTACGTTGCATGGATTATACATTATTAAGGAAGGTATATGATAATTGTTCCACTCCCCAGGGATCTGTAAGCTGAGGGAGGGCAAGACCATACCTGCCTTGCTTGGTATCTGTCCCTTGATCTTGCAGAGTGTCTGGCACCCAAGGTAATCATAGAGTTTGGGAGGTGAGGCACAGAGACACTGAGACACTTGTTGTCTGTGAAGGACAGAACTGGGGTGAGGCTTGCTCTTCTCTTTCTGTCTGGTGCTCTTTCTCCACCCATGGCAGAATGCAGGGAGCACCCTCCCCACTACCTCCAGCAGAGCCTTATTTCTGAACACGTCTGTTCTCATCCTGTTTGGGGAGCTAAGTGGGCTGGGCCTGGTTAGTAGTGGCTTTGTGCACAGGGTTATGTTGCATTGACATAACAACCTTATGAGGGCACGCTTATTAGTCCGTTTCTGCATAGGTGAGATTAAATACCTATCTAAGGCATTGCAGCTTAGCACAGGTGGAGGCAGCCATTGAACTCGGAACGCTGCTGTCTCTGAGCACAGATGTGACCTAACACAAAGGAGATAAACAGAAGAATTCTCATTTCTGGTGAATCTTTCACCTTGTCTCAATCCTGTTGTCTGAAATTTTAGTCTCCAAAGATGATCCAAATCACCTTGTCTTGTAGGCGTTTCATCAGAATCCCTGCACTTCCTGTAATGGGTAGTTGTATGCATGCTTGAAATAGCCTTCATCTCCTCCCTGCCCTTCTTGTCTTCTGTTGTTCTCTGCAGAGCTGTCTCACTAGTGCCAGCTCCCAGCCTCCCTCTGCTTCAGAAAGACAAGAGCCTCACTCCAGGTTTTCTTGTTTTCTGCTGAGCCTCTGCTCTCTTCAACCTCTACAGGAGCTCAGATTCCCTTCCTGCACTGTGGATTGGAAGCTAATGGCATTCCCTCTGCAGGCTTTGGAGACTTGCCACTTGCCAAGTGGCCCCCGTGCCATTCTGGGCAGCTCCTCTGCTCAGCCCTCACCGCAACAAATGGAGAAAAGAAATTAAAATGATGGCAGCCAAGAATGAATCTAATGAGCAGGAGGAAATAATCTGAGACTGAGGCTTGAGCTAAATGGGGCAGCAAGATCTTTAAGAAATGGAGAAAATCAACACTCTGAGCAAAGCAAAGGATTTAACAGCCCCAGTGGTCCTGGGCTGTGGCCAGGGGCCATCCTGGAAATCAAATATTTTATCTGAAGGAGTTCCTGGCTCTCAGGTCTGAGAGAGGGGACATGGACTGAGGGCTTCTGACTCCCTGGGGTGGGGTGTGGCTGTCCATGGCCTCTTCACAGGTACCCCGCCCACTTACCCAGGGCTCTTCCTTGGAAGACTTTGAGAATACATTTGTTCTTGGCTGTAGGAGACTGGAGTGGATGTCATTGCAAACTCCTTTGCAAAAGTTCTAACACTGAGAAAATTATAAAAGTGAAAGAGATCTTATCTAACCAATCTCCATCTTACTTTTAACCTCCAAATGGCTCTTAGACATTCCTGGGGGTAAACCAAGCTAACTTTGGGAGACATTTAGTCTATAAATTTAAATGATAGTAGCCCTTCTGTAAAACTAAACCACCTGTGTAAAGCTAATGAAATACCACCAGATTGGGAGGATCAGAGGAGCCTGATTTATGTTAAGGTATAGACATAAATGATCATGGCCTAAAGATACTTCTGATCATGGGCTCCATAATTCTGGATGGTTCTTATTTCTATCTAAACCCAGTTTTTTAATGCTGTGGGTATTTCCTGGAGACAACTGTTCATTTAGATGAGGTTTGAAAGAGTGGTATCTTCTGTGTATCAATTAAGAATGCATTTATCTATACATATCAGAAAACTCTGGAGGCAAATAAATGGCTCTTTATCACTTACAGGATGTTATGCAGCGCAGTTATCCACTTTGATTCAGTTGCTCAGTCATGTCATGGCTTATGTTTATGTAATTCTTCTGGTTTTTCCATATCATTATGTGGGAGTTCAGGCAGGGTTGTAGAAAAAATATTAGAGAAAGTTCTAGAATATAGTCACAAACCTTCTTAGAAGGCCGAGAAATTTGCATAGTTTCAGTAGAAGTTTCTGCTGAAAGTAGCCTTATCCTCTTTACCTATAGTTGACAAGAAAAGCAAATAGCTAGGAAATGTGGGAAAGTTTATCTGAATAGCTTGTTTACTCATGTGGTCCATGTTGTTGCAAATGGAATTGCCCAACTTTATAAAAGAAGCAAGAAATGTAGATTTAAAAATCTTCCGGTGTGTTAAATGCAGAACCCCTACTCAATTAAAAAAAACACAAAACTCTGCCTCCTCTTTCCTCACAAACAATCTCTGGACTGGTGATTCACTACTCCATTTAATCATTTGACAAATGTTTGTTCATGGCTTGCTCACTGCTAGGCATGGGCTAGACACTGGAGAGAAATGAAAAGCAAGACAGGGAAGACAGGCAATGTAATAGTAACATGAGCACAACATGGCACTCACCAAAATGGGAAGCAGAGCTGTGGCAGTTTTGCAAGAGTCAGGACACAGCATGTAGGCTCTTCTCAGTTGTGTTTTGAGAAAGTAGAATATTATCGAGGTTACCATTTTTTCATGATATTTGGAGAATTGTGATGTAAATGTTTAAGTAAGGTGATGAATATCCCAGTTGCTGTGATTTGATCATTACACATTGTATGTATGTAAGTATCACATGTATCCTCCAAATACATATATCCATGATTTATTAGTTAAAAAAAGAGAGAGGGATTTGGAGAATTGTGAATCTGCTTGCAACCTTTTGATTCAGACTTTTAATTCCAACTGTTATGGGAAGGAATTAGTGAGGGTAGGGAAGTAACATGGCTTGTTACGTGCTGTGATCACTGTGGCTGCTGTGTAGAAAGAAAGGAAGGAAAGACAGGGTGAATTGAGACAAGTCAGTGAAGACACAGTAAGGAGAAGAGCTGAGTCAATATAGTGACGTGGCTGGGCTGCAACGGGACGTGAGATTAAGAGAAGCCAAGACTAGAGAAATAGTTTGCTGTGGACATGGGGTTGAGGAATGAAGATGAATGAAAGACTTCCTGGTCAGGAGAATTGCTTTTTTCTGTTTTGGTTGACTTAAGTCTCATTTATTAGTTTGCATTAAACTGTGCTGCAAATGACAGAGAACCCCAAACACTGGAGCTGTAAACAAGGCAGTGTAATATTTCTGTGTCTTGCAGAAGGAGTCTGTAGATAGTCCAAGGCTGGCAGGGTACTCTGTGGCAGTAGTCCGCTACCTTTTTGGCACTGGGAACTGATTTTGTGGAAGATATTTTTTTTCATGGACCAGGTAGGGGGATGGTTTGGGGATGATTCAAGTGCATTACATTTATTGTGCATTTTATTTCTATTATTATTACATTATAATAAATGATGAAATAATTATACAACTCACCATAATGTAGACTTAGTGGGAGCCCTGAGCTCATTTTCCTGCAATAGACAGTCCCCTCTGGGAGTGATGGGAGACAGTGACAGATCATCAGGCATTAGATTCTCGTTAGGAGAATGCAACCTAGATCTTTCACATGTGCAAGTCACAAAAAGGTTTGTACTCTTATGAGAATCTAATACTGCTACTGATCTGATGGGAGGCAGAGCTCAGACAGTAGTGTGAGCAATGGGGAGTGGCTGTACATATAGATAAAGCTTTGCTCTCTCACTGTCGCTCACCTCCTGGTGTGCAGTGTGGTTCCTAACAGGCCACAGACAGATGCCCTGCTCTATGAGATAGCCTCAATATTACGGTTTATGGTAGTATAAAAATATGGTCTGTGGTTTCCTCCAAAAAAAAAAAAAAAAAAGGAGTCTAATTCTCCTCCCTTTGAATGTGGGCTGGATTTAGCAACTTGTTTCTAAACAATAGATTGTTGTGGAAAGTGATGGTGTATAACCAAGTTTTAAAAAGACAATGTGGTTTCCTCCTTTGATCATGAGCTCTGGGAAAGCCAGCCATCACATTGTGACAGTGCTCGAGCAGCCATATGAGGAAGCCCATGTGGCAGGAAACTAAAGTCTCTGCCAAAGCAAGGAGGAAACAGATCTCCTGTGTAAGCCATCGTGGAAGCAATTCCTCAAGCCCCAGGCAATTCCGAGGTTACTGTAGCCCTGGCTGATGTCTTGATGCACCCCATGAGAGTTTCTGAGTCAGAACCACCCAGCTAAGCATCTTTTGAATTCCTGATTCATGGAAATGGTAAGATGATGAATGTTCCCTATTTTAAGCCATTCAGCTTTGAGGTGATTTGTTATATAGCAACAGATAATTAATACATGGTCCAAGACATTCCAGGATGCAGGAGGAGAAGAAAGGTGAGTTCTTAGAAAGTGCAGCTTGGCCCTTTTCTTACCTTGCACAAATCAGGACTCAGTCACATGGCTCTAGCCAGCTGCTGGAAGCCAGGAATGTAGCCTCCATTCTTAGCATTTTTGCCACCTTTAAGGTGGAAGAATGGGAACCAGGGAGCAATGCGCAGGCTCCAGCACAAGCTGGTAGTGTTTTGTATTTTGCCTAATAAAGGGAGCCTTTGCAGATACAAAGAAAGCATTTCCCATCCCTGCTTTATGGAGGAGTTGGTCCATTTATACCCAAAGAGATTGAAATGGTCAAATTCAAGGATCTTGGCCTTTATTATAAAAGAAGAAATACCCGTTCCTTCTAGAAGATGGCAGTAGAGTAAGCGTTAAGTCAGTTCCCCGTCCTTCCTTGAGTTTGCCTGGAATGCAGCACTGGACGGGTTTCTATTCCTGCGGTCCCACATCACACAGACCCAGATTTGTGACAACTGTGCTTGGCACGTCCGTGATGGGCTCCACGGAGCGAAAGAAGCCATAACGGGTTTTGCCATGATGTGGGGAAAGCAGAGCAAGGGAGGCCTCTCTGGAAATAATGAGAACGTTGCAGACGGAGAAGCACAGAGGTGGGATGGGCTGAGGAGGAGGAGAAAGACCAGGAGGAGGTTGGAGGTGGAGGTATTGTCACAGGGGGCTGTCACCTCCTGGCGGAGTCAAACAAGCAGATTGGTCTGGTCATCCCAGTCTGCACCTTCCACTGGGGTGAGTTTGGGAGAAGGGCCTGTGTATGCTGGGAACAGTGCTCCGGTTCCACTCTCTCCGGGTCGGTCAGCTCCAACAGTGGGCCCTTCTTCACCCTTCGTGTCTGTCCTCACTCTTCATGTCTGTCTTCACCCTTCATGTCCGTCTTCACCCTTCGTGTCCGTCTTCACCCTTCGTGTCCGTCTTCACCCTTCGTGTCCGTCTTCACCCTTCGTGTCCGTCTTCACCCTTCGTGTCCGTCTTCACCCTTCGTGTCCGTCTTCACCCTTCGTGTCCGTCTTCACCCTTCATGTCTGTCTTCACCCTTCATGTCTGTCCTCACTCTTCATGTCTGTCTTCACTCTTCATGTCTGTTTTCACTAGGGGCTAAGCCTGGGCAGGGCACTCTCTGACAGCAGAGCTTTGCAGGGGCAGGATATAAATTCAAGTCAGGGGTACCTCCCGGGATGCCTTTCAGCTGCTGAACCAAAACCCGTGCTTTCCAGCTTTCCTCTGTAAGGAAGCTGAAATCCTACTCTCTACCTAACCCTTGTGTCTTACTTCTCAATTAGTTTATAACACGTCAGGGAAAGATGGGATGAGGGGATGAGGGGGGTGATGGTTAGTTTAGGTCCCCAGTAACTTCTAACACCACTTCTAATTTTATTTGGGGAAATATAGTCTTCTGCTGGATAAAACTGGGTAGAGAAAAGGGAGTCTTTATGAGAATATTGCCTGCTTTAGGGATTTAGGACAGAGAAATTACTTTGTGCCAGGTGCTGGTTAAGCACTATATCTATGTCTTATCTCTGTCTTGATCTATCTATATAAGTCTATCAGTCATCTATCTATCTACCTACCTATGCATCTGTCTGTTCATCCATCCATCCATCTCTCTGTCTGTCTATCCATCTAATCTATCTGCCTTTCTATGTATCTATTCTTATTTAATTATCAAACTCTATGAGGCAGATATTATCATTATCCCATTATTCATAGAGATGAAGAAATAGATACAAAGAAAGGTTAGGTAAATTACACATGGTTACAAAACTAGTAACTGGATTCTAGTCCAGTTCACCTGACTAGAAAACCCACACACTAGATTACATGGTCTTGTTGGATTCCAGGCAGGCAGGTTTAAAGTCAGATAGGTATTATGGGAAGAGAAACCCGGATGTTCAGTGCAGAATCTTAATGAGAAGTAATTGTGTGTGTGTGTGTGTGTGTGTAATTGTGGGGTTAAGGGGTCAGGAGAGCAGGGAAACAGAAAAGAATAAAAAGTGGTTGGCCAACAAGATGTGCCTCAGCTGAACTAGGCTGTAAGGAGTTGTTTTCAGCCTGATTGGGGTAATATTTAATAGTATGCTGAGGAAGGGAGGATGAGCTTCTGTGCAGTGGATTGGACTTGAGTATTCATGGGAAATCTACAGGGGTTGCCTTGGAACCAGTTAGACATTTGATCTTCTAGTCCAGGTAAGAGGTCTTTGCTTAACATTCAGGTTGGAGAATCATTTGCAGAGGTGGTGGCTGACATCATGGGAAGAAGTACGATTGAGCATGGGGTGTGTAGAGGGATGAAGCAGGTGAGGCTGCAGGAGGAATCAGGGAACCACAGTGAGACGTCTGACTAAGCCAAAAAGGTATAAGCAATACCACAAGGGTGTGATGGGCATTATTAGCAGGGAGATGAACCTTACATGGAGGAGGGAGGGGCTGGTTGGCTCAGACACTTCAGAAAGGTCCAGTGTGTATCTCCTGCTTGGACCATCCCGTGAACTCCAGACTCACACATCCAGATGTACATTAGGTATCTCAAACTTACTTGTCCAAAAGTAATCCGATCATCTTCTTCCAAGCCTGCTCCTCCTATTGTCTTCAGCATCTCAATAAATTCACCCTGGCTTCTTCTCTTCCATATCTTGCATTCATTCTCTCTTCAAATATTGTGAACTTAGTGTTTATATATCCAGGTATGCCCTGAGTCTGACCACTTCTTGCCACCTCCATGTTAACCTGACCCAAGCACATTCTCCAGGTTATTGTGCCAGCCTCTCAACTCATCTCCTGCTTCCATTCTTGCCATTTTGCTGAACCCCAACATGACAGACAGAAGGTGTGTTAGTCCATTTTCATACTGTTATGAAGAAATACCTGAGACTGGGTAATTTGTAAAGGAAAAAGTTTAATGGAATCAGTTCCACATGGCTGGGGAGGCATGTAATCATGGCAGAGGTGAAGGAGGAGCAAAGGCACATCTTACATGGTGGCAGGCAAGAGAGCTTGTGCAGGGGAACTGCCGTTTATAAAACTGTGAGATCTCATGAGACTTACTCACTATCAGGAGAAAAACACGGGGAAACTGCCCTCAAGATTCAATTACCTTCTGCCTGGATTATGGGAGCTATAATTCAAGATGAGATTTGGGTGGGACACAGCCAAACATATTAGATGGTTGTGTCAAAATGTAAGTCCATATATGTGACTCCTTTGTCCAAACCCTTGAGTGGTTGCTCATTTCATTCAGAGGAAACCCCTTAATAACAGAACCGCAAGGCAGGAGCCAGTGTCCTGCTGAGGGGACAGTCAAGGGTGAGAAGGTGCCGTGAGGTGAGACAGTTTGTTTACAGCCTGGTTGCTGAGGGACTTGTTTCAAATCCCAGTATTTGCCAGTCCCCACACCTCTCGTGTCTTCACTAAAAACAATTCAACAATTCCAAGTATGTTATGTTAAATAAAAGGAGATTAATTACTTTCAAACATGAAGATGCTTATTTCAGCAGAAACTTGGTAGTGCCATGGGATGCAAATTGCGGCTTGTGATATCTTCTGAGAACAGTCCTTGCTATATTGGCACACTCATCGGAGGCCACCTGTGCTTCAGCCTCCAAGTGCTACCATGAGAGAGCCCTTCCCTTACGGACCCCAAAGATCCGGGCTACTTCAATAGCTTTTTTTGTTTGGTCACTTTTGCAGGAGAGTAAGCTGTCACTCAAAAGGACAGTTGATCAGTTGTTCACTGGTGACTCCAGGCAGGACATACAACTTCCCCTCCAGTTGCTAACAATCTCCACCCCCGGGAGGAGTAGGCAGCTATGGCGGGACTGCAGTTCTTAGGAAAGGCTGAGGTTGGCTACTGCCATTTGCAGCAAGTGTTGGTTTTAAAAATTGGTCTAGGAGGGAAGAAATTAAGACAACCAACAAAAGCTCTCCAAGGAATAACGTACCTCTCTTTTCCTTCTCTTGCTGAAATACTTCTTTGGATTGGGAGCCAGGGACACTTTCCTGGTTATGGAGAAAACATGAGTGTGCCAAAGTCATCCTTTTGGATAGCAGATGTCCAAAGGACGCATACATGTGTGAGCATGTGTGAGTGCAGGTGTGTGCGTGTGTGTGGGGCTACAGTACTGCTACGTCTTTGAAACAGGCCTTGCAGACTTTCACAGTGAAACAGGCAGGATGAGGCCCTTAAGAAGTGTGGTGAGGGTTTAGAATGGATTGCTTTTCTGAGATGTTTTGAAAAACCCTCCATGCAAGAAGAAAGACACATCCCTCCTGCAATGGTTTGTGGGTTTTCAGTTCTTCACACAATGAAGGGAGTATAGGATGTAGTGTACTGAGTTGAAAATTTTATCATACTTGTAGCTGGGATCAGCATTCTCTCCTTGAAGGAAAATCTTTCTTTGGGAAAATACTTTGTTAAATATCTTGGAGTTGAGGATAAGATGTTGGCTGGAGCTCAAGCAAACAAACAGAAAAAAAGTAGCCTAACAGGGCTGGCTCCTGGCCACCTCTTTGACCTCTCTTTGTCCCATACTCACTTTCTCTAGCTCCACCCACAGGCCATGCATGGTCCTACCACACCACAGGGCCTTTGCACCTGCTGTCTGCCCTGCTTGGAAGACTCTTCTCCAAGATGTCTGGTGGCTCACTTCCTTACTTCCTTCGAGTCTTTGATTAAATGTCATCTAGATCATTTCTAACCAGCCTTACAAAAATGACACAGCCCTAGTATGCAGGAAATATCTGTGGAGCAGAGTAATGCCCAGTAATTGTTTGATGAATGGATGCAGGAAAGTTTAAGCTGCTTGCATGAGAAAATCAGAGGAATCTGGTTTTGCTGTCGAACAGCAGGAGTAGGGGAGAAGGGTGAGAGGGAGCAGAGAAGGGAGGGAATGGAGACAGTACGATACTGAAGGGGGGCTGGGGACCCTGAAGATGAACAAGGAAGGGTTGTTGGGTGACACTTTATGAAGGGAGGGCCCTAACATTTAACTTGGAGGCATTTTGTTATCTTGGTGTTAGCTACTCTTCAGCCTCCGCTCTTGAAATATAAAGGAAAGCCTACTGTATGCATGAACACTGCATTTTGTGCATGTGTGAGGTGTGTAAGTTGTGTGCATAAGGGTGTGTGAATGTGAGAGGATGCATGTGTGTGTGACAGTGTATATGAAGATTGAGAGTGTGAGAGTATGAGTGTATAAGTGTGTATTTGTGTGTATGTGAGTACATGTGTGTGTAGTGTGATTGTGAGCATGTGAGTGTATGACCGTTAGTATGTGAGTGTGAGTGTGAGTGTATATGAGTGTCATGTATTTATGTGTGACAGTGTAAGTGCATATGTGTGAGTGTGAGTGTATGTGTGTACAAGTGTGTGTGCAAATTAAGAAGGGGCTGAGCTTTCTATCAGGGTTTAATAGTGTGGAACAGTGATGGGAAATGGAAGTGTGAGGGGTGAGGGGTCACCCAGAGGGGCCTGGGGGTTGGTTTCCACCTGGATTTGAATCAATCTCATTCAAGTCTACAGGTTAGGGAAGACGTGAGGAAGCGCCCAGTCGCAGGGCTGTCTTATTTACAGTAAGCCAATAAAAGAGGTCAGAGCACCCATAATGGAGTCAAAACAGGACAAGGAATCAGATTCTCTGCATCCCAGCTCTAATTCTGTATCTGTCTGTTGAATCTTGGCCAAATATTTCTTTCTCTTTGGGCTTTAGTTCCTTCCTATATGGAATCAAGACTTTGGACCATGTATAATTTTTAAGTCTTCTTCAGCTTTAACACTCTTTTAGATAGAGTTCTATAATTTATTTTTATCAGCCCTAGTTTCCTGGGAAATTGGGATAATAATCTGTCTGAGAGCTGTTATGAACATCAATTGAACCATATTTGGAAATGGACTTTGCAAATTGCAATGAATTCTAAAAATGTTAGTTCTCATTATTGTTATGATAATGTCATGATAGGGTCAATGTATTATGAAACGACTATGTTTGAAGTCATTATGTCCAAACAGAAACAAATTGTGTTTGCATCACAACGTCTGTTTTATAAAAGGTAAAGACAGGTGCATGGAGTATACTCGCAATGGTCTGGATGCTCACCCAAAGAATGGAGATGTTATTTTTCTGGGGAGGGAGGAGGCAGGAGGGTGGCTGGAAGTGTGTGGCTGACAGGCAATTAATAATTCCAACAGGCACATGGTGTTATTCCACAGGGCACCTTGCCTCTGGTAACTCATCAATAATATATTGGGTTCAGTTGTTTGGAGCCCACAGCTATTCTGAGAACAACATTCTCACTTGGAAATGCCGCTTGTCACAGGTGCCAGAGTGTCAGAAAAGCTTGTGGGTCTGGAATAAAAATGTCAGGGAAGGAAATGAATTTCAACACCGCTTCTCTTACTGCATCCAAAAGGGCAGAGTATGGCCCTGGAATCTGGGTCAGCAGTTATTACTGTGGCCCTGGGAAAATTACCTCTTTACCTCCAGGGAAGCTCCAAACAGGGGTGTCTGTTGGGCAGGGCCCCTCTGAAAGATGTCCACTCCATTCTAGGAATGGTCCAGACCTCTGACTCAGGGTTTAATCAGCAAGGGTCAAGTGAAATCTTTTGCAGTTTTAAAGTAAACCCACATTTTACTTTTGCTTTTCATTTTTTTCATTATTAAAGTAATACATACTTATGAAAGAATATTTTGCAATTACAGACAAGTAAGAAAGATGCAGAAAAATTGCAGATATCTGCTATTTCAATAAAACCACTGTGTGTCTAAAACAGCAACAAGGCTGGGCATCGTGGCTCATACCTGTAATCCCAGCACTTTGGGAGGATGAGGTGGGCAAGTTGTTTGAGCCCAGGAGTTTGAGACCAGCCTGAGCAACATGGCAAAACACTGTCTCTACAAAAATACCATAATTTGCTGGGCATGGTGGTGCAGGCCTGTAGTCTCAGCTACTCAGGGACCAAGGTGGGAGAATTACCTGAGCCCGGGAAGGTTGAGACTTTAGTTATGCTGCGTAGTGTAAATAGTCATTTATTTACAACATTATTAACAGGCTTAATTATTGCACACTGCCTCAGGTCCCTGGGGTTGTTTCCTAGCACAGGGATACCTTGGAAATAATGTGAGTTTGGTTCCAGATCAATGCAATAATGCACATATTAAAATAAAGTGAATCATGCACATTTTTTGGTTTCCCAGTGTGTGTAAAATTTATGTTTACACTATATACCACAATAAACTTTGTAACAGCACTTTGTCTAAAAAAACAAAGTACATACCTTAATTTAAGATACTTTATTGTGGTTGCACATGGTGGCTCACACCTGTAATCCCAGCACTTTGGGAGGCTGAGGTACGTGGATCACCTGAGGTCAGGAGTTTGAGACCAGCCTGGCCAATATGGTGAAACTCTGTCTCTACTAAAAATACAAAAATACAGCATCCAAGATGGCTGCTCACTAACAGCTCGGGATTGTGGCTCCCAGCGAAAGCCCAGAAAATGAGGGGATGCCACACTTTCAGACGAATTTTCATTGCTCACGGACCAGAAGATTCCCAGTGGAGGAGCTCCGTGGGTCACCAGCGTGACTCTTGTGGCCGGTGCAGCGGTTTTGTCATCGCCTCGACGCAGCAGCTCTTCATGCAGAGTAAACGGGACTGGTTCCCCTACTGACTGGTGTTTGGAGCTCCGGGAAGGCAGAGCCGCTTGTTACGGACTCAAGAAGGAAGCCAGACTGGAGATTCCCAGGCAGAAGAGCACCATCAGTCTTATCGCTGCTGTTTTGGCCGGCGCAGTGGGTTGCTCGGATTCCAGCACTGGGAATCAATAAATTGGACGTCCACTCAGAAACCTAATTAGAAAGGTGGTAATTGTAAAGACAACAGATGGATAAATTCATAATAAAGGGAAAAAACCAGCCTAAAAAGGCCGAGAATACCCAAAATCAGAACCCCTCTCCCTCTACAGGGGATAGCAATGCCTCATCAGCAACGGAACAAGCCCTGATGGAAAAGGACTGTGTTCCATTATCTGAAGTAGGCTTCAGAAGGTGGATGATAAGAAACTTTTGGGAGTTGAAAGAACTTGTTCTAACCCAATGTAAAGAAACTAAGAACTTTGAAGAAAGGTTTGATGAAATGTTAAAAAGAATGGACAATATGGAGAGGAATATAAATTAACTAACGGAGTTGAAAAATACAACACGAGAACTTAGTGAAATATGCACAAGTTTGAATAGCCTAATTGATCAAGCAGAAGAAAGGATATCAGAGGTTGAAGACCAACTTAATGAAATAAAACGAGAAGACAAGAATAGAGAAAAAAGGATAAAAAGGAATGAGCAAAGTCTCCAAGAAATATGGGACTATGTGAAAAGACCTAATCCACATTTGATAGGTGTACCTGAATGTGGTGGAGAGAATGAATCCAAGCTGGAAAATACTCTTCAGGATACTATCCAGGAGAATTTTCCCTATCTAGCAAAGCAGGACACTATTCAACCCCAGGTAATACAGAGAACACCACAAAGACATTCCTCAAGAAGAGCAACCCCAAGGCACATAATCGTTAGATTCACCAGGGTTGAAATGAAGGAGAAAATACTAAGGGCAGCCAGAAAGAAAGGTCACGTTACCCACAAAGGGAAGCCTATCAGACTTACGGCAGATCTCTCAGCAGAAACCCTACAAGCCAGAAGAGAGTGGGGGCCGATATTCAACATCCTTAAAGAACAGAACTTTCAGCCCAGAATTTCATATCCTGCCAAACTAAGCTTCACAACAGAAGGAAAAATAAAATCTTTTATGAACAAGCAAGTACTCAGAGATTTTATTACCACCAGGCCTGCTTTACAAAAACTTCTGAAAGAAGCATTACACACAGAAAGGAACAACCAGTATTAGCCTTTCTAAAAATATGCCAAAAATTAAAGAGCATCAACATAAAGAAGAATTTACATCAACAAATGGATAAAATAGCCATTTAACATCAAATGGCAGTAACCCTAAATTTAAATCGACTAAATCCCTCAATCAAAAGATACAGCCAAAACCTAACAGTATACTACATCCGGACCCAAGAGATTTAGACTCAACGAGACAGAAAATAATAAGGATATCCAGAACTTGAACTCAGATCCGGAACAAGTAAACTTAATAAGTATTTATAGAGCTCTCCACTTTAAATACACAAAATATACATTATCTACTTTAAATATACAAAATATTGATCGGCCATTATTAATACCCATTCATAGAATAAAGTAATATTCCTGTTCTCTCTCCCTCTTTTTCTTCCTCTTTCTTCCTCTCCTTCTCTCCTTTTTTCAAAAAAAAAAAAAGGTGTGTGGTCAGCTCATAATCTGTCCCCAACTTACACCCTAGCCCTCCAGCACCTTCCATTGCTTTCCCTCCTCCACTCCCCAAATCACTGCACTTTTCCAATCCTTCTCTTCCAAGCCCAAATGCCTTTACCTAAATATATATATATATATATATATATATATATATATATATATATATATACATATATATATATATATATATATATATATATATATATATATACACAAAAAAAAAAAGATTAGCCAGGTGTGGTGATGCATGCCTGTAGTCCCAGCTACTCAGGAGTGAGGCGGGAGAATCTCTTGAACCTGGAAGGCAGTGGTTGCAGTGAGCCAAGATCATGCCGTTGCATTCCAGCCTGGGTGATAGAGTGGGACTCCATCTCAAGAAAAAAACTTTATTGCCCAAAATTTGCTAACAATCACCTGAGACTTCAGTGAGCCATAATTGTTCTGCTGGTGAAGGGTCTTGCCTTGATGGTGACAGCTGCTAACTGATCAAGTTGGTGATTGCTGAAGGTTGGGGTGGCCATGGTAGTTTCTTACTTATGCTAAACCCTTTGCTGTCATTTCAACAATTTTTACAGCATCTACACCAGGAATAGATTATTCCACTTCCAGAAACCACTTTCTTTACTCACCCATAAGAAGCAGCTTCTCATCCATTCAAATTTTATCATGAGATTGTAGCAATTCAGTCATATCTTTAGCATACACTTCTAATTCTAGTTCTCTTGCTATTTTCATCACATCTGAAGTTCTGGCCTCCATTGAAGGTTTGAGCCCTTCAAAGTCATCCATGAGATTTGGATTCAGCTTTTCTCAAACTTCTGTTAATATTGACATTTTGACCTTCTTTCATGAATCATTAATGTTCTTAATGGCATCTAGAAGAGTGAATCATTTCCAGGACATTTTCAAGTTATTTTGCCCAGATTCATCAGAGGAATCACCACCTATGGTAGCTATGGCCTTATGAAATATATTTTTTAATAATACTTGAAAGTAGAAATTACTCCCTGGCCAATGGGTTGCAGAATGTATGTTGTGTTAGAAGGCACTAAAACTACATTAATTTCCTTGCTCACATTTATCAGAGTTCCTGGGTGACCAGGCACATTGTTCAATGAACAGTAATATTTTGAAATGATTCTTTTCTGAGCAATAGGTCTCAATAGTGGTCTTAAAATATTCAGTAAGTCATGCTGAAAACAAATGTGCTGTCATCCAGGCTTTGTTGTTTCATTTATAGAACACAGGCAGAGTGATTTAGCATAATTCTTAAGGGCCCTAGGATTTTCACAGTGCTAAAAACATATTGGCTTTAACTTCAAGTCACAAGCTGCATTAGTCCCTAACAAGAGAGTCAGATGGTCTGTTGAAGCTTTGAAGCCAGGCATTGACTTCTTTCTCACTATGAAAGCCCTATTGCTATCTGCTTCCAAAATAAGGCTGTTTCTTTCTTTCTTTTTTTTATTATACTTTAAGTTCTGGAATACATGAGCAGATCTTCCAGGGTTGTTGCATAGCTACACAGATGCCATGGTGGTTTGCTGCCTCCAACCCCCATGTCCTTTGTACGGACATGGATGAATCTGGAAACCATCCTTCTCAGCAAACTGACACAAGAATAGAAAATCAAACACTACATGTTCTCACTCATAGCTGAGTGTTGAGCAATGAGAACACATGGAGAAGAACATCACATGCTGAGGCTGTTTCTTCTACATTGAAAATCTGCTATTTAGTGTAGTCATCGTCATCAGCGATTTTAGCTAGATCTTCTGGAAACTTGCTGCAGTTTCTACATCAGTATTGCTGCATCACCTTGCATTTTTCTGTTATGGAGATGGCTTCTTTCCTTAAATGCCAGGAACAAATTTCTGCTAGCTTCAAACTTTCTTCTGCAGCTTCCTCACCTCTCTCAGCTCTCAGAGAATACAGAGAGTTAGGATCTTGCTCTGGATTAGGTTTTGCTTAAGAAAATACTGTAGCTGGTTTGATTTTCTATCTAGACCATTAAATCTTTCTCTATTTCAATGATAGGGCTCTTTCACTTATTTATTTTTTATCTTTCCTGTGTTCACGGGAGTGGCACTTTTAACTTCCTTCAATGATGTTTCCTTTGCATTCATGACTTGGCTGTTTGGTACAAGAGGGCTAGATTTTAGCATGTCTTGGCTTTAGATGTGTCATCCTCACTAAGCTTAATTATTTATAGCTTTTGATTTAAAGTGAGACATGTGAGGCTCTGATATGGTTTGGCTGAGTTTCAACCCGAATTTCATCTTGAATTGTAACTCCCACAATTCCTGCATGTTGTGGGAGAAACCTGGTGGGAGGTGGCTGAATCGTGGGGGTGGGTCTTTCCTGCACTGTTATCATAATAGTGAATGAGTCTTATCAGATGGTTTTAAAAATGGGAGTTTCCCTGCACAAGCTTTCCTTTTGCCTGCTGCCATCCATGTAAGATTTGACTGCATAAACCTCTTTCCTTTGTAAACTGCCCAGTCTTAGGTATTTCTTTTTCAGCAGTGTGAAAAATGGACTAAGACAGTAAATTTTTACCAGTAGAGTGGGGTACTGCTGAAAAGATACCCCAAAAAGCGGAAGTGACTTTGGAACTGGGTAACAGGCAGAGTTTGGAACAGTTTGGAGGGCTCAGAAGAAGACGGGAAAATGTGGGAAAGTTTGGAGCTTCCTAGATCCTTGTTGAATGGCTTTCGCAAAAATGCTCATCATAATATGAACAATAACGTCCAGGCTGAGGTGGTCTCGGGTGGAGATGAGGAACTTGTTTGGAATTGGAGCAAAGGTGACTCTTGTTATGTTTTAGCAAAGAGACTGGCAACATTTTTCCCCTGTCCTAGAGAACCATGGAACTTTGAACTTGAGAGAGCTGATTTAGGGCATCCGGAGGAAGAAATTTCTAATCAGCAAAGCATTCGCGATGTGACTTGGGTGCTGTTAAAGGCACTCAGTTTTATAAGGAAGGAGAGGATACAAGTTCAGAAAATTTGCAGCCTGGCAATGTGATAGAAAAGGAAAACCCATTTCGGAGGAGAAATGCAAGCTGGCTGCAGAAATTTTCATAAGTAATGAGCTGAATATTAATCCCCAAGACAATGGGGGAAATGTCTTCAGGGCATGCAGAGGTCTTCACAGCAGTTTCCCCCATCACAGGCCCAGAGGCCTAGGAGGAAAAAATGGGGTTTTATGGGCCAGGCCCAGGGTCCTGTGTTGTGTGCAGTCTAGGGACTTGGTGCCCTGTGTCCCAGCCACTCCAGCTGTGACTAAAAGGGGCCTATGTATAGCTCAGACCATGGCTTCAGAGGGTGCAAGCCTTAAGCCTTGGCAGCTTCCATGTGGTGTTCAGTCTGTGGGTGCAAAGAAGTCCAGAATTGAGGTTTGGGACCCTCTGCCTACATTTCAGAAAATGTATGGAAATGCCTGGATGTTCAGGCAGAAGTTTGCTGCAGGAATGGGGCTCTCATGGAGAACCTCTGCTGGGGCAATGTGGAAGGGAAATGTGGGGTCAGAACCCTCACACAGAATCCCTACTGGGGTACCACCTAGTGGAGCTGTGAGAATAGGGCCACTGTCCTCCAGACCCCAGAACTGTAGATTCACTGACAGTTTGCACTGCATGCCTAGAAAAGCCATGGACATTCAACACCAGTCCATGAAAGAAGCCAGGAGGGAGGCTGTACCCTGCGGAGCCACAGGGGGTGGAGCTTCCCAAGACCGTGGGAACCCACCCCTTGCACCAGCATGACCTGGAGGCAAGACATGGAATCAAAGGGGATCATTTTGGTGCTTCAGATTTGACTGTTCTGCTGGATTTTGGACTTGCTTGGGGCCCGTAGAACATTTGTTTTGGCCAACTTCTCCCAGTGGAGCAGCCGGAACACACATGACATTTATCCATTAAACCTGCCATCTTCTAAGGGTGCAGTTTGTGGCACCCCAAAAAGAATACATAGTGACATTAAAGATCACTGGTCACAGATAACCATAACACATATAATAATGATGAAAAAGTTTGAAATATTGCAAGGATCTCCAAAATGTGACAGAGACACAAAGTGAGCACATGCATTAGAAAAATGACTGTCACAGACTTGCTTGAGGCAGGGTTGCCACAAACGTTCAATTTATAAAACAATGCAGTATCTGTGAAATCCAATAAAGTAAGGTGAAATAAAATGAACTATTCCTGTATATGGTATGTTTCCTGTACTTCTCAAGTCTTAAACTTTGGGATTCTAAATCACAACAGCTTCCTTTCTGATGCCCAGGTGGTCTGGGACACACAGAGATCCTGCCACACGCCCAGCATCAAACAGCTGGTAAGTGATAGAGACAGGATCAAATCAAGGCCTGTGTACCTCAAGCAACTGCCTCTGAACAGTCAGCCCAGTACTTTCTGACCTTTTTCATATCACAGGACAGAAATAAAATAAAAATCATTGTTTAACCCACTGGGGGAAGAGGATGAAGCCGTTTGGGATCAGGACAAGTGGCCCCAGGCTGTCTGAATGGCTGTCATTCCAGAGTTTTGCACAGCTCACCCATTCACACAGCCAGCAGCATGCAAGCAGAGAGTCTGCTCTGGCATCCAACTTCCATTTAATGAATATTATTCACTCCCTTACAAGGTTCGACAGTGGTGTTTAAGGACACAACTCTTGAGCCAGGCCACTTGGATTTGAATCCCTATTTTCCAGTTGTTAGACCTTAGGTGAGTTTCTCAAACTCTTTGTGCCTCAGTTTACTCATTTGTAAAGTGGAGATGACAACATGGTTGTAACTTCCAGTGGAAAGCAGCTACGCTTCCATGGTTCCTAAAGAAGGAAGTGAAACTGGTGTGGGGGCATTTCCAAGCTCAAGGTGACTCACCTGGCTTTATGTGATGGCAGATTGGAAGGCAGCAGCTCCCTAAACCCAGTCCTTGAATGAAAGCTGCAGACACCCTTGCCCATTCTCTAGGCACGGATGTGCTTGTCTCATGGGAGATTGTGCTTTTCCTACACAGGCTGATAAAAATGGTGGAGGAACCCGCCTGGGTAAACTTGCAGAAGAGTAAGTCAAAAATACAGAGCTGTTGAGAAAGCCTCAACTAAAGTTTACTGAGTTTCTCATATTTCAGCATTTTGAGCCCTATTCCCTTGGCGTGTGTTTATCCTTGACGTTTCTAAAATCAAACCCTGAATCTCACAGGCGGAGTTCAGAGAAGGAAAAGGTAAGGTTGATACCCTTGTCTAGAATACCATGCCAGGTTTCCCAGAAATCACTTGACATTTCAGGTTCTTTTAGTAAGTGAGCTGGATGGACCAAAACTGTAGGTAAACAGAAACATACTTCCAATTCAGGAAGACCATGTGCCTTTGCATCCCCCTCCAGACTTATGTAAGGCCCAAGAAGAGGCTTGTTTTCTTAGATATTCAACTACAAGCCAGCTTATGGTTCTGTCTCTTGTCCTTTTGCCTTAGTATGAAAAGACAGCACATCTCCTGGTGCCAATGAATGGGCTGACCCAGAGGGAAGGGACTCAATGTTTTGGTGCTGGGTTATTTGGAGTAGAGTCCAGATGCCCACTTGATGGGCTCCTTGGCAATCTGATGGGGATTCTCAGCATCATCATGTCCCCTTGCTTTTCTCTTTTCTGGAGTCCTGAATGAAGCCACATCTCCCAGACCCAGGATGGAGCATCCACCTCCTTCATATGTGGTATCTTGAGGCTTGACATCGAGTCAGGAACGGGTTTTGGGTGAAGCTTCACAGTGTTAACCCCACTATTACCCCCAAATTATCAGCATCCACATGCCTGATGGTTCTTACCTTAGTTTCTGCCCAGTTACCTTGTCTAGAACCAAATTCTCCTTCTAGTCTAGGACTTTGTACTGAGTCCTAGCTCAGGATTTAGAAACAAACTCTGTCCCTTCTAGCCTCTCTTCTTGGGGATGGATCTAGCTCACCATGGCTTGTCCACTTACTGGAGTCTCTGCTGCTACTGGCTGTGGTTTTGAGATGGACCTTATGTTCTGGGATAGGACCAAAGCTTGATGACCCACATCAAGTTTTCTGTTTTTTAGATACTGTGCCTTCACAGCCTGACTATCTTTTTGCTAACTTTGTTTGCCAAGCCTCGACCTACCTGAGCTCAGCTCCCCACCTGCATCTGGTGGTTCCAAGCCCAGAAGGCATAAAGCTTTACTTTGTTTAAATGTCCTTAGTCCCTTGGACTGAACAGCCCATGGGGCTTTCCTGACCTGGGATTCTCTGAGTCTATGAAGATTGCAACAGCCCCTGGCATTGGTAGAAGGCTTTTCAGTATACTGAGGCTTTTCACATGCCATCTTCACATTCCACAGGGGCCTTAACATGATTTTGGAGGGGGCATACTTCTTTGATGTGTTCATAGTTTCCAAGAGCAAACAGCATCCCAAATATGGTTCAGAGTTTAAGGTTCACCTGAACCTCAATTCCCTTTCTGCTTTGTGCTTCAAGAGAAGACAGCTTCGTTTCTAACATGAGGGTTCCACTTGAGGTGCCTCAGATAGGTATTTTTTAAGGGTATATCTACCGTGGATTGGTTACCTGGGACTAAGTTTCTTTTAAATGGGATGCTGTTCAGAGTCAAGTGCTTAGAAATGATTAGGATTTTGTAATTCTCATTCAATTACTTAAACCTTGTACCTCCAACATAGTGCTTATCAGAATAGCTTAGTGTTTATAAACAGACTGGGCTCAGAAAGACACGGTGCCTGTGGCATAGGCAATTGCATTTCATTTTTCCTTTTGGTGAGGGAACATAGGAATAATCCATTCCCTAACTTCCCCTGCAGTGAGGTGGGACAGAAAGATAACGTATGCCTGGTAGCTAAGACCTTCTGAGTGATTCCCTTTACTTTCCCTTCGGTTGGCTAGACAGAGAGGACCAAGAAGAGAACTCCAATGCAGAAGGACGTTAGGTCCCAAAATCATTTAATGGAAGACCCTTTGACACATATACAATAGAACATGAGCAAGAAATACATCTTTTATTGTGTTTTAGCTGCTAAGATTGGGAGTCATTTGTTATAGTAGTTGGCTTTTATTGACCAATACAGTTTTGAAGCTAGTTCTACAACTAGCTACATGACCTTGGACAAATCCTTTAATTTTTCTGGGCTTTCTCATATGTATGAAATTTTCCTGGCAGTCTTGTGGTCATAAGCACTGAGGTGTCTTTCAGGAAACAGTGTGCTTCGCGCAGTTGCTCACGTACCCATTACCTTTCTCATTGTTCTTCTTGTGTGCTGGGCTGGATCCCCGTTCTGGGCTTTTGCACTTGCTGTTACTTTTTCTTGTGAAATTTTTCTCATTATTTGGGGTCAAGCTTTGACATCACATCTTCAAAAAGGCCTTTCCTGGTGACTCAGTTAAATCAGCATCCCTGTCCTCCCAATCTTTATCCCAAGTATCCAACTTAATTTTATTTAGCCTCTACCTCTATCTGAAATCAGACTGTTTATGTATTGGTTAATAAGAATATTATATATTCTTACATAACATTGTAATCCCAGCACTTTGGGAGGTTGAGGCAGGGAGATTATGAGGTCAGGAGTTTGAGATCAGCCTGGCCAACATAGTGAAACCCTACCTCTACTAAAAATACAAAAAATTAGTTGGGCATGGTGGCAGGCACCTGCAATCCCAGCTACTCAGGAGGCTGAGGTGGGAGAATCACCTGAACCCAGGAGGTGGAAGTTGCAGCGAGCCGAGATCATGCCTTTGTACTCCAGCCCAGGCAACAGTGCAAGACTCCATCTCAAAAAAAAAACACAAAAAACAAAAAACAAAAAATCCTCAGAATATTATATATTATTCCCCAACCAGAATGTTAACTCTATAAGGGAAACACTTCTGCCATGATTTCCTTGGAGTGTAGGAGAGCCAGAGGCACATTGTAGGTGCTCAGAAAATACTGATGAATGTACAGTGTTGTGAGGATTACAGGACATCATTATGTAAAAGCGTTGGCACTTGGCCTGGCACATCCAAGTGCTCAAAAATGGCAGATGGTGGTGAGTACCTGATTGTGGAGTTTCTGTTCTCATGTCCTTCTTTCCCACCTAGTTGTGACCCTCTAGAACTCTCGAGGTCAGAAACTAGGTCTCATTTATCTTTGCTTCCCAGTGATCCCTATACACAAGGTTGATTAATAAATGTTTGTGAAGGGAATATTTGAAGAGACCCTCAAATTGTGTCCTTGATCTGGTACATTCAAAGACCAATGAAACCATCCTTGTTCTAAAAAAAATTAAACCTTTTTATTAGTATATTTATTTTATATATAAAAGAAATACAAAAAAAAAGAAACACAAAGAAAATGCTTTTATGGCAAATCAGATTTGTCGGTGCCTTCAGCTTGGGCTCCAGGCTCCGTCCCGCTGGGTGACAGCAAAGTCCGCCGGTTGTAATGACCCTTGATAATGCCCGTGTTGTTGTTCTCATTGAGTAGCTGCTTCTGCCTTTGCCTATTGAGGGACTGGACAAGTCCCAGGACAACTGCAGCCAGGGAGTACTGCCCAGGTAGTCTTCTTGGGGGCAAGATGAATGGGTTGGGTTGGACTCTTCCCAGGAGAAAGTACGTTTTGATTTTTCCTTCCTGTTCACTAATGCCTTTTACGTAGATCTCCCCTCGGTAGTCAAAGGCAAAGCCCTGATCTTTCAGGATGAGATAGGTCTCCTCTGGGACTTGGATTCGGCCACTAACCCCTGTGCTGTCCATTCGGCTTGCCAGGTTCACGGTTTTGCCCCAAATGTCATACTGTGGTTTCTTAGCGCCAATAACACCAGCTACCACTGAGCCATGGCTGATGCCTAGGGGATGAACCAAAGGAGTAAGAGGTCAGAGGGAGAAGAGAGACATGAGGGTGTCTGAACCCCTCCCTGGGACAGTGATCACTACGTGTGGGGTCTCTGTGGATGAGCCGGAGGGTCCAGATCCTATTAGATGTATCACCTAGGTCAGTTACTTTACCTATTTGGACCTCACTTTTCTCATCAGTAGAATGGAAATAATTAAAGCAAGACTTAATGAGACAATATAAGTAAAGCCACCATGGCATAGTGCCTGGCAACCAGTGAGTGCTTGATTGAATATAGTTATTATTTTCATATGAGCACTGACTTGGCTCAGCCTGTGGGATGATCAGAGCATGGACCAGCACTCAGGGTCCACGGGATCTCCTGCTTCTGCTGACACGGTGCTCTGAGAACCTGGACAGACCTTTTCCCTCTCTATTTTAGCCTAGGTCCTCAGCGTCAATCCCTCAGTCCATGGCAATGGCTTTCTAACTGTCCTCCCTGTCCCCTCCCTTGTCCCCCTCGAGTTCATCCTCCACTGCTGCAGAAGTGGGAGGGCTTTTTCGCACTGCACATCTGAACAAGTTATGACCCACCTAAGTATCTTCCAGGGCTCTTTCACTTACAGGATAAAGCCGATGCTCCTCAGAACCACAATCAAGAACCTCTCTGATCTGGCTTTGGCCCGATTCTCCAGCCTCATTTATCCCACTCTTTTCCTTGCTGCTGCATTATTTCTACACTGGACTGCGGGAGTTTTCCTAATCTGCAGCCCGTACCCACCTTTGTCCCTTTGTCCTGACTCTCTGCTTCGGCTATTACATGCCCACAATTCCACAGTTTATCTGGTAAATACTTTTAAAGACAGTTCCAGTGCCTCCTCCCTCCTCCTCTAGGAAACAAAACATTCTAGAAATGTTAGCCTTTTAATAAACATGTTAGTGGACATGTATGTCTCTGTCTAACAGAATATTTCGTTCTACAAACATTGACTAGGCACCCGCTATGAGCCAGGTAATGTCCTAGGCACTTGGGATATGGTGGGAGGGAAAAGAAACACAGTCTTGGTCCCCATGGAGTTTACCTTCTACTGGGGAGACATGGAAAATAATTTTTAAAATGTAATATAAAGTCAATGAATTATAGGGCTACAAAGAAAAATCAATCAGGGTAAAAGAATGGTGAAAGATGGGAGGGAGTGTATGTTGGAGTAAGAGGATTAGCCAAGACTTTGTTGAGCAGAGATTTGAAGAAAGTGGTGGGAAGAGCCATGCAGACATCCGGGTGAGATTATTCTAGGCAGAGGCAAAAGCAAGACAAACACACACTGTTACAATTGATGGAAATGTGAAAATCTCACTCTGGAGAATACATGGTCATCACAATGAGAGTTAGCTCTTTAAAATTTGCAGAGAACTTTGACAGCCAATACCTAATCTGATTTTCATTACTATGAGGTAGGGAGGGAGAGGAGGTAATAATTTAACACCCAGCTTACATCGGAAGACACGGAGACACAGAAGGTTTAAATGATTTGCCCAAAGTCATACAGCTGGTTACAGCAGACCCCAAACACAAATTGCGATGCTTAATCAGTTGGAAAGTTAAATTTCCAACCTCTGTTATCAGTGAAACTCTACCAGCAGTATAATAGGTCATGACAAGGGCTGACCCTGCTTTGGCAACATCTTCAGAATTTACTTCGAGTACCTCTTTGTTCATCATTACGGTTCTCTTTTTTATTCCTGTATCAATTGTGTAGTCAACAATTTCAGAAACGACATTGATAAGATTGATGGAAGATGTGGGAACAAACCCTGAACATCCCATCCACAGATCAAAACATAAAATATAACTCCTTCAATCCATAGAACAAAGACATACGGCGTGCCTTAGATCTGACAAGTCGGATACTGGTATTTCTTGACCACTTTTTCTTGAAAGCTGCTAAGGGAGAAGCAAGTCAAATGGCGTGTCAGCCAGAGACGTCTACCGTGTGAGGCTGCAGCAAAGGTCATTTTACACGGCACCTTGGCAGCCAGAATGCCGTTGTCTCGGAGTCAGGAAATGCTGGAGCGGCTGCTGGTGCGACCGTCTGCCTGTGTGATCTTAGCCTAGTCATTCCCTTTTCCTGGGTCTGCGTTGCCTCATCTACAACATGAGAATGTGGACTAGACCAGGGCCTTTCCGACTGCATTTCAGGAGGTCATTGAGGCTGAGTTGAGGTGCGGAAGGAATGGCAAATCATAAAGGGTTATTATCGATTGCAGTGATTATTGTTATGCTGTTGCTTGGCACGGTGGTGTCTTTAAGCCCAAAGGAAGGGCGAGCTTTGTGGCTGATAAAGCCTGTCTTTGAAAGTATGGTATCTGCCATCCTCAGGAGTAGAATCCTGCCTTTGTCTAAAGAAATTATCCTGAAGAAACTGAGAGCAATACATTGACCACCAGCACTGAGCTACCCAAGAGTCAGAATTAAATGACCGATCCGTCAGCTACATCTCTATGCACAACCCTCCATGGGCAGGCAGGTTGGAAGAGAGGTTCACAATCATCTAGCATTTGCCAAAGGCTGGCTGCTTTGTATTTCTGCACACAGGCCAGTACCCTCAATCGTTCCCAGCATCTCGAGTGAGAGGAAACTAAGGAAGGTCTGGGATGACCCTGTCCCCATCCTTGGCAGGGTCGTGATAGGCCTGCTGCATTTTGCAGGGAAAAGCTTCCCTGGATTGATGCCCAAGGTAGGGCAGGGTCTGTGGGAGCAAGGTCAGCTGGCTCTATCAGGCCCCGCTTGCAGCTGCTACTCACCAATCCGGAGTTCAAAATTGTTGAATGAATGCTTGTTGATCTCCTGTATGCTTTCTGTCAGGGCGAGTGAGAAGTCAGCCAGAGCACACAGATGTCCCCATTTGTCTTCACATTGCTGAAGCAAACGTGAGGAGAAGAATTCATTTGATGTGGAACGCGGGGAACATTAACATTGCTGCAGTAGAGGCTTTGTGTCCTAACCCACCCCTACCTGCACGTCTCTTAAAGGAGATGATCACGTGTGTGAGCCCCTGCACTCTGAAGTCACTGGTGTCTCAGAACCAGGGAAGACATGAGGTCTGCTTGCAAGAGTGTCGTGTATGTGGGTCATTGTGTTCCTTCTTTCACATCTACATCGGTCTGTTCAGGCTGATGTAGCATCAGTTCCTGAGTGTCTGCTCACTGGCATGTATGTGAATGGATGTGAGTGTATGTATGTATGTACATGTGTGTGGGTGTGTGGGTGGGCATGAGTGTATGTGGTATGTGTGTATGTGTGACTGTGTGTGTATGTGCATGTGTTGGGGTGTGTGTATGTGTGTGAGTGTATGTGGGTATGTGTATATGTGAGTGTGTATGTATGTATGTGTGTGTGTATGTGAGTGTGTGTGTGAGGGTATGTGGGTATGTGTGAGTGTGTGTGTATGTGCATGTGTTTTGGGGGTGTGTGGGTGGGTGTGAGTATATGTGAATGTGTGTATGTATGTGTGGACATTGTATGTGTGTGAGTGTGAGTATGCATATGTGTGTGTATGTGTGTGAGTGTATGTATGTGTGTGTGTGAGGGTATGTGGGTATGTGTGTGTGTATATGTGCATGTGTTTCGGGGTGTGTGGGTGTGTGGGTGGGCATGAGTGTATGTGGTATGTGTGTGTATGTGTGTATGTGTATGTGTGACTGTGTGTGTATGTGCATGTGTTGGGGTATGTGGGTGGGTGTGAGTGTATGTGGGTATGTGTAAATGTGTGTGTTACTGTGTGTTGGGGAGGGTGTGAGTGTATGTATGTGTGTGTGTATGTGAGTGTGTGTGTGAGGGTGTGTACATGTGCATGTGTTTTGGGGGTGTGTGGGTGGGTGTGAGTATATGTGTGTGTATGTATGTGTGGACATTTGTGTGTGTGAGTATGCATATGTGTATGTGTGTGAGTGTATGTGGGTATGTGTATATGTGAGTGTGTATGTGTGTGTATTGGGTGTGTATGGGTGGGTGTGAGTGTATGTATGTGAGTGTGGGTATGTGTGTGTGTGTGAGTGTATGTGGTTATGTGAGTGTGTGTATGTGTGAGTGTATGTGTTTGTGTGTGTGTGTGTATGTGTGTATGTATGTGTTCCTAGGTATGTGTAGCTTTTCCAATGTAAGAACTGTGTCTATTTCCTTTCAATTGCTCACAGTGTGTGTTTGAGAGATGTTACACATTTGCTTACAAAACTCCTAAGAGAAGTGTTGCATAAGCCTCTGGGCCTCTCTGAACTTCAGTTTCCGAATCTATAAAAAGGGGATAAGCCTACTTGCCCTTCCCACCTCATAGGTATTGAATGAGATTTTTTTATATGAGAGAACTTTGTGCTCCGATAGAACAGAGGTTAGCAAACAGTTTCAGTAAAGGCCAGATAGCCAATATTTTAAGCTTTGTGGACCGTACGGTCTTTGTTGTGACTACTCAATGTTGCCATTTTAGCTTGAGAGGAGTAATAGGCAAAATATAAATGAATGAGCATGGCTGTGTTCCATAAAGTTTTATTTATAAAAACAGAGTGTGGGCCAGATTTGACCTGTGGGCTATAGTTTTCTGATCCCTGCTGCACATGTGCTAAATCATAACCAGCATGAATTTCGTCCCAGACAGTCACTCTTGAAGTATTTTATTGTTTTTAGTTGGAAAAAGCATAGGAAGGATGGGAAGCAATTGATGAGAATTCTTTTTCCCCAAGTATCTTGGATTCATACTCATTTAACACTAATTGAGGACTTACTAGATGCAAAGCTTTGCCTGAGGAACATGACATTATCTTAGATAATCCATCCACTAACCCTGGAAGGTAGACAGTGCTGCTATTTAACATCAGTGCCTGGAACACAGTCAACACCCCCAAAAGCAGCAGCTATTATTATTATTACGTAGGACTTTTGAGAGACAAAACAAAAATAAGAAAAAAGAGGCTAGTGTTAGGCGTGTAGTAAGATCCACAACTAAATCACAATAGGGTATTTCTTGGTTCTGATTTTGTTCAAGGGAGGTTCAGAACAAGCTCTGGAAGTTTCTCAGAAAGAGCAGCATGGCTTTGTCAGGTACACTCTACCTCCCTTGGGGGCAAATTCTCACCACAGAACGACTCTAATCCAGTCCATCAGATTTTCTCCCCATCTTTCCCTAAGACTTGGCGACAGAGGCTTCACCACTGTCTGCCATGCACTGTGGCTGAGCCCAAAGAGTCCTTACCTGTTTTTCAGGTGACAGGCCTGACACAGCCATGTAGGTGCTGCCAATGGTCTTAATCTTTTCAATGTCTTGAAATCGGTCCTCACCAAGCAACTGAAAGAGAGCCGGGCAGTGGTGTTAGCCCCGCTGTCTATGCTCCCGGCAGCGTGGGGCTCCTGAAAACAGCGTGTTAGCCCCGCTGTCTATGCTCCCAGCAGCGTGGGGCTCCTGAAAACAGCGTGTTAGCCCCGCTGTCTATGCTCCCGGCAGCGTGGGGCTCCTGAAAACAGGCCCCTGGCTTACAGTGAGCCACCTCTGATGACTCAGCACCCTCCGCTTACCTGCTTTTCTCTCTGAGAATCGTGCCTGCAGCCAGCCACATATATTTAATGAGGACTGCCCGCTAGGGGTCAGGAGCAGAGATGGGTGTAACTTGGTACTCTTTAAGGACTAGGTCTGCCTCTTCGCATGTAAGTCAGATCCTGTCCCTGCTCTGTGCAAAACCCTCCTATGGCTTCCTGTTTAACTCAAGGTCAAAGTCAGTCTTCACTGTGACTTGCAAGGCTTGCAGAGACCTGTCCCCTCTCTTACTGTCTCCTTGTCTCCTTCTGCTCCAGCCGCACTGATCTCCTTTGCCCCTTGCCCCTGACCTGAGAAGAAACCGAGCCTGCTTGGCCTCAGGACTTCTGCACCTGTTGTTCCGTTGCTGGGCTACTTCCCTCAGACAACTGCATGGCTCACTCCCTCAGCTCCTACAGGTCTTTCTTCAAATCCCATCTTTGCAGCGCAGTCTTCGTGACCACCCCATCTAAAATTGAACACAGCATCCCATCCCCACATACATATTCTCATCTTCACAAAGAGACTGAGTCAGGTGAGAACATGTGGACTCAGAGAGAGGAGCATCACACACTGGAGGCAGCTGGGGGGGGGTAGGGGAGAGACAGCGGGGGGTGGGGAGGGTGAGGAGGGTGGGGAGGGATAACACAGGGAGAAATGACAAATATAGTATGCACCTAAAATAAAATAAAATAAAATAAAATAAATCTGGAAACCATCATTCTCAGCAAACTGACACAAGAACAGAAAGCCAAACACCACATGTTCTCATTCACAGGTGGGTGTTGAACAACGAGAACACGTGGACTCAGGGAGAGGAGCATCACACACTGGGGGCAGTTGGGGGGGTGGGGAGACAGCAGGGGGTGGGGAGGGACAGCAGGGGGTAGGGGAGAGAGCAGGGGGTAGGGGAGAGAGAGCAGGGGGTGGGGAGGGATAACATAGGGAGAAATGACAGATACAGTATACACCTAAAGTAAAATAAATAAATTAAAAAAAATAAAAAATGAAAGGATAGACTGGAAGAGGGGGTGTCCACATACATTGGGACACAGAACTAGGGGTTCTGCCTCCATCGCTCATCTGTTTCTCTGTGTGGCACTTTGAGCCTGGTATTCTCAGAACTATTCTGCAGATGAATTAACAGAGTCCCCATGTGGTAAAATAGTATGTCCCAAGATCCCAGGGTGAGAAAGGGGAGACAGGACCAGCCACATAATTTGCAGGGCCCAGTGCAAAATGAAAATGTGGAACACCTTGTTCAAAAATTCAGACTTACATGAGAACAACAGCAGAATGTTAAAACAAGTGTGGGTCCCTTTCGTGACTGCACAGGCTGCAGGCTCATGAAGCCAGCCCCGAGTGGGAGAGCTAGGCTCCAACTCAAACCTCACTGATTTCCAAGTGTAAACTTTGTCTTCTTCTCATTCTTGGCAGACATTTAGATGCAATTTCTGATGCTCTAACTTTTTACCTTCATTTAAGATGGTGATATCCTCAGGGTCTCATGTCATCCTGAGGAGGACAGGCAAGCAGATGCAGCAGCAAAGGTGGGTTCTTCAGAGACTCTCTTGTTTCAGGCATTGTTTCAAAATTAACCAGGAGCTAAGAAAACTTGGAAAATTCCTCCTTGAGAGAAACTCTTCTGGGAACATGGAGAACACATGTAGGTGCTTTGCTTTGGGGTGTGTTTTGTGTATGTGTGTGCATGTGTGTGTGTGTAAACTGATTTACAGCAGAGGCAGGCTTTGTTTATTATTTTTGTTTCCTGAACTAAAGTGAAGCCCCTCTTCTGCTCCCACTGAGATTCTGCAAGTTGTTCCCAGGGTCCGCAGGTCTTTGGTCTTGGATCATAACTGCCCTTTGCCCTCAGACACTAACAAAACAGATGTGGTGTTGTGGCAGCTCTTCGGTTGCTAATGTTTCCACTTAAAAATCCTGGAACATCTTCAATTGCTCGCCTCCTTCCCTCTGCCTCCCTGTAGCTTTCCACTGGCGGTGGACTGATCCGATGTGGTCCTGTGGAGAGCAGGTACTTTTCCTTCTCTTCTCATCAGAACGACTTGGCTGAGAGCCAGTTTCAGGCTCTGGTAAGCCTCCCCCTCAGAAGATAGTTTGGAGTCAGAAAGGGGCTTCATCGTCTCATTTAATATCCATGCAGCAGATTTATTTACTCTATAGCTAAAAGCGTGTGGGGGCATACTGTGGTCCCTGATCAGCCCATTGTTCACTAGAGCAAATGAAGAAGTGAGATGTGAGAGGGGTCTTTGGCCCTTTGTTGAGGTAGGGGCTGGGGTGAGGAGCCCTTGAGTTGGGTTATCACAAACACCGACGTGGAGGGTGTGATCTGTGCAAAGTTTAGGTTTCCTCTGAGCCAGGAAAGAATTTTGCATGATCTCAGTTTCTGGTGGTGATTATATCAGCTAGAAGAGAAGCGTCAGTACTGAAGTGAACATGGCCAGGCAGAATCTAGAGGGCCTCTCTTGACCAAAAAGCAAAACAAAACAAAACAAAAAAACGGCCTGTGTGAGTGACCCAAGGGCCCACACTGGCAAGGCTGAGAGAGCTTGGGGCTGGCAAGTCAGGCCAGGTTTTTATTTTTCCTGTCGACTACATTCTCCCTGACCTTCCCCCTTCCCCTGCCCCACCCTTTCTCTTCCACCTCCTCCCTTTCCTCCTCTTTTCATACTTTTCTCCTCATTACTGTCTCTCTTTTCTCTCCCCTTCTCCCCATCTACTTCTCCCCCATCCTCCCCATCTACTTCTCCCACCTCCCCATCTACTTCTCCCCCCTCCTCCCCATCTACTTCTCCCCCCCTCCTCCCCATCTACTTCTCCCACCTCCCCATCTACTTCTCCCCCCTCCTCCCCATCAACTTCTCTCCCCCCTCCCCATCTACTTCTCCCCCCCTCCTCCCCATCTACTTCTCCCCCTCCTCCCCATCTACTTCTCCCCCTCCTCCCCATCTACTTCTCCCCCCCATCTACTTCTCCCCCCCTCCTCCCCATCTACTTCTCCCCCCATCTACTTCTCCCCCCTCCTCCCCATCTACTTCTCCCACCTCCCCATCTACTTCTCCCCCCTCCTCCCCATCAACTTCTCTCCCCCCTCCCCATCTACTTCTCCCCCCCTCCTCCCCATCTACTTCTCCCACCTCCCCATCTACTTCTCCCCCCTCCTCCCCATCTACTTCTCCCCCCCTCCTCCCCATCTACTTCTCCCCCTCCTCCCATCTACTTCTCCCCCCCATCTACTTCTCCCCCCCTCCTCCCCATCTACTTCTCCCACCTCCCCATCTACTTCTCCCCCCTCCTCCCCATCAACTTCTCTCCCCCCTCCCCATCTACTTCTCCCCCCCTCCTCCCCAACTACTTCTCCCACCTCCCCATCTACTTCTCCCCCCTCCTCCCCATCAACTTCTCTCCCCCCTCCCCATCTACTTCTCCCCCCCTCCTCCCCATCTACTTCTCCCACCTCCCCATCTACTTCTCCCCCCCTCCTCCCCATCTACTTCTCCCCCCTCCTCCCCATCAACTTCTCTCCCCCCTCCCCATCTTCTCCCCCCCTCCTCCCCATCTACTTCTCCCACCTCCCCATCTACTTCTCCCCCCTCCTCCCCATCTACTTCTCCCCCCTCCTCCCCATCTACTTCTCCCCCCTCCTCCCCATCTACTTCTCCCCCCTCCTCCCCATCTACTTCTCCCCCTCCTCCTCCCCATCTACTTCTCCCCCTCCTCCCCATCTACTTCTCCCCCCTCCTCCCCATCTACTTCTCCCCCTCCTCCCCATCTACTTCTCCCCCCTCCTCCCCATCTACTTCTCCCCCCCTCCTCCCCATCTACTTCTCCCCCCCTCCTCCCCATCTACTTCTCCCCCTCCTCCTCCCCATCTACTTCTCCCCCCCTCCTCCCCATCTACTTCTCCCCCCTCCTCCCCATCTACTTCTCCCCCCCTCCTCCCCATCTACTTCTCCCCCCTCCTCCCCATCTACTTCTCCCCCCCTCCTCCCCATCTACTTCTCCCCCCTCCTCCCCATCTACTTCTCCCCCTCCTCCTCCCCATCTACTTCTCCCCCTCCTCCCCATCTACTTCTCCCCCCTCCTCCCCATCTACTTCTCCCCCTCCTCCCCATCTACTTCTCCCCCCTCCTCCCCATCTACTTCTCCCCCCTCCTCCCCATCTACTTCTCCCCCCCTCCTCCCCATCTACTTCTCCCCCTCCTCCTCCCCATCTACTTCTCCCCCCCTCCTCCCCATCTACTTCTCCCCCCTCCTCCCCATCTACTTCTCCCCCTCCTCCCCATCTACTTCTCCCCCCTCCTCCCCATCTACTTCTCCCCCTCCTCCCCATCTACTTCTCCCCCCTCCTCCCCATCTACTTCTCCCCCCCTCCTCCCCATCTACTTCTCCCCCCTCCTCCCCATCTACTTCTCCCCCTCCTCCCCATCTACTTCCCCCCCTCCTCCCCATCTACTTCTCCCCCTCCTCCCCATCTACTTCTCCCCCCTCCTCCCCATCTACTTCTCCCCCTCCTCCCTATCTACTTCTCCCCCCTCCTCCCCATCTACTTCTCCCCCTCCTCCCCAACTACTTCTCCCCCTCCTCCCCATCTACTTCTCCCCCTCCTCCCCATCTACTTCTCCCCCCCATCTACTTCCCCCCTCCTCTTATTCACACTTTTCCTCCTAGTCTAAAGCCCATGTTCTGAACAACCCAGCCTCCTCCACCCAACAAACCCTTCTCTAACTTCCTTCTGCAAACCCCCGTTTCAACCACGAGGGGGCACTGCTCTCCTTCTCTGCTGGAAGACTTCAGTGTCTACAATTCCGTTCACGGAGACGCAAATGCGGTTCAAATGTGCTTTATTCGTTCCAATTTTAAAATGTGAGCGGGAGCATTTTCAAAGATGGGTTGTTCACCTGTGGCCCAGAATGGCTTTGAATGTGGCCCAACGCAAATTGGTAAACCGTCTTAACACATGAGATATTTCTTTTTCGAATTTTTAAAGCTCATCAGTTATCCTTAGTGTTAGAGTATTTTATATGTAGCCCAAGACGATTCTTCTTTCAATGTGGCCCAAGGAAGCCGAAACAATGGACACCCCTGCTATAAAGTTTAAAATACCACAAAGCTTGACGTCTTAATCTTTATCAAATACTTTTAATAGGGGAATTAAAAAATTGTTAAGTATGTTTTGAATTGCGTTAGCCTATCTTCATCTTACTATCTGCCAGTTTGTCTGTGTCCTCCCGTTAATTAGTTCTTTAGGCAAGGACTTAGCAAGCATCTGCCACGTCCATCTCTTACATGCTAGACACAGACGAGGCCTTGGAGACTTAACCAGCTACAAGAATATGGTTTCCATTTTAGAGCTTGTGGCCTAGCATAGAGATAGGAGTTAAAGTCACTGCCTTCCTCTCCTCACCTTGCAAGGCCCTCTGTACCAGGACACTTACCAGTGACTTCTTGTGTAAGAGCAACTCACAGTCACCCTGCCTCCCGTTGTATGGTGAAGCCTTGGGAGGCAAGAAGTGATTAGGTCTTATCCACCTTGACCCCCTACAGCCATCCCAAGACAACTACGATGACCGTGATTGCGCTTACGGCTTCAAAATCATTACCATGAAGTGCCAGGTAAGTGAGAAACGGTGCCACACAAATGATCACACATCAAAATAGCATGGGAGACTGAAGTTTAAATCTTGGCCTTCCCACTTAGTGGTATGTGGCCCTGGTCATTCTTGGTGTGTCTAAGTCTCAGCTTTGCTTATTTATAAAGTGAAAGCTAATAATTCCTAGCCTAAGGGCTTGTGTGAGATAAATCACTATAAAGTGATATATACTGAAAATGCTTTGTGTTTCTGGAAACACGTATAAAAACCCATAGGGATTAAACAACACGGGTTTCCAGCCTAGAACTAAGTGGGTAGTGGATGGTAAACAGGGCAGTACTGAAGGGTTTCAGCCTCTATGAGAGAAGGTTTTTCAGAGTATACGTTTTCAATTAAAAAAGGAGTGAAGGCTGGGCATGGTAGCTCATGCCTGTAATCCCAGCACTTTGGGAGGCCGAGGCAGGCAGATCACAAGGTTAGGAGCCTGAGACCAGCCTGGCCAACATGGCGAAACGCTGTTTCTACTAAAAATACAAAAAATTAGCCAGGCGTGGTGGCATGCACCTGTAACCCTAGCTACGTGGGGCTGAGGCAGGAGAATTGCTTGAACACAGGAGGTGGAGGTTGCAGTGAGCTGGGATTGCACGATTGCACTCCAGCCTGGGCGACAGAGCAAGACTCCGACTCAAGGGAAAAAGAAAAAGGAGTGACAACATTTATCTGGGTAGAGATGGGAGTTAGAAAAGCCTTCAAAAGTAGAAGTAATGTTTGCATTGACTATTCAATGAATGTTAGCTTTTCAGCTGGCCGTGGAGTCGAGGGAGAGAGGATGGGGTAAGGGTGAGGATGGCACGGCCTCCAGGCAGAAAGCACAGTGTGTGAGAGCCAGGTGGGCTTGCTGGCTTGTAAGTAGTCAGGTGGTGCTGGCCAGGTGGCATGCAGAGAGAGGCAAGGCTGGAGAGGAGACAGGACTAGTGAGTGCAAGGCCCTCACTGACCTGCAAGAGTTGACTGAAGGGTTTAGGCTTCAAAAGGATGTGACAAAATCCTCCTGCCTTTGGTGGTTGCTAATGGTGAGATGCAGGCAGGGAGAGCAGACAGTTGGTGACCGCAGTTATCTAGGAGAGAAATAATATGTCCTGAAGCAAGGAAGAAGTAGCTTTGATGGTGGGAGAAAGGCAGGTGTGAGAGCAATTAAGAAAGTTGATGAGATGTCTGCACACTCATGTTCATTACAGCATGTTCACAACAGGCAAAACATGGAATCAGCCTAACTGTCCATTGAGAAATGAATGGATACACACACATCTGCACGTGCGTGCACACATGCACACACACACACTCGCACACACACACAGTGGAATACTATTCAGCCAGCAAAAGAAGGAAGACTTGTCATTTGCAACAACATGGAGGGGCCTGGAGGGTACGATGCTAAGTGAAATAAGCTGGGTCCAGAAAACAAACACACTGGTATCACTTATACGTGGAGTCTAAACACATCAAACTCAGAAGCAGGCAGAATGGTGGTTATCAGAGCCTGGGGGTACGGTGGGAACGGAAAGGTATCAGTTTAAGGGGATAAAGGTTTAGTTAGACAAGAGGAATACGTTCTAGAGGTCCACTGCATGGCATAGTGACCATAGTTAATAATAATGTATCGGATACTTGAAAATTGCCAGGAGAGTGGACCTTAAATGTTTTTGCCACAAAAAAGTGATAACACCTGAGTTGGCAGGGATGTTAATTAGCTTAATTTAATCATTCCACCATGTATACATGTGTCAAAACATCATTTTGCACATAAACATATACAATGGGAAGAAGGACTTCACCAGACTCAGTAGCTGGATCGAGCGTAGGGATGGAGGGAAAGGCTGCTGTTCAGCTGTGGCAGGTGCTGTGTTTCCCACCCCACGCTCCTTTGTGGGGCCATCCTCCAAAATGCCGTGAGTGCCGGCTGCCGACAACCCATTGCTGCATCCTCTTCTAGAGAGTCTGCCTGGCCTCATGAGAACCCCCTTGCTGGAAATGCCTGGGAGGTCATGTACCCCTACCAGGGCAGCCATGAGCAATAGTGACTGACCAACGTGGGATCCAAAAGCCTGGCCCCTGCCTCGGTGTGAGACAGTTGTACCGTTTACATGCCTGAGTTCCCTCGGGGTCGGGCTGGGATTTGGCTTCTTCCGTAGCATTTTCTCAATGAATCACTTCCCATTTCAGGCTTCAGCAGCCGGATGGACTCTGATGTCCTTCAAGATGGGGAATGGGGGAGGAGAAGCCCCATTTCTGTCAACTTCATGGATGGAAATGAAGTGTAGCATGAGTATTTCCCCCCACAGAATGTTTTCACTGGACTCATGGAGCCTGCAGAAGAAACTGCTGTCTGCAGTGTTTATACCTGCAGTCAGTGCTCTGATCAAATGCAAGTGGACAGTTTTACGCTTGACACTTTGGGAAGACGGAGCAAGGCCTGCATCAGTGTCCAGCCCCTGCGGTGTCAGTGCCTGGGTAGCAGCTCTGACCTCACACAGGCTCTAGTCAAGTCCTGCCTTTGCCGTCTGCCAGCTGAGCCCCCTGAGCTTTATGTCCCTGATCCCCCAAAGAGGGAAACAATACCATTTAACTCAGGCAATATTCATGATGACTAAGAGAGATAATACATGTTTGTGTTTACAATGCAGGCTGGAATTCCGTAAGTGTGAACAAAACAAAGCCAAATAGGTAATTCCTACAGGGAATAGCACAATGCTTTGACAACGAGGATGCCCGTTTGTGATTGTAAATTTCTCAGGTTTAGATTTACCTCATCGAAGTCAGCAATGATCTCATTCAGCAAGCGCAGGCATTCCACTCCCTGGTTATTCATTTCAGTCTGAGAGTAAAAGTCCGCAAATCCTGGGATGGAGGCAAACATCACCCCAACGGCGTCATAGGATTGAGAATACAGCTCCTGGACAGAGACACAGAGACGGAGCCAGAAATGCTCGTTAGAGATCATGCGTGTACACACATACACAGGCACCCACAGAGACAGAAAATGAGGCTCAGATGCCGTTACATCAATACTGAGTGTCTTAGTCCATGTGAGCTGCTGTAACAAAATACCATAGACTGGGTGGCTTATACACAACAGAATTTAGTTCTCACAGTTATGGAGGCTGAGAAGTCCGAGATCAAGGTACTTGCAGATTTGATGTCTGCTGAGGACTTGCTTTCTGGTTCAGACATGGTGATTTCTCACTGCGTCCCCATGTGGTGGAAGAAGCAAGGCAAGTCTCTGGGACCTTTTAAAATAAGGGAACTAATCCCATCCACGAGGGCTCCCACCTTCATGATTTAATCACCTCCCAAAGTTCCCACCTCCTAATACCATCCCCTTGTGAGTTCGGGTTTCAACGTGTGAATCCTGGAGGATCATGAATATTCAGTCCATTGCACCACAGTCACAGCATCACCGCCACGTGGAACGCCATCACACCACAGTCACAGCATCACCACCACGTGGAACGCCATCGCACCACAGTCACAGCATCACCACCGCGTGGAACGCCATCGCACCACAGTCACAGCATCACCACCACGTGGAACGTCATTACACCACAGTCACAGCATCACCACCACGTGGAACGTCATCGCACCACAGTCACAGCATCACCACCACGTGGAACGTCATCGCACCACAGTCACAGCATCACCACCACGTGGAACGTCATCGCACCACAGTCACAGCATCACCACCACGTGGAACGTCATCGCACCACAGTCACAGCATCACCACCACGTGGAACGCCATCACACCACAGTCACAGCATCACCACCACGTGGAACGTCATCGCACCACAGTCACAGCATCACCACCACGTGGAACGTCATCGCACCACAGTCACAGCATCACCACCACGTGGAACGCCATCGCACCACAGTCACAGCATCACCACCACGTGGAACGCCATCGCACCACAGTCACAGCATCACCACCACGTGGAACGTCATCGCACCACAGTCACAGCTGGTGGAACGCCATCGCACCACAGTCACAGCATCACCACCACGTGGAACGCCATCGCACCACAGTCACAGCATCACCACCACGTGGAATGTCATCGCACCACAGTCACAGCATCACCGCCACGTGGAACGCCATCGCACCACAGTCACAGCATCACCGCCACGTGGAACGTCATCGCACCACAGTCACAGCATCACCGCCACGTGGAACGTCATCGCACCACAGTCACAGCATCACCGCCACGTGGAACGTCATCGCACCACAGTCACAGCATCACCACCACGTGGAACGCCATCGCACCACAGTCACAGCATCACCACCACGTGGAACGCCATTACACCACAGTCACAGCATCACCACCACGTGGAACGTCATCGCACCACAGTCACAGCATCACCACCACGTGGAACGCCATCGCACCACAGTCACAGCATCACCACCACGTGGAACGTCATCGCACCACAGTCACAGCATCACCACCACGTGGAACGTCATCGCACCACAGTCACAGCATCACCACCACGTGGAACGTCATTACACCACAGTCACAGCATCACCACCACGTGGAACGTCATCACACCACAGTCACAGCATCACCACCACGTGGAACGTCATTACACCACAGTCACAGCATCACCACCACGTGGAACGTCATCGCACCACAGTCACAGCATCACCACCACGTGGAACGTCATCGCACCACAGTCACAGCATCACCACCACGTGGAACGCCATCGCACCACAGTCACAGCATCACCACCACGTGGAACGTCATCGCACCACAGTCACAGCATCACCACCACGTGGAACGTCATCGCACCACAGTCACAGCATCACCACCACGTGGAACGTCATCGCACCACAGTCACAGCATCACCACCACGTGGAACGTCATCGCACCACAGTCACAGCATCACCGCCACGTGGAACGTCATCGCACCACAGTCACAGCATCACCACCACGTGGAATGTCATCGCACCACAGTCACAGCATCACCGCCACGTGGAACGCCATTACACCACAGTCACAGCATCACCACCACGTGGAACGTCACTGCACCACAGTCACAGCATCACCACCACGTGGAACGTCATCGCACCACAGTCACAGCATCACCACCACGTGGAACGTCATCGCACCACAGTCACAGCATCACCACCACGTGGAATGTCATCGCACCACAGTCACAGCATCACCACCACGTGGAACGCCATCGCACCACAGTCACAGCATCACCACCACGTGGAACGTCATCGCACCACAGTCACAGCATCACCACCACGTGGAACGCCATCGCACCACAGTCACAGCATCACCACCACGTGGAACGCCATTACACCACAGTCACAGCATCACCACCACGTGGAACGTCATCGCACCACAGTCACAGCATCACCACCACGTGGAACGTCATCGCACCACAGTCACAGCATCACCACCACGTGGAACGCCATCTCACAGTCACAGCATCACCACCACGTGGAACGTCATCGCACCACAGTCACAGCATCACCACCACGTGGAACGTCATCACACCACAGTCACAGCATCACCACCACGTGGAACGTCATCGCACCACAGTCACAGCATCACCACCACGTGGAACGTCATCACACCACAGTCACAGCATCACCACCACGTGGAATGTGATGACTGGAAGTTCATCGTCTCCAGCCTCAGCTGGGCCCTGAGTTCTGACGCCTGTTCTTTCGTTCTTGGTCGGCTTCCTTTTCTTTTCTCCTCTATGGCTAGTCCAAACCTTCAGCTGTCCTCTTAACCGTCTACTCTGTTTCTCTCAGTAGATGATCTTACCTTTCTACTTCATTGGGAAAAGGTGGTGGCTCTTGGTGGTGACTTACTTCTGTTCCAATCCTCACACACTTGTCTCTTACTCACTTTCATCTCTTTCGCTCCAACTCCAGATGATGTGTCTGTCTTTCCTTCCCTTGCTGAAGGCCATCACTTCTACCTGAGATCTTGATCATTTTATAACTTCTTCAGCTACTTACTTTTCAGCGATCCATTTTTTCCTTATGTGTTTCTCCTGGCCTCCTCTCCCTGCTCCTCCTCATCCTATAAGAGTCTCTTTTAAGAAAAAGAACAGAGTACCCTGGATCCTGCAGACACTTGTGACTATCAACCAGCTTCTCTTCCTCCTTGTTTTCAAATTTCTCGAACTAGTTTTCTTCACTGCCTATTCCCATGCTCCTAATGCCCACTGGCATCTCAGGCTGGAGCGAAAGGAACGAAGAACAGTCTAGCCTGCCAGTCAAAGTGGAAAAATCAAAGTACACATGTAAGTTTCCATCGTGCCGGACACCTGCAGACTGGGGTTTTCACTGATCAGCCCAAGATACTGATTCTCTTGACGTTTTACGCTTTAGTGATGCCCTTTGCTTTTCTCTTGCCTGGCCCCTTTAAGAAAGCCTTTTTTTTTTTTTTGCTTCTCTTTCACTTTAAATATTGGTGATTGCTATGGTTCTGTCCTTGGCCCACTGAATGGCTCAGTTTTACAGACTTACATGGTGCGTCTTTCAGTCCCAGCCTTTTCCACACCCACGTGCTGACCGTTTCTCAATTTCTATGTCCAGGTCAGTTATCCTTCTTGGACTTCAAGCTTCCATGTCTCAAGCTGCTTGCCCTCTTCCTCCTCCAATCACAAATTCCATAAACCTAATGCATCTTCCCTCCAACTAAGCCCGTGTCTGCTGCATTGCTCTCGAATTCACTTGGTGGCGTCAGCATTGCCAAATCATCAAAATCAGAGACCCTTAGAGTCATCCCGACTCCTTCCCCATTGTATCCATCTTCAACAAATTGCCAAGTTCTGCTGGGTTTGTTTTTGTTTTCTAAACATGCTTTCTCCTACCACTGTGTGTGTATGTTTTAAAATCAGGCTCTTCCCATTTTCCTTCTTGATCACTAACAGGAGCGCCTCCCACTGGGTTTCCTGCCTCGTCTTGTGCCATTCAATGGTATCTTTCACACAGCAGGATCTAACAGTATCTTTAATAGTGTATTAAGGATACGCTATTGACCATGCCTCTCCCGATCTTAAATCCCTCCAATGGCTCGCCATTGCCCTCAGGATAAAGCTCACACGCTGAAGCATGACATATATGCATGCCCCCCCCACCTGTCTCTGCAGCTTCGTCACCTGCAACTCCCCAATTGGGCATGTGCTCCAGAACACGTAAGCGTTTGTACTCCTGTGTGCATGTGGCGTCTGGTGCTGCAGGTGCTCTGCCTGTCGCTGCTCACCCACCGTTCAGGTGTCAGCCCTTTTTTCGCATGGTGTTTTCCTCTGGCCACTAGAGGGCACTCTGCCCACATGAAATGCAGTCTTGGGAGGTGTCAGGAAATTACCCTTCAGAAGCAGCACTTGACCAACGCCCATGGGAGCGGCTGGATAGCTCCGGCTCCCTCACCCTTTGGGCCTGATAACTTCGAGGCTCTCATACCATTTCCCTGAATTCCCCAGTGGGATTAAGCACCAGCTGCCCACGGAGGTAACTAATCCGATGATGCATCATTTATCGGTTGCCTTCCTCCTCATTTTCCAATCTACTTGCGTTTACTTGGACCCCGCTGAGTAAATTACTTACATTCAAATCTTTGTCTCAAGGTTGGCTTCTGGAGGAAGCCAGAGAAGACACAATCCCTGTTCTATTTCACACTTAAATGCTTTTATTTCTGCCATCTGTCCCTTGGTGGGAAACGTTCTACATTCCCTGCAGTTAGCTTCCCTTACCAGGCCAGCTCCTGCTTTCTGCCTTCACTAACCATTTACAGGCCACGACTTCCATAACCTTCCCAGACCCACAGAGGGGTCTAGAGGCTGCACTTGGTGCTCTGCAGTGATCTCAACAACTCTATAGTATAGCCCTTGCCACCTGCATTGCTGTCTTAACATCCATTTCCTCCTTTAAGTGTGGATTTCAGAAGGGTAAAAACCACATGCTGTCCAGGCGTGGTGGCTCACGCCTGTAATCCCAGCACTTTGGGAGGCCGAGGCGGGTGGATCACGAGGTCAAGAGGTCGAGACCATCCTGGTCAACACGGTGAAACCCCGTCTCTACTAAAAGTACAAAAAATTAGCTGGGCATGGTGGCACGTGCCTGTGATCCCAGCTGCTCGGGAGGCTGAGGCAGGAGAATTGCCTCAGGAGGCGGAGGTTGCAGTGAGCCGAGATTGTGCCATTGCACTCCAGCCTGGGTAACAAGAGCGAAACTCCGTCTCAAAAAAAAAAAAAAAAAAAAAAAAACCACATGCCATTCATCGTATCATACTCCAATTATATATCATGTGATTCTTAGTTTTTGGATGCCTACAGTATAATGCACACCCTAGACAGTCTGGTCCAAGGTAAATACTCAAAAGTGTTGGTTGACTATGACCTCCTGACCTTCACAGAAAACATAAAACTTTACACATTGCTTTCGTATGAATCCAATGATTTAATCCTTGCAATAATTCTATGAAGTAGCATGATCACTGTTTCCACTTTAAAGATAGAGAAAATGAGTCAGAGAGAAGTTAAATCATTGTTTTGGATTACACAGGTAGCAGGGGAAGAGACAGGATTAGAGGACTTCCAAGGCCTTTCCCTGCTCTACGCATATGAGTGTGTCTCCTGCACATGGCATGCCCTAGGTCAGAGAAAGACGGAGTCACTGATTCATCAATTGATCTCGAACTTTAAGTGTGGATGAATCTATACTGATGCTTTCTTTAGTTCTCATCCAAAAGAGCAGAGGCAGCTGAAGACTGGCCGAGTAGGGCTCAGTGGGGTGGGAGGAGGAGTACAGACAGTACAGTGGGGTGGGAGGAGGAGAATAGACAGTACAGTGGGGTGGGAGGAGGAGTACAGACAGTACAGTGGGGTGGGAGGAGGAGTACAGACAGTACAGTGGTGTGGGAGGAGGAGAACAGACAGTACAGTGGGGTGGGAGGAGAACAGACAGTACAGTGGGGTGGGAGGAGGAGTACAGACAGTACAGTGGGGTGGGAGGAGTACAGACAGTACAGTGGGGTGGGAGGAGGAGTACAGACAGTACAGTGGGGTGGGAGGAGGAGTACAGACAGTACAGTGGGGTGGGAGGAGGAGTACAGACAGTACAGTGGGGTGGGAGGAGGAGTACAGACAGTACAGTGGGGTGGGAGGAGGAGAACAGACAGTACAGTGGGGTGGGAGGAGGAGTACAGATAGTACAGTAGGGGTGGGAGGAGTACAGACAGTACAGTGGGGTGGGAGGAGTACAGACAGTACAGTGGGGTGGGAGGAGGAGTACAGACAGTACAGTGGGGTGGGAGGAGGAGTACAGACAGTACAGTGGGGTGGGAGGAGGAGTACAGACAGTACAGTGGGGTGGGAGGAGGAGTAAAGACAGTACAGTGGGGTGGGAGGAGGGGTACAGACAGTACAGTGGGGTGGGAGGAGGGGTACAGACAGTACAGTAGGGGTGGGAGGAGGAGTACAGACAGTACAGTGGGGTGGGAGGAGGGGTACAGACAGTACAGTGGGGTGGGAGGAGGAGTACAGATAGTACAGTAGGGGTGGGAGGAGGAGTACAGACAGTACAGTGGGGTGGGAGGAGTACAGACAGTACAGTGGGGTGGGAGGAGGAGTACAGACAGTACAGTGGGGTGGGAGGAGGAGTACAGACAGTACAGTGGGGTGGGAGGAGGAGTACAGACAGTACAGTGGGGTGGGAGGAGGAGAACAGACAGTACAGTGGGGTGGGAGGAGGAGTACAGACAGTACAGTGGGGTGGGAGGAGGAGTACAGACAGTACAGTGGGGTGGGAGGAGGAGTACAGACAGTACAGTGGGGTGGGAGGAGGAGAACAGACAGTACAGTGGGGTGGGAGGAGGAGTACAGACAGTACAGTGGGGTGGGAGGAGGAGTACAGACAGTAGAGTGGGGTGGGAGGAGGAGTACAGACAGTAGAGTGGGGTGGGAGGAGTACAGACCGTACAGTGGGGTGGGAGGAGGAGTACAGACAGTACAGTGGGGTGGGAGGAGGAGTACAGACAGTACAGTGGGGTGGGAGGAGGAGTACAGACAGTACAGTGGGGTGGGAGGAGGAGTACAGACAGTACAGTGGGGTGGGAGGAGGAGTACAGACAGTACAGTGGGGTGGGAGGAGGAGTACAGACAGTACAGTGGGGTGGGAGGAGAACAGACAGTACAGTGGGGTGGGAGGAGGAGAACAGACAGTACAGTGGGGTGGGAGGAGTACAGACAGTACAGTGGGGTGGGAGGAGGAGTACAGACAGTACAGTGGGGTGGGAGGAGGAGAACAGACAGTACAGTGGGGTGGGAGGAGGCGTACAGACAGTACAGTGGGGTCGGAGGAAGAGTACAGACAGTACAGTGGGGTGGGAGGAGGAGTACAGACAGTACAGTGGGGTGGGAGGAGTACAGACAGTACAGTGGGGTGGGAGGAGGAGTACAGACAGTACAGTGGGGTGGGAGGAAGAGTACAGACAGTACAGTGGGGTGGGAGGAGGAGTACAGACAGTACAGTGGGGTGGGAGGAGGAGAACAGACAGTACAGTGGGGTGGGAGGAGGAGTACAGACAGTACAGTAGGGGTGGGAGGAGGAGTACAGACAGTACAGTGGTGCGGGAGGAGGAATACAGACAGTACAGTGGGGCGGGAGGAGGAGAACAGACAGTACAGTGGGGCGGGAGGAGTACAGACAGTACAGTGGGGTGGGAGGAGGAGTACAGACACTACAGTGGGGTGGGAGGAGGAGTACAGACAGTACAGTGGGGTGGGAGGAGGAGAACAGACAGTACAGTGGGGTGGGAGGAGTACAGACAGTACAGTGGGGTGGGAGGAGGAGTACAGACAGTACAGTGGGGTGGGAGGAGGAGTACAGACAGTACAGTGGGGTGGGAGGAGGAGTACAGACAGTACATTGGGGTGGGAGGAGGAGTACAGACAGTACAGTGGGGTGGGAGGAGAACAGACAGTACAGTGGGGTGGGAGGAGGAGTACAGACAGTACAGTGGGGTGGGAGGAGGAGAACAGACAGTACAGTGGGGTGGGAGGAGGAGTACAGACAGTACATTGGGGTGGGAGGAGGAGTACAGACAGTACAGTGGGGTGGGAGGAGAACAGACAGTACAGTGGGGTGGGAGGAGGAGTACAGACAGTACAGTGGGGTGGGAGGAGGAGTACAGACAGTACAGTGGGGTGGGAGGAGGAGAACAGACAGTACAGTGGGGTGGGAGGAGTAAAGACAGTACAGTGGGGTGGGATGAGGAGTACAGACAGTACAGTGGGGTGGGAGGAGGATAACAGACAGTACAGTGGGGTGGGAGGAGGAGTACAGACAGTACAGTGGGGTGGGAGGAGGAGTACAGACAGTACAGTGGGGTGGGAGGAGGAGAACAGACAGTACAGTGGGGTGGGAGGAGTAAAGACAGTACAGTGGGGTGGGATGAGGAGTACAGACAGTACAGTGGGGTGGGAGGAGGATAACAGACAGTACAGTGGGGTGGGAGGAGGAGTACAGACAGTACAGTGGGGTGGGAGGAGAACAGACAGTACAGTGGGGTGGGAAGAGGAGTACAGACAGTACAGTGGGGTGGGAGGAGGAGTACAGACAGTACAGTGGGGTGGGAGGAGGAGTACAGACAGTACAGTGGGGTGGGAGGAGGAGTACAGACAGTACAGTGGGGTGGGAGGAGGAGTACAGACAGTACAGTGGGGTGGGAGGAGGATAACAGACAGTACAGTGGGGTGGGAGGAGAACAGACAGTACAGTGGGGTGGGAGGAGGAGTACAGACAGTACAGTGGGGTGGGAGGAGGAGTACAGACAGTACAGTGGGGTGGGAGGAGGAGTACAGACACTACAGTGGGGTGGGAGGAGGAGTACAGACACTACAGTGGGGTGGGAGGAGGAGAACAGACAGTACAGTGGGGTGGGAGGAGTACAGACAGTACAGTGGGGTGGGAGGAGGAGTACAGACAGTACAGTGGGGTGGGAGGAGGAGTACAGACAGTACAGTGGGGTGGGAGGAGGAGTACAGACAGTACAGTGGGGTGGGAGGAGGAGTACAGACAGTACAGTGGGGTGGGAGGAGGAGAACAGACAGTACAGTGGGGTGGGAGGAGTACAGACAGTACAGTGGGGTGGGAGGAGGAGTACAGACAGTACAGTGGGGTGGGAGGAGGAGAACAGACAGTACAGTGGGGTGGGAGGAGGCGTACAGACAGTACAGTGGGGTGGGAGGAGGAGAAAAGACAGTACAGTGGGGTGGGAGGAGGAGTACAGACAGTACAGTGGGGTGGGAGGAGGAGTACAGACAGTACAGTGGGGTGGGAGGAGGAGTACAGACAGTACAGTGGGGTGGGAGGAGGAGTACAGACAGTACAGTGGGGTGGGAGGAGGAGAACAGACAGTACAGTGGGGTGGGAGGAGTACAGACAGTACAGTGGGGTGGGAGGAGGAGTACAGACAGTACAGTGGGGTGGGAGGAGGAGTACAGACAGTACAGTGGGGTGGGAGGAGGAGTACAGACAGTACAGTGGGGTGGGAGGAGGAGAACAGACAGTACAGTGGGGTGGGAGGAGTACAGACAGTACAGTGGGGTGGGAGGAGGAGTACAGACAGTACAGTAGGGGTGGGAGGAGGAGTACAGACAGTACAGTGGTGCGGGAGGAGGAATACAGACAGTACAGTGGGGTGGGAGGAGGAGTACAGACAGTACAGTGGGGTGGGAGGAGGAGAACAGACAGTACAGTGGGGTGGGAGGAGTAAAGACAGTACAGTGGGGTGGGATGAGGAGTACAGACAGTACAGTGGGGTGGGAGGAGGATAACAGACAGTACAGTGGGGTGGGAGGAGGAGTACAGACAGTACAGTGGGGTGGGAGGAGAACAGACAGTACAGTGGGGTGGGAGGAGGAGAACAGACAGTACAGTGGGGTGGGAGGAGGAGTACAGACAGTACAGTGGGGTGGGAGGAGGAGTACAGACAGTACAGTGGGGTGGGAGGAGGAGTACAGACAGTACAGTGGGGTGGGAGGAGGAGTACAGCCAGTACAGTGGGGTGGGAGGAGGAGTACAGACAGTACAGTGGGGTGGGAGGAGAACAGACAGTACAGTGGGGTGGGAGGAGGAGTACAGACAGTAAAGTGGGGTGGGAGGAGGAGTACAGACAGTACAGTGGGGTGGGAGGAGGAGTACAGACACTACAGTGGGGTGGGAGGAGGAGAACAGACAGTACAGTGGGGTGGGAGGAGTACAGACAGTACAGTGGGGTGGGAGGAGGAGTACAGACAGTACAGTGGGGTGGGAGGAGGAGTACAGACAGTACAGTGGGGTGGGAGGAGGAGTACAGACAGTACAGTGGGGTGGGAGGAGGAGTACAGACAGTACAGTGGGGTGGGAGGAGGAGTACAGACAGTACAGTGGGGTGGGAGGAGGAGAACAGACAGTACAGTGGGGTGGGAGGGGGAGTACAGACAGTACAGTAGGGGTGGGAGGAGAACAGACAGTACAGTGGGGTGGGAGGAGGAGAAAAGACAGTACAGTGGGGTGGGAGGAGGAGTACAGACAGTACAGTGTGGTGGGAGGAGGAGAACAGACAGTACAGTGGGGTGGGAGGAGGAGTACAGACAGTACAGTGGGGTGGGAGGAGGAGTACAGACAGTACAGTGGGGTGGGAGGAGGAGTACAGACAGTACAGTGGGGTGGGAGGAGGAGTACAGATAGTACAGTAGGGGTGGGAGGAGGAGAACAGTACAGTGGGGTGGGAGGAGGAGTACAGACAGTACAGTAGGGGTGGGAGGAGGAGTACAGACAGTACAGTGGGGTGGGAGGAGGAGTACAGATAGTACAGTAGGGGTGGGAGGAGGAGTACAGACAGTACAGTAGGGGTGGGAGGAGGAGTACAGACAGTACAGTGGGGTGGGAGGAGGAGTACAGACAGTACAGTGGGGTGGGAGGAGAACAGATAGTACAGTGGGGTGGGAGGAGGAGAACAGACAGTACAGTGGGGTGGGAGGAGGAGAACAGACAGTACAGTGGGGTGGGAGGAGGAGTACAGACAGTACAGTAGGGGTGGGAGGAGGAGTACAGACAGTACAGTGGGGTGGGAGGAGGAGTACAGATAGTACAGTAGGGGTGGGAGGAGGAGAACAGACAGTACAGTAGGGGTGGGAGGAGGAGTACAGACAGTACAGTGGGGTGGGCGGAGGAGTACAGACAGTACAGTGGGGTGGGAGGAGAACAGACAGTACAGTGGGGTGGGAGGAAGAGAACAGACAGTACAGTGGGGTGGGAGGAGGAGTACAGACAGTACAGTGGGGTGGGAGGAGGAGTACAGACAGTACAGTGGGGTGGGAGGAGAACAGACAGTACAGTGGGGTGGGAGGAGGAGAACAGACAGTACAGTGGGGTGGGAGGAGGAGAACAGACAGTACAGTGGGGTGGGAGGAGGAGTACAGACAGTACAGTGGGGTGGGAGGAGGAGTACAGACAGTACAGTGGGGTGGGAGGAGAACAGACAGTACAGTGGGGTGGGAGGAGGAGAACAGACAGTACAGTGGGGTGGGAGGAGGAGAACAGACAGTACAGTGGGGTGGGAGGAGGAGTACAGACAGTACAGTGGGGTGGGAGGAGGAGAACAGACAGTACAGTAGGGGGTCGAGGGGTACAGACAGCAGTCAAGGAGCAGGGCAAAAGTAAATGGCTTTCAAAAGTGGATTTCCATTCACTTTGGCTTTGCACAGTGTGCTGATGCCAGGAAGGAGCCTGACTGCAGAAGGACTCAGAGAACCTGCCTACGTCAATGTGCATCCTCCTAATGCCTGTGGTTTGGTAGAAAAGTCTCTGTTTACTCTATTACCTGTAGTATTAATTTGCTGGGGCTGTTGTAAGAAAGCACCACAGACTCAGTGGCTTAATCAATGGATGTTGGTTTCCTCACAGCTGTGGAGGCTGGAAGTCCAGGTTCGAGGTGTTGGCAGGCTGGTGTTGGCAGAGGGCTTTCTCCATGGTTGCAGATGCCATCTTCCCTGTGGCTTTATGTGGCCTGCCTTAGGTTCTCGTCTCCTCTTTCTATGAGGGCAGTAGTCACGTTGGGACGGGTGCCCCTAGTGACCTCAGTGTAACTTAATTACTTCTTTTCAGAAGCTGTCTCCAAATACAGTTACTTTTTGAGGTCCTTGGGGTTAGGACTTCAACATCAAAATTTTTGGGAGACCTAATTCAGCCCATTACACCTATATCTTTATTTCCTGCTTAAAAATAGAGAAAAAAAGAGAGGATGCCACCCTCCAAAATTCATTGCATAATTATGCAGTTCAGTTTATGCCCCGTGATGTAAATGCCTCTACGGTATAAAACGGCCCGTGGACAGGGGTGTCTCAACAATTGCTTCTCTCCCTGAATATTCTACTGAATGCCAGCGCCTCTCACCGTCTTTTGTTTTGTTTTCTTGAGACAGAGTCTAACTCTATTGCCCAGGCTGGAGTGCAGTGGTGAGATTTTGGCTTACTGCAACCTCCGCCTCCCAGGTTCAAGTGATTCTCGTGTCTCAGCCTCCTGAGTAGCTGGGATTACAGGCACCTGCCACCACACCTGGGTAATTTTTGTATGTTTAGTTCAGATGGTTTTTGCCATGTTGACCAGGCTGGTCTTGAACTCCTGGCCTCAAGCGATCTACCCATCTCGGCCTTTCAAAGTGCTGGGTTTATTGGCGTGAGCCACCGCGCCCAGCCTCATGCCCTTTTCCTTAGTTTTATTTCTCAGTCTTTCTATCATTTGAAATATTCTGATTGCTTAAATAATAAAATAGCAATAATAGTATTAGCTACTGTTTGGGCACTTACCATGTGCAAGCACAATGCAAAACATTGCACACGCATCATCTCATTTAACCCCATGAGACAGACGCAAGTAAGACCCTCATTTAACTTATGGGAAACTGAGGCATGCAGAGGTTACTTTACCCAAACCCCACAGTTGTTATGAGGAAGAGCTGGAATTTGTACCTAGACAGTCTGAGAACAGCCCATGGTCCTGTTAATAATAACTATAATTATACTTTTTTTCGCTCTGTGCTCGGTTGCTCCGGGGCCAGAACTGGCAGTAGGAGGTGGAAGGAGGAACCAGGATACCGCAAAAGCTGGGAAATGGACTCAGTGACCTTTGAGGATGTGGCTGTGAGGTTTACCCAAGATGAGTGGCCTCTGCTGGATCCTTCCCAAAAGAATCTCTACAGAGATGTGATGCAGGAAACCATCAGGAACCTGAAGTCTATAGGAATAAAATGGAAAGACCTGAACATTGAAGATCATTGCAAAGATTCCAGGAGAAATCCGAGAAATCATATGGCAGAAAGACTCTGTGAATGTAAAGATGGTCAATGTGGAGAAACTTTAAGCCTGATTCCAGATGCTATAATGAACAAGAAGACTTTTCCTGGAGTAAAACCATGTGAAAGCCCTGTGTGTGCAGAAGGCAACATGGATTATTCATCTCTGAATTGCTGCATCAGAGCTGACACTGGACACAAACCATGTAAGTGTCGGGAACATGGAGAGAAGACACATAAACGTAAGCAGTGTGTAAAAAGCTTCAGCTGTCTCCACTCCTTTCAAACACATGAAAAGCCTCACACTGGAGAAAAAGCCTATGATTGTAAGGAAGTGAAAAAAACCTTCATTTCTCTCAAAACTGTTCAAAGACACAGGGTAATGCACAGTGGAGATGGACCTTACACATGTATTTGTGGGAAAGCCTTTGTTACTCTCAGTCTAAATCTCACACATGAAAAGTCTCATACTGGACAAAAGCCATATAAATGTAATGAATGTGGGAAAGCCTTTGATTGTCTCAGCCACTTTCATAGACATGAAAGAACACACACCGGGGAAAAGCTGTATGAATGTAAGCAGTGTGGGAAAGCCTTTAATCGTTCCAGTAATATCCGAGCACATGCAAAAATTCACACTGGAGAGAAACCGTATGAATGTAAGCAATGTGGGAAAGCATTTCATAGTTGGAGTTCTGTTCGAAAACATGCAAAAATTCACACTGGAGAGAAACCGTATGAATGTAAGCAATGTGGGAAAGCCTTTACTCGTCCCAGTTCAATTCAACGACATGCAAGAATTCACACCGGAGAGAAACCGTATGAATGTAAGCAATGTGGGAAAGCCTTTACTCGTTCCAGTTACATCCGAACACATGCAAGAATTCACAGTGGAGAGAAACCCTATGAATGTAAGCAATGTGGGAAAGCCTTTATTCAGTCCAGTGCCTTTCAAACACATATAAGAATTCACACTGGAGAGAAACCTTATCAGTGTAAGCAATGTGGGAAAGGCTTCAGTTTACCCAGTAATGTTCGAATACATGCAAGAATTCACACTGGAGAGAAACCCTATGAATGTAAGCAGTGTGGGAAAGCTTTTTCTTCTCTCAGTTCCTTTCGGTATCATGAAAGGACTCAACACTGGAGAGAAACCCTATGAATGTAAGCAATTTGGAAAAGCCTTTCTTCAATTCAGTTCCATTCAAAACCATGCAAGAATTCGCACTGGAGAGCAACCCTATGAATATAAGTAATCTGGGAAAGCCTTTAGTTGTTTCAGTTCCATTTGAACAAAGTGTAGGCCAGCACTCTATCTCAGTTCTGTAATCCCAACATCAGGAGTTTAAGACCAGCCTGGACAAGATGGTGAAACCCCATCTCTACTAAAACTATAAAAATTAACTGGCCATGGTGGCAAGTGCCTGTAATCCCATCTACTCAAGAGGCTGAGGCAGAGAATTGCTTGAACCCAGGTGGCAGAGGTTGCACTGAGCTGAGATCACGCCATGGCACTCCAGCCTGGTGACAGAGTGAGACTCCATCTCAAAAACAAAAAGAAAAAAAGTAAAGCCTTTTACTTTTCATTATGTTCTGAAACCATGAAGGTGCTCACACCTGAAATAAACAATGATGTTAGGAACATGGGAAGCCTTTCCTTCCTCTCTCAATTCTTTGAAGGCACACGGTGTGACCTCATAACTGTCAGGAATGTGGAATATGGTTTGTCTGTCCTTGTTTATTTTAGATACATGAAAGAATTTACTCTGGAGAGAAACTGAATGTAAATAAAGAATGTGGCAAAAAAAAAAAAAAAATAACTATAATTATAGCAACAACAATAGAAATTAATAATAATAATGAAAAGCAGGAATAAATTTCATGGGAATCGGAGACTGGTTTGCGTTTGTCCATCTGGTTGGATGGTTGATTTCACAGTAAAGGGGTAAAGAACACGGAACTTGAAGACATATGACCTGAGTTCAGATCCTGATTCTGTGGTATCCTGCTGGAGGTCGGAGAAGCGGGGATAGAGTGGGCTGGGACTCACCCATCCTTTCCACAAGACGCTGAGTGATGGAGAGAGTGGCTACAGGGGCCTGACCAACCCCCTCAACACGGGCTCTTAGGTAAGCATGGATTAGACAATGTGTCTTGGACTGAGGCACAAATGGGAACCTCCAGCTCCTTCCTGTGAGACAGAGTGGGACTGAGCTGATTTACCTACTCAGTGGCTGGCGGGGAACCTGGAGAGTGGTGGGTCTTTACTTTGTTGTGGGCAAAGTGTTTTTATCTTCTTGAAGCCCAAAATAGCGAGAAACAGATGGCACACTCAAGGCGGTTGACTGGAGTGAGTTCAATGAAGGGACTGTCTCTGAAGGTGTGATTCTTGTGGGGCAGAGGGGAGAACCTGCATTACTGGGCTTGCCACATGTGAGGAGAAAACGGGTTTGCCTTGGGCACAAACAGGTCTGTGAGGAGACAAGACAGACTGAGGTGCTTGTGGGCCCTTAGCACCCGGGCCCCACGATTGTCTCAAAGTCTGGTGACCCTGGCTCTCCCCAGTCTGATGGAGCAAAGCACCACTAAGAGAGGGAAAAGCCCCTTCCTGGCATTGCCCCATAGGGTGGAAGGTGTTACAGGGACTTCCTCCTCCGCAGGTGAAGGGAGTAATGTGGGAAGAGAGGCGCGCTCAACCCCCACAGCACATGACTCTGGGCAAACGAGGTGACTCCTCTGACCGCAGGTCCCTCGGCTGCCGATGACAGTGCCAGCTCCCGCTCTGAGTTCGCCCCGGTGGCCCTGAGGTGCTCCACTCATTACCTGCCTGCTCCTCTGTGCCATGATGACAATGTCAGCTCTTGCTCTGAGTTCGCCCCGGCGGCCCTGAGGTGCTCCACTCGTTACCTGCCTGCTCCTCTGCGCCATGATGACAATGTCAGCTCTCGCTCTGAGTTCGCCCCGGCGGCCCTGAGGTGCTCCACTCGTTACCTGCCTGCTCCTCTGTGCCATGATGACAGTGCCAGCTCCCGCTCTGAGTTCGCCCCGGCGGCCCTGAGGTGCTCCACTCGTTACCTGCCTGCTCCTCTGCGCCATGGCAGTGGCTGCTCACAGTGGTTCCAGTAAGAGCTTTTTCTCCTTATCCCTTCAGTCCTGGGAGTCACACCAGCTTCCCACAGTTGCTGAGCACAGTGGGATTTTCATCTCCTCTTTATCCCTATTGCTTTAATTAGAGACCCAGCAGAAAAGAGGGGGCACATTCAAATCAAGACAATTCAGGCAGGGTGAACTGATAAAGGGCTTAATCAGAAAGACGAGGATAGGAAGTAGGGAAACCCTAAGGAATCTCTCAGAAACCCAAGGCTGGTGGCAGGAGAGGGGCCATCCCTCTAGGTTCAGACAGATGAGGGAGCCCCAAAGGCGTGAGTTGGTTTGACATTGCAGGCAGCACAGCAGTGGGCTGGGGAGGATATTAATTTCTGTGAAGTGACATAGCCAGCTTCACATGATTCCAAGGGAATAAATACCTTGACCTCACATTCCCCACTTCCCTTCATCTCTTCCCCAGCAACCGCCACTGGTGACCCTCACCTGGGTGCCTGAGGGCCAAGCAGGTCACAGATGTAACCCATTTGATGAGCCCTCTCACCCGTGCCCCCCAGGAAGAGCAGGGAGAAGAGGTGGAGTGATTTTAAGGGGTACACAGCAGAGCTCCAGGCAACCTACACACAGTCCCTTCCTTCAACTCACTCCACGCAACCACCTTGAGTGTGCCATCTATTTCTTGCTATTTTGGGCTTCGAGAAGATAAAAACACTTTGTAAACTGGGGAGGGATTGATGAATATAGAAAGGCTATTACTGGTTTATTGTTCTCTTCTTCTGGTTGGTTGAAGGTCTTTGTTGAAAATAGAGGATTTCGAGCATGTGTGTGTGCACTGTCACATGCCTGCGTATGTCAGCATGAAGACTGATGTCCTCTTTGCGCAGGGAACTATAGTCTGGTCCTTCACCTGCTCAGGCAACTCCAAGTCCTGTGTTGCTTATACTAAGTTAAGCCACCTCTCTGCAGAGGAGAAACTGAGTCCAAGAGTTGCTAACCTTATCAGGTCCTTGCGTGTCCTTCAGGTCTCTGATCAAATGTCACCTCCTTAGAGAGACCTTCTGTGACCCCTGCTCTGGTCTGAATGTGTCACACATTCATATGTTAAAACTTCACTGCCAGTAGGATAGTATTAAGAGGGGAGATATTTCTAAGGTGGCGACGATGGTGGAGCTCTCATGGATAGCATTAGGGCCCGTGTTTTAGGGCAGAAGGGAGCTGATCCCTTCTTTCCCACTCTTCCACCATGTGGGGACACAGCCTTTCAAGTGCCATCTTGGCAGCAGAAATAAGGGCCCACACTAGACACGGAACCTGCTGGCACCTTGACCTTGGAGTTTCCATTCTCTAGACCTGGGAGGAAATTCATTTCTGTTCTTTAAAAATGGCGCAGTATCAAGTATTTGGTTATAACAGTACAAACAGACTAAGGGACCAGTGTAAATACCCTTTCAATGCTCTATTCCATTATTTAGCTTTTTCTATCCTCATTAAATTCATCACTCCCTGACACTGTGTCATATATTTCCTTGTTTGCTTCACTGTCTGTCTTCCCAGAAAAAAAAACATTTCAGAGCAGCAAAGTCTTTGTTGTTTTGTTCACTGTTTCAACCCCAGTATTTAGAAGCACCTGCCACATGGTTGGCCCTCAGTAAATACTTGAGAAAGGAATGGGTGAAGGAAGGGATAGGAGGTGGGCCTGTGGCTGGGAAGGAGTAGAAAAATAGCAATGGCTCATGTATATAGAAGCCAATAGCCAAGAACCAGTGTGCATTTAAAATATGTCAAGCACCATTTGAGTGCTTTAGGCGTGACAACGCACGTGAATGTTGTAATGAATCACATGAAGGTGGAGAGTATTGTGATCCCTTTGTAGCACAAGGGGCATGAGGAAAATGAAATCCAGAAAGGGTTATTTTCATCTGCCCATGGTCACAGAGGAACCAGAACTAAACCCACAGCACTGTTTTTGAATGCGCCCAGGCACGGCCTTTCAATACTGAAGCTGCCTCGCCCTGGGCTGCACTGGGGACTTAATGTGCTGTTATCCGATTTAGCTCTGACCCCAGTTCAGCAAGGTCAGTATTATTTCCCCTGTTACTTGGATGAGGAAATGAACTCCAAAGAGTTGGGCAACCTGCCGTAGGTCACACAGCTAGTTAGCGACAGAGACGGGATTTCCGCTTTGTGGACTCCCCAGCACCTGGGACAGCTGCCCTTGCTAGCGTCCTTTCAACAACTCTTCGTAAAGCCATGCTGAGCCCGCGGGTTTCCTGGGACTCAGAGCTGGCCTGCTTGACATTGATGAGATACCCAGGCTTGGACCTCCAGCTGGCTTTATCTGCAAGAATGTTCCTGACCAGAGGAGGTGAGTGCTATTCTAAGCCAAAAGCCCAGCAGAATAGCAGAAGCTGTCAAAATATTTGTGTGGGTAACACTGCCTGGGACAGGATGCTTCTGCGGGCGAGGCCCTGTTCACCACCTGGGTTTGGATGGCTTGTGTCGTCTTTTGTGACAGTTGCCCTTCTCTGCATGCACTTACAGTGAGGTGGAAGAGAAGGAACACTTGGCTTTGGTGTTATACACCCTGGGTTTGGATTTGAACTCACTGCTCACTAGCTTTGTGACCGTGGGTAAATTTCTTTCCTTTTCTGAGCCTCAGTTTCTGCATCTATAAAATGGGGATAAGAATTCCTACCTCTTATTGCACACTGAATAAGATCCATGCTCCTTCAATGCTCTTCAAGACTTGTTTCTTTGTACGTAGAAACCTCTGCTCTGGCCTGTTCTTTCCCTTAAAATATCTGGGTGCTTGTAGTCCCCCCACTCCTTCTCAGCAAATATCCTATAGTATCTCCTCTTTATGCCTTTGGCCATTTGGGTCTATCTGCCTGGAATTCTTTTGCTCCACCTTCTTGACTGATTAGTACCAGGGTCCTAGGAAGGTAATAATTAGAATCATATTACAGTTGAAGAAACAGGCTCAGAGAACTCAACTCACTTGCTCCACATCACATGCTAGTAACTGGAAGAGCTGGGATTTGCATACATGCCCTACTGGCTTAATAGCTTGGGATTTTCCACAAGATCACATGGCCACCCTTGGAGCACCTCAAAAGGGCTGAGAACCCAAGAAGGAAGAGAAAAGAGAGTCGGAGCTTCCAGCAATAATGCCAATGGTGGCTCTGAGCATACCCTGGCTGCTGTGGCCAGGGATATACACACAAGTTACATCTAAGAAGTCATCTGGCTTTGCCAGCTGGAGGTTGTATATTCAGTTCCTCTTTGAGAGCTGTCTGCAGAATGGTTTTTTAAAGAGTGAGGCCCACATTGATGCAAACAAGTCAGTTGGAGGCTTTGTGCATCAAGCAACTCTTCTAGGTCAGCTGAAGGTCAGCCATGAGCACTGCCACCCCAGGGTAGACCTGGAGATACCCTGGCATAGCAGGAAAAGGTGGTGCTTTGGGTGCTATTGAGGCCCCAGGGAACTCAGAGATGTCCCCAATCACATGTTCAGAGATTTGTATCACAGTTCAGATTTGTAGCAAGAGGAGAAGTTGAAAATGCCTTTGCCTCTTACAGTAACAGGGCATGAAACTGGGAGTTCTTGCTGGCCACTGCAGTCCTGCTCCTTCCCTGTACTCTGTCTTTCTCTCTTTCCTTCTTTTTCTACACAACACACACACACACACACACACACACACACACACACACACACACACACACACACACACACACACACACACACACACACAGTCTAGTCTTGCCATACTCCAGAGGTGGGTAGCAGCATTATAAGGAGGGGAGGGGCACAGAAGGAAGAAATCTGAGGGACTGGATTCCCCTTGAAGCTTTGCATAAAGAAAGTGAGGCACACCCTGTACCTCTCAGGGCACCGATTTCCTCATCAATAATATGAGGCTGATGGAACTCTTAAGCTTGTAAATGGAATGAGAGATAATTTTCATCCATTGCCTATTTCAGTATCTGGCATGCATAGGTGTTCAGTAAATGATATTTTATACTAATGTGAAAATTATTTGGGCAATGTAGCCATAATCAGTGTTTAATTCTGGTCTAGTGTGAACTGTTTAATCTTTACAAAATCTCAAATAATCCCGATAAGATGTCTTCTACGTGCAGTTAATGCTGAAGGGTTCTTTATTTTGCTCAGCAGCGGTTTGGCCTGAATGGCAGCTGATGACCTGGAGTCTCAGCATGCATCTCTGCTTGGTTTCCTCCATTTCAGGATGAAACCAGTGCGTCCTTGCTCCTGTCCACTGCTGCCTCATTGTGCCAATGTCTTGATTAAAAAGCTGATTTTTCACATTGCCCTTTGGATTTTACATGTGGGGTTTCATCCTTTCCACAGTGACATTATCTCGGTTTTCACGGCTTCAGGAAGCTCTTGCAACAAAGACTCCGACCTTAGGGAGCCTTGAGGAAACCAGACCTGACCCCAGTTCCAGGGAACTCCATCTGTTGAGGAGGGTGGGTGGTGCTTTGATCTGCACTCAGGAGACTCTCGAAGACCCGAGTGCATCGAGAGCTGATTACTCCACTGGCTGCTTACTCATTCCCTTGGCTTCTCTTCAGTGGCTTGGATGAAAAACGGACCTATCATTCTCTTCTAGCTCTGCCCTCTGTGGTCCTAAGGCAAGGATCACAAACCCCAATGCTTTTACAGGCCCTACAGGTAACATAAATGGCAAGGTTCAGATAGGTAAACTGAAGAGCTCATTTTATGCATAAAGGCATTGCATTCATAAATTAAATAAATAAACCAGCCAATTAACCACTGTCCAAGCCAACTGGCTCATCGATCAGATTTGTCTCAGAGTCTTAGAGTTTCTAATTTTTGTTCTAAGGGTTTTTCACTTCCTGTTTAGCTCAGTCTGAAAACCTAGCCCTGGAAGAGCCTCTCGGACAATCCATATTGCCTTTGTAGCATCCTCAGCAGGGGCTAGGTTTCCAGTTGAATGCCTCAGCAAGGGAGCCCACTACTTCAGTTCATCCACAGAACTTCCATGAGCAGGGGCCACAGCCAGGCACAGTGGTGACCAGGTGACCAAGGCTGATGTGGTCCCTGCCTTGTGTATCTCACAGTATTAGGAGGACAAGATGGCCTGATGGCTCTGTCCTCCTAAGGCTCCTCCTGACATGTAGCCCAAGAATGTCCCCTGTGGGCCAGTCCATGGTTCTAGACCTTCCCTTGGGAGTCTCACAGAGGAAGGCCAAGCCCATTCACATAATAATGCCCCTTCAAAGACACCTTCAGTTTCCCTTTGAGTTACTTTCCCTTGAAGGTTTGAGGGGGAGCCAACTCATTTGATTTTATCATTTCTCACTTCCCACATCTGCTCCATTATAAAGAACTACTGATTCTATATCCTGGAGGTATCTGTAACTCATCTCCTTCTATCCGTCTCCACTGCCGCCATCCTAGGCCTCATCCCCAGGGTCTTGCCTGGGCTCTTTTAGGGTCTCCTACCTGGTTTCTTGTCTCATGACGCTCCTATCGCTCTCTAGCAGCAGCCAATTGACTGGATTACACTTAAACTTCCAGAGGCTCCCATTCTTTGAGAAAGTGTGCCCAAACCTGACCACCACCCATGGAGCTTGACCATTAGGCTCTGTCTAGGGTTTCCTTTCACAGCACTCATCATACGACCCTTCCCTGTTGTAGTGGCCCGAATAGCACCTAGTGCCTCCCCCACCAACACCCATGCTCCCCTCAATACTCACATCCAACGTGGTACTATTTGGAAATAGGATCTTTGCTGGTGTAATTAAGATGAGGTCCTACTGAATTAGGGTGGGCCGTAAATCTATGACTGGTGTTCTTAGAAGAGGAGAATACACCTGTCCTTTTAAGGAGGGCTTTGTAAATATGGAGACAGAAATTAGAGTCAAGTGGCCATAGCCAAGGAACTCCTAGACCTAACGGAAGGTGGAAGAGGCAAGGAGGGATTCTCCCCTAGACCCTCTGGAGAGGGCATAAGACTCCCAGCCCTTTGATTTCAGACTTCTAGACTGCCTTTATAATATAATCAGATAAAACAGTTTTAAGTCAAAAGAGCATTTCTGAGCATTTGCTACATAATAGGCAATGTGCTTAGAAGATATATACACATATAAGTATGTATATATGTGTATAGATATAGACATATAAATACACACATATGTATCATACATGTGCATAAACACATGTATGTATATATACATACACATATTTTATTTTTATTTTTAATTATGGTAAAATGTATATAACATGCAATTTACCATCTTGACCTTCTTCTTTTTTCTTTTTTTTTTTGAGACAGAGTCTCACTCTATTGCTCAGGCTGGAGTGCCATGGCACAATCTCAGCTCACTGCAAACTCCACCCCACCAGGTTCAAGCAATTCTAATTCTCCTGTCTCAGCCTCCTAAGTAGTTGGGATTATAGGTGCCTGCCACTGTGCCTGGCTAACTTTTCTATTTTTAGTAGAAACGGGGTTTTGCCATCTTTGCCAGGCTGGTCTTGAACTTCTGACCTCACGATCCACCCGCCTTGGCCTCCCAAATTGCTGGGATTATAGGTGTGAGCCACCCCGCCTGGCCATCGTCACCATTTTTAAGTTCATAGTTCAGTGGCATTAAGTACAGTCATATTGTTGTGCAACCATCTTCACCATCTGTCTCTTGATCTTGCAAAACTGAAATTCTGCACCCATGGAATGGTAACTCCCATTCTTCCCTCCCTCCAGCCTATGGCAACCAGCATTCTACTTTTCATCTGTGTGAATTTGACCGTTCTAGGTACCTTACGTAAGTGGAATAATACAGTATTTGTTTTTTGTCACTGGCTCATTTTCCTTAGGGTAATGAATTCAAAGTTCATCCACTGTTGTAGCATGTGTCAGAATTCCCTTCTTTTTAAAGCCTGAATAATATTCTACTTTATGTATCACAGTTTGTTTATCTATTCAGCCATCAATGGACCCTTGGGGCTGCTTCAACTTTTTGGCTATTGCAAATATTGCTTCTAGATGTACAAATATCTCTTTGAAACCCTTCTTTCAATTACTTTGGGTATATATCTAAAAGTGAAATTATTGTGCATATATACATACATACACATAACACACACACACACACATATATACACACACACACACATATATACACACACACATGCATATGCACATAAAACTTTAAAATTCCAATTTAGTCTTTCAATGGAGACTTTATTATGTCCGTCTTATAGATGAGGTGCCTGAGTTTGGTAGGCCATGTGTAAATTTCATAGTGCTAGGTTTCTCCATTCTCATTCATTCATTCTCACACGATGACAGTGAAATTTCCCAGAGCTTGGAATCAACGTGAACAACTGCACATCACCCACCACTAGCCTTTCTCACTGGCTAGAACAGCCTTGCTCACCTCATTGTCTCGGTCTTTCTCTAGGAAATGGCGGGCCACGTGGCTGGGTAAGATATTCCGGAGCATGTTCTCATTGTGCTCCCTCAGCTCCTTCATCTCATTGATCTCCTCTTTGGCCTGTACTCGCCAAAGGAAGTCCAGGCGGGCTGTGTACTCCAGCTGCAGTTCATGTGAGAGAAACAGAAGAACCAGGTCAACTTCTCAGGTGTAGGCTTCAGGCACACACAACTGGGAGGCAGGAAAGCCTTCTCTGGAACTCTTTGCAAATGAAATAGAGCCTCGTCTGAATATTTTGGGAGTCATTTTGTTGGAAGTCAAGTGATCAGAGAATGATTCGATTTCACAGAGATGTGTGCCTGCCCTTCAAAGTATTACCGCCCCTGTGATTCATACTTGTTTGTGTGATTACATGATGATGTTTGTGTCCTCTGCTAGACTGTCGGTGTTGTATGCTGTATCAGTCTGCTCTTGTGCTACTAATAAAAACCCAAGACTGGGTAATTTATAAAGGAAAGGGGTTTAATGGACTCACAGTTCCACAAGGCTGGGAGGCCTCACGGTCATGGTGGAAGATGAAGGAAGAGCAAAGGAACCTCGTATGTGGCAGCAGGCAAGAGAACTTGTGCAGGGAACTCCCGTTTATAAAACCATAGGGCCTCATGAAACTTGTTCATTACCATGAGGACAGTATGGGGGAAACTGCCTCCATGATTCAGTTATCTACCTGGCACCACCCTTGACGTGGGAGTTATTACAATTCAGGGTGAGTTTTGGGTGGGGACACAGCCAAATCCTATCGTATGGTCAGAGGTGCTTCTATCTGTTTGACTTTACATCCTTGCTGTTACAGACTGAATGTCTGTGTCCCTCTCAAATTCATATATTGGAGCCCTAACACCCAGTGTGATGGCATTTAGAGATGGAACCTTTGGGATGTAATTACGGTAGAGGATGTCATACTGATGTGTCCCTCAGGATGAGGATACTGCCCTCATAGAAAGAGACAGGAAAGTACTTGCTCCTTCCCTCTCCACGTGCACACACTAAGAAAAGGCCAGGTAGGGACACAGCAAGTAGGCCGCCAGTTATTTGCAAGCCAGAAAGAGAGACCTCATCAGAAAGCACATCCTTCCAGACCTTGACCTTGGACTTCTCAGCTTCCAGGACCATGAAAAGATAAATTTCTGTTGTTTAATACACTCAGTCTATGGTATTTTGTTATGTTTGACAGCTGGAGATATACTAATACACTTACCATGTAGTAACATGTCTAGCACAGGATAGGCACTTAATGAATATTTGTTGGCTCAATAAATAAGTTATTATAATAAAACCAGCTAACACACAGTGCTTATTGTATGCCAGGAACAGTTCTAAATAACATACGTATATTAAATCCTTTAATCCTTACAACAGCCCTAATACAAAGGTACTATTATAATTTCTTATTTTGCAGATAAGGAAATCAAAGCAAACATGATTAAGTAACTTGACTAAGATCACACATGAGTTAGTGAAAGCCAGGATTTGAACTTGATTCAAAAATCAGAATACAGAATCTGAGTTGTTAACCACTAGGAAATACAGAAGAAATGAATGAACTGTTAATGGAAGGATTACTGATTTAGCTGCTAGACAGACAGAGCTTAGAGTTCTAGTTCTACGTTTATACACTGTAACCCTGGACTAGTTATTTGATCTCAGTTTCCTCCTCTCTGAAATTGAGGTGAACCTCAGTGGCCACGCGGGGGTGAAACAGGCATTATAGGAAGTTATAGATATAGCACATGGCATATAGTAGGCTCTCAATACACAGATTCCTCTTGTTCTAGCCTCTCCTCTCATGGGAAGGTGCCCAGTGTCTTTTCCAAAGGATCTCGCAGACCATTTTTACCGCAGTTCTGAGTATGTCATTATTTCAGTCTTCAACTATTGAAGTGAACCATATGCTGCCCTGGTAAACACATGGCTAGCTGCCCTGAATTCAAGGGCTTAGACAGTTCAGATATTTCTTTTCTAGTTTTTTAAAATTTTAAAGTCTCAGTGGATGGCAAAAGTATGAAAAGAGCATATGCACAAGGTTATCCATTCAGCAGAATTATTAATAACAAAGGCTGGCAACAAACCAAATGTTCATTTCATTGGCTGAATAAACCTTAGTACAGAAATATAATTACCCGTAATGCAGCTCTTAAAGAGAAATGAAGACTGTATCTCTACACCTGAGGGCCTGGTCTCTCAGGGGAGAAAAGTATGTACAGTACGCTACCATTTTTCTAAGAAATATTGATCTCTCTTTCCACATACATGCACACACACACATTTACCTATTAAAACATTAAAATATAAACCATTTTACATTTTATAATGGTTTTTACATTTTATAAGATGGTTTATATTTTAATCTATGAAATGACAAAGAAAGGGAATGGGGTGGGAAAACAGGGATAGAATTTAAAAGTCTTCAATTATGTCATGTTTTAAGCAAACAACTTTAGAATCATTACAATATTTTACTTAATTATAAAACTAAATATATTCTCCAAAAGTTCTGTAAAAACAAACAACCAAATAGACAAATAAATGAGCCTACACAGAGAGAAACTATATTAGATGTCCTTGGACACAATAATTTGATGACGTCCTCCCAGAGGGAAATACCCTACGGATAAAAAGAGCTCAACAAGAATGTCAAAACTGTTTACAATATTGTAGGTGATAACATTTGTACAATTGGACTATTATAGTGAATCACAAGATAGAGTAAATGAGTAATTGTGACGGTGTTGTTAAAACTGGAATTTTGGGGAAGAGAATGGGAGCTGCAGATATAAGACTGATGAAGTTAAGTCAAAAGCTTGTGGTCCTCACTATGAAATGGAAGTTTCACACTGTGAACTCATGATGTATAGATTTTCTAACTCTGCCACTGAAATCAGGCTCTACAAACTATGAAAACTTAGTAGCAGTGATAACTCCCAGTGTCCAGATTGTGGTTTCTAAATATCAATTCCTACAAAAAAACTCCCATTCTTTTCAGAGGTGGCCAAATTTTGGGTACCTTTAATGACATCTTATTTTAAGTAAATGACTTTAGAATGATGGTGCACGATTGGAAGATTGTTTAATATGAGAAACCAGGAGTCTGCCAGAGACTACCAGGGTTATGTCAAAATGATGCAAAAGCCAACTTGAATGAACTCCCACTCGTCAGAGATTTGACAGGTTCAGCTTAATAAGAATAATAATAATTGCAATGAATTAAAACACAGAAAATATGGTAAAATGCATAAATTCAAAATGGCACTTAAAAACCAGAACCTCATTGGTCACCTCTGAATGATGCTAGGGAAAAATCTTATGGGGAAACTTACAGAAAACAAACTTCCAGGGAAAAAATTCAGTTTTTATTTTGCTTTATGAATCGTATTCCAGGTAACAAACAGTGAGGAGATGGTTCTCTTTAATAATGCATTCCAGTTAATAAATTATGGAGGACTGACAGGGTTAACATATCACTGTATAAAATAAGTGAATATAGGCCATTATCATAAGCAGCTGTTAACGTCACGAAAAGACAGGGAGATGTTATGTACCCCCTACTTGTAGTCTATAAAACCAATTAAATCTTTCGGAGAAATCATTGAACCTGAATCTCACCAAGCTTCTAGACATAAACACAGTCCAAAAAAGAAAAAAAAAAAAACACCACAAAACAAAAACAAAGGACAGGGGAACTGCTCAAATTCCTTAGAGAATACAGTCGATAAACTGTAAGAAATGATAGCTCTGGAAGGTTGAGTCTCTCAAGGTCACCCAGTCTCAGAGTGGAATTGCTAGGACTCAAGCACAAATATTTGGTTCCAAGGCTTGAGTCTTCCCTGCTGAGCCACACAGTCTCAGGTGCCTGCCTTTATCACACCTGGAAGTGACTGGGGACAGAACCTCATTAGTCTCTCTCTCTTTGTGAGGCATGGCTTCCTCTGCTAGAAACGAAGATACTCAGGCAAAGCCCAGATCTCCGGGGCTGCCAGTGAATCAGGCACCAGGTGGGATGCACCCAATTGTTTGCTCTCTCTGTTCAACATTGAGAACGTTCACCTGCCTCAGAGGAGGAAGTGTTTGGCGTATCATATCCACATACGTGCAAGATGAAAATTCCCAATTATTCAGTTACATAACCACCTCGGTCCCTCTGGAGATGTATAATTGCACATGCTCCCACCGGATGCTTCTGTACCAGGCATCAATGGGCATTATTCAGCCCTCTTAAAAATAGAAGGCCTCTGAGTCACAAAAGGAAACAGGTGGAAGCCGGGCGCAAGCCCAGGAGTGGGCAGGCTTGATTGGGGATTAACAGGATACCGAAGGATGCTATAGATAGAAGACACCTGAAGTGACACAACCCTTCAGAAGCCGCCTCTATCACAGGGAGGCAGAGGCACGTGGAGGAAACAGCATGCAGCTAGGAGTTCGAGCATTTGGATTCCCATTCCAGTCTGGCGTTTCTTACAAGCTTTGTGACCTCGGGGGCTTGAATCTCTGCTCCTGTCTTAGGACCAGATGGCTAGCAATACCGGCCTATTTTTAAGGTAAAATATTAATAGCTAAACATTTTGAAAATGTATTATGTGTATGAATCACTGGGATAAGTATATTACAATTATATTCTCATACCCCACTCCAACAACCTGGTGAAGTAGAACCTGTCATTCTCATACCCGTTTTACAGGAAAACAAACTGGAAATCAGAAAGTTAAGTAAGTTGCTGAAGGTCACATAGGTACGAAGCGGCAAAGGTGGGGTTTGAAAACTACCTGCCCAATTCCAAAGCCTGTGCTTGTAACTGTTATAGTTATGGGATGTGAGTACATAATTTCAAAACCCTTTGAAAGTTAAAAATAAAATGGAATAAATATCAGATGTAACCTAATGCCAGTCACTCAGACCCTCACTGAACACTCACATATCCGCACTTTACATATAATCTTAATACTGTTAGGTTATCTGCTTTCCCAGGACAGATGGAGCACAGGATAAATCGAATCTGCATGTTATTAGGGTACCATTTGAGCAAGGGGGAACTGACAGGGTATAAAGTAATTCTCTACGGCGACAAAAGAGAATCATTCTTCTTATGGAACGACGACCCTCACCCAGAACTTGCTCTCCCAGCTGTTTCTGGGGATTTCTCACTTGTCAACTAAAAACCTATGTAATTGAGTGAGCATATGTTTTTCTGTAGGATGATGACCTTGTCGGAATCTGCCTTTGTAGTTCTCAAATGGATTGTCATTTGTATGTCAGACCAAGGCATTCTCCCTGTAAATGAAAGCCATCAAGTAGTGGAAGACAATACCCCAGTCCTCGGAGATAGCTGCAGAGACCTAAATACGGGAATTCTAGAAATGGCTAGACCCTGACATTTGCCTTAGCATTTCACCATAAATTCAGCCAAAATGGGAAAACAAGTCAAAGCCTACCGCAGGATGGAGTGCTCTGGGTCGCTGTGTTTGTATGCAGACAGCCTTTGTTCTGCTCTGCTCAGCCTCATGAAGTAGAAAGTGTAGTGTTCTCACAGAACACCCTAACAACTCAAAGAAGTAGAATTTTTTATTATCATGCCCATTTTACAGGTGAGGAAACTGAAAATCAGAAAGTAAGTTGCTGCAGGTCACATAGCTGCTAAATGGCAGGGCTGGGGTTTGAATATTAACATTTGGATCGAAGACAGATGAAGATTTGAACTCTAGTCCTCCGACTTACTAGCTGAATAGCCTTATGTTTGTCATCCATAAAACAGGAGTAATAATAACTTCCATTCCAGGTTGTTGATAGGATTAAATGAGAAGAGAAAAAGTACTAGGCACAAGTAGGAACTCAATCAATATTAATTATTTCCTCATTTCCTTCGGTTGCCAAGTTTTAATTTTGCCTGTATATTTTTTCTTGACTACACTGTACAGTCCCCTTTATTACAAATGACTTTATACACATTATCTCTGTGTTCTTGGGGTTTTGGGCTGTTTCATCCCTGTTTTCCCAGCGTTCGTTACCTCAGTTTCCATGGTGATTTCCCAGCGATGTGTTTCTATTTCGGCTCTGGCTGACAGCCCTCTTGCTGTGCTTTCCTCCTTTTCTTGTTATGGTTTTTGAAGTATACACAGACCACAGAAAGATAGACCAAGGTCCAGAGAAGGGTGGTGAGGGAGGCAGGGTCTGATTTCTCAGGGGGTAAAAATCCCCCCAAGTAATGAACGTTCATGGATTGGAGTCCACCTGAAGAAGTCCTGGTCTTTGAGAGTCCTGCCGAGATGCTCCCATGAAGAATAATTTTCTTTCTCAAAGTCCCTAGCCACGTCTGATCCACATATAACATGTCTGCATTATTTGGGGTCAGCTCTACTCCAGGAGACTGGACCATGACTGGGGTTTTGCACAGTTCTGCCCACAGAGTCCACTCCAGATTCTGGCAAAGCATAGGGGCTCACGGAAAATGGAACCCGTATGGCAGGCGTTTTATCTGATTAGGGCAGATCTGTAATGCGGTCTTTTCTATAAACAATGCAAGGCAGTGCACAACGTTCTACTCACAGTAATCTCAAATCATTCCTCAAACAGCCCTACTTAGGTATTGCTAATTTATTTTAGAGTTGAGGAAGCTGAGGCTCACGGAGATAAGTAACTTGCCCAAGATCACACACTGCTGAGAGTAAGAACTGTGATTAGAATCCAGGCTCAGCTGAACCTAAATGTTTACGCAACAGCACACAACTTTTGTAGTAATAATTTTATCGAGGCAACAACTTTTTTATTGCCTTTAAGGTTTTGGGGTACATGTGAAGAACATGCAAGATTGTTGCATAGGTACACACGTGGCAGTGTGATTTGCTGCCTTCCTCCCCGTCACCTATATCTGGCATTTCTCCCCATGTTTTACATTTAATTTTTTTTTCAAGAAAACAATTTTATTGGGAGGGGTCCCAGTTTGTCTTAGGCAGAAATCGATAGCTGTTTCACTAGGACAAGTTTTTGAAAGAGATGTATCCAAAGGTCATTAAAACCGCATTGCTCACCAGATCATCTTTTCCAGCTTTGTTTTTCTTTATTAGGAATTGAATCATTAAGAATCACAACTTGCCTCAGGCAGCTAAAAGTTATTTGCTGTAAAGAGCAGCAGAGGCTTTTCAGGTCAGTTTTATGGCAACAAGAAATATCAGGTAATAGAGCAGTCAGAGCAACCTGTTAGATTACCTGCTGTCCATGGTAGAACACAGCCAGAAGGAACATGGCCATCATCAGCAGCGAGGCCTCCTTGGTCCCCAGGAAATCTCTGTGGGAAGAAGAAAGGCACTAATGACCATGGGGGGAACTTCAAGGAGACCCATGAGAAAACCGAGGTTCAGAAAGGAGTGGTATAAAAAGAAAAACCACACATCTTTTTAGCACCTATTATGTGATAGTGGCTGCTCTAAGGTTTGCACATTGGCTAATTCAGAAATCAGTTGACCGAGGGTATGAGGTGACCCAGAACACAGACGGTGAAAGAGATTCTAGAGTCTAGCATCTAGATGGTACACTCGCATTAGTAATGTCTTCTACGGGCAGAACACGTTTTACAGATTTTAAATAGCCTTTATACTTTCCTATCACAAAATCCAGCTGAAGGCGAGCATCTTTCCTCCCCACGTTTTTAGATATTATTCTGTTTAAGAGACCAGGATGTAATGTTTGCTGTGGGGCAATCTTAATCCTAGGTGCTCTCATGCTTAAATCCATATATTAATTCCATGAGTTGAACACTTTTAATTCTTATATCAGTTTTCTTCCTTATATCAGTTCTATAAGTTGGGGACTATTGTTACCCCAATTTAAATTCTTATATCTTTTGATAAAGCCTTTGTTTCTTTTGTGCCCTTTCTTCTGGGAGTAAACCCCAGCTCTCAATGCGCAGTTTTTGTGGGGGCACGGGCTGGGGTGCTTCTGTCCTGAGCTGTCCTGGGCTCTCTAGGAGACCACACAGAAAGGCAGCTGATGACGGTCAGTGGAAGCGTACACTTAAACACTGATGTGACTTTCATGCTCCAGAGGAATTCAGAAGGCTGCCAGGGAAGCTGCCACTTGATTCAGAATGCTTTTTTTTTTTTTTCCATTTTGGCCTGATGTGAGGATTTCCTCAGGACAAGCTGGGCAGAGGCAAAGGGTGGGTGGAAGCAACGTTGGACTTGGAAATAAACTGTCCCCTTGATGGCTTTCACTGGCTGATGAAGACCCTAAATGAAGATGTTAAAGTACAACCATCTCCATGGATGTCAGGACTTGCCTTACATCCCCTGGTGCCCCATTTCCCCCAGGTTTCTCTGTCTCAGGTAATGCCCCTTCATCTATTCACCCAGGTGCTTGAGCCAAAAGCCAAAACAAAACCAGGAGTCAGTTCTCATCACGCCAGTCCCATTCAACCTGTAGCTAAATCCTGCACTCTCTACCACCAAAATACATCCCCAGTCCATCTGCTTCTCCCCATGTCCCCCTCCACCACCAGAGTACAGCCACTGTGATCTCCAACAGCCTCCCAACATTACCGTCTCCAGTTTATTTTGTACGTGGTTGCCAGAAAATATTTTACTAAAACCAGATCATGCTACTCCCTTGTTTAACCCCCTCCCAACCACAAGTACCGATGTACTTGGAACTCACTCAGAAGTACCTGTGGTGTGGCTTAGGGATACAATGGGGCCATCACAGACTAGATGCAGTGTCTAGAGGGAGAAGTAGAATATGTAGCAAGGTACTATACCAGGGCAAACTCAAGCTTTCCCTTTTCTGTTCTTGCTGGAGACCAGCAGGAACATCCCAGGGCTTGGGAAAATGGGGATTGAAGCCAGCTGCTAAGACAGGCTTTTCATCTAGCTTTATGCTACAAGAACTTCCTAGCTTATACTGGGCCAGGCAAACTTCTCAGGATAGGACAGGGACTTAGGAGTGGAAATGCAGGTTTTTAGGGAGGTATTATGCATATGAGGATTAAGAGAACCAAATAACTCTGTGAGCTGGGACAAGAGTCAAATCTGTGAATATCTTGGAGAAAAGATGCTAACAATAGATGATAATAATTATTGTGCTTCTATAGCCCCAGAGAAGCACATAATTATTGAGCATCTACTGTGTGCCTGGCATAGTATTCTGGGATATAGAGATGAAGAAGGTACATTGTCTTTGTCCTCAAAACATTAAGAGAAATAATCAAATACACAGATTATTTTTTAATATGATACACTCCATGGAAAGGATACATTCTTGTTGCCATAGGAATACATGGGAAGAGAAAGCAACCCAGGCTGGGTTTTCAGGGAAGGCTGAAGAGCTGAATCCTAAAAGAGGATAAGACTTCACAAGGAAAAGGTGGGATGGATTCTCTAGGTACAGGGTATCTATTTTGCTTAGCTAGTTGGTTTATAGGTCTCTAGTATGGGGATTAAAAAGTAAATGTCATATATCATGTTCGAAGCCACATGTAGACTCAGGAGAGTGATGACAGAGCTGTCCACTGTGAGTGCTGAAGTGAAGAGGGCTGGACTATGAGCCACACGTTGTCACCCTGAATTTTAGGGCTGAGGAGCCATCAATTCCACCCATCTATCTATCTATCCATCTATCCATCCTTCCTTCCATCCTTTGTTCCATCCTTCCAGCCATCCACAGTCACCATCAGGCTTATTTTGAGGACACAGGCAAATTCTAGTACCATCATTTTATTCTTTCATGTCACTTAATTCTCTAGCCCCTGAAGTTTGTGGAACACTGAAAAAAGATTAAAGACATGAGCTTTAGACTCATGAAGATCCGGGTTCCAATATTAGCTTTTCTACTGACCAGTTATTTGATCTTGGAAAAGTCATTTGACATCTCTGAGCCTCAGTTGAATGTATCTAATAGTGTTTAGCTCTATAATTGTGAGGATTAAATGAGTAAATCATGGTAATGTACTTGACACAGTGCCTGGCACACACTTTCCCCTTGCCACCCTGTGAAGCACCTGGCACATAATCTTGCTGATGGTGGTGGAGCTTTAAGAAGTCACTTGTTCACATTGCTTAGTTTGAATGTGCATGTCCTCAGCTCAGCTCCCCCTCCTTACTTCTTCCCAACCCCCTGCTCTGCCTGTCATTTTGGACATACTTTTCTTTGCCAGACAGAAGACTTTTTTAAGCCAAGAAATTTATCATTTGAAACACATTTTTAAGAGAAAACACAAATACCTCTTGAATTATTTTGAAAGCAGTGATTGACCAAAAATAGAAAGATGACTAGACAAAACTCAGAATAAAAGAAAATTATGAACCATCTTTGAGTCATTCCATATATTTCATATGGGAAAAAATAGCCTAAGCAGAGACTGCGGAATATGCACAGTAAGTCAGCCAGGCTGAGGAGCATCCCAAAAGAATTGTGGTTTGAAATTAGAAAGTTTTTTTTTTTGGTAGTTTCAATGATTTCTTAAAGAACTTCCAAAGAGAGCCAGTGGCTGAAATCCGTACTGTATTATATGTGTTGCTCGATATTGGTCATCAGGGACTTAAAATCAAGAACGTTTTGAACTAATTTATTTGTATTAATAAAATCACTGAGTTAATACTACCAGCTCTTTATGCTAACAGAAAGGAACATTCTTAAGTGAAAACTCATGTAGCATAATGTAATTTTCAGAGCAATAACAATCTTTAGAGGTCCTCTTATCTGATGTATCATAAAAATTAATATTTAATTTGAGTTTTATTCATTACAGAAATATTTAAGCTAATTATAGTGAATTTGGAAACTAATGCAAATGCACAAATAACAAAATAAAAATTGTCCTTAAGCCTACCACACAGGGAAGACAATGGTTGAAGTTTTGGAGTCAACTAAATGTCATTTCCTTTTACCTCATGCAAAAAAGTATGTTTACAAATTTAGAATTGCACAGCTCTCATATTGCTCTGTAAGCTACCTCAGCTTTAGTAAAAATTATGAAAATAATTTCAAGTAATTAAGTACCTTACAATGTACACTTGGAAATTTTATTCTATTCCATATTATGTGTACCACAGATAATGCAATATCCCTTGAAGCCTTTTATTTTACAGGGAGGAGGCCGAGGTCCACAGAGGTGTAGTCGTTTTGCCAAGGCCACACAGCCCTTTTGTTTCGGAGCCAGGATGAGAACTCATATCTTAGGCACCAAATTCAGCATGTTCAGGACATCGATCCCACATTTTTAGTTTAGTTATTAGTTCCCACTTGCTTCTGTGACACCCACAATAAGCCATTCAGCTTGAATTTATGTTTTATTCTGTTGTCATAATGACTGTACTTGTTAAGTGCTAATTTTATGCCATACTCTAATAACCACTTTACATATTCTGCCTACTTTAATTATCATATCAACAGTCAAGATGCTATTATCTTCATTCTAGAAAAAACCCCAAGACTCAGATGTTAAATAAGGTAACTTAACTAGCTAGTGAACGGTGAAGACCAGCTATCAGTACAGATCTGAGTGATATTTTTCAGTAGGTACAATGCCCTCTTCTATGTACCTACTTAGAATTGTTTGCCCTTAAGCTCCTAAAGGATGAAAAACAATGCCTTATTAATCCATGAATCTGCAGGGCCGAGTAAAAGCCCACAGAAAACAATGTAATGTGTTTTGATGGATACATGGATGCATTCATGAAGGTCATGTGATGTTGGACAAATGCTGTTCAGTTTTGACCCACACGTGGATTATTTCCTGGTTGTTCATTCCTCCTAACAGCCCCCCTCTTTCATGTGGACTAATGCAGTAGCTAAACTGGTTCCATAATATATGGCCCACTATAAAATGAAAATACAGGGGCTTCTTGAAATTTTAATTTTTTAAAGAGAATTTCAAGATGGTGAAAGGAGAGCATTAAACAAAGCAAGGCCCTTCTGAGTGCAGGGCCCTATGTGAATGCACAAGCCACATGTGGATGAAGCTGGCTATTGCAGTTCCCTCCCAAACAGTCTTTCTGCGTCCATTCTTGTCCCCTTCTAGTCCTTCAGTTGTAGCAGACAATGTTCTTTTGAAATATCCCAACTTATCGTTGGTTAAAATCCTTTACTGCATCCCCAAACTTTCTTGATTTTTTTACATTTTGTTTTTAATTGAAATGTAATAATTGTACATATTTATGGGGCACAGAGTGATATTTCTTTTTCTTTTTCTTTTTTTAAAGATGGAGTCTTGCTCTGCCATCCAGGCTGGAGTACAGTGGCACCATCTTGGCTCACTGCAACCTCTGCCTCCTGGGTTCAAGCAGTTCTCCTGCTTCAGCCTCCTAAGTAGCTGGGATTACAGGTGTGTGTCACCATGCCCAGCTAATTTTTGTATTTTTAGTAGAGACGGGGTTTCACCATGTTGGTCAGGCTGTTCTTGAACTCCTGACCTCGTGATCCACCTGCCTCAACCTCCCAAAGTGCTGGGATTATAGGTGTGAGTCACCATACCAGGTAGAGGGATATTTCAATACATGTATACTATGTGTAATGATCAAAGCAGGTTAATAGCATATTCACTATTTCAACTATTTATCATTTCTTTGTGTTGTGAATATGCAAAATCCTCTCTTCCAACTATTTAAAAACATTCAATAAATTATTGTCCATTATAGTCACCTTGCAATGCTGTAGCACACTAAACTTTCCTCTCATCTAGTTGGATTTTGTTATCTATTAACCCACTCCTCTCTGTAGGAAGGACTGATGTGTTATGTAACACTGAAATATTGCAGGTATCTGTTTTCATGATTGGGTAGAAGGAGCTGCATCACTTATCTTAATTGTACTTTTGTGGCACTGAGTTTGGAAATGTAGCATTTGCCTTGAAAGGCTGAAGATGATGAATGGGAGTATTCCCAAGTTCAAGTGTACTGTGCCCTATGATTTGTATTCATGTTTTGTATTGTGTAACTGAGACCGATGAGGTGCGCTTGGCCCAAGTGGAGTGTTTCCATCATAAACCTGGAAAAGTTCCTGTTTTAGGGAAGGTCCTGGAAAAGATCAGTTCTGCTTTTAAAAAGTCTAATGTGTCTTTATGCAGACATTCTTTTCTGCAACAGTATGGTCACTGATGTGCACTTGAGGATATAAATTGTGAATCATCCTTAACAATGTGGCTAACCTCTTTGCTCTGTCCTGCCTATACTAACCTGATTTTTAGTTTTTAATTGAGCAGACTTATTGACTTACCCTGGTGTGGTCTGTGCCAGTGCTTTCTGTCTCTCTGCCTCATAATTGATCAGTCAGCATAGTGGCCATGCAGGAAGTCATCCCGAGACATTAAAGAGACTCAGCTACATGGACGGAAGTTATCCTGGAGGAACATTCCCCAGCATCTTTCAGCCACAGTTCTGGCCATGGCAACAACGTTGGGGACCTCTGAGGGTTATTTTCACTTTGATAAATATTCTCGTATAAACGTGAGAGAAGAACTAGAAGTGGTTCAGTGAAAAATACATTGAACATGATTGCCATAAAGACTAGCATTCCAGAGCTGGCTTTATCATTTGCTAGTAGTTCATAGTTTCCCTATAATTAAAAAGAGACCGACTCTTCCTACTTCTAAAAAGAGGAAGATGGCACTCACATCAAAGGGTTATCAAGATGTTTAAATGAGATTATAAATTAGAAAGGGACATGTGAACTATTTAGTATTGTGTATATATGAGAGGAAATTTCTGTAAGCCTACTACCATCAGTCTTGACAATTCTGCTTGTTTATGAAGATTGTGTGGACTGGACCAATGAACCTTTCCAATGTAAGAAACGAATGAGGATTAAACCAATAACCACTTAGGTCAGAAAAATTCTTTTCCCTGCCGTACGGTTTCTAAATTCTGCCAGTGTCAATTTTCTTTAATTCCCTCCAAATGCTTTTAGAAAGTGTTTTTTTTCCTATATATTATCTATTCTCAGTCATTTTCATTTGTGAGAGCCTCATCTGGTAATACGTTTTATGTCTGAAACACCTTCAACATCTAACTAACACTACTGGTAGAGTCTTGCAAGGATTCTTTTGGTAACCATGGCTTCTCTGTAGCCTGGAGAACTCTGAGAATCCCTACTCATGCTATTAAGCTTCCAAATACAAGAAAGTGGAAAGAGGAGTGTCATGAAATGAAGCTGTGGGTGTGGGTGTGGTGGGATGGGGTGGAGGCAGCTAGACACCAAAACATAAGGCAGAGGTGGTATCCGCTGCTTCTATAAGCACCTTCCTTGTAACAACAGGTGCACTGTAGTTCTTAAGAGATTCTTTTTGAATTAAAATATATGTTCTTGATGTTCTTCTGGAAGCAGAGTAGTATGGATACTGTTGATATAGAAGTCAAGAGGAATTATTTAGGTAGATGGTGAGGGTATGAAAGTCCTAATTAAGGTTTTCCTTTTAATGAAAAGCAGCCCCAAGTTATTGTCCTTTCTAACAAGGGCAGCCTGTAAAATCCAGCTGCAGACACAGATGCCGGCAACTTGTGTCAATCATGTTCAAGATGGTGGCTCCATCTTCCCATCTCTTTGTCATCCACATGTACAGTAAGAAGCAGACAAGATGGCGCTGGTCAAATGGAAAGCCCATTTGCATAATAAGATTAGGGTGGGGTGGCCAGCCTTCCCTATGCTCTATGTAAACATCATACCTGACCCCTAAAGGGTCATTCTATATCTAGGCAAGTACATCACACTTGTGGGAATTGCTATATTAATCTATTTGCAGTGAGACAGTATACTGTACCGCCTTCTAACTGGAATATCAGACAGATTTTTCATTGCTGTAGTATTTTGATTAATTATTATCCTTATAGAACGGATAATAGTTACCAACAAAAAGGAAACATGAAAGTTTTACTATCACTGAGTCTGCCAGAACTTCTTATTGGGTTTGGTAATACATCATACCCTGGCTGTGCAAAGAAGGTTATAAGGAAATAGCTTTTATGTAAGAAAGGGTCTTGTAAGATAAATACTTGTCCTAAAAAGAATAGTTGGTTGTTTAAAAAGAAGGAGGTTTAGGACAAGTTGGAATGTTTAAGCACGTCTTGGTAGTCTGTGGTAGTCAAGAAAGGATTAATAATTGCAGGGAAGATTTAGCCAAGGTTAACATCCAAGTCAGTCTAGCCACCCAAATCCAAAGTCATTTATCCTAAAAGGACTGTTACTTCTATATTAATATTTCAGCAACATCTGGTGGAGGGAAACCAGTGTTACAAGCCATTGGAATGGTGACAGCAGTCAAACTCCAAATGGTGCTGCAGACAGAACCACGTACGAGCATCTCTTTCTTCCAAGGACCCTTGCATTGACCTCAGGAGGAACCCTAGCTGATGTTCTTCACACAACACCCCTTTTCAACAGGAAGTAGCCAGAAAGAGTAATCACCCAATAAATCACCAGTAAAAACCCACAACAGTGGTGAGGGTTACCAATCCAGAGAGGGGAATGATGCAGGAGTTAAGAAGAAATACTTAGGCAGATAGTGAGGGTATGGAAGTCTTCAGTAAGCCTTTTCTTTTAATGAAAAGCAGCCCCAAATCATTTTCCCTTCTAATAAAGCAATGCCTGTAAAATCAAGCTGCAGACATAGATGCTGATGTTGTTGCAATCACGTTCAAGATGGTGGCTCCATCTTCCCTTTTCTTTGTCAGCCATGTGGACAGCGAGGAGCAGAGAAGATGCTGCCAGTCAACTGGAAATCCCATTTGCTTAATAAGATGGGGGCAGCATTCCCCACATGCTATGTAAATGTCATACCTGATTGAATCAATCTGTGAGTCCTTTGTAAATAAGACACTGTCTCCTCAACCTGACTACAAAATCTGGTACATCTGCCGCTGGCCACTTTTTTTTCCTCAGAAGCCCCCTCTTTCTAGATAGAGATAGAGCTGTTTTTCTTTCTCTTTCTTTTGCCTGTTAAACCTCCGCTCCTAAATTTTCATGTGTGTCCATGTCCTAAATTTTCCTGGAATCAGACAATGAACCCTGGATGTCTACCCCAGACAATGTAGCCACTTCACTGTCATTTTTACTTCCAAATTTTAGACTGAAAAGAGGGTAGATTTGTGAGGGAGATTCCCTCCCAGGACATCACATACAAGGTGGGTTAGTTAATGGTAGAACCAGCAAAACTGATGCTCTTAGTAAGTGTATTTTGTTGCCTCCTTAAATTAACAATATGCCCACTGAAGAGTAGAAACAAAAGCCAGAACGTGATTCTACATTTTATAACCTGAATTATAATGCATTAATGCAATACAGTATTTTTCCTATGTTTTAAGAGGTCAGCAAGGCATGGGTAGTGGGGAAGTAATATCTTCTGAAGACCCATTAAACTACATATCTAATAAAGATCTTGAGAGAACGAAAACACTAAATGCTTTGGAATAAGCCAGAAGGCTTGGACAAATAGAGAAAAAAACACATTAAATGTGAAGTATGAGACAAATCCAAAAGCAAATTGTGCCTGTAGGTTGAGGAGCACATATTATAATGACAATAGTGAGAAAAAAATCATAAGATTTGTGAATGATAGTTGGCTTACTGTGAATCGATGATGTAACATGATTTCAAATGAGTTCATTCTTTCAGTCACTCATTCATTTAATATTTCATTCTGCAAATATTTAATTGGACACTGCCAAATAATTCTAAGTGCTGACTATATGAACATGAATAATGGTCCTTGCCTTCAAAGGTTCCTCTCTTAACAAGAGAGGAAGACATGAAAATTAATTACTTTAATACAGTGAGGTAAATGCAATAACAAAAGCTTATGTACACAGATTAGAAAATGAGGAATGGTCAAAGACGGTTTTGCCAAGGAGAGTGTCCCTGAATCTCCTGTTTTGGACTGGGCATCGTGAACTGAGGCAGGGGGTTGTTGTGGAGCAGGGAGTTTGATGAGCAGAGTGGGAGATGATAGTGTGCAGTATTCAGGACCATCTCAATGAAGATGCAGCCAGGTTGTTGTGTCCAGGGTTCTCTGCAATACCTTTTATATTTTCTCTGTTTTCCCCAGATACCTAATGTATAGGAACAATCAGCAAAACTATTCTTGAATTAATGTGAGCTCCTAAAGTGTTGGTTAAATCCAAACAGCATGAGTAGCCTGCAACTGCGAACTCAATACTGAGTGACTATTGACCTATAGATTTATAAGACAGCTGAGATGGAAGGCTGACTGAGTTCTTTCTTTTTTTATTAATTTAATTCCATTGATAGCAAAGAGTAAGACAATAGAAGACAAGCCAATGATTGTTCTCAAGTCAGAAAAAGCTGAAAAAAGGCACTTGATCACCAGCAGCGATGAACTTGGGGTTATATTTACTTTCATGCTCAATTTGACTATGAACTTTTCCTGAAGATCTTCAAACAGAATCCAGAACTAAACTCCTCTCCTAAAAAGGAGGGAGGGAAAAGGAGCAAACATATATTGAGTACGTGCCATGTGCCAGACAAATAACCTCACAGCAGCCCTGGGCAGGGCTGGAAAATAAATTGTCTCCTGTAAAATTCACGTGAATTTGCGTATGCAACAGAGTCTGTATTTGAAGCCAAAGCCCCGGCTTATTCCACTAATGCTGTGTCTGCCTTTAATTCAATAATTTATAGATGGTTTTACTTTTATTTTTACTCTAAAGATGGCTTATTTTGTTCATACATCTCTTTGCCTTTTTTTTTTTTTTTTTTTTTTTTTTTGAGACAGAGTTTCGCTCTTGTTACCCAGGCTGGAGTGCAATGGTGCAATCTCGGCTCACCGCAACCTCCGCCTCCTGGGTTCAGGCAATTCTCCTGCCTCAGCCTCCTGAGTAGCTGGGATTACAGGCACACGCCACCATGCCCAGCTAATTTTTTGTATCTTTAGTAGAGACGGGGTTTCACCATGTTGACCAGGATGGTCTCGATCTCTTGACCTCGTGATCCACCCGCCTTGGCCTCCCAAAGTGCTGGGATTACAGGTTTGAGCCACTGCGCCGGCTCTTTGCCTTCTTTTGTGTTCACTTTGCCTGGCTGTAATACGTCCTTTGCCACTAACCATCTCACCTAATTTGAAAATGTTTTGAGTTTCTTTGCTTGGAATATGGTGGAACATTATTCAGCATAATTTAAAAGAGGCGCACACTTCAAAAGTGGACTTTGGAGTCAGAAAGACCCAAGTTTGAATACAGACCTGTTATTTACTGGCTGTGTGAACCTGGGTAACTGCTAACCTCTCTTAGCCTACGTTCTTCAGAATGTTACTCTGAAGATTAAAGCACATGAAATTCTGGATACACATGTAATTCAGACATTAGTATCTAAAGTTTATAAAGAACTCATATCCTGGCTATGGTGAGAAATGCTGCAATAAACATGAGGAGCAATCTGAAAGTATTTATCAAGGGATGAAGGGATAAAGAGAATATGGCATATGAACACAATGGAATTCTATTTGGCGTTAAAACAGAAGGACACCCTGCCACTTACTGCCACGTGAATGAACCTGGATGACATTATGTTAATGAAATAAGCCAGCCTGGAACCTGGATCTGGGACTTCCAAGCCTCCATAACTGAAAGAAATAAAGATTTGGTATTTATACTGGGCTGTGACAATTCAGGTATTGGTGGCCTGAGTTGACTAATATGGACAGATGATATACCACTTTACCTATGAGAAAATTGAGCACAGGGTCACTATTGGTAGGTAGGTCTCATTGACGAAAGTACATGTTATCACTTTATATGTGGAATCTAAGAATTTTGAACTCATAGAAGCAGATAGTAGAATTATGGTTACCCAAGGCTTGAGGTGTATGTGTGTGTGACATGAAATTGAGGAGATTTTAGTTAAAGAACACAGAATTTTAGTTAGGAGAAATAAACTCAAGAGATCTATTGTAGAATACGACAACTATAGTTAATAGTAACGTATTGTATACTTGAAAATTGCTAAGAGAGATCTTATGTGCTATCACCATGTACACAGAAAGAATGTGAAGTAATGCATGTTAATTAGCTTGATGTAGCCATTCTACCACATACACATAGATCAAAAAGTCATGTTGTATACCATAAATGTATACAATTATAAACAAAAATGACTCTTACAAATTCATCAAGCAAATAATGAACAACCCAATAGAAAACTGAGTAAAGGGTGTGAGCTGGCAGTTCACATAAAATAAAACCCAAATAGTCATTAAACATTAAGATGCACAAGCTTATGCATAATCAGAGAACCACAAATGTAAGCAGTACAATAAAATGCACACACTCAACCAAGCAAGTATTAAAAAAATCTAACAACATAGGTGGGAATGAGAGCAACAGGACCACTGCTTATGGGAAGAAAATCACTTCAGTTGCATTGGAGAGCAATTTGGCAATATTTTAAAAGTGAAAAATGCAGATACCCTTTAATCCAACAAGGGAACTTTTATATCTACACCCCAGGAGATACGGTCAATGATGGTAACTAAAGCATTTTTTATAATAGGGGAAACTGTAACAACCTAAGTGTCTCTATTAATAGATCAAAGGATAAACATATTTTGATATGTTTGTATTATTTCGTATGTACAGACAACTAAAATGATTTATGTCCATTATATCAACCTAGATGGATCTAGAAAGACAATATTGCATCACAACAAAATAGTAAATAGAGTAAATTATAGATACAGACGTAGCTATATGTATATGTATATATGTTGTGTGTGTGTATGTGTGTGTATGTATATTATATATATAACACGGATGGGAAGGATATATATTAAATACATTGTGTGTGTGATACAGACACAGCTATATGTATATGTATATACATTGTGTGTGTGTATATATATTATATATATAACACGGATGGGAAGGATATATATTAAATACATTAGAAGTTGGATTTGAGGAGACAGGAGAATACTAGAAAGCAATTTCAACATCTGAAACACGTTATCCTTTTAAAGATGCATAAGAAAATATGACTAATTGTTAGCATTGTCAACTTCCAGGGTTGGTTTGTGGACATTCATATTGTTAGTTCTGGGCACATTTTCTTACCCTTCTTGGATTATCTTGGCTTTATCTTTTCCTTGGACTCTTGGCCACTTATTCTGGCCTCAGCTAGTCCTGTGGGCTTCCAATACCTGAGGCCAATCAGCCTGGACTGGCTCCTGCCATCACTTCTTGTGCGGGGTTTGTTTACCCCACTGGCTGTGAAGGTGCCAAGTGATGTCATAGAAAGTGCATGCAAAAGGGGAACTCTTACCAATGGGAGAGAGAGAGAGAGAAGGAGCCAGCAGACATGTTTTTCTGCCTTCCTCTGTTCTGAGACACCTTTTCCCACCATAGAGACTGCCCAGAGGCATTTCCAATGGCTGTGCGAGAAGATTTTCCAAGGCGCTAGTTGAATCTCTTCACAGCCCATGTTGCTAGCAAAATGTAGCGGTAGCTTGCATTTGCCTCCCATTCTTTTCTTCCTCACTTGTCTTTTCCCTCACTTTCACTGTCCTGGGGTTTCATGAGCCTTGTCTTGGGCTTTTTCTCTCTAAGGAGTCTAGGCTAAAAGATTCTTTTTTGGACTTTTGTATATTTCAACGATAATACATTTGTCCCTTGCTATCAGCCCTGTGATCCCAAAATCCATGCATGCTTAAGTCCCCTGTATAAAATGGCATAATATTTTTATAGGTTATATACACGCCCTCCCCTACACTTTAAATCATCCTTGGATTACTTATAAACCTAATGTGATGTAAATGCTATGTCAATAGTTGTTATACTGTACTGTTTTTATTTGTAATATTTTTAGTTTTTAAAAATATTTCCAGTCTGAAGTTGGTTGAATCCACAATGCAGATGGTGTGGATATTGAAGACCAACTGTATGATGCAAAGAGAGAGCATGAGGGCTTGATACACAGCAGCTGCTATTAATATTGCTACAGTCAAATTATAAACAGATCCTAAAGGTGTTAGAGCCACTAAATTTGAAGAAATCATAAATTATTAGATTTGGAGGAGACCTGAGTTATTATGTAGTACAAACTTTGATTAATTAATTAGTCCGTAATTCATATAAATGATACCACTGATTTTTGCTTAGACTTGTAAACTAGAGAATGCTGGATTTGAGATGTAAGTCAATATCTAATCAGTCCTTAAGTTTCAATAATGCGACCTGCGTCCTTTTCCCAATGATTCCACTTCCCACAGAAAGTTGAGTACTCTCTGAACTCACTATGGTGGGCACTTACTCTCCACTGTGGTTGAGGTTGTCGTAACGCAGAAAGAGGCCTGCATAGACGGTCTCGGTAAGCAGGGCATAGATGGCGATCATGATCAGCAGCACTGCCAGCTTCAGGACCGAGTTCAGCCGGAGGAAAACGGCACAGGTCACCATGGCCAACACCCCAGTGAAGACAGAGTACTGGAAACGGAGAATGCAGGTGGTCAGATTCAATGGGGGCAGCAGTTCCCTCCCCTGACCATGGATGTCAGTAGATCTTACACACATTTGCAGAAAGTTTCCATTTGGAGGTCTCCAGGCCTCTTGAAATTTAACAGGCCCCAATCAAACTCTTCATTTGCCTAATGCCAAGCCCTACTTCTGTGAATGGCATCACTATTCACAGCATTTCCTAAGCTAATAACCTTGGTTTCATCTTCGTTGCCTCCTCCTTTTCCACTCAGGCCATCCGAAGTTGGTAGATTCTACATTTTTTTTTTTTTTTTTTGAGATGGGGCCTCATTCTGTCACCCAGGCTGGAGTGCAGTGGTGCGATCTTGGCTCACTGCAACCTCCTCCTCCTAGGTTCTAGCTATTCTCCCACCTCAGCTTCCCCAGTAGCTGCGATTACAGGCGTGTGCCACCACACCTGGCTAATTTTTCTATTTTTAGTAGAGATGGGGTTTCACCATGTTTGCCAGGCTGGTTTTGAATTCCCAACCTCATATGATCTGCCCACCTTGACCTCCCAAAGTACTGGGATTACAGGCATGAGCCACTGCACCCAACTGATTCTGTTTGAATAAACCTCCCCTCCAGCTAGCCTTCTTCCACACTGTTTCTTAGTTATTGCCAACAGCTCCAGAATAGTTTTCTGGCAGCTCTACCTGCAGTTAGTCCCCAGTCCCCACCCCATACCCATATCATTCTCTACCCAGTATTTTTAAAGCACAGATCTGATCATGCCATCCCTTAATATGAAGTTCTTTCATAGCTCTTCTCTCTCTCAAATTACGTTCTCCTTTCTGAATAGCAAAGCTCACAAGGCCATGATATATCAGATTTCCCTTCCTTTCTAAACCCTTCTCCCATGTCCTAGGGCCCTGTTGTTCGACTCTCATCCATATGACTAGGGCTTTACTCCTCTGGAAAATGTCAGCCCCGATGTTTTTTCCTCTGAGAAGCTTTCCTCAGTATCTCTGGGTCCCTTTGGATCTTGCCTCCTTCCTTCACAGCACCCTGCATAGATCAGCATAACATCTAACACCCCGTATTAGAAGTAACGGCTCAAAATTGCAGATTTGGAATTAGCCAAGAGCTGGAATACTGTGTAGCCTTAGGTGCCAGTCTACTCCACCAGATTCTAGCCTTTTGGGGGATGCTCCCCAGCCTATTTCTTCCCTTAGAGAAGTATCCCAATATATCATTCTGGATGGTGAGTTCAGACACTGATTATTGGGAACAAAAAGAATAAAACTTACATTATCAAAGGCCCATTTTGTGGCAATACTGTGATCTCTATATACATTTTCACTTGTAACATTCAAAATAACTTGTCAAGATAGGAGTCATAGTATCTATTTGATAAGTTAAGAAACTGAGGTTCATGGAGCTTAAGTAAATTGTCCAAGATCTCTTGGCTATAAAGTGGCATCTAGGTCACCAGGGCATAACCAATTCACGTAAATGGGATTCAGAACTGGACTTGATAATTTCTCCAATTCTTTTTGGTCTTGTTATGCATGGCTGTTTGTAACAACTTGTCTTTTCTATTACACAGACAATTTCTATATGGGCAGGGGAGGTGGGTAGGAATTTCCAAAAATATCTGAGTAATTACTGAAGAATTGTCTACAGATTTCTAAGCCCAACTAAGTCATTTATGCATCCTTTTAACAAATATTGACATCGACAAGTGTGGAGAGTGTCCTGACTGAGTTCTCCCTGAGGGCCCCATGCCTTTGTGGTAATGGGGTGGACTTGTAAGTGAAAAAGGCATTTCCTTGCCCTTAGGAGCCTAGTGTCTAGTGTCTCTTTTACTTCTGTCTTTTCCTTTTCCAATAAATCCAATTATGTTCTGGTCCCAAATGGGATGATAGGCTTTCTTCAGCTGTCCTTTAAGATCTTGGGGAATATTTTAGATAATTCATTTTGATGCCTCTGTGTAGGAAGCTGTGTGTGAAGTGACTGGGGACAAGCAGTTCACTCTCCGGAGCTCATTTTCTGCTGCAGGGAAACTCTAAGACCCTCCATTTTGACAAAGGCCAAAGAAAGAGGACAAGATCTGAGGGGTCCTGTTTCATTGTTGCCTGTATCACGGTAAGGGACTGAGCATGGCTTTTTGCAAATTATGAATCATATGTTAGATAAAAAGTTTTTGTTCCACCCTTGGAACAAAAACTTATGTGGTCACAACAGCTAATTTATAAAATGTAATAAGCATTTACTGAGTGCCTGTTACAATCAAGACATGGTGCTAGGCACTGGAAATTTGAAGGAGAGTAAGAGATGGCCCAGGCCTAAAGGAAGTCATGGTCTAAGATGTAAAGCAGACATAAAAACACCAACAGGAATCATAGTATAAAGTGCTGTGCCGTCAATGTGACCAAACGCAATGTGGGTACAGAGGCAGGACAAGGCATTGTGCATTCTGTGGGCGCATCTGAAGAAGGCTGCACAGGGAGATGAGTTTGAACTGAGCCTCGAAGGACAGAGAGGATTTCACACAGTAGAATGTGGAAGGGGAAGGGCATTCTAGGAAGACAGAGCAGCATGAATGCAAAAGTGTAAAGGAACAAGGTGTCAGAAGAATTCATTCCGTAGGTCATATTAGGAAATCATACAACTATTCTTAAGGAGATCCAGTAACACCAGCGGAAGAAAATACTCACTCGAATGTGTTGCCCTCGTCATTTCTGTAACATGGCTGCTGGAGGTATGACGGGCAGATATACATTTATCCGATGTATTGATGGATCTTTCTCTTTTTGTTGCCTCAGTCAATTGTGGCAGTATGCTCTTGCCTTCTCTACTCCATGCCCCATTCTACTGAAAGGATCACTGACTGCCTTGTAGGGTTTAGGTAACTTTTTCCTTTAAAGTATAAAGGTGAACCTTTTGGAGGTGCGATAAACCATGGGCCATCAAACAGAACGGCCCCTGGATAACATCAGAGATATCTCTGCTGTGCTTTTTATGCTTTGAGTGAATACTGGGGGTGAGACCAGGAAGTAGGAGAACAACAGGAAACTACAGAAGTATTACGGCTTTGTGAGAACATTTCTCTTTTGCTGGGTCTGGACCCATAAATTACACGCGTCCTGTAATTTGGGAAGAAACTGGCTCAATGCAATTACTTTTCTATCAAACAACAAGCAACTTTTGCGTTATGTTACTCCAGGAACTTAGAAGGCCCACAGCTCCTCAAGTGTCCCCTGAATGGATCCTGGGTATAAGAGGGTAGGTGCAGTAGGGCGGAGATAAGGGCAGAACCGTGCTGTAAAAAATCCTCTTGTATGGACATCTGTACTTTATTCTGCAGTTCATAAGGAGCCACGGATGGATTTCACATTGGTAATGGATTCATCAGGTCAGTGCTTTAGAAATAAATTGTGGTGGGGAAGAATATATGATGTATTGGGATTAATGGAGAGACGGTGAGGACTTAAAAACAAGGTCGTGGCAGATCTACCTGATAAACTTAGCAAGATATAAAAGGTTGGACAATATTGTCTAGTTTTATGAGGAGGTAAGAAAGAGAGAGGAGTCAGAGATAGCACTAAGATTTCCACTTTGTACTAATCTATTAACTAAGAAATAACTTAGAGAAAAAACGTAGGAAAAAAGCAGTGAGTTCTTTTTTAGGCCTATGAAGCTTTAGTTGTAGAAGGAGTGATTCGGTAAGGATGTTCAGTGAGCAATGACATCTATGAGGCTGAGGTGCGGAAGGTGGATGTGGTCACATTTAGCATCAGTTAGCTGAACTTACAGGGAGGAAGGAACCACTCAAGCAGAACAGAAGTAAAGACCGAAGTTACAGAGACTAACGTTGAGAGAATACCACGTTCGAAGGACTGTGGAAGAAGAGAAATGAGAACGTCGATTCGGAATTTTTAGGGATGTGAGGAGGAGAACTAGGGGACGGTAGTGAAGAAACATGTGCCCGAAGAATAAAGAGCTCTCTGTATAAGAGTTTTCAGAGGAGCATTTAAATGACAACAAAGAATTTCAAAATAATCTTAATCTGGAAAGCAGGCTGTAAAATTGTATATACACTATGATTACAACAATGCAAAATATGTACGCAGACATGACATGGCTTTTGAGTGGATTATTTCCTTTCGTAATGTCCTTTAGATTTATTTTAATGTGCAATATCAAAGGAAGCAGTACGTCGAATGTAGTGTTTTGGGGTAAGTCCTTGTACTCCAGAGAACTCTGTCTCCCATATAGTAACGGGGTTTTCTATTTTTCCCTAGACGTTTAAATGATTAAAAAAAAATTCCAAGATTTGTATGAGAAATGTTAGTGAGCAAAGTTCCCAGCAATGTCTGTTAAAGGAAACATACGAGGTATGCATTATAAGTGCATCACCTTTGCCTTAGGAAAGGATATAATGACAGATCAGTTTTTACCGGTAAAAAAATTGGCTAGAAAAAAGAAGTCAAAAGTACTTCAGTAGGTAAAACAAAATGTAGACAGGAGAAGACAAAAAACCCTACAGATGTGGTGTTGCAAAACAGACCAGATTCATTTTACATTAGATGAACTCCAGGTTAGATGGATGACGGGACAAGCTGGGTTGGGGATGCCTGTAAATCAAGGATTAAGTTGGTGAAAAGTGGATAATTAAATCTAAATATTTATTGGGCACATATTCTGTGAATGACTTTGAATGACTTTATGCATTTCATCTCATTTAATTATTTAAATGGCCCAAGGACAGGTATTATTCTTGTGTCCACTTTACAGAAGAGATGAAGTGTATAAACACTTTCCTTCTTCTGAATACACAAGATTTTCTTCTCTCAGATAGATATTCTGGCTTGAGAAATCAATTTCTTCAAAGTCTGTACTAAAAAAATTGGAATCACGTGATATGACCAGGTGTTAAGGGTAGCAACATCTGATTATGTTTCCATGAAACAAGCACTGTACAAACTAAAACATGCTTTATTCCACAACTGTTGACTGAGAACCTACTATGCACCAAAATTGTGCCAGGCTAGAAGGACATTGTCAACGCACCGTAAATTGCCTTGGCAATATATGCACAATTCACTCTTAGAAGAGGAGGCCGGGCACGGTGGCTCAAGCCTGTAATCCCAGCACTTTGGGAGGCCGAGGCGGGTGGATCACAAGGTCAAAAGATCGAGACCATCCTGGTCAACATGACCCCGTCTCTACTAAAAAAAAAAAAATACAAAAAATTAGCTGGGCATGGTGGCGCGTGCCTGTAATCCCAGCTACTCAGGAGGCTGAGGCAGGAGAATTGCCTGAACCCAGGAGGTGGAGGTTGCGGTGAGCCGAGATCGCGCCATTGCACTCCAGCCTGGGTAACAAGAGTGAAACTCCATCTCAAAAAGAAAAAAAAAGAAAAAGAAGAGGAGGAAGAAGAACTATCGTACATAATGATAACTGGTGAGGGAATTGAGCATCTACCCCCATAAGTAAGACAAACTGGACTCCCTGCAGCTATTTGGTTGCTGCCAAAATCACATAACTTGTGGGACGAGAAAGAAAGAAACAGACAATTTTCAAAAGTCACTATGCTTTAAAGAAATCATCCGGACTTATTGCTTTAAACAAAACCTGATTCTTAGCAATTGTAGCTCTTCACAGTGAATTGTGTCCAGGCAAAAGACAGAGGCTGCTCTGCTTCTTCTGAGACCAGCCTGGACTCTCCAGAAAGTCGAGCAAGGAGGGTATCATAACCCTGAGGACCACCATAAGGTGCTGGGAAGGCCGGTCTGACTCTCCAGGGTGTTCACTGGGTTGTGTTAAGTAGGGAAAAGAAATTTTGTATGTGGTTGGTGCTCTGGTACACACTGAATGGTCCTTTTGTTCATTCAAGATGCTTGTATTTTTGAAAAATCTTCTGTTATTCATATCTTTGTCTTGTACTATGCAATATGTTCCCCCACCCATTTTATGATTTTGTCCTTATTATGGGTTGAGTAATTTGGTTATGATGTGCCTTTGTGTGCCTGTGCGTGTGTTCATATTGAGGTTTTTGGACCTGTGGATGTATGGTTTTCATCAAATGTGGAAAATTTCATGCCACTGTTTCTTTAAATAGGTTTTCAATCTCCTTGACTTTCTCTTAGTCTTTCTTTTGGGTTAGGAGCCAGGACTCCAAGACTCCAATTATACATATATTATGCTGCTTTAAGTTGTCCTCAATAATGCTTTTATTTAAAAAAATGTTTGTATTTTATTTTGGATGCTTTATAATGTTATCAGTTTCACCATTTTTTTCTTCTGCACAGTCTAATTTTATCTATCATGAATACAGTTATAATAATTATTTGTTTGGCTGGATGCAGTGGCTCATACCTATAATCCTAGCAGTTTGGGAGGCCCAGGCAGGTGGGTCACTTGTGGCCAGGAGTTTGAGACCAGCCTGGCCAACATGACAAAACACCATCTATACTAAAAATACAATAACAACAACAATAACAGCAATAAAACTTAGCTCAGCATGTTAGCACATGCCTATAGTCTCAGCTACTTGGGAGGCTGAGGCAGGAGAATTGCTTGAACCTGGGAAGTGGAGGTTGTAGTGAACCAAGATTGCACCATTGCACCCCCAGCCTGAGCAAAAGAGTGAGGCTGTGTCTCAAAAAATGCTGATGTGAACATAGACAGTCAAATCTGAGTTGGTCTCCTTTGGTTAATTTTTCCCTTGTTATCAGTCATATTTTCCTCCTCCTGATTGGGTGCCAGACATTGTGTATTTACCTTGCTAAATCCTAGATATTTTTGTATTCCTATATGTATTCTTGAAATTTATTCTAGGACACATTAAATTATTTTAAAAGGTTTGATCTCTTTGGATCTAACTTTTACAATTTAAAAGGAGGAATCAGAGCAGCACGTGATATAGGAACAATTATTTTACTCTACTCAAGTGAGAATTTTCTGAATACTCCAACCTAGTGCCCCAAGAATCTTTTTCAGTCTGGCTGGTGGGAACAAATTTTTTTTCTAGTTTTATGTGAATTCCAGGCACTGATCCTTTGAGATGGTTCTTTTCCTGTATCAGTTTCCTCACACAAATGTACTGATTGAACCCTTGTCAGATCTCTAGGTGTGTCTCTCTATGCAACTCTCTAGAGTAGTATGTTCTGCAGGCTCTAGCCACCTTGGTCTCCCGGGACTCTTGGCTTAGTATTCTCAAATCAGGGAGTCCACCTTGGTTTCCTCTTCCTGAGACATAGTCTAAAAACTCCTAAAGCAGTGATAAGCTCAGGCAATCAGTTACTTCCTGTCTTTCCGGATTATTGTCCTTCATTGATTGATACCCAGTGTCTTGAAAACTATTGTTTTATTTATTTTGTTTGTTTTTAGTTATTTCAGATGCTTGTTCCTGTTAGTCTATTGGAAGTATGCTTCCTTTCTCTTTAAATATTTTAAACTGTAGATTGAGGTCCCTGTGCTCTGCTGGGCCTTTGGTCAATCTTGAACAGCTACACAATATTATCTTCTCTCTTTCAGTCCATAAGGACGGACTGTTGAGTACAAAGTGACACCATAAGGGTGTGTGAGATGGCAGGAAGGAGAGTGACCTAAAGGAGTTGGGCCTGCCAAACCACACTATGGAAAAAGGGAGGCTTCAAGCTGGGTAGGACCAGAATAAATGGAGAGGAAAGGGAAGGAAATGCCAGCATGCCATGACACAGATGATCACAACTTTATGGAAAAATGGGCTCTTCAGGACCCTTTAAAACCACAGCAAGCTCTGCTCTTGCAGGTACAGTGAACTGTTTATTTAGATGTGCCAGAGCATATAATAAAGGGGCATGGTTCTAAGATGAGGGTCTTCCCACTGAGCCCCCTGAGAACCACATCCAGGTGTTTGAGATAATGACATTCTGGTTGTGTGCATATATTTGCATTCATTTCACAAACTGTGTCTTTCTTTCCCCTCCACTCCTCTCCAACCGTGATTGGAATACAGCTTTCTTTACTTTCATTCCTGGCATCTTCACTCTTCTTTAGCATCTGACAAGCTTCAAATTTAAAACTAACTTATACTTTTTATCATACATTGTAAAAGCCTCATTGTTTATATTACATCATCCAATTTGATAACGTGTTTTTAGACTACCTCATAGGGTGAGGTAGAAATGTCAGGTATACATTTGAAGAAACTGAGGCTCGCAAAGATCAAATGCTTTGCTTGGGGACACACACTTGTGAGTGCTGGGGAGTCAGATCAAGCCTTTCAGAAGGTCTGAATATCTAATCCATTCTAATTTGGCAGACAAATGCCCAGTCAGCACACACGCATGTGTACACATATCAGAATGGCAAATGGTGAGTCAGATCAGGTGGTTGTAGCAGCTGGTGAATTTGGCCTGTGGCCATAGTTTGCTGACCTTTTGAACAAGATGACCCTTTCATTGTGGAGAAAATAGTAACATCGATCCATATTCATTTTATCTTACTTTTAAACATTTCTATTTTTGAGTGGTTTCATAACATACACTGGCATATTACACACAGTGGTTCAGGTATGTACAGATGTTTGTTTGATGATAACATGCATTGGCATTATATACTCAAAGCTTTTTGATGAAAATAATAAATAAATCATAGCTGACATTTAATGAGCAGGTACTTTGTGCCAGGTTCAGCTTCTAAACACTTTATATGGATTAATTCACTGAATTCTCATAATCGCCCAATAAGGAAGGTCCTACTTTTATCCTCATTTTACAGATAAGGAAACTGAGGCACTGGAATAAAGTTGTGTGATCTAAATCTTACCCACCACTTTCTTAGGCTTTGGCTAATCTCTGATTGCTATGGTCTTGTGTTTGGTAGTTCAGGTGTTGGGTCAAGGGTATTCAATATTAATTCAGAGTGATATGTGGGCACAGATTAATAGCTCATCAAATATCAGATGCCACGTGAGGAGCTAAATATTTGTGAACCCATCTAGGCAGGCACCATGAGATCTAGTCAAATATTTGCTAACCCTTCTAGGCAGGCACCATAAGAACATATTGTTTAACTCCACAGTAGCCATGTAAAGAAGGTATTAATTTTCCCATTTTACAGATGAGGAAACTGAGGTTCAGAGAGTAAAAACTGATTCAGTGTTCCACTCCTAGCAAGTGAGGGGGCTTGATTGGAAATGAAATACAGCTTTTTCCTAGCACCGACTGTCCAATTCCTGGCTACCTACTCTCTCCAAAGGTTGAGACATTCCCTAAGCCCCTCAAGCCAAGAATTTCTCCAGGAGCTACTGTCCCACAGAGTACCCTAAACTGGGGCTCCACTCATTCCTAGGTGGAACATGGTCTGGCCCATGCAGCCCATCAATGGGACCTGGCCCCTTCCTGTCCTGCACATCCATTAGAAGAGTCTAGTTTCTCCTTTAGGGACTTGGCAGATAAAGAATAAGGTAGATATGATTCAAATTACAGTATCAAGGCTTGATAATTGAATTAAAAAGAGAATGAAGGAAGGACAGAAAGAAGGGATGGAAAGAAGTGAGGAACAAATAGGATCAAGCAGGCTTGGCTCTAAGTAGCTCTGAGCAAGCTGCTTTCTGAGCTGTAGCTTTATTAACTGTAACATGGAGACAGGAACAGCTTCTACCCCAGACATCGGAAGGATTTGATGACGTTATGCATATCAAGCAGGTGCTCTATGCAAATGGATGGAGGGAGAGGAGACTTGGTCTCCTTGTTGGAATGTTTCTGGGACCAATTCTTAGGCCCAAAAGAGACTGCAGGGAGCCTTTTCTCCATTTACATGTTGGAGGGGCCTCTGAGTGTGGCAGCCTCTTAGAGAACAAGAATCTACCCAGTATCCTGGGTATGGAGTTGGCTGGGTTCTGCTGGGACATCTTAGCTGTTATACTTTATGACCTAGAAAGTCTACCCTAATATATAAAATCTGGGTTGTGAATAACAGACCGCATAGACTGACCCCAAACCCAAAAACAGACCACTGGCTCCGTGGTCAACATAGAGTCAGACATAGACATTATGATCATAGGTGTCCTTTTGGGATGCCTCCAGAGCCTATGGTGCTTCTTCTGTATTATTTAATTTTAGTTGTAACTTTCTGCCTTTGTAATTCCTTCCTTCCTTCCTTCCTTCCTTCCTTCCTTCCTTCCTTCCTTCCTTCCTTCCTTCCTTCCTTCCTTCCTTCTTTTACTCTTTTGTTCCTTCCTTCTTTCCGTTGTTCCTTCCCTCCCTCCCTCCCTTTTTCATTTAATGCAGCAAACACTGAGGAAGAGCTCTGCATGCTGATGGAGACAGCGGTACATTCTGCTACAGGGTTTTACAAATAGGCTACAGGAAATGCACAGAGAAGGAAGAGATAAGGGCAAATGGAAAATGGATAGAAGGTGAAAAGGAGAAGAAAGAGGGAGAAAGAAATGAGGAAGGGGTAGAAATGAAAAAGAGGCAGAGGATGGGGCAGGAAAGAGGACTGGGAAACAGAGAATATAAGGGGAGAAGGAAAGGTAGAAAAGGGAAAAGACAAAAGGGAAGCGGAAGAGGTAGAAGAAGGAAAACAGGCCTTTTGAGTACTTTCTACGGCCCTTCAGCCAGTCTCATTTATTTGGAGCTGTTAGAAATATATCTATGTCCACCTCTCACCAAGGGGAGCTCATAAATAAATACCTCTGGGTAGGAGCAGATATCTGTAAACACAGCTGAGGAATTGAAAGTCAGGTTCTTCAAGGGTATCGACTTGTCAAAATCACACCACAGCTGCGGATTGAAAAAAAAAAAGAACAAAAACAAAAAAACACAGGAACAACAGAGTCAGTGTGAGTGCTGGAAACGGAGCGGTGTGCTATCAGTGGCTGGGCTTCGGCAGAGGCCTGGGTAGACTGAACCCTAGAGGGGACTTGAAGTCAGAATGGAAGTGCCAAAGTCCCAGCTTTGATCTTTTATTTAAAAAACAAGTACTGGCTCAGAAACAGCTTTGTAAGCCAGTCATGAAACTAAGTTTAGACTGTGCTGTCGACCCCATCATTTAGGGTCACTGGAGTGCACTTGTGGAGCTCAGAAGAGAGCCAGATGGCAGGAGAAGAGGTCTGGGCACACTCACAGCCTGTTTCCAGACCAACAGCTGGGAGGACTTGAGGAATCTGAAGGGGTACATTTACCAGAAAGACTCTTAGCATTGGGGTGACAGGCATTTCCTAGGACAGAAGTTGCTGCTGGAGATTCTGTGGTACTAGGAAAAGAATAACTACCATTGGCCAAATGCCTCCTCTGTGCCAGACACTTTGTACAAAAAAGCCTCACAACCACCTTGTGATATAACTGCTATTTTGAATCCCCATTTTACAACTGAAAAATATGAAACTCTGAGAAGTAACTTGTCCAGGGTCACTGGACTGGTGACTGGTGGATCTGAGATTTGAACACAGGTCTATCTGACTCCAAAGCCTCTGATCTTCTTACCACACTACCCACTGAGGCACAGTTAGCCCCAGAGGTAACCTTGACCTAGAGTCATTGGACTTATTTACAAATTCTGCATCCTAGAAATATCTAATTTGTTATCAAGGCTTAATTCAAGGTCTGGGCTACTTCTCTGCAGCTTGCAATCAATAATCCTGTGTACTTCCATTTCAGTTATTATAATCTATAAAATATCCATGAGATGATGAACTACATTAGGTGATAATTTTCCTTTTCCTCTTTTCCTTCATCCACAGAGCCTTCACTAGAAGGACAACCGCGGAACATAAGTAAGGTAATAACTGCCAAATTGGACAGTGATTTCAGGTATCTAAGCCTCTAAGTCACAGACCAACAGTTGTGGGAGTCTATAGCTTGGGTCTCTGAATACTCGGGGACCCTCCCTTGGGCCCAAAGGGCACAGCGATGGATTCAACCACACCACAAGGCCTCTCTCAATATGCCAAGCTTAAGACCTGTAATCAAACAAATCACCTCAAAAATCTAGCTGCCTGAGTCTTGGACAACACAGACTACTTGTAAAAGCACAGAGATACCTACAGCCACGGTGGTGCAATTCTTGAGAGAAAATGAAACCATGACAATGAGGATCAGCAGCTTAAAACAATGACAAATATCATGGCAGTTGGAAATTCCTCTGAGTTCTATGTGTCACGTGAAATACAAACTTAGAAAGTCATAGGCAAGATACTCAACTTTCCTGAAATGCAGTTTCCTCATCCATTAAATGGGGACAGTAATACCTACCTGTAGCACATAGTAGGTGCTCAATAAATGGCAGCTATTTCAATTTTATTTCCCCACCCCACTCCCACTCCCAGAGATACAATTTAGCATATTAGAGAGGCGTGGGTCATGGAGTCAGACAGACCTTCTTAGCAAGTTATCTTGTGTCTCTGAGCCTCAGTTTCCTCAGCCATAAAGTGGGGATCATGAAACTTACCTCAAGGGGTTTATGTGAGGATTAAACATGAAAAATATGTAAAGCTCCTCCTTTAGCGCATGGCACATAGCAGGTGGGTACTGGTGCTTGATAAATGGTAACTCTTTTTTACGATATAATTGGCCACTGACAATATGGAAATTGAAGGACTTTAGGAACGCCTTTGGAGAAAATAACCTCTCCCCTACTGCCAAAACTGTGCGTTTTACTGTTGGAAAAAAGACAGTTTTCCAACAGTAAAACGCACAGTATTGGCAGTAGCCACATCTTTATTATCTGTCCCTAAGCTTTGGGCTGGACCAGGCACATAAAGGTAACTGGTACGAAGGAAGCTGCAGGCTCCGCAAACTTCATGCTCAGCTGCACACTAGACACCAGAGGGTTGGTGGGTGTGGGATGCTTACGATATTTAAGATGGCACCCAGAAAATTAATCAAGATGGATGCAAAGATGATGACGTTCCGGGCCAAATAGGTCTCATTAATCCAACAGCAAGTTTTCCGGAGGATGAGGGGCAAACACTTGTAATCCTCTGCCGTGGTGATGAGGACCAGAGCCGAGTGCAGCATAATCAGAATGGAGAACTGGATGGTCATTGGCATCACTCTGTAGGGAGACACAGAATGTCGGATCATTGGCATCAGTTGTCTGATCCCCACTCACTGAGTGACACTGACATTCTATTCCTGGTCTCCCTTTCCCATCCCTTGCGCCAGATAATTCTTTGAAAGTTCTGTTTGTTCAAGAAAAAGATTATTAGCAGGAGACATTAAAAAAATTACATTCATCCCTGGAGCACTCTCTCTATTGAGAAACTTTGCAAAAAACCAGAATATTTGTCTTGATTTATTGCTCCTGCCCATTTTCCCGTTTCTTTTATTATTAATTTTTCTCACTAGGCAACTGCTGCCAAGGCAACACACCACTCTAGTTTGATCTCAGCACTCTGGCTGTGGGATGAACCCACATATCCTTTCCGCTTCAAGACAGGTTTTATGAAATATTCCCCCTCCATCTATCCTGATACCAAGAACTGGATTTGGCATTGGTTCCAAGTTGCTCATTTTGGTTAGTGTTTATTGAGGTTTTCATGAACTATACAATAATTTATTTGAGATGAAGGTAAGGAGAACTCATCCTTGTCCAAGGCATCGGCATTACTCTCGAGTTTACATCTTGAGTTTCAAGCTCTCACCAAAACTCTCCCGTGGTAGCCTGTGTCGGTTGGATACCTGTGCTAGGTGTCAGGATGCTTAGTAACTCTGTGATCTAAAGCTCCATCTCCAGAGACATCTTCATCTCCTTTCTCTCCTATCAACCCATTTATCACCATGCATGTTGCTTCTTGGGAATTAATTCTTTGTTCTCAACTTTGTGTCTAGCCATTCATGTCCTACACTGGCCGCTCTAATTTTTCCACCTTTATTTCAGTCAGCAAACTTATTCAGGTGTTAAAGGGTACCTTGAAAGAAGTGGTGGGAGATTTTATATCTGCTCCTTTTTCTGTAATTTGAGTTTCATCCATCTGGCATTAATATCCTCCATTGGCCAGTGCTAAATAAATGTGTGCTTAGCAAATAAAGTTGAACTCACTTTTTTTCTAACACTATCTTTTATTATCCTCCTCGAACTTCTTATTTATATTAATAACACTAATATAAATAATGTATTGAGCTCTGATTATGTGTTAGCTACTATGCTGAGCATTTTATATATGATATCTCATTTCCATTCCATAGAATAAACCAAAGAGGTCTTTTCATCTCTTTTTTTCCAGATGAAGATTTAAGGCTCACAGGGAAGAAACCTCCCAGGCATCATACAGTTTGTGTGTTAGAGCCAGAATTTAAAGTCCACTCTGTTACACCATTCTGGTATTCGAATCACTTTGGTGAGTAACGTATCACCCATGTTTACATTAATCTTTTTTGCTTTTGTGGTTTCATCATAATATTTATTCATTCAACAAGTATTCTTCCCAGGTAGAGTGGCAGGCATCGGGGTACTGGGTGCCAAATATACATCTTCCTCATCTAGGACATCATAATTGAGAGAGGAATATAAACATGCAAATGATGAACTATTATATATGGTAGGATATATAGAGAGCTATGAAAAGACATCAGTTGAAAAGTGGGAAAGGGAATCCATTGAGGCTTCATAAAAGAGGTGACGTTGGGTTAGGCTGTGCAGGTTAAAGAGAAGGTTTTCTAGTAGGGAAGAGTGGGGAGCATGATCAAAACATTGGAAGAATGGGAGTGACCAGTGTTTTCAGAGTTCCCCAGTAACCCAGGCAGTGCGGCTGTGCTCAGGGGCTTTGTCCTGTAGGCAATGTGCAGGTTTTAAGATTTGTAATCAGGGAAGGAAGTAATCAAATCTGAGTGTTTGAATGACCACTGTGGTGGGAGGTGGAGGATGAAGTGAAGAGGAAAAGTGTTTAGAAGAAGATTTAAATAGTTGAGGCCTGAGTTAACAGGGGAGGAACACAGGGTAACAGTATGATAACTGCAGGATGCAGGAAAAGATGCGGTGGTATATTAATGTGTGTTTTGTATGTTTGTGTACGGGATATTTGAGACAGGGAAGTCATTAAGGATGACACTAACGTTTTTCCATTGTAACCGGGTAAGTGCAGGAAAAGAAGCTAGTCTGTACAGGAGATAAATTGACAAAGTTGATTTTAGACACAACGCATGTTGGGTACTTGTGGATTATCCAGTTGCAGGTATCTAGATGTCTAGGCAGTTAGAGGGACCATTGAGGAATTCTGAGGCTGGAGTGAATAGGTGGTGATTGAAGATCAAGGAATAGAAGCATTTGCCCAAGGACAATGTGTACAGCAAGAATCAAGAGGACCCAAGATGAGCTGTGGGAGATGCTAATGGGCTGGAAGAAAAGAGAGCAAAGGGAATTCAGGAAATGTGGTTCGATAAGCAGGACAGCAGGAGTGCACAGCATCTTGGCAGCAGGGGGCATAAGAAATTCAGACGGAAAGAGTAACCAAGAATGCCAGTTTCCTCTGCATGGTCAAGCTACCTTAAGGCTGGAAAGTGACTCCTCCCATAGCCTTAGCTATTGTTGCTAGAGGTTTTGTTTGTTTTGTTTTTCACTGGCAAAGTTTTGATTTTATGGATCACCTTGACAAGAAATCTCTGTAGGAGTTCTATATAAGAACAGACGGTTGGTGCATCAGTGAGTTCCCAGAGGGCTCTAAGCAGATGGGAAACTTCCCTCCAAACAGGCTGGAAAAACACTCCCTGACAACACACCATTATTTCTGGGCACCCGGGAAGATAAATGAAAGAGAATGCAGGTGGCTCACTTTGTCAGGAAGTCCCATGAGAGAAGGGGCCGACTACGAGGCTCATGTGGCTCAATCACATTAGTCAACCAATGAGGACAAAAATGTCTCTTTTTCAAAGTGTGAGGCGGAAGCAAACCAGGGAAAGGCAGCTTTGAAAGCGCTCAGCTGGAGCCTCAAACTCTTATGTGGCCACCCCTGCAACCTAGAGAAAGCCTGTGGACCTCTGCATGGCATACAGGGCCTTGAGTGTCTGCTCTTGGCTCTCTCTCCTGCCTTTTATTTCTTCCCTCACCCTTCTGCATGCCATGGTCTGGGCAATGCTGAACTATATGCAGTGTGCCCCCAATGCTATGCACCTTCTGCCTTCACGGGCACTTAATATGGCATGTCCTATTCTTCCTGCAAGGCTCAGCTTTCCTTTAGATTATTCCATGACACCTGGCATAGGGCTGAGTACACAGAAGGTGCTCAGTCAGTATTCATTGACTTATTCTTTTTCTGGGAAGAGAGGACTCTGCTCCTCCTCTCACCAGCCTTCATAGGAAATATGACTTTCATCTACATGCCCAGACTATCTCTCTGCCTGCTCAGTGTATTTCTCCAAGGAAGGAGGAAGGGCTAATCCAGAGGCAGTTGGGGGTGCTCAGTGGACCTCATTTTCCTTGGAGGGCAGGGTCATTGTTAAAGGTCAGTGTTTATGCACAGTCCAGACGCTATATTCTCCTCCTCTTTGGTCCACTGAGATAACAGGGAAGCCAGTGCCTTCATCCACCCTATGGGAGGAGTCCTGGCCATCTCTTCTCTTTGGCCAGGTCATCTCTGCCTTTAAGGAAGAAAGCCCAGGTTGGCTTAATCCTGGCTCTGGGCACAGATGGCACCTTCTCAGCTCTGCCTCATTCATCTTTGGCACTGGTGGATGTACATTGGTTTGGTCTTTTGCATCATCATAGTGGTAGAATCTCACGCCGGAATTTAATGGTGGGATCTGGGGGCCAGCAGAGAAGCAATTCAGGATGGAGGCCATGTGGTCTCTTGACTTCAACCATGTTCTGTATTTCAGCTTTTATCACAGTTTGCATAGCTTAATTGGGAATTTGTTTGGAAATTTGTAAAATTGATGTACATGTGTTTTTTTTTTCCCCATTTAGCTTTTGAACTTTTGTGTAATCTTTGGCATGGCGATGAGTTCATCAGGGTATCTGTAGGGTGGTGTGGGAGGATTTGCACACAGATCTCACCTGAATCCCTGGCACAGTTTCAAATAACTGTCTTCTGGGTTTGCTGTAAAAGGGAGAGGGAGGTGAAAGACAGGTAGTGCAATCCAGTGGCAAGAATGTTTGAACCTGTAGTTCTGAAGCATAGCTAGTAGCACAGTCACGGGCCAGGTAATCGATTCCTCTGAGAATTATTTTTTAACTTGTAAAACAGGGATTTTTTTTTTGAAGCCTACCTTTTAAAGGAGGCTCTGAGGTTAAAGAAAGTCATAAAGTAGTATAATAAAAATTCAAAGAAATGTTAGATCTCTCTGTATTCATCATGACATTTAGGAAACCAAAGGCACTTTAAAGATTTATGGCAAGAGTAATAATTACAAGATTAGCATTTTAAGCAAAGGTATTGGCATGACATATTAAATTTCTCTGGAAAGCTCTGCAGCAGTTCCTCAGCGTTCATTTATTTCTTTACATGTAAACATTATAACATCAGATTGTAAATTTTATCTAATTATAGAGCCTCTCAGGCATCCAGGGGTTCTGAATTTGCCTTTGCATTGTTGGTGCACATAAGAGGCAGGGAAACCTTTCATTTCTGAAATTGAGTCTCAAAAAGAAAGATGGGATTTGCAAAGCTCTAGCCAAATCATTTCTAGACATTAAGCCCTAATTATTCTCTGCAGTCTGTCTTTAAAATGGTTTGTATTGATATTGTGATTTGACATTTGCTGGGAAGGCAGGGATCACTGGGGGTGAGCAAACAGCCTATAGCAGCTTGTGGTGCAATAGGAAACAAAACCTCAGATTATACTGAAAGATGGGGCTTGGACAATGCTTTAGAATCTGTAGATTCTGTAGTATAATCGAGTATTTGATCCTTGCAGCAACCCTGAAGAAAGATATTCTTAGCTCTTTCAACAAATGAAAATACTGTGACTCCGAAAGGGAATTTACCAGAAATAAGCATGGTTAATTTAATTTTTACAGCAAACTTGGCAAGTGGGCATTATTATTCCCATTTTACAGATGATGAAACAGAGGTTTCAGAGAGGTTAAATACATACATATAGGTAGTATGATGCACAGAAAATAATGAGACCCAGTGTCTGCCTCTTCCCTCCCTCCCTCCCTCCCTCCTTCCCTCCCTCCCTCCCTCCCTCCTTCCCTCCCTCCCTCCCTCCCTCCCTTCCTTTCTTCCTTCCTTCCTTCCCTCTCTAGGCTTTAACTCTTTTCCCCTTCCCTCCCTCCTCCTTTCCTTCTTCCCCTCTCTGCCTCCCTCTGGCTCTTTCTGCATCTTTGTGTCTCTCTCATCACTGCATGTGGACAAGATACATTCTTCTATAGTGACAAGAGATATTTTCTAGTCTTTGTTTATCCTTCTTGGAGAGGAACATCTGTGGGCACGTGGAAATTAAAGGAAAGAGCTGGGTATGCACTATGTTTTTTTTCTTTTTTTGCCAGAGTCCATTAATTTTTGCTTTGGGGGTTAAGAATTAGCCGTGGTCATATGAGTAGAGACTGCCTCATCTGCCAAAAAAACTCTATGACAGAAGAAATGAGTGAAAAGCACCCGCCATCTGTTTGGTTGCAGAGCATCAATCAGAAACAAAATGAGTTGGAGAGGGAGCCAGCACGTATTAAAGAAAGCTGCTGCTGTGTCTGGGGTAAATGGCTACCCAATTCCCACAGCATGTGGATTGTCTGATCAGAGTTCAGTTTCCTTCATCGTCACGATTTTTCTCCTCACTAGGTGAGGTTAGGGTGTGGGCTGTATTTCAGTTATGGGTTTCATCTGAATTCCAGAGTTGGAGACTCCTGACTAGCTGCTGGGTGAGGGTCCAGGGAACCAGAACATCAGGGCTTCCTCCCCTCCCTGCTCCTGCCACATCAGCTGGAAAGAAATCCTGCCCAGGCCAGCTGGGAAGTGTAAGCCTCGCTTCTCAGGGAGGACAGTGGCCCATTCTGTCCAGTGAAAATCCAGACCTCAGGTTCATCCTGGTCTTCTCCATCTCTCTCATCCCCCACATTGAGTCAGTTACTGTGAACCATCAATCCTTTGCCCTAAATATCTCAAAACTTCTTCCTCTCCCATCCACCCTTCTGTCACTCTCTTTTCCTTATTATTTCTTGCCAGATATATGTTTTTGCAGTTGCCTCCTAATTGGTTATTGCAAATCCAGATCTCACTCTTACCTCTCCATCATCCCTATTCAGTATGATCCTTCTAAACATAAATCTGATCACATCATCTCTTTCATTAAAATGCTTCAATAAAGTCTCGTCTGCCAACCAGTCACAACTCTTTAATGAGCTTCACAACTCTTCTCCAGAATGCTCCATTTCCAGCCCTTCCTCACCTTAATCCTTCTTAGTCATTTTCCATGACCTAGTGAGCTCCTTCAGGAGCCAGGTAAGCTGTCACTGTCATCTCCTCTGGGAAGCCTGCCCAGGAGGCAAAAAGGATTTCTTTTGCCTCACCCCAACTCCCACACTTCTAGTCACAGCTTACAACTTTCCTATCATGATAGTCATCACTCTACATGATAGCTGTTCAGCTGCTTGTCTTTTAGCCCTACTAGATGGTCAGCTTTATGATGGCAGGGACCCTGACTGTGTGTCCCCACTACCCAGCACAAATTGTCCCACTGATGTTTGTTGAGTGTAACATCAGCACCTTGAGCTCCAGGAGTCCAGAACCACACACATGGCCACGCCCTTCTTGGCTGCCACCTTCCCGTTGACAGGAGTGAGAAGAGGAGCCCAGCAGGTTTGGATAAATCTGTCAAGTCTCCACCAACACTCACAGCTCGCCACCCTGAGGTCCCTGCTCTCAGGACCCTGGTCCTCAGAGGCTCTCAGGTAGTCAAGAAACTCATTCTTTCTTGGTATTCTCTGGTAGCTTTCTTCTGATTTATTAATTGGATAACACATAAATATCTACATACATCGCGTATACATACCTACATATATATCTACATTCATAGCATGTAAGTAGCTACATATATAGTATATGTACCTGGACAGATACGTATATATTCCTTATATCTTAGTCTCATTCCACCAGATTATACAGTCCAGGAGGGCAGGGATTTTGTTCTTGTCATCTTTTTTTGAGATTTATTCCTAGTGTTTGGAACAAGTCTGGAACATAATAACCATCAGTGGCCATTGGTGGGAGGATTCCTAGCCCACATTTGGCAAAAGTAGATAGGCCTCCCCCCACATTAATAATTTTAACATTTAAAAAATTTAAAAATGGTAAAATGAAGCATAAACAAAACCACAAAAACGTATAGCTTAGTTAGTTCTTATAAAGTGTCTGCCTCTGTAAAGACCATCAACTTCTGAAACAGAACTTTGCAGGGCACACCAAAAGCCCATCCATGAGTGCTGTCCCAGTCGTAATCCTCTCTGTCAATCCCAATTAACCACTTTCCATTTCCATTTCTTTATAGTTTTATCCTTTCTTTACAGACACTACAGTTTAGTCTCACCCATTTTTATTAAATCTAACGTGTCTTTTAAATCTTAAGATCTATAACTTCTATCCTTTTGTCTTCCTTACAATGTATTTGTTGAAAAAGGTGTGCCTCTGACCCATAACATTTCCCATTCTCTGGATTTTACTAGTGTGTACTTACTCAACATTCTCCGTCCTCTATCATTACTGAAAATTGGAAGCTGGATTCAAAGGCCCGATCAATCTAGGTTTGATCTCATTCATAAGACCATGGGTGGTATTGTGGGCCCCCACCAGGAGGTAAGGTTGTCTCTCTCATTTGTGTCGATAGCATCCTCTGATGCTTAATTTGTAGGTATATTAATTCATTATGAATTGGAATATGATGGTATTTTAATTCTTTTATTTCTTTAAAACATATTAGCTAGGATACTTTTATTATATTTCCCCTCACTTACTATTTAGTGATCTTATGGTACAGTCCACATGGAAAAGATACTCTTTTCTTTCACTTTCTCACCATTTTTCCAGATAATCAACCAGTTCCCTTTCATCCACTAAAGACTACAAACTTAAAAAATAATATTACAAACTCATAAAGTCAAATATATTTGCTGGGTTTTGGTAAATGTTTTAATAATTATCCTTGCTGGCTGGGCGCGGTGGCTCAAGCTTGTAATCCCAGCACTTTGGGAGGCCGAGGCGGGTGGATCACGAGGTCAAGAGATCGAGACCATCCTGGTCAACATGGTGAAACCCCGTCTCTACTAAAAATACAAAAAATTAGCTGGGCGTGGTGGCGCGTGCCTGTAATCCCAGCTACTCGGGAGGCTGAGGCAGGAGAATTGCCCGAACCCAGGAGGTGGAGGTTGCTGAGCCGAGATCGCGCCATTGCACTCCAGCCTGGGCAACAAGAGCGAAACTCCGTCTCAAAAAAAAAAAAAAAAAAAAAAAAAAAAAAAAAAAAAAAAATTATCCTTACTGAAGCTCAAATTATTCCATTTTTGAACAGTGAGAATTTCTATAATGTGGCTCCCAAGTCCTTTTGACATGATCCTAATGGTGTTTGATGACACCCTTGCTTTCTTGTAGGATAAGATGTTCTAGGCTTGTCTTGCATATTTCCAGTTCTAGCCCTAAAATTAGCCACATCTCCAATTTTAAAAAAAACTGAACTGTTACTTCAAGACGACAGTGTGGCCCCTAGGTATGCTCATAGATGCTTTCTAAACCTTCCCATAGGTATGTCTCCAGTCCAGGATATCATCTTCCATTTAGATGTTAGGTCTCCTTAGACTCCCCATTGCTGTGACAGTTTCTCAGAATTCCCTTGTTTTTAATGACTTCGGCAGTTTTGAGGAATACTGGTAAGGTGTTTTCTAGACTGTCCCTCAATTGAGATTTGTCTGAAATTTTCTTCATTATTACATTATGGGTTTGGGGAAGAGACCACAGAGGTTGCATGCCATACTCATTAGATCCCATCAACATGACTTATCACTGTTGGTATTAACCTTTATCACCTGGCAAAGGTAGTGTTTGTAAGATTTCTCCATATTTTGCCCCCTGTACATACTTTACTCTTTGGAAGAAAGTCACTTTTTCTATTGCCCATACTTAAGGAGTAGGGAGTTAAGTTCCTCCTCACTGAGAATGGATTATCTTCATAAAATATGTAGACTTTCTGTGCATGGGAGACATATCATTATTCTATATTAGTATGGACTGGTGGATATTTACTTTATATTGTGGATTATAAAGGAATACTACATGGTTTATTTTGTGGATTATAAAGGAATACTACATGGTTTATATTGTGGATGATAGAGGAATATGACATGGTTTATTTTGTGGATGATAGAGGAATACTACATGGTTTATTTTGTGGATTATAGAGGAATATGACATGGTTTATTTTGTGGATTATAAAGGAATACTACATGGTTTATATTGTGGATGATAGAGGAATACGACATGGTTTATTTTGTGGATGATAGAGGAATACTACATGGTTTATTTTGTGGATTATAGAGGAATATGACATGGTTTATTTTGTGGATTATAAAGGAATACTACATGGTTTATATTGTGGATGATAGAGGAATACGACATGGTTTATTTTGTGGATGATAGAGGAATACGACATGGTTTATTTTGTGGATGATAGAGGAATACGACATGGTTTATTTTGTGGATTATAGAGGAATACGACATGGTTTATTTTGTGGATGATAGAGGAATACGACATGGTTTATTTTGTGGATGATAGAGGAATACGACATGGTTTATTTTGTGGATTATAAAGGAATACTACATGGTTTATTTTGTTGCTGAATTTATTCCAGCTTTGGCTCTTGGGGGCTCTTTCATTGGCTCCTGTATCCCTCTAAAATACTCCCATTATCGTGTGTGTGTGTGTGTGTGTGTGTGTGTGTGTGTGTGTGTATGTTTTAGTACATTCTTCTTCTTTTCTGGCCCTACAAGATGGCCGAGGCTAATCTTGTGTATTTCCTGTCCCATTCTTAGAATCAGACAGTTCTCCAAGGAGCCCTGGTTCCTTTTGTTGGATATTGGCATTTGAAACCAAAATGTGAGTAGTAGATGTGCTCATTACCACTGAGGTGTCGTCACATCCAGGCTCTCTCCACCAACAGAGAAAGGAAATGTATGCATGTGTATATTCTAATCTGTGCATATAAACACATCTATAAATATTCCTATATGTAACCATCTCTATCTATATTAAGCTAAGCATGAGTTCATACTGATGTCTCCAACTCTAATTCATGACCACAGGGATATTTCTAACTTTCTCCCTTTGCTTACATGTAAACTTCTGCTCCAATAATGAGAAAACTGACTCCCACCATCTGCTATCTATTTACATAATTGTTTAGTTCCAGTATACATATACAGGTGTTGCAAATTCTTAACCCATACCTTGATGAGAAATTCCTATATCAACTAGAGTACGGTGCTTAAGTGCAATTTCTCCTGCCTTTAATCCTACAGACTCAGCTCATTTTAAAAGCTACTTAGAACACCATTTTGTCCTCCAGAACACCTTCAGGGAGGTTGCTTCATACACTTATAATACAGTTAGATTCTTTTGTCACAGTCTGATTCCATCATGGGATCCCCTGAACTCCTAAATAATTGTTTTTAAAGGCTGTATATATTAAAGTTCATTCTCCGTACTGTAACGTTTTATAGGGTTTGATAAATCCATAGTGTCAGGTATATACCATTATAGTATACCACGTGCCCCATCCTAAAAAATATGCTGAGCTTCATCTATTTAATTCTCCTTTTCCTTGTTACCCAAACTCCTCTCACCTACTGATCTATTTACCATTTCTATAGTTTGTCTTTTCCAGAATATTATATAAATGAAATAATATGTATAAAGCCTTTCAGACAGGTTTCCTTCAGTTAGGAATATACATTCAAGATTCATCAACGTCTTTGTGTGCTGGTAGCTTATTCCTTCTTACAGTGGAATCTTAGTTTATTTTCTGGATATGCCACACAATTTTGTTGTTGTTGTTGTTGTTATTCCCTCTAGCAAATGGTATTGACATTTATTTATTTATTTATTAGTCATTGTAGTAGGTATGTTGTGGTTGGTCATTGTTTAAATTTGAATTTCCCTTATGGCCAGTGATGTTGAGCATCTTTCACACACCTATTTTGTATGCATATATCTCATTTGGTGAGTTGTTTTTTTAAATTTTTTGTCCATTAAAAAAATTGGGACATTTTCCAATTGTCAAGTTTTAGGAGTTCTTTGAATATTTTGGATGCAAATTTTTTACCAGATATGTGTTTCACGAATATTTTCTTCTGGTCTGTGGCTTGTGTTTTCATTCTCAAAACAGTGTCTTCCAAGATCAGATGTTTTAAATTTCAGTAAAATCCAACTTATAATTTTCTTCTTTCATGGATCATGATTTTGGTGGTGTGTCTATAAACTCATCACCAAATTCAAAACTACAATTTCGTTTATGTTTTCTTCCAGAAATTTTATAGTTTTGCATTTAGGTATATAAACCATTTTTGTATTTAGGTATATAAACCATTTTGTGTTAATTTTTGTCAAGGTGTAAGGTATTTGTCTTGGTTCAAGGTTTTGCCTATGCACATCCAATTTTTAAAATTTTTTAAATTTTACTTTAAGTTCTGGGATACATGTGTAGAATGCGCAGGTTTCTTACATAGGTATATGTGTGCCATGGTGATTTGCTGCATCTATCAACCCATCATCTAGGTTTTAAGCCCCACATGCTTTAGGTATTTGTCCTAATGCTCTCCCTCCCCTTGCCCCCCATCCCCACAGGCCCCAGTGTGTGATGTTCCCCTCCCTGTGTCCCTGTGTTCTCATTGTTCAACTCCCATTTATGAGTGAGAACATGCAGTGTTTGGTTTTCTGTTCCTGTGTTAGTTTGCTGAGAATTGGACATCCAATTTTACTGGTATCATTAGTTAAAAAGAATATCCTTTCTCCATGGAATTTTCTTAGCATCTTTGTTAAAAATAAATTGATTATACTTGAATGGGTCTATTTTGGGGCTTTCCTTTCTGTTCTATTGAACTACGTGTTTATTTTTTCTTTAGCACCGCACTGTAGCACTATAGTAAGTGTTGAAATCAGGTGGTATAATTCCTCTAGCTTTGTTGTTGCTCTTTTATGGTATCGTGCTGGTTATGCTATATTCTGTGTCTTTTCATATAACCTTTAGCATTGGTACATTGATATCTATAAAATAGCTTGCTGAAGTTTTGACTGACAATGCATTGACCTATAGATCAAGTTGGGAAAAATTGACATCCTAACAATATCAAGTCTTCCAATCCATGAAGACAGAATGTCTCTTCATTTATTTACATCTTTGATTTATTTCATTCTTCAGTGTCTTGAAGATTTCTACCTACAGATCTTGTACAAAGTGTGTTAAATTTATGTCGAAGTATTTCATTTTTGGTTCTATTATAAATATATTGTTTGTTTTATTTCAAATTCCAATTTTAGATTGCTAAATACAATTTAGATTGCGATATACAATTGAATTTTGTGTATCGACATTGTATGCTATGACTTTCCTATATTTGTTTATTAGTTTTAGAAATGTTTTGGTAGAACCATTGGGATTTTCCGTATAGAAGTTTGTGTCGTTGGTGGATAAACATAGTTTTATTTCTTCCTTTCTAATATGTATGCATTTTATTTCTTTTTGTTGGTTTGTTTCACTAGCTAGGACTTCCAATATGATATTAAATATGAGTGGTGAGAGAGTGTATCTTTGTTTAGGGGAGAAAGCTCCAGTCTTTTATCACTAAAGATGATGTTATCTATAGTTTTTTCTTTTGTAGATTTTCTTTATCAAGTTGTAGAAGTTCTCTTCTGTTGCTAGTTTTCTGAGAGTTTTTAACATAAATGGACGATGACTTTTATCCAATGCATTTCTTTGGCAATTGATATGATCATATGATTTTCTTATTTAAATTATTAATATGGTGAATCACTATCGTTTGATTTTAGAACACTGGATACAGTTTGCACACCTGGCAGAAGTTCTGTTGTACCTACCTTGGTGTATACTTCTTCTTATATATTGTTAGATTTAACTTGATAATATTTTGTTGAGAGGTTTTATGTTTATGTTTAGGAGACATCGGTCTGTAGTTATCCTTTACTTCAATGTTTTTGCTGGGTTTTTGTATTAGTGTAATAATGACCTGATAAAATGAATTAGAAATTGTTCCCTCTCCTATTTTCTAAGAGGTTAAAGAAAAGTGGTATTACTTTTTCTTTAAATATTGGTAGAATTCACCAGTGAAACCATTTGGGTCTGCTGTTTTATTTCTTTCAAGTTTAAAAATTATTGATTAACTTTATTAAATAGATATAAGAGTATTCCAACTATTTTTTTCTTCTCATTTGAATGTAGATAGTTTGTGTCTTTCAACAAATGGTCTCTTGCATCCCAGTTATCAAATTTATTGACACAGAGTTGTTTGTAATATTATTTTCTTATTATTAATGTCCATGGAATCACCAGTGAAACTGTTTTTCCACGCTCTTCTTGCTTGCATGGTTTCTGACAAGAGCATGATGTAATTCTTATCCCTGTTCCTCTGTAGGTAAGGCAGTGTCCTTCCTTCCGGTAAGGTGATGTCCTTTACTGTGGTACCCATTAAGATTTTCACTTTCTGCAATCTGAATACATATCTTTTTTTTTTAATGTTTATGCTGCTTGGTTATTTTTATACAACCAAAATATTTAACTTTTAAGGTTCTGTGGTTCTGTGGTGTGTTGTCTGTCATTAATTTTGGAACATTCTTAGCCATTATTACTTTAAATATCGATTTTGCTCAGTTCTCCTTTCTTCTCCTTTTTGTAATCTATGCATATATTTCTTCCTGTGAAATTGTCCCAGACTTCTTGAATGCTTTGGTCTGTGTCCCCTGCCCAACCCTCATTCACTTTTCTCTTTGCATTTCAGTTATGGAAGTTTCTGTTGACCTGTCTTCAAGCTTACTGATTATTTCCTTGGCTTTCCTGAGTCTACTGCTGAGCCTATCGAAGACATTCATTATTTCTGTTAAGTGTTTTTAAATTTTTATCCTTTCCTTTTATTTCCTTTGATCCTCTCAGAGTTTCCATCTCTGTTTACATAGCCCATTTTTTCTTGCACATTGTCTATTTCTTCTATTAGAACCTTGAATATATTAATAATAGTCATTAAAATTCCCGTATGATAATTTTAACATCTGTCTTATCTGAGTTTGATTCTGATTATTGCTTTGTCTCTTCTTTTTTTTTGGTACGTCTTGTAATTTTTTCTTGAAAACTGTTCATATTATATAAGATAATAGAAACTGAAGTAAATAGATCTTTTCCGTGAGGATTTATATCTCTCTGGCTGGGAGGTAAGCTATGTTTAAGGTTTGCTATAGTTGTATGTACCAGTAGCTTCAAATTCCTCTAGCATATTAGTTTACCCTGCTTAATGTAGGTTTCCCTAAATATTCCTACTCAGAAAGAATCAGTGTCGAGCAGTTCTCTCAGCTGTTAGTATACCTGCTTACTATATAGGGTCCTTGTGATGTTAAGATGTAAGGAAGAAGGCTCTGTCAATCTTCTAAATTTTCTTTTTGACTTAAAAAATGATGTTCTTTCTTTCACTTTCTATATCTCTTAAGTCATTTTTTGCTGTGTGTATGTACTCTATATTATATTTTCCTGTCTTCATTTCTGAAACATATCATCTTTAAAATTTTTATTTTCTGAGCTCTCTTTCCAAATTTCTAAGTTTTTCTGATTTTGGTTTGGTTGTTATTTCATGTCTTGAACCACATTAAGTGCTTCAGCTCCTTATAAAAGAATAGGTGAAAGTTTTGACATATTTTGTGGGCGTGTCTTTCTGGAGTGCTTTCAGTGATGGTAAGATGATGATTATACTTGCTATTCACTACTTTTTACTAATAGCTTAGTATAGGATTGCCATTAATATATTTTGTTGCTCATTTTTATATAAAACATTTCCCTGAACTTTTAGAAAGAGCATGCTTGAGGATAGTTTTTTTTTTTTTTTAACTTTTCAGAGCTTTCTCTTTGGTTGCTTTCATGTAGTCTTTCAAAACTTGATAGTTAGAATCTGTTCCCACTTTAAACTGGATTTTATCTTCTTTTCTATAGCCCGTATCATAAGTGATTTTGATTTCACTCACATAGTTTCTCTCAAGGCTGTATCATGAGAGGGAGATTAGATGATCAGTTTCATGAGCTCATAGTGTCTTGATGGTTCCAGCTCTTCAGGCCTTTCAAACTGTTATTGGATTGGGGAAATTCCTTCCCACTTTCAGTTGCTTTCTTAGTTTGGCTCACAGCCCTTCTCAGTGAATATCTGTTGGCTATACTGAGATCCTTTTGTTCCCAGGTGTGGCCTGCCCAGTGCTTCTTTCTGCTTTCTTCCATACAGATACTGATATCACACACATTTTGGGGCTCTTGGGGGATTGTTGCTACCCACTTCTATTTTGGAATATGTGAATCTATTACATCGCCCCTTTTGGTTATAAGTATAGTCCACAAGAATTTTGGTTTTGCTATCTAGTTGTTCTGATTTGTGAGAATACTGAGAGATTAAGAAATATACCATCTGTGGGATCCAAGACAGCCAAATAAGAATAGTTCTGGAGTGCAGTTCCCAGAGAGAACAACACAGAGGGTGAGTGATCACTGCATTTCCAAATGAGTTTTTACTGCCCACAGACCAGGAGATTCCTGGGCTGAAAAGTGCCATGAGTTTCCAGCACGGCTGTTTCAGCTGGCACAGCGAAACTGATACAAATATGGGTGGCCATTTCAACTGGCAACCACTCCAAAAACATACCAAATGGTAAAAAGCATCAACACAATAGAGAAACTGCATCAAATAAAGGGCAAAACAGCCAGCTAGCATCAAAATGGCAGGATCAAATTTACACATAACAATATTAACCTTAAATGTAAATGGGCTAAATACCCCAATCAAAAGACACAGACTGGCAAATTGGATAAAAAGTCAAAACCCACTGGTGTGCTGTATCCAGGAAACCCATCTCACATGCAAGGACACACATAGACTCAAAATAAAGGGATGGAGGAAGATTTACCAAGCAAATTGAGAGAAAAAAAAAAGCAGGAGTTGCAATCCTAGTGTCTGATAAAATAGGCTTTAAACCAACAAAAAATCAGAAGAGACAAAGAAGGGCATTACATAATGGTCAAAGGGTCAATGCAACAAGAAGAACTAACTATCTTAAATATATATGCACCCAATACAAGAACACCCAGATACATAAAGCAAGTTCTTAATGACCTACAAAGAGACTTAGACTCCCACACAATAATAGTGGGAGACTTTAACACTCCACTGTCAATATTAGACAGATCAACAAGACAGAAAATTAACAAGGACATCCAGGACTTGAACTCAGATTGGGACCAGGCAAACCTAATAGACATTTACAGAACTCTCCACCCCAAATCCACAGAATATACATTCTTCTCAGCACCACATCACACCTACTCTAAAATTGACCACATAATTAGAATTATATCACTCTGCAGCAAATGCAAAAGAAAGGAAATCATAACAAACAGTCTCTCAGACCACAGTGCAATCAGAACTCAGGATTAAGAAACTAACTCAGAACCATGCAACTTCATGGAAACCAAACAACTGGCTCTTGAATGTTGACTAGATAAACAATGAAATGAAGGCAGAAATAAAGATGTTCTTAGAAACCAATGAGAACAAATATGCAACATACCAGAATCTCTGGGACACATTTAAAGCAGTGTCTAGAGGGAAATTTATAGCAATAAATGCCCATATGAGAAGTAAGGAAAGATCTAAAATCAATACCCCATCATCAAAATTGAAAGAGCTAGAGGAGCAAGATAAAAAAAAAAACTCAAAAGCTAGCAGAAGACAAAAAATAACTAAGATCAGAGCAGAACTGAGGGAGATAGAGATACAAAAAAAAACCCTTTAAAAATCAATAAATCCAGGAGCCAGTTTTTTGAAAAGATCAACAAAACAGACAGACCATTAGCCAGATTAATAAAAAAGAAAAGAGAGAAGAATCAAATAGATGCAATAAGAAATGATAAAGGGATTATCACCACTGGTTCCACAGAAATACATACTACAATCAGAGAATACTACAAACAACTCTATTCACATGAACAACTAAACCTGGAAGAAATGGATAAATTCCTGGACACTTGAACCCTCCAAAGCCTAGACCAGGAAGAAGTTGAAACTGTGAATAGACCAATAACAAGGGCTGAAGTTGAGGCAGCAATTAATAGCCTACCACCCAAAAAAATCCCAGGTCCAGATGGGTTCACAGTTGAATTCTACCAGACCTACAAAGAGGAACTGGTACCATTCCTTCTGAAACTTTTTCTTTTTCTTTTTTTTTTGAGACCGAGTTTCACTCTTGTTACCCAGGCTGGAGTGCAATGGCGTGATCTCGGCTCACTGCAACCTTCACCTCCTGGGTTCAGGCAATTCTCCTGCCTCAGCCTCTCAAGTAGCTTCTGAAACTTTTTCAAACAATCCAAAAGGAGGGAATCTTTCCCAAATCTTTTTATGAGACCAACATCATCCTGATACCAAAACCCAGCAGAGACTCAACAAAAAAAGAAAACTTCAGGCCAATATCCATGATTAAGATAGATGCAAAAATCTTCAATAAGATATTAGCAAACCAATTGCAATGGCACATCAAAAAGCTTATCCATCACGATCAAGTAGTCTTCATCCCAGGGATGCAGGGCTGGTTCAACATACTTAAGTCTACAAACGTAATTCACCACATAAAGGGAACCAAAGACAAAAAGCACATGATTATCTCAATAGATGCAGAGAAGGCCTTTGACAAAATTCAACAGCCCTTTATGCTAAAAACTCTCAATAAACTAGGTATTGATGGTACGTACTCAAAATAATAAAAGCTATTTATGACAAACCCACAGCCAATATCATACTGAATGGGCAAAAACTGGAAGCATTCCCTTTGAAGTCTGGCACTAGACAAGGATGCCCTCTCTCACCACTGCTGTTCAATATAGCATTAGAAGTTCTAGCCAGAGCAATCAGGCAAGAAAAAGAAATAAAAGGTATTCAATTAGGAAAGGAGGAAGCCAAATTGTCTCTATTTGCAGATGAAATGATTGTGTATTTAGAAGACCCCATCATCTCAGCCCAGAATCTCCTTAAACTGACAAGCAACTTCAGCAAAGTCTCAGGATACAAAATCAATGTGCAGAAATCACAAACATTCCTATACACCAATAACAGACTAAAAAAGAGCCAAATCAAGAGCAAACTGACATTCACAATTGCTACAAAGAGAATAAAATACCTAGGAATACAACTAACAAAGGATGTAAAGGACCCCTTCAAGTGGAACTACAAACCACTGCTTAAGGAAGCAATAGAGGACATAAACAGATGTAAAAACATTCCATGCTCATGGTTAGGAAGAATAAATATTGTAAAAATGGCCATACTGCCCACTGTAATTTATAGGTTCAACACTATCCCCATCAAGCTACCTATGACCTTCACAGAACCGGAAAAACCACCTTAAACCTCATGTGGAACCAAAAGAGAGCCTGCATAGCCAAGGCAATCCTAAACAAAAAGAACAAAGCTGGAGGCATCATGCTACCTGACTTCAAACTACACTACAAGGCTACAGTAATCAAAACAGCATGGTACTGTTAGCAAAACAGAGATACAATCAATAGAACAGAGGCCTCAGCGGCAACGCCACACATCTACAACCATCTGATCTTTGACAAACCTGACAAAAACAAGCAATGGGGAAAGGATTCCCTGTTTAATAAATGGTGTTGGGAAAACTGGCTAGCCATGTGCAGAAAGCAGAAACTGGACCCCTTCCTGACACCTTACACTAAAATTAACTCCAGGTGGATTAAAGACTTCAACATAAGACCTGACACCATAATAACCCTAGAAGAAAACCTAGGCAAAACCATTCAGGACATAGGCAAGGACTTCATGACTAGAACACCAAAAGCATTGGCAACAAAAGCAAAAATAGACAAAGGGGACCTAATTAAACTCCAGAGGTTTCTTTTGCTGTACAGAAGTGAACTGGCAACCAACAGAATGGGAAAAATTTTTTGCAATCTGCTCATCTGACAAAGGGCTAATATCCAGAATCTACAAAGAATTAAAACAGATTTACAAGAACAAACAAACAAACCCATTCAAAAACGGGTGAAGGATACGAACAGACGCTTTTCAAAAGAAGACATATATGGGGCCAACAAACATATGAAAAAATGTTCATCATCCCTGGTTATTAGAGAAATATAAATCAAAACCACATTGAGATACCATCTTGTACCAGTCAGAATGGCAATTATTAAAAAACTCTGGAGAGAACAGATGCTGGAGAGGATGTGGAGAAATAGGAACACTCTTACACTGTTGGTGGGAATGTAAATTAGTTCAACCATTGTGGAAGACAGTGTGATGATTCCTCAAGGACCTAGAAATAGAAATTCCATTTGACCCAGCAATCCCATTACTGGGTATATATCCAAAGGATTATAAATCGTTCTACTATAAGGACACATGCACACGAATGTTCATCGCAGCACTGTTTACAACAGCAAAGACCTGGAACCAACCCAAATGCCCATCGATGATAGACTGGACAGGGAAAATGTGGCGCATATACACCATGGAATATTATGCAGCCATAAAAACGATGATTTCATGTCCTTCGTAGGGACATGGATGAATCTGAAAACCATCATTCTCAGCAAACTGACACAAGAACAGAAAATCAAACACGGCATATTCTCAGTCATAGGCGAGCGTTGAACAATGAGAACACATGGACACAGAGAGGGGAGCATCACACACTGGGGTCCATTGCGGGGGACTAGGGGAGGGACAGAGGGGGATAGTGATGTTGGGGAGGGATAACATGGGGAGAAATGCCAGATATAAATGATGGGGGGGTTGGAGGCAGCAAACCACATTGCCATGTAGGTACCTATGATCTGCACATGTACCCCAGAACCTAAAGTGCAATTATATATATAATCTGTGCCATCATCTTCCCAGAATCTCCTCTCTCCTTCTAATGTCCCCTGATAATTAGGGGGAAGGTCGCGCATGGCCTGCCTTTGCATAGTAGTTAACTTGAACATCTTTCTTCCACAGTATCATGCTACAGTCTTCCTAAAAATCTCCAGGGGCTCCTTCCTTCCCTCAGGATCAATTCCAAAGTCTTTAACATAGTGACGAACATTGAACTTCTGTGGGTTCCCTCCTTTTTCAGCAATAGCGTCGATTCTGTTCCTGCACAAACCCTTTGCTATAGGCTCTCACATGTACTCACTATTCGACAAACACAGGGTCTTTCTCGCCTGTGTGCCTTTGCCAGAGCAGTTTTCCAAACGGAATGCTCTCCTACCTTTTCCACTCTCATTTTACTCGACTCAAAACCTTTTCTACAGATTTTTCCTTGAGTGATGTGGTCAGAACGAATAACTGATTTTGATACAAAGCAGTCTAGTAATTAAAAGCACAGATTTTTGTCTCTGGGTTCAAATCTCAGCTCAGATGTTTACACACACGTGTGACCTGGGATAAATACTCATCTACAAATGGGAATAGGAATGCCACCTTACTCATCAGTTATTTTTGAGGCTGTTTGAGACAATCCATGCGGAAGATGTAGTACTTTCCTGGCATGTATAAGTGCCCAGTAACTGGGAGCCATTGTTAATGGCTTTGTCATCCACTAAATGATGTCCTAGAGGGTACAGAACCTCTTCTTCCAAAAATATATTATTCTCAGGTCTTTTGCCAATATTAAAATAATATAAAAAATATTCGTTGATATTATTTTTAACCATGTGAAGGGGGAAGACTCATGTTAAGTGTAGAAGGCAATTTAGCTGAGAAAAGAGGCAAGAGGTAACTTATAGTTTAGTGGAGAAAAAAAAAGCCTGGCTATTGGACTGATAGGTTTAAATCCTGGCTAGACCATCTATAACCTGGACAATATGTGCCTAGTAGAGGATTAAGAACCCAGGCTCTAGAGCTTGTCTTCCTGGGTTGAATCTAGGCAATAACTATGAGATCTCATGAACCATGAGATCTTAGGCAATTTATTTCACTATTATGAGCCTCAGTTCCCTTCTCTTTAAAATGAAGATAATCATGGCACCTACCTCATGAGGTTGTCATGGGGATTCCAGAAGTTCGTGTATGTAAAGTATTTAGAACAGTGACTAAATAGGTGTTTGCGTTATTATTAAAGTGCTGATTTTTCTTTCCCGTGGAGCTATGATGCTGTATCTGTGAATGAGTTATTCTAACAAAAGCATAAGTAAGTGGTGATTGAAGTTCTTATACTTATTTTCTGCATTCATGGGTGTCATGTCAAGTAAGAGTGGGACCTATTTTAATTTTGATTGTTTTTATTAAAATTGGGATAAAAATTACTGTCTGGGCAGAGTTTTGAGATTATTATGCAGAGTAAGACAGCCACAATAGACATTGATATTGTCAAACATTTTGGTATGGCTTCTGGACTCAGCTATTTTAAATTCTGATCCTTTGAAAAGTCAGCTGACTGACTGCAGGTGAGGAATCTCACGAAGATATTTTACCAGATCAATTAGTTCTTTCATATTTACCTTGAAGACGGAAGCAAACTTTGTATTGCCGTGATAAACAGAAGAACGATGAATGCACAGACCAAGTTTGACTTGAATACTTCATCCCTCATTTGAGAATACTGTAATTAAAAAAGAGAGAGAATGAGTTACTTCGCAGCAGAGTTGGGTTTTGGAAGAATTAGGTTTTAGCAATGTTTGAGGTTGAGGGAAACATCAAGAAGAAACAAGGCAATTAGATTTTTTTTTTAAATAAGAATAATTCACATCTTAATAAAACCTTCACAGAACATTACCCATCCCTCCTGCCAACTTTCCAGTGGGAGCCCAGGAGTAAATACAATGGGAGGGAGACTTTGCATGAACGTATCCAGTTCTTTCCCTCCCTCTGAACTAACATTATTCTAACAGAACAGAAGAGCACACATCCATATATGCAGCAAATCAAATTCGCATTGACTTTCTTCATGAGTAAACTTAAGTCATTTAAGGATCTTGCTCTGTTTTGTGTTAAGTTTGGGAACACAGGGAAATGTTTTACCAGGAAGTCTCTGCCTCTTTTTTTAAACTAAAAATAAATTCTCAGGCTCTTAAAATAGAAAATAGCCAAAGAGATCTCCAGCTAGCATAGCCCTTTCATTTCACGGAAGAGAAACCAAGACTAATAGACCAATATGCTTGATGTCCTTCTGTGTCTGCTCAAGGCAGCCCTAGGGGATGGTGGTAACTTTATTTTGATTATCCAGAGTACTCAGTAATTTCATTGTCTAGCTTTAAAAGCTTCTAGAAGGTCAGCACTCAATGTGTATTTGCCTTACTTCTGCCCAGTCTCTTGAACCATTTTGGAGTTACTAAGCTGGAGAATATCTACTTCTTTCAGAAGGCAGGACAGTTTTTAAAGCATTTTCAGTTTCAGAGCCTTTGAAGTGGCCTGAACCAAGCCCCAGATCTGACCTTGAAGACAGACAGTTTTAGTAGCAGGCAGGTTATTTTATTTTCGGTGGACAGAGAGCCAAGGCTCACTTTGGAACCTTGTAACCGCTGATTTGCATTTCGTGGTTACTTCATACAGAAAGCTGGCAAATAGAGGCCCTACAACGTCTTAGGCTCTGTGTCCACCATACTAAGGTAGGGTTCCAGTCAGGTCAGGAAATCATGCAATAAGTCCAATCTGTTGTTGGTGTGGTGTTTGAAATCAGGAGTTACATGATTTCTATTCTCTTCTGACTTCTTGCTGTGATCTGGGTTTTAGACTGAACCCTGCTTCTCAGTGTCATAGCTAAGGTTTGGAGAATACCCTACAGTGGGTGAGCGCTCCAGGTGAAGCACAGCGCCGCTCAGATAGGTGAAGCACAGCGCCGCTCAGAGACGGCACGTTTATTGCCTTTGCAGGGCAATGCTTTTTCTACTCTTCAGTATTGAGGCCTCTGTTCACTTGCTGACAACCTGCTTGTTATCTGGAGGGGAACCGGGAGCACGGCTCTGAAGAATCACTCTAGGCCATCCTCAATCCTGATGAAACCAGAGAAAACCCATGTGATTAATAGTTACTAATAGTGCTACCCAAGAACAGGTCACAGTCAGAGGCCCACACAAAGCATCTTGCAAATGAATTAGCCACAAAGCAGTTAATTCAGAGAAAGATACATGTCTGAATTCCTTCGAACAACCAGTTACAGAGGATCTAATCATTCTTTGTTGGCTGATTAACTTTAAACCAGCCTGATTGCATAGATTTGATAATGAAATTTTAAAAGCAGCAATAATAATTTTAGGGTAGTTAATCAGTACACTAAAATTCCTCCTTTTCTTCTTTTATGTCATCCATCATCGTCATCGTCACCACCTGTCATCATCACCACCATCGTCACAGCATCTTGGAGCTGTAGTGGAACATTGCCTTCCCAATTCAGAAACCCTTCCCACAGCATTCTTGATGTCAACCCAAATGTCTGGTCATCTGATGACCTTCTCTGTTTTCTCTGGGGAAGTGAGTTTCTTTTCTCTGATCCTGAGCAGGGCGTCTCAGAGTTCTCAACACCGTCAACTTGAACACTCTGAGAGCCTGACCCTGAGGTTCATTCCTTTGTGAAGGCTTCCTTTCCATTATCGGCCCTTGATCCTATGAAAAGATCCTTTTGTGTGGATCCCAAGCATAAGTCTCCGTGACTCCTTTCATGAATGTTTTTTACTGATGACTTTAAAACTGTGATGTCATCATCATTTGTCCAGACTAAGGTTGCATAAGATACTATGTTTTCCATTTTCTTCAGATGGCAAATTGGGTGGAGACAAAGCATAAAGACTCGCTTTGCTTTTAGATCTGTCACTATTTCGTTGTGAGCAAAGCTAATTTCTTTGAACCTCACTTTTCTTATCTGTCAAATGGGAACATTAATATAGTTCATAAGTTTGGCAATGCTGAAGCATTCTACTATTTTTCTGTTTGAACTAGTATAGGATAGCTGCATAAAAGAAGAATCTTATAATACTTGTGAAGTTGACATCCACCAAATATAAAATACTGGGTTTCAGAATGTCGTACATTGTTACTTCAGAAATATAAGGAGAGCAGGACTTCAACAAGGAAATTCCTAATTGGCTCAGAATGATAGAGTACTGAGATTGGGTAGGGGTTCATTTCACTTCCTCTTGACTGGTAAAGGTCTGAACACTCTAGCTCACAGCTTTATTAAGTTATCCGTGTGCTTATGCCTATCAGAGTTAGACACTCCTCGTCTAATCCCTGTTCTGCTCTCACCTGGCCCCTCTTATCCTTTTATATCTCAGTCGTGAGCATGAACTAATCAGGAGCTAGATTAACCAGATTTGGATTCGAGCTCTAACACCTATGCATCCTTGGACAACATCATTAAGTTTTCTACGTCTCAGTTTTCTTATCTAGAAAATGGATATCATAATAGGAATTATCTCATAAGGGTTACTGGGAGGATGAAATGAGGTAATATATACAAAGTGCTCAGAACAGTGCCTTGCACATGATAACGCTATATAAATGTTTCCTACTGTCAACCAGTTAATCATACTTACTTCTTTTCTGTACTTTCATCTATGTGAAGCTGGCCTTTTCTATGGTGTTGCCTTGCAGAATGTTGTCTTCTATTCCTCTGTACAGAATTGCACCTTGCACTCAGTGGTGACCCCAAAAATGTTGACTGATTGGTATGCCATGTTTTAAAGGAGTCTTCTAAAGAAATGGTAATCTCATGTGTGGTGTTTTGACTTGGGAGAAGCCCCTGCCCTCATTCTTCCCCTTGCTTCTTGAAAGCTTACCCACCACTGGGTAGAATTCTTAACTTTTCTGTGATCCTTAGGAAAAGTGTTCTTGGAAATGACCTGTGAACTCTTATAATTTACTGACACCTTTATCTACAAGAGAACTTGGCAATCACACACACACACATTTCATGTGAGAAGATAAGATATGTATGTTTCAGATAAGAAGCTTGAGGATCAGATATGTAAAAGAGCTTGTCATAGTCAGTTGTTGGTGGCAAAATTCAGACACTTGGAACCAATTACAAATGCTTCCTTGGAGATCTTAGATTAGAATTTGGAATATTATTATTTCTCAACATGTAGGGTCTTGGTTGATTCAGAAAAAGGTCAAAAATCTCGAGTAAGAAATTTGAATAATAATGACTAATCCCTAGTGCAAGGCTGGTGCTACACACTTTACATGAATGTTCTCATTATTACAACACTTGAGGAAGGTCTTGTTTATCAGATCCTCATTTTGTAGATAAAGAAACTGAGGATTCGAATAACTGAGCAACTCAACAACACCTTCACAGATTGCACATAGAGAATTCAGAGAGTTTGTTCGGGAGTGCAGGGTCTCACTGGCTGCTCTACCTTGCTATTTTCATAGTAAGGCGATCTTGTCATAGGTGCATGATCAGGTTTCTTTGGTATATTTCAGTGATGTGATTTAATAATAGAAAGGGAATGTGTTAAAAATTTGGGCCTATGTAAATCTTGGTTAGAATGAAAGTGAAACAAACAGGTAAAAATGGACATTAGAAACAGCCTAAGAATTAGTTTAATAAAATGCCACTACTATATTTTCTTAATTGATGAGTGGATCCTCCACATTGGAGGATTGATGAACGAATCCAGCACAACACAATGCAAAGTAATGAGTCCCCTTTTGAGGCCAGGATGGGTGAACTTACAATAGTATATTTTATTTAAATGCAACAGAAGAAGACAGACTACAGTCTTCAAATGATAAGGAAATCGTTTCAAAAATGAAAATTCCTATTTGGCTTGATCGAAGCTGAGAGTTGTTCCTTCCAAGGAAGGGGAGCAGGATAAACTTGTATTTCATTTCGTTCATGTCTGGGGATTCTGGCCGCGAATTCTCTTGAAAGACATATTCAGAAATGAAATCGGAGTCATGAAGGTCAATGGGTTTTTTAGATCTGCCACAAAAAAGCTGGGAAACCCAAGTCCAATCACACGCAAAAAAAATCCAATTCAGATTCCTTATCCACAGAGAGATGATCAGGGACATTTGCTTACAGATGTGATGGAGCTTCTAGTCTTCCAAATTTTCATGCCTGGGATAGTCCTAAAGACTCTGCCTAGGTGAGGGGGAGGAAATCACAGAGGTTTCCTAGATACTCTATTTTGACTATAAGCTAAAGGCACTGAAAAATTCTTACATTTCTACAAGATGTAGAAGATGCCTCTAACTAAAACAATTATCTGGTTAATTGTCTAAACTGTAACTGTACTCTGTCTTTTTACCCAAGATTATATAATGGGTGAGATTACAGAACCTTCTAGGTGGAGTGAATTGTACTTGTCATCTTGGTCCTTTACCAATGCCAGTTTAACTCAGCAATATCTCTCAGGTATAAGCCGTTAACTCCTGCTTGAATTTTTCCAGTGTTGGGGGAAATTAACTCCTCGCTTGGGAGCCCATTTCATCTTTGGATAAATTTAGTTTGAAGAAAAAATTTTCTAGCACATCTTTTATTAGTATATATTAAAGCATTAGTTAAAGAAAATTCTCAACTGGGATAATCTGTTCATTTTGCATTAGTGGATGAAGAAATTTCACCAGCGTTCTGTTGTTAAACTCATAAATTTTGTAGCATGGCAGTAGCCTAGAGCATGCTTAAAAGAGACCATTTGGATAAAAGACATAATTGCAATGAGATTAATTTTCAATAATTTTTAAATTCTGAAATAGGCCATCTTCTCTATCTTGGTTCCTGCTCCGATAACTCGTTATTAGGAGCAATTCTATGAGTGACTGGTGGGTGTGCAGAATCTCTCACTGACACACTTCTTCCCAAGTAAGTTGATGTTTGGACAAAGGTGGATTTAATCAAGTTTTGTTGACTCACAAGGAAACATGCTAACATGTATTTAAGATTGATGGCTTCAGAAGTGCAAGGCTGGGAGGACACCTGCCCAGGGGTGGCAGAAGACCCGAGGGTGGTAATTCATTTTCTAATGTTATGCTCTTCCTTGGTAGTGGGGTTAGACTGGGCGCATGATAATTTCAAGAAGAACCTTTAAAAACCTCCAAACCACCATTCTTCCAGCTCACCCTCCCCAAATCTTCCATCCTTGGGAGGAAGAATTGTGTCCTTCTTGGGTGGTCTAGCCCCCACTCCAGCCCCCATCCATGGAGATGCCAACGAACTGGTGACTCTTCCTGTATTCTTTACCTAGAAGTCCCTCGTTGTAGACAATAATGACGTCTACACATGAAGCATTAAAATTGCTTCAGTGACCAGGTCAATGGCCTCATAATTCCATAATTCTAAATTATGCTATTATAGGTGAGACTGGCACTTCTGACTCAGAAATGCTGGCTTTATGGGACTGTGGTTGGCTAATTGGTCTGATTAAAAAATACATACAAAATGGCACTAGATACCATTTGATTACCTAGAGGGTGGTAGAAACAGCTGTAATTTTGCAAGGTAATATTAATACATTAAAGGAGTCTTACAAGGCTGCTCTCTGACTAAGGGATGGATTTCTTCCCTAAGCCTCTTTGAAACCCGTCTTTCATGCCTGAAGAAGGAGGCCAAGATACTCATGTTATTTTGGGACTTACTAGAGTAGTAAAAACTTAAGAGCAGCCTGATGCTATGACAGAATAAATATTTAAAAACATGTTAATAATAAAATCAAGAAAGTGATTAGTATACATGTGATTTAGAAAAATGAAAGAGAACACCTGGGACCATTCATGCTCCGTGTTCCCCTTCCTGCTCATCTAAATAAGACATGGAGTGGTTCGACAAATTTTGAATGTCTCCAAGACAGAAATGTACATTTTGCTCATTACCTAATTGTAGATTCCAGCGTCCTAACCCATCAGAACATTCATTCATTTGCTTAGCCTTCCTTTCTTTGCCCAGATTTCTCCTTTATTATGTTATTCTAATCATTATAACTCCAGTAAAAGTTGATGGGATGAAGTAAGAAACATTTTAGAGTTTATGATACATTTTTCTTGAAATTTTTAAAGCCTCCATTTAACTTTGATTTTCTTTATCAATGACAGAAAAAATTTGAGAGACATTCTGGACATAGCTAAGAACCAGTTGTACTCAGCCAAATAATTATCTAAAGATTCTCTTGTGTGGCCAATCCTTGGTCTTACGTGGCTGTTAACCAAAAAAGGAAGTAACATTAAATGAATGTTTTCGAAAATACTCAGCACAGAACTTGGTTCATAGTAAGCACTATTTATAATAGTTATCATAATATGAAACTGGCAAAAGCTTGTGTGTAAAAACTGAAGCTCATTCAACTTTAGTTTTGCTTAACGTGCATTTGATCTTTTTTCTTTCTTTTTTTTTGAGGTGGAGTCTCACTCTGTCACCCAGGCTGGAGTGCAGTGGTGCGATCTCAGCTCACCGCAATCTCTGCCTCCCAGGTTCAAGTGATTTTTGTGCCTCTGGGATGTCAGGTGTATACGACCACACCTGGCTAATTTTTACATTTTCAGTAGAGGCAGAAAATTTTTATATTTTGTCATATTGGCCAGGCTGGTCTCGAATTCCTGACCTCAAGTAATCCGCCCACCACAGCCTCCCAAAGTGCTAGGATTAAAGGCGTGAGCCACCACTCCTAGCCAGGTTTCATCTTTCTAGGAGGCTGTCTCTGTCTCTGTCTTCTCTTGAGCCATCTTGTCCCAAAATGACCTCCTTGATTGCTCAAACTGATCAGCCTTTTTGGGATACACAGTTCAAGGGTGGTTTGGAGACTTATCACTCCTTCTCCCACTGACCTAAGAGAAAACGTATGTTTAAGTATTCACTTATTGGATTCTTACACATCGTGGATAGCTAGGGTGATAGAGTTGCCTTCGTTTTCAGGCCACCTTTATCAGGATTCTGTCTGTTGCCAGAAACATGAGGCAGATTGTTTGTAAATGTGTATGCCTATGAATGTATACATGTGTGCACGTTTGTGTGTGTGTCAGGGGACGGGGGCGTGAATAGAGAAAAGAAATGTTCACGGTTTTAACTTTCTTTTCGTGTTTACCTCTAAGGAACATTTGCTATTTGCATTACTGTATGACTCCTCCCTTGCAACCCACTGGCTACATCCTTCACGAATTTCAAACTATATGAAAATATGGCACTTAGGAAAAGATCAGGATTTTTCAAGGTGTGGCAGGATTGGTAGAATAGCTTGGGAGAGCCAGTGAACTCTATTTGAATCCCCAGTCTGCTGCCTTCTGTTGCTGTGGTCCTTGGAAAAACTACTCAAACTCTGAGACTCCCTTGCCCGTCAAATAGTATAATCGGTACCTACCTAAAGGATGTTGTGACACTTAAGTAAAATGAGGTAGAACATTTAAAATAACCATGATAGGGCCTGAGATGGTTGTCAGTGTTCAACAAATATCAGTTTCCTTGTCACATTGCTGCCTCAGTTGCGATTCATTGCAGCCTCCAAGACACGTACGTATTATCTGCATTTCATCTGTGCCACCTTGCAACGTGGCCATTACCATGCCCATTTTTAGGATGAGAAGTTCCCAGATCACAAGCCAGAGTGTAAGTTCCCAGGGCACAGAAGCTGTGAGGCTTTATGCCTTCCTATAGCAGAAGCTGTGAGGCTTTACGCCTTCCTATAGCAGAAGCTGTGAGGCTTTACGCCTTCCTATAGCATCTCAGGATGAGATGCCCCATGGAGTGGACACAAACAGAATGCAGACCGAGCAGACTGCATGCTCTGAGCTGTTCCTGAGGAACTTCCCAAGGATCCAAAGCATGAATATACTCTGAGTTCAGCTGGATGCACTTCCAAGAATCACTAGAGTGAATTCTCCGAGCCATGCCTGATGGACTCCCTGGGAACCACAAGAAGTGAGGATGGAAGGACAACCTTTGCAGGAGCGTAAAGAAACCCCTGCATGAAATATCTACCTTGGCTGGCTTGTCCTCACAGGAAGAAAAGCACGGTCTTTGATAATGGTCAAACACCAATCATCCTTGAAGAGAGAAACAATCTTTCTCATCTTATTTAGAAGATAGTGATAATAAGGATGTTGGAATAATCAAAGCATTTAGAGAAAAGACAAGGGAATGACACCTACAAATTTAAACACATCTCAGAGGCCAAGGTGGTCACTGCTCATGCTCCAGTGATCCTGGGAGGTTGCTGGAACCGCTGCTTCCAATGAGCTAGAAGGCTGTACTTGCTTAGATTAATGAAGGTTGGAACCCTGGTGTCCTGGGACACAGACACATTCAATTGGTCCTTCCCGCCATTTTCAATGAAGTCACATTTTTGTTTTGTTTTTTAAGGAAAAGCTCTAAGATAAATCTTACAGAGGGTTTAGCTTTGTGCAGGTTCAGATTGGCAGTGGATTAATTAGAAGGACAAAGAAAAGAAAGACGATTGCATTTATCCAAACTTCTGTTATATGAATATTGTGCCATTTAATTTTCACAACAACCCCTAAGGGCAGACAATCATACTCAGTTCATGAGATTAAGCTCCTTGCTTTGTATCACCTGACCAGTAACTGGCTGGCCTTGGGTTCAAGTCAGGAGTCCAGTCTACGTTCTTCCCTCTGTCTTTCAACAAAGATTAAATACTGGCAAGCAAAATGAGGATTTTATACGTGTATGTGGGTGTCCATTTGAGTAACAGAAAGACAACAACTTCTGAAGACGTGGGCAAGTGACCAGCCTAAGTCTCACGCTCAATCAAGGACAGAGAAAGAAGGTCAGCAACCTAGAATAACAAAACCCCAAAGAGTGTTCAGCAAAATGCAGGTCTTCTTGCAAAACCAGAATCTTGGGAGCAGAGTGATGGTATAGTACCATGTTTCAAACAAGATACTCAGGTGATTCTTAAGTGTGAAGCTATTAGCCTTGGACAAAGAGAGTTTTAGTACATACATTTGTCACAAGGACAAAGGAGGCTTTTCCCCAAAACAATTAAGAATTAAGAGGAAAAATATCAGCACTAAAAGACGGAAGGAATTTTAATCTTCCTTAATATGGCTTGATTATAACATTTTACCCACAAAAATGCCCACATCCACAGCATAAATTCCCAATCACTTTTGAAGGATATACTAAACATACCTTAATCTTTATTGAAGATGAGGAAGTCACCTTATTCTAAGGTGATAATATTGTTTTTGGAACACTTAGCTTAATTAAATTATTCCAAATAAGTGTTCCTATGTTATTAAGCTTTCCTAAGATGCTAAAGGTTTTGGGTTTGATACTCTGGCTTGGAAACATCCATAAGTAATTGTAATGAATTGATATCCCTATCCTAAGCTCCATTCAGAGCCTTGCTCCGGAAGAGAAGTGAGGACCAGAGGCTGAAAAACATCGCTTTCTTGTAAGCACTCTGAAAATGGAAGGGCCCTAGATAAGTGGTCCCACAAAAAGGTGAAGCTCCTCAGTGTGTAAAGAAGCCTCACGAATCAGTAAGACGAAGGTGAGTACTGCAGTGAAGAAGATAAATGTGTAAATTATAACACTAATGTACTAGAAATGTGCAAATCACAAAACGAGAAACATAAGGGCCAAAACGTGTACTGATAAACCTTCAACTGCAATAATAGTTTTAAAAATAAACACAAATGCCAGGCAGGTGCTGCTTTTTACTTCTTATCAAATTGGCAATTTTAAAAAAGTATAAACACAGTTTTTGAGGGCAATTTCTAAATGATTATCAAGTACTTTTAAATGTGGTTTCTCTTTTACTCATCCCTAGGATTTCATCCTAAAAAATAAATAAGCAAAAATGCATAATTTAACTATGAGAATACTGATTGCAACCTTATTTGTAATTTATAATAGTGGAAAAACTTTTCTTTAAAAGCCTGAAATGGTTAAAACGTGCAATGCCATAGTATGTAAAGGCTAAAATTATTGGGCAATGGAATATTTAATAATGGGGAAAAAAGCTAAAGCAAAGAATGTTTAACACTATGTTACAAAGCCCTGTGATTACAGTGATCTATTTTGGTAAAAGTTGCTGATATGGTTTGGCTCTGTGTCCCCACCCAAATCTCATCTTGGCTCTGTGTCCCCACCCAAATCTCTCTTCTTGTAGCTCCCATAGTTTCCACATGTTGTGGGAGGGACTTAGTAGGAGATGACTGAATCATGGGAGTGGATCTTTCCCATGCTGTTCTCATGATAGTGAATGGATCTCACAAGATCTGATGGTTTTAAAAACAGGAGTTTCTCTGAACAAGCTCTCTCTCTCTTCCTCCTGCCAGCCATGTAAGATGTAACTTGCTTCTTCTTCACCTTCCACCATGATTGTGAGGCCTTCCCAGCCATGTAGATCTGTAAGTCCAATAAGCCTCTTTATTTTGCAAATTGCCAAATCTTAGGTGCCTTTATCAGCAGCATGAAAACGGATTAATACACTGTGTACTGAAGTCTGTCGATTCACACTCACCTAAGACCAGAACGACAGATGCCAAAATGGTAACAGTGGTTACCCTGGATTGAAAGATCCAGAGCAATTTCATTTGTTTTTCTTTTGGCCTTATACTTAGTATGAACTTTTATTAGTGAAAATCCATTCTTCTTTTAATAAGAAAATATCCAATATGATTATAGCTTCTGCCAAACACATTATGTTTCCTACATCTCTTTACCATAGTTCTGATTTTTGCTTGCCCATGAGATCTGTAAGCCTACTTAGGACATTTTTAGCCTGGCTAAAGAAGTGCAAAGGATTTATGTGTGAAATTTGTGAGGAGATGAAGAGGGCCTTTGGCAACTGGAATGGGTCCCTTCTCCCTTCTCCAGAGGTCTGCTTAGAAAGTCCTGATGGGTTGGCTGGGTAGTGAAGGAAGATGTTGAGACACCAATTCTAACCTGGCTGAGACCCAAGCCTTGGGTTGCTTGACTTGTTATATATCATCCACACTGGGTGATTTTTGAGGGTGAAAGGAGGTGATACTCATTTCACATTGTAAAAATAGGCATCTACTCCCCTGCAAACCAGGACGTATGGCCACTGTGGTCATAGGAAATTCGTAGATTCATAGCATTAACTGCTGAAAAGGTCCAACGTCCTCATTTCACAGATAAGGAATCCAAGGACTAGGGAAGGAAAGCTGTGTTGGCTAAGCCACATGAGTCATGAGAACACTGTTCTGAAGCTTGACTCAAAAGACTCCTGTGAGGGAGCAGGGAGTGAACCACCTTTGAAATTCCATGACAGGGAGTACACTCAACTTTTCTTCTCCCCTGAAACTCCACTGAAAAGAGTCAGATCAAAATTGACCCATGCCTTTTGGCTCTTAGAATTTACAAAAATATCCGATAACAGCTATAGGGGGTGAGGCAGTCTTCCCTAACCTTCTTAAATGGAGTCTTTATTCATTTCCTTTTTCATTCAACAAGTATTTATGTAATACTGTGAAATATATAAAAGTCCTGCTTCACATAATGCTGTGGATAGATATGCCAAGTGTTAGAGGCAAACTGACCAGGGAGTGTCTGAATAATATTTCTATACATTTCAGTGGAGCTTCATTCATTTTAGTGTTTGAACATTTCATTGTTCTCGAATTCACTCATAAAGGTGTTCCCTTATTCATGTGTCTTCTTATTGTTCAAACAGAGTAAAGCCCTTTCTTTCCCACAAAGGTTGCAAGGGAACAATTATTTCCATTTCTGTTTTTCCATTCAGAAAAAAACATACTTTTATGGTCCGGACTTGTTCCCAAGAAGGAGGGTAGGGAAGTGGGAAGAGAAGGAGCTTTAGAATCATAAATATTATACGTATTTTTTAAATTCTAATGTATATATATTCTTAATAAAATGCACAATTTTCCTTAAAATGTGCACCTTAACATCTCTAAAATCAGCATGCTTCTTATTGTCAGGGGAATCTTAAAATCTTGAATTCTTTCAAGGGAGGTTTGCAATTGCTTCCATTGGCCACCAGGTGGCAATATCAACACAGGATCATTTTAAATTCTCTGCCTGAGATTTTTTTTGTTTTTTTTGGTTTTTTTTGGTCCACATTCAGAATGTGAATTTCTGGAGGTCAAGTCTGCAGCAAATCTATGCAGATTCCATTTTGGAGTTTAAATGCTTGGGGAGCTTCTTTCATTTAATCAATACAAGCCTATAGGCATGTGAGTTTCCTCGCTGCCCTTGTTTAAGGGTGATGTCTCACCTGTCCCCCAGCCCCCACATCCTTGCCCTAGGGGTGTAAGCCCAGCTTGTGCGTGTGTGTGTGTGTGTGTGTGTGTGTGTGTGTGTGTTTCCTCTTAGAAACCCATATTGAGGGTGTTTTTCTTTCTGAGTGCTGAATGGAAAATAGAGCATCTTGCAGTTGACACCTTTACCGTAGCTGGATTTTGAGATCTAAGATCTCTACTTAACCTCTTGGAGGACAAGTTTTCTCTTTAGTAAGTGAAACAGTAAACTGGTGTATATAACAGCAAGCACAGAGAAAATGCATCTCAATACTATTTTCTGATTCTGGAACCCTATGTATTTGAAAGCCTTGAACCCTTTTCTACTTAACCTCTCCTGTAAGCTCCCTCTCTGTGCCTCCCACCACATCCAAAGTTCAACAAAAGGAAAATGAAGGCAGCACAGGACTGTCGTCTTCTTCATAGGAAACCCTGGGAAATCAAGTCCTGGGCACTCCTGGCAGAGGCAGCGTAGTAAGCAGACAGGAGCAGTGACTATGGCATCACCGTGGGCTCAGATTTCAGTCCCTTTCTGACAGTTTGACTTTGGAAAAGCTTCATAACAATTTCTCCATGTCTCCTTTCATCAAGTATAAAATGAGGCTCATAATAACATCTACTTTATATTACTGTTGTCAGTTGATTGATGCAGACAGCTCAGAAATAGTGCCTGGTACTTACTGAATACCCAATGAATACTTAGGATATATTCTCTGTTCAGCAGTAACACAGTCCCTAGAGAGAGTCTCAGAGCAAGAGTCAATGAAAAATATCTCTGTGGCAGGAGAGGACTGAGTGTTTTCTGATGTGTCCTGTTGCCATCACCACTGGGGGACCCATGCAATGCATAGCACAGGCCAGGTGGCCTGTGGTTAGACTGTCTATGGGCAAGTCCTATGTTTGTTCAGGGTGCCGTCCGCTGGCTCTTCTGCAAGAATCTTCCCTAGACACAGAAATCAACCTCAGGCATGCCGTGCCGCCCTTAGGTCCATTTCTGCTCCAATACCAGATGGCTGCAGATGAGATGTGAATGCTATTAAATAAAAGACACTAGAAACTATAGTATGTAGGGGTTAGATTATTAGAGAAGCAAGTGTATCTTTAGCAAAAATAGATAAAAGCATTTTGTATAGCTCTGGACACAGGTATTTACCCAAGCTAATTGAGAAGATTCTTTGTAAAGCCATCTGCTCATCATCCTAGCTTCTTCAATGCAGTAACCAGGAAAGAAAATGCCTTTAATTTGGACCTTAAGCCCTTAATTATATGACGAATTCGAGAAGTGTGTCTGCTACATTTTTTGTGGGGGGTTGAGTGAGGCAAAATGTTTCTTTGCCTTTTGTTAGTACATAGACACAATCCATTTCAAATTGGGAACTGCAGGTGAAGGTATTAATTTTGGAGTCTGCAATCTTTAGGTAGTTATCAAAGAAACTCATTGGGAGTGGTGTATGTGCACAGAATTGTGAATTCTCTAAACCAAGGAAAGCAAATCTCCCAGGCAGCTGAACAAACTCTCAAAAAAATTGCTCACTGGAGCTTTACAGAGTATCGAATCAAACTCCTGAAATGTGCTTGTAGATTCCCTGCTGTTCCTGCCGGAGGCTCCTGCAGATGCCAGGCACCCCTTGTGCTCAGTCAAGGAAGGTCTGTCAGCTTCCATCAGCGCAAAGGAGCAATCCAGTTAAGCAGGGTCAGCACCCCATCTTCCCACTCCCCTCTCCAGTTCAAAGCTGAGGAGGGGGACGGAAATGGAAAAAGTCGCCATTAATATGGTGATAGTTGCCATCTTTGAGCACTTTATCTAATCAAGGTATTGTCTTGGAGACTTTGTATTAGCCATGAGGTAGGCACATTCATTATCCTCATTGCACAGAGAGGAAGTCATGCTCAGAGAGGTTACTTTACTTAACAAAGTTCACCCAGCAAGAAAGTGGCAGAGGTGAGATTCAAATTTGACTCTGAATCCACAACCCATCTTCTTTCTACTATGCCTAGGTCAGGGGACTCCGAGGCAGCAGACAACTGGGAAAATGGGAGAATAGGTGTCTAAAATCTAAGAAACACAGTGTTTATCACTGACGCTTACGTGAAGTTATTGGTTGTCCTCATTTATTACATTAAAATGGTTGCAGCTGATGTGAATTCATCTAAAAGCAAAGGTAAGTGTCTGTTAATGCTACGTGGCTTAATAATCTCAGAGTGGAAGAAACTTTTTTGATGCGTACTGAGTTAAAGGAGTCTTTGTTCTTTTAGTCCTCTTTTCCTTAAAGAGCAAGCTGATATTCTCTTAATCTACCCAGCATCTCCATTCACGGCTTTCAGTCTACTCATGATTTTCAAGGAGAAAAATCAAAGACAATACCAAACAAAGAAAGAAACCAGAACCACAGCCCCTGGGCTCTCTCTCTAGTCCCATGAACATTTACAACAATTTACTCAGAAAAAGAGCCGCTGTGGAGACCCAGCTCTACCTTATGCTCCAGGCTGGAGTCTTTAAACATCAGTGAGAATGGCTTGATATGCTCTCTTCTCAATTTATCGCCACTCCGCAAGTCGATGGTATGTTCTATTCTCTTGTTAATTTCCTCAGGCCCAGACTGGACATGCAAAGCTTGTGCAAGATGGTTTGGAAGCAGATTTATTGAATTTCTTGTTAGGGCAGCCAGAGTCTAGGGGGAAAGCACATGCAAACAGAATAAACCTGCTAGTCCCCTTTAGATCAAAAAGAAATGCAATGTTTTTAGGTCATGTTGCATTGCAAACAGTAACAGCATTCCATGCAGTTGTATTCAGTGAAACCTACAGAAGTTGATCTGATGGCATTGGGTGCAGAGAAGTACAACCTGGCAAAATATCCCTTTTCTCTATGTAGGCACACTGAATGCCTTTGGTTGAGGTATTTGGAGAGTTGTTGGCTTAGAAATGTTAACCAAGACCCTTTCTCTAGCCAGGCACAACCTGGGTATGAGAGAAAGACAACCAAAAAAAAAAAAATAACAGAAAGTAAATATATGTTAAAAGTCCACAAAAATGATCATCTCCAACTGAGTAGATTCCACATTTTTGTGTGACCTTTCATTTAATGGTGGTTTAGAGACTTGGGGTTTTATGGCTTGCATTTTTTTCTTTTTAGCATTGCTCGTAGAAAGACAGCCAAATGTGCCAGAATCTGCTCTTTAAACTCGATAAAGATTGTTAAATTTTAATATGTTTTTAATATGTCCCTCCCCCAGCATTATCTATATATAGGTCATTATATATCTATATCTTCATATAGATATATGTGTGTAACTTCTTTTAGGTAAAAAATGCAAGCAAGTTGCAGTCTCTCATCATGTCACAGGGTTACACAGCACGAGACGGGGAAAGGCATAACCACCATGGTTGGTCACTGGATATGGACACATGGATGCAGAAACTGCATTGGCTTCTGAAGAGACACCAGGTTTGGCAGGGAGACCTTTTCTCCTGGTGATTCAGTAGCTGTGATAAGATTAACTGGCTAGATCTAGCCAAATGCAGTGTTCACTCACAGCACCGATTTAAGGCAGCTTCATAGACCAAAAAAAAAAGACATGAGTTGGACCTAGACCTGAAAGAATACAGGGACAAGGAAGTCCAGCCCCTCCTTCCAAGAGATTTTCTTGAGAGAAAGTAGAGGATGCCACACATATGTAGAGTGAGTAAGGAAGTGAAAATTCTCTGCCTCTATACATGCTCACTGCATTTGCTTTTCTCTGCCAGCCTCTGAGCCTAGTTATGTTTAGAACACAGGCTAGATGAAGATCAGATTACAGAGTCATCAAATGGCAGACCGTGACAGGTGACATAGGACCCTGCAGATACTCTTGCCAAAGCTTCGGATATTGATGAGCCTCAGAAAGTCTTGCTCATTTGCCACCAAGCCAGATCTGCTGAGTCCAGGACCACAGCTGGAGTGATGAGCTTTGACCTCTGGAAGCCATCCAGCCCGCCCCATGAGTCACCTTACGGTGCTGTTGAGCCCTTCATGTTAACCTTCATGAAGATATTCAGTGTATCATAAATTCAAAGTCTAAAGCATTCTGTAGCTGGGCTCATCATGGCTAGAATTTACTGAAACAGCCCTAGAATAAAGAATAGAGCTGCATATGCCAACAGAAGAAAGCAAAGTATATGCTCTTAGGCCACTGAAGCATGTAATTTCAGCTCTGAGTACCAAGGAGACAACTACAGAGAAAAAAATAGACATTAGGGGGGAGGTATGTTAGGAGAAGGGCTGGAGTAGACCCAAGGAAGCAGGAACCAATGTTCCAGATAATTGAACAGCAGGATACATGTGGAGCCAGAGAATTTAGCCCCTGGAATTAAATGCTATTTAGTACAGCATCCGAGAGAGCAGAGGAAGCCGAACTGTCAGCCAGTTGGTGGATTTCCCATTGATTTCTAGGGCAGAAGTTTTTTTTCACACAACATGGAGAGGGACAAAACTCCATTTTCTGTCTTGGAGAGGAGATGGAAAGGATGCTCCAGCTGCCCTTGTCTGACCATACATTCTGACTTTGGGGTGCCAGAATGCCCTTGTAAGTGCTTGGAACTGGGATCTAATAGCTGGAGATGAAGTCTGCTACAACATCTAAGCGCATTCACAGTTAGGCATCACTCACTGTCTGATAGTTTTATTTGTATATGGTTTTCCTTCTTTGAACTAAATTGAGCTTATCCACTCCACCAGTCCCTTATGCCTTCAGTGACTGTAAGATCTTTGGATTTCACAGAGGAGGGAAGTTTCAAAAAATAGTTTTGGGACTGATTTGTTTAAATTACAGTAGTAGCAGCCGCAGCAGCTATAGCTCTTTAATATGACCATTATTTACTAGAAGAAAGGGCATTTTTTTCCCCCAGCAGGAATGATGTAATCTCAGAATGAAATACAGTCCTTTGCATTGAATACATTTAGTTTAATAAATAACTCTCTACTTTGCCCTTATTTTTCTCATATTGATGTGGACTGGTAAATGTTAGCAGGAACTGATACTGGTATGCGGAGGACATTTGGAAATGGGAATAGACGTTGCTTCCTGGTTGCCTGTGCTGTATTCATCTCTCCATTCAGAGAAGGCGTCTGCTGCCATTGGCCACTTCTGTAGGACATTGACCAATGAAATCTCCTCCTTTCAAAGCTCCCCTGCTCCTCTCCACATTCTATTGGCTGTCTATGTGGTCGCTTCAAATGAGAGAAAAATTTAGAGGCATCCTTCTTTCTTTCATCACTGCCACCAAGTTATAGGTAATAGCTGGGAAGGAGCTCCTTTCATCAAAATGTGAATAATGTGGTGGAGGATTCTTTTCTTGCCCACGTAACTATTTTTATTCTTTGCAAGTGTTTTCCTAGTATTTTATGCAGATAGTCAAATTTCAGTGATCTCCTTTCTGATCATTTCCTCTGTTAATTACATATGACAATTACATGTGCTGTTTGGCCAGCAATCTCTTTAGCACCTACCTCATTCCTCAAGGGAATATGTACTTAAGAGAAGACCATCATTAACTCAAGAAGGCAAACAAATTGAAACTAGAAAGGGATATCAGGAAATCATCTACTTTCATTTAACCCCTGGCACACTGCAAAACACACATGTCTTTGGGGCGACTATGATTTGGGATAATCTGTGATACTCCTCTATCTCATTAGTCATGAGGGATGACTACCAAGAAATCACCTTCAGTGGGATAATGTTACCAACGTCAAAAAGCCACACACTGATATATTCACGGTGATTCATTTGTAATCAGTAGTGGAGACATGTATAACTTGTCTTATTTGTATATTTAGAGTCATACTGGAATGAGCTATTTTTAATAGAATAGGGCTTTCTCTTTTTAAGATTTATGGCACCAGCGTGAGCTAGACTGAGATCATGTTTAAAAATAGGGTAAGCTTCCAAATGTGATTCCACTATTAAATTGACCTCCAAAATGTTGAGACTGTTCTTTCACATAAATACCTTAAGCAGTTGGCTAAAGAATAGGGAAAACAAAAGGATGAAATGAAAGAAAACAGGAAATGCCATAATACTTAGCTATATATATATATATATATATATATACACATATATATATATAATTGAATACATATATTTGAACATATGTTTCAATGTATGATTGAAGTATACATAATTATATATAATATATATGTGTATGTGTGTAGTTAGCTGGGTTTTTCATATTTGGGATGTCAGATTGAAGCAGCAATGTAATAAATAATGTTATCAATGATGGTATAAATAAATAATGCTATTTATTTACTTTAGCTGGTGTTTTAGATATTTGGGAGGTCAGATTGGAGCAGCAGAAATGTCAGAGGTTGCAGCTGAGGTGGTCCCTCATGACTGAGTTTTTTCCCAAAAAGACACTGAAGCTCCTAGATTTCTCCCAGTGGAGAAATCTTTAGGTATTTCCGTAAATGCTTCCTCCCTCACAGGTGCTTGAGACAGATCGAAGTGCAAGTCTGAGCTGAGTTTCTGATGATACGGTCTTGCTTGACAGTTTGGGCATTCTGGTGAAAATTATAATGAGAAGGTCAGGTAGCTCTTTGTGAACTGCATTTGAATGGGCTGGAGGAAGTTAGAAATCCTTTTAAGCTCATCATTTGGTTTATGATCAGAAGATTCTTCTTTAGGACTTGTCTTGTATCTGTGTTCCCAGTGAAACCCTGCTTTTCCTGTAGGTCCTATCACTTCATGGATGGCCATAAAATTTTGTATTTATTAATCAGTTCGTCACTGCAAGTAAATTCTTCCCAGCAAGATTGCAGGCTGAAGGTATACTGTCTAGAAACATCCAGTTTTGCTGAGTCAAAACCATTTTAGGGCTTAGACATCACATACTCAAATCTCAAAAGACCCTATAAAGCATCCTTGTAGACACTGTAAATCAGCTTAAATAGCTACAGAACTGGAGTGATCTATTTCATTGTTGGATCCTCCTTTTTCTCAAAAATTTGTTTCAGGAAATACAAGAATGATGAGATGCTTCATTGCAAAATGGTTCTGTGGATCAATCAGTTTAGAAAATATAGATCAATTATTTATTTACTGACATTTCTCCTTACCTTAATTTTGTTTCTTTTGTTTGTTTCTTTGTCCTCACGCCAATGACAATGCTTGATACTTTGTAGTCACTTAAATACTTTGTAGCCACAGTAAATGTGGTTACTGAATGGAAAATTTCTTTTACCTTCGTATCTCAGTACACTCTACTGAGATAAAGGCACTTGCAGGTTCTGCAGAAATAAGATTTTTGAACTCTGCATCTTCCAAGCTTTTTTGACCACAAATTCCCCTATCTTGAATTGCCTCTATATGTTTCATGGAATGCTATTTGGGAAACAGTGCCCTAAAGTTCTTAGCTGTTTTTATTCACAATTTCCACACACTAGACCTGTTTCTGATCTCTGAACAAGATCTATATACATCTCCCTCCATGTGGCTGCTTTCCAGTGTCCTGTTTTCTTTCTCAGCACACTAAATTTATTTCCCCAGTTGTTCCATAGGTGACATCATGTCTACATATTGCACAGTTCTTCCTACTTTGTCCATGCCTTGTGGGTACTACTTCACAGAGTATCAGACCCAGTGCTCATGGGATCTGACTTTGTGGTGGAGCTTGGACACCTAACACAATCTGACCTATTAAGCAATTACTCATTTTATGAGTTGAAACACGTAGCGTCTAGGCATGTGTCCTACTGCCGCTTTAAAAACCAATTAAGACATCACCTTTGGAAGCCTAATCTGAGACTGCAATTGTCCTTATCACTATTACTATGATTCACTGTAGTTGCCAAATTATGTGTTTATTTCTCTAGACTGTGATCTCCTTGAGGCCAGACACTGTTTTATTTATAAGTGAGTCTCCAGCACCTGTTATATTTGCTAGGTTCTTTTTTTTTTGGACACAGAGTCTTTCTCTGTCACTCAGGCTGGAGTGGCTCCATCTCAGCTCACTGTCTCCACTTGCTGGGTTCAAGCAATTCTCCTGCCTCAGCCTCCCGAGTAGTTGGGACTACAGGCATGCACCACTGTGCCCGGCTAAGTTTCTTTTGTACTAGAGACAGGCTTTCATCGTGCTGGCCAGGCTGGTCTCAAACTCCTGACCTTGTGATCCACCTGCCTTGGCCTCCAAAAGTGCTGGGATTACAGGCATGAGCCACTGCACCCGGCAAACTAGGCTCTTAAGAAGTATATGTATGAAATGAAGAAATGAATGAGTGGATGAATGAAAGGTCAAGTGCCTCTATAAGAAGATCATCCCTAGGGCAGTGTTTCTGGTCTTTTGCTATAAAAGTCCCTTTAGATTTTTTCTGTTCTCTCCCAAATGGACTTCAAAGTTTGGAAAGATTCTGTTTACCAAACTATATTAAATAAGAAGTAGTTTATTTTCCTACGATTTGATCAAATGCTTAGTTTTTGCTCAGCATGAGGTAAAAGGCATTACCAATGCAGTTGATGAACCAGCCAAGAGTAAGGCCATTTAAAGGCAGCCTAATGATGCTTGTCAATGTGGGGTTTTTATTACTGTTATTATTACATTTTAAACTCTGGGTTACATGTGCAGAATGTGCAGGTGTGCTAAACAGGTACACATGTGACCTAAAGCCATAAAAGAAAACCTAGGCAATACCATTCAGGACAATGTGAGGTTTTATTCAGAGTTTTGGAATCCAGGGAATGTCACTTCCATTATTACCTCCCAATACTGGCTGCTAGAGCGCCAGGGACCACAGACTGGCGAGGGGTAACCTGGAGCCTTTTCTGGGACCAGCACCTGGGCTAACTTCAGTTTGTGTGTTTTCCACGAGCCAGCTGTGAAAGAAGGTTAAGGTCATTAGTGAAAACACTTTATTCATTACCAGCTCCCCTACGAGGAAGATGTGGTCGTCTTCAGATTTAGCTATAGTAGTTGAACACTCACAGTATAGGCCAACTCATTGCTGATATGGGAAACACCTAGAGAGAATGCCAGGCTCAGCAACGTCAAGGCACAGCTGTGCAGTTTCTGTCTCTCGTGCTGAGATGTCCTAACCTTTCCCAGAGACTCTGCTTGTTTTCAGTTTCAGGCTGGAATCTGCATTCAGAAGTGGGTAGGGCCAATAGCTTCCCCAGCCTATTCCTGGAGCTCACTTCCATCACCCCTGTGGCAGCCTTTTTCTGTGCCTAACTTGGAAGCCTCTGTACCTCTATTTTAAACTTGCTTCCTGCAGGCTTTGGGTTGTGGAAAAGGCAGAGGTTCCACCTTTCAGTCCTTATGAACTTCCTATGTCCCACGAGATGCAGGAAAAGCACTAAGCCTAGGTGAGAATACCCCAGCAGTGAACATTACAACTACTTTTTCTCTACTGTTTGTTAAAATGCCAATCCAACTGCTAGAAAAGAAGGCTTCTACTTTAAAAGGAATTATTTTGTGCTCTTTTTTATTTTTTATAGTAATATACAGTTATGTGGTACACAGTGATATGATATATGAATATGTTGCACAGTGATTGAATTAACCTAATTAATATATCCATCATCTTAAATACTCATCAATTATTCTTTTTAAGAAAGCTCATACTTGGGAAAGCTTTAAGGGGATCTAATCTACAGTGGTTTGCATTGAGGGCCTCAGGGAGAATGCTTGTTATGTTTGAAGATGGCACGATTTTCTTCCCTGAAATCTGGGAATGGGGAGATAGGAGATGCAATATTTTCCTAGTAAGAAAGTGTTAAGTGGTATTTGAGTAAATGTTGCCTTGGAGAGTCCCTGCTAAAATATCCATAGGAAATCTCCAAGACCCTGTCATACATCAAGTTTTCCTTCTTATGGGAGGGCAGGTGCTATCCAATAAGACCGTTGCCCATAAACAAGGTGTGTTAGTCAAGACTGTTACAGCTTTTCCTGTCTACACTAAGAGAAAATGAAACAGTACAACCAAATGATCTGTTTAATGCTTTTTCAGTTAGAAATCATGCTTCCTTTTCCTTTTATTTTTTGAGTATTTATGTCACTATAATCTGTTTTCCAAAAAAAGCAAATGAATGTTTAACGAGATCTTATTGTGGGAGGAGGTCTGTGGGACTCTGCTGTGGAAAGTGGTTTAAGTAATTTTCAGAATAGTCTCATAGCTTCTGCTCCAGGAAACGCTATCCCAAGGGTCAAAATGTCCATTCTGTTGAAATAATAGCCTAGACATTTCTAATAAGCCTGCTGTAGGGTTTCAGCACCCCTCTGTTGTCTGGTGTCCACTGTAGGGTTTCAGCACCCCTCTGTTGTCTGGTGTCCACTGTAGGGTTTCAGCACCCCTCTGTTGTCTGGTGTCCACTGTAGGGTTTCAGCACCCCTCTGTTGTCTGGTGTCCACTGTAGGGTTTCAGCACCCCTCTGTTGTCTGGTGTCCACTGTAGGGTTTCAGCACCCCTCTGTTGTCTGGTGTCCACTGTAGGGTTTCAGCACCCCTCTGTTGTCTGGTGTCCACTGTAGGGTTTCAGCACCCCTCTGTTGTCTGGTGTCCAGTTCCCAATTATGAGTACACAATGTCAGTCTGGGGTGCAGGCCATTTGGGAAATTGTTGCTTCCCATCTTTAGGCAGAGTTGAAGTTTCCCACCATTGTCTGGATGCTAACTTTGATAGGGCTTAAGGGATCTGTGAAGTCCTTTGACTTTTGCTCCTCAGTGCCCTGAACTTTCAGTCTATGATTAAGAGAATAAAACTGACAGGGAGGAGCCCCTAGCTCTGGCTGATGCCACAGTAGGCACGTATTTATCTGCTACTCATTTGAACCCCATAACCTCACCCTTGGCCTTTCAACTAATATAGGTAAACTGGAGCATGAGAGCAGTTTATTCATTTTGGGGTTTAGGTCCCAAGATATTCAAGCACAGTACTAGGCTGTCTTCTGGTGTGCTTTGCTGGCATTAAACACCACGCCCCTTGCTTCAGTTCAACCTACTGGTGGGTCACGGCTTTCGTCATAGATGCACTCTCCTGTTGTCTTTGGAAGTGATGTGGGCAAGTGACCAGCTGTGGCTTCTTTCTAGACCCAACCACAATTCCACATGATTGGGCAGAGCTCTCTGGATAAGAAGACTCAGACCTCACAGACAGAATTAGCAATTCTGGATTTTGTCCCTTAGACCTGGCCTAAGGACTCCAGGCAGTTTAACGTGGGTCAAGTGGGGTCTGATAATGATTCCCTCCTGCCCGAGAAGGTTGTCTGACTCTATTCTACCAATCTATTAGCTAATCCTAGATGCTTGACTCTGATATTCTTTGAGCTCCTCAGAAAGAAGATCCTAATCTCAGTTATGGAAATGTAATTATGTCTGAGACATTACACACTTGGGTCATTTTTTTTTAAATCAAAAAGTGTTGTTAAACTTCTGCAGAATTGGCTGAAACAGAACTTGGCACACTCAGATCCGACCACTTTGACACAATGTGATTTGAGGCAAATTGTCTAATTGAATTTTTAGCTTTTAAAGTATCACATACTAAGTAATGTGTGGAACAGATATGCAGACTCCAGCACTGACTTCATCTCGGGTTCAGGGATGGTGTAAGTGCTGGGATAAGGTATGATCTAGGAATGCAGGCAAGATTTCTGCCAGGATTCATATGGGACTCATAAGCAGGGGAGAGAGAAGCTGAAACATCAGTGGTTTGTTCACCAGGCCACAGGGTAGGTGTTTATTGAAATATCTCCTAGCACTGAATTCGCTGGGTTGAAATGTCGTTGGCTGTGGTTGGAGAGTTGACCACTGTCCCATCATTTGAATGACCTTGGGTTGGCAACCTGGAGAATTTTAGCTCAGGAAATGAATAAACAAACATACAACATCAAGACCTAAGCTACTCCATTTTCTTGTGAACATCAAAGATGTAGATTTTTAAAAGTGTCAACGCCATGGGGAAAAGAAGGTGTGTGTGTGTGTGTGCGTGTGTGTGTGTGTGTGTGCGCGCGCATGCTTATGTGTGTATGTCTTTGTGTGTGTGTTTTCTTAATAGAAATTTTGGGAAAATTGAAATAGAATTATTTAAATTTTTAGCTTTGAAGGTTGAGAAGTGACTTTTAATTTAGGCAGATGAAAAACTGTTATACCTTGATCAAGTTGCTGGTAAATTGCTCATGTTTTGAATTTATCAGTATGAGCTTTTTTGAACCTTTATTACACAATTTACTGATTGAATGTAGTTACTAATGCTTTCCTTAATTTAGTTCCAGTGGAGCAACAAATTATTGACCTTCAAGAATCCAGCATCTCAGGCCGGGCGCGGTGGCCCAAGCCTGTAATCCCAGCACTTTGGGAGGCCGAGGCAGGTGGATCATGAGGTCAAGAGATCAAGACCATCCTGGTCAATACGGTGAAACCCCATCTCTACTAAAAATACAAAAATTAGCTGGGCATGGTGGCGCGTGCCTGTAATCCCAGCTACTCAGGAGGCTGAGGCAGGAGAATTGCCTGAACCCAGGAGGCGGAGGTTGTGGTGAGCCGAGATCGCGCCATTGCACTCCAGCCTGGGTAACAAGAGTGAAACTCCGTCTCAAAAAAAAAAACAACAAAAAAACCCCCCAAAAAACCAAATCCAGCATCTCTTATTTTTTACCAGTTGTGGCAAAACTGGAAAAAGCAACCATGTAGGTTAGAGCTAAATTGCTACCTCTTTGGGGTTGTGGCTTCTACTTCCTTTTACTCTAACCTTCTCAACACAAGCATTTCTATAAGAATGGTGTAATTTGTTGAGCTTTTCTGGGTTTTTATTATCCCGAGTGTTTGTTTCCAGGTTTATTACTAATGAGTGGTCCTGTATTTAAGTTTCCCCAAGACATGAAGTCCAGATTGGGTGACACCACATACAATGTGAGCAGAGTCCTTACTATCTCACAGTGTACTGTGATTCTTTAGGGGACTAAAGTTAACATAAAAGTCAAAGAGTGGGAAGAGGCACTGTGAAATCTAGTGGTGCATAATCTGAAATTCACAACAGTAGTTTGGGGGATCTTTGCGATAGAAGAGGACTTGGCAAAAATTTCCATCAGTATTGTGTGCTTGCTGAAGATAAGCCACTGTAAATCTCTTTTGACACAAGATGAAGTAAAAATAAGTACATGTATAAGTAACCGGGATGAGGCTGTTTGGGCCAACATGAAAATATCATTTATCCTTTCTCTGGCGAGAATTCAGTCACCTTAGAGCGGGAAGACCCATTTGTTTGTGTAGAGCAGGAAAACGCGTGGGTCAGGACACATACGAAAGCACTTGAAGAATGAGAACATAAATTTACTCACATCAAAGGCAGTTTTGCTTGGAAAGAAAAACCTTCCTAGAGATGAACTGCTCTGTGTCAAACAATAAAAGTTATCCTTGGTGGCAAAGAGATGAGGCCAATTCTGATGTAGCTCAATGAAGACATTTTACACTGAAAAATCTGAGCCCAGTTCTTGGCAAAGAGAACGCCGAGACTGATAAAAAAGAAATGCCAGTTCTTTGTTTTCCAATTGAGGAAGTAAGTCAGGGGAAAAATATCTAGCTTGTTTTTTTCTTTTCCCGCTTATCTTCTCATATTTAAAAACCACACATTTTCAGCATCACATATTTAAAGTCCTGTACATTTACTGGTTCTCGTTTGTTAGCTCACAGTTCTGTGACTCCCCAAACAACTACTCAATATCTTGTGAAAGAAAAGTCCAGTTCATTCGCTTAGAAAAGTTTCAGCAGGTTATCAGCCATGGGAGTAACCATGGCTGCATGATATATGCTTGACAACCTAAAAGAAAATTTTTCAGATCTGTGTTTCGACATGAGCCTCGATCCTATCTCTACCTTTATCTTTTCTACTTTAGTCTACCCCAGGGACTTCAGAGGAAGGAGAGGCCAATGCAAATGGATCAAATTGCCTACTTAATCCATTCAGTGTTTTCTGGAAGGCTTCAAATCCATTTGTCTTTATGAACAGAGGGAAAAAACAGACCCTGCTAATGATTCTCCCTGGCTGAACTCAGCAGCTATCCTCAGTCAGGACTAAGGACAGCCTGGGGAGTTTTACTGTCAGAAAAAGCCATGTTACGGGAAGAGTGCAGCTTGACTTCAGGGAAATTTCCAAAGCTTTCCATGTTCTTGACCTAAGTCTGCAGATGTCTTATCTAATAAACATCAAAACTTAATCTGTTGCTAAAATGGTTAAAAAAATTACCTATGGGGAAAAATGTGCTTGTGATTGTCTGCATATTGATATTGGACACGGACAATCAGATATTCTGTAACTTATCACAGAAGCAGTTACCTATGAAAACACGCCTTTCTCAAAATCAAGACGCAATATTTCAGGTGTTCTTAGGGGGAGGAATTTCAGGTCTGAATTCCCTGCAAGGAAAGAGAAGCCTATGCTTTGGTCTTGAGCAAAGAAACCCAGGTGGACTTCCTGGTAGACTTGCTTTTTCTCTCTTTCTAGGGTCTTGTTCCCTCATTTTTGGCTTAATTCCTGCTTGCTTGTAAATCTCAGCTTACGGTCTTCCCTGATGGGCTCGGATCAATGTTCCCTCCTTCTGCTCTGTCCTGTAGTAATTATAACAATGTTGGCACTGAGCCTGCTGACCTCTCAGTAACACCACCAAACTAAGCTCCAGAGTACTTGCCCCACCTTCATCTCTCTACCCCCAGAGCCTAGAACTTTACTGGCAAAGTAAAAGTTCTACTGTAGTTTCTCAGTAAGCCATTGATAAATGAAGGGCTGAAGGAATGAATGAACAAATACGTATCCTGATAGGATTGCCTTTCTCAAGCTGCATAATAAAAGTAAAATGAGTTTGAATTTGAAGAGTGCATTTTCTTGCATGCCTTCATATTCACAGAATAGGGGCCTGCCATTTAGTGTGAATCCACCATTTAGGAGCAGAAACAAGAAGGAAAGAAATCAAATCCCCAGGGATCAATATCACTCAATAAGAGAACATAATGATCATGCTGAAAACAGGACCTCGAAAGCAGGCGAAGTGTGATGATGTCTGTAATATTGTTTGGTTGTTTATCTACATAAAATCAAAACTCAGTTATCTGATGCTTAGAGAAAAGGGTAAATTTTATTCCCTAGTTAGGTAAGATTTTACCTCAAATATTTTTTTGTTTTTTATTTTTAACTTCTGTTGCTGAATTTGGTATTCTTGTTTTAAGACAGTTCACCAGGATAAGCATAGCTGTTATCCTACAGTAAGATAACTAAACAGTGGATGTCCCCATGGTTTCCTGGTAAATTATTAATGCAGAATTCTGAAGTATATGAGGCTCATTAGTATGACCACAGTCTTGCAGCCTATGTCTGAGATAAAGAAATTGAATAGGGCAAGATTAGAGCTGAAAGGGATTGTTGGATCATCCAGTCCAGTTTTGCCATTGTAGAAATGAGGACACTGAGCCTTGGAGGGGAGAAGTGGTTGCCCCAGGTTTTTTAACAGCAACTGGAGAAATCTGGCTCCAACTCAGTTCTGCTTGGTTTCCATTCAGGCCCTTCCACTATTATATGTGCCAATTTTGAATCCTGCAGAGATTGACCCAAAGTTCATAAGACTCACATGCTATAGGACTAACCAATTTACTCTGAGGAGCCTGGGGCTCAGCATTGGGTCCACAAGGGGGTTTTAATCAGGATGGCAATCAACTGAGAATTCTTCCTTTTATTCTAGTAGATACAGAGAACAGGATCTAAGAAAAGTCCCAGGTGGAATTGGTGAAGATGTAGTAATCTAAATACATTCTTTTATCATACTTGCCAGCCCAGCCAGCCTCCACTCTCTTCACATTTCCTTTGCTTCTGGTCTCAACATTTGCCAACACAAGTGGGACTTAATGGAATGGTTGTTTGTTTGTTTTACTGATAGACGTATGTGAGAGGCTGCCTGGCGTTGTCTTTTTTCATGCAAACAATTATCACACCAGGACACATAGGCAATGAGATCTTTCTTGGTTGGATAAAATTTCCAAAATTTAGCTGGAGTGGAATCTGGTCATTTCCTGATGCTTTCACATAAAATTTTGAAATAGCCCTGGTGAGCAAGTGATCCATATATATGAGAGGGTGAATACATGTACACACACATACACACCCCACACATACATACACATATACATACCACACATATACACACTCCACACATACCACATCACACCAACATATACTACACACATCACACACATACATACCATGCATATGTATTACATGCATATCATTCCTATATACACATAACACATGTACATACACATACACACATACGTACACACACACACACTAAATGCCTACCACACAGACATATACTTGCACACAACACACACATGTAGCCACACATGGAAAGTAAACACACTTCCCTGACTGTAATGTAGATAAACATCCACAAGGTCACCAGCAATGACAGGAGTAGAGAGCTTTACACATGTATATACACACCACACACATATACACACCACACATATATATATACACCACTTACACATGTCCCACATACACATATACACAAACCACACACATACATTACATACATATACAACACACACACAGATACATACACACCACACATACATGCACACATGCACCATACCACACATATGTCACACCACATACACGTACACACTAAACATACATAATACATACACATTTAAACACTACACACATATACCACATGCATATCACACACATGCACACTACACACATACATATACATATAACACATCAGCACACCGCATACATATACACATAACACACACCATACTCCACACTTATTCACACACATTCACACACATACCACACAAATACTCACTCACCTTCTGAGACTGACAGATGACCTGAAAACAAGGCAGAAGGTGGACACCCAGCGTATTTCTTCAGGCCACAAAGAGGGAAGCAGTGTGATCTGATGGAAAGCGTGGGGCATTTGGAGTTAGACATTTGGGACTCTAATTCCATCTCTGTTATCTACCTGCTACATATCCTTCAGGGAATTAGGGAATTAGTTCTCTCTGAATCTCGATTTTCCCATTTGTGAAGTAGGCAGATTACACTTACTCTGTAAGGCTGGTGTGAGAATTAAGTGAAAAAAATGTGCACACCACTCCCAAAATGCTACCTGTCCCAAAGCTCTCTACTCTTGTCAGTGTTGGTGACCTTGTGGATATTTATCTATGTTCCAGGCAATGGAGTGTATTTGCTTTCCATTTGTTACATGGAGATAGACATTCCATCTGTTTATAATCCTCATGGGAAACACATTAATTTCAAGATAACAAAAATGTCCAAATCAGTCTATTGTGTAGAAATGACAAAATTATACAGTGGAGGTACCAGTTGTGTACTTTTCTCCATGCGAGTCTTTTAAAAGGCCTAGGGGAGTAACAGAAACATGCCTGGATTCTCAGGCTGTAATAAATGTGAAAAGGATGGATGTGATGAAGATGATTCCAGAATATATGGAAACAAATCCCAGGCTCTGAAAAGGGACCTTGCTTCTAAAACAAACAGTGGCCTCAGTTCTCTTGCATATCACTTGTCATAAAAATTCAGTTAAAATGATTAATATCCTTCACACAATACATTTTATAGCTACATAAAAACCTTTGGTATCTTCTTGAAAATCTGAAATCTAAGATGATTTTTTTTTCTGCTAAGTCTACTCTTACCCTGACAGTCCATTCTTCACAGACAGCCAAAGTGATCCCTTAAAAATCGAATTTAGATCATATCACTGCCCCGCTTATAATCTTTCTATCGCTTCGCTTGTAATAAAATACATCGACAAGGGTTGCAGGATGGAGGTCCCAGCCCCTTCAGCTCCATCTCTTATCCCTTTTCCCCTGCTCATTATGCTCCAGCCACTTGTGCCTTTTTGCTATTCTAACACACTAAACTCTTTTCTACTTTAGGATGTCTGTACTGCTTTTCCTCTCTTCAGAATGCTCTTTTCCTGCTTATTTGCATGCAGGGTCCTCTTAGCACTCATTAAATCTTTAGAGAGGCTTTCTCTGACAATCCCTTCTGTATTCTATATGCTCCCTGGTCATATCTATTTCCTTCATTACACTTATATGTTTTGATTGTCTGCAATCCTCACTTCTTTGAAATGTAAGCTCCTGGGCCGGGTGCAGTGGCTAACGCCTGTAATCCCAGCACTTTGGGAGTCCAAGGCAGGTGGATCATTTGAAGTCAGGAGTTCGTGACTTAGCCTGGCCAACATGGTGAAACCGCATCTCTACTAAAAGTACAAAAATTATCCAGGGGTGGTGGGGTATGCCTGTAATCTCAGCTACTCAGGAGACTGAGGTGGGAGAATTGCTTGAACCCAGGAGGCAGAGGTTGCAGTGAGCTGAGATCACACCATGCACTCCAGCCTGGGCAACAGAATGAAACTCTGTCAAAAAAAAAAAAAAAAAAAAGAAGAAAGAAAGAAAGAAAAAGAAATATAAGCTCCTGGAGGACAGGGATTTATTACTGGATCCTCAGTATTTAGTACACTTGAGTATCTGTCAATTAACAGAATGAACAAGAGCTCAAACCCAGATATAGATTTTACCCAGATCATGCAGCAGAAAAGGAAAATTATAACCCTTATAATAAGGATACTGTTCTTGTCCTCCTTTCATTTCCAATGTTGTTTTTACACTGAGAGATTCAATGTATATGTTGATAACTCATTTAACAATCTAGCCTTGAACTTCATGGATAGTCTCCCCCAGATGTGAAATTTTTCACTTTTGGTCTACTTTGACCATCTGCTTCTATTTTTATATCTTAAGTTCCAATAGTCCACCTGTGATCATAAACTTCTTGCCTTCCAGTTTTCTTTCTTTCATTTCACCCGGAAACTCAAGGCATGGGGAGTCTCCCTGGGAGCTGAGTCAGGGTTCGGGGAAACCAAGGCATCGAATTAAGAGGCAGAGCATCTGCACCTGTCAGAGGGGAGCGATAAAAAGGCGTGGGTGCTCAGGGTGTCCAAGAGCAACACTTGGATACCAGACTGGGGCCAAATCAGTAATTTTAACCCAAATGGATACAGATATAGGGGCAGAAAAGACACAGAATCAAAACCAAGGGCATATGGTCAGACAGATACAAACTAGAAGACTCACATAAGGGGCCAGAGATAATTATTAGTGATTTTCATTGCTCCTCCAAGCCATTTACAAACTATGGAAATGGGTAGAGGAAAAAGAACAGGGATGGAATTGGAGATCTTGGAAACTCAGAGCCACCTCTTACCAATTTTGATGACCTGGCTTCTGACTCTACCGTCTTGCCAGATCTGCCTCTTGTCTGTGATGTCCTTCAATCCAATTCCATTAGGAAGCTTTCAGTCTTCATCGTCCCGGGCCTCTTGTTTCCACTTGACTTTGCTGATGGCACCTGCCTTCTCAAAATGCCATGCTCTCTAGGCTTCCCTGCACCACATCCTCTAATTCTCTCTGACCACTTTGACTGCTGCTTCTCTGTCTCCGTCAAGGACTACTGACTCTCTTTCACCTTCTGATTGGTGTTCCTCAAGGTCTGCTTGTGCATTCTTGTTCCTTAATTTTACAGCTTCTCAACAGTGATATCTTTCACTGCCATGTGTTCTACTAACGCCAAAATTCTGGTGACATTTAAAACCAAATCCACATCTCTTGCACAGTTCTTTTATGCCCAAGGTTCACAAATGTGTGATCACTCTCCCTGGATTTTTTTCCAGGCATCTCAAGCTCAACATGTCCCGAAGAGAATTCCTAGTCTTCCCTGCACAAGCATTTGTTTCCAGTACTATATCAGTATTGCTTATTTCAGCTGGGAGTTCTATCATCCACTCAGTCACCCAAGCAAAAAATCTAGAATTCAAACTTGACTGGTTCCTTTCCCTCACTACCCATATCTATCATTTAATTCACTCATTTAACAAACTTTCATCAAGCCCTGTGATTTACCAGGTATTGTTCTGATTGTGGGCTAAATTGTGGTAAGTAAAACGGATGTAATTTCTATCTTCATTAAGAATATAAACTATTGGCTGACTTTGTCTCTAAAGTGATTTTTTCCCCATCCCTCCTTTTTTTTTTAACTAGCAGTAGTTGGCATGTGATAGATGCTCAATTAATCCTTATTGAATGAATGAATACATGAAGATGTAACTATCTGAACATCTGCTGTCTGCATAGCACAGAATATGACACAGCAATCTGATGCCATTAAAAATATTTCTAAGCACACATTATGAATCAATAGAAGCCAAAACATCTGGCCAATTTAGCTGGAATACCCCCAGTGAAGCATTAGTATACTTTATCTGTGTTATGCAAACACTCAGATGTTTGGGGCTTCCGTGGAATTGACTGGGTGTTTTGGCACAGCATAGGCTCAGCCAGACCAGTCTTGATCTCTTCCAGGGACAAATTATGTCTCTGAATTGCACATATGGCTCACTGACTTCTAGAGTTAAGTATAAGTACAAACACTGAATACTTGTGACTGTTTTAATTGGCTCAGTAATTTCCAAAATATTATTAGTGGCACATGGTTATTCATGAATATCAGCACACATTCAATGCCTCTTCAGTCTGAAGACATCAAAATGAATTCAGATTATTCATGCTGAGGACGGCGCAGATGGGTACATCCAGGCAAAACTTGGGCATCGTAAAAATGTATGGTTAAACAAGAATATCAATCTCTAGATAATAATGACATCTTTTATAATAAGTACTTGGTGACAGCAGGAAATATCTTTAGGAAATCAGCAAATAAATATTTTAAGCATTCCTATATAATTTAACCAGATCAATGAATTATGGAATAAAACCAAGCACCTTCACCCCTCTTCTTGGCTCTCAATTATTAGTAGCAAGTTCAGGTACCATTGAGTTAGAACACTAAGGAATTATCTCAATTTCCACAATCAGCTATGGAGAGAGGTTTTTGGGAAGAGTAAAAAAAAAAGACGAAACAAAAACTAAAACTGAGACAGAGAACTATACAGAATTACTAAGGTATTCAGGGTGAGGCATGCTTTACTTTCTCTTCAAATAATCAGCATTCAGACCCGAGCTAACAATGAGAGGGCACTGTCAGCTGGTCATGCACCCACTCCAGGAAACATATAACACCATTATTTTATGAAATAACAAACTGTACCATGCACACCAACTCAGAGATGGAAAGAACATAGGCATTGCAATCAGTTACGACTTGTGTAGGCATAATAATTTTGGGGGAAAATTAAACACGAAAGAGCAGTCTAAGACCTAAGGGTCAACTCTTGCAAGGGCATGCAGGCTAGGTTCAACCTGCAGCTTTTCCGAGTGGAATCTGGCCCATGCATTTTCTCATAGTTCCTCCCCCACAGATCCGGAAAGAAACCCTCAGAGTGTGCCATCAAACTTTCATATGCAGAAGAGGGGAGACTTTGAGCATTTTAACCTTCTCTATCTTAAAATCTTTCAGGCAGACTTATTTATCTTATCTGCAAGTTAATGAGAAATGCTCAAGTCCTTGGAATTTAAAAATTAACCCCTATATGTCTTCATAAAGCTCCAGACACTATTGGCTGGGTACTTCATAGAACTCTTAGCTTCTGCTTGGTTGAGGATCTTATCAGAAACTCAGATAACTGTTAGATAAGTGTTATATATTGGCTATTTTTATTTCTTTCTCTAAAAATGTAAGGTACCATCACACCATTGAACTTATGTGAATTCAACTAAATATGCTGTATCTAAAGAAGTTAAAGAGAAAATCCACATTAGAGCAGGTAATTTTGCCCAACTCTGAGCAAGCATTCTGAGAGAACAGAATCTCTGTGTCCACCTTGATTCTTGACCTGGCTCAACATCAGTTATCTAGTGCCTCTTGGAGTCTGAGCATCCCATTGGGTTTAATGTGACTTCAACATTTGAATAAATAATATCAAAATAATTTTGGTTATTGATGATCTACTCCTTACGTACTGACTCTGTAGCCCCATCCTTCATATAAGATGCAAATCCATTCTATATAAAAATAGAATGTGGGTGGCTTTGAAATTACATGCTCCTCCTGAACTCCCTAATTCTGGGCATCACTTGATGCTGTTTTCCTGTTTCCAAATCAGCAGTGCTGTCCTGATTTTGAATTTCAGAGGGTGACGCAGAACTGAAGATGGCCAGCTACTGAAAAAAGGGCATTCTCATGTACTGGCCTTCCCTTTAGTTTAATAACAGAGGCTTTATCTTTTCCAAGACGAGTGTGTTTTTTTTTTTGTTAAAATTACAATTCAACTTCACATAATATTTATTTTTAGCTAGGTTCCAAAAAAAAAAAAAAAAAAAAAAAAGGGTGTTAGGAACCCCTGGCATTTCTGGCATTTCCTGGAATTGCAAACAGAGGTTAATTCTGTCCTGAGGAGATGCAGATAGTTTGATCATTTGCAATTACAGTGCTCACTGAAGAAAAGGTTAAAGATGAATCAGATTTCTCTGAGGCGTCTGGATTGGAGATGCACACAAGCATGCATTCATAGCCAAGCAGAAGGAGAAAGAGAGGACTTACATTCTGTTTCCCCACGATGTTATCAAAGGGCAGTTCCGGGCTCCAGGATCCTTCAGTGAACGTGGCCCCACTGTTTCTCCGGTCTGAGGAGCTCACTGACTCCTTGACAATATCTTCAGGCAAGGACAGCAGACTGTCCTCAGGCTGCTTAATTAAGTAAGTCTCTATATTGTGCTTCCTCAGGAATTCATTCCTCTCTTTACCATGACCCTCTTCCACGTTATAGTCACCGTTGAGACAGTCCAGCGTGGCTTTGGAAATGTGAATCCTCCTGCGTGTAGAAGGCATAGGTCATTACACACTCCTGATGTTGCCTGCAAAGGCTATTTACTTTTTTGTCCGGTACAAAGCCAACATCAGGGCTGCACATGGGTACTATTAAGACATGTCCCCAAGGACAATACTTGTCTTCCTAAAAAGTAGAAAGAATATAAGAGAATAGAAGCATAAATTCGTGAGTGCAGTATCACTGACATCAACCCAAGACACACTACTGCCTCTGATCAAATACAGTCCTTCTGTGCTCCGCCTAGCACATCTTTTGGCTTTTCTTATGATTGTTAACCTGATCTCAGCAAACTTTACAAGTCAGTGTTTTTTCCCAGTGGCGTTGATTAGAAAAACAAGTGCTGCTAATATTTCTGAACGCTAGTGGCAGTTACTGTCCAAATCACCATGCAAAAACAGTTCTTTTGTTGTCTTGGAAACTTCTCTGTCATTTCAATCTTCATGTATTTGTATCTTGTTTCTCCCACTTGTCTATATGCTTCTCAAGGGCAGTTCTGATAAGCCCTTAGGGCCACAGTGAGTGTCCTTTGGGAAAACCACTGGAGGGTGTAATTTTCCCTATAACGTGTATATTGTAAGGAGCAAAGAACAAAGCTGTGGACATGTACGGGCTGGCAGCTGGCTGGGCTCACTCACAAGCGAAGTGACTCATGGCTGCCACTATAGCTCATGACTCAGGCTTCCTTTTTAGCAAAATAGCATATGATATCAGGGCCTTAAGGATCACACTTGATTCATGGAAATTTCACACGGTAAATTCTTCTGGGGAAGAATTTCTCTGTCCTCATAACTGTCTAATTCAATCAGCCTACTTATTGTGTTATAATGTGGTCTGGGTAGACTAGCAGGGTAAGGTGGTTATGAACACAGACTTTGTTGCTAGATCTCCTGGATTCAGACCCTAGCTCTGCCGCTTGCCAGCTGAGAGATCTTGGGCAAATTACTTAGCCTTTCTATCAGTCTATCTTCTTCCCCATAATATGGGAAAAATAATAGCACCTATCACTTATGATCATTACGGTTATTCGATAAGTTGATTTGTGTAAGGTAGTCAAAACAGTGCATGGTACAGCATACACAGCATAAAAGCAAAAACACAAGTTGTTAAGAGTGTTCTGAAATATGCCAGTGTAATCATATTACTGTTGGGTATTCCATGCCTCCTCAAGGCTTATGGAAGACAACTGTCAGGCCTTCTGAATAAGGCCTCTAAGCTTTCGTTCTTTGGCTCTGTTACTTCAAAGCTCATTTTCTGACACTCTTCTAATATAGCTCCTTTATGCTCTCTCCAGCTATTCAAGTAATTGGCAATTCTCCAAATTCAATTTGCTATTTGATGCTTGCTAACAATTTCCTACTGTCCAATTCAGCTCAGAAGTCATTTCCCTAAATTTACCTTAGCATTCCTTTGGATGAAAGAATGCTTAATATTTTGCTTGGCTTTTGTAATGCTAAGAACAATATATCCAAGTAAACAGAGAAGTTTTTTTAAAAAAAATTAGAGTGGGTTTTTAAACTCATTGCAGTGGCCCACGCTGAGGAAGCTGAGACGGGTAGATCACCGGACCTCTGGAGTTTGAGACCAGCCTGGGCAACATGACAAAAACCTGTCTCTACAAAAAAAGTACAAAATGTAACTGGGCATGGTGGTGTGCACCTGTGGTCCCAGCTATTTGGGAGGCTCAGGTGCGGGGATGGCTTAAGTGCAGGAGGTTGAGGCTACAGTGAGCCCGAGATCGTGCCACTACACTCTAGCCTGGATGACAAAGTGAGACCGTGTCTTAGAAAAAATAAATACAAGGGGAGGAAGGCAGCAAAACACACTGCCATGTGTGTACCTATGCAACTATCTTGCACATTCTGCACATGTACCCCAAAACCTAAAATGCAATAAAAATTAAAAAAAAAAAAATCATTAATTAAATAATATGCAGTTTACTTTTAGTATTAGCCCTGCTACTCCCTCTCATTCTTCTAACCCATTCTGCTAAATCCCTCCTCATAGAAAGAATAGTTCATTGCAAATAATATGTGAAAAAACAGGAACTACAAACAAATCATTTCTTACAATTTAAGGCATGTTCTCCACATCTTCCAAATAAATATCTTGACTGATTTCAAGTGCAATATGTTAAAAATGAGTATGTGAAAGATGTTCACACTCTCTTGAGAAATGTCCTGAATAAGTACAAAATATTCCCAAGATGTATTTTGTTCATATATATAAACTCAATAATATTTCCCTGGGAGAGTAACAGATGGTTTGACCTTCCATGAAAGGGAAAGTCCCCATCTGCTTTCTCAGATAAAGCTCAGAGTTAAGACTGGAAGCTTACCTTTGCTTCTAGGCAAAATGAATCTGGTAGGAGGGTTTTATAAAGTACAATGGTTGATTTTTTTTTTTAAGATAATTAAGTTAAATGTCAACCCCATTTAGCATTTTCTCTGGATTCTACATTAATTATTCTGCTGTCAGTATGCAGGGGGACTAATATCTCCATGTATTAAATCAATGTTATGTTTCTCCTAGTGAAAGAGATTGTTGTCTTCACTGATTCTTCCGCTGAAGTTCTCATTAATATACACTTAAATGTTTTGATAGAAACTGGGTTTCAGATGTTTCTTTTCATCCTTGGTACTAACTTGAGCTTTAGGGTAAGGCATTGGCAGATGAAGTTCTGTAGATTGCATTTATTTCTAAGGAGATGTGCCAGTTTTCAGGCAATATTCTCATGTATTGAGTGTCAAGTAAACTTGACATTTTCTGATAATTTTTAATGCTAGGATATAATAAAAGTAGTCACGATAGTAAATAAGATCTGACAATTGTATAACTCTTGCTTTGTATAAATGTTATCTAGTGGCCAAAGGTAGTACTTATGCTCCATGGATTATCTCATGTAATTTCCGTTCTTCCAACAACCTTAGGTGGCAGACATTTCTTTGTCTCACTTTGGAGTTGCTGAAACTGGCCTAGAAGTCATAAGTATGTATTTGGCCCCAAATCGTATTAGTGGTTAGTGGCAGTGCTGAATTGAGACAAGAACTTTTGCTTCCAGGGTCTCTCTACCACCCTGCAACTGTATTATATGGTAACCACTACTACAACAAGCACAGTTAATATTTACCGAGTACAGGACACAGGACTTTATACGCATTATCTCATTTAACACAAGCTCAGAAATGGCGATCTTCATGGTGTGGTACTAAGGCCAGCAGCTCCTGCCAGGAAGTGGTTAGAAAGGCATCATCTTGAGTTCTATGCCGGATACATTGGACAAGAAACCCTGCGGGTGGGGCCCAGCAATCTATGGTTTAATAAGCCCGCAGGTGATTCCAGTGCTGAGGTTTGAGAACCATTGTTCTAGAAACCCTAGGCTCAGAGGTGTTAAAGAAGAAAACAATAAAAAAGCAGAAAAATATAAGTCAAAACAAGATCAAACCATGGTGCGTTTGGAGACCTGTTTTGACATCCCTGCGGTTTGCATATTGACAACATTCCATGGCTTAGCAGAGCTGGATACTATACAGACTAGACCGAGTGCTTTGTCTACACTAAGTGCATATTCACATTTGAAACTACATTTTTAAGGCTGATGTTTTCAGTTCAAAAATCACAGTGAAGAAACTGGGCAGGGCATAAAGTACTTGTCACAATCTCCCAACCTTCTTAACTCGTAAGTAGTAAACCCACGGTTCAGACTCATGACTCATGATATTAAAAATAAGAGTGTGAAAGATGATTTAAACTCAGTCGCTTTTCTTTTTAAAAATTACTTTATTCATTTCTTTTCAACTTTGATTTTAGAATTAGGCAGTATATGTGCAGGTTTGTTACAAAGTGTATTTCATGATGCTGAGGTTTGGGGTACGACGGAACCCTCACACAGATAGTGAACATAGTACCTAATACGTAGTTTCTCGTCCCTTGACCCATTCTCTGCTTTCTCCATCTAGCAAGCTCCAGTGTCTATTCTTGTCTTTATATCCATATGTACTCAAAGTTTAGCTCCCACTCATAAGTGAGAACATGTGGTATTTGGTTTTCTGTTTCTGCATTATTTCACTTAAGATAATTTCTTGCAACTGCACCCATGTTGCTGCAAAGGACATGATTTCATTCCTTTTTATGGCTTCATAGTATTCCATGGTGATGTGATGATTTAAACTTGGTCACTCTTCTGCTTCTGAATGTTATTGAGAACAATAGCTAAACTAGCTTCCAGATATCAAAGCAGTATCTTACAAACCTCCAAAGTATATTCTAAGGTTTGCAAAAGGAATCTATTGAGTATAAGGGCAATTTTCCATTTGGTGATGTTTTTAAGATACAGGCCTGGAAACATAGATGAACTGGCTATCTGGTGTGTCTAAATTCAGCAGGTAGTTACTTGTGGGAAAATCCTAAAGAATGGAAACGTTTAAGAAATCCAGCAGTAACACATCAGGCATTCCTCAGTTCTAAACCTGTTTGGCAAACAGCCGTGACACAGCACAGAGAATGAAGGATCCCCATAAGAATAGTAACTGACCTGGGCTGTCCCTACACAGTGTACAAAGTGCTTCACACCCATTGCCTGAGATAATCTTCAGAGGAGATTTGTGAGGTAGATTATGCCCATTTAGCAGATGAGAAAACAAACTCTCATGGAGGACAAAAATAAGTTCCCAAGGCAGCAAATCATAAGTATTATTATTTCTCTTTCTGCAGTGAAGAAAGTTAGACTTGGAAATTAGGCATTGGCCTGAGATCACAAAGATAGAGTGATGCAAGCCAAGTTCACGCTAAAATCACATGCCAGGTGCTGTGCATGCTTTGCATAACTTGCTGAGGATAACAGAGTTTAGCATGGAGCAGAATGGGAATCCTAGTTACTCTGATTCCACCTCTTGTTGTCCTTTTCCCCCATGATAACTTACTATTGATATTAAATATAATTTGCAAAGAATGATGGCACATACCGGAGAAATCTATGACTCCAAGGGCAGGTCTACGGAGTAGGGAGAGGAATATATGTAAGTGTAGTATCTCTATCTATTATTCTATCTATCTATCTATCTATCCATCCATCCATCCATCCATCCATCCATCCATCCATCCATCATCCTTAAGAAAGAGATGCTGCAGATTATCATACTGGCTCAAATATATTTGAGATCTTATTAGGTCCAATCTGTAAACAGAATCTTGATACAACTTTTCAAGACTGACCTTAGTTGCAGTGGACTTTGCAGACCACTAGCACCTTTGCGGATCCTATGTTACCCAATCTTGACAGCCAAATTTGAAAAGTTGAATTTTTAAGGAAGAGCGTCAATTTCCTCATTGAGTCCTAGGTCATGCATGAAAAGTCAGTAGGTATTAATCCTGGCTGCCCATTAGAATTAATTTAAGAACTTAAAATAGATTCTGTACAGATTCTTCTTTAAACAAACTGGCATGGGGTCTGGACAATAGCATTTTAAAACTGTTCCTTTGGAGATTCCAATGTGCAGCCAAGTCTAATAACCAATTATGCAGGGCAGAGACCTGAACACCTCAGTGTTATTCTATATCCTTGTTGCCTCTGATACCTTTTACTGGATTTTGGAAGCTAATAGTTGCATGATGTTTCAATATCTGGTCTCCTCCCAAATAATTGCTTCTGAGATTCAACCTTGAATTTCTGCACACAGGAAACCCACTGTCAGAAAATGAACAAATGACAAGAGTTAGGCATGAAAAGCGCTGTGCTTTGGCTTACCCAGGGATTCCTCCAGATTCAAGTTTGTTTGCAATGTCCACATCCCAAGACCAGACATCAAATTGCCACTTCCTTAGTCCCAAAACACCACACAGCACCGAGCCCGAGTGGATTCCAATCCTCATGTCAACATCGTGCTTTGTCCTTGACCGCACATACCTGTTGACATAGATAAACAGAGACACATACATTAGACCACAGTGGGCATCCTTGGCTCTGACCTTTCAATGTCACCTCTTCCATGAAGCCTTCTGGGGTTCTTTAATAACTGGAAGGATTCTCTGAATACCCTTAGCCTTTTATCTGTACTTTTAAGGGCTCTTTGAAACCATCTAAAACCTGCTGCGTAACCTCTGCCTCAGGGAATGCACCAGCATCTTTTTCTACCCAAGAGTACATTAACTTGTGATAGATTCTCAATTTCATACTTCATTACACATTCCATTTTCAGCCAAAATGTTAACTGTTTCCTTCTTTCTATCCCTTCTATGACTTAATTCAAACAACCATCATGCCTTTGTCTGGGATCCCTGCCTCAGCCTTCCAGCTCTTTCCAGCTCCTTCCAGCTCCTTCCAGCTCATACTGTCATGGTTTCCAGTTACTCCTTCTAAACACAGATGTGACCTCATTACCCCATCACTCTTTTCTGACCTACTCTTTAGAACTGTGGTCTCTGAAGTAGAGTGTTTATGTCCCAGGGCCGAGCTGGGTTATCCACTGAGATGCAGGAAGAAAATGTTAGAACTTCCATTCACAGCTTTTGTTGCGTATGTTGAAAAGCTTTACCAACATTTGATATATAGATTGATGTTGGAAACTTACAGGATACCTGTCTGGTCACCCTCTGACTGTAAATATGAAGGAGGAATCTTCAGAAAAAAGGAGAATTTCTACCACTGGATGATCTTCTATAGTCATGAACATTCTTTCAGAGCATTTTGAACAATTTTAGTTTATGATTAAATGATGTCATTTAGGCAGAAAATAAAATGGTAGAATATAATACTTTGTAGTAGAATTACTAGAAAAATTTTCATTGCCCACAAAATGCAATGATTATGTCACTTCAAAATGCTTAAAATAGTCGTCAGATTTAAAAGCAAGCCATTCATTTGTCTTTGACAAAAAAAGGTGTTCCAAATTTGCTGATTTTTTTTGGTGATGTTGAGTCGCCATTAATATTTCTTCTAGCATATATTTGAAAAAACCCACAAACTTGTTTAATTTGTTTCTTCCAACTCAAGACGATAACTTAAGAATGACCAAGAAAGTAACTGAGCTGTACAGAAAGTGATGCTTTGAAAAAAGCATTTTGAGAATGAAAGTTTGAAAATGTTTTCATCTTTATAAGAATTTTGTTGTAAAACCAAAGGTATGTTATATCATCTATCAAAATTCCTAGAGCTTCACATATACTAATGTTTGAATATCTTCTAAATGAAGATTTCTGGTGAGGTCTGAATATATTTATAAGGGCTTAAACCCATTTATGAGGTTTGAAAACATTTATAAGGTATATGTTTAGCTGTGATGGCCACTAAAGCGAAGCATAGAAATTGAATTTGGAACCTGACCTCTACATTACTGTATCACAAACTATTAAACATTTTTTTAAAATTATGTTTAAACTCACTGCTAATAAATGGTGAAAGCAGAAAAGTCTTCTACTGTAATTATATTAAAACATTTTAAAGTATTTTTATTTTCTCATCCTTTAAAATCCCCATATTATGTATATTTTATGGTATATCTTTTTAAGTACATGAATATAATTAATGGAATAGATAATAAATATAATTTTATTATACATGCATGTCTTCATATTTTTTTTTGATAAAAATAGGGGAAAAATATTTAGATACCACTGGTCTATAAGAGACAATGGAAAATTCCTAATCTGGAACACAACATTCCTCATGATCTGTCCTGTACCTCAATTATTCCTCTCATTTTTCATGCACACATTAGACTCCACCCATCCAAACAACAAGTCATTTTCTAAACTCTGTGTTCCTTCTTTCCTCTCTGGGACCACGGTGCTCCCTTGGTCTGGAATGTCCATTACCTCATTCAATGGAAGAGCTTCTACTCCATCTTTTAGAGTGAAGCTTGGTATAACTCTGGCCAGTAAGCTGCCCTGATTTCTAAGTCTGACTTATGTTCCTTTTCCCTGTGTTCTCATTGCATCTTGGGTGAGCAATAACTAGGATGCTGTATTATAATAATCTGCCTCCTCTAAGCTAATGGAGACTGGGGACTCTGAATAATCTGCCTCCTCTAAGCTAATGGAGACTGGGGACTTTGAATAATCTGCCTCCCCTAAGCTAATGGAGACTGGGGACTCTGAACAACTAATCATTTCCTGTACTTGGCACTTGGTTAATACTCGGTAGGTGTCTGCTGAGTAGGTAGATGCATGGGTGTTCAATACTTTCTATTAATGTTCCTATAGATTGAAGCTTTTTGATAGCGTATAAGGCCCTTGAAGGCATTATTCCTGCCTGAGGCAGCCTTCTATTTCTCACTGCCTGGAGCATCCTGCCTTTCATACAGTAGGACTTAAGACATGCAGTGTCCTTTTTTTAAAGAAAGAAAGAATAAATGAATGATTCCAAGTACTCAATTGAATCTTTGCAGTCTCTGTTCTTAAGTTTTAAGGTAGTGCAGAGCTATTTACACAATAAAGTTGAATTGGATTGAGAATTTGGAAATATTAAAATAAATTAGACATTAGACGGGCAATCCGTGAACATTAGGAGAAATTCTTATAACTAGAGATGAGGTTCCTCTTGATCTTGGTGAAGTTCCTGGTTTCTGGGTCTTCGTTTTGACTTTAACTCTTAAGTTAAAAAGTATATGGTACTTTATATCTACTGACAATGAAAACTGTAGGAGCCATTTAAAAAAAATTGACAAGGCAAGAGAAGAAATGGCCTCCAGCCTTTGAGAAGAGCACATCAACTTCTGATGCAGTTTCCCAATGAGATTCTGTGCGGCAGGTCATTAAGAGGGGTCATTTGTGCTATGCACAGTCATGCCCCTACTATGTTATTCAAGTGCATAGTAGGATTGTCCTCTCTGCATACTTTTTTAATTTTTTAATTTTTGCGACTACATAGTATGTGTGTATATTTATGGGGCACATGAGATGTTTTGATACAGGCATGCGATGTGAAATAATCACATCATGGAGAATGCGGTATCCATTCCCTCAAGCAGTTGTCCTTTGATTTATAAACAATCCAATTATACTCTTTTAGTTATTTAAAAATGTACAATTAAGTTATTATTGACTATAGTCACTCTGTTGTGCTATCAAATAATAGGTTTTATTTTTCTATTTTTTGTACCCATTAACCATCTTCACCTGCCTCGTAACTCCCCACTACCCTTCCCAGCCTCTAGTAGCCATCTTTCTACTGTCTATGTCCATGAGTTCGATTGTTTTGATTTTCAGATTCTGCAAATAAGTGCAAACATGCAATGTTTGCATATTGATGTTATTTTTGACCAATGAAATATGAACAGAAGTAATATGTGTCACTTTTGGGCATAAGCTTTAAGACCATGATCACCCATACTCTAAAAAATCTTTCTCTCCTGTATCCACCATCATGAGTCAAGGAGCTCCTGATGAAGCCTTCTTAACCAGGGTCCTTGGATCAGGATGAAATGTAGTGATATCCTCCTGTCCACCCCCTTCCTGTAATGGACATAAAGTGTGAATGAAAAATAAATGTTTACTACTTTAGGTTACTGAGATTTTAGGGATGTTTGTTACTATTCTGACTGGTACCATCATGAGTCCCAATGTATGTTTTCCTTATTACATTGTCATGACTGTAGTGTGAGGGTTAATATCACAGACTTTAAGTGCCACAGCCAAGTTCTCATCTTGTTCCATCACACACTGGCAACATGACCTCAGAGAAGTTATTCTAATTCCTATAGATGCTTTAATCTTTGCATCTATAAAACATTAATAATAATATCATTGTCAAGGTTAAGTGAATAAACATATGGGGAGTTTATAACAGTGCCTGGTCTATAATAAGGACTGGTTGCTTGTCTACTATTTATGAAGGAATTGTAGCCTACAAAACTATGGCTCAGAGCTGCTAAGTAGAATTTCCGTGTGGCCCAGTGCTGGTAAGTAGAATTCCAGGACTAAACGGGCACTTTTGTATTTTTAAAACCCATATTCTTTGCAACATGTGATCCTGGGCACGTAGTTTAATCTGACCCTGAGTTTCAATGGTTGTAAAATAAGGAACTACCTGATTGCTTCACTCACAGAACCTGTGAGCCCCAAAGGATATAATAATGGGTGTTAAAGCTTTGCCAGCTAATGGTGAGAAATTATTAAACAGCACACAGTGCTAATGTCATTAGACAATTAACATTATACAGAGAATGCACCGGAACATCTTAATGAAAAGACATTTAGATTATTTTTATTTTCCTCTACAAAACAAGAAGCATAACAGGAAGACTTAACATTTGTTTACTGCACGGCTTTTCCTTCTCTTTCATTTTACGTCTGGGATTTGACTTATGTCAAAGATAAGAATGAAACTATGTAAAAGTAATTAATAATTTACAGACATTGATCCTCATTAGTAAGGCTACCCTGTGGTTGCCAAGAACCACAAACACACACAATGCATTTCAAGATCAGTTCTTGAGGAGAGGATCTTAGAGCATTCTTGAAGCTTACATGGAGGCATTTCTACTCAGAGTGACAAGTCTTGTTCAGTTCTTTCAGAGAAGTGCCCTAGAGATGTTTTGTTTTGCCTAATCAGCCACAAATTAAGAGGAAAGGACTACAGATCACATCTGCATCTTCTCTTTCTTCTCTAGACACCCAGGTTCAGGAGAGCAGGGATGCCATCTTTCATTCCCATTTAACACAATGCTTAGCACACAGACATAGTCAGTGCTGAAAATTATTTATCAAGTTAATGGAAAAAACTCAATGGCTTTCTGGTTTCACAGGCCTGTGGCTCTCCCAAGATGGATCTAAAAGTTCCAGAGAAACCACTGAGTTGCCTTAGGACCTGCTAGCTGGAAAAGGGGTGACCCTCTATACCATCTCTTTCAAATACAGCAAATCCACTCTGTTCTTCACAGTGGGATTCCATTAAAAATTTCTTCTAAATAAAAAATACACATAATTATTATTATTTTTTCTCACCTCTGTAGAGCTGGGGACAAATCATCCAACAATTAACAAACTAAAGATTGACATTATTTCTTATAACTGAACTACTAAGGAAGCATGTTATAATTATATGGCTAAAAAATGAAGAACCTTAGATTTTTTTTCTTTCAATTTAAATGCTTCAGACTCTGGGCTGGCTCCTGGCCTGGGGCTCTTGCTGGTTGCTGGTGGATGACATAATTGGGGCCTCCCAGTTCCAGTGACTGGAGAGACATCATTGAAGCTTTAAAAATGAACTCTAGACTACAGAGGCGGGCCACCATCGCCACTGCAGTTCTAACCACACCCATATAAACAGGACTACAGGGAATTACACACGGCAGCAGGGCAGAGCCCACGGCAGCCCATCATAGCCACTGCAGGCAGGCAGTGACTGAGCTGCCTCCTCACTGGGCAGGAAAGTGCAATGGATAGTCCTAAATAAAGCCCTAACTCCTCAGGACAGAGCACCTGAGGAAAAAAAAAAGGGGGGGCTTTATGAGTTCTGCTGCAGCAGACTTAAACGTACCTGCCTAGCAGCCCTGAATGAATAACGGAGCTCACAGCTCAGCACTAGAGCTCCTATAAAGTACAGACTGTCTCCTCAAGCTGCTCACTGACCCCTGTATATCCAGAGAGTCATCTCACAAAGGACTGATCAGACTGACATTTGGTGGGCATCATTCAGGGACAAAGATAGCAGAAGAAGAATCTGGTAGCAACCCTCAAGGTTCTGCAGTTGCTACAGGAGTTCTCCAGGCAAGGAGGGTCTGGAGTGGACCTCAGCAGTCCTATAGCAGAGAGGCCAGACTGGTAGAAGGAAAACTAAGAAACAGAAATACCTCATCATCAACAATCTGGATGTCCAATCAGAGACCCAATCGGAAAATCAGCAACCACTCAAAAGACAGGTGGATAAATCCACAAAGATGGGAAGAAACCAGTGCAAAAAGGAGGAAAACACCCAAAACCAGGACACCTCACCTCCTACAAGGGACCAAAACTCCTCCAGCAAGGGAACAAAGCTGGACGGAGAATGAGTGTGACGAAATGATGGAATCAGACTTCAGAGGGTGGGTAATGAGAAACTTCTGTGAGCTAAAAGAACATGTTCTAAATCAGTGCAAAGAAACTAAGAACCTTGAAAAAAGATTTGAGGAAATGATAACAAGAATGGACAACTTAGAGAGGAATATGAGTGAATTAGAGGAGCTGAAAAACACAACACGAGAACTTCTCGAAGCATGCACAAGTTTCAACAGCTGAATTGACCAAGCAGAAGAAAGAATATCAGAAATCGAAGATCAACTCAATGAAATAAAATGAGAAACCAAGATCAAAGAAAAAAGCGCAAAAAGGAATGAACAAAATCTCCAAGAAATGTGGGACTATGTGAAGAGACCCAACCTACGTTTGATAGGTGTACCAGAACGTGATGAAGAGAATGAATCCAAGCTGGAAAACACTCTTCAGGATATTATCCAGGAAAATTTCCCCAACCTAGCAAGACAGGTCAATACTCAACTCCAGGAAATACAGAGAACACCACAAAGATACTCCGCAAGAAGAGCAACCCCAAGGCACATAATCATCAGATTCACCAGGGTTGAAATGAAGGAGAAAATACTAAGGGCAGCCAGAGAGAAAGGTCGGGTCACCCACAAAGGGAAGCCCATCAGACTCACAGCAGATCTCTTGGCAGAAACCCTACAAGCCAGAAGAGAGTGGGGGCCAATATTCAACATCCTTAAAGAAAAGAACTTTCAACCCAGAATTTCATATCCAGCCAAACTGAGCTTCATAAGTGAAGGAAAAATAAAATCCTTCACGAACAAGCAAGTACTCAGAGATTGTGTCACCACTAGGCCTGCTTTACAAGAGTTCCTGAAAGAGGCACTACACATAGAAAGGAACAACCAGTACCAGCCATTCCAAAAACATACCAAATGCGAAAGAGCATCAACAAAATGAAGAATCTGCATCAACTAATGGGCAAAACAGCCAGTTAGCATCAAAATGGCAGTATCAAATTTACACATAACAATATTAACCCTAAATGTAAAAAGCCTAAATGCACCAATCAAAAGAAACAGACTGGAAAATTGGATAAAAAGCCAAAACCCATCAGTGTGCTGTATCCAGGAAACCCACCTCACACGCAAGGATACACAAAGGCTCAAAATAAAGGGATGGAGGAAGATTTACCAAGCAAATGGAGAGGAAAAAAAAGCAGGAGTTGCAATTCTCATCTCTGATAAAATGGACTTTAAAGCAACAAAGATCAAAAGAGACAGAGAAGGTCATTACATAATGGTAAAAGGATCGATACAACAAGAAGAGCTAACGATCCTAAATATATATGGACCCAATACAGGAGCACCCAGATATATAAGGCAAGTTCTTAATGACTTACAAAGAGACTTACACTCCCACACAATAATAGTGGGAGACTTTAACACTCCACTGTCAATAGCAGACAGATCAACCAGACAGAAAATTAACAAGGATATCCAGGGCTTGAACTCAGACCTGGAACAAGCAAACCTAATAGACATTTACAGAACTCTCCATCCCAAATCCACAGAATGTACATTCTTCTCAGCACCACATCACACCTACTCCAAAATTGACCACATAATTGGAAGTAAAGCACTCCTCAGCAAATGCAAAACAACGGAAATCATAACAAACAGTCTCTCAGACCATAGTGCAATCAAGTTAGAACTCAGAATTCAGAAACTAACTCAGAACCACACAGCTTCATGGAAACTGAACAACTGGCTCTTGAATGTTTATTGGATAAACAAAGAAATGAAGGCAGGAATAAAAAAGTTCTTCAAAACCAATGAGAATGAAGACACAACATACCAGAATCTCTGAGACACATTTAAAGCAGTCTGTAGAGGAAAATATATAGCAATAAGTGCCCAAATGAGAAGAGTGGAGAGATCCAAAATTGACACCCTATCGTCAAAATTGAAAGAGTTAGAGGAGCAAGATCAAAAAAGCTCAAAACCTAGCAGAAGACAAGAAATAACTAAGATCAGAGCAGAACTGAAGGAGATAGAGACACAAAAAACCCTTCAAAAAATCAATAAATCCAAGAGCTGGTTTTTTGAAAAGATCAACAAAATAGACCATTAGCCAGCCTGATAAGAAAAGAGAGAATAACCAAATAGAAGCAATAAAAAACGATAAAGGGGAAATCACCACAGATTCCACAGAAATTCAAACCATCAGCAGAGAATATTACAAACAACTCTATGCACATAAACTAGTAAACTTGGAAGAAATGAATAAATTCCTGAACACTTGTGTCCTCCCAAGCCTAAACCAGGAGGAAGCTGAAACTATGAACAGACCAATAAGAAGGTCTGAAGTTGAGGCAGCAATTAAGAGCCTACCACACAAAAAAGTCCGGGTCCAGATGGGTTCACAGCCGAATTCTACCAGACACACACAGAGGAGCTGGTACCATTCCTTCTGAAACTATTCAAAATAATCCAAAAGAGGAAACCCTTCCCAAATCATTTTATGAGACCAACATCATCCTGATACCAAAACCCGGCAGAGACTCAACAAGAAAAGAAATCTTCAGACCAATATCCACGATGAACATAGATGCAAAAATCTTCAATAAAATACTGGCAAGCCGATTGCAACAGCACATCAAAATGCTTATCCATCATGATCAAGTAGGATTCATCCTGGGGATGCAAGGCTGGTTCAACATACACAAGTCTATAAATGTAATTCACCACATAAACAGAAGCAAAAACAAAAACCACATGATTATCTCAATTGACGCAGAGAAGGCTTTTGACAAAATTCAACAGTCCTTTATGCTGAAAACCCTCAATAAACTCGGAATTGATGGAACGTGTCTCAAAATAATAAAAGCTATGTATGACAAACCAATAGCTAATATCATACTGAATGGGCAAAAACTGGAAGCATTCCCTTTGAAATCTGGCACTAGACAAGGATGCCCTCTCTCACCACTCCTATTCAACATAGTACTAGAAATTCTAGCCAGAGCAATCAGGCAAGAAAAAGAAATAAAGGGTATTCAAATAGGAAAGGTGGAAGCCAAATTGTCTCTATTTGCAGACGACATGATAGTATATCTAGAAGACCCATCGCCTCAGCCCCAAAACTGCTGAAACTGATAAGCAACTTCAGCAAAGTCTCAGGATATAAAATCAATGTGCAAAAAATCACAAGCATTCCTATACACCAATAACAGACTTAAAGAGAACCAAATCAAGAATGAACTGCCATTCACAATTGCTACAAAGAGAATAAAATACCTGGGAATACAACTTACAAGCAATGTAAAGGACCTCTTCAAGGAAAACTACAAACCACTGCTCAACGAAATAAGAGAGGACACAAACAGATGGAGAAACATTCAGTGTTCATGGTTAGGAAGAATCAATATCATGAAAATGGCCATAGTGCCCAAAGTAATTTATAGACTCAATACTATCCCCATCAAGCCACCATTGACTTTCTTCACAGAACTGGAAAAAACCATCTGGAACTTCATATGGAACCAAAAGAGAGCCCGCATAGCCAAGTCAATTCTAAGTAAAAAGAACACAGCAGGAGGCATCACACTACCGGACTTCAAACTATACTACAAGGCTACAGTAATCAGAACAGCATGGTACTGGTACCAAAACAGAGATATAGACCAATGGAACAGAACAGAGGCATTGGAGGCAACACAACATATCTATAACCATACAATCTTTGACAAACCTGACAAAAACAAGCAATGGGGAAAGGATTCCCTGTTTAATAAATGGTGTTGGGAAAACTGGCTAGCCATGTGCAGAAAGCAGAAACTGGACCCCTTCCTGACACCTTACACTAAAATTAACTCCAGATGGATTAAAGACTTAAACATAAGACCTGGCACCATAAAAACCCTAGAAGAAAATCTAGGCAAAACCATTCAGGACATAGGAGTAGGCAAGGACTTCATGACCAAAACACCAAAAGCATTGGCAACAAAAGCCAAAATAGACAAATGGGACCTAATCAAACTCCACAGCTTCTGCACGGCCAAAGAAACAGTCACTAGAGTGAATCGGCAACCAACAGATTGGGAAAAAATTTTTCCATTTTACCCATCTGACAAAGGGCTGATATCCAGAATTTACAAAGAACTCAAACAGATTTTGGGCAAAGGATATGAACAAACACTTTACAAAAGAAGACATACATGAGGCCAACAAACACATGAAAAAATGCTCATCATCACTGGTCATTAGAGAAATGCAAATCAAAACCACATTGAGATACCATCTCACGCCAGTTAGAATGGTGATCATTAAAAAATCTGGAGACAACAGATGCTGGAGAGGATGTGGAGAAATAGGAACACTCTTACACTGTTGGTGGGAGTGTAAATTAGATCAACCATTGTGGAAGACAGTGTGGCGATTCCTCAGGGACCTAGAAATAGAAATTCCATTTAACCCAGCCATCCCATTACTGGGCATATATCCAAAGGACTATAAATCGTTCTACTATAAGGACACATGCACATGAATGTTCATTGCAGCACTGTTTACAATAGCAAAGACCTGGAACCAACCCAAATGCCCATCGATGATAGACTGGACTGGGAAAATGTGGCACATACACACCATGGAATATTATGCAGCAATCAAAAATGATGAGTTCATGTCCTTTATAGGGGCATGGATGAATCTGGAGAACATCATTCTCAGCAAACTGACACAAGAACAGAAAATGAAATACCGCATATTCTCACTCATAGGTGGGTGAGAAAAATGAGAACACATGGACACAGGGAAGGGAGCACTACACACTGGGGTCTATTGGGGGGAATAGGGGAGGGACAGCGTGGGAGGGAGCTGGGGAGGGATAGCATGGGGAGAAATGCTAAATGTGGGTGAAGGGGCGGAAGGCAGCAAAACACACTGCCATGTGTGTACCTATGCAACTATCTTGCATGTTCTGCACATGTACCCCAAAACCTAAAATGCAATAAAAACAAATAAATGCTTCAAAGTGTTCTTTTAAGCCAATTAATCTATAGAAGTTGCTAGAGGAATGACAGGAAGCATAATCCAATAGCAGTCATTGACCTATACATCGGACAGGAATTCCAATGCTGTAGGGGCTGGAGCAAATTACACATGTTTCTCCAACAACACCGCACAGGCATAGAATCTGCACTAAAGCAGGCCCGGACCTGACACCATGCTTCTCCACTTACTGCCTGTGGATTTCAGGCTAGCTGCTTTGTTTCAGTGTCTCAGTCTTCCCGGGTGCAATGGGGAAAATAATTGGTCCTCTGTAGAGTTTTTAGGATGGTTCATAAAATGATGTGTGTAAAACACTTAGCTTGGTACATACTAAACCCTCAAAAACAGCAGCTGATACTAATTTTGGATATAATACAATTTTTCAATTGCACAGGTTGAATTGGACCAATGAAAAATTATGAATTGATCACTCTACCTACCCTTTTCTGCTAAAAGTGTGCTACATCCACTCTATTCACATAGACATAGCTTCAACCAACCCATGTAATACAAGAGTGAGGTGGTTCTCAGGTATAAACTGGCCTAAACAGGGTGAACAGTTGTTACAATTTGTAGGCAGAATTGATTGGGACCCAGTCACTTGGAAAAAATGGTGCCCTTGAACATTCCAGAACAAAGGAGAGGCAAGGGAGTTAGTTATGCAGCTCAGCTATGTTCACTGCCCAGGGTGTTTTGTGCGTACATGGAATCATCTTCATAATAACCCTGAGCACTACTACCAGAGCCATTTTACAAATGAGCAAACTGAGGCACAAGAGGTATGTTGCTTTAAGTCACACAGTTTTGACGGAATAGTTAGAATTTCACCCTGGGTGTATGAACCTAAACCCAGTGGTCCATTTCTACTTCCCTGCATGGCTTCTTTGAAGGGAAGTACAAAAAGAAGTATGTGGACTCCTGGGGTCTGAGCTGACTCAGCCCAATATATGGACACGGTCTCTACAGAATGATCTCCAAAGCATCACTTAGAGATCTGAGTTTGCTGAGGGTCATTCAGGAGTCATCGCGGGGTAGGGACTTCCAGTGCAGTGGCCACGGAGCCCAACTTTGCCTTCAACCCTGATCCATTCTATTGCCTCTGCTGGACTTCAGGAGCAATCTACCTTATAAGACATAGGGTCCCTCTGCTTCTTGAAAAGTATGAAAGTCACCATGCTTACCCTGACAAGAAAGTGTTAAAAGTTTTGATTTTACAGATGAGCAAACTGAGCCTCTGAGGGGATGAAGATATGCTTGTTACCTCTCCTGCGCCAGGCATTTTACCTTAGCAACCTCGTTTCATCCTCATTCCACCACAGGCTATGTATGCAGCTCATCCATTGATTCTTTCAACAAGCGTCTGTTGAAGAACTCTAAAGACACAAGCAGTGACCCAGATAGACAAACCAATTTCTGCATTCATGGAGGAGGTTAAGCTGGAGTCCGGAGAGGTTAAGTCACTCACCCAAGGTCACACAGATGTTAAGTAATGCCAGACTCCAGCTTGAATGTTCTTTGGATACTTCCCTGCTGCTTGCACTCCCTTCCAGGGGAAACGTAATGGGGAAGACCTAACTGTACTCACGTTCAAAAGCAGGGTGAGAGCAATGGGGTTCTTGAAGATGAGTGTTGCTGACTCTGCCTGCCTTGGTGCCCCTGAATCTTAGAAGAATCAGAGACCAAGTTGGGGCAGCTGTGTGCCAAGTCAGCATTTCCTTATTGGTCCAGCGCAGGGCAGTTGTGAGTTCTGGGTTTTTTTTAGGACAATTCCTCCCCTGAAATTGCCCTAACTCAGGGGAGAGGGCGGCACAGGCAGGTGGCGTGTGTGCGTCTGTGTGTGTGTGTTGGGGGTGAAACCATTGGTGGTGGCTTTATTCCTGTTAATGTCCTCTCCTTCCTTCAAGATACTCCTTCTTGTGCAGTGCATTTCCTTTCCCAGCATGCCCTCTGTCCTACCTGCCTGGCAGCACTCAGCATTCCCTGGCAGGCCTCGTCAGGCTCTCCAGACTGGCCTGCTGCCAGGCTCCACTGCCAGCATTCAAAACCCCAACATCCTGAGTTGGGGACATAGTTTCTTTTAAGTACAACTGGCATGTTTTGTGGAGTTACTACAATTTTCAAGATACATAGGGATAAACATTCTTAGGATTCCCTGATTTTGTGTGTGTCCTAATTAGCTCAGGCTGCCGTAACAAAATTTATAGACTCAACGGCATAAACGAGACGAATTTATTTCTCACAATTCTGGAGGCTGGGAAGTCTGAGATCAGGGTGCTAGTAGGATCAGGTTCTGGTGAGGGCCCTCTTCCTGGCTTGCAGATGGCTGCCTTCCTGTTGTGCCCCCACAAGGTGGAGAGAGAGAGCCAGCAAGCTCTCTGGGATCTCTTTTAATAAGGGCATTAAGCCTCACTTAAGCCTAATTAGCTCCCAGAGGCTCCATCTCCAGATACTGTTTTATTTGTGGTTAGGGCTTCAACACAGGAATTTTGGGGGAATAAAATTCAGTCCATAGCAGTGTGGTTTATTAAATGAGGGAGTAAAACATATTTTAAAAAACTATATTATGAAATATATTTTAAAGGATCATTCCCACTTTAATTAACTTAAAAATCATTTAATGTGTTTTGTTTCTTATCAGCAAAAATAAACATAATGTTGAATAAAATTTTAGATGTCAGCTTAGAACTGTGTGAGGGGCATAGCTTTCAACATTATTTTAGAGATTACGAAGCAAAGAGTTTGCAGATCACTTTTCTGAAGAACCAGAAACAAACTCTTTCGTTGGACAACTTCTAATCCAGTTCTACAGAAAGTATTTATCCCAGTTGGGTGCAGTGGCTCATGCCTGTAATCTCAGCATTTTGGGAGGCTGAAGCAGGCAGATCGCCTGAGGTCAGGAGTTTGAGGCCAGTCTGGCTGACATGGTGAAACCTGTCTCTACTAAAAATACAAAAATTAGCCAGGCATGGTGGCATATGTCTGTAGTCCCAGCTTCTCAGGAGTAGCTGAGGCAGGAGAATCCCTTGAACCTGGGAGGTGGAGGTTGAGGTGAGCCGAGATTGCGCTACTGCATTCCTGGGTGACAGAGCGAGGCTCCGTCTCAAAAACAACAACAAAAAACGTGTGTATGTCATTAGATGTTCCATGAGAGAAGTCTCTGTTTATACAGAGCTGTGGGACCGGTCAGTATTTCATGTCCAAACTGGGAGAGTCGTTTAACCCGAAACTTCATCTAGCCCTTTTGCCGTTTTCTAACATAGCTCAGTCACTTAACAGTCACAGGCTCATGTGAATAATGTCGGGAGTCCTGGGCAAAGATTTTTATGTGCATTATTTAACTCACATGCATACACACACACGTGTACACACACACACACTCATCCCACACACATGACACATGTTGTGATGGGCTATGGTCGGGCCACCTGTAGGCACATAGATAGAGTGAGAACAAGAACATGGCTGTGTCAACAGGAATTTCACGTAAAGGGGTTGATCTCTGAGTGCCAGTGTGGCCTCTCTCCCAGCCTGCAGAAGACTGGGTACAGAGCTTGAGGGATGGGCTCGTAAATGTTTAACAACTCTCTCTCTGTGAAAAACAAAAGATCCTGATTTGTAATGTCTGTCAGTTTCTGTGGTGTCACTATTCCTGTCATGACTGATTTCAAGCTTCCAACTTGAGGTCAACTGGCTTGTAAAATTCCTACAAATCTAACAATTGGATTTTGCAAACAGGCAGGGGCTGACCTTGGCATATCACTTTTTAAGGCTCGTGACTGGGTAATTTTCTTCTCCTGTGTGGGCAGCTGACACCACTGCAATTCACTTCCCTCTGTATGGAACAGAGAGGGACAGCACGGTCCCACCCGCTTCCTGTGCCCTGAGTCCTGTGTGCTTTGTGCCTTGCTTGTTTCTGTTGTGGCAGTGAGCTGGTCACTTCAACTATCCTCCAATATTCAAACCTGGATTAGTCCTTCTGGTCTGGCCTTCCACATTATTATTCCCATTGCGTCAGGAGAAAACTGAGATTCAACATGTTTAAGATTCTTGGAAGCAGGGCCTGGTGCAATGGCATTCACCTATAATCCCAATTACTTTGGAGGCTGTGGTGGGAAGATCCCCTGAACCCAGGAGTTCCAGGCTGCGGTGAGCTATGATTGCAGCCCTGCACTCTAGCCTGGGTGACAGAGCCAGACTCCGTCTCTTAAAAAAAAAAAAAAAGATGATTGGAAGTAGGATGTGAACCCAGTTCTCCTGAATTCTAGTTTCTAAGCATTTCCCATTATATCATGTGGCCTCTTAGCAGCAGTGTCACTGGGTTAGAGTGAGAACTGTGTCACATGCAGAGAGAGAGCAATGGACGAACAGTGTGCCAAGGACACTGAGGAGCCCGAAGACGCACACACGAAGGTCCAAGGGTGCTAATGAAGTATGGCTCTATTGCAGGTGGGGCTCTGGGTGTTTCAAACGGAAAGACAGCTTTGCTCACACTAGACTCCTTTGCTCGCAAACCTCCAAAGGCTCTCACCTATGCAGTGAGGTCCAAGTGCTGTTATCATTATTATATTGGTGCAAAAGGAATTGCGGTTTTTGCCATGAATACATTTTGACAGTCACCCTAACTCATCTCCCTGTATTCTAACTCTGCTTTTGCAGATGTTGTTGCCTAATGGAGGGAGGAACACTGTGACGGTTAATTTTATGTGTCAATTTGGTTAGGCCTTTGTATCCAAATATTTGGTTAAATACTAGGGTTGGGTTTAAGCCACCAGTTCCACTGCCATGATAACCCACTAACCCATTAGCCCAATGAATCCATTAATCTGTGAATGGAATCATTCATTCATAAGGGCTGTGAAGGTGTTTTTTAGATGAGATGAACATTTAAATTAGTAGACTTTGAGTAAATCAGATTACCCTCCACAATGTGCAGGCGGGGCCTTACACAGTCAGTTGAAGACCTTAAGAGAAAAGTTACTGCTATTCTTCAAGGAAGATGAAATTCTGACTCCAGACTGCTTTTGGACTCGAGTTACAATATCAGCTCTCCCCTGGCTCTCCAGCCTGCTGGCCCACCCTGCAGATTTTGGACTTACCAGCCTCCATAATTTTGTGAACCAATTTCTTAAAACAAATATTTATAAGTAATACACACCCTGCTGGTTCTGTTTCTCCAGAAAACGATGATACAAACATCTTCCTGTTATCTCTACCTGTCAAAGTTTCTTTTCTTTTTTGAAATAATATTTTGTTTTCTAATTACATTAGTTATACATGATTATTCCTAAATATTAAAAAATATACTAAGAATAAAGAAGAAAATTAAAACTGCTCGATTTCCTCCCAGAGCTTTACATACTTTCTTTTTATAATAATAGATTTATTGAAAAGTGGAGGTTCTCATTCCAGTAGAGGTAGACAAAATAAATAAATAATAAATGAATAAATAAATTTAAAAGCCGAAGTTGGCTTAAATATGTATTGTGTATGTGTGTATTCTACCATGTGTACGTTAAATGTATGAGCATTTTTTATGTCACTGAGTATTAATGTAAACCGTGATATTTAATGTTTACTCATTTTTCTATTCTTTAGATATGCTAGAATTCATATAATCACTTCCATACCTTTGAACGTTTATGGCATCCGATGGTGCTGTGCTTTGAATATGTCGCACACATTTCACGTTTTAGAAAATCTCCAAGTGGCAGTACTGAAAGGGGCTTTTAAGAGGTGATTAGATCATAAGGGATCTGCCCTCATAAATGAATGATTCCATTCACAGATTAATGGATTAGTGGGTTTTCATGGCAGTGGAACTGGTGGCTTAATAAGGAAAATAAGAAACTCAAGCTAGCACATTAGCTCATCATGATAAGATGCCTTGCACCCCTTGGGATTTCACAGCAAGTCTCCACCGGCAAGAAGTTTCTCACCGGATGTGGTCCCTCGGCCTTGGACTTCTTAGCATTTAGAACTATAAGAAATAAATTCCTTTTCTTTATACATAGTCTATTTCAAATATTCTGTTAGTAAACAACAGAAAATGAACTAATAAAGCTGAACGTTACTCAGAGTCTTTGCTCTCTCACTTACAAGCTGTGTGTCATTGGTCAGAAGACTTTTTTATTCTGTCAGAGCTTTTGTTTCATTGGGAAGTTGATCTTCGCAGGGTATTGGTATTTGTGAAGCAATTCAGGTAGATTACTTAGTATAGTGCCTGGCACGTGGCGAACATTCTATCAATATTAGTTCGTCAACAATTATTTCTAGATATGTTCGGTTTTCATCATTACAAGTAGTTCTGCACAAAATAAAAATTTCTGTTCATGTACTGAACATCACTTTAACTGAAGCAGGGTTATGAATTCTGAATCTATGGCATTTTGGAGCAGAGTAAGACAAGGGATGTTTGGGGGAAATGAAAGAGAGAAAGGGAAACAGGGAGGGAGAAGAAGTAAGGAAGGGAAAGAAGGAGTAGACAGAACAAAGAAAAAAATAAAATGTAAGAGAGAAATAAAAAGGAAGGAAGGCTGGGAGGCAGGTAGGCATTCTTGCCTCCAGTAAAAACAATATAATTTCTGTTTTTTATTTCTTGTCCTGCCATATTGCTTGGCAGGGCGACCCTGCCACAAGGATTGGGACCTTTGCTCTAATTAACTGTTGGGGACAAGCCAGTTACTACTTGGCATTCTGCTGTCGTTCCCATGACTTTTTAGCAATTGCACTTAAAGACCAAGCTGTGCAATTTTCATTAAGACTAATCAAGAACTTCTGTAGATCATTAATAAACATACTGCATATGACACAGCCCAGTGTCAGCTCTGGCACCTTCTCAATGATCAGGACTCCCCAAAATAGACACAGAGTATATGAAGAGAAGCCACCTGGAGCACTTTTCAATCTACGTAATATAAACCATTATATAAGCCTTTTAAAATTAATTTTATGAACAGACATGCATGAAGTGATATTAAGTGCTTCATTGGAAATAAAATTACATTCAATCTCTTTTTTGTCATTCATCTAGCTAATATCATGTTTCTAAAATTAAGTATTTTTGGTGGATTGAATTTACTATGAGGCTCTTTTGATTAGGGCTTATTATCTTGTTATTCTCAGATGTTTACTGACTGACATTTTTCTCTTTCATTATCAATTCTGCTAAAGTATTAGGATGTATGTAGGATCTCCTAAACTATATGTAGATCCTTTGGGTGTTGACGGCAAATTTCAGGCATCAGAAGCAATTGCGCAATCTGGGGTGGAGAGGTGGGCTACAATGATGATTAAGATAGATGGCTTTGGAGTCAGAGGATTCAATTGGTGCCCTTGTGCTTCCCCTGACTGGTTGTATGATCTAGGCGGAGGTAATTATACAACCTCTGTTACCTCGTAGGGCAGAGGCACCTAACAGCCATAACCGAAGCATACCCTGAGGGTGACCCTTTGGTTTAAGAAAAGCGTTAGTTTGGAGTTCCAAGCTAAGGAACTTGATAGTGGCCAACATTGAGATGTACTATTTATCCATGAAGGACTGCCAGACCTCTGGCGCATCCCCTGGTACATGGACTGTAAGGAGACTGAGGCCCTTTGCTTTGGATTAAATGGGGATAGCTAGGTAGAGAGTGCTAAGTAAAGATCATGTATAATCTGCATACATTTTACAAATGGTAGTTGTCTTGTTGTGCAGGCTGCCACCACTGGACCACCCCATATTCAGTTTTCCTCCCGTAATGCTGTGTATCATTTGCTGCCTCTAGGTCTCATCGTCAGCCTCCTGGACACAGTACCATCCCTACTGGCAGCAATAGGGGTCCAGCACTACAAAGCTCCAATATTTTCATTGGTAAAGTAGGAGGCAACTTCCAGAGCTTCCATTAGTTAGGAAAGGCTTGTCTAGGTGTATTGCCTGTTGTTTTCATCCATTCTCAATGGCTGCTCTAAACTGGTCTGATTTGTCCATGCTGCAGCCATACTTAGTTCTTCAGTATTTGGCCTATTGCCCCTGCCTAGCTTCTAGAATTTTTGTGAGGACTGAGTGAGCCAATGCATGTAAGACATTTATCCTAGTACTTGGGATATAATAAGTGTTTAAGAAACTCAAGCTGCTATCATTATTTTATGAAAGCAGAATCGAAGCCATGGTAAACAATAGGTTTCTGTAACTCAACTGCATTAAATTTTCCAGTATCCAAACTCAGCCCTCCTTGCAAGATTAAAAATGTTTCCATAGTGATAACATGTGTGCTACCTATTAGAGTTTTTCTTTTCTTTTTTGTTTTTTGAGACAGAGTCTTGCTCTGTTGCCCAGGCTGGAGTGCAATGGCACCATTTCAGCTCACTGCAAACTACGCCTCCTGGGTTCAAGCAATTCTCCTTCCTCACCCTCCCAATTAGCTGGGATTACAGGTACCCACCACCACACCCAGCTGCTTTTTTGTATTTTTAGTAGAGACGGGGTTTCACCATGTTGGCCAGGCTGGTCTTGAACTCCTAACCTCAGGTGATTCACTTGCCCCGGCCTCCCAAAGTGCTGGGATTACAGGTGTGAGCCACCACACCCAGCCGTATTTGAGTTTTTTAAAAGAATACTTTGAAGTTGGGATCTTATTATCCTCATTTTGCAGAAGAGGCTATGGAGGGTATAAGTTAAGTCACCCACCCATCATTACACACCTACTTACAGGAAGAAGCAGGAAACAGGCTAGGTCTGTTGCTGCCCGTCAAGGGCTCTCCACCCCATCCCACTCACCCAGCATATTTTCTGTGTCACCTTACAGTATAATAGGCACTCTTTCAGGGAAGCTTCGTCACAGTCACATCCAGCAATGAATTAAAACTTTAGGCTGGGCACGGTGGCTCAAGCCTGTAATCCCAGCACTTTGGGAGACCAAAGTGGGAGGATCACAAGGTCAAGAGATCCAGACCATCCTGGCCAACATGGTGAAACCCTGTCTCTACTAAAAATACAAAAATTAGCTGGGTGTGGTGGTGGGCGCCTGTAGTCCCAGCTACTTGGGAGGCTGAGGGAGGAGAATTGCTTGAACCTGGGAGGTGGAGGTTTCAGGGAGCCAAGGTTATGCCACTGTACTCCAGCCTGGCACCTGGCAACGGAGTGAGTCTCTGTCTCAGAAAAAAAAAAAAAAAAAAAAAAAAAAAAACTTTAATAAACTGGAATCCTGACTGAAATTCTTGGAGTACTGTCCATTGAAAAGTAGGTTTAATGTCATGAAAAATGTTTGATTTAATTAAAATTTGTATTTCACTTATTGTCTGCTGGGTGACTCTTGGAACTCAGCTTTGATGTGTTTTCATCCCTTCCTTTCTATTCCACAGCTGATGCTCTATTTCAGGTCCTTACTTCTCTACCTCAGATTAGTATGAAAATATCCCCAAACCAGTCTCCTTCCCCTTGGCCTCTGCTTACTCTCATCCAGGGTCAACTGGAGAGAGTTATCCCACTCCACAGTCATTTTCCTGACATCTAAATCTGACCATGTCACTTCCCTACTTTAGGAGTGACTTTTCATTGCCCGAGGGATGAAGCCCCAGCATATTTTACCCTAACCCTATTATTTTAATTTAGAATTGTGGTAACTGTCAAAATCTGTTCAACACTTAACACACAGACATGAACACATATAAAAACACATATAAACATACATATATACCACGCACAATACCACATACACACATTCACATACACACCTACATATGTACACACATACACTAATGCACACATATATGTGGCTTTTTCCATTCTGAACAGCTATCATGTCTCATTATGTATGCCTTTGTTGCTAGAAAAAAAATGCACTTTGGTTCTTGGTTAAAAAGGCTACTGTGTAAACAACTCAGTAAAAAGGAAAAGACGGAAAAACTTTTCCCTCATACTTGTATTTTTGATTGTCTTGACTCTTGCCCATTTTACATTAAAAATATTTTTATTTTAGTTTTTGTACATTGACAGGTAAAATTGCATATATTTGTTGTGTACAACATGAAGATTTGAAGCATATATACATTGTGGAATGACTAAATTCTAATTAACACATGTTTTACCTCACAGTTTATCATTTTTTTGTGGTGAGAACATATGACATCCAATGTCTTACCACTTTGAAAGAATAAAATATATTGGTAACTATAGTCCCTAAGCTGTATAAAAGGTCTTTTGAATTTATTTCTCCTATCTAATTGAAATTTTGTATCTTTTGATGAACATCTCCTCAACCACACTCCAACCACGCTTACCCTGATAACCACCATCTCTTCTTCTATGGGGTAGCGTCTATAGCTTCCACATAGGAGTGAGATCATGAGACATTTGTCTACCTGTGTTTAGCTTATTTCTCTTGACATAATGTTCATGCTCATCTAAGTTATTGAAAATGACAGGACTTCCTTCTTTATGGTGTAAGAGTATTCCACTGTGTATATATACATCTCATTTTTCTTTATCCATTCATCCATTGATGAATATTTAGGTTGATTAGATATCCTGGCTATGGTAAATAATGTTGCAATAAAGATGGGAGTGCAGATATTTCTTCAACATACAGATTTCATTTCCTTTGGATAATTACTAAATGGTGGAATTATTAGATCATACGGTAGTTCTATTTTTTAAGTTTCTGAAGAACTGCCACTGTTTTGAATAATGACTGTATTAATTTACATTTCCACAGTATGCAAAGTTTCCTTTTCACCACCTCGTGGCCAATACTTGTTATCTCTTGACTTTTTGATAGCAGCCATTATAATAGGTATAAAGTGGTATCTCATTATGGTTTTTATTTGTATTTCCCTGATGATTAGTGATGTTTAACATTTTATTAAATATAGCTGTTGGCTTGTATGTCTTCTTTTGAGAAATGTGTATTCAGGTGCTTTGCCCATTTTAAAATCTGTTTATTTATTTTCTTGCTATTGAGTTGTTTGAATTTCTTTTTTTTTTTAAATTTTTAAAATTTTTATTGCATTATAGGTTTTGGGGTACAGAACGTGCAAGATAGTTGCATAGGTACACACATAGCAGTGTGTTTTGCTGCCTTCCTCCCCTTCACCCACACTTGGCATTTATCCCCAGGCTATCCCTCCCCAGACCCCCGCTGTCCCTCCCCCATTTCCCCCAATAGACCCCAGTGTGTAGTAGACCCCCTCCCTGTGTCCATGTGTTCTCATTTTTGTCACCCGCCTATGAGTGAGAATGTGAGGTATTTCTTTTTCTGTTCTTGTGTCAGTTTGCTGAGAATAATGTTCTCCAGATTCATCCATGTCCTTTCAAAGGACACAAACTCATCATTTTTGATTGCTGCATAATATTCCATGGTGTATATGTGCCACATTTTCCCAGTCCAGTGAAGTATAGTTTACAAGTATTTTCTCCCATTCTGTAGGTTATATTCACTCGTTTCTTTTGTTATGCAGAAACTTTTTAGTTTGATGTAATCTCATTTGTCTATTTGCTTTTTTTTGCAGCTCTTGTAAATGAAATTTTTTTCTTGACCTTTGTTTTAGATAGTTTGCTGTTAATGTATAGAAATGCCACTTATTTTTATATGTCGATTTTATATCCTGCAACTTTACTAAATTTAATTCTAACCGTTTTTCTTTTTTTTTTTGGTGGAGTCTTTAGGGTTTTCTCTATATAAAATCATGTCCTCTCCAAACAGAGACAATTTAACTTGTTCCTTTCTAACTTAGATGTTCCTTTTGAGTCTTTCTTTTGTCTAACTGCTCTATCTAGGACCTCCAGTACCTATATTGAATAGAAGTGGCAAGAGCGGACATCCTTGTCTTTCTTCAGATCTTAGAGAAAGACATTGCCACTTTTTACTGTTTAAAAATTTTATTTTAATAACAGGACCTGCTCTGTTGCCCAGGCTGGAGTGCAGTGGCATGATCAAAACTCACTGCAGCCTCAAACTCCTGGCCTTACGGAATCCTCCCACCTCAGCCTTCTGAGTAGTTAGGGGTTTACAAGTGCTGCTATGTCCAGCTTGGGGGAGGTCAATTTGAATAACTAAAGCAGTCACCTGTGGCTACCAAAGAGAATACAGTGGTGCTAACACAGCACCCTCAAATTTCTAGGCTCAAGAGATCGTCCCTCCTCAGCCTCCCAAACAGCTAGGACTGCAGGCATCTGCAACCACACTCACACAATTTGTAAATGTTTTGTGGAAATGAAGTCTTTCCATTATTGCTCAAGCTAGTTTCATATTCCTGACCTCAAGCTATCCTCCCATCTTGGCCTCACAATGTGCTGGGATTACAAGTGTGGACCCTGCACTTGGCCTAACTTTTTCTTATTGAGTATGATGTTAGCCCTGGGTTTGTCATATACATGGCCTTTATTATTTTGAGCTACATTCTTTCTATACCTAATTTATCAAGAATCTTACTCATGAAAGGATGTGGAATTTTGTCAAATGCTCTTTCCGCATCTATTAAAATTATCATGTGATTTTGTCCTTTATTCTGTCATTGTGGTGTATTACATTTATTTATCTATGTATGTTGAACCATCCATGTATCCTGGGATGAATCCTACTTGATCATGGTGAATTATCCCTTTAAAGTGCTGTAGAATTTGGTTTTCTAGCATTTTATTGTATATTTTTGTTCATCAGGAATATTTTTGTAATTAATCAGAAATCTTTGACATTGGTCTCTAAATGATGCTAGCCCTGTAAAAATAGTGTGGAAATATTGTTTCCTCTTCAATTTTTTGGAAGAGTTTGAAAAGAATTGACATTCTTCTTTAAATTTTGATAGAATTCACAGTGAAACCATCAGGTCCTGGGTCCTTTTCAAATGGGAGAACTATTTATATTACTGATGCAATATTTATATTTATAATATTTATATTTATTAGATATATTTATAATATTTATATTACTGATTCAATCTCCTTATTTGCTGTTGGTCTATTAAGATTTTCTATTTCTTCATAATTCAGTCCTGGTAGGTTGTAGGCATCAAATGAATTTATTCATTTTATTTTATTTGATTTTTTTTCTTAATTAGTCTAGCTATAGGTTTTTCAATTTTATCTTTAAAAAAATTCAACTCTTAGTTTTGCTTATTATTTCTATTGTTTTTCTAGTCTTTATTTTATCTATTTCTGTCCTGAGTTTTATTATTTTCTTTCTTCTACTAACTTTGGACTTAGTTTGTTCTTGTTTTTCAAATCCCTTGTGTTGCGATGTTAGGTTGTTTGAGATCTTCTTTTTTGATGAAGGTGTTTATTACTGTAATCTTCCCTCATATAACTGCCTTTGCTGTATCCCATAAGTTTTTATGTTGTTTTCCAATTTTGTCTCAAGAAATTTTTAAATTTTCCCTTAAGTTCCTTCATTGATCCATGGGTTGTCCAGGAGCATGTTTAATTTCAGTGTATTTATGAATTTTGTGAAATTCCTCCTGTTATTCACTTTATATGATTTGAATCTTCTTTAATTTGTTAAGATTTATTTTATGTCCTAATATATGAGCTATCCTGAAGAGTGTTTCATGTGCAATCCAAAATAATGTCTATTCTGCAGCTATTGAATGGAATGTTTCATACATGTCTATTAGGTCCACTTATTCAAGAGTGTGGCTTAAGTCTGATGTTTCCTTATTGATTTTCTATGTGGGTAATCTGTGTACTGCTGAATATAGAATGTTGAAGTCCTCTACTATAGTCATATTATAGTGTTATCTTTCCCTTCATATATATTAATATTTGCCTCATATTTTTAGGTGCTCTGATGGTGGATGCAGATATATTTACAATTAATATATTCACTTGCTGAACTATTTCTTTATCATTATGTAATGGCTTTTTTTGTTCATTTTCATAGTTATTAATGTAAACTCTATTTTATCTTGTGTAAGTATAGGTATTCCTGCTCTCTTTTGGTTTTCATTTGCACGTAATACCTTTTCTATCCTTCGTTTCAGTCTAAGCATCCTCACAGGTAAAGTCTGTCTTTGTAAAGCAGCATATAGTTGAGTCCTGTTTTTCATTTATTCAGGCATTCTACAAGTTTTGATTCTAGAATGTAATCCATTTACATTACAGGTAGAGACTTTCTACTGCGGTCTTGTTTCTAGTTGTTTTCTAGATCTCTTGTCACTTGCTTCCTCTCCTTTTGTCTTTCTTTGATGTTAAGTGATTTTCACTAGTGGTATATTTGAATTCCTTGCTTCTGTTTTTTGTGTATTTACTACAGGTTTTGCTTTGTGGTTACCATGAGGGTTACAAAAACATCTCATAGTTATAATAGGTTTTCTTTTGAGCTGATGGCGACTTAACTTTGATCACACACACACATACCCTACTGTGTACTTTTAATCCACTTCTCTCCAACATTTTATATTTTTATGTCAACATTTACATTTTAATATTGTATATTTCTTAACAAATTAGTGTGTCTATTATTATTTGTGGTGGTTTTGTTTTTTTAACCTATATGCCAAAGTTATAAGTAATTTACATCCTTTTCCAAGTTTTCTGCTACTATTGGTAAAAATAAGCTTTCTACCCCTTTATCTTTCTGTTCTCCTTCTAAAACACCCATGACTTGAATATTTGATGTTTTGATGTGTCCCATAAATTCTGTAAGCTTTCTTTATACTTCTTTTTTCTTTTTATTTCTTTGACTGTGTATTTTCAAATAACCTCTGTTCTTGTTCACAATTTCTTTCTTCTGCCTGAGAAATTCTGCTCTTAAGTTTCTTGTTCTGGTTACTTATTGTTTTTCTAATTTTAGTGAATTTTTTTCTTTGCACTTTCTTGATATTTTTTGAGATTTCTTAAAATAATTATTTTGAAATATTCATCAGGCAGTTCACACATCTTCATTTCTTTAGGTTCAGTCACTGGCACCTTATTTTGTCTCTTAATGATGTCATGTTACCCTGATTTTTGATCCTCATCATTGTGTCTCAATGCCTGATCATTTAAAGAAGTAAATCCTTATTATAGTCTTCACAGACCGGATTTTCCTGGGAAAGCACTGCGGCAGGTATGGTGCTAGGGCATGCCAGAAGCCTAGGGCAGTTGCAGCCAGGGTGTCATTGCTAGAAACATGGTACCTACTACATGGGTACTACTTCTGGGTGGGCCAGAAGCCTGGGACAACTAAATCCTGCCCATTGCTGAGGGATGTCCAGAGCTCAGGTCCCCCAATGTCAGCCTAATGTGGTGTGTGCCTGAGATCAGGTTGGCCAAGCCAGCCTGTAGCCTCGAGCTGTGTGGTCCTACCTGCCATCAGGGCATGTGTAGAGTCTTAGTCTGTGGGTACCAGCCTCATATATGGGACCATGAGGGTCTGCCCAGTGCTGGTTTTTACTGTGGCAGACCCAGTGTTGGCATGCAAGGCAAAAGCCTGTGCCCACCTCCTTCTCTTTTCCCCAAGTAGATGATATATTTTTCTGCACTGTGCTGCTTGGGATGGGAGGAAGGATGACATGGGTAATACAATATAAATTTGTCCTGCCTACTCTCTTTACTGCACCTTTTCTTATTATTGTGCTGCCATTGAGTATTATGACATCTTACCTGGTTTCTTTAGCTCTTTCGAAGCTATTTTCACATATGAATAGTTGCTCAAATTGATGTTTCTGTTAGAGAATAATTACAGGAGAGTCTTATTTCACTATCTAGCTTTGCTACTCCTCACCCACTTTGAAACCTGCCAGTGCTCTAACTAGCAGCAGACAACCCTGGCCTTTCTTAATATTGGCACCCTGTCCTCAAAAGTCTGTGGTTGTAGAGAATTTCTATCACATATTTAGATTGATCAGTGAGTAAGAGACTGGGGTCATTCTGAGTGTTGGTTTGCCATTTGCACAAAAATTATAAATCTCACCTAAACAAGGAAACTATTGGAGTTGTTAGGTATAGTGACTAAAGATCCACATGCCATCTTCCCATCACAGCACTGGTCCCTTGTTGTCTTTCTGCACTCGGGGGATTCATAGTATCCTAACTTTGAGAAAATGCTAGAACTAGGGACAAGAAGAGCTGCTGAAAAGAGGAGAACAAAACCTCAAACAGGGATCAATTTCTGACAGCAAATAAAGAGGGTGAAAATAAAATCTGGGGACACTAGTCAATAAATGGTTTATTATCATAACATTATGATATATGTAATACAATATGAACATTTCCAGTATTTCTAGCTTCTATCAAGTTTTTAAATTGGAACAAGTAACTTTGCAGCTGAATAAAAAAATTTCATCTTGTATAAGCAGTAATTGGTTAAGATTATTAACTTTTGATAAAGTGATGTAGCTGGAATTCTCTTTGAAACACATTAAGGTGTAAATATTGTTCACCTGCCATTCCTCAGAGTGAAATATTTGACATAAGACTGGAAACTATAAAGTCTCAGCCAACTGCAACCAAGCTTTGCCTAATTCCAGGGCTTTTACTAATTCCTTTGTAGCATGCTTTCTTGCTAACTAGAAAAATTAATACTGAACCTTAAGTTACTTAGATTAGAATCAAAGAGTTGTTTGGATATTAATAGACTTTGATTCATACAGTTTGAAAAAGACTTTGAATCATTTCTTACTGTTCAATTTCAAAACTCCAGAAAGGAGACCTTAAATTCAATAAAATAGGAAGAGTAAGGTCCTCTCCAGAATCAGAAATAATAAAGCTCTAATTATCTTAAAGCATTTGATTATAGATATTTATTTATTTTCCAATGTTATCTGTGTAACATATCTGTTACTTAAGGCTAAGATATAAACACTTATGGAAAGTCTGTAGAAAGTTTTGCTACTTAAATCTGATTATTATGTGATTATAAATCACAGGTTTTCAGGACTGATGGAGACTTCAGAGTTGTCTGACCTGATTTTCTCATTTTGTAGGCAATAAGTTTAATTGTTCCTCCAAAGGACACCCATGCACAAAGACCTCAGGTGACATGATTATCACTGTATTTGTAGGGCTTAGCCCAGTGCCCGCATATAGTGGAGCTCAATAAACATTTGCTGACTGGTCTACTGATTGACAGAACAAGGTTCACACACCTGAACAAAACCCGAACAAAAGGGACCTCTGTGTTGGAACCTGCAGATTCCTCTCTCCGCAGTTCCTAGAGTTCTTCTGCATCTCTACAGAAGATAGGGAGATAGTAGAGAGGATATCTTGGGTCTCTTTAACTACCTACTTACTTGGCATTAGGGATGGCAAAGGGTTTGGTTTCCATCATACACCTCATAAAAAAACCATAAATTCTCATCTCACCTGTGCATCTCCTGATTCCATTTTTTTTGGCTTTATGGGAGACTTTCAGATAAATCCCTTAAATGAAGCATAAAGCCTCTGAAACTGCTACTCCAAACTTTTTCTTCCCATAGGACAGATGACATAAGAAGACTGTGACGATTGGACATTTTTCTTAAGATATGATAAAGCTCTACATGTGCGTTTCCAAAGGTAGGCTGCTGTCACTATGGACACACGCCTTCTGCTGATGGAAAGGTGCTAAAAGGATTTTGGACATTCCTAGTCTCCTGGCTCCCTGCTGGAATGGTGATCCAGCAGTCTTCAAAGAGACTTGGATGCAGGCAGAATTACTCTGAATTCCACCAAGCTGGTCAGCCCCACCTAATACAGGCTGGGGCAGTGGCCTAATGTAGGGCTGGAAAGCTTGGCCAGATAATGCTTAAAATTCTATTAGAGATGGTGTAAAGGGAGAAAGGTTTTTAGAGTGGTTTTGTCTCTTGCTCCTCAAATTCCTTCTCTTTTGAAAAAATAAAAATATGATGATGCCCAGACAAGGAAAGAATCCCAAATTTTGGCCTTAAGATACCCAGAATCATGGCCTCTGGGTCCCTCCGTGCCTACCACCCTGTGTCTGGTCCTGTGAGTTCTTGCTGTGGCTTTGTTTCAAGACAATGTGCTACAGCAACTGCACACATGATTCATCTGTTTGCAGAGGACAGCAAAGGCCCTGCAGCTTTCAAACAGCACTCCACTTGAAAAGACTATTGAGTGACCATCTTTGTTACATAGCTTTCATTTAGAGGCTGTCCCCCTATAGCCCACTGCCGCCTTTCAACAAAAGATGATTTTTCCTCATGCTAGCTTCTGGGAGAATATGATGCTTGCTAGTTAGTCTCCTTTGAGAAAACTGGGTTATTTGTGGAAATATCTTTTACTGCAGGGGGGAAAACTTTATGTGAAAAGTTTGAAGCTGTGAAGCTACATTTTGAGAAAGCCTCTATTATACTGATTTTTCCATGGTATGCTCTGATTCCACCTTTAAAATGTCTCTAAAGGGAGTGTTTTCAAGGCTGGCTGTACCTTTAATGGGAGAAGTTTACAAAAAGCCCATAGTCTTCCCTGGATCAGTTAAGTCTGAGTTTTTGAGGGTGTTAGTTACTGAAGCACTGATATATGTGTGTATAATATATATAATACATATATATTAAATACACACGTATATATTATATATATCATTCACACAGATACATATATCAGTGCTTGGGTGTGTGTGTGTGTGTGTGTATATATATATATATATATGTATATATATATATTATATAAATGTGTGTGTGTGTGTGTGTTTCTGCCTGTGCATCCTCTTGTTACTGCTTTTGCTGTGGCTGTATGAGGATGTGACACTTACAGGCTCTGCAACCAATTTGGAACCCAAGGGGAGTGCTGACAACACTACACTTCTGTCTGAAAGCCACACACAGCCTAGTTCCAGAGTCCTCAACCCCAATAACTCCTTCCCCCATGATCCATCATCTATTCGTCAGATATGCTGAATAGAGCCAAAAGCACTTGCTACACATTCATGAAGCCAACCCTGGTCGAAGCCTTTTAGTAATTTCCCAAACCCCTTAGCATGACTGAGAAGGTCACGTGGGCTCTGGCTGCTGCCAGCCTACAGTCCATCTTTCACCACCCTTTCTACCCCAGCCTTCACAGTAGCCATTGTAGCACATCCTGGTTTCTGTACATGTCCACCCTCAATTGAAAACTCTCCTCTCCACCTCCAGGATCCTGTCCATGTTTACCCACTTTTCAGTCAATAGCTTAGACACTTCTATTCTCGAAAGCTTTCCCCAACATCCCACATTGAATTAACTTCCTCCTCCATTTCCCTCAAGCACTTGGATTTATCACAAAGCTTATTTTTTCTGCAATTAAATTGTCTATGCATTTATTCCTCTCTCCCTCTGCACTGTTAACATCCCTGAAGATAAGGACTATGCTCATCTCGTTTTTCTTTTCCTGTATCTCCACAAGGCCATTTGTAATACAAACTTGTAGCACAAATAATTAAAAGTGAGTAAACTTGGAAACCATGATGATAAGAGGTTCATTGGTCTATGTGGGAGAACTAAGGAACACATTGTTTTTGTGAAAAAAGCCAAAGGGGTCTGCCTTTCACCATACATATATGATTTGCCCCAAAGGGCAGATGGAGTGGTGTGTGATCATGCACACTGAAGTCCCAGGTAATATGGAGGGGATCACAAATTACCTGATGGTTTTGATCATGCTGAGACCCATTTCAACACAGCAGTGGGCATGGTCCTGGCGGGGCTCAGGCAGTCCAGACACGCAGTAGTAGCAGTCCCCCAGGATTTTAATACGAAGGCAGTGATGCTCCTGGAAGAAACAGGATGAGAGAGAAGGGCTTATGTCAGCAGAAGGATCGTTTCTTCAGAAAGCCTTTAGAAAGAGGCGAGCAGGGTTAGACGGCCTGCAGTTTGGGGTAAGGAGCACCTACCTTTGAAATGCACTTCTAACTATCTTCCTCAGAGATTTGAGGCGTCACCTAAATCGGGGTTTGAAGGATCCAGAGGTGGAGTGGAATCGTTAAAAAAATTGGGTTTTGAGCTCAAAAGCTACATGGTTATGTGCAAACTTTGCTATGTATTAGCTGTATGGTCTGTACACCTGCCACTCGGTCAGGACTGGCAGAGTGCTCACAGTGTTTTCTATAAATTCAGCCTCAAGCAATGTCTCTCTTCTCAAAAACAGCTGTGAATTAACAGCTTTTAGCAGTATTCAGCTTAATAATAAGCACTTAAAATATAAATCACTTATGGATTTCTATTATTTCAACTTTATAAAGTCCCTTTCCAGCAAGAACGTAAGCACTTTACGAAAAGAAACTAAGTCTTCTTATGCATCGTTTTATTCATTTATTAATTTACATGCTTGTTCATTGAAAAAATTAAACATCAATTGGGCACCTATAATAAGGCAAACATTGTTTCTAACACAAAAATGACTAATAATCGCTCCTATTATGCACTATAAATGAAAGCGTTAATTCTCACAACAACCCTCTAAGGAGAGTTGTTTTTCTTGTTTCCATTTCACAGGTGAGAAGTAGTACAGTTGTTAGGTGGATTCCCAATCTTAGAGACACAATTCTTACAAAATTTCAAAGAACAACAAGCATCAAGAAAATAATGCTTTTACATTGGATAGGAGGTAGCGAGGTATTGTAGGTTCTCCAAGAAAGAGAACTTAAGGCGATATAGCATGGGGAGCCAAGGGCTCTGGTTTAGGAGTCACACTGCCCAGGATCAAATCTCAGATACCTGCTCTGTTTTTTCTACGAATCTCTGGGTAAATTCCCTAACCTTTGGGCTTCAGATGCCTCATCTATAAAATTGGGGTAATCGTAGGACTTGTACCATTGTGCCACTGTGAGGGTTAAGTGAGATGATGCAGTTGAAAGCTCAGTACGAAGTCTGGGATTTGGGACAGTCAATTAATCTTGCCTCTTTCTTCCTGGACTCCAGGCCTAGCTCCTTCACATATCTGTTTCTCATCGTGGACAAGTGACTTTTCCTCTCCTTGGATGGATTGTTGAGACTGAATGACCTCTGAGATGCCTGCTGGATTTGAAGTCCTAGAGGCTTATGGTTCCATGACTGTGTGGGAAACGCAGGGCCCTAGGGCTGGAGGAGGGTAGTCATTGATAAAAAAGGTGCCCACTGAGAGACTAACAGTACCGTTGATGCCCTTACAGTAGCAAGTTATAAAGCACTGTGTTGGTTTCCTAATCTCACCAGGAGTTGGGCATTATGTTTGGGTAATGGATAAGTAAAAATACTCTGCCAAGTAAAACAAATATTAGACTGGGAAAAGATAATCAGAACTATCTCTGATGCTTTCCTGTCAGATTTCTGGGGCCTGGCCAGCCTTCCCAAATGGGCCCACATGCAATCTTCAGAACTCTGTCAGCATGTACAGCCTTCCCAGGTTTATTTTTAGGAGATTGGGGTTCCTGTCTATTGGCTGTGGCAGTGCAGCTAATTTTGCAAGACAGCTGACGGTGAGGTCTGATTGATCGAATAAAAGAAGGCCTTTGTTTCTTCTGAGACATTGAGAGTATCATGATTAGAATGGAACTTAGAAAACTTCTTGTTCATTGGTCCTAGCAGTGGCCAGAGTTGAGGAGTTAGTGGGACTGTTATTGAAAAAAAAAATCAGGGGATCTATAAATGTTGCAGAGTACATTTATGAAGAAATGTATGAACAATCTATCAACAAACACCAAAAGCAGCAATCCAAATACTATCTACTATCCCCATTACTTAGAAAAGCAAATATATTTTTAACACCAAAACTAGTAGAAAGATAAATCCTCAGAATAAAGGCAAGGTTTTCTTCTTACCTAAATACATTTAATATTATACACGCTCACTACATTGTTCTTATCATTTTTAAAAATCTCATGACTGCAAGTTTAAAATTTTCAATTTTTGTGTGTGAAGGAGAATTTGAGAACTGGTGTTCCAATACCTTATTCTGATTTTGCAGGTCAGAACACTGAAGTTGGAAGGCAGGGACTGGTGACTTCATCTGCAAATGGTCTTTTGGGGCACTGGGTTGGTATGAGAGACTCCTATGAAAGGGAGCCTGGTGCCATCAAACCCAGATGTATTGATCGGCCTATTGCCTGTTTGCTACAGGGAGGGATGAGGGAAAGAGGTATAACAAAAAATACTTTGGTCTAAAAATCTGACATCTGCCTTCCAGGCACATTTACTAGCTGTTTGACCTTGGATAAGACACTGAAGCCAGTGTATGTGGGTTTCAATTCCTCATATGTGACAACTGCCAAATAATCTATCTATCTTTCTTTCTTTCTTTCTTTTTTTGAGACGGAGTTTCACTCATTACCCAGGCTGGAGTGCAATGGCACGATCTCGGCTCACTGCCACCTCCGCCTCCTGGGTTCAGGCAATTCTCCTGTCTCAGCCTCCTGAGTAGCTGGGACTACAGGCGCGCACCACCATGCTCAGTTAATTTTTTGTATTTTTAGTAGAGACGGGGTTTCACCATGTTGACCAGGATGGTCTCCATCTCTTGACCTCGTGATCCACCCGCTTCGGCCTCCCAAAGTGCTGGGATTACAGGCTCGAGCCACTGTACCCGGCCAATAATCTATCTTAATACATAAGAGAGTAAGCATGCCCATCACTTAATGACAATGACGGACACCCGGAAGTAGCCTTCTCAGTGTTCAACATGCTGCTCCTTATCTTTTTTTCTTTGAGAATCACAGTAAAACTCTGAACATGGAAGAGCAGGTGAAGTCACATCTGTTTTACAGATAGGAACATTTCAGTGGAGAGAAGGGAAACTTTATGTGCCACAGAAGAGCTGGCTAGGAGTAACAATCTGGGTTGGCTGTCATAGTCTCCAACTCTGAATCCGTGATCTTTCCAGGAAAACAGAGTTGAAGGCATTTTAGAAAAAATCTAAATGGGGACAGGAAGTAATAGTCATTGAACACATACCATGTGCCAGGCAATGTGCTAAATGCATTACACTAGTCTCAGTCTTCAGGACCACTTTCTGAGTCACGTGGCATTTTACAGATGGGAAAAGCAGGCTTAAGGGAAAGGCCATACACCAAATAAGAGGCAGAAGAGGAATTCAAATCCATGTTTGTCTGATTGTGGGGCTCCATGCTCTCTCTTTGCAAAATTGCAGAAATTATGGCAAAGTCCAGAATGTTAGGTCCCCCGACAGAAGTGTTTTGGAAGGAGATTGTGTAAAGTGTTTTATTACTCTTCTGAGACAGACATTGAATAATGATGTGATGATGTTCATGTCCAGGGTTTTTTATTCTTCCAACAAAAATTGGAGCTGGTAGCCTCCAACTTTTGGAGGCTACCAAAATACATGGTGTATATAAGAAAATATATAAATTATATTTTATATATAAAATTGGATCCCAAATACATGGTGTATATAAGAAAATATATAAATTATATTTTATATATAAAATTGGAACCCAAATACATGGTGTATATAAGAAAATATATAAAATATATTTTATATATAAAAATAAAATGTACATTATATACCTATTATATATATATATTATATATATAATATATAATATTATATATATAATATATATATAAAAGGCCTGGATTCTTATCTGTCAATGTCTGTCAATTTCCAGACACATTTTTCTGATCAAATACTATAAGCTGTCAGATGATTCGACAGTAATATTCAAATAACTTATGTGTACCAGAAACTGCCTTGAAAAGTTCACAGAAAGGAAGCCAGATTGCTTTGGAAAAAATATTCAAAAAGAAAAATAAAGTAGGGTGAGGATCTTCTTAAAAATTTTATTGAGTTAGCCTTATCGTAATCCCTTCCTCCTGTCCTGATGACTTTGACATTATCAAAATCTTGGGAAATTTCCAAGAGTTTATGAAACTGCACATACAGACAGTAGATACAAATGAGGAGATAAATGCACCAAATTATCAAGGATGGTTATATTGTTCAGGGGTAGAATCACAGGAATGTGTACTTTGCATTGTGTACACCTTTGGTGTTTGAATTTTATTTAATGCACGAGTATAACTTTAATAAGCAGAAAAACTCAATAAAAATGAAAAAGACTCAAAGCAAAAACATGACTGCTATCAATGTACTTTAAAAGAGTTATGTTAGAAATCCCAGTAAATTTTCTAGTGTTTCTAATTGTAATCACATAAGTAGTACATGAATATATTTTCTTAGTAAAATGAACTGTAGAAAAGGTTGAAGTTCTCTAGGACAGCCGCTTGTCAGACACACAGTGCCCTGGAAGCCTGGTCTTCTTGCCCTCTCCATGGAGGCTGCTATGTATTCACGTGCCATTTTCCCTTGCCTGACTCTGAGCTTCCTGAGGGGAGGGACTGGTTTTATCTTTTCAGAGACTTGCACAGTACCTGACAAAGTACCCTTTCTCTTTCTCTGGGTCAGCAGGGTTTACTGCGATGCCAGAAATTGACCTTAATCATATCTGCCAGTTCTCATTGGAGGGCCATTGTTGTTCATCTTGGCATCTTTGAACAAAAATATCAGAACCATAATAGGAAATGGAATCGGTATGTGTCACCGACACCAACCACCAGCGATGCAACAATAAAAGGAAATGGTATACATGTTTTTTCCCAGTCCCCAGCCCTCCAGCTAAAATCAACCCTCCTATCAGGAGGATACCTCAGTTTCCACTTCCTTCCCTGCCCCTGTCAGTTTCCTAGCTAGTAACTGTCCAGTAGCTGAAATTTATACTAAGTTTCCTTGACAAGTCCCTGCTTGCCTTTCTGGCCGCATCTCCACCACTTCCTACCCTGCACTTTATCCTCCAGCAATCTCTTCTGGTTTCTCCACATACACAGAATAATGTCTTTATGCTCGTTTTCTCCTCTGCATAAAATATCCTTCTCTGATGTCTTTGCCTTGCTAATTAGTGTATAAATTATGTACAATAAAATTTACCTTTCTGACAAATTCAAACCTATGTCTGTCCGACTCAGGGCTCCATGCCCTCTCTGTACAAAACTGTAGAGAGTAATGCAAACAACCACCATAATGAACTATCAAGCAGCTGTGCGATCCCCCAGATCACCCCACCCTATGCTCCGTTGCTATCCATATGCTTATTCCACTCCCAGCCCTCCTTGCAGGTACTTCGCTGTTTTCTGCCTCTGTAACTGTACCTTTTATAGGATATCTTGTAAATGGAGTCATAAAATATCTAGCCTTCGTATCTGGCTTCTTTCACTTGACATACTGCACTTGAGATTCATTGATGTTGCACATAACAGTGGATAATTCTATCTTTTTTTTTGCGGAACAGTTTTCTATTGTGTTGTTTATATCATTTTTAAGACTCAGCTTACGAGTCACTTTCTTCAAGAAGTCTCTTCTCTCATCTAAAGGTCATGTATTGCCTCTGTGTTCCCATAGGCCCCAGACTTACCTTCCTCAGGCACATTGTACATTCCTTACCTATTGATGAATCCCTAATTAGATGTAATTCTAGCAAGAGAGGATGTGCATTTTTATCATCCTCATGTTCTTAACACATAGCAGCATGTACAATACCGAATACGTGCTTAGATGCCAGTATGAAAGTATCTCCCATAGAATGAAGCAGCCTTAGAAGGGAACATTTTGATGTGCTAAAAATGAACTCCCACTTGATGAGGTCTTATTTAATTCTCACTACAGCTCTGTGAAGTCGACACTAACATACACACTTTACAAAGCAGGAAATTAAAATGTCTATTTGAACCCAAAGCCCATTCTAAAGTACAGTGTGATAATGATATTACTTTGTAACTCAAGTGACTTTATGACTATGAATCTGTGTTTTGATAGCAAATGTCCATCTCCTTTAATCTATTTTCTAGCTTAGCTCTGATCAAGCCAACTGGAAAATGAAGGTACCGTCTTGTTGGCTAAAAACAAAGCTTTTAAGTTAGGTTGATGAAAATGGTGGTGGGATGGTCCAGCAGATTACTGGTTTTTGAGAACATGCTAATTCATCCCAGATGGCTGGGGTTGGCTGGGAAACTGCAGGCCATCATTACTGCATGCATGAGCACTGTGGCTGCAGCTGGATGGCACCTGGCCACGTGCAAAGGGAAGCGATGATAGGGGTGTTGAAAGCAGATAGAAAGGACTTGGGTTTGATTGTCACTCAACCAGCTGTGTCTCAATTGAGAAAATTAATCTGACAAACCTCCTGCCTGAGACCTGTAAATAACTAACATCAGTCCCCAGAATGTGAGAGGGTTGAGGCTCGTGCCTAGGGACAGGATGCAGAATGGTAATGACATTGGGGAAGAAGGCTGAATCTTTTTCTTTCCTTATTCCATATGCAGTCCCTCACTCCTGCAAAACACTAGGAGGGAATTAAATTCAACTCACATGGGCCAGTCGATCAAATCTGGCAAAGAGCTCGTTGAGCATCCTGACCAGCTCCTGAGCAGACAAGGTCGTAGAGAGGTTGGTAAATCCTTTAACATCTGCGAAAAGAATACTAAACACGGGGAAGAGGGTAGGGGTGGGGGGAGAAACTGTATTAATATTTTAATCCATCTTGGGATACACATCAACACCATCCCAATAGATAAACTATCTTTGTGGTCTCAGATTTTAGCTCTTGCTGCCATGAAATTCAGGAGGAATGTCTCGGTATTTAATAAATATCTCAGCAGAGAGTCTACCCAGGATCTCAGGAAGGACAAGTGGTCAACAGGAAGCCTTTTTTCCTATGCAGGGCTGTGGAGAGTGGGCAATGCAAACAACCCAAAAGAGAATTTGTCACTATGAAGAGATCAAATTTTTGTGAAAAGCAAGATGTAACTTTATGAATTATCTGCATATTTTCATAGTGAATGACATTGCACATGTCATGAACATAGAATAAAACAGTCGCCAGCAGCAGGAGGAGAACCCAAAACCTCATCATCTTGAACCCAATGACAGGTACTCTACCAAAAATGTCAGGTAAATAGTTAGGCATTTCTAAAAAATTATGAGAATAGGTGGCAAATCTGGGAGAACTTAGGCAGAATAATTTCCCAAAACTCTCACCTTACTAAAGATTTCAGTTAGGTGGGGTCTTGTTCTATGCATATGGCCTGCTATAAGAAACAGGGAAGCTTGCAAAGGTCTTATAAAAGCCAGGTACTCTCTTAGTTAAGCCGTGGGGCAAGTGTAGTTCTCTCCATTCAGTCAGAGGAAACTGAGGCTCAGGGAGGCAAGGAGACTTGCCCAACATCTCACTAGTGACACAGGGCAGAGCTGGGATTGTCCATTTGGCTGAATTACACTGAGGGGCATTGCCATATCTACCTTACCGTGTCATCTCAGGGACCTCTGAAAGGAAAGATGGGACACCAAGCAGGATACCATATTTGGTAATTTCTCATTTTTTATCCTCTCTGAAAGTAAGATGTGTCTTACAATTGATCACCTTAGCAGTGTGTCAAGCTTTTTACCTTTTTTCTTATCTTGCCTAAAATAATGATGAGTCTTACGTCAGCATATGAGTGTAACTTAGTTTTAATGAAATAGGTAGTTGGGCTAGAAGACATTGTGGAATGTGTTGACTTACATCAGTTACCACATGTATTCAATAATTCTTAAAATTCATCTCTATTACAAACCTTTTTTTTTTTTTTTTTTTTTTAATTGAGACGGAGTTTCGCTCTTGTTACCCAGGCTGGAGTGCAGTGGCGCGATCTCGGCTCACCGCAACCTCTGCCTCCTGGGTTCAGGCAATTCTCCTGCCTCAGCCTCCTGAGTAGCTGGGGTTACAGGCACGTGCCACCATGCCCAGCTAATTTTTTGTATCTTTAGTAGAGACGGGGTTTAATCATGTTGACCAGGATGGTCTCGATATATTGACCTCGTGATCCACCCGCCTCGGCCTCCCAAAGTGCTGGGATTACAGGCTTGAGCCACCGTGCCCGGCCACAAACCTTTTAAAGAATTTGACAAAGACTATGGATTATCTCTCCTATAAAATGCACAAGTATTCAAAATTTCACACCTCATGTAAAGGGATTTATACCTTCCCCGAAGTCCATTCATGAAATCATTAGGAATCCTTAGACCTATTGCTTTAATTAGTGAATACCTCATTCTTTCAGCAAACATTTATGTATTCAATATGTGTTCACTTAGGCACTGGGATAGAAAGTTAGATTAAATGATACGTAAGATCTAGTGCCTGCCCTCAAGATGCTCGAAGTCTGAGGAATGGAGCTGGAAAGACAGAGAAAAATGGAAATAGTGCAGGGTGATGATCACTGTGATTGAAGGACATATTGGAGGGTGACCAGTCACAAAGGGATCAGAAGTCTCCCAGCAGAGAAAAGTCTCCGTAGTTCTTGAAGAACTAATAGAATGTGATGGGCAAAGTGAGGAAGGATGGATGCTCACAGTACATTCTAGGGTCTGGTAGGAGAATGAGTATATATATTAAGGTTCTGCAGTAATTCGAGGGCAGCCAGTCAGAAGGTATCACTGAGCAAGGAAACCAGAAAGAAGAGTGAGATAGAGAGAGATGAGGTCAGATACATGGGTGGGGCAATGATGGAGAAGGGGCTGGCAAGCCAGGCTGAAGAATGTGGACTTTGTCCTGAAAGGGACAGAAAGCTCGTGAATGGAGTTTAAGCATGGATGTGATGCTATTAGATTTTCAGTTTACAAACCTTCCTTTGGCAGAGTGACTACACTGCCATTGTCTTCTATAGTTCTGTGGTGGCATAACATATGGTCATATGCACAGAATTTGAGTCTAGATCCATCTGGGTTCAAATCTTAGCTCACTAGTTATGAATTCTATAACCCTGGGCAACTTCCTGAACTTCTATAAACCCTTGCTCTATCAACTGGAGATAACTGTCATACTTGCCTCATTAGTGGGCAGTGTTTAGCACATTGCCTGGCAATTGCCAGCATAGTAAATACTCCTTAAATGCATTAGCTTTTGTTGTCATCATTTTACAAAATTATACTATAATTGCATGGTTATATTTCAGAGAGAAAGAGAACAGAGAGGTAACAGAGGTAGAAAATAATATGGTCATTCATTGGATTATGTATTCTTTGTAGCTGTAAGCATTCCTAACTGTTGATGAAGCCTGCACTGCCGGGCAGCAGCAACACTTACAGAGTATTGTCTGTGGACCTGGTATTGCTTTGAGAGCCCTACATGTATTCGTTCATTTATTCCATGTAACTTAAGAGGGAGAAGCTTTTATGATCATCTCCATTTTGCAGATAAGGAAACTGAGGCCTTAGTAACTTGCCCATAGTCATGAAGAGCTAGAATTTGAAAAAGGAAGTGTAGCTCTGGCATCCATACTCTTTATTGCTAAACTATGCTACTTTTGCAGCAAGAAAAGTCATTGCTATGGCCGGTGGGAAGTGGACAGGCTCTTAGATCACTTGGCTTAACATATCCCTTTATGGATCCATAAACCCAAAGCTACTAGTATCCATTGAACATTCTATGGCAAGAATGTTCACCAATTTATTTATTCATTCAACAGCTTATTGATTAAATGTCTACTATACACCAGGAGTGGAGATACAGTAGTGAGCGGAAGATAGAATCATCCCAGCCTTTATAAAGCTCACAGCCTATTGAAAGAACAAATAAATTCCCTGAGAGCTAAGGTCATAAAAGTTTCAGATGTGGTCAGTGTTCCAATGTCATCAAACTTCTCCAGGTCTTTTGATTCCACCATATGTTATGCCCCTATATGTTTGTATGTGCTGTACCTGCTCCCTGGTAGAGCTTTTCCCCACTTTTCCTACCTACTAAAATCTGACTTGTTCTTCAAAGCCACACTCAGGTGTTAAAATTATGTTAAGAGGCTACACCTCTCTGGAGATTTTCCCAAGCCTAGCCAGTTATCCCCAACTCGAGCCTCTCACCCTGCCAGTGCCCCACTCTGTCATAAAACTTAACTCTCTTTTTTTGTTTGACACAGAGTCTTGCTCTGTTGCCCAAGCTAGAGTGCAGTGGTGCAATTTCAGCTCACTGCAACCTTCGCCTCCTGGGTTCAAGCAATTCTTCTGCCTCAGGCTCCCGAGTAGCTGGGAATACAGGCGCCCGCCACTGCACCTGGCTAATTTTTTGTATTTTTAGTAGAGACAAGGTTTCACCATCTTGGTCAGGCTGGTCTTGAACTCCTGACCTAGTGATCTACCCACCTTGGCCTCCCAACGTGCTGGGATTACAGGTGTGAGCCACCACGCCTGGCCAGAACACTTAACTCTCAATAGCATAACCATATGTGGCTAAGTGTGCTCCATCTATTAGCTGAAGAACAAGAAGAAACTCACCTCTGCATCCCACCTGCCCAACACAGTTGCCATATTACATGTTTTCTGAGTCCAATAAACAGAACATTCAGAATTAAGTCCTCCTTCTTCAGAGCATCTCATGAAACATTGTTAGAAATGTAGACTCTCAAGTCACCTCTCCAGACCCACTGTACTAGGGTCTGCTTTAACTGAGCCCTAGATGATTTGTATGCACATTTAAGACTCAGAAGCACTGGTTTAAGTCATAGTTGTACAATAAAAATTTATTGAATAAAAGGCCAGGGCCCTGGTTCTCATTCCATTGTGTGTTCTGCCATCCCCAGGTGCTGGGCTCAGAGTCATAAAGTCTTTTGATTCTTGGCATAAATTTGCAGTTTCCAAAGATGAATATACCAAAGGGCCACAGTAATTTTTAACTCTAATTTAGTTATATAAGTTGTTTATTTGGCTAAAAATAAGTCATGTTACCTAACAGTGACTCTTCAAATAGAATTCTCAAAGAAGCTTTTGCAGAATTCAATAGAATAGTTAGAGACATGGTCCCTGTGTAGACTCCTCTCCCTAACTGTGTGTTCTTGGGAAATTTACTTAACCTCTCTGAGCTTCTATTTTTCTTGATAATAAAGCAAAAGTCACTAAAGCTACTCTGTGGGACTACTATCAGAAGATAACTTATAAATTATTGCATAATTCTCAATAAATAAAGGGCATATATCTGCTTTTGGAAGATTTTATGAATCTGGAGGTGCTTAATTGCCATGCAGATGGATCTAGAAAGTCCTCCAATTCTCTAAGTCCATTCAATTGCATTTTGCTGGTTCGTGAAACTCTAGTCTACAGGACGGATGTGGTGATTACACAAGTTGACACAGCTGGCTGGAAATTAACGGCCAGTCAAGAAAGCAAGACTCTAAAAATGAGCAAGACTCTAAAAACAAGGATTTTTCTGATCCTTGACAATCGTTCAGTAACACGTTTACCACGGCATAGGGAGAGATAAAGACACATGTGTCTCCCAGACAAACTCACAAAATATGTGTCAGCAAATGTGCAAATGTACATGAAATGGAGTTGGCAGGGCCAATAGGAAAAGGAATCATGACAGAGAATGACTGTCCACCAAATCCATGCCTCTGTTTATGTAGCCAATCCACCTGTCACTAGGAAAGGCCATTGAGCTAGAGGCACTCTTCCCAGCCCACTTTGTATCTAGGTAGGAATCTGGAATTGATTCTCCTTAATGGAATCTGAGCAGAAATTATGTATGTCATTTTCTGGTTGAGGTGGTAAAACGGTGAGTGTGAGTACTCTGTGATTCCCCTTCCAATAACCAAATGCTGGGAACGTTGAGGCCCAAAGGATGGTAGTTACAAACCAAAGGAGCCTTTGTCCCTCAATCACCCACTGACCAGTAATATCAGCAGTGGACACTTGTGTGAATACATTTGATTGAGTTAAAAATCAGTAAAATTGAGAGGGCATTTGACAGAGCAGATAGCATTACCCTAATGAATACAAGAAGTGGCTTAAGTATCTGGGGAAAAACAGGGAAGATAAACAGAATTGGGCAGGTGGGATGCAGAGCCCCAGTGGCGTCCAGTGAAAAGCTGGTGCCCAGGAGGATCTTCAGGCGAACCTGGAGAAGTCTCAGAGGTTGACAGCCGAAATCACCTCGAGCATTCAAAAAGCCCAGCTTTTGAGTTGAGAAACGGAGGCCCACAGAGATGAGGTGATGCAGTGGAAGTCTCCCTAAGGGTGTGGGAGTCTCAAGCATATCGCCTTTAACCACACCCTTTCCTCATGAAGGTAAATAATTGCATGAAATGTAAGTCAAGACTTAGAAGTGTACAGCACTTTTTTAGGAAAGTATTGTAGCTTTGAATGTAACGCAGTGTAGGAAAAAATACTGACCAAAATTAAGTTAGATTTTAAAAAAGGCAAAGGAGAAGAAATAACGCAGAATGCACCAGGCAGTTTACCTGAGGAGAGTGACTTGGAAATGGTTTCAAAACTGCTCCCGACACCGCAGCGGGGTTGCCCTGGGGCGGGGGAAGCGGGTGGAGATGCCCGCTGCTGGCTTTGCTCTCCGCCGGGCTGGGGACCGTCCTCTTCTGCTTCCAAGGCTCGGGTCTTATTTTCGCACCCTGCAGCCCCGCAGTGGGCAGGAGACGCCCGGCCTCCCTGGGGAGGTGAGGTTCATCTTCCCGAAGCCCCCGGAGCCGCGGGCATCTTGCCACGCTGCTCTGAGAATTGCCCGGGAGCAGCCGGGCGGGCTCTGCATCAGCGCCCCTTCCCCCTGGAAACAGCTCTGAAAACGCAGAGACCCCGAGGGCAGGAAACGAAATTTTAACGGAGTGTGCCGTGAGCTTCTGGACAAGGGTCTTCAGCACAAGAACCCAGTTCAATGACTTAAAATGAACGGGCGGGGTTGGAGGGGCGGGGGCAGAAGAAGGTAGATGCTCAGGAGCAGCTGCAGAAAAGGATATTCCTGCAGAAACGGAGCCGCTGAGCGTGGTGTCGATCGCGCGTGAGGCACATGAGCGGGTTGGTGTGGGCGCGCCGGCTTGTTGAATTTTCCTATTTTTCTTTTTAAAGATATTTTTCGCTACTTCTTTCTCCATGGTGACAGGCACTTTCATCATAGGCCACATATATTATTTTATTTGTATATTGATATGATTTGTATATATTTACATGTGAGTATGTAATTAAATATTTATTTTCTCCCAAATTATTCGTGCAATTTCTGCTTTCTCTGGATCTGCATTTACGGTCAAGCCATTTTGCCATCAGGGAAGGAATACGGAACACTATGATTCTCTGCATGGATCTTGGCTCTGCCTTCACGCCTGGTGACTCCTTTACTCAGAATTCATGTATTTGTGTTTCTCACTTGGCTGACTTCATCTCAAATAAAGCCAAGAAGAATCATCATCTCTTCCAGGAAGTTTCCTCTACCTAGCTCCCCGTCCCCATCCTCCACCTCCTTGCCCTAGGTTTCCTCCTTTTACCATCTCTTGGCATTCCTTGGCCGCTTAATAATCAAACCCCACACTGTTTTATGATTAATAGGTACCTATTGTCCTAGAACTAGTGTTGATGAAATCTTATTATGTGTGGGACCCATTCCTAGATCTGGGGCACATCTCGTTCTGGAATTGCTGTTGGACAAAGAACTGTTTGGCAAACTGAAGCATCTAAATCAGTGTAGCTCAATTCTTGGACGTAACCCTGGGAACGACCTATCCTGCTATGCCCGCTGAAGGGTTGTGTTAGAGTCATGATCTCTGTTGAATTTTAAAACATGTGTTTCTGCATGCCAGGAATAGAACACCTACAGATGCTGGTAGGTGCAAAGTTGTCCTTCTGTCCTACTGATGATAGGAGGAAAGGAACTAAGAGAAAGCTTTGTCATTTTTGGAGTTGTTTTATGTAAGAACTCTGACTCTATGTTTGGGAAATTTCTACCTTAAGATATTTTGTGGATGGGAAATACATTTCCACTGTATAAGCGGAAAATGTCAGAGACTTGCTTTCCAGGTGCTTGTAGAAAATGACTGAGTGCTGACCGTTCAGACTCATCTGTTGCAGGCTTAAACTTGAGATGTAAAGAAGCAGCAGGAGCAGGAAGTCAGGGCAGAGCGAGGACGGCAATATTGGTTTCTGGGGCTGCAGAAGGAATTGCAGTGGTGGTTTGCCATGTCAGGGGACAGGGTTGATTGCACAAGCAATAGACTGGTCAGAGACAGTGGCAGCGGCCTCCTAATTGGCCTAGTGCTCTGGCTTGATTCTGGCTATGGCTTTCACTCTTGGCCTTGCTTCATTCTGGCCCGTTTCCCCCCGTGTCCTTCTCCATTCTTCCCCAATTATTCTGTAATCCACCACATAATCTTTCAATACATTTCTTTTGAATCAGTCATGGTTGGATTCTCTTGCTTGCAATTAGGAAACATGACTGAAATGAACTACAACAGACCTAATGCTCTACTGCTTGCTTAACTCTGTCTGTTGTATATTTGGTATTAATCTTCACTAATGTGATCTACATAAAACCGTGAAAAGTGGCTAAGAAGATGACCATTTTACAGAGAAGAATTTTGAGATTCAGGTAATTAAATTGCCCAAGGTCAGAAACAAGGAACAGGCAGAATTTGGATTTTGAAGGTGGTCTGCCTCATACATGCCATGTTGTCCACTGTTTTGCTGGGCACATAGAGGGCACTGATGCATGGATGGGGGAGTAAGTGGAAAGATGGATGGATGGATGAATGGGTGGATGGGTGGGTGGGTGGGTGGATGGATAGAAGAATGGTTGGCCAAAACTAGGTTTGCAAATGAAAATAAGCTGTTGTTTTTTTGTATTGTTTTAAACACACTTATGAGAAATATAAGGAGGAGTTGTGTGTGATCACACCTGAAACCCCCAGATTACATTCTGGGATTATTTTTCTTATCATAGTTAAAAAGATGTTTGCTTTTCCCACTCAAAATGTAAAGACAGACGTGCCTATTATAGGAGAGCTAGGCAGTAAGTCAACCAGCAAATATAATTGAGTTCTATGACATTCTTCCCCAACTTTAATTTGGAAATGTCGAACTCTCTGATGAATAATCACTAGGTAATGATTAATCAACCAAATGAGTAAAGGTGCTGGCGCTCAGGCAGACAGGTCATGGAGGTGCGATGAGAGCACCCAAACACATGGGTCATGCGGACAACTGGGGCAAGGGTGTCGGCCTCCTCACCTGACATTCTCATAGCGATGGATGTAGATCCGATGGAACTGGTGCTGCAGGTGCTCATCTTCCACATTGGTCATGTCGTTGATCATTTCCAGGACAACAAACCGGGGGAGCACAGAAAGAACCAGCCGCTCCTGGAGCAAATGAAGAGGAGCGGTCTTGTTAGGCTGACCAGCAAGTCTCAGATGGGAGGGTGGTGAAGTCATGGGGCTTTTGGGTGAACTTCTTTTGGAATTGCTAATTTCATACCATTCTATGAATATGACAAATATTTATTGAGCACTTATTATCTGCCAGGCACTCTGCTGAGTGTTGGATACACAGTGGTGAACCAAGTGGATGTGGTTCTGCTTATGGTGGAGTTTACATTCTCATAAGAAAGATACATTAAGTATATTACATACCCAAACATACCTACACACATATGTAAAATGTGATGAGTGCTATGCAAAAGCAGGTCATGATGAGAGAGTATAATGGCTGATGACAGTGATTCATATCAGGGATTAAGAATGACCTTACCAAGGAATTGATATTTAAAATTGAGACCGGAAAATTTGGAAGGAGTCGGTCTGTGTGGTGCAAGAAGTGCAGGAATTAAAATAGCAACTGCATATATCCTGAGGCAGGAAAGAGCAATGGTGTGGCTGGAGGGTGGTGATAGCAGTGAGGTTGGAGGTGTAGGTAGATCTTGCAGGTGAGCATAAGATGTTCATGTTTAATTCCAACTACAACTGAAAGCCACTAAATGGTACTAAGCAGCAGAGTACCATAAGCTAATTTATGTTTTAAAAGATCACTTTGACCGGGATTTGGAGAATGTGTTCTGGGAGGGGCCAAGGATGGAGGCAGAGGGACCAGTTGGGGAAGCTCCTGCAGTGTCCAGGTGAGATAAGATTCATAGAACTGGCAACCAAGATGGCAGGAGAGAGAGAGAAAGTGCCCACCATGATAGCTAGTTTTGAGTTTGGTTGCCTGGGAGAGTGAGCTATACTTCAGAAACATAAAACAGACAGAAGAAACCAGGCTTACAGGGCACTAGCTCTTTATCAAAGATGAGAGGAAGTGAGATGCACGCAGCGTGAAAGTGGGTTCCTAACACCAGACAGTAATACTTTCTATTGTGATCACCACTGTAGACAAAAACAAAGTCATGGGTTAATTGGCAAAATGAATTAAATTCTAAAAAGTCCTTGTGTTGTGGAAAGTAGGCAAGAGGCTGGCTTCTGACACATGGTTTATGAGAGTGTCGAACTGAGTTTAAGACAGGGGCATTCTAATCATCATGGTTCCTCATATCTTCGTAGTGATTTATGGGTATTAAGGATTGTTCACCATCCATTCTTTCATGTGTTTATCTCAAAGCCCTGACAGTCAGCTTGCAGAAATAATTATTTTCATATAATGGACAGACTAAGTCCAGGAGAGATTAGATTACTTGCACAACCTGAACAGTTATCAAGCGGCAGTTGCAGGGTGCAGTCCTTTCCCTCTTTATTCCTTGCTGAGATTCTTGGTGAGATGAGAAAAGCCCTGGATTGAGTCTGATGGAGAAGTTTAGATTCTGACTTTATCATTGGATATCCATGTGGCATTAGGTAAACTACCTCATCTTTCTGTGCCTTAGTTCCCTAACTTGGCAAATATTAATAGCACTAATGTCATCTACTTCAAAGGGTTGCTGTGAGAATTCAATGCGATAAAATATGTGAGGGGCCTGGCATCAAATCCTTCTCCCTCCTCTCACCTCTACTTAACCCTGCCTCTCATGCAAAAGGCTTTCTTAATGAAGTACCCATTGAATGACCTATGATGAAGCTCTTTCTTCTCTTGAGCGCTGTCCCATCCTAAGTCTAAGAGGCATGCTTTCTACAAATGCCCCTACGTTATGTCCATTTTGTGTTCACTTGTGCTATTTGTCAACTTCCCAGGTACTTGTGACCCTGTTCTCTCAATGGCTGCTGGATGGGAGTAGGTGCTAATCACAGCTTTGAGGGGCACTAGTGCTCCGTCAATGGCTGGGAATGTTTAATTAAGAGTCACTGCATATGTGTTTGTCAGGGAGGGAATAGAGCTGACATACACCATCCACACACACTCTGGGACTCCACGGTCAGTTTATAAAAGTGTTTAACTGCAAATCATGCTTCCACTAGTGTTGTATTGGGTAATGTTTTAATAGCCAGAGTGAGAAAGATGGAAGAACTTACGTTAGGAAGAGAATGTCACAGAAGATAAAGAGGTGGTGATGCAGCGCGTAACATGATCCAAGCGTGGGGAGGAAATGGGAACTGAAGAGAGACACGAGAAAGGTGTTCACTCCCAGGAGCTAGTTAAGGAGATGATCCTCCCTGAAATTCAAGTCCATGGACATATTTATAAGGACACCTCATGGATTCTGCGCTCTGACCCTTCATCAGAATGTTCTGAAGGTTCCTAAAAGTGAACTGCCCTTGCCCCACTGACCTACTGAGAAAAATTGGTCTCAGAAAAATTGTCAAGCAGGTAGAGTTTTAAAACACTCCTTAGGTTTTTTGGGATACTTGGGTAGGATTGGGAAATGCTGGCTTTTTTCAAGAACTACTAAGCACGTTATTATATTCAACCTTTACTATAGTTCCATAAAACAAGATTTTTCAGAATAAAACAAAAACGTGGTTCTAGTAAACTGATCACCTAGCGACAAGAGCACCTAGATGGTAAGTAGCAAAGAATCGAAACCACATTCTCCTGACTCCCAAACAGCTCGAACAATTGGACTTCCTACAAAATGTATTCTTTAAAAAAAAAAAAAATTTATTGCATTTTAGGTTTTGGGGTACATGTGCAGAACATGCAAGATAGTTGCATAGGTACAGACATGGCAGTGTGTTTTGCTGCCTTCCGCCCCTTCACCCACACTTGGCATTTCTCCCCAGGCTATCCCTCCCCAGATCCCCCGCTCCGCTGTCCCTCCCCTATTCCCCCAAATAGACGCCAGTATATGGTACTCCCTTCCCTGTGTCCATGTGTTCTCATTGTTCATCACCCACCTATGAGCGAGAATATGCGGTGTTTCGTTTTCTGTTCTTGTGTCAGTTTGCTGAGAATGATGTTCTCCAGATTCATTCATGTCCCTACAAAGGACACAAACTCATCGTTTTTGATGGCTGCGTAATATTCCATGGTGTATATGTGCCATATTTTCCCAGTCCAGTCTATCATCGATGGGCATTTGGGTTGGTTCCAGGTCTTTGCTACTGTAAACAGTGCTGCAATGAACATTCGTGTGCATGTATCCTTATAGTAGAACGATTTATAGTTCTTTGGATATATACCCAGTAATGGGATTGCTGGGTCAAATGGAATTTCTATTTCTAGGTCCTTGAGGACTCGCCACACTGTCTTCCACAATGGTTGAACTAATTTACACTCCCACCAGCAGTGTAGAGGTGTTCCTATTTCTCCACATAAAAAATGTATTCTAATCACCTCTTCTCTGACCCTCATGTTTCTTTAATCTTGTAAAAAGTACTGGCTTAATTTACACTTATTTTTACTTTCATAAAAAGTACTGCCTTAATTTATACTTATTTTTACTTTTGTAAAAAGTACTGCCTTAATTTTTTAATAAATTAAGGCAACAGGTGGGATATTCCTGTGATTGGAGCTAACAGTAGGCAATGAAGCCTCAGAGGAGGAAAGAACCATTGTTGATTAAGGAATATGCGGGAGGAGTTTCTAAGGAGGGTTCCTGACAAATGGATGAGGGTTCAAACATTATATTTTTTAATTTATTCATTTAGTAAATATTTACTGAGAACATACTACATGTCAGCTCAGTTCTAGCTATGAGAGAGATGTAAAGAGCAAGACAGCCAAGATTCCAGAGGGAGATTTTGCAGACAGTGACTGACATGTCCCTTAGATGGCATGGAAAGATACGCATTCTTACAGAGTTACCATCTAGTTGACTCTGAAGTAACCACTGTGGCCCAGGAACTAAGTTAACTGCTTCATACATAATTTCATGTAATATTCACTGTAACTCCATGGCAGAGATATTCATTGTAGATTAACAAATGAGAAAATGAAGGCTCAGAGTGGTGTCCCAAAGTTACCCAGCATCTAGTCTGTCAGAACCCAGAGCCAGTTGGAAGCTTCCCCTTCATCTTATAAGAGAAAGTGGTTACTAAAAAAAATCCCTCAAAGCCCCATTTTTTAGAAATTGAAAATGTAATTACTACTGAAATTAGAGGTACACAATTATGTCTGTAGTTAAACAAAACATACATGTCATGTTCAATGATTACTTAATTCAATTACAAATAAAAATAAAACAGAATAGTACAGTTAAATGCCTAAAATTGTTGCTATCATAAATTATGCAAGCTAAAAGCATTTTTAAAATGAAAAATTAAGAAACTTTCCAACTGCAAAGATGACCCATAGTGGGTTTCCTTTTGTGGAACTCAGCTGCTTTTCAGACACGTGAACTCTGCATCAGATCTTCCGATGTGAAGATATGCCTAGGGAAGCAGTTATTAAATGCAATTCATCTGAAGTTAAATGCGTGGAACCAGGCCAAGTGGGGTGGCTCAGGCCTGTAATCCCAGAACTTTGGGAGGGTGAGCTGGGAAGATCCCTTGAGCACAGGAGTTTGAGACTAGTCTGGGAAATATGTCAAGACCCCATCTCTACAAAAATATTTAAAAATGAGACAGGCATGATGACACATGCCTGTAGTCCCAGATACTTGGGAGGCTGAGGAGGATCATTTGAGTCAGGGAGGTCAAGACTGCAGTGAGCTGTGTTTGTGCCACTGCACTCCAGCCTGGGCAACAGGGGAAGACTCTGCCTCAAATAAAAAAAAATCTGTGGCACCAGATGGTTGTATCTTTGAATGGGAAAGGGCAGCTTTGCTTGGCTAACCCTTGTTTTCTTCCCTGACCCTGACACACTCTAGGATCCTGTAACATGACATAGTCTTGTTTATCCTTGCATTCTCTGTTCTGAGCAGGAGATAATGGGCTATTTATTGTGTTAAACTGAGCACAGGTCACTGCAATGTGTGCTACTATTCTACTATCCTTAAATGTCCTTTATTGTCACTTCCTGTGGTTTATACATGGACTCCCAGTCATCTTCAAATTTTAGGGTAAATCTCATTTCTATGGTGAAGGGGATTAGTCACTACTTCCAATAGCATGTCCTTTTGTTCAGATCTTTCTTACAGCATTTATTATGCCACATCACCTGTTTGCTTATATACCAGTTAGTAGGAAACTCTGAGCTATTTGAATTCATCTTTTTGTATCCAACACCCAGAATAATGTCTTGTGGTACGGTTTGGCTGTGTCCCCATCCAAATCTCATCTTGAATTGTACTCCCATAATTCCCAGGTCTTGTTGGAGAAACCTGGTGGGAAATAATTAAATCATGGAGTGTTTTCTCCTAACTGTTCTCATGAGTGAGTAAGTCTCACAAAATCTGATGGTTTGATAACGGAAAACCCTTTCACTCGACTCTCATTCTCTCTTTGCCTGCTGCCATCCATGTAAGACATGACATGCTCCTCCTTGCTTTTTGCCATAATTGTGAGGCTTCCCCAACCACATGGAACTGTAAGTCCAATTAAACCCTTTTACCTGTATAAGTCACCCAATGTCATGTACGTCTTTATCAGTAGCATGAAAACAGACAAATATAGCAAATTGGTACCAGGAGTGGGGAGCTGCTGAAAAGATACCGGAAAATGTGGAAGTAACTTTGGAACTGGGTAACAGGCAGATGTTGGAACAGTTTAGAGGGCTCAGAATGAGGCAGGAAAATGTGGGAAAGTTTGGAACTCCCTAGAGACTTGAATGGCTTTCACCAAAATGCTGATAATGATATAGACAATAAAGTCCTGGCTGAGATGGTCTCAGATAGAGATGAGAAACTTGTTGGGAACTAGAGCAATGGTCACTCTTGTTATGTTTTAGCAAATAGACTGGTGGCATTTTGCTGCTGTCCTAGAGATTTGTGAAACTTTGAACTTGAGAGAGCTGATTTAGGATATCTGGTAGAAGAAATTTTTAAGCAGCAAAGCATTAAAGCAGTGATTTGGCATTTTGTTTTATAACAGAAACAGAGCATAAAAGTTTGGAAAATTTGCAGCCTGACAATTTGATAGAAGAAAAACAAATTTTCTGGAGAGAAATTCAAGCTGGCTGCAGAAATTTGCGTAAGTAACAAGGAGCTGAATGTTGATCCGGAGGACAGTGGGGAACATGTCCCCAGGGCACGTCAGAGGTCTTCATGGCAGCTCCTCCCATCACAGACCCAGAAGCCTAGAAGAAAATAGTTTAGTGGGTGAGGCCCAGGGTCCCCATGCTGTGTGCAGCCTAGGGACCTGTGTCCTAGCACCTCCAGCTGTGGCTGAAAGGGACCAATGTAGACCTCAGGTCATGGTTTCAGAGGATGCAAGCCCCAAGTCTTGGCAGCTTCCACATGGTGTTGAGCCTGTGAGTACATAGAAGTCAAGAACTGGGGTTTGGGAACCTCTGCCTGGATTTCAGAAGATGTATGGAAGTGCCTGGATGCGCAGGTAGAATTTTGCTACGGGGACGGGGCATTCATAGAGAACCTCTGCGAGGGCAGTGAAGAAGGGAAATGTGGGGTCAGAGCCCCCACACAGAGTCCCGACTGGGGAACCACGTAGTGGAGCTGTGAGAAGAGGGCCACCGTCCTCCAGACCCCAGAATGGTAGATAGACCGACGGTATGCACCATTCACCTGGCTGTCTGTGGGTTACGATATGTGGGAAAAGAGATGCTTAGTGAGCAACATAATCCTTTGGGAGCACCCAGAACATACCCCAAGGCCCACAAAAAATATGTGAATAAATCCGTTTATTCACAAATGATGCTTTACAAGCAAGTGAGTAGTAAAAACGGATGTTTTAAGACATTAAAACAGCCCAGTTTATAAATAATTGTAGATAATTAAATGAATAAGAAATAATGAATGCATCCCACTTTCTTGAGGTCTTTATGCAAAAGTTACCCTCTTGTGGAGACCTCGCTTTATGCCCATATCTCAGTGGTTACATGCTCCTGGCCCTCTCATTTCATGGGCTCTGTATTAGTCTCTTCTCATGCTCTAATAAAGACATACCTGAGACTCAGTCGTTAATAAAGGAAGGAGGTTTAATGGATGCACAGTTCCACATGGCTGGGAGCCCTCATAATCATGGCAGGAGACAAAGGAAGAGCAAAAGCACATCTGCCATGGTGGCAGGCAAGAGAGGCCTGTGCAGGGGAACTCACATTTATGGACCATCAGATCTTGTAAGACCTCTTCACTAACAGGAGAACAGTGTGGGGGAACCTAGCCCTGGGATTCAATTATCTCCACCTGACCCTGACCTCGACACATAGGGATTATTTCAATTCAAGGTGAGATATGGGTGGAGACACAGCCAAACCATATCATGTTCCTTTTGTGTTTTATTTATTTTTTCTTTCTTAGGACTCATCATTATTTAAGTTTCTATGTATTTTAATAACCTGTTTATTGTCTGTTTCACTTAGATATAAGCTTTATGATGATATGCCTTTTGTCTCTTTTGTTCAGTACAATAACCCCAGCACCTAGAATAAACCCTAGTTTATAATAGGACCTCCATGTATATTTCTTTTAGGATTTCTGTAATTACACTTCGATCCTTGCCTTTTCAGTCCACTGTTCTACAAGTAATAATTGTCAAGTGAGAGAGTGCATAATATCAGTTGAAAATTAAGCTCTTATTATATTACTGGTTTTGAAAATACTGAACTATATTAAAGTATATGTTGACATGTATTAACATGCTCTCTATTTGCATAGATTTATGGAAGATTTGAAACTGTCTTATGGAAGCCTTTGGAATTGTCTACCTTTAATTTAGTAATTACAATGCTGATCTTTTGTCAACAGAAATGTTCATAATGGTTTTCTTGGTTACAGGGAAAATGGGCGAGTATAGATATACAATTTAAACATTCTTCATTTAATCTTTCTCTTTATTAAGAATCTATCTTAGTGTGAAATTTAACAGAAAACAAAGTAGCTATAAACCTATGACTTATAAATTCTGTAACTATTTCTAGTGCCAAGCACAGCAATAGATGGAAAATAGTGGTGAACAGATAAAGCAAGACATGATGGCTGCATGGTCTGGTGGGAGAGTTGAGATAGTATCAAATATGCATAGAAATAATTACATGACTGCATCTAACAAGTTCTATGAGAAAGACACAAATGGTTCATCGAGAGTCCAAAGTGAAAGGGTTAACTTAGATGAGCAGTTAATTGAAGGGTGTGTGTACGAGCATGTACAAATGTGTTTATGTGTGTGCTAATGGTTGTGAAATACCATTTTAGGAGAAGAGAGCAGTTTGTGTACAGCCATCTAGGCACAGGCAGGAATGACACAACCAGAAAAAGAGCTTGGACAAGGTCAGAATGGGAGTGGACAGGACAACTACCTTGTCTTGCGATGAAAACAGAACGCGATGGACCAGTGCCAGAAGATACAGCAACAATACTAAAGTGGATTGAATACAAACAGTAAATTCAAGCAGGGGGAAGGGGAGATTCTATCAGTGAACAAATCTGGGATGGGGCGGGAGTAAATGAATGTGAAATGGGAAAGCTGTGGGGATATGATCATATGCCAGTGTCTTCTTGGAGTATACGAATCTGTGTTCTCATAGGCAGGCCAGTCCCATCGATTGCCTGACTTAGCTTTGGTTTTAACATCACTCTTAGTCCCTATTAAACCACCTACCAAATTTAAACCCTGCTATTCTTAGGAGAAATTCCAAACTCCTTGTAATACCTACTGACCACTGTTTCAGATTCCAGTCACTCCTTCCCTTCCTTCTCATTCTTGGCAAAAAGCACAAAGAAGGCCTTTTACTTTCTTAAAAATCTCCAGTCACTTTCTCTCTTTTTTGAGTTGGAGTCTCACTCTGTCTGTCACCCAGGCTGGAGTGCAGTGGTGTGATCTTGGTTCACTGCAACCTCTGCCTCCTGGGTTCAAGCCATTCTCCTGCCTCAGCGTCCCAAGTAGCTGGGATTACAGGTGCCTGCCACCACACCTAATTAACTAATTTTTTTGTGATTTTAGTAGAGACAAGGTTTCACCAGGTTGGCCAGGCTAGTCTTGGACTTCTGACCTCAAGTGATCTACCCTCTTCAGTTTCCCAAAATGCTGGAATTATAGGTGTGAGCCACTGTCCAATCACTTTCTTAACTGGAGTCTTCATACATCTCTCCCTAGTTTTTTACAGCTCCCAATCATTCTCCAGAGTTCTGCTTTAAAGTCACTTAATGTTCTTTCCTTTGAGAGGTCTCTGTACCATTGCCCTGCAGCACAGAACCTTTTTATCCTTTGACTTCCCTTCTTGTAATGCTCTTCACACATGGTTAGTTTTCTGGTTCCGCTAATAAGACTATAGGTGCTTTGAAGACAGTGATTCTGTCTGCTTTGTTCACTTAGGATCATCAGCAATTTCTTCAGTGCTTGGGAGTAGCAGGTTCTAAGTAAATTTTTCTTGAGCAAACTTGTGAACACATAGAAGGCAGGGGCTGTATCCAGCTTGTGGCTGCATTTTCTGCAGTGACCAGTAATGTACCTGGTAGAGAACATTGAGGAAATATTTTCTAGAATCACTTAAGCCCAGGAGTTCAAGGCTGCGGTGAGCTGTGACCATGCCACCACACTCCTGCCTGGGCAACAGAGTGAGACTCTGTCTCTCAAAATAAAACAAAATTATTAAATAGAGTATTTTTAATAATTAATAAGGTGGCAACACTCATTAGATCCTAAAGTATTATATTATCAATGCTTTCATGGGAGATCTTGAAAATAAAATTTTCCTGGCAAAATTCTCAAGCACCCAGGCTTGCCAGCCTCCAGCCAGTTGTCTTACTGGCAACCATCCCAGGTCCTCCCTTTGTAAAGCATTTTCTGCAAGACATAGGAGTTTGCCTGGAGTCTGCTTATAAAAGCCCATTTTTAACACTGTTGTTTCCCTCACATTTGTTCACCACCTGGGAAACATCGTTTAAATTCCCTGAAAACATACTCTGAAATCAAATAGGAAAGTTCGTTCTTTAACACGATTCCCAACTCCAACTGGGGTGCAATATAGCCTTTTCTGGCTTTAGGGATCAGAAATACCAGCTTCACTCCTGGAGCCAGACTGTGGCCCTGGGTGGCCTTTGTGCTCACATTCTGCACATCTTTTTTTCCCTGAATCTTTCCATTTGCATGAAAAGAGACTCTGGGTTGATTCAAAGCCCATTAGCGGCTCCTGTCTGGATTCCCCTCTCATCTCAAATAACAAACTCTATTCATGTCATCAAAATGGTTTCATAGGCATCAAATGCTACAGTACACCCGAGGGCAAGTCAAGGTGAAAACAGTGAGGGATTCAGAGTATTTATTTTATGGACATGCTTACAGTGGTGAAGAAAAATGTAGTAGGGCAGCCGTGTGAATCAGACAGCCCTTCTGAGCTTACACATAGCAGCAGTGTTTCTGAAAGCTTCAGGGAGAGGTCTCCACTTTCAGGCTCTCACAAACAGAGAGACTTCTGGTTAACCTCCTTCTCTCCACTGCAGGCAAAGCAGAATTGACTGGAGTCAAGGTCCAGGCACTGGGGAGAGACTTGTGTTGGAGTTATAGACAATATCTCATTGTTGTCTGTCACATGTTGCGTAGCACACCAAGTGCTTCCTATCCATTGTCTCATTGAAACCTCACATTAATTGTAAGAGGGAATACGATGCTGTTTTCATTTCATTTTACATAGGAAGATCCTGAAAATCAAAGAGTTTAAGTAAATCAGGCAACCCAGAGTCATGCGTTTGGCAAGTGCACAGTGGAGACCTAAGCCCATGTTTTTCTTTTTTTTTTTCTGAAACTTGGATCAGAGTTCACCCGTTTAATCATTTATTTACTAAGTCCAGGAGTAGATAGATGGCTTACTGCTTGGCATGGAGAATCCACAGAAAACAAAAACATACATAGTGCTCACTTTTGCGGAACTCTTGTTCTAAAAGCAGCAAACCAGCCCTGCAGTGCAGTTTAAGGGAAGTTTGTGGCTGCCTTAGCAAAATGGCCAATGAAGAAAGTTTCAAGGAGGTGACGTTTAACTGGTACCTGAAGGACAGAAGGAGCTAGACCTGTGGAAAGCTAGGGAAAGGTGTTTAAGACATAGAGGAAGAGCCAATACTGAGGCTATGGTATGCTGCCTCTTATTAAATTAAATCATTCATATATTCAACACATTTTTATTGACTTCATGAGGAGTTTAGTCCCCAGGGTGGCAGGAAAGGGAGAAAGATGATAATCATGGCATCAGAGAGGTCCAGCAGTAGTTTGATGACTATTACAACAGTAAGTCAGGAGCAGGCCCATGCTACATATGTGGTCAGGCAACTCAGTTACTTAGGCTGTTTTATTAGCAGCAGATGAGATCCTGGGGAAGCTGTTAGAGCTGAGAACAGAAAGGAGGAAAAGCTGGGCTTCTACATGGGTTAACATCCACACTCAGAGCAAGACAGAGACCAAGTGTCAGAAAGATCTATGGGGACTAAAAGCTTGCTGCTTGGTCTCAGAAATAAGACAAGTGCTTATCACTAAAATAAAGGTTTTCCACCCCAATGTGTTAGGCCATGAGGTTACTCGGATGGGTCATACATTCCTCTGATGCTCCTGGATCTGTACCTGGGATGCCTTCTCTACCTGCTCTGCTGAAGTGACACCACCTCCATGAAGGTCCCCCAAGCCCTCCTATGCCATGTAGACCTGCTTCCTTCTGCCACACTGAAACCTACATCAACCTTTAAATCATCACCTGTACCACCTTCGTGTAGTAGAAGCTCTATTGGCTGACCTCCTTTTAATCGGCTCTCTGGCCTAATTGATTTACTGGACTAACCCACTCTCTTCAATCACTCTCTTAAACATGTTGGTGGGTCAGGCAACTACAGGGTGAAAGGTTCCCAGATGGTAAAAAGATTTATAAATACCTACAGCTTCTATTCTATCTGTAGCCCCATGCTGACCAGAAAGCACTGACTTGTCCCCAGACCCAGCTAGGTTAGTTTGATCTGTTAGTGTACTTACATGATTTAATTAAATATTAAGTAAATATACTAAATAAGTAGGAAAAAAGAGATGCCCTTTGCATGAAAATGAACTCAGACTTTTGGGAAGACTTTGTAATGCTGAGCAGCTAAAACCATGATCCCAAATTAGATGCAGCCAAGACAGCTGTGAACATTTATGAAAAAAATTATAAAAATCAAGAAGTCACTGATAATTTTGAGAGTACTTTTGAATTCTCAGTACATTTTAAGGAACTAGAAATATTAACTAATGTGAGTTGGCTATGGTCTTTGTAAGGAACAAGAGATAGACGCTAAAAAATAAAATGCTTTCCATAGTAGTTGAACTAAGTTACATGTCCGCCAACACCATGTAAGTGATAATATATAAGCATTCCCTTTCTGCACAGCCTCACCAGCATCTGCCGTGTTTCCACTTTTAATAATGTCTTACACCACTGGGGTAAGACAGTGTCTCACTGCGGTTTGGCATTGCAGTTCTCTGCTGATTAGTGATGGTGAGCATTTTTCCATATGTTTTCTGGCCTCTCATGTATCTTTTGAGACATGTCTGTGCATGTCCTTTGCCCACTTTTTAAAGGGGTTATTTGGTTTTTGTTTGTGGGTTTGTTTACATTCCTTACAGATTCTGGATATTAAACCTTTGTTAGATGCATAGATCATGAATATTTTCTCTCATTCTCTAGGGTATTTTTTACTCTGTGATAGTTTATTTTGCTGTGTAGAAGCTCTTTAATTTAATCAGGTCCCACTTGTTAACTTTTGCTTTTGTTGCAATTGCTTTTGAGGACCCAGTCATAAATTATTTGCCAAGATATCAGAATGGTATTAACCTTTGAGTATACATGGACACAAAGATGGAAATAATGGACACTAGGGACTCCCAGTGGAGGAGGGCATGGGGACACGGGCTGAAAAACTACCTATTGGGTCCTATGCTCACTGCTTGGGTGACAAGATCAATTATTCCCCAAACCTTAGCATCACACAATATACCAATGTAACAAACCTGTAGATATATCCCTGAATTGAAAATAAAAGTTGAAAGTAAAATAAAATAAATAAACTGGTGGTGTATGCCTACATCATCAACCTGCATCAGGAAAGGGACACATTTGATCTCATTAAGCAATGTTATGTTCTTGCAAGATACTGATAGCTGCTCTCCTTACTAGTTCCTATTAAGCCACGTTCAATACTTGATATCATCAGAATATTTGATTTCTGATAATCATTTGAATATGAAATGAAAATTTCTAGAAGTTTTTAAAGAAATGCCTTAGCATTATTTTAAAAGAATAGATAATAATTTTATTAAGTTACAAATAAAAGGTTTATGTATAATTTTTCATAATTCTTCATTTTAGTTTGCTTTTGCAATGAATCAGCAACCCAGATTGACTAATTCAGTTAAAAGGAAATTTGTGATTTCTGTTTGAATGTCTGTCATCCTCCTTAGAATGTGAAATATTTGAGAGCCAAGATAATGCTTTCTCTACCTCCAGAACCCAATGCAAGCTTAGTGAAAAAGAAGTGACTGTATTTGTCTAGATTCTTTGGTGATCAAGATACTCATATTTTCCTCAGTATTCACCTGAAGCAAAAGCAAATTTGATCATTAGAAAACTGGCATGACTTTTTTTAAGGGCGAAACTGAGGCTGGACCTTGGGAATAAAAGGGACTCCATGACTCATCATGACACCCTTAAACTTGGGTCTCTGCTTCTTCTGAAGGGTAGCTTCCTCATCCCCTCTCACTTCTCAGCCACTAAGACCACTGGATCTGTGCACCTTATGTCTACGCATTTGGGGAAAACGTGTTCAGTTTCAGTCTCGACATGTCTGCATAAGAACTCTGCATGGGTCGAATGGTGGTTCCTGCCTAAGGTACATGATTGAGGTGCAGGGCCATATTAACAAGCATATTTATCAGGCAGTTACTGTTAAGGGGGTGTGGATTAGGTGCAAAGGGAGAAGGGAAGTCCCAGAACAGTGATGGGCACAGCAGGAAATAAATTGGTACAATAAGGTTGACAGTGCATGTTTAGGGAAGGAACAGATGCCTGAAAGGCAAATACCTAACCCAGACCAGCATCAAGTATCAACTCTGAAAGGTGGAAAGCAAAGCAGGGAACCTGAAGTGATCGGTAAGATATTGCAAAGGGCAGCAGAGCAGAGGAATCATGTGCATGATCCCGAAGCTAGGCTCTGGGTTTGAACCCTACCTCCGTCCCTTTCCAGCTTTTAACGCCCCTGTACCAGTGCCTCGTGTGTGAATGGCAGATGGCAATAATAACATCTGTTTTACAGGGTTGGTGTGGGATTAAATAGGTTATATTTATAGAAGAATTAGACAGTGTCTAGCACATTGTAATCACAGCCCAAACGTTTGTTAAATTTACTGGCAAACCTGCTCTATTTTAAGCATTGTTTTTGAACTCTAGTTGCATACTGGTGCTAAAGCTTTTGTGCTTTTAGACAAAAGGAATTGCCCAGAAAATATAGGGGAAATAAATGTGTGACTTAATATATGAAAAGGCAATTGTGCTACATAGTGAAAACTTTTAATAATTTGAACAAAAATTAAAAATTTTTGTTGCCAAAATCTTGACTCTCACACTTAGGTTTATATCTTAAGGGGCTTTTGATGAAATTTTCACCCGTAACTATTTCTACAAGTCAGTTGTGAGCACAGCCTTGCAGAAGCTATTGCTTAATTGGCTCATGAAGGCATGTTCTGTAGGTTCACTTCGCACTGATTCGGCAAGGATGTTGGAAGTCTGGATAACATTCACGTCTATTTGTTGGTGGTCTAAGACCCTCGGAAGTTTGATGCTCCTCAGATACATTAAGACTGAAGTGCTCTTGTGTCAATCAAGCTTGAGCTAAATCCTGGCTGAGCTCAGCAACTCAGTTCTTTGTAACTGCGATAACTTATATTGCTCTTTTGAGCCTTGGTTTCTTCATCTGCAGAATGAGAATAATACCTGTCTCCCAGGATTGTTGAGGCTAAAGGACAAAGCTCCTTATAAAAAAGGTGATTAGGAAATAGCAGTAGCCATCAGTTATGTTTTAATTCTTCCCAGTGCTCAACTCATAGGACATGGTCTGCATCACTCTATAGTCTTCCATTCGTATGGTATGCTATTTAAGAAATGAGTCACAAAATTCAGATTTCATATTTGTTGGTTTTTTTCTTCCCTTCCTCCCTCCCTCCTTCCCTTTTCTCTTTCTCTCATTCTCTCATTCTTTCTTTCTCCCTTTCTTCCTTCCTTCCTTCCTTCCTTCCTTCCTTCCTTCCTTCCTTCCTTCCTTCCTTCCTTCCTTCCTTCCTTCTCATTCTGTCACCCAGGCTGGAGTAAAGTAGCATGATCTTAATTCACTGCAACCTCTGCCTCTTGGTAGAAACAGGGTTTTGCCATGTTGGTCAAGCTGGTCTCAAACTCCTGACCTCAGATGATCCACTTGCCTCAGCCTCTCAAGGTGCTGGGATTACAGGCATGAGTCACTGCTCCTGGCCTGTATCTTTTTCTTTTTATCTTTTTAAGGAGTGAAGATTTTCTCAGGTGCCTTTATTAGCAGATCTAATATATATCAAACTGAAAACCTTGGAACAAAGCTCTTTCCTGACTTGTTCAGTCATTGCTAGATGCCCACTCTGTGCCAGGAGATCCTAATGCACAAGGCAGGCCAAGGCCACACCTTCACCTTCACAGAGAGCAGCTCAGGTTCTGGAACTTAGTTGTGTGAACTTAGGCAAATTACTCAACCTCTCCAAACCTCATTGTCCTCATCTGTAAAATAATAGTAGCTCCTTTGTGAGATTATTGAACACAGTGAGATATGTTCTTGTAACATGCTTAGCGGCAGTGACATGCCATGGGCATGGGGACGTGGGGGAGAGAAAATGAAGAGTGGTCTGTACTAGATGCAGGCAATAAGGGGGCCCCTGGTCTGTAGAGAATTTAAAATAATAAAAAAATGACTAAAAGCTATTCTGCTTTTTATCATCCCTATTCCTTGGCAGTTTTAAACAATGGCAGTGAAAAAAGCACTCTTCGCTCCCAGGTGACTGCTGAATAGAGGGTGTAGCATAGTACACATCCTCCCTGGCTCCCCACCCTACCCCAGTGATGAGCTCTTCTCATGTAGAATAACCCATGATCAGTTTAACCTTAACTAATGTTTAGGACATCAGTGGTATTCTTCAGCTGAGGTCCCAGTCCGATATAGCAACAATTCTAACACTATGAAATAAAGAAGAAGATAATACTTTTGTTCTTTGATAATAAAATGATAAACCAAAGGCAATACGAGATTTGGGGAAAATGCTGAGGTCTCCTGAAAGGTTTTTAGTCAAATGCAAGGGATAAAGGACACATTTGCTGAGCCCAGGAGACGTTAGACACTGAATTCACTGCTAAGTAGCCCTCCTTGGAAAAAAATCTTTCTCTTAAGCACTTCTTAGGGCTTAAAGATGTCAAAATGTTTTTAGGGAGTGCCAAAATATCTTTTTACAGAAGTTTTGCTACTTCCCTCAAGATGCAGAAAACACTGCTAAGCATCGTGTCATTAAGAACTAGTGTGAAGGTTAACTTTATGTGTCAACCCTCTGGGCCATGGTGCCCAGATATTAGATTAAATGTTATTCTGGATGTTTCTGTGAAGGTGATTTTGGACAAGATTGACCTTTAAATTTATGGACTTTGAGGAAAGCAGATTGTCCTTCATAATATGGGTGGTCCTCATCCAATCAGTTTGAGGCTTAATTAGAGAACAAGAAGCTGACCTCTCCCAAGCAGAAAGGAATTCTGCAGCAGATGGCATTTGAATTTGAACTGCAACATTGGCTCTTTCCTCGGTTTCCAGTCTGACGGATGTAGAACTTGAATTGTAGATTTTGGACATGTCAGCCTCCATAATTGAATGCACCAATTCCTTAAAAAAAAGCTCTCTGGCTGGGCGCGGTGGCTCAAGCCTATAATCCCAGCACTTTGGGAGGCCAAGGCGGGTGGATCACGAGGTCAAGAGATCCAGACCATCCTGGTCAACGTGGTGAAACCCCGTCTCTACTAAAAATACAAAATAATAATAATAATAATAATAATAAATAATAATAATAATAATAATTAGCAGGGCTTGGTGGTGCGTGCCTGTAATCCCAGCTACTCAGGAGGCTGAGGCGGGAGAATTGCCTGAACCCAGGAAGCGGAGGTTGCGGTGAGCCGAGATCGCGCCATTGCACTCCAGCCTGGGTAACAAGAGCGAAACTCCGTCTCAAAAAGAAGAAAAAAAAAGCTCTCTTTCTTCCTCTCTTAATTGATACATTCTCTTGGTTCTGTCTCTCTGTGGAACTCTGACTAATATACCTAGTGTAGTCATTATCATTGCTGTTGTTACTGTAACTTCCATTATTATTAACTGCACTTGTAGTTACCATCATTTTGTCATATGAAGACCATGTATTAAGTTTTTCGGAACTTCCTAAATGTCTTCCTGGCCACAGTGATTTGCCCAAAATAGATGATAACCTGTGTATGCAGCTCTTGGGGCTGCCAGAGTCCTCAAGGCAGTCACCTCTGGCCATGAGCAGCATCTTTATGTAGCCCTACAGCAAATCTTAACCCTTCTTATGTATGTTATGATGTAGACAAAGTTAGAAGAGGCTGGTGCTTTTTTTTGAGACAAAGTCTTGCTCCATCACCAGGTGCCAGGCTGGAGTGCAATGGCACGATTTCGGCTCACTGCAACCTCCGCCTCCCGGGTTCAAGCAATTCTCCTGCCTCAGCCTCCCAAGTAGCTGGGACTACAGGTGCGTGCCACCACGCCCAGCTAATTTTTGTATTTTGAGTAGAGATGGGGTTTCATCATGTTGGCAGGATGGTCTCAATCTCTTGACCTCATGATCCGCCCGCTTCGGCCTCCCAAAGTGCTGGGATTACAGGCTTGAGCCACCGTGCCCGGCTGAGGCTGCTTCTTATGCACCATCTCCACCCCTGCCAACAGGGAACAGATAAGGACACTGAGGCTCAGAGAAGATTAGGGACTTGCCTAAAATCACACAAGTGAGTAGTGGGACCAGGATTTTATCAGGGTCATTATCTAAGGAAGATGTGTTTCAGAGCATCATTAAGTTTGTGAAAGTCAGGGCTGAGATTTACCCTGATCTTGATTGATCCAGTGTCTTTTTCTGTGAATTTTGGTATCCTAATATATTTTATTGATTTATCTTTTCTCCATTAAACTGTAATTATAGGGTCCTTTCTGCAGGGACAATAGCATCTTTGTGAGTTTCTAAATACTCCCTGGTTCAGCTAAGCATGAGCTTTCAACCTAATCCTCCTACATCCATGCAGTCTTCCAGGATTAACTCAATTGCCTGCTCCCTAGATCAGCGGTCCCTGAGCCACACCTGGTTCATAGCCTGTTAGGAAGTGGGCTGCACAGCAGCAGGTAAGCAGTGGGCAAGCCACTGAAGCTTCATTTGTATTTACAGCCACTCCCCATTGCTCATATTAACACCTGACCCTGCCTCCAGTCAGGTCAGTGGCAGCATTAGATTTTCATAGGAGCACAGACCCTATTGTGAACCTATGCATGTGAGGGTGTAGGTTGTGTGCTTCTTATGGGACTCTATTGCCTGATGATTTGTCACTGTTGCTCGTCACCCCTAGATGGGACTGTCTCTTTGCAGAAAAACAAGCCCAGGGCTCCCAGTGATTCCACATGATGGTGAGTTGTATAATTAATTCATTATATGTTACAATGTAATAATAGAAATAAAGTGCACAGTAAACGTAATGCCCTTGAATCATCCCCAAACCATCCCCCTGCACCCTGGTCTGTGGAAAAATTGTCTTCAATGAAATTGGTCTCTGGTGCCATAAAGGTTGGAAACCGCTGCCCTAGATGATATTGTGTTAGTTCTACTAAGTGGAATCCATCAACTCTGGTGAAAAGCCATTGGAGGTGCTGCTTCTTTTCATTTTTAGGGCCACTCACCTCTGGTTGTAGAATGGCTTATAGAAAAGCAAGAATGAAAACAGACCAGTTAGGTTATTCTGAGTGTCCAGTGAGAAAGGATGGGGACTTGGAGCGTGGTGGCAGGGAGAGAGGTGAATGGCTTTTAGATCTATTTTGGCTATGGTGTGACAGATTGGCTGAGCGGGATGAATGAGAAAAAATTCTGGATAATTTTTGTGAAGACTTGGCACACAGAAAGGATTCGATAACATTAGGTACTGATGTTATTAATATGCTCTTAGAAGTCAAAGGCTAGTGAACCTTACATTTCTTTAGGTTTAGCATGAGTCTGGTATACAATAGGAGTCCAATAAACACTTGCTGAATATCTCTGGTGTGTTACCAAGTGGTCACTGTCATGTTAATTATTGTATGTTAATTGTAAACTCCAGGTGATAGAGTTAGACATCATCTCGTATTTGGTACTCTTGCTTACATTATTTATAAGCAAAAATATTTTCCTGGTTACAGCCCTCCTGAGACGGAACCTCTTACAACAGGGTTAAGTGTGAGTTAAGGGGTACTGAACACGATATTGATACACATAGAAAACCAATGTTATTTGTATCTTACTGTTGAATTTACAGCTCTGTGTTTTCTCATTCCCATGTCTCTATAATCACAATTTTAAAAGGGGCTCATTGTTCATTATCATATCATTCACTTATTTATTGAGATAATCATTCATTAAATGTTTTTTCAAACTCTCAAAATGACGCAATTTACTGAAACGGTTACTGCTCTTACAGAGCTTCAGCAAGTCAGTAAGGATAACTGAGGGTGATAAGTGTGATAATGAATGGAAGATTAAGGACAGTGCAAGCCCGATTAAGGACATCTAGTCTCAGTCAGGGAAGGCTTCCTGGAAGAGGCGATATGTGAGCTGAATTTTGGAGAATAAGTAGACTTTAGTGAGATGGATAAGAGTGAGAATTGTTTCAAGTAGAAGAAATTGTATGAGTGAAGCAATGATGATATGACAAAGACAATGTAATCACGGAGCTTCAAATAGTTGGATGTGGAGTTAGACAAGGACCAGATTACAAAGGGGCTTATGTACTAAGCTGGGGAATATTAACTTCATCTTGAAAGCTATTGGGGGCCACTGAAGGATCTCTTCTTACTTAAAGTACAATTTACATAACGAATAGTGTACATATCACAGATGTACAGCTCTATGAATTTTCATAAGGTACAACCGCTCTCATAAACAGAATCTAGACCTAGAAGCAGACCATAATAGAACCCTAGAAGCCCCACGTGTCCCCATGCAATCACCACTCTTACAAGCCCAAGAGAGAATAGCAATTATATTGACAGAACCATTACCAACCATGCTCTTATTGAGCACTTCCTATGTGTCAAACCCTGTACATGAATCATCTCATTTAGTCCTCATGAAAACACAAGAGGTAAGTGTGAGATTTCACAGTATATAGGTCAATACAGAAAAGTAGATGTCCATAGTCTGCTGTCATCTCTCATCATGTGTGTTTTGCTAAATCTTAATGTTCAGTTGTTAACAGGGCTAGGATCAGTTTGCAGCACACACACCCAGAGATGATGAAACGAATCGGACTTAGACTTTGGTTCATTTGCTTTGAAAGGACAAAACGATTTGCAAGGTAACAATAATAAAAGCAGAAATAGGACAACATGTAAAAAATGAAAAAGACCCAAAGTATCCATTTTGGAAGAGCTTCCTGGGCCCAAAAAATGGTATTTCTTAAGTGATCAGTGCAACCGAAGGAGAGCACTTTGATACTCTCTTAGGGCCGGTTTGTGTTTATAAACCTATTTGTAGTTAAACAGTAAAAATGTTTTGTTCATTTAAAATGAAAATTATTTTCTAGTGGTCACTTAGGCCACTGCATGAATGAAGCCCCATACATTTGCCACCCTGTTTTTATGCTACCTGTGAGAAGAAAGCAGTTTTATTCTGGAGTAAGACAGACTCGGTTTCAGTGCATTTTCTAGCCGAGTGGCCTTCCTTTAGCATTGGCTGTTTTTCCCTAAGCCATCTGGGATAAAGGGATAAGCATAAGTTCTTTTAAATCTGTAAAGCGGGAATGATAATTAGCCTCTCATGGAGTGTCTCGTGGAAATGACAACTAGAGTCACTAACATGAGTGGGAGCTAAATGAATGCTGACTGTGTCTCTTGATCTCTTTTCCTTCTCCATATTTCTTTTCTTCTACACTTTAAACCCTTAACATGCGGAAGAAAAGGTTAATACTAGTGCATTTACTTCCATCCTGTGCCTTTTCTGACAAGTCACAACTATCTACACCATCTACAATAAAATTCTCTCTTTTCCTGTGAGCCTGTAGGTACGTAGGTTTTTTGTCCAGTATCCTATAGAGTTTTGGGAAGGGAATCATTGGCAACCCAAACTTACTAAATACGGTAGATTGCTTGCACGTATGTGCATAGTAATTCCTTTTGGGTAGTGCCTTCCATGTTGATTCTTGGCTTGGTCACGTCACTTGCTTTGGTCAATGGGACAACAACAGATACGGCATAAACAGAGGCTTTAAAAATATTTGCACATTAGGGGTTATGTTTTCTTTTGCAATGCTTGGAACCATGAGACCACTATATAAATCCACCTGCACTAGCTTGCTGGAGGATGAGCGGCCACATGGTAAAGAATTAGATGCCCCTGTCCACAGTCTTCCAAAATACTAGATATGTCAGTGAGGCTGTTCTGTCATTCAGCAGCCATCAGAATCACCAGCTGACTGGAGACACATGAAAAAGTCCAGCAGAGATAGGCAGAGCTGATCATACCAGAACTCATGCCAACCAACAGAGCTGTAAGCTAAGTAAATGTGATTGTTTTAAGCTACTACATTCTGGTGCTTTTTTTTTTTTTTTTTTTTTTACAGAGCAAAAGATCATAAAACAAATGAACAGATGTGGAAAGACAGGATGATTGATTAGACTAACATCTCCTGAGTACTCCTGCTCTGTGTGGCAGTCGTCACATAGTTTACCTCATTTGATCCTCACAGCTACCTGATGGAGCAGAAAAGCATTTTTTATAGCTAAGAAAATAAATGCAGGGAGATACTATATATCATTCAAAGACAAATCACAAAGTTGGCATTATGACCTTGTTTTACAGTTCTGAGTATATTGACTCAGTATTGAAGAAATTTGCTCAAGAGTCCCAACAATGCAGATAACTGAAACAGATTTGAAATCTTGGTAAGTTTGTTACACAAGCCAGTGCTCTTTTGAATACTCTTCAAAGTGCTTCCAAAGCTGTCTCTCTGTCTGTAAACCAGCACCCTGTCCATCAAAGCACCCTTCGTCTGTTTGGTCTATCATCTTTAGACAGGGATTTCTACCTCCCTAACTTCTGAGCTTTTATAATTAAGAATGGCAGTCTTTGCTGCCTCCTGTCTTGGATGAGACAGGTGCTCTCTGCCCTGGATGCTTTCTCTTGGGGCCTGAATCCGGAAGAATCAGAATTACTCACAAGCTAATGGCTGGAATGATGCATAAAGGACTGTGGTGGACATGGCAGCCAAGACTTCCACATCCCTTCCAACCACAGCCAGCGCAGTGTTTCTTAAATTGGCGCTTGTGACACATTTTTGGGCTTGAAATCAAATTTAGTGGATCATGTACAGCAGGCAACAATGAAACAGAATAAAATAGAAAATATCAGATTCTAATAACTCTAGAGGTAAGTGTTTTTGTGAACATTTGTTTTATATATGCTTGTATGCCTTTGTGTACTAAATCATCAAGTAAAATGAACTTCTTACTGGGAGTTGCAGTTGAAAAAGTAAAAAGGCCATGAATGATCCTTCCTGAATAGGAGAGGCTGGAAAGCTAATGATTTAATTTCCCGAAATCCTTGCAGTTCTGGATATTGCTTGAGTTTTGCTGGTTAGAGGCACTCCTGCAAGATTTAAAATGTGAAGGTTAAGTGGAGAGCATTTTTAGCTAATTTTGCTGTTCATTCCTGGCAACCACAGTTACAGAGGTACTGGATTTTTAAATAGCAGCCCTCCAGTGTCTGGTCACAAGCTTTGTGGCTGTTCAGAAGGTGGCCATTGTCCACGTTTTGCCAGGGTGGATCTAGAAGTCAACATAGCTCTGGAGCTAACAGCTGTGGCAATGCTGGTTTTCTGATCTATGCCCTTTATAACAGATGGGAAGCTGCTTACCGGTTCTAGAAGAGAAGCTTTGATCTATCAAGAGAGAATTTCACCCACCTCGAAGGCCCATGGGCAAGAACAGTGCTGTTCTCTTGTTTAATGGTGGGATAGGTCAGAGGAGAAGGCATTTTATATTTTATCAACACTCAAAAATTTTTTCTAAAATTCATCAGGCCCTTGGAAATTATGTCCACCCTGGAAGTTCTGCTGACTACATATTTGCAAATATTGCACCATGTATCTCTCTACCATCCCATTCCTCACCGAAGGAACATGTATACTTGACTCTGTTTGACGATTCAATTCAATTCCCTTCAATAAACAGTAATCATGCTGACATGTGCCAGGCTCTGAGTGTGCTGCCGGGAGCTAAATATGTCACCAGCCCTGAAGAGCACAAGTCTGTGGGGAATGCAGGAGAGAGAACCTCCCAACCACAAAACAAGGTCCACTGTAGAAGCAAGAGCCTTGAACCCTGGGGACACTAGGAGTGACATGGGGGATGGGGAAAGGGTAAGGGTTGGGGCCAATCCCTAAATTAGTGAAGCCACAGGCAATTATTTCAATTAAGTGTCACAGTGATTCAATGAGGCAGGCTGGATTATCAACAGATAAGAAAGCTGAAGCACAGAAAGTTACATTCTTTGCTCAAGATCATACAGCTAATGAGGTGCAAAGCTCTATTCCAAACCAGGTCTGTCTGACTCTATTGTCTGTGTAGCCATTAAGTTGCGTATAAATACAGTTAAGATTCTTTCAGAAGTTATTCTGCTAAAAGAATTCTAACATTGAAAAATCAGAAGTCACAGATACATTGGGCTGTTAGCTATTGCACAATTACCAGTGACACTCCCCGCAATTCTGAAAACTTTCTTTTATACTATAGTGACTTCAAAATCCCTTAAAATACATGCTATAATTGGTGATGGGGACAGGCTATTTTATAAAAGCTACTAAAATATTGCTTTAGTCTGCTAAAAAAAACCCCACATATCTTTTGGATAACTGCAAATGCTGGTGTGGAAAAGACCTTTATATTGTAAGTATTTTTTTTCCCCAAGAATATTTGAGTAAACATGCTGGACATGAATATTTTCAAACTGACATCTGTGTCTGAGGCAAGGTACCCACTTGGGTCTTCACAAGGCCTTGGTACTGAAGGTGCATGAGGGAGAGAACATTCTGTCTACTCCAAGAGGGGAGGGGTAGTGGTTGATCCGGTTTTGCGGGTCCTGAGACCTAAATAGTTTGGTGGTGGGGTAAGAGAATCCTCTTTAAGAAGAACTGTGAAAATCATAATGCAAACTTGCTAGGGCCCCTCTGAAGGCCTTGGAAGGGGCTTGCCAGTGAAGGGCTTTGAAGCTTAACCACCATTGGCTTCACGACAAGGGCACTTCTGATAAAGCAAACCCTATTTCATTACTGTAATTGTTGGACGATGCTAACACTTTGGAGAACTACCTCATGGCTGCATGTGGACAGATAAAGCAAATTATAGTCTGTTTCAAATATTAATATGCAACAGTTTCCATAGATACCTGATTATCACTGTGCCATAATACATGCTTCAGAGGTTATTTGAACACCATCGTCTACACAGAGAATTCTTAGTTTCTAATTTCATTTTTGTAATTCTGAAGTCATTTTTTATTCATTGATATATATTTTATGCACTCATCTACTAAAATTTAAAAAATACCAAATTTATGTTTTATCTTGATGTGGCATGGAGCTTTTCACATTTATTCAAGAACATCATATTTTAATATCAATTGGAGGAGCTAATTTGGAAGTTGAAAGGTAATTAAAATTCAGATATGAAGACTTTTGCTTGCAGCATTCTCAGCAGATTTTATATCCTCCTCAAATATAACATTTTAAAAAATTAAAAGTAATTTACCTTTGTAGTGTGTTTACAGTTAAAAATTACCTTTACTTGGAGCTCATTTTATATCAAAACAACCTTGGTAGGAATTATTAAAATCATTTTAGAAGTGAGGAGACTGAAGCTCAGAGATTACCTGGCTCAAGGCCAACCTGTCCCATCATGCAGGACATCAGCCCCTTATGCTTTTGCTGCATTTCAACTAGCAAGAAAGCATAACCATCCAGACTGGCGGTCCAAAACAGAAATTAATCAGAGGCTGGAGGGCTTCACCCATTTACTACTGTACCTCCTCACATTGCCTGGAGACACAGTCCGGATGGGGTGTGAGCATGTGATGTTTGCAACCTCCTCAGAGCCTGTAATAACTGGAATCATCACTTTTCACACTGGTGTTTAATTGTGAGCTTGTGTCAGTTTTTTGCCCATGAAAAGAACAATGATCAATCCAACCTTTCTTATTTATATTTGAAAAACGGAAGATATCAGAATTAACAGAGCTTACATGGACAATACTTGTAATACTCGTTCATTCGGCAGGTCCCTTCTGTTATTTCAATCATTCCTAAGATATAATTCGACCTTCTTTGCTTTTTTCCTCTTTTCACACTCCAAACATCTCAACTGGTTTCTCCCTTTATTTATTTAAAATCAATTCAATCTCTGGTTGTCTGAGAATTTTGCGTTCTGTGAAATGTATGTATTTCATGATGAAAATGCTTAAAGGAGAGAAGCAATAAATATGGACTATACCACTACCAATGAGAGATCTTATTGGGCACCTACTATGTTTCAAGCTTTGCACATGAATTATGTGATTTAATACTCAACAATTAATGAGATAGGGATATTTACTACCACTGTTCCACAGATGTGGAGATTGAGGCACAGAGAGGTTAGGTACTTGTCCCAGGACACAGAGCAAGTCAGTAGCAGCATGCAGATGTGAACACAGGCATCTGGACTCACTAGTGAATTCTACTTTTCAGGATTTGTGCTGCAGAATGATTGAGGGTTCATCCTTTCCTTGGTGCAGTGGATCACATGGGGCTGAATCTCAAGTCACAATCTTTTCCATGACTCTGTCTAATCTGTTACAAAATATCTTCCACTACTCATTCACACATCCGATAAACTGTTCTTTAGCAAGCCTGTAGTAAGGAATGAGTTAGTGGCAGTCCCTGTGCTCTGCAGTGGGGAGAGCAGTGGGCAAACTTCACTCCGCCTTTCCCATGTTGCAGTCTGGTTGTCTGAGAAACTGAAAGTGACTGTAATGAAATATTAATAATATTACCATAGAATTCAGAAGAAGGCATCATGTGTCTCTTGCATATTCCAAAGAGATTCTGGAATAATAGGTGTGAAAACTAAAATGTTTTGAGCTTTGAGGAATCGGGGTTGTAGAGATGAAATATTTACATCCCGGCAATTAATATACAAAAGATATGGCTCCCATAAATCTAAATGACAAATTCAGTTGGACAGTGGGAAGAAAGATGAGTTAATGGAGTATAGAGTTCAGCAAGAACATACTCTGTTGGAAGTAAAAATTCCTGCAAAAACTAGCCTCCAATTTACTAAAGAGGGAAGAAAAATGATCCTTCAATATCTGTCAATATTAATCACATATTTGGGGAAAGGGAAATGCTCGTTGGAAATGCTCTTTAAGTTAATTATTACTTTACTCATTTGATACAGTGTTACTGAATGTTTAAGTACCATGTAGATATTACAGGAGGATTCCTCCAGGGATCCAGGAACTTGTAATCTAGCAAAGGAGATACAAGACACGAGACATATAACTCTCAGACGAAGTTGGAAAGTGACAAACTTACCAAACTCTAGTTTGTTATGAAAAATTCTATTTAAAAATCTCCTCCTGGTTTTATTTATGGCACCTAACTCATGTGTTGGCCCACGGTGTATATTCTATAACGCAGTAACCTAATTAGATTTTGATAATATGTATTTGACCATTACCAAAGCTCTGAAGAGAACTCTTGGGTGGAGGGCTCTGAGAAAACACAATTAATGTAGAATTTTGATTGGATTTCAATGCCTTTGCTGAGTCCTGAATAATGAAGTGATAAACCAATTGTACTAGATGGCTCCTGGACCAAGCTGTGCCTGAAGCCTGATAGAAATAGAACTCAGGTCTAATGCTGATTAGGGAGGAAAACAATCCACCATGGAATAAATGAGGTTCTGTGATTATTACCAGTTTTCTCATACTGGGTGGGTAGGAAAGGAGAAAGCTGGAGCCTTTAGAATACTTTGGAAGAGCTGCAAGAGCATAAAAATCCCATGTGAGAAAGGCAAAGGGAGCTTCCTGAAGACCCCAATGTCCTCAGTCTGGCCAGGATATATCGCTGGGGGTGGGAGCCTTCAGTGGAAGCTGGCACCTTCGTGGACCACTGGGTCTTTTTCTCTGGGTAGCTTTAGTGTATGTCTTCCTATATGAAGACTACTCATCTGATTTCCCCACATTGCTACATGTATCCTGTTGATCACATCACAGCCGTGTTGTGACAATTGCACACCTGCCCCTGGATATCCAGTAACATGAGGCAATACGTTCTTCTTATTGCTAGACCCAGTATGAGTTGAGTTTCCTGTCATTTGAGACTAAAAGAGCATGCTGATGCAGAAGGGAGGGCCAGAGCCCTCCTGAGGGAGAAAGGCACAGATTGTGAAGAGAATCCCATGTTGAAGGACATCATAGCTTAATAATTGGTTATGTGGGCTCTGGAGCAAGACTGTTTAGGCCTGAGTACCTGCTGTGCAACTTGCTAGCTGTTGTTTAGCCTCTCTGTTTCCAAAGTCCTCATCTATAAAATGGAGATAAAAAATTCACCCACTTCATAGGGTTTCTCTGAGGACTGAACGAAGCAATCTATGTGAAGTACAGCACCTCACACACGGTAAATGCTGTATCAGAGCCAGTCACTGATACTTTCATCCAGACAACATGTAAGGAGGGGAGAGAGGTGAGAAATGGATCCAATTTCATTCTAAAGGCAACAGTAAGTTGTATTAATATCCTAAGCTGGCATAAAAAATTACCACAAAATTTGGTGGTTTAAAACAATAGAAATGTATTCTCCTACAATTCCGGAAGTCTGGAAATAAGGTGTTGTCAGTGTTGTTTTTTTTCTGGGTCCCTGATGGAGAAACTGTCCCTTGTCACCCTCCTGGCTTCTCTGGTGACTGCCAGTGGTCCTTGCAGATGTCTTGCTCCAACCTCTGCCTTTGCCTTCACGTGGTGCTCTTTTGTGCATTTCCTGCTTCTGCCTCTGGGATTCTCTGTGTTCTCTTCTTAAAAGGATATCCGTCATGTTGAATTAAGGCCCACCGTGTGATTTCGTCTTGAATAAATGTATAAAGAGTCTTTTTCCAAGTAAGATCACATTCTGAGGTTTGGGGGAACATGCATTTTAGGGGGACACCTTTCAACCCAGTACAGAAGTCATAGAAATTACCCAACTAGATTTAGATTTTAGAAGGATCACTCTGGCTGCAGCATGGAAAATGAATTGCAGGGAACGAAAGAGTTGTTACAGTGATCCGGGAGAGAAATGGAGAAAAAAGTAGGGTTAGAAATGTCGGAAAAAAATGTGAAAGATGGATGAGAAAGAGAATTAACTTCTCATAATTATTGCAGCATATCAGGGAACATGTAGAGGACAGGTAGTGTGAGGCTGAAGCTGGTGGACAGTGATGCTGTTTGTTCGCTGAGACAGGAAATACTCCAAGGGCAAATGTTTTGGGAAGGAAAGATCAATACTTGTTGAGCAAATGAAGGATGAAATAATTGTTTTGCCCTATGCCAGGTTTCCTCTTGCTTTGGCTGCATAGTTCTCAGCCTCTGTCTCAACTTTCTATATTCCAACTGCCCATCAAGAGTAGTGTCAATGTTTTTAAAAGGTCAACTTGGAATTTTGGAATTTTCGTAAATAATTTACAGAATAGCACTGCATCACAGTACCCTCCTCCCCCACTTAAGTGATTCACTAGCCTATCCTACTGTGAGGGGCTGTCAACAGTACACACTAAATGCTCATAACTAACTGGTTCTTTCAAGTCTACTCCCCACGTCTGCTGGTTGTATCCTATCTTTACCAAGAGGCAGTAATATTTGTTTCCAAATCTGTTTGTGATAATTGTATTGGCTGTTACTATAACCAAATTTAACTGGGTATGGTGTCAACAACAAAATGTGAGTGTGAAAAGAAAGCAAGCCTTTGTTTCTGTTGAAAAATGAGTTGAATGCTATGGAAATACTCAAAACTTTCATTCTAAAAACGTTGGTTTCAAATGAGGCGTGGGCAAGACATTTGCAAAAGAGTGGAAGATAAAAAGTTCTAGGATGGTTTTACACCAAGATTGCTGAGATAGTGGCATTAGATTATCTTACCTCCTTTATAGTCAATCCATTTTTGGTGTGACTCATGCAAAATAGTGAAAGTAGAATTCTGGTCAACTGACCCATACTCAAGTCTCACTAAAATAAGCTATTTCAAGCATGGATTATTTTAAAAATACTTATTTTATTTTTTTCCTGCTCTATTTTACTACCAATCTTGAAAAGTGCCTTCAACTGTATCAAGGCAACAAAGCATGTCTTCTCTTCAGCATTTTATAGTTAGGCTATTTCAATTTCTTTAGTCAAAATTATCTGCACAGATTCTCAAGAGAAAAAGCCCCCACAGTTCTTCTGCGGCTCCTCCAGCTCCTCCAGGCTGGATCAAAGGTATTGAGGCCCCGGATGGCGATCGATTTCTGCTTTCTGGATGGCCTCTGTATGCAAATTGTAATTGCATATGAGCATAGGGTCATGAACTGTCTTTGAATCAGGTATTGAATTAAAAATTTGTACTGCTCATGGATGCCAAATTTGAATAAGAACAAAAATAACAAGAAGAAAAATTGTGGTTACTAGAATCAGAATACCTTCTACTTTGAAATTTAGGATACAGCCCAGGTGACCCAGTAGTTCAGGGATCAGCCATGACCCCCAGCTCTCATCTGTTGAGGCCCCACTGCGTCAGCTGCTTTCTGTATAATGCTTGATTTCCTTACAACCACCTTGAGATGTAGGGTTTATTGTCTTTGACAGATGTAGAATCTAAGGTTAGTGTACCCACGGTCTTAGCAGATAGAGACTTAGAACTTGGAATCAAATACAGGTTTGTTTTTCTTCAAAGCCTTCACTCCTTCCATCATGCCAGAAAATGTAAAGAATGTGCTGGGAAGATTACAAAGAACTAGGCAGCCAGATGGAATGCAAGAGCTGGTGTCCCACCCACACCGGGTAAACACAGTTCTTTGAGTAAAGTCAGTTGTTACAGGAAGATCAGAGGCCATTAACACTGGTACTGTGCTTGCCACTCAGAACCTTCCTGGCAATCAGACGGAACCATGATGCTAACCCTGATATGAGACAGAATGTGAAAAACTCATGTTAACTAAAAATTTCTTAGTGCCAAAAAGAAACAACTTACAACAGGAAACATTAGAGGAGGCTTCACAGGCAGGGTGGCGGGACTGGAGGTGGGGTGGATATCTGAGCATCAGATGGAGGCACTGGTGAGATTTTTACAGAAATAGCCCTAACATTTGTAGCATTCTTTACAGTTGAAATAACACTTTTTCAAGCATTATGTTATTTGTCTCTCAAAACACTTTTGTGGGTTAGGACAGGAATTATCATTTCTAATTGAGAGATGAGGAAACTCACTTACAAGGTGGTTTGAGAACTTGCTCAGAGTCACACTAGCAAGTTAGAAATAGAAATGGGACAAGCATCTAGATCAATACTGTCTGGTTGAAATACAATGTAAACCACGAAAACAATTTAAAAATTCCCACTACTTCCATAAAAAAAATTAGCCAGAAACAGTTAAATTCACTTTAATCGTATATTCTAGTTAACCAAATATATTCCAAGTATCATTTCCATGTATAATGAACACACAATTAGTTTGTAAAAAGTCATTAATGAGATACTTCGCATTTCTTCTTTTTTTTGGATTGTCTATAAAATCTGGTGTGTATTTTACATGCACAGCACATCTCATTTTAGAATAGGCACATTGCAGGTGCTAAATATACACAGAGGGCTAGTGGCTGCCATTACTGGACAGAGTAGAGATTTTCTGACTTCTAGCCCAGTGTCTTTCTGCTTTGCTGAATGACAAATATATACAGAGTGGGAGTGGAACATCTCATCCTAATGGAGCAATAGTGGCATGTCATTGAGGTTCCTGGCAGGACATAGCTGGCCCCTCAAAAGGGATAATGAAAGAGAGTTATTGAAAAATTAAAGTACTCAGCAATGGATGGTAAAGCACCCCAAGGTTAGGAAGGGAGGGCAGCTACAGCTTTACTCTAAGTGAGGGACGCCTGATAGAAACTGTGGCTTTTGGTAGATAAATGCAGCCACTGTCAATCCACATCCAGAAGGGAGGAGATGGGAAGATAAGTGGGTTGATGTCTCTGTCCTCCCATGTCTAGTTCACATCCAGTGCCCCCCATGGCTGAACCTAACCAGAAACTAGAGGGTAATGAGCCTGTTGATCAGATCCGTAAATGCCACACTCCAGGGTCAGGGAGAATGGCAGAGAAGCAGAGAGGGAACTGGAATCCAAGCTGTAGACGTGTGGGGCATCTTTGCTGGACTGCGTGGAGTGTTGGAGTATAAAGTGGAAGGTAGCAAGTGACATGATTGGCATATCAGGCTGGAGCCAGGTGGTGAATGGGCTGTGATGCAGAGTAAATGAAATTGGGTGTGTTCCATGGGCAGTAGCAATCCTGGGGCTTTAGTGTGAGGTCTTATTTAATCCAAATTGGGCACTAAGAAGATAATCCCGACAGGTATAATACTCTGTGCTGGGGTTTTGAGATGTGAATTAGTCACACACCTCCCCTCTCAAATGAACCAACTGAGAAATAGATATGGAGGCAGACAGGAATCGATCAAATCCTATCAGTCAGTCAAAGCAGCCACTTTATTATTGGCAAAGGAATGGGGGACTTGGCTGCAAAGGAAGCAGACAGGAGCTTCCTATTTTTCCTTTCTGCTCCATAGCCACAGTTCCCCAGCCAGAGGCAGAGTAGGTGGTTACTGTGGGCTCAGTGCATCACTGGAATCCCTGTAGGGAGGACAGCAGCCTGAATGTCTGGGCTTTCTATGTGGGGGCAGGTACGGGACAGCAGCTTGCATGGATGGGTTTTCTGTGAGGAGAGGAGGCTGCATGGGTGGGTTTTCTGTGAGGAGGAGAGGAGGCTGCATGGGTGGGCTCCCAGTGAGGAGGAGAGGAGCCTGCACGGGTGGGTTCCCAGTGAGGAGGAGAGGAGGCTGCATGGGTGGGCTCCCTGTGAGGAGGAGAGGGGCCTGCACGGGTGGGCTCCCTGTGAGGAGGAGAGGGGCCTGCACGGGTGGGCTCCCTGTGGGGAGAAGAGGGGCCTGCACGGGTGGGCTCCCTGTAAGGAGGAGAGTGGCCTGCACAGGTGGGTTCCCTGTGAGGAGGAGAGGGGCCTGCACGGGTGGGCTCCCTGTGAGGAGGAGGGAACCTGCATGAGTGTGCTCCCTATGCAGTATACTCCCTGTGGGAAGGAACCACATTCTTACCCCACAGAAAGTTCTGGGGAATGTATATACAATGATTTCTAACATATGAATCCTCCTCTCTGTAAAAGACAAACCAGTGGATTCCTGCCTCACCATCTCAACATCAGATAGAGAGGGACAAGAACAGGGAGAGAAAGCAGTGGCTTTGGCTTCATGCCCCACACAGCCCAGTAAGTTTGTTTAGTTTTTTAAAAAAATTTTTTTTTTATTTCATAGATCATAAGGAAAACAGAGAAGGAAAATAGATTTATTTTTCAAGAAGAATGTTAAGGTGAGTGACTACAGGTGGCTAGATCAGTATACACTGGTTAGTAACCGGTTAACACCAATTAGAAAGCTGTTTTGTGATAGGACTTAAACCAGGCAGTACTAGTGAAGGAAATATAGGAAAAATTTGTGCATATATGGTGGAGATAGCACCCACAGGGTTTGGGACCATGGTTGATGTGAATGGATTAAGTACAAGGGTGTATCACAGAGAAAGAGAAGTACTTTTTGAGGGAAAGGAGGATCATGAACAGGCCGAGCCAGTGATACCTGTGGGACATGCTGATGAGGCTATCGAGCAGGTGCTGGTGGTGGGCATCTGGAGCTCAGAAAGGAACGTGATGTTAGAGATGCTGATGTGGAAACAATATGAAGTGATGGTTGAAGTCATGAAACATCACTGAAAGAGAACCAAGAGATGAACCAAAACGAAGAGGTCAAGGAGAGGCCCTTGAAGGATGCCTACATTTAAGGGCTTGCAGGAGGAAGAGGGATGTGTGAAGGAAACAGAAATCTGAAAGATGGGAAAGAAAATCAAGCACCCCGTAGTAAAGTTAAGATAGGTGAGTGCTTCAAGGAAAGGGGGTGAGGGGTAACTCAGCAGTGATATGAGGAGGCAAAAATAAGGCAAGCGTATAGCAAAACATATAAAGAGATGAATTCCATACAGAAATGCATGAATGAAACTCTCATGGAGATAACTGTTGGGGGGATAAGAGAGGATCTTTGTGGAGTAGGTGACATTTGAACTGAGTTTTGAAGGATGAATAAAGTGCACGGAGGAAAGGAAGGTTACACCAGGTAGGGAAAAAGGTATAAACAAAGGCATGAGAGTAGAAAGTAAGGAGAATGTGTAGGAAACAGTGAGTATTTCAGTATCAACTAAAGAATAATGAATATGAAAGATGTTGATAACAGACAAGGCTGACCACAGTGGGTGGTCAGTGGGTGGCCTTGAATGTAAGGAATGGGGAATAGCAGACAATGACTCGGAAGGAAGAGGTCTTTGGAGTATGAGAAGACCCCTTATCTAGTTGCAGCAGAAAGAATAAAGATTCTAAGGTTCTACCACTTTCAGGTCAACCTTGATTCTCTGAATGAATTAACAATGACAAAGCTCTACTGTACTGATCAATATTATTTTTAACTTTAAAAAGTCCCCACGATGTTAAAAGGCACCAACATGAATCAAACTAATCAAGTCAGAACTCAGTAGGAAATCCAGCTTTCTCAATCTACTGTCCGGACCACCAGTTTCCACCGATATTGTCTAACAAAGATATTTAACAGAATTTCTTTAATACAGCTAAAACATCTGCTGCATTTAAAAATAATCTTCCTGCTGCTGCAATGTATGATATCATCAGAAATTTTATTCCAGTGGCCCCAGAGCTTCTGAGACACCTCGAAATGCCATGATTACCATAAGGAGGTTTATACAATTCTCCAAGCTGAAAGAAAAACAATTAATTCATTTTAATATTTAAAATAAATATGGGTTATGTACATCATTTGGGAGAAGAAGCAGGATTATGAAAACTGCAATAGTTAGAATTTAACTCCCTAAAGAAAGGTGCTTCAAGATGTAGCTTCCAGATGGAAAATTCCCCTAGCAAGTCTGCTTAAGACGTTTGCTCAGCCTGTCCCAGTCTCTCCTGAATTGGGTAAAAGTGCTCTTCCTACTAAGTTTTTTACTGGAGGTCACAATGGGCACAGGTATCTTTATTTTTACACAAAGGAATCACAATATTCATGTACGTAGAAGTGAAGCTAGGAGCCGAAGTTTGAATTCAATATGATTAGTTAAATAAATATTACTCAGAAGATCCTACATTTCAGCCACTATGCTAGATAAAAACTGGATAATCAGTTGAATTATATAGAGTAGCTGTCATTAACTAGTCTTGAGAGGTTGTAGAGACAGAGAAACACAGATGAGTATATGTCATAAAGTAGGACACGTTCTTTAATAGACTCAACCATCATGGCATGCCACAAGCACAAGAAAACCATTTCAACTTTACCTGGGAGGCAAAAGCAAGCCTCATGGAGAGAGGGATGCTGAGGCAGAAGAGTAGAGACACATTAGGAGGGAGGTGGATTTCCCAGAACTATTAATAAATGGCACAGGATGGTGAAATAGCAGTTTGGGGAAAGAGACTTGCAATGACCGAGATCTGGAGTGGCATGCTGTAACAGAGAACTGCCAAGAATTTCTTCACTTCGGGTACACAGCACTTTGAATAATGCCTGGGACATAGTTAACACTCGGGAAATACATGTTATTGAATGGAAAGCATTAACGTTCCACTTAAGAGGTTCACAGTTTGCTGCCGGATATCAGAGAAAACCTAGTGCCTGGCGTTGCTGTTCTTTAATAGGTCATACGTATCTTGTCATCAGCATCTTTGCTAATTTCTTTCTTCCTTCTCTTCTAATAATTAAAGTTCTACTCATCTTCCAGATACAATTCAGAGTAGACTAAGTCTTACTTGTCTCTCTAGCTACAGCATGAATGGGTGATTGATAGATGAATAAATGAATGAATGATCATGGGAATTCTCATAAATCCTTCCAACAAACTACATTCTCTCTTCCTTCAAGATTTTTGCATGTGTTCTTTGCTTTTTATGATGTACTCTCTACTGCTTCTCCACTGAGCTAAATCCTATTCACATGTCAGCTCAGGCAATATATTTTGTAGATAGCCTTCTACAAGTCTCCAGTTAGGTTTCACCCGTACAATATTGCCATAAGTATCTGTGTAGTCATCCATCTTCTACACCTGGAAAACTCTTAAAGGCTAGGAACTAATTGCTAGCCAGCATTATATCCCCAATGCTCACCAGTGCCCCTGACACATAATAGACCCTCCCTAAATAAATTAATTCATGGGTGAGCAAATTAAGGGATTACAATTTTTTTTGTATCCTACCAGGAGATAAAAATCATGAGTGCTTGAAAAATCCCACAAAACCTGGTCATTTCTATGAAATATAATCTATTTGAGTCTGCATTTATAATTTCAAAAAAGTTGCCATCAATCTTATTTATTATCTAAGGAAAAGGTATCTGCTGTTACTTAGGTTCTTACAGTGTCTCTTTCATAGGATATAGAGTTTTTTTAACATTTATGGTGTTATAATTAGTTCTGATAAGAGGTAAATGGGAATTCATTTGTCAATGACACATGATATTTTAAAAGGTATGTATGGGACCTAATAATGATTCTGGTTGCTATGTACTTAAGGAGAGCCATCATCCTGATTTACCTCCGTATAAATAACCCTAAGTTATTTCAACTGAGCCAAGGCAATCCATAATATATTTTCACATGAGTCCTCTTGGGACTGAACTATGTTGACTGACTCATATAAATCATTACACTCAATAATGCTAATAGAAACTCTTCACTGACTTGCAAGGGCATCTCACACAAAGTAATTCTAACTGTTAAGGAGACTTCAGGAAGGATGTTATGATTCACACACCATAGACGGGGAAACTAGACTCAGAGCTTGCTCAAGCTCACTAAAAGAGTAACTAAGCAAAAATTACCAATCCAGGGCAATTTCATTTGAAAGTCTGTGTCTTCTCTGCCAGACTACACTGCCCGTTTATTACTGAGGAAGTTTTCAAGGATAATGGAAACCTGAAGCAGAGATCAAATGCCAGGGGAAAGTAACTTCAGTACTGACAATGTAGACTCAGCTATCTCTGACAATACCCTTGGGTCAATAAAGGCTATGGTCAACATGCTACAAATATTTTATCATGGTTGTGAACACAGGACTAAAAGAAGCCTCTACAATATTTTACTTAATCCTAGAAATAAAGAACCTTCCACAAAAGATAGTCTTTTCTTGTGTTTTATCCAAGAAATCAATGAAACTGACTTATATGTTTGTATTGCTTTCTATATGGTATCTCATTTGAAACAAATGTAATGCAGAAGAGAAAGATATTGCCCCATGTATAAAAAAGGAACCTACGTGGAGAGCTAAATAGCTTAGGTGTTACTAAGAAGTAACAAGAGCCATGACACAAACTCTAGTGATCGCTCCATTACATTCTAGTCATCGCTTTCTCTTACCTCTAAATAGTATACTTTCTTCTTCCTTCTCCCAACTTAAAAAAAAAGATTAGGGAGAATGGTTAATGATTCCTCCACAATTTTAGATGATTAGATCACAGTGATTCCAAGATACCCAACTTGAAGGATGGGAAAAGAAGCAAAAAGTCTTATGCAGATGGTAAGGCAATATTTTTTTACTATCTCCAATATATCATAAGCACTAAATAAGAGCCATCCCAGACAACTCACCCACAATTTCAGCTCTTGTTGTGATAAAGCATTAAGAACAGTTGAATAAATTATTAACATGGCAACATTCTCTGAATTGGCACAGATCCCATGGAAAGAGTGACATGCCAGTCTGGCAACTGATCTGTTTTGCAAAGGAACATAATACAATAGTCCTGGGAGATACTCATATTTATTGTACAAGGTATTTTTTTTTCCTGAAAGTTATTTTTCTTAATTATTCAATGAGCTATTCAGAGAAACTACTATGAGATTCCAGAATTATTTTAGGCAATAACTTAGAAATTCCTTATTCTGAATCCTATAAACTCAAAGTAAGATCTGAAAACTCAGTATTTTCCCCTGTGCCCCGGCGACAGCAGATGGCAGTGGCAGTTAAGTCCTGGCAGGTGTGCCTTACCTGTCTGCCTCATCCATTATCACACAGACCTGGCTTCACTCATTTTAAAGATCCATGACTTCCTGGTGATTTGATGCAAATTAATCATGAAGAAAATGTTGAGTCTTTCTCTACTACTTTCTTTATAATTTTGCAAGCTATTATTGCCTAAAGTCTTAAATGATAAATTGTGCTGTATTGTAAATAATAAGACAACTTTAAGAAAAAGGACCTAGTTAAAAAAAGAGAAAAGGGTCTAGTATTATAGAAATAATATATCTAGAAGCATAAAATTCCCAAGAGAATATAAACTTGGAATGCCACAAGTTGATGCTAAAACCAATTTTCAGCATATTCCTGATACTCCTCTTGGAAAATTGTTTTCACAATCAAAGATATGCATGGTTTAAAAATATAAACAACTTTAATAGGGACAAATCTTTATTCTTTGAAAGTAAATTTATTTTTGAAGAAATATGTTATTTGAAGCCAAAGCTATTTTTAAGTTCCTATAACATCCACCCGATCAGGATGTCCAAAAAATTATTTTAACCTCTCCAAATTGGAACTCATTATTGCCCCCCACAATTCACCTTGCTTCTCCTCTGTATCCCTTATTCTGGTGTTGGATTTATGTCCACAGGATTTTTTCATGTACATCTCTTCTAAAAGTTAGGTTGTGATATTAGCGACTAGACATGTGTAAAGGTTATTCTATGCACTTACTCTGGTTTGAATTGCTAGACAGTAAAAAAAATTATCTGAAATAACACATTTACAGTTTAAAAGAAAGAGGGTCAAAGATGAGTATGCTAATGATTTTGAGGAACCAGGACCTTGTTCACAAACATAGATGTCAGTGAAAGGTGCCAGAAAATAAATTTGTGACTATAATAACTTTATTTATTATGGGGAACGATGAATTGAGTGTGGAGAATAAGACCAATCCATTTTGACCTGCAAGTCTAATGCAACTATTTCAGACTCTGGAATCCCGTGACATAAACTTTAAGAGAACACTTGCAAGTCAGGACGCGTTTGGGAGCAAAACAGTAGCTGCATATAATTTAGAGACTGGCTAACTAAAACATTCAGCCTTTTCGTTTGGTACCTGTCTTTGGTTCTCTGTCTCTAGGCGCAGCCTGGCCTCCACACACCTCCGAGTCTCCAGGAAAGCTTGGCGCTGGGCCCGGTCTGACAGGTAACTGATGAAGATTCCAGCTGTGTTCATACACATGAATAACACTGCCTGGGCCACAACCTAAAACAAACACAGTCTCGTCAGGTGCTTAAAACAAAAGCTGTTAGAAGCAGAAGCAACAATAAAATACATAAATAAATGTAAATTTCAAAGGTAAATCCTAATGTGGTCATCCACATGTTTAATCACGTTTGGAGAACTGGGCCCTTCATTCAGATCTTGAGGCAAATGTCATCCCTTTGGAGAGGGCTCCCTTTGTCACTTTCTCCAATTTAAGGCTTCTCCCCAGGTTTAGACTGGAGCCTTGATGGGAAACCTGCTGTGAAAAAGAGGGGATCTGGCTGGCTTCTTCACTCCACCTTATCTCTTTCCCCTTCACCAGCAAAAGCTTTTGGCCTTTTTAGGGGGCAGGTGAATCTGGTGGAAATAAAGAGAAGAGACTAAAAGAAAAAGAAAAGGAATCCACTGAATACCTTTGACTTTGAATACATTGACTACTATATTTAAACTTTGGTGTTCTCAGGTCTTTGGTGTCAGGTTGATGCGAAAGCCATTTTTAAGTTCCTATAACATCCACCCAATCAGGATGTCCAAAAAATTCTTCTTTCTTAACCTCTCCAAATTGGAACTCATTATTTCCGCTCACACTCCTACTTGCTTTTCCTACTGTATCCCTTATTCTGGTTTTGACATCATGTCCACAGGATTTTTTTTTGTGTGTACATCTCTTCTAAAAATCAGGTTGTGGTATTAGAGACTAGACATGTGTAAGATTCTTCTATGGAAGAAGTGAACAACATAGTATGAATACCTTTATTTCTATGGCTTTAGCACCTGAGGACAGGTCACAGCTCGTGCTATGTGTGGCAGCAACTCAAATAGAAAACTCAGGTGGCTTAAAGAAGCAAAGAAGAGCGTTCCAGACCACTGTAGCTTCTGGAAAGCGGGAGGAAAATTCCAAAAAGAAAGGAACCCAGTGAAGGGAAATCTAAAATTGTTTTATAATCTCTTATCTGAACCACATATGCATAGGGAGGACAGTAAGCAATTGAGTTAAGGATAAAATGACTGAACTGATATTTGAACTGCAGTCCAAAAGACAAAGACTTTCTTTTGATTTCAATGAAGTTAATTAAAGTGAAATAGAACAAAACAAAAATCATAATTTCCAGGGGAATGTAAGATAATCCAGTATTAACTCTACAGCATTCACAATGCCCACAACATAGCGCAGAATTATGTGACATAAAAATAAACATTAAAATGTGACTCAATCTCCAGAGGAAACATAGTCAACATACATCTAATCTGACCTAGACGTTGGAATCAGCAGGCCGAGATTATAGCAGTTCTTACAATTTTGCTCAGTGATATTCTAGCAGTGAATGAAATTCAGTGAAAGTAAATATTCTAGCAGTGAATAAAAAGATAAGAAATAAGAAAAGAAATAGAAACCACAAAAAAGAAAATTTCAGAACTGAAAAACAAAATAACTGAAGCAACTTGTGATAGCAGAATGTAGATGACAGAAGAGTCAGTAAATCTGAAAATATACCAATAGAATATACCGTTTGAAAAAATATATATTAATAAAGACATGAAAATATATAAATATATAAAAATACAAGTATTAGTATTTATGTAATTTATTAATATATACAAATTAATAAATAAATGTATATTTTATATACACATATATTTTTGAGATAGAGTCTCACTCTATCACCCAGGCTGGAGTGCAGTAGTGTAATACTGATTCACTGCAACCTCTGCCTTCTGGGTTCAAGTGATTCTACTGCCTCAGCCTGCAGAGTAGCTGGGATTACAGGTGCCCACCACCACACCCAGCTAATTTTTGTACTTTTAGTAGAGACAGGATTCACTATGTTGGCCAGGCTGGTCTCAAACTCCTGACTCAAAGTCCTGAGCACAAATGATCCATCTGCCTTGGTCTCCCAAAGTGCTGGGATTACAGGCATGAGCAACTGTGCCTGGCCTATATAAAAATATTTTGAGGCAGGGTCTCACTCTGTCACCCAGGCAGGAGTGCAGTGGCATGATCTTGGCTCACTGCAACCTCTGCCTCCCAGATTCAAGCAATTCTCCTGCCCAGCCTCCCAACTAGCTGGGATTACAGGTGTGTATCACCACACCTCACTAATTTTTGCATTTTTAGTAGAGATAGGCTTTTCCTGTGTTGGCCAGGCCGGTCTCAAAGTCCTGACCTCAGGTGGTCCTCCTGTCTTGCCTCCCAAAGTGCTGGGATTACATGTATGAGCCACTATGTCCTGCCAAAAAATTTTTTTAAATGATTTATAAAATGGTTCTAGTAGTTTATGTGACAACATTGAAAGGCCAAACATATATAATTGGATTCTCAGAAGGAAAGGAAAGAGAGAATTGGGCAAAACTAATTTGTTTAAAGAAATAAGGCAATTTTATAAATTTGATAAAGATACATATTTACAGGTTCAATAATCTCAGCAAACTCTACATAGGATAAGTGTGAACAAAATGATATCTGGGAATATCATAATCAAAATGCTAAAAACCAAAGAAAATTTTGAAAACAGAGAAAAATGTTACATAAAGGGGATGTATTATTCTTTAGTTATGATAAAAAGAAATATTAAATGTCTTATTTATAACACATAGTCATAAAATATATTGATATAAAGTTTAGAAGTCAAAACAAAATAGGGCTGGCTTTGTTGTATAAATACCAGACTAAAGATAACTTTTCGAAAAAGGCTTTACTGAGATAAGTAGGCTCACTACACAGTAATAAAGGGTTCGATACACTAGAAATACATAAAAATTCTGAACATGGCCACATTTAATAGCATAGCCTCAAAATATACACTGAAAAATATGATAAAAGTCTATTATTTATAAGTCTATAGTCATAGTGGTCTCTTTTAACACAATTTTCAGCAGTTTATATATCAAACAGATGAAAAAGTCAGCAAAGATAGAGAAAATTTGAATAGCTCATATGATTAACAACCTTGAAATAAAACATCAGTGTGGTCTGGCTGTGTCCACATCCAAATTTCATCTTGCATTGTAGCTCCCATAATTCTCAGGCATTGTGGGAGGGACTCAGTAGGAGAAAATTAAATCAGGAGGATGGTTCCCCCATACTGTTCTCATGGTAGTGAACAAGTCTCACGAGATCTGGTGGTTTTATAAGAGGTTGCTTCTTTCACTTGGCTCTCATTCTTTCTTGCCTGCCACCATGTAAGATGCGCCTTTCTCCATTTGCCGTGATTGTGAGGTCTCCCCAGCACGTGGAACTGTGAGTCCATTAAACCTCTTTTTCTTTATAAATTGCCCAGTCTCAGGTATGCCTTTATTAGAGGCATGGAAGCAGACTAATACAAACATGCTCTTCAATAATCAGACAGTAGAAATTCTTTTTGGCCCATATTTATTTTGAAAACCAGGTTTCATCTCCTGTTAACAATGTTTTAAAGAAATACTTCAGGATCCTGACCCCATTTGTTTAAAATGTTCACTGAAAGCTCTGCTGTTGTCTGCAGCTGATTTGGGCAAATAGATTTTAGCACCCATCAAGTAAAAAGTTTGATCAACTTTCATTCTTCAGTCAGAATTGTGTAAGCTGAGCTAATTAAGTGTCAATGATATTGGAGATTGTTTCTACCATTAGTAGTTGTTCCTCTTCAATTAGGACATGGGTACAATTAACTGTTTCTTCACAGATTGATGTGGATTGTCTGCCCTGTGGGCTTTACCTACTCAACATCATCTCATTCTTTCTTAAAATGAGTGACCCATTTGTAAAATGATTTCTCTGGGGCATTCTTTCTATGAACTTTTGTAAAGCACCAGTGATTACACAATTCTTCCACCAAAGCTTCCCCATAAATTTGATGTTTGTCCTTACTTCAATTTTAGCAGAATTCATGTTGCTGTAATAGGGACTCTTGTATAACTGATATCTTATCCTTTTTAGTATCTTGAGTTGAATCCTGTTCAGACATGTTGCAATGTTTGTATCAGTTTATTCTGGTGCAAAAGGTTTTGAAATTCATATTATCTTACTGTAAATCCATCATGTAAATCCAGCTAAATAAACAACTGTGAGCAATCAATGGTCCTATGGAGTCAGGTGGGCATGAACTTTTTGAAAATCCCTCAGATTGTTTAGTTTGACTTCAGTCGTTTATAAATTTTATGTCATTGGAATTATCCTTTTTTACTAAACATTCTTTTCTTTATTCAGTCTGAGGCATTCATTGATAGTTCCTTTATTTTTACTGCTAAGTCATATGTAATACACCACAAAATATTTATCTGTTCACTACTTGTGGACATTCTGATTACTTCCACTCCCAGACTCTTGTGGAAAATGCTGCTCTGAACATTTTGGGTATGTTCCTGGGGCACATGTGCAAAGGCGACTCTGGGGTGTGGAGTGGGAATACTCGGTGCTAACCCAGTGGATACAGAATGGTCTCCCATTATGATTTTAACATCAACTTCCCAGATTACTAACATTTTACGCTGGTTAGGTTGTGGGGGAAAGAGTCACTCTCATACCTAGGTGGTGAACATGTAAATTTGGCAATATCTATTAAAACTGACAATATTTATACTCATGCATTCAGGTACTCTAATTCTGTAGACTTATTTCATAAATATGACCACCCATGTGCAAAGATCAAAGGGTATAATAACATTGTTTACAATAATAAATAATTAGAAATAACATAAAAGGCCTTAAAAAGAGGATTGGTCATATCATAAATCCATCCAGTTGAAAACTGGGTGAGGGAGAAGGAAAGAACTAACATCTGCTATCATTTTTAAATGCACAGACACAGTCAGTAAGTTATTGGGTAATTCTGAGGACAGAAACTGAAGCCTGAGGTTTTGGTCTCTGCCTTTTTGGTTTTTGTATATGTGCATGTAGTGTACCTATTATATTATAATATATTAAACAGTGAACTAGATAAATTATATATATAATTTATAGATAAATTTACTGTTAAAAAGTGTAAAATGCAAACCATCATAACAATCAGGATCGTTTGATAGTCCTCAAGGCCATTTTGTACTATTTCTTCACTTACTCATTTTGTTCTAACCAAATGATTTCTGTTACTTTCTGTTTCTTCATTAGGTTTTTACCATTTCTGGGACATTCAAATGTTGTTTCCTCTTCTTTTTTTTTTTTTTTTTTTTTTTTTTGAGATGGAGTTTCACTCTTGTTACCCAGGCTGGAGGCTCACCGCAACCTCCGCCTCCTGGGTTCAGGCAATTCTCCTGCCTCAGCCTCCCGAGTAGCTGGGATTACAGGCATGCAGCATCATGCCCAGCTAATTTTTTTTTTCATGCACACACTCACATTTTGGGGAGCTCTGAACTGCTTGAAAGCAAATTGCAGACATCGAGATTATATAAAAATACTTAAGGGAGTTTTCCCAAAATTAGCACATTCTATTATATTACTACAATAACAATCACAAGACATTGGCTACTGATAATTAATATTATGTAGTATACAGTCTAAATTTAAATGTCTCCACTTGCTCTCAAATATTCTTTATATTAGTCAGGGATCTTATATTGGATTTTTTTTTTTATTTTTAAAAGAAAGAAATGAAAAAAGGAGTGAAGGAGAGGAAGAAAAAGGAAGAAAAAGAGGGAGAGAGAACAGGAATGTAGCTTTATTCTAACAATGGGTATTGATAATGGCTGATCAATATTTTGTGTATTTAAAATGGAGAGCTCTATAAATATTTATTGAGTTTACTTGTTCTGGATCTGAGTTCAAGTCCTGGATATCCTTATCAATTTTCTGTCTCGTTGAGCCTAAATCTCTTTATGGGTCTTATGTATCTGGGTGTTAGGATTGTTAGCTCTTATTGTTGCATTGATCCTTTTACCACTATATCTTTGTTGCTTTGAAATCTATTTTATCAGATGAGAGAATTGCAACTCCTGCTTTTTATTTATTTATTTATTTTTGCTCTCCATTTGGTTGGTAAATCTTTCTCCGACTCTTTGTTTTGGGTCTTTGTGTATCCTTGCATATGAAATGGGTCTGGATGTAGCATACCGTTAGGTTTTGGCTGTATCTTTTGATTGGTGGATTTAGTTGATTTAAATTTAGGGTTACTGCCGTTTGATGTTAACTGGCTATTTTATCCATTCGCTGATGTGAATTCTTCTTCATGTTGATGCTCTTTACTTTTTGGTATATTTTTAGAAAGGCTAATACTGGTCGTTCCTTTCTATGTATAATGCTTCTTTCAGAAGCTCTTGTAAAGCAGGCCTGGTGATAATAAAATCTCTGAGTACTTGCTTGTTCATAAAAGATTTTATTTTTCCTTCAGTTGTGAAGCTTAGTTTGGCTGGATATGAAATTCTGGGCTGAAAGTTCTGTTCTTTAAGGATGTTGAATATCAGCCCCCACTCTCTTCTGGCTTGTAGGGTTTCTGCTGAGAGATCTGCTGTAAGTCTGATAGGCTTCCCTTTGTGGGTGACCTGACCTTTCTCTCTGGCTGCCCTTAGTATTTTCTCCTTTGTTTCAACCCTGGTGAATCTAACGATTATGTATCTTGGGGTTGCTCTTCTTGAGGAATATCTTTGTGGTGTTCTCTGTATTACCTGGGGTTGAATATTGTGCTGCTTTGCTAGATTGGGAAAGTTTTCCTGAATAATATCCTGAAGAGTATTTTCCAGCTTGGATTCATTCTCTTTGTTGTATTCGGGTACACCTATCAAACGTAAATTAGGTCTTTTCACATAGTCCCATATTTCTTGGAAACTTTGCTCATTCCTTTTTATCCTTTTTTCTCTATTCTTGTCTTCTGGTTTTATTTCATTAAGTAGGTCTTCGACCTCTGATATTCTTTCTTCTGCTTGATCAATTCGGCTATTCAAACTTGTGCATATTTCGCTAAGTTTTTGTGTTGTGTTTTTCAACTCCGTTAGTTCATCTATATTCCTCTCTATATTGTCTATTCTTGTTAGCATTTCATCAAACCTTTTTTCAAAGTTCTTAGTTTCTTTACATTGGGTTAGAACAAGAACTTTTTGTATTTTTAGTAGAGACGGGGTTTCACCATGTTGACCAGGATGGTCTCGATCTCTTGACCTTGTGATCCACCCGCCTCGGTCTCCCAAAGTGCTGGGATTATAGGTGTGAGCCACTGCGCCCAGCCAGAAATTTTTAACAAAAGAGATTAGAGTGGGGTCTTGACCAACCAGAGGGTAATGTATACTATAATACTATGATAATTAAAACTGTCACACCAGAAAAAACCACAACTGCAAATTTCATGGAATAAAGTAGAGTATATGGTATAGAAACAGACAACAAAAATCGTAATAAGCTTGCACATGACACATGTCACTCCAGGATCAAAGGTTTAATGGAAAAGAACATTTTCCCAAAAAGGATAATTGGTCAACTACAGGGGAAAAAATGGACTTATAGTTACTTCATGCTCTATGCAAAGATAAATGCCAATGGATTAGAGCTAAATGTGGGAAATGAGACTATCAAAAGAGGAAGAGAAAATAAAGGGGAATACTGCTCTAATCTAAGCAGAAAAATGTGAGCAAAGTCTCAAAGATAACTGGTTCTTATTAACAAAACCAATTTGATACCTTGATGATATGAAAAAAACTTTACTATAATATTTATGAGGAGCAAATTGGAAACATGTTGCAAAATTTGACTCATTTCTTTTGACCCACTGATCCAACCTCTAGAAACCTGTCTTCAGGAGATCATCAGACAGAACATTAGAAATTTCTGTTAGGGAATATTCATTGCAGCTTTATTCATGAAAAAATTATAAATGGAAACTGCATATTTTTGACAGTAAGGGAGATGGCTGAATAAATTGTGGTCTATGTAAATAAAAGAATATAAAATTGCATTTAAAAATACTTAATGATGGCTGGGCATGGGGGCCCACACTTCTAATCCCAACCCTTTGGGAGGCCAAGGCAGGCAGATGATGAGGTCAGGAGTTCGAGATCAGCCCGTCCAATATGGTGAAACCCCATCTCTACTAAAAATACACAAAAAATTAGCTGGTTGTAGTGGCATGCACCTGTAGTCCCAGCTACTTGGGGGGCTGAGACTGGAGAATCTCTCGAACCCAGGAGGTGGAGGTTGCAGTGAGCTGAGATCACACCACTGCACTCCAGCCTGGGTGACAGAGCAAGACTCCATCTCAAAAATTAAAAAAATAGTTAATGACATTAGCGAATTTCTAATGAATTAGGTAAAATGTAATATTTCAAACTGCACTTAACATACAAATCTATAAATTCAGTGTGATCCTAATGCTTAAAATAAGAATAAATATATATATATATAACACATATATAAATAAAAAGAAATACATAAGTTTGTACACACACTTGTGTAAATGTGTGTGTGCCTATGTATGTATTGAAATAGGAGGAATAAGTTATTCAAATAATTCACTTGTGGAGATCTAACAAGGCAGTACAAACCCATAAGGTGTCAAGATCTATGCTTAGACAGGTGACCCTAGCATCTGGAACTTCTTCATTCCTGAGGGTGTTTGCAGACTCCGAAAGAGGACTGAGAATCTGAGAAACAGAGCAGGATGTTCAAAACTCATGCAGCCAGTAGAACAAACCCTGAGGTCTGGGACCAGTGGAAAAGAAAAGAATGCAGAACATACCATCCAGATAGAGTCTCTTGATCTTGGCCGGTAATTGACCTCACAAATTCACTTTAAAAATAAGTGTATGTTTTAGTATCAAGTGATTATCAAAAAATGCCTAAACAGCTCAAGTACTACTAATTTTTAGTAAACGTTTTGAAGGAAATATCCCTCCATTGCAGCAGTAGTAGATTTGCAGTTCCATGAAGGGTTACGTGCATTAGGAGATGACCATTTAAGATTGGCTGTGCTTTGTAATTTCTCCAACCTATGGCTCTACCTCGATCCCTCGGGTCTCACCGTATCTGTAAGCCACCTCTGACGCAGAGTTGATGTGTTCTAGGTGTGAGACATTTGAGAAATATTTATTAATCATTTTTTCTCCTGCCCTTACACGTTTGTAAACTATATTTGAGAAGCCTTCCTAACCCCTCACTTCTATTAATCAAGCCATTTGAAATTATTTATGGAATGAGTTCTATGTGTCAGGCACAGTTTTATAAACTGGCAGTGTACAAAGCAGATAATGTCCTGCTGTCATTTCAGTGGTGGGAGATGGGCAATAAACAAGTGAACGAAGGAATATTTAACACGTGGTGGTGGTGGTGATAAGAGAGTGTGGGAATGCCATGAAGGATAATACGGCAGCACCAGGAGGATGGAAAGTGATGACACAGAGGTAAGACCAGTAACACAAAGGGAGTTCAGAGAAGGCCTCTCTCATAAGAAACCGTTTGAGCAATGACTGAAACAAGGGTGGGAGTCATCCTCATTTGGGAAGAGCATTCCAGGCACAGAAAGGTTCCCAGCCTCTGAGGCAGGAGCGGCAAGAACCCACTCCAGCCCAGCATGAGGCCCACTGTGGCTGAAGCAGAGAGCCTTGTGCGAGCCTGGGGGCAAGCTGTCAGAGACAGACTCTGAAAGGTCTCAAAGGGCGAGACCATGGAGGGTTTTGAAGCCCTGGTAACAGTATTAGCTTTTCTCTCCATGAGATGGGAAGGCCCTGCAAAGTTCTTAACACTGGGAAACATGACCTACTGTCCACGTTCCGAGGGACACTGTGGCTACTGTGAAGAAAACAGATGGGAGCACGGCAAGGACAGTCAGGTAGACAAGTGAGAGGCCTCTTCCAAAAGTCTCCTTGAAAAGAGATTTTGGCTTGGACCGCAGTGGTTATTATGCAGGTGATGATAATGGGGCCACACCCCGCATCTATTCCAATGCAAGAAACAATAGGATTTGGTGATGGATTTTTTTCTGTGGAATACATAGAAAAGAGACAAAGATGGTTTCCAGCAAGTTCTAGTTAAAAAAATGCAGATCATTTGGCCCTACTCAGACCTACTGAATACAAATATCCGTGCATGTGGTCTTGGGGAACTTTATTTTTAGGAAGCTCCCAAGGTGATCTGCTGCAGTGGGTACAGAGGCTGGCATGAGGAAACCTCTACTTTATGTCAATGACCTGATGATCATGTATAACATTGAACTTGGATCTCCTTTTTATATGTCCATCAACCTTCTACAATCTGAATTCCCCCAGGGCAGAGCTGTGTCCACTGTCTCTCTCTCCTAGCATAGGGCCCAGCATCCCACTGCTTCATACACTTGCTGAATCTAACTGAGTTGACACAATAACATGAGTGAATTCTAATTGCCCACCTCTTTGGTCCAGTTTTGTGATAGTCGAGAAGAGGAAAGTTGTTACTTTGAAGTGAGAAGTGCTCTATGAATTCTTCCAGAATAGGAAGACTCCCTCCTCACTTTCTCCCTCTCACTCACCCAACTCTGGGAGTGGAAAGGGCCTCCATGAAGCAGGGGTGATAGACATAGTGTGGGCACTGCTATTTGATGCCAGAAAGTTCAAAGTTGGAAAGACTTGCTGAGCCAGCTTCCCCACTGATATAGGATTTGTGTTTTAAGGGTCTACCTCCCTAGAGCGGAGGTGGGAAATGAGGATCACTCCCTGGGGGAGCCCTGAGGGGCCTCTCCTCTCCACTCTGCACTCACTGTGTGTTTTCTGGTACCACAGGAACATGCACTATATTTTCTTCGTAGCACACTTTGTACAAGGAACATCCCCACAGTCTGCAGTCCAAGTTGTTGAAGGCTAAAAGAGGCCTGCTCTATTCAGAGCAGAGAAAAGGGACTTCCACTTGTTTCTGGGTCTCCCTGAAGCATCCACTCAAGTATGATTGTGTGTGTGGAAAGACCAGCTCTGGGAAAGTGACCACTGAGTCTGTGCCTTGAGTTCATTTTCTTTTAAACATTTAGACAGGAAATAAAGAATGATGTGTTGCAATCCAGGACTGACTAATTTCCATTGGGATATTTTTCAATACTTTCTTTTGTGGGTCTTTTACCCTGGTTTGTCTTTAGGACTGATGCTTCATCATAAATTTTGGAGGATGTTAAAACTGAAACTGGGAGACTAAATAATAACAAGTATAACTTACTTTAATTGAGTTTGTATTAAGTGTGGAACACTTTACAAAGTGCCTTTCACATATGTTCATATTTAATTTCAGAGAGGAAGGAGCTATTATTATTATTATTTTTTTTTTTACATATGAGGGAGCTTGGGATCAGAGAAGTTAAGTAACACATCTAAAGTTAAACAGCTCCAAAATGGTAGCCCTGGGCATTGAGTATAGGAGGGTGGGGTCTAAGCAAGAGCTCGCTAGGATCTGAAGAACTTTGATATTCTGAGAAAACAATGCCCAATCAGGAGACAGGAGTATAATTTAGTAAATAAGTACTGAAAAATGCATGAAGCAGGTTGAATATTTTGCCACAATATACTGTGTATATATGAAAAATGTAGGTAAAGGGCTCATATATGCAGGTAAATGAGCCTGGCTGGAGAAGTGTTGGCATCATTCTCTAACAGATAGCTAGCATTTGTTGAGCAGAACACTTAATATGTGCCAGAAATCATTCAACGTACCTTGCAAATTTTAATTCATTTAGTCTTCACAATAGCTCAATACGGTAGACACTGTAAGACAAGCATTTTGTAGACAGAGAAGCTAAAGCTCGAAGTTTAGTCATTTGCTTGAGATAATAATTGGTACAAGTGGTAAGGCTGAGGTGTAAACCCTGGTAATGGGAGCCAGAGTCTGAACTCTAACAGCTGTGGTCGCCAACCCCATGCCTGAGTCTCTGCTGGACTAACAGAGGCAGTTCACTCCATCAACACCCCAGAATTTGGCCATTTTTGCATATCAGTTCTTGAGCCTGGTAAAGGGGAAAGAGCCCTGGGAAGGAGGTGTGTGTTGTCTGCAGGCCTTTCTAGCACAGACCAGAAGACAAGGTGGCTTCCAGGTAGCTCTAGGAAATAAAAGAGAGCCACCTAAGGCAGGGAGAGGGTCTTAAAAATCATCTTAAGTGAATCAGCAACCAACAGAATGGGAAAAGATTTTTGGAACTACTCATCTGACAAAGGGCTAATAGAATCTACAAAGAACTAAAACAGATTTACAGGAAAAAAAAAAACCCATTCAAAAGTGGGCTAAGGATATGAACAGACACTTTTCAAAAAAAGACACATATAAGGTCAAAGAACATATAAAAAAAAGTTCATCATCACCGGTCATTAGAGAGATGCAAATCAAAACCACATTGAGATACAATCTCATACCAGTTAGAATGGTGATCATTAAAAAATCTGGAGACAACAAATGCTGAAGAGGATGTGGAGAAATAGGAACACTTTTACACATTTGCAGGAGTGTAAATTATTTCAACCATTATGGAAGACAGTGTGGCGATTCCTCAAGGACCTAGAAATAGAAATTCCATTTGACCCAGGAATCCCATTACTGGGTATATATCCAAAGGATTATAAATTGTTCTACTATAAGAACAAATGCACACGAATGTTCATTGCAGCACTGTTTACAATAGCAAAGACCTGGAATCAACCCAAATGCCCTCCCATGATAGACTGGACAAAGAAAATGTGGCACATATACACTATGGAATACTATGCAGCCATGAAAAATGATGAGTTCATGTCCTTTGTAGGAACATGGATGAATCTGGAAACCACCATTCTCAGCAAACTAACACAAGAACAGAAAATCAAACACTGCATGTTCTCACTCATAGGCAGGTGTTGAACAGTGAGAACACATGGACACAGGGAGGGGAGCATCACACACTGGGGTCTGTTGGGAGGGGATAGGGGAGGGACAGTGGAGCGTGGGGAGGTTGGGGAGAGATAACATGGGGAGAAATGCCAGATATAGGTGACAGGGGGATGGAGGCAGCAAACCACATTGCCATGTATGAACCAATGCAACAATCCTGCATGATCTGCACATGTACCCCACAACAAAAGTACAAAAAAAATTACTGGATTCAATTAAGATGTTTATGGAGCATTTCACAGTGAACTAGGTCCTGTTTCTGTCTAGGGTCTGTTTGTCTATCCCTTCCCTCACAAAGGTGTTCTCAGGCACATTACCTGATCTCCATCTATAAATTGCAGAGCTAAGGCCCTGAGAGTAACTTTCCCAAAGCTAAGTAGCTTAGGAAATTCTGGACCGGTGATTGCCGCCTGGGCTATTCTGCCCCAAAGCATGAGGACGGGAGTGAGTGAGAAAACCTGGAAGGAGACTGGATGCTTTTCATAGCTCTCTGGGGTGTCTGGAGTCTGCAGGAGGTGGGTCCTGAGAGAGTGGGTGGGGAAGCTTCCCGCCAGAAGCCTTTGCCCCTTCCAGATGCTGGAGCTTTTGTAATGAGAGACCTGGGTTTGCAACCCTCAGCTCCACCACTTGCTAGGCATGTGAGTTTAGGCAAGTCCTTTTATGTCTTGATGAGCCTCAACTCTTTCATTTGACCAATGGGAATAAACCCTTGCCTCACAGAAGTGAGGTTAATACTAAATATGTGTGTATATATATCTTTATCTCTCTGTCTAATATATACATATACTACATATTCAAATATTATATATACATTATATATATACTGTGTACGAATGTGTCTAGCAGATAACAAATGCCCAATAAACATTAGATATATCTTGAAATATGAGGCCATCTCTTTTTCCAAAGTCTAGTTTATGGTGTAATTTTTTTCTATTTTATTTCTGGATAAATGATGCATCATGGATGTTCTTCCTCCAGGTTAGGAAATATCACAAAGAACCATAAAGTATTAAAGCCTTCTATATTTATGGTGCTTTACAAAGAACTTTTATGTCCATTATTTACTATACAGGGAAGAGTAGAGATAGGATGCTGAGTAATCAGACAGTGGCCTCAGTTGTGTTGCTGCCATTTCCCCCCGGGGGACTGTAGAAAGTCATGATCTTCACTAGGAGAGTGGATACTAAAAGTGTGATTTGCTGTGCTACGCATAGAGCTTAGCAGTTTAGCCCAGTGGCTAAGAATTTTGGCTTCTAATAATGCTATTTACTTGTTATGTAAATTTGACTCAGTCAACTTTTTTGGTCCCCAGATTTTCTTACCTGGAAAACAGGAATACCTTCCTCAAAATATTGGATAATCAATGAAATTAGCAAAAGGCCTGTAACACAATCATTACTCAGTATGTATTGACTGTCATTGCAGTTATTGTGATCGTTATTGTTTAAACTGTCTCTGTCACTATGGTGAGCTATTGAAGGGATTCAGCAGGTAAGTGACTTGGTTGGTTCATGTTAGAGTAAGGCCGCTTGAGATGTGGCACGAGGAATAGTTATTGCACAGGTTAAACTTTTGTTTTTGTTTTTGTTTTTCTGAGATGAAGTTTTGCTCTCGTTGCCCAGGCTGGAATGCAGTAGCATGATCTCGGCTCTCTACAACCTCCACCTCCTGGGTTCAGGCAATTCTCCTGCCTCAGCCTCCTGAGTAGCTGGGATTACAGGCACGTGCCACCACACCTGGCTAATTTTTTGTATTTTTAGTAGAGACGGGGTTTCACCTTGTTAGCCAGGCTGGTCTCAAACTCCTGACCTCAGGTGATCCACCCACCTCGGCCTCCCAAAGTGCTGGGATTACAGGCGTGAGCCATCGTGCCTGGTGGTGCAGGTTAAACTCTTGAAGGATTCAGTGAATAAATGGATAAGAGAGGAAGAAAATTCATAGGAGTAGCTGCAGAGACAAGGGGAAGGACACAAATTCTCGGCCAATATCCTCTGCCAGGGTTGTGGGCCCTTCCCATAGCTGTTGGCTCTGTGTCCAGGCTTCCTGCCTGCCTTGTATAAATAGTACACATCAAATTGGAAAAAGAATTATGAATAGTACATCCTGAAGCTTAAAAAATAACATAGCAATAAAGTAATACACTTAAGTAAAAAAACTAAGCAAAGGTAAAAAATGAGGCCTGCTGAACTCAGCTGGCATATAATAAAAAATTAAAACTGAATGATGAAAAACCTCTATTAACAACTTGAATTCCAAGAATAATATCCTGAGAAATTGCAAAGTAAGAAGGGAAAAAGTAGTCATTTCAAATGATAACAAAAAGAAAGAATTTTGAAAAATAAAATGAAAAAAAAACAAGAACATCCCAGCACTTTGGGAGGCCGAGGCGGGTGGATCACGAGGTCAAGAGATCGAGACCATCCTGGTCAACATGGTGAAACCCCCGTCTCTAAAAATACATAAAATTAGCTGGGCATGGTGGCGCGTGCCTGTAATCCCAGCTACTCAGGAGGCTGAGGCAGGAGAATTGCCTGAACCCAGGAGGCGGAGGCTGCGGTGAGCCGAGATCGCGCCATTGCACTCCAGCCTGGGTAACAAGAGCGAAACTCCGTCTCAAAAAAAAAAAAAAAAAAAAAAAAAGAAAAAAGAAAAAAAGAAAAAAACAAGAACAGGGATACAAGTTTTTTTTTTTTTTTTTTTTTTTTTTTTTTTTTTTAAAAAAAACTTAAAATACGGAGGCTGGGTGTGGTGGCTCACGCCTGTAATCCCAGCAGTTTGGAAGGCTGAGGCGGGTGAACCACCTGAGGTCAGGATTTCAAGAACAGTTTGGTCAACATGGAGAAGCCCCGTCTTTACTAAAAATACAAAAATTAGCTGGGCACGGTGGCGCGTGCCTGTAATCCCAGCTACTTGGGAGGCTGAGGCAGGGGAATTGCTTGAACCCAGGAGGCGGAGGTTGCAGTGAGCTGAGATTGTGCCATTGCCCTCTAGCCTGGGGCAACAGGAGTGAAACTCCAGCACACACACCCACACCCACACCCACACCCACACACACGACATTAAGAAATAGGTAAAAATGTTAAAGACTAAAAATAAGAAGGCCTATAATTGAGAGAAAAAAATAAAAGAAGTGATTACAACATTTAGAAATAGATGAGGTAAAAAATGATGAAGAAGTTTTATAAATACGAGAAACATAACACGTGGTGGCAAAAATTGTAAAGATAAATTATGCTAATGCAAATAGTTTAAGATACCAACATATTCAAATGTCTATTCACTGCATTCAGAGAAGTGGAAAAAACAAGTTGCCGTAATTATTCCAAAAGTGTTTTGCAGCCTGACATAATTCTACCGTTTAGAAATCCTGCCAACCTCTTCAGGAGGGGATTTCGGGAGAACCTCTCCTTACACACTCCAACTGCTTTTTTGATCCTGTGCTTTAGCCTATACACATGCTATTTTATGGACAGTCCAATAGCAACCGTGCTTGGGCTTATTAGCTCCATTTCACAGAAAAGAAAAGCAAGGTTCAGAGAGGTTAAATAATTGACCAAGGTCACAGAGCTAGTAAGTGGTACTGTCTTGGTTTGACTGGGACACAGGGCTTTATTTTAAAACCAGGACAATTCTGAAAAGACAAGGAGGAACTTTTATCCATTCTTTCTCCTAGGATCCACAGATTATGGATGAGCTAAGGATAGTTACCACATTTTTAAAGAAGTGTGGAAGAAGGAGGAGGTTGAGAGGAGAAGGGGAAGAGGAAGAGGAGGGAGAGGGAAATTAACTATGTGGTTGGCAAAGCCTAAAATATTTACTTATTTACTGTCTGGCTCTTTGCAAATAAAAACAAACAACAACAACAACTTGTTGAGCCTTTCCTCCCCGACCATGCTGGAGTAACTGCAGAGAAAAAAAAATTTCCTTTTGGTCTTTGCAGCTATCTGGAAGGGGTGGGGGAAGATAGGTTAAGAGTAAATTCCTTGAGCAGGTGAGAGGATGGATGTAGTCTAGTGTACATGGAGGGATTAGGTTTACATGAGCAAAGAACAGGCGAGGTAGGCAGGTAAACAGCAGGGCATTTGCAGCAAATCTGAACTTCATAGTGTAGCAGACAGGTTGCCTGTGACCTGCCTCTCAACACCCTCCCCAGCTTTATCTTTCTTTGTTCTGCCCCTGAAAGTCTCACGTGTACCTCCCATTCTCACTCCACCTCCCATGCTTTTTTGTTGAAGCCATACATTTTTCTGGCATGCTCTTTCTGAAGCTTCCTCCTCATCTGTCTGACAATCATCTACTCAATTCATGGAGGTCAAGACTCATCCTGGCCAATCACTCTTCTTTCCTGATCTCTCGACCTGTACCCTGTATAAAAATCTACCATTGCCCTTACGTGTTGGTGATCAGGCTCATCTGTTATGAACTCTTATCCCTAGGGCTTTGCGCAGTGCTTGCATTTATTCACCACAGTGCTGCTTCTTATTCATCCACAGAGTCATCAAGTATTTACTGAGTGCCTCCTATAGGTCAAGCGTGTGCTAGAGCTATACGTATGTGGACCAAACAGACACAGGTCCTGACCTCTTGGAGCTCACAGACTCATCATATGCAGACCTTCCATGGGGGAGAGACTAAAGGGGTGTGATCCAGGCAGCCTTCTCTTAGGGAAAGACTCCGCTAAAGCAGATTCTTATGGACACTCACAGTGAAGAAGGGGGAAGTATACTTCTTCCCCTCTCAACTGGCTGGGATAATTCTGTGGTTTAGGGATTTCAGAGTTTGAGAGTCAGAATTTAACTCCAGAACCCCACCTCTGAGAGCCTCTGAGTCTATTTTGTTTTTTAACTCACCGGTGATCTATTACGTACTATGTGCCAGACACTACCCGTGGCTCCGGGGATATAGAACAAGTCTCTGTTCCCTTAGATCTCATACTCCAGTGGACTTACTGTCTTTTCATATGTTAAATAAATAAGTAAATAAATCCTTATGACCTAGAGTTATTGAGAGCCTAAAATGAAGCAGCACTTGTCATTATCAAAGGGATTGAAAATTAGTAGACAGTGCATGAGGATTCTTCCTGGGTGGCTATAAAGGTTAAATGAGGCCGTTGAAAGTACTGTGTACAAAATGCCATTTGCCTGATACACAGTAAATACCCCAAAGTGGCAGCTGCTACTTCTGCTGTCCTCACACAAGCTGCCTCCACAATCAAGCACTGGGCAGAGACTTTGAAGGAACCCTTGGGATTTAATGCTTTCCCTCTCCTCTCTGGTTCCCTCTTCTGACTCTTATTTCCTCCCTGTGCCCTTCCTGGCTTCTAGTCACACAGGGTCACATGGAGTTAGCTGGACCAGCTTGGCTGGCTATTCTCCTCTGGCTCCTAAAAAGCTGCCCTTGTGTGCACCACACTTTGCCCCGAAAGGCTGATATCTCTGAACTGTGTCTATCAGGTTTCTTCATCTTCAGTTTCCATTTGGGTTTTGCCATGGCTAGTCGAAGTGGGAGACAGAAAACTCAGGAACGACAGAGAGTGAGATCTGAGGCAATTGCTCATCCTGCTGTGCTGGAGTTTGTGCAATTATTTCATTCCTCTGCAGTAGAGGAGCTCTTGTGAGGCCCTGGTGATACCATCCCTCCCCTTGCCCATTGAGGCCCACAGGAGTGGAAATAGCTTCCTTTGCAGCTAGTCTGTGGGTGTTTCATCAAGCCTTATGGTTCCCTTAATCCCATCTCAAAACTTTGCTTTAGCTCACTTCATTTACTCCTTTGAATGTTTGTTTCCTGCTGGAATCCTGAATAATAGATGAACCACGCCTTTGGTTCCCTTTTCCTTAAATGTCTCCATGCTCTCATTCCAGATTCTCTCTCTCTCTGTCTGTCTGTCTCTCTCTGTCTCTCTCTCTCTCTCTCTCTCTCACACACACACACCCCTACTTCTTCAGCATGCTTCACAATGCACAAGAAGCAGCTTCTCTTTCCCTGAAAGCCCCCTATCTTTTAGGCTGTCCCCCTCTCACATTTCCTGCCAGCAAACTCTTATCTTACTGCCCTGTACCTCCTGTCAGTTCCTGGGTCTTGTCTATGTGTTCCTGCAGGCAGGGGTTACTGCCATCCATTGATGTATTCTTGTACTTGACACACAGCAGTCATTCAGTAGATCTTTGTTGACAGGACACTCCCGTGGTTGTCTGTAGGAGCCTCTGGAGATTTGGCAGGAGAGGCACTGAAGAGGCACCAGTGACCTCTGTGTGCTGTAGCTCAGGGAAAATCAAATGCCCTTATCAAAAGACTGATTTCCTGGACAGTGGGGCTTTTTCAAGTTTATTTACACTGGCAATGATGAGATTTTCCCCCATGACTTACAATCATTAATAAAGGATCTGCTACCTAAAAAGTGTCTCTAAACATGGCATGATTCTAGACCTTAGTTTTTTTTCCATTTGCATATGGAACACGAAATCTTAGGAAGCTTACATTTTCGCAGTCACAATCCCTGGTGGCTTAGTGGATAGATCACTCCCTGGGTCACCATTAATGGTGGGCAACATTACTGAAAAGGGAAGGAGTTGCAGGAAACACAAATAACAAGTGGTTCTCAGTCCTGTTTAGATCTCCATGAGAAATGTCAGAACTGAGGGTTTCCAAAAGACCTGTAATAACTTCCCCAGAAAGGCATGGGTGAGTGCCAACGCCACATGACAACCTTTCCATGGAGGCTTTGTGCTCAAACAGAGGATTTCAGTTTCTTGATGATACTAATCTTTTAGAACGATTCATGATTTATCTGCAATGGATATGTAAGATTCTTTGCTTATTATGCCAATGAAGAGAGGAAAAATGTATCATGTCCAGTGCAGATAAAATTCCAAATGAAGAGAAACCATATCTGGCAAACAGTAGGCACACAATAAAGAATGAAGGTACAAACAGTAATAATAATAAAATATTTCATGCAGACATAGTTATTAAATTAATTGATTAAACTCTTTTAGCTAAAAAAGCACATATTACTGAATTAGCTTTTGATCGTTACTAATTACTCAAGGAGGAAATAAGAAGCCTATATGAACTATGTCAGGATTCCATGCATGGATTTTTTCAGGCAAAACCTGCAAGTACTAGATGTCCCGGACTTCCAGCACCATTTCTAAGGTGAAAGAGGCAGGTCCTACGTCCATATTAATGATCTCAAATGGGGGCTATTTTACCTTTGAGGAGACATTTTCAGTTGTCACATCTACAGAGGGCATGTGCAACTGGCATATATACTGGTAGAGGCCACAGGGGCTTCCAAACATCCTACACTACACAAGGCATTCTTCCCTCCCCCAACAAAAAATTTCTACCTCTAAACATCAATAGTTTGGAGACTGAGAAAGCTCTTAGAGCTTAGCAGTCACCAGCACATAGTAGATGCCCAGTAAATTATTGCCAGATAAATGATAGGTGTGCAGCTTCATTTACAAACTTGTTTTGTTTGTAAAATATAGCAATTATCTTTCAAACATTTCCCAATTTCTAATCCTGCAATAGGGATTTATTTATTTTTGTTCATGTGACTTTAAAGCTATCTATTGAACTGCACACTGAGCGTACAAATACAATCATGATAGATGATCTCTTTGCCCTCAAGTAGTTCAAGTATGGTGAGGAAGACAGATAATTAGACATGCTCTTAACACATAGAGGAATGAGTGTTAGGACAGAGGTACACTGAGACAATTGATACCTGTCATGTGAACAGCTGATTTTATTATCTACTGTGTCATAGGCATTGTTACCCATTAAATTCACATGGTCAGCCAATGAGGTAGGTGCTATTATTATTAGGGTGACCATATAATTTCTTGTTCAATCAGAATGATTTTGACGATGAACAGGATTGTTTGTAGTAATTCTGTTAGGGTTTTAATCTAACAGAGTTAGGTCTAAACTTACTTTTTAATAAAATAGGTCTAAACCTCAGGTTTCCTAAGAAAATAAAAATGTACGATCAGCCTAATCCTCAGTTTATATGTGAGGATACTGAAGCAAAGACAGATTAAGTATCATGCTTCAGTTTACCCCTCTGCATACATTTGGAGCCCAGGAAGTCAGGCTTCAGAGACTTATATAATTTGGCTCTGTTTCCCCACCCAAATCCAACCTTGAATGGTAATAATCCCCATGTGTCAAGGGTGGGACCAGATGGAGGTAATAGAATCATGGGGACAGTTTCACTCATGGTGGTGTTGTGATAGTCAGTGAGTTCTCACGAGATCTGTTTTATAAGTGTCTGGCATTTCCCCTGCTGGCACTCATTTTCTCTTCTGTTGCCCTGTGAAGAAATGCCTTATACTATGATTGTAAGTTCCCCTGAGGCCTCCCTAGCCATGTAGAACTGTGAGTCAGTTAAACCTCTTTTCTTTATAATTTACCCAGTCTTGGCTATTTCTTCACATTAGTATGAGAACAGACTAATAAAATAAACTGGTACCAGGAGTGGGGTGCTGATATAAGAATACTTGAAAATGTGGAAGTGACTTTGGAATTGGGTTACAGGCAGAGGTTGGAAAAGTTTGGAGGTCTCGGAAGAAGACAGGAAATTGTGAAAAAGTTTGGAACTTTCTAGACACTTGTTGAATGGCTTTGACCAACATTCTGTTAGTCATATGGACAATGAAGTCCAGGCTGAGATGGTCTCAGATGGAGGTGAGGAACTTCTTGGGAACTGAGCAATGGTGACTCTTGTTATGCTTTGGCAAAGAGATTGGCAGCATTTTTCCCTGCCCTAGAGATCTGTGGAACTTTGAACTTGAGAGAGATGATTTAGGGTATCCAGTGGAAGAAATTTCTAAGCAGCGAAGGGTTCAAAGGAAATCATAGCATAAAAGTTTGGAAAATTTGCAACCTGACAATGCAACAGAAAAGAAAAATTATTTTCTGGGGAGAAACTCAAGCTGGCTGCAGAAGTTTGCATAAGTAATGAGGAGCTGAATGTTAATCATCAAGACAAAGGGGAAAATGTCTCTGGGGCATGTCAGAGACCTTAATGGCCTTCCCACTACCACCCCATTATAGGCCTGGAGGCTTAGGAGGACTAAATGGTTTCCTGGGCCATGCCTGGAGCCTACTTTGTATTGTAATAATCCCCATGTGTCAAGGAGGGGGGACCAGGTGGAGGTATTTGAATTATGGACATGGTTTCCCCCTTTTTCCCATGCTGTTCTCATGATAGTGAGTCTTCAGGAGATCTGATGATTTTATAACTGTCTGGCATTTCCCCTGCTGGCACTCAGTCTATCTCCTGCTGCCCTGTGAAGAGGTGTCTTTCACCATGATTGGAAGTTTCCTGAGGCCTCCCCAGCTATATGGAACTGTGAGACAATTAAACCTAATTTCTTTGTAAATTATGCAGTCTCGGGTATTTCTTCATATTAGCATGAGAATGGACTAACATGAAGACTACCCTTTTAAGCATTAACTATACTATGCTGTAAAGATAGTGCATTAGAGTAGAATCTAAGGATGGTAGGGAATCCAGAAAGACTCCCTGGATAAGGTGACATTTAAGTTGATTCATGAATAATGTGTAGAAGTTAGGCAAGCAAGGATGGGGGAAGTGTTTTATAGGAGCAATGGGTAGAAAGGCAAGAAAATGCAGGAAGCATTTGGAGAGCTAAAAAATGCCCAGAATTGCTGGAGAATAGGATAGTAAGGTTCGAGTGGCTGCACATGGTGGGGGAAGCAAGGAGAGAACCAAGAGATTATTATACCTAAATGTTTCACATAATAGTGCCATTATCTCATTAAATCCTCATACAAATCCTACAAAGTATGACTTCATTGTTTTACATGAAAAAGAAAGGTAGCTTAGATAGCTCACCTAACTTGCCCAAGAATTACATGTTTACAATGGAGCTAAGAGTATGGATTCCAAAACACATTTTATGTCAGTGTATCCCATTCTGAACCTCAGAATATATGGACTTACTTATCTTAGGAAGTCAGGAACACTTCCTTGAACAATCAAGCTAGAGATGTCATCACCAAATAGTTCTCATTAGTATTAATGTTAATAAATTGATAGTTGGGGGAGATGCTGCTTTTAGAGAATCATGTGCATAAGAAAATCCAACTGTTATTTGCAAGGAAAAACAAAGAGCCAGGTCCAGAGTTCTGTCAAATTCACATGGGGTATTGGAGAAAGTTTCTCTATTTGAATTTGAGTTGTGCAAAGTAATCTGTTATAATGCAGTGGAATGTTAACATCTGTGTCTTTAGTTTGCATGTAATTTTAATAAAAAATTTGGGGAGATAAAGAGAAAAAGAGTAAAAAATAGAGAGACAGACAGAGAGAAGGGAAGAGAAATGAAAATAAGAAAAGTGAAGGAATAGGGAGGGGATATGAAGAAATAATGCACTTTAAATAATTTCAGCAATGCTGTCTGTTCATGAGCATTTGACATGGAGTGAGAGATGAAGATCTACAGTTTGTTTCAAGTGGTGACCTCCAATAGTGAGGCACATTGAGTCCTCACCCCGTTGGACTCAGTGTGCCAACAGGTATAAAGTTACATGTTTTTTATAATCATGCTCTTTAAATACAAGTCAACTGCTTCATCTGGAGTTCAACCATACAGGAGGAAATTCTGGTTATGCTGGACTTGCTGAAATATGATATATCCATTACTGATTTTTGTGGGCATTTGAGAGACTTTTTACAAGCATGACTTTTACTCAGCTGCTGACTTTAAAATCTAACCCTAGTGATGTAGTGATTCCAAGGTAGTGTAGGTCTCAGCTAAGTTTGCATCAAAATACAATCATAACACATGTAACAGATGTAGAAGTGAGCAAAAGAGGTAGATCGTGGAAAAGCCAGTCTTCTGTGGCTCTAATCTAGGATAGATGCATACAGGTCCTGGTAGAGTATTTAGCAATGAAAGGTGCATAATAAAAGTTTGTTGAATAAAAACATTGAATGACCCATAACTTGCTGGATATCAAAAAAGAATTGGGTATACTTTCTGAAAAGGTTCTTCATGTAAACACAGGGACATTTTCAACATTGCTTTGGAAATAAAGTCTATACATATTCACAGACAGGCAAATCAGATATGTTTTGAAGACCAGAGTGGACGCTGATTCATTCTCTTCCTTCTTTATGTAGGACCTGTCAAGTATTGCATCCAGAGTGCTTTATGGATGGGACCTGCAAGCCTCAAGTGACTATTTCCCCTGCTGGACGGACCAGGGCCACCAGGGCCAGGTTGCTAGCAGGTCACTGCCAAAGCTGCTCTCCTCACCACATCTCAGTGCCTGGTCCCCAGGGGATTGGACAGCAAGGGCTCTGCTGTAACAACCTTTAACAGTGTTTCTTCTAAGGGTAGCTTTAATTATCTAAAAGTGGAGGTGAGAGTGTGGGCCTGAGGCAGTTTTGCTATGGCTTTGGGGAGAGATGCGTACTGAAGGGAGAGATGCGTACTGAAGGGAGAGATGCGTGCTGAAGGGAGAGATGCGTACTGAAGGGAGAGATGCGTGCTGAAGGGAGAGATGCGTGCTGAAGGGAGAGATGCGTGCTGAAGGGAGAGATGCATGCTGAAGGGAGAGATGCGTGCTGAAGGGAGAGATGCGTACTGAAGGGAGAGATGCATGCTGAAGGGAGAGATGCGTACTGAAGGGACTGCTTGGGAAGAACACTGCAGGTTCCTGCAGGTGTTGTGTCAAACCAAGGGACCTCCTTTACAGCAGATGGGGTGTGATAATGGGCATAAGACTGTGGGATCCTCTAGTCCCATCGCTGACTATACCCCCAGAAGCTGATGCCCAGGTAGAACGCAGGATCACCCTGGTGAGGGTGGAGCTGAAGAGCCATCTTGTAGTCAGTACTTCTTGAGGATGGGGTGTTACCCTCCAGGACTTAGTGGACACTCTAAATCAAAGGCCTCTAAACGGTGCTGTGTCCCTGGCAGGTAGAATACGAGTCAGGGGAACAAGGGGGTAGAGGCAGATGTGATCCCAGTTACAGTCACTCCTAGGAACCCACCTGGGGAGCCTGGCATCTCAGAGCCAGAAACCCTGCATTTTGTTGCTTTACAGTTCCAGGTTGCCAAATGCTTTCATCAGGTGACAGAGCAGGATTTACGTGGACCTCTAAACCATGACTTTTACCTCAGCGTTTTGGGTTCTTCATGCTAAGTGACCAAGAAACAAAAAGTATCACCATCTGGAATGGGTTCTTCCATGACCTGAGGAAGGTGTGGTGACCAGAGGTTCCGAGCACTCGAGGTTAGAGTCTGGGTCCCATCACCAGGTGAACCACACGACCAGCAGGGGTAAGAGTGGAGTGTGAGGGGAATCTAGAACGATGTACATCAGTTGGTGCCCAAGACTCAGTTGTAGCAGTGGGTACTGTAATTTGTCCCACTAATCTTTCTCTTTAAAATTTCCCCAAAGAAGAGAAGCCTACCAGGATCATAGAGGAACAGTTCTCAGAAAGAGTATGAAGAAGTGGATCTTAGCGGCACAAGGGGTTCACTATGGTGGATCCTGTGATGAGCCACCTGATTTCCCTTCAGGAAAGATGGATGCGTTCTCCTAGGATAACTTCTGGCAGATAGTCCTCAGGAGTAGACTTCCGCAAGTCTCCTTTAAGGATGACCTCAGCTGAAGAGGGCCTTCTCATCCAAAGTCATGCTCCAAGACTGATCAACATGTAGGCATAAAGGATCATAATGCCATTCGGAACATCCCGGGAAAGTCATCCCAGCTTCAGAACTCCCCGTAGTGTTGACTACAGGCTCTGTTGAAATTGCATCACAGCCCAACTTGTCTATTTCTGCTTCCAACTTTTCTCCCCTGTGGTATTGATCCCAACAGAATCCCTAATAAGCTTCTTACTAACTCATCTCAGAGTCTGCTTCTCAGAAGACCTAACTTCTAACAACTAACAAATATTCATTACCCTTACTAATGCAGTTGAATGAATGAATTTGTCAAATAAACCTAATCAATGGATTTAATTAGCTTGTACCATCCAGATTATTAGATGGGTGTTGGTAATTACTATCCATAAACAATTTCCTACTTCATTTGTTCTTTTTGTAAGCATTTATTGAGTCCCAAATACGACTGAGGCATTTAGATTCCAGTGAAAAATAAGATGATTAAGGTCCCTTCTCAATGGGACATCCTGTGAGGACTTTCATTTAAATTAAGTAGTCAGGTAAAAACTTCTGGGGATGAAATATTCAGATAAAATCTTAAAAATGAAGAGGAGTGAGCTAAGGAGCCAGGCACCAATTATTCTGGCAGATGGAGAGCAGTGAGGGTAATCCTAAGTGCTGTAGGGTAAAGGAAGGAGGAAGGGAAGAGGTCACTTTAGGACCAAGCTTTAACTTAGGCCTGAAGCTCTTGGGTTGAGCCACTTCAAGCTCATGGTGAAAACCGATATAGAGTTCCACAGAACGTAATTTTCTCTGAGTATATGTCTGCCCCAAGACCCTCTTCCCTAGTAATTTTCGAAACACAGAATTACCTTATCCTTGCCAACCTCCCCCACCGTCTCCTCCTCCATAGCAGATGGCAGTGTCAAGGAGGTAGTGTCAGCAGTTCCTAAGGAAGTTTTTGGTGTGAGCATGAAAGATGTGTGGTGTAATGTGATGGTTACTATGGCAATTTTTATTGGGTAATTAGGTTTGAAGAAGCATTTTGATTCATCATTAGTGACTGAGCTAAAAATGGCAACTTACCAAGAGCTTGTTTTCTCTTAAAATGCATCTGTTGTTGAGGGTGGATAAAGTACAGTGTGCACCAGAAATTGCAACATTTTCTCAAGTCATCTAAGTCTTGATCCCGACTCCTTCAAAGAAGTCCACTATTATCTTTTTTTTTTAAGCAAAAAGCGTGTTTATTGTTGCAAAGGAATCTCACATTAGCCCAAGAAAGATGAAAAAATGGTTTATTAAGTACAAATTTAGTAGCCACATTCATAAAGAAGGTGACTTCACATGAAATAACTTTATAAGGTTTCCCAACTGTATTATTTTACACGTTGAGATGAATCTGGTCTCCCAATACTCCTTTTTTCTGATGAGTATACAGAGTAGAGTGGCTTAAAATTGATGATCTAGCTAAGGAGAGACATCAGTTAACCCTACGGCAGGGAATTAGCAAATCTATTAACAAGCATTTAGTTTACTCTTGCTTTTTCAAGTTTACTCATTTCATGTTTCAATCAAATGAAATGTTCCTCCAAAATTTATATACATGGTGATCAAGTCAGTGCAATGTGTTTTGGTTTATAATGCTGAGTTATACACCTTGTGATGCATTAGGCAGTAAAAATATAATGGAAGCTAGGAACATAAAATGTCTTTAGCCCACGGTGACTCATACCTAACAGCATCCTATTCACAATAAAAAAAATAAATATGCTCACTTTAGATTCAAGTCCTAATTCTGCCACTGAACACAGCTAAGACTAGTTTACTATTTTTTAAAAAGTGGAATAGCTAATAACTACACTCCAGGATTAACACAGGATAAAATGAGGTCACATATGGAAAAGCTGGGCAATTCTAGCCTAGTAGTTCAATGATCTGTTTCTGGGATTTGAATCCCAGTTCTGCCTTGTTCTAGTTGTGAGAAGACAGGGAATCTACTCACCCTCTATAAACTCAGACTTCTCATATGTTAAATGGTAACGGGACTTACTTCATACGTTGTTGTGACTGAGATAATTACCTGGAACCCTTGGCATATAATAGCACGTAATACTATTAGCTGTTACCATCAATGGTAATTTCTTTCTTTTTCTCATCTAGACCATTTGTTCTTTTAATGTGGGATTATGTGTCATAATTAATTCTTCTAGACTCCATAACTGTTGTGACAGTGTCATTTATGTACAAAACGGGACGTATTTCAGAGAGGAAGGAGACAGGCATAAATGTGGAGTATTCTTTTAATGTGGGATTATGTGTCATAATTAATTCTTCTAGACTCCATAACTGTTGTGACAGTGTCATTTATGTACAAAACGGGACGTATTTCAGAGAGGAAGGAGACAGGCATAAATGTGGAGTATTCTTTTAATGTGGGATTATGTGTCATAATTAATTCTTCTAGACTCCATAACTGTTGTGACAGTGTCATTTATGTACAAAACGGGACGTATTTCAGAGAGGAAGGAGACAGGCATAAATGTGGAGTATTCTTTTAATGTGGGATTATGTGTCATAATTAATTCTTCTAGACTCCATAACTGTTGTGACAGTGTCATTTATGTACAAAACGGGACGTATTTCAGAGAGGAAGGAGACAGGCATAAATGTGGAGTATTCTTTTAATGTGGGATTATGTGTCATAATTAATTCTTCTAGACTCCATAACTGTTGTGACAGTGTCATTTATGTACAAAACGGGACGTATTTCAGAGAGGAAGGAGACAGGCATAAATGTGGAGTATTCTGAGCACACCAAGGTCTTATCCAGGGCACATGCTACTGGGTTAGATACAGGCCAGTAAGATAAGTCTTCAAACCATAATTTTGGAAAATTGGTTGTAAAGAGCAGTTTCTTCAATTCAGTGAGAGCAGGCACAACTCTAGGCTCTGGGGATATGTCAGTCATCAAAATAGATGAAATCTCTCACTTGCCTTATAGAGAGACAGAAAATAAACAAAGAAAAAGTAACATTTATTTACCTTGGTGAAAAGTGCTATGGAGGAAAATAAAGCTGATTAAAAAGAGAAAGAAGTGATAGAAGATTTCCGTTTTAGGTGGAGTAGCCACGGAAGGTATCTCCGATAAGGTTATATTTAAGCAGAGAAACCACATGGTGAAAACACTGTGTAGGGGTCCAAAGGAGTAATGAGGAGCACGTATTCCATTATCAACAAACATTTGTAACAAGTGCCTTCATAAATCTGGATGGCACAAACAAAGGGTCGTAGGGAAGATATAAACAAATTAACTTTTTTGGAGACTTCAGAAACTCAGTTCAGAAAGACTTATAGTCTTCCCTTTAATTTTGGCTATTTTATCTATAAATAATGAATAGCTTTATCTAGCTGTTGCTCCTCTAAAAATAATAGATAAATGTATTATGTTTCTCCTAGGTATCTAGTGCTTTATTAAAAAATATTTTATTTCTTATAATGACAATTCAATATGGCAGTTATTACACCCACTTTTAGGTGTGAAACAGGAGGCTCAGAGAGGTAAAACAACTTGTCTATGCACGTGGCTAGGTAGAAAGGGCTAGACCTAAACTCAGATACAAGTCCGCTGATTCCAAATGTCCTGCCTCGTCTCTGAAAACTCTGCTTTTAACCTTAACACCTAGAGACGAAGCCTGTATCTACCTAAAAATGAGAGCAAACATCAAGACATAGTTATTGATGGAAATCTGTTTCTTCATTCATCATTTAATTAATACTTCCTGACTACCTATTACATGTCAGGCATTGCTGCAGACCCTGGAGATCTGTCAGTGAAAAATGGACACGATTTTCAAACTATGTGTCTGTTCTTGCCAGCAGAAATAAATAACTTAAATAAATAAATAATCTGGAGTGATAGAAGGTAAAAAGTAATTTTAAAAAATAGAGCAAATTAAAGGGCAGAGTAACATGGGATTGAGGTGGGAATGCAGTGTTGGGGGAGATCACAATTTTAAATAAGAGGCTGGGAGCAGGGCGTAGTAGCTCACAGCTATAATTCCGACACTTTGGGAGGCGGGTGGATCCCCTGAGGTCAGAAGTTTGAGACCAGCCTGGTCAGCATGGTGAAACTCTGTCTCTACCAAAAATATAAAAATTAGCTGGCTTTGGCAGGTGCCTATAATCCCAGCCACTCTGGAGGCTGAGGCAGGAGAATTGCTTGGACCAGGGAGGCAGAGGTTGCAGTGAGCTGAGATTGTGCCACTGCACTCCAGCTTAAGCAACAAGAACAAAACTCTGTCTTAATAAATAAATAAATAAATAAATAAATAAATAAATAAGAGGTTGGGCGTGGTGGCTCACACCTGCAATCCCTTCACTTTGGGAGACCAAGAAGGAGGATTACTTGAGGCCAGAATTTGAGACCAGTCTGGGCAATATAGTAAGTAAAAAGAATTAGCTAGGCATGGTAGCACATGACTGCAGTCCCAGCTACTCAGGAGGCTGAAATGGAAGGATTGCTTAAGCCCAGGAGATTGAGTCTTGAGTGAGCTATGATTGAACCACTACACGCTAGCCTGGGCCATCAATCAAGACCCCATCTCTTTCTTCAAAAAGATAAAAATAAGTAAGAATGTCACAGGAGGAGTTCTCATTGATTGGGTCACTTCCATGCCAAAGTTTGAGTGAGTCTTGCAGAACTCTGGAGAAAGGACATTCCAGCAGAAAGAAGAGCCAGTGGTAAGGCCAAGATGGTACATTTAAGGGATTGCTGGGAGAAAGGTGAGGCTGGAGCAGAGTGAGAAAGAGAGAGAGAGTAGAGAGAGGGACAAGGAAGGTGCAGGGCCAAAGGCAGGTCTTTGGACTATTGCAGGGACACTGGCTCAATCCAGCATGAGATGAGGAGTCCTGCTAGGTTTGGAGCACAGGACGGGCCTGACTTTTGTTCAGGAGTTATTCCCCAAAGGCCATTAGCTCATCTACTAAAATTGACAGAGCATCAAATAGCATACAAGCTGCCTCCTGAACTCCTCCGGAAGTTTCTTTAGCCTTAAGAGTGACTCTCCCATTCCCACCTAGTAAGTTGGAGAAAGAACTCTTGCTTTGATTAGAAGATGACTTTGGTGGCCTTGAGCACTGCTCAACCTTGGAATGTCCATTGGAATGTCCTTTTTTCTTTTGAGACAGTGTCTTGCTCTGTCACCAACGCTGGAGTGCAGTGGGCATGATCTCGGTTCAATGCAACCTCTTCCTCCTTGGTTCAAGTGATTCTCATGCTTCAGCCTCCCAAGTAGCTGGGAATACAGGTGTGTGCCACCATACCTGGTTGATTTTTATGTTTTTAGTAGATATGAGCTTTCGCCATGTTGGCCATGCTGGTCTTGAACTTCTGATCTCAGATGATCCACCCACCTCGGCATCCCAAAGTCTCCATCCTTCCACAATGTTTTTCACTCAGTTCCTCGGAAGACTCGTGCCGTCTTCTACCCCTCAGCTGTCTGTGTCTGTTCTTCTTTTGCCCAAGATGTTCTTCCTTTAGTCTCAGCTCAAGGAACTTTTCTCAGGGACCCTTCCTCTGCCCTCTCTTAAGTCACAACTCAATTCCATTACGTTTTCAAAGCACTCACAATTTTCATTTTTTAAAAAACCCTCACTGAGAAAGAGAAAGAGGAAATTTGTTCCCTGTCTGTTTTCTGTTTTTCTCAGCAGATAGTAAGAGCAATGAAGATAGGGAGGGAGTCAGGTTTGCTTGCTCACCTGAGTAGTCTCAGCGTGCCATGTTTGATAGGTATTTATCTAAGAGCGAATGTATGAATGAGAATACCCGAGGCTGGTGCTAAAGGCTGGTATGTATGGCAGTAGGATGTGAATATCCAAGGTGAGATAAACCTGGGTTGGATTAAAATTCAACTTAGTCTTCTACCAGACTTCTGGCCTGTTTCTATCTGGCTCAAATCCTAGGTAAGGATAAAAATTAAAGATAAAATGCTTCCAGTATAAGCAGCTTAACAGGAATTGTATCAAGAGAAGACCCAAAGAATCTGCCAAATTGTGACTCCAATGATCCTACGCAAAATCATTGTGCCAAAGTGATATTCTTCTTTTAATAGCTGCTGTTCTGGTAAAAAAGAAAAAAACAACTTGTGGTTTTCACAGCCTTTAAATAGATGGTATCACTAAAGAAGCAAACATGAATTTTATTAAACATAATTGGTCTCATTTTATTACTTATATGGCAACTCTATTTGTAGAAAATTTTGTGGTTGACATGATATGGATGGCTACCCTATTTGTGCAATGCTGAAGGCCAAGATTGCCTAATACACCCCAGATCATCATTTTCAGTGATACCAACAATTGATTACCATCAATTTCCATCAATTGATTACCATCATCTTCCTCTCCTCTTCCCTCTTCATCACCTTCACAAGAGTTCCTGGCATTTCTGTAGTGTTTTGAGCCAAAATGAAAGTGACATTATTTCTGACTGAGAATATTGAGGGAGACTTCACCATGGAGGTGGCAGATAAACTGGGTAAGATTAAAACAAAAAAAGTAGACCTTCACTGATAGACATGGAGGTCTAACCTTCTAACCATGCCCTTCATTATAGGTTAATCTTTGGGAAATTAACACTCCTCCATTTCCTCTCAAATGGGAGAACACGGCTTGGCAGAATGAGTGGGAGCACATGCTTAGGGGATACAGTCCCCGGTTTCGATTCTGACATCATCACTCATTAGCTGTATGACCTGGCAAATTACTGAACTTCCATAAGCCTCAATTTCTTTGTCTGTAAAATAGGATCATTATAGCATGTATCTTATAAAGGAGGGAGCATAAACAAAGATGATGCAAGTACAGTCTTGGAGTGGTACCTAGCCTGTGTTACCTGTCATTATGTAACTTGCAGGGAAAGCCTCATGACAGCCATGATCTTGATTCTCTAATTTACTGCCCTGTCATTATGTAACTTGCAGGGAAAGCCTCATGACAGCCATGATCTTGATTCTCTAATTTACTGCTACATCTCTATTCTTGAGAACAATGCCTAACACACAACAGATGCTTCATGGAATATTTATTGAATGAATGAACAGAACCCCTGGGAAGAGTAGTATGGTCAACCTCTGAAAAAGTTAGCAGCAGACTGTGGCAAAGTATGAGCAAGAGGAATGATTAAATGAAATGCATACCTTTGGTATTTTAAACTGGTATTTCCAAACCATGCAACCAAAAACTGAAAAAAAAAAATGTTGAATACAAGCATCATTCCTTCAAGGTAGTGTATTTTAACAAGCGGAGGGAAAGAACTACCTCTCTTTCTTTGAGGGTTCTCTTTGAGCTTTGAAAAATAATTGCTAAAGAAGACAGTATTGGAACTACATTGAGTCATTATGTTTGATTAAATATTGAAGAAGAATAAGTATTTCAAAGCCCACTTCTTTCCCTTAAACCAACACTTACTCCAAATGACTAACTCCCTCAATCACTCATAACAAAAAAAAAATGTATATACATGGTATTTGTAATATAATTTATACTTGAAAGTTTTCTTACATTTGATGTACCAGTTGACATAATAATGTGGTTATAGAGGACAAATTACTAGCCTTGCTGCTTGTCAAATGAGGAAACAAGGGGCTGAAAAGTTTCTTAACCTCCAGGCACTCAGCAGGCTGCTAGTGTGGTCTGTTCATCTCCTAGTCAGATTTTTTTTTCTCCTACATGGCATACTTCTCTGCCATCATTTCTAAAACTCTGAGGGGAAAGAGAAACTAACTGTTAACAGGCTGTGATCAATACACCAAAGATGTGGTGATTGCTGGTGGATTCCAGCTTTGACCCCTGGCAGGCAGTGGGGTCAGACCCAGGGACGGTGGATACCAGTGAGCACAGCCCCTGACTGGTGGCTGCCCCTGCAGGGTGTGGGGGTGGAGAGTAGATGGGGGGCTGTTTCTAGTGCATCTAGCACCCAGTGCTCTCTGGCTTTCCAGCTTTTCCCATTCTATACTGTAAAGAGTTGTGACTTAAGAGAGGGCAGAGGAAGGGTCCCTGAGAAAGGTTCCTTGAGCTGAGAATAAAGGAAGAACATCTTGGGCAAAAGAAGAACAGACACAGACAGCTGAGGGGTAGAAGACGGCACGAGTCTTCCGAGGAACTGAGTGAAAAACATTGTGGAAGGATGGAGATTAGCACTGTCTGAGGGAGACAGGTCAGATCTAAGAGGTAGATCCCAGGGAAGAGTTTGGCCTCTGTCTTAAGATCAGTGAGGAGCTACTGACATTTACTGAAGATTCTAAGCCATCATCATAAAAAAATTGCACCCTTGTAACACTGTGGAAAATAGATTAGAAAGAGGCAAAGTGGATGCAGTGAAGCTACTGTGATCCAGGTGAGGACCAGTGTCTTCTGCTCTACAGTGGAAGGAGAAGACACTAATTGGATGTACTTGAGGACAATCAGCAGGCAGACAATGGACTGGCTATGGGATGGTGAGAGGGAGAAGTTATCGGGAGGCCTTCTGAGCTTTTGTCTTGGGCAATTGCTACAATAAAATAGAGAATACTAGACTCATTGAGATCAAGAACCAGGAGGAGGACAAAGTGAGGAACGCAGTTTGATGTGAACATCCAACATTTGTTTCTGAGATTTGGAGGATTTATTGGACTTCTCTACTTTTTAGAGTCCAGTTATTCTACATCTTACCAATTATTTATAAATTCAAGAGTCAGAATCATAAGCCTCAACTTAGAAAATGTCTTTAAAATAGTTTAGTTCAGCTACTTCTTCTTTGTCCCAAATCCATGATGATGGGCATCTGGCTTCCGCTAAGCACTCTCACGGACTACTTTCTAATCTCACAAGGCCTGGTGCACTTTCAAAGGGTTATAAATAGGAAGGCATCAGTTTCTCCCTTGGAAAACAGTCCCAGTAGTCTTCTCCAGCCATAATTGTTGCCTGGTAATTATTCTGTGCTATAAATTATACATCAGATGACATCTAGGTCTTTCTGTTCCTCAAATCTCAAGTATGGAGCAAAGCAAAACAAAACCCCCATGAAATGTAAATGGCTCTATTAGTCTTAGATGATCAAACAGCCAAGTATAAGATAGAAGAATTGCAATTGCAATGTTATCTCAAATAATGGTCAATGTTAATTTATAGATGTTGGTAATGGAAGACTAAAATAAAAGTAGAGTGTTTTCTATCACTTAAAAATTCTAGGAGTGAGCAGACTAGGGCTGGCATGGTGACCTAGTAGTTTCGTCAGTGTTCTTGGATTCGTATTTCTTGATGGCTCCCCCCATCCTTCTGTATGGCTTTCATCTCTCCTAACGGTCCAAGATGGCTGGTGGAGCTGTCATGACATCTGTCTACCAGGTAGAAAGATGGCTAAAGGAAGTAGGGTGGATGAAAAAAAGGTGGGTCTCCCAGATGGACCAGATATCTTTTAAATGCTTCTCTAAATCCTCTAGTAATGCAACTGGGCACATTACCTCCCAAGATGAAGTTTTGTTTCTCCACGTAATATGGTTTGGCTGTGTACCCACTGAAATCTCATCTTGAATTGTAGTTTCCATAATCCTCACACATTGTGGGAGGGAACTTGTGGGAGGTAATTTAATCATGGGAGCAGTTACCCCAGTGATGTTCTGATGATAGTAAGTTCTCATGAGATCTGATGGTTTTATAAGGGGCTTTTCCCCTTTTGCTCAGCACTTCTCTTTGCTGCTGCCATGTGAAGAAGGCTGTGTTTGCTTCCCCTTCTGCTATGGTTGTAAGCTTCCTGAGGCCTCCCCAGCAATGCTAAACTGTGAGTCAATTAAGCCTCCTTCCTTTATAAATTACCCACTCTCGGGTATGTCCTTATAGCAGTATGAGAACAGACCAATACAACACTATGTCCTCAAATGGCTTATAATTTAAAAACATATGTAAAAACAATTTAAGGTAATTCAGAATTATGTGGGCAAGTAAGTTTGGATTACTTTCAGGGATATAAGTAGGAGAGAAAGGAATTTATTTTCGTTAGCATGGATCTGGGTAAAAATAAATGCTTGGTCTGCGTATTTTGATATATTATGTAACGATTCTTTTCCTTTTCCTTTTGGTGTGCACACCAATCTGGTCTTAAAGATGGTGAACTGCGAAGTCATCAGAACTTTAAATTATTTGATGTCTGTATTTTCCCCCTAAATGCTAGTTTTACTTCCATCAAATGCAGCATGTGCAGGCCAGGTAAAGGAATTAACCATGTCTCATGTTGTTGTAGCAGCAAAGAATGAAACCCTTTAAGGTATGAAACCCACTGCAGCTCTCAGCAGGGTCGTTGCAAGAGGCAGCCCACCTAACAAGAGATAAACTTTTCTTTGTTGCCTTCTTGCTCTAGTAATATGCGTGGTTCCAGGGTAGGAAACATGTCTTATTTAACTTTGCTTCCCTCAAGTTAAGCACACGATAGAGGGCAGAATGATGAAAGCAATCTGAATTACCAAATGTGAATATATATTTATTTACATGACCACTCAGCATGTACAGGGTGGTGACGGTGAGAGTCGGTGGGAACCCATGTATGTTTGGAGCCAAATTAACTTCAGTTCAAATCCTCACTTGGCCATACACAATCGGAATGACTTTAGCCAGATTAAACTCTGATCCTCAACTTCTTCATTTTCAAAATGCACAATAATATTGTGCAAGAATACCATTAGGAGTGGATAGGACGTATGCAAACCGTGTAACACAGATTCAGATGTGGCAGGTATGTCAGAAGTGCTAGATAACACAGCCATGGCCCTGTGCCTAAGCTACTCTGAAACGAGACCCTTCTGCCCAGATGCCCATGAGTACTCGTATCAACACCAGTAAGTTACTGCCACATACGAGCGTGTTCTTTTACCTTACTGTCCTCTTAGGAACATCTAAGTTATGTCCTCAAGATCTAAAGACGCAGGAGGGGTTTTATAAAGTGGTGGTTCTAAACATTTTTTGGTGGAAGCTTGGCGGTGCCTTGGCATGTCACAGAGTAGAAGACGGCAGGGCTGCAGGAGAGGCAAAGTGTATGTCCCCTCCTTGCCCAACACGCATTGCCACTTTCATGAGTTTAATATTTTAGTGCTTAGCCTAGGTTGAAAAAGGAGTTGCCGCCATTCTAAAAATCTTCTTTGGTTCATCCTATTTGTTGGAAGGAACTGGATTTTTTTTTTACTATAAATTTCCTAGCAGTCTGACAATGAATTAGTCTTGCTGTCATTTAGTGGTTGTTTGATATTGAGATAAGTTCCCAGTTTTAAATCTGCCCATGTGCATGAGATAGGCCCAAGGAGGTAAGTTTTATTAACTAGAATTTAAAAGGGCATTTTTAGCCTTTTTTATATCTAAATTCCCTCGAACCCATGGCTATTGGGTCTCTTTTGTAGGATGTTGAATAAAAATTTGTATAGACTTTCCACAAAATTAAAAAATACTTTACACAAGAGAAGATTTCAACATGGGGCGCTCTAAGAAGACATACCTGCATTTAGGGCAACATGGCTTTGCTTTCTTGTAAGAGTGTTCTAGATGCAGGGCAAAGAGATGATTCCTAATGACTGGTACTTTTGTTCATGAGGGAACATCCTCCCCTCCTGTGGTTTAGTTCTTGTTTCTAGTGTGCAGTGCTTGTTATTGCCAGAAACAGTATGGGGGACCATTTGCTTGTTTCACCCACTGTTCAGGTAATTCAGACGTGGAGTCACCTTGTGGACCACTGCCTCGTTTTTGGCAGTTTTACGCCAAAGACAGAACAGGACAGCTTGCCATTACGTGACATCATCAGACACAACTGTGTACATAAATAATTAATAATAATAATAACACTAATACTACCCAGTGTTTGTTTACTGCTGTATATTGGTTCAAAATGTCTTCTTATTCATTAGCTCATTTAGTTATAGAAGAGTTACTTTATTCTCTCCATATTATGCATGCAGTGACTAACCCACAGCAGGATTAAGTGAGTTCCTTCAGACTACCTTGTCTATTTCCTGGGTTCCATAGATAAAGAAGAGGAATGCACCCAAGCCGGGCTCTGGGTTGTAAATATTCAGGCTGTGTAAATGTCCAATTCAATCGTGCCTGAGTAATACTGACACAGAATGGCTGTGGATGACAGTAACATGCACATTGTGGAAATCATGATGCCATGAAGTCACTAATTAGTCAAAATAAACAATTGTCTGTCAATTAATGGTCACAATCACGTGTCCCTTCACAACAAATTGAATGACTAAAATGCACACAATTTTGCAAATGATGGTGCCAATGTAATTAAACCACTAGGAGAAATTAAATATTAAATACCATCTAGTGAGAGATTCTTTCAGTATTTGCTAAATCATTACTCATAATTCTCTTCTTAAGAATCTCAGAGGTCAAAGACCTCAGCAAGTTATGTGCTCTGTAATAACTGTCATTATCTGATCTTGGGAGGCAAATAAATGAGGAAAGCATAGCAATGCCCACATTCACATTCATTATAACTCATGGAATAAAATTTTTTAGAGGTGTAAGAAAATTCAGAAATTATTTCATAGTCATAGAATTTTAGAGCCGTCAGAAACTCATTTTGAAGCCAAGACAGGCTTAGTGGTTTGAACAAAGTCACACTGTTTTGTATGAAAATCTGAGGTGGGTCTTTTGATGACTCTTTATGCAGGTGATGTTTTCAGTAAAATGTGCTATCCCCTTGGCTCTAGAGAGTGATAATTATAGTGACAAACATTGCTACTACTTGGAAGGCACGTTTAAGTTTTCTTTTTCTTTATTACTTTTAATTTATTGCCTCTGAAATGAGCATAGTTTATTGAGATAAAGTGGCCTTAAAGAAGCATCAAATCTATAGGGCAGCTTGGGAATCCGAGAGTTGGGGATGAAATCTCTCATTCATCATAGGACCAAAGGAAACACTGTAACAACTCCATGTTCAGCATCCTCAACTCTCAAAAAGGGAAGCAACAATACTGATGGGAATATGAACCAAGCTTCTGCTTCCCTCATGATGCGCCACTGTCTGTTCCAGTGACTCACAAAAGGACAAACCCTGTTCTCAAAGAGCACATTGTTTGATAGTAGAAACCAATAAATAAAACATAATTCCAATCTTACCTGCTCACATGAATCCCGCCTGTAGATATTAAGAATAATTTCCTCATCTCAGGTCTAGTCAGGATCTTCCTTTTAAATAGAAATGAGTGCAAGCTGAATGCCTAGAGCACACAATTTCAGGAATTGCTTTTTCTCACCGTTGCACAAGTGCCGGGTCAGCTGCCGAGAGCAAGTGCCTCTTGTAGGCTTGGTACCCTGGATGCCTCCCTTGTCTCAACTAATCATGGCCCCGTATCAAACCCGGCTTCAAAGTCCTTAACTCAGTTTAAAATCATTTACTTATTCCAGTCATTATTTGATGGATGACTGTCTACAGCTGTAGACTGTAAACTCTTTAATAGCAGGGTCCTGGATTCTTTTCCTCAGCACAGCACCCCCATTGCCTGCATGTGGCACATTGTAGCAGTCCGTAAACACTTGCCGTGTGAGGCTACATGAAAGAATCGATTAATAGATGATGGAAGAATGTTGCTACGGTCTGAATGTCTGTGTCCCTCCAAAATTCATGTTGAAATACTAACCCTTAGGTGATGGGATTAAAAGGTGGGAGGTGAATGTGTCCTGAGGTGGAGCCCTCAAGAATGGGATTAGTGTTTCAAAAAAAAAAAGGCCTCAGAGACCTACCTCATCTCTTTTATCCTGCAAGGACACAGTTGGAAGATGGCCGTGTGAACCAGGAAACAGGCCCTCGCCAGACACCAAATCTTCTGGTACTTAGATTTTGAACTTCCTAGCCTCCAGAACTAGGAGAAATAGATGTTTCTTTTATTTGGTTATAAGACACCCAGCTATGGTATGTTGCTATGGAAGCCTGAATGTTCAATAATATAAGGAATTAGTGAACAGAGATGTAAATCCACCTGGTGGGGTAGCAGGGACCCATTGCAGAGAAGGTGGGGTCTACCAAACTCCAAAGCCTTTCCCACAAATTACGATCTGCAGACGGAAAGCATCCATCACCTGGCAACTTGTTAGAAATGCAGAATCTAGGGTCCTCCTCCTAGATCCAAAGTTTGTCAAGACATCCAGGTGATTCCTATTCACATGAAAGTTGGAGAAGCGCTGGTCTGAAGGATGCAGGAGTTAAGCCAGGTGAACCCAGAAACTGTCAGCTTAGGGCTGAGAACTCATTGCAAAAGGGTGATTGTTTTAAAACTTACATCATAAAAACAAATAAAATGCATTACACGATTCCTCTTTACCAGGTTCTGATTTAAATACTCCATGTGTATTATTTCATCTCTTCAACGACCTTCTGAGCTATTATTATTATTCCCATTTTACAGCTGAAGAAATTGAGGTGCAGAAAGATTGAGGCTCTTGTCAGTGCCACAAAATGAATAATTGGCAGGTCAATCCCAGGCACTCTGAATCCACATCCTGTGCTGTGAACTATACTTTTCTTTCCTTGTGAAATGTGTAGGTTTGGCATATAGCAATCTCCAATACATGTCCTCTCTCATTGAAAGAGTCATGCTTGAAGGGCTGCTCATCTTTTTGTTAAATTCTGCATAATTCTCTGCCCCTCCTTTCCTTAAACCTCTAACATGAGCTCAGATTATCAAAGTCAAACAAACACAAGTCTCCAATTAAACACATCCCACTTATTCTTAAGCAGGCACTTGCCCTGGAGAAGGGGTACTGAGGGACTTCTGGGAAGTGGTGACGCTTGAATATTGGCAGGTAAGGTAGGTAAAGAATTGTCCTAGAAAACACATGAGCAGAAATCAGCATAAGATATGCAGAAAACTGGTGATGAGGTTCAATACTAGAACCTACCCAGTGGAGTGATATAGGAGAAGCTCTTACTGGGGAGTGTGTGGTTGTTTGGAGGAGCATGAGGTGGTTTGCTGAATCTTGGAGGGCTTCACTAGAACAGAAAGAGCAGGATGGAGAGCTGTGGACAGAACCCAGCAGAAGACTAAAAACATGAGAAGTTCATGTAGATATCGGATGGGAGGGAGTCAATTGTTGACTTGTTGAGGTTGGGCTGCCTGAATGGAGGTGTCCAGTAGCTCTCTAGATTGCCGAGTCTTAAGCTTAACAGATAAAAGTGGGGCAGAGATACAGCGTTAGGAGTTAGCAGCACACAGAAACATACTTGTTGACTGAGGAAGGGATGTGATTATCCAGGGACTGTTGTGGAGTGAGATAATGGGAAGTCGTATAGGATGGAAACTTAATGAGCCCCAACATTGAAGAGGTGAATTGAAAAACAAGCCCTTCAGGCACCTGAGAAAGAAGAGTGTGTAACCAGCACTACAATGTGCTGTAGGGACTCACTCAACAGTGACCCAGATGCCACCCCAGCCTTTGTGAAGCTCACAGCCCAGCTGGTGAGAGAGATGTGGAAGCCAATAGCACTGCAACACGAGGAAGGATGAAGGGGCGGGTAAAGGGCCATGCCCTCAGAAGGGCAATATCTAACTGGGTCAGGAGTGTTTAGAAATCCTTCTTTTAGACATGAAGACATTTTGGCCCAAAGAAGCTAAAGCCATTTGGCCAACATTACTTGGAAAATCCCATAGCAAAAACAGGAGGAGAATTTGTTTTCTATGTTTTTAAGGAAATGAACTTACATGGTTTCAAAAATATCTCTCACTGTCCATTGGTACAGTTTCTCTCTGGCTGAGATGGCTTGGGCAGGGCCCTAAGAGCTGCATATCAGGTCATAATTCACTCAGCAAGAGCCAAAGGCAATATCTCTGTCTCATAAATAGAAAAGGAGAGACTTTGTAGTCACCATCACACTGACCACCTGGGGCCATGAACTCATTCTCAGATGAACTGCCTGCCACCAATAGGCTGGGAAGGCTCGCCCAATGAGTGAGGGTGTTGGAGATTTGACTTTAGATGAAAACAAGCTGGCTCTTAATGATTTTGTTTCTTGAACTAATTGGCAGCAAAAACAAAAAACAAAAAACAAAAAACAAAAAAAACAAAAACAGAAAATGCTCATGATCTTTTTTGGGACTTTAGAAAGGCAGTTTTAGTTAACTGCATTGAGTTCCATTCCCTAAAATCAGACTTTAGTTTACCTTTTAGAAGTCTGCAGATAAACTGGTCCAGTTTGGGTACACTATGGTCTTTACATGAGAGGTTTTAATCTATAGGAAACAGTGGAATAAGCAACTATCCAATTTTTACACTCAGCAAAGTCAACCTGCTTTGTCCAATGTCTTCCCCTAAGGGCTGAGGCGCACCAGCCCCTCTGGTATGCAGCAGCAGGAGTTAAGTGGAAGGGTGGGAGACCTCCTTCCTGCCCACAGGTGCACCTGTGTGGAGCCAGATGGTGAGCACCCACCAGAAGGGGGCATCACTGAGACATCAAGCCCAGGAAGTGATTTCTCCTGTGCTGTAAAACATGGTTCACAACCCCTGGGTCACTAACCTCTATTGCATATTGTGGGTTGCACAGCAGGAAGTGAGAGGCAAGGTGAGTGAGTGAAGCTGCTTCTGTATTTACAGCCACTCCCCATTGCTTACATTACTGCCTGAACTCTGCCTCCTCTCAGATCAGTGGCCAGTGGCTGCATTAGATTTTCCTAGGAGTTCAAACCCTAATGTGAACTGCACGTGTGAGGGATCTAGGCTGCGCCCTCCTTTTGAGAATCTAATGCTTGATGATCTGTCACTGTATCCCATCTAGTTGCAGGAAAACATTATGGTGTGAGTTGTGCAATAATTTCATTATGTATTGCAATGCAATAATAACAGAAATAAAGTGCAAAATAATGTAAAGCTCTTGAATCATCCCGAAATCATCCCCCAACTCATGTCTGTGGAAAAATCATCTTCCACAAAACTGTTCCCTGTGCCAAAAAGGTTGGGGACTGCAGATATAAAAGCAAAGAACTCCAGAGCTGGGTATAGAGATTCAGAGCCAGGGAGCTGAGGAGCAAAGAAGGAAGAGAACAAGACAGTGATATATTTGCTAGCAATTGGACTCTATTTTGAGTACATGGGTCTGATCCATTTAAAGTATTTGGTAATGGACAAACACCCATGAATAATTCAGGCCCATAACTTTTGTTTTAACTTAAATGATCTGGATAATTACTTGAATTTTTCTTCACATTATCTAATATGTATATGCATATGCATATGTACAGCGAAAACTCAGCTGCAGCTTTCTGCTCAAAGTGGCTCATGGGATAATTTCTGGTGTAGTTTTGCTGTATTGAACAGAGAGACTGATTTCTCTTCTCTTGGCAGTTTCTCATTCCCTGTTGATAATTTTGTGACAAAGTGTGTGTGTGGGTGAGGGTGGAGTAGGGGTGACTGGGGGAAGGAAGGAGATGGTCATCTACTATTCATTCATTCCATGCATTTAAGATGTGGTATTCAGAGCCATCCAAGTGGCAGATGCTATGCCAGATGCTAGAGACACAAAGATGGATAAGATACAATTCTTGACCTGAAAGGGCTCATAGTCTGGTGGGTATGTGAGAGCATTATGACATTGCTCTGATAGAGGAAACCACAGAGCGTGACCGTACCAAGGAAAGGGACTTTGAGCCTTGCCTAAACTTACTGTCTGCCCATGTTTGTGTGGAGAGGGGTTGCCTAGAGCCTCAGAGAAGCTCTTCAGTTTTCAGCTGGAATCACTCTGAGCACAGAGTGAGTATGAGTTCCCAGGGCTGCACACGCTCCCTCCTGTCACAACTTCAGGTCACCAGCTTTGCGACACATTCAGTTTGTGATAAGGTGATGCTCAGACAACTGATCTCTTGGCCCCTCCCTAGGGTCTTTTTACACTCTCTTCTTTTCTTCACCAGGGAGGAAAATCCATACCCTTCCGCTATTTCTTCTGAAGTGTGACCTTTCCTTTCATGTAACTTCCAAAAGGAACCCACCGTCGCTTTGATGTTTTATACTTTAGAGGTCTGTAGTAAAAAGAGCCCTGCATTTGTGTAAAATATTTACTGAATCCCTGAATCCTGTGCTCCAGATGTGTTCTGAGTCAGGTTCAAACCTCCAAACCTCTGCCATGGAGTCACAAACTCCCCACCCAAATCTGTTCATGTATCAGCTCCATTACATCAATGACCTTATCTCTTCAGTACCTGTCTATGTTCTAGGATATAGAACCCAGCAGGTAGGTAGTCAACAAATATTTGTTGAGAAATACATCTATTCAATACTTGTTCCACATTTCATTCTATTGCAATACTGATCTTTTAAAATGCAGCAAAATCATTTTATTTTTCCATTCTTTCTTGCTGATAGGATGGTCATGTATCACAGTTATGGCCCATGAAATATAAGGAGGTCTTGTTGGGCAGGGATCCCAGGGGAGCTCCTCGAAGGGGCACAAATTCAGTTAGCTTACGCCCTTTTACCATCCTGGCCTCTTGCCCTTTGTCCTGCTTTTCCAAGCCTGCAAAGCAACCATGATGACACGAGATACAACCAGTGGCTTTCAAGTGACCTTGAAGAAAAGCTGTGCAACAATCCACCAGAGATATAGTAAAGGAGATTCCCTCTATAGGGATATGTATGTGTACATATCTCCCTATCTAGGATATTCCTATATAAATATAGGACAGGATATAGAGATCCCTCTATAGGAATATATATGTGTACATATCTCCCTATCTAGGATATTCCTATATAAATATAGGACAGGATATAGAGATCCCTCTATAGGAATATATATGTGTACATATCTCCCTATCTAGGATATTCCTATATAAATATAGGACAGGATATAGAGATCCCTCTATAGGAATATATATGTGTACATATCTCCCTATCTAGGATATTCCTATATAAATATAGGACAGGATATAGAGATCCCTCTATAGGAATATATATGTGTACATATCTCCTATCTAGGATATTCCTATATAAATATAGGACAGGATATAGAGATCCCTCTATAGGAATATATATGTGTACATATCTCCCTATCTAGGATACTCCTATATATATAGGACAGGATATAGAGATCCCTCTATAGGAATATGTATGTGTACATATCTCCCTATCTAGGATATTCCTATATAAATATAGGACAGGATATAGAGATCCCTCTATAGGAATATATATGTGTACATATCTCCCTATCTAGGATATTCCTATATAAATATAGGACAGGATATAGAGATCCCTCTATAGGAATATATATGTGTACATATCTCCCTATCTAGGATATTCCTACATAAATATAGGACAGGATATAGAGATCCCTCTATAGGAATATATATGTGTACATATCTCCCTATCTAGGATATTCCTATATAAATATAGGACAGGATATAGAGATCCCTATATAGGAATCTCCTTGATTACATCCCTGATGGATTTTTGCACAGCTTTCCCTTGCCCAATGGCAAGGAACTCATCATTTCAGAAAAACAGCTTCCTGGGCAGATCTGTTTGTTGCCAAGCTTAATGGTTTTGTGAATCAGAATTTCTCCTACTTTAATGGCCATCCATTGGTCTTAATTCCATTGCACAGGAGACACATAAATAATCAGTCCTTTTGTCACGACAGAACCACAAATGTTTAGAGACAGTCACCATATTCCTTCTATGGCCCTTCTACCTTCAGGCCTTTCAGAGGTATTCTTTCTTTTCATTTTTGGTCTTGCTATAGCTTGAAAGTGCCCCTTATAAAGCATGTGTTGGAAACTGAATCCCCAGTGTTACAGTGGGGCCTAATGAGAGGTGTTTAGATCCTGAGGACTTTACCTTCATGCTGATTGTGAAATGGTTGAGGCTTTGAGTTTAATCTCTTGCTCTTTTATGCCCATGTGATGCCTTCTGCCATCTTATATTGCAACAAAGAGTCTTCACCCGATATGCTCCCTCAATTGTGGAATTCTGGTCTCCAAAACCAGGAGCCAAATAATTTTTTTTTTAATAAATTACACAGTCTCAGGTATTTTTTTTATAGCATAAGACGGGTTCTGTTATTTTTTTTTGGTGTTCTTATTTGTTCTGCCTATCTTCTGAGTTAAAGATACATGTACTTTGATAATGCATTCCCTAATCCTTAGCAGTTTCTATTGTATAAACGATCTTGTGCGTTCAGCATGCAATCACACACACATACATATACACAAATGAAAAAAAGATTCTGAAATGATTTACTCCAGTTAACTGAAAAATCAGCTGACATAGAACAAGGATATGTTGTTTACAAAATGAAATGCTTACAGTTTTTTGTTTTTATGTGAAAATTTTACACTGACATGCACTTTAGATAGAATTGGAAGTTCTAAAAAAATCACTCATTTAACAAGAAACCCCAAAACATTAATATGATTTACTTGCAAACCAGGTTATGTCTTCACTATGTATAACTTTATCATTCCCTAAGTTGAGGGAAGTTTGTGCTTCAAAGACATTTGTAATTAGTAATGCTTGAACTTAGACATATAGAGCAGGAAGCAGAGTGAGGGATAGAAAACGCCAGCAGCTATAAAGTGCAAAGCATTTCATATATTAAAATGTATGATCTAGTGAAATGAAATTCAGATATCAAATGATACACATGCACATTCCAAGTCCAATGCATAGCTCTCAAAGAAACAAGCAAACAGAGGTTTATCTGAGTACGCATTGTCAGATAAGCTCAGTTCCTTTATCAAGAAGGTAGTGGCACAGTGGCATTTGTGGGTAGGTGGCTTTTATGCCTACCAGAATGTGCCTGGGTCTCCTGTGGAATGTCTGGCATCTCCATAGTCAATTAATCTATTTTGCATTCTTCCTCTACCCCACAGGGCTGACTAAAAAATCTTGCAGGGAGAAAATTTGGCTTCTGAAGTGCTGCTTAAGTGACCTGACTTCTTAAAATAGTCCTTCATAAACAAACTCACAAGATACAATTTAAGTGTGTAAATCCAATTACATTTCCGGGGGAAGTGCAGGAAAGATTATACTGGCTTTCCCGGCTCTGTTGTGGCTGGCTGAAGCAGATTCCTCGACTAAAGCCTCATGAAAATTCTGAGAAGAAAATTCTTTACATAACCCACTCCTTTGCTAATTGAGGTCCAAACCTATGTATCACAGAAATTTTGCAACCTTCAATACTGCCACCAACCTTTATGTTGTTACTTTAGCAGAACATGTTAAAGAGAAAACCAAGGACACGCTTTAGAAGCAGTAAGTCAGGAGAACCGATATGTTGTCCAGCTGCGTATTCTGGGCCTACTGGTCTTTCAGAGAACCAATATTGTACCTGTCTGGTGCTGAGAGGAAAGGCTAAGATGAATGTGGCAAGTGTCTCCTATGTTTTGGAAATAAACACATGTAGAACCAACTTAAATAGACACACTTGTGAAATGAATACATTAGCATTTTAAGAAATATTTAGACAACAGTAAAATGTCACATCAGCATGACTGTAGTAGTGTCCTCTGATTAAATGTTGCTGGCAGCACTGAATATGGAATAAACTCTTTTTTAAAATCTTTCATTTTTTTTTTGCTTGATTTCACTCATTTCTGATGAGCTCTTAAAATGCCATCAATCATCAAAGTGTAAATATGACTAATGCATTTGTCCTACTTAGCATGACATTGTAGCAGCTGTTCCATAAGCAAAGTCCTCCCAGTCTTCCCAGTTCTAATCTAATTATGCTCTGACCTGCTGACAAGAGTCAGGTGACATTACCGGATGTGAAGGAAAACACATTCATAATTCAATCTCTTGAAGCACACACTACACAATCATTTTACAACTCTCTTTAGATACACAGACAATAAGCCTATTTGCAACTCCAGGGCAAAGTTGTCTACAGGCCAGGGCTGAAAGGGTTTAATTGGTCATTTCAGCAGTCATTAAGATATCCTCTGTGAAGCCCATTCTCCACCAACACACATACACAAAGTGTGTGCGCACGCGCATACACACACACACACGAAGAAAGAAAAAAAGAAAAAGAAAGAATGAAGAGGAGAATCTCTGAGTATTTTTCACAAGAGAGAACAATATTTCCATTTCTCAGCGTTCAGAGGAATCTCTTGGGAAAGTTGACACTCAAATCAGTTTTTGAAAGGCATTTTTCTCAGGCATGCTGGAAAGCTGCCATTATTTTTTTAAAGTCTATGTGAATTTCCTAAAGAAAAATGTACGGAAATGGAGATATTTGGGGTTTTAAGAAATGCACACCATAACTAGCGAGATGCATTAAATTGGATTCCAGTTATACTCATTTAATGGATATTTATGTCTCTGAAGTACGTATGTACCTTGATACCAACTACCAAATTGGAATGATTTACATTACATGCCATTTGTTGTACGTTAAGAAGTCATAGGACTCCCTTTATTTGATTTGAGATAGCTACCAATAACCTTAGACTTAGACAAAGAACATATAATATCTCATGTTTAAATTGTACAAATGAGGGGAGGATGGTGGTGATTCCATTACGTTCATTTCATCTTTACTGTGAGGTCAGTCCTTCATTTAAGTGGTCAGAAATGTGTATTTAAGTCACATACAAAGTCAGCTTCCCTCCTGAACTCAACCTACTCGTATATACACCACTATCTTATCCAGTACACACACACAAACATTTTCTCCTAAAGGATTTTTTAAAGGCTAAATGTCCCTCATTATAAGTCAAGTTTAACGATCATTCTTCAGCAGTTTTGCGGTTCTAGTCTCTCCTGTTTGATACTATGTTGAAAGGCAGGAAAGAAGATGTTGCATGAGAAATTCAAATCTGACAGCATGACCTTGAGCACTACGTAACCTGGATTTGCATACCTGACTGCCTTTGACTGTACAGTTATCTTGGAGAAATCACCTCCACTCTGACAAGTCTGCTTATCTGCTTCACCGAGAGGCACAGAAGACTGATTAGCCACTAGCTGTAACATTTTAGAATCTCCAACAGGGAATCATAATGCAGCAATCTTTCCGGTTAAATATTGCTGCCTCTCTGTTTTTCAATAACTAAATGATTTCTACCATCTTATCACTAATGAGCTGAAGAATTGGAATGAGATAGTTTCAAATGTAAGATAGCTCATGTTATTGTCATCAGCAATTAAAATAGAGTAAAATGCTAACTATAGTAAGAGTATTTAGAATTTCTCAACGTGAAAGAACCTAGCAAATATAATCTTATCGTTAATGCTTTATTTATATAGACAACATCATTTTGTAATAAATTTCCTGGTGGATAAATCAAATTGGTGAGACAAACAGTTGGTTTATGATGTGGAAAAAATAAATCAGTGTCTCAGGGAAATCTGGACAGGGCATTCCTATCATTGGTTTGAAGCTTTTTTAACTTGAATTGGGTGAAATTTCATAAGGAATAAATAAATGTAGTCCTAGTGTTACCTATAGCTGAGCTAAGTCAGAATGAAATAAAAGGAACCCTTCAAACTGGGTTTTGAACCTTCTGGAAGTTCCTCGGTCTTTCCGATGCCACTCCAGATGCAGAAAACATATGGGTGATTATGTCTGTTCTAGACAATAATCTCTTTGTTGGGTGAGAAGTCAGTGTTTGTAGTCTGTTAATTGAGTGGAGAAAACATAAACCATCTCTTTGCTGATGGCAGGGAACTTCCTGAGTGACCCTTTTTAGGTTCCATTTTGCATCCACATTGGAAAGCAAATGGTGATTCAATTAACACAGGGCTTTCTCTCTTCATATAGGGTCTCTGCAGAGATTTGCGGTGTGGTTGCTACCCTGTCAAGTCACAGATGTGATTTTCTTCAGGGTAGAAAGAGGGAAAGCAGATTCTCATAGCTAAGATTCAAGGAAGGCAATCATTGACTCATCTGTTCCTTTCAAAATGACATTTTCAGTGAAGTAAAACAGCTGCCAAGGTGTGCTGACTCTATACTATATTTTCATTTCCTACTTCTTAAAAATGCTAAGTTAAACATTAGCTATCCTCCTAAAGAGAATGAAGATTAATGTAGAGAAAGATGCTGTTTCAGAGTTTGTGGCCTTCAGTTGACAAATTTGTATCCAGCAGAATGATGAGCTAGCTGCAATGAGCCTGTGCCCAGCAATTCACTCATTTTTCTCTCATAATTTCCCTTTGGCTTCATTAAATGTTCATTCATGTGCTATTCAGAGTTTACTCTCTTAAGTAGTGAAAAAGAGGTACTCCTCACTCTTAAATAGTTTCAAATGCTGATGTGTTTAGAAGGATAATCACTAAAAGGTTTCTGAATAATGATTGGCATTAGAGTCAGGGTTTGAATTCTGTCCTCACCACTTGCTAAGCTCCTGATCTTCAGGATATTGCTGTAAAGTTTCTAGGAATTTGACATCTGTTTTCTCTGAAATGAAAATGAAGGATGATACCATCTATTTTTCATCATTAGATGGGACGAGGCACATAAAGGTGCTTAGTTACATGTAAAATATTGTGCAAAGTAAAGGGTTATTATTGTTTTTTGATTTCTTTAAAAGATGGCATTATTTGTAAGACTGCCTTACACACATATGAGGCATGCACGTGTGTGTGTAGAAAGCTTTCACTGACACACCAGGGCACTTGGATATTTTATAATATTTCCTACATGATGAATGCTCTTATTCATTCAGTGACTGTTTGTTGAATACTTACTGTATGTCTGGCATTTTTCTAGGGGCTGAGGATAAAATGCTAATTATGATAGACAACATCCTTGCCCTTATGGTGTTTGCATTCTTGTGAGGGTGTGGGGGAGAAACATTGTAGTTGTAAACAAATAAGATAATTTCAGATAGCAGATGTGCTCTGGAGAAAATAAAACAAGTCATTTATTAGAGAAACTAGCAGCATTTGAGAGTTTGGAACAATGAGAATGTGCCAAACTTATAAAGATGGGAAAATTGCTCTAGGTAGCAGGTGAAAAGACACAGAATTAGGGAGAGCCTAGAATATGGCAAAAGTGGACAATGTATTTGGAGCCTAAGGAAGAGAAGAGAAGAGAAGGAAATATGGTTGGAGAGAGAAGAAGCAACTAGCTCAGAGAATGAAGCATGCTGTGGTAAGCAGTTAGGATTTTACTCTAGTTGCTATAAGAAGTCTTTAGCAGGTTTTGAGCATTCCTTATGTGTTACCAGACATGGAAAACTAAATAGTACCTATTCAGAAATCACAGATTTTTATAAAAAGCGATTTATTCTCTACTTCGTCCATCTGCAAGATCTAGGAAAGACTCTTATGCCCATAGAGGGCGCCAAAGGACCTTTAAAGGCCCTTTCAGCACCGAAGTGAGGGGAGAGCGCTCTGGTTGTTCCTTTGGAGTTTCTGTAAAAGGTGACTCAACCTACGAAATCGTAGTTTATCTGTAATTCTTACCCAAACGAAAATTGAATGAGCTTGTTTTACATGCATCAGGACCTTGGTTTTCACAGTGGAGAATTGTTTATGATGAGATGAGGGTGGGAAGACATTTGGGGGTTATTTTTAATCCTCTCCCATCTGTTAGTATTTGAGTAGAGTATAAAACAAATATGGAGCCAAATTTACTTTTTGGATTCACTTGGCAAGAAAAATATATCTATACTTAGAACTTTGAAAACACTCATCATTCGCCACTTAGGATGTGTTATTCTAAATACTATTCCAAACTTACTTATTAAGTATTTTAGTTGTGCATACTGAGAAAGGCTACTGCATAAAAAGCAGTGGGTTATAATAAATGGAATTTCCCAAACAGGATCAGATAGCTATGCTTTATTGTGAAAAAAACTCATAGTGAGTTAGATTGAAAAAAAGAGAAGGCAAAGAGAAGGAAAGAAGAAACAGGAAAAGGAGGAAGACAGAGAAGGAAAGATCGGCTAATGTCTAAGTGTACAATAAAAAGATAAAAAAAGAGAATGAGATAGCTTGGAAGAAAGTAGATTTAGATGTACTGACATGTATGTCTTCATGTAACTAGGATTGAGAAATAGTTAATACCAAAGAATTTGACTTCCACTTCCCAGGTTGAGACTTACTTGTTACAGGTGGATATAAATGTTCGTGTGACTGTGATAAAGCATTCATTGTTGTCTTTAATAAGAAAAAGTTCAGTCAATCAGGACTTACTCAGCGTCTCTCATCTCTCCATTTCACTCCTAATAATCACAGGCATGTAGTTTGTATACTCCTTGCTTTACCTAGAGAGACTTTAGAAAGCACTGTAAAAGCAGCCAACCAGTTAAGTCACCTGAGCAAAGGAATACGGAACTACCGGAGAAGAGACAGGATCCCACATTGACCGGAAGTCCAGGAGGCCAATGATGGGTGAAACACTAATGGTGCTGGCTATCTAAACCTCATGAGCAATTTTCAGTTCTAACCACCATCTATTCAAATTTGTCCAAAAGGAAGAGGAGTTTTAAGCTTCTAATACAGCAAAAATGACACAGAGGATAAGGCTAAACGACAGAGCAGGCCCCTACAAAGCAGCCCTCTGATCATGCATCTCACCCCAGCCATCTATTTGAAAATGCCTCACTTGACATGTTTCCCTCATTTTCGAGGAATCCCCAAATGCGCTCTCCTGTTACCTACCATACATTTTGCAAAGACAGTGCCAGGCCATTAATTATCTATTGGTTTTAGTAAATTTAAACAATAGAATCAATGTCCACCTTCTCATCCAAAGACAATGTGAAGTTTGTTCACATAAGCATATCCATATTTAAGAGGGAAGAATAGGAAAAAAAGGAGAAGGAGAAAGATACCTAAAGAACGAGATTCCACCTAAACATAATATTTCAACCATCAACATCAAAATGCCCTTTTCCAATTAATCAAAACTTGTGTTCTTTGCTACCTGCCCCCATTCCTGATGTTGGTTTATTCAAAGCACTGGGGTCGCAGCTTGTCATGAGAGAAGATATCATGTTTGGTCACTAAGGCAATAAAAAATTTCCTGAGAAAATCATGAGTCAAAGATTGTTTGAAGGATTGGATGAAATAACATGTTCGGTACTCAGCATGGACAATCAGTATGTTTAACAAATAATTAAACACATATTAACAAATTAAACACATATTAACAAATTAAACACATACTGATTGTTCCCTTGAGAACTGAGGGTTTGTGGCTTAGAGATATGGAAGAATCCAACTCTGAAGCCCAGAGTCCCCTACAACATCCTGCTGAGACTCTCATGAGGAGAGCTGTTAAGGAATGGGTCACCTTCTAAATCTGGATGCTTGTCTTCCCCTTCTGTCTCCTCCAGAGACTGCAGACCCTGAGGGAGGGGGATGAGGAGCAGAAAGCAGACTTTCCTAGCTGATGTCAGAGTGGAATTACTCATAGAATCAGAGTAGAAGGGTAGAGTTGGTAGAAACTTTTAGAGGTCATTTAGTTCCACTTTAAGAAGAGATTGCATTCCGCTAACACTCAAGGCCTGCTAGGTGCAAGGCACTGTGCCAGCCTGTATGATTAATAACCCGGGAAAGCCAGAGGGGAAATGCAAGGCAGGCAGGAGTTACCTGGTTGATGGAAATGACCGCCAGCCGGGGGATGACCACTTGGAGGATCACCTGCAGCAGCGAGGTGCCCAGGCCTGCCAGGATGGCCCAGGTGAGCGGCAGCGGCAGCATGCTGTAGGTGGCGAAGAGCGTGAAGAGCACGTAGCCTATGCCGTCGCCCAGGAGCCCGTAGCCGAGCCCCGCTGCCAGGATCTGGGTGGTCATGGCCACCCAGGTGACCACGCCGCTGTACTGCAGGTACGTGTGCGAGGTGGTGTCTTTCCTGACCACCACCAGGGCGCAGATCACCACCTCGATGCCGGTGAAGAAGCCCAGCAGGATGCCCTTGAGCGGGTCCATCGGGGCGGAGGCCAGGCTCAAGTGCAGGACCAAGAGAGTGAGTTTGGTCAGCACGTCCAGCACGTTCATCACCACTTCCGATTTGCGCCTCTGGCCCAAGAAATAGCGCTGGTAGAGGCGTTCCAGATCCCGAGACTTGAAGGAGTTGCGCAGGGTGGGGAAAATGACCCCTCTGTAGCTGTAGCCCCCGCTGAGGAAGAAATCCGAGTTGCTTGGGGCACAGTCAAGGCGCAGGAAGCCCAAGTCGCCCCCGCCTCCGCTGCCGCTGGCACTGCCGCTCCCACTGCGTTCCGGGAAGACTTTGGTGCCGCAGGTGCCGTGCGCTCGCTCCCCCGGGCCGAGCGAGTAGAGGGGCAGCGCCGAGTCGCCTGACAGCTGCGGCGCGTGGTGGTTGGGGCCGGCGCCCGCGGGGTCCGAGGCTTTGCTGGAGCCCCTGCTCCCGCCGCCGCTGCCTCCCCGGTGCCCGTGAATGAAGCGCTGCTCCGTGATGTGCCGCACCGCCGTCTGCCACAGCAGCCGCTGCGGCCGGGAGCTGCTCCTGCCGCCGGCCGGGGGCGTCGGGTGGATGGTGTAGAGTTCCTCGCTGCCTGTAAGGCAGCGCACATCGGAGAGCTCCATGGCGCTGGGCTGCGGGAGGGAGGCGCAGAACCCTGGGGAAGCAGCTGGAGGAGGGGGTTCCTAAAGACTCGAAGGCGGCCTGGTAGGAGCTCGGCCGCGATCCCCTCTGTCCCAGGCTGCCCCGTTGCAGGAGCCCTGGGTCAGGGCTCCTTGTAGGTCAGGTCATACTGTGCCCAGGGGCAAAGGGCACCTGGAAGATCGCGGCGGACCTCCGCGTCCTTGCGCGCCGCTCTCCCGCCAGTCGGCGCAGCTTGGTACGCAGCGGCTGTGGCTATTTGTCCGCAGGAGCCGCAGCGCTCCGAGCCACGCAGCCCCTTCCTGGACTCAGGCTCCTTGGTTGGTTCTAGGCTCAGCGTCTTGGCGCAGCCTTTGCTCTCCAAGAGACGCCCAGGCTCCTGGGCGCCGAGCTTCTGCTGCGCGTCGGGCGGTCCTGGCTGCAGTACTGGGCTCCCGACGCCCACTGCTCCGCAGCTGCAGGGGGCCTGGCCGGGGGTGACCGGCGGCAGCGATGGGTGCGAAGTTAGCAGATGTGGTTGGAATCATCGCCCTTCGGAGAACTCCATTGCGCCGGGATGGGGAGCAGAGGCGGAGCTGGGGGCGGGGGCAAAGAAGGAGGAGGGGGGCACCGTGAGCTGTTGGGGCGCCCTGCGGCAGGGTTGGAGCGGTGGTAGCCTCGGCGCTAACAATTCGCCATATAGTTAATTTGGAGGAAGGGGTATGCTGAGGCTCACTCCTCTGCTCCTTCCTAGATCTGGAGCAAGGATTGACAGCTCCGCGCTGGCTCTGGCCAGAAACATTCCTCCCGGAGAGGGTGTGGGGACTCTAGCCCCGGGGTCCCAGCCTGAGCTATAAGACGAGGTCAACGCTTCCAGCTGTGCTTTCGAAGGGTTGCAGCACACAGTTCCCAACCCCTTTACTTCGTTCTTTGGAGTCCATTTGGCTCGGAGCTAGGAGGACCAGGAGGCGGGGGAAGGAGAAAGTAGGGAGGGCTCCAAAGCCAAGAGCTCCGAGAACCAAGAGGAGCCGCCGGTGCGGGTTTCCGAGGTTGAGAACCGAAGCTTATAGGGTGCCGCGAAGGTTTGGAGGAGAAGGGAGGCCCGAGGCCGCTTGGAAGTCGACAGAGACGCCTCTGGATCCAGGGAAGCGCCACCGCGTGCCACCCCGGAGCTCTGAAGCGCGCTGCAGGCACCAGGCGACTGGGAGGAATTTGGAGACCTGTCAGAGCGGTCAGACACCCGTGGTGACTTAAACCCGTCCCAGCGCCAAGCCACGCCCCCAGAGCCGAGCTGAGGGTGGCGGAGGGACCTGCCACCCAGATTTGGCCAGGACGCCCCAGGTCTGGCAGTCAGCGGCACGCGCGGGCCAGCGTGGGAGAGGACCACCGGGGGCTACGGCGGGCGGGCGCCCCCAGCCCTCCCTGGGCGCGCTGCGATCCAGCATCCAGCTGACCGCGCCAGCCGGTCCCTGCGCTGTTCTCTTTTAGGTATTGGCTCTTGTCCTCTGCAGGTGCGGAGCCAGGACTCGTAGGCCGCTTTGCCCACGGACTCGGGGGGCCCAGCGCCACGGAATACAGGGTCTCCTTTCCGCCCTCCCTACCCAGGCGTCTTTTGCCAAAGCCAACTTTCCGGCTCCCAAGAAGCCGCAATCGTAGAGTCAGGCAGTTTCCTATGGGAGCCTCTTTACTACCTCGATCCGGAGGGGTGGGGGGGACAGGGCATTAAAATGGGGACGTCCCCTGCCTGCCTCGCACGCTGAGTTTCTCCGCTTACAACGGGGTCCAGGAGGCGGACGTGGACAAAGGCACGTCCGGGGCCCGCCTCACCCTGGCCCAGGTTTCCCGCCCGCCCAGGCTCAGCCGAGCGCTCGCGGACAAAGCCTGCGGCGGACCAAGTGGCTGCGCGGTGGGCGCTTAGAGCCGGCGCTAACGCCGGACGAGCAGCGTTCCTGGGCAGGGTCTGCAGGGTCTGCGGGGTCTTCAGGGTCTGTAGGGTCTGCGGGGTCTGCGGGGCAAACGCGGCTGTCGCAGTCCCGCACCCGAATGCAGGTGGTCACCACCTCCGCCACCGAGACTGCGGCTGCAGCCGGCGGAGCCGGGCCCCGAGCACAGTCAGCTGATGGCCAATGACGTCAGGCCCTGGGCGCGCTCGCGGCTCCCTGTGGCGTCCCATGAAAGCCCAAATGACCGCCTCGCCTTGCTGCCCCCTCAGCCCATCCTGAGCGAGAAGCGAAGTTCCCTTCCCTCCTGCCTGTCCTGAGGAAGAATAAATTTCGACCCCCCACCCCCAACCACGTACATTGTCTCCTGGGTTATTTCTGTTGGCCGTGTCCCAGAAACGCGGGGTTTAATTCTTTGCTTTTTAATTCCTTCCCCCCGCCCCCCCCGCCCCCCGCCAACGCATTTGAGCTTCGGTTTAAATCCAGAATGGGTCACCTGCCTTGCACACAGAATTCCAGAAGGAAGAGAAAAGAATCCTCCATCATTCCCCCAAATCCCTAACCAGTAGATTTCTGGAATCTGGTTCACTCCCTGGAAGAGACTCCCTTAATTCCAATCCTTTAAAGTTGTATCTACCATCCCTCAAGAAAGCCAAAATGAAACGCTCAACTTTAAATAGGTAGACGGCTGATTCTTTTTTAACTCTGCTTGTAGATGAATTAACGCGTTAACTCTAAAGATCTCCCAGAATAGTTGGCCTATCCCATGGGGCTGGAAGTTAAGGGTAAAAGCGCCTCAAACCACTCTGTGTGGCAGTTATCTAGCCCTTAATGAAATAACCCCTGAAATTACATTCCTGTGAAAGAAATCGTTCTTGCTGTTCTCGTCCTGAATTCCTTGAACTCAGCCTCACCCTCCTAGAACTCTGGGGTGGATAATTAGTCTCTTGACATGAGATAGGAACTCAGAGCTCAGTCACAGTTGGGAGGGCTGTCCTATAGACCCTGAGCCAGACTGTGTGGAGAAATGTCTCCTCTCTCTGTGGGCATTGCCCGAGGCATCTGTGCTAATGACCATATTAGCAAACTTGGCAATGGAAGACATCTCTTTATTTTCTCAGTTCTTTCTCCTTGAGGCCCTAAGGACTCAGTCTGAATAAATGAGGGGCTGGATGCAGCTGGAACTTTCTTACAGAAATCTTTCTCCAACCTGGACAGCTCCCAGGGTGATTTATTCAGCAGCAAAAGGAGGTGGGCCAAGGAGGGGAAGATTGGACCCAATCAGATAAAATTACTCAGGCTGATGAATGAACACAGCATGCTGCAGAAAGAAACTCAGAATTTCATGAACTCAGAGGTTGAAGCTAATGCATCAGGGAGAATACATCACATCTATTCAACTGACTGAACGTTCCTTGGCTGTAAGGGTGTTACCATAGATTGTTTTAAAGTAAGAACAGGGATGACACAATTAGATTCCAATGCCCGTCTTCCTGTTGGGATGACATAGTGCCGTTCAGCCCAAGAAGTCTGTTTTGGAATGACAGCATCGGTTCAGCACAAATATTGAAAGGATTTTTGGAATATGCAAACCATCAAATGATTAAGTACCACTTAAAACAAGAGAAGTCAACACATTCTTTTGAGCTGTGATAGAACTTTCATAATGCTTGTATTTGTCCTCTGCTTGTTTATGAAGGCAGAGTCTCTACTGTGATCTGAGGAAAGTGTTTTACCAACTCAGTATCTTTTTGCACACAACGTCCTCCTCTTCCACTGTTTTACTCCCTGAATATACTTGCTTACCTCATTTTTCAAAGCTTGAACAATGTTGTCTCTGCATGAAAACTTTCCTGATATCCCCATTGAGAATTAATGACTTCCTTCTCTGTTCAATAATCTGTTCTGGGTACTTTTTTTTTTTTTTTGAGACGGAGTTTCGCTCTTGTTACCCAGGCTGGAGTGCAATGGCGCGATCTCGGCTCACCGCAACCTCCGCCTCCTGGGTTCAGGCAATTCTCCTGCCTCAGCCTCCTGAGTAGCTGGGATTACAGGCACACACCACCGTGCCCAGCTAATTTTTTGTATTTTTAGTAGAGACGGGGTTTCACCATGTTGACCAGGATGGTCTCGATCTCTTGACCTCGTGATCCACCCGCCTCGGCCTCCCAAAGTGCTGGGATTACAGGCTTGAGCCACTGCGACCGGCCTGTTCTGGGTACTTTTAGTATGGTTCCTAATACAGGGACCAGACATGTCTGTCTCTTCTTTCCATGAAACCGTGAGCTCCCTGAAGGGTAAAACTGATTTTCCTTGGGCCCATATCCCCCAACTTCTAGCAACTGTAATTTACATAAAGATAATAAGATAATAATAATGTTAGCTACAATTTATCTAGCACCTACTAGGTGTCAGACTCTTTCTTAAGATCATTTACAAATGTCTCATTTAATCATTGCAGTAATTCTATGAGTTAGGTCCTTCTCTGTTTTTTTATTTCCATCTTACTGACTAGGAGACTGAGTACTGAGTCTTCATGTGGCTAAGTACCTTGCCCAGATTAGGTTAAATCCAGTGCTTAAAGTTGTATTTAACATCTACATGCTAAAAAAAATGCTGTAATAAGCAATCAATGACAAATTAAAATAGGACTGATAGAAATGAAAATGTCATTTATTTTTGACTTTTCAAAGGCAAAGTAAATAAGAAACTTCTGAGACATTTAGATTTTGAGAAATCTGTTAGCATGAGCCTGAATTGCAGATGAAGGCAGCAGAGCTCATTACTGTTTGAATGGAGGACCTATTAATTCTGTCTCTGTTAAAGATTTAGGCACCATTTCTATAACTTATGGGAAAAAAAAAACAGGCTTTCGCAATTGAGTTTAACCAAAATAATTGACTCGGTGTAATTTATTTCATTTAGGTGGTTGTGGTGGTGGCGGAAACATCCTTTTGTTTTCCCTGGAAAATAACTTACTTGTTTTGTGAGGTTGCTGCGTACCATCGGGCACATTTACAGTAGATGTGTTTAAGAAAAGGAAACTTTTTTTCTCCCTTGATGCACCTTTGACTTCCTAGGTTGATTATATTTATATAAGAATATAAAGTTTTAAAGAGACTTACCCTTTGCTAAGTGACCATAGAAACCTTGACACTTACTGAAGACATAAAATATTCACATGTAAAAGAAAAGATGGACTCAGTTCAGGAACGGGACCTGAAACCAGAGAGATCCTGTTTCCAAAGGGAAGGAGGATGTTTGTGACAAAGCAGCTTCCAAAGTAGAAAATCCTTAAAGGAATATTACATATCTACCGTGCCTGGAGAAATTACCTTTAGAAAATATCAAAAGCATCAGCTGCTTTGACAGCACTCCAGGAAATGTCAATGTCTTAGATATGTAGAGATCATCTTTGAAATGTTCTATGAATTAAAAACTTTGCACTCACATTTTATCTGGAATACAGTACAATATACAATAGAATACAGAAATTGTCTATTTTAACTTTTGTCTTATATTTTCCCTGCCTTGAAAAATACAGGAGAAAAAAATTTTGTAGACATTTTGGATCTTCACAGGAACTAGTTTAAATTAGATTCTGGTGCCTGGAAGGAGTAGAGTGTCTCATCAGTGGGAAAACAATTCTGAGACTAGAAAGGCATAGCTCATCTGTCAGGCAGTCAGAAGAAGAAAGCTTCAAGGGAGATAGACTTAAATATTGTCTTCTGAAAAGATGGTTCTCTTGACACTGGTTTAACTAGAGGATGAGCTAACTATGACATCACTAATTAAGACTTTACTCACCGAAGTCCTAGTATAAAAAGGAACACATACACACACATACACTCACACACACACCATTAGAGAAATGACTAAGGACATAAGGTAATGAAAAGCAGTAGTGAAAGACAAAAATAAGTGGGTTTTCAGCTACTGCAGTCATGTCACTAAATCTTTTGGCGATGCATTTTGATTTGGTACCAATATGAAGTCTTGGGGCAAAAAATGAGCAGACCCATTGGGAAATAAAGCAGATCATTTTCCCCTTATCTTACAAAAATCTATCTGATTGCTATTTTAATATCACAGACTTATTTTTAAAAACATTGCACTCTATTACTGTTTTCTTCTTTTGGACTATTGGTGTTTATGTTGACTAAGCTAGCACTTTTTATAATAACTTTTATATAACTACTTACATAACTTTTTTAATAATGCAAATACATTTATATAGTTGCATTGATATTGTCGCATATATTAATCTTAATTCATTAATTTAGTGTAAAAAATATCCCTTTTCCTTTCAGAATCTGTGTATTTCTGTTTCTGCCCAGTTGGTGAGACATTTAACCCTTATTCCTTCTTGGGGCTTCCATCTGTGCCCTCCTAGTCCCAGGTAGATGCTATAATTCCTGGTGCTAATGTGTGCCAGATGTGTGGGGGATGCCCTCATGCACATGCTTGCCTTCTGGTCTTTGTGTCTATTCACAAAGGTCATCACTTAGGCATTCGTTGGTCCTACCCATGTGGTTCTATCCTGTCATCCCAGCAGCATTCGGCATTGCTTTTGTTCAATATGTAAACAGCTGAATCTTTGTTCAGGTCTGCTCATGATCCCATTAGCTTGACATAGCACTTTACCCTTCTACTTTAGGATGCTGTGCCTACTCCAGGATACTACCAAAAAGCCATTATTTAATATGCACAGACTCTTCCTCCACCTCTACCAGTTGGAGAACCTCTTTTTAGCCTGGTGAGAATCCTTGATTTTGAGCATATCTGACTTTTTTTGCCTTCTTTTTTTTTTCCTGGTGCCTTGTAACTTCTTGTACCGATAAAACCTTTAAGTTCTCTTTTGGGATTAAATTTTTGGAAAAATGAAAGATGGGAAGAATAGTTTTGCTTTCTGCTATTCTTTTCTAGAAGTGATTGATAAAAAGATTGAATGAGGGAAAGAAAAGGGGGCATGTAACAGTAAATCCCATTGATTAATATCTGAAAGTGGTATCCACGTATATAAAATGTATAAAATCTTCCTAGATCAGTTTTTTTTCACACTTTGGGTTCCAACTGATTTCTGGGGTTGTGAAATCAACTCAGTTGGTGAAATTGGCATTAAAAATATAAGAAAGTAAAATAGTAAAACAGAACCATAGTGATAATTATTGTTTTCTTATGGTATACAGAGGCAGTTTTGATATAAAGCAGATACTCTCCCCCTGAAGTGAAGAACTAAAGAAAATTAGAAAAAAATTCAGAAAAATACTGTATCAAAATCTTGAATTTCCTGATCTGAAACTCTTAAGACATAAAGTTTGGTTTAACATGATAATTCTCACTATCCACTTCAATATTTGAATTCTGATTTTCTATTTACAAATTAAAAAGATTTGGATACTATGAGATACACCCCCCCCCCCCCACACACACACACGTCTGTGTGTCCTGGGCACAATATAAAGTGGATTTCTTTTCTTTCTTTTTTTTTTTTTGAGACGAAGTTTTGCTCTTGTTACCCAGACTGCAGTGCAATGGCGCGATCTCGGCTCACCGCAACCTCCGCCTCCTGGGTTCAGGCAATTCTCCTGCCTCGGCCTCCTGAGTAGCTGGGATTACAGGCACACGCCACCGTGCGCAGCTAATTTTTGTATTTTTAGTAGAGACGGGGTTTCACCACGTTGACCAGGATGGTCTCGATCTCTTGACCTCATGATCCACCCACCTCGGCCTCCCAAAGTGCTGGGATTACAGGCTTGAGCCACCGCGCCCGGCTAAAGTGGATTTCTTACTGTGCGTTGCTAGATGAGGGCATTGGGTTAGACTTAACCTTAAGATTCTTATCTGAATCATTGAATATCATGTTTAATTGAAGCAATAATTTAGTGAAATGAGTCAGTTTTGTCATCAGGAAGACTTATTCTTGAGTTCTGACTTACAATATATTATCTCTGTGACCTTGAACAAGTTATGTGACAGTTTTGAACTTTCATAATATGGTGGAAAAGGAAAATTTTGCTGTTTTGTGAGGAACAAAGGTAATTCATAGAAGGCACTTGGTAAAATGCATCACACATGGCAAACATTCAGTATGTAAGCACTCACCTCATCCCCACACTCAATAAACAAGACTTACTGAATACCAACAAAATAGTTCTCACCTTCTTCTGTTTCACTGCTGCATTCCTGTCTTCTTTTGGATACCAATCTCTCTCACCTGGATGATTTTAGTAGACTCTGAATCTTTTTACTCATAGTTTGCCTTCTTTCTTCAGCTGCTGTGATCAGTCTAAATTAAAAATATTAACATGCTATTCTTTTTTTTTAAATGGTGGGAAAGATACACATAAGAATGACCACCGGTTTCCAGGTGTGCAGCACAGTATTGCCTACCACAGGCACGCTGTTGTCCATCAGGTCCCCGGAATCCCCTCACCCTGCGTGATTGAAGTTTCATAGCTTTCAAAGAGCAACCCTCCCGTCTCCCTCCTCCCAGCTGATCCTGTCAGTCACTTGCTTAGAACTTTGTCATGACTCTGCTTTACCCTCAAATGCCTCAAAATGAAAGGCAGACGTCTCCAGGACTGGCTATTGTTTCTCCAGCCCCAACTCTCATTTCTACCCATCTTGTTCTTAGTTCTCCCACCACACTCAGCTTCATTTAGTTCCCCAAAGGTGTCTTGCTCTCTTGCTGCTTCCTTTGCCTGGAGTCCTCTTTCTATCTATCCTTTTGCTTTTAGCATGGATGTCACTTTCTCCAAGAAACTTCCCCCAGATTCCTATGTCTGTGTTAGATGTCTGCGTAAGTTAGAAATGCTTTTGGCTACCATTAGTGAGAAAACTTACATAAGAGTGGCTTGAACAAATAGGAGTTTGTTTTTCTTACTCAACAAGAAGTATGGATGTAGGGATTTGCTGGTGGTTCAGGATTCCAGTTATTTCAGAGGCTTTGTGCTGTCAACTCTCAAGTTCCTTTGGCCTTTAAAAGCTCATGGTCACAAGATGGTTGCAGCTTCTCTAAACACTCATTCACTCTCACAAGGGTAGTAATATAGCCAGGAGTTCCCCTGAATACCTCCTTCTTATCAGAGGTGAAAAAATGTCTTTCTAGAAGCTAGTGGAAGACTTCCACATGGATCTCATTGGCCAGAACTGTATCCTGTGTGTATCCTATGCTTACCCTTAAGCCAGGTCCTGGGGCCACCATTCTAGGGATCAGGAGATCTGATACAAAGAAGCATATCAGGACTGGTTCCTGGACAGGCAACAGGTACATTTTTATATCAGCTACTAGCTCTTTTCTAAGCAAACTATACATCTCTATCTCAGCCCTAACAAGAAGATGATTCCCAATGGTCCCACACCTCTTGGTATTCATACGCATACAGAGTTGCCCTCGATGTTGTGTTTGAATTAGTCTGTGTTGCTGACATAGTGCAGTATAAATGGTGGCACATTACTCTCAAGGCTAGGTTATAAGGACATTGTGGCATACGCTTTACTCTCTTTTTGAGTGCCCACTCTTGGGGAAGCCAGCCATCATGTCAGATATTTAGGCTGGCGAACGTAGCAAGAAGCTGAGGCCCCATACTGATGGCCAGCAAATAACTGATACTGCCTTCTGGCAACCATTTGTCAATCATCTTGAAAGGAAACTTTTCAGCCCCAGTCAAGCCGACTGCAGTTCCAGCTAAGAGCTTGACCGAAAAATAATGAGAGATGCTAAACCAAAATCACCCAATTAACCTACTCTTAAATTTCTGACCCATACACATGGTGAAATAATTAATGTTTATTGTTTTAAGCCCCTAAGTTTTGGGGTTATTTGTTATACAGCAATAGGTAACTACTAATACGCCATCTGACTGTCCCAGTAGGCTTTAAGTGTTTTTGAAACAAAAAGCAAAACAGGCTGGTCACAGTGGCTTATGCCTGTAATCCCAGCATTTTGGGAGGCCAAGGCAGGAGGATTGCTTGAACTCAGGAGTTTTAGCAACATGGCAAAATCCCATCTCTACAAAAAATATAAAAATTAAGCAAGTGTGGTGGCATGTACCTGTAGTCCCAGTTACTCAGGAGGCTGAGGTAGGAGGAATACTTGACCCCAGGAGGTTCAGGTTGCAGTGAGCAGTAATCACACCACTGTACTCCAGCCTAGGTGACAGGGTGAGAATCTGTCTCAAACAAACAAAAGAAAAGGCAAAACAAGACAAAAGTAACGAGCTTTAGTTACACACTAGTAAGAATAGCAGAAAAGCATTTTCTTTACTTTTAATTCATTATATAGAGAAAGAAGAAGTGTTGTGTGATTTCAGTGATCACTTTTATTTTAATAGAGTCATGAATGACTTGGGGCAGGGGCCAGCATGTAAAAGTGATATTATCACTTTTTTATTTAAAATCATCAACTTGCTTCCTGTTGTAGTTAGTAATATTTTACACTTACAATTAATTAATTACTTAATGGACAGATGGATGTTCATTAATTAGTTTATGTGAACATGGATGCACACTGTGGATATAGCAGGAGAAGACGTTTTCACCAGACTTTGAAAGATAAACAGGCACTGAAGTCCAATTATTAGCAAAGAAGTAAAGGGAGAGAAGGCAAGTTGTCCTTCACCATGGCTTGGTGTTCTCTCTGTCTAGAGTGTTTTCCAGATCATTGCTTAGCTGGCACATTGTGGTGTCACTCAGAAGTCACCTCAGAGAAGTGATCCTTGACCATTGCACTTAAATTCTTTGCTCTCAGAATTTTCCAAAGAAACCTGTTTATTTCCTGTGTAGCATAACTTAAAATCTGCAATGATCTTATTTAGTTGTTGGCTATTTTGCCCTCTCTGATTAGAACGTAAGCTCTTCTAAGACAAGCACCATTCTCTTATTTGTTGTTCTTTCCCCAGTGCCTGGTAATAGCAGAAGCTCAGTAAAGTTTTTAATGAGTTGGTAAAAAGTGACCCAGTCTTGAAAACTAACTGAATAATGACTCTGATGTAAGCTAACCATAAAAAAGGGTTAGCCAGATTAGGAGAAAATTTACACTTAGGAGTTAGACCAGGGCAAACAGAATAAGGGAGGGAGAGCCTACATCACTGGGACTGGTTCTCTGGGCTCTGATTGAGATCCTTCTTCACTGAGTGATCCCTCCCAAGGAAAATGAGAGCAGGAATTTGGGCACCTACTATTTTTCAGGTGCAGTGCTAGTACTTTACCTGCATTGTCTGATTTTATCCTCATAAGAACCATAGGAAGTTACTTTGAATGTATTTCTATGTATTTGGGGTAACTTCCCCACTTAGATCTGAGATGGTTGGACTCTAACATTTCTCCAAAGACCAGGACACTGTTGACTAGTAACATTTTTGGCAAATTTCAGTATATATGAATAGCTAGCTTAACTAGATGGTTGTTTAGTTTTCTCTAGGTAGGTGGTTGCAAGCATTAAGTCAGAGTCTCAAAGGTACTTGAGTGGTAATTTTTCTGGGTCTCGTGGTCATAAGATGGCTGCTGTAGGCCCAGTCATTACATCTACATTCAAGTCCGGAAGGAAGAGATGAGGGCAACACTGTGCTTTCCGGCCTTGCACATCTATCCTGCTTTTGTTAGGAAGTAAACGCTTTTCCTCAAATCACCTCCTTGGAAGACTCTACTTAGATGTCATTGAAACTGGAACACGTGACCCTGTAAAGCTGCAAGGGAAGCTACAGAAGGGAGCAACAGGATTGATGTGGCTGGTTTTATCCTTCCAGGTTGACAATAGTGATAAGAGAAATCTATCTGGGATTTGCATTTCAGGCAGAGAGAACTGATTTTCAGTTAACAGCTAAGCTATGTTGCAAAACAAAAAAATCCACAAACCTAAAAAAACAAAAAACCCTCTAACTTTCCTTATAGCTCAGTCAAATTATATGTGTTACTGTAAACCGATTTAAAATACTCAAATATTTGAAACTTTTCAAAGTGAGCCATATATAGTTTCTTGTGTTGACAATTAATATAACATGTAAAATAGGAGATATCAAATGGGAGAGGCTGGTCCCTTTCTTTTCTCCTGGCCTGCTCAATCTTTCATGTTATTGTATATTCCTCACTAGCAAATCTGTTAACAGAAAGATAGTAACTAACACCACACCTTTATCACTTTGCCCCTTCAAATACTATTCTTGTGCTTTAGTTTTAGGGGACGTACAGTGGGGGGGAAGCCGGGGAGGGAAAGCACGGGGAGAAATGCCAAATGTGGGTGAAGGGACGGAAGGCAGCAAAACACACTGCCATGTTTGTACCTATGCAACTATCTTGCATTTTCTGCACATGTACCCCAAAACCTAAAACGCAATAATAATAATAAAAAAACTAGCCAGCCTTCCTAGACATCCAGAGAACTCTCAAATCTACCGTGTTTGTGGTAACTTTAGTTGGTTAGAGAAGATGGGGAGGAAAAGAGACAGCCTGGAAGAGGAGAGAAAGGGAGAGAGGAAAAAAATAAAGCAAGAGAGGAAAAAGGAGAGAGGAAGGGGATGGGGGATAAAAGGCGATGCAGGTTTTGAAAAGACCAGTATATAAATGGGGAAGAGGAAGGAAGAATGGAAGAAAAGACTGAAAAGGCAAAAGAGTGAGAAGGAAGGATGATACCCTGAAGTTACGCGGTGTGAACCCCACACTTTCAAATTCTTCACTGTATTTAATCTGCACAGCAATCCTGCAGGGTAGATACCATTCTTCCCATAGTACAGTTGAGGAAAGCAAGCCTTGTGAAGCTCGCACAGTAATTCATTTGGACGATTCAAGGATGGAACTCAGTAGCAGCAGAGGTTTTAAAGTTGATGTGCCTGCCTCCAAATCCCAGGGGAAAGGACATCAGAGGCACCAGAAGGTCTGATGAACGCGATTGAAGGCTGGGTGGAGTCGGGCCAGGAAAGGGAGAATAGGAGGATGAGACAGAATACCCAAGTTCTGATCCAAGGGGCGTCTGGTGCTCTTTTGTCTTCGTTAAATATGTGGTTATTCTTTAACAACTGTGCGTACTTTTTGTCAGATTGATTAATTAGATGTGAGTGTACTCCTTACAAATCCCAGGAGGGCTGCCAATAAATATAGTTAGGGCATAGAACCCGGAAGGAGGTCATCTAAAACAAAGCAGAGTTCTTCAGCTTGGTGAGGCTGATGGATCCAAGGGAGGATTCAGTCGTGAGTTCTTCATGTGCCCACAGCCTAAGACCCCAACTAAACTTATCTAAGAGTTTCCATGGTGAGATGACTTGGATTGAAGTGATGGCCCTAAGTGGGGGTTCCAACAGAGGAATCCCCTTTCTCCCAGGCCCTCATGTTGACAAAGGACCACAGATCTACTATTTGACATTGTATCTCCATGAGGTTGCCTAAAAAAAATTGTTCTGTTGATGTGATTTGATAAAACACAGAAAGTGCCCAAATGAAAACTTCAAGAATGGTGGTGAACTGCTTCATAGAGATTCTAGGAGACAATTGCAGATGGCTTTTTAAGAAATGAAAGAATGCAGCACTCTTGATGGTATAGAAGATTATATTTTCTAAAAAGTAGGAATACTGATGTTGAGAAGTTATTCCAAAGAGTATCACTTCAAAAGTTTCAGGACTGTATCTCCCAATTTCCCTTACATTTTTCTTTTTACATATATCCTAGTATATTGTATGATAAAATCTTTATTTGGCTATACCTGAAATGCTGTTTAAAATATGTCTAGGCCGGGCGCGGTGGCTCAAGCCTGTAATCCCAGCACTTTGGGAGGCCGAGGCGGGTGGATCACGGGGTCAAGAGATCGAGACCATCCTGGTCAAAATGGTGAAACCCCGTCTCTACTAAAGATACAAAAAATTAGCTGGGCATGGTGGCGTGTGCCTGTAATTCCAGCTACTCAGGAGGCTGAGGCAGGAGAATTGCCTGAACCCAGGAGGCGGAGGTTGCGGTGAGCCGAAATCGCGCCATTGCACTCCAGCCTGGGTAACAAAAAGCGAAACTCCGTCTCAAAAAAAAAAAAATAATAATAATAATAAAAAAAAAAAATAAAAAAAAAAAAATAAAATATGTCTAAAATTAAAATTCAAGGTGATAAAACATTGCTTCATAGTTTAATTAGCAGAATTTTAAATTTTGTAGTAATACACAAAATAATGATGCAAATTCTAAGAAATATAATATGTTGTTATAACTAAGCCCTAAGTTACAGAAGAAAGAAATGTGGAGAGTCATACCCTTTAATTCTAGAGGTGAGGTAACAGAGAAGTTAAAGAGTTTCCCACAATTATGACACCAGCTAGAGGCAAAGCCAACACTGGAACCCAGGTGTACTCATTGCAGGATGGGTAAATTGATGTAAGTGGGGTGAACACAGTCGAGGAGTCAGATCTGGCTATGAATCCTGACTTTTCCCCATGACAGCTCTATGAGCTTGACCATGTAACTTAACTTCCCTCCACTTCAATGTCTTCATCTACAAACTGGGAATAATAATATATATCACAAAATGTATCTAAAATTCAAATGAGACGCTGTAAAGTCCTTGGCACAGGTAAGCATTCATTCTATAGTAGATCAGAATGTACTATGAAGTTGCTAACAGTTTTCTTTTAGGCTCTTCTTTTTGTGTGTGGGGGGAAGGCTAACTTTTTCCTTCCCTCCTTTCCTTTTTCTCTCCTTCCTTCCTTCCTTCCTTCCCTCCTTTATCCCTTTTTGCTTTCTTCTGCTTCCCCATTCCATCTCTCCATCTATACCTTTCTCTGTATGTTATTAGGAAAAAATACTTTGTATAGACTTTTGTTTCTTCAAAGGTAAAGCAAACTTCTACCTGTACTGGAATGGGGAGTTCAGGAAGGCACGATGGATTTGTGTAACAAGATCAAGTTGAATCTTTGCAAGAATATTCTGGTCTGGCTGGAGAAGGATGCTAGGGTGTCTGTGTGTACATGTTTGTATATGAGAGAGACAAGAGAAGAGAGGAGAATGGAAGAGGAGAGAAGAGAAAAGAGAAAGAGAGACAGGAAGAGAGAATTAGGTAGAACTATGCATGCACCTAGATGCCTAATGCGTGTAAGTTGTTGCTACTATTATTTTTATGGCCCTGTTGCTACTGATTGCCAGAGGTATAGAAAATGAATTTCAGAAATATTAAGTGACTTGTACAATATCACTAACTATCTACTGGTAGATCCTAGATTTCACCTTAGATAAAGGGGAAGAAGCTGCTACATACAAATGGCCCTGAATCCTAACTCTAACATAGTATGACTGCCAAGATAGCAGAGCCCCAGGCGAATCATCTCTATCCTGAACACCTGGTGGATGGCACTGATGACTACGCAGGACTGTAAGCTCAGGCGACATTTTGGAACTAATTGTTGCATACTGTGTGTATTCTTGCTCACTTGTTTGTGTGTGAATGTGCACACACATGTGCAGACTTTTCTTCCCCATCACTGTTAGCTCTTGAAATGTATTTAAAGAAATTTTTCTCATGAAAATTCTAGCTAACTTGGAAACTGAGCACTTTATGAGAAATCAGAAGATGGTTCTTTGAGAATTGTTTACCAAATCCTCTTAGACACACAAGAGAAAAAGTCTGACAGAGTTGGGGCAAGCTGCAAATTAAAACTAGAACACCACACAAGCTCCGGCATTTCATTCATTAGAGCCCAAAGCATTTGTTCACTGTCACCAATTAGTCACTAAAAGACTGAATGAGTCCTGTATCTACCACAGGTTACTGTCACCTTAGAAAGAAGTTAAGCCAAATATCCAGTTAAAAACTGTGGCTGGTAAAGAGTTTAAAAGTGCACAGAGTTCTTCAGTATTCTTTTTGTTATTTATTCATTCATGTATTCACTCGTTCATTTCACTATTCAAACATAAAAAGCAAACCAATTAGAATTATCACTATAACAGTATTTTTGGAAGAAGCAGAGCCCTGAACAGAGTGTGTGTGTGGGGTCTTGTTCTACTGGGTACTTTGCCCATCTGAGTGTTTAAGTTTGGAGGTTAGAGAATTGAAGGAGCTCTCTATAAACCTGGGGCTCAAGGAGCAGTTTTGGAGATCAGAGCAAAGAATAAAATAACTGGGAACTAAAGTGGTTCGAGGCAGGAGAGCCCTCGGTCTTCATTAGATGTCCCCAAACTCACAAGATATTCAATATGGGTAAACTTGAAGAAATTGGTTGAAGTTGGAGTTTAGTTTTGCATCTACATCTGTTACGTACAATAGAGATAATACATGTGGATCCTATGGTCAGAGGGACTACAGTGCATAACCTCTGGGAATGAATTGAGAGTGAGGGAGATGTACTATTTATTATTTCTGTTCACAAACATTTCTTTGTTCTGGGAACATGGTAAGATTTAGCTTCTCCCCTCTCTGAAATTTGGCATGGCCCTATTTCTTTCAAGAGCAATGAAGTATGAACAGAAGCATCATGTGTCACCTCCTAGAAAAGCTGTGTGAGCCTGTGTGCAGCTGTCCGTCTTCACTTGCCACTGTGACAATGTCTGAGGAATCAGGTCTCCAAAAAATAAAAAAGCCTCTGTCTTCTCAAGTCCCTGACAACAACAAGGAGGAGATTCCCCTGCCAACCTTGATTAAACGTGTTACATGAGTAAGAAATAATTCTTACTTATATCAAGCCATTGAGATTTGTGATTATGAAATGACCCATCTTATCCTGACCAACACTGGAAATTTGAACTTCACAGTGGGTGTCAGTCAGGTCCACATCTTCAGCATCGATGGACTCCAGCTGACATGAGAGTTGCCCAGTAAACATTCATTGGACCCCTGCTTGTTTCAGGTTATGCTGGAGTCTGGTGTGAAAATATGGCGTTGTGTCTGTCCTCAAGGGGCATATAACAGATAGGGTGAGACAAACCATGGTGGCTACACACGGAGCACACTGCCCGTGGTGCTCAGTGTGTTTTTGGACTACAGGCAAAGGGCATAGTCACCATACTGGAAATATCAGGGACGTTCCCATCAAGAAGTATTGCTTGAGCTAGCTGATACTCAAGTGAACGTGAGATAAGGCAGGAAGAAGGCAGAGGGTATTTAAATGAGAGGGAACACCAGTGAGAGGCACAGACTCACTGTGCTTCACTTCAGCTGCCTGACACGAAGACAGCATGTCTTTGCACTCCCTCCAGTGAGTCAGGATTTTCCTCTCATTTCTTAGGCTATGTCCTCGGTGTGTTTACTGGACCATTCATGCCTTTCAAGTACCTCTGCTGTGTGCAAAGGCTATGGAGGTAAATAAAACAACAGTTTCACTTTCATGGAGCTTATATTCCAAAGGAGAACGACAGAGGGGAAACATACAAAGTAAAGAGGAAAATCTTGTGTCATTTGAGGGACTGCAAAGACATGTTGTGTTTGCATCAAACAGCTGGAGTGGGTAGAGAGGGAGCCCTGCCTCTCCCGGGTGGCTGTTAGGGAGTTTGAATTTCATTTGGCATATTGTGGGATAGAGCTGAAGGACTTTTGCTCCATGTAATCCTCACAGCCATCCTGTGAGGCAGGCATTATTCCTAATGTACAGGAATACAGAGGTTCAAAGAGGGCGAATGAAATGTTTGGACTCCACTCCAGTACTAAGCAGTCAGTGGAGTCTTGAATGTTGGTCTCTAACTTTTCAATTTCTCATCTCTTTTTTTCTCTTTCTTGGGACACTCTGGCCATGATGACCGTTATTTCTCCTACCACTCTTCGAGATCTCTTATTAGGACTTTAGTGCTTGCCCTTGCCTGTGACTTTTCACTGGGTTCCAATAACTTCCAGAGTTTGCCTTTATTCTGCCATTTGATCTCCCTAAAATGACCTCTCTGAAAGCACCCTAGCTGAAGTGTCTCCTCACCTCAAATTTCCCCCATTCTCCCTATTTCCAATTACATGTTTTTCTTCAGAAAGCATATTGCCTTCTGCAAGTTTTCTTTGCCACATATTTATATGTTTTTCCCATCTTTCTCCTTTAGAATACAAGCTCCATGAAAGCTACATGGTTGTTTCTTTTATTTACCTCCATAGCCTTTGCACCCAGAGTAGGTATGTGAAAGGAATGAATAGTCTGGTAAGTGCATCAAAGGCAAAGCTCAAGAAAACAGCCTTATACACGATGCCAAAGGTTAGGGTGAAGCTGGTATGAACCAAGAAAGAGGTTTGCTGATGATTTTTATCTGTTTTGGGGCCTTTCCAATTCCTATATATCACACAGCTTTAGCATTGAGGGACTGCTCTTTGAACCTCTGTATTCCTGTATATTAGGGAATAATGCCTGCCTCACAGGATGGCTGTGAGGATTACATGGAACAAAAGCTAACAAGTTCTCTTTCAAAAACAAAAGCAAAACAAACAAAGAACATAAATTCCCCAAAACAATCACGGAAGGGTATGTGTTTCTTCTTAGAATCTATTGAGTATCTACTGAGCCCTGAGTACATGACAAACAGCCCCGAGGATGCCAAGGTAAGTAATACTATCTCTCTCTCTGCTCATGTTACCTGAAGCTTGTGTCATTTTATGCCATTATTTAATTTTCTTGAATTTCAATGATAATCCAAATAGCATTTCATATTGGGGAAAACGCAGTTTCTGAGGACAATATTCCAAATCAACTGAGTGGTTTGAGGAAATAAATCAAAGATAGCATTCTAGAATTTTAAAGTTATGAAGCCTCATATATGATTTCAGCTCATTTGTTTGGTTTAAAAATGGAAAACTGGATCACAGATCTTAAGTGACATGCCTAAGGCCATGTGAAAGATTGAGAAATTTAGTTTTTTTCTGTTTTAGAGTTTTTCCTTGGCAGAAAATTGAGAAGTTAAATAAAAAAGAAATTGGAAGAGATGCCTTCCAGGCAAAGAAATACATAATCCTTTTAAGGGACTGATGACATCTGTAATGAATCATGATTTCCACTAGATAATTGCTCTTCCAAACAAAAGCCACCAGTTGAATTACGTTGAACTCTTTATTATCTGACAAGAGCTGTGGAATATGAGCTTTATTTCTACCAATCTGCTTCCGAGGTGTTACTTGGATACAATTGCACCTTAATGATTGCAACCTACATATCTAATGTTCTGTTGACATGTTCACCTTTAAATGTAAAAGCTCAGTTTTGTCCTCAGTAAGTAACGTTTTCACACCACTTGTGCAGGCATTCAGGTGACAGAGCTGTTTTCCACTACGTGACAGACAGGACCACCTGAAGCACTGGGGCATATTGATTTGAATCTGATTGCCATCCCTTCAGAATGCCTGCACACCTACTGTGCTAGTACTGGATTTGCAAGTTTCTCAGGCACGTAGACTGTTGCCTTTCTCTGCGCTGAGAGGGAAGAACATTCAACTAAGACAGCGTTTTCCAGACAGTGGTTGAGAGTGGGTGGCGAGAATGCCTTTGTCTTTTCAACTTGAGTAGATGATCTTGATGGATCTCATTGGCTGTTGACTTCAGTGACTTATATGGGAGCTTTTAGGTCTGATGGTTGAGGTTAAGTAAGGCCACTGCAGATAATGACCAGAATAGGCAACATTTGTGTATTCTTATTTGACTGTGAATCGTGAAATGTAGCTAGGCGAGCCTCAGTCATGGAGCACCATTCTACCATTTGTGGACCACATGCCTATAGAGTTAGGAGGTTCATGTTCCAGATGGCCTGGGAACATGGCCTGCAGCCCAGGTTGCAGGAGTGGTGGAAAGGCTGGAAGGCAGCTTCTTTAAGCCAAAACTTCAGGGGCCAGCCCAGAAGCTCAGTCTTCACAAATACCGGATCCCTCTGTTCTATTTGTGTGGTTGGTATGCTCTTCTGGTGATAGTTCTTTTATCTTCTTTCTGAACAAACTAGCTGTAGAGGAGAATCCCTTTAGCAACTGAAATACGTTTTCAAATGAGAACTTCTTCATTGTTTTGAAATATTTTATATAAAAATGGCTGATTGCATTTGAAATCCATTCATATTACCGCAAGAAATGTCCTTATTACTTTTGTCAATGAAAGGAGAGAAAGATCTTCTTGATTCTGTAAATTTAACTTCAGCTATTGCAAATATTAAAGGGTTTTTAAAATAGTTTCACATTTTATTATCACCTACTTGAACAAAGACAGTTTTTAGTCGTGGTTACTATTAGAAACTTTGAAAAGAGCTTCATTTAAAATATTAATTAGAAATTGTATGTGACCAATTCAAGCATAAAATCCAGTATAAAATAGAATTATCATAGAAGAAAGTTCAAGTTGCCTATTAGAATTTTGATGGTGTTTTATTTGAATATTTTATATAAGTTTAATATTTAATATCTTCTGCTTTATTTTGTATTTTGTCTCTTCTTATCATCATTATGTTTTATAAAGATTTCTTACATTACTGCTGTAATATGGAATAATAGTATCATATTTTATATTGTAAAATTTTTTTATAATATACTACATTGAACCATATTAAAAACCTTCACAATTTTCTATTGTAATAATTATAATAATTCTTGTTTTGAGTAACTTATAATTTGTTTGAACTGAAAACCCTCACTTATACAACAGTCTGGTGATTGTTTTCTGTCTTTGTGAAGACGAGGGTGAGGAAGCAGTGAGGTTGAGTCTTGCCTGTATTCATGCAAAATGTAAATGATCACTCTCTTTTACTCTCTGCTCTTGGGCTTTGCAGATCTGTGCAAAGTTTCTCAAGAATAGAGGACACTTTGGCTGGGCGCTGTGACTCATGCCTGTAATCCCAGCACTTTGGGAGGCCGAGGCAGGTGGATCATGAGGTCAAGAGATCGAGACTATCCTGGTCAACATGGTGAAACCCTGTCTCTACTAAAAAAATACAAAAATTAGCTGGGCATGGTGGTGCGTGCCTGTAATCCCAACTACTTTGGAGGCTGAGGTAGGAGAATTGCTTGAACCTGGGAGGCGGAGGTTGCAGTGAGCTGAGACTGCGCCACTGCACTCAAGCCTGGTGCCTGGCAACAAAGCAAGACTCTGTCTCAAAAAACAAAAAAAAAAAAGAAAAAAACAAACCCAAAAAACGAATAGAGGACACTTTATCCAAACTAGCAAATTAAGATGTTGGTTATAATAAATATGATTTCCATTGTTATCATTATTACTTTAAAGACAAGCATAATCTCAGAAATCCACAGAAGTACTCATTGTAAAATGTTACTAAACATTACAGAAGAATGAAAAAATAATCCTTCTATGGGTAGAGGATGTTTTGCTTCGCAGAATACCTGGCTGATGGGAGAATGTTTTGTGGGAAAAGGTACATGATTGAGGAAACTGTACAGTAATGCATCCAGGAGAAAAATAATACAAGCATATTCATAACTCACAGTTTCCAAGTCATATAAGGCTGGAGTAAAATTAAGGTTATTATAATAGTCTGCTATAACCATCCTCCAGTTTCATCCCATTGATTTTGTAAGACATCTTATCATATTCATCCTCAAATCTGCATTTGTTTTCAACTCCCCCATCTCTTCTTCAGAACAAGCTAAGGTAGCTTCTTCGTTGGTTTCCTTGCATTTGTTCTCTCTTTTATTTATTCTCTCCCGCACCAGCAGAATGACCTTTTGGCAATACTAATCTGGTCAACCATATAATGCATGAAAAGCATCTGCTAAACCTCTTCCTCTTGCTTTTATGGTTAAGGCAGAAATTCCCTGGATGGACTCCATAGCCTCCTTTGAGCCAGCCTCTGTCTAGCTCTCCATCTTCACCTGTTCACCTGGCCCTGAGCAACGTCTTCAACTTCTTTCTCTCTCTCTCTCTTTCTTTTGGAGTCTTGCTCTGTCACCCAGACTGGAGTGCAGTGGTGCTATCTCAGCTCACTGCAACCTCCACCCTCTGGGTTCAAGTGATTCTCCAGCTTCAGCCTCCCAAGTAGCTTGGTTGCAGGCATGCACCACCACATCTGGCTAGTTTTTGGATTTTTAGTAGAGATGGGATCTTACCATGTTAGCCAGGTTGGTCTTGAACCGCTGACCTCAGGTGATCTGCCCACCTCAGCCTCCCAAAGTGCTGGGATTACAGGTGTGAGCCGCAGCACCCAGACAGAAACATCTTTCATCACCTCTTCTGAGCACTTTCTCCTCAGCACCAATGGGCCTCTGCCCACTGCTGCTTGTCTGTCTATATTTTCCTCCTACTTTCTCTTAACCTCCATAAATCCTTTTTATCCTTAATATTTCTACTTCATTCTTATACCCTCAGAGAATCTTTCTCTGACACCCTTATTTGGTCAATAACTCCTATCACAGGATCTGAAAAGATGACATAAACTTTGCCATAAACTTACGAAGAACTTTTCTCATGGTTGTGCTTTACACATGTACAATTTTTCATTGACTTGGTGATGTTTGATTAATGTCTGCTTTCCTCATCAAATCAGGTAAGCTCAATGAAAAAGGACTCTGTCTTTGTTTATGTCTTTATTTTTGCTCACCACTGTGACCCCAGGACCCAATATGGGGTCTGGTCCAGTGTAAGTGCTTAGTACACATCTGCGGCTATTTGTTATTAATCATCATGTAGGGAACCCGGCTGATACACTTCTGATGAACTGCTTAGCATTGGTCACTTGCTCTTTTCTCAAATTTGGCTCCTGCCATTTCTGCAGCAGCAAACCTGGCTAAGGCCCCCATCACCTGTGTCCTGCTGGCGCCTCTTCTGGGGACAAGAGTCAGGCTTCAGCAATGGCCTCCACGGAGCTGAGAACTGTGGCTGCAGCAGACTTTGCCTGACCCCATCCGATCCAGGAGGCTCCAGCTTCTCGAGAGGCTGTCTGGAGGGTTCAAGCAACATAGCCAAGCACTATGCAGAAGTCCACATCCTATGGGGTGAAGTCGGACCAGTGAGACACAGAGACACAAAAGAGCTGGCAGAGAAATATCCCATTCTTCGTCCCTCTGAGGCAGTGAAACACACTAGTTCCATTCTGTTTTTTCAGGGACATATCCCATGACCAATATATTTTTGTCTGAAACTTGGAACAGCTTAGTAATGCCAAGCTTGTATTTTTCCTTCTTCCTTCACTGTCTTCCCTTTTGTTCCTTTCTCTTGTGGCTGGGCATTGTACTACTCAGACATTAAGATTTGCCTCAGGTTATTTTCCAGGAACCTCAGGCTTAGATAATTTTTCTTATTGTTTTAAATATTATCATATTCTTCTCTAGGGGCATCAACCTAAGCAATCAGAACATATTGGATCTCATTCATGCATTTATCAGCTAAAGGTTTATTGAAGCCACACTGGGAGACAGACTCTGTTCCAGGCCTCTTAGTTACCAAAATATACAGAAAGTTATTCCTAAACTTCAGCAGGTCACTTTTGAGGAAAAAAACAAAAAGAGGAAGGAGACATGTAAATAAGCAATCTGAGGATTATAGTATGTGTTCAATAAAGAAGTAACCAGTAACTTTGTCAGGAGGGTTTTCCCACAAGATACTCACATGTAAGATGAATCCTAAAGGAGGAGATGGGCTTTTTCCAAAACATAAGGTGGGTCAGAGAGAAGGAAAGTAGGGAGACTCTCCAGGTAGAGGGAGGAAGATATGCATGTATGAAAGTGAGGAAGATCATGGCACATCTGGGGAAACTGCAAGGGTTTCCTTGAATGAAATGAAGTTGGGGAGGACTTTAGTCTCAGAGCCACAGAGAAACATCAGCTTTACACTGTAGTCTGGGAAACACATTTCTGAGAAACACAGTCAAGAAGGCCCAGAATAAAATGGAGAAAATGACTGAAGGGACCTGGTATAAATAAGCTTTGTTTATTTATTCCCTGTTTCAATTTGTAGAAGGGTTTCAGACAAGCTGAACTGCCTACATTCTGAAATAGGAAGAGTGAGAGTTGATATAATCATAAAATATGGCATTTTAGATCAGGCAGGACGTGCAGAGAGGCTGCTGTTCCTAGAAACTCTGAGAGTTAAGTGGTAGATACAGCATAACTGATACCAAAATTAGGTCTGTTTTCGATAGCTCCTTCTTCTGCAGGGCACAAGGTTTTGCAATAATAATCATGTAATGGACTGAATATGTTTCATGAATAAACTAAAATTTTTATTTCACAAATGAAAATATTTCACTTTGCAATCCCCACTGTATTATTGTTTGACATTTTAAACAGAAATAAACATTCCCCATTGCCGTACAGAATGACAGAATGGAAGAAGCTCAGACACTTTTTCTTTATTTTGCCATCACTGTGCTTTCATTGTTTATTTTTCAACTGTTGGTTAATATAAAATTATGTACCACAGAGGTTGGAGATACAAAGTAAACGTGTACCTGAAGTGAGTCCAAAAATTCCTAATTCCATATTGGTTTACTCTCTAAACCAATATGTGCAGCTGATCCTGCCTGTGTAAGGGACCTGCTTTAGAACTGAGAGTCCTCTGATTAATCTTATATTTTATTAATGGACAATAAGCATGTGCCAACTTACACTTACACACACGTAAGTAAAATTCAACATTAATAGCAGCAATTGTTTGAGGTTTGAACAACAAGTAATTTTGGGAAACATGTATTTTCTCCCTGAAATCATTTAGAATTGCCAGTGCTTGGTGACTGTGGTTTAGCCAGGTCTATTATTGTTCTCAAGTTCTTTAAGACAATGCCCTTCCTTATTGCCCACACCCAGAACAGACTGCCCCCTGGTTCCACCCTGGGTGCCACTAGAACTTAAGTGCATAAATTCTGGAGCTAAACAAATTGGTCCAAATTCTGCGTCCTCCATTTCCTGCTGGGTGTACAATCTTCAGAAATTTGATTAACCTCTTAGTGCCCTGGTTTCTTCATTGAAAAATACACCTACAGTAGTAACTGCCTCATAAATTGTAATGATGGTTGCATAAGTTAATATGTCAAGTGCTTAGATAAGTGCCTAAAGAATAATAAACACTAATATACCTTAGCTAATTAGATAATCTGGTTAAAGAAGGTAAAGTGAGGTCTGGTGAGGAGACCTGAGCTGGTAGCAGAGGCAGGACTAAAACTTAAACCCGCCTAATTTTAATTCACTTCTCTTATCTCTAAACAAAACTGATTAATGGGATGATGTTGACAAAATGAATGACTTCTCAACAGGACTGGAAGACTCAGAACATTAAAGGGTGAGAAAACTTGTTTTGGAAATTGGTTTATGCAACTCTCAAATACCAGTTTTGCCATGTTGAACCAGGTACCTAAGCCTCTCTGACTCGGTTTGACATGAGGTACTACTGTAAAGAAAATGATAAAATACATGATGATAATTAATAGATAATAGAACAATCATTCATGTGAGCTGACGTTCCACTGCAAGGCTAGACTATGAACATTAGTTTGTATCAACTACACTTGATAAAACCACAAACAAACTAATTACTGAAATTATTTAATATAATTTGGCATTGGTTTAGAAGAGAAAACAGACATTCTCATCTACAGTTGTAAACTGGCTCAAACCTACTGAAGCATAGTTTATGAATATAAAGCAAATCCTTAAAAATGTGTCTAGCGTTGCACCAAAGATGTAGCTTCCAGGTACAATATTCATCCTGTCAACTTAGAGCCTCTTCGTACATACTTACATTAGAGCACATACATCCTGTCACCATTTCTGATCACTATCAGGATCAGAAATAATATGAATAATGAATAAATAAAAGCATAAATAAAATGAAACAATGCATCTACAACAGCCACTGTCTGCACCTGTTTGCTTCTCAAAAACCTATGATTTATTCCCATTATTGTTATGCATGGACGCTGCCCAGTAGAAATGTAACATAAGCTATAAACACAAGCCATATATGCAATTTTGAATTCCTAGTGACGATGTTACAAAAAATAAAAAGAAACAGGTGAAATAAATTTTAATAACATTTTAACTCAATCTAGCCAAATAGTACCAATGTTCTCTAATTAATACAAAAATTAATAATGAGATATTTTCCTTTTTTACTCAAAAACAGTATGTATTGAAATCCAGTGGGTATTTTACACTAGAACATACCTCGATTTGAACCAGCCATACTGCAAATATCCAGTAGGCATAGATGACCAACGGCTATTATTTCAGATGGTGCAGGTGCACAGTTACTCTAACAGGAGGCATGAACCGAGGCTATAAAGAGGTATCAAAGACTTCTGATGATGCCTCATATCACTTTGTATTTTGAATACTCAAGTGAAATCAGAGATGCTGAGGGAGTTCATGAACCTTGAATTATTTGACCTAATATAAAGAAATAAGCATATATCCTTATGTTAGACATATATTCTTATATCCTCATGTGTAAGGATATCTGTTATTTCTGTGATGTAATAATGATTTTTGTAAATATTCACATATAATCTAGTGGAAGAGAACAAAATCGGAAACATACATTTTCCTGAAGAACAGACGTTCTTCCTCCATTGGTCAGATTTTGAGACATGCATGTCTACTGAGGTTGATTGCATTGTCCTTTGTACCTTGCCAACCGGGAAGGTTATAGCTAAGTTGGGCATTCTACTGTAAGGGTTATCGCTAGCCAAAGGTTTTTCTATTTGCACTCCTCTTGGCTCTTGGTTTTTGTCCTAATTAATTTTGCCTAATTGATGTTCTCATAGTTACTTAATGAAAATTATCTGAAGAGAATAAGTATACATATAAATGAATAAGTAAGTAAAACTTCCTTAAAGTACCTCATTCACACAGAACATTGGGCTGGATGAATGACATCTTTATATAGAGTTTAATATTCTTATAACAGTACTTAAACCTCAAACTATAGATTCAGAGACTGTCACAGCCTGGAAGGGTTGAGAGATTATCTCTTTTGATTAATAGAGTCCTAGAGAAGTTTAGTAACCTTCTTAAAGGCTTCAAGATGGCTAGTGGCAGTCTTGGCCTTTAAGTCCTTCTTTCTAATATGTTACCTTCCTTTAAATCCATTTCAGTAAGGTTCCAATGAGCAAATCATTTCTTAATGGGTGGGCAGAGGTTGGGGCAATTTAAAACTTGACATTAGCTGGTGTGTCAGACATAAACTAATAATGTATTACTTATTATTTGCTAAGGACAAACTATGCTGGACCTGACCAATCCATCCTGTAAAGGAGTCTGCCTTATCTGTTCCTGATAATGGAACAATTATTCACGAGAGATGACACTCTACTGCAAGGTTAGACTATGAACATTAATCTTTGTAAAGATTTGTATACTTGATAAAATCACAAACATGCTAATTACTGAAATTACTTAATATAACTTGGCATTGGTTTAGGAGAGAAAACAGACATTCTCATCTGTCAATTGGCTCAAACCTACTGAAGCATAGTTTATGAATATAAAGCAAATCCTTAAAAATGTGTCTAGCATTGCACCAAAGATGTAGCTTCCAGGTACAGCATTCATCCTGTCAACTTAGAGCCCTGCGTACATATTTGTATTATAACACACACTTTCTTGTTCCCATTTCTGATCCCTTTCAGGGCCTGGAAAGTAGGATAGGTCCAATTATGCCCATTTTACAAGTTAAGAAACCAAGAATTGGCAAATTCAAGTAACTACCTTGTAGTCACAAAACTAAGAGCTTGGACTCAAATTCGAATCTGTCTCCAAATCCAGTATTTTGAAGACTATGGTGAGTTCTAGAGTTTTAAAAAGTTTTCTATTGTAGCTTATGTTAAGGTTTCCAGATAATGTACAGGACACCCACTTAAATTTGTTTCATATAAGCAATAAATAACTTTTAGCTTAATTACATTTACAGCATTGCATGTATGTCCATGCAATAGTTGGTCTACCCTTATATTAAAATTTCATTTTTGCTTCTCTCGAATTCAAATTTAACCAGGTGTCCTGTATTTTTATTTGCTAAGGTCCCAGGCTTGAAGATAATCAGGACAAGGATACTGGAAAGTACAAAGCTGCTCAATCACAGTCGACCCCACAAAAGCAACCAGAAATTGTCTAAGGCTGTAGAGGCTGCAAGTAGTAGACTGCTTACCTAAGACAGAACCTTCATCCAGACAGACAGAGAATGCAATGAGTATCTTATGTTTTGAAATAATACAAAATAAATTCCCATCTCCCCAAAGGGAAATATTTAAATTGTTTAAGAGTTAATCATTGGTACCAAATACAAAAACAAGAAAATATATTCATTCTTACATAAAATATTTTTAGAAAAATAAAACAAGAGTCAAACACTTAGTGAAGAGAATACGTGTTGATGGCGAGACAGTATGAATGACTCTGTAGATCACAGTGAATTCATTGATTAGATATAAAATTGGAAAGAAGGGGTGGAAGATCAAGGGTAGTAGAGTGTAAACCAGTCATTATTATAATTGTTTGAAAAAAAATTAACAAACACTATACAGATGTAAAACCTGGCTAGGTTTCCTCTGATATATATTCAGGAGGTTTATTGGGAGTACACCATGAGGAAGGGAGGAAAGGCAGGATTGGGTAGGCATAAAAATTTAATTGCAATGCAGTTAACACAGATATCTCAGCCAAAAGCATGTGGGGTTCTGATGCCAGTTGCTCTCCAGGGTTGTACCAACTGAGGCAACGGGCCTGGGTTTTGTACCTCTGCACAGACTTGTCATTAGATGAGGGCTGCCCTGGAGTGGCGATGTAACCTTGAGGGTAGCTCATTCCTGTGGCTGGAGGCAATTCCTAGAGAGGAGTAAAGTGGAGATTCTCCCTTAGGCAGCACTCCTGGCAGCTGGGGAAATGAATGTGTCAGTCCTGAAGAAGATGTGGGTGACGCCTCATAGCATACACCATAACCCACTGCTGCTCTGTTCAAATCTGCTTGTTGCTTATGTTAAGTTTAGCCCATCTGAGACCAACTTCTCCAGAATCCTGGATTGTATCTTTCTTGGTGAAAGTTATAAGAAAAAGTTAGCATAATGTATAACCCCTGCTTTTGTAGCTGGCCTTGGAGCTGTAACAGAATCCCATTGTTTTCCTTGTCAATCTAGTTTCTCTTCACCATTGGCTACTGCCTTACTCAATCAGAGGCACAGATTCTCATCTCTGAGGAATCTGAGCCATGGGTCACTATGCTTTTCTGAGGCTGTGACTTTAGTTCTTGACTACTGACCATCAAGATTAAGCAAAGATCACCAGTGACAGTCTTTGGGCCACTTGAGTATCAAACTCTTTCTTTCCTATGCCAGTTATGAAACAGGGGGGTCTGGAACGGGTAATGAGGGCCACTTACTTAAATCCTTTAAACGAGCCATCAGTTACCCCTGTCAGGATAGGGAGTCCTTCCGCGCTTGCTTCTGTCCTGGCAAAGTAAGTCTGAAGTAGTCAGACGGCAGCCATGGTCTGTGTCTCCTGGTAAGGAATCTGATTGTGATTTACGGCTTGGACAAAGTGGGTGACTTTGATGGGTAGGGTGGGCTCTTGTGGGTCTGGCTAGCTCTCAGGTGTAGGGACCCGGGGCAGGGACACTTCTATTCCATCTAAGCCAGGCTATAGAGTTTGCGGAAGCACAGGACAACCACGTTGCTTTTCTTAGTATTTATTTATTTTGGATCAAGAGCATGCCTGGCAACTGAAGACCGTAAAAATAGATTACAGGCTGGGCGCGGTGGCTCAAGCCTGTAATCCCAGCACTTTGGGAGGCCGAGGCAGGTGGATCACGAGGTCAAGAGATCGAGACCATCCTAGTCAACATGGTGAGACCCCGTCTCTACTAAAGATACAAAAAATTAGCTGGGCATGGGGGCACGTGCCTGTAATCCCAGCTACTCAGGAGGCTGAGGCAGGAGAATTGCCTGAACCCAGGAGGCGGAGGTTGTGGTGAGCCGAGATCGCACCATTGCACTCCAGCCTGGGTAACAAGAGCGAAACTCCATCTCCAAAAAAAAAAAAAAAAAAATAGATTACAAATCTTTGAGAATGTATGACAAGAATTGATGAGAGACTCAAGACTTCAGTCAAAGAAACATGAAATAAGGGACTCATGACTTCAATCAGGGAATTTTCCAACTCTACCACAGTAATGAAAATGTAATCAAGAAACTATAGTAGATTTGAACCCAGTGACAATGGCAGGCAATTTGGAGAAAGGCTGTAGCATGAGAATTATCCTAATGTCCCAGAAATAGCAAGGGCTGTGAAGTCAAACAGATGGCAGTATGAAGCTCAGCTCTGTCAACCAGTTTTCAGGCCTTCTCAGAGCCTCAGTTTCCACATCTGTTAACAAGGGGCTATAAATAGATTTGACCCATCACCATGCTTGTTCACTAAATTATTAGAGATAATGTATGTAAAATGTACATCCTAGCTTCTAGCCACTCCTGCCCGATGAATACTTGTCCACTGTCCATTTAATATGAATTATGCAGACAGCCTTTGAGTCCCACACACATTAGACCAATTAGAACAATTCCTATTTAGAAACAAGGGAGACAGGAACAAGAGCAAGAGGAGAGCAAGCCTTCCCCAGGTTGTCAGTTTAATATGATCCTTGAATATGTTCTATACAAAAATGACAGATGAAACTGCTATGGCTCAGACCCAAAGTTAGTAAACACGCAGACCTTGGTGAAACCATGAACAACGCATCATGAGGCTGCTGCCGATGCAACTTTGAAGCAAGTGCAAGCGTTGCAGGTGCCGGCGTTACACGGGGAAGTGAAGAAGAGTGTGAGATGTGCACTGTATTGAAATTAAAGTTGAATGTGATATGACAGCTTGCCTTTTATGGCTGTTTATTTAAAACTAGGAAAGATCGGAACCAGTAGCCAGGTCTTAGTCTTTGGACCAAAACAATTGATTTTTAGGGAAAAAAACAACAACAAAGAACTAATGCACTATTTTAGCTCATTTAATTTTATGAAGAAGGTGTGGTTCCCTTCATTTTAATGATGAAAAACAATGGAGATATAGATAAGAAAAGTAGAATTTCAAACATTACACAGTGAGGGTGAGATCTGAACTCCCAAAGGCTGTGCTAATTCTACTATTTCATGCTCATTCGTTCCATGCCCATGCTGTTCCTCTTGTGATGTTATTTTTACGAAGTATTTAATAAATATTCTCACATTGTGTTACAGATTGAATGTTTGTGTCCTCCCCAAATTTACCTGTTGAAATTTAATCCCCAGAGTGATGATATTTGGGAGGTAATCAGGTGATAGAACTGGAGACCTCATGGAAGGGATTAGCGTACTTATACCAGGGGCCCAAGGGAGCCCAGCTGTCTCTTCCACCATGCGAAGACACAGCAAGAAGCCTTCATCCATGAATCAGACAGCTGGTCCTCAGGAGACTCCAAATCTGCTGACATCTCGATATTGCACTTCTCAGCTTCCAGAACTCTGAGAAATTAATGTTTATTATTTAAGCCACCCAGTATATAGAAATTTATGGTGGCTACTCTGGCTGATTAAAACCAGAGTAGATTTGGAATATTTGTAATGTTGACTTAGTGAAAGCAGTTAATACATGTGTTGTACCGTGAACTAAAGAAGCAACCTGCAGATCACATTCTTCAAAAAATAATCTATCAGTCAATAACCATGAATTGAGTGTCCACCAGGCTGCACATGTGTTACATATATGATAATTTTTCTGTTCCCCTGTCATGTTCTAATAGCTGTCATGGTTAAACAGGAAAGCTAACAGTTTCTATTTTCCACACAAGCTCTTCTTAAACTTTTTTCCAAATTATCCTCACAATTCTTTTTGTGAATAGTTCCTAATTTAAATTAGTGGCTCATTTCACTGACAATTCCACTGCATAGTCACCACTGTTTTTTATATTATTCCCATTCTCATTTCAGCTTTCTTCATCTTCCGCTGCTATTATTTACCTTTCTGATGATTTTTTTTTAATTTTTATTGCATTATAGGTTTTGGGGTACATGTGCAGAACATGCAAGATAGTTGCACAGGTACACACATGGCAGTGTGTTTTGCTGCCTTCCTCCCCTTCACCCACACTTGGCATTCATCCCCAGGCTATACCCCCCAACCCCCCCCCCCCGCTGTCCCTCCCCCATTTCCCCCAACAGTCCCCAGTGTATAGTAGACCGCCTCTCTGTGTCCATGTGTTCTCATTTTTCTCACCCACCTATGAGTGAGTATATGCAGTATTTCTTTTTCTGTTCTTGTGTCAGTTTGCTGAGAATGATGTTCTCCAGATTTTTAATGATAGTACCAAATACATTCAAAAGAAAAATTTCCTACAGTGCTTGGGAGAGGCCTCTGTTTTTATTTGCTTTCTTTCTTTACCTCTGAACTTTAGACTTAATTTTGATGCTTTCTGTGTGTTAGAAACTAGAAAAACAAAGACGGATCAGAGCTGTGTTCTATAGACTCATTTGTAGATGGTGAGATGGTGAGGACATGTTTCAAACACCCGTAAGTGCTGTAATCAAAGTGAGACCCAAGTATTGATAGAACACTCAGTGCTCATTTGACTCCCCCAGGGAGTCAGGATATACGTTCCTGAGAAAGTGATGTTCTAGCACAGTCTTGAAGACTGGTAGGACTTTTCCTTATCAAGCAGTTGAGAGGGAAGAGCACTTTTGTGTGCTTGGGGATTAGTAGAAAACGTTGGCTTGGTTGGAGAGACAGTACCTGTGTCCACTGGGGTAGAAGCAGAAGTTGGTAAAGTGAGCTATAGAAGATGGGACCAGCCCAGATAACTGGAATGGAGTCCCACTTTCAAGGGGAAATCATGTAAAATGGACCATAGGATTCATGGACAATAGGATGGGAGGTTTTGTAGAGGCAGGAGATCAGGCTCAAAGATATGTTCATGGTAAGACTTTATGTAACATGCTAAAGACTGTCTTTTATCCCCTTTGCAATGGTAGATCCTGATAGCTTTTTTCAGAGAATGGACTTAGATTCATTTTGTTGATTGTGGAGAATAAATTGGAGGAAAGAAGTTAAGAGGAAAAAGAATAGTTAAGCGGCTATTTAAGTAATTCCCGTGAAAGATGATGAATGTCTGGATAGACATGTGAGGAAAGAAAAAAAACCAGTGTCCTCGCTTTCTCAGATCTTGCTGCATATCTTTGGGGAAGAAAAAATATAATAATCATATGAGTAACAATACTTTGCATTTTTGTAGTGCTTTAAAGGAACAACTGCAACATCAAGTAAGTATTTGCTGAGAGCATACTATATGGCGGCCACTTTGTGTTAAGTGTTGGGCATGGTTTACCTCAGTTTAATCCTGTTCTCCCAACAGATGTATGAAAGAGGTAGAACATGTATGCTTCCCATTATGCAAGAAGGAAGCAGGTCTGAGAGTCTAATGGATTCTCAAGTCTGTGCTGCCAACAAACAACAGAATCTTTAGGTGATCAGAACTTCATACTCCTGTTCCTGGAGACGTTGCTTTCCAGGATGCTGGGATTAACTCAGCATATGTCACACATGTTAAATGAATGAGGTGTATGCAGCCCATACTGAATGATTTCAGAGGCCTTTGGCTTGAGTTTTGAAAGCTGTAGGCTGGACTCCAAGAAGTAGAAGAATGAGGGCTGAACATTCCCAGTGGTAAAGAAGTATAACTATTGAAGTTCCCCTGTAATTCCTCAGAAGACATATTAATCAATCAAATATTTATTTCACCTCCCCTGTGTTCCAGGAGCTGTGGTAGGGTCGAAAGATTTCAGGATGCATGTGGCCATAGATTGTCTGAGAAAGAAGCCACCTGTTAGAGTTAACAGATTGTGGTCTCAGAAATTATTAAGCCTGGGCTTGAATTCCGACACCAGCACGACACAGCTGTGTGGCTTTGGAAGTGTCATTTAACCTCTCAAATCCTCAGCTTCCCCACTTATACAACTGAATCAGAAGTATGCAAATTGTGGGGTTGCTGTAAAAATCGTCGTTTATATAGTAATGTACTTTGTACAGTATAGAACCGAGAGAAGGTACAAAATCTTTGGTGGTGGTTTATTATTATTATGTGTCTTTTGATTCAGTAAGGAGCACGGAGAGGGATGACAGTGTGAATCCTTCAGAAATCAGGAGGTGGAAAAACAGAAGTCTGATTCCATGGGGAGTCTGCTAGAAGGTCTAGAAGCACCCAGTGGTGATGCTGGCAGGGGTCTTGACAGCTAGCTAGGGCCTTTGTTCTTATTGTTCTTTTAAAAAAGCCTGGTCCTTATAGTGCCTGCAGTCCCTGACTCCAACATTGAGGGCAGAGGAAGCTCCTGGGTGGCCCATAAATATCCACTTTTCTCTGCCATTTCAGATCCTGCTTCTTAAATACGATACAGGCTTTGCTGCCTATTTGTTTACATCCCTTTGGTTTACTGTGTGCTCGCAGAGGCCTCCAGCAGGGACCACCCTAGGCACACAAACAGCTAGAAGTTCAAAACTGAAATAATTTTATCGGCCTCAGTGCTGACATCTGCACAATGCACTTTGCATAACTTTGAGAAGTGACCCTGCTGTGTGTTATCGGCAAAGGGATTGGAGGCAGAATGTTTGCTTCATGAGACCCAGGACAATGTAATTTAGAAAGTTCCCAATAGCACGGACCCTTCAGTGCGCCATGCCACAGATCACATTTAGTTACTGGAGTCCCCATGGCTGCATAGGACGGCTTTCCCACCCTGATACCAGTGATCACATACACTTTTCTTTTTCAAAATGAAAATTGCTGTATTGCTCTGTGTAACCATAGCAATGGTACTACCCATTGCAATAATTTTAGAGAATATAGAAAATTATAAAGAAATAAAAAAAAGTTTTTTGAATTATGGAGCCAGGCTTCCAGGGGTTGAATCTTCAGGTGAAATATTGCACTTAAATGGCAATCATTAAAAAATCTGGAGACAACAGATGCTGGAGAGGATGTGGAGAAATAGGAACAATTCTACACTGTTGGTGGGAGTGTAAATTAGTTCAATCATTGTGGAAGACAGTGTGGCGATTCCTCAAGGACCTAGAAATAGAAATTCCATTTGACCCAGCAATCCCATTACTGGGTATCTATCCAAAGGACTATAAATCGTTCTACTATAAGGACACATGCACATGAATGTTCATTGCAGCACTGTTTACAATAGCAAAGACCTGGAACCAACCCAAATGCCCATCGATGATAAACTGGACAGGGAAAAAGTGGCACATATACACCATGGAATATTATGCAGCCATCAAAAACGATGAGTTCGTTTCCTTTGTAGGAACATGGATGAACCTGGAGACCATCATTCTCAGCAAACTGACAGAAGAACAGAAAATGAAATGCCGCATTTTCTCACTCATAGGTGGGTGTTGAACAATGAGAACACATGGACACAGGGCAGGGAGCATCACACACTGGGGTCTGTTGGGGGGTAATAGGGGAGGGACAGCAGGGATTGGGGAGTTGGGGAGAGATAGCATGGGGAGAAATGCCAGATATAGGTGAAGGGGAGGAAGGCAGCAAATCACACTGCCATGTGTGTACCTATGCAACAATCTTGTATGTTCTTCACATGTACCCCAAAACCTAAAATGCAATTTTTTAAAAAAAAGAAAGAAAAATGAATGCTATAAAAAACCTCTTTAGAATAATATTGGGTTCTAAATAAATGTTAGCTATTATTGCTGCTGTGCTGGTACACCTACCCTTCCATTCATGTATTTTAAAGTGTAGTTTTATTTGTAAATAAATCATATTAATTGTGCTATTTTGAAGCTCCTTTTTAAAAAATGTAGCACATTGTTGGATGTGTTTTCTTGTCTATATATAAAGTCACCAGTATCATTTAAAAATGCACAATGGGTAAGAATGTGGCTTGCACAGACAGATGGTCTGAATTTAAACTCTGCACTGCTACTTACCAACTCTGTGGCCTGAATGGGCAAGTCATTTAACTTCCCTCTTCCTCAGTTTCTTCATGTGTAAAATGAGGATTAATAATTAATACCCACCTCATAGAACTATTATGAGGATAAAGTAAGTAAATATTCATTTGTAAAGAACTTATAACATAGAAAGTTTATAAAGATTTATTTTAAAAAAGAGAGAAGAAAGTGCAGTAAGGAATATTAGATGTTTTGCCTCCCCAGTGTCTCTTCGCAGTTCTGCTAGTAACAGAGGCCTCTTCCCTGCAGGACACTGTCCTCCACCCATCTGTTCACAGAGGGATCCTGGTAACAGGATAAGAAATTCCCAGTAGCAGAGTGATGAGTCCAGAGTTGACCTACAAAAGGAACTGTTTCCTGTGGTTCGGCTTCACAGATGCCAGGCTAGGATCTTCCCTTAGGCTTTTCTGCAGGATCTACAGGAAAAGGCTGCTGCTCTCTGATAACAACATTTCATATCCTCAGTTGACCTCCTCTTCCCCTCTATACCCCAACCTGCTCCACGCACAGCCTTCCCCATCTCTATCCTCATAGTTTCTCAAAGACCTTGACCCCTTTCACTCACACTAAACAAACAATATAACCACAAATTTTGTTGTAAGTTTCTTCAAATGTACCCGGAGTCCAACCACACTCACCATGTCCTCTGATGGCACCCCACCCTGGGTAGACCCACGGGAGAACCTTGTCCCACTGGGAGAGGCACAGAGATGTTCCATTACGGTCCTTGCTCCCTGCCTGGGCAAACAATATACGGGGATCCTTTAAACAAGTAAAGAGATCACGTTCCTCTTCTACTCGAAGTCCTGCAGTGTGACTCCCTGTATCTCCCAGGGTAAAAACCGAAGCCCTAACAATGGTCTGCAGAAGTCTGTCTCATCTGGTTGCTTGCAATCTCTTCTGTAACTTTCCTTCAATCTCACTTCCCTCTAGCCCTAGAGGCCTTCGGAGGTTCTCAGAACACCCCAGCCATGAACCTACACTGGAGCTTTGACCTCTAGCCATTGGCTTTACCTGGAATGGTCTTTTCCTCATTATTTGCTTGGCTAATGTTTTCGTTATCTCCTCCAAGTTTCTACTCAAGGTTTATCTTTTCTACGAGGCATACAGTAATCAGACAATTGTTTAACCCTGTAGTTTATGCATAAATTACAATCTATTTAGATATTCTATTTGTGTTCCAATGGCATTTATCATCTTCTATCATTCTACATCACTTACTTTTCATCATCTACTCCCTCACTCCATCACGTACTATAAAACGTAAGCATTTTGGGACAGAATTACCTTTTCTATTTTGTTCATTAATGTGTCTTAAGAACCTCAACCACTGCCTGGCATGTAATAGTTGTACAATAAAACTTTATCAAATTAATCACTTGAATTCATAGTTTATCAGTACCTGAAACCAGATCTACTATTGGAATTTTTGGTTACATAAACAATAAATTATTTATTTTATCTTAGCTAGTAGTAATGTAACTAGTAATTTATCTTAGAATTACTATTAGTATTAGCTACTTAGCATCTTAGTAACTAGTAACTGATCTTAGCTAGTAATGACATTCTGTCCATTCTGTCACTTTTAAGTAAAAGAGTTTAAGACAAAGTGGTGTATATACTTACAGTGTTTTTTGCCCTTGATATCCTACTGACATTTATGTGCTTTCCAAATATCTTCATAATAAATTATAGTTCATAAATATTCATGCAAGTGTAAATTTGTAAGTAACCCAAAACTTTTTTTTTTCTAAGGACAAATTCTTTCCAGTAAAAACTATAGATGTAAAATTTTTGGATCAAAGATTTCTGAGATACATTGCCAAATTGCACTCTAGAGTGAATTTTCTAATTTATAATTGTAGCCAGCAATAGATTAGGGTGTTCTTTTCCTTACACTCTGGTCAAAATCAAGAGGAGAAAAGTAATATCTCATTGTGGTTAAATCTGAATTTTTTTGATAAGTAATGAGAATATTTTTTAACATTTATAATAATTTATTTTTTTATTACCATATTCTTTGCCTGTTTTTATAATGTATTCAGAATTTGAATAATGAAACCGTTTCTTCATGTCAGCAGCTCCATCTCAGAGGGTCGTATCTGTGTGTGAACATTTCTGTCTGGGAGGGTAAGAGCTAGCGCCCCTCCCCACTGAATCTTGGGATTTCCTTCCAGAAGGCTTATACTGACACTGTGTGTCAAGACCAGGCAGATGTGCAGTCCAGATTTGGACCAAGCCTCTCTGTAGTGGTCAGGGAACTTTGGTTATTCATAACGGAAATTCATCTTGGATGGGCTCAAGAAATTTACTGAATGCCATTAGAGATCAAAAATAAAGTAAAACCAGAAAATTACCAACCAGGACCTTTTCCTCACCCACCCTTGTGTGTTTATGTGTGACTACTTCTCCTTTCTTACCTTTTCTGCTCTACTGCTCTAGACTGCAGATAAAAGACTCTCTCTTTTGTTTTTCCTTTTTTTCTATTTATTTATTTTTTTATTGCATTTTAGGTTTTGGGGTACATGTGAAGAACACGCAAGACTGTTGCATAGGTACACACGTGGCAGTGTGATTTGCTGCCTTCCTCCCATTCACCTATATCTGGCATTTCTCCCCACCCTCTCTCTCCCCAACTCCCCCCCTCCCGCTGTCCCTCCCCTATTTTCCCCCAACAGACCCCAGTGTGTAGTGCTCCCCTCCCTGTGTCCATGTGTTCTCATTGTTCAACACTCACCTATGAGTGAGAACATGTGGTGTTTGATTTTCTGTTCTTGTGTCAGTTTGCTGAGAATGATGGTTTCCAGGTTCATCCATGTCCCTACAAAGGACACGACTCACCATTTTTTATGGCTGTATAGTATTCCATGGTGTATATGTGCCACATTTTCCCTGTCCAGTCTATCATCGATGGGCATTTGGGCTGGTTCCAGGTCTTTGCTATTGTAAACAGTGCTGCAATGAACATTCGTGTGCATGTGTCCTTATAGGAGAATGACTCTCTCTTTTTTACTTTCTCTCTCGATCTCTGTTTCACTCTCTCTGTGTGTGTTTCTATTTCTATCTCTTTCACTCTCCCTCTCTCATTCTGTGTTATGGGCTGACTTGTGATCTCTCAAAACTCATATGTTGAAGCTCGTAACCCCTACTTACTACCTATGCATTATATTTGGAGATAGGTCCTTTTAAAAAGATGGTTAAGTTAAATTGTTTAACTTAACAACTGATAAGCCCCTCTTTTTTCTTCTCTTTTTCTTCCTTCCTTCTTTTCTCTTTCTGTCTCTAACCTCCTCTTTATGTTGTAGTTTGAAAAATCTCTGTTTGTACCATGTTGGGTTGCATACCAAATCATTAGAGCCGAAGTTTGAGGTATCGAAAATTTCCACGAAAACCATAAAGTTAAAGTGAGATAGGGGAATGATGATCAACTTCCTCTACACACTCCAGAAGGGGGCAAGCCTTCCTTAAGAGGGGAGAGGAGGGCTGGAGAGAGCCATGTCCACTAGACTCTTGGAGGCTATGTCAAAGGCAGTAGGGGAATGACGATCAACTTCCTCTACACACTCAGGGCAGAAGGGGGCAAGCCTTCCTTAAAAGGGAAGAGGAGGGCTGGACAGAGGCATGTCCACTAGACTCTTGGAGGCTATGTCAAAGGCAGCCTCTGATTTGATAGACAAAGGATACTGAGAATTTTTTCAAAGCCAAAGGTAGGTATTTGAAACCTGAGGATGAAATTTAATACCATTTAAGAGTGTCCAAGTATAGTAAGAACAAAATGAAACAAACATACAAATAAATAAACACCATCCAGGGAGTCAGTCTGAAGGTGGCATGAACAAATGGACATGTTTTGCTGCACAATTATTTACCTGCATGGGCATATTTGACAGTATAGCTGTAAGAGTGAAAAGATCATATCCTGATATAGTCCTACACTGGATGTCGGAAACCAGGGTTGAAGAACTTACTGTCTTTTACTATTTTGGGTTTCTTAAGTAAGTTATTTAACATCTATGAGCTTCTAATACCTTGGATTTATAAACCAAAAAGTGTCCGAGACAGGTCTCAATCAATTTAGTTTATTTTGCCAAGGTTAAGGACATGCCTAGAAAAAATAAACATGGAATCACAGAAAAAAATATGTGGCCTGTACCTTCTCCAAAGATGATTTTGAGGGCTTCAGTATTTAAAGGGGAAAAGTAGGCTGTAGGAGAAAGAGGGAGGGTATGATAATCTACAGGTTGCAAGACCAAAGGAGCAGGTAGGGGAAGAGATAATTATATATCCCTCTGTGCTCAGGTCTGGCACTTTACGTAAGATAAGGTGAACATACATCCTACCTGTGGAGATAGTTAACCTTTTATCTGTAGCATCTGTTTAGTAACAAAAGAAAAGGCAGCGTATTAAATGACTCAGCTTTCAGCTTATTTTTTTTTTTTTTGGTGTAGTGAATTGGGGTCCTGAGTTTTTATTTTTCTTTCATAGATTCAAAATGGAAGAGGTAATTCACCTTCTCTGTGATAAATGACGCATCATAAGTGCTCAGTAAATAAATGTCTGACATCAAGCATTGAGATATAATACCTTGCAATATATATTTATAAACTAAGTACTGTAACATAATCAAATATTATTCTCATTTGCAGTAATCCTTCAGATCCCTAGGACTTAAGAAAAATCCAGAGATGTGGGGAAAGGACTCTAAGCTTATCTATTTATTTTTAGTATGAAACACACCGCATGCATTTTAGTCTGGCCTAAAAAGGATGGCCCCTGAAAATGTTGTGAAATGGTGAGCTGCGTATTATTTGTGCCTAGCACGACTCAGTTTTTCCTTTTTTTTTTCTTCATCACTTTGGTAACTGGACTTTCCAGTCCCCTTGCAGTTGGGCAGATTCGTGTGAGAAGCTCTGACCAATGAATCCAGAAGGGGAGTGGCTGTGCTGCTATGTGGAGGCTGTGAGAAGCTCCGTAACAATCCTCATACTCGACTTATTCACTGTAAGGTGGTGATACACTTTGAATGTATCCACCAAAAGTTCACGTGTTACAACCTTAATTTCTTACGGCAGCAGCATTAGGAGGTGGAGCCCGGTGAGAGGTGCTCTGGTTGTGCGGCCTCCACTCTCATGAACGGATTAATGTGGTTTTAATAGGAGTAAGCTAGTTTTTGTGGGAGGGGGTTAGTTACCATGAGAGCAAGTTGTTATAACAAGCAAGCTTGGCTTCTTCTCTGGCCATGTGATATCTCCCACCATGTTACAAAGCAGCAGGGGCCTGTCTGATGCCTGCACTGTGCCCTTGGAGCTTCCAGCATCAGGACCATGAGCAAAAATAAGCCTTCGTGCGTTATCAATTATCCAGTCTGTGGTATTCTGCTATAGCAACAGAAATGGACTAAGACAAATGGTATTCACTAATAAAGTTTAATATTGATTTGCCAGAGCCCTGAAGAGTTTTCCCAACTCAGGCTAGCATTGCAAAAATAAGCTTTTGCTGCTTAAAGTCTCAGATGTGGGAGTTTTTTGTTGAGGTCACACACTTAGGCAATGCTCAGAATGCAGGAAGCTTGAGACTCCAATGCTGAAGTACTCTTCAATGACTCCTGCTATCAGACTGCAGTTGGAGCCTCTTTTGTTCAACCAAAATACATCTTGACCCCGGCAAATCTTTGCTAAGGTGTGACTTTCTCTGTTAAAATCTGTTCCTGGATGGCGTTTTGAATTTGCAAAACCACAAAGTTTACTTAAAGTAAAATCATAATGCTGCTTTCTTTCTAATGTGCTGTTTCCATTCTTTTAGTGCACTTCAGAAAAGTTTATGATAATCAGTATCTCTCCCTCCCTACTTCAGAATGATGCAAAGACTTTACAATTCTTTAACTCTTCCAGTCTCTCACCAATCACCTTATGTGTTGAATTTTTATTATTAATTTCCCCTTGTTTTGATACTTCTAAGTTCATCAAAACTATTGTTTTCTGATTTTGTGTTGTTTAGGTTTATGTACAAATTTACCTTTTTAAATAGTACTTTATCATTTTCCTTTGCAGCATATAGCTTCCTTTCGGGTTTACTTTCTTACTTCATGAAGGACATTGTTTAATGATCTATCTATCATCTATCTATCTATCTATCTATCTATCTATCTATCTATCTATCTATCATCTATCTATCTATCTATCTATCTATCTATCTATCTATATCTATCTATCTATCATCTATCTATCTATCTATCTATCATCTATCATCTATCTATCTATCATCTATCTATCTATCTATCTATCATCTATCTATCATCTATCTATCTATCTATCTATCTATCATCTATCTATCTATCTATCTATCTATCATCTATCTATCATCTATCTATCTATCTATCTATCTATCTATCTATCTATCTATCATCTATCTATCATCTATCTATCTATCTATCTATCTATCATCTATCTATCATCTATCTATCTATCTATCTATCTATCTATCATCTATCTATCTATATCTATCTATCATCATCTATCTATCTATCTATCTATCATCTATCTATCTATCTATCTATCTATCATCTATCTATCATCTATCTATCTATCTATCTATCTATCTATCTATCTATCTATCTATCATCTATCTATCTATCTATCATCTATCTATCTATCTATCTATCTATCATCTATCTATCTATCTATATCTATCTATCATCTATCTATCTATCTATATCTATCTATCATCTATCTATCTATCTATCTATCATCTATCTATCTATCTATCTATCTATCTATATCTATCTATCTATCATCTATCTATCTATCTATCATCTATCTATCATCTATCTATCTATCATCTATCTATCTATCTATCATCTATCTATCTATCTATCTATCTATATCTATCTATCATCTATCTATCTATCTATCTATCATCTATCTATCATCTATCTATCTATATCTATCTATCATCTATCTATCTATCTATCTATCATCTATCTATCTATCTATCTATCTATCTATCTATCTATATCTATCTATCATCTATCTATCTATCTATCTATCATCTATCTATCTATCTATCTATCTATCTATCTATCTATCTATCATCTATCTATCATCTATCTATCTATCATCTATCTATCTATCTATCATCTATCTATCTATATCTATCTATCTATCATCTATCTATCATCTATCTATCTATCTATCTATCTATCTATCTATCTATCTATTTATTTATTGTGATGATCTGTTAGTGATTATGTCTCTTAAATTTTGTCTTACAGTTTCTTTATTATATTCTCAGTCTTGAATGGCAGTTTAAGTGGGTATAGAATTCTACACTGACTGTTTATTTCCCCAAAGTTTCAATAATATTATTTTGGTTTTTATTAGTTTCTAATGTTGCTGTGGATAATGTTGGTCTGAAACATATTCTTTCTTGCCGAATGTGGGATTTTGTTCCTCCCTCATTGCTTTGAAGACCTCCTCTTTGTCTTTGGTTTCCTGAATTTTTAAATAAGATTTCTACATGTGTATCTCGTTTTATTTATTTTTTTAAATATAACTCAATGTTTCTCTTAATGTGAATATTCATTGCTTTCCTCAATTCTGGAAAATTCCCAGACATCACCATATCTTGTCTCATTATATTTTATCTGTGTTTTTCCTTGTGTAACTACTAATATACATGCTGGAAATACACAGTCTATTCAGTTGCTACCTCTTTGTTCTTTTTGAAGGGGTATGATATTTTTCTCAGACCTGTTTTTCATTACATGGCCCTCTCTAAAGAATTGTGTCTAATTTACTGTTTAACTTGTCCATTGAGTTTTCAACTTCAATAACTGCTTTGTTTCCTTACAGAAGTTCTATGTATCTGTTCCTTCTTTCATGCTGTTTTTCTCTTATGTTTCTAATTTCTTGTTTTCCGACATTACTCATAGTTTGCTTTTCTATTATACAAAGAAGCAATCTAGCAAAGCATTAAGAAAACATTTTGAGGTCAGAATGCATGGTTTGAATCTCCAGCTTGCTATGTGTTAGCTGACTTATCTTTAATTGAATAAACATTAACTTTTAAAGCCTCCCTTTCTTCAAACGTAAAATGAACATATTAACATAATCTGTTTATGGAAATATTAGGTATTAATATTATATTTAAAATCATTAAAACAGCGTAACAGGTAATTGCTCAAAAACATTGGCTCTGCATTCACCATCACCATTGTCAAAAATGTTAACTCTGCCTGGGACTTTTCCACTTGATTTGTGAACTCATCATTAGCGAGGTTTTATCTTTCAGAATCCTGAGTCTTGGCATGGTGGGGTATTCCTAATGGTCATTTTTCATGTATTTCTCTCAGGCATCTCAGGAGAAATTTCAGGCTGCGCTCATGTTTTATTTTAGTTTATGGAGCTCTGCGTTGCTAAACTAGGGGGCAGTCTTAATTGAGTCCCTAAACCCGAGGGTTTGCAGGCTCGTGTTAGGATTTGAGGTGGACTCATAAGTAGTAAGAGTTGTTGATCTGTCTGTCTGCACGTCTCTCTGTCTCTCTGTATTTCATTAGATTTCTAGTCTCCTTGTTTTTCTCTCTACTTCTCCTGTTTTTCATTTTTGGTTTCATCTTATCACTTTTATAACCTTATTTCAAGTATCTACGAGTTTATGAGTTTATTTCCAGAGTCTAGCTCAATCTTTGCTACAGATACAAGGATTAAATAAACGAGCACATTTCCCCCTCTACAGAAGAGGCAATTTGCTGTTTTGAATATAAGGTGAAAATGTACCCTTTATTAAAAGACACTTTACTAGCATAATATGCCTATTCTTATTCCTTCCACCATTACTTCTGATATGATAGCAGTTTCTTAAATGACTTCAATACTTACTCTCTGCCAAAAGTTTTTTCTACAATGTATGTATAAATTCACAAAACCCTATAACCATCCTAGAGGAAAGATACTATCATTAATGCCCTCTTATTGATGAATAAGTAGGAAAACTAAATAACCTGTTTTATATCAGTTTTTCCCAATTGGGAGTAGTTTGAACATTGATCAGGGAACATTTGGCAATGTCTGGAGTTTACACAGCAGGGGAGGGGGGTGTTACGGGCATCTGCTAGGTAGAGTCCAGAGATGTTGCTAAACATTCTGTAATGTACAGGATTATGCTCTTAGAATATTATCTAGACTCAATGTTAAAAGTGTTGAAGTTGAGAAATACTGAGTTCAATGGAATACACGATCTTTTGTTCAATCACTTTTAACTTCATATATACTTGACTTTGCATACCCATATATTTTTATAAATACCATATATTTTTATTGTTTAAATCTGATCTGTCCTTCTTTATCTCTTAATGGGTGATTGTGACTAATTTATGTTTATGTCATTATTGATGTAGTTGAATTTATATCTACCATCCAAATCATTGCAGTTTGCTACTTTAATCTTTTACTTCTTTCAAAAGCTGACATCCATGTCAAGAACCATAAATCCTCCTTAATATCCTTATGGATGATGGAATACTAGAAGGCGAGAGATGTTAACTGAAAATTAAATAATTTGCAAGAGCAGAACCTCCCCTTTTGGGTATCTGTAAAATTAGGTTATTGGATTAGACAACTTAAAAATTCTAACATGAGGATGATAGATAATAAAATTGTCCTGCATTTGGGATTCATGCTAAATGAATACAGTCATACCCCACTTTATTGTGTTTTTTAGATACGTTTTTTACAAATTGTATGTTTGTGGAAACCCTGTATCAAGCAAGTCTATTGGTCACATTTTCCCAACAGCATTTACTCATTTTGTGTTTCTGTGTCACATGTTGATAATTTTTATAATATTTCAAACCTTTTTTTTATTATGTCTCTTTTGGTGATCTGTGATCAGTGATCTTTGATGTTACTACTGTAACTTTTTTGGATGCTGTGAACTGTGCCCATGTAAAATGATAAATTTAATCGATAAAAGACGTGTGGTTTTTTTAATGTTCCAATGACCAGTTATTTCCCCACCTCTCTCCCTGTTCTCAGACTTTCCTGGTCCCTGAGACAAGGATCTTGGAATTAGGCTAATTAACAGTCCTACACGACCTCTAGGCGTACAAGTCAAAGGAACTGTCACAAGTTTCTCACTCTAAATCAAAAGCTAGAAATAATTAAGCATAGTGAAAAAGGCATGCTGAAAGTTGAGACCGGCAGAAAGCCAGGCCTCTTGCACCAATCAGTTCGCTGAGTTGTGAATGTAAAGGAAAAGTTTTTGAAGGAAATTAAAAGTACTACTTCAGTGAATGCACAAATGATAAGAAAGTAGAACAGTCTTAAGCTATTATGGAAAAAGTTTTAATGATCTGGCTAGAAGATCAAACTGGCTACAACATTCCTTTAAGTTAAAGCCTAATTCAGAGGAAGGCCCTAACTCTCTTCAATTCTATGAAGGCTGAGAGAGGTGAGAAAGCTGAGAATGAAAAGCTGGAAGCTAGCAGAGGTTAGTTCATGAGGTTTAGGGAAAGAAACCGTCTCCAAAAAATAAAAGGACAAGGTGAATAAGCAGCATGTGCCAATGGAAAACCTGCACCCAGTTATCCGTAAGATCTAGCCCAGGGCATTGACGAGTTGGCCATACTACACAATAGATTTTCAATGTAGATGATGACATAGGTTTATATTGAAAGGACATACCATGTAGGACTTTTATAGCTGGAGAAGAAAAGTCAATTCTTGGCTTCAAAACTTCACAGGACAGGCAGACCGTCCTGTCGAGGACTAATGCAGCTGTTAACTTTAAGTTGAAGCTAGAGCTTGTTTACCATTCTGAAAATCTTAGGGCCTCTAAGAATGATGCTAAATCTACTCTGCCTATGCTCTAGAAACGGAATAACAAAGCCCGGATGACAGCACTTCTGCTTAAAGCATGGCTTGCCAAATGTTAAGCCCACTATTGAGGCCTATGCCTCAGAAAAAAATATTCTTTTCAAAATATTATTGACCATTGGCCACAAGCCTGGTCAACTGAGAACTCTGATGGAGAGGTAAGAGGAGATTGATGTTGTTTTCACGCCTGCTAACAGAACATCTATTTACAACTCATGATTCAAGGATTAATTTAGATTTTCAGGTCTTATTATTTTAAAAATACATTTCATAAGCTCCAGCTGCCATAGATAGTGATTCCTTTGAGGGATCTGGGCAAGTAAATCTTTTGGAAGAACTCACCATTCTAGATGGCATTAAGAACATTCATGATTCATGGGAGGAGGTAAAAAGATAAACATTAACAGAAGTTTGGGGGAAGTTGATTCTAATCCTCATGAAGGACTTTGAGAGGTTCAAGACTTTAGAGGAAGAACGAACTGCAGATGTGATGGAAACAGCAAGAGAACTAGAATTAGAAGTGGAGCCTGAAGATGTGACTGAACTGCTGCCATCTCATGATCAAACTTGAACCACACTGAATTGCTGCAATCTCGTGATCAAACTTGAACCATGAAGATTGTTTCTGATGGGCGAAAAGAAAAGTTGTTTCTTAAGATGAAATTTACTGCTGGTGAAGATGCTGTGAACATTGCTGAAGTAACAAGAAAATATTTAGAATGTGACATAAACTTAGTTGCTAAAGCAACAGCAGGTTTCAGAGGATGGACTCCAATTTTGTAAGAAGTTATACTGTGGATATAATTCTATCAAACAGCATCATATGCTACAGAGAAATCTTTAGTGAAAGTACAAGTCAATTGATGTGGAAAGTTTTATTTTTTTCTTATTTTAAGAAACTGCCACACCACTGCAGACTTTAGCAGTCACCACCCTGATCAGTCAGCAGCCACCAACATCAAGGCAAGAGCCTCCATCAGCAAAACCTTCATGACTTGCTGAAGGCACAGATGATCATTAACATGTTTTAGCAATAAAATATTTTTAAATAAAAGTGTGTACATTGTTTTTGAGACGTGGTCTCACTCTATCACCCAGGCTGGAGTGCAGTGGCCTAATTTCGGCTCAGTGCAATCTTCACATTGTGGGCTGAAGGGATCTTCCAACCTCAGTCTCCCAAGTAGCTGAGACTACAAGTTTATTCTACCATGCCCAGGCAATTTGTGTGTGTGTGTGTGTGTGTGTGTGTGTGTGTGTGTGTGTGTGTGTGTGTGTGTGTAGAGACCAGATTTTTGTAATGTTGCCCAGACTGGTCTCAAACTCCTGATGTCAAGTGATGATCCTCGGGCCTCGACCTCCCAAAACGCTGGGATTTCAGGAATAAGCCACCATGCTCAGCCCGTATATATATATTTTTAGACACAATGCTATTGCACACTTAATAGAGTATAGTAAGGAGTAAACATAACTTTTACATGGACTGAGAAACCAAAAAATTGTGTGACTTCCTTTATTATAATATTGGCTTCATTGAGGCAGCTTGGAACTGAACCTACAATATCTCTGAGATATGCCTATAGACTTTAGCTGCTTTTTGCTGCACACACAAATAAAAAGGGCAACTACATAAAATGATATATGTGGTTATTTGTTTTACCTTTTTACTATCCATAACATCATGCTGTATATCTTAAATGTACACAGTAACATTTACTTCTCAGAATTAGATATCTAAAGTTTTGGTAGCACACTTTACTGCTGCTCATTGATTATCAATGTGCCTCCTCCCCTATACACACAAATGCTTACGATAGACAGAACCATATGGCTCCATCTGGCCAAAAATCACTCCTGGACTGAAGCACTTAAAAGCTGGGTTGTGACCTTCCTTCTACCTGCTTTTCTTGTATAAGTAACAAGTAAGGCTCCTTTTGGGGTGATAAAGCATTTCTTAGTCTGGGTGTCTAGTGACAATATTGGTCAGAGACCCTGAACGACATCTTACATGAGTAAAAACACACTTGCGTTAAGTTAAGCCACTGAAATTTTGGAGTTTGCTTTGTTATTGCAGCACAGTCTATGTTATGACTTCTCAGTATTACAGCTGAGAGAAAGTTTGACTTAGAATTGTTTTCCAGCTTTACTGAGATATAATTGAAAAATAAAAATGGTATCTATTCAAAGGGTACAATGTGATGATTTGATGTATATGTAGATTGTGTAATGATTGCCACACTCAAATTAATTAACACCCTCACCTTTGTAAGGAAATAGAATGGTAGGTACATAGAGATGGTGGTAAAATTATTCATTACTTTCTTTGCATTTCTACATAATTTTGTTCTTACTTCACAATAGCATGTGCCTTAGGGAATTGCAGTGCGTATTTTTACGTAGCACTCAATTCCACTAGACAGTAAAATTTTAATTCAGGATTTTATGTGTAGATAATGCTTTATCTTTATAGTCATACACCTCATATGGTTCTAGGCACAGTAGATTCATGGATGTTGAGTAAAATAATGAATTTTTAAGTATACAAAACAACTGTCACAGGGTACTACACACAATTGGATGTTCAGCAAATTATTGGTTGAATGAATGAATGAATGAATATCTGAATACATGAAAGAATGAGAGACCACTTGTATTAGTCTGTTCTCATGCTGCTGATAAAGCCATACCCGAGACTGGCTAATTTATAAAGTAAAGAGGTTTAATTGACTCACAAGTGCACATGGCTGGAGAGGAGTCTTCACAGTCATGGTGGAAGGTGATTGAGGAGCACAGTCATGTCTTACATGGTGGTAGGCAAGAGAGCTTCTGCAGGGGAACTTCTATTTATAGAACCATCAGATCTCATGAGACTTATTCTCTACCATGAGAACTGTATGAGGGAGACTGCCCCATCATTTAATTATTTCCACCTGGGTTCCTCCCATGACACATGGGAATTATGGTAGCTACAATTCAAGATGAGATTTGGGTGGGGACACAGTCAAACCATATCACCACTATATACCAGGAAAGAGAGGTGAAGTTACAAAAGTTGTAAACATGACCTTAAACACAAGAGTCACAAGGTATCTGAGACAAACTTGTGTATTTAATGATCTATGAGATGCACCCACATCTCCTAGCTATAGTAAGAGATGTGTCAGTAAACCAGCTGTGGCTCTCTGGTGGTGATGTCCTTGGTGGCAGTTGGAGAGGGGTAAGGGTTCTCTGGACACACCGAGGTGGGGGTGATTTACTTAGTGAGATATTTCCTAATATCTGTTGGCAAGTGGCAGCAGATATTAGGAAAGAAGCTATTGTAACAACCTTCATCAGTCTAGGCTTCAGAAAAGCTGTCAGATTTGTATGAGGAAGACAGGCATAGAGAAGGATAATGGTTCTGGAGTCTGAGCTAACCTGATCAGGTGCTCCAGGTATGGCTTGAAGCCTTGGATGTGGCTATGTTCCAGGACATAGGAAGACAGCCTGGATGGAGTTCTGAGCCTGGCTACTGCTTTTGGGTCCAACTTCCAGGCAGTTGCTACTTGGCTACTAGGAACACTCCCAGATGTGGCTGCAGATATTCCATTACCCAAGCTTCCTAAGTGAGTCAAGGATGTCTATGTTTTATGCATCTACTATGAGATTACTACTAGAAATAACTTTCTCCAACACTTGCTTTGTGTTTTCCTTCTGTTATTAACAGTAGTAAGAGGATGTGCAATACTTAGTGTGCTTGAGCATTGAACTCTGGGGACAGACAGGAGAAACCTGGGCTGACCCTGAGCTTTGAGAGATATGGGGTAGAGAATAAACTCTGGCTGTACTAATAAAAGAGGCTCATGTTTACTGGACAGTTCCTAGATTTTGGGAGCTCTGCTAAGGATATTTTCATAAAAACAAGACTCCCGAATTTAAATCCAGTAGTGGGACTTTGTGAGCATTATTTAATCTTCCCAGGCCTCAGTCTCCTCATCTGAGAAATGGGGATAATGATCCTTTACCTCATGAAGCTGCTATGAATATGAGTGAGTAAATGAAAAAGAAAAGCTTAGAACAATCTGACAGATGGTGAGCCCTCAGTAAATGTTACTGATTTTTGTTGTTATTGTTTAATTCCCACCACAATTCAGTGGGTTCCATTGCTATTCTTACTTTTTCTACACAGAAATTGGGGGAAAAGTTCATGAGGTCTGTTAGTGAGGCCTCTAGGACAGGAACCTAAGCCTTGTTTAGTTTGGAGCCTTGACTCTGAGCTACTTTACTAAGTTGGATTGTGCCTTCCAAATTTATGGAACCTCAGATTGTGACCTTAGTTGGAAACGGGGTCTTTGTAGATATAATTGGTTAAGATGAGATTATATTGGATTAGGATGGGCTTAAAATCCAATGTGACTGGTGTCACTATAAGAAAGAGGAGCTACACAGAGGCACTCCTCACTGAAAGGAGAAGGCCACTTAAAGAAAGAGGTGAGATTGGAGTGGTGCTTCAGGAAATTAAGGAACTCCAAGCACTGCTGGGAGCCACCAGAGCCTAGCAGGCGGTATGGAAGGATTTCTTTTCTTTCTTTTTTTTTTTGAGACGGAGTTTCGCTCTTGTTTCCCAGGCTGGAGTGCAATGGCGAGATCTCGGCTCACCGCAACCTCCGCCTCCTGGGTTCAGGCAATTCTCCTGCCTCAGCCTCCTGAGCAGCTGGGATTACAGGCACACGCCACCATGCCCAGCTAATTTTTTGTATCTTTAGTAGAGATGGGGTTTCACCATGTTGACCAGGATGGTCTCGATCTTTTGACCTCGTGATCCACCCGCCTCGGCCTCCCAGGATGGAAGGATTTCTTACACCTCAATTGCAGATTCTGGCCTCCAGATCTAAGAGAGTATTTGTGTTGTCTCCATCCACCCAGTGTGTGCCAGTACCTTATGTCACCCCTGGGAAACCATGATTGCCACAATACTCCTTGCTAGATGGCTACTCCAGCCCTGAAGGGAGCTTCTGTTTTGCGGGATTGAGGGTCTGGGATTCTCTGTGTCGTCTTTCCTTGTCTGACTGGCAAGCCTATTTTTAACTTTAGCTCTTGTGAAGTTCACTTTGAGGGATTTTCTCACTTTTTAGTAGGAGTCAGACTTTACACCCAGAATGCAAGTTTTAAAAATGACAGAATTGCAGAAAGGGCTTGTGAAGATGCCTAGAGGGTAAGAAAAGCTTTTTTCTTTGATTATTGAAGTCTTTGAGGAAAATTTAAATCATCATCATCAAAATAATTCAAAACATTATCATCTCAAGCACTATATTAAGCACATTAAATGAATTATTTAATTCCATTAAACAGCATGAGGTAGCTACTATTCCCCCCATTTGCTAGATAAGCACACTGGCTCAGAGTGTGAACAGTGTGTCACAATAGAGTGAAGGTCAGCTGGGCCATAGCTCTTGAGCCACCCCATAAACATCAATCTTGATGCCTGGAGCTTCTTTGGAAGCTTTGGCAGAGGTAAAATCACTGGAAATAGTCAAACCTCATTTGTACTTACTACTCTATTTTCTCCATTATATTAGATAAGGATGAAAATTACTCCATCCACCTTGAGTCCAGCATGGTTTAGATGATTAAAACTTAGGAAAATCAAATTGCTTTATTCAGTTTGAGAAGCTATAAGATAAAAGAAAAATGAGAGAACAATAATTGGAGGTTAGTTTGAAATCAGAGGTTAGTACTTTTGCATATTTCACTAAGAAAACATCAAGATGATGTCACAGTGCTTCTGCAGTTCAATATGGGCAAAAAGTTTTCATACAACGTTAACAGGGCTTTTGAATTAAGACAATATAGTGAGTACCTTTGAAGTGCCAGGCTCTGCTACAACCTTCAAGGTAGGCATCAAATATCCCTGTTTTATAGATAATGAAAGAGGGACTTGGAGATGTTATGTGAGCTGCATTAGGCAAAAAAGTCCTCATCTCTCTGACTCCAAATGATATGTATAATTAATATGCACTTGGCACTTATGTTCCAGAAATTATTTTAAAGGATTTAACATAGATTGACTCATTTTATCCTCACAGCAACCCTAGGAGATAGATTTTGTTATTAACCCTGTTTTAAAATGGAGACTGCATAATATTTAATATGGTTTGGCTTTGTCCCCTCCCAAGTCTCATGTTGAATTGTAGTTCCCATAATCTCCATGTTGTGGGAGTGACCAGGTAGATGACAATTGAGTCATGGGGGCAGGTTTTTTCCTGAGCTGTTCTGATAGAGAATAAGTCTCATGGGATCTAATGGTTGTATAAAATCAGATCCCCTGCACATGGTCTCTTGCCTGATGCCATGTAAGACTTGGTTTGCTCCTCCTTCACCTTCTGCCATGACTGTGAGTCTTCCCCAGCCATGTAGAACTGTGAGTTCATTAAATCTCTTTTTCTTTATAAACTACCCAGTGCTGGTATAGCTTTATTATCAGTGTGAGAATGGACTGATACAGTGTTTCATGGTGTATATGTACCACATTTTTTTTTATCCAGTCTACCATTGATACACCACGGAACACTATGCATCCATGAAAAAGAATGAGAGTGTATATTTGCAGGAACATGGATGGAACTGGAGGACATTTTCCTTAGCAAACAAACACAGGAACAGAAAACCAAATACCACATGTTCTCACTTATAAGTGGGAGCTAAATGATGAGAACACATAGGGACACACAGAGGGAAACAACACAGGCTGGGGACTTTTGGAAGGTAGAGGGTGGGAGGAGGGAGAGGATAAGGAAAAATAACTAATTGGTACTATAGTGGCTTAATACCTAAGGGATGAAATAATCTGTACAAAAAACCCCATGACAGAAATTTACCTATGTAACAAACATGAACTTGTAACCTAGAACTTAAAAGTTAAAAATATCTAAAATTACACATTTAAAGAAATAAACAAATAAAATGGAGTCATTGAGGTGGATTAAATTGCTGTCCCAGATCATCATGTGGCAGAACCATGATTTGAACCCAGGTGGCCTTTTCCAGAGCCTGTGCTCTTTGACCTTTTATGTTCTCAAACAAGTAGCATGCAGTTGAAATTAGGAGCAGCAACTACAGCAGTAAAAGTAAAAAAAAAAAATGTGTAGTTGGGGTAAGAAACTTCTGTTAATCAGAACTTCTTTCAGATAGTCTGTCCTGACATGAGAGGACGGTAGGGAGTAGGGCAGACCATAGAGATAGAAGAACTAGAATTTCCTGGTAAGGAGAGATGCGCTAACTAGGAGGGATAGGAGCGGGAGGGAGGGCCTGGAGAGGTGTTTCTGTGCACTGTCATAGTTTAACAATGTTGGGCAAATGCTGAAAAGAAGCTGGAATAGGCGTAGGGCTGGCCAGAAGCAACGTGGAGGAGGGCAGAGCCCAAGATGAGGAAGAGATCAAGAAAATACAATTGTCTTGAAATTAGGAGGAAACACTTGAGAAAGGCACAGAGTCTGAGAGGTGATGGCTCTGGTGTTGACAGAGCTGAAGGAAATGCACCAGGTTTTCAAGGGTGCAGGAAAGCCCACTGCCTGACCTCCTGTGTTGCAAATAGTAGTCAGATGGGGATCAACCGATTCATCTAGGACTCTCGCTGTAATTATTTATTAATCTTGTTTTCTCTGTGGAACCATTATCTTCTCAATCATGTCATGTTCTCTTACAGGCAAAGACTTGGGAATAGTGGAGTGGGAAAGAAAATGAACATATTTTCAATGACTGCTATGTGTTACCATTCTAGGTACATGGCATAATTCAGTCCTACTTAGAACAACCAACACTACTAAGTAAGAATAGTTATCCCACTTTGACAGGCAAGAATAATCAATTTCAAGGAGGTTAGTTTACTTTCCTAACATCATTGAGCTAAGTGACTTGCCCCAGATTAGAAACAAATCAATTTTAAAATTTATATAAAATAAAAAAAGAGCTCCCATAGCCAAGATCATCCTAAGCAAAAAGAACAAAGCTAGAGGCATCACCCTACCCAACTTCAACCTATATTACAAGGATACAGTAAACAAAACAGCATGGTAGTGTTACCAAAACAGGTACATAGACCAATGGAACATAACAGAGAACTCAAAAATAAAACTGAACATCTACAACTATCTGATGTTTGACAAACCTGACAAAAATAAGAAATGGGGAAATGGCTCCCTATTTAAAAAATGGTGCTGGGAGAACTGGCTAGCCATATGCAGAAAATTGAAAATGAATCCCTTCTTACACCTTATACAAAAATTAACTCAAGATGGATTAAAAACTTAGATGGAAAATCCAAAACTAAAAACCCTAGAAGAAAATCTAGGCAATACCATTCAAGACATAGGCATGGAAAAAATTTTTATGATGAAATAGCCAAAAGCAATTCCAACAAAAGCAAAAATTGACAAATTGGATCTAATTAAACTAAAGATCTTCTGCACAGCAAACAAAACTATCAGGAGAGCAAACAGAAACCTACAGAATGGGAGAAAATTTTTGCAATCTATCCATCTGACAAAGGTCTAGTATCCAGAATCTACAAGGAACTTAAGCAAACTTGCAAGAGAAAAGCAAACAACTCCATTAAAAAGCGGGCAAAAAATATGAACAGACATTTCTTGAAAAAAGATACATGCAGCCAACAAACATATGAAAAAAAGCTCAACATCACTGATCATTAGAGAAATGCAAATCAAAATCACCGTGAGATACTATCTCATGCCAGTCAAAATGGCAATCATTAACAAGTGAAGAAACAGATGCTGGTGAGGTTGCAGACAAATAGGAATGCTTTTACACTGTTGGTGGGAATGTAATTTAATTCAATACTGTGGAAGACAGTGTGGTGATTCCTCAAAGATTTAGAACCAGAAATACCATTTGACCCAGCCAGCCCATTACTGGGCATATACCCAAAGGAATATAAATCATTCTGTTATGAAGATGCATGCACATGTATGCAGCACTATTCACAATACCAAAGACATGGAATCAACCAAAATGTCCATGAATGATAGACTGGATAAAGAAAATGTGGTACACATATGCCATGGAATACTATGCAGCCATAAAAAGGAATGAGATCATATCCTTTGCAAACTAATGCAAGAATAGAAAACCCAATACTGCTTGTACTCATTTATAAGTGGGAGCTGAATAATGAGAACACAAGAGACCAAGGAGGGGAAAAACACTCACTGGTGCCTGTTGTGTGAGGGCAGGGGAGGAAGGCATTAGGGAAAGAGATAATGCATGCTAGGCTTGATACCTAGGTGATGGGTTGTTAGGTACAGCAAACCACCATGGCACATGTTTACCTATGTAACAAACCTACACATCTTGCACATGTACCCTGAAACTTAAAAAAAATAAAATAATTAAAAATAAATAAATACAGAAAAGAAAATAACTTGCCCAAGAATTTGAAAAAGAGGTTTGACGACTTTCCCAAGGTCCCTCATTTTTCAGGCCTCAAGGTTACACTCTTCTCTTTCCCCCTTGCTACCTTCTCATATCCCAGAGCCTCTCTTTTTTCCTTCAGCACCAACACAGAGCTGAATTCTTCCTAGATACTCAATAAGAATTTCTCCTAATTGAGTAACTGTGAGAGAACCAAGGTCAGCACCAGGATGGGCTTTTGCCATTTTTTATTTTCTAGAAGTTTATTCAGGAGGGACCCTAGATATCCTGGAAACAAAACCTAATTCAGGTAATAATTTTACCTCTAATACTACTAATTTTACATAATTCCCTCCCAAGCTCTCAAGGTCCCACTCACTGAAGTATGCTCATTTTCTTATTAGCTATTCCTTGAAGTATTTCAGAGTTAACAGAAGAACCATAATGATCAGGTAGATTTTTGACCAGATGCCTGCAGAGTATGAAATTCTGCTTCATTGACCGTCTTGCTTATCTGTGACTTGGTAAAAAGGTCACCACTTTCTAGGCCTCAGTATCTTTTCAGGATAATCAGGATTTTAATGTTTTCATTAATTTTTAATAAAATGTACTTAAGTGAATCTTAAAGGTTTCTACCTGAGGGGAAGGCAAATTCTGAGGTTTTTAATTTTTTTAATCAGCTCTTTCAAATTACAACGGATATACAAGGAACTGTGTATATTTCATGTGTAAAATTTGATGTTCTTGGACATACGCATCACCATATGGTGATACCATTGTGATATCATCAACACACTTAAGGTGATAGACAAAACCAACACCTCGCAAAGTGTTCTTACCACAACAACAACAAGAAAACAAAGACAAAGAGACACAAGGGAACATTGGGAAATCCTGCAACATGGAGGCAGACACCGTGCTTTGGAGTCCTGGCTGTTTATGTCCTTGTCTGTATAAACTGGATTCTTGAATATATTCTTAACCTTCTACCACTTCTATTTCCTTAATTGTTAAAGTGATTTTAAAATCCACCCTCCAGATTATGAATGGCACCTTCTGGAGTTTTGCAATGAGGAGCCTGGAAAGCATTTCTAGAAGATGGCTGATCACTAACAGCTCGGGATTGTAGCTCCCAGTGAAAATGCAGAGAACGAGAGGACGCCACACTTTCAGACGAATTTTCATCACTCACGGACCAGAAGATTCCCAATGGAGAAGCCCCACAGGTCACCAGCGCGACTCTTGTGGCCGGCGCAGTGGTTTTGCTGGCACCTTGGTGCGGCAGCTCTTCGTGCAGAGTGAACGGGACTGGTTCCCCTTCTGACTATGTTTGGAGCTCTGGGAAGGCAGAGCTGCTTGTTACAGACTCAGAAGGAAGCCAGACCGGAGATTCCCAGGCAGAAAAGCACCAACAGTCTTATCGCTGCTGTTTTGGCCGGCGCAGTGGGTTGTCCACTCAGAAACCTAATTAGAAAGGCGGTAATTGTAAAGATGACAGATGGATAAATTTATAACAAAGGGAAGAAACCAGCCTAAAAAGGCTGAGAATACCCAAAATCAGAACCCCTTTCCCTATACAGGGGATTACAGTTCCTCATCAGCAACAGAACAAGCCCTGATGGAAAAGGACTGTGTTCCATTAACAGAAGTAGGCTTCAGAAGGTGGACGATAAGAAACTTCTGGGAGTTAAAAGAAGTTGTTCTAACCCAATGTGAAGAAACTAAGAACTTTGAAAAAAGGTTTGACGAAATGCTAACAAGAATAGACAATATAGAGAGGAATATATATGAAATAATTGAGTTGAAAAACACAACACGAGAACTTAGCAAAATATGCACAAGTTTGAATAGCCGAATTGATCAAGCAGAAGAAAGAATATCAGAGGTCGAAGACCTACTTAATGAAATAAGACGAGAAGACAAGAATAGAGAAAAAAGGATAAAAAGAAATGAGCAAAGTCTCCAAGAAATATGGGACTATGTGAAAAGACCTAATTTACGTTTGATAGGTGTACCTGAATGTGATGGAGAGAATGAATCCAAGCTGGAAAATACTCTTCAGGATATTATTCAGGAAAACTTTCCCAACCTAGCAAAGCAGGACAATATTCAACTCCAGGTAATACAGAGAACACCACAAAGATATTCCTCAAGAAGAGCAACCCCGAGGCGCATAATTGTTACATTCACCAGGGTTGAAACAAAGGAGAAAATACTAAGGGCAACCAGAGAGAAAGGTCAGGTTACCCACAAAGGGAAGCCTATTAGCATTACAGCAGATCTCTCAGCAGAAACCCTATAAGCCAGAAGAGAGTGGGGGCCGATAGTCAACATTCTTGAAGAACAGAACTTTCAGCCCAGAATTTCATATCCAGCCAAACTAAGCTTCACAACTGAAGGAAAAATAAAATATTTTATGAACAAGCAAGTACTCAGAGATTTTATTAACCACCAAGCCTGCTTTGAACAAGCTTCTGAAAGAAGCATTATACATAGAAAGGGACAACCAGTATTAGCCTTTCTAAAAATATACCAAAAAGTAAAGAGTATCAGCATAAAGAAGAATTTATATAAATGAATGGATAAAATAGCCAGTCAACATCAAATGGCAGTAACCCTAAATTCAAGTCGACTAAATCCCCCAATCAAAAGATACAGCCAAAACCTAACGGTATGCTACATCCAGACCCATTTCACATCCAAAGATACACAAAGACTCAAAACAAAGATATGGAGAAAGATTTACCAACCAAATGGAGAGCAAAAATAAATAAATAAATAAATAAAAAGCAGGAGTTGCAATTCTCGCATATGATAAAATAGATTTCAAAGCAACAAAAATAGAGTGATAAAAAGATCAGTGCAACAATAAGAGCTAACGATCCTAACACCCAGATACATAAGACCCATAAAGAGATTTAGACTCAATGAGACAGAAAATTCATGAGGAAAACCAGGACTTGAACTCAGATCCGGAACAAGTAAACTTAATAAATACTTATGGAGCTCTCCATTTTAAATACACAAAATATACATTCTCCACTTTAAATACACAAAATATTGATCAGCCATTATTAATACCCATTTTTAGAATAAAGCAATATTCCCATTCTCTCTCCCTCTTTTTCTTCCTCTCCTTCACTCCTTTTTTTCCTCTTTCTTTTCTTCTTTCCTTTCAAAATAAATAAATAAATAAATAAAAATAAAAGAAATTAAAAAAATAAAAAAAAGAAAAGTAAAAAAAACCCTAACACTGAATTTAAAAAAAATAAAAAAATAAAAAAAGGCCTGGGTTCCTACTGAGAGTTCATACCTCCTGCTTCTTTGTACCTGCTGTTTATGTTACCTTTAGCAAACACCACACCAGGCTTTAAATTTCTTACCAGCAATACGAGAACGCCAATACTTGTCACTCAAAGGTACAATGACGACACAATAGTGCATGTGAAAGAGTCGTCCTAAGTCAATCCTGTAAGATGTAAAATAGGTGTATTACTAATAATGACTTCGATGACTGCAATGGATATTTTTAAAATAAACTATCAGTCCCTACTCCTATAATGAATGAGTCTTATATTAAAGGGAGAAAAGAGAAATTTTCTCCTTTTCTTAGCTAGGCTAAGGAAACCACCTCAGACAAGCACCCAGGGGCAGCCCTGTGGTTCCTGTCTGGCCTGGTCCTCAGGTACAGTGAGACCTGAGGCTTCTCTCTTCACAGGAAGTGTTGCAGCCGTGTCTGAGAGCTGATGCTCCATGTTAGTGGAGGAGAAACCTCGGGTTGGGGTCAGAAAAGTCGGGGTCCAATCCAGGCTCTGTCACTTAAGGGTCTCTGAAATTATGGAGAAAATATTGATTCCTTTGGGCCTCAAGTATTTAGGCCTGAGATAAACCACAGTGTTCCTAAGCTTTGCTAGTACTAAGTTCCCATTATTCCCTATCAGGTAATAATAAATTCAAAAACAATAAATAGTTGACTTCAGAATAGTTTTATATTGTAAGCCATATGTTAAGAAAAATAAAAAAACATTTCTAGCCTGGACCTCTGCACTGTCTTTCTAGGTGAAGTCTCCACCCAAGGTCAGGTCATTATGCTGATCTTTCACTGCACCTGTATTAGTTCATTCTTACACCGCTATAAAGACATATCTGAGACTGATTAATTTATAAAGGAAGGAGGTTTAAATGACTTACAGTTCCACAGGGCTGGGGAGGCCTCAGAAGACTTACGGTCATAGCAGAAGGGGAAGTAGCCATGTCCTTCTTCACAGGGCAGCAGGAGAGAGAAGAATGAGCAAAGAGGGAAAAGCTCCTTATAAAACCATCAAATCTTATGAGGACTCATTGACTATCATGAGAACAGCAGTATGGAGGTAACCATGCCTGTGATTCAATTACCTCCCACCAGGATCCTGCCATGAAGTATGGGGATTATGGAACTACAATTCAACATGAGATTTGGGTGGGGACACAGCAAAGCCATATCAACACCACAGCTAGGAGCACATCAAAACATGGAGCAGATCCCATCCCTCTCCTGAAAGTAAGGCGACTGCAGAAGCAGGCACTATGCATTCCCCCAGAGAGGATTAAATCAGTGTTTGGAATTGTCTGCTGGAGTCAGTTTATGAAGTTTACAGTTTCTTCAAGCCTCAGTTTCTGCATCTGTAAAATGGGAGCAGCAAGACTTCTTTTGGAATAGCTATGCTCACACAGCCTGCTGTTGACTTACTGAGGCAGTTGTTAGCCTGTCTTATTATTGTTCCTTTACCTGGCTATTATCACAGTGGTGATCTAAGTTGTACTAGCACAAGGTACATATCAACTGTTTGCTTCTATCTCCCCAAATATCTAGCAGAGGGCCTGAAACGTAATAGCATATAACTGATACTTTTAGACCATCCACCTGAAGTCTCTAATACAAAGGATTGTGTCTTATGAACCACTGTCTCTCTAGTTCCTGGTACACATCCCAAAGGTTATTTTGACTCTCCCTCTTCTTTCCCATTGTTGAGATCTCTGCAGTGGCTCTCCTGGAGATGGCAAATCAGGACCAGCACAGCTCAGAAGGTTTGAGAGACACAGCATAGGCTACATTGATGGAAAAGTTTCAGACTCATCATGTTTACGGGTGGTGAATTAGTCTCCTATTGCTGCAAAGCAGACTATCCCAAACTTAGTAGCTTGAAAGAATTAGCATTTATTATTTATTATCTCAGTTTCTGTGGATCTAGAGTCTGGACATAGATTAGCTGGATCTTCTGCTTCAGAGTCTCACAAAGATTGAATCAAAATATCAGCCAGGACTGCATCTCATCTGAGGTTCAACTGGGGAAGGAGCTGTTTCCAAGCTTATGTAGTTGTTGACAGCATTCAGTTTCTTGTGAGCTGTTGGTCAGAGGCCACCTTCAGTTTCTAGAGGTCTCCTTCAACCCTTCCCTAGACATGTCTTGTTTGTCCCTAGGGATCCAGTTTCTACTGGCTTGGTGCCCCGGGAAGCTGACTTCTGTAGAGTGCATCAACTGAGCTCTTTGCTGTCCAACTTCTGGTTGGGTTTGACCAATGGGAGAAACTGGCAGGAAATATAGAGAAGGAGGAGGCTGCATTTGTGTCAATTCCCCTCAATTCTTCTCTCTTAAACAGGTCTTGAGTTGCCTGTTTACTTCTAAGCAAACATTACAGAATTATTTTCTCCAGGTACCCTGAGCTCCAGCTACTGTGTCTGGATTCTTGTAACTGCTTTTTCTGCTTCCACTTGGGGTGGTAATGCCTCTTGTTTGTTACCCCAGGGGGGGCTTCATCATTCCTGTCAATTTCCCTTAATCTTCTCACATCTTTAAAAACATTCCCCTTATTAATTTTCCTTATTTACCCCATTTGCCTGTGCTAATAATTGGCCAGGACCCTGATATAACCTCCTTTGACAAAAGCATCCTGACTTTAATCTACTACAGGTTCAGTACCCCTTATCCAAAATGTTTGAGACCAGAGGTGTTTCAAATTTTGGATTGTTTTTATTTTAGAATAGTTGCATTATATTTACTGGTTCAGCATTTCCAATAAAAAATCCCAAACCATCTACTACAGCATAGCTATCCCTGTAGCTCTTAGTTACAAATATCAAACATAAACAGGGTCAGCAATAGTTGGTTAAAAACTGCCTTGCTTTGAAAAAAATCCTTACATTTTTATTATAAGTGAGAGTAAGCACCTACCACCATCACATCGTATAATGGTAGGCTATATTATTATACATAAACTTCATTTCTAAAGGAGTCATTGGATTTATTTGTAATAAGATAGGAGTGTTGGATCTGATGAGGCTGATAACTCCTCTATTAGATACATCTGTATCTTTCATGTTTCATTGACTGTGGCTGTCATTCAGTAGGAGCTCAGTAAGTGTTAGAGAACTGAGTGAGTGAGTGGATAAATTACCTGCCTGCAACATTAGTATAAGTTGCTTGGTGGATACTGCTGTGTGTTATTTAAATGGAAAGTCTTTAGGCAGAGATCACCATCTCTACATCACTGACTTCAGGGATTGGGGACAATTTATGCAACATTCTATTCCCTGAGAATAAGGGAAATTCTACACTGAGAGAACTTTTGCAGGTGGCCTTTCTCGGGAGATGAAACACTTTCTTGTTTTCTCAGTGCAAATCTATTAAGGAAAAGATTGCACCTTGATATTAATGAGCAGAGGAATTGAACCTAAAAACAACACAAAACAAGCAAAGAGTTTCTAGTATTGTTTGGGTAGACAGAAGTGTCCCTTGAGGGGGAGATTTAGAGATCCCTGGAGAGTATATGTTCCAAAACCTCTAGTGGATGCATGGAGGCACAAATAGTACTAAGCCCTATATTTTCTTATCCATATGATCAAGTTTAATTGATACATTACGTACAGTATTAGATTAACAGCCATAATAAAATAGGATAATTATAATTAAATGCTGTGATAAAAGTTATGTGAATTGTGTGTGTCTCTTTCTCTCTCAAAATGTTTTTGAGATACTGTGATATTCCTTGGGTAATTGAAACTACAGAAAGCAAAACCATGGATAAAGGGTGATACAGTTTGGCTGTGTCCCCACCCAAATCTCATCTTGAACTGTAGCTCCCATAATTTCCACATGTTGTGGGAGGGACCCAGTGTAAGGTAATTGAATCATAGGGGCAGTTTCCCCTATACTGTTCTCTTGGTATTGAATACATCTCACAAGATCATATAGTTTTATAAGGGAAACCCCTTTTGCTTGGTTCTAATTCTCTCTTCCCTGCTGCCATGTAAGATGTGACTTGCTCCTTCTTGCTCTTCACCACCATGATTGTGTGGCCTCCCTACCCATGTAGGACTGTGCCAATTAAACCTCTTTCCTCTATAATTACCCAGTCTCAGATGTCTTTATTAGCAGTGTGAGAACAGACTGGCACGAAGGGAAATGACTGTATGCTGCTCCTGGGACCACTGATTTGCCCACTGCTTAGACTTCTTCCCTGTGCATGCCTTCAGCTGCTTCCTCCATTTTTCTCTGGAAATGATTTCACGTCCCCCATATTCATCAGTACTCCCCAATTAGCCCAATGTGCCTCTTGGGAAGTGACACTGCTTTCTGTCTTGTTGTGTCTCTGATGTTGTGTCTCCAGAAGATGTGCACCAGCTGCTAGATGTACAATGGATGCTTGTAGGTAAATCTTTAACTAGGAAAAGGTCTTGGAATCTCAGCCTTTCCATGTTTTCAAAGAATAAATTAGGATTTACAGAGATGTGATTACTTGCCTCGGGTTATAGAGATGGTTAGTGACATAGCTGGACCAAAAAGTTCTGAATCAGGATTCTCTGTATATAAAATGTTGTGCTTTGGAGGGAGGAGAATACAAATAAAATATTTTTTATACTAAAATGTAAAGATGTGATTTTTCTGGTTAATAAAAATTCTGAATATACATTATATATATATATATATATATACTAAACTTATACACATAATACATTCATAATTATAGTTTTCATTTTAAAATAATACAGTCCAGTGAAAGGCCCTGTCAAAGTATGGAGATAATTTGCATAAAATATACATATTAAGTATGAAAAGGAAACAGTAAAAATGAAAGAAAATGAAAAGAAGAAAAGAACTCAATGTGCCAAGTAATTTACATACTGAAAGCAACTTTCTTAGAATTGAACATAGAAATGTATGTAAATTGGCATGCCTATTTAAGAAAAAGATGTGCAAATAGATGTCCGCAGAAATCTGCTACCCTTCATGTTGAAGTGAAAACAAAATGCTTAAGTTTCGCTCAAATTAATATTTTTTCTTTCCAGAAGGTCCCCTCTGGAAGATCTAGGGACAAATTCTTCTGTGTCTAGCATTTACCCATTCATTCATCCATATAACTGTCTTACACAATTCTGAGCCAGGCATTATACAGGGTGCTGAGTTTACAAAGGTGAGTAAGACACAGAAAGTTCTAGGCCTTGAGGAGCTCAAAATCTAAGGAGGACTAAAGATGTAAATGGCCACTTATGACCACTGGGATCCTTATGCACTGGGAATACATGTGCTCAATTTACAAATACACTTGGGATACATATGTTGTTATATATGTACTAGAAATAAAATGGCAGTGGTGCATCTAATAAGGTTGACAGTGACTCTATTGATATATCTTGTATTCACGATGTTTCCATGACTGCCAGTGACCTTCTCTGTCAACTTCCCCGTTTTTCTTTGCGTCCCCTTCTCTGATTGCTTCTCTATCTTTTCTAAGTCCTCATTTTGGGTCCGACATTTTCAAGTGCCTTCTGACAATTCTATATTGATCTTTCTATAAACCAGGTCACAGGAATGCAACTAAGAGAAAAAAAGGAGGAAAAAAGGAAATATATTTCTCTTGAAGACTTTGCTTTCAAAAGGTATGAAATTTGGGAGGAGACAGGAATTCAAAATTCCGTTTAGTACCTTTACAATTATGTGATCATGAGTAAGTCACAGCTACTTTTGAACAAACCACAGGGAATGCTGCATATCTTGAAGGGTCGTGATGAAGACTACATGAGATAATATAAGTTAGGCAGATTTATATTTCCATCCTAGGCTCTTCCCTAAAACTCCAGGCTCATATAAACAACCTACTCTATGACATCTACTTGAACATCTTAGATTAATCTCAAAACGTATCTAAAATTGAATTGCTGATCTTCTCCAAAGCTGTTCCATGCATTACCTTACTTGTATCTGTTAATAGCCTCTCTATCCTTCTAGTTGCTCAGGCCAAGCCCTTGGAGTCGTCTTTCATTCCTATCTTTCTTTCATTTCTCATATGTAACAAATAAGAAAATCTCATTGTTACCTCCTTCAAAACAGAACCAGAATCCACTCATTTTTTCTGAGCCCCACTGCTATCATCATGGCCGAAGTCACAGTCTCTCACCTCAGTTAATGTGGTACCTCCTGACAACTCTTCCTACCTTGACAGTGATGCTAGGGTGGTAGCTGCTGAAGGTTGAGGTGGGTGTGTCAACTTCTCAAAATAAGACAATGACGTTTGCAACATTGATGGATTCTTTTTAAAAAATTTTTTCACCAAAGATTTCTCTGTAGCATGTGATGCTGTTTGATATGGTTTTACCCACAGAAGTTCCTTCAAACTTGCCGTCAATCTTAACAAATCCTGATGATGCTTTATTCAGTAACTTTATGTAATATTCTGAATCCTTTCTTGTTATTTCAGCAATGTTCACAGCATCTTCACCAGGTATAGATCACATCTCAAGGAGCCACTTACTTTCTCCCCCCTCAACCATAAGAAGTAACTCCTCATTGATTTAGGTTTTATCATGGGATTGCAGCAATCCAGTCACATCTTCAGCTCCAGGATTTGCTTTTGTGGCTTGTTCGTTTTTGAGGCAGGGTCTAGCTCTGTCACCCACGCTGGAGACAGTGGTATGATCTTGGCTTACAGCAACCTCTACTTACAGGACTCAAGCCATTCTTCCAAGTAGCTGGGGATATAGCTGTGTACCATCACACCTAGCTAATTTTTTAAAAAAATTTTTGTAGAGAAGGGGTTTCACATGTCTCTCAGGCTGGTCTTGAACTCCTGAGCTCAAGCAATCCTCCCACCTTGGTCTCCCGAAGTGCTGGGATTACAGTAGGGAGCCACCGTGCCTGGCCTCAGGATTCACTTCTTATTCTAGTTCTTTTGCTATTTCCATCATATCTGCAGGGTCTTCTTCCACTGAAGTCTTAAACTCCTCAAAGTCATTTGTGAGGATTTGCATCAACTTTTTCCAAACACCTGCTCACGTTGATATTTTGACTTCCTCCCATGAATCATGAATGTTCTTAATGGCATCTGGAATGCTGAATTCTTCACTGAAGTTTGTCAAATTACTTTGCCCAGAAGCATTAGAATAATCACTACTTATGGTAGCTAGAGCCTTACAAAATGTAATTTTTAAATAATAAGATTTGAGACTTGATCCTAGATCCATGGGTTGTAAACAGATATTGTGTTAGAAGACATGAAAACAATGTTAGTTCCTTTGTACATATCCATCAAAGCCCTTAGATGACCAGGTGCATTGTCAATGACCGGTAATGTTTTGAAAGGAGTGTTTTCTTTTTTGAGCCATAGATATCAATAATAAGCTTAAAATATTCAGTAAACCAAGTTGTAAACAGATGTGTAGTCATCCAAGCCTTGTTGTTCCATTTAGACAGCAGAATCTGAGTAGACTTAGCATCATTCTTAAGGGCCTTACAATTTTCTGAATGGTAAATGTGTATTGGCATTGAATGAAAGTTACCAGCTGCATTAGCCCTTAATAAGAAAGTCAGCCAGTCCTTTGATGCTTTGAAGCCAAGAATTGACTTTCTTCCCTAGCTGTGAAAATCCTACATAACTTCTTCTTCCAGTATTAGGCTGTTTTGTCTGCATTGAAGATCTGTTATTAGTGTCGACACCTTAATCAATTATTTTAATTCGATCTTCTGGAGAACATGCTGTGGCTTCTCCATCGGCACTTGATGCATTGCCGTGCACTTTTATGTTATGACGACACCTTCTTTTCTTAAACCTCAGGAACTAATCTCTTGTAGCTTTTAAGGTTTTTGTGTGTTTGTTTCTTTGTTTTGGCTTCCTCACCTCTCTCAGTCTTCATAGAATTGAAGAGAGTTAGGGCCTTGTTCTGGATTAAATTTTGGTTAAAAGGAGTGTTGTGGTTGGTTTGATCTTTTATCCAGACCATTAAAACTTTCTCCATATCAGCAATGAGGCTGTTCTACTTTCTTATTATTAGTGTATTTATTCACAGGAGTGGCACTTTTAATTTCCTTCAAGGACTTTTCTTTTGCATTGACAGGGACCCAACTTACAGCCCATCTTGGCTTTTTACATGCCTTCCTCACTAACATGAAATATTTCTAGGTTTTGTTTAAAGAGAAGACGTGAGACTCTTCTGTTCACTTGAGTAGATATAGGCCATCTTAGAGTAATGAATTGGCCTCATTTTAAGATTGTTGTGTCTCAGGGAATAGGGAGGCCCAACAAGAGGAAGAGAAATGTGTGTGTGGGGAAGGAACCAGTCGATGGAGCAGTCAGAACACACATGACATTTATTGATTCAGTTCACTGTCTTATATGGATGCGGTTAGTGGCATCCCAAACAATTACAATAGTAACAGCAAAGGTCACTGATTGGAGATCTCCATAACAGATATAATATTAATTTTAAAAAGTTTGAACTATTGCAAGAATCACCTAAATGTGACATAGAGACACAAAGTGAGCATATACTCCTGGAAAAACTGATTGGAGATCTCCATAACAGATATAATATTAATTTTAAAAAGTTTGAACTATTGCAAGAATCACCTAAATGTGACATAGAGACACAAAGTGAGCATATACTCCTGGAAAAACTGATTGGAGATCTCCATAACAGATATAATATTAATTTTAAAAAGTTTGAACTATTGCAAGAATCACCTAAATGTGACATAGAGACACAAAGTGAGCATATACTCCTGGAAAAACTGATTGGAGATCTCCATAACAGATATAATATTAATTTTAAAAAGTTTGAACTATTGCAAGAATCACCTAAATGTGACATAGAGACACAAAGTGAGCATATACTCCTGGAAAAACTGATTGGAGATCTCCATAACAGATATAATATTAATTTTAAAAAGTTTGAACTATTGCAAGAATCACCTAAATGTGACATAGAGACACAAAGTGAGCATATACTCCTGGAAAAACTGATTGGAGATCTCCATAACAGATATAATATTAATTTTAAAAAGTTTGAACTATTGCAAGAATCACCTAAATGTGACATAGAGACACAAAGTGAGCATATACTCCTGGAAAAACTGATTGGAGATCTCCATAACAGATATAATATTAATTTTAAAAAGTTTGAACTATTGCAAGAATCACCTAAATGTGACATAGAGACACAAAGTGAGCATATACTCTTGGAAAAAATGGTGCCGATAGACATGCTCCACACAAGATTGCTACAAACCTTCAATTTGTGAAAAACACAATTCTGTAAACAGCCATGAAAAGAAGCACCGTAAAATGAGTAATGTCTGTAGTTGGTTCTCAGGGGAGAAGACAACGTGATATTTCAAAATCTTAAGCGAGATCATGTCACTTCTCAAATCCTGCAATGACTTCCCATTTCATGCAACATAAAACAAACCTTCACAATGACCAGTGGGGCCTCTGTGAAGTGGCCCCTCATGCCCTCTCTGACCTCAGCCCTCTGCTCTCTCTCTCTGACCTTGCAGTTTCTGAACTGGCCATCTTGATTCCTCACTGTGCCTTGATTTGCCCACACAAGCAGCTGCTGTGGGACCTTTGCACCAGCTGTCCCTCTGCCCAGCACGTCCTCTTTTTCATGTAGTTGAGTGGCTCCTTTCTCCACCTTTTTCAAGTTTTTGCTCATATTTCATCTTCTCAACGAAACCTAATGGGACCACCAAATTCAGCAGTTCTCTCCCCAGTCCTCTTGATTCCCCTGTGTTGTGTTGTTTTTTAATAAAACCTAGCCTCTTTTTAATGAGGTAGAAAATGTATTCATTTAGTCTTGGTATTTTTAATTGTATTACCCCCCCACAACATCAAGTCACTCCCATCACGGGCAGTGATATTTGTGTGTTTTGTATATACTAATATGGCTAAGTCTATGTCTGTAAACATATTCGGAGCTCTATAAATATTTGCCAAGTGAGAGTACCTGGCTTACAGCAAGAGCTCAATTATGATCAGTTTTCTCTTTCCTGTCTCATCTGCAACTGAAAAGCTACAGAATGTTTGTTAGAGTCAAAAGAAGAGATGTCACCAGCTGTCTTTCCCCCCGTCCTTGCTGTTGACAAGTCCCCATTCGGTATGGGGAATTGTCAGTGCTCCTGAGATGACATTTTCCACCTGGGAAGACATTCGTTGTTCCTGGCATGGATTCATCTCACATTAGGACAAATGCCATGCCTCTCCTCCTCTTCGTACCAGATGCCACGTTCCACTGCATGTCATGAACAGAAGTCTTGTACTCCTCACCAGGAAAACACTGATCCTCTTTTGTGTTTCCTCTTTGCACTGGCAGACTGTCATCCAGGCCCTGAGCTTCACAGTTTTTCTTTGTTGGAAGGATTTTCTTTGCTTACGTGTGAGAAGTTTTTGCCTTCCTGGTTATATCCATTGTGGCATCTGAGCCTGTTTGGGGTGTCTCTGCCAGGAGTTAATCTTCCTGACATAGGCCTTGCAAAAGAGAGGATGCATGGTGAACTATCAATAACAGTAAGTTGGCCAAACAATGAATGTCATATTGTAGTTTACAAAGCCCCTTTCTATTTATTTACTTACTCATTTGGTCCTGCTTTTTTATATATAAATTCAACTTTTATTTCAGATTCAGGTGGTACATGTGCAGGTTTCTTACATGGGTATATTGTATGATGCTGATGTTTGAGATACAAATGATTCCATCAATCAGGTATTGAGCATAGTACCCAACAATTTTTCAAACATTGCCCAACTTCCTCCCACCTGTCTCTAGTGGCCCCTTGTGTCACTATTGCCATATTTATGTCCAAGAATGCCAAATGCTAATTCCCACATAAAAATGAGGCATGTGGTATTGGTTTTCTGTTCCTACATTAATTTGCTTAAGATAATGGCCTCCAGCTGCATTCACGTTGCTGTAAAACCTGTGACTTCATTATTTTTAGGGGCTGCATAGTATTCCATGGGGGGTATATATGCCACATTTAAAAATACTTTTTAACTTTTGTGGGTACATAGTAGGTATATCTACTTACGGGGTACACGAGATGTTTTGGTAGAGGCATGCAATATGAAATAAGCACATCATGAAGAATGGGGTATCCAGCCCCTCAAGCATTTATCCTTTGGGCTACAAACAATCCAATTACACAAAGTTATTTAAAAATGTGCAATTAAATTATTAGTGATGATAGTCACCCTGTTATGCTATCAAACAGTAGGTCTTAGACAGCCTTTCTGGTTTTTTTTTAATCCATGAACCATCTCCATCTGCCACTCAGCTACACCTGTGGTCACCATCCTCCGACTCTCTAGATCCATGAGTTCAATTGTTTTGATTTTCAGATCTCACAAATAGCGAGAGTATGTGTTATCTGTCTTACTGTCCCTGACTTATTTCACTTCATATAATAATCTTTAGTTTTATCCTTGTTGTTGAAGATGACTGGATCTCATTCTTTTTATGGCTGAATAGTAGTCCACTGCATATATCTACCGCATTTTCTTTATCTATTGATAGACGTCTGTTGCTTCCAAATCTCAATTATTGTAAACAATGTTGCAACAAACATAGGAGAGCAGATATACCTTCGATACACTGATTGCCTTTCTTTTAGGTACACACCCAGCAGGGGGATTGCTAATCAAGTGGCAGTTTGATTTTAAAATTTTGAAGAACTTCTCAACTGTTCTCCATAGTGATAGTGATTGTACTAATTTACATTCCCACCAACAGTGTACAAGGTTTCTCTTTTCTCCACATCCTTGCCTGCATTTTGTTATTGCCCGTATTTTGGATATAAGTCATTGTAACTGGGGTGAAACAATATCTCATTGTAGTTTTGAGTTGCATTTCTCTCACGATCAATGATTTTGAGCACCTTTTCATATGACTGTTTGTCTTTTGTATGTCTTCTTTTGTGAAACGTCTATTCAGATCTTTTGCTTATTTTTGTTCAGATTATTAGATATTTTTCTAGAGTTGTTTGCACTACTTACATATTCTGATTACGAATCCCTTGTCAGACGCGTAGTTTACAAATGTTTTCTTCTATTCTGCGAGTTGTCTCTTTAGTTTGTTTATTGTACCCTTCACTGTGCAGAAGCTTTTTAACTTGATGTAATCTCCTTTGTCAATTTTTGCTTTGGTTTCTTGTGCTTGTGAGGCGTTACTTAAGAAATCTTTGCTCAGATTAATGTCCTGGATATTTTCACCAATGTTTTATTGTAGTAGTTTCATAGTTTGAGGTCTTAGGTTTATGTCTGTAATCTATTTTTATTTGATTTTTGTATGTAGTGAGAGATAGGAGGGTAGTTTTATTATTCTGCATATGGATATCCACTTTCCCTAGTACCATTTATTGAAGAGAATATGTTTTCTCCAGTGTGTGTTGTTGGCACCTTGTTGAAAATGAGTTTATTGTAGGTGTGTTGAATTGTTTTTGGGTTCTCTATTCCATTGGTCTGTGTATCTGTTTTTATGCCAAAACCATGCTGTTTTCGCTATGATAGCTCTGTAATATAATTTGAAGTCAGGTAATGTAATTCCTCCAGTTTTATTCTTTTTGCATAGGATAGCTTTGGGTATTCTTGGTCTTTTGTGGTTCCATATAAATTTTAGGACTGCTTTTCCTGCTTTTGTGAAGAATGTCATTGGTATTTTGTTAGGGATCACGTTGAATCTGTAGATTGATTTGAGTAGTAGTATATTTTAACAATCTAGATTATTCCAATAAATTAAAATGACATATATTTCCATTTCTGTTTCTTTCATCATTATTTTATAGTTTTTATTATAGAGATCTTTCATTTTTGGTTAAGTTAATTCCTAGGTATTTGTTTCTATGTGTGGCTATTGTAAATGAGATTACTTTTTAAATTTTATTTTCATATTGTTCACTGTTGGTATGTAGAAATGCTACTTGGTATTTGTATGTTGATTTTGTATCATGTAATTTTACTGAATTTTTTTTATCAGCTCTACCAGTTTTCTTGTGGAGTACTTAGGTTTTTCCAAAATATAAGATCATATCATCTGTAAACAAGGATAATTTGACTTTTTTCTTTCTAATTTAGATGCCCTTTATTTCTTTCTTTTGTCTGCTTACTCTAGCTAGGACTTCCAGTATTATATTGAATAACAGTTGAGACAGTAGGCATTCTTGTTGTGTTCTAAATGTTAAAAGAAAGACTTTCAGCGTTTCCCCATTCAGTAAGGTACTAGCTATGGGTTAGTTGCATATGGCTTTTATTGTGTTAAGGCATGTACCTTCTATCCTCAGCTTTTCTGAGGGTTTTATTTTTTAAACATGAAGAGATGCTCAATTTTATCAGAGACTTTTAAACATCAATTAAAATATCATATGGTTTTTGTTCATTCTGTTACTATATCACATTGATTGATTTGTGTATGTTGAACCATTCTTGCATCCCTGTGATAAATCCCATTTGTTCATGATGAATGATCTTTCCAATGTATTGTTGAATTTGGTTTGCTAGTATTAAGGATCTTTGCACCAATGTTCATCAGATATATTGGCCTATGGCCTGTGATTTTTTTATGTGCCTTTGTCTGGTTTTGATATCAGGGTAATACTAGCCTCATAGAATGAGTGTAGAACTAGTCCATCCTCCTCTACTTTACTGAGTCATTTGAGTAGAATTGGTGTCCATTCGTTAAATGTTTGGTAGAATTCAGCCATAACACACACAGGTCCTGGGCTTTCCTTCGATGGGAGATTTTCTTTGTGGCTTTGATCCCATTACTCAGTATTTGTTTGTTGAGGTTTTATATATCATTATGGTTCATACCAATAGATTTTGTATGTCCAGAAATTTACTCATTTCTTCTAGATTTTCCAATTTGTTAAACATGTAACTGTTCATAACAGTCACTAATGATTCGTGGTATTTTCTGAGGTCTCAATTGTTAAGTCTCCGTTTTCATTTCTGATTTTATTTATTTGAATTTTCTCTCTTTTTCTTAGTCTAGCTAAAGTTTTGTCAGTTTTGTTTATCTTTTCAAAAAACCAGCTCTCCATTCAGTTAATCTAGTTGATTGCATTTTTTAGCCTCAATTTTATTTCCACTCTGATCTTCATTATTTCTTTCCTCCTCCTAATTTTGGGTTTGCTTTCTTCTTGCTTTTTCACGTCCTTGAGGTGCAGTATTAGGTGGATAATTTTGAGTCTTTTTACTTTTTTTTGACACAGACATTTATTGTTGTAAACTTTCCTCTAAGTACTGCTTTTGCTGTATCCCATAGATTTTGGTAGACTGTATTTCCATTTTCATTTGTTTCAAGAAATTTTTAAATTTCATTCTTAATTTCTTCATTAACTCAATTGTTCTTCAGGGCCATATCGTTTAATTTCCGTGCATTTGTATATTTTCTGAGGTTCTTCTTTTTATTGATTTCTAGCTTTATTCCATTGCGGTCAAAACAGATACTTGATATGATTTCTATTTAATTGAATTTGTTCAGACTGATTTTGTGGCCTAAGGTATGGTCTATTCTGGAGAATGTTCTATGTGGTGATGAAAATAATGTATTTCTGTAGCAGTTGGGTGAAATGTTCTGTAGATGTCATTTAGGCCTATTAGGTCTAGTATGTAGTGTAACTCTACTGTGTCTTTGTTGATTTTCTGTCTAGATAATTGGTTTATTATTGAGAATGGGATATTAAAGTCTCTTACTATTATTGTATTGCAGTCTATCTCTTCTCTTAGATCTATTAATGTTGACTTTGTATGCTTGGGAGTTCTGGTGTAGAGTGCATAGATATTTATAATTATATTCTTTTGATGAATTTGCCCCTTTATCATTATATATTCTTTGTCTCTTTTTATAATTGTAGATTGGTCATGTATTTTATCTGATATAATTGTATATATCTACTCCTGCTCTTTTTTTGCTTCCAGTGTATAGAATGTATTTTTCCACCCCTTAATTTTTTACCTATGTGTGTCTTTACAGGTGACGTAGGTTTCTTAAAGGCAGTGTACAGGGGGTCTTGTTTCTTTATCTATTTGGTCACTCTATACCTTCGGATTGAAGGACTGAGACCATTTACATTTGGTGTTACTACCTTCGGATTGAAGGACTGAGACCATTTACATTTGGTGTTACCACTGATAAGAAAGAAATTGCTGCCTCCATTTTGTTGATTGTTACCTGTTTGCTTTGATACTACTCTCTTTTCTTCAGATTTCCTTTACGGTTAAATGACTTTTCTCTGACAGCACATTTTAGTTGGTTGCTTTTTATTTGTACTCAGTCTATTATATGTTTTTGCACTGTGTTTATAAAAAGGCTTACAAAAACGTTTTATGGATATAACAAGTTACTTTTAAAAGATGACAACTTATCTGAGATCACAAATACAAGAACAGAAACAAAGGCAAAAACATACCTACAAAACTTGATGCTTGAACTCTTTCCCCCCATGTTTTGACTTTCAGTTACCTCAATTTATATTTTTGTATTATCTAGCTCTTATCAAGTTGTTGCAATGCTGTTTTTGATATATTTATCTTTTGGACTTCATACTAGATTTATAAATGGGTTGCTACCACCATTACAGTAGTAGACCATTCTGGGTTTGTTCACTCAATTTTACCAGTCTGTTTTATACAGTAAAAGTTTTCCTTTTAAACATTATTGTTTCTTTTTTCAGATTGAAAAACTCCCATTAACATTCCCTTGCTCATGCTCAGCTCCAGCTCTCTCTCTCTCTCTCTCTCTCTCTCTCTCTCTCTCTCTCTCTCTCTCTCTCCTTTTTTTTGAGACAGGATCTTGTTGTGCCTTCTAGACTGGAGTGGGGTGTAGCAGCCTGATCATGGCTCACTGCATTCTCAACCCCATGGGCTCAGGCAATTTTCCCACCTCAGCCTCCTGAGTAGCTGGGACCACAGGCTGTGCCACCACAACCAGCTAATTTTGTTTATTTTTTGCAGAACTGAGGTATCTCGATGTTGCCCACACTGGACTCCAACTCCTGGGCTCAACTGATTTTCCAGTCTTGGCTTCCCAAACTGCTGGGATTATAGATATGAACCACATCACCCAGTCTCAACTTCTTCTTAAATATCAATAATTCTTTGATTTGAGCTTTTGAAGTAATTTTCTACATCTTGTAGGCAGTCTTTTATTTCTTTTCATTTTTCTTTTTTTCTCCTCTGATTATGTATTTTTGAATGGCTGGTCTTTGAACTCACTTATTCTTTCCTCTGCAAGGTTCATTGTGCTATTGAACCTGTAATGAAGTCTTCAGTTCAGTAAATGTGTTTCTCAGTTCCAAAATTTCTGTTTGAACTTTTGGTTTCTTATTTCAATCTCTTTCTAAGTTCCTCTGACAATTTTCTGAACTGATTTTCTGTGTTACCTTAGAAATCGTTGAGTTTTCTTAAAACTGCTATTTGAATTTTTGATCAGAGCACTCCCAAATTACCATTGTCTTGTTAGTATTAGTCACTGGCCTTTCCTTGTCCTTTTTGGGGGGGTCATGGCTTCCTGTTTGCTGTTGTTTCTCGTGGGTATATGTCTATGTCTTTGTAGTAAAGGATTAGTTATTTATTGAAGTTTTCCCTTTGAGGCTTGTTTCATCTTTTTATTGGATATATTTGCCTTGGCCTTAATCAACAATGAGAGAGCTGCCTGTCAAGAATTGGGGAGTTCACAAAGGGATTTTCCTGGCAGTGTGTCAAGGCTGGCTAGAAGTTAATGCCCAGGGGACCTGTAGGGTGTAATTCCTGTAGCATGGTGCAACTCAACAGCCACTCTGATTTGGCAACTGTTTTGGCCAAGTAACAGCAGAATTTCCAGAGCTGGAGAGATCTAGTCCTACCTCCTTCCTCAGTCGGCCTATCTTCACGAATATGTCTCCTTCACGAAGTCATAATGTTTTCTATGGGTTAAGGAAAGGACAGGTCTCCTGCCAGGGCATCTGAGATGGCAGGAAAGCTGGTTGATCATCTCCTCACTTTTTGCATGTAGAAACCATGAATTGGGGGAAGATTTTCCTTGAATTTGGTGCTGGGCAGAATGTGGGAGAGGCTCACTTCAAGTGTGGAATTCTGATTCTCTTTACCCTCTGCTCTGGGTTTTTCACTTCTCTGTGGGACCAGAAAAGTTCTTTTCCACATCTTTGGGTTCTGAGAAGTTGCTTGTGAGAATCTGAGCACTGATTTTTATTAGCTTCCGGCGGGGGGGAGTGAAGCCAGGTTTCTATTCCTTTGTCAGTTTGGAATTAGAAGTTCAAAACATCGCAATATTTTCACTCAATTTATCCTGAACCCTCCTTTTCACTTAATAACCTCTTGCGTTTCCAGTATTTAGTTTAACACACGTTGGGAAACGCTGGGCTTGGAGAATTTTCAATGTTCTTTTTAATTCTAAATTCTCCTGCTCTATTTCAAGACAGCAGCCAGTGGCCTCTACCTGGAGATCCCCGAGTTAATGGTATTTGTTCTTGACCCACATTTTGAGGATTTCTTTATTATATTTTATAGCTGCTCTTAGGTTGCTGAAGAAGGTTATTAGAAAACACAAACTATCGGCCGGGCGCGGTGGCTCAAGCCTGTAATCCCAGCACTTTGGGAGGCCGAGGCGGGTGGATCACGAGGTCAAGAGATCGAGACCATCCTGGTCAACATGGTGAAACCCTGTCTCTACTAAAAATACAAAAAATTAGCTGGGCATGGTGGCCCATGCCTGTAATCCCAGCTACTCAGGAGGCTGAGGCAGGAGAATTGCCTGAACCCAGGAGGTGGAGGTTACGGTGAGCTGAGATCGCGCCATTGCACTCCAGCCTGGGTAACAAGAGTGAAACTCCATCTCAAAAAAAAAAAAAAGAAAGAAAACACGAACTATCCTCATCAAAAGAATCTCCTGAAGAGCAGTAGTCTCTGAGAGGCTGTTGAGTGACTGATCGTTGAAATGAATCCTATGTCCACTCATTCTGTGGGAAACGTTTGTAAAGAGGAATTGTATCTCAGAGGGGGCCCTGAGGTTCATGGGGCTCCTCGCTGCCGAGGACTCTGTAGGAGGTGAGATTGGAGAATATTTATTCTATTTCAGTGCCTGGTTTGGGGATGCAGGGGAAAGATTGTGTTTGCGGTCTTGACCACAGGTTCTGGGATACTCATACAATAAGGACTCAAATTTTTTAGGAAAGACACTTTGGTTAACACAGAGCAGGCCATCTCTTCTAGGAGGATGTGTCTTCTATCTTTGTTTTTTACCTTATTGGGTCATTCTAATGAGCCTTATTAATCTTTAAAATCTCCCCTCAAAGCTTTTCTGGGTCATTGCTGTAGGGTTTCTTTGTGACACAGTTCATGTATAATGAAGAAAAGGCCAACTAGCTCTTAATCTTCCACTAGGCAGCACCCTTAACTTCAAATTCACTGAACAGCAAGTTGGGGACACAGACCCAGGGCAGACTTGTGTATGAGTCTCCCATCTTCACAAGAAGCTGGCTTCAGTTGGTGTGGCTCTCTGAGTTTGGATTAAACATTGTTTTCTGTGAAGATGATGGTAAATAGAAGCTGATCACAGTGAAAATGCAGGACAAAAGCAAACTTGGTTCTAACATGGCCCCTGTGACCTCCCACCTTGGTTCTAACATGGCCCCTGTGACCTCCCACCTTGGTTCTGACATGGCCCCTGTGACCTCCCACCTTGGTTCTGACATGGCCCCTGTGACCTCCCACCTTGGTTCTGACACGGCCCCTGTGACCTCCCACCTTGGCCTTTGAGCAGAGTTCTGGTCACTGGGGATTTGAATAAGACTTGCTTTTATGGAGCTTGCATTCTTATGACCAAGATAGGGAAGGGGCAATGGAGAGAGAAATGCACAAACAAATAAATACATGAATATGATAATTTCAAATGGTTATAAATGCTGTGAGAAAGCAACAAACAAAGAAGTAAGAGGAAATATGGGATGGCCAAAGGGGATCAGAGGAGGCTGAAGAAGGGGCTTCTGAACTGATATTTGCAGGACAAGGAGGGGTAATACCTTCCATGAAGAAGGAACAACAGCAATTGCCCTCACTTTGGGATAAGTGTGTCCATTTTTTTTCCTTTTTTAAAAATTAAACTTTAAGTTCTGGAGTACGTGTGCATCAATTTTAAGAAAATGATGTCTAATGTGGCTGGAATTTATGGGGTGAGTGAGTGGTAAGGTGTTTTCCATGTGCAATCTGAAGCCTTTGAGAATTTTAAGCAAAGTCATAATACAATGTGATCTATGCCTTGAAATACTAGTTCTGGCTGTGTGACGATAGACAGCAGAGGGGAAAGAGCAGAAGCAATGAGAAGAGAGAGAGGCATCAATAAAGCAAATCAGGCTGGAGAGGAGGTGGCCTTGACTGGTGACAGTTAAGATATTAAAATCCCAAGTAGTTGATGTAGTGTTTGCTACAAAAGTAGTCGCTGTCATCAGTTATTGTTAACATTAGTATTTAATGTCTCTCTAACTCCGTGCCCTGGAGAGTTTTAAGTTGACCTCATATCTCTTAAGTCAAAAAGGGGTAAAAAGTGATTCTGGAAGGAAGTTCTTTCTTGGTCAGGGGGCTGTCAGTGGCAGGTCAAAGAGCTCAGAGATGCCATGAAAGGAGCCTCAGCTGGTTCAGGGAAGCACCTGGAAGCCCCAGCGCTCCATCTCATTGCTCCTCACGCCTCTGGGCTTAGCCTAGGACAACAGCAGTGCTCTAGAGAATGCACAGGCTCTGACTGGCCCAGAAGCCATATGGGGCATGTTTTCTTTCAGGCTAGTACTGTCCCTGTTGAGAATGTGTATAATTGCCTATAAATAAACAGCTTCCAGAACTGCTCTCATACAATAAATCACTTTAATCTCCACTATATCTTGCATCCTTTTGAATTTTTAATGAAGGGCTCTATTTTTAAACACTTCTTTTATGCAGCTCAAAAATCACAGGGGCAAAAATTGCTTTCAACATTGTTTTTCCTAGATTTGTCTGTAGATGATTGAGTTCCAGGATCCTCTAGGTAACAGATTGGATTTTTTTCCTACCGTATCTTTTATTATCCATCCATGATAACCATTTACTACTTTCACTTTTGTGCATTTGTTCATATCCCCCTCCCTCTTCATCTACCTGTAGAGAAAGATGGGAGAAAAGAAAACGTCTACCTAACCAATGGGGGTAACATTAATGTCAAGTCCTTGCTTCTTTCCTTCAAGAACATTTTAGCAACAGCAGACCAGTGAACTCCTAGAGGGAATTCCTTGCAGAGATATTAGATGAGTCCCAAATATGCTTAGTTATTTTAATATTTCTATTGAAATAGCAAAACATTCTTCTTCTTGCAGACTTCATTTCATGAATTATTCCCACACACATTCATACAACTCTGATTAAGGAGCCACAATGTGACAAGTTTTTTACTAGTGAATCTACAAAGGATTTAAAGTGGAATTATTTATTGTTTTTACTGTGCTTACTTAAGATAGAGAAGCAGCAAGGTGTAGGGAAAGAACAACAGATCAGGGGACAGAAAACCTCAGCTTTAGTTCTGACTATGATTCAATAAACAGTGTGGTCTTGGACACAGAATTTTCACCTTCTGTATTTCCTTTCTCATTTGAGAAGACTTAAGTTTTATATCTAATCCTCCATCTGATGCCAACATCACAGAACACTGGGCTTTATCCACTGACTTCTTAGAGGACTGTTATCAAAAGTCCTGGATTTCTATGAAACATTGAAAACAAGTACCTATGTAGTTCTGCCTTTCACATCATAATTTTAAAGACACAGCATTTTAAAGAAAAAGAAGAGAAAGGCACATAATCTTTCTGCAAAACCAGGTATCAGGCAACCAGATTGGGACAGTTTGGGAAAAGTCAGAACATTAGAGACATTTGTGAATGACCCCAGAGAAAACACTGTTGACCACTTTCTGGAGCCCAGAATGAATGCAGACAGAGATTAGGGAGTGTCCACCTTCCTCTAGGGAAACGTAGGTGTTTTTCTAGCCTCACTCAGCAGAGGCAGAAGGGAAACAAAGGGAAGAGAAGCCGGCAATCCAGAAGCCATCAAAAGATGAGCTAATGTGCCAGATATTGGCTCCCAGCATCTTGGCTTTCCCCACTGCAGCCCTAAACTGTCCAACGGAGACATTCAGTGATTCTCTCAGGCTAAAAGGGAACAGGAAGAGGCAGACGATGGTAATCAAAGCAGAAAGACAGCCTGTTGGCTTGTCGACGGGGTGCATCTGGCTACCTGGCATGAGCAGCCTCTCCTTTATGTTTGCTGTCATCTTTCATCATCTCTGCAACTCTGGGAAGTAGGTATTTCTGTACTATTTTTACAGATGAGACGGTGGCTCACAGTGACTTGATACTTTACTCAACTTGACTCAGTTGGGATGTGTTTGGACCCATGCTGCCTAAATCCAAGCATGTGCCGCGCTCTCCACAGAAGCACAAACTTCTTCTGGAGTTAGCGTTTCTCCTCAGACGTCACCTCCTTTTACTGCCCTCCTATGCCTTTCACTTGGAAATGGTTTGCCTTCCCTAGGAAGGACCTCCCTTAGGATCCTTCTACAAAACCTCAGTGGGCATCATTTGCTTCTTTATTGGAAGTGTAAGATCTGCAGGTTTTAATTGTGAGCATATGAAGAGAGAGAAAGTAAAAATGGGGGGGGAGAGAGAGAGAGAGAGAGAGAGAGAGAGACATGGGGAACATCCTAATGCCTCTGCTTTTGATTCAGTTGGGTTTCTGAGACTTAATAATGACAAGCGCCCTTTGCTCTTATAATAAAATCCAACCCCCTTCCCAGGCCCTACAAGACCCTCTGTGTTCTGGTTTCTGGCTGCCTCTGTGTCAGAAACATTGACACAGCTTGTTCTTGCCCATTTTTCTCCAGACACGCGATTATCATTCGGTGCCTCTAACATGCTGAGCTTGCTCCGATGGCAGGACCTTCACAATAGCTCCTCCACACCCTACGTTCTCTCCGCTTTGGGTTTCAACAGACACCTGGGACCTCCCCAGTCTTATGACCTCCCCACTCCAATCTTTATATGGCTTGGAACAGCTTCTTTCCCTTTAAATATCAATGTCTGCGCTGTCTGAACACCTCAAAAATAGCCAGTTTCAAGCATACCAGCTGTTCTCTTCCTTCGTTCCTTCTTTCCTTCCTTTCTTCTTCTTCTCTTTCTTTCTTTCTTTCTTTCTTTCTTTCTTTCTTTCTTTCTTTCTTTCTTTCTTTCTTTCTTTCTTTCTTTCTTTCTTTCTTTCTTTCTTCCTTTCTTTTTCCTTTCTTCTCTCTCTCTTTCTCTCTTTCTTTTCTTTTCCTTTCTTTTTTTCAGATGAAATTTCACTCTGTCACCAGGTTGGAGTGCAGTGGCGTGATCTCATCTTACTGCTTCTGCCTCTTGGGTTCAAGCAATTCTCCTGCCTCAGCCTCCTGGGTCACTGGGATTACAGATACCACCACGCTCTGCTAAATTTTGTATTTTTAGTTGGGACAGGGTTTCACCATGTTGGCCAGTCTGTTCTCAAATTCTTGTCCTCAAGTGGTCTGCCCTCCTCAGCCTCCCAAAGTGCTGGGATTACAGGTGTGAGCCACCATACCATGCCCAGACTTTTTTTTCAAAACATGTATTACTATCTAAAAATATATTTTTATGTTATTTATGTTTCATGGAACTCCTGGGGAAAAAAACATAGCAGATATCATCAATTTATTTTACAAGTGAGAAGACCTCAAGTTCAGAGAACTTATGAGATTCCTCCAATGTTAAAACTCAAACCTAGTCCACTGCATCCAAAGTGCTTTCCACCAGTATGGTAATACTGCCTGCCCTGGGGAAAGGTACACTCTTTGGGAGCTGACTTAAATTATTTTTTTCCTTTTATGACTATATATCTTTGCTTTGTTCTCCACATCATAAGTTATTTATATATATATCTGTGGTGCCCTTCATAATATTTCAATGTAGAGACATAAGATCAATGCTGAGTGTGTGAGCGAATGCATGTGTCTGTGGCTGAAAAGCCTTCCTATTCACACCTCTATTAGCATCCCAGTGGACATTATGTTGGGTAGGAGTCATTCTATACATCTCTGGGACCTAACACAGAAGTAGGCACAGAATAAGTGGCCACCAAATGCTTACGGAATAAAGGTGTGGTGACCTGCATGTTGTCCTTATTACAAGTTATATTTCCCAAATTCCCTCTAAAGTCATTAAAAAAGAGCTTTTAAACTCAAGACATCTGCCAGGAAGTTCATCCAAATTTAAGACTAGACTGAATGATGCCTGATTTTCATAGTAATGAGGACTGAGAGATACCTCTGTTTTTACATTTCACGGCATGATGAGACAGAGGGGCATGTTTCCAGACAAGACAAACAGAGCAGCCGAAAGCTCTCCTCCTGTGGGGGAGAATTAAAATACATGCAACATTGTGGTCACACAGGAGTCATAACACTAGATGGTAATCAAGCATAAGAGAGAACACGACCATCTCATACCAGTAATTTTGGTCACATTTCAGAATCAAAGAGGATTCCGGATTGTACAGAATCTGTTTTATCCCTTGGGTTGCAGAATGGCTCGGATGGTGACGTCTGTTTAGCTTAACACATGGGCACCCTCCCCTGATTCAGGAGAGGTGTGTAAAGTTGCGTAGGAAGCATTCTGCTGCACAAGAATGTGGGGTGGATGCGTGGGGAGGGCATGTGCGGATGGAGGACATTGAAAGGCAGTGTGGTGTCTGTTTTCAACTTTTATTGTGCTTTCCTAACCTGGAATTGAAGTTGCAGAGCAAAGCTTAATGTGAGTAATATGTCTGTGTAATTGGGGAAAGCTTATGGGTCAGCTTCCATATGGCTCGGAAATTTCACTGACTCTAATTCCTGACTTTACATCTTGCTAGGTAAAAGATGCGAACAGATCAAAGATAACAAAGAAGAGTAATCTTGACAATCCCCCTTCAATCTATTATTCCTGTTTGGCTTAGAGGAGTTCAGAGACCACAAAGTGTGGGAGTATAGAGTTTGTCTAGACAGACTTTAAATCTCTTAGTAAGAATCAGAATGCCAGGAAGACACTTAGAATGAACAGAACACCTCTACTTTTTGTTTTTACTTTTTTATTTTTTATTGTGTTTTAGGTTTTGGGGTACATGTGCAGAACATGCAAGATAGTTGCATAGGTACATTCATGGCAGTGTGTTTTGCTGCCTTCCGCCCCTTCACCCACATTTGGCATTTCTCCCCAGGCTATCCCTCCCCTGCTCTCCCCCCGCTGTCCCTCCCCTATTCCCCCCCATAGACCCCAGTGTATAGTACTCCCTTCCCTGTGTCCATGTGTTCTCATTGTTCATCACCCACCTATGAGTGACAATATGTGGTGTTTCATTTTCTGTTCTCGTGTCAGTTTGCTGAGAATGATGTTCTCCAGATTCATCCATGTCCCTACAAAGGACATGAACTCATCATTTTTTTATTGCTGCATAATATTTCATGGTGTATATGTGCCACATTGTCCCAGTCCAGTCTATCATCGATGGGCATTTGGGTTGGTTCCAGGTCTTTGCTATTGTAAACAGTGCTGCAATGAACATTCGTGTGCATGTGTCCTTATAGTAGAACAATTTATAGTCCTTTGGATATATACCCAGTAATGGGATTGCTGGGTCAAATGGAATTTCTATTTCTAAGGCCTTGAGGAATCGCCACACTGTCTTCCACAATGGTTGAACTAATTTACACTCCCACCAACAGTGTAAGAGTGTTCCTCTTTGTCCACAACCTCTCCAGCATCTGCTGTCTCCAGATTTTTTAATGATCGCCATTCTAACTGGCGTGAGATGGTATCTCAATGTGGTTTTGATTTGCATCTCTCTGATGACCAGTGATGATGAGCATTTTTCATATGTTTGTTGGCCTTATATATGTCTTCTTTTGTAAGGTGTCTGTTCATATCCTTTGCCCATTTTTGGATGGGCTTGTTTGTTTTTTTCTTGTAAATCTGTTTGAGTTCTTTGTAAATTCTGGATATCAGCCCTTTGTCAGATGTGTAAACTGCAAAGATTTTTTCCCATTCTGATGGTTGCCGATTCACTCTAGTGACTGTTTCTTTTGCTGTGCAAAAGCTGTGGAGTTTGATTAGGTCCCATTTGTCTATTTTGGCTTTTGTTGCCAATGCTTTTGGTGTTTTGGTCATGAAGTCCTTGCCTACTCCTATGTCCTGAATGGTTTTGCCTAGATTTTCTTCTAGGGTTTTTATGGTGCTGGGTCTTATGTTTAAGTCTTTAATCCATCTGGAGTTGATTTTAGTATAAGGTGTCAGGAAGGGGTCCAGTTTCTGCTTTCTGCACATGGCTAGCCAGTTTTCCCAACACCATTTATTAAACAGGGAGTACTTTCCCCATTGCTTGTTTTTGTCAGGTTTATCAAAGATTGTATGGTTGTAGATATGCTGGAACACCTCTACTTTTAAAATTTTTCATAGAGAAGGGGAGTGAGGCCCTGACCTACTCTGAGCAATAGTTTAGCCAGCCGCCACACGTGGATGGTCTAAATTGATACGTCAAAAGTATAAAATACACATCAGATTTCAAGTACTTAGTAAGAAAAAAGTGTGAAATATATTGTTAATAGCTGTTAATTGATTACTAAAATAGCAGTTTGGATATATTGGGCTTAAATAGAAACAACTTAAGTTTGATTTTATCTTTTCCTCTTTACTTTTTAAATATGGCTACCAGAAAATTTTAAATTACATATGTGGCTTGTATTATATTTTGGGCTGGCTCAGAAGAAAATAACTTGCCTGCAGCCGTGAAACTGAAGTTGAGACTAGAAACTAAGTATCGTGACTTGGCCTCTCTTTCCCCTTTCCTCTCCTCTTTTCTCCCTCTCTCCTTCTTGGTCCTGTTCACTCTTGGTTCATGGTAAATTCTCATCATGGGTCCATGCAAGGCCCCTCGTGATTCTCTATTGACCTGTTCTTCTCCACAGCCTCCTTGTTCCTCTGCCCTCAGTGTTGTTAATAGCAGTCAGTTTTCTAAGATGGGGTGACTCTAGCCATAGAAAAATAGTAAAATCTGCTCCTTAAATTTCAAGGCATGTTTGGGACTGTGGCAGTTTAATAACTTTGGGTTCCTTCAAACCTGCATTAAAAAATTTGTTCAATATTTATTCCATGAAATAAAAGATAGATGACAAAACTATGTGAATTATATGAATTTCACACATAAATATGAAAAAAGAGTCTTATTTGAAATGATGTTTTATTTCACGGTTTTTAAAGATTATAAGGGCTTGATGACATCATGTGATGGGAAAGGTAACAATGTCTCATCTGAAATGATGTTTTATTTCACAGTTTTAAAATATTAGAATTAAACTATTAATTTAGCTATTACCTCTCTATCCCCATTCCTTCCCAGCCCTAAGCAATTATTCTTTTCTAAATTTTTAAATTTTCAATTTTTTTCAGGAATTTTTATTTGTATAGATTTCCCCATTTTGGACTTTCATAGAAATGAAATCATGAAATACGGCATTTCAGTTTCTGTATCACTCAAGAGAAGATATCTGTTATTCATTCCTCTAAAGACAGATGCTACATACAAATGGATTTTATTACAATAGAAATATTTCATGTATTAGTTGCTTTCAGCATTTCAAATGCAACAGTTAGCTTCGAGTAACTGTCATCGATATTGCTGCCTCTGGTGACAAAATGTAATTTTCAGTGCTGTGCTGCAAAATTTCTAAAATAGATAATGAGGAAAGCACCAGTAAGAAATGTTCTCTTTTTTTCACTTTAGAACACCATTTTATTGGTGGAAGTGAAACTGATGTGATTTTCTCCAATGCTGTAAGTTGTGGATAAAAACCTGAGTTTACTGGCAGCTGTTCTGATTTGTTTCAGTTCTGCTTTACTGTCCTTGGAGATAGATGCGCCAGTGATCACCTCCTTATTCCACCTCAGTGTGTGCTAAGTTTTTGCTTTCTATGAAATGACTATCCTCCTTTTGCAGCTTATATTCCTGTAGTTCCAAGAGACTTGTTGTTTCCCGACACCCTTTGTTCTTTTATGTGTCAGGGAAATAGGAGTCATGAAGAAATTTTAATGAATGAGATTTGCATTTTTAGATGACAGGTCATTTTGGAAGAGCAGGAGACAAGCTGGAAACCACAGAGAGGTCTGAGCAAAAATAGCAGCAGTATGGTGGAGAGACAGGGACATTTTCAGGAGCAGAAATTTATAGTTGTTGCTGATTAAACACAGGAGGGAGACTACAAGCATGAATGATAATGACCAATGTTGGTAAAGGGCTTCTTCCTTCACTGATAGGGCTTGCAGGAGGAGAAACGCATCTGGGGTAGAAAATGGTTTATTGGCTTAGCCTGAGTTTAATGGGCCTGCGTGACATCTAAGAAGTGTTGAGTCGGCAGTTGGGTCTATATGTAACTCAAAAGAAAGATTTTGGTCAGATACACATCAGCCAGTATTCAGCATATTGATGGTTTCAATCACCCAGGGAGAGTAGGGAGATGTTTCTGGGAAACATCTATAGGACTGATAAAAGAAAAACTTCAGCTGAATTAAATTTAAAGGAGTTTAATTGAGCAATGAAGCATTCGCAAACTGGGCAGACCCCAGAATCACAGCCGATTCACAGAGACTCCAGCGCAGCGAAGTGGTGGAAGATTTATAGACACAAAATGGGAAATAAGGCACAGAAATCGGGAGTGAGGTACGGAACAGTTGGATTGGTTACAGATATGCTTGTGCCTTATTTAAACACAGTTTGAACATTCAACGGTGTGTTAATGGTTAAAATACGGCTGCTCGGATTGGTCAAGAAGTAACAAGCTATTGTTACAGGTGCATACTCCTGAGATAGGTTTTTAATCTTGTCTACCTATTAAGCTAGGCTACAGTTCTCTACAAGGACTCAAATGTAAAAGTACAAAGTCCTTCTCAGGCCGTATTTAGTTCGCTTTAACAGAACTGAGGTTTAAAAGATGAGCAGAATAATAGAAAATAACAAAAGAAACGGAGATGATTAGCCAGAGATTTGGAGAAACCACTGAAAGGATGTGTTGCTATGGAAGCCAAAGGGAAAAGTTACTTTGAGCAGGAGGCAGACATTCATGTAAGGTAAGCGAAGGAATGAAAATGCCCTTTGGCTTTAGGTCTAGATTTTCGCTGAGCTTGCTCAGAACAGTATAAGTGGGGAATGGGGGTTGACATTAGATTTTGGTGAATTAAAAATTTCACTGAGGTGAGGAAGTGGCATAAGTATATAAGCAAGCTGGCTACATAGGTTGTAGTTTGGAGATGAAATGCAGTAAAATGAAATTATTTTTGAGTTGGCAGAAAATGCCCATGACATCTTATTCTGGCCTCTGTCATAGAATTTAACACACACTGATCTGTCATACACTAACACAATGTAGACATTCTGGGGGCTGTCTCCTCCCTATCATTTGCTCTTGAACTCCTTAAGGGTAACAGTTCTGTTTCTTTCCATCCTAGAATCCCTAAGTCTCCTGACACATCATGAGCAGGCAATACTTTATTTTTGTTGTTAATGGATGTTTAATAAGAGGATGGATAAAAGGAAAATAGTTGTATTCTTATGCCGGGATAGACTGCTCACTTCTTGGCACTGGACTTAAAAGAAATAACTATCAAATATCAAAAGAGATTGCTTAAGATTTTCCTTGAGGTAAATTGACATCTTTACATGTTTTAATTTCTGTGTGCTTGGTGCTTAGACCCAATGCCTAACATATAGTAGGTACTCTCAATGGGCTTTTCACTATAAATAATAGTGAAGTGACTGAATGGACAATGGATGGAGAGTATATGCTTAATCTGAAATAGACCTGGGGAAGGAGAAGATTCAGGGTCCACAGTTGCCTTCTTGAAAATTTGAGGGTCTGACAGGTACAATGAAGAATAGGCATCTTTTCTCTGACCCCAAGGAATAGGAGTAGAACAAAGAAAGGAAGTAAGCAAAATATGTCAGCAACTGAATTGACTTATTGTTCATATCTGTGTATTCTGTCGATTTTATTCCAACAAAATTATTATGCTTTTGTAAAAAAATTGTTTTTTTGTGTTCTACTGGCAGTAATCTTCTAAAAATTAAAATATAAAGTAGAGCCCTATTTGAAGTATATACAATTTAAATATATTTTCAGAAAAAGTAAACTAAATGTAAACTAAAATGTAAATTATATTTCTAAAAGTGTAAACATAAAAAATAAAAATTATTTTGCATTCAGTTTCAAAATTGTCTGACAAAGTACTTATTTTTATTTTTTTGAGACAGTTTCATTTTGTTGCACATGCTGGTGTGCAGAGGTGTAATTATGGCTCACTATAGCCTCTACCTCCTTGGCTCAAGTAATTCTTATACCTCAGCCTCCCAAGTAGCTGGGACTACATGCCTGTGCCACCTCACCCAGCTAATATTTTCCTTTTTGTAGAGATGAGGGTCTCACTATGTTGCTCATGTGGTCTCAAGCTCTTGAGCTAAAGCCATTCTCCCACCTTGGCCATGCTGGCTTATATAATATTTAATATTGCTTATTAAAATAGAAATATAAAATATAATTAAAATAAATTAATATCAAAATGTAAATAAAAATATTCAAATGGGTGTATAAATCTTATTAAATATATTTATAAAAATAAAATATTCACGTTTCTTCCATTCAATGCTCACCAAGTTGCCAATGTAAAAAATTGGGGTAATAGTAAACACATTATATTTAAGCTTAAAGATATACAATTTTAAGAGTAAGTACATGGATTAATATTGAAATGTTTCTCAGTTGATTTGTGCAACTATTCTGAATAGGAAATTCCTTCCAAACCACAAATTGTAATATAAAGAGATTGAAGAAAAATGGACATTTGACATTCCTGGAAATCTGGTGCTTTAGTAATGCCAAAAAACTATAAATGAGAGGAAAAAATTCACAAGGTAATCATTTGATCTTTTCCCTTTCCCAAATATTTTAATTATTTAGGTCCTTTGTGCAAAGCTGTGTCCACACCCAAAGTCTGAAATGGCTCCATTCGCAAACTTACATGGAATTTGGACGTGGTCGTCTTTCATTTCGAGAATATGCGGTAAGAGATCTTGAAAAACACTTCTTTGGGCCTGAACAATGTCTGTGAACTGATGCTTAGATTTATGGATTGTGCTGTGCCATTGTTGAATATAGGTTCCCAAGAGACAGGTGCATAAGTGTATTTTCATACATTTACTCTTATTGCATCTGTGATATGCAGGATCTTCTAAAGGATAGGGTTCAGGGAAAGGCCACCTCTCCTGTCAGAGTCTAAAGGAGATACGACGTGGATACAGAAGATCAGCACTCAACCTCCATTCCAACTCCTTCCATATACATTTATTTTTGTAAAACTAGTAATCTAAAAAGTCACATTTCCCAGACTCCCTTACAAGTAGGGTTCTGATTAAATTTAGTTTCTGCCAGCCGTTGACTCGCGAGATTTGGAAGGAGACGTTAATCAGAAGTGATCTTTCTGCTGCTATTGTTACAGCTGGCAAGCTCAGTCATGGAGATGCTGGGTTTTATGTAGCAACATTTCAGGCTCCAGTCTGGTGTCGGCCGCTGAGTTTTTGCTAGTGCAGAACTGGCATGTATAAAGTCACTAGATGAGGTGTCATCCTTCTATCTCTAGGCCACAGACAAGGTGGTTTCTTCCTGGAGCCAACCGATGCTGTGGCAGCTTTCCTATCTCCTTTTTGCCTCTGGCAGAGGTAGCAGCTCTGCTGGAAAGCCAATTGGTGATGCTGTCTTATGCCCTAAAAGGGCAATGAGAGCAGAGGCTTGAGAAGGGAATAAAGTTCAAGTACAGCCAAAGAAGAGAGAGAGAGCCAGTCTTCAGTGGGTGCTTTCTTTCTGTGTCCTCTATCACATAATTGCATTCCACACATTATCTCATTTAATGTTTTTAACTGATTTTTAAAAATAGGTGAATGATACAGTAATGCATCTTGCATGTATTAAGGTCCAATTACGAACAGGTCATATTCAATTGCTTTCAAAATTGTCTTCTCAATGAGTTCTCACAAGAAAGCTTTGAACTATTGATCTTTATTTTACAAATGAGGAAATTAAAGCTCAGCGAGATTAACATCACATGGTCGTAAAGTGGCAGAGGTGATTTGGGCCTTTTTTTATTATCCCAACTTCAAACCTCTGTTTCCCATCACATGGAGGATGGAGATGCAGCTAAGTAATGTGGATGATCAGTTAATTCTCTGGAGACCACCAGGGTAACTCATGTGATATTTTCTTCTGCAAATCTCCATTTGTCGTCTTTGCCTATAAAAAGTAGCAGTAGAACAACTTTTGTTAAAATAATTTATTGATTTTATTCTTATTGTGAATTGGTATTTATTGTAAAATTTATTTGACATAATTTGGATAATACACGAAACCGTAAAAAGGAACATAAAAGTATCTGAATCACACTATCTCCAAATAACCGCTGTGTACATTTTAGTAATCCATTTTTCTAGGCTTTACTTTTTTCTGTGTAAATGAATGCACACAATTACACTTATACAGCTCATACTCTTTAATAACCTGCTCATTTTACTTGACAATTGCTTATAATGATTTCCTATGTCATTATATTTTTCCTAAATCCTCAGTCTAATAACCAGCTAGTTTTCCAATTAATGAATATGTCATGATTTATTTCACTGGTTTCGTAGTTCTGAGATTTTCTTTTTCTATTGATTTTTGGCTCTCACACACAAAGCTGCATTGATCATACTCATTGATATTTCTTACACATGCTTAATAATGTTTTAGTAATCGGATTTTAGGGTGGTTAAAATACATGGTGGGGGTGGATGAATGTGTATTATCATACTGCCTTCCAAAAGGATCACATGGGCTCATCAATATTCTGTAAGAGTGGCCACTCCCACCCCTCCATTGCTATGATAATTTTTAAAAAATTATTTTAAATTTTATTTTTTAAAAATTATTAAAAAATAAACCAAAATATATATCACCTTAAATAGGAACTTATCTTTAATTCAAGTAGAGTCCTGTTAACATTGAGTTATGTGGGGGCTAGAGAAACACTGCTTTGTCCATCACTTTCACCCAACATCAATGGGACTTGGAAAATAATGCCACCTTGTTTATCCTTATCCTACAGTTAGAACTGTCAGTTAACACTTGTCCCCTCCTCATACCCTGAGTGAAGTTTGATCTCTGCATCAAGATATGACAGCATGCTGTCCAGCTGAAACCTTTTTTGCTTCAGCATGGGCTTCCTGTAATCTGGGCCTTTTTGGACACTGATAAACGTTTGATCAGTTTAAAAGAAGGGCAGAAAAATCCCTAAATATCTGAACTATGCCAGCAAATTCTCTGACCTGGCTTCAGTGTACCTATTTTTAAAAATCAATTTTTGTACCTACCACTTTGATGTTATTTTCCAAATTCCTTTTGCTATGATCAAACTCATTGTTGAGTGAAGTACTTGGCTGGGCTACAGGACTCTTCCATGAGGACTTTGGCTGGCAATAAATAGGGTAGAGGGAAAGAAAAGTGTGGTTAGGGTCTAAAAGTTTGAAGGGAATCTAAATGTTATCTGGCTCAGTGTCTCTCCCATTCTTGCACCTGAGAACAAAAGCCTGTGTATCCTACCTCCTCTGGCAAAGAGTTCAGCATAATGCTTGTATTTATGGCATGTAATTGCAAGCATCCTACCTGCATTATCTCATGTGTTCTCACATAATAATGTCCTGAAAAGATCACCTATTATCATTGCCATTTTACAGATGAGAAAAAGGAGACTGATTATTTTGCCTAAATCTCTATAGCAAGTAATTGGCAGAACCCAGATGCAAATCCAAGGAGCTTTATTCTAGAGCTCACACCCCTCTCACCCTGTTCTTTGCCTTGATGATGGAAAGTAGCTCTGCTTTGTACCAGCCAAGAAAACTCAAGTTTGATCCCAGCTCATGCTCTACCTCTCTCCCAGCTGTGCTGTGTTTCAGGGTATACAGATTGGCACTGTGATGCAGGGAGAGAGGACAGAGTTCATTTCAACTATGTCTTGTCTCCTCTACTTACTCACATGCTTCTTTGGGCAAATTTCACAGCCTCTCTGACGCCTCATTTTCCTCATCTGCATAGTTAGGATCACAATAATCACAGCACTATTTTGTTCTGAGTTTGTAATAATAATTTTAAAAAGTGCCAAACAAGTAGATGTTTTATTCATCATTTTTCCCTTTGTTTTGAGAGATAGTATCTCAAATATCCATGGCTCGACTTGATCTTATTGTCTCTTGACTCTACATGCTCAATTCTATTGTTTAAAAAATATTAGTAACAAACAACAACAACAATAGTACTAAGTGCCTAACTTCACATCAGCTTTGCATAGGTCATCCTGGGTCATCATCATCTGTAATTCTCACTGCGATTCTGTGAGAACAGCAGTGACTTTATTATCAACTCCATTTTACAGGAGGAAACGGAAGCTTGGGAAGATGGGGGGACCTGACCACAATTACGGCAGGTCCACGTGATTGGATCAGTGTCTTGAAAACAAGTCATGTGATGCTGGGGAATGATTTTTTTTCCACCACAGCGTATTTTCTTTCAGTTCTCACGTGATTTATTTTCTGCAGTTTCCCTTGCTATTCTGGCCTTTTCCTTTTAGGCCGGGGTCACTGTCAATAATTTCTTGGAGGTGGCTAGAACCGTGCTCAGCATTTCAGATGTGACCTGCCTCACACCACACATTTTGATGTCTGCTCATTGTTTCCAAATTGTTACATGATATTGGTTAAATTGCTTTGCCTCTCTAGTGCTTGGTTTCTTTATTTCCAAAAGAAGGGGTTGAATAATGTCATATGTATTGTTGACTTTCAATAAATCTTGCTGGTATAAAGGAATGAATGAATAAAATAATGATTATACTGGATAATTTCTTAATTCCTTATATCTCTGAATTTTATGTGAAGAGTAGCATTTAATAATTAATTAGTGTAGCTCCATCTATATGATTGACTTAATTTCTTTAGCCATACCCCAAATTGAGCCAAGATTCTAACTTTTCAGGGCTAAGCCTCCTTGGCTTCATTTACTTCTTGGCTTCATGTTTTTATGGCAGAAGTTCCTCCACTACATCAACATCTTGGCCTCTTTGTTTATCTCTACCCTCAGAGATCAAAGAGTCATTTAATTGACTAGTGAATTGCTCAATTCATTCTGATGCTTCTTTTTGGGATATTCCTGTTTGTAAAGAGAAAACCTCTAGTCTATTTTCTCCATTATGCACCAGTTTAGTGGGGGCCGACGTTATATGCCCAAAGAGGGAAACAGCCATTTGGAGTTAGGTTGAATTCAGAGTGTTAGTAAGCTCATTGACTCTACATGGAAATCATATTAATAATCGTATTGACAGCTTTTATCATAGTGAAGCTGATATTTGATCTTCATTTCTCCAATCCTGAATCTAGTTCTCAGTTGGCTCCATAATTAGAAAAGAAAGAGATACTGCTCATTGACTACCAGTATCCTGCCATTTGGTGAAAGCAAGTAACCTTAAACACAGATAAGAAATAATATTTCAGGGGAAAATAAAAGGTGTGGGATAGAGGATCGTTGGCCAGGAGCATGGTGTTGGACCCAAAGCTCTGGCTTTGGTATCTATGGGGGATCTTGACTGGTTTGTATTGACCTGTATTGAACCATGGGACTGGTTTTGGTTTTACAGTGGTGTCTTTGGTCCTTCTGGAGGCTTTGCCTACAAATGAGTAATATACAAGCAAGGTGGAATTTTAGTAAGAACACGCCGTAGACTATGATGGCCGTTTAGATTTTCATTTGGGGCTGTTGTAAATGGACCTCAAAGCATTCACATGTGGCTTGCCTTAGTGTTTCAGGCAAGGTTAAGACAGAGATTACAACCTTTTGGTCATGATGGGTGGCACAAAATTTCTGCGTTTCCCAAGATCCTCAGTAAAGAGTCAGACCTGTAAGTGGGACTTCAAAACTGTGAAGCTAGCTATGTTCCTTTTGTACTGCAGAGCCTAATGTATCAAGTTCCTGCTTTAAACTGCTCTTGTCAGGCCCAGGCAGGCAGCAATAAACTTGTTGCTCTAAATTCCCTTTGCTACACTAAAGACCAAAGAAAGACCCTGAAGGGCCTGACTTCTCACAACATGAGCCTGTCTGCCGGTTCCTGACAGTTACACAGCCCTGCATGCTCTCGAGTTGGCATGGAGTTTGTTCACTTCCGTTTCCCAAGACAAAATGAATTTGTCTACAACGTGGTATATTTGATCAATAAACAAAATAAAGGAAGATCTTCACTGTAAAAAAGAATAAACTATTTTCTTAGAGATAATTATTGAAAATCCAGAGGTTAATAAGGTAACTGTAAAGCCTGCCTGTGCCTTGACTATTTACCAAAAAGGGATTATGTACAAAATGAAGAAAGAACTAGAACATATTAACTAATATGCGTTAGTCTTACTATCTGGATATAGCAATAGAAAAATGTAAGTTAAGCATAGGAAGAGAGTGTTAAAACAGAAACAAAAGAGATTGCCTTAGAAGAAATGCTGACGTCTTAGAAAAATAATAAGGCAGACGTAAAAGGGAAATTTGATGTTAAGGGCTACGGTAAGCAAATATAAAAGGGAAAAGTAAATGCACCTTGGTGTAATTGATCTAAAAGAGGACATTAGAACATTTCGGTTGTTATTAGATCAGAAAACATGACAATTGTGCAATGAAATGTAATAAAGCAAAAGAGGAAAGATCTTGGAAATTAGGCTGGAATTCATGTGCCAGGATGCTGGCATTCACTAAGAAGTGATCATTTAAGAATCTATACTTAGAAAACATCCCCTGAAGACTAGGAGAGACGTGAGTGATCCAGAAAGTCTGGACAGGCAAGAGAGATCAACGGCACGTATGCAAAAGAACTGGGTTGATTTTACCATAACATAGATGTTGCAGGTGGGATCGCAGCTCTTGTCTGTGCCACTGGAAAACATTTAATAAGATTCTGGATTTATGATCCTAAGGCTACCATCCAGAGATAACTCTTCACAGTTGAGTGATTAATCACATGACAGCAGAGTCTTCCTTTTGATTAACTCAGTGTCAACTAATGAGTAATTTTAACTAGATCTTCAGAATTCCTTTTTCCATGTAGTGTAAATAATCCCCAGTGTGATATCTTATCCCAGGGATTAGGGTAGACTATCTTAGGGACTCTTTCAGGATTCTTTCTACCACAGCACATGGGGAATCTAGGCAAAATAATGATACATTAAGTCCAGCCTACTTTAGATGTAGTCAGATGGGAGATTATCTCCTGGATTGGATACTTCAAATCAAGAAATAATAATAGACAAGACTTTTTTAAATGGGAGAGGCTTTTGGTGCACCAAGAAATTATTAATTTTATGTATCTCATTGTGGAAAAACATCATAAAAGATAAAATTAAGAGTATAAACTGAACAAATAAATATCTTGACCAAAAAAATAGAGAAAGGAAAGAAGAAGGGCATTTAATTCCAGCAAACAGTAAAACTCTATTTGTTAGAGGAGAGGTGCCAAAGAAGCAGATTGAATAGTTAGAAACTCAGTTAAGTGTTTCTGTGAGACTTAGCACTGAAGGCACAATTTGCTACAGCAAAATAAGATGTAGCAGAAAAAAGTTCTACTCAAGACCAGGAGCATTTAAAAGGAACAAAGACAGGCTTGAGGGACTCATGGAAGAAGAAGTGATCCTCGCTGGGTCCCTGGAACAAACGTTTCCAAAAGCCTCAATAGCAGCCTCAGTTCTGGAATATGCTCAGTGACTTTAGCAGAAACAAATGTTTGGATGAGGGGACGTCTAGAAGGCAGACTTTTTATGACCCAGAGAATTTCATCGCAAGAAGGAACAGCACCATCTTAGAAATGAACGTGCTTGCTCACAAGGATGATGTGAAGGCTGTGGTACTGACAGTGTGCTGGGTGCCAGGAAGGTGGAGCCCAACATGATTCAAGGGAGTTAAGAAGTTTTGAATTAACAGGGGTTTCCACAAATAGGTATGTCCACGCTTTGCTGAAGGGCAGGAGTTTCATAAGCGCAGCCCTTTAAGAAAGTAGATTAGATAGTATAGATTAGTGAGACATTTTCCCCCATCAGATATGGCAAATACGCCATTAATACTTGAAGGAAATTTCTCTTAAATAAGTTTCAGCTCAAGTCTATAGACTCTAAATAGCTTAAATAGACTGATCAGCATTCGAGTCACGAGCATCTGCAATGCTCACAACTTCAGGTACTTCTGAATTTCTGCTATTCCCTGGGGCAATTAACATAACATTTTACCTGGGTTAAGTGATTTAGAGACTGAAACCTTATTCTTTCTAATTTTCTGGTCATTATGTAAGTGCCAAAATAATATTTTTAGCCCTATTAATTCTTTGGATTCTTTAAAAAGGGGACTCATGAGAGATTTGAAACTTATACATATCTGAGATCCTAACAGAAATGTATTTATTGTAGTAAGACAGCCCAGATTGTAGAAGCTAAGGGATCAAGAATTCTTCTGGGCCAGGCATGGTGGCTCACACTTGTAAGTTCTCTACATTTCCAGTATTTGAGAGCTGGAGCACCATGTAGGTTGTCATCTGATCTCATGACAGAACCTCTGATGAGTTTTCTTGGACAATGTGGCAGGGCATAATTTGGTAGAATAAAGCATACAATTCCAGTATTAGGTACAGCATGGCCTTGGACATGTATTAGGTACAGAATGGGTCAGACAGCCCTAAAATATGTCATATAGATATATGACATATGTTAAGATATGTCAAGATATTTATTTGTCCAGTATAATGGTCATTATATCTACAATGTATTTTGTCCATTATACTGGACAAATAAATATCTTGACATATCTTAACATATGTCATATATCTATATGACATATTTTAGGGCTGTCTGACCCATCCTGGGGGTAAAATGTTGTTTACCAGAAGGACAGCATGAGTCATGGTGGTTAACACTAAAGGAGCAAATGATGTTATAGATTGCTGATTTTCTGTTATAAGGGGTTGGCTATACATTGGAAGATCCTGGGTTGATGACTGAGCTCTATAATTTAAAAAATGTTAATTTTAACACAACCAGGCTGGAGTGTTGTGGTGTGATCTCAGCTCGCTGCAACCTCCAACTCCCAGGATCAAGCAATTCTCCTGCCTTAGCCTCCCAAGTAGCTTGGACGACAGGCATGCACCACCCACGCCTGGCTATTTTTTTGTATTTTTTTTTTTTTTTTTAGTAGAGTTGGGGTTTCACCATGTTGGCCAGGATAGTCTTGAATCCTGGACCTCGTGATCTACCCTCAACCTCCCAAAGTACTGGAATTACAGGCATGAGCCACTGCACCAGGCCAAAAATTTATTTATTTATTTATTTATTTATTTATTTGAGACACAGTTTCGCTCTTGTTCCCTAGGCTGGAGTGCAATGGTGCCATCTCGGCTCATCGCAACCTCTGCCTCTTGGGTTCAGGAAATTCTTCTGCCTCTGCCTCCTGAATAGCTGGGAGTACAGGCATGCTCCACCATGCCCAGCTAATTTTTGTATTTTTAGTAGAGACGGGGTTTCACCATGTTGAACAGGATGGTCTCGATCTCTTGACCTTGTGATCCACCCATATTGGCCTCCCAATTGTGTGTGTACTTTTTCTGTGGAATACATTCTGTCATATGCACATACTCATGGCAATGTGAAAAGGGAGAAACGTGTATCACCTTGAGATGGTGTGGTGGAAGGAAAAGTCTTGTGTTTTGAGAGCTACCTCTGCAGTTCTTTTGTTTGACTACCTCGGTAATAATATTTCTGATAGCTGATGGAATACTTCACAATAATGATATTTAAAAAATTTTAAAATTGAGCTTTCATTGTGTGAAAAGGATGCTCACATAAGGCAACATATAGTAGCTCTTCCCTGAGCCAGTGACCAGAGAGGCACTGTTTTGTCATTCTGAGTCTGCGTCGGAGTCCCTCAGTGAACAGAATGAGAGAAGAGCCACATTGCATCCATGTGGGCAGATACTACGGGAGAGAAAGAAAACTCTGTTGTTGCCTGTGACTTTCGGGGATTGTTTGCTACTATAGAATAATTTAGCAAAGCTGAGAGATAGTGGTGGCAGCACCACAGAACCATTTTGAAAAGAGAAACTGATAATATAAAACAAAGCAGGATGCAATGATAACAGATTTAGAAAAAGATAATACAGCCTCCACAATAGGACAATTCAATTGCAAACTCCAGAATCTCTGGTGGCAGGGTTCAGATATCTGGTATCTGTGTTTTAAAAAATGCTCCGGGTAATTCTGATGTACCATAATAGCGGTGAACTATTTATCTAGAGGAAAAGTAGAAATAAGTTTTCTTCTTTGTCTATTTTCATTCAAAGAATTTGGGGATGTATTTTAGTTGAAAAAGTCCCACGTTGTAAATGAGTCATCTTGCTAAAGGGAGAATGCTGTTTTGGGAGTTACGGTTCAAGTTTCAGCTAGCATTATCTGGTCTTAAGCAATCAGGTAGTTCTCTTCATGTCTCAAAGGTTAAGAGCAGAGAAGGACTTGGTTCATTCTTTCAATAGGTGTGTATTGTTGGTTCATTGCAAACTGTGTGTCAGGCTCTGTGATATACGCAGGATTATTTCATTAACAAAAGTTGCTAATGTGATAAGGGCTGCCAAAGAGAATTCAACCAAGCTGTGCAGAGATGCCTAATGGGACATCTAATCCAATAGGTGGAAAGAAAGGCTTTTCTGGCTATTTATAATCCTTAGTTCTAGTGTTGTCTTAGCATAGTCTTCTTGTCTCTTTATTCTGAAGACACAGTTATCTGGGAGAACAAGGAAAACAAAGGCACCAGCTTAGAAAAAACACATAATCATATTAGTAAGTACCATTTATCGTTGTCTTTACTACAAGCTGAATTACTTCAGGATAAAGGAGTACCATGTCTATGAGTTATTCTGAAACATTTCAGAAGAAAAATGATTTAATTATGTGGGAGGAAGGAAGAGAAGGAGAAGAGACGAGGAGAAAGCGAACATTAACATTGGGAGAATCTAGGTGAATGGTATTTGAGACTCGTAGTTTTGAAACTCTTACATAAATTTTAAAGTATGTCAAATTAGAAAAAAGCTGAGGTAAAAAATTATGCTTTTCCTATACACAAAGATATGTTCTCTGTATTACTTTAGGAAAAGTCATACTTGGATGGCAAGGCTTAAGATGGATGGAAGTGCGGTAGTAAGGAGTCTTATTCCTGGGTTGGAATCAGGATACATAGATCTGCTTTAAGGCATCCTGAATTTCTATGCAAGATGATACTTGTCTAGATTTCATTCAGCAGACCAAGGGAAAGGGCACTAGGGTTGGGAAAGAGAGAGATGGGGATGATTTTCCAATTCTGTGTTTCCTATTCATTTGCATAGTCCCACCACCATCTCGTTAGCTGAGCTAAACCCTTGGAATAATCTCTGACTCTTCCCGAGTCCTATAAGTTACTAGTTCCCGTAATTTCTCCCTCTGACGTCTTTTAGGTCCTCCTCCACCTGCCCTGCCATTCTGTTCCCCAAGCCTGCAAATATAATGCTCTCCTACTGGTACATCCACCATTGTGCTTACCTTCATTCCATTCAGGTCCCACATGCAGCCAAGGTAACTTTTCTAGCACGCACAGCTCTCAAACACCTCAACTCATGCCATTTCTTAAAGCATCAGTGCCTTCCTAAGGCCTATGGAATAAAATACAGAGGCTGTGACTTCCATTTTATGCCGTGACGTGCCTCCAATATTCTTTTTTATTCTTCCTCCTTCTAACATTTTTATGCACATAGTTTCTGCACCACTCCTTTGTCTCTCATTTATGTTAGTTTGATCTGAAATTTCATCTGTTTGGCATTCATGCACGCCTTCACTCTTGTTCACAGATATTTACTGAACATCTACTATGCACTGTCTTTATACTATATCCCCAGTAAATCATCTACAGACTAATGAGAAAGAGGCATACTTTAAGATATATATATATAGTGTGTGTGTATGTGTGTCTGTGTATGCGTGTCTGTGTATGCATGTTATAACTGTAAAAAGAGTTGCAAAACAGGCCAGGCGCAGTGGTTCAAGCCGGTAATCCCAGCACTTTGGGAGGCCGAGGCGGGTGGATCACGAGGTCAAGAGATCGAGACCATCCTGGTCAACATGGTGAAACTCCGTTTCTACTAAAGATACAAAAAATTAGCTGGGCATGGTGGTGCGTGCCTGTAGTCCCAGCTACTCAGGAGGCTGAGGCAGGAGAATTGCCTGAACCCAGGAGGCGGAGGTTGCGGTGAGCCGAGATCGCGCCATTGCACTCCAGCCTGGGTAACAAGAGCGAAACTCCGTCTCAAAAAAAAAAAAAAAAAAGAGTTGCAAAACAGAAATATACATGATGACTCTACTATTCATGAGGATATTCCCCTAAAATTCTCCTACCCTCCAATATATCCATATTTTTGTCCATTATTTTTCAAGGTCCTAAATTTACCTCCTTAAATCGATCTTGCCCTAAGACTGATGTTCCTTCCTTCTCTGAATGACAGTAGTGTTCCATCTCAACATTCCCTATGCACTAGATCAGTAGTCACGTATTACTGTTCCTGAGCGTGAATATGATGCCAGGTCGACAGTTACATATTACTATTCCTAAACCTCAAGGAGGGTAGATCAGCAGTTACGTATCATTTGTTGTTTTAACCCTTGTTTTGCCTTCATTTCTAATCTCTGATATCCAAGACTGCATTTTGTGTATTTTGTTCTCTTTATTGCCTCAGGGCCAATCATAGAACTTTCCTCATAATAAGAGATACTGTGTACAAAATATTTATCAAATGAATAAATGAATGAACTCATTTATAACACATAGAAATATATTGTACAATACACCTTCTGTAATAACATATGAGCTGATTTTATTAATATAATCCTTACTAGATCAAGAAAAGTAATTACTGATTTTTAATATAATCACTGCAACTTTTGGCCTTGACTGGAAAATCAAGATCTTTTTAAGAACATTGGACAAAAAATGTTGAAAAAAGATTTTCATATAAAAGTAAATAATATACATAGAATATTGAACAATAAATAATGTAGCTGAATAAATTTGGCAGAATAAAAATTTTGAAGTACTAAGTGATCCTAGTATTTTATAGCAAAACAGGGTGACTAAAGCCACTAATAATTTAATTGTACTACTGAAAAATCACCAAAGAGTATAAATGTATTATTTGTATCACAAAGGATAAATACTTGAGGGGATGGATACTCCATTTTACAAGATGTGATTATTATGCATCATATATCTTTAACAAAACATCTCATAAACCCCAGAAATATACACACATTCTGTGTATCCACAAATATTTAAAAATTAAAAATGAATTCTTGAGTGATTTTTTTTCCATTTCTCCTTATGTCCCTTCTCCTCTCTCTGTTGGAGTAGAGCTGTATGTAGTTATCCTTATCTTCTCTGCTCATTGCCTCAGAGAAGGAACATGACAGGGAGAATGTTGATAACAAAAATAAGATGGGCTTTTCTTGGCTTTGGGGTCACAAACATTAGGTTCTTTAGGAAGCAGAAAGTGCTGTAAACATACACTAAATTTGAGAGAACACTGAATGATTAGGCGAAGATATCCCATCTTTTCTGCTTCCACTACCACTCTAAGAATGATATCTCTGACTAGAGGAATAAATTTTAAAAGGAAGCAATAGAGTTTAGTTAGACCTTGATGAGTTCCTGCAAAAGGAAGCTCTACCTTACACTTCCTAGACCAAGCCAGGTGAGGCACACATGCCCCAGATGGATTCCTAAGTAGAGGCTCCAGCAGGATGGTAGGATGACCAGTTTTAGCTGATACAGTGTCAGTCAGCTTTGCAGATTGTCATGTCCCGGACTGGCTGGCACAGGGTTAACAGAATTCTTGGGCGTTCAAGATTGACCCAGGAGTTTATAGAAGAGGTTTATAATCAGTGATGCTGACCTGCTTGAACCAATGACCAAGGGCCATGTGAGGAATGGCAGCACAGCAGATGACACTGAAGAGTTAATACTGAGGACAAGGTGACCTTCAACACCCCTCGTGTCATAATGTTCACTCTTTAGAACTTTGATAATGGAACTGCACAATTCCCAAATGCTTACATTATTTCATTTCCTGTGTTGTTTGAGGAGACTCTCTTGCAAGTACATTTTTTCCTGGTTTAGCAAGCAATAAATGCAGCTTTTTTGTTTCACATCTTGATGACTTCTCTCTTTCTTTGACTAAATTGAATCATATAAATTTTTTTTAAAGAATTACATACATGAGTTTGTAGATCTAGAATTGCATATAACACCAGCTTTCAAAGGTTCACAGTCTATGTTCAGATGTTGTCTGCTGGACTAAACAATTTTTATAACACTGGCATATAATGTGAGAAATGCAGAAAGAAGCTGAGAAGCTCATTTGAAAGAGCTCAATAAATGTCATGCCTTTTTTTTTTTTAAATTTTTATTGCATTATAGGTTTGGGGGTACATGTGCAGAACGAGCAAGATAGTTGCATAGGTACACACATGGCAGTGTGCTTTTTATTTAACAGAGGTATAACTGAGGTTTGACAGAAGTTTTGAAAAAGTTCACATAGTTGTAGGGAGATGTGAGGGGAACACCCTGATCTCCTCTCTCCCAGACTGGGGCTCTTTGCTGTATGCCTTGATTCTGATTCTGAATGAGCTGCGGAGTGTGTGTGTGTGTGTGTGTGTGTGTGTGTGTGTGTGTGTGTGTGTGTGTGTGTGTACTCCTCTTTCTTCTACAGTGGGCCAGCGATTGTCAAACTTTAGGTAAATCACAACCATCCTCTGAGGGGCTTCATGCAACACTGTTGTTGGCCCGAACTACACAATTTATTATTCTCTAGGTTTGGGGTAAAGTCTAAGAATATGCATTTCTAGCAAGCTCTCGGTTGAGGCTGACTTTACTGGCCCAGTGACAATGCTTTAAGAACCCCTATTCTGTTTGTTCTCCTGACAAACGGGACTGAGTTAGAATTGAGTGTGAGACAGAGGAAGAGAAAGTAAGTGAATAGATAGAGGGTTGGAAATGACATTTCCAGAGCTTCCAGATCCTTCCCTGTGAATCTAGGGCACAGCGCAAGAGGTGGCAAGGTACATCATATTTCTCTCTTCCACATCGGTAGAGTGAATCCAATTCGTAAATCTCAAATTAGGCTGTATGTTGGGACAAGTAAAATTACACTGGAGGGAAAGCATATTTTACTATCCTCAATAATCTGCTGCTGTGATTGGCACAAAACGTGGCTCATGGGCCCAAAGACCCGGGTTTGAATTTTGAATTGTCATTCCAACAGCTGTGCGATCTTGCTTACGTCTCCTGACTTCGGTGGGCTTTGCTGTATATGTAAGAGATGAGGGGTGGGGAGAGGATGGGGTGATAACCCTCTTGACAACTCTGTGAGGTTGCTCTAGGATTTTCTTTTGAGGTGTTCCAAGTATTCTGGGACTAGCTATAGATGATGACAGTGTAACACTGTGGATGCAGAAAATTTCATGAAATTGTACCTTTTAAAGTGGCTAATTTTATGTTATGTCAATTCATGACAATTTTGTAAATATATCTATTGCTCTGAGTGTCCACTCCACAGAAAATAATCTGATGACTGTTTACTTCCTGGTTTTTCCCCCATCAATCTTGATTGGCTTCATCCTGAGTGGTCATTCAGTGCTTCTAGACCCTAAGCATAAATATATTTCCACCACTAGCAATAACAGATTTTTTAATCCATGCTTATATCTGGTTGCTTACACTAGTGGTTGTGATAGGACCACTTGAAAACTTAAATAATAATAAAAAATGTACATCGAAGCAGCACATAATTTTCCACTATATATATGTTATATAGGGATTTAGCTCAGAGGAAGAGAGAGAAAAGAACCTAGCAATTATTGAGCAACTGGTGTGTACTGGGCACTTTTACAAATGTCATTTCATTTAATCCTCCTAATGACCTTGGGTGACAGATCATCTTACCCTCCTTTTGGATTGATGTCAACTGGAAGTCAGAGAGATTAAGAAATCTATTGAGAGTTAATAGATGCTGAACTAGAATTAAAGAATTTTAAGCCCATGCTCTTTGCATCATGTGCTACTCTCTTGAGCTGGGCTGATGAGATTTCAGGTGAGAGGTTGGATACTGATGGACTTAACAGAGGGACAGGTTTTGAAAAGGTGGACATGGTGGCAAAGGGAATTGCAAGCAACAGACAGAAAGCATAGAGGTAGGAGAGAGTTTGGTGATGTATGTAAGGCAGTCTTTGTAGAGACCTCTTTCCAGGGACGTGAAGAAGAGAATAGCTTAGAACAAAATTATGGACTAAGTTGAATGGCAAAGTGAACTGGCTGCTTTGGCAACATGTGACTGGCAGTCTTCCCTGGGCTCCCTATAGTGGTCTCAGTAAAGAATTTAAGTCCATTAACCTGGTTTGTCAGGACAGCCGGACTTGGGCTCCTGCTCACGGTTGTGGTCTCCTTTCACAACCTTCTCCTTCTCATTCCTGCTCCCTAGAGTGGGTTAGCTTCTTCTCAGTTTCAGGAACCCTCCAGGTCATTTCTCACCTCAGGGTCTTTGCATATTCTGTTCCCTCTGTTTGGAGCTTCCTTCTCTAATTCTCTTTCCTCCATCACATCTCTCCACTAAACATGCTTCCTATCTTTTTTAAAAAAAAAAAAATTAATAAGGAAATACCTATAATCGTTCAAGTCACAGACAAAAATGTTACTTCTTTGTAAGGCATGTATGGACCTCTTGGTTAGACTGCTGCCACATGCTCGTGAGAACACTTTGTTTCTGCTCACCACTCTAGATTCTGATGCTCCAGGAAGCTGCCCCGTTCACCACTCTATCTAAAGTTCTAAAGCTCCAGAACGAAGCAGATGATGATAAGCTATTTACTGAATAATTTCTAATGAAAGGAGGTGTTTGATAAAAACACAAACCCTACTCCTGATGTATCCTTCCATGTGAAGGGCCGTTTCATTATAGCCACACTCAGGCCTCTCTTTACCCGCTTCTTAGTCTTCCGATGGAAGAGTGACTTGAGTGTGGGGAAAAGAAGGGCATACATGCATAGCTCAGCCTTCCTCTCAAGAGCTGTCCTGCTCAGAAAGCACACAAATTATTGCTCTGCTTTTCCTCTGCTCTGCATTTTAAAGGGGTGTGCCAACTATGGAGAGACCTGGGGTTGGTGTTCAGAATTAGGAAGCTTTTCTTGGTGAAATGGGAAAAGTTCCTTATCCCCTTCACAGGGCATGTGATGGGAGTGTGGCTCGCTTCTTCATTGCCCTGCTGGTCAAACCTCAATAGGGAGCATACAGACGGGCAGGTTGTGCAGCTCCGGCCCCATGGCAGTGTCTAGGGGTGAATATTTACAGCTCCTGAAGCCCTGTGGGCATGTGTTACAGGGTGCTCTTTTAGTTAAGCAGCTTGTGTTAGTTCAATTAGATCCCTGCCTTACTGCAAGGACAGAGGTCTTTCTGTATCCCAGCATTTCTCGACTTGGTGTACTGGAGGAATTGGATCACACGTGGGCTTGGAGAGTGAGTGCAAGCTTTCATTGTGTGGAAGTAGCTCTCAGCAGGTAGGGGAGCCAGAAGGGAGATGGTGTTTCCCTGGAGTCGGGCCACTCAGTGGTCCGGGCTCTCCTCTGATCACCTGGTCAAACTCCGCGTCACTCCGCTGGTGGATGGCCTGCCAGTGTCCGGCGGTGTGCTCTTATGCCTCGGCATTTGTCTCCATGTTCACCTGCTTGTGTCTTCTTCTGCAGGTGTGTTCCTCTCGACGTCCAGCTGCTTGTATCTCTGGGGTTTTCATGGGCACAGAATGGGGGCGTGGCAGGCCAGGGCGGTCTTGGGAAATGCAAGATCTGGGCAGGAAGACAGAAATGCCTGTCCTCACCTAGGTCTGTGGGCACAGGCCTGGGGGTGGAGCCCTAGCCAGGGACAGACCGGGCTCTCCTCTTCCCAGCACTTCCCTGCCCCATCCCCATACCATTGCCATCCACCTTAGCCACTTTCTCAATTCAACTTTTATCAGTAGTGAAGCTGCCTTCAATCTATCTGTCTTACTCTTTGTGTACTGTTTTAACTGGTTAAGGACATAAGTAGAGACCGATAATTTTTAGACCACCTCCAATCTCAACAGAAAGTATGAGCTTCTTATTTACTAAAGATAGTATATGTATTTTAGAATGTTAGGAGCAATGCTATAGTTAACATGGGACTTTTGGAAACATTGTGCGAGGAACTCACATGATTGAATTCAGCAATCTGCCAAACATTTGTTGATTATCTGCTCAGTACAAAGGGCTGCACTTGACACCAGTAGGGAGAGGAATACAGAGATGAATCGGAGCTATTCCAGGCCTGCTGAGAGCTCACAGTCTATCAGCAAAGACAGACACATACATAAATAACTCTAATTCAAAACCAGACTGTGATACATGCTATTGTGGGGGAGTAAACAACATTCCATAGAGGGTTAGGGGAGGGAGAAATGAGCTGAAAATAGGGGTCTTAGGAGAGCTTATAGGAGAGGAGAAATTTGACCTGGGCTTTGAAGAATCCATTTCCCCAAGGGCCTAGATGGAGGAAGCAGTGGTGGTGGGGGATTCAGAGGGAACCTTGGACTCTTAATACCTGGTACAGAACAAGAAAAGGCTTCAGAATGTGGTCAGCAAAGAGTCATGTACAGATGAAAGCTGCTAGAGTAAGGAGCTGTTCCCTAAAGAAACTCTGTCTTTTAAAATATAAGCAGTTTATGTGAGGTAAACTCACGGGCAAATGGAAATAAGCTGGGTTAAAGAATTTCCTACCTTTGAAAATTACTTGAAGTTGTTTCTTCCATAACCACAACACGTTCCTTTCCTTCCTACCTTACCTAGAATAGATTATTTTATGGGTAGTCCCAAGTTCTGTTCAATGCATAGATTTTCTTTTTTTTTTTTCTTTTTTTTTTTTTTGAGACGGAGTTTCGCTCTTGTCACCCAGGCTGGAGTGCAATGGCACCATCTCGGCTCACCACAACCTCCGCCTCCTGGGTTCAGGCAATTCTCCTGCCTCAGCCTCCTGAGTAGCTGGGATGACAGGCACGCGCCACCATGCCCAGCTAATTTTTTGTATTTTTAGTAGAGACGGGGTTTCACCATGTTGACCAGGATGGTCTCGATCCTTTGACCTCATGATCCACCCGCCTCGGCCTCCCAAAGTACTGGGATTACAGGCTTGAGCCACTGTGCCCAGCCAATGCATAGATTTTCTTCTGAATAATTGATATAAGTAGGGTGTATTTGAAATTACAGATTTATCATTTTGCACTCCACATATCCAAATGAGAAAGGAATGTTTCTTTAGCTCATCATCACCTATGACTTCTTTCACATGTTCCAGGGTATAAAAGACAGGCCAAGCATGAGACCTATAAGTGACCACAAGATTCAGGCATCCAGCACACATTTGGTCCTGGATCACCTAGTTTAACTTATCTATCACAGTGGACATTGGTTGTTTTTCACCTACCCTACAGATCTTCCCTTTTCCTTTTAGCAGTGGCCAGTTTTTATGGTGGTGTATTACTTCTTCCTGTTCATGGTGATTAATCCAGGGATGGGAATAGGGTATAAGCCATTTCATTGAGAAACCATCCTGCATCTTGGTGCAATCGTTGTAAAAGAGGCAGTCTCTGTTCTGGGGTTACTAAGGTGTTAGGATGAAAGCTCTGAGTTTACTGGCACAAGCAGAAGACCAACTTAAGGAAACACAGCAGAAAGCAGAATCAACCTCTGGAGAGAGAAAGATGTCCAAGGACATCATCTGTCATTTGTATCCAACCAGACATGAAGCCAATGTGCCCACGGACTTTTTAAGTTACATGAGCTAATGCCTTCCTTTGATGGCTCAAGCTGGTTTAAGTTAGGTCTCTACCAATTGTAGTGACGAAAACAGTCCTGATTAATTCACCCAGATGGTGCACCAAATCTGAAAAACATCTTTCATGCCTTTTCATCTCATAATTTGCTACTCGTTCTTCGTTCAGTGGTCCCAGTTTCATCTTTAGATATGATGCTGGGTTGCTTTTGCTTGGCTACTTTCTGAACTTCCTTTTAAAACCATCCCTGACCCTGGGTCCTGGGAACTGGTGAGGGCTGGATGTGGGATTGGGTTACCTGTGAGTTACCAGATATAGATCCAAGGTACTGCTGACAGTCAGCATCTGGGCTTTTGGGGGATCGTTCTGAACTGGCGAGCCTGCAGAAGCATCAGACCCAAAGCCCTTGCATAGCACAGGCACGGGGGAAAAAAGTGATAAGCTCCATTAATCCATGGTGCTGAGTCTGAGGATGGAGCCTGAGGGTTAAGGTCTGTTTAGTGAACAGAAAATAGAACGACTCAATAGAGTACTCTTGGAGGATATCTCAAGAGAGTGCCTGGAGTGGTAACAAACAGCCAATTTGTAGAGGATTTTGAGAGCCAGGCTGAAGAGTTTAGAATTTATAAAAGAAATGAAATCTTAGAACTATAATTCTAGAGGCAATATGCAGGGGGCTGGTGACAAGAAAATCCACTAGAAGTCTCCTGTTCTGATGTGTCTGTCTTGAGTTGGGAGCCTGGGAGAGAGCTGGCATCACACCTAAGGGCAAGGTGCTCCGTGTGGGAAGCTGCTTTTGCACGGCAAAGAGATACAAACATTAAGTTAGATTTCAGACACGTGAGATTTCACATGCCAGAGGGTGAAGATTATCTGGAACACACTGACTCAAAGATCCAGAGAGAGAGTTGAGCTGGTGATTAGAGTTAGGGGTCATTCTCTTGGAAGGACAAGATGAGGTTATATGTGTCACTAACTTTTCTGAGGGAAAATGATGTCGAGAAAATTTTCCACTTGATTTGTTATCCTGTGTTGTGGACGGAGACTGCTAATTTATCTAATAGATAGCACATAAACTTAAAAAAATATAATGATTTTGGGGGAAACAGAGATGCATAGAATAGGATTTCATTAGCTGCATGGGAGATTCCCTTTCGGGAATGTATTCAGAGATCTACTCCAGCCCATTTTCACAGGAGAGCTGCCCACCCCTCCAAAAGATCACACACAAACTTGAACCTTGGAAATAATTGGAAGAAAATAATTTTAAAAGGCAACTACCATATAGAAAACATCATTCACATATTTATTTTTCACTTGCAACTTTGTGGCAGAAAGCCTTACTGCAAGAAAATCATGGCTGACAGATCATATCAGTTTGTGAAGAATGTGTGGATCATTTGCTGTTGGCAAATAAATATTGTCGAAAGGAGATGGAAGAAACAGCTGATTTCAGTGATTATTCATCATTAACCTTTCCCTCTCTTTTACACTGTACTCCATTGTTCATTAGTGCCCACCAACACTTTCCAGAGTCTCTCAAAGCAGTTTGCTAACTCATATTTATGGTGAACCTACTATGTGCCAAACTATACCAGGCATTTAGGAGAGAGGGAATGAGAAATATTTTCTATCTTCAGGTTGCTCAGAGATAAACAAGACAACAGAAAACAGGACCTGTTTGTTGGTCCTATGGTAAATCCGATGCTGTGCTAAAGGTAACGATGGAGTGATGCTTTCAGTCTTGGTTGGTGAAAAGATTTATCCCAGGGAGTGATGTTTCATATATTATTTCTGACATGACATAAAATAGGCATAGGATTTTTCAGTCAAAGAAACATACAGAAAGGACATCCCGGGGAGGGCATATTTGGAAAGTATTACTTTATTAATTAATTCATCCACCAACACATTAAATACTTAGACATAGTGCTAGGTACTGGAGTTATAGAAATAAATGAAATGTACACAAAGCAGTGAATATTATTTTTAAAATTCGTTTTCTACACCTCCAAGATATTGGTCTTAGATATTTGCTTTTGTCTTTCTTGGATCCCTGTTTCTATTGATACTTTTTAAAAATAAATATAGATTATTCCCCATTCTGTGATGGGGAAATTGAGCCCTTTATATCATGAGCAGACCATATCACAATGTGGTCATTGTTTTGTAGGGTATTGCATTTATACTTTTGAAATCTCATTTTTTTCTGTTCAGAGAATTAATGATCTCCCTTTCCCAGACAGCAGGACAAGCCGGGGTGGTGGTTGTAAGTTTGGATACCTAGAGCTATTAGAAGTCTTCCTTCTCCGATGCCTGGTGACAGCGTTGTCATGTATAATCCGGCCTTGGTCAAGATGAAGCCCTGTTTGAACTGACAACTTACACCCTCTGCCCTGTGTGGCATTTGTAAAAATAGACCCCTTGCTGCAGGGACTGCTATGCAAGTCACATTTCGGCTTCTTAGTTTTTGCTTTTATTTTTCCTATTCCCTTTCTGCTCCATGCTGTGAGCCTTCATTGCAGACAAATACAGTCAAGATTCTGGGAAACAGACATGCTCTGTACCATCTGGTGCCATGGACCATCATCTTTCTGGCCCAGTTCCTTGTCTTCAGACCGAGTGAGCCTGGGCAGGGACACAGCGTGAGGGAGTGCAGAAGTCATCCTGTTAGTTGCCCACTTCTACGAGGGTAGGAATCAGGACTCGGGTCAGATTTCAGAGAATTGACAAGATGCTGTGGTGTTGTGTTGACACAAGTCCCATGTGACTCTGTGGTAACCCAGAGGGGATGTAAGTACCTCCTACCCTTCCGTGGTCAGCCTCACAGTATCTTCCTAGCACAGTGACAAGTACAGATGTGTCTTCTGACTCAGACCTTCCTCTTACTGGTTCTATAATTCTGCCCATCCAGGAGGCTTCATGTCTCTAAATGAAACTCTAATCAATTTTCAGGCCATGTTGATTCATTCTTTGTCCTTCTTCTCCTATCCAACCGTGTTTTCTCATCCCCACTCCCTCTACCAAGCTCAGCCATGTTCACCTCATACCAGGATTATGTTGTGTATCTGCCTTTATCAGAGGTGTCCAATCTTCTGGCTTCCCTGGGCCACATTAGAAAACGAAGAGCTGTCTTGGGCCACAAATAAAATACACTAACACTAATGATAGCTGATGAGCTAAAAAGAAAAATCACAAAAAACTCATCATATTTTAAGAAAATTTACCTGTTTGTTTTGGGGCACATTCAAAACCATCTTGGGCTACATACAGCTGTGAGCTGTGGGTTGGACAGGCTTGCCCCATGCTATCATCCAATTTACGTTTCCCAAGCCTCCAAGGTTTTGGTTCAACTGGGGTTATATCCATCACTTTCCTATTAAAAATAGTCCATGGATCCCCACAAATGCCTAATCTTCAGGAGGAGATCTAGAACTTCTCCCATTTCTTCCTCCTTCTGTTCTCCATCTCTCCATCCAACCAGGGCCTCTGACTCCACATGCCGTGCTTTCTCCTTCTGTACCAGGAAAGAACTGCCTTCTCTGTCCAAAGCCATTTGTCTGTTTGCCTCTGTCCTGTCTTCATCGTGCCCTTGAAACCAGCCCTGAGAGACTGCCAGACCAACTGCCCTCAGTGCTAAGAAGCAGCTTCCCCCTCATCAGTCTGGCAGAGGCTGATTGCCTTCATGTGTCACATATCATTGTTCTAAGCCTTCTAATGTGACATTGATACTACTGGCATTTCCCTGGACTCAGATGTAATTTTCTAATACATAGAGGAAAAAATTATCTTGAAATTGGAAAAGACAACTAAATGGCTACTTTTAGGGGAACTAGCATTTGTTAAGCCTCTACAGTGTGCCAGGCTATTGCACTACTTTATTTCATTTAGTCTCTGCAGATTCATTTTTTGCATATCTGCTAAATGACTGTGGAATGCCCTTCTTCTGTACAGGAATATCAAAGATTTTCTTAAGGTTTAAATGCAACACAGAACTAAGTACTTAACAGTCAATATGTTAAAAAAATACTTCTACGCTAACAGCGAGTTTTAATTTTAAAGTTACTCATAGACCTTGAACTTCAGCCGAATTATCTCAGCAGATGAACCCAAGCCTCATATGGAAAAGCGTAAGAGTAGTAGAGAGGTGGCTATATGTGTGTATTCTTATGCTAGATAGGCATGTGGGCTGCATTTCACATTTCCAGTGAGATATGTAATTCCAACTGTAAGAGATATGCATGCATGGATGAAATCTATTGAATGGTCACATTCCATCCGTGAAACAGATGGATAATGTCCATCCATTAGGCTGTAGGATCTATAATGATGGAATTGTCTGCAGGGCCAATTTGTCTCTTTAACTGATGAGTTGAATGCTAATTAAATCAGCACAAATAAGAGAAAACTTGAGTTAGAGAGAAGCAAAATTATAAATACACACACGTGCACACACGCAAGCACATTCACATGCATTCGCACACATATTCTATGTATAGATATGTCCCCATCTGTCAATATTAACATCTACTTGCCTTACACCAGTCATTAGAGTAAATCTTCTGCCTCCCGCTGAGGGAGGGCCCTTGATTTATAGGTTATTGCTGCAGTTTTTAATTTTACCAGTATTTACTTTAAGCCTCTCTTTTCAGGTATTTGCATCTGAAAATTTAAAGATATACCAATAGGAACATGCAGCATTTTTAATTTTCTGAAGCCCCCAAGGCAGTAGTTGGAGCTGGGTAGAAACAGATTTTCATTTGTTTTTCAAAGCTTGGATATTACTTATCTACTTCTGAGAAACTACAAAACCCTTAGGGTTGATCCCCTTAATTTTTGGTCTCTCCCAGCTTTCTTCTTTCTCTGTCTCACCTGGATGACAAAGATACAGAATTCTAGAATTTAAGTGGAACTTGGAGATATTTTTGTATAATTGCTTCTTTGAAAGAAGAAAAAGATGAGGTCTGGAGAAGAAACATTATCTTCCTAAGACTCTATAAATACAAAGTGGTAGAGCCTGAAATGCTCCCGGTCTCTTAACCCCTGTTCAGGATTTTTTTTTAATTTTTAAAGTTTTTATTTTACTTTAGATTCTGGGATACATGTGCAGGTCATGCAGGGTTGTTGCATAGGTGCATACATAACCAGGTGGTTTGCTGCCTCTATTCCCACTTTAACTATATCCAGCATTTCTTCCCATGTTATCCTTCCCCACTCCCCCGCTGTCCCTCCCTTAGGCCCTACCTTGCCAACTGCCCCCAGTGTGTGATGCTCCTCTCCCTGAGTCCATGTGTTCTCATTGTTCAATGCCTGCCTATGAGTGAGAACATGTGGTGTTTGATTTTCTGTTCTTGTGTCAGTTTGCTGAGAATGATTATTTCCAGATTCGTCCACGTCCCTACAAAGGACATGAACTCATTATTTTTTATGGCTGCATAGTATTCCATGGTGTATATGTGCCACATTTTCCTTATCCAGTCTGTCATTGATGGGCATTTGGGTTGGTTCCATTTCTTTGCTTTGTAAACAGTGCTGCTATGAACGCGTGTGTGCATGTGTCTTTATAATAGAACAATTTATTATCCTTTGGATATATACCCAGTAATAGGAATGCTGGGTCAAATGGAATTTCTATTTCTAGATCCTTGAGGAATTGCCACATTGTCTTCCCCAATTATTGAACTAATTTCCACTCCCACCAACAGTGTAAGAGTGTTCCTATTTCTCCACATCCTCTCCAGCATCTGTTGTCTCCAGATTTTTTAGTGATCACCATTCTAACTGTCATGAGAATGGTTTGCATTTCTCTAATGACCAGTGATGATGAGCATTTATTTATATGTTTGTTGGCTTCATATATGTCTTCTTTTGAAAAGTGTCAATGTGAACAGAGCTTCATGGAAGGAAGACTTTTATTGTGTAAGTGGTAATGACATGCTTGTTAATGAACATAAATACTCAACAACAAGGACATACGTAATCCAAAGTCATGCAGACCTAGTCTTTTACGACTCTTACAGGACACACTAGCTGATGTGGTTTAGCTGTGACCCCACCCAATCCATCCTGAACTGTGACTCCCACAATTCCCATGTGTCATGGGAAGAACCAGTGGGAGGTGACTGAGTTATAGGGATGGGTCTTTCCTGTGCTGTTCTCATAATAGTGAATGAGTCTCATGAGATCTGATGGTTTTAAAAATGGGAGTTACCCTGCTCAAACTCCTTTCTTGCTGCCATCCATGCAAGACACATCTTGCTCCTCCCTGCCTTCCACCATGATTGGGAGGCTTCCCAGCCATATGGAGCTGCAAGTCCATTAAACCTCTTTCTTTTGTGACTTGCCCAGTCTTGGGTATGTCTTTATCAGCAGTGTGAAAATAAACTAATACAGTAAATTTCTCTGTGATTCACCTATGGGGGCCTGCCAGAGGCTCCAAACAGCATCTCTCTCTGCCACTGACACCTCAAGCACCATTGGGTCTGCTGGGTCATATGGCCCAAGTGGCAGAGCAGCTTGCACAGCAGCCTGGACCTGTTGCAGAGACTTCTCCTGTCTGAATCCCACTCAAAACTGTCAGCTTTTTGGGTCATTTGATAAATGGTCCCTAGTAACACATTCAAATGAGGAATGTGTTGCCTCCAAAATCCAAATTGGCCGGCTAGGCATTGTGCCTCTTTCTTGGGCACAAATGGAGGGGTCAAATGCAGCAATGAATCCTTCACCTTAGAAAGAATGTCTCAAGAGGCCCCATGCCACTGGATCCCTAGAAATTTTACTGAGGTAGAAAGTCCCTGAATGTTAGTTGGATTTATTTCCATCCTCTGGCATGTAAATGTCTGACCAATAATAAGTCCAGTGTGTTTGCTACTTCTTGCTCACTGGATCCAAACAGCACAATGTCATCAGTGTAATGGACCAGTGTGGTATCTTGTGGAAGAGAAAAGCGCTCATGGTCTCCTTGAACAAGATTATGACACAAAACTGGAGAGCTGATGTACCCTTAAGTTGGGAAAGTGAAGGTATATTTCTGGCCTTTCCAGCTGAAGGCACTTCTGGGGGTCCTCAAGGACAGGAATGAGAAAAAGACATTTGCCAAATCATTGGCAGCATACCCAGTACCAGGAGATGTGTTAATTTGCTCAACCATTGAAACCACATCTGGTACAGCAGCTGCAGTTGGAGTAACCATTTGGTTTTATGACAATCCACTGTCCTTCTCCTAGATACACCTGTCTTTTGCACAGGCCAGATAGGAGAGTTGAATGTGGATGTGGTGAGAATCCCCACCCCTCCAGCTCTCAAGTCGCTGATGGTGGCACTAATCTCTACAATCTCTCTATTAAGAAGGCTGACCTGTTTGGTTTGGTCAGTTATTTGTGTCTTCTGCTACCACTCAACATTTTATGGAATTCTATTATCAGGCCGTGCCAATGGTAGAAATGACGCCTTTCCTTCTCTTCATTTATTTTTCTGTGCTTGACTCAAAATAATATTGAGCTGAACATCGGGAAGCCACAGTTTCATCACCGTTCAGCTCCCTGGTCCTGTCAACCCCTGCACTCTTTGGGTCCTGATTCCAGTTACTGGATAAACTGGTAATTGTGTCTTCCACTTTTGTGAGTGGAGCTACATAAGTATTAGGAGGGCTCCACGTCAGAGGGCATGACCGTCTTATCCTGGGGACACTGGAGCTCTAAAATGAGAAGTAAAAGACGATCTCAGGTGTGGGAAATACACCAGGCACCCAGTTACTCAGAGGCAGACATACAGTGAACACTTGGTTAAGAGAACAGAAGATGAGGCCCAGTGACTGAATTGCAGGGTCAGAATAAGACCAAGGATAGTTTTCATTCTCTTGTTAGCTCCTTAATTCCCCCGAGGTGGGAGCCCAGGAGAAGGCTGGGATGGGGCGGAAGTACTGAGGCCTGAGTTATTGCATGGTGGCATGGGGTTTGCTAGGGAATGGGTTTTGTGCCATCCAAGCCGTTGAGCTGGGAGTGCAGCCAGTCTTCACTCTTGCTCCTCGTGTGGAAGCATCTTCCTAAACATTTTTAGATGACTGCCTACCCCTTGTTCATCCACTGGCGAAGGAAGGAAGCTTTACTTAATAGGTGAGTCTGTGAAAGGAACTGGACACAAACGGCCCACACTCTTCCTCTTGCTTTCTGGGAGGGATCATGCTGTAACTTCAACCTGGAGAAGCTTGTGGTTTTCCACTTTTGTTCCTGAAAAAGTGGGTAAATCTGCCTAATCTTGACAGTCCACTTGCCCAGATATATAAGCTGTGTTGTCTAATATCAGCTTCTTGTTAATAATCAGGTGATTTTTTTGGCCTCCATGACTCTTGTTTCTTAGGCTGATATTTCACTTTGGTTTTGAACTTGGGTGGGAAAGAGGAGTGATGTTTACTGAGTCCCACATCATCTGTGTGTCAGTCAGTCACCAACTCCTACTGAATGCCCACAGTATACCCTGCACTGTGCCAGTAGGGAAAGAAGTGGGTAGGGAACTATTTGTGGAGTGTGTACTAGGCAGCAAGTATGCTCTGGATCTGTTACAGGTATTCTCATTGAAACCACATAGTGACTTTGAAGGCAGGATTATTATTCCCATTTTACAGAAGAGAGAACTGCAGCTCAAAAACGTAAAACAAAAAACAAAACTTACAGTAAGTACAGGTAGTCAACGTGGGAGTCAGAACATATATTTTGTGGTGTCTGATGCCAAAGTCATGTTATTAGATGTGGTTCTGCTTTCTAACTCACAATCTGCTGGTGTGAACAGATCATTCACACTGTGGCCCTTGTCAGCTAGGTGCAAACTAAAATGGGAAAAAAGGACTGTCTACTCAGATGGAAGACAATGGGTTATAAAAGGCTTCTTAGCACGATGATGATTGAGTTAAATGTTGCCACTTGAGTATAAATCAGATAATCTTGAGTTATTACCTTACCATTTGGTATCTCTTTGACTTTAAGCAAGTTATTTAACCTCTCTGAGTCTCACTCCCTCATTTGTAAAATAGAGATTACTGAATAGAGATTGTTCATAGGGTAGATTAAATCAAACCATGTAATGTTTGTAAAGTTCCCAACACACTCTTGGCTCCAGAGTAAGTGTTCTTAAGTATTAGTGTTTTCCTTATTCACTCTCTGGATCTAAGCACTGGAGTCAGGAAGTTTTAAGGTTGAGAAACAAGCTTTTCCCTGAGATACATGATTCAGTTCAACGTATCTTAGATTTCTGGGCATAATCTTCTTTGGGAGTGATTTTCACAGGTGACTTCCAGAAATTCAGATGTGATTTCGTAATGGAACCACAGTCACCACTCTAAGGCCTGATAATATCAAACAATCCAATCTCAGCTTTATCAGATGTTTACAAACCTTTTAAAGAGTAGACAGGGCCAGATGTTTAGGGAAATTTTATTGCATTTGTTGCAGTTTATACAACTCTGATGAGACTACTATAATCTGTTTCCCTGTGCTTACCCCAAGAAGGCAGAAGGTACTTAGTATTTCCGTGAGCGTATGGGTGCTTTGAAACATTTTTCATCACCAACGTTTGAAAAGGAGGTAATTTTCATTTTATTTGTTTGCTGCCGATTGTTTCTTTCCCCCTTTTTATGGTCAATAAAGAGAGTATCACATACTGCATTTGTCTTGGGAGTAAAACAAAACGATGTCCTCAATTATTTTGAAAGAAATATGGTTGCGTTGTTTCCTGGGCTGGGTGGTACAGTGGCCGGGTCCTACCAAGAAAGTAAGTTTTAAGTAAAAGCTGACTAATGGCATCCTGTGGGCTTTTATTTCCCCCCCTTTCCTTTTCTTGTTTCTTTACTTTTGAGCAGGAGGGAATGCAGAGAATAAAATAAAGCAATCTGGAAAAGTCCAATATGGATTTCAAATCTCCTTCTCTGTCCATATCCTCAAGCTGGTGTTCAAAAAGAAAAGGAGTCCAAGAAGCTTTGAAGTTGCTCCGAGTGCAATAACTATGCTCTCAGTTTCGGCGTTGGTCTTGCCCAGGGTGAGAAAAATGAGCTATCTACATCTGGAGCAGCTGGCTCGGTGTTAAAAAGAAGAACCCTGGTCCAATTCCATCCAGATATACTGCATCAGTAGCACTGGGAATGCAGTCTGAGAATTTGTTTTTTATGTTTATTTTTAAAATAAGCTCCTCAAAGTATCCTCATTCACTCTGAAGTTTGAAAAACACTGCCATTAAATTTGCACAAAGTGTAGGTTAGTAGACACAAATGTGGGTTTCCCTAATAGTTGGACTAGAAAATCACTAACTTGGCTTAATTCAGAAAAGACAAGCCCCCAAAATTTATGAAAATAAAATATAAAGATATGTTTTATAAATCCTTGCTCATCTGGAAACCACTCTCTTTTGCCTCCTGCTTTTCATCCATTTGCTATTATGCCTCCTTTTGGATTACAAAATGTTCTAAATAGTTGTGATGATTTTGAACATATTCCTGAGATTATATCTCTGCCAAGCTCCAGGGAGAGGAGAAGGTCAGAAGTGAGTTCGAGAGGTGGGGGTTTACCAGCTCCCCAACTCCGGCTTTGACCCGCGTTGTATTGAAGAACTCCTCCCCAGCTTGTGTAGTCTTCTTTATCCACAAAACCTTTTCAACGCTCCCACCTGGAATTTCTCTCACCCTCTTCTAGGCTCAACACTCTTTATCAAGCGGATTTCACTTATATCTGTCTGCCTTGAAATGAGTTAAATCCAATAAAATGTCATTTCTGTAATGTTCTCCGAAGCATTTTCACAAACACTAACTCATTAATCTTCATCATATACCTTAGTTGGGATTAGAACTCTTCTTTAATAAAAGGTATGGAGGCTCCAGGAGGTTAAACGACCTTTTTAATACTAAGAAACTAGTTAATGCCAGAGGCATATCTTCATACCATTACACTGTTTTTCGTATATATTGTATAGTTTTATTTCTCTTTCATGAAGCTTCATATTTTTGAAATTATGCAACTAAATGAGTCAGAACATGCTAGATGCCATACAACATAACTGCCTCAGTGGAGCCTCTTCCATTGAGAAGTTTACAGTCTTATTAGATAATTAAGGTTCACCCTGATCACTCTTACCCAGTATTGCAGCTGTTTATTATTTTCTTTCTCAAATATGTTTCAGTCTCCATACTTTAGATACTCCACCAAGAACTATACATACTAAAAAGAATCATAGAAGAACAAAGTAGCTGTTATTTAGAGTCTAAGTGCAGAGGAAAGATTAATCCTAGAAGTATCAGATTGTCTAAGAACTTGAGAGTTTAACAGCTTGTTCTCTAGAGACAGAACTTCTGGATTTGTTTCCTGTCTCCACCCCTGAATACCTCTGTGACGTTGGGCAAAGATTTATACGTGTTTTTCCTTGAAGATTAGAGGGGTGTGTAAAGAATTTAGAACAGATCCTGGCACAGGCTGAGTGCTCAATCAATGCTTTCAATGATAGTAATAATAATTAGATGTTATGGTCATTATTTAACCCTTCAGCCAAATTTGGGAAAATATTAGCCATCGTATTTTCAAATTTTTTTTTCACCACTCTCTCTGCTTTCCTTTAGAATGCTGATGACACAACTGTAGGCCATTTGGTATTGATTCACCAGTCCTAGGGTTCTATTTATTTCTTTTTCAATCTTTATTTCCCTCTATTGTTAAAGCTGCATAATTTCTATCAATATTTTATAAAGTTCATTGGCTTTTTCCTTTATCATTTCCAGTCTACTCTTGGGCTTATCCAGTGACTATTTTTATTTTACTTAATGTATTTTTCAGTTCTAAAATGTTCGTTTGTTTTCCTTTTCTGTTACAGCTTATATTTATCTGAAGAGATATTCTTTTTTTTCATTTCAAGAGTATTTATACTTACTTCGCAGAGCATGATTAAAATAACTGCTTTAAAACCTTTATCTAATAATTCTAACACCTATATCATCTTGGGGTCAGCATATGTTAATTATCTTTGTTCTTGAGAGATATTGATGTTTCCTGTTTTTTTTCATGTTTAATAGTTTTAGATTATATCTTGGACATTTTGAATATTATGCTCTAAGGGTTTGAGTCTTAAAAATCTCACACAGAATTTTTGTTTGTTAGCTTGTTTCAGCAAGCAATTGACTCAGTATCAAGCTACAAGCTCCTGTCTGCCTTCTCTCTAGGATGTGGGTCCAATGTAGGTTTAATTTTCAAAGCCTTTGAAGCGCTATTTAGGTCTGTCCCTTTTGTGTCCCATCCAGTGACAAATCTAACACCTAGATGGGGATTTACCACATAGTTTAGTTCTAAAAGTCTTTTGTATGCAATTTAGGGCCAAGTCCCATGAATACACAACTTGCAGGCAAGCCCAAAAGTTTATACATAACTTTATTTCCTAATTATGATTGTCCTGGCACATTCTGTCTCCCAGCCTCCATGTCTCATTTCACCCCCACTTTAGCCTTGGTTTTCTGTCTAGGAAACTGGGGTTTTAGGTGCCCAGCTCTGCCATGTACTTTCTGAACTGAGTCTGCATCAGGGACCAAGCAATGAAGGGGTAAAAAATGATAAAAGCAGCAAAAGGTATTTCTTCTATTCTCTTGATACCGTTGTTCTTCCAGTCAGTGGTGTATTTCCTCGGAGTTTTAGGTGCCTGCCCCCCCACTGCTGTCATTTTTACCACGACTAACACGGGATTGTCCGAGGACCATGGTAGGAGAAAAAATAACACCAACAGCAAAAAACAAGAAAACCCAGAAAATTTATACTCTTGTCTCTAATCTGTTTCCTGCTGCTTGGACCAACAAGAGACGTTTTCTTCTACTTTGTTACGGGTTGAATTGTGTGCTCTCAAGATTGATATGTTGGAGTCCTAATTAGTATCTCAGAATGTGACCCTATTTAGGATGCAGGATCATTGCATGTGTAACCAGGTAAGATGAGGTCATACTGAAGTAGGATGGCCTCCTAACCAAGTATGACTAATATCCTTATACAAAGGGAAGCCTGGACACAGACACACGTACAGAGAACATGATGTGAAAAGGCACTGGGAGAGGAGAGCCATCTATGTGCTAGGAAGAGTGGCCGGAAACACATCCCTCAATCACGGCCCTAAGAGTAATCAACGTTGCTGACATCTCGATTCTAAACTTCCAGCTTCCAGAACTGTGAGATGATTAATACGTTTATGTTGGTTAAGCCTAACATTACGTTGTTTGGACACTATGTGGTATTTATCACGGCAGCACTAGGAAACTAGTACTCTTTTTTGCCCACACTTGGTGTCAACGTATGAGTTTTTGGCTTGCGGGAGTGGCCAGTTTAGTGTTATTCTGATTTCTGGTTTTCTTTCTCAATCTGCCTGCTCCCAACTACTTTTTATCCTCCTCAGACAGATGCTGCAGGCATTCTGTCCAGGGTTTGCAGTTGCATTCAGTGAGAAAGACAAGGTGAAGTGAACTTACTCAGTCTTGACCAAATGGAGGGTTTTCTTGTTTATGACCCTCGCCCTCCTTAGATTTTACAGGAATGATTTGAAAAAGAATCTTATGCTATTCCATAATTTCAACAAGAAATGGAAACAGGAATCTCATGATTACCTTTGCTTTTGAAACTAATTTTCACCAGGCTCAATTTACAGATGGTAACTTCTTTTGGTTGCAGTTTAAATGTTTGAGTTCATTCTGCTTATTATTACTTAGGGTTGAGGGAATTTTGGAATTTGGAACAATAAATTAATTAAAATAAAATAAATTTGGGAGGCCAAGGCGGGTGGATCATGAGGTCAAGAGATCGAGACCATCCTGGTCAACATGGTGAAACCCCGTCTCTACTAAAAATACAAAAAAATTAGCTGGGCACGGTGGCGGGTGCCTGTAATCCCAGCTACTCAGGAGGCTGAGGCAGGAGAATTGCCTGAACCCAGGAGGCGGAGGTTGCGGTGAGCCGAGATCGCGCCATTGCACTCCAGCCTGGGTAACAAGAGTGAAACTCCGTCTCAAAAAAAAAAAAAAAAAAAAAAAAAAAAAAAAAATATATATATATATATATATATATATATATATATATATATATATATATATAATTATCTGTGTTCGCCTCTAATGATAAAGAATGAGCACCAATGGCACAGGCATTTTTAGGACTCCTGTTCCCGACTTTATTCAGGTTTTATCTAATTCAATTTTATAGACATTTATTGATTTCCTATGTTTTTTGAAAAAAACATTACTAATGACACTAAAAGGATGGATCAGACATGGTTCTTTCTCTCAAGGAATTTAGGTGAACCTAAATTTTCGGAGTTTTGATGCCCTCGATTTAAAGAATAAGAATAATGTTACTCACCATACAGATGCGGTGTGGATATTTAGAAAAAATAAAATAATAATTTTGTAAACATAAGATGACATGACAATAAAGGGTAGTGATATTTTATTTGCCCCAAATAAGCCTTCTTTCAAACTTGAAACAGAGGCCTGAAAACAGGAGTCTGTGTTCTGCTGAGTCAAAATCCCTTCAGATTTTGTTTCTACGTTTTCTAAACCTAATACTCCAGGGCAAAACAATCCTCCTAGTTTTATTCTGGAATTGTACAGCAGCCTCTGCTGGCCCCTGCCCTTCCTGGGAACATCTAAAATATCATTATGTCTTTCTGAAAGAACAAGTACCAGAGCTGCACACAATATTCTGCCAACGGATATCTTGGTCTTGTAAAGTGAGAGACTCTGATGTATCCAGATGTAAGAGAAAAATGCTAGGTATGAAAATATACAACATTTCACATGACAGATAATTTGCCTTCACCCTTGCAGCTATGTGGAGTTTCTAATTTCTTTACTCTTCCTACTTCTACAATCTGTCAAAATAGGACTCACTTATGCGATAAGTAATTTATGAACCTATACTTGGTGGTTCTGGTGGAGAACGACATCAAACATGTTCATGATTTCAAGAGGTTTGCATTATAATAGAAGAGAGTGAAGGAAGAAGGAAGGAAGCAAAGAATGAAGTAAGGAAGCAAGGAAGGAAGGGAGGGAGGATGGGAAAGAGGGAGGGAAGCAGGAAAAAGAAAGAAGGAAGCAAGGAAGGAAGGTAGGAAGAAAGGAAAGAAAGAGAGAAAGAGGGAAAGAAAGAAAAGAAGGAAGGAAGCAATCAGGAAGAGGAGGAAGAGGAGGAGGAAGGCAGAGATAAATATCAGTTAACAATAAATGTTGGAAAGAGAATTACAATAGGGTAAGATAATAGAAAAATGGTGTGTCAGGTAAAGCCTCTCTCAGATACATGAAGGGCAAGAGCAAGAGCATTCCAAGCAGAGGAAGTAGCCATTTCAAAGGCCCTACAGCAGGGATAATTTTGGCACAACCGAGGAAAAGACAAGAGACCAGGGGCTGGAATGGAGATAACAGAAAGGGAAGTGGTACAAGATGAGATCATAGAGATTGTCACAAACCAGATTGCACAGGGCTTTGGAAGTCAAAACAGGTTTGGATTTTATTCTGAGTGTTGTAGAAGCCATTAGCAGTCTTCAAGCAGGAAAGTAACCTGTTCTTATTTACTTTAACGTTTTTTTACTCTGTCATCTTTGTGAGAAGAGCATTGTATTTCTCCTTTAGGACTCATTTTATTTTGTTTGACTTTATTTTTAGATACAGAATCTTACTCTGTTGCCCAGGCTGGAGTGCAGTGGTAAATCATAGCTCACTATAGACTCAAACTCCTGGGTTTGAGCCACCCTCCTGCCTCAGCCTCTTGAGTTGCCAGAATTACAGTCATGTGCCATCACACCTGGCTAATTTAAAATTTGTTTTTTGTTCAGGGGCTCTCAGTACATTCATTGCTCAAGCTAGTCTCGGACTCCTGGCATCAAGTAATTTTCCTGCCTTGGCCTCCCAAAGCGTTGGGATTTTAGGCATGAGAAACCATGCCCAGACAGGATCCATTTAAAATGTTTATTTTGCCATATTTTTCCCTTCAAACCTTGGGCAAAATCAATTCTGCCTTCATCTTTGGCTTGAGTGTAGATCTACCACTATATATAGTCACTTGGACTTTGGTGAGTAGTCCAATTTAATTGCACCTGAACATTTCTCTTCTGTAAATAAGGATGGTATAGAAATAAATAAGCACATACATAGAAAAAGCTTTGGTACTTGGTAAGCTTATAATAAATTCTGCTGTACTGTAAGTCCTGAGCATTTTGAACCTAAAATTTGGCATTTATTTTATCTTAAATTCTAATTGGTAGTTTTTATGTTCGATTTATCCAGCTGACTCTGACTTTCTTTAAAATAGAGATTTATTGTATTTTTACCCCCTTTGCCCAGTAAATTATAGAAATATCATGGCATGGCAGAGATTACTGTGTTCATTCAAGTTCCTTTTTTTCTCTTCCTATGTAAACAATGAAAGAATATTTATCAGGCTCTAGTTTGGTATGACCATGTGAGCGAGTTCTAGCCAATTGGATGGGAATATGATACCATGATTTCCAAGCCTGACCCTTATAAACTTCCCTGGGAGATTCTTCCATTCCTTTTTCTTATTTGTGGCAGGAAGTGAAGAATTATGAGACCTTTGTGGGTGGGGATTGGGGCTGATCAGGAAGACGACTGGGACCTTGGATCACTGCAATGCCTGCCCATTGGATTATTTCCTAAGGAAAACAAATTATAATTTGATAAGCCATTAAGATAACTTCCATAGTTTGTCTCTTACACTATTAGTGCCTTCCTAAATATTACACTGTGCCATCATACATGTTGAATTTATGTTACTTTCCCACCGTATCTCCTTTACCCTTTTCTATTATGAGGAATACAAGGCAGTCATTTTTTCCCACATTTTATAAAGGAAGACTCTGGGAAAGGTTGTGATTTTCTCTGATTATTAAGGTAAGAATCAAGCCTTTAGCTTTTTACTCTGCCTTAGGAAAAACAAACATCCCTAATAAAAAGTTGGAGAGTGAGTTGGAAATGACTAAAATAAGACTATAGAAACCAGTAAGGAGGCAGTCACAGTAACAGAGATGGTGAGGAATAAGGGTTTGCATAAGTAGAATTGAGGAGGGTGGTGAGAAGTGATGGAAATCACAGAGCTTGTCACAAACACAGTACCCTCTGCTGCATCATCAACTACAGCTGAACCTTGAACAAAACAGGCTTGAACTAGATTTTCTCCTGCCTCTGCCATCCCTGACACAGCAAAACCAACCCCTTTTCTTCCTCCTCCTCCTCAGCCTATGGAACATGAAGACAAGGAGAATAAAAACCTTTATCATACTCCGGTTCCACTTAAGGCGTAATAAATGCGTTTTTTCTTCCTTATGATTTTCCCAATGTTTTTGTTTCTCTAGCTTACTCTACTGTAAGAATGTAGTTTATAAGATATATAACATATGGAATATATATTGACAGTTTATGTTATCAGTAAGTCTTCCAGTCAACAGTAGGTTGTAGTAGTTAAGTTTGGACAAATTAGAATTTATACAGTAATTTTCAACTATGGGGACATGTTGGCACCTCAGCCCCCATATTTTTCAAGGGTCAACTGTATTTGTTAAAGTCAGCATTTTATTATGTTGAGAAGCAAACTGCCTTGCTTTGCGATGGGTAAAATATAGCAAATATTGCACAGAATTGAAGGTGAATGGGACTCTTTTTGAGCAGGGTTTGTGGTTAAGGAAAAATCTGTGGGACAGAACTTTGGTAGGTATAGGAGAAATATTGTATTTGCTGATTATTATTAGTTATTATTACTTTTTAATTTTTTTTTTATTTTTTGAGACAGGATCTCACTTTTCACTCAGGCTGTAGTGCAGTTACACTACACTACACAGTGTAACTACAGAAAGTGTAGATCACTGCTTTCTATAACCTCAACCTGCCAGGTTCGTGTTCCTCCCACCTAAGCCTCCCGAGTAGCTGGAACTACAGAAGCACATCACCATGCCAAACTCTTTTTTAAATTGTGTGTAGAGACCGGGATCTCACTGTGTTGCACAGACACTCTGGGGCTCTAGGGATCCTCTTGCTTCTGCCTCCCAAATTGCGGGAATTGCAGTTGGGAGCCACTGCTCTTAGCTATTATTACTTTTAAAAAGTGTAAGTTTTACTACAGAGAGCAAACTTTGATTCATTTGGGTTAGCTTTTGTCATATTTCAAGATGACAATATTCGAGAAAAATAAATGCCTTGAGGTGTCTTCCAACTTTCAGGTTTTATTTTTTAATTTAATTTAATTTAATTTTTTAACTTTCAGGTTTTAGATACCAATAGGCTACAATATGACTTTCAAATTCTTATATCTAGCCCAGACTACCTCTCAAAGCTTATGCTCACATGTTCTTTTGCTAAAACCTAAGAGTCTTATTAAATTTCTCCTTCTGTTTCTCAATTTACTCTATCAGCAACCCCTATAGATTTTACCTCCTAAAATATCTTAAATATGACTTCATGTTAATTTAAAAATAAATCCGGCTAACAGTCCTTCATGCAGTTTCTCTCCAACTTATTACTAAAAATGTATATTTTAAAAAGACAGAAATTGTCAATAGCATCAAATATTAAAACTTAAAATTACTGGAATCCAATGCCTTTTCAACAAATTACCATAAATTTGAAAAATAGAAACAAATAATTTTCAACAAATTTTGATATAGCCAATATTTTGCTGAAAATGTAGCAGCAAATCCTCCTTAATTTTTGGTCTATAGATTTGAAATACAAGGTCTGAACTAAAAGAAAATGGAGCCAATCTCTCTTTTGCTAAGATGTTCTATTGAAAACAGTCACCATGTTCTTTGTCCATAGTTAGTTCTCCTTCATATATATAGAACGTATTACATTTGGGATTATTTAATATCTAATTTTTTTCTAAAGTGGCAGATAAAATTGTACATATTTATCATGTGCAGCATGATGTTTTGAAGTACAAATACTTTGTGGAATGGTTAAATCTAACTAATTAGCATATGCATTTCTTCATATGGCTATTTTTGTGCTGAGAACATTTAAACATCTAATCTCTTCATTTTTCAAGAATACAACATATCTTCATTAATTATAATCAAATGCTGTTCAATAGATCTCTTGAATTGATTTCTCCTACCAAACTCATTATTCTGGTCAATTCTTAGGTAGATTATGACCTTCAGAAGGACAAGGTTACATCTGCTGTTCATCATGATGTTTTTAATGCCTAGAAGAGAGCCTAGGAGATAAGGACATATGCACTATTGCAACCACGTCTTCTTCTATAAAACAACTATGGTATATTTAAAAAAATAATTGGCAGTAATGTACTGTATTTGGAAGGTGGAGCACTTCATTTGGGATAAAAAAAAGAGACTTGTTAGCAGATGTTTTGTGACTTTTCCCCCCACTGTAGTCCATTGATACAGAGAACAATAAATTGGGTAATGGGCATAGAAAAATCTCCCGTTGAGAAGGGCAGCAAAGCACACTGCCATGTGTGTACCTCTGCAACTATCTTGCACGTTCTGCACATGTACCCCAAAACCTATAATGCAATAAAAATTTAAAAAAATAAAAAAGAAAAATCTCCCGTTGTTGAGCAGACCTACAGATTACTTTGGAGCTATAAATCTCAATTTCTTCTTTGAGAATAGTATTTAACCATCACCCAAATGAACAGTGGCTGGAAACCAAGGCTGGTAAACACTGAATGTACAGATATACTATAGGGCCCCAGATTTCTCATCATATTTGAAAGTGAATAAACTGGAAAATAAGTATGAAGCCCACTGCAGAACAAGTGAAAAACAAAGCAAACAAAGCAAGAAGATCATTCTGAACACTTAGGAGATTTTCATACCTATGGATATTGTTTTTATAGGAATCAGAGGTAAATGTTAGAAAACTAAGTGTTTTAGTAAAACCCCGAAAATTAGGATCACTATAAAATAAATCAGAAAGTGTTAAGCAAGAACAAATTGAAATGCAAAGACAGCAGGCTTGGAAGACAAGACGGTTAGGAGAAAGAGGAAGGACTATACAAAGTAAAAAAATTCAATAGCAGAATTAAAATTCCTAATGGAGGTAGTAGAGGAAAATCCAGTAAAGTGGCAACTTGATAAGGGACCAGAATTAGTGGAGGACAACCTTGAGCAGGTCTATTGAAATGGGAACAAGGGAAAGGTAATTATCATGAAAGGACAAAATGCCATCTATAGAGGAAAAAAAAAAACATATGCCACAATAATGTTACTTTTCAGTATTTGAGGTTTTATCCTCGTAGTACCATAAAAATTGATTTTATAAATATGATCTGTATTAAAACATATCCTAAATGATTTCTCAGGAAAATTAACATGTTATTATAAGGATATGTCTTAAAAATGTTAAACCATTTAAAGAAACATTTTAATATAAATATAAATAACATAAAAATCATGAAAGCAAAAAATTTATAACTAACTTAGTGGCTAGCAACTATCACTAAAAACAAAAGCAAAACCAGGGAGTGAAGTTTACTATTGTAGCATAACTGGAAGAAAACCCAAGGAATTACAAATTTTATGGAAAGTCTGAATATGGCTGTTAAAAAATTATGTAGTCTTGCCATGAGTGCCTTAAATATGTTTGTTTAAGGTGAATCTACAAACATACATGCATCAATAAGAAATTTCACTCTTTTCCCAGTCCAGTCTATCATCGATGGGCATTTGGGTTGGTTCCACTGAAGGGGGTACTACACACTGGGGTCTATTGGGGGGAATAGGGGAGGGACAGCAGGGATGGGGGAGCTGGGAAGGGATAGCCTGGGAAGAAATGCCAAATGTGGGTGAAGGGGAGGAAGGCAGCAAAACACACTGCCCTGTGTGTACCTGTGCAACTATCTTGCACGTTCTGCACATGTACCCCAAAACCAAAAATGCAATTAAAAAAAAAGGAAATTTCACTCTTCTAAAGATAAAAATTCAACCAGGAATTATTTTGTTTAATCAGTTCTTACACAAATTTTTATCAAAAATCCATTGTTTACTGGGTATTGTACTATGTTCTAGGTACCATAAAAATGATCAAAACAGCCCTTTATTCTGCCATCATTGAGTCTGGAGTCTAATGCAGCATACTGTTAACAAATCATACAGTCACAAAATAGCTTGTTACATGTGGTAAGGGTAGAGGGACCTGTTGGGCCCCAGAGGGGAGGTACTTCATCCAATCCTGTGGTCTCAGGGAGCAAGGGAATTATTTCAGGCTATGGTTGTCACTGGTATAGGCATAGGAAAAACTGTTGTTGATCAGATCTACAAGTGACTTTGAAGCTGTAAATCTCAATTTATTCTTTGAGAATGGTAACTAACCATCACCCAAATTAATAGTGTCTAGAAACTAAGGTTGGTGAACACTTAGTGAATAGTATAAGGACACAGAGTGGATAAATCTCATCACATTTGTAAGTGAATAAAATGGAAAATAAGAATGAAATCTACTATAGAACAAGTGAAACAGAAACAAAACACATCATCCTGAACACTAGAAGATCTTTCTCTGAAAGCCAGAGGATCTTGGACTTCTTTTTGGGTAGCCCTCAGAATAAAAGGAGAATAGGAAGAGATGCAGAGAGAAATCAGTTGGAAGAGATGAACCACTTTAAGTTGTTGGATAGGTTTCCAGGTTTATCTTGGAGTTTCTCAAATGTAAGATTCAAAACAAAACTTGTGAATTTCTTTGTTCTTACATCTTGCGACTTACAGTAGCACATTGGGTTTGTCAAAGGCAATGTGCCTTTCTAAACCCTTTCTATTTGCCAGGTGTTTTACATATATTATTTCATTTCATGTCTTCAGAAACTTCATGAAATAGTCATGATTACCTTAGTAAAGTGAAAATGTGGCAAAGATAAATATATTAACCTGTGAAAGTTTAAATAGGAAATGTCACAATGAAAATTCAGATATATCTTTCTACATCTACTGGACTGGGCGATCATGAGAAGAGGGTGAGGAAGGTGATGAAGAGAATCACCAGCATCATCCTTACAATAGTAACTAATACTTACAAGTGCCAGGCACTAGTTTTAGCATATTACATAAATTTATTTGCACAAAAATACCAAGACTGTTTTTGTTTTATAGATAAGGAAAATGAAGCTTAAAGATACATTAAAAGAAAAGCTTTAGGCAAATTAAATGTAACAGAGTTTAATTAGCCAAAGAACAATTCATGAATTGGGCAGCCTCCTAAGCCAGAATAGATTCAGAGAGACTGGCATTGCTGCTTGGGTGAAGAAGATTTTTGGGCAGAAAAGACAATGATGTACAGAAAACATAAGTGAGGTACAGAAACAACCAGATTGTTTACAATTTGACATTTGCCTTATTTGAACACAGTGTAAACAGTTGTCAATCTGTTGGCCAAAACTCAGAGATTGGCACCAGAGTAGGTTACAGTCTGTTTACACATATTCAATCAGGTTCCAGTTTTCATGTATGGAGAAACATTTAGGCCAAACTTAAATTACTTAAGGAGGCTGCTTCAGACTCAACTTAATTTAACAGCTTCAGTGAATCTGGGCATAATTCAGAACCCTCAGTCAAATTGTGCTCGTGGTCTACAGTCTCAAAATTTAGTGACATACATACATGTTCCTCTGTGTGGGCTGCCCTCCCCGGCTCATCGCCTGAGTTTGATTAACTTTTACACGTGCTGTACTTTAAACTGAAGCTCAGGCATCATCTACTACAGAAAACATTCCTTGATTCCTTCTACTCCCAGCCCCATGTGATTAGGTACTGCTGTTCTGTGTGTATCTTCATCCTCCCACTCCACATTTGGTTTTATCTTTATCTGTGATTCTACAACTCCCAATCTTCCATGAACTCAATGAGGAGAAAATGTGCACGATTTCATTTGGGGTCCTAACTACATTTTACATTACTCAAGACACTGAGTTTTCCAAGATGCACAACTTACTGAGAGCTGAGCTGAGTGATTGGAAATAATTAATAATTAAGTAGGACTGACAATGTGGTATTATGCAAAATTGAATACTATTCAGCCATTAAAAAGGAAGGAAATCCTGCCACTTGTGACAACATGAATACAACTGGAGGACATTATGCTAAATGAAGTAGGCTATGCACAGAAAAATACCATGTGATCTCATATATGGAATCTATAAAAGTAAAATTCATAAAAGTAGATAGTAGAATGATGGTTGCCTGAAGCTGGGGAACAGGGGAAGGAGAGGGTGCAAAGTGTTAGTTAGAAGGAAGATGTTTTGAGATTTCTTGCATAGCAGGGTGACTATCATCAACAATAATGTGTTGTATATCTCAAAATAACTAGAAGGGTACATTTCAAATGTCTCACCACAAAAAATGATAAGGAAATGAGGTAAGCATAATTCAAAACCCTTAGTCAAATTGTGCTTCTGTTCTTTAGTCTCAAAATGATAGTTATATTACTTAGCTTGATTTAATCATTCCACATTATATAGTCATAAGATATCATAGTGTGCCCATAAATGTATATAATTATGGTTTGTTAATTAAATATAATAATAAATGAGCATTTTGTGTAAAACATAAAGGAAAAGTAAGTTTGAAGACGATATTCTACTTAAAACTTACAAGTATAATTGTGGTAAAAGTGACATCTCAGTCCAGGTTAACTTAAGCATTTTTGGAGAGAAATTGTTTTATTGGTTCTTTTTCCTCCCTAAATAGTTGAAGGACTTTTTTTCTTTATACTTGGAAAGTAAACAGAATCACAACTTGTTGTGTTAAAGGATTAATGCCATTTCATTAATATTGCCTGGAGGATATTTTTCATATGCAAGCTATGGATTTTTTCTTTAGCTTAGGAAAGGTCTTTGCCATCACAATCTTATTATTGTAGTTATTTACTTTAGTCTTTCATGTCATTTGTGCTCTATTATATATTTTTTGGCTTCATTTATGACTTTGAATTTGGGGACATTCACCAACCTGTTCTCTCTGGTCCAAAGTAACGTTATAATTTCTATTGGTTTCTTAATATGGCCAATTACCTTTTTGTGTCTCTTTAGCTTTAACTGATAAGAAATAATTTTTTTTTTTTTATGACCAGAACCATTTAGTTTTAAAGATTCTCCCTTTTTTTTTTTTTTTTTTTGAGATGGAGTCTCACTCTGTCATCCATGCTGGAGTGCAGAGGCGTGATCTCAGCTCACTGCAACCTCTGCCTCTCAGTTTCAAGCACTTCTCCTGTCTCAGCCTCCCGAGTAGCTGGGACTACAGGCATGTGCCACAATGCCTGAGTAATTATTTTTGTATTTTTAGTAGAGACGAAGTTCTGCTATGTTGGCAAGCCTGGTCTGGAACTCCTGACCTCAGGTGATCCATCTGACTCAGCTTCCCACAGTGCTGGGATTACAGGCGTTAGCCGCCCCTCCCAGATTTGAATCTTGATAAGAATATTAATTTCAGAATGTGAAAGGTTTATTTTTTTTCTCTTACTTACCCCTTTTTGAATCTTTTGAACTGTGGGAGCTATCCTTGTGTTCCTGACTTCTCTTTGTCTTGCATCATGCCTGCAAGAGGACTCCGTTTTCTGTGAGTTGGTGCATGGTGACCTTCTCTCAGAGATTTCAAGGTTCCTGTCTGTAATTTCTGGCACCTTTTTTCTTCACATATGGCAAATTATTGGCATATTGGTATTTCCTTTGATCCAGTTTTTAGATTATTGTATAGCAATCACCCAACGTTTTTAGCACGTGAGTGTCACTCTTCTTGACTTTCTAGTAAAAATAACATGTTTTCTAGTAAAATTAACAGTCTTATTGGTCATTTTATTTCAGTTCTGGCAGGTGGCTCCTGTATTTTATTTACGTAGAAAAGTTACACATTAATTTTATAATTAAATAAATGAAATAGCTGAATAAAGAAATACTATAAAATTAATTTATAACTTTATTTATTTTCAAAGTTTTACAAGTAACATACGTTGTTCATATAATCGGGGAACAATAAAAGTTATGGTATTCACTTATATTACTGATAGGAAACCTGTTCTCAGGTGACCACCTCAGGTAGGCAAAGAACAGACTGAACTAATACAAATATGCAGTCATGTATCATGTATTGGACATGTTCTGAGAAATACATAGGTGATCTTGTCGCTGTGTGAACATCATAAAGTGTATTTACACAGACCTAGGTGCTCAGTCTGCTAGACACCTCGGATACAAGGTATAGCTTACTGCTCTGAGACTAAAAACATGTACGTCATGTTATGATAATTATAATTACCATCAGGCAATTATAATACAATGGTAAGTACTTGTGTATCTAATTGTGGAAAATGTACAGTAAAAATACAGTATAAGAAATTGATGGCACATGTGTAGAGGGCATTTACCATGAATGGAGCTTTCAGGACTGAAAGCTGCTCTGAGTGAGTCAGCGAGTGAGTGGTGAGTGAATGTGAAGGCCTGGGACATGACTGTACACTACATAGACTTTATAAGCACAGTACATTTAAATTGCATTTCTTAAGGATTTCTTAGCTTACTAAGTGTAGTTTATGGCATGTGCATACCTATGTAACAATCCTGCATGATCTGCACATGTACCTAGAACTTAAAGTATAATTAAAATTTTTTTAAATTATTTTTATCTTTTTGACTCTTGTAATAATATTTAGCTTAAACCACAGACACATTGTACAACTGTACAAAAATATGCCAAAGGTGGGTGAAGGGGTGGAAGGCAGCAAAACATACTGCCATGTGTGTACCTATGCAACTATCTTGCATGTTCTGCACATGTACCCCCAAACCTAAAACGCAATAAAAAAATAAAAATAAAAATAAATTTTATTTATTTATGTTTTTAATCTATAAGCATTTTACTATTTTAAAAACTTTTTATTTTTTAAACTTTTATGTTGAAAACTAAGAGACAAGCGTACACATTACCCTAGATCTACACAGGGTCAGGATTATCCATGTCACTGTCTTCACCTCCACATCTTGCCCCACTGGAAGGTCTGTGGGGACAATAAGTTACATGGATCTGTCATGCTGTGACCACATGCCTTCTGCTGGTATTGTGAAGAACTGAAGAACTTGCCTGAGCTTGACTTACAGTTCACTATGAAAAAGTAAGTAGAAGAAGTACATTCTAAGATAAAGATAAGAGGTATAATGAACACAAGAAACCAGTAACATAGTCATCTATTGTCACTATCAAGTATTACATTTGTACAGAACCGTATGTGCCACACTTCCATAATACTGGCATTGCAGTAGGTTTCTTTACACAAGCATTATAAAAAACACATGAATAATGCATTGTGTTATGATGTTAAGATGGCTCTGATGTCATCAGGTGATAGGAATTTTTCAGTTTCTTTATAATCTCCACCATAGTATGGAGTATAATCATCTGGGTCCATCATGGATCAGTCGTTATGCGGCACACAACTGTATGTGTATTATCTATCTCTTAGCTTATTTTGTGTGTCAATCTTTAGAATGCGAGTTTCATAGGGTAAGGATTTTGCCTGTCTTTATCACTGTATCATAAAACCTATACCAGTACTTGGTGGCACACGGTAGATACTCACGAAGTACTAAATGAATGCATAAGGGAATAATGAGAGTATGGATCAAGAACCCTGTGAAGAACGTGACTTTACAGTGACATGAAGTTTAAGCCAATATTTTTAGATGAGGAGGATCCAACACTTCAGCCTAAGTCTATGAATCTGTCATCGCCAGGCCCCTCCTGGGGGCCTCTCAGGGGTAGTAGTCTGTCTCCTCTAGGGTCCTTCTCTGAGCCTTTATCCTGGTATCTGCTTGACAGACTCTGCCTACTTTGAATCTCTTTCTGAACCTGTTATCGGCCCACCCATGACACCTGGCTTCTTCCTGACCTGGATGAATTTCTGTTCCTGACCTGGGCATGACTTGAATTTGACTTTCATTTTTATCTACTGGCTTGCCTTGTCTTAGTGTCCATGGAGGGACTGTGATTCCAGTAATGAAAATTTGTATTTTCTGATGAGTGGTGAGAAAATTAATGAAAACCTTAACCATGATTATATTTGAGCTAATGTATTCGACGTTTTTTTTCTTCTTCTGTACTTTTTATTCATGGATGTTTCCAGATTTGTTGTGCTGAATGTAATCCACACATATAATGGAAAAGTAAATGTTTTAACAATGCTGCATGATGCCTGACATAGACATATACAGCACATCACTCCACTTACACTACATCATACAGTATCCCTTGTTCCAAAGTATACAACATGAGTAAAACTTGAAACATGGAAAGGTGACAAAAGTCTTTACCCATTTCTGGCCTTTCATACTCTGTAGTCATTTTACTGTCTCTCCTATTAGACTCATCTCAAGTCTTTGGAAAGTTCCTGAGGAATACCAATGCTCTGAATATTGCTGTTCTTCTCCTCTGCTCTGCCTCCCTGTGGTGAGGTTCACTGCCCAGGGACCTGACCACGGGCATGGAGGCAAGCCTTGGTATCACCCACCTCTACTGAGGCCATCTTTCCTAGCTCTGGAAAGTGTTGAATGTGCATCTGTTCCTTGGTCTCCCAGTGGCCTGTGCTAGTTTCTTTCTCTTTTTAATTGCAACTCTTTCTATTTTTAAAAATGTATTTATTTATTTTTGTTGAGAAAGATTCTCACTCTATGGCCCAGGTTCTCACTCTATGGCCCAGGCTGGTCTCAAACTCCTGAACTCATATGATCCTCCTGCTTCGACTTCTCAGAGTGCTGGGATTATAGGTGTGAGCCACTATGCGTGGCCTTTCTCTCTCAAAATTAGAGTGAGTTCATGAGAGCAAGCCTATTGGACCATCTTTGAACATTTCCTGAGCTGTAGTCACAATTACTACAATGCTTGTTCACTACTTCATTGTCAGTGCCTGCCTTGGAGCAGATGTGAGTGCTCCATATCTCTTTCCCTTCAGACAAATTACATACCAAGATACCTCTTGGCCCCTCATGCAAATGTGTCCCTGTAAAGTCTCCCCTGAAATTCTTGAGCTGTATGCAAACATGTCTGGATGTCAGAGTTAATATTTTATGGACTGCCAATCTGGAACCCTGCCACATAAATGACTGTGCTTAATTCGATTGATGGAACTTATTGTGGGTATTTCTCTTGTTTTACAAATTTTTTATTCTTGGAAGGCCAGGACAAGTCATTGTACCAGTATTGTTTTGTGACTCAGAGAAGACTCCGAGTAACGTTGGGGAAAAGGAGCACTTAGCTGTTTTGCTTACATGCAGTGTGGTATTTCTGTGGGGGCCTGCCACCTTTACATGTACACTGTTTATCAGCTAAATTCCTCAGCTCTCAAATGAACTTGATGTTAAGACAGTCTTGAATTGGCTTTTAGAAAAATGGAAAAACCAGGATTGGGAGGCATTGGAATTATAAATAGTGTTGATTTGAAATTTGTGAAAGATGGTTGATCTAATAATATTACTAGTAGAAATAATGTTAACATTGGTGCTGATATTAGGTCTCATATCGAATACCTACATTTTAGGCTCTTTGCTAATAAATTTATCTACAGTGTCACATCGAGTTTTTACTACATTACTCTGAAGTAGAAATATGATCCTCGTGTGACAAAAGATAAATCAGAATACTGGAGAGGTTAAAGACCTTGCCAAACAATACATAACTTATACGTGGCAGGAAATGCTTTGTTTCTTTCTAAATCATATTCTTTTAAATCACTCTATGATTAACATAAACATGGCAAATGCGTTCCCTGATATTGGTGAAATGGCATTCGCAGCATCACTGAGTCTTGATTCTGGGCTCTTTATTCACTGGCAGCAGACTCGGCTGTGTCTGAACATATGATGATCAAGAAACCAGTTCCTACAGCTTGAAGGAAACAAAATACATCAAGGCTAGGACACTGGAGTGCTAAGCAAGAAAGTGAGAACAAGCCAAATTGAATTAATGGGGAAATTAATTCAAGGAATGAGAAAGTCTCCAGCTCAGATACAAGATAAGTGAATGTTCAGAACTCAATCAAGCATCTGAACACTGAACTTGGGGAAGTCTATTGATGAGGCTGAATGTACAGGAAAAAAAAAACTGCATTGGTTAGAATGGCTAAGGAAGTGGACCTTGGATGGTCCTGAAGAAATCTGCACACTTTGACATGAAGTGCCTCTTTTCTCCCAGGTCTGCAAAGCAGTCCAATAGACAACCTTGGCAGCCTGAGAGGCCAACTCACCTCTCATTGGGTCTGCACAGTCAGTCCAAACTACTACCTCTCATTATCCTTATTGGCTCTTCATCCTTGATTCAGAGCTTCTGGAAGAAGATACCTCTTCAGTTTCACCAGGACAGATTTGGTTCTGAAGATTCTCACATCTCTTGGCTTCAGCAGGAAGAAATACCTTCTGGAATGTCTTAATTTTCTTTTCACAGCAGAAGCCAGAACAGTGAAAGAAGGTACAACAAAGCAAACTTACCTTATCCTCTAAGAAGATAGGACTGGTTATACTTGGAAATAAATACCTCTAGTTCGTAATATTAATTGAGATTTCATGTACTTAGGTGAAATATAGATGAACCATCAAATCTATCTTGTGTGACTCCAAGGTAAGGGACTGAGCCTAAGGAAGAGAAATTTCTAGGAGACCAACTTTTCTTAACCTAATGGAAAACTAACAGTAGCCAGCACTGTCCAGAGATGAAATGAGCTATATCAGGAGAAAACTCATACATCGAAAACATGACACGTTGCTGGATACAGCATAACCAAGGCTAGAGAAGCATTTGAAAGGTCTGCTGGGAATGGGGCACCAATATCCTGTGGGAGATTGGATTTAAATTCCTGTATTGGATACCTATTGCTCTATAACAAATCATTACAAAATGTAATAGCTTAAGCCAATTTGTATGTTGAGCTCACATTGTCTATGGGACATTCAAGGGTCTCTTTAAGTCTTAGTTGAGCTCTCTCATGTGTTTGCAGTTAGCTGATCTAGGTAGGGGAGGCTTTACTGATGTCGGGTGAGCTCTTCCATAAATTTAGGGATGGGTGACAATTATCTGGTTGACAATGGCAATGGCTGGGACAAATGGGTGCTCTTCTGTGAGGTCTCTCATCTTCCAGCAGGCTACCCTGGTTGCTGTTCATGTAATAGTAGTAGGGATCTAAAAGACAACATACTCAGACTCTTGAGACCTGTGCTTGGAATTGGTACTTTTCTGTATCCTGCAAGACAGTCAAGATTTTAAGAGAGAGGTAATAGACACTGCCTCTTAATTAGGAGGAACTGCAAACACTCATTGCAAAGGATGTGAATACCAGCGGAGAGAAAAATATTGGCCATTCTTTTATATTTTACTGCAATCCTCCTTCCATTCCAAAGTGTGGTGATTGTAGTAGATTTGTGGGCCTATCTTAGTCATTTTATAAACAGGCTATAATTTTTATTTAGTTTTTCTTCTACTAATATATAGCATGTTTATATGTAAAAGATTAATGGTTCCTTATAGCGGCAATCTACAGATATTAGCTGTGGTTCCTTGAATAATATATAAACATAGCTAAAATTTTGTTCTGTCTTTTTTTTTACAGGATTTTGTTTTATTTTACTTTAAGTTCTAAAATACATGTGCAGAACGTACCAGTTTGTTGCATAGGTATACAAAGGCCATGGTGGTTTGCTCCACCCAACCTGTCATCTCCATTAGATATTTCTCCTAATGCTATCTCTCCCCTAGCTCTCCACCCACTGACATGCCCCAGTTTGTGATGTTCCTCTCCCTATGTCTATGAGTTCTCATTTGGCAGCTCCCACTTATGAGTGAGAACACGCGGTGTTTGGTTTTTGGTTCCTATGTTAGTTTGCTGAGAATGATGGGTCCAGTTTCACCCATGTCCCTGCAAAGGACATGAACTCATCCTTTTTTATGGCTGCATAGTATTCCATGATGTATATGTGCCACATTTTCTTTATCCAGTCTATCATTGATGGACATTTGGGTTGGTTCCAAGTCTTTGCTATTGTGAATAGTACTGCCATAAACATTCATGTGCATGTGTCTTTACAGTAGAATGATTTATAATACTTTGGGTATATACCCAGTAATGGGATTGCTGGGTCAAATTCCATTTCTATTTCTAGATCCTTGAGGAATCACCACACTGTCTTCCACAATGGTTTCACTAATTTACACTCCCACCAACAGTATAAAAGTGTTCCTATTTCTCCACATCCTTTCCAGCCTCTCTGGTTTCTGACTTTTTAATGATCACCATTCTTTTTATATATATATATATATATATATATATATATATATATATATATATACACACACACACACACACACACACACACACATACATACATACATACATATAATTGCACTGTAGGTTCTGGGGTACATGTGCAGAACATGCAGGATTGTTGCATAGGTACATACATGGCAATGTGGTTTGCTGCCTCCATCCCCCTGTCATCTATATCTGGAATTTCTCCCCATGTTATCCCTCCTCGACCTACCTACCCCCTGCTGTCCCTCCCCTACCCACCCAACAGACCCCAGTGTGTGATGCTCCATGTATTCTCACTGTTCAACACCCACCTATGAGTGAGAATGTGCGGTGTTTGATTTTCTGTCCTTGTGTCAGTTTGCTGAGAATGATGGTTTCCAGATTCATCCATGTCCCTACAAAGGACACAAACTTATCATTTTTATGGCTGCCTAGTATTCCATGGTGTATATATGCCACATTTTCCTTGTCCAGTCTATCATTGGTGGGCATTTGGGTTGGTTCCAGGTCTTTGCTATTGTAAACAGTGCCACAGTGAACATACACTTGCATATATATTTATAAAAGAACAATTCATAATCCTTTGGATATATACCCAGTAATGGGATTGCTGGGTCAAATGGAATTTCTATTTCTAGATCCTTGAGGAATTGCCACACTCTTCCACAATGATAGCCATTCTAACTGGCATGAGATTGTATCTCATTGTGGTTTTGATTTGCATTTATCTAATTACCAGTGATGATGAGCTTTTTTCATATGTTTGTTGGCCTCATAAATGTCATCTTTGGGAAGTGTCTGTTCATATGTTCATATCCTTCACCCCTTTTTTAGTGTTTTATTTTCTTGTTAATTTGTTTAAATTCCATTTAGATTCCAGATATTAGCTCTTTGTGAGATGGATAGGTTACAAAAAACATTTTCCCCTTCTATAGGTTGCCTGTTCATGCTAATGATAGTTTCTTTTGCTGTTCAGAAGCTCTTCAGTTTAATTAGATCCTGTTTGTCAATTTTGGATTTTGTTGCCATTGCCTTTTGTGTTTTAGTCATGAAGCCTTTGCCCATGGCTATGTTCTGAAAGGTATTGCTTATGTTAGGGTTTCATGGTTTTAGGTCTTACATTTAAGTCTTTAATTCATCTTGAGTTAATTTTTGTATAAAGTGTAAAGCAGGGGGCCAGTTTCCGTTTTCTGAATATGGCTGGCCAGTTTTCCCAAAACTATTTACTAAATAGAGAATCCTTTCCCCATTGCTTGTTTTTTCAGGTTTGTCAAAGATCAAATGGTTGTAGATGTGAGGTGTTATTTCTGAGGCCTCTGTCCTGTTCCATTGGTCTATATATCTGTTTTGGTACCAGTACCATGCTGTTTTGGTTACTGTAGCCTTGTAGTATAGTTTTAAGTCAGGTAGCATGATGCCTCCAAAGTAGATAGACCACTAGCCAGACTTAGAAAAAAGAAAATAGAGAAGAATCAAATAGATACAATAAAAAATGATAAAGGGAAAATTACCACTGATCCCACAGAAATACAAACTGCTCTCAGAGAATACTATAAACACCTCTATGCAAAAAATACTAGAACATCTAGAAGAAATGGATCAATTCCTGAACACATACACCCTCCCAAGACTAAACCAGGAAGATGTTGAATCCCTGAAGAGACCAATAACAAGTTCTGAAATTGAGGCAGTAACTAAAAGCCCAGGACCAGACTGATTCACAGCTGAATTCTACCAGAGAAACAAAGAGGAGCTGATATCATTCCTTCTGAAACTATTCCAAACAATAGAAAAAGAGGGACTCCTCCCTAACATATTTTATGAGGCCAGCGTCATCCGGATACCAAGGCAGAGACACAACAAAAAAAAGAAAATTTCAGGCCAATATCCCTGATGAACATTGATATGAAAATTCTCAACAAAATACTAGCTAACCAAATCCAGCAGCACATGAAAACGCTTATCCACCACTATCAAGTAGGCTTTATCCCTGGGATGCAAGGACTGGTTCAACATATGCAAATCGATAAACGTAATCCATCACATAAACAGAACCAATGACAAAAACCACATGATTATCTCAATAGATGCAGAAAAGGGCTTTGATAAAATTCAACACCCCTTCATGCTAAAAACTCTCAATAAACTAAGTATTAAAATAATTGCTTTTTTTCAGGCGTTCTACTAAAAATTTGTCATCTCATTTAAAATTCACTGTAACTCTATGAGGTTTGATGGTATTATTGTACCAAATTTTCCTGTAAATTGAGGTTCTGAGATGTTAAGTAACTATCCAAAGATCAGTTGGTAAGTAAACTTGTGGTTGCATCAGAAGCAATGAACGCATGTGGCAACTGATGGCTGCAATTCCACCTGCCTTTGATTATTGCCCTGGCTCTCTTTTGTATATACTGGATACATTCTTTCTTTCATGTATAGCAGAGTCTTAATTCAATCTGCTTCTGCCTTCATTGTCTCATCAATAAAGAAAAAATCAAGTTAGGACTAAAAACAAAGTACTAATACTAGTTGCTTTGTAACTAGTACTCCCTGATTTTGTTTTTCTCAATTGACACAAAAAAAGTCTTAATAAAATTCTATTTTTTAATTTTCCTTTTTTCTTTCATTTGAATGGTTCTCATATATTTGATGCTTTCTACTCCGTCTATATCAGGGCTGTGTGTGGCAAGTTTAGTGAGAAATGAGTTGTATTCTTTAATATCAGGGAACTTCTTAACAGACTTGTCATTCTGGACACTGCAACGAAATTTACAACAAGGTTACATTTTATCCAATTTCACATATCTGTCTACAATACCTAGAGGGTTTCTTCAACCTCAGATTTTATAAAGACTAAAATAAGGATATGTCATACCCATTCTGAGATGAGGGCTCAATATATCTTTCTATTCTGTTCATGTATGCAAATATATATTCCAAATTTGCTTAAGTTCCACTGGAGCATCCGATGTAAGCTTAGTTACTCCTCCTTAAAGAATTAGCAGAAACCCAAGGCAGAGGGTTGGCTTCTCCAAGCTTCTCAAGGAGGAAGCCACCTTGACTTCCTCCAGGTGCAGCTGAATCAGTTCTTTGTCTTTCACTGTCTCTGCTCTTGCTGGTCTATTCTTGAATGACACCTTTTCCAAGGATACACTTAACCTTCATCTTCACTTGTGTACTTGGGCAAGGCTCATCTTTAATTGGCCTTGTCACTGGAATGTCATTGTTCCCAGTAACTCAGCAAGTGTCTGACTCCTCAATTGCAAGGTAACTGGGAAACAGCTTCCTGTTCTCTAGGTAAAATTCTTGATGGACCTGTCCCTCTATAACCTTAGCACTTAACTGCCTTCTATCTACTGCTGTTTCTGTTACAGAGTGTTTGAGGGGAGAGAGTGTAATTTGGAACAGGCAGAATAACTCCCTAATTGGGTATAAAGTCTTTCACTATGATGAAAAAACACATTTAATACACTTCAACAACTTTACTGAAGGCTCAGTATTAGCAAGTCTGGAACTTCCCAAAGTACAGAGCTTATATTCAAGACAATTTTAGAAGGACAGATTTTTTTTTAAATGTGTTTTAAAATAATTATCTTTATTTTGCTACTTTAAAATATAACTGGTATCTCCAAGCTGTGATTTTACAACTGTCAGGGCTTACGACCAGGAAAATGCCCTCTCAAGACACCAAAGCCGATTGTCAGAGCCATGAAGTTACCAGTTAGCGGAAAGATCTAGTGAGCATCAGGAAGCAGGCTTATGAATGAGGGCAGTTTGAGAAATACTGACCTAGACTTACGGGTATCAAGACAGACTCCACAGGACATTGTCAATCCTCCTACCGTGGTTCCCCACAGCTGTTTGTGTGACTCTCTATTTACTCATTTCATGTCCACTCACATTATCTGGATCCAAATCTAGGGTCTACCAATTGTTTTTGCTGTGTGTCTCTGGACCAGTTACTTACTGCTCAGAGTCTAGATCTCGTCCTCAATTATATGAAGGACTTCTAACACCTACCTCTCACTTATAAAGCTTAAATGAGGCTATATATGTATTTAGCCTAGTACCTGGGCTGCTGTAAGGGCTTAATAGGTGGTAAAAGTATCTTTAAGGGATAAAATACATATGAAGTTATTTCAAGTTTAATAATCCAGAATTTCCAGGGAATTCTAAAAACTGAAACTGACTTCCAAGCATTGTACTAACTGAACTGTGGGTAAATTGAGGCTGATGGAAGTTGAGTTGTTTGTGGTCACTGATGTACCCAGAGCCTGGGATCTATCCCTCCTCTTCTGACTGTGTGAAAGGGCTCTCTCTGTGTCCCAGTGCTCCTCAGAATCAAACATGTCCTATTCGTCTTACTGATGATATGTTTCCTATTCAGTTAACTAAATGTTGTATGCACCAACCCAGAGACTCTTTTGGGAAGATGTGGCACATATACACCATGGAATATTATGCAGCAATCAAAAATGACGAGTTTTCGTCCTTTGTAGGGACATGGATGAATCTGGAGAACATCATTCTCAGCAAACTGACACAAGAACAGAAAAAGAAATACCGCATATTCTCACTCATAGGCGGGTGAGAAAAATGAGAACACATGGACGCAGGGAGGGGTCTACTACACACTGGGGTATATTGGGGGGAATGGGGGAGGGACAGTGGGGGGGCTGGGGAGGAATAGCCTGGGGATGAATGCCAAGTGTGGGTGAAGGGGAGGAAGGCAGCAAAACACACTGCCATGTGTGTACCTATGCAACTATCTTGCACGTTCTGCACATGTACCCCCAAACCTATAATGCAATAAAAATTAAAAGAAAAAAAGAAGAAAATCTGATGTAACAATCCCAAGAATCACAAAGACTTAGTCAAAGGTAGAGTCCTGGGGCTTACTAAATCCTTATTCTCCACATCTCAGTGGTACCTTGTATAAATGCACTTGAGAAAAGAAAGGAAACTAGAGACATTTCCTTCCCTCTTCCCAAGGTAATACAAAAATAAAGAACCCTTTATAAATGTCACAATGGTGCCTTTTATCAAGGGCAATGGATGCACAATATATTACCTTATTTATTGTTTCTTTTCTCTGGCCTGAGATAAAGGGTTCTGTTGTCTTGTCCTCGGATGGAATAAGAGTGTGTGTGTTCGTTTCTTTACATATAATCAGACTAGTTGTTGCCATTACACTATTCCCAAGTTGTTTCTTACCGTCTCTCTCTCTCTCTCTCTCTTTCTCTCTATCTCTCTCTCTGTCTGTCTTGTAATGGGAAAAATATCCTTTCTGCAAAATTTGAGACATGCTTCTGATTTCTCAGATGTTAAAAGCACCGTCTGCACAAGGTCCGAAAATTTGTGAAAGAGAAAGTGACACTTATCTATAAAATCTTGATGCAATAAACAGTGTGAGTGATGGGGAACACAGGGTTGGGCATTTTTGTCGTGGATGAAAGCAGACTCCTTGTTATCCAGGGTGGTTATGCCACCTATAGGCTAAGTCATATGTAACAGACAAAGCAAATGGTCATAGAGACGGCATACATAGTGCAGACCTCTTTTCTTTATTCTCTTTTCTTACTTTAAAGCTCACTTAATTAGTTCTTAGGCATGTTCATCCAGCATTGCTTAAGTAACATCTGACCAGTGTTTTTAATAGCATAGCTAACTTAGACAAGTAACTGAAAGTTTCTAAACCTCTATTTTCTCATCTTTAAAAGAGGACAATAGAGTGACTACAGATTTGTTGTATGTGGTTATAATGAGTTGCTATATACAATGCTTGTCATGGATTAGATGCCTAAAAAAAGTTGAACCATTACTTTATTCTTAGCAGTCATTTGCTATTGTGAACATTCAGATTTTCATTCATTTGTTAATGCTTTTATTAGAAAACTGTGAAACAAACGTGTTGTGCCAGGTCCTATGCAGGGCTAACTATGGAATGACACTGCAAGTCTGGGAGGACAGATGACATCAACAATAGTATTCAAGTTACATGGTAAAAGAAGCAAATTCTCTTAGGATGGGACAGTATTGTAGGAGGGTTTTGCCTTTTGTCTTTTTTTCAGTTTTATTTTTAAAGATATCATGTAAAATTAACTTTTAAATAATAGAAAGAATATACAAATATTTCAGCCTAAGCATTAGAGCATTACTGTGGAAGAAACATAACTTTGTTGACTTCCTTATATTTAACTTGTCTTTAGCATTCACAACAGAGGCCAAGAGTTGTTCCCTTCCTCCATTCCTTTCTTTTTCCATTACTATAGAATTATTATTTGGGCACATGGCATCCCAGAATTGCAACTGTGTTATCCTGCAGCTTTGTGAGACCTTATAACTAAGTTCTGGGCAATGAGATGTAAGAACAGAACTTTTCAATTTTATAAAGGTCAATTTATAATTAAAAACATTTATCAGCCCTAGTAGTTTTCAAGGTGAGATATTTTTCTTTTATGTTTTCCTCTGGCAATTTTACAGATTTGGGTTTTACATTGAGGTTTATGATCTATCTCGAGTTATTTTTCATGAATGGTGCAAAATTTCGTTTGAAGGTAATTTTTTTCTCTATGGATATCTAGTTGTTTGGGTACCATTTACTAAGAAGGCGATCCTTCCTCTACTGAATTGCATCTGCATTCTTTGTTGAAAATCCGTTTTGTATATATATGTGGGTTTATTTTTATACGTTCTATTTTCTTCTGTTGATAAATGTGTCTGTCTTGATGTGATTACTGTGGCTCTGCAATTTGAAATCAGGTAATATTTGTCCTCCAACTTTTGTTCTTCTTTTCAAGGATGCCTAAGCTTTACTAAGCCCTTTCTATTATCATATGGTGTTTAGAATCAGTTTGTCAATTTAAAAAAAAAAGCTTTCTGGAATTTTGTTTGAGATTCTATTAGATCTTTGGATTAATTATGAACATTTGATGTTTTAGCACTACTGAGTCTGCCGACACATGAACACAGTGTGTCTCTTCATTTAAGACTTCTTTAATTTCTCTCAGTGATGTTTTGTAGTTTTCAGTGTACAAGTTTTCCACTTCATTTTTAGATTTATTTCAAAGTATGTCAAATTGTTATGGAACTGTAAAATTCTCCTTCATTTTCCACCATGATTGTAAGTTTTCTGAGGCCTCTCAGCCTGCAGAACTATGAGTCAATTAAACCTCTATTGTTAGTAAGTCACTTGGTCTCAAGTAGCATCTTTACAGCGGTGTGAAAACAGACTAATATACTTCATTTTCGTCTAATGTATTCTTTCTGTTCTGGTTCTCAGACAGTATATCTCATTATAGGTACACATTATATCTTCTTCGGCTTCTCTTGGCTCTGACGGTTTCTATGACTTTTCTGTTAATTTTGATTAAACTGACAGTTTTGAGGTATAGTGGTCAGGTATTTTGTAAAATATCATTCTATTGCAATCCTTGGTAAAGGTCTTCTTTAACTCTATAAATACTGTACTCTTTAAAACTGATTTTCTATGTATAGCCCACATTAATAAATGGGAATGCTTCACCTCCTTAAGGTGAAATCTATGTAGATTATTTATAATTCTTCTGCGTGAGAGATGTATCTTTTGTAATTAATTAACTATTAAGTTATACCAGCATGGACTCATGGATATTTATTTAATTCTTTGGTTTATAGTCTGATACTACTTTGTATCACATATACTGTATTGTATTATATGATATACACCGTGTATTTATTTTTTCTCAGATCGTGCCATCTTTGGCCCCTAAGAGCACTTTCAGTTAGTGTCTCTCTGTCATATCCCATCAGTGTACTTCGTGTTGTTTTATTTTCAAGTGGCTTATTTTTTTTTTTAGTACCACAGGATATTCCAAGTCTCATATATTTCCTGCTCTGTTCTAGAATTAGCCATTTCTCCAAGAAGACTGTGTTCCTTTCATTTGAGAATGTTATTAGAATACAAATTCTGCATGCTGTGTATGGTTGCTGCTATTAGGTGTTGTTATTTCTGGGTCCTCTCAAGTGATAGAGTAAGAAAATAGTAATATATGTGTATATTCTAACTTGCACATATATACATATCTATATTCCTATATGTAATCATCGATCTTAATTAAATTAAACATGAGCTAATACTGATGTCACCAATTCTAATGCATTACCATATGAGCTATACTAGCCTCCTCTCCTTACCTATAAACTTATACTGTAACACTGATAAACCAATTTTTGCCCTCTGTTTACTTAATTGTTCACTTCTGGCATAAATATACAGAAGTACCAGAATTTTTAGCTCATGACCCTGTGGGAAACAAATTCACAATTTGTACAGTGCAAAACAATTGCTTTCTAAATTAAATTTCTGATTGCTCATTGATAATATATGAAGTTACAATTATTTATATATTGCTTTTATTCTTCACCCTTGTTAAACTCATTCATTTTAGTAGATAATTTCACAGATACTATTAAATGTTTTATATATGTTATCATGTTGTCTGGGAACAGAGACAGCTTTACTTCTTTTTTTTTGGAATCTGTATATCTGTAATTTCTTTCCATGCATTTTGACAATGACTAGAACATCAAGTACAATGTTGAATAGAAGGGATTAGTGTGACCATCCTTGTCTTTCTCCTCATCTTTGGAAAGAAGTGTTCAATTTTTATATCTTTATCTACGATGTTTTAGGAATTTTGTTTTCCCTTTATTTGCTGAATGCTTTTTTAAAACTCAGGATAGATGTTATATTTTCTCAAATAGTTTTTATGCAACTGTGGAGATAATCACACAGCTCTTTCTTTCTTCTGTCGAGATACTGAAATACATTTGTTAGTTTTTGACTGTTAAACCAACCTTTTATTTTTAGAATAAACTACTGGGTCATAACATTATAATTTTTATGTATCTTTGCTAAAATTTCATTACAAATTACCCCATTGACATTCATAAGAGTTACTAATCTGGCCATTTATGTATTTGTAGTGTGTTTGTCTGATCTTGGTTACAGGAAAACCAAATAGAATTAGTTATAATGTATTTCCTCCTCTTCAATTATTTTGGATAAATTTATGTTGAATAGGTTTTAAATATAAAGTTAAATTTATCAATGACAAGTAGATAGCAAATCACTAAGATTTTAGAAGACTTGCAAAACACTATCAACTAACATGACTTGATTGTTGTTTAGAAAACTCTAAACAACAGTAGTAGAATTCACAAACTTTTCATGTGCACATGGAACATTTACCAATGTAACTACGCCCTGTCCTATAAAACTAATCTCAATAAATAACATACTTTGAAATCATACAAAGTAATTGGCACCATGTAACTAAATCAATTACAGAATGGTATCTGAAAAATTCTCAAATTCCATATATTTGGAAAGTAAATAACATGTTTCTAAGGACTCAATGAAATAATCAAAATAGAAGTCAGGTATCATTGTGGACTTTATAAAATAACAGCACAACATTTCATAATTTGTAGGATGCTGCCAGTGCATAGAGGAAAATTTTTACCACTAAATGCTTTTCATATGATAAAAAGAATGGTCTCAAACCAATGACCTCAGATTACATCTTGAAAATCTAGACAAATAAGAGCAATTTCAAAGCAAAATAAGCAGAGTGGGGTAGTGCAATATTCATTTGTAAGTGTGTATTTGCCAATTTCTTCTTGTAATTCTTCATGTTTTCAAAACCCATATTTTGTTAAGTGGCTGAAAGTTTAAGCTTGTTAGGTTCTCTTGATAAAGTTACCTCTTTATCATTATAAAATGAACTCTTTATTTTTATGAAATGGTGTATTCTGTGCTGTGAAATCTACATTGTCTTATATTGATACAGCTACTTCAGACTTTTGACTACTATTTGTGTGATAAATCCCTTTCATTCATTTTTAACCTATGAGTGTGTTCATTTTTGGATGCGTTTGTTGTGGGCAGGACGTAGTTTGTCCTTATGACATTTAAATCTAATTGATCAATGTCTGATTTTAATTAGGGTATTTATGTTATTTATACTTAATGTAATTATTGATATTTTGGTTAAAATTGAGCATCTTTCTTTTTGTTTTATATTTGTCCTGTATGATCTTTCCCCACGTTTTCTTTTTATCCCCTGCATTTATTTGATATGCTTCCTGCTGCTTTGAAATGAGTAGTACTACTTTCAGAGCAGAGCTGAGAGGATCTGGAGTTGAGTTTCAGGACTGTTTCACTGTCACACCTGGCACCAAGGTCAACAGGACTGTCACCTGAGGCATGTGAGGGCCTGGCTCCTTCTAGTTCCCTTGGTGGATAGTTCTGATGGCAAAACAAAGGCCAGATGGGGATGTAGCTGAGTATATAAGAGACCATTTCTGGATCTGGAGCCAGAACAATGCTTTAGCCCTGCCAAAGGGTGTGGGTCTGCCTTCTCAAGATGAACCTCTTAGGTTTTGGGCTCCACTGGGGTTTTACAACTTCCTAACTGAATCCCAAAGGTTCCACAGAGACTGTTTTGTTTGTGAATGGCTGAAAATGTTGCTGTGGTGGGATACAAGTGGGGAATCTCATATTCTGCTACCTTGCTGATTTCCTTGGTGACTCTTAAAAGTATGCAAAAATGGACAATCTATCAAGTACGGTCAAAATGTACAGAGATAGTCCACATTCAGGTAGTTTTTGAGTGTGCTTTTGTCAATTTTTGGCTTTCCCCAAAAAGCAAGCTTCTAAGTTGTATGGCTATACTAGCTAAAACACAGGAGGGAACTTTACCCCAAGACGTTTTTCTGGCTAGTACAGACAGGAAAAAGAGACCTCGTAAGTCAGAAGGTCACGTGAAAAAAATTAGAAAGAGAAGACAGAAAAAGTAAATCATTTTTTTACCAAAATTTGTCAGACTTTTTTTTGGTAGTTCATTCTTAAACTTTTCTCAAGTGGATACATGTCTTTGATCTATTTTCAAAGTCCCAAAACAATTGTTTTAGTCAAATTTGTCCAGTTTTAAGGTTGGTTTCTGGAGAAAGGATTTGCTAAGCCCCTCACTCAGCCAATCCAGAAGTAACATCAACATTTACCAGTCAAAAGAAAAGGAACTTTTTGGGAAGGAAGTTAAAATGAAGATACCCATACTTGCTAACAAAAATGAAGGGAAGGTACTAAAAACAGCATTAACATATTATTAGGTTTAATTATTTTAGAAAGAGAAAAATAGGCGACTTAAAAACTGAAACAGGGAAAATGGGTGCCTGGAAGAATGTCATTATGTAACCTAATGGAAGGATAAGGCCCATCAAATCAAGTATTGTGTGCATGATTTTTAGGGTCTAAGCAATGAAAGCAATTAACATAAGGAAAATGCATCACTGAATATTTGTATCTTTATTCTTGTGCTCCCCTTGAGTTCTTTCAGATCTGTGGATTGCTTTTGTGCATCATCACTTCCTGATTAAGAAGGGATAAAAGATGCAAGCGAAAATTGCACATGTAAAAATTATGTATATTACTTTTGTCCATTTTCTTCATGTTCATTTCTCTTTAGTTTTCTAGTCATAAATGGTGGAAATGTAAAAAGAAATTGTGAACAATGAAAAATTGCCCTGAGAATAAATTGGTTGTAAAATAGTAATTTGAGAGCACATTAAGAGAACTGTGGTTTTATAGTCTTGAATAGTGACTACAGGGAAAGATTTGGAGTTGGAGAGATTCACTTATTCTTTCATTCATTCAACAAATATCTATTGAGCTCTTACCAAGGGCCATGCGTTGCTGGGGCTAGAACAGAGAACGGTAGAGACAAACTCCCCTGCTCTTCTGAATTTGATAGTCTAGCAGGGTGAGACAGGTTATAATCATGGAAAGTGAATAAATTATATAATATACCAGAGGGTATCAGTTTTATGACCAAAAATTAAATAGGATATTGGGGACAAGAAACAGTGAGAAGTTCAGTAGTGTAAACATGGTAGATCCCACCGAGCAACAACTTGAAGAGCGGAAAAAGCCACGTGAGCATCTAGGCAAAGAACGTTCCAGGCAAAAGGAAAGGCAAGCGTACAAGAAGATTACTTGTCATGTTAGAAAACAAGGTAAGTGTGGCAGCAGATTGAGCGGGGAGAAGAGTAGAGGAGACAAGGTCGGATGACCAACAGACCAGTCTATGCAGCACTCTGCAGGCTCACTCAAAGCCTTTGATTTTTACTACATATAAGGCAGGGAGCAATTGGATAGAGAAGTAACAAGATCTGATGTTGATTCAAAAAGCTGATGAAAAGATCTGTGTGTTGTTAGAAAAAGGATTAAGACGTCGAGAGATCAGCTGGTATCATCTGAATGCCATTCTTTTAGTCATCCGTTCACACAGATGTTATTGCCGACACGAGATCTGCAGGATCAAGTCCCAGCTTGTCAGCGTGTCACTCTGGGCTCATCTTGACAGGGCCCCTGCAAGCACTTCTCAGCGTCATAACTTGTTTCTCATCTGCCACCATTCCCTAATCATCTCTATCTCACCACCCCATGTATCAGATGTATTCAATGTGCTGGGCAGGGAAATTATACATTCTGAGTTTGCTGTTCCTGCCTACCTAGAATGCTCTTATTTGTCTCTGGAATTCCTATTTCTTCTGGTTAGCGTAACACTTACCATATTTTACTACAACTGGTCATATTCCTGTGTCTCTCCCTGGATCCTTAGCAACAATACTGAGTATAAGCTCTATGTGAGTCCACTGCAATGAATACAACAGGAACAAATCTAATCATCTGATTCAAGTTCAGGGAATGCTTACATTTAGGCTAAAACTAACTTCAGAAACAAAGAATGCAGTTTAAAATAAAAACCTTTATTTCAAAGGATTCGTCATGATGATAAACTGACAACTTTATTAAGAGAGCAGTGAGGTACTAGGAAAGAAATGGGTATTGCAAAAACGTTCACTAAGAATACCTTTTATTCAATATGCTTATTATGACCTGATATTGTAGTGTACATTTATTTGCATTTTTCTCTTTACCAGGATGAGATATGCATTAGAGCAGAGACTTTGCCTTTTGTTCTTCCATGCTTGCATTTCCTAAAACATCTAGGTGCTTGATAAATATTTGTTAAATGAATACTCACTTTAAGTGAACTCTAAGTTTAGATATAAACGTTTTCTTTATCTTGCAGAATTATTATTTTTGCTCAAAGCTGTTCTTCAGGTTATTACTGTTTACAATGATCCAAATTAAAAGTCAGTATAATGGCTACTCTTCACATTGTGTTAATTGCTTATAATAATTATAACTATTTAACTAATTGTATTAACTTTTAATTTCAAATAAAATTGACTTTTAACTCTACAGCAAGCTAAAAACGTATAGTTCATAAGTTTCTGGTTAATATAACTTGGGGAAAAATAGACTGTAGAGCCATGTGATAATGGGCAAGACCTTGAGTCTTTAGTTTTATTTATCTGAAAGGACAGATATTGACCTCACAGTTACTAGGGTCTTTTCCCTGTTCATCGATCTTTTATTATTAGTTTTAGACTATAGACTGGAGCCAGTTTCCCAGTTAACAGATAATTTTCTGTCCCTGTGTACTGAGTTTATTTGCACTTTTACTACGGTCTTGGCACTGTTGTAGCACAATGACAATTCTGTGAGAGTCACTTTATCATGCTGCATACATGACATGCTTTGGATCTGTGTCCCCATCCAAATCTCATGTCAAATTGTAATCACCAATGTTGAAGGTGGATCCTGGTGAGAACTGATTGAATCATGGGAGTGAATATGCCTTTTACTGCTGTCCTTGTGATAATAAGTGACTTCTCATGAGATCTGGTCCTTTAAAAGTGTATGGAACCTCCCTCCTCTCTGTTTTCCTCCTGTCCAAGATATGTTGCCTTTTGCCATAATTGGAAGCTCCCAGAGACCTCCCCAGAAACAAAAGCTGCTATGCTTCCTGTACAGCCTATGGAACCATGATCCAATTAAATCTTTTTTTTTAAATATAAATTACCCAGTCTCAGATATTTTTAATAGCATTATGAGAAAATATTAATAAGGAAAATTGGTATTGAGGAGCAGGGCATTGCTATAAAGATAACCTGAAAATGTGGAAATGACTTCAAAAGGGATAACAGGCAGAGGTTGGAATAGTGTGGAAGGATCAGAAGAAGACACGGAGATGAGGGAAAGTTTGGAATTTCCTAGAGACTCGTTGAATGGTTGTGATCAAAATGTCGATAATGATATAGACAGTGAAGTCAAAGCTGAGGAGGTCTCTTGGAAATGAACAACTTATTGGGAACTGGAGCAAAGGTCATGCATGGTATGTTTTAGCAAAGAACTTGGAGTCGATGTGACCCTGCCCTAGAGATCTGTGGAATTTTGAACTTGAGAGTGGAACAAGTTTCTAAGAATCAAAGCATTCAAGAAGTAGCCTGGCTGTTTCTAACAGCCTATGCTAATATGCATGAGCAAAGAAACTATTTAAAACTGTAATTTACATTTAAAGGGGAAACAGAGCATAAAAGTTTAAAAACTTTGTGGCCTGACCCTGTGGTAGAAAAGAAAATCCAATTTTCAGATGAGGAATTCTTTATGCAGAAATTGGCATAAGTAAAGAGGAGCCAAGTGCTAATAGCCAAGGAAAAAGGGCAAGGAGCGGTGAAGGCATTTCAGAGACCTTTGAGGCAGCCCTTCCCCCATCACAGGCCCAGAAGCCTAGGAAGAATAAATGCGTTCATGGTCTAGGCCCAGAACCCTTCTGCCCTGCACAGCCATGATACACTTCTTCCTGCATCCCAATCGTTCCAGCTCTGGCCATGGCTAAAATGGGTCTGGGTATAGCCTGGAGCACTGTTTCAGAGGGTGTAAGTCATAGCATTGGTTGCTTCCAGGAGCTTTTAACCCTGCAAGTACACAGAATGCCAGAGTTGAAGCTTGGAAGCCTCTGCCTAGATTTCAGAGGATGTATGAAAAAGCCAGATGTCCAGGTAGAAGCCTGCTACAGGGACAGAGCCCTCACTAAAAACCTCTACTAGGACAATGCATAGGAAAAATGTGAAGCTGGAAGCCCCACACAGACTCCCCACTGGGCCACTCCCTATTGGAGGTGTGAGAAGAGAACCACCATTCTCCAGACCCCAGAATAATAGAACCACTGACAGCTTGCACCGTGCATGTGGAAAAGCCATAGGTACTCAATGCCAGACCTTGAGAGTAGCCACCGAAGCTGAACCTTGTAAAGCCACAGGGCAGGGCTGCCCAAGGCCTTGGGAGTCCATTCCTTTGCATCCTTGTTCTCTGGATGTGAGACATGGAGGAAAACAAGGTCATTTTGGAGCTTTAAGATTTAATGACTGCCCTCCTGGGTTTTGGACCTGTGTGGGGCCTGTAGCTCCTTTCTTGCCCATTTCTCCCTTTTGGAGTAAGAGTATTTACCCAATGCCTGTACCTTCATTGTATCTTGGAAGTAACCAACTTGTTTTTGATTTTCCAGCTCATAGGCAAAAGGGATTAGCCTTGTTTCAAATGAGACTTTGGACTTTTGAGTTAATGCTGAAATGAGCCTAGACTTCGGAGAACAGCTGAAGGACACGATTGCATTTTGCAGTGTGAGAAGGACATGAACTTTGGGAAGGGCCAGAGTGGAGTGATATAGATTGGATCTGTGTTCTTGCTCAAATCTCATGTCAAATTGTAGTCCCAAGTGTTGGAGGTGGCACCTGGTAGGATGTGATTTGATCATGGGGGCAGATTTCTCCCTCGGTGCTGTTGTTGTGATAGTGAATTCTTGTGAGATCTGGTCATTTAAAAGTGTGTGGCACCTCCCCTTTCTCCTGCTCCTGCCATGTGAGGTGCTGACTCCCCTTCTTTGTGTTCTTCCATAATTGGAAGCTCCTTGAGGCCTCACCAGAACCAGAACCTGCTATGTTTTCTGTATAGTCTACAAAGCCACGAGCTAATTAAACCTCTTTTCTTTGTAAATTACCCAGTCTGAGTTATTTCTTTATAGCAGTGTGAGAATGGACTAACCCCATAAATATAGTATGGAAATGAAATGAAAAAATACACATGTGCATATACACACACAGATAGATATGGATGATATGTGTGTGTGTGTGTATGTGTGTGTATTTGTGTGTGTGTGTGTGTGTGCGTATACATATATATGAACTCTAACAGATAATCCCAGAATACCTTAAGGAGAGGACAATTATAAGACCTTCCTGAGGAAAGTGTTCTCTTGATTCTGCCACTGGAGCAGACTTTTATTATTTTGCCTATCACATGCCTTATCGGTCTTTTGACAACAACATTCTGATTTTGTTTGGGAGGATAGTCACTCCTTTTTCAGTCCACATGCATAAGATAAACAAGACTGACTTTATCCCTCTCCCCTGCCCAAACCATCAACCCCCACACGACATTCCAGATGTGTAGGCCTTGACTGATCTATGCTGTCAATGTATAGAGTACCCCTAGCCGCAGAAACAGGTTCAAGGGTAGAGAAGTGATTCAGCTCAGGCCGTTCACTGTCACTGTGATTCAGTTCTCTGACTCCTGCCAGCACTCTCTGGGAAGTGCTGGAACAGATGCTGGGGAACTGAAAACCTGAAGCTATTTCAGGAGGCACCAGGAAGAATCCATAATGTGTCCCACCCAGAGAAATCAGACAGAAAAGTGGAGCTTTGTGACATTGCTTGGACCCTGAATCATAACTTACGTAGAGCCAGGTCTAATCCTGGACATTTTAGGTTACATGAGCACCCACTCCCCTTTTTCTTAGCTGGTTTGAATCAGGCTTTCTTCCCCTAACAACTGACAGAGTTTTAACTGATGTCGACGCTAACCAGCTTCATGATTGGTGGCCCATCAGATTATCTGCTCATATTTTCACTAGATGAACATAATAATTTCTGTCCAAAAGTAGTAAAGACTGTAGATAACTATTTGAATCGAATATTAATTTGTATACAAATTAAAACTTATCCCTGGTGTTTCTGCTTACCAAACTGCTTTTGAACATAGTTGTCCCTCAGTATCCATGCTTGGTTCTGGGACCAATCCTCACATATCACCTCACAATCCTCACCCCCATCCTCACATATCAAAATACACAGATGCTCGAGGCCCGCAGTTGGCCAGGCAGACCTGACGATATGGAGAGCTCACTATATTTAATTTTCTTGACGCATTGTTTGCTGTTCTCATATGTCTGAAACACACATCCATAAGCTATCATTTATCTGTATTCACCTATATGTTAGAAACTTTTAGGGCTGGCTGGGCATGTACAAAGAAAATGAACATTGTCACCTTCAACAGCTTTAAGTGCAGATTAACATTTGGCAGTACATGTATGGAAAACAATTGCTGGTTGAAGATAGATTAAAAACTGAAAACATGTTCAGCGGAGGATAAAAGTTGCCTTTTTGAAGAAAAGATATGTCATGCACTCATTATATGTTATCTCATTTACTTATTGTCTAATGTATAATTAGTGTATGTGATCCCTACTTTATAGATAAGGAAATTAAGGTGATGAGGGTTGGAATAATGTTATATAGCTAATTTGTGATTGTACAAGGATTCAAACCTTTTGAATAAGCCTAGAATCTATGCTTTTTATGACTTTTGACTTGAAGGATAAGGAATATGTGGGAATTCAGAGGAGGAATAAAGGGAAGTCTAGAGGAAATGACCTATGGATCTTTCCTAAGCTCCAGGGGTTCTTGATCAGCACTGGTGTAGTCTGGGGAGCCTCTATACCACCTACAACCAGTCCTGGTGTAAGACAGGTAAATTGCAGGCTGGGTGACGGGGAAATGAATGACTATATTACTCACTGAACATTGGAGACTATTCACAGTACAAGCACATTTGCAATTTACAGCATGCCCAGAGCTCCAATGAAGGGTCTAAATAATGTGAATGCTCTGAAGAGCCCAGAATGGAGAAACGAACATCCCTTCCATTTTATATCTTATGAATATTATCAGGATTGCCATTTAAATTTGTATGCAACCTGAAACAAATACAGTTTATACCTGAAGTCTTGTACGGTGCTTTTATATTTGAAGCTTACTTTTCCCATTACAAATACAAAAATAAAATCATACTAGATTTTAAAGATTCAACTGTCATATAAAAGCCAACTTTGGAGTGGCATACCTGTTAATTGTTGTTCTTCCCTACTATGTTTAATTTAGAGAGGCTGTAGTTCCTAAATATAACATGTTGAGGGCTTTGCTTTCAGGAATAAGATTTATAGGCAGTAGAGTTAAGATGAGCACATATGAAAAGAGTTAACATTTAGAGACTTATCACATGTCAAGCACAAAGCTTAGTTTGCAAACATTACATCAGTAGATTCTCCTAACAATCTTCTGAAATAACAGTTTTTATCTCCATCTTACAGTTGAGGCTCAGAGGGATAGCAATCTTTGCAAAATTACAGTGTATATAGAATGGCTAGCATATTCTTAATACTTTACATGAGCTAGGTGCCTTGCTAAATGCATTGCCATGTCTGATATACTCCTCAGTATACTAATGTAATCCTCTCCTTGTAAATAGAAACCCAGATAAAAAACTGCTCAAGGTAACATAGGGGTAACATTAATGGGTATGCAACTAAAAAGTTGGCATTTATATAGAAGTTGCATTTGTCAAATTTTATATGCTTCTTTATTTGAATCTGCAGTGGGAAAAGTAAGATTTAAATGCAAAAAAACTCGCTTAGAGGACTTCAGGTGTAAATTGTCAGAATTTGAACCCATCACCATCTACACTTTTTAAACATCCTTTTGCAAAATCATGAAAATATTATCTATATTATTCATAGATAATATAACCAGCTATACATATAATTTCAAGGAAAGCCAACAGAAAGACCTGAATGTAGTCTATAAAATAAAAAGTTTTAATAAAACAAAATCCATCATCCAATACATAATATGTGCTGCTGCATTATAAATACTTTACAATGTACACAGATGTTTTTTATTATTATTAATGTTTTACCTGTGATTACTGACATATGAATATACTAGAAGGCTGAACACATTGTCAGATGTTTCCAGGATCATAGGCTCACCAGAATACCACAGCTACAAACAGATGTATCTGAGTGCATTATTTTGGCAGTCCAAATACCACAAAGTCGTGATTTTTCTCAATGGGCAACAAATCATAGTAACATTCTAAAAATAGCAAAATATTTTCTCATTTTGCATGGCGATCATATTCCTGGACAATTATCTTTATTTTAGTCCCATGAATATTACAATTGTCTGTGCATGTGTGTGTTTGTAATAACTAAAAGCATATGTTATAAAGTACATAGTAGAAACTTTGAAAATTATATGGAGTAAAAACCAATTATTTTGTGTGAGGGGCTGTCCTGGCAATGCAGAACACACAGATCTTGACTTCCACATGTAAAATATTGATCACTATGCCCAATTTTGGGGATAAACAAAAATGTTCACTAAACCTTTCTAAAATGCATTTTGGAGAGTTGTCCTACTCTTTTGAGAATCACTGACATCGAGTTATCAAAAACTGAATCTGACTCCTTCTTGAATGCAAAACCATAACAGGTGAGAGGTGGAAGAGATTTAAGTTTAGGAACACTGCTCCTTAACTGAGCAATATTTCTTAAATGTCAGTCATTTCTTTTCATATTCAAGATATTTGCCTTATATGCAAAACACTGACATTTAATATTTCTCTTTCAACTGATTCACTTTTTACTGTAAAATTTTCACTTTAAAAAACAAACAAGCCCATTCAAAAATGGGCAAAGGATATGAACAGAAAATTTACAAAAGAAGACATACATGAGGCCAACAAACATATGAAAAAGTGCTCATCGTCACTGGTCATTAGAGAGATGCAAATCAAAACCACATTGAGATACCATCTCACACCAGTTAGAATGGCGATCATTAAGAAATCTGGAGACCGCAGATGCTGGAGAGGATGTGGAGAAATAGGAACACTCTTACACTGTTGGTGGGAGTGTAAATTAGTTCAACCATTGTGGAAGACAGTGTGGCGATTCCTCAGGGACCTAGAAATAGAAATTCCATTTGACCCAGCAATCCCATTACTGGGTATCTATCCAAAGGGCTATAAATCGTTCTACTATAAGGACACATGCACACGAATGTTCATTGCAGCACTGTTTACAATAGCAAAGACCTGGAACCAACCCAAATGCCCATCGATGATAGACTGGACTGGGAAAATGTGGCACATATACACCATGGAATATTATGCAGCAATCAAAAATGATGAGTTTGTGTCCTTTGTAGGGACATGGATGAATCTGGAGAACATCATTCTCAGCAAACTGACACAAGAACAGAAAAAGAAATACCGCATATACTCACTCATAGGTGGGTGAGAAAAACGAGAACACATGGACACAGAGAGGCGGTCTACTATACACTGGGGACTGTTGGGGGGAATGGGGGAGGGACAGCGGGGGGGGGCTGGGGGGGATGGCCTGGGGATGAATACCAAGTGTGGGTGAAGGGGAGGAAGGCAGCAAAGCACACTGCCATGTGTGTACCTATGCAACTATCTTGCACATTCTGCACATGTACCCCCAAACCTACAATGCAATAAAAATTAAAAAACAAAAACAAAAACAAACAAATAAACAAACAAACAAAATGAACCTTAATTGCTCTCTTAAATGGAAAATAAGAATCACCATAAGAGAACTATATGCTTGAAAATAATGTAATGAATACAGCAAACATAAAAAATAGAAGATGATGTTAGATTCTGTTGCCAGTCGAAGACTCTCATCCCGATGTCAGTTCTCTTCTGTCTAATCACCGCATTAATCCCAAATTGTCTCCTCAGAACAGCAGCAACCCAGTTGTTTGTGTGGTTTCCAGAAGAATGGAGGGAAAATTCTTTTTTTTTAAATTTTATGACAACTCAGATGCCATTATTCTCATTTCTCCAGGATAAAGACAGTGTTTGTTTTTGCTTAAAAATAAAATACATTCTTTTTTCTTGAATATACAAACCCCTTATATAAATATTTATTCTTTCTTACATCAATAAAGTATTGTGACATATTTGTTACTGAGCACTATTCTAAACATTTAAAATATATTATTTGTAGTCTTTTGCACAGTACTCCAAGGTATGCCTCAAAGCTCCCATTTTACAGATGAGAAAATTCACATATGGTGCATTTGCATTTGCATTTGTTCAGGTCTTACAGCTGGTTAGTGGCAATGCCAGGATTCCAACTCAGGACTAATTACAAAGTTCAGAGAACTCTTGCTATTTCTTATGTAAATTTACCATGGAATTTAAAGCCATAGAACATAGACTTGCCTGCCTGTACAGTGATAAATACTTAAGGTGATTTAAATTTCTCTCTGCCTAAATAGAGATGTGTTAGCCTTAACCTAGTGGTACATTAATATAATCCAGAGTTTTGTTTTAAATCTCTTCCTGTTACGTAAGAGAAAGGTAACTAATCTCATTCACCCAAAATGATAGCTCTGCTGTTTCTCAGTTCATTTAAAATGTTTCACAGTGCTGGTTCAAAAGGGAGATGAAGTCTAGTAGCAAATGAACAAAAGCAGATGTTAGATGATCTGGAAGTTGGCGCCATGCCTCAACATGAGTCTTTATGACAGTTGCTGGTACTGCTGGGGACCGGATGAGGCAGAAGTTAAAATCAGGGAATACCGAAGGTACAGGTGGTGTAACAGCCTTAATTCTCTCCTGCCATGCTCTACTGCATATACTGGTTTTCCAGAAATTACAGTGTGCTTTTCCCCGCTCACTCTAACCAGTTCCTACACACTGCTTTGGAACGCCTTCATTTCAAACCTCAGTTTATTTATTTTTTCCAAATCTCTGATCATTCAAACCTTCCTTTCTCAATCTAATGACATCAACTTGCCTCCTACTTCACTGAGAAAACACAAGGCACAACTCCATCTTACCTGCATCTGCCTCTGTATTTTCCCCATTCCCTTCTGACACAACACACAATGTGTCCTTCTCCAAATAAAGCTAACCTTCTTGCATTGCGGATTGAATTGCCCTCTCAGGAACCTTGCTGCACTGACTAGACCCCACCGTCCTTGTATACCTTTAATTCTTCCCTCTCTTCCAGCTCGTTTCTATCATTTATACATGCCAAAGTCTCTCCTCCCACTGCAAACTCTGTCTTCTTTCTGGGTTACTGCACCAGCCACATGGCTTTAATTATCACGTCTTTACTCACTATGGTAAGTTTCTGTTTCAAGACCAGAACTTTCTTAACTTCAGACTCATACATCCATCAGCAGGATATCACCAATTCAGGTTCCACAAGTGCCTCATCCATTTTCTCTTCTGAGTGTTGCTCATGCTGGTGTGGCCAGCTTCACATTGTCTGAAGCAAAACCTGGAAGATCAGCCTCAACTTCTACCCTCCCTCTGCTCACCATCCAAAGACAATCAGTCATCAAGTTGCAGCGACTCCTAATGTCTCTCAAATGGGCCCTGTCTAGACCTCTCCACTGTCACTACCTTAGCTTCAGGCCCATTGTCTTAGTCTACTTTTTACAGCTATAATAGAATGCCTGAGACTGGGTAAGTTTTTTTTTTTATTGCATTTTAGGTTTTGGGGTACATGTGCAGAACGTGCAAGATAATTGCATAGGTACACACGTGGCAGTGTGTTTTGCTGCCTTCCTCCCCTTCACAGCTTTCCCACGGCAAAAGAAACAATCACTAGAGTGAATCAGCAACCAACAGAATGGGAAAACATCTTTGCAGTTTACGCATCGGACAAAGGGCTGATATCCAGAATTTACAGAGACTGGGTAAGTTTTAACAAACAGGAATTCATTTGGCTCACGGTTCTTGAGACTGGGAAGTCTAAGAGCATCGTGCTGGCTTCTGGCAGAGGCCTTTGTACTGCATAAACAAGGCAGAAAGACAGGCAAGCATGTGAGACAGACAGAATGGAGGACTGAAATTAATGCTTTTGTTAAAAACTCACTACTATAATGACTAACTCACTCTCATGAAAACAATGTTAATCAATTCACGAGGGCAGAGCCCTTGGCACTAATCACCTCTTAAAGTCTTACCTCTTAATACTGTCACAATAACAATTAGATTTCAAAATGGAGGGGACATTCAAACCATGGCACCCACCTTCTCTCCTCGTGCCTGGATTACTGTAGTAACTCTACGGGCTCCCTTCAGCCAGCTGCATTCTCTCAGTTCTATTATCTGCAGTGCCATCAGAGTGGTCAGTAAGGAAAACTAAACTGAAAATGTTCTCGTTCTGCTTACGACATCCAAGATGAAATACTACTTACTAAGCATGACGCAGAAGTCTTTAAAAAGTATTTTAAGTTCAGGAGTGCATGTGCAGGTTTGTTATATGATACACCTGTGTTATAGGGCTTCGCTGTATAGATTATTTTGTTACCCACGTACTAAGCCTAGTACCCGTTAGTTATTTTTTCTGAACCTCTCTGTCATCCCAATTTACACCCTCTAATAGGCCCCTGTGTGTGTCTTCCCCCTCTTTGTGTTTCTGTGTTCTCATCATTTAGCTCCCACGTATAAGTGAGAACATGCAGTATTTGGTTTTCTGTTCCTTCATTAGTTCCTGCATTAGATGGCCTTCAGCTCCATCCATGTTCCCACAATAAACATGATCTCATTCTTTTAAATGGCTGCATAGTATTCCATGGTGTGTGTGTGTGTGTGTGTGTCTGTGTGTGTGTGTACCACATTTTCTTTATCCAGTCTACCACTGATGGACATTTAGGTTGATTCTATGTCTTTGCTATTATGAACAGTGCTGCAATGAACATACGTGTGCATGTGCCTTTATGATAGAATGATTTGTATTTTTCTTGATATATACCCAGTAATGATATTGCTGGGTTAAATGGTAGTTCTGTTTTTAGTTCTTTCAGAAATCACTGCAATGTTTTCCACAATGGTTGAACTAGTTTACACTCCCACCAACCTTGCCAGCATTTGTAATTTTTTGACATTTTTTTAGAAATAGCCATTGCAACTGGTGTGAGATGGTATCTCGTTGTGGTTTTGATTTGCATTACTCTAATGATCAGTGATGTTGAGATTTGTTTTGTATGCTTGTTAGCTGCATGTATGCCTTCATTTGAAAAATGTCTGCTCATGTCTTTTGCTTACTTTTTAAGGTTTTTTTTTTCTTCTTCTAAATGGGCTTAGGTTCCTGATAGATGCTGGATATCAGAACCTTTTTCATACACAAAGTTTGTGAATATTTTCTTATGCTCTGTGGGTTGTCTGTTCACTCTGTTGACAGTTTCTTTTGCTGTGAAGAAACTCTTTAGTTTAATTATAATCCCGTTTCTCAACTTTGCTTTTGTGATTGCTTTCGCCTGGTCTTGTGTCCAGAATGGTGTTGCCTAAATTGTCTTCTGGGGTTTTTATAGTTTTGGGGTTTACATTTAAGTCTTTAATCCATCGTTAGTTGATTTTTGTGTATGGTATAAGGAAGGCATCCAGTTTTAATCTTCTACATATGACTAGCCAGTTATCCTCACACCATTTATTGAATAGGAAGATCTTTCCTCATCGCTTGTTTTTGTTAACTTTGTCAAAGATCAGATAGTTATGCATGTGTGACCTTATTTCTGTGCTCTCTCTTCTGTTGCATTGGTCTATGGGTCTGTTTTTGAACTAGTACCATGCTGTTTTGGTTACTGTAACCCTATAATATGTTTTCATGTTGGGTAGCATAATGCCTTCAGCTTTGTTCTTTTTGCTTAGGATTTCCTTGGCTATTTGGGCACTCTTTGGGTTCTACAGGAATTTTAAAATAGTTTTCTTCTAGTACTCTGGAGAATTTCAGTAGCTTAATAGGAATAGCATTGAATTTATAAATTTCTGGCCATGCGCGGTGGCTCACGCCTGTAATCCCAGCACTTTGGGAGGCTGAGGCGGGCGGATCACGAAGTCAAGAGATTGAGACCATCCTGGTCAACATGGTGAAACCCCGTCTCTACTAAAAATATGAAAAGTTAGCTGGGCATGGTGGCATGTGCCTGTAATCCCAGCTACTCGGGAAGCTGAGGCAGGAGAATTGCCTGAACCCAGGAGGCGGAGGTTGTGGTGAGCCGAGATCGCACCATTGCACTCCAGCCTGGGTAACAAGAGCGAAACTCTGTCTAAAAAAATAAAATAAAAAAAATTTCTTTTTGCAGTATGGGCACTTTAATTATATTGATTCTTCCTATTCATGAGCATGTAATATGTTTTCATTTGTTTATGTCATCTCTGATTTCTTAGATCAGTGTTCTGTAGTTTTCCTTGTAGAGACCATTCAGTTCTCTGGTTAGCTGTATTCTTTGGTATTTTATGCTTTTGTGGCAATTGTGAATGGGATTTCATTTCTTTTTCTTTTTTAATTGTACTTTAGATTCTGGGGTACATGTGCAGATCATGCCAGATTGTTGCATAGGTACATTCATAGCAAGGTGGTTTGCTGCCTCCATCCCCCATCACTTATAGCTGACATTTGTCCCCACATTATCCCTCCCCACCCTCCCTCCCACTATTCCTTCCTTCCACTATACCTTCCCTAGCCCCTGCAACTTCCCTCAGTGTGTGATGCTCTCCTCTCTGTGTCCATGTGTTCTCATTGTTCAACACCCACCTATGAGTGAGAACATGTGGTGTTTGATTTTCTGTTCTTGTGTCAGTTTGCTGAGAAATATGGTTTCCAAGTTCAACCATGTCCCTGCAAAGAACACAATCTCATCATTTTTTATGGCTGCATAGTATTTCATGGTGTATATGTGCCTCATTTTCCTTGTCCAGTTTATCATTTACGGACATTTGGATTGGTCCCAGGTCTTTGCTATTGTAAACAGTGCTGCAATGAATATTCGTGTGCATGTGTCTTTATAATAGAATGATTTATAGTCCTTTGGATATATACCCAGTAATGGGATTGCTGGGTCAAATGGAATTTCTATTTCTAGGTCCTTGAGGAATTGCCACACTGTCTTCCACAATGGTGGAACTAATTTACACTCCCACCAACAGTGTAAGAGTGTTCCTATTTCCCCACATCCTCTCCAGCATCTGTTGTCTGCAGATTTTTTAATGATCACCATTCTAACTGGCGTGAGATGATATCTCAATGTGGTTTTGATTTGTGTTTCTCTAATGACCAGTGATGATGAGAATTTTTTCATGTGTTCGTTGGCTCCATATATGTCTTCTTTTGAAAAGTGTCTGTTTATGTCCTTTGCCCATTTTTGGATGAATTTGGTTTTTTTTCCTGTAAATCTGTTTTCTGAATATTAGCCCTTTGTTAGATGGGTATATTGCAAAAATTTTTGCCGTTGTATTGGTTGCTGGTTCACTCTGATGATTGTTTCTTTTGCTGTACAGAAGCTCTGGAATTTAATTAGATCCCATTTGTCTATTTTGGCTTTTGTTGCCATTGCCTTTGGTGTTTTAGTCATGAAGTCCTTGGCTATGCCTATGTCCTGGATGGTTTTGCCTAGGTTTTCTTCTAGGGTTTTTATGGTGTTAGGTCTTCTGTTTAAGTCTTTAATCCATCTGGAGTTAATTTTATTGTAAGGTGTCAGGAAGGGGTCCAGTTTCTGCTTTCTGCACGTTGCTAGCCAATTTTCCCAACACTATTTATTAAACAGGGATTCCCCATTGCTTTTTTTTTTTTTTTTTTGTCAGGTTTGTCAAAGATTAGATGGTTGTAGATGTGTGGTGTTGTTCTGGAGGCCTCTGTTCTGTTCCATTGGTCTATATCTCTGTTTTGGTACCAGTACCATGCTGTTTTGATTACTGTAGCCTTGTAGTATAGCTTGAAGTCTGGCAGCATGATGCTGCCAGCTTTGTTCTTTTTGCTTAGGATTGTCTTGGCTATGCAGGCTCTCTTTTGGTTCCATATGAAGTTTAAAGTGGATTTTTCCAGTTCTGTGAAGAAGGCCATTGGTAGTTTGATGGGGATAGTGTTAAATCTGTAAATTACTTTGGGCAGTATGGCCATTTTCATGATATTGATTCTTCCTAACCATGAGCAGGAATGTTTTTCCATCTGTTTGTGTCTCCTCTTATTTCCTTGAGCAGTGGTTTGTAGTTCTCCTTGAAGAGGTCCTTTACCTCCTTTGTTAGTTGTATTCCTAGGTATTTTATTCTTCATATAGCAATTGTGAATGGGAGTTCGCACTTATTTTAGCTGTTTGTCTGTTATTGGTGTATAGGAGGAATGCTTGTGATTTCTGCACATCAATTTTGTATCCTGAGACTTTGCTGAAGTTGCTTATTAGCTTAAGGAGAGTTTGGACTGAGACAATGGGGTCTTCTAAATATACAGTCATGTCATCTGCAAATAGAGACAATTTGACTTCCTCCTTTCCTAATTGAATACCCTTTGTTTCTTGTCTTGCCTGATTTCTCTGGCTAGAACTTCCAATACTATATTGAATAAGAGTGGTGAGAGAGGGCATCTTTGTCTAGTGTCAGATTTCAAAGGGAATGCTTCCAGTTTTGGCCCATTCAGAATGATATTGGCAATGGGTTTGTCATAAATAGCTTTTATTATTTTGTGATACATTCCATCGATACCTAGTTTATTGAGAGTTTTTAGCATAAAGGCCTGCTGAATTTTGTCAAAGGCCTTCTCTACATCTCTTGAGATAATCATGTGGTTTTTGTCTTTGGTTCTACTTATGTGGTGGATTATGTTTATGAACTTGTGTATGTTGAACTAACTTTGCATCCCCGGGAAGAAGCCGACTTGATCTTGATGGAGAAGCTTTTTGTGTGCTGTTGCAATCAGTTTTCAAGTATTTTATTGAAGATTTTTGCATCAATGTTCATCATGGAGATTGGCCTGAAGTTTTCTTTTTCTGTTGAGTCTCTGCCGGGTTTTGGTATCAGAATGATGTTGGTCTTATAAAATGAGTTGGGAGGATTCCCTCTTTTTGGATTTCTTGAAATAGTTTCAGAAGGATTGGTATCAGCTCCTCTTTGTACGTCTGGTAGAATTCGGCTATGAACCTGTCTGGACCTGGGCTTTTTTTGGTTGGTAGGCTATTAACTGCTGCCTCAACATCAGACCTTGTTATTGGTCTATTCAGGGTTTCAACTTCTTCCTGGTTTAGGCTTGGGAGGATGCAAGTGTCCAGGAATTTATTCATTTCTTCCAGGTTTCCTAGTTTATGTGCGTAGAGTTGTTTGTAGTAATCTCTGATGGTAGTTTGTATTTCTGAGGGATAGGTGGTGATATCTCTTTTGTCATTTTTTATTGCATCTATTTGACTCTTCTCTCTTTTCTTTTCTATTAATCTACTAGTGGTCTGCCTATTTTGTTGATCTTTTCAAAAAACCAGCTCCTGGATTTACCGATTTTTTGAAGGTTTTTTTTGTGTGTCTATCTCCTTCAGTTCTTCTCTGATCTTAGTTATTTCTTGTCTCCTGCTAGCTTTTGAGTTTTTTTTTTTATGATCCTCCACCTCTTTCAATTTTGATGGTAGGGTGTCAATTTTAGATCTTTCCTCACTTCTCGTGTGGGCATTTATTACTATAAATTTCCCTCTAGACACTGCTTTGAATGTGTCCCAGAGATTCTGATATGTTGTGTCCTTTTTCTCATTGGTTTCAAAGAGCATCTTTATGCCTTCATTTCACTGTTTATCCAGTTGACATTCAGAAGCCAGTGGTTCAGTTTCCATGAAGTTCTGCGATTTTGAGTTAGTTTCTTTATCCTGAGATCTAATTTGATTGCACTCTGGTCTGAAAGACTATTATGATTTCCATTCTTTTTCATTAGCTGAGGAGTGTTTTACTTCCAATTATGTGGTCAATTTTAGAGTAAGTGCAATGTGGTGCTGAGAAGGATGTGTGTTCTGTGACTTTAGGGTGGAGAGATCTGTAGCTGTTAGGTCCACTTGTTTTAGTTCTGCATTCAAACCCTGGATATCCTTGTTGATTTTCTGTCTTGTTGATCTGTCTAATGTTGACGGTGGAGTGTTAAAGTCTCTCGCTACTATTGTGTGAGAGTCTAAGTCTCTTTGTAGGTCATTAAGAACTTGATTTATGTATCTGTGTACATACATCTATGTATATATGCGCCTGTATTGGGTGCATATATATTTAGGATAGTTAGCTCTTCTTGTTGGATTGATCCTTTCACCATTATTTAATGCCCTTCTTTGTCTCTTATGATCTTTGTTGGTTTAAAGTCCATTTTTTCAGAGACTAGAATTATAACCCGTTTTTTTTTTCTCTCCGTTTGCTTGGTAGATCTTCTGCCATCCCTTTATTTTGAGTCTATGTGTGCCTTTGTGTGTGAGATGGGTCTCCTGAATACAACACACTGATGGGTCTTGACTTTTTACACAGTTTGGCAGTCTGTGTCTTTTTATTGGGCATTTAGGACATTTACATTTACTGTTAATATTGTTATGTGTGAATTTGATCCTGCCATTTTGTTATTGGTTGTTTTGCCCATTGGCTGGCACAGTTTCCTCATAGTATCATTGGTCTTTACAGTAGCTGATACTGGATTTTTTTTTTTTTTCTGTTTAGTGCTTCCTTCAGGAGCTTTTGTAGAGCAGGTCTGGTGGCAACAAAATCTCTCAGAGATTGCTAGTCCATAAAGGATTTTATTTCTCCTTCACTTATGAAGCTCAGTTTAGCTGAATATGAGATTCTGGGTTGAAAGTTCTTTTCTTTAAGGTTATTGAATATTGGCCCCCACTCTTCTGATGGGTCTTGACTTATAGGATTTCTGCTGAGAGATCCACTGTGAGTCTGACTGGCCTTCCTTTGTGGGTGACCTGACCTTTCTCTCTGGCTGCCCTTAGCAGCAGAGAGAACCTGCCCTTAGCAGGTTCCTTCATTTCAACCCTGATGAATAAGATAATTATATGCCTTGGGGTTGCTCTTCTTGAGGAGTATCTCTGTGGTGTTCTTTGTATTTCCTCTATTTGAATGTTGGCCTGCTTTGCTAGGTTGGGGAAGTTCTCTTGGATAATATCCTGAAGAGTGTTTTCCAGCTTGGATTCATTTTCCCCATCCTCTTCAGGTACACTGATCAAGCGTAGATTAGAACTTTTTACATAATCCCATATTTTTTGGAGGCTTTGTTCATTTCTTTTCACTCTTTTTTCTGTTTCCTTGCTGTCTCTTTTTATTTCGTTGAGTTGATCTTCAGTCTCTGATATCCTTTCTTCTGCTTGATTCAGCTATTGAAACTTGTGTTTGCTTCACGAAGTTCTCGTGCTGTTTTTCATCTCCATCAAGCCATTTATGTTCTTCTCTAGGCTGGTTATTCTAGTTAGCATTTCATCTAATCTTTTTTCAACGTTCTTAGTTTCTTTGCATTGGGTTAAAACATGTTCTTTTAGCTCAGGGAAGTTTATTACCCATCTTCTGAAGCCTGTTTCTCTCAGCTCATCAAAATCATTTTCTGACCTGTTTGTTGCCCTCCTAGTGAGTCATTGTGATCTCTCTGGGGAGGAGAGGCGTTCTGGACTTCGATGTTGTCATCCTTTTTGTGCTGGTTTCTTCCCATCTTCTCTGAGTGGACGTCCTTTCTGTTAAAATTGGGGGTATTTCTCCTGTATGAGGCTTTTTTCATTTTTTCTTTTTTTTTTTTATTTATTTATTTATTTATTTATTTATTTTTTATTGCATTATAGGTTTGGGGGTACATGTGCAGAACGAGCAAGATAGTTGCATAGGTACACACATGGCAGTGTGCTTTGCTGCTTTCCTCCCCTTCACCCACACTTGGTATTCATCCCCAGGCTATCCCCCCCAGCCCCCCCCTGCTGTCCCTCCCCCATTCCCCCCAACAGTCCCCAGTGTATAGTAGACCGCCTCTCTGTGTCCACATGTTCTCATTTTTCTCACCCACCTATGAGCGAGTATATGCGGTATTTCTTTTTCTGTTCTTGTGTCAGTTTGCTGAGAATGATGTTCTCCAGATTCATCCATGTCCCTACAAAGGACACAAACTCATCATTTTTGATTGCTGCATAATATTCCATGGTGTATATGTGCCACATTTTCCCAGTCCAGTCATTTTTTCTTTAATGCAGATGTCAGTGTGTCGCTTGAGACAGTCTGTCCATTGTCTGCCTGTGGAGGCGCTGCTGGGCTGCCTTTGACTCAAGCCAGGCTGCTGTTCATTCTTTGCCTGGTTTCTGCTTATGCCCCACCTTCCCAAGGGCAGGCTTCTTTCCCTTTGCCAAGCCCACTGCTGTTGGTTGGAGCCCCGTCCGGTGTGTTAATTGCGAGATTCTCCCAGGAGAGGGATTCCAGTTGCTGGATCTTGTGGGGTGGGGCCTCTCTGGCCATATCCCCCTCTTCACTTTCAACTCTTCCTTCTGTGGGACAGGCAGTTCCTTTTTCAAGCTTTCTTGGTGTTAGCCCAAGTCTTCACCGTGGTCGGCGCTGAGAAGGCACTGGTCTGGCCAGGGCTGCCACCCTGGGCCGTCACCCAGGTCTGCAAGTCTGGGCAGTCCTTAGCCAGGTGGCATTTTCCTGGTCTCTGTGACGCTGAAGGTTTGGAGGGAATCACTGTATCTGATTCAGAGTACCAAGGGGGTGATGCCCCCTACGCTGTATCTGATTCTGAGTACCATGGGGGTGATGCCCCCTATGCTGTATCTGATTCAGAGTACCAAGGGGGTGATGCCCCCCTATGCTGTATCTGATTTAGAGTACCAAGGGGGTGATGCCCCCTATGCTGTATCTGATTCAGAGTACCATGGGGGTGATGCCCCCTATGCTGTATCTGATTCAGAGTACCAAGGGGTGATGCCCCCCTATGCTGTATCTGATTCAGAGTACCAAGGGGGTGATGCCCCCCTATGCTGTATCTGATTCAGAGTACCACGGGGGTGATGCCCCCTATGCTGTATCTGATTCAGAGTACCAAGGGGGTGATGCCCCCTACGCTGTATCTGATTCAGAGTACCAAGGGGTTGATGCCCCCTATGCTGTATCTGATTCAGAGTACCAAGGGGGTGATGCCCCCCTATGCTGTATCTGATTCAGAGGACCACAGGGGGTGATGCCCCCTATGCTGTATCTGATTCAGAGTACCACGAAGGTGATGCCTTCTATGCTGTATCTGATTCAGAGTACCAAGGGGGTGATGCCCCCTACGCTGTATCTGATTCAGAGGACCAAGGGGGTGATGCCCCCCTACGCTGTATCTGATTCAGAGTACCACGAAGGTGATGCCCCCTATGCTGTATCTGATTCAGAGTACCACGGGGGTGATGCCCCCTATGCTGTATCTGATTCAGAGTACCACAGGGGTGATGCCCCCTATGCTGTATCTGATTCAGAGTACCATGGGGGTGATGCCCCCTATGCTGTATCTGATTCAGAGTACCAAGGGGGTGATGCCCCCTATGCTGTATCTGATTCAGAGTACCAAGGGGTTGATGCCCCCTATGCTGTATCTGATTCAGAGTACCAAGGGGGTGATGCCCCCTACGCTGTATCTGATTCAGAGTACCAAGGGGTTGATGCCCCCTATGCTGTATCTGATTCAGAGTACCAAGGGGGTGATGCCCCCCTATGCTGTATCTGATTCAGAGGACCACAGGGGGTGATGCCCCCTACGCTGTATCTGATTCAGAGTACCACAGGGGTGATGCCCCCCTACGCTGTATCTGATTCAGTGTACCAAGGGGGTGATGCCCCCTGTGCTGTATCTGATTCAGAGTACCAAGGGGGTGATGCCCCCTATGCTGTATCTGATTCAGAGTACCAAGGGGGTGATGCCCCCCTACGCTGTATCTGATTCAGAGGACCAAGGGGGTGATGCCCCCTACGCTGTATCTGATTTAGAATACCACAAAGGTGATGCCCCCTATGCTGTATCTGATTTAGAGTACCAAGGGGGTGATGCCCCCCTACGCTGTTTCTGATTCAGAGTACCACGAAGGTGATGCCCCCTATGCTGTATCTGATTCAGAGTACCACGGGGGTGATGCCCCCTATGCTTTATCTGATTCTGAGTACCACATGGGTGATGCCCCCTATGCTGTATCTGATTCAGAGTACCAAGGGGGTGATGCCCCCTATGCTGTATCTGATTCAGAGTACCACGGGGCTGATGCCCCCTATGCTGTATCTGATTCAGAGTACCAAGGGGGTGATGCCCCCTATGCTGTATCTGATTCAGTGTACCAAGGGGGTGATGCCCCCTATGCTGTATCTGATTCAGAGTACCAAGGGGGTGATGCCCCCTATGCTGTATCTGATTCAGAGTACCAAGGGGGTGATGCCCCCTATGCTGTATCTGATTCAGAGTACCAAGGGGGTGATGCCCCCTATGCTGTATCTGATTCAGAGTACCAAGGGGGTGATGCCCCCTATGCTGTATCTGATTCAGAGTACCACAGGGGTGATGCCCCCTATGCTGTATCTGATTCAGAGTACCAAGGGGGTGATGCCCCCTACACTGTATCTGATTCAGAGTACCACGGGGGTGATGCCCCCTACACTGTATCTGATTCAGAGGACCACAGGGGTGATGCCCCCTACACTGTATCTGATTTAGAGTACCAAGGGGGTGATGCCCCCTACGCTGTATCTGATTTAGAGTACCACAGGGGTGATGCCCCCTACGCTGTATCTGATTCAGAGTACCAAGGGGGTGATGCCCCCTATGCTGTATCTGATTCAGAGGACCAGGGGGGTGATGCCCCCCTACCAATCTTCTGTTCCAGATACACTTTCCAAGGGGGGGCAGTACCCCGCCTTGCCTTGGCTCACCTGCTTTGGGCTGCTTTCATAGACTTTTTTGGGGGTTAATCCCGCTGTTCAACCAGTCCTTGTGGGATGAACCCCGTACCTCACTCAGAGATGTGGATGTTTCTCTGGTTCTGTGTCTCACTTGGTGGGAGCTGCACTCTGGAGAAGCTTCCTTTTGGCCATCTCTAGGATTTCCTTTCTAATTTGGCTCTTGGGTTGGATACTATTAATGTACAGGAATCTACTGATGCCACAGTTAAATCTCAGTGAGTCATAAGTCTGTGACCTAAGAAAGCTGTTTCACCTCTTTGTGCTTCAGTATTTTAAGCTTAAAATAGAGATAATAATGATCCCTGTATCCAGGATTGTTTTATAGATTATGATAATACAGGGAAAATATTCAGCAAGTATCTGTAACCTGTTAAGGGCTTAATAAGCATTAGTTATTATTACTGCTTCACAACGTAGCTTGAGATTTTTCTTGTTGCTCATCTCTAAGCCTGGTTTTTGTCCTCCTATATTGTCATCATGAGCTCCTACATTTCCAGAAAAAGAAACATTTTCCTCTTACTAAAACATCACCATATATCTATCTATACATTCATTTCAATGTGCCGGGCATACCTTAAAAGACTATAAATGAATAAGTTATTTTTTGTTTTATATAAAAAAGGATACAAGTGCAGTTTTGTTATATGGATATGTTGCATAGTGGTGAAGTCTGGGCTTGTAGTGTAATCATCATTCAAATAATGTAAATTGTACCCACTAAATAATTTCTCATCTCTTGTCCCCCTTCTACCTTCCCACCCTTCTGAGTCTCCAGTGTGTTTGATTCCATATTCTATATCCATGTGTACACATAATATCCATTTGTAAGTGAGAACATGTGGTATTTTACCTACTGTTTCTAAGTTATTTCACTTAAGATAATGGGCTCCAGTACTATCTATGTTGCTGCAAAAGACATGATTTCATTCTTTTTTGTGGCTGAGTGGTATTCTGTGTATAAAAACAGATATCCAGTCATTCACTGATGGACACTCAGGTTGATTCCATATCTTTATATCTTTGTCATTGTGAATAGTATAATAATAAACATATAAGTGCTGGTATCTGTTTTATACAATACTTTATATTCTTTTGGGTAGATACCCAGTAGTGGGATTTCCAGATCAAATGCTAGTCCTATTTTTGGTTCTTTGAGAAATCGCCATATTGTTTTTCATAGAGGTTGTGCTAATCTACATTAGCACCAACAGTGTATCAGCATTCTTTTTTCTATGCATCCTGACAACATCTGTTATTTTTTATCTTTTTTATAATAGCCATTCTGACTGGTGTGAGATGGTATCTCGTGATTTGGATTTACATTTTTCTAATGATTAGATATATTAAGCATTTTTTCATATGCTTTTTGGTCATCTGTTTGTCTTCTGAAAAATGTCTATTCATGTCCTCTGCCCATGTTTTAATAGAGTTTTTAGTTGTTGTGGCTGATGTTGCCCAATGAAATCATAAGCAAAAATAATGAAGCTAGAAGCATCCCATTTCCTGACTTCAAATTATAGTATAAGGCTGTAGTAAGTAAAACAGCATGATATTTGCAAATACAACTAACTGATCCTTGACAAATAGCAAAAACATACACCAAAAAAGGATACTCTTTTCAATAAATGGTGCTGAAAAAATTAAATTGTCACACACAGAAGAATGAAACTGAACCCCTATCTTTCTCCATATACAATAACCAACTCTAGATAAATTAAAGACTGAACCCAAAACTATAACAATACTAAAAGAAGACCTAGTGAAAAGTCTTCTGAATGTTAGTCTATGTAAAATGTTTTTAAATAAGATTTGAAAAACAAATGCAACTGGGCGCAGTGGCTCACATCTGTAATCCCAGTACTTTGGGAGGCCTAGGTGGGCAGATAACAAGGTCAAGAGTTTGAGACCAGCCTGACCAACATGGTGAAACCCCATCTCTACTAAAAAAACAAAAATTAGCCAGATATGGTGCCACATGCCTGTAATCCCAGCTACTCAGGAGCCTGAGGCAGGAGAATCGCTTCAACCTGGGAGGTGGAGGTTGTGGTGAGCTGAAAGTATGCCATTGCACTCCAGCCTGGGTGACAGAGCGAGACTCTGTTTCAAAAAAAAAAAAAAAAAAAGCAACACAACAAAAAAATAGATAAGTGAGACATAGTTAAACTATGAAGCTTCTGAAAAGCAAAATAAATCACAACACACATATGTTTATAGCAGCACTGTTCACAACAGCAAAGACTAGGAACCAATCCAAATGCCCATCAATGATAGACCAGATAAAGAAAATGTGGCACATATATACCATGGAATACTATGCAGCCATAAAAAAGGATGAGTTCATATCCTTTGCAGGACATGGATAAAGCTGGAAACCATCATTCTCAGCAAACTGACACAAGAACAGAAAATCAAACACCGCATGTTCTCACTCATAGGTAGGTGTTGAACAATGAGAACACATGGACACAGTGAGGGGAGCATCACACACCAGGGCCTGTCGGGGGTTGGGGGTTTAGGGGAGGGATAGCAGGGGCTAGGGGATAGGAGAGGGATAGCATTAGGAGAAATACCTAATGTAGATGATGGGGTGATGATGCAGCAAACCACCATGGCATGTTTACACCTGGGTAACAAACCTGCATGTTCTGCACACGTACCCCAGAACTTAAAGTGCAATAAAAATATAAATAAATAAAAGAAAAAAACAATGGGCAAGAAAATAAATAACATCAGAGTAAACAAATAACCTGCAGAATAGGAGGTAATATCTGCAACTATACATCTGACAAGGGATGAATATTCAGTATCTACAAAAAATATGACATACTCTCTAATGACTCCCAGAATAATGGAAACAACATATTCAGGTAGCATATAATAGTGTGAAAATTGCTTCAGTTTAGGTCTTTCATATGACAATTTCATATTTATTCTTTAAAAGAGGTAGATGGGGAATATCACTTCCTATCTGAAGTCTTATTTGATTTTTCTATTAAAAAATGTTTTTCTACTTTCAGCTGTTAAGTATTTTCTTATCTTCTCACTGTGATCACAATATTTTATAATTTCTCATATTAAAGAAAGGGTCATTTGAAGATGGAGCAATAGTGTTTTATTTGTTCATTTGTTTTTTTAACCGTTTTGTAGGGCTTTAAGATTTTGGACAGTGCCAGGAATACAGAAGACTGTCAGACACTGTATGATGGAGGAAGAGAGAAAGAGAAGGATGGATGGAGAGACGAATGGGAGAATGGAGGGAGGGGATGGTTGGCTGGATAGCTGACTCCAAGGGAAACATAGAAGAAGAAAACATAAATTCTGATTGAGAAGAAGACAGAGAAGGAAGACTTTGGAGTGTAGGGGTCGTTTAAGTCATGTCTCAAGGAGAAGTGAGATTTCAGAATTGAGAAGTCTATTATGGTGTGGGAAGGCTGGTGGTGGCAAAGGCATTCATTCTATGCAGGGGAAAACATGAATTAAAGCACAGAGGCATGGGGTGGAAGACATACCAACTGAGTGGTGAGTAGATCAGTGCAAAGTTGGGACTGGAAGCTGGAGGGAAAAGGTAGAATGAAAGATAAAATAGCTTTCAGACTATAAAGGAACTTGGAAACCAACATAATGAATTTGGTTCTTCAAACTGGAGCAGTTCCTCAATGGGTGAACTTGCCTGTATTTCTAAAATGGTTAACCATGATTGAGGACATTATTTTTTTTTTACTTTCAGCTAAGTATCAAGTACTTGATTAAAACCGAGAGCAGGAAGACAGCTTCAGTGATTTTTTCAGGGAGCCCAAATCACAGAGTTTTGGCATCTCTGAATTTAAAAGGAAACTGAAATCCGCTTCAATACTCATTCAGGCTCAAACTACTTTTAGAATTTCCAAGAAGAACAATTGAAAACACAAATCTGTCTCCTAACAATGCTTGGGCTTTGAGATTCTTTCTGTCTTTTATTCTATTGAACGAGAGAATTGAAGGAATAATAATACCTGACATATCCTTACATTACATTTGTAGAGCACTCTCATAAAAATGATCTCATTTGATCTTCATAAAAACCCTGTAAGCTAAGCACTATTATCTTCATTCAGCAGCAAGCAAATAGGCCAGAAATAGCAAGGCAGGCAAGTCTTGATCATCTCATCTCTGTTTTTCCTTGACCTTCCCAGCTGGGCAAGATCTGAGGATCTTCACATGTAGATAAAGGCCATTTCTGATGCATAATTCAACCCCTAAAGAGGTAGAAGAGGGCTATGTAAGATGTGTTGAAAATCTGCTCTGTTGAACGCTTTCCATACTTATGATTATATAATGCCGTCACCACTCCTGGACTTAAGTATAATTGTGCCTCCTTTGCAGAAAAGGACAAACAGGGCTCAGAAAGGTTAATAAATGTGTTTAGGTTAGTCCAGCTGCAAAACAGTAGGACCAGATTTCATCTCTATTTGTGGCTTCCAACACACACTCCCTGTCATCACCTCACACTGAGATGATGTCAGGGTGTGGCTTCAGCATGCAGACTTCCATGTTTTACCACTGACCAGTCTTACGACCTTAATATTGGCTTTATAATTTGGGAAAACTGTGCTTCAGGTTCTCATATTTAAAATGAAGATTCTATTAGCACTTCCTTCTAAGAGTTTCTCTACAGATAAAATATGACAACACATAAAGTGCCCAACCAGTTTCTATTCCTGACTCACTAGGTAAGTGTTGTCTATAGTTACTGAGCATCTTATGAGGCTTAAAATGAATTCCCTTCCCCAGACCCACATCTGATCTCTTGACACAGAAACAATTTGTTTGTCTCGTGCTGGGTCACAGTTGTCAAACAGACTTGACACTAGAATCTCAGAATGAATCAACTTGGAGCCCACTTGGTTTCTAACCAGTTTCTCCTACAACTCTCATCGTGTCAGCCCAATCTGAAGGCCAGAATTTACCACCTGGATTTTTTTTTTTTTTGGCTTGTCCTCCAGTCCCCCTGAACCCAAGGTCATTTTATTAGAGCCTAGAAACTCAGCTAGCTTTTGCTAGATTCCTTACACAGAACAATGTCCTAATGTCAGGTAGCACACTGGCCAGCGTTCCTCTTCCTTTACATATCCCTGGAAGAATAAGTCCTGCATTACGTAGCATTTACATTACTGAACTGACTCTGTTCCTTCCTGGATCACACCTCTTCTCTGCTGGGATTTTACATCGAACATTTACTATATGTCAGGAACTAGGAGATGTCACAGAAAAACAACTCCAATCAACTAAACATGGTTTCTGTACTTAGAGGGAATAGCCAGACTTTACGTATTCAGTTACACGAATAATAATTTGATCATAGTTGAGAACATTTCTTAGAGGAAAGAGAGAGGATGCTTTGAAAAAAGATAACCAGAAGACCCCACCTACTCCATCTATTCTGAGAGTTCAGACAATGATTCTTGAGGAATTGAAAACATTAGTAACCCATTCCTCTCAAGAATGCACTTTTGCTTATTCTCATATTATGTATTCAGGTATAGTATATGTGTATGTGTGTATATATATTTATGTATTTACATGTGTATGTATATATACTGTAACTATGTGGTTTGAAAGAATGAAGAAAAGAGTAAACTCTTTCTCAAAACTGTGATACATTTTTCAGTCTACACCAGTGATTGTTATAACAAGCTTACAAAAAAATTTTATTAAGTATACATCTGTTACTTTGCTAAACACATTGCATTAATCTTATTTTCTCAGTTTGGTTAAACTCATAAGTAATATGCACACACCATTTTCAGGCACTTTTCTAGGCTCTGAATAAACAAATGCTTTAAGGCACAGACTTTGCTTTAAAATCACTTGCAGGAGAATCGTCCTCACTACATATCTGAATTGTGTATCAGTCTAGGCAGGCTAGGATGTGGTGTTTTAATGTACCGGTTTCCCATAGCTGCATCACAGATGCATGCACAAACTGAGCAGCTTAAAAGTCACCTCTTTATTAGTTCATAGCTTATTAGCTCATAGGTGAGTCTTAGTTCTCTCTGTATGGTCTCACAATGCTTAAATAGAAGTGTCTGGAGGGTGGTGTGTCTTTCTGGAGTTTTTGGGAAAGAATTCACTTCCAAGCTCATTTAAGTTGTTGGCTGATGACAATTTCTTGCTGGCTATTTGTTTGGGGTCACTCTCCGCTCCTAGAAGCTATTCTCAGGTCCTTCCATATGATCCCTCCCATATCAGCAGCAGAAAATCTCCCTTGCATTGAGTGCCCCTCATACTTCAAATCTGATTTCTTCTGCCTCCAGCCAGGGACGACTCCCATAAAGGACTCATGATTAGGCCCACCAGGTAATCTTTTTATCGATTACTTACAGTCTCAATTGCATCTGCAAAACCCCTTTTGCTGTTTAAGGGACTGGGAGAAACACCAGGGAGCAAACACAATGAGATCACCTCAAATTCTTCCTACCATGCGTGACAAACAGCCCCACAATTTCAGTGGTTGAAAAGAGTAGAGGCTTATTTCTTGCTTATGAACAAGTTCATGATGGGTTGGCTCTAGCACTGTTCTGCAATTCCCTCCCCCTAGGAAGCAGACTGATGGAACAGCCACTGTCTAGAACATCACCAGATGCACAGCAGGGGGAAAAGGGAAGATGGATCCCATACCAGCCTTTAACACTCTGCCCAGAAGGAACCTACAGGGCCTGATCATATTCCATTCACCAAAGAAAGTTACGTGGCCAGAATTACTTCCAAGAAGCCAAGCATGTGCAATCCTACCATCTTCCTGGAAAAAGAGGGACCCAGAAATATTTGGGGGACATAATTAATAAGTTATGTGGTTCCTTTTTTTCATTGCCAAATATTTGGTTCACTTTCCATCTAGCATACAAAATATACTCACCCTTCCTTCCCTCCAAGGATGCAACCCCAAAATCCCATATAGTTGCACATCAAATCAAACATCAGAGTTTAGGACTATGCAGGGGTCACCACATGAAGGAGTAAGCATGATAGTCTTTGTAGCAGTCAACAGCACTAATGACACCCTTAGTGTTATTGTCCTCATTTGCCAGAGAAGCCTCATTTGGCTTCAGAAAACTAAGTCACATGATCTAAGTCAAGGAAGCAGTAAGTGATTTAGCCAGAATTAAATACAAGTCTCTCTCTTCAAAACAACCTCATTACTTTACCCACTTGACAGAATAGGAAGTGATACGGGGGCTGTGGCTTGCCTTTTAAGATCACTAGTCAGGTTGGGGCCAAACACTTAGGAAAAAAAAGCCATCCCACCTTGTGGCCAAAACTTCAATAGACCTCAGCAGAGTGCTGTGAGGGTGACAGGAACATCATTTACATTGTGCCCCTCCTGCAGATGGGGGTGAGAGAGGGTGATTGAGCACATTTCTGAATAACGATAAGTTTCCCAGGTAGACAAGAGAAAAGAGGGAATTCCAGAAATGAGAAAGGGGATGGTACGCACAAAGGACAGAAGAGGAAGGAGTGGGTGATGATCAGCAGGAAGTCTGGATTCATGTGTGATTAGACACAGCTTGAAATGGGTGTTGGCTAGTGATGGCTGTACACGGTTGTGTGTTCTTTGCTGAGGAATCGTGACTTTATGTTCTGGCAGTCACAGGACTTAGGAAAGAGACTCTCTTATTCCAAACCTTCCCAGAAGATGTCAAAATTCGATTACACATTTTATCATCTAATTAGGAAAAATGCCTATGAGATAAAATGGGGAGGGAGCCATGGAAAGCTGAGAGTGTGTGATACCCAGCAGATTAAGGATGGAGAGAAGGTTGGGCAGAAGGTTCTAGAGTTCTAAAGTGAGATGAAAATGTCTCAAAGTGATAAATTATGAAATAATAGTATAGGCATATTTAAAAATAAGTAACTATTAGAAAAAATGTAAAGAATGTTAAAGTGCTTAACTATGTGGAGCTGGATGTGGTGGAAAGTGGGGGGCACACACTATTTCCCGTGATGTGTGTGTATATACAGTTAAAAACTGTTTGTTTTCTAACCTGTATGGAAGAGGGTACCATGCCTAATGTGGATTTGAGGTCTCTTCTACATGACGCAGTCTCTGCATGAGATACCTGGCCGTTTATCATTGGCCATCTTCCATTTCCCAGGGCTGCTTGGGGATTTATGAACTACGTAAAAGAATGTGTTTGATGGAAACTTTCCAGCCATGCCTATTAACCACCGACCTTTCTTCTCGATGAATCCTCACCCGTTTCAGCCTCTGTGGAGGTAGGGGAAGAAAATAAAACATCTCAAGTGGCTTTCAAAGGGGAGATAAGAAACCTGTACCAAAACTGGCACTGAGGAGAGTGTGTGGGCACCTCGACAATGCATACTGAAGCAAATGAGCTGGCGTCCACTGAGAGAAAAATATGGGATTTTTAGGAGAATTGACAGTGACAAAAAACAAAAACAAAAACAAAAACAAACAAACAAAAACCAACTCTTAAGGAGCAAAATGTAGCTACCTGCAAAGGGAATGGAAATAGATTATCTGAGAAAACAAATGCCAGAGCAGGTTAAGGGAGAGCCCAGAGCTGCAGCAGTGTTTCAAGAGAAAATTATTACCAAATATGCTACATAGACCCAGAGCTCTCTCACCTTCATATGTGTGTGCGTGCACACGTTTACACGCGCGCACACACACACACATTGTCTGTTTGCACGTGATGCTGTAGCAATTGATTTTGGCCACGTCACATTACCTCTTGAATGGTCTATATCCTTGAAATAAAGACCTAGATCTCTGCTTAGGCACTGAAGGCGCTCCTATCCCTTCATCCCGTTCCCAGGACAAAGCATCGGTGCTTCATGGTCCGTCCATTTTTCTCTTCAGCAAAATGTGCCTCTTCTCTAGTTTTATATGTCATTGCTCCTCCTGGCCTCTCAGATACAGGCTATGTACAAGTTGTCCTGACCCTATCAGAGCACATATTTTTTGCACCATATTAAAATAAAAAAGTATTTGCTTGTATCCCTAAGGTCTTACCTTTAGCACTTTGAGGACAGGGACTTTATCTAGGTTCCCATTTACTCTTGGAGCCAGCCACAGGACCTGGAACTTAGTTCCAATTAATACTTCTTTAATGAATAATTAGACAGGAATAGAGACTCAGCTGGGTGCCAAAGGAAGGGATAAGATAAAGTTTTTTTCTCATAATCTTCCTTGGGTTTTTATTTTTCCTAGCCAATGTTACCTCCTCATTTCTGGATTTATTCATTTTCATTCTGCTTATTAGAGAAATCAGAAACAAAAGCAGTGAGAAGGAGACGTTATATTTTTGTGTGTCAATGATATGCCTTATATAATTCATCTGAAGAGTAGATCTTCTCCCTTCTTTCTTTGTTCAGGCACCTCTCACAAGGTTCTTGTCAACTGGGAAATGAAAGAAAACTAAATGTACTGGTCATATTTTCCACAAATTGTATGGGATATTTTCAACACATTTTTTCCCATTAAGTCTATGGTAATTCACAGGTTAGGTGTTTTTATTCCTATTTTAAAGTTGAGGGAAGGTGCAGATAGATGCAATCTTCTGCCCAGAGTCGTGGAGCTGGCAAGTGTCAGAGGTGAGAGATAGAGCTTGCTCACTGGTGACATAAAACTGGCACCTACTTTCCTTCACCCAGGTGCCTCTCAAACACATTTCCTTGAAGAAGATCATTGCAGTTACCTTTTAAAATCCCCCTGCTGCACATGAGGAAGTTGAAGTCCAGTGAAGGGAAGTGATATGCTCCGTGCAGTTATTTTTTAACATGCCCTTTACCTTTTCATAGCCCTTTCCTCACCTTACTCAGTAATAGACTCACTATGCTTTTTAATAGCTGAACCAGAAGAACAGAGAACTACAGGAAACAAATGTATGTGAGCAACGCTTAGATGAATGGTCTCATTAAATGTGCTTATTCTGAATGCAAAACTTTGGTGTCAGGTGGGGTCAAGTTCAAATTCGAGTCCAGCCACTTGTTAACTATGGGAGAAAAGAGTTAAATTCATTAAGTATCAGTTTTCTACTAAGGATATTATAAGGATGAATTGAGGTGAGTTATGTAAAACACTTCACATTTTATCTAGGGTATGAACATCATCTAATAGTGCTGTTATCTTCATAATTAAATTTGTCAATTGCAGAAGTTTGTAAAATGTCACTTGTAGAAAATACCATAGAGAACAGTTCTTACTCTCCGTCCCCCACTTCCCACTGTATAAATATGACACATTCATTGTAAGTCTCCACGTCCTTTCCTAGCACCCTGAGTGTGTTAGGCTTTATAATTATTAATTTCTCGGTATTTCTAAAATGCCAGTCTTTTCAAAACTGTTATTGGAAAAATGAAATTTTCTGTTTTTATATGCTACCAACTTACTTCCATGTGGGTTTAGTCTTTTTCACTCACAAAATCTAGGACATAAAAAGGGTTGCTGTGGAGAAAATCATGACATCATTAATAATAAAAATGCGTTGAGGTCACTCATGCTTGAGACATTGACTTTAAGAGCTCTAAGTTGCTAGAAGTACTTTGCAATTTCAGGAAGGAGAGCTGTGGCCTTAAAGGGTAATATGCTTGTGGATATAGTTCACCTGCAATAGTGAGAATATAATAAGAAAGAAAAGCTCATAAGCTTTATAGTCAGGAATACCAGTTTTCAAATCCTGAGAGCATCACTTATACACACGACTTTGAAAAAGGCTAGCATGTCCTCTGTTTAGTCATAAAGGAAGGATTTCAATCCCTGCTCTGCAATATTGTCATGATTCTTAAATGTCAGTTAAATACCCTGTGTCTCTCAGGTTCAGAGTATTCTCAAATAATAACTCTTTTTATTTGGAGTTATAGTGCTTTGTATTTGGACCCAAACCCATTATTTTGTAGCTCTGTGATCAAGCTAATTAACCACTTTGTACCTGAGTATCTTGCATGTAAATAAATTTGATATTCAGATTAATATGTTTATGTTATGGATCTGCCATGAATATCAAATTAATCAACTTATAAATAGTGTCTGGGATGGAATAATGATTCGATAAATGTCTTTTTTTCTCTTTCCTCCCTTTTTCTTTTACTTTTTAAATTATTATTTTGCTACCTCTTGTTCTTTCCTCTTTACTCAGCGATAACTATTAACATGCCAGGATATTGTCCTCTTGTACGGGGAGGCCTAGTTGCAATAATGCATCTCTTTCCTGTTCCTTAGTTTCTAGAACCAGGCTCCCCAGAAGCCTGTCCTTTGTCCTTCATTTCCATGAGCAAAGGTTATGCAACCAGTGAAGAAGGCTGACGACAAACCACCAGTTCTATGTCCTGTTCTTCTCTCTGTGAAGAAACCTTGAGGTTTAGGGTCAGGTTTCCACTGTCACCAATGCATTTTCATGGGGTTTCAGGCTGGCTGACAGCATTCTTATGTGTGTACAATAGACAGATATTATCTCTCCTGGCTCTGAATAGAACTTACCAACCTCCAATCTACTCTAACCCTGTGGCCCAGTTAAATCACAAATAAATGCTGCTAAATATGATGGTGTAATCTGACTATATCCTTTTTTTTTTTTTGAGACGGAGTTTTGCTCTTGTTACCCAGACTGGAGTGCAATGGCGTGATCTTGGCTCACCGCAACCTCCGCCTCCTGGGTTCAGGCAATTCTCCTGCCTCAGTCTCCTGAGTAGCTGGGATTACAGGCACACGCCACCATGCCCAGCTAATTTTTTGTATTTTTAGTAGAGACGGGGTTTCACCATGTTGACCAGGATGGTCTCGATCTCTTGACCTCGTGATCCACCCACCTCGGCCTCCCAAAGTGCTGGGATTACAGGGTGAGCCACCGCGCCCAGCCAATCTGACTATATTCTTATGGCTCATACATTTACTCAGATAATACGTAACCTCCCTAAACCTCAGTGACCTTGAGTCTGACACAAAGATTGCTGTAAGGTTTAAGCAAAATACAATGTGCAGATGCCTATATGTGCCTGATATATTCCTTTAATATTTTAGGAATCAAATAAACCTAATGTTGAGTACTGGGATTTTATATACACATGCACACACACACACACACAGACAGACACACAGATACACAGACACACAGACACACACACAGACACACACACAGACACACACACACACATTTTATAACGCATATACATATAAACACAGACATGTATTCATTGTGTCTGCATGCCCTGCCATAGTACTAACTCATTCTCCATTTACTCCACATTCCTATTCTCTCATGTTTCTTTGCTCCTTTTAAAACTCACTAATTGCATAATTCTACATGAGTTACTTAACTCTTCTGAGCTTTAGTTATCCCACGTATAAAATTATGGTAATACTTCACAGGGCTATACTAAGGTTCCTTTCTCATTCTTTCAGCCTAAAAAATGCATGCTGCAAACTTTATGGTAAATGAAACAACAGAACTCCTCCAACAGGATAAAAGCGCACTCAGATTATCTTAGGCAGAGTATCAAAAACTTTCTGTACAATTTTCTTCCAAACTCTCCCAGGCCCAAAGGCTGCATAAATGATCCCTTTAATAATTGACAGTACCATTTGAAATCGTTGTATCAGTAGAATGCCTGCTTGTTCTTTGGGCATATGCTGAGGGCAGTGACTCCCAGGAGGTAAACTGAGCTCTCCAAAACCTCCAGCAGGAAAATATTACAGTGACTTCTATGATGAGGGAATCATTATCTACATCCGAGTAAGTTTAGAGTACTAATTTTGTTCAAAAAACTTAAGCAAAAAGGCATTAGAATTATATCCCAATCTTCAAAGTACTGCTATTTAAAAATGTATAATTTTAACATTAATTAAATGGATAGACTTTATTTTTCACCATTAACATAAAGTTGATAGTTTCCATTTATTCTAAAAATAATATGAGCTCTCTTAGACTCCATCAGTTCATAACTGAAGACTGATAATTTTAGTTTTAAAATTGGGTGATATGTTCAAAGGAATGTAATTGACTAGAAGACAGAATATTCATTCACCATTAAATTATTGAGTGATTTCCAGTTTTTTGGTTAAATGTTTAACAATCAGTGCTTTTATTTTGGGGACGTAGATTTGTAGTGTTTATCAATTTCTGTGGGGTGAAAATACTCCCACCATGCTCAGTTTCAAGCTAATTGTTTGGAACAACTGACTTGTAAAATTCCCAGACTGGTTCCAGCACACCATTCACTTTATAGGAAGTGCTCTGATTAGTACTTGGAAATAGAGTAAGAATTACATTCATTTAAAATGTGAAAAAGTTTACTGAGCTGTCCTAAAGAATGCAAAAGGCCCTGAACTTAAAATAGATTATTAAAAAGTCAAAAAATAACAGTTGCTTATGAGGTTGTGAAGAAAAAAGCAACATTTATACACTGATGGTGGGAATGAAAATTAGTTCAGCTATTGTGGAAAACAGTGTGGCAATTCTTCAAAGACCTAAAGACAGAAATACCATTTGACTCAGCAATCCCATTACTGTGTAAATATCAAAAGGAATACAAATCATTCTGTTATAAAGTCTCATGCACAAGTATATTCACAATAGCAAAGACATGGAATCAACCTAAATGCCCATCAATGACACACTGGATAAATAAAATGTACAAATACACCATGGAATACTATGCAGCCATAAAAAGAATGAGATCGTGTCCTTTGTAGGGACATGGATGGAGCTGGAGGCCGTTATCCTCTGCAGACTAATGCAGGAACAGAAAACCAAATACCACATGTTCTCATAACTGGGAGCTAAATTATGAGAACACATGAACACATAGAGATGAACAATACACACACAGGGTGGAGACTAGGAGGAGGGAGAGGATCAGGAAAAATAACTAATGCATCCTAGGATTAATACCTCGGTGACAAAATAATCTGTACAACAAACCCCCATGACACACATTTGCCTATATAACAAACCTGCACTTGTACCCCCAAACATAAAATAAAAGTCAAAAACAAAAAAAAGAGAGAAAACTCTAGATTGGGATTCTGGTATTTTCCCTAAGTAGCAGTAATATTAACAGAAAAGTATGTAATGTTCCTAACTGTTAACATTTTCAGGTATTGTAAAAAAAGTGTCGGGATGATTAAATGAGAATATATTGTGTGAAGCTGTAACCCAAGAGAAAGAGTGTGAAATGTTTCAATAGTAATACCCCTAATGAGCTGTAAGATGTTTGAATTTGGTACACAGGAAGTAGCCTTTCATTGAACAATCAAGGGAATTCCCACGGGGAACAACTGTCCCCATCAAAAGGAAATATCCATATACCAATCTCCACAACTGCAGATTTAGAGAGAAGCAGCCTAGGACAGGCCACATATTTAGAATTAAGCACTAGATTAAAGGCAATAATAATAACATAATAGCAGTTAATAATTATCTGGTGCTTATTGTATATATGGAAATTGTTTTATTCCAATTACCTCATATAATCTTCAGACAATCCATCTAAATGTCAATTAAAATTTCATTAAAAAGTTGATTTCCATTTTGATACATTTTCTAGATTCAATGAATTTTTAATAAGGAAGTGAAACTTGAATCTCAGCAATGTTTTTCAGAAGCTAAAGTTTCTGCCAGGAGGAGAGAGATCATTCCAATTTTAATCTGAATTTCCACATCCTACCAAATAATTGGATTGCATTAATACTTTAGAAGTAATTTCTCACAGAATTTTCTACTTCATTTCTAAAACATCAGTTTTTTAGAATAAAATCTGTTTCTAATTTCTTCCATTTGACTTATTAAAGTTCTGAAACTCTCTTTAAAGAAATGGATGTCTCAAATACCTGGCAAGTAGCTCTTGTTATGGACTATAGTTTTATGATATAAAGCATTAACATTTTATGTATTTTAAATTAAATATCATTTGATTGGCATCTTAACTTGTCTAATCCTTCCCCTACTCTAATCATCCTTTATTCAGCTCCCAGATTTATAGTTCAAGAGCTCTAGCTCTTATCTTGTCAACCCCATCCTTAAAAATGTTAACTCCTCCAGTCTGTAAATAAATTAGAAAAATTATCAGGTATTGTATTAGTCTCTTCTCATGCTACTAATAAAGATATACCTGAGACTGAGTAATTTATAAAGGAAGAGGTTTAATGGACTTACAGTTCCTCATGGCTGGGGACACCTCACCTTCATGGAAGAAGGCAGGGAGGAGCAAAGCCTTGTTTTACATGGCAGCAGGCAAGAGGGCATGTGCAGGTTAACTCCTCTTTATAAAACTATCAGATCTCATGAGACTTATTTACTGTCAGGAAAACAGCATGAGAAACCCCCGCCCCCGTGATTTAATTACCTCCCACTGGGTCCCTCCCATGACACATGGGGATTATTATAATTCAAGGTAAGATTTGGGTATGGACACAGAGCCAAACCATTTCAGACATAAATAGTCCTTCACATTCAGGTTCTACATTCTCTTTCCATCTTCATTTTCCCCAATATGCACAGAGATGTGCATGCACCCACACATATGTACACACCCATATCTACACACATATACATACATAAATATATGCAAATATAAACGTAAATACATACACATGCATTTTTGCCCCACTGTACCACTCATCCAATTCCCCTTGTTCTCCTTATTCTTATTCTCCCATATTTCTTTGCTCATTGCATCCTTTATTCCAGGAATTCTCTTATTATACTTCACATTGCCTCACATTGACACACACACACAGGCACACACATATAATAATATATATGATATGTATCTTACATATTAATTCAAATCCAGCTCCAGGGTAATCTCTTCAAAGAAGCCTATCTCGAACTTCTCTTTACCACGCACACATGCTACAATTCTCTCTCACTTCTCAGCTATATTCACACTCACAGTTTTCTGGGGTTACAATTGAACTCAGATTATTTACCATTTGCATTAATTATTTATATTATGTGGCCTATATCAATCTAAGTATTCTTCAAGAGACTATTACATATGCAATTCAACTTTTCATTCACAGAGTACCTTGCAGAATTATTGGAAATATATATATATATATATATATATATACCCACACACACATATATATGTGTATATGTCATGGGTTGCTCAGACACAGGGATACAATCTAAGGAATGTGTTCGTAGGCAATTTAATCATTGTGCGAATATCATAGAGTGTACTTACACAGATCTAGATGATACAGCCTACTGCACACCTAGGCTGTAGGGTATAGCCTGTTGCTCCTATGCTACAAACCTGCACAGCATATTACTGTACTGAATACTGTAGGCAATTGCAACACAATAGTATTTGTGTATCCAAACATATCTAAACACAGAAAAAGCACAGTGAAAATATAGTACTGTAATCTTATGGAAGCACCATTCTATATGTTGTCCATTCCTGACTGAAACGTGATGTGGCACATGACTGTAAACATGCAAACACCTGCACATGCACACATACACATACGAAATGCATATCTATGTATGCTGAACATAAGCTTCCCAAAAGCTGTCAACCAGCCATTTTTTAAAATAACATTTTCTCTCCCTCTCAAGATCAAGAACTTTTTTGAAATTTTATAAGAAAGTGGACTCATTTTTCAATTTATTTTTAAAAGGATATATCCAACTTGTATGTATTTGAGGGGTTATGTGTGATAGTTTGATGCCTGTGTACAATATGTAATGATCAAATCAGGGTAACTGGAAAGCCCAGCAGCTCAAACATTTATCTTTTTTGTGTCTGTTGGGAGCATTATGACTCTTCTGTTTTATTTATTTTAAAATATACATTAAATTATTCGTAACTATAATTTCTTACTATATGCTGAATACTAGAATTTATTGTTTCTAACTCCATTTTTGTATCTCTCGTTTTTTACAAAATCACAGCTGATATCTTGTACTGAGTGTCAGAATGTGTACTGAGCTAAGTACTTTGCATAAATCATTAAAAGAAGAATAAGAATTGCCAACCTTGTTATATCTTTTTCCTAGTTCTGGCAGCACTTGCCTAGGTTCTCACATTTAATTATTGCAAACATTAAATGAAGTAAATATAATTATTATCCTCAGTTTCTAGATAAAGAAGCTAATTATTAGAGAATTTAAATAGTTTGTTCCAAATCACAACGACTATAAATGGCAGGGCTCAAATTCAAACTCCTCTTTGTCTGACTCCGCCAGGGAGCTAACAAGTTTTTTTTCTTTCTTTTTTTTTTTTTTTTGAGACAGAGTTTCGCTCTTGTTACCCAGGCTGGAGTGCAATGGCGCGATCTCGGCTCACCGCAACCTCTGCCTCCTGGGTTCAGGCAATTCTCCTGCCTCAGCCTCCTGAGTAGCTGGGATTACAGGCACGCGCCACCATGCCCAGCTAATTTTTTGTATTTTTAGTAGAGACGGGGTTTCACCATGTTGACCAGGATGGTCTCGATCTCTTGACCTCGTGATCCACCCGCCTCGGCCTCCCAAAGTGCTGGGATTACAGGCTTGAGCCACCGCGCCCGGCCTATTTTCTCTCCTTTCACAGATCTCTTAGCCTTGAGTCTTCATTTCCTTCACTAAATAAGACTTAGCAGCATTAATAACAAATCTGACACAGCCTTGGGGCATGTGCCATGTTCCAAGCAACGCCAGATGCATGTGGCATCAATTAGCTCATTTAATTCTACCAACAACTCTATTATGTTGATGCAAGCAATACCTCCCCATTTTATGGACAGAAAAAAACCACATTTCGAAGTGATACTGAAATGTGCCTGAGCCTCACATTTGGTGAGTTACGGAGCCAGGCAACTTGACTCCTGAAATTGTAACCTGTATACCAAACCAATTCCAGGGCAGTTTGTGAAGATATAATAATAATAATAATAATAATAATAATAATAATAATGATGATGATGCAAGTAGCTACAACTCTAAAATATTTCGTAAACTTTTAGGCAGTAAATTATGTTTAGTTGTCCATTTCAATGTTTAGCAGATTCTTATTACTGAAGGCAACTGGGTAGAGGGAAAGTTAGGAATGAGCACTGACCCCTGTTCTGCAGGCTCTAGAATCAGACACTTATTAATTAGAAATTGGCTCAGTCATTTGCTACCTGCATCACTTTGGGTCAGTCACATAAATGTACCAAGCTTCAACTTTCTCATCAGCATAATGAGACGGTGAGACTCTGATGCTTCTCTCCCTAGTAGGAGGATTAAATTAAACAATGAAGGCAAAGTGCCTGAAACAAGGGGTTGGTAAGTGGGTGTGCTTTTTTTTTGCTCTATTGCACCATGTAAATAGGCTCCAAAGGTGTGATTCAAAATGAATCCAAATTAGAACAGTCATGGGAGATACCAGGAGAAGGGAAGTGAAAATGTTTTCTGACATGTGGCAGAAGTCAAAGGGGATAGATTTTTTAGCCTAAGAAGTAAAAAGGGACAATAAGCCAATGCTAATAAGAAAATATTTCATGCTGGATTTCCCAGGAAATAAATGTTACATGGTTTTAATTGGCTATTTTTTAGTGGCTGTGATCTCTGGACCCTTACTATGGAGGCTGACCTTTAAACCACCAATCTAAGTTATAAAATAACATGAATTAGTTAGGAAAATTGAGATTAATAGTGACATTTTAGAGGAAAAGTTTTATTTAAAAAACATATATTTTCCTCCAATAATGTATATTTCATTTTTCTTAACTTTAATTATATCGTTTTTATGGTTACTTGGTAAGTGCTATGTTAATCAGGATAATATAGGTTGTACTGAAGTTACCAAAGAAACCTTGAAATTTCAGTGGTATAAGTGAACACGTGTTTAATTCCTGCATATACCCACATCCAGTGCATATTTACGGGGAGAGACTTCACTCCTCAGAGTCACTCAAGGGCCCAGCATCATGGAGGCTCCACTATCTCAACATGTGACTTGTCAATTCACTGTTATGAGAAAGAAAAAAATGGACGAATTGTTTGGTGTTTTACACTGACTCAACCAGGAAGAAATACACATCATTTCTCACATTTCATGGTCAAAAAATAGCTTCATAGCTTCACTTAGCTGCCAAAGGCTGGGAAGACTCAAATTCCATTGGTCAAGGAAGGAGAGATATACAGGATTTGGTGGGCACATGGCGTAGTCCGTGTACCAGTTAACAATTGTATTCTTATGTGAACGATTGAAACGATTATCACATTTTCACCTTCGCAGGTTGTAAACTTTGTGACTCTTGAGACCGCTGATTCCCTAGTGCTTAAAAAAGGCCCATTGTAGAACTGGTGCTCAGGGTAGAACTGTCCAGTTCTAACTCTGTATATGTGCATCAATTTGCTCCATGGATGAACATGTATAGACCTCCATCTGAGCTCAGTAACAGCGTTAAACCCTGGGGAACAGGATTAAAGCATGAAAGTGAGCGTGTGATACAGTGAGGGTGTGCTGACATGTATTTAGCCTGATCAATAACAAATCACGTCACTGGAGGTGTCAGTAGGACATTCAGGTGGAGATGTTCATTAAACACATTGAGCTTTTATGAAAGATATTAGGAGAAAGCCAAGACTGTAGATGCTTCTATACTTAGATGTAAACTCCAAAGAAGTGCTGTTTTGAACGTTGAAATTGCATGACGTTGTTTAAGATGTAGAGAGACTACTGGACGAGAAGAAAACAAGAAGATACTGTGTAAGACACTGTCTAGGCCTTAAGTGACTGAATTGTCCCATCAACCCTGATTGTGTTAATATTCCCATTTCATAGGTATAGAAACTGAGGTCCACAGAGGTAATAAACTGGGTCCCAAATTGCACAGTTTACCCATATTTAAGCTTAGGTCTTAACACCTCAGAGTCTAGCCCACATTTCCATATCCAACACTGTCTAATGGGATAGGACTCTATCTACAGTGAGTTCATTTCCACCAGAGATGTTCAAGCAGAGAATCTTGTTAGGGATAATGCAGTTCTCTGGAGGCAATGAATTGGGCTTTTTGCATTAGACACTCTTCAAAGTGCCTTCAGTATCCAGTGCCTCATGGAAATGAGTCTCAAGGATTCCTACATTCCGGAGGTGGGAGGATCAAAAGGTGTCAGTGATGAAGAAACCACCTTTCGCAAAGAGGCCTGTCTCAGACTCCACTGCTGTTCTGCCTTTTGTCTGCAGCACTTGAGCTTGGGAAGAGCCCAGAGAAAGGAGCCTTAGAGAGATGTAATTAGTGAATCTTTCAGAGTTAGAACTCAAAGTGTCCACTCACCCTCTAGTTTTCATGTTAAACTGTTCAAGTTGAAATCTCTTGACAGGTGTTCCTTAAGGTCATTTCAAGAGCGAATAGACACTTATTTCAAAGTCACTTGCTCAGTAGTCTCCCTAGACATTTGCCAAGCTGGGTCACTCATCTAGCCCCTAGAAGTGGCATGAAGCAGTTAGCAGCTTAGAAGAGAATGCCAGGTGCTCATGGGGCTGTAATCTGTTGCCTTGGGTGCAGTGCAGCTTGCAAAGTTCATGTTAGAGATTGTTCAGAGATAAAGTAAGACCATCTACATATTAGCCCTAATATACCACTTATAGTAATTTTGGAAAAAGTAAAACACTGGTGGAGAGGCCAGGATACCCCAATCTTGGATATTAGCTTGCCAAGTGATGGAAGCTAAGTCACTTCCCCTAGCCAGACTCAGTTTTCCCATTTGTCACATGCCAGTTGTTCTTGAGTTCTTGCTAATAAATACTTTTTGTGTCCTATGTTGTCTGATACATAGGTGGCCCTAGACAATGGTCTAGGGATCTGTTTTCTGACATGGGAAGGACAGTAGCTAGTGTGGAAGGTAGCGTGACGCAGTGAATTTAGTAGCAAAGAGACAAATGAACAGGCTTCTAGCTTTGTTACTTATTAGTTGCATTGTGGGCAAGTTCTCTGAAAATCTGGTTTATTTCAAAAAACAAGAATAGTGTTATCTACATTATTGTGTTATGGCAAGGATTAAATGATAAATACAGTTTCTAACAGGGTGTTGGACTAGATGCAAGACCTGTGTTTATATGCCCCCTTTTTCCTCCTCCTTAAGACACTAGGAAACAGTATTCCCTTCAACATCTCCAGCAGTGGACCTCAGGGGTAACAAAACTCATTTGGACAGGGAAAGTGTCTAGGTATCCAGGTTGTTTAGGGTAATTGATGAAAAGGAGAAGCATTTTTTTTAAATCACAGCCCAGTTAACATCATCTGACTTTCCCCTGTCTCAAGCAACTCATATCCTTATACATCTTCACCAGACCTATGAAAAGGCAGCTCCAGTAGATAGGATAAAAAAAAAACTCTAGTGCCAAAGTCTTGGTCTCTAAAGTGGATGGGAAAATTCCTAAAGGAAGTAGATTTGAGATTACTTTTAAAGAGTAGGGAAATGAAAATAAATGAAACCAAGTTTCAGAGGGCACAAATCAGGCACAAGGGCTTGTAACAGAGGATGCCCAAGCAGATGACTTTCCCCCACCTTAGCCTAGTACACAGGTTTCTGAGGACCTAGGTCTAAGGCCTATATCAAAAATGCATAGACTGTCCCGGCAAGAACTTTTCAATTACTAATCTGGAGCTGGAAGCAACATAGAGGAAGGACAGAATATGCATATGGCAGCCAGAAGGACTGACAGTTGGGTGTACAAGGAGATACTCAGGTGGGCTTTCAAACATATGCATGTGAGATTTGAAGAGTGGCAGGGGCTCAACAATGTAAGTGTTGGGGGCTGAAAATTAACTTATTCTTTTAGTGTTATATTCTTGCAACTTCATTGTACACTGTCTTCACTCTCTGCAACCCCAATGCCAGCAAGTCACCCTAGCCTGGAGAATGCTCAGTGCTTATGAAGGTTCAAGTACTATCCTGAATACTTCCGTTGCATTAACTCCTTCATCATAAAGGGGTTAGAAACTGACATTTGGGCAAAGACTAGTTGGTGATGAAGAAGAAATGAGCCATGTAGGTATTTAGAAGAGAGTGACACACATAGGGAGAAGGCATTGCAAAGGCCCTGGGGTCAAGTGGACCTAATAGTATTGGAGAAGTCATCAGCATGAACAACAGGGAGAGTTGCAGGACATAAGGCCAGAGAGTCTTGGGTTTCATAAAAAAACCAAAGCCAAGTCACATTTTTTAGTCCTCCTAAAAATGATTTAAATCTTCCTTCATGTAAAGTCAGAGTTATTTTGTTCCTTTTGAGACTATCAATGTGTCTTATAGTGATATTTTCAATGAATTTAATCTTCTCTATCCCAACATAACACCTGTATTTTCTAAAGAGAAACAACAAGGTGACATTTATGGAAATATAGAGACCAAAACTGTGAAATAATGATGTAAGCATTAATCACATGCACTAAAGCTAAGTTTTTATTTTCTTTGTTCTCCTTGAAATTTTGGACCCAGAGAAAAGTGCTTGAATTCTAAGGTGATGTAATGAATGCTTAGCTTAGTGATGTTAACATTATCCTCTGATCCACAGAACCAATTTCCAACCTTGATGTTGACCTCAATTCTGCCCGTTGCCGACTTCATGATATGGGACATGTTACTCAGCCTCTGTCAGTCTCCCTGATATTTTTTCCACCTTTAAAACGGGAATATTTATGCTCACCTTGAAGGAATCTTGTGGGAATTAAATAAGGTAATTAAGGTCAAGTGTTTCCATGATTGGTGGTGGCTCAGTTTATAGTTAATGTTGAGTCACACTGTCATTGTATCTTGGTATTGGTTAAGATCCTTAGGTTTTCCATGACAGAAATCTAACTCAAATTAGCTTAAACAAAATAACAATGTATTACAAATTTTCTTAGGATTGCATGAGATAGGAACAGGCCTGAGTCTTAGGATAAATCAGAACCATAAATAAATGTATTTAACATATGGTAAATACTCAGCCAACTCAGGTTTGTATTTTATTAACAGAATCTATAGCAGGAGCTTGGTGGGATTGTACTAATAGAATCCAGAAACAAATATGCTGGGCATCCCTTTCCTCTTTCAGCTGGCCTGTTTATTCTTGACACATAACCCCTCCTACTGTAGGGGCATCTGATGCCAGTAAACCAGGCAATCTCTGACATTGCTTTGAGTATAGATAAAAATGACTTTACTGTTTGCCTTTTAGGAGAAATGCTACTAGATGGTTATTTTGGCAGCACAGTTGGTTCTTGACTGATACGTACAACAGTCTAAATTGACAGTATTGTTAAATGAATTGCCTTCCTCTAACATATGCCAAGGAATGTAGGGGGAAGAAGTCGGGGTTAAATTTTGTCACAGACAATCTGTGAATGAGAAAAGAATGTTAAGACAAGAACACACATTCATTAGATAGGCATGTTTAATTACACAAATAAAAAACTTCCATAAGTAACCAAAGAAAGCAAAACATGTAACTAAAGTAATTAGATAAATGACAAGCTAGGGAAACTATATTCAATAAAACATTGGAACTCTTCAACTGACAATTTAAATAAACGAAATGAAATTCTTAAAAATGCACAGGCAAAGAACATCAACAGATGTATCCCAGCTAGAAAACAAACACAGGAAAATTACTGTTACAAATAATCATGAGGTATATTAAATAAAACATGATCCTGCTTGTTTTACCCGTTAATTACCACCTTCCCCAAATAATTAGACTCAGTGCTAATGGCAGTGAGATGAGTGTAACAACTTCTTACATGTGGGTGGCATTTTAAATTGCTGTGGTAGTTTGGAAAAGTCATTTGGTCATGTCTCAGCCACTCCTGAGACACTGATCTACAGATAGCCCAAAACAGAGAAAAAAATATGCTCAAAAGTATTCATTTTTAATAGCAAAAAGTTAGAGGCAACACAATTGCTCAAATAATAAATTATGACAAATTAATTCAATGAATCATTACACATTTAGAATTTTTGTTATACAGAATCTATAATAACCTGGTAAGCTAACGCCATTATAATGTTAGAAAAAAAGCAAGATACAAAATAGTTTGTAAATTTTGAACATATTTAAAAAATGAGAAGTAATCATATTAAAATATGATCATTTTTATTAATGTTGTGGAATCTTCCATCTGAAAAGTCTCCCCTTTTCCCTCTTTCATGAAGAGCTACTGGCCCATTTCTTTGCTCCTCTTTCCAGCAGTCCTTCTGCACCTCATTGCCACCATCCCCGTGGTTCTTGTCAAGGCTCTACGTTGCCTTATTTAGCAACTTTTCTTTTCTTTTTGAACTCTCTTCCTTGGGCTCCCCTGACACCACATTCTTTGATAGTCCTCCTTCCCTCCTGACCGTACTCAAACTCCTTGCTACCTCTTCTTTGTTCCTTGGCCTCTGAATATTGGACCACTCCAGGAACTGGTTTCTGGAAGCAATGATCTTCTTGGTTCTGCTCTTTTTCCTAAAATGAATTCATCCAGTATAATAGCTTTAGGTAACATTTTGATGGCCATGATTCCTAAATTTATCTTTTCAATGCTGACCACTCACTGAGCTCCAGATTTTGATAGCCAACTACTTATTCACCATCTTCACTTGCGTATTTAACATGCATTTCAAACACGACGTAACCCAGTTGAAACACTGATTCTTACTTTCCCCTGCTCCCCTGTGTATCAATCTTGATCTTCTCACCTCAGAGAATAGCATCGCTATTGACTTGGTTGCTCATGTTAAAGACCTAGAAGTATTCTTTCACTCCGTCAGCATATCTGTCTTCTTTAACCTGAATCGGTATACTGCTCTTCATTTCTGTGTGCATTGCATTCATCCATATCACTGTAATTTCTCTCCAGAATCCTCGCTGTGGCATCCAAACGTTCTCTGCTTCTACTTTTGCCGTATCTACTCAAGTCTTCTCATTCATAAGCATCTAATGTAAGATTTTTAAGAAGTAAATTAGATTGTATAATTTCCTCAATTTTCTTTTTCTAAGGGTACAATGGGAGAAATGCCTGTTTAGTGTATCTTCTTCCAGTAGATGGGGTTATTGAGCACCAAATTTTCTTAGAACTAATGTTTTACAATTTTTTAACAAATAAAAAGAGGGATTCATCAGTGCTGACTTTTACTAACTGTAAAACATTCCTCAGAGTAGACGTTTGCAACTATCAAAAACATACAAAAGTGGAAAACATAAAATGCTTATTATAAATCATGAAAAGAATATAATGTGTTAATCAGATTATCTTACTATTTGAAAGCCCTGCAAATTCGTGCGTACCCTAGAACATATAATGACACTCAATTATAATCTTTGCTAGGAGAAAGAGAAAGGGGAACTGTTTTTTCTTTTATTGTGAGTTTTACATTTATTGAAAACTGGGCATGATTCATAGTCTCCACTGGGACTTTTCTAAGGCTCTCATCCATGTGAATGAAATAGGATGATTGCTAGGAAGGGACAGACATTAACACTTACATAACATTTTCTATGTATCATTTTGCATATTTTATCTGCAGCTGCTATAATATTGAGTTAAATATTTTCACCCATATTTTGTTAGATGGATAAAATGAGGCTGGAAAGGGTTAAGAGATTTGCCATTAAGAAAAAGTATATAAAATAATTGAATTTGAATCCACTCTGGTTTGCACAGACTCAAATAAGACTCTCACTGGTGTTCATGCCACACAGTGGTGATGTCCTTGACTGAAAGTGAAAAGCTTGTAGCTCATGCTTAAGGCAAGACACAGTGAACAGAAGGGAGTCAAATTGGCATAGAATGATTTGGTGTAGACATGGCTGGAATTGGAGGCAAGAGCAAGATGACAGACAACAGCATGGGAAGTGTCTGAAAGAGCATTCCTGTATTGACGTGTCAACCCTTCCATGCTAGTGCTGGACAGTGGGGCAGGGGTTATGGGTGAGCATGACGCCATATATGTGTTAATTATTAATGATTTAACTAGGATAAATCTCACACTTACTCTTAAGTTGTGGCAAGCAGTGCAACTAAGGAGAAAGAGTATGAGCACTGGATTTGAATCCTGCATTCTAGACCCGGTGTGTCCCTGGACAGGGTCATGACTAAATTTTAGGGCTTTGAAAAATTGGTAGATATAGTTACCAATTGACTTTGAGGAAAAAGCTAAGTAAGCTCATGTTCTAAAAGTGAATGCTCTAAGCTTTACTACCGGCATTTATTATTGCTAATTGCAATACTGTCAAGATGTATCAGTGACCCACAGACAATCTGTTGGCCATTTTTGCCCAGAATGAGAACCATAGTCAGAAACAGATAAGCACCTTATGTTTCTGGCTGGAGTTGGGAAGGGTAGGGAGTGAGTGAAGAGTGAAGAAGCAGAAACAAGATGGACGAAACCATACTTTGGGTTCCATTTTGATTCTGGTCAACCCATATTCCAGCAGTCCCTGCTTCTCAGATCATTGAAGATTCAACAGATAGTGTGGTGCTCTCTGCTGGCAACTCATAGCCTTCAGCTTAGAAACTAACAGACGTTCCCCATTTCTTCTGCTGAAACTTTTCACCTCTGATTTAAGCAGTGCAGTCGGGAAACTTCAAAGTAAGTATATGGTTTGAAATTTGATATGGTTTGGCTGTGTCCTTACCCAAATCTCAACTTGAATTGTATCTCCTAGAATTCCCACATGTTGTGTGAGGGACCAAGGGGGAGGTCATTGAATTATGGGGCTGGTCTCTCCTGTGCTATTCTCGTCATAGTGAATATGTCTCACAATATCTGATAGTTTTATCACAGGTTTGTTTTCACTTCTTCCTCATATTTCTCTTGCCACTGCTATTATAAGAAACGCCTTTCGCCTCCCGCCATGATACTGAGGCCTCCCCAGCCATTTGGAACTGTAAGTCTAATTAAACCTCTTTTTGTTCCCAGTTTCTGGTATGTCTTTATCAGCAGCATAAAAACAAACTAATACACACAGTCTCTACTTCCATTGTATTTTTTAGCCATGCGTGGTGATGCAAATGAATATAATTGCAAACCATAAATTACTAACAAATTAATGCATGCATTTAAGCCATTATTTTTTTCTTAGTTTTATTTTAATTGACAAAGAATAGCTGTACATATTTATAGAGTTCAAAGCGATATTTCAGCATATACATTGTAAAATGATCAAATCAGGGTAATTAGCATATTCATTACCTCGACTGTTCATCATTCCTCATGTTGAAAATATTTAAAATCCTCTCTTGGAGACATTCTGATGTATACAATGCATTATTACTAATTATAGTCACTGTCATCTTTCTGTGTAATAGAGCTTATCCAGAGGAGTCTGGTAAGATAAAAGCATCCTAAACAAGATTAAAAATGGAGAAGAAGTCAATCGTATGTTTCAAAAGCAAAAAAACCTTTAAGAATAGTAAAGTTTAATGGTTGTAAAGTTAAGCCATTATTATTTTTGAAGGCTTTGCTTTTGAAACACAGAACTGATACCCTCTCCATTTTTTCAAGCTGTTTAGGATACTCTTTTGTCTAGCTGGATTCCTCAGTGGGTATCAAATTCTTACACACTGTTTTTATTACTCAAGTTCTGTCTCATCAGTTTATATTTTTAAAAATATTCTGAAGAAATGTGGTTTGACATTGGCCAGAGGGACCAGCATTGTCTTCTTTTCCAGGAATGGAGGTATGGGAGGTTGTATGTTGGTTATGTCGGAGGTGGGGATGAGCACAAATACATTACACCTTTTAGGGCTGAAAAATAACACCTCAAGATTTAAGACTGAATTACGGAACACTTGACCTTCAGTAAATCTACTGTGATGGGCAAATGCTGCCACACTTCTTCGAAGCTAATTTATTCTGAAGGACTTAACAAGTGTCCCCATTACTGTCAGGACTGAGGTATTGTTATTGACTTAAATGAGGATTTAGAGCCTGAAGAGGAGACAGGTGACCAAGACTCCCTTTTATTCCCTGATTAAAATGCAGATAATTTGGCATGGTGTGAGGCAAGAAGGGACTCTGAATGCCTGGTTATATTTGGGCACTTAAGCAGTTATGTCTCTACTTTATGGCAGAGAAGCCATATGTCAGCATACAGAATTACTCTTTACCCTGTATTGGCAGAATGAGTTGACTAATATAGAAGGAAGAACCCTCCATATTCAGGGGCATACCAGAATAAACTTTAGTTTTTCTTGCTTGCATCAAATCTGATGCTAGATAGGTGGTCCTCTGCTATCTTCTAAATTCCATCGTTTACCTCAGCGTCCAATGGCACCATGGCAGTCAATGGGTAATGCAGGAGGTCACTGACTGTTCTCCTCCTTGGACAGAAAATTACAGCCACCACAGTCCACTAAACAGAGCTGGCCACGTTGTTCCAACCCCAGTTTAGTGGTCCGGGAAATGAAGGAGAGCATATACGGTATTTGGTGATTAGTGTCTCTGTACCACTGCCCCCACTCCTTCTTTATAAGCAGACATATTCCCAAGGGTTCCATCATTATCATCACCAGAGGCTGCAGCAGCAGCAGCAATCCCCTCATGAGTTCAGTTTCCGGATATCTGAAAAAAATAAAAACAGTAGTGCCTACTTCACAAAACTTGGATGAAGTAACATTTGAAAGCACTTAAAATAGGGTACGGCACAAAATAGATACTCAGAATGTATCATCTCCATTGCTACACTCTTGATAGAGAATTCAACAGGGACATTCCCATTGCACATAACTAAACACATAACATGAAATTGAAAAGAATGTAAAATAAAGTCATTTACTTTTTTTTCAGTCATATATTCCAAAACAAAGTAGTGGTGACTCCGATACGGCCATTTGTTATTCTCAAAGGGCACTGTGGTTCACTGACAGAGATTTGTGGTTCTCAACCTCCAGGTGATCCAGTGTGAAGCAAAGTCGTGAGCCAGCACAATCCCTTGCTTTCTGACCCTCCCACTCTCACCTTGTTCCTCTGAATATGATCTGGATGCTGGAAAAGCACATATTCAAAGGTACATAGTAATTGGTTAATTACTTCCGATTTTCTCTCCCCCCGATTACCATTGTCATTCTTATCTTCATCAACCGTGTTTTTCACAGAGCAGTGTTTCCAAATATAATAGGTCTTATTTTTATTAAGACCACTGTAATGTTAGGATCTCACTTACAAAATTGATAAAGCGTTTCACAAGCAAGATTTCTGTTCCCTTTTACAACGAGGAGATTAATCCTCAGATAGGTACTGTGACTAGTAAGAGAAGAGCAAGGGGCTCCACTTCGGGTTTCCTCACAGCAAGTCCTGTGCCCTTTTAGTTGTATCAAAAGTCTCCTAAGGTTGGTATCCCGGGTTTTGAAGAAAAAAAAAGGCAGTGGTTTATGAGTAATAGCAGTGGGTGATCTGCATCAGATGAGCAAACAAGGCCTGTCCTACCAGCAAATCAGTAGCAATATTGCTCATATGAATTGAATCTGTTTTTTAAATTGCCTTAACAGTCAACTCATAATTAGGGTTTTAAGCGATTGCTAGAAACATTAAATGAACAAAGTAATTTGGCTGGCCACTTTTGCACTGGTTATTTTGATCATTAAGAGTGGCCTATGTTAAATGAATTTGTTTAACTGCAAATAACTTCATCCCCAAGCTTCCCAGATCTAGCCAGTCTCAAGAGCTGAGCAAAGCAATTTCCTTGGTTACACTGAGTACTTGCGTTTGCCAAGGCATCTTGGATACTCAAAGGACCCAAAATAGATCTACTTAAATGAATTCCAATTTTATTTGCTTCCTTCCCCAGTAAGGGTCAGTCCAGAAGGATTCTAAATTGATGCAAGTTCCCCAGAGGTCAGCATAAATAAAAAATGTCAGCATCTACTTTAACTATTGATATCCTATTAAACCTTAATATTATATTGTGCTAGCATATAAATTAGGCGGCTGAGAATTAAGAATCAAGGGACAATGCTTTATTAGAGTAATCCAAATACTGCATACTAAATTGCAAGGCAGATTAAAATAACAGATTTTTTAGATACTCTACCCTAAAGGAATAGGAGTATAACTCTCTACTACTTGAGTGAGGGCTGTGCATAGCAAGTTTATTCCAAAGAGTACAGTACAGAAAAAAAATGACCTTACAGTGTAGAAACTTAGAAACACTTGTCATTTGGGTAATTAATGGTCAAATCATATTGATAATATATACTCCTGCTTTTTGTCTCTGTGATCTTCCTTCCCAAACCCAAAACCTCAGTTCAATCCTGAGAAAAACTTCAGATAAATGTCAATAGAGAGAAATTCCACAAAATGCCTGAGTAGTACTCTTCAACACTGTCAAGGTCATCAAACCCAAGGAAACTATGAAAAAATGTCATGCCCAAGCAGAACCTAACAACGCAGGGTTCTGTATGATATCCTAGAACAGAAAAATAACATTTAGGTAAAACAACAACAAAAAACAGATAACCTATGGACTTTAGATAACTGTAATACATTAATGTTTGTTTATTAGTTGTAATATGTACCATACTAATGTAAAATATTAATAATACAGACATGGAAATCTGATGTGGAGAAGTTGTACCAAAACTCTGTTTAATCTGCATAGTTTCTCTCTAAATTTAAAACTGTTCTAAAAAATATGTCTATTAAAAATATTAAAAATTCACAATAGTAAACCCTTACATGATCCCAAGTACTGTTCTGAGGTTTTTTTTACATAATAGTTTACTCAATTTCACAACAATTATTATATGTAATTATCATTCCCATTTTATAGGTGGAAAAACAGAGGCACAGAGAAAAGTAATATGCACAAAGTCATGCCTACAGGAAATGCAGGGGCCATGGTTAGGACTCAAGGAACCTGAATGCAGCGTCTAGCTCTTAACCACTAGGCTATGCTAACTTTCTAAAATCTATTTGCTTGTTTGTCTTAGTCTACACTCATCTTCATGACCCTTTTTTGAAATTAACTTCTGTCTAAACCAAGCCTCAATTTACCTTCTGTAGTGAGAATGTATTTTTCCTGTCCGGAAATTAATTTGCAATTCTTCAAGCAACATTTACCGCTATTCTGCCTCCCATCAACATCTTCACCTTTGGAATCTGTCTCTCCCAATAACAACCAATGAGGTTTGAACTGTGTTGACTCTACTCCCAGTTCCAGGATTGGTCAAAGCCAATCAGCCTAGAGCATCCCTCTGGCTGCAATGATTAGATACAGGATTGCCACACAACATGGCCAATGAGAAGGTACAGGAACTTCTCCCGGTTCCAGGATTGGTCAAAGCCAATCAGCTTAGAGCATCCCTCTGGCTGCAATGATTAGATACAGGATTGCCACACGACATGGCCAATGAGAAGGTACAGGAACTTCTCCCGGTTCCAGGATTGGTCAAAGCCAATCAGCCTAGAGCATCCCTCTGGCTGCAATGATTAGATACAGGATTGCCACACGACATGGCCAATGAGAAGGTACAGGAACTTCTCCCGGTTTTCCAAGACAGTGAAGCTTTTTCCCCCTGGATTTGGTGAAGTAAGTGCCTGAGGCTTGTTGCTGCACCTAGATTCCACCTTGAAGGGTGCCATCCTAAGGAACAGTTGATATTTGGTAGAGGGCAGAGAAAGACAACTCAGATAAATGAACTGGATAAGTATATTTCAGCCTGCCTTACCCCTACACATTCAGCTTATAGGTATCAATTGATTCTCTTTTCTTGTTTGATAAATTTGAGTTTCTTGGCAGATAAACATAAGGAGTTCCAGCTGCCACCCTTCTCCTCCAGACCTCGGCCCCAGGGAAGTCTAAATCTTACCTGAGCAGTCAGCAACCAGCTGCTGTAGGTGAGATGAATTTCCTAAGGCCTGTGTCACCCATGCTCAGCCTTCCCCTCTCCCATTCTCCCCTCAGTCAGGACTAGGTTGCTCGCGACAGACAGATCCAAAGACCACAGCTGGTTTTAATTCAAACTCATTACTCTTAAATGGGGTGGCATTGCTGTGACTTAGAGTTTTTGTTTTTTACCTTTTTTCCTTTCCTTGTCCCCAAATATTAACAATTATTTTATTCATGAGCCATTTTTTTTTCTCTACCATTGTCTTCCTGGCCTTCAACTAAATTTTTATCTCAAAAAGAGAAGGGGAAATTTGTTCCCCCTATAATTTCTTTCTATTGCTATATCCTCAATTCCGTTGAATGTTTCCAACAGCTGTCTCTTCTCAAGCCAGAAAGTGGACATTTTTGTTGTTGTTGTTAATTTTTTTATTGTTACATAGTAGAGAGTAGAATGGTGATTACCAGAGGTAGGAAGGGTAGTGGGGAGGAGGGTGAATTTGTCCCTTTTCTTGCTGCTATGAAGGAATACCCAAGACTGGGTAATAATTGACTCACACATCTGCATTGCTGTGGAGGCTTCAGGAAACTTATGGTCGTGGTGGAAAGGGAAGCAAACATGTCCTTCTTCACACTGCTGCGGGAGAAGGAAGTGAAGAGCAAAGGAGGGTAAGTCCCTTATAAAACCATCGGATCTCATGAGAACTCACTCACTATCCTGAGAACAGCGTGCAGAAAACCACCCCTGTGATCCAATCACATCCCACAAGGACCCTCCGCCAACACATGGGGATCACAATTTGGATTCACAAATTCAAGATGAGATTTGGGTGGGAACACAGAGTCAGGCCATATCAAAGGGAATGAAGAGGTTTGCTTAGTGGGTATAAAAACACATTGGATAGAAGGAATAAGGGCAGCAGTCTTTATTCTTTCCTCTTTCATATCCTGGCATCTACTGTTACCATACCCTCTGTCTTACGTTTATAAAATGGCTCCCAAATCCATTAGGTTTTGTCTGTTTATTGACAAATACTCATCTACTATTATCAACTATTACCTTGAAGACTTAGAGCAATAACCTCCTAATTTATATTCCATCCCTAAACATTGAGACTAAAAAATTCACAGATGCTTGGAGACGGGAGAGATCTCAGAGATAATCTGGTCCAATCCTTTGTTAGAGTCTTGGCTGCACTTGGCAACATCCCACAATATCACCTCAACTGCTCAAGGCCCTCCACCCCGTACATCCCCTGACCTGGCCTCAGCCTCATCCCTCTGTGTGCCCATATGCATGCGAACTGCCACTTACTTACATCTTACCACACAGAACTGCACATTCAGGCTTCTGGGCCTTTGCTCCTGCTTTTCTCTCTGGAAAATTGATCCCATCCCTTAAATCATCTGACAATAAGCATTGACTTTTCATAATTCAGTTCAGTCACTTTCTTATAGTATTTTTCCTGATGATCTTTTTCCTTCTTGCCATAGTACTGGTTTCTTCCAACTTACATGACCCTGCTGTGGCCTCTGTGGACTGCTATCACAGTACCTATAACTTTTTATCACACCTGATCATTGATGCATCTGTCTTCCTAGCTAGACTGAGAATTTTTCAGGCTGAAGGTGTTTTGTTTTTTTCTTTTTGTATTTGTGCCCCTATACCAATCATAATATCTGTTATGTAACAGCACCTCCAGGGACGTTGAATGAATTAAGTTAATGACTGAACAATTAGGTCTTCATCCATAATAAGCTAGATAAGATCAGGGTAATGTTCCCTAGGCCCTTTATTCAGCCCTTGAGTAACTGAAGATAGCCATGAGTTCTCCTTGGTTCACAATGATTTATTTCTATCCCCTCATTATAACATAGGGTGGTCAGGGACAGGGCCCATACGTAAATGGTCCTCAGAGTGTGGTTCAGTATGGCTATCTCTAGAGAACTTGTTAGAAATGCAAATTATCAGTTCCTGCTGAGACCTACCAAATCAGAAATTCTGGTGATGAGGCTCAGAAGTCTGTGCTTTAGTATCAGATGACTCTGATGTGCTCTGATGCACATTCATTTTGAGAACTACCACCACCTACCGCTCCCTGCTGTATTGTCAGCCCTGCTGTCTTGTCAGCACAAGGAACTATAAAGTAGAAATGATTGTTAATCTCATTGAAGCCTTCTAGTTACCCATTGTCCATTCTCCATCTTTTCATCATTGCTCCACATTTAAAGTCATGCATGGAGGATGGGCTAAACTGGCTGAATTTGTGTCACATATTACTTTGAAGGAACAAGAGGTGTCTTAATTGGACTTTCTCCAACAGCAGATCCAGAATCAAAAACTTGAGTGTTTGTAGGTTATTTGGAGGGTGATGCCAGGAAGTAAACAGAAGTGAGAAAACGGGGACAGTGAGACAGGGAAAGGAAAAAGGGCGTTATCATAAACTATGTAGAAAACCACTGATTCCCCACTTCTGGACTGCTCTGGTTGGCAAACAAATTAGTTTCTATTGTGGAAAACCTACAGAGTTCAAAGGGGTATGTGGCAGGGTTTAATAGAGTCTGCTATAAGAAGTTAATGCACCTCTTTTAAGAATTCCATTAAGACTGTGTGAAATAGTCAGGCATAGTTCTCTAGAAGAAAATCCAGACATTGTTTACCAGGAGAAAAGAAAGTGGATCCTGGTCAGACAACATGATACACACATCAAAAAATAAGGTAACCCATGGATAAGAGAGATTTAGAAAAAAAGTGCTTGGGGGGGTTCATAGGGTGGAAAGATCTTTTCCAGTTAAGGAAAATCATAGAAATAAAACTTCATTCAGAAGTTGGATTTTGATCACCAAATACACTCTCCTGTCTGAACATAGCAAAGTCTGTCATCACGATCTCTCTTCTTCAAACATGCGATGCATGGATGAGCTACACGAGATCCTCATGATCACAGCATAACTCAAAGAAAATGTATGTGGATGTAACAAATCATTAGTGCTGGGTGTTTTCTTAGATCTCGTTGATGCTATTTTCAGGTGAATAATTGCTAATTTAATTCTTGCTAAGAGAATATCATTACACTCAAATTCCTCTGTGGAGAAAAAAAAAGGCACTAATGACCACACAGACTCAGGTTTCTATGGCAACTTATTGCTCTTAAGGCTCAAGTGGGGTATTAAAATAGTGGTTCATTAGGTGGCACAGGTTTATTTTCTAATACAGTACATATGTAAGATGCAGTACATCAGTAGTGTAGTACTTGATTTACAGTCTCTAATGTATCCTCTAGAACAGTGACATGTTTTTTTCACATTTCACCACATAAAGAATCATTTCAAAGCTGTAGCTATGTTATTATTAATCTTTTCATATCCTTTTGACTCTATGTAGCTGGATATATGTCTCTACCTCTTTATCTCTCTATCTGTCTAATGGCCACGGATATCTGCCCTGCATCTAGTAAATACTCAAATTCTGGAGAAGAGGGGAGCAACTGTCTGTGTGAGTAAATGAATGTCTGTCTGTCCTTGAAATATTCAATGGGGCTGACATTCAAAACTCTCTGAGATCTTGTACCTTGCTACATCCTTCTCCTACATCCAAACAGGGTCATTCAAGTCTCTCCAAGAATGTTCTTTGTTTTCTATTCTGAAAGCCATTAACCAAGTGATATCCTCTTCCTGGATAATTCTTATATCCGTCACTCCTTTTCTTGTTGAGAGTCACCTATTCTTCAAGGCCCAGTTGAAATACTCCATTCTCTGTCTTTGCAGACCTTCCTTGAAGACTTGATTAGAAATAACCGACCCCTTTTCTGCAGTATAAAGGTCTTCATTTGTATTTTGCTGATGGCCCTATTTTGTTGTTGTAAAGATTAAATAAAATAGAAATGGATGTTGATGATGATGGTGATAGTAATGGCAATGGAGAGAATGAAAATAATTAGACTGATTTAGATGTGCTTAAGTATTGAAAGAAAATTTAAATTTTATAAATGGTGAGTGCAAGGGGACCCACACAACTAAAAAAAAAGCAGTAAATAGTAGGTTAATGCCCCAAAGAAAATGAATGCATCACTCACGCATAACCTTGAACTTAAAGAACCTGGATCTTTTAAAAGAGGATGCACGCAAACATGCCCTCTGCTCTGGAGGGAGACTCTCTCTGTCTCTCAAGGATGTGCACTATACAAACATGCTTTAAATGCTCAGAACAAAATGACAATGAGGGCATCACTTTCAAGATAAGCAGAAATGTGAGAGACATGGGGAATTGTTGTGAGACAGAGACATATTTCATCCCTACTCCACGTGGAATTAAGTTGGGCCCCTTGACTGACCTCTGGAGGATCCTTTGTCAAGGTAGTTCACTCACGTGGCTGGCAGTTGGATGTGGACTGTTGCCTGGGAGCAGCTACTACAGTGGAGCAGCAGTTTAGCTTCCTCCAGAATTTGATCTCGACATGGGCTGTTTGGGCTTCCTCATGGATGCTGGCTAGGCTGATGTCTGGATTTAGAAATCACACAGCATCATTTCATTTCCACTGTACTCACAAGTCCACCACTACCTAACGCTTTGATGAAAGGAGGAGTGAAATGCGAGAGGAACATGCAGGATGAGAGATATTGTGGCCCCTTTCCTTTGGAGAATGCAATCTTCCATAACATCTACTAATGTCTTAGCCGTGTGTTGAGCATCTATTATATTCCACGCAGTGTGCTAGTCGGTGAAGAATGACAAAATCACTGATTTAATGAGTTCCCCATTTCGTGGAGAAAAGAGGGGCACAAAGAAGTACAGATAACACTAAACGGTGTGTTCAGTAAAGATACACATAGAGTAGCACAAGCACACAGTACTCGGTAAAGATACACATAGAGTAGCACAGCACACAGTACTCGGTAAAGATACACATAGAGTAACACAGCACACAGTACTCGGTAAAGATACACATAGAGTAACACAGCACACGGTACTCGGTAAAGATACACATAGAGTAACACAAGCACACGGTACTCGGTAAAGATACACATAGAGTAACACAGCACATGGTACTCGGTAAAGATACACATAGAGTAACACAAGCACACGGTACTCGGTAAAGATACACATAGAGTAACACAAGCACACGGTACTCGGTAAAGATACACATAGAGTAGCACAAGTACACGGTACTCGGTAAAGATACACATAGAGTAACACAGCACACAGTACAGGGATGTGAGTCCAGTCTAAGAATGAAGTCAGTCATTCTGATTCTGAAACCAGTGCCAGTCCTCAGTACTGCATTTATCACTGACTTTTTGTAGTTATGACAGCTCATATTGCATTTACCTTATTACCCATCAGATTATGAGCCAAATAATAATACCATTTCGTGAGCCATTATTCATTTGACAGGCAATATACTAAACATTTTATTCAGGGTATATTATTTGTTCCTTTACAACAAACCCAAAGGAGCAGATAACACACCATTAAAAAATAAAGGATCAAATTTGAGAAAGAGAAGTTATTAAGACTTTTAAGTGGTGGACCTTGAATTAGTCCTCAAGTCTTACAGTTACCAACACTTATACCAATACATTGTGCTGTGGTATTGCGATGTTTATATCACAATAACTAAAATATTAGTGCATAAATATTAACAGGTCCCTTTCTTCTGCCCTTTAAGAGAAAGAGTTCTATTTTGCATTTATTGTATCTGTGCTTTATTATGAAATTGATTAAGGTAATAGATGAGGCTGGGAGTCAAGAGAGGCTCGATTGGTTTGCAAGATAAAGGGCAGACTGTCAGATACACGTGGAAAGCAGGAAAGGTAGATGGGAGCGAGCAGAGATTAACTACCAGTATATGAGTTATATTTAGGGGACTTTATAAAGTTTGAAGAGGAGAGTGAAAGAGTAATAGGAGGCAGGATTTAGGTGATTTTACTGTGGTCTGATCCATGATTGTTTTTATAGAAAAATACCAGAAATATTCCTTTGATTTCCAATTACTTTGGATGCCAAACTTACGTCTTCTTATATCATTCAGAAGTGTAAAGTCTACAAAGCACCTCAGTTTTATTGGGGTCCTATTTACATTGGATCATTTCAGATCAAGAAACACCCACTACGTTCTTTCTATGAACAAATCATAGTGCTGGGTGCTGGGTACTACATAGACCTAAAGAAAACATGACTTTTATCGGTAAGTTTGCAGTCCTTTGAGGTGAAACCAATAATAAATAATTGTAGTATATGCAATGATTGAGGAAAACACAGGAGACTGTGAGGGCAGAGAGGATAAACACATATGATTCTGTGCGGGTGGTGAGTGTGGGGTTGCTGGAGAAAGGTCTGGTATGTTGCCAATGCTTTTCATATTCAGAACATTAATCATCTAAACTGCTTTGAAATGGGAAGGAAGGTTAGCGGGAAATTTACTGAGTGAACTTGATTTCAGAGCGTACCTTAAGCAAAAGGGAAGGGTTAGTTTTTTATTTGCTCATTCCTACTGAGTATATTAGGGCAGGTGATTCTGATTAGGCCAAACTGATTCTGCAGCCCAGCAATGGAGGGTGTCTAGCTGGGCAGATGCATTAGGTTACATGCCAAGCACATATTAATAAGCCCATCTCTGCAAAGCTTACTATGGAAGTGAGCTTCCCTCTATGCATTAAGCAGCAGGCATTGAGTACCATGGCTAAGTATGCATGCGAACTGATTTGCTGTCTGGGATACTTTCTGGGGTAGCTCTTTAGAAAAACCCGACAATACTTTTAAGCTTTGTCATGTGGATTTCAGACTGTTAGTCTTTGGGGATCACAGTTGTTTTGTCGATTGTCTTCTTCCTGAAGCATAGCCAACAGGTTTTATTCATTTTGTATCTCTGGAACTCTGTGTGGACACTGATAATGGTTTAGGGAATAAAAATGCCATGCCAATTTATGATGTGGGTATTTTCTTTACTATGTTTCTGTTGTCTAAATGAGGGAGAAAATTCTCAGAGAGGTCAGGCTCTTCAACTACAGGGCGAGTATTAATATTTTGGTTCAATTTCTGTGATTTTATATTCTAAAGCCGATATACTTTCTATAATGATACCTTATCTCAAAATGCTTCTTGAATTAGGCCAAATAAATAGATCTTTTAACATCTTTATTTTTGATCAGTTGGCCCTGTTAATTCACTTCTTAGCTATCCGATTCAAGAAGTAATCAATTAAGATATGGACTGTATATGACATGGAGTAACTCCAATACCTGTTAAGTTTAAAAACACAATGTATGCAGGTATGTTAAGCATGGCTACATTTTTGTAAAATATAGTATGTGTGTACATGTGTGTGTGACTGTGTGTGCCTGAATTCCTGAAGACTATATACAAAAAATGTTAGCAATGTTTATTTTTGAATGACAGCATCACAGATAACTTACCTTTCTTTTTATTTTTCTTTTCTGAATCATCTACATTTTAAAACAACTCCTATGTTTTACTTTTATAAACATATAAAACAGTAGAGTTATTTTCATCTTAGAAAGAAAAATCTCTTGTACATATTTGATGCTCTGTTATTTGGATTTCAGTGCTATAGAAAAGCCTGGGGATTAGGGAAAACTAGCAAAGCGGCTTGAAATGAAACAAACAAAAGCTGAGTGAGGTTCCCACTACCCCAGCTCTAATAGGTCAGTGTTTGTGTCCACCTGTGTCCAGGTGTAATTTCTGATGAGTCCTGGTCTCTGATTCAACAGCTTGTTGCATTTGTGCAGTCTCTTACAGTTTACAAGTTCTCTGATCTTCTTTTTCAACAAACACCCTCTGTATAAGTTAGAAGGGCAGGTATTGTTTTCTTTTCCTTCCTCTTATCCCATCCTCTGCTGTATTTAGGCCAAGGAAGTGAGATTCCGAGTTGTTACTTGCTAAGTTCTATACTGAGTTGAGTTATGCTGGGGGAGAAGTGCTGAGAGACAGTCAGTAAACATGATAAATAATCATAACTATTGCCTTTGCCATTTATCTTATTTTCTCCGGCTCCCACAGGAGAACTAGATACTCCCTCCTCCAATAAAAATTGCACATACCGCCAACCCTCATAGAGCATTTGCTTACATGCATCTCCTTGAGGGAAGACAGCATTTCAGTTTCATCCTGCTTATGTCAGAATCCGACACACAGCAAGTTCCCAACACACAATTACTGAATAAGTAAACAGCTTCTGTCCTGGAGGCCCATAGTACAAAAGCAATTATGAAACATGAAGAAAGAAAAAGGCCCTTTTATTAATATTATGGAGCCCCAGGAGATGCGGGGGTATAGGTTGGACTCTGGACCCCCTCATAATCTCCAAATTTTAGCAATTTCTACATTTGTCCTTGCATACTGGAGCTGGCTCTTATCAGCTGACAGAGCTGATAACTAAAATTTTGAAGACTTTTGTGAGCCATTTGACTCACATTGGTAACTTGAAATTGGCCATGTTGGAAGTCCTTACACTGGCAAATGCTACAAATTAGGAGTTTGTTGTTAGTTCTCAGACTGAAGGCTTCAGTGCTGTCTTTGTCTCCTCATGCCATAAACCTGCCACTACCATAGAAAACTGACATACCAGAAGAATTGGGAAAGCAAGGCAGAGTCGGGGGGGAGTGACTTGTTCTGGCTCCTCGGTGACTTCAGTATGGCAGAAAGAGGATTTTAACCCTCAGTTCATTTGCCAATATTTTCTCTTCAACACCACCATATTAAAAGGGCTTAGACACACCAGGCACAGTGGCTCACGCCTGTAATTCCAGAACTGTGGGAGGCTGAGGTGGGTGGATCATGTAAGGTCAGGAGTTATAGACCAGCATGGCCAATATGGTGAAACAATATCTACTAAAAATACAAAAATTAGCCAGGTGTGGTGGTGCGTGCCTGCAGTCCCAGCTACTTGGGAGGCTGAAGCGGGAGAATCACTTGAACTCGGGAGGTGGAGGTGGCAGTGAGTCAAGATAGCACCACTGCATTCTAGTCTGGGAGACAGAATGAGACGACTTTATCTCAAAAGAAATACAAAAAAAGAAAAAAACAAAGAAGAGCTTAGATGCTCTTCAATAAGGGCCAACTTCTTTCCCTGCTTGAGTGGATGGTGCCCTCTGGAGTAGACGCCTTCACAGGGCTGCATGAGGAAGTTGACAATCATAGTGCTGATGGCCTGTGTGTTACGTGCTGGGTGTGTCCTTGTGCAATGCAGTTTAATTCTCATAGTAGCCCTACAATGACGATAATGACTGATATCTGTCCATTGGTATGTTGCATGCTAGTTTTTATGTCAAGCCCTAGGGGTGACAAACAATTCTGCCCTGGGAGATCCCGTAGCCTAGGAGCAGCTACTCACAACACACCACAGTCTGTTCAACCTACAGCTAAGCAACAATGACAATAAGAAAAATGATAATCGTAAATGTTTACTCATTACTCACTATGCACCATATGTTGTTGCAGGCATCTTACATGTATTATATCAGTTAATCCTCCCCTATGGATGAGCTGTCATTATTATCCCCATTTTAGAGATAGGAAAAATGAGACACAGAAAGACTAATACTGCAGTTTTCACCGCTATACTTCGCTATTCATAAAACAAAAATACTCGCTTTGTAAGTAAAGAAACTGAGATACAAAGCGATAAAGAAGTGAAAGAGAGGGGATTTAATCCAGGACTCTGGTTTCAGAGAAGGGATTCTCTTCATAGTACTTATGATGGAGCGGATTATTAGGTCATCTCTCTAGTAACAAGGGCTCCTCATATGGAAATAGTCTCAGATGAGTCAGATGTTATTAATTACTTCCCACAGACAATAAGTCAAGTCCCATAGTCAGAGTCACGAAGCCCAGCCCCAACCTCAGAACTCCCTTCACATCCTTGGACCTTTTCTACTGCTTTCCCATGGACTGTCCTCTCAAAAGGATGCCTGTCATAGACCCCTGGATTACTAGCTTTCTTGATAGCATTTCTTGAATATAAACTGGCTAGGATATAGGAGTCCCAAGTTAGGGGCCCTGGTTTCTAGTCATTTCTGTTTTGATCTTAGGCCTGGCTATTCCCTCCCTGGATTTCCATTTTCTGAAGGTAAAATCATGTGCATTGGTGAACAGACTTAATGATCCCAAAGGTGCTTTTTAAAGTTAATATTTAAGTTTAGCTGGGGAAATAGAGTTTTCTGAGAAAGAGTCATTCTCTATAGCTTTGGATGGGAAAGTGCTTCATGACATGAGATCTGGGAGAGTTAAGAAATCAGCCGAGCATCACTGAGTAGGCTGTAAATGGAAGAATGCTGGCAGATCTTCAGGGACACAGTAATTAAGCCAGAAGCAGATGAAAATTCTTCTAAAAGAGATGTTAATAAAATTAGTGCTGTGGCCAGGTGTGGTGGCTCATGCCTGTAATCCCAGCACGTTGGGAGGCTGAGGCAGGTGGATCACCTGAAATCAGGAGTTCGAGACCATCCTGGCCAATATAGTGAAATGCCATCTCTACCAAAAATACAAAAATTAGCTGGGTGTGGTGGTGGGTGCCTGAAATCCCAGCTTCTCGGGAGGCTTCGGCAGGAGAATCGCTTGAACGGGAGGCAGAGGTTGCAGTGAGTCAAGATCATGCCACTGCACTCAAACCTGGATGATAAGAGCAAAACTCCATCGGAAAAAAAAAAAAACAACTAGTGTTGTGCCTTTAAGAGACCTGCTCTCAAAGGTTTGTAGGTAAGGGAAACTTGGGGAGAGCCTAAGAGCTGGAGAACTACTACAAGGCAATTAATGTGAAAGGAAACATTAAATACAAGCCAGAAGAGAGTGGGGGCCGATATTTAACATCCTTAAAGAACAGAACTTTCAGCCCAGAATTTCATATCCAGCCAAACTAAGCTTCACAACTGAAGGAAAAATAAAATCTTTTATGAACAAGCAAGTACTCAGAGATTTTATTACCACCAGGCCTGCTTTACAAGAGCTTCTGAAAGAAGCATTACACACAGAAAGGAACAACCAGTATTAGCCTTTCTAAAAATATACCAAAAAGTAAAGAGCATCAACATAAAGAAGAATTTACATCAACAAATGGATAAAATAGCCAGTTAACATCAAATGGCAGTAACCCTAAATTTAAAAGGACTAAATCCCCCAATCAAAAGATGCAGCCAAAACCTAACGGTATGCTACATCCAGACCCATTTTATATCCAAAGATACACAAAGACTCAAAATAAAGGGTTGGAGAAAGATTTACCAACCAAATGGAGAGCAAAAATAAATAAATAAACAAAAAGCAGGAGTTGCAATTCTCGCATTTGAGAAAACAGATTTCAAAGCAACAAAGATACAGTGGCAAAAGGATCAATGCAATAATAAGAGCTTAGGATCCTAACACCCAGATACATAAGACCCATAAAGAGATTTAGACTCAACGAGACAGAAAATTAATAAGGATATCCAGGACTTGAACTCAGATCCGGAACAAGTAAACTTAATAAGTACTTATAGAGCTCTCCACTTTAAATACACAAAATATACATTCTCCACTTTAAATACACAAAATATTGATCTGCCATTATTAATACCCATTTTGAGAATAAAGCAACATTCCTGTTATCTCTCCCTCTTTTTCTTCCTCTTTCTTCCTCTTCTTCTCTCCTTTTTTTTTCTTAAAAAAAAGAAAGAAAGAAAGAAAACATTAAATAAGACCATAGTAGTCCAAAGAAGTGATGTTGGAGAACATTAAAACTGCAGGCCTCTCACCAAGTTTTATCAATTGTGGGGAACAAATAAGATCGAAGGAAAACCCTCACAGCCTTTGCTGAATCCTCATCCCATTAACAGAGACAGAACGTAAGAGTCCTCGGCTGTATTATTTTCCAGTTTATAGTACAGTGAAACTACTGCTCTAGGACTTTGGCATCGCTTGTCGAGGGTATGAGTGGCAGCGCCCGAGAATTTACCAAACACAGAGAACAGTTAGAGCTGAGAAATCCAGTAAGAACTAGAGGATCATTTGAGGTCCTGGATCTAGCTATGCTTAAAGCTGTACTTACTCTTTTACAGGGCTAGTCGGTACCTCTGACTTCTATCATGCCTTAAGTCTCTTGGGTTAGTTACCTTTTATTTGCAATAAGAAGAGTCCTGGCACCTACAAACTGATAATTTTATGTAAGTATTGATACATGCGTGTGTACATGGAAAAAGTCTAGAAAAAATGGCAACTCCCCACCAAAAAAAAAAAAAAGAAACAAACACTGCATAGCCTAAATCTTGATTTCTCAATACCATTACCCAACAACAACAACAAAAAAGCCAGAGGTCCTTACGGGAATGGCTGATTCTAGGCTTGAGGTGGGAAAGTACAAGGTAAACTAGAATTTTTTTTTTTTTTTTTTTGCCAGAAACCAAGAAAAATCTCAAAGACCGATTGGCTACATCCAGCACACATAGGAGCAGAGGGAAGGGGTTCTCACTGGCTAAGTTTTGGAAATTGAAGCACGAAAATGAATGATTATAACTTAGTGTAGTGCATTTATCTTTTTAGAATTTATAAATGTATGATACAGGAGAGGGGGAGTAAGTGAGAGAATAACAACAGCATAAAAAGAAGAACTGTCCTATACAGAAGAGTGTCAGCTTGCATGCATAGAAGACATAACAGAATTAGAAAAACAACAGTCATTTTTCATTGATTTAAGCAATGATCATCAATGGAAATAATGACCTCTTTCTATCACAAACTTGTGATATCAAATGTGTAGGGTTTCTCGACACCAACAACCACTAACTCTCTCAACATCAACTGGGTATCCAATAATCAATACAGTTCTGACACTAACTATCTGGAGTTAGCATCATGCCCCATAGGGGAAAGCCTCAGTCTCTCAAGACTGCCCCTGTTTCAGATGCCAAGAGTGATTCCTGAGGACTTTCCTACTTCTGACCGACTAGCTGTAAATCTAAGGTTCCCACAATTCTCTCCTTGGTTTTGATAATTTACTAGAACAGCTCACAGAAGTCAAGAAGTTACTTCATTTATATTTATTAGCTTATCATAAAGGAACAGCCAAATGGTGCAAAGGCATAGGAAAAGGTATGAGAATATGCAACCTCACAGAAATAAAAAAACATTAAATAAAAAGTTTTAGGGAAAACAGATACTCCATGATGCCAAAAGACCCCTACTCCTTTGCCACCTGAGAAAATCTTGTAGATAATAGCAAAAGGAAACATGTACCTTTCCATACAAACATCAGGTTGACCATCATCTTAACCAAATGATCAAACTTTGCCGTATCAATAGTTGGAAAACTTGCCTTTTTCTCCTTTGTATTGTAAAATGACCTTGCCAAAAATGATTAACTTGGATATAAGCAAGCCTTTAGAACCAACGCTCAGTTTCTGGAAAAAGTAAAAGATAGGAAAGAATCGCTAATTACAGCATAAAGATTTAATAAATATAAATTAATATAGATGTGGAGTTTTCTATAAAACCATTGGCCTAGACTCTTCCAGAAGTCAATATTCACTGGGGGAGAACAGAAAAAAAGTGAGATGACAGATTTGTTTTAGATAAAAGAATTTGAAGAAACATAATGATGTAAGATAATGCATAAAACTTTGAGTGGATATTGATTTTAAACTTTAAATAGACACAGAGTCTAAGGATAATTGAGAAGTTATGACTGTGGGCTATTAGTCAAAATTATGAATAATTATTAATGTATTTATGCACTAAAGGCATTGTAGTTTTATGGAAGAATGTCTTTATTCCTAACAGAGGTATCCAAAGTGTTCAGAAGGAAGAGTTCATGGTATCAGCAACTTTTCATATGGATCAGAAAAGCCTGAATATGAACCTTTATATTTATGAATATATAGAGATATAGCAAGCATGATGAAACGTTAACGACTCTTGACAATTGTCGGGAGGTATGCAAGTGTTCTTTCTGCAAGTCCAAGGGCTGGCAAACATTTTCTGTAGAAGTCACCTTACATATATATAGTACTTTACACTAAATATAGTAAATAACAAACTTCTTATGCTTTGTGTACCAGAAGATCTCTGCCATGGCTGCTCAACACTGCCCTTACAGTGCTAAAGCAGACATTGACAATGCACTTAAGAACGTACATGACTGGATTTGGCTCTCGGGCATAGTTTACCGATCCCTATACGATAAATAGACACCCCCCTTATCCCTGGGAAACACATTCTAAGACCTTGTGGATTCCTGAAACTATGGATTATATGAAAACCTCTATATACTATGTTTTTTTTCTAAGCATACATACCTATGGTAAAGTTTAATTATAAATTAGGCATAGTAAGAGATGAACAACAATAGCTAATAATAAATAGAATGATTATAACATTATACTGTAGTAAAACATATGTGAGTGTGGTCTCTCTTGAAACTTCTGATTGTACCATCCTCACCCTTCTTGTGAGGATGTGAGATGATAAAATGCCTAATGATGAGATGAACTGAGATAAATGACATAGGCATTGGGATGAGGCATTCAGCTACCGCTGACCTTCTGAAAATATACCAGAAGGCGGATCATTTGCTTCAGGTGATCCTGGATCACTGACCCATGATGATGTTGATGGCGGGACTTCGGGAGCAGACCATGTAGATGACTAATAGGTGGGTGGTGTATGCAGAGTAGATACACTGGACAAAGAAATGATTCATGACTCAGACAGGATGGATTTCATCACAGTACTGAAAATAGCTTGCAATTTAATACTTAGAAATTGTTTATTTTCAGACTGAGGTTGACTGTGGGTAACTGAAATCTTGGAAAGTGAAACCGGGGATAAGGGTAGACTATTGCACTACTTTTTAAACTCTGTATGTGATTGTAAATTCACATGATATAAAGTTTAGAGAGAAAAGGGAGCCTCGGTGTTCATCATCATAATGTGTATCAGTGAGGAAATATTCAATATGCACAGTGAAGTGGTGATGGACAAGGGTGTGTGAGGGCACCTCGTAGTCTCTGCTAAGGGCATGGAGCTTTGTGGGTGAGTAACACAGAGCCAGCAAAAGCATTCTCTACTCTCCTTACAATTGCTTGTTTCAAGAGCTTGAGCTCCGAATCACTGTGCTATTTCACATTTGGTTTCTTTTTATTTTCCTTGGCTTTTAAAATGTATTATTGTTGTTTCCTGTTTGCCTCCAAATGCTACTTGTGTATATTTAATACAACTAGAAAATCTCTAGGTATACTAGATTTACTCCAATTTACCTTTATTGATCTTGCCAGTTAGTGACTGTGTAAAACAGAAAGGCCTATGTGTAAACTGATTGCAGATAATTATTTTATTTCTAACGGTCTTACTTAGCTTGATGTTAAGGTCTTTGGCAAGACTTATCTACTTTGACAGCTGGGAACTCTGGGACTTCGTTCTGCCAGATATAAACCTCAAGTGGGTTTATATGTGAGGCTATTAAGGGAGTTTGTTGGTTTGGAAAAGTGAGCACTGAAAGTTCTCAGGTAAATAGGGAGGAGGTGCTAAAATGCTGCCTCTTCAGCATCAACCTGCTTTTGGCTAGCATTTTATCCAAGTTAACATTATACAGAGAGGTTGGGGTTCTTCTGTTTAGTCAAGCTTTGTTTTGAAAGATCTGCATGTACCTCTCCTTGCACCACACCTCAACCTGTGCTCTCTCTAGAGCAGTGACAGTCTTATCAGACTGTTCAGAGTCAGTCAGCCTCATCTGGCAATTAGGCTGAAGATAAGCTATTCCTCTCTTTTGCGTTTGCAGGAAAAATCATGCTTCCCATTCAAGAGGTTCACTCTGGGTGTAGATAGCTTTTCTGAAAACATGGCATTGACTGACATTATTGACACTGGACTAGGAATGCAAAGATCAGACCCCTTTGCATGGCTGAGCATCTTACTGTTCCTTGACCTTGGGAAGACAGGTGCCTTCTCTGCTGGAGATTGACTGTCAGTGAAACTAGGTGGGTAGACCTGGAGACTTCCAGCTCCCACCTCCTATTTGGCAACAAGTTTATTCACATGTTCATTTTTTCATTTTATTTTGTTTTCTAGTCATGAGCCAATTTTTTTTTAATTTTTAATTTTTTATTGCATTTTAGGTTTGGGGGTACATGTGCAGAACATGCAAGATAGTTGCATAGGTATCCACATGGCAGTGTGTTTTGCTGCCTTCTGCCCCTTCACCCACATTTGGCATTTCTCCCCAGGCTATCCCTCCCCTGCTCCCCACCCGGCCCTGTCCCTCCCCTATTCCCCCCAATAGACCCCAATGTGTAGTACTCCCTTCACTGTGTTCATGTGTTCTCATTGTTCATCACCCACCTATGAGTGAGAATATGCGGTGTTTCGTTTCCTGTTTCCGTGTCAGTTTGCTGAGAATGATGTTCTCCAGATTCATCTCCATTTCCAGAGGAAGAATTTGTTAATTCAACTATGCAATTTAAAAGATGAGGAAAATAGTGACTAAAGAAGATACACACACACGTATGTGTGTACCTACAGACTTTGATAACAATACTTTCTCAGACCAAACGTGTCAGGACTTGAAAGAAAATGTTATTAAACTGCCATGTCATTGTCATGCTCAGCAAAGTAAAAGGAAAGAAGAGAAACTAAACATTGTTAACTATTTAATCTGTGGTATATTCTCAAAATTGTTACCCCGAAGGTACACTATGTGTATATACCATAACTGACCTTTGTGTGTTATTTTTGTTGCTGTTTATTCTCCTGTTCCACTTGAAGGTGAGCAGAAGTAGGTAAGGAGTCTCTCAAACACCATTGTATCTCTAGTGCTCTGCAGTTTCAAGTGCATGCGCTCAGTGAGTACATGCTGAACCAAATAAAATTGAATTAAATAGAGAAACAGAGTCAATGGAATCAGAGTTTGTACCTAGACTGTGCAATTAGTGTTTGAAGCGAAGTGTGCTAGACTTTAGCCTGTGTTTATTCCTCTGAACTGTTTTGTCTTGTAAGATTGTTATTTAGCCAAATTAGTGAACTTGAGATACTTTAGACTATAAACAGAAAAGCTCTGGTTTACCCCCACTCCCCCCACCAAGAAACTCATTTTAAATCTAGCTAATACCAGTAATTCTACCATGGTATGATTATTTTATCCTATGAGTGTAAGGTTCTGATTAATATTGAAAATGCTAATCAGCTTGGAAGATCTCACATGCAAATTATCAGACATCTATCCTTTTATTTAAATAAAACATCTTATTCCAGCAGCACATGTTCTTTTTAGAGTTTAAATACCAATCACTATGGAGAAACAGATGGGGGAATGGAAACCAGGAATGAGGAAGAATTAAGAAATGTAAAACAATCTGACACAATTCTCACAGTGACAGCACTTTCATTTTCTCTCTCAGCACCCTGCTTCTGGTGTCACTGCTATCCAAGTCATTAGCTGGTAAAGCTTAACTCCTCACTGGGGGATGTGCTTTATTTCACTCTTCAAGACAGAAAAGTTGTCAAGACTGAAAGAAAATAAACTTCTGTTAGGAAAATGAGGGGTGCTATTTTGGGATTTGGGGTTCTATTCAGCAACACCCAAGATACCACCCTTTTTTTTTTTTTTACCATGGAGATGAGATGATTAGAAATACACATACACGTGCTTATGTGAAATTAAATTATTTAGAACAAAAAGAAATATGTATTTCAGAAGAAAACATTTATGTGAAGACATATGTCTTGTTTGGCTCATTTGATTGTTTTTTTATTATTATTATACTTTAACTTCTGGGGTACATGTGCAGAACATGCAGGTTTGTTACATAGGTACACACATGCCATGGTGTTTTGCTGCACCCATGAACTTGTCATCTACATTAGATATTTCTTGGAGAATGAAAAATTCTCTATCATTCTACACACATAAAATTCAATTATTCAGTTTCATACCGAGTATATTGCTAGCCAATATAAAAGCCTTTTGTGTTATTATTATTTAGGGAGAGTTGTTCCCAAATGTAATGGATTCACTTTGTGGTATAGAGAGTTTAGCAAAATCCTAGAGATATTCAATCGTTAACTAGATCATTATTTGGCAAATACATTATAAAGGCCAGTCCTGCAAAACATGTAGTGGTTTTCAAGGTGTGGTCTGTGGTTCATACACATGAGAGTCACCTAGTCTGTTTGTTAAAAAGTAATAATTAAAATCTCTAGTGATGAATTTTAGTAATTTGCATTTTAAACCATTTAATAGAGGAATTCTTATGTACTGTAAAACTAAGAAGTACTAACAAAGAGAATTAAATCTAATGTCATAAAGTCCAATTTTAGACCCTATTTTCTCTTTATTTATGTTAGTTTTCAAAGAGTTCTGTTTGCTCAAAAGAAAAAGGATGGGGTAGTATATCATTTAGAGTTCCTGATTTAGGAGCACAAGGAACAAATTCTGCTAAAAAATAATAACAGAATCGAGGAGAAAATAGCACAAAACCTAGCCTTTGGAAGCACACGACCTGCAGTCACTCATAAACCTGGGTAGTAGGGGCTATCTTTTGAGGACATTGCTGCTGAGATAATTCAGTTCCAGTTAATTTCAGTTTCCTAGATTAAAAATCAAAAGTTTTAGAGAAAAAGGCATTAAAATTGGAAAGGAAAAATAAAACTATCTCTATTCACAGGTACGATGATATGTGTATGTGTGTATACACATATATACATGTATTATATACCCACATATTTATAATTAACAGGAATGCTACTAGAGCTAATAAATGAAGTAAGAAAAGTTTCAGGGCACAGGATGGACATAAAAAATAATTGTGTTTCTATACACCACCAATGAACAATCCAAAAAGAAAATTTAAAAAGTAATTTTTAATTTTACTTACATTAGAATCTTTAAAAATTTAAGATTATTTGTAATTAGATTTTTTTAGAATAAATCTAAACAGGGAAGTGAAAAATCTTATACACTGAAAGCTATAAAACATTGTTGAATTAAGAAAGATCTTAAGAAATGGAAAGACACCTCGCATTCATGGATAGGAAGACTTCACATTGTTAAGGTGTGAATATCATTTAAAGCAATCTTCAGATTTAACACAATTTCTATCAGAATTCTAGCAGCTTTTCCCACCAGGATTCATAGCAACATTATTCACAATAGCCAAAAGGTAGAAGCTACCCAAGCATCTATCAACAAATAAATAGGTAAATGAAATGTGCTATGTACACACTATGGAATATTATTCAGCCATAAAAAGAAATACAATAATTTTATATGGTTATGACATGGATAAACTATGAAGACATTGTGCTAAGTAAAATAAGCTAGATGCAAAAGGATGAATAGTGGATGATTCCATTTATAGCAGGCACTTAGTCAAATTTCATAGACAGAAAGTAGAATAGAGGTTACCAGGATCTGGAGACAGTGAGAAATGCAGAGTTATTGTTGAATGAATAAAGGGTTTATGTTAGATGATAAACATGTTTTGATTATAGATGGTGGCAATGGTTACACAACACTGTAAGTGTATTTAATATCACTAAATTGAACACTTATAGTTAACATAATCACTATGTTATACATATTGTCAAACCGTGAGAAAAAAAAAGAAGAAGGAGAAAATACCTTAAAATAAAGAGTGCTAGCATTAGCTTACACTTGGATTTTATCTATGGCCACTCCTTGCCTGGGGACAGTGTTTGGGGAGGGGAGTAGAGTTAATGGGTGGCCCCATACAGGCTGCCAAAATGGTGAAAAATTGTTTCCCCAAACAAACATCACGAGGAAGATGAGGAAACAAAAGCAAATGTTTACTGCAGAATTATTTGGAGGGAGATTATTTTTCAGTATCCATGCACCATTAATCTCTGGAATTCTCAACTGCATTAACAGAAAAATGGTTCAGCTGACTCCAGCAAACATAATTTGTATTTGCTGATCTAAAATATCACTTGCCCTTGACAATTTGACATGCACTACGCTAGCTAAGTCACTTAGAGTGAAGGACTTCTTCTTACAGAAGGAATAAAAACCTGCTCTCCCCAAATTAGCGATTTCTGAAAAATTATATTTGAATTTGTTTAACAAAAACAGTATTTAGTATACTTTAGGCCTCACAATCCCTCTAAGATCTTATACTTCACCCAACTCACTCACTGGTGTGATCTACTTCGTCTATGTAGATTTTTAAGTCGCAGCCCTGGGCTGATGGTGAGTTGGCAAGCATGTGTGAGAAAGATCATGTTGTCTTAAACAACTCTGATTCCAAGAGAAAAGGAGTAATATGAGTATTGCAGTCCAGCCACCTGAAGAGAGATTCCTGAAGGGAGACCTTGCGTCTTCAAATCATTGGAGGTAGAAGGAAGATGGGCAGAAGGATGCCCAGAATCAACCCGGGTCCTGTCCTCTGCCTGTCACACTTTCCAGGTCTTCTTTTAGGTCTTCTCTCACTTATTTTCTTCATAGCACTTATTACTCTTTGCAATGGTATGTATTTATTTCATTACTGTTTTTTTCCTCCCATAGGATGTGCCTGCAATAAGAGGAGGTTTTTTTTTTCCACTGCTCTCTACTTGAAGTGGCTAATACAATTTAGGCATACTTAGTTAGCACAAAATAGGTGGACTATAAATATTTGGTGAACAAATAAATTCAAATCTGTACTCTGAAAAGTCAACTTTCCTAAACTACCTCCAACGCCTCCCTCCTCCACAAAATGAAAAATATGTTAGAGTCAGAGGGTTTCATATGGCACTATCTACTGCCTTGTATTATAGAAAATGAACAGATACAACCACAAATGTTACATTTGTTCCCTTACCTTTCCACTGAATTCTCAACTCTTCAAAAACAGCGAGCATGCAGACTCTTTCTGTGAATATTTATGGAAGGAATCAAGTAAAACATGATTTGGGAAGTGAACTCTAAGTGAACAATAAAAAATAAACTTCAGGTAGAAGGTCATGCTTTTCTTCTCTTAGTAGCCATCAAATTCAAGAAAGTACATTGGTTCTGATCTGTTGTCCTATTTATTTAAGCTTTTTGCTTCCAGCAGAGAATATCTAGATTAAAAGATAAAGGTTGAGATAAAGATGGATTGTAGAATGCCAAAAATAATTGTTATTGCCCTTTGAACAGTTCCAGTATAGTAGGATCTAAATTAATCCTGGATTACTTATATTTATTGTCAATCATATGAGAGATAACACAAAGACCATATTAAAATTTTTGATCCTTATAAGCTTGCTTCCAAAGTTCAAGTAAGTTCAAGAATATATGGATAAAAGAAACATAAACACATTTTAAAAAATTGTTAAGAAAGCTGACTTTTACCTGTTTCAAGAGGAATAAATTTAGCATTTAGAAAATATAGAAAATAAATATGTACATATATTCATCAACATATATATGTGCATAGAGTTTAATATTTTGTACATTAATATTTATCCATTTTAATGTATTTATTTTAATACACTTAGTATCAATTAAATTTCTATTTTCTTATTTCATTAAATGTTCTTTAAATTTGCAGTCAGTTTATTATTTCAATATTTGCATTATTCATTCATTCAGTCCCTTATTGTAGGGCTTTTATACCTTAATAGACTGCAAGAAATGTCCAGAAATCTCTACTCTTATTTGTGTTCCCACCATTTTTCAATGCAACTTTGAAGCTCCTCTTATCAAAAGATGCAAACTATTTCCCCACTGGTCTTTGATCAACAGAATGTGGTGGAAGTGACTGCATCAGCTCCGAACCTACATACCCAGAAGCCTTGCAGACTTCTACTTCCACCTTGGAATCCTGACAAGCCACTACCTAAGCAAATGTGAGTTCCCCTTTTCGTGGTGGTTACACGGGATTAGATGAGGGACATGGGGCCCAGATTCCCGATTGCCCCATGTGACAGCTGACAAACACCTGGGAGCAGGGCTGCCCAGCTAATGTCCGCTGACTGCAGATGAATGAACAAGCCCAGCCACATAGAGAAGAAATAGCCAGCTGGACCATAAACAAAGTTTTGTAATAATTGTTTATTTATATGTTTTGCATTTTGTTTTGCTCTCATTTTTTTTTAATGGGAATAGGACTTTTTTATTGTGGTAAAATGTATATAATGAAAATTTACCATTTTAACTATTTTAGCTGTACAATTCAGTGGCATTCAATGTTGTGTAATGCTCACTATTTCCAAAATTTTTCATTATTCCAAACAGAATCTCTATGACATTAAGGAATAACTTTTGATCCTTCTTGTCCCCAGCTCCTGATAATCTCGATTTTACTTTCTGCCTATGTGAATTTTCCTACTTTAGATACCCCACTTAAGTAGAATCACACAAGTATTTGTTCTTTTGTATTTGACTTACTTTACTTGGCATAATAGTTTCAAGGTTCATCCATGTTGTATTATGTATTAGACCTTTGTTTCTATTTATGACTGAATAACATCCTATGGTAGATACATAGAAAGATAGATATAAAATGTGGTGTGTGTGTGTGTGTGTGTATGTATATATATATATATATATATATATATATATATATATATAATTTATCTCTTCATTTGTTAATGGACACTTGAGTTGTTTCTACCTTTTGATTGCTGTGAATAATACTGCCATGAACATTGGTACACAACTACCTGAATGTCTGCTCAATTACTTTGTGTATATACCAAGAGGTTGAATTGCTGGGTCAAATGGTTATTCTATGTTAAACATTTTGAAGATTGTCAAAATTTTCCAAGTGGCTACGTCATTTTATCTTCTCACCAGCAGTTCACAAAGATAACATTTTCTCCATATCCTTGCCAACACTTGTAATTTTCTATTTGTTTGATACTAGCCATGCTAGTGAGTGTGAAGTGGTAGTATCTCACTGTGGACTTTGATTTGCATTTTCCCAATGACTAATGATGTTGAACATTTTTTTATGTGGTTATTGGTAATTTGTATATCTTCTTTGGAAAAAAATGTTTATTCAAGTCTTTTGCTCACTTTTTAATTCAGTCTTTTTTGTTGTTGTTATTGAGCTGTAGGAGCTCTTTACATATTCTGGATATGAATTTCTTTTTAGATATATGTTTTACAAATATTTTTCTGTCATTTTATTTGTTTTCTTGATAGTATTCTATCATTACCAACTGTCAATGCTATTTTTTTTAAATTTTGATGAAGTCTAATTTACCCATTTTTAAATTACTTGTAGTTTTATTACCATACTTAGAGACCATTGCCAAATCTAATGTCTTGACAAGTTTTTTTTTATGTTTTCTTGTAAAAATATTGTAGTTTTAACTTTAAATTCAGTTATGTGACTACTCTAAATAATTCTTGCAAAGCGTGCATTCCTTGGTGTGGTGGCCATTGAAGTTTCTGTTCCATTATATCTGTGATCAGCCTGACAAGGGATTCTTTAAATGTCTGACTCCAAAATAGGAAAGAACATTAAAAAGATGCTGTCTCCTTTAGTCTGATAGATGCTTCTCAGGAATTCTGCTTCTGCTGAGAGGCTCAAAACCAAGGCAAGCATTTGGGCAGGTTCCTCAGGGCCCTGCAAGACCAACCTAAATGCACAACTTCCAATGTTTAGAGAAGAAGGTCTCCACTGGCTGTGTGGCACCAGACAGCAACTCCAAAATGTTGGATGCCAAGCTCACAGCCTTGAAGGTGCTAAGAAATGGGAGATGATAGTGCTTCTAGAATGAGCACGCTGGTCACTTACATGAGATCAGCAGCCTTTTCCTTCATTTAGCACTGCTCTGGTTGCTGTAACTGTTGGGTCAGGTTCCAGAACTCCAGTGAAATTGATTCAAATGACTCTTTTCAGCTCAGCGATTTATTTGGGGGAGGAATCAATTTCTGCATTGCATAGTAAAATTTCCTACTCTGCCATTGTGTGACATAATTCCTCTCACATTTCTTAATTAAACATTTTGAGATAACTGTTGATTCACATGAAGTCGAAAGAAATAATACAGAGAAATCCCATGAATTTATTTATCCAGTTTTACCTTATGGTAGCATATTCTACAATAGAAGTGCAAAGCCACAATTTTGCATTATAGTGCAAAACTGCAAGTGTTTATCAGCCTTGGTACGGTCAAGATGAAGGACATTTCCATAATACAAGAATAACTCATGTTGCCTTCTAATTGCCACATCCACTTTCGTTTAGCTCTCAACCCCTCTGAACCCCTGGTAATTACTATTCTGTTCTTCATGTCTATAATTTTGTCATTTCACCATTTGACCATTATTCCATAATTTTCTCAACCTTAAAATAAGAATAATATTACTTGCTTCCCAGTGTAACTTTACGTAATATACTTTAAATTTATTTAGTACTTATCTTGCACATATTAGTTACTCTAATCAATGTTAATCATAATTATTGATACCATTACTACTAGGGTCAGAATCAAAGCCGTAAGGTATCAATATCGGAATAATGTATTGTCATTGGAAAAAGTTACAAAATATGGATTTGATTTTAACGTTTTCTTAACTTACTAGAAAGTATCCTCCATTATGTCATAATATTTCTAAATCTCACTTTCTCCACATTTAGAACAAAAATAAGAAAGTTATTTTACCTTCAGTGTTTTTCTTGTGCTTAAATGTACAATGTTTATATAGGCTGACCCAGTGAGCTTTCTTTCCCCTTTTATTACTCACTAACAAGGTATGAGAGTTGAAGGTTAAATCTATTGTCAACCTACGTTGTACCTGTTAGCAGAGGTAGACGGGAAAAACATACTACACAATTATTTAAGGAAATTCTTTCCCGTCTTCCTCAATGGCAGAGGAGGACAATAATTTTAAAATGCTTGTTTTACCTCTTCTACACTTTTTCTGGGAAAGCAAGTTTGTGTACCATCTTTGGAAGATTATACGTTAAGTGTATCGAATTAGGCCATTCTTGCATCATTACAAAGAAATACCCGAGACTCTGTAATTTGTAAAGAAAAGAGGTTTAATTGACTCATGTTTCTGCAAGTTGTACAGAAAGCACGGTGCTGGCAGGTATTTGGCTTCTAGAGAGGCTCAGAAGCTTTTACTCCCGGTGGAAAGCAAAGTAGGGAGAAGACGCGTCACATGGCAAAAGCAGGAGCAAAAGACTGACTTGGGGTAGGTGCAACACACATTTGTTTAAATGACCCGAACTTAGGTGACCTTAGAGAGCTCACCAAGAGGATGGCCCAAGCCATTCATGAGGGATCCACCTTCATGATCCAAATACTTCTCACTTGGCCCGCCTCCAACATTAAGGATTGCATTTCAACATGAAATTTGGGTGCAGACAAATATACAAATGATATCATTCCATCTCTGGCCCCTCTCAAATCTCATGTTCTTCTCAGATTGAAAAATACAATCATGTCTTCCCAATAATTCTTCAAAGTCTTAACTTGTTTTAATGTTAACTCCAAAGTCCAAAGTCTCATCTGAGACAAGGCAAGTCTCTTCCACCTATGAGTCTGTAAAATCATGAACTCCCCATATCACTTTCCTTAGTCTTAAAAAAAGATAACACACAGGGAGTGCTCAGGAAATAACTCGTTTTTACCCCTGTACATACTGCTCAACATGTATGTTGCATCTTCTGGGCCTTGCTCACTTTTGCTAACATGTGGCTTGCTACAAAAACATGTGTTCATGGATGATTTGTCTTTTCAGAAACCTTCCCTATGTGCATATCATGCTGGTATTCTTCTAAGCTAGTCTATCCCTGAAAATTCACAAACTCATACCTGTCTGTTGAAACTATGTCCTTGCTTCACATTCTAACTCAAGATCTGTGACAAAATATTACCAAGTGTGGGTGAAGGGGAGGAAGGCAGCAAAGCACACTGCCATGTGTGTACCTATGCAACTATCTTGCACGTTCTGCACATGTACCCCCAAACCTATAATGCAATAAAAATTAAAAAAAAAAAAGAATAATCAAAACCCTTAAAAAAAAAAATTTTCACTCTCACTACCCGTATCGTTTTACACATCTACACTGTTTGTCAACTTTGCAAACAGAATACATTTATATGTAAACCTCTTTCACTAAACCGTGAACCCACAGAGTGCCAACCATTTACAATTAGTGTCAACGTGGAATTTTATTCTTAACGGATACTGGGTAAATTAAATTTTTTGTCAAATAATGATCACTGCAAGTGAATAGCAGATATGTTGACATTTCCTTTTAAACTGGAGTATATTTATCTCCATTACAGGGACTGTGTGCTCTAACCTTTGTAAACACTGTACATAGCATTGAACCATAAAGTAAACATTTGTTAATCAATTGTGAGACCTTTCATAGTTTAAATTAGTATTCTGATCAAAAGGAAATAAGAAAATGGTGGAACAAAAGTTTTAGAAAAAAAGGGTAAGAAAGAAGAAAGAAGGAAATCAGAAAATTAAGATTCTTAGCCCTATGTAGCAAACATATATCTAGCAGTTGCTGAATGGATTTTTGGTTGTTTGTTTCAGAAAATAAATGGAATGCTACAGCATAGTCAGTTTTAAGAAAAGGCTAAAGAAAAACAATGAAAAAATTATAAGAAAGCCTCGATTGCACATGAACAGAAAAATGCTGGAGAGAAACCACTGAAGTAACTCACCAGTCCTCTTGTGGGGCTGCTTATCTGATTATCTGAGGTCAAGGGAACTGAGGACAACAAAGGAAATTAGGTCTTCCATAGTTCTCATTAAATGCTGGAGGAGTCTGACTACTGCTGAGCTGAGCACTTCAGCGGCTTTGGAAAAGGAAGTGTGGTTACTTATTTCACCACCTTCATTGCGCTGGAGGAAATAAGAAATAGCTCTGAGACTAATAATAACAGAAGCAGCATCCACACCAGCACCTCCTCAAGGCAGTATAAATAATTAAGTGTCTCTATAGGCAAAAGGCACTAGGAATAAAGGAAAAAGAGCTGCAATTGCTGATGCGGTTTCACCTTAGTTCTGCCCATGTTGCTTAACAGGAAAGGGAGTTGTAATGCCAATAATAAAATCGGAGAGCTGGAAAGGACATTTATTTGTCCATTTACTCATTCATGTACTCAGTCATTACTGGGCACTTATCATAGAGTAGTCGTTGTGTTACCTGCTGGAGCTTGGATATCACCCACTTCTATGTCATCATTCTCTGAGTGAAGAACCATCTATGTGGTGAGTCCAAAAATGCATAAGAGGAAACCTGGCTTGTGCGAGCTCAGGCCTATAACTTAGTTTGCCAACTCCACAGCAAAAATATTTTCAGTTATGCTCCACTTTCACTCTTAAAAATGTGGCTTGCGAATTACTTGGTGAATGATTTTACTTTCTTGATTACATTAAGCACAAAAATGAAGAGAAACATAATTACAATATTAAAATTGTTAAAGGTATCTCACCAAGGAGCTTGTTCTGAGAACTCCATGTCTCCATTGCCTATTTGGACAATTTATTTTGCTTGGCCTCTGGGTTCCACTGCCTCTGAATTTACCTCTTACCTGCTGACCCTTCCTTCTTTTTTACTTTTTCTGTATCCTCTCCATCTTTCTGATCTTTTTAATTTGAAAGCCCCAGGACTCAGCCCTTTGACTTCTCTTTTATATCAGTGAACACAGCCTAGATTTACCCATCCAATGCCACGGACTTCAATAACATCAAATTCTTCAGATGGCTCTCAAATTATTTGCTTTGACCTCCCTCTTTAATTCTACATGTATATCAGACAATTTGGCAGCCCCAGTGTGATGTTCCTCTGGAACCACAACCTTAACATATGTAAACAAACTCTACTCACCGCACCCTCACCAAAAAAAAAAAAAAAAAAAAAAATCTATTTTTTTATATACCTACCCATTCAGGAAAAGGAAACTTTCTTCTTTCATTTGCTAAGGTAAAACACTCAAGTAACTGATTCCTCTAATTTCTCTATTCCCCATGTTCAATCCATCAGCAGATTTTACAACTGTAGTTTTGAAATAATATACACAGCATCCAATCACTTCTCTACAACTCTGCCGCTGCCACTCTGGTCTAAGCACCGTCATGTCTCACCCGGATTATCGCTACAGTCTTCTCAATGGGTTTTCTGCATTTCCTTTGCTCCACTGCAGCCTATGCTTCTCAGCGCAGCCTAAGTCACTCCTCTGTCCAAATGCTCCAGTGGCTACATTCTGCACTCAATCAAAGCCCTAATTATTGTTATAATGACCCATTGTCACCTGGATGCCTGCTACCTCCCAGGTCACATTGCCCTATTGCCTATGCCCCCTCTACCACGTGACTCCATCTCTAAAAAACATAAATAAATGGAAATGATAAGGATAATTGGTTTACCACTTTTGATAAAATTCCCTGGGAGATTTCTTCTAATGAAATTAAATACACTAGAGTTACACCAACTTGAAGGCATAATACAAAATAATTATTATCTATGGCAATGTGACAAGAATACCGGAGTCATCTGAAAACTATTAGAACCAACAAAAAATATTCAAGACGGTAGCTTTGTAAAGAATAATTACCCAGTTGTTTTCTCTACTTCAGCTATAATAGGATAAAAAAATTCTGAATAAAGCTTAATTCTAATAACAATAAAATTGATTTAAAGGAATACATAGAAATGCATTTACCAAAAAAAATTGTTTAGGAATTCTATGGGGAAAATTCCAAGAAGAAATTATGGCTTGAGAAAATCTTATTAAAAACTCATATTGTAGAAAATGAAGACTAAATATTGATATAATATCAGATCTTCTAAGGTTAATATACACATTAATGCATTTTTCCACAATGAGTCTGTAATTACCCCATAGTGAACTGAAATACTTTAGAAATAGAAAAACTCATGTCTAAATATTAGAAGTATTGAAGCTATTTGAAAGATTAGTCAACTTTAATCATATGTCCCATGAATTGGTATAAAGAATAGCTTACAAAAAAATTATACAGGAAAAATTGTATAATAAAAATATCAGGGATGGGGCCAGGTGCAGTGGCTCACATCTGTAATCCTAGCACTTTGGGAAGTCGAGGCAGGCAGATCGCAAGGTCAAGAGATTGAGACCATCCTGGCCAACATGGTGAAACCCCATCTCTACTAAAAATACAAAAATTAGATGGTCGTAGTGATGTGAGCCTGTAGTCCCAGATACTCAGAAGGCTGAGGCAAGAAAATCACTTGAACCTGGGAGGTGGAGGTTGCAGTGAGCTGAGATTGCACCACTGCACTCCTGCCTGATGACAGAACAAGACTCCGTCTCAAAAAATTACGTACACACACACAGACACATACACATACACATGTACATATATACACACATATATACATATACATGTACATGTACATATACACATATACACATACACATGTACATATATACATATACACGTACATATACACATACATATAATGTATATACATATACACATATACCCATACATGTATATGTACACACACATATATATGTATATGTGTGTATACATATATATATGCATATGTGTTTGTACGTATATATATCAGGGATAAATAACTGAATATTAACAACTATATTTCAAACAAAGGAATTTTCCTCAGATAACACATTTTACTTTGAAAACAGATTATTAGTGACCACTGATAAAGAAACAGTTTATATTTCACATATATATTAGTCATCTGTGCTATGGTAATAAGCAGTCCATAATCTCAGTGGCTTATAGCAAGGGCTTAGATGTGAATGTGTGCCCTTCCAAAATTTATATTGAAATGTAATTCGTAAAGGTGTGGCCTTTGGGAATTGATTATGTCATGAAGGCTCCACCTTCATGAATGGAGTTAGCATCATTTTATAAAGGCTGGCATTTTAGAGGGAGCATGCTCTTGCCTTTCAGTCCCTTCCACCACAAGAGGACATAAGGACATCACATTGTTCATCCCCTCCAGAGGATGCAGCAACAATGCCTTATCTTGGAAACAGAGAGTAGCCCTCCCCAGACACCATGCCTGTTGGTGCCTTGATTGTGGACTTGCTAGCCTGCAGAACTATAAATAATAAATTTCTATTGTTTATAAATTAGTCGGTCTGAAATATTTTATTACAGCAGCACAAATAAACGAAGACAACAACAAACCTTTATTTCTCTTGCAGGTTGCATGTCAGTGGCTGCAGAATGGCTGCTATGGCTCTTCTTCATTGGCCCAAGTTGAATGAGCAGACCCACTTTGGAGAATGTAATTATCTAGAGAAGAACAAGAGTCTAGTGGAAAATTCCACTGCCTCTTAAAGCTTCAACTCAGACTAACACAGGTCGCATCTGTTTACATTTCGTTGGCCAAAGCAAGTCACAAGGAAAGCCGCAACACCTGAGTCAGGGGTAAGTACTCCTTCCAGATTGAGGGCGATCACTGCGGGTCACATGGCAAAGAAAGCAGATGTATAATTATTGTATGAGGAAGATGAGGTAGAATGATTACAGGTAATAATATAGCCTACCACAAGTATGTCTATCTGTCCTGTTTAAGATAGGAGTTGGCCAGGTGTAGTGGCTCACACCTGTAATCCCAGGACTTTGGGAGGCTTAGGTGGGCAGATCACAAGGTCAGGAGTTCGAGACTAGCCTGGCCAATATGGTGAAACTATGTCTCTACTAAAAATACAGTAATTACCCAGGCGTGGTGGTGGGTGCCTGTAGTCCTAGCATCTCAGGAGGCTGAGGCAGGAGAATCACTTGAACCTGGCAGATGGAGGTTGCAGTGAGCCGAGCTTGCACCACTGCACCCCAGCCTGGGCAACAGAGTGAGACTCCATCTAAATTTTTAAAAAAGATGGGAGTTAAGCTCTGTCAAAACATTCCAATGAACATTTCCAAGAAGATGAGGGTAAAGCCTCTTGTAAAATCATTTTAACTAGAAAGCTTTTATTAAATTTGCCTCTATCATTTACTGTTTTTGTCATTCTGGAGCTTCAGTTCACTTATCTGTAAAGCAGTGATAAAAATGCTAGTTTTTCCACACTGCCATGTGTGTACCTATGCAACTATCTTGCAAGTTCTACACATGTACCCCAAAACCTATAATGCAATAAAATTTAAAAAATATATATGCCTATTGAAAAAAAAATGCTAGTTTTTCATGTTTGCAAAGTGCCTAGAATTAAGGATATTAGTGTTTATCTCACTTCGCTGTTTGAAAGACCTGGTGCTACTCTGCCCTTGGAGTTTTATATTTCAGAGGATATTGTCTGATTGGCCTTTCCCATCCCCAGTCTGTCTTTATAGCGTCCACTTTATTTTAGGAACTTGGTGAGTGCAATCTATTGAAAGAGGGAATCACTACACATTATTTTCATTTCTAGAAATTATATACTGATCTGTTCTTATAAGTATAAATATATGAGGGTAGAAACTCTCTACTGCTATGCTGTCTTGCAATGGGTACTTAATTAGTCACCTGTCCCAGTGCTGCTTTACGGTGAAGCCTGGCCACCTCACTACCATCCTAGCTACAACTTTAAAGACTAAAATGATTCATTACCAAGAATCTGTGTGGACAAAACAAAAACAAAAAGACAGAAAATAAAACAAAACAAAATACTAAGTGTTACGGCACATCCCTGCTAAAGACCTTCAATGACACCGTTTTGGTTTTAGACCATGTAACTAATTAGCATCTGGGCCCTATTTTACTACAGCCTGGTAGATTCTCCCGAAAGACCTAGGACTTTTCTTACACAGAATTAAACACATGTGTATTTCTTTGTGAGATTCTGTTCAACAATTTTTTTCCCACTTGACATTAAGCTATTTGAGGGAAGAAACCATGTCTGTTTTTATTTCTACACTGTATCTTTGGCAAATAAAAAGCCTAACACATGGCATTCGGTAACTACTGTCTGAGTAAAAAAGCTCAAAAGAGGTTCATTTCAAGCCTGGTAAACAAGCTTCTCTCTTGTTCCATGCCTCACTTTATTATTAAAGCATAGTCTTCCCTGAAAAGTTGTTTTTTACTAAACTATGCTATTTTTTATGACCCCAACCCTATAGATATTTCTCACGTCATTGATTTATTATTTAAATAATACATATTGTAAATTTACATATACATATTGAGGGCAAAATATGTTCTTGGTATAATAGGAAATAATTTATAAGATTTTTTTTCATTCTCTACTAATTTAAAACCATTTAACTAGAATATAAAAGCAGTACGACAACATGTGTAATTACATGAATAATTATAGTGGGTTCCTTAGTGACACAGAAATATATTTCTCTCTTGAAATACATAGAGGAAAATTAAATAGAACCAAATGGAAGGGAGCAGCAATATTAAATAAGAGTAATTTCATAAGGTATTTTCTAGATAAGCATACATTACTGACCCTGATTTATATTAACTGTGTGTAGTTTAAGAAAATTGAGATTAATATAGATGAAATGCTAAGCTAACCAATGAATCTTTTAGAAAATGGAATTAGCAATGGTATGCAATCTGCCTTTAAAAATTATGAATCTTAGATGACGTTCAGAGTTCATTGCATGTGTAACTGCCTATGATCCTTCCAGAAATCAGTTATATGACCTTGGGTATATCCCCTTTTTTGTCCTGTCTTGGTAAATTTTTAATATTAGAAAATGGATCAGGAGGCTGAGGCAGGAGAATTGCCTGAACCCAGGAAGCAGAGGTTGCAGTGAGCCAAGATCGCGCCATTGCACTCCAGCCTGGGTAACAAGAGCGAAACTCCATCTCAAAAAAAAAAAAAAAAAGAAAAGAAAATGGAATGATCAATAAGGTTTCTTCCAACTCCCTTATTCTTTACTGTATTTTCCTTCTTACATATTTTAAAAACTTATTTTGGCTTTCAGTGGCTTCTGTGACTTAACATCCTTGTTTTGCTGGCATTGAGTCTAGACCCTTGAAGGGCTATGGAGGATGCGATATTGGTGTCATCTGAATGCTGACCGGTCCAGTTGTGTTGGTGGCACTATGACCTATCATTCATCTTGACCACAGAAATTAATGAGCTGAGAGTGTTTTCATAATCAGATCCATTCTAAAGTAGTTCAATCCAAGTTAAATAATAAAGTTTTATATTACACCAGTCAGGCTTGGGAGCGAATATATCCTGTTCAGTCACCATACAGAATAAAAAAAATTGGAGGAAAGATATTAACTGATGATACAATATTTAGTCTACTGGAGTTTTAATTAAAGTGGTAATGAGTAAGCGTCATTAAAACAAAGAATGTCACAGGGGTCACTCAGCTACACCTTTGGGAAAAATCTCAGGCTGCAGACAATGATGAAGCATCATACCACCTTCCATGAACAGGCTCCAGAAATGTATGATAATAACCTTTATGGCAGGTGTGCAAATCTGTGCCAACAGTGATGAGCGGCTGACATATTTACCTCTATTATACTTCTAAATCCAAGAATGCAGACCCTGAAAATCTTCAGAAGTTAAATATTTCCTCAAGATGTTTCCCAAGGACTCTATTCGAGACTTTTCATGTGTAGTAGTTCACGTAGTTTAAGGATACCTAGAACATGGTGACTAAGAATGAGCTGAGGTTAGACTGCCTGGTTCCACAGTAATGCAGGTTTACCTGTAATAAAAAGCACCTTGTAATCAAAAGCATTGATAATTTTACAGCAAAAACTTTCACAATAGGTGAGATAAAGACAAATGATAAAAAAATGTCATATAAGTTCAGGCTTAGTTTTTCTGCCAAAAGGATTAGCAGCAAGCTAATACAAAACAAAACAAAACACGCACCAACACAGGCAAAATGGAAAGCTCTTAAAACAAGCTCTGTCTTACATGGAATGCTTCATTGTAATAGCTCTTATCATTGTCATTATTATTATTATTACAGAAATGGAGATCAGAGAACTTAATTAACATCTACCTGGCCACAAATCTTGTGTGTGGCCAGCTGGAATCCATATTCATATCTCTTGGACTTAAGTTCACCTTCTTCTTAGTGCACCACAAAGCTTTCCATGTGGCAATTGAATTACCAGTGAAATGAAATTCAAATTCGAGACAATTCAGTTAGAATTTAGGTTTTCCTGTTTGGGAGGAATGAGGACATCTGAATCTGAAAAGTAAGAAATATTTTTATTGGTTAATTTAATTAAAAACACTGGATACACAATATAATTGATTACATTTTTGCATCCTGACAATGAATGTGGAGAGCAAAATTACAAAGATCATATCATTTACAAGCACTCCAAAGAAAATAATGTACTTAGGAATAAACTTAAAAGATATACAGTCTTTATGCTGAAAATTATAAGATGTTGTTAAATGTGTTAAGGAAGACCTAAACAAACGAAGAGATTTGTCTCATGAATTGGAAACTTAAACATAGTAAAGATATCAATTCTCCACAAATTGATTCATAGATTTAGTGCAATTGTGTACAAAGACATACTTACTCTAAAATTTCTATGGAAAGGCATAGGCTTAAGGATAGTTTAAAGCATCCAGACAAAAAAGGTTGAAGTGGAAAGAATCACTCCACTGTTACAGTGACTAATTTAAGACTTACTATATGACTATACACATTAGACTGTGTGATTTTGGCAGAGGAACAGACACGGAGACCAATGGAAGAGGACAGAAAACCTAGAAATAGATCCACACAAATATACACAACTAATTTTTGACAGTCAATCAAAGGCAATTCAACGAAAGAAACAAAATCACTTCACAAATAGTGTTGGGGCAATTGGGCATCCATAATAATAATGATCTACTCCTAAACATCCCTTTTACACAAAAATTAAGTCAAAATTTTTAACAGAATTCAATGTAAAACATAAAATTTTTAAATTTCAAAGCAAATAAATGGGAGAAATCTTTTGTATCCATGACTAGGCAAAGAGTTCTCAGACTTGACCATAGCATGATAGATAAAAAGAAAAATTAATAAAATGTTTTCATCAAACACAAGCTATAATTTAAGGGAACATATTTGCAAATCAAATAACCAACAAAGGACTAAGAGCTAGAATAAATTTAAAAAATCTCAAAACTCCATGATAAGGAAAAATGAGCATTCAGATTAAACCATGGGCAAAGGACATGAAAAAGCATTTCACTGAAGAGGGTATACAGATAGCAAATAAAAGTACTTGAAAAGATGTTCAACATCATTGGCCATTACTTAATCTCAAATTAAAACCAAAATGAGTTATCACTCCATATCTATAAAACATTGACAACACCAAATGATAATGAGTGTGGAGAAACAGGATCACTCATACACTGCTGGTGAGAATCTCAAATGTTGTAGCCACTCTGGAAAACATTTCTGTAGTATAATTAAGCATGCAACTACCATACATCCCAACAACTGCATTTGTAGGCATTTATCCCAGAGAAAGTAAAAATGTGGTCACACAAAAACTTGTACATAAATGTTTACAGAAGTTTTCTTCTTAATAGTCAAAACTTGGAAACAACGCAGATGCTTCAGACAATGAATGGTTGAACAACTGTGGTATACCTATACCATGGAACACTAATTACCGATAAAAAGTACAGACTATTAATGCAATGATTTTGATGGATTCCAGGGGTTTATGATGCGTAAAGAAAAGCCAATCTCGAAAGTTCACAAACAGTGTAAATCTGTTTATATGGCAGTCTTGAAATGACAAATATAGAAATGGAGAGCACATTGGTCTTCACCAGGGGTCAGGGATTGGGGGAGGCAGGGTGGAGGTGACAGTAGCTAAAAAAAGACAAGAACTTTGTGGTGGTGGAACTTTTCTGTTAGAGTGACTATTAATTTCAATATCCTAATTGTGATATTGTACTATAGTTTTATAACGTATTATTTCTTACAACCGCATGTGTATCTATAATAATCTCAGAATTAAGCTTTTAATTAAAAACTACTGTATACTGGCTATTATACTCGCTCCCAAACAGTTAATTTAAAATAATGTACCTTTTCAAATTTTTGATTAATTTATTCTTATTTTTAAATTAAATTTTCCTATAATTGTAAATGCAAACAATAAAATAGAACAGAAGAAAATTATTTAAAACAATGCCTTTAGTCCCACATTTCAGCAGTCATCTCATTAACTTTCTTGTGTATTTCGCAGAACACGTGCACTCTTACTTACGTACGTCACACATAAACATAGAATCATTCACATTTGCATCTCGCTTTCTGATGGCCACCTGGTATTAAGTGTCATGTGGCCTCATGATTTAGTTTATTGCTCCTGTTTTGAGCAACATCCTTTTTCCTTCATTTCCATTTTATTTTTATTATTTTATTTATTTTTTAGTATTAGTATCCTTTATTGGTTGTTATATGAATCTCCGATGTGTCAAAATTTATAAAACACTCCATCAATTTTATACGTTGATTTTAAAAATAAAATATAATATATAAATGCAACATTGAATCACCTTGTAGCTTCACCATTTTTATACTTGTGAAACTTCTCTCTAGAGTCAATTTACAGAAAAAGAATTCTGGGAAAATTGATTTATACTTTTTTAATTTTGATGGACCTCAAGATTTAACATTCAATAAGGTAAACCAAGTTGCTTTCCCACAAACTGTAGAAGATCTATAATGAACAACTTCAAAACTTCTGTGTTTGAGGCAGAGGGCTAAGGATTTTCGGGGAGCATTGCATAGTAACTATTTTCTTCTCTGTTTGACTCTGCTAATAGATGACATGTAGGTGGACTACAGATTAAGCTTTATGCATCATCATTGAGTAATGAGAGAAGAAAGATAGCTGACTATTGGTCACACAAACATTGTGCATTTTATCACTATAAAAACACCAAACACAGAATAACTGTATTTCCATTTATTATAAACTGAATTGTGCACCTTCCCACCCCCACCAGATTTGTATGCTGAAACCCCAGTCCTTCATGTGACTGTGTTTAGAGGGCATTTAAGGAGGTAATTAACATTAAATGAGATAAAAAGGTTGAGGTGGAAATCCAATACGACCAGTGTCATTATAAGAGAGACACCAATGACTTCCGTCTCTTCACTTACACACTGATGAGATACTATGTGAGGAGACAATGAGAAGGAGGCCATATGCAAGCCTCGAAGAAAGCCCTCACCATAAACCAAATTTGCCAGCATTTTCTTCATGGATTCCTTGCTTCCAAAGCTGTGAGAAAATACATTTCTGTTGCTTAAGCCACATAGAGTTTGTGATTTTTTGATACGGTTGCCACAGATGGCTAATACACCATTCTAAACTTGACAAAAGTGAGATCTAGAAATACTGAAACTTAAGTGGGCATACCCTTCCAGTTTAGTTTAAGTTAAGATCAAAAGGAAGATGGTACAGTAGGAAGCACAGGAATCTCTCTTTCCACCGAGACAAGAATCACACTGGCAGAATCTTTCTGATATAACTATTCAGGAAATTTGTAGTGTATTGAAAGCTTGCAACTTCCCAGGGAAGCCTTGGACAGTGGCAGCTACGCATCCCCCACAATTAAACAACAAAAAGAAATCAACAGACATTGTCTCTAGAAAAATCCTCATGGTAGGTCTACTAGACACAGATTTTAGAATAACTGTCTTAAAAAATTTCACAGAACTAAAGGAAGACATAAAGTCAACAAAATAATTTATGAAAATTAGAAATATCAAAAAAGAGAAAACCTAAAAAGAAATAAAAAATAAATTTGGGGGATGAAAATTACAGTAACTAAAATGAAAAGTTTGCTTAAAACATTAAAAGGCAGATTTGAGCAGGCAGATAAAATAATCAGTTCACTTGATGAAAGGACAGTGGAAATTACTGAGTCTGAATAAAAAGATGAAGAAAAGATGATGACAGGTAAACAGAATCTGGGGGGCATATGGGACACCATCAATAGACTAACATGCATGCTGTGGGAATCCCAGAATAAGAAGAGATAAGGAAAAGGGAAGAGAAAATGTTTTTAAAAATAATACTAAAAATAACTTTCTACATTTGACAGCAGACATAAATATAAACATCTAATAAGTTCAAGTTCAACAAATTCCATGTGGGAACCCGCATCAAGACACATTATAGCCAAACTTTCAAAACACAGAAACAAAGAATCTTGAAAGCAGCAAGAGGGAAGTAGTTTGCCACATATAAGGGATCCTCAATAAGACTATCAGTAGATTTCTCATCAGAAACTCCAGAGGCTACAGCACAGTGGGCCAATATACTCAAAGTGGTGGCAAAATTATCCTTTGTAAGTGAGGGAGAAATTAAGGCATTCCTAGATAAACCAAAGTTGCCACTAGACCTATCCTTCAAGAAATGCTTAAAGGAGTCCTGAAAGATGAAATGAAATGACACTAAGAAATAACTTGAAGCTATCTAAAGAAATAAAGATCTCAATAAATGTAATTATACAAGCAATTATAACAGCTAGTATTATTGTAAAAAGTGATTTCTAACTCCACTTATCATGTTCTACATGATTTAAGAGACTAATGTAATTTAAAAAACATTCATCTAAAAGCTAGTATTATTGTAACTTCACGTTTTGGATTCTACATTTATTAAGAGACTAACAGATTTTTTTAATTATTACTTTATGTTTCTGGGCATGCAATATATAAACATGTAATTTTGTGACATCAGCTGAAAGGGTCAGAAACAACGCTGTAAAAGAGCAGAGTTTTTGAATGTTATGGAAGTTAAGATGGCATAAATTTAGAGATATATACCATCTTAAACACTTTACTCCAAGAAATCTACTAAACACAAAAGACAGGGATGCAATGAGGGACAATAAAAACTATAAAGCATATAGAAAACAAATAGTCAAATTATAAAAGTAAGCTCCTCTTTATCAGTAATTACTTTAAATGTGAATGAATTAAATAATCCAGTAAGAATATAGAGATTGGAAGAATGAATAAAACACATGATCTAACTATATTCTTTCCATAAGAGACTTACCTTAGATCCAAAGATACAAACACATTAAAAGGGAAAAGATGAAGTATATTCCATGAACATAGTATCGAAGGGAGAGCAGGGATGGGTACACTAATGTTGGACAAAATAGACACTAAATCAAAAAAGGGTATGTGAAAGAAAGACATTGTAAATAAAAAGTACAATACGGCAAGATGATATAACAATTATAGACATTTGTGTACATAGTGGCAGGCCATTAAAATATACAAAGCAAGAACAGAATTGAAGATTGAAATGGTTCTGTAATAATAGTTGGTGGCTATACCAATCACTGAGTATTAAGTTCATCATCTCAATAATGTATAGGACAAACAGATATAAGATAAGTAAGCAGAGGAGTTAACCAACACAGTAAATCAACCAGACCTAATAGGCATATGTGGAATACTCAACAACAACAGTATTATATGTACATTCTTTTCAAACGCCCATGAAACATTTTCCAAGATAGATTATATGTTAGGCCATAAATTGAATCTCAATAGATTTTAAAAGATAAATAACATACAAAGTATCTTCTCTGACTACAACAGAATGAGGTTAGAAATTAATTACCAAAGTAAAATTGAAAAATGCATTAAACTGTGCAAATTAAACAACACACTTTTAATGAATACATCAAAGAAGTAACAAAGGAAATCAGAAAATACTTGGTGATGAGTAAGTATGAAAGCACAACATACTAACTCAGGATAAAGTGCTTGGGGGAGAATTTACTCCATAAATGCTCACATTAAAATAACAAGAAAAATCTTAAATCAAAAACATAATTTCATGACTTAAGGAACTAGAAACAGAAAAAAATCCCTAAGGTTAGCAGATGGAAGGAAATTATAAAGATTAGAGTAGAAATAAATAAAATGGAGAATAGAAAAAATTAAAGAAAATCAATAAAACCAAAGATCGTTTCTTTGATGAGATCAGCAAAATTGACAAATATTTAATTAGAAGAACTAAGAAAAGAAGAAGGAAGACTCAAATAACTAAAATAAAAAATGAAAGTTGGGACATTACTAGTGGTTCTGCATAAATACAAAGGATTATAAGAGAGTACTATGAAAAATAGTAAGGTGGGACAATACTCAACTCCACGTAATACAGAGAACACCACAAAAATATTCCTCAAGTAGAGCAACCCCAAGACACATAATTGTTAGATTCACCAGGGTTGAAATACAGGAGAAAATTCTAAGGGCAGCTAGAGAGAAAGCTCAGGTTACCCACAAAGGGAAGCCTATCAGGCTCACAGCAGATCTCTCAGCAGAAACCCTACAAACTAGAAGAGAGTGGGGATCAATATTCAATATCCTCAAGGAAAAGAATTTTCAACCCAGAATCTCATATCCAGCCAAACTAAGCTTTATAAATGAACGAAAAATAGTTTTTTTTTGCGAACAAGCAAGCACTCAGAGATTTCATCACCACCAGGCCTGCTTTACAAGAGCTTCTGAAAGAAGCACTACACACAGAAAGGAACAACCAGTATCAGTCATCCCAAAAACTTCCGAAAAGGTAAAGAGTATCTACATAATGAAGAATCTATATCAACTAATGGGCAAAATAGCCAGCTAGCATTAAATGACAATATTAAACTCACAAATATCAATATTAATCCTGAATTTAAATGGATTAAATGCCCAAATCAAAGACACAGACACGCAAACTGAATAAAATGTCACAACACATCAGCACTCTGTATCCAGATCCATCTCATAAGCAAGGACACACAAAGACTCAAGACAAAAGGTTGGAGGAAGACTCACCAATCAAATGGAGAGAAAAAAAAAAACAAAAACAAAAACAGGAGTTCTAACTTTCGTCTCTGACAAAATAGTAACCAAGACTAAAAGAAACAAAGAAGGACATTACATAATGGTAAAAGGATCAATGCAACAATAGGAGTCAATGATCACAAATATATATGAACCCAATATAGGGGCACCCAGATACATAAGACAAGTTTTCACTGACTTACAAAGAGACTTGGACTCTGGCACAATAACAGCGGGAGACTTTGACACCACATTGTTAATATTTGATGGATCAACCAGATAGAAAATTAACAGCGACACTTATGATTTGAACTCAGACCTGGAACAAGTAAACTCAGTGAATATTTATAGAATTCTTCACCCCAGGTCCACAGAACATACATTTTTTTTTAGTATCGCATTACACCTATTTTGAAAGTGACCACATAAATGGAAGCGAATCACTCTTCAGCACTTGCACAGCATTTCACAGACTTAAATGAAACATTGGTTGGCTGTTTGTTTGTTATTTTCTTTCCTTATTCCTTCCTGTCTCTGCTGTTAAGCACAATTATCAGCAAAAAAGAGGTTTTTAATACCTACTTTTAGATTGCATTCCAGCCTGGGCAATAGAGCAAGACTTCTGTTCTCTCTCCCCCTTTTCTCTTTCTCTTTCTTTCTTTCTTTCCTATATATATAAAAAAAAAGATTCCTGAAAAGCAAAACCAGTCCACAGAACCCAGGAGAGGCTCAGAACCTGGAGGCACCATTTTTGGCCGAGAGTAGGGATGGAATTATGGGATTTTTTAAAATGGGGGATTTGTTAGTTAAAAAAAAAAAGAGTTGTGCACCCTGTTAGCATGAGGGCCAAGACCTTACCACTTCCTGACCAAGACATAATGCATATAGCATACTAATCTGAAAGAAAATTTTAGAAAATAGAAAAAACATGCATGTAGTAAAGAATTAAAATAGCATAGAAATTTATCCATGCGGCAAAAAAAAAAAAAAAAGAAAAATAGTATGCCAACGAAGTGGATAACCTAGATGAAATAGAGAAATTTTTAGAAATAAAAACCTACAAAGATTAAATCACAAGCTGAAAATAGAAACCCTGAATAAACCTATAACTAGGAAGAAGATTGACTAAATAATCAAAAATAGCCTGAGCCAGGTGCAGTGGTTCACACCCATAATCCCAGTGACATAGGAGACTGAGGCAGGAGGATTGCGTGTGCCTGGGGAATACAAGGCTGAGAGAGCTAAGATCACACCACTGTATTCCAGCCTGGGCAACAGAATGAGAGTCCATTTCTGAAAAATAAATAAGTGTGTGTGTGTGTGTGTGTGTGTGTGTACTTAATCTATACAACTTATTCTATGATACCAAAAGCAGATAAAAACATTACAAAAAAAAAAAAAAACTCACTGTAGACCAACATCCGTTATCAACACTGGTGCAAATATCTTTAACAAAATACTAATAAACCAAATTCAGCAGCATGCTGAAAGGACTATACACCATGATTAAATAGGATTTATTCCCACAATGCAAGGATAAATACATAAAAATTGGTAAATGTAATACACCAAATTAACAGAATAAAGGAAAAGAAAACACATGATCATCTTAGTTGATATAGAAAAAACACTTGACAAAATTTAACAAACTTCCATGATAAAAACTTTCAACAAACTAGAAACGGAAGTAAACTACCTTAATATAATAGAAGCCATATGGAAAATCCTATGACTACCATCATACTCAATGGTGAAAGACTGAAACCTTTTCCCCAAAGATTACTGAACTGTACATTGTAAAATAGTTGAGATGGTAAATTTCACGTTATGTGTGTTTTACCACAATATGAAAAAGTAGAAAAAAAGTGTTTTCCCAAACCCAGGTTATTTAACTTTTTTCCAATAACCAACTGTATGTTCTGTTCTTACACTGCCAAAAGAACTGCCTCAGACTGGGTAATTTAAAAGAAAAAAGGTTTTTTTTTTTTTTTGCCAATCATTGAGAGCTTTTAAGGTTGCTGAGGTTGGTTGGCCTTGAACTCTTGGCCTCGTCTTTGCAAGCGCCACGACATCCGGCCGGAGCCACTTTGGGCCCCTAAAAGAAAAAAGGTTTAATTGACTCACAATTTTGCATGGGTGGGGAGGCCTTAGGAAACTCACAATCATGGCATAAGGTGAAGGGGAAGCAAGGCATCTTCACAAGGTGGTGGGAGGGAGAATGAATGCAGGAGGAGCTACCTAACATTTATAAAACCACCAGATCTCCTGAGAACTCCCTCATTATCACAAGAACAGCACGGGGAAAACCACCCTCATGATTCAATTACCTCTACCTGGTCTCTCCTCTGACATGTGGGGATTACAGGGATTATGTGGCTTACAACTGAAGATGAGATTTTGGGTGGGTACACAGCAAAACCATAATCACCAACACTTTACCCTGATACTGGTTCCTACAAGACTGTTCTTCTTACTACAGTATATTAATAATATCAATTACAGCTAAAGTTTAGCTGAACACTTCCTAAGAACCAGACTCATATTAAATTTATGTTACTTGCGACAACAATTTGAAGTAGGTATTACTATTATTTCCACTTTATTAGTGAGAAACATGAGGAACAGTGACCAAATTAAGTTGTTGAAGGCCAGAAAATCAGTGAATAAAAAGCTGGGATTTTAACTTTTGTTCTAACTTGTGCTATTAAAAATGTGGTCCATGAATTTGCAAGACCATCATCACCTCTGAGCTTGTTAAAAACACAGACTTTTTAAGCTGCACCCCAGACCTACTAAATAGGATTTAAATTTTAACAAGTGTATTAGTCCGTTTTCATGCTGCTGATAAAGACATACCTGAGACTAGGTAATTTATACAGGAAAAAGGGTGTAATGGACTTACAATTCCACGTGGCTGAGGAGGCCTCACAATCATGGTGGGAAGCAAGGAGGGGCAAGTCACATCTTACAGGGATGACAGCAGGCAGAGACAGAAAGTTTATGCAAGGCAACTCTTCTTATTAATTAACTATCAAATATCATGAGACATATTCACTATTTCAAGAACAGCACGAGAAAGACCCACCCCCATGATTCAATTACCTCACACTAGGTTGCTTTCATGACATGTGGGAATCGTGGTAGTTACAGTTCACAATGAGATGTGAGTGGGGACATAGCTGAACGATATCAACAAGATACCATTATTTTGGGAAAGCATTGTTCTAAATAATGGTTCTTTGCATCTTTGTCTCTTCCAACCTGATAAGAAGAACAACTGGCTATCTCTGCAGTCATTTTTCACTTAAAAATAAAATGCAATGATTCTATGATCAAGCCCAGCTATGCCTAATGCCCACACCCCATTGCTCCTTGACAGGCCTTTTCATTGTGGTTTTTCTTTTTTCTTTTTTTTTTTTTTCTGCAGTTCCTAGGTAAAAAAAAGAAATTTTTTTTTTGCTAATGACTTGCTGTTTAATGTTTATTTTAGACTATAGAAACGATGTTAGACAAAAAGCAAATTCAAGCGATTTTTTTAAAAATCAAGTTCAAAATGGATCAGAAAGTAGCAAAGACAACTCACAACATCAACAACACAACACATTTGGTCCAGGAACTGCTAACAAACCTACAGTGCAATGGTGGTTAAAGAAGTTTTGCAAAGAAGATGAGAGCCTTCAAGATGAGGAGCATAGTGAACAGCCATTGGAATTTAACAACGACCAGTTGACAGCAATCATAGAAACTGATCCTTTTATGGGCACATGAGAAGTTGCTGAAGAACTCAGTTTCAACCATTCTATGGTCATTTGGCATTTGAAGCAAATTAGAAAAGTGAAAAAGTTCAATAAGTGGGTACCTCATGAGCTGAGCAAAAGTAAAATAAATCATCATTTGAAATGTCGTCTCTTATTTTGCACAACAGCAACAGACCATTTTTCAATCAGATTGTGACATGTGATCCACAAAAAATGAATTTTATGTATGATAACTGGCAATTACCACCTCTGTGGCTGGACTGAAAAGCTTCAAAGCACTTCCCAAAGCAAACCTTGCACCAAAAAAAGGTCATAGTCACTGTTTGGTGGTCTGCTGCAGGTCTGATTCATGACAGCTTTCTGAATCCCAGTGGAATCACTACATCTGAGAAGTATGCTCAGCAAATCCATGAGATACAAGCACCTGCAGCTGGCATTAGTTAACAGAAAGGGCCCAATTCTTCTCCACGACAATGCTTGACTGTGCATTGCACAACCGATGCTTCAACAGTTGAATGAATTGGCCTCTGAAGTTTTGCCTCACCTGCCATATTCACCTGACCTCTCACCAACTGACCACCACTTCTTCAAGCATCTCAACAATGTTTTGCTGGGAAAACACTTCCACAACAATCAGGATGTAGAAAATGCCTTCCAAGAGTTCATCAAATCGCAAAGCATGGATTTTTTATGCTACATGATTAAACAAACTTATTTCAAATTGGCAAAAATGTGTTGATTGTAGCGGTTCCTATTTTTATTAATAAAGATGTGTTTGTGCCCAATTATAATGATTTAAAATTCACATTCTGAAAGTGCAATTTCTTTTGCACCAACTTAATACTTAAAGTGGAATCAAACCCAGGCATAGTTGGGTTAGAATTAGGGTTAGGGTTAGGGTTAGGGAATCAAGCCATGCCTGGGTTTAGGAATTAAAATCGGTAAAATCACTGAAGATTTTACCCATGCTCTGCCTCATACTAATTATGCAAGGTCAGTCATTGCATGTCTGTTTCATTATTCATGAAACAGAAATAAAAATCCCTCCCTCATAAGGGCATTGTGAGTTTTAAATGAGAGAATGCAGTCAAAAAGACTGCACACATTTAAATATGTTTTGTAAATGTTAGGAAGCAGGGCTATTTTATCTAAAGCCAGATATATGAAAGCAGTGCTTACTAAAATCTTCAACAGACTGAAACCAAGTTAACCAGTTATCTTAATTAGCAAGATAACGTGCTTCTAATTTGCAGAGAAAAAAAGAAATTCACAAGAAAATGAGCTGATATCTCTCTCTTATTTAAAAAGAAGGTCTAAGAAATACCCTGAGGCCATATTAATTCTATTAGATCCCAAGTAACTTTTGTTTCCTCTTGACCTTGAAAATAAAAAGTATCACTTATAATTCACAGTGCTATTTTTTTTAAGAGAGAGAGAGGAAAAAAAGGGAGTGTATATGTGCATGCGTGCGTGCGTGTGTGTGTGTTAGATGTCAGAGGATTCAGGGCTGTTGCCATCCAGACATCCGCTAGTAAGATTACTGTTGCCAAGTACAGTTCTGGAGGAGGTGTAGAAGGAAGAAGAGAGAAGCAACTAAATAAGGGCAAAAGGCTCAGAAAGTTGTGCTAGCAAACACTAAATCTGCTTACCATGTACGACACGGGCTCTTATGTAAATTCCATTAATCTGCAAAACTGCACCAGGAAATACAACCATTACTATTCCCACTTTACAGATAAGAAATAGAAGCACAAAAATGCTAGGTAACTTGCCAGAGATCACACAGCTAAAAAGTGCTAGGGCCAGTCGTCCAGCCCCAGGTACAGATCTGGGAATGTGATTCACACATTCTGCTTTCTTCAAAATTTTTTTGAACATAGACTCTGACTTAGTGATACATCTAAGGTGAGAACAAATATTGATTTGTCATCTACTATGTTCTGGGAACTTTCTATACTTTCTATTATTTCCCAATACTCCCATTTTTCCTAATTATTCTCCTAATTGAGATGAGTTAAGAACACAAACGAAGGTCATCTTTTCCCTTCACTCACATTTTGAAAATTAACTTGGGGGTTATTGTGTTTCCCAGAGTCACACCACTTATAAGGTGAAAAGACAAAAAATTGATCTCAGGTCTTTTTGGCTCTATTTAACTCTCTTGGAATATAAAAACAAATATGCTAGTTATATAAGAAATGGATATTTTTACCCACCATTGATATGACAATTGTGAGTTTTGGAGGATATATTTTGTGTCCATTTGGGATCTCTGAGTAACAGACACCAACCTGGAATTAGCGAGGTGTATTGGGGAAATGTCGGGAAATGACAAACGGCGAAGAGACGAAGAATAAGCAGAGGGACACTTCAGGGTGTGATGCAGATGTGGGATCTGTAAAAGGAGAGAGGAAAATGGGGCTGATTGAGTACAAGAGGCTTCAAATTGCTGGGAAATTCTGAGAAAATCTTGGCCAGGCCAATGAACATATCTTTTATGAAGAGAATTCCTGTGTTGAGTAGAAATAGTCCTGCTGAGTCATTGCCTGTGACCTAGGATCCACTCAGAGATCTCATGGCATTGTGGTGAAGACTCTGGCAGGTTCAAAGGTAGAACAAGATGCTGTCAACCAGATGCATTTCTCACAGCAGTTCTCTTGAAGGAAAATCTGAGTGGTACATCTAACAGACCACTTCACCTTCTTGTGTCTGTGCACACACAAGAAGATAATGCATGGAGATAATCTGTTCACTGGGATATTTACCAATGGACTCTGAATGCAACTTTCCTTCACATTGGGTTCCAGTGCTGAAATAGGAGTGAGGCTCCAGATGTAGAGAGGGATTTCTCCGGATTTGCCTCAGATAGTGTCCAAGTTACCGAAAACATATAAGGGCGGGAACAGTAGGAAAAGATGAAATAATAACGTTATGCTGAAGCACATTGAGTTTTAGGGAAAGCAGGCAGCTGGACCATGTGGCTGAGCAGTGTTTCTATCTATTTATAGCTGGGGTGCAGACAGGGAGTGTCTGAGCCATAACTCTGTAATTCTATTAGTCACCTTGGTCCTATTCCGTTACCTGCTGGTGTTTAGTGAGGTTCTCTTAGGGAATGCTGGACTTGCTGACTGCATCAAGAAGAAAAACAAAAGCAAGCTTAGTTGTGTATTTCAGAGTGGGCAGAAGTGGCCTTCTGGAGACCCATGAGGCAGAAGAACCAGAGAGAGAGACAGAGACAGAGGCTGGGAAACAGAGACAAAGAGGGCTCAAAAAAGATGGGAAAATCCAAGAACACGTTATTGTTACTTATGTAACTTCCTTTTCATTAATGCATTCAAAAGCAGACGTTTTGGCCCTACATTGTCCTCAGAGATGCGACCATGAACAGGAAATACTACCAATTGGCTGAGTCCGGTGCCTCACGCCTGTAATTCCCACACTTCGGGAGGCCAAGGCAGGTGAATCACTTGAGGCCTAGAGTTCAAGAACAGGCTGGCCAACATGGTGAAACCCTGTCTCTACTAAAAATGCCAAAGAATTAGCTGGGCATGGTGGCGCGTGCCTGTAATCCCAGCTACTCAGGAGGCGGAGGCAGGAGAATTGCCTGAACCCAGAAGGCGGAAGTTGCAGTGAGCCGAGATCACGACACTGCTCTGCAGCCTGGGCTTGCAGAGTTAGACTCCATCACAAAAAAAGAAAGAAATATTGCCTATTTAACTGAGCTTACAGTTCAGTTAAATCTTCCAAAACCATGAAGGGATTAACGTCTTATTTTAGGAAAGAAGTCTTTGTTCTTTTGGAATTTGTTGAGGAAAGGGAAGCTGAGACAAGAGATGCAGCTGTTTTGTCAGTTACCATTAGTTCTCTGCCTTGTGCGTAGAGAAAAGATTCTTAGAACCACCCAGACAAGGAAAGTTTATTATAGGATCTTCAATAAAGTTACAGAATTTTCATTTTCTCTCCCTTTTTCTTTCTTACTCTCTCTACCCCCCTATGCTCTCCACGTTTGCTTCTTTTTTGATTAATTATAGAAATAATATTGAACTTGGAAATAGAAGATCTAGAATTGAATCCAAGATTCTCCCCTGCTGAAAAGTAACTTTACTTTTCTGACCCTCAAACTAAATCTCATTAGTGTAAAATATCTCTTCACATAATTGAAACTGTTTACAACATATCTGACATTTAATAAGCCAATAAATATTACTTCCCTCTCTCCTTGTTCCCTTTTTCTTACTTTTTCCTCCATTGTTTTCTGAGACTCATTTCCAAGGTAAAGTTCAATAATTAAAATGCCATGCATTATTCCTATAAGACATTCGGTAAAAATGTTTGAGGGAAGGTTCTAGTTAAAAGCCTGAATTCATATATCAAAGCTCATACATGCAAAATTGGGCAGAGATTGAGTGGTACCTAAGTGAGTAAAGATAAGTATAGCCCAAAGGTAAGATCTACATAACAACGGACAGGCTGTCTGCTTTCTGTGCCTGTCATTGTTTTTATGCAGTGCCTGGAGTGAGACTCGAGCTAGTGGTAAATAGTACCTACGCAGATTTTTGATGCAAACTTTTGTCTCATACCTCAGACGTTTGTGATAGATAAAGTTTGGTTCCTTTCTCTTCAGTGTCAAATGAATCTATGTACAGAGACTTCAGTTCTCATGAGTCGCTAGGAATGTATGGACCCCTAGGTCACCATCACTCCTGGTTTTCTCTGGAAAGCCTACTATGCCTTATTCTTCTTTCAAAATTGTTTCATTTCTCAGCCAGTGATGGTGGCTCATACCTGTAATCTCAGTACTTTGGGAGGCTGAGGTGGGCAGATTACTTGAGGTCAGAAGATTGAGACCAGCCTGACCAACATGGCGAAACCCAGTCTCTGCTAAAAATATATTAAAAAAAAAATTAGTCAGGCATGGTGGTATGTGCCTGTAATTCCAGCTTCTTGGGAGTCTGAGGCACAACAATCTCTTGAACCTGGGAGGCAAAGCTTGCAATGAGCTGAGATTGCGCCACCACACTACAGCCTGGGTGACGGAGTGAGACTGTGTCTCAAAAATAAGTAAATAAGTAAATAAATAAATAATCTTATATCTTAAGAAATACAATAAAGCCTTGTATTTCTCTATTGCTGTCACAGAAGCTGTGTTTCCTTGTCCTTTTTTAATGAAATTGCAAGGACACTTCTAGGGTTTTGTTTTGACTCACATGCTCCTGAAGAAAATTAGGCTTGGCAAGGCTGATAGCCACAGACACATAAAAACCCCGATTCCCATCACACCTCCTTCAGACATCCTGAATACTGAGGACCAGACTTAACAAAAGAACCACTTTCTTTCAGTTGAATAATTCACCAAATATATACTGAAGGTTTACCATATGCCACATTTTATATGCACTAATGATAGAGAATAATTTGCAAGTCATGGACTATTTCAATATCATAAATACAAGAAGCTGGAGAGGACAAAAAACATGAATCTAGTCATTGTTGAAAGTTAAAGAAAGTTAACTTTCTTCAAAAGTTAACTTTGAAGCAGGTGATATTTGAGCTGTCTTAAAAAGGTACAAATAAGTTTGTCAATCTGACACAGATGGTGAGAAAAGGCATTCTAAGCAGAGGAGGAATTATGTAACAAAATTTAAAAGGCCAAAAACACAGCATTTTTGAGAAATCATTAAGGCAAGAATCAGGAGAGGAAAGAATCAGGTTTTAAAGCTAGCAGAAATGATGAAAAGTATCCAGATTTTGTAATGCTCTGCTGGTTTGCCTTTGTTCCACAGGCTCTGAGGGCTACTGAAGACCTCTTAGCCGGTGCATGTGTGAATGATCACGTTTGTATTTCAAAAATATCTCTCAAGTGGCAAGGAATAAAGATTTTTAGGAGACAAGTTCAGAAGTAAATGAATGAGTTAAGTAGGCACTGTAAACAATGCAGGCAATTGGCAGTAAAGATAGCCAAGGAGTTGAAGTGAAAGGATTCTTTGATGAATAAAACACAAGGATTTAAAGAAAAGTGACTATCTGAGGACGAAGCCCACATTTCTGAGAGTGCTTGGGGAAAGCTCTTCATATCAAGCCAAAATTTAGGCTGATTATTTCTTGAAATGTGAAGACAAGTTAAAATAACTAACATTTGTTCAATACTCACTATGAGTCAAATGCTATTGTCACATGCACTTGCATGAACTATAAATAATTACAATTGTGAGGAACACATAAAAAAGGCAAAAAGTAGGATTAGAATTTACAGCAAAAAATATTAAATAAAATTTCAGGAATCTTTGGTATTGGGGTATGATATTCATCTTAAATTAACTATTACGGATTGGGCTTTCATTACCTGTGGAATCTCCTGAAGATGAGGAGAAAATACTCAAGATTTAAGCAATTCACTTGTCCATTTACCAAGCCTCTGTTCTGAGTTATTAAGTTGTACCGAGAAGAGTCCTAGGAGGTATTTCTGTGTAGAGAAGATAACAAACAAATAGGTCGGTGAGGATCTAATTTGCCACAATCAGAATCAGGAGACACAGAGAAACCTGTTGTAAGGCTTGCGGGTGCCGTGAGTTGCCTCAGGAGCTCTGAATTCTATGCCCAACAATGTAGTACAGTTCCTGAGCACCTGCTACATGCCTGGAACTGTGCTGAGAGCTCTGCATGATCTCACAATAAACCTTCAAGAAAAACTCTTCCATCTTACTGCTAAGGAAATTGAAGCTAAGAGGTAAAGAACTTTCCCAGTGCCATACTGGGAGTTGATGGAGGTAGGAGTTCACTTCAAAGCCTGTTTCCAGACTCCAAATTCTTTCCAGAACACGATGTTGGCTTTATCAACGGTTCAGGAGAGCTCAATGTTGCAAATATTGATTAAACATTCTCTTGTGCCAGGCACTGTGTCAGGTTTTTAACACTCTGTAGATAAAGAAAACTTACTTCTGACCCTAAGAAGCAAATAGACCAGAAAAAGCAGCAGACATCAGCGACATTTCAATGCAAAGAAGTGAGTAGAATGCCTGGAGATGAAGAGGGTGGTTTGGAAACAGGAACGTAAGCTGGAGTTCCAGAGAGATTTCCCGGAGCATATGATGCCTTAGCTGACTCTAGGAGGATCAGTAAGAAAAGGAAGGTGGGTGAGGCAGGAAGTAAGTGGCTGCAGTTGAGGTGAATCTTGAAGAGGAGCCTAGACTAAGTCGTAGAGAGAACATGTGAGTGGTCAAGGCCATAGAGAGATTGAATACGTCACTAACTCCATATTTATCTTTGGCAATGAATAGCCCTTGATGTATTTCAAGTGAGATTTTTATGTTAGAAAGATCATTTAGGTTGCATTCAGAATAATGGATTTTAAGAATTTAAAGTATGAGTGGAGTGCAAGTGATGAGAATGGGAAGAGAAAAGCTGGCTAGCAAGTGTGACAGGCAGCATTTATCTCTCTCCTGCATCCATTCATCCCTATTATAGTTAAATCTACTCTAATTCTATTCTAAAGAACCACCTTCTTTTCTACTTCCAGTCCATGTGCTTCCATTGGTAGTGATTTCCCACCAAACTTAAGTGGTGGGCATGTGACTCTGCTTTGGACGATCAGAGCATTACGCTTTCTTAACTGCAATGGCTGTTTCAGGTATGGACACAGGACTCATTTGAAGTCTAGAAGATGCAACAAGACTTCTACTAAGACTGCTGGGCAAGGCAGGCACTTTCTCTATTGGGCATGAATCTAAGAGGGTACAGTCCTCTTCTTGTGGACAGCCTTCTTCTCACCATGCAGAGTCTGGGAATCAAAGCAATATGGATCTGGCAGAACCAAGAGAGATGTGCCCTGTTGTTCGATGCCTGTCAAGTCATGCATGAGAACTATTCGGAAGCTTTCTTCAGCTAATAGGTTTTACGTTTGTCAGGCTCAAATTGAAGTTGAAATGTCTACTATCTGGGAAAAAAGAAAAAGACAAGAAAATAATTCCCACCTACAGAAGCCATCTTCAATAATCATGATATCTGACTTCTTTCCAGGCCTCAATTTCCTTATCTACAAAATAGGCTTGCTTATGTAACTTTTTTTTTTTTTTTTTTTTTTTTGAGACGGAGTTTTGCTCTTGTTACCCAGGCTGGAGTGCAATGGCGCGATCTCGGCTCACCGCAACCTCTGCCTCCTGGGTTCAGGCAATTCTCCTGCCTCAGCCTCCTGAGTAGCTGGGATTACAGGCATGCACCACCATGCCCAGCTAATATTTTGTATTTTTAGTAGAGATGGGGTTTCACCATGTTGACCAGGATGGTCTCGATCTCTTGACCTCATGATCCACCCGCCTCGGCCTCCCAAAGTGCTGGGATTACAGGCTTGAGCCACCGCGCCCGGCCTGCTTATGTAACTTTTAAGGTGTTTCTCTGTCCAGCACTGCAGGCAGTGCTGAGTTTAATGCAGACGCATTTTTGGCAGTCACATCAACTGAAAATGCCTCCTCAATACCCAGTTACATTTCCCCACAGTTACCCTGGTTCATCCCTGAGCAGAGAACTTTAAATTTAGCCAAGACCCATTAGGGAGATTCATAGCTAAAGGGAAACTTTCAAATGCCTTCTCAATTATCCTCCTTTCAAAAGAAGTTCATGAGAACCCTGAACTGACTATACATCCTCTTCCCTTCACAGTAAGGAAGATTGTTACATGAAAGATTCATTAGTGTTTCGGATCTCAAATTCGTAGTTCTTCTGCCACAGAGGTTTCATAACTCCCACTGAAAAGACATTGAATTTAATCTGCCCAGAAGAATTCACCTCTAAATACTCAATCTTGCCAAAACATACACATATTCTTCTTTGTGACATTCTCCATAGCATTACCTGTCTCTTCCCTTTTGTTTTTAGCAATAAGAACATGGAATGGTTATTAACAGATTGTGCAAAATGGGGATTCATTTGAGTTATATGGCATCATCTACAGAGCGGAATTTAAAGTCATGAGCTTATACTTTCATGCACAGCAATAATTTGGTGGGTTATATCTCCCTAGTGCATTTGCAAGCAAGAAAAAACTATCTCCTTTATGATTCAGGCTTGATGGAAATCCTCCCTACACTTGCTTAATGAAGTCAGGCCTCATAGTGTTCAGATAGCACATTCCATTTGATTCAATTCCCTCAGCATTACTGAGCTCTGTTTTAGATACTGCAAATACAAACGTGAAAAAGATGTGATTCCAGTTCTTACAAAACTCAACATTTTGTAGTGGAGAGAGTCAAGTACACACATACTTAGAGTCCAGGATAGCAAGTACAATGAAAAGAGCACGTGAAAGTACGGGGATTGTACAGAGAAGGGAATGATGAACTACAGTGGAAAGAACTGCAAGAAACCGTATCTGGGATGGATTCAGAAAAGCAAGGTGGAATAAATGAAGGTGGCAGAGGCTGTTGTACTCCCAGGAGTGAGACCAGCATGTGCAAAGACAGAGACATGATGCAGATTGGCCTTCTGCTGACGATAAGTGGTGTATTAGCAGCAGGGTAAAGTGCCAAGAGAGGGGCTGTGATAGGAGAGGAGGCTGAAAAGCCTTGAGTTCAGCAGGAGGAGAAATAGGAGGCAACTCTGATGCACTTGTCTAGAGAAAGGATTGAACGACAGCAGCTGTGGTAGCAATGGAAACTGGAGGCACTAGAGACACATTGTGAAATCGGGCTGGAAGAGCTGGGTGCCCAGTCTGTGCAGTTGGAGGTGGCACAGCAGGTAGAGTCGAAGAAGCCTTGTGGGTCGGCCACGAGAAGCAATCATACCTGCAACGCGGCTTCCTCGAGCACAAATTTTCATCTGTTTTTGTCTCTGCAACAATCTTAGCAGAGCTCCTCTTTTTTTCTGTAGAATTGGCCCATCATTTCAGGAACCGTAATTTTTCAAATAAAATATTTGAAGTGTAATTTTTTTTTGTAGGATGATTTTGTTTCTTTAAAAACAAAAACCCCACAGAAAAGCCAGAATGCCTTACCCAACCCAGCCCAATGTAACAGGTAAGATGGAATAAAAGACTTTCAGGCCACACACATCATTACTCAGCAGAGCGTGTCTGGCCTGCTCGACCGATGTCACAGTGGATAGCCCTGTGTGGCTGGGACACAGATGGGGAGTGAAGTGTAATTTTCAAATAAAATATTCAGAAGCCTTCTTAACCTTACACCTAAACCAACTTTCCTAAGTTTATTAAAATAAACTAAGTTTCCTAATTGTATTAAGATAGGTGAAAATTTCCATCCCCATCTGCCTGACTCCTGTATCTGTATGTTATTTTACTTGGAACTTGGGTGAGGAATAGAGGCGTGTTCCTCAAAGTCTTCTTCAAACACCGAAACATGAGTCCATATTTCCTTGCTCAACCACACTCAGCCTTCTCTTTGTTCACTTATTTGAAGAGTGAAATTGTTATTGAAGTAAAAATAGAGCTCTCCAGTGCTCTTGTTTCCCCTTCTGCACTGGGCTCCCTGGCACAGACCCTCTCATATCCAAAGCATTCCATTCTCCAGCCCTCTGACTTCACATAACTTCATACAGCACTCCTGAGTTTGTAGAATCTACTCCATAATGAGCCACTTGGCTGCTGTTTCCTTTTCCTCAGCCAACCATATCATAGATGTTTATTTGGAATGAGCCTTTTCTCAATTTTCCACAATTAATAAGGTTTGGCCACATAGTGGGCATCAAAAGTAAAATGATTCCAAATTATTCCATTATCGTCTGAAAGAATTAAAATTACTTTCCAGCTGGCTGAAATGATTTTTGAGGGTTTCCTAAGAGAGTTTAGTTGAATATGTCTTAAAACTGATGATAAACCTACTAAGCCTAATGATCATTCAATACATCTTTTTTTTTTTTTTTTGAGACAGAGTTTCGCTCTTGTTACCCAGGCTGGAGTGCAATGGAGCGAACTCGGCTCACTGCAACCTCCGCCTCCTGGGTTCAGGCAATTCTCCTGCCTCAGCCTCCTAAGTAGCTGGGACTACAGGCACATGCCACCATGCCCAGCTAATTTTCTGTATTTTTAGTAGAGACTGGGTTTCACCATGTTGACCAGGATGGTCTCGATCTCTTGACCTCGTGATCCACCCGCCTCGGCCTTCCAATCAATACATCTTAAAACTTAAAACTACTTCTCCAGAGGTGTCAAATTTATGCAACTGTTGACTATTCTAGAAAATAATTCAGAGATCCCCGTTAACAGAATTCTATGCATTTAGACTTCTCTTACTGTTTTTTACTCTATGGGCTTAAGCCATAAAATTCAGATTTCTATTATCACAAGTTGATTTCTAACCAGTGGCCAAGGGTTGGGGATTAAGTTAATATTTGGGGAATTTCTAATACATATTTTATTTTTAGTTTGAAATACATTACCATATTCAATTTTCACATGTATCTTATAAAGGTAAAGAAACCAAAGCTCCCAGAGGTTAGGTGACTTGCCTGATGTAACGCAAGCTACTGTCGTAATATAGTAACTGGGAACCGGTACTTCAAAACCCATATTCTTTGCAAATAATAAAATACTGCTCTCAATAAAGTTTTTCTGGTCTAAAATGTAAAATGTGCAATGATACAGTAATGGGTTTAAATTCTCATGAGGTCTCCACTGTAAACTGTGCATCCTGAAATTAGAAGTGGACGAACTTATCAATGGACAGCTTTTTATAGAAGGAATTAACATATTAAAGAAATGTAAGAAGAGCCAAATCACATTCACGTATGAGCATGGAAAAAAATTACCCATTCCATATTTAGAAAAATGGTAGCATTTTAGACAATTCAAGTGAAACACATCTCTATATCCAAAGCCAGACCAAAAAAAAGCTTTTTATTATAATGAATCCATTTATGGAGCTTGAGGTGCACCAGAGAAACATGCATAATATTCTATGTGTGTCTGCTCAGAGAAAGAGTGTAATCATTGCATTAAAATCAACAATGATAATGAAACTCTGTAGCATCTTTCTATGTCAATAAAAATAATGAGGGGGAGGAGGCAAGATGGCGTCATAGAGGTGACTCAGGATTGCAGCTCTCGGTGAAGGCGCAGAGGGTGAGTCCTAGCCGCATTCTCGGATGTTCCTTTTATGCCCACAGAGCGTTGAAAGTCCCAGGTGTGGGAGAGACACGGGACGCTAGCAGCCGGCTAATGCAACCGGCTCCCACCGCCTCTTCGGCCGGCGCCGCAGCGGGACCCGGCGCGGAACTCACTGGTCTGGGTGCCCTGTTAAACTGGCAATCTGAGATTTGGAAGGGCAGATTGGCATGTCCATCTGATTGAACGGGACTTGGACAATGAGCCAGACCAGGAGTTTCCTGGGAAGCGTGATCTGAGCTGGGGTAGTGGGCAGCGGCATGGGAGATCGCACGGATCCCAGTGCCCTATCGGCAGGCTCCTGGGGCGCCAGTGAGAGAGTCGACCTTTCAGCTTGGGGAGAGGAAGAGAGAGAGAGAGAGAGGACGGACTCTGAGGCAGGGAGCAGGGTGATCGGGCTCGGCGGGTCCCACGCTCACGGGGACAAGCAGGGCGGCGACTGGAGGCGCTTGGGGCTGAGAGTTTTGTTGCCGGTATTTAGGACGGTGCAGCCCGGTCAGGGAGGGGCGTCCACCATTCCTGACGAAGTGCACCCCCACTTAAGTACCGCCCAGGACTGACGCAGCCTGCCGTTGCCAAGGCAACCTGCCATAACAGAGAGAGTCCGCCAGGCCGCAACAGGGTGGACCCCCGTTAGCAGGTCAGAGCCCCGGCAGGCAAATAGTGAATAGACTGCCACCTAGTGGGGCAGGACAGTGCAACAGATACTCATAAAGAAAGCCCCAACTCCCTGAGACAGAGCATCTAAGGGTGAAAAAAAAAAAAAGAGTGGTATTTTATGAGTTCTATTGCAGCAGACATAACCTCCCAACAACCCTGAATGAACAACAGAGCTCACAGCTCAGCACTGGAGCTCCTATAAAGCACAGACTGTCTCCTCAAGCAGCTCCCTGACCCCTGTATATCCAAGGAGTCACCCCAGAAAAGGACTAATCAGACTGACATTTGGCTGGCATCATTCTGGAACAAGGGTAGCAGAAAAAGAAACTGATATCATCCCTCACTGTTCTGCAGCTGCTGCAGGTATACCCCAGACAAGCAGGGCCTGGAGTGGACCTCAGCACTCATACAGCAGAGGGGATAGACCATTAGAGGGAAAACTAAGTAACAGAAATACTTCATCATCAACAATCTCGGTGTCCACACAGAGACCCAATTGAAAAATCAGCCACTACTAAGACGACAGGTGGATAAATCCATAAAGATGGGAAGAAACCAGCGCAAAAAGGAGGAAAGCACCCGAAACCAAAACACCTCACCTCCAAAAAAGGACCAAAACTCCTCACCAGCAAGGGAACAAAGCTGGACGGAGAATGAATGTGACAAAATGATGGAATCAGACTTCAGAAAGTGGATAATGAGAAACTTCAGTGAGCTAAAGGAACATGTTCTAAACCAGTGCAAAGAAACTAAGAACCTTGAAAAAAGATTTGAAAAAAGATTCGAGGAATTGATAACGAGAATGGACAACTTAGAGAGGAATATGAATGAATTGAAGAAGCTGAAAAACACAACACGAGAACTTCGCGAAGCATGCACAAGTTTCAACAGCTGAATTGACCAAGCAGAAGAAAGAATATCAGAAGTTGAAGATCAACTCAATGAAATAAAATGAGAAACCAAGATTAAAGAAAAAAGCACAAAAAGGAATGAACAAAATCACCAAGAAATGTGGGACTATATGAAGAGACCCAACCTACGTTTGATAGGTGTACCAGAATGTGACGAAGAGAATGAATCCAAGCTGGAAAACACTCTTCAGGATATTATCCAGGAAAATTTCCCCAACCTAGCAAGACAGGTCAATACTCAACTCCAGGAAATACAGAGAACACCACAAAGATACTCTGCAAGAAGAGCAACCCCAAGGCACATAATCGTCAGATTCACCAGGGTTGAAACGAAGGAGAAAATACTAAGGGCAGCCAGAGAGAAAGGTCAGGTCACCCACAAAGGGAAGCCCATCAGACTCACAGCAGATCTCTTGGCAGAGACTCTACAAGCCAGAAGAGAGTGGGGGCCAATATTCAACATCCTTAAAGAAAAGAGCTTTCAACCCAGAATTTCATATCCAGTGAAACTGAGCTTCATAAGTGAAGGAAAAATAAAATCCTTCATGAACAAGCAAGTACTCAGAGATTTTGTCACCACTAGGCCTGCTTTACAAGAGCTCCTGAAAGAGGCACTACACATAGAAAGAAACAACCAGTTCCAGCCATCCTAAAAGCATACCAAATGCTAAAGACCATCAACAAAATGAAGAATGTACATGAACCAACGGGAAAAACAGCCAGCTAGCATCAAAATGGCAGTATCAAATTCACACATAACAATATTAACCCTGAATGTAAATGGGCTAAATGCACCAATCAAAAGACACAGACTGGCAAATTGGATAAAAAACCAAAACCCATCAGTGTGCTGTATCCAGGAAACCCACCTCACATGCAAAGATACACAAAGGCTCAAAATAAAGGGATGGAGGAAGATTTACCAAGCAAATGGAGAGCAAAAAAAAGCAGGAGTTGCAATTCTCATCTCTGATAAAATAGACTTTAAAATAACAAAGATCAAAAGGGACAAAGAAGGTCATTACATAATGGTAAAAGGAACGATACAACAAGAAGAGCTAACGATTCTAAATATATATGGACCCAATGTAGGAGCACCCAGATATATAAGGCAAGTTCTTAATGACTTACAAAGGGACTTAGACTCCCACACAATAATAGTGGGAGACTTTAACACTCCACTGTCAATAGCAGACAGATCAACCAGACAGAAAATTAACAAGGATATCCAGGACTTGAACTCAGACCTGGAACAAGCAAACCTGATAGACATTTACAGAACTCTCCACCCCAAATCCACAGAATATACATTCTTCTTAGCACCACATCATACCTACTCCAAAATTGACCACATAATTGGAAGTAAAGCACTCCTCAGCAAATGCAAAACAACTGAAATCATAACAAACAGTCTCTCAGACCATAGTGCAATCAAGTTGGAACTCAGAATTCAGAAAATAACTCAAAACTGCACAGCTTCATGGAAACTGAACAATTGGCTCTTGAATGTTGATTGGATAAACAATGAAATGAAGGCAGAAATAAAGAAGTTCTTTGAAACCAACGAGAATGAAGACACAACGTACCAGAATCTCTGGGACACATTTAAAGCAGTCTGTAGAGGAAAATATATAGCAATAAGTGCCCACATGAGAAGAGTGGAGAGATCCAAAATTGACACCCTATCGTCAAAATTGAAAGAGCTAGAGGAGCAAGATCAAAAAAGCTCAAAACCTAGCCGAAGACAAGAAATAACTAAGATCAGAGCAGAACTGAAGGAGATAGAGACAAGAAAAACCCTTCAAAAAATCAATAAATCTAAGAGCTGGTTTTTCGAAAAGATCAACAAAATAGACAGACCACTAGCCAGACTGATAAAAAAGAACAGAGAGAACAACCAAATAGATGCAATAAAAAACAATAAAGGGGAAATCACCACAGATTCCACAGAAATTCAAACCATCATCAGAGAATACTACAAACAACTCTATGCACATAAACCAGTAAATCAGGAGAAATGGATAAATTCCTGGATGCCTGTGTCCTCCCAAGCCTAAACCAGGAGGAAGCCGAAACTATAAGTAGACCAATAACAAGGTCTGAAGTTGAGGCAGCAATTAAGAGCCTACCACACAAAAAAAGCCCAGGTCCAGATGGGTTCACAGCCGAATTCTACCAGACACACAAAGAGGATCTGGTACCATTCCTTCTGAAACTATTCCAAATAATCCAAAAAGAGGGAACCCTTCCCAAATCATTTTATGAGACCAACATCATCCTGATACCAAAACCTGGCAGAGACTCAACAAGAAAAGAAAACTTCAGGCCAATATCCATGATGAACATAGATGCAAAAATCTTCAATAAAATACTGGCAAACCGATTGCAACAGCACATTAAAAAACTTATCCATCATGATCAAGTAGGATTCATCCTGGGGATGCAAGGCTGGTTCAACATACGCAAGTCTATAAATGTGATTCACCACATAAACAGAAGCAAAAACAAAAACCACATGATTATCTCAATTGATGCAGAGAAGGCATTTGACAAAATTCAACAGCCCTTTATGCTAAAAACCCTCAATAAACTTGGTATTGATGGAACATATCTCAAAGTAACAAAAGCTATTTATGACAAACCAACAGCCAATATCATACTTAATGGGCAAAAACTGGAAGCATTCCCTTTGAAATCTGGCACTAGACAAGGATGCCCTCTCTCACCACTTCTATTCAATATAGTACTGGAAGTTCTAGCCAGAGCAATCAGGCAAGAAAAAGAAATAAAGGGTATTCAAATAGGAAAGGTGGAAGCCAAATGGTCTCTATTTGCAGACGACATGATAGTATACCTAGAAGACCCCATCACCTCAGCCCAAAAGCTACTGCAACTGATAAGCAACTTCAGCAAAGTCTCAGGATATAAAATCAATGTTCAAAAATCACAAGCATTCCTATACACCAATAACAGACATAAAGAGAACCAAATCAAGAACGAACTGCCATTCACAATTGCTACAAAGAAAATAAAATACCTAGGAATACAACTCACTAGGAATGTAAGGGACCTCTTTAAGGAGAACTACAAACCACTGCTCAATGAAATAAGAGAGGACACAAACAGATGGAGAAACATTCCATGTTCGTGGTTAGGAAGAATCAATATCGTGAAAATGGCTATACTGCCCAAAGTAATTTACACAATCAATGCTATCCCCATCAAACTACCATTGAATTTCTTCACAGAACTGGAAAAAACCACCATGAATTTCATATGGAACCAAAAAAGAGCCCGCATAGCCAAGTCAATTCTAAGCAAAAAGAACACAGCAGGAGGCATCACGCTACCAGACTTCAAACTATACTACAAGGCTACAGTAATCAAAACAGCATGGTACTGGTACCAAAACAGAGATATAGACCAATGGAACAGAACAGAGGCATCGGAGGCAACACAACACATCTACAACCATATTATCTTTGATAAACCAGACAAAAACAGGCAATGGGGAAAGGATTCCCTATTTAATAAATGGTGTTGGGAAAACTGGCTAGCCATGTGCAGAAAGCAGAAACTGGACCCCTTCCTGACACCTTACACTAAAATTAACTCCAGATGGATTAAAGACTTAAACGTAAGACCTGACACCATAAAAACCCTAGAAGAAAATCTAGGCAAAACCATTCAGGACATAGGAGTAGGCAAGGACTTCATGAACAAAACACCAAAAGCATTGGCAACAAAAGCCAAAATAGACAAATGGGACCTAATCAAACTCCACAGCTTCTGCACAGCAAAACAAACAGTCACTAGAGTGAATCGGCAACCATCAGAATGGGAAAAAATCTTTGCAGTTTACGCATCTGACAAAGGGCTGATATCCAGAATTTACAAAGAACTCAAACAGATTTACAGGAAAAAAACAAACAAGCCCATTCAAAAATGGGCAAAGGATATGAACAGAAACTTTACGAAAGCAGACATACATGAGGCCAGCAAACATATGAAAAAGTGCTCATCGTCATTGGTCATTAGAGAGACGCAAATCAAAACCACATTGAGATACCATCTCACACCAGTTAGAATGGCGATCATTAAAAAATCTGGAGACAGCAGATGCTGGAGAGGATGTGGAGAAATAGGAACACTCTTACACTGTTGGTGGGAGTGTAAATTAGTTTAACCATTGTGGAAGACAGTGTGGCGATTCCTCAGGGACCTAGAAATAGAAATTCCATTTGACCCAGCAATCCCATTACTGGGTATCTATCCAAAGGACTATAAATCGTTCTACTATAAGGACACATGCACACGAATGTTCATTGCAGCACTGTTTACAATAGCAAAGACCTGGAACCAACCCAAATGCCCAACGATGATAGACTGGACTGGGAAAATGTGGCACATATACACCATGGAATATTATGCAGCAATCAAAAATGATGAGTTTGTGTCCTTTGTAGGGACATGGATGAATCTGGAGAACATCATTCTCAGCAAACTGACACAAGAACAGAAAAAGAAATACCGCATATACTCACTCATAGGTGGGTGAGAAAAATGAGAACATGTGGACACAGAGAGGGGGTCTACTATACACTGGGGACTGTTGGGGGGAATGGGGGAGGGACAGCGGGGGGGGGCTGGGGGGGATAGCCTGGGGATGAATACCAAGTGTGGGTGAAGGGGAGGAAAGCAGCAAAGCACACTGCCATGTGTGTACCTATGCAACTATCTTGCTCGTTCTGCACATGTACCCCCAACCTATAATGCAATAAAAATTAAAAAAAAAAATAGATAAATGAATAGAGAAATAAATAATAAAATATTTAGTTAGCCTTACAAAAGATTAAGACCCTACCATTTGCAAGATGGATATACCTGGAAGATATTATGCTAAGTGAAATAAGCCAGATACAGAAAGAAAAATACTGCATAAACTTGCTTATGTGTGGAATCTTAAAAATGTCCAAATACCTAGAAACAAAGAATGAAACTGTGGTTGACAGGGGTGGGGGTAAGGGGAAATAGGGAGATGTAAGTTGAAGAGTAGAATGTTAGAGATATGTAGGATGACTAGATCTAGAGATCTAAGGCACAACATAAGAACTATATCTTTAATAGTGTATTGTATGCTGAAGTCTCCTAAAAGAATAGATTTTAGGTGCTCTTACAGCACACACACACACACGCACACACACACACACACACACACACACACACATGGTAACCATGTGAGATGATGGGTATGTTAATTTAACTGACTATAGTAAACATTTCATTATGTATATCAATACATTATATTGTATACCTTAAATATAAACAATTACAAAAAAAGTCAGTGAATATAGACGATTCTAATGTAAAATTAGGCTAAGTCTTTAAAGACAAGTATAAATTAATAAAGGAAAAGGATTGATCAGGTATTTAATTTCATGTATTAAATCTCTTTCTGCTTAAAATATATTGAGTTGTTTCTGTTTTCTCTTTTAAATCCTGACAGATATTACAATGTGTTTATAAAATGCTGTGACTAAAAGGTTGAAATATTAATTTAAAAAATAAAGAAAGAATGAAAACTTGAAAAAGAAAAAAAAAATAAAATAAATAAAATAAATAAAAATAATGATTCCTTTGAACATATACATGGCTATTCATTTAACAAAGTGCTTCCATTAACGTAGATTTATTTGATTGTCACAACAATGCTAGCAGGAGTTAACATCTTGCTTTTAGCAAAAACAAAATGGAGACTTTTAGAGGTCAAATGCTCTATTTGGGCCACAGCAGGTAATTAGCAATGCTGGGGTTGGTATCTTGGGTTTTGACTCCTGAGCTCTCCCCTCTGGCACCTACTGCTCCCAGAAAATTAGTTTTCCTACTTGTTTAACTCTTTAAAGAGCATTTGGACTCTGTTAGATTATTTTATAGTCCTAGAGTGATGTGAGTTTCTGAAGTTGTCTGATAAATAACATCTTTTCCCCACTCAGGTTCTGAACAGATTGATGAAGGAAAAAAAGACTTTGCCAATAGAGCACTAAACTTCCCCTTCATTGCTGATAAAGACAGAGCTGGAGTGTGAATCTTGGAGTAGGCCTGCTGTCTAAACATCAGGATTATACTAAATTACCTACAGGGTTATAGGTCTCCTTCCATAGGGGCAGACATCCCAGGCTGGGAAGAATCTGCCCCTGAAGGAGGAGTGGTAGAATGTGGTGTCAGAAAACACACTTTCAGGGAGAAGGGATGAGCTGAGCTGATCATACCTGGTATGATTTGTGTTTCCCAAATTTACCAGTAAGATAAATCCCTCTGCCTCCTTTGGGGAAGAATGAGTAAAAGGGTGGATCCTATTGCAGCTAGCAAAGTTCCAAATCTTTACAAGAAACATCATACTTAGGCAGAAAGAAATTGAGCCTGACAGTCCTGTAAGTTGTTCACTCATTCATTCTTTTATTCATCTGTCCAGTGTTCACTGAGTGCTTCCTCTGTGCCAGACACTGGTGACAAACTATGCCATGACAATCCTTGCCTTCCAGGAGGTTTCCAGTCAGGAATATATACACTATTAACAAATAAACAATCAACCAGATGATCTCCCCAACTGATACAGGCTATCAAATAAATGATTGTGATAGAGTGACTGGAGAAGTGCCTGCTTCCTCACCTTTCTCTTCTCCTTCAATGCCAGGTGGACAGGACAGCAGAGTGGGCCCAGTGTGGTTGCATGTCCTTGTGTGAATCAGTTTCTCCAAGCCTGAATTTTTCTTGTGAGCCACCTCTCTTTGCGGCCTCCAACAATAAGGCACATCTTCGTCCTCAGATACTGAGATTAAAGTGTTAAACATTCAGAGACTCAGTACCTCCCCACAGGAATAGCTGAGACCATAGTCCCCAGAATCTGCATCCTCGACAAGTCCCCCAGCTAACAAAGGTGATTCGTGGATCATGTGTTGTACAGTTACTCCAGGGGTGTAAGCAGCTCCAGCCCCCGTTGAGCATCACACCTTTTCATAGTTTTAATATTGTGGAAATCCTGGCTGTGCAGCTGCGTAGCCTTTAGAATATTGCTCAGATTTGCTTTCCCTAAATTTACTTTGCCTAAGTTTTGCCTAAGTTTCTTTGCCTCAGATCTTATCTCTCAAGATTGGCTTATCTATTAAAAGAGCTAATATTCATGAAATCTTTGCTATGGCCTATGTCCAGAATTGTATTTCCTAGTTTTTCTGCTAAGGCTTTTATAATTTTAGGCCTTAAATATAATTTTTAAATGTATTTTGAGTTGATTTTTGTATATAGTGAAAGCAGGTGATTCAGTTTCAATATTCAGCATATGATTAGCTGGTTATTTCATTACCATTTATTGCATAGGGAGTCCTTTCCCATTGCTTGTTTCTGTTGATTTTGTGGAAGATCAGATGCCTGTAGGCACGTGCCTTTATTTCTGAGTTTTCTATCCTGTTGCATTGGTCCTGTATCTGTTTTGTACCAGTACCATGCTGTCTTGGTTATGGTGTAGGCCTAGAGGGTAGCTTGAAGTTTGAAGCTATAGGATACTTTAGCTTTGTTCTTTTTGCTGTGGCTTTCTGGGCTCTCCTGAGGTTCCATATGAGTTTTAGAATAGTTTCCTTTTTCTTTCTAATTCTGTAAAACATGTAATTGGCAATTTGTTAGAAACAGCATTGAAGCTGTAAACTTCTTTGAGCCCTATGGCTATTTGAACAATATTGATTCTTCGTATCCATGAGCATGAAATGTTTCTCCATTTGCTTTTGTCATCTCTGATTTGTCTTAGTAGTATTTTGTAATTCTCACTGAGAGCAATTTCACCTCTCTGGTTAGCAGCATTCCTAAGTATTTTTGTGTGATTGTGTGTGTGGCTGTTGTGAATGGGATTGCATTTTTGATTTGGCTCTCAAATTGGATGTTGCTGATGTAAAGAAATGCTACCAATTTTTGTACATTGATATTATATCTGGAAAATTTGCTAAAGTTGTTTATCAGCGCTAGGAGTTTGGGGGCAGAGACTGCAGGGTTTTCTAGGTATAAAATAATATTGTCTGAGAAGAGGAATACTGTGACTTCCTATTTGAATGCCTTTTATTTCTTTCTCTCACCTAAGTGCTCTGGCTGCAACTTCCAGTACCTTGTTAAATAGGAGTGGTGAGAGTGGACATCCTTGTTTCGTTCTGGTTCTCAAGGGGAGTGCTTCCAGCTGTTGCTCATTTAGTGTGATGTTGGCTGTGGGTTTGTAATAGACGGTTCTTATTATTTTGAGGTATGTTCCTTCAATGACTAGTTTGTTGCGGGTTTTTAAACATCAAATGATGTTACATTTATTTATTCATTTATTTTTGAGATGAAGTCTCACTCTGCAGCCTAGTCTGGAGTGCAGTGGCACAATCTTTGCTCACTGTAACCTTCACCTCCCAGGTTCAAATGATTCTGCTGCCTCAGCCTCCTGAGGACCTGGGATTACAGATTGCACCACCACCCCCCAGCTAATTTTTGTATATTTTTAGTAGAGATGGGGTTCCACCATGATGCCCAGGCTAGTCTTGAACTCTTGAGCTCAGGTAATCCAATGGCCTCAGCCTCCCAAAATGCTGGGATTACTGGCATGAGCCACCATGCCCAGCCTGGTGTTAAATTTCATTGAAAACCTTTTCTGTATCTATTGAGATAATCATGTGGTTTTTGCTTTGTTTTTAGCTCTATTTATGTAATGAATTAACATTTATTGATTTGCATATGTTGAACCAACCTTGCATCCCAAGGATAAAGCCTACTTGATCATGGTAAATTAGCTTTCTGACGTGCTATGGAACTTGACTTGCTAGTGTATTGTTGAGGATTTTTGTATATATATTTATCAGGGATATTGGACTGAGGTTTTCTTTCTTTGTTGTGTCTGTGCCTAGTTTTGGTATCAGAATGATGCTGGTCTCATAGAATGAGTTAGAAAGGAATCCTTTCCCCTCCATTTTTTAAAATAGTTTCAGTAGGATTGGTATCAGCTCTTCTTAATATATGTGGTAAAATTCCACTGTGAATTTGTCTGGTCCAGGACTTTTTCTGGTTTATAGGTTTTTTATTACTGATTCAATTTGGAACTGATTACTGTGTGTTCAGGGTTTCAGTTTCTTCCTGGATAAATATTGGGAGGTTTTGTGCTTACTGGAATTCATTTATTTCTTCTGGGTTTTCAGTTTGTGTGCATAACGGTGTTCGTAACCATCAGCAAAGGTTTTTGTTTCTTAGTATTTCTGCGGTGTGAGTGGTAATGTCTCCTTTGTCATTTCTGATTGTGTTCATTTGGATCTTCCCTCTTTCACCTTTATTTGGCTAGTAGTGGCCTATTAGTCTTATTAATTCTTTCAAAGACCCAATTTGTGGTTCTGTTGATCCTTTGTATGTTTTCTAGCATCTCAGTTTCATTCAGTTCAGCTGATTTTGGTTATTTCTTGTCTTCTGCCAGCTTTGGGTTGGTTTGCTCTTGTTTTTCTAGTTCCAGCAGGGGTGATATTTGGTTTTCAATTTGAGAGCTTACTAACTTTTAGCTGTGGCCATTTAGTGCTGTAAACTTTCCTCTTAACACTTTTTATCTGTCTCTGGGAGATTCTGGTATGCTGTATTATTGTTTTAAATAGTTCCAAATAATATCTTCATTTCTGTCTTAATTTCATTTTTTATCCAAAAGTCTTTCAGTATCTTAATTTACATGTACTTGTATGATTTTGAGAGCTGTTTTAAAAACTTTTTTTTTATTTTAAAAATAAAACCATGTTTAAAAAACATGCATAGGTTGTTATATAGGTGAAATTGTGACTTGAGGGTTTGGTTTACAGATTACTTCATCACCTAGTTGCTGTCTCTTTATTTTGAGGCTATGGGTGTCATTGCATGTAACGTGGGTCTTTTGAAGGCAGCATACCTGGGTGTTTGTGTGGGTGTTTCCAAAGGAGATTAACATTTGAGTCAATGGGCTGGGGAAGGCAGATCCACCTTTAACTTGGTGGGCACAATCTAATCAGCGTCCAGTGAATGTAAAGCAGGCAGAAAAATGTGAAAAAGAGGGACAAGCCTAGCCTCTGAGCCGACATCTTTCTCCTGTGCCGGATGCTTCCTGCCTTCAAACATAAGATTCTAAGTTCTTCAGTTCTGCGACTCAAAGACTGTCTCTCCTTGCTCCTCAGCTTCCGCCAGCCTATTGTGGGAACTTGTGATCGTGTAAGTTAATACTTAGAAAACTTACATACGCGCGCGCGTGCACACACACACACACACACACATACACACACTCTCTCTCATATATGAGTATATATATTTGTTCTGTCTCTCTAAGAGAACCCTAATACACCATCTCTTCAGGGACACCAATAGATTTGGTCACTTTACATAATCCCATATTTCTCAGAGGTCTTGTTCATTCCTTTTCATTCTTTTTTAAAAATTATTATTCTTGTCTGACTGTCATATTCTCGGAGGGCTTGTTCATTCCTTTTCATTCTTTTTTTCAGTCACAAACTAGATCTTTCTCATTTGTGTAGGTTGATGTTCCTTCAGTCTTTGAAGTAGTTGTCCTTTGGATGGATTGTTTTGCTTTTTTCTTCTTTGGTGCTCTTTGGGCTTTGATTACGGTTTAAGGTAGTTTGGTTGAATGGCTTCAGTTCTAATCTGCTCCTGAGTCTTGGAGGAGCACCGTCTATTGACTGCTTGTGTGCCCGCATTTCTTTTGTTGGGTATTCTGGTCCATGGTACAAATGGGATTGTCTCAGGAAAATAGAATATATGTTAACCCTTATTATTGTTTCAGTCAGAATAATTATTCTAGTTAGTTACACAAGCCACCTACCCCCGTCCTCTCTGGTACCTTTTCTTATACTATGTTTTCCCCTTTCCCTGTTAGGAGTCCATTCTCTACCCCATATTTTTGTATATTCAAAGAACAATTTGACTCTAATTTAGTCTCTAAAGGACAGGGGTTCAAATTATGGGCTGTCTGATTCCAAAGTCAATTATTTTTTCAACATTGCCTCTTCGGTAATAGAGTGTTTTTGAATCATTTTATTTTACTGTTTTTACCTCTGTAACTAGAGGATAAACATTTAAGGTAAAACCATTTTTTAAAACATTTCCACAAGGGTTATCCTAATGGTGAATACACTAGGCAGATACATAATTTATATCTTGTGAAACTGTGTGTAAATTAAAGAACTATTACAGTAATTTCTACAGTTCATCTGGATTAGAAGCAGGATAAAAACAAAGTAAACACAGTGGTAATTTCCATAATGTCATCTTCTGGGCTTATGATCATTTCTGATGTATAAAGTCCTTCCACTCCATTATCCTACTTCATTTTCACAATGCGGCAAGTACTATCATTTGATGAATATAGCAGTTGAGGCTCAGAGAGGTTTACTCGTATCGTGAGAGATGATAGAATAATGAGAAACAGAAAAAGTTTAAGGCAGAAACAGTGTCCATTAAGTATTGCTTTGGACACTTGTATTGTCTAATGCTCTGAAATGTAAATCACATAAGAAATAACAAAGTGGCATTTTTAGGGAAAAATATCAACTGCTATAAAAATAAGATTTAAAGTTCAGCTGTGATTTAAATATAGCCCGGGAGCTTTCCATCAAACTTTTCTTCAGAGGAATTCAGTTGTGTATTTTAACAAACCAGTTTCTGCTGTAAAATAATATACAAACAGATTTTGTTTATCAAGCACTTGTTAATAAATCTACTCATTATTTATTTATTTGAAATAATATATTATTAGAAAATAAAAATAGCTCTTCACATAGTGCTTACAAACTCCCAAGGATAATGTACTTTCTCAGAATTTTAGCTTGGAAATAATAAAATATAGAAATAATACAATTTTTTTGTAATGAACATCTTATTTATTGTGAGGCACTTGTGTCTGCACTTTGGAAAAACGGACATAAAATATCATAAAAGGTAAAACAAAAATACAAATAAAAATAAACATGGAGGAAAGAGCTTTGAGAAGAGCCAAAGAAGGACACCACAGGGACCTAAGTTAATGACATGTCAACACCAGCCATCTGGAGTGAGTCTGAGTCTGGAAGGTGGAGTGCTCTGTAAACAGACAACACTGGCATCTGGTAGCCAAGTGAGCACAGAATGGAATAGCGGAATCATGGACATGAAAGGTGACCATGAGGCTAACTCCCAAAGTTCTCACAGTCACAGCCCTTGCTCTCAGCAGGTGATTTCTTTCTCCAACACTCTCTGGACCCTGCCTTAACAAAGGCCCTGGCCTTGCTTCCCAGACTGCAGAAACCATCAAAAATTTGGATGCTGTTCCAGCACAATGCCAGATGCCATCCGGGTGGAAGATGATTCCTAGCACTTTCAGCCTATGTCTGACCGAGGAGTAATTCCCTGGGAGTATGTCCTTGGTCTTTCCAGGGCTACTCCCGCACGCTGTTGTCTCTTAGTCCACAGTATCTTAAATGTGAGCACAATTTCTTGGTGTCAATAAACCAAAGACTCTCACACTACCACACCCATGTCGAATCTCATGACATAAGAATCTCCTCCTAATTTCTACTTGGAAGAAAAAAAAAAGTACCACCACCTCCTGAAAGTTAGATTTCCTCGGTTTCAAACCTGATTGCCCCATGGTCTATGTTGGCCTATGACCACCCCCACAGCACTCTCACGCATAACTGAACCTGTGTATGTGAATGGTGGGCTTACTGCAATGTCTTCTTTTTCTTTCTGCTTTTCTTTTCTTTTTTTTTTCTTTTGAGATGGAGTTTTGCTCTTGTTGCCCAGGCTGGAGTGCAATGGAGTGATCTCAACCCACTGCAACAACCTCCACCTCCCAGACTCAAGCAATTCTCCTGCCTCAGGCTCCCCAGTAGCTGGGATTAAAGGTGTGCACCGTAGAGACGGGGTTTATCCATGTTGGTCAAGCTGGTCCCGACCTCAGATGATTTGCCAGCCTTGGCCTCCCAAAGTGCTGGGATTACAGGCCTGAGCCACCTCGTCCAGCCTTACTCCGATGTCTTCTGTGAAGACTTTTAGTGTAATATGGAGTATTCAAAAGTGGACTGTAACTTTCCACCTTCAATTACTTGAGGGCCATCGGGTTCTTAGAAAGTAAAATGAGAACTCAGAAGGCAAATTCTAGTGATATGGGAAATGAGATTTCCCTCTGTCCTCTGTGTATGAATCTCTTGTGTCTAGACATTACGGAGGGTGGGTGCTGAAGTTGTGATACCAGATAAGGATACTACCATGGTATCCAGCTCCTGGTGGCAAGTTGGGAGCAAAGAAATGAGAGCACCCCAAAACAGCAATGGTCAATTTCTCTTGGAAACCTAACAAATTGGCCTTACATGGTTTACTGTTTATTATCTGCTGAAACATGAAAAAAAATTCTGTGTGCTCAAATTTTGCTTTAACTATGATTCAAAGTATAACATGGAAGAATAAAGGCAGTGACAAGCATGGAAAGAGAAATAATAATCCTTTCTCTTCCTTCTACACTTAAATCCCCAGGATAAAATAGCAGTGACAGCAGCAATTAGTAAGAGATCACAACTGAGGCTCTGAGGTAAACAGGTGTTTTTCTTCATGTGGGGAAATGTTTTTAGCACCAATCCTGAGAGATCTACCTTTTCTCTTTATACCCACAAGATTGATTTTCCTTTCACTTGATTAACTTGAATTTGATTAAGTTAACGAGCTACCAAAATATTCTGAAGAACTGAAGTGTATTGGTGGCTTTTTATGTTTTGTTGAAGATCTATGATAGTCTTTAGAGGACAATAAAGATTAATAAAACAAACAATAAAAATCTAAAAATGCAAATTTTTGTTAAAATCTAAATCAAAGCAATAGCATTCAATTTTATAATTTTAGGGATGTTTTTACTCAGCACAATACAAATAATTAAGAATGAGCTGGTTTAAAGTAAATTTATATAAAATATATTAATCACTACTCCATTGTTACCCTGATGTGATAGATAATTTAAAAAAGGTAAATGAATGAATCAAGAGTGAAAACTTTGATAATAAGTGAGTCAAGAATTCAGAACTGAATTTCAGCTTCACTGCTAGTCAGCTACATTCATTTGGCTGATCAGTCACTCTGGGCTTCGGTTTTGTTATCAATTTAATTAAAAAATTTTGTTAGATGATCTCTAAGGTCCTTTCCACCACTATAACTTAGAGAAAAATAAAAAGCATTTTTGGGGAAAAGTTAGTCTCTTTTCCCTTAGAAACAATGATCTGAACGTGCTCTGTATTATCGTGCTTTGTCCAGCAGAATATTTGATTAGCTCCATTTTCTCTCTGTTGCCCTGTTAACTTCTGAGAGTACTGAATGTCACAGAATCTGCAATTTCACAATTCCCTCTACATTTAATGGATGATACTTTCAAGTTTTTGCCATACTCCCAAGCCATGGCACACCATGTAATCAAATTGATGAAAAGCAACCAGGAGAGAAAAAATCTAAAGCAGCTAGAGAAAAAAGATATGATGCATCTATAGAAATGAGAATAAGAATTCCACTGACTTATCAGAAACAATGAAAATCAGAAGATGACAGAAGCGAATGACATTTTTAAAGTGCAAAAATAAAAATAAAATTTTATCCTAGAATTCTATGTGCCAAAGAATGATTCTTCAAAGCCAAAGGCAAAATAAAGATATTCATAGACAAACAAGGGCTGAAAGAATTTGGCATCCGCAAATCTTTACTACAAGAAATATTAAAGTTTCTCAAAATGAAGGAAAATGAAGTAAGAAGAAAAATATCAGGAGTGTGGGTGGGAGTGGATGGGCGAATGGGAAATGTTGATCAGAAGGTACTAGAGGAATAAGCTTTAGTAATCTATTGCATAGAACAGTGAGTAGAATAAATACTAATGTGTTACACATTTGAAAATTGCTGAAAGAGTAAGTTTTAAATGTTTTCAACTCAAAAAATGGCATGTAAGGTGACAGATTTATTAATTAGCTTGAATTTTTCACATTGTGATCATGCATCAAAACATCACATTCATATAAGTACATATATTATTTGTCAATTAATAATGAAAATGCTATTCCTGTTAAAAGATAGAATCCACCAAAATAATTTAGAGCAGTAGAACTGGTAAGTATATGGGTAAAACAGAGAAAGGTTTAATAATTACCTATTTTTAAAACCTTTCATATTTTATTTCAATTTTTAATAACTGTGACCTCAGACTAGATTATTTTTCAGTGAATAAATTGTGATTGATCATCACACCTTATTGCTTCTTATCTAATGGGGGTTTTATATATTTGGAATACTCTCAGCTAATTTATTTTTTAATAATTAGGTCTAGTGGAAATGTTTTGTCGAGTATGAGGAAGAGGAAGATGAGTGATTTAAAGATATATCTAATTATTAAGCTCCTGGCTGTTTTTATATAATTTTTCCTGTAATACAAATACGTGGGCATCATAACTCCATGTTAGAGGTGAGAATTTAGACTCAGAAAGATTAAGCAATTTGTTCAAGATATAGCTTGTTTGTTTCTCATTTGGTTCTTGAGTCCTGAGATTGGAAGTGAGATTGTGATATTGTATGATATGTGGAACATATAGAATTAAGCTTATATAATTACTTGCTTATTTGTCTGGAATATATAGAATTATGTTCCATGTAATTATTTGTTTATTTGTATGGAATATATAGAATTATGTTCCATGTAATTATTTGCTTATTTGTATGGAATATATAGAATTGTGTTCCATGTAATTATTTGCTTATTTCTACAATGTACTGAACCCCTTTAATTTCAACTTCTTTAAAATGCCTTCATATCTGATTAAATAGATCATCCTCCTTTTCCTTCTTCATTTTCAAAATGTATTGGCCATTTTATAAATGCATTTTATTCATAATCATCTCTTTTAGTTACTCATGCACACACACATCAAATCTATGATTTTGTTTGAAGTTTTATTGTGTTATTTATGTTCTTGGGACAAAATTATTTCATTATGACAGTGTTTTTGTTTTTTAAACCCATGATGAGCATGGTCTCTATCTCTATTAATTTAGATCTTTGGACCAAAGTAGTATCAGGGGCATTTAGAAAGAGGTGAATTAAATTGGTCTGGGAATGGTGACATTCTTCTGTAAGTAGAAACATTCTGGAGGTAGTATTTCCTTTAAATGACATCTGGGCACTGACTCTGCTATCTTTCCTGGGGTAAAATGTGGCCTAGAGAAAGTTGATTGTAAAGACTAAACACAAGTACAGAGATACATCATCTTATAGTGTAAGACTGAGAGTGCAAAAATGCAAAGGAATACCAGGTTCTTCTTTCTTTTCTGAGGTTCAACAGGACTTCCTCCATGTGGAGAGAGCCATCTGCAATGTGAGTTCTGTAGGTAACCAAGAGCCAAGGGGAAAGGTAAATTTGTGTAACTGTGGAACCACCTCAGTTTCACTAAGTTCTGAATCCTGGCTAAATGCAATTAGAACTCTAAGAACTACGAGAAGTCTAAGACTTGATTTGTACGCGATCAAGTTAGCCCAACACAGGTTCATATTTATATTGGTAGGAAAACAGAAACCTATGAGTCAGAGACAAGACCGTTTATTACTCAGAGAAAGAGCAACAGCCAGACTAGCATCTTAGTTTTACATCCCTGAGCTTCAGTGAGAGTGGCATGGTGAGGAGTAAGTGATACCACATATGCAATGGGGATGCATTATAGGAGAGGAACCCCAAACTCTCATCTTAACAAACCTGCCCATTTTCTTCTCCTGAGAAATACTGTATTTTTATCACCCTTGCATGAAGCCAAATATCTCTGGAGAGAGGAAGAAAATATCTCTGGGTTTATTATCTTCAAATATCTCCTTGGAGAGACATCTCAACAGCTCTCAAAAAGGAGCAATTCTTTTTACCTTTACTTATCCATAATGAAAGTAAGTGTGCTCCAGAAGTATTTGCCTCTATAATTCAAGGGCTTCCTGACTATATAAACGTGTCTGAAAACAGCCCTGGAACACAAGACCTGCTAATGCTTAGATGTGTGAAAATATGATACATTCTTGGGGATTTATCTCCTAATATAGATGATCTTTACTATATGAATTATCTCTTAAGTTGTTCTAATTTATTTTTAACCTGTGTACTAAATACTGAATTTGTCTACATAATTTTTATTTAAAAAATCGTTTTTATAGTTTCTGTGCTTGAAACAATTGTTTTTTTTTTTTTAACTCTCTTTAAATATTGTTCCAGAACCTCTTTCACATCGTTCTACTCTTCCTAGTTTTTGCTTTGCTAATTTTCCTTGTGATTGGGCTGGATGCTTACTCTTACTGTTTGTGGTTTTATCACCTCTTGTGATTTATTTTTCTTTTCTTTGGAAAGATAACAATGCTGTGACTTATAGAGATATATGGATGCTTTCATGTTTGCAGAAGATATTTTAAAGTTTCTTCAGCTCTACAGCCGTTATTCCACTAAATAATTTTAGCTTTGAACTCATACACTGAAAAAGTAAATTTGGACCACACATTTATATCCATGGCTCCAGCTTAATTTTCTATTCTTGACCAGTTTTTCTGTGACCAGCATATAGCAACTAAAAACTATTGAGAACTTACGCATAAAGTACTGTGCGAAGTGCTCTGCATGTATTATCTGGCTTTGTCCCTGCTATAACCCTGAGATATATGCAATGATTGAACACATTATATAGATGAAAGAGTGATAATTGCAGAAATTAAATGTTTCCCATAATTAAAAGTTATGTGGTGACAGAAATAAGATTCAAACACAAGCAATGTGGCATCTGAGGTCCTGCTCTTAACCTCTCTGTTAAGTATCTCTTGAAGGAACAAAAAGAATGTACAATGAGACTGCCATTAGCAAAATAGCAGATTATGAGGTCCTAGTTCTTATCCCCCAGTAAAAACCACAGTTTAACAAATATCTATGGAAGAAAATAGCTCTGGAAGAGCTCCAAAGTATAGTTACAGTGTTACTGCAACCCAGTGGAGCACAAAAACTGAGGATGGCATTAAAGAAAAGTGTAGAAAACATTTTAGTCTATTTCACCTCACCCAGACTGGCACAGGTCAGTGCAAAGAGGAATCTCCTCAGGGTTGACTTCCTCCTATAAGAGAAAAGAAAAGGAAAACCCCAGCAGCCTTCACCACCACGGACTCCAGCAGACCTCTCCACCCCTGCAGGTGCTCGTGGCCAATGCTACTTAGAACCCCTGAAATCTTCGCTGATACTGCCCGTAGCTGATACAGCCGCTCAGAATCCTCATTGCTTCGAACTCCTTCCCTGGTACTAGAGTGTGCCTCCTTCCCTGGTACTAGAGTGTGCCTCCTTCCCTGGTACTAGAGTGTGCCTCCTTCCCTGGGGCTGGAGTTGCCACTGTATGTACCCGCCTCGAGAACCCGACTCTCTGCAACCCCTACTTCCACCCCCTGGGACTGTACACATAGTACCTGCAACCCATGAAATCAACAACAAAAATAACAACAACAATAATTAAAAAAAAAAAAAAAAAAAAACAGTAACTTCCCAGTAACTTTATCCTGCCTGGAAAAAAAAAGATTCAAAAATACTGTTTTTTGAAGAAGCTCAAGGAGAGCTTGAGCTCTCAACAAAATCAGAAAAAAAATACACGAAAAAAAATAGGAATTCAACAGAGTTTGATTTTATTTATTAACCTTAGAGCAGTTCTTCATTTATAATAAATAAACAGCAACACAATTTCTATCTCATTGCACCTAACAACCAAAGAATAGACATTTTCTTCAAGTGCACATAGAACATTCTCCAGTGTAGACCACATGTTGCATTGTAAAACAAGTCTGAAAAAATTCAAGATGGTCATTCCAGGTATCTTTTCTGATCACAATGGAATAAATAAAACCAATGACAGAAAGAAAAAAAAAAATTCACAGATACATGAAAACTAAACCACACCCTCTTGAAGTAGTGCAGCAGAAGGAGTACTAAGAAGACAGTTTATAGCAACAAACACCTCCATGAAAAAGAAAGAAAGTTCTGAAATAGAAAACCTAATTTACACCTCAAAGTACTAAAATATAGAAAAACAATAACTAAGCCTGAAGTTACTAGAAGGAAGAAAATAAACACAAATAAGGGCAGAAATAAATTTAAGAATTGTTTTAAATAGAAAAAAATGAACAAAACTAAGAATCAATTTTTGGTAAGATAAATGAAATCAATAAACCCATGGCTAGAATAACTAAGAAAAAAAAGACAACTTGAATGAATAAAATTAGAAATGAAAGAGGAGACATCACAACAGATGTCTCAGTTATTAAGAAAATCATAAGAGACTTACTGACAACTGAATGCTAAGAACATGTTAAAATAGATAAATCCCTAGAAACATACAATCTACCAAGACTGAGTCATGTGAAAATAGAAAATATGAACAGACCAACAATGAGTAAGGGGATTGAATCAATCATCAAAAACCTTTCAACAAAAAATGGCCCAGGGCCAGATGGCTTTCCAGGTAAATTCTCCAAACATTCAAAGAAAAATTAACAATTCTCCTTAAGCTCTCTCAAAAAAAATGGAAGAGGAAACATTTCTGAACTAATTTTATGAGGCCAGAATTATCTTGATACCAAAGCCAGGCAAAGACACCACAAGGAAACAAAACTATAGACCAATTCCTCTGATGAACACAAATTTTTAAATTCTGAATAAAAATAATAGTGCACTTAATTCAACAGCACATTAAAATAATATTCACCATGCCAAGTGGAAATTAATTCTGAGATGCAAATACTGTTAAATATATGCAAGTCAATAAACATGATACACATTCATGGAATGAAAGAAAATAATTCACATTATCATCTCAATAGATGCAGAAAAAAAAATTTCTTTCACTATAACAACTCTCAGAAATAGGTAGAAAAGGAAAACCACAACACAAGAAAAGCTACGTATGAAAAACCTATAGCTAACATCTTAATTTTGGGGAAAAACCGAAAGTATGTCTCTAAAATCTAATAGAAAGCAAAAATTCTCAGTCTAATCACTTCTATTCGACAAAGTACTATGAGTCCTAGAAAGAGACATTAGGTAAGAAAAATATATAAAAGCCATGCAAATTATAAAGGAAGAAGCAATACTATCTCTGTTTTCAGACGACATGATTGTCCATGTAGAAAACCCTAAACACTCAATGAAAAGCTGTTAGAACTAATAAATTCAGTAAAGTTGCAGGATACAAAATCAACATGCAATTTTTTTCTGTTTCTACATGCAAACACACACACACACACACACACACACACACACGCACACACACACACACAAAAAAAACCATCCCAAAAGGAACTTTTAAAAACCAATCCCATTAATGATAACAAGAAACATGAAATATTTGAGTAACTCAACTGCTAAGGTAAAAGACTTGCAAACTGAAAATTATAAAACACTGATAAAGAATTTTTTTTTTTGAGACAGAGTCTCACTTGGCTCATTACAACCTTTGCAACCTAGTGCAATCTTGGCTCATTACAACCTTTGTCTCTTGGGTTCAAGTGATTCTCCTGTCTCAGCCTCCTGAGTAACTGGGATTACAGGCAGGTACCCATGCCTGGCTAATTTTTGTATTTTTAGTAGAGATGGGGTTTCTCTGTGTTAGTCAGGCTGGTCTGGAACTCCTGACCTGGTGACCCACCCACCTCGGCCTCCCAAAGTGCTGGGATTACAGGTGTGACCCACCATGCCCGGCTGAATATTTTCAAAACACAGATAAGTGGCAAGATGCTGTGTTCACAGATTTGAAGAATTCATGTTGTTAAAATGTCCATACTAAACATAGTGATCTATATATTTAGTGAAATCCATGTGAAAATACGAGTGGCATTCTTTACAGAAATAGAATAACAATTCTAAAATTTGTATGGAACTATAGAAGACCACAAATAGCCAAAGAATTTTGACCAAGAAGTATAAATCTGTTCTTTTCAAATACCTTAAAAAATATATTACATCAGCTATAGCATGATTTAAAAATACATTATTCAATTATAGTAATAAAAGCAGTATGAGACTTGTATAAAAACAGAATGGAGAGCTCGCAAATAAATCTACGCATTTACTCTAATCTTTGACAAGATTGTGATGACCACACTATGGGAAAAGGACTGTCTCTCTGATAAATGTTGGGAAAATTGGATATCCACATGCAAAAGAATGAAACTGTACCCTTATCTCACACTGTACATAAAAATCAACTCAAAATTGATTAAGGACTTAAACAAAGACCCTAAACGGTAAAACTACCAGAAGAAATGTAGAGGAAAGGGTTCCTGACATTGATCTGGGCCATTATTTCTTGCATGACACCAAAAGCACAGACAACAAAAGCAGAAATAGAGAAATGGGATTGCGTTAAACTAAGAAGCTTCTGTACAGCAAAGAAAACCACAATAGTGTGAAAAAGTAAACTTAGAATGGGAGAAAAATGTTTTTAAAACATGTATTTGATGAGAGCTTAATAGCCAAAATATGCAAGAAACTCATAAAACTCAATAGCAAAACAACTTAATAATTCAATTAAAAATGGGCTAAGGGTCTCAAGGGACATTTTTTCAAAGAAGCTATAGAAATGGCCAATAGGAACATGCAAATGTGATTAGCATTAGTAATCATCAGAGAAATGAAAATCAAAACCACAGTATGATATTACATCATACCTGTGAGGATGGCTGCTATCAAAGACAAGTGATATCCACCCTTTAAAAGGAAGAAAATCCTAACATTTGCAACAACGTGAATGAACTTGGGGGAATTATGCTATAGGTTAAATAAGTTAGACACAGAAAATCAAACAATGTAGGTTCTCACCGATATGTGGAATCTAAAACTGTCAACTTTTGAAATCAGAGAGCAGAATGACAGCTCCCAGGGCCTGGGAGAAGAGGGAAATGGGAAGATCTGGGACAAAGGGTGCAAATTTTGAGTTACATAAGATAAATGAGTTCTGGAAATCTAATGCATAGCAATGTAATTATCATTAATACTGTATGGCATACTTAAAATTTGCTAAGAAGGCAAGTCTTAAAGTGTTCTCACCCCCCCACACACACATTCACACACACACACGCACACACACACATGCACACACACATGCACACACACGCACACACGGTAACTGTCTGGGTCAATGGATAGTCAGTTGCAGCAGCTATTTCACAATGTATACTTTTATAAAAAAATCACATTGCATACATTACATATATATGATTTTTATTTGTTTATTATATCTCAATAAGGCTGGGAAAAAAGAAACTATGCAAAGTGAATGAATGAATGATCTAGTAAAAAGGCATAAGTAGGAGCTGCCATCATCCCTTGTCCCGACAGCCTTCCCCCAGTTCATTGTCAGGATGCCCACTCTCTCATCAACTCGATCACTCTAACGATGTAAAGCCTGCAGATAATTAAAACTATGGATGTTCTCCAAAGAAGATTTGAATGCACTTTAGAGTTTTCCCACCAGCATGTAAAGTGCTATTAAAAGATTGTGCTGAGAAGCTGCACAGAGGCCACTCTGCTCGTGATTTTTACAACAGCTGCCGTCCTGCCTATATCTGCAGTCTTAATTTCTCTGGATGACATGTGGCACTTTTGAAGAGACCTGGGCTTTCAGGAAATCAATGACAGTCTTTGAGAGAGGAGAAACATGAAACAGCCCTGCACTGGAGAGCCATTATCAAGTGGTAAGGTGTGACAGAAAGAGTACCCGTAAAAGACAAGCCAGTGGCCCAGCTCTGCATATGCTGTGCAGGAGCCTCGCAGCTGTGAAGTTAAACTCAGTCCTTTGTGGATTTATGGCGCTGCCTTCTAAATTAGGGGTTCGTCAGGCTGTAGGAATCTAATTCTCCTACTTACCGGGCAAGAGGTGGGGAGTGGATGATAGGGGATGAATTCTTTTCCAGAGTAGCAGGGGAGCCAGGTAAGGGAAAATTCTGATTCTAGATATTGTCAGGATAGAATTAAAAAATTCCTACAGTCTGATACTTATGAATAAATAAACCTCTTTTAATGTATTTTATTAGATTTTTTTAATTACAAAGGTAATACATTTTTGTGGTAACATTATAAAACCACTTGGATTTACTTACCTGAGATAATGATGTTAATTTTTTGATTTGTGTTTCTACATACTTTTTGTTATGTTCTTAAATCATTGATCATGGGCTACATAGAAAAAAAGATCCTTGAAGGCAGACATTCTTGTCTATTTTACCTCCAGTCTCTAGAAACAGTGTCTGGTATATAATAGGTGGTCAATAAATATTTACTTATTTTATTGACATATTTACATATTTGTCATATGTCATTAATTCTGATGTGCACCCCTTTTCCAACGTTTGAACATCAACTGAAAATGTAATATCTCACAATTGAAATAGGCAATTTTTTATTTTTCTTAGTCACCTAAGATAATGAATCAGAATGGATTGCTTGCTGAAATACTGTATATACATAAATATGGGGTTTATTTCTTTTATTTTCTTTATAAAAAATAGAAACATTTATTATATATTACTATGAAACTTGTTATTTTATGTTACAGCACTTCATGAGTATTTTCCCAGGTGTAAATGCCTAGTAGTAATAAACAGTGACTATTGACTATTTATTGAATATTATTCTGTCCAAATCCATTAAGATAATATTGGATATCTGATTTGTGTCAAAAACTTGTTTTATACATGTGACTAACATACTTAATTCTCTCAACAACCCTATGAGGCAGATATCCTTAAAGGTTCTTATTTTACAAATGAAGAAACTGAGGCACGGGGGGATTAGTCACACATTTAGTAACTGGAAGAGCTAGGTTTTAATCCAGTTTTCTTCCAGTATTTGCATTCTTAACCAATACGCTATACTGCCTGAGTTTATAACCCACAGACCCTCAGTCAATGAACTTATTCTAAAGATACATTTCAAATAGAAGAAAATTAAATATAAAGAGTCAACAAAGAATTCACATTTTAACATGGGATTTGGAGGAGAAACACATCAAAATCATATATCAAAGGCATGTAAATAAACAGGCAAAGCATAACCTCAGAGAAGATACTGAGTCTATAATCTTGAATAAAAGAAAGAAAATAAATAAATAAATATATATGTTATTCTGCATGATCTAAACAGCAAGGTCAGATGAGTTTGGAGGCATATCCCTATGAGAAGTGTATTTATCTGATAACTACAGATACATGCTCAGCGGCCCTAAGGGGGCTGCTGTTGGTACAGATAAAAGCAGGTTTGATTGTGGTTAGATATGATAATGGCTTTTAATAATGTCTGCAGGCAATGTGCTAGGGGGATAAATGTCTTTGCATAGGGAAGAACATCAAAATGGATTAAATCAAGAAAAAACGAACAAACAGATGAAGCCCTAGCAAGGGCTGTAAAACAAGAAATGTCAACAACATGTGCCTAATGTTTTATGTATAGCTGGGATTTGTTCAAACTTCCAAAGTCAATACAGTATTTTTACAAATCATTCATTTACTTATTCATTAAACACATTTTGTCAAATAGCAACTGGAGTTCAGGAAGAAGAAAGAAAGAATATAACTCATTCTGCCACACGCATTCTGACCTTTAAGCAATAGGAGTCCACTCTTGTAATACATATATTGATAAAAGTGCTCGGTTCTTTGGCAAAATCTGATTGGCAGAAGAGGACCTTCCCCAATAAAATCAGAAGGAAGTGTGGAATCTCTGCCTCTTGCTATCTCAAAGGAACTGATGTCCAACCCAGGCAAGAACAGATATCCTTTATATATGATGAATACCAAACAGAGGAAGGCCATGGTACCCCAGAGGAAACAAATCCAACCCAGAGTGGTCAGTGATGTCCCTACGGCCAACCCATGCTCCACCCATGCAGTAAGCAGAATTCACTGAGTCTGCCGTGGAAGGTGATAAAATAGAGGAACCAAGGAGAGAGTGTATGTTGAATGGATTGCTTGCTGAAATACTGTATATACATAAATATGGGGTTTATTTCTTTTATTTTCTTTATAAAAAAGAGACATTTGTTATATATTACTATGAAACTTGTTATTTTATGTTACAGCACTTCATGAGTATTTTCCCAGGTGTAAATGTAAGGATCCTGATCCTTACCCAAGATCAGGATTCACACATTCTCTTCAGTTAAATATTTGGTTTTAGCTTTGTAATAATGAACAGTGACTGTTGACTATTTATTGAATAATCACTCTGCCCTAATCCACTAAAATATATTGGATGTTTGATTTGTACCAAAAAATGTTTTAGACGTGTGAATACATAACATAATTCTCTCAACAACCCTATGGTCTCGTTTTACAAATGAAGAAACTGAGGCACAAGGGGATTAGTCACACATTTAGTAATTGGAAAAGTAAGTTTTAATCCAGTCTTCCTCTAGCATTTGCATTCTTAACCAGGATGTTGTATTGCCTGAGTTTACCAGCCACGAACCCTCAGTTAATGAACTTGCTCTAAAAGATACATTTCAACTATGCATCCATAAAAAGCGATGAGTTGGTGTCCTTTGTAGGGACATGGATGAACCTGGAAACCATCATTCTCAGCAAACTGACACAAGAATAGAAAATCAAACACTGCATGTTCTCACTCATAGGCGGGTGTTGAACAATGAGAACACACAGACACAGGGAGGGGAGCATCACACACTGGGGTCTGTGTCGGGGGGAACTAGAGGAGGGACAGCAGGGGTGGGGAGTTGGGGAGGGATAATATGGGGAGAAATGCCAGATATAGGTGATGGGGAGGAAGGCAGCAAACCACATTGCCATATATGTACCTATGCAACAATCCTGCATGTTCTTCACATATACCCCAAAACCTAAAATGCAATAAAATTAGAGATACATTTCAAATGGAAGGAAATTACATTTAAAGGGCAAGACTAAGTTCAGGAGAGAATGGTGTGTTAGTCCCCTCTTGCACTGCCATAAAGAAATTCCTGAGGATGTGTAATTTATAAATAAATGAGGTTTAATTGACTCACAGTTCTGCAGGGTGGACAGGAAGCATAGTGTTGGCTTCTGCTTCTGTTGAGGGCCTTAGGAAACTTTCAATCGTGGTGTAAGGTGAAGGAGGAGCAGGCATATCACATGGTGAGAGTGGGAAGATGAAGTAGAAGGAAGGAGTCCCAGACTATTTATTATTATTATTATTACTATTATTACTATTTTATTTTGAGATGGAGTCTCTGTCACCCAGGCTGGAGTGCAGTGGTGTGATCTTGGCTCACTGCATCCTCCACTACCCTCATTCAAGCGATTCTCCTGCCTCAGCCTGCTGAGTAGCTGGGACTACAGGTGCCCACCACCATGCCTGGATAATTTTCGTATTTTTAGTAGAGATGGTGTTTTACCATATTGGACACACTGGTCTCGAACTCCTGACCTTGTGATTTGCCTGCCTTGCCTTGGCCTCCCAAAATGCTGGGATTACAAGCATGAGCCACTGCAGATAGCCCAGACTATTTTAAACAAGCAAGTCTCATGGAAACTAACTGAACAGGAATCTACTCATCACCAAAGGAATGATACTAAGCCATTCATGAGGGATCCCTGCAACGATCTAATCGTCTCACACCAGGCCCTATCCCCAACATTGGAAATCACATTTTAACATGTGATTTGGAGGGGACACATATTCAAATCATATCAAAGGTATGTAAAAAAAGCAGACAAACCATAACCCAAGAGAAGAGACAGAGTCTATAATCTTGAACACGTAGAAGGGAAATAAATGAAAAAAATATATATGGTTACTCAAAAGAAACCAGGAAGGCAGTCTAAAAAGCTTACTAAAGCAGAACACAAAGAACGTATAAAATAATACAGTAAGATAGATCAAAATATATCTGCAATTACTAGTATAGGTTGTAAGAATGACAGAGACTTAGTAAAAGATCAAAATTTAGACTATTCAACTTTATACCGTCTGTAAGAATGCAAGTATTCAGAAAAACTGACATTAAAAGGGTAGAAAAAGTGGCAAACACTATGCAAAAAAAAAAATGGTGTAGCAATATTGAAATCAAGCAAATAGATTTTAAGGGAAAATTTATTAGGCCTTCCCTTTATGATGATTAAGTTATTACTTGATATAAAGATATAATTTTTTTCAATGTTCCTTTTACTTGTATTTATTTTTTAAATTTATTTATTTACTTATTTATTTCTTCCATAAGTTATTGGGGTAAAGGAGGTATTTCATTACACGAGCAAGTTCTACCGTGATGATTTGTGAGATTTTGGTGCACCTGTCACCCAAGCAGTATACACTGCACCATTTTTGTTGTCTTTTATCCCTTGACCCCTCCCACTCTTCCCCACAAGTCCCCAAAGTCCTGTATCATTCTTATGTCTTTGTGTCCTTCTGGCTTAACTCCCACATATCAGTAAGAACATACAATGTTTGGTTTTCCATTCCTGAGTTACTTCACTTAGAACAGTAGTCTTCAATCTCATCCAGGTCATTGCAAGGGCTGTGAATTCATTCCATTTTATGGCTGTGTAGTATTCTATCTTATGTATATACCACAGTTTATTTATCCACTCATTGATTGACGGGCACTTGTGTTGGTTCCACAATTTTGCTATTGTAAATTGTGCCACTATAAACGTGAATGTGCAAATATCCTTTTCAAATAATGACTTCTTTTCCTCTGCGTAGATACCCAGTAGTAGGATTACTGGGTCAAATGGGTAGTTCCACTTTTAGTTCTTTAAGGAATCTCCTGTTTTCCATAGTGGTTGTACTAGTTTACATTTCCACAGCAGTGTAAAAGTGTCCCCTGTTCACCACATCTACTGTTTTTTGACTTTTAATTATAGCCATTCTTGCAGGAGTAAGATGGTATCACATGTTGGTTTTGATTTGCATTTCCCTGATCATTAGTGATGTTGAGCATTTTTTCATGTTTGTTCGCCATTTGTGTATCTTCTTTTGAGACTATTCATGTCCTTAGCCTACTTTTTGCTGGAATTTTTAAAAAAAGATTTTTTGAGTTAATTGTGGATTCTGGATGTTAGTCCTTTGTCAGATGTATAGATTGTGAAGATTTTCTCCCATTCTGTGGGTTGTCTGTTTACTCTGAAAAAGTTCTTTAGTTTAATTAGGTCCCTGCTATTTATCTTTGTTTTTATTGCATTTGCTTTTAGGTTCTTGGTCATGAAATGCTTGCCTAAGCCAATGTCTAGAATGGTTTTTCCAGTGTTATCTTCTAGAATTTTATAGTTTCAGGTATTAAGTCCAGTTTCATTCTCCTACACATGGCTAGCCAATTATCCCAGCACCACTGGTTGAAAAGGGTGCCCCTTCCCCAGTTTATGTTTGTGTTTGCATTGTCAAAGATCAGTGGGCTGTAAATATTTGGGTTTATTTCTAGGTTCTCTATTCTGTCCCATTAGTCTCTGCGCCCATTTCTAAATCAGTACCATGCTGTTTGGGTGACTGTGGCCTTGTAGAGTAGTTGGAAATCAGATAGTGTGATGCCTCCTGTTTTTTTCTTTTTACTTAATCTTGCTTTGGCCATGTGGGCTCTTTTTTGGTTCTATATGAATGTTAGAATTGTTTTTTCTAGTTCTGTGAAGAATGATGATGGTATTGAGTTGAATTTGTAGATAGCTTTTGGGAGTATGATCATTTTTACAATATTGGTTCTGCCCATCAATGAGCATGGGATGTGTTTCCATTTTTTTTGTGTCATCTATGGTTTCTTTCAGCAATATTTTGTAGTCTTCCTTGTAGCAGTTTTTTGACTCCTTGGTTAGGTATATTCCTAAGTATTTTATTATTTATTTTTGCAGCTATTGTAAAAGGGGTTGAGTTCTTTATTTGATTCTCGGCTTGGTCACTCTTGGTGTATAGAAGAGCTACTGATTTGTGTACATTTATCTTGTATCCAGAAACTTCGCTGAATTCTTTTGTCAGTTCTAGGAGCTTTCTGGAGGAGTCCTTAGGGTTTTCAAGGTAAATGATCATATCATCAGCAAGCAGTGACAGTTTTGCTTCCTCTTTATCTATTTGGATGCCCTTTATTTTTTTTCTCTTGTCTGATAGCTCTGAATAGGACTTCCAGTACTATGTTGAAGAAGAATGGTTAGAGTGGGCATCCTTATCTTGTTCCAGTTCTCAGAGGGAATGCTTTTAACTTTTCCTCATTCAGTATTATGTTGGCTGTGACTTTTCCATGGGTGACTTTTATGAAATTAAGGTATGTCCCTTGTATGCCAATTTTGCTGAGAATTTTCATCATAAGGGATGCTGTATTTTGTCAAATGCTATTTTTTGCCTCTATTGAGATGATCATGTGATTTTTGCTTTTAATTCTGTTTACGTGGTGTGTCACATTTATTGACTTGCAGATGTTATACTATCCTCCACTGCATCTCTGGTGTGAAACCCATTTGATCATGGCAGATTATCTTTTTGATATGTTGTTGGATTTGGTTAGCTAGTATTTTGTTAAGGATTTTAGCATCAATGTTCATCAAGGATATCAGTCTGTAGTTTTCTTTTTTGGTTATGTCCTTTCCTGGATTTGGTATTAGGGTGATGCTGGCTTCAGAGAATTAATCAGGGAGAGTTCCTTTTGTCTCTGTGTGGAACAGTGTCAGAAGAATTGGTACCAGTTCTCTGAACGTCTGGTAGAATTCTGCTGTGAATCCGTCTGGTCCTGGACTTCTTTTTCTTGGCAATTTTAAAAATTATATTTCAATCTCACTGCCTGTTATTGGTCTGTTCAGGGTGTCTAATTCTTCCTGATATAAGCTAGGAGGTTGTATTTTTCCAGGAATTGATCCGTCTCTTTTGTGTTTTCTAGTTTATGTGTGTAAATGTGTTCATAGTAGCTGTGAATGGTCTTTTGTATTTCAGTGGTGTCCGTTGTAATATCTACTGTTTCATTTCTTAGTGAGGTTATCTGAATGTCCTCCCTTCTTCTCTTGGTTAATCTTGCTTATGATCTGCCAATTTTATTTATCTTTGCCAAGAACCAGCTTTTTGTTTCCTTTATCTTCTGAAGCTACTTTTTTTGTTGTTGTTTGTTTCTATTTCATTTAGTTCTGCTCTGATCTTGGTAATTTCCTTTCTCCTGCCTGAGTTGGGTTTGGTTTGTTATTTTTTCTCTAGTTCCTTCAGGTGTGACCTTAGAATGTCAGTTTCTGTACTTTCAGTCTTTTTGATGTAGGTACTTAGGGCTATGAACTTTCCTCTTAGCACTGCCTTAGCTGTATTCCAGAGGTTTTGATGGGTTATGTGATTATTGTTATTTATAGAATTTTTAAATTTCCATCTTGATATCATTTTTGACCTATTGCTGATTCAGGAGCGTGTTCTTTAATTTCCTTGTATTTGCATGGTCCTGAAGGTTTCTTTTGGGGTTAATTTCCAGGTGCATTCCACTGTTGTCTGAGAGAGTGCTTGATATACTTTCAATTTTCTTAAGTTTATTGAGACATTTTATGGCCTATCATATAGTTTATCTTGGAGCTAGTTCCATGAGCTGTTGAATAGAATGTGTATTCTGTGGTTGTTAGATGAAATGTTCTGTGTGTATCTGTGAAGTTAATTTGTTCCAGGGTATAGTTTAAATCAAATGTTTCTTTGTCAACTTTCTGCCTTAATGACCTGTCTAGTGCGATCAGTGGAGTATTTAAGTCCCCACTATTATTGCATTGCTGCCTACCTCATTTCTTAGGTCTATTAGTAATTGTTTTATAAATCTGTGAGCTCGAAGTGTTAGGTGCATATATGTTTAGGATTGTAATTTTTCTTGTTGGACCAGGTCTTTTTCATTATGTAATGTCCCTCTTTGTTTCTTTAAACTGCTGTTGCTTTAAAATTTGATTTGTTTGATATAAGAATAGCTACCTGGCTTGCTTTTCGTGTCCACTTGCATGAAATGCCTTTTTCCATCCCTTTACCTTAAGTTTATGTGAGTCCTTATATGCTGAGTGAATCTCCCAAAGGCAGCAGATAGTCAGTTGGTGAGTTCTTATCCATTCTGAGGTTCTGTATCTTTTAAGTGGAGCATTTAGGTCATTTACATTCAGTGTTAGCATTGAGGTGTGAGGTACCATTGCATTCATCATGCTCTTTGTTGCCTATGTACTTTGTGGGTGTTTTTGTTCTTTGTTTTTGCTTTTGTTCTATATTTTTGTTTTATAGGTCCTGTGTGATTTATGCTTTAAGGAGGTTCTGTTTTGATGTGTTTACAGGATTTGTTTCAAGATTTAGAGCTCCTCTTAGCAGTTCTTGTAGTGGTGGCTTGGTAATGGCTAATTTTCCCAGCATTTGTCTGAAAACAATTATATCTTTCCTTCATGTATGATGCTTAGTTTGGCTGGATACAAAATTCTTGGCTGATAGTTGTTTTCTTTCAGGAGGCCAAAGATAGGGCCTCAATCCATCCTAGCTTGTAGGGTTTCTGTGGACAAATTTGCTGTTAATCTGATAGGTTTTTCTTTATAGATTGATGACCTGGTGCTCTGTCTCACAGCTCTGAAGATTCCTTCCTTTTTCTTAACTTTGGAGAATCTGATGACAACGTCCCTAGGTGAAGATCTTTTCCCATGAATTCTCCAGGAGTTCTTTGTGTTTCTCGTGTTTGAATGTCTAGGTTTCCAGCAAAACCAAGAAAGTTTTCCTTGATTATTCTCCTGAATATGTTTTTCAGGTTTTTAGAATTCTCTTTTTCTTCAGAAACACCAATAATCCTTAAGTTTGGACATTAAACATAATCTCAGACTTCTTGGAGGCTTTGTTCACACTTTCTTACTCTTTTTTCTGTGTCTTTGTTGGATTGAGTTAATTTGAAGACTTTGTCTTAGAGCTTTGAATTTCTTTCTTCTACTTGTTCAATTCTACTGATGAGACTTTCCAGAACATTTCACCTTTCTAAAAGTGTCTCCAAAGTTTCCTGAATTTTGATTATTTTTTCTTTAAGCTATCTATTTCCTTGAATATTTCTTCCTTCACATCTTGTATCATTTTTTAGATTTCCTTGCATTGGGCTTCGCTCTTCTCTGCTCCCTCCCTGATTAGCTTAATAACTAAACTTCTGAATTATTTTTCAGGTAACTCAGGGATTTCATCATTATTTGAATCCATTGCTGGTGAACTAGTGTGAGTTTTTGGGGGTTGCTGAAAGATCCTTGTTTTGTCATATTACCAGGGTTGGTTTTCTGGTTCCTTCTCATTTGGGTAGGCTCTGTCAAAGGGAAGGTCTAAAGCTGAAGGCTGTTTTTCAGATTCTTTTGTCCCATGGGGTATTCTCTTGATTTAGTACTCTCTCCCCTTTCCTATGGATGTGGCTTCCTGTGAGCCAAACTGCAGTGATTGTCTCTTGTGGGTCTAGCAGCCCGAGTCTACCTGGCTCCTGGTTGGTACTGCGGTTGTCAGCACAGAGTCCTGTGATGTTACCTGTCTACAAGTCTCCCAGCTGTGGATATCAGTGCCTGTTCCAGTGGAGGTGGTGGGGGCTGGAAGTACAATGATTCTGTGAGACTTCTTAGTCTTGATGGTTTAATGCTCTATTTTTGTGCTGGTTGGCCTCTTACCAGGAGATGGCAGTTTCCAGAAAGCATTAGCAATAGTAGTATAGGGAGAGACCGGTAGTGGGCAGGGCCCTAGAACTCCCAAGATTATATTCCTTTTGTCTTCCACTCCCAGAATGGATAAGGAAACCATCAGGTTGGAGCAGGTCTGGGCAAGTCTGAGCTCCACCTCTCCTTGGGCAAGTCTTGCTGCAGCTACTTCTGCTTCTCCAGTGGAGGTATATGTTCAGGAGAGGACAGTCTCCCTTTCCCACTTCTACAGTTGTGACACTCACAGGATTTTGGGTGTCTCCTGGGTCCTGCAGGAGCAGTCCACTTCCTTCAGAGGGTTTCGGTTTACTTTTAATTCTTTATTTATTTTGAGATAGGGCTTCTCTCGGTCATCCAGATTGGGGTGTAGTGGCACAATCAGAGCTCATTGCAGCCCCAACTTTTAGGGGCCAAGCAATCCACCTCAACCTCCTAAGTATTTGGAGGCATACACCATCATGCCTGGTTATTTTTTTTTATTTTTGGTAGAGATGGGGTCTCACTGCACTGCCCAGGCTGGTCTTGAACTCCTGGAATCAAGTCATCCTCCTATTTCAGCCTCCCAAAGTGTTGGGATTATAGGTGTTAGCCACCACACCCAACCTTCAATTTCAAGTTGTATTTTAGATTCAAGGGGTACCTGTGCGGGCTTTTTACAAGAATATATTTCATGATGCTGCTGTTTGGGCTTCTATTGTTTCTGTCACCCAGGTGGTGAACGCAACGCATACTAGGAAGTTTTTTAGCCTTTGCCTCCCTCTTTACTTCACCTTTTTTTTTTTTTGAGTCTCTACTGTCTCTTGTTCCCATCTTTATATCCATGTATAACCAAGATTTAGCTCCCACTTGTAAGTGAAAACATATAGTCTTATTTTTGTATTAATTTGCTTAGGATAATGGCTGCCAGCTGAATCTATGAGTCTGCAAAAGACATGATTTTTTTGTTTTTTATGGCTGTTTTGTATTCTATTGCATATATGCACACATTTTCTATATCCAATCCACCACTGATGGGCACCTACGTAGATTCCATGTCTTTGCTATTGTGAATAGTCCTACAATGAACATGTGAGTATATGTGTCTCTTTGGTAGAATGATTTATTTTTGTTCACATATATACCCAGTAACGGGATTTCTCAATCAGTCAGTAGTTCCGTTTTTAGTTCTTTGAGAAATCTCCAAACTGGTTTCCACAGTGACTGAACTAATTTACATTCCCACTGGAAACGTATAAGCATTCCCCTTTTTCCACAGCATCACCAACATCTGCTATTTTTTATTTTTTAGTAATAACCATTCTGACTAGTGTGAGTTGTGGTTTTGATTGTATCTCATTGTGGTTTTGATTCATATTTCTCTGATGACTAGAAATGTTGAGTATTTCTTTACATGTTTCTTGGCCATTTTGTATGTCTTCTTTTAACAAGTGCTTTTTCATGTGCTTTTCTCATGTTTTCATGGATTATTTGTTTTTTTTTCTTTTTGTTTTGTTCAAGGTATTTATGGATTCTGGATAATAGTTCTTTGTTGGATACATAGTTGGTAAATATTTTCTCCCATTCTGTAGATAGTCTGTTCACTCTGCTGCAAATCCACCAGCATTTTAAAAACTTAATCCACCACAATCAAGTATGCTTTATTCCTAGGATGCAAGGTTGGCTCAACACACACAAATTAATACACATGATTTATCACATAAATGGAATTAACAACAAAAACCATATGATCATCTCAATAATGCCAAAAAACTTTCAATAAAATTTAACATCTCTTCATAATAAAAAACCTCAACAAACTAGGCACTAAAAGAACATACCTCAAAATAATGAAAGCCATCTATGACAAACGCACAGCCAAGATTATGCTGAATGGTCACAAGCAGTAAGCATTCCCTGTAAGAACTGAAACAATACAAAGATGCCCAACCTCACCACTTCTATTCAATGTAATACTGGAAGTCCTAGTGAGATCAATCAGGCAAGAGAAAGAAATAAAAGCCACGCAAAGAGGAAAAAAGGAAATTAAATTATCCCTCTTCACTGAAAATACAATTATATACCTAGAAAACCCTGAATACTCTTAATAAAAGGCTTGTGGAATTGCAAAATTCCTTCAGCAAAGTTTCAGAATACAAAATCAATGTACAAAAAGCTGGTAGCATTTCTGTACACCAGCAATGTTTATGCTGAGAGCCAAATCAACAAAATGTAATTGCATTTACAATAACTGAGGAAAATGAAATATCCAGGAAGACATCTAACCAAGAAAGTGAAAGAGCTCTGTATGATTAACTATAAAACACTGCTCAAAGAGATCACAGATGACACAAACAAAAAAACATTTTAGACTCATGGATGGGAAAAATCTATATCATTAAAACATCCAAAGAGAGAGATCCAAGATGGCCGTCTAGCAGCAGCTCAGGGTTGCAGCTCCCAGTGAAGGCACAGGGAGAGAGTGTACGCCAGACTTCCAGATGAATTTTTGTTGCTTACGGACCAGGAGATTCCCAGCGGAGGAGACCCACGGGTCGCCAGTGTGACTCCTGGCCGGCGCAGCTGTTTTCCCGGCATCCCCGTGCGGTGGTTCTCAGTGTGGAGTGTGTGGGACTGGGTGCCCTTTTAGTTGGCATTTGGAGCTCTGAGAAGGCAGAGTCACCCTTCAGCCGATTGGGAGGGAGACTGAAGCCGGGAGCCAGACTGGGAGATTCCCGGGCAGAAAAGTGCCACGAATCTCAGTGCCGCTGTTTCAGCCGGCGAGGTCACTGCATGCATGGGAAGTTGCATAGATCCCGGCACCTTTTTGGTGGGTGACTGAGGCACCTTGGAGAGAATCAACTGTTCAATTAGGAAAAGAAGAAAAGGGGGCTCCAAGGTGGGGAGCCAGGTGATCTAGCTCGGCGGGTCCCAGCCCCACAAAAAAAAAATAGCAATTGGAAATGCTGATGGTTGAGAGCTTCACAGCAAGTACAGCTGAACCTGGGAAGGTCCAGCTCTGTGGGGGAGGGGCGTCTCCCAAAGGGAAACAAAGAAACAGAAATAACATCACCACCAACTAGCTGGATGTCCACTCAGAGACTCAATCTGAAAGGCAGCAATTACAAAGACGACAGGTGGATAAATCCACAAAGATGGGAAGAAACCAGCACAAAAGGGCTGAAAACATCCAAAATCAGAATGCCTCTCCTCCTTCAGGGGATCGCAGCTCCTCATCAGCAAGGGAACAAGGCCTGGTGGAGAATGAGTGTGATGAATTGTCAGAATCAGGCTTCGGAAGGTGGATAATAAGAAACTTCTATGAGCTAAAAGAACATGTTCTAACCCACGGCAAAGAAACTAAGAACCTTAAAAAAAGGTTTGACGAAATGCTAATGAGAACAGACAATTTAGAGAGGAATATAAGTGAATTAATGGAGCTGAAAAACACAACACAAGAACTTCACAAAGTATGCACAAGTTTTAACACTCAAATTAATCAAGCAGAAGAAAGGATATCAGAGGTCAAAGATCAACTCAATGAAATAAAACGAGAAGATAAGATTAGAGAAAAAAGGATAACAAGGAATTAGCAAAGTCTCCAAGAATTGTGGGACTATGTGAAAAGACCTAATCTACGTTTGATAGGTGTACCTGAATGTGATGGAGAGAATGAATCCAAGCTGGAAAATATTCTTCAGGATATTATTCAGGGAAACTTTCCCAACCTAGCAAAGCAGGACAATATTCAACTCCAGGTTATATGCCACAAAGATATTTCTCAAGTAAAGCAACCCCAAGGCACATAATCGTCATATTCACCAGGGTTGAAATGAAGGAGATAATGCAGGAGGGCAGCCAGAGAGAAAGGTCAGGTTACCCACAAAGGGAAGCCTATCAGACTCACAGCAGATCTCTCAGCAGAAACCCTACAAGCCAGAAGAGATGGGGGCCAATATCCAACATCTTTAAAGAAAAGAACTTTCATAATATAACATCGTTGGGTTATCCCACAAATTCAAGGTTGGTTTAATGTTTGAAAATAAAATAATGTAATTCAAAATATTAAGACTCAATATGTTAAAATGGCAATTCTAATCAAATTGATCTAAAAATTCTATGTAATCTCTATCAAAATTCTGTTAGTTTCATTTTTGTTTTAGAAATACATAAACTTCTGAAACTATACCAAATAATTCAAAAAGAGGGAACCCTTCCCAAATCATTTTATGAGACCAACATCATCCTGATACCAAAACCCGGCAGAGACTCAACAAGAAAAGAAAACTTCAGGCCAATATCCATGATGAACATAGATGCAAAAATCTTCAATAAAATACTGGCAAATCGATTGCAACAGCACATTAAAAAACTTATCCATCATGATCAAGTAGGATTCATCCCAGGGATGCAAAGCTGGTTCAACATACGCAAGTCTATAAATGTAATTCACCACATAAACAGAAGCAAAAACAAAAACCACATGATTATCTCAACTGACACAGAGAAGGCATTTGACAAAATTCAACAGCCCTTTATGCTAAAAACCCTCAATAAACTCGGTATTGATGGAACATATCTCAAAGTAATAAAAGCTATCTATGACAAACCAACAGCCAACATCATACTTAATGGGCAAAAACTGGAAGCATTCCCTTTGAAATCCGGCACTAGACAAGGATGCCCTCTCTCACCACTCCTATTCAACATAGTACTGGAAGTTCTAGCCAGAGCAATCAGGCAAGAAAAAGAAATAAAGGGTATTCAAATAGGAAAGGTGGAAGCCAAATTGTCTCTATTTGCAGATAACATGATAGTATACCTAGAAGACCCCATCACCTCAGCCCAAAAACTCCTGTAACTGATAAGCAACTACAGCAAAGTCTCAGGATATAAAATCAATGTGCAAAAATCACAAGCATTCCTATACACCAATAACAGACTTAAAGAGAACCAAATCAAGAACGAACTGCCATTCACAATTGCTACAAAGAAAATAAAATACCTAGAAATACAACTCACAAGGAATGTAAGGAACCTCTTTAAGGAAAACTACAAACCACTGCTCAACGAAATAAGAGAGGACACAAACAGATGGAGAAACATTCCATGTTCGTGGTTAGGAAGAATCAATATTGTGAAAATGGCTATACTGCTCAAAGTAATTTACACAATCAATGCTATCCCCATCAAACTACCATTGAATTTCTTCACAGAACTGGAAAAACCACCATGAACTTCATATGGAACCAAAAGAGAGCCCGCATAGACAAGTCAATTCTAAGCAAAAAGAACACAGCGGGAGGCATCACACTACCAGACTTCAAACTATACTACAAGGCTACAGTAATCAAAACAGCATGGTACTGGTACCAAAACAGAGATATAGACCAATGGAACAGAACAGAGGCATTGGAGGCAACACAGCATATCTACAACCATGTAATCTTTGATAAACCAGACAAAAACAAGCAAAGGGGAAAGGATTCCCTATTTAATAAATGGTGTTGGGAAAACTGGCTAGCCATGTGCAGAAAGCAGAAACTGGACCCCTTCCTGACACCTTACACTAAAATTAACTCCAGATGGATTAAAGACTTAAACATAAGACCTGGCACCATAAAAACCCTAGAAGAAAATCTAGGCAAAACCATTCAGGACATAGGAGTAGGCAAGGACTTCATGAACAAAACACCAAAAGCATTGGCAACAAAAGCCAAAATAGACAAATGGGACCTAATCAAACTCCACAGCTTCTGCACAGCAAAAGAAACAGTCACTAGAGTGAATCGGCAACCATCAGAATGGGAAAAAATCTTTGCAGTTTACACATCTGACAAAGGGCTGATATCCAGAATTTACAAAGAACTCAAACAGATTTACAGGAAAAAAACAAACAAGCCCATTCAAAAATGGGCAAAGGATATGAACAGACACTTTACAAAAGAAGACATACATGAGGCCAAAAAACACATGAAAAAATGCTCATCATCACTGGTCATTAGAGAGATGCAAATCAAAACCACATTGAGATACCATCTCATGCCGGTTAGAATGGCGATCATTAAAAAGTCTGGAGACAGCAGATGCTGGAGAGGATGCAGAGAAATAGGAACACTCTTACACTGTTGGTGGGAGTGTAAATTAGTTCAACCATTGTGGAAGACAGTGTGGCGATTCCTTAAGGACCTAGAAATAGAAATTCCATTTGACCCAGCAATCCCATAACTGGGTATATATCCAAAGGACTATAAATTGTTCTACTATAAGGACACATGCACACGAATGTTCATTGCAGCACTGTTTACAATAGCAAAGACCTGGAACCAACCCAAATGCCCATTGATGATAGACTGGACTGGGAAAATGTGGCACATATACACCATGGAATATTATGCAGCAATCAAAAATGATGAGTTTGTGTCCTTTGTAAGGACATGGATGAATCTGGAGAACATCATTCTCAGCAAACTGACACAAGAACAGAAAAGGAAATACCACATATTCTCACTCATAGACAGGTGAGAAAAATGAGAACACATGGACACAGGAAGGGGGTCTACTACACACTGGGGTCTATTGGGGGGAATGGGGGAGGGACAGCGGGGGGGCTGGGGAGGGATAGCTTGGGGAGAAATGCCAAGTATAGGTGAAGGGGAGGAAGACAGAAAAACACACTGCCATGTGTGTACCTATGCAAGTATCTTGCACGTTCTGCACATGTACCCCAAAACCTATATGCAATAAAAATTAAAATAAATAAATAAATAATACATAAACTTATTTCAAAATTCATGTCATATGGAGATACAGAGGACCTAGGTTAGTCTAAATGAAAGAACTAACCCTACTCAATTTCAATACTAATCAAAATTTGCATTAATCAGGACACCACAATACTGGTGCAAAGACACACTCAAAGAACTAATTAGAGATTCCAATAATAGAATCTTACCTATATGGATAACTGTTTTTCAAGGAAATTGCTTGGGATGATAATATGTTCATTATATTGATTGTGATGATGTTCTTTGGTGTAAAATTTATCAAATAGTACACATTAATTATGCACAGCTTATGTCAATCATAACTCAATAAAGCTATTAAAAAGAAAAAAGAAAAAAGAAGAAAAAAAAAAAGAACTTTCAACCCAGAATTTCATATCCAGCCAAACTAAGGTTCACAAGCCAAGAAAAAATAAAATATTTTGTGAACAAGGAAGTATTTAGAGATTTCATCACCACCAGGCCTGCTTTACAAGAGCTTCTGAAAGAAGCACTACACATTGAAAGGAACAACCAGTATCAGCCCTTCCAAAAATATACCAAAAAGTAAAAAGCATCAACATAATGAAGAATTTACATCAACTAATTGGCAAAACAGCCATCTAGCATCAAATGGCAGTATTAAACTCACATATATTATTATTAATCCTAAATTTAAATTGACTAAATCCCCCTATCAAAAGACACAGACAGGCAAATTGGATAAAAAGTCAAAACCCATCGGTATGCTGCAACCAGACCCATCTCACATGCAAGGATAGACAAAGACTCAAAACAAAGTGATGGAGGAAGATTTACCAACCAAATGGAGGCAAAAATGAATGAATAAATAAATAAAAAGCAGGAGTTGCAATTCTCTCCTCTGATAAAATCGATTTTAAAGCAACAAAGATCAAAAGAGGCAAAGAAGGACATTACATAATGGTAGAAGGATCAATGCAACAAGAAGAGCTAACGATCCTAAATATATATGCACCCAATACAGGAGCAGCCAGATACATAAGACAAGTTCTTAATGGCTTATAAAGAGACTTAGACTCCCACACAATAATAGTGGGAGACTTTAACTTCACATTGTCAATATCAGACAGATCAACAAGACAGAAAATTAACAAGGATATCCAGGACTTGAACTCAGACCCAGAACAAGTAAACTTAATAAACATTTATAGAACTCTCCACCCCAAATACACAAAACACACATTCTTATCAGTACCACATCACACCTACTCTGAGAGTGACTGCATACTTGGAAGTAAATCACTCCCCAGCAATTGCACAGCATTTCACAGGTTTAAATGAAATATTGGTTGGCTGCTTGCTTGTTATTTTCCTCCCTTATTCCTTCCTGTCTCCATTGTTAAGCACAATTGTTGGCATAAAAGAGGTTTTCAATACCCATTTTTAGACTGCATTCTAGCCTGGGCAATAAAGCAACACTCCTGTTCTCTCTCCCTTTCTTCCTCTCTTTCATTCTTTTTCTTTTATTCTTTTTCTGTCTTTCTTTCTCTCTTTCTTTCTAAAAAAAAAAAAATCCATACTGTCAATAGCAATCTACAGATGCAATGCCATTCTTATCAAACTATCAATAGCATTTTTCACAGAACCAGAAAGAACTTTTCTAAAGTTCATATGGAACCAAAAGGAGTCTGAATAGCCAAAGCAATTCTAAGGACAAAGAACAAAGCTGGAGGCATCACATCCCCTGATCTCCAACTATACTACAAGGCTACTAATCAAAACAATATGTACTGGTGCAAAAATAGACACCTACACCTAATAAAATGGCACCTAATAGAACCTAGAAATAAAATCACATTCCTACAACCAACTGATCTTTGACAAAATTAACAAAAATAAGCAATGGAGAAAGACTTCCCACTCAATAAGTGGTACGGGGAAACAGCCTAGCCATATGCACAATAAAACTGGAGCCCTGCCTGTCACCATTTGTAAAAAAATAACTCAAGATGAAGTAAACACTTAAATACAAGACCTCTGATTGTAAAAAAAAAAAAAAAAAAAAAAAAATCCTAAAAGAAAACCTGGTAAATAACCTTCTGTACTTCAGCCTTTGCAAATAATTTATGACTAAGTCCTCAGAAGCAATTGTCACCAAAAAAAATTGACAGGTGGGACCTAATTAAACAAAAGAGCATCTATACAGCAAAAGAAACTCAAAAGACATTAACCATTCTTTTTCTGAGATGGAATCTCGCTCTGTCACCCAGGCTGCAATGCAGTGGCATGATCTTGGCTCACTGCAACCTCTGCCTCCTAGGTTCAAGCAATTCACCTGCCTCAGCCTCCCAAATAGCTAGAATTATAAGTGTCTGCCACCACACCCAGATAATTTTTGTATTTTTAATAGAGACAAGGCTTCACCATGTTGGCCAGACTGGTCTCGAACTCCCGACCTCCAGTGATCTGCCTGACTCTGCCTCCCAAGAGCTGAGATTACAGGTGTGAACCACTACACCAGGCCATAATAATTCTCAAAATCAATAGAATTAGAAGCTTAAAATGACAAATCAATCAATACAGTGGGAGGTTGAATACATTCAGTATTTGATATTATTCTCAGTAATTGATAGAGGAATTAATGAAACAGTCATAGCATAGATGACTTGAACAATTCATTAGTAATTTCAAGCTAATGAACAAATTCGGAACCTTCTGCTCTATAATCAGGATATTCATTACTCTCAAGCATAAATGAAACACTCATACTAATGGAACAGATGCCAGGTCTAAAAACAAGTGTAAGTAGGTGATATAAAAAAGTCTTCTAACTTGTTGTAAGCTATAAGAAGCTTCATTAGGGTGGACAGTAGCTTGCACAATGCCATTTACTCTCAAAAACAACTTTTATTCTGGAAGAGAGTTTGAAGTTGTGAGTCCAGGAGTGAAGCCAAGTGGAGAATTGTAATGGGTAAATGAAGAGTAAAATACAATAATATATTCTTGGTTCTCCTACTACCCTGATACCTTTTGCAGAAGGCATATATGACTCTCATTTAGACAGCATCTTAAAGCAATGGTTAGTATTGAATTTTGGAGACAGATCCATCAGGGTAATATACGAAGTCCAGGGTGGAATTCTGTTCTCCTCCAACATCGTGCTACAGACCTTCCATTCTTGCCCCCAAATTTTAGTCACACCTACCAAGTCAATGGTTTATTGCCCAACTCTGCCAAAGGAAGCACTCTATTTGTGAGGATAGTTATAGAGAATGGCTTGCCCTTGACCATTTTGGGAACAGGCTAAAATATTTAGTTTTTGTCTGAAATGAGATGGTTATTACCTTCCTTTGTAAGCCACTTTTTTTTTTAAATCAATATAGATTGCATTTGGGGCTAGTAAGAATCTACTTTTACAGCAATTTCAAGCATATTGCTTGTTATTCATTCAGTATGTTTTTCAACCTATGAAGCATTGTTCTACTATAATCAAATCACCATAACTATCAGAAGAATCTTTCAGGAACAAACACAATAGTCTGAATTCTGTTCTAATAAATTTCCACTGATTTGATCACATTACCTAAAGACTTTCATGGCTCTCACAGTCTACAAAGTTAAACCTGAAGCTATATTAATAGCTTTTAAAATGTGTATGAAGTGCAGGTTTTAAATAGAATGAACAAAGGTTGGAATAAAAGTGGAAGGAAAGGTTAAAGATAAAGAGCAGATTGTAGGAATGATCTAGAATTATGCAAAGACCTTGGTTCTACAAATCTAGGACCCTTTTAAATTAAAATCTTTACTTAGGAATCTTCAATGAGATCTAATTCAAGCTCTGAAATCTCATAATCAGTGTAATATAATTGCATATCCTCGAGGAGATATTTACTTTCTTTCACCCTAAATGAGCCTAGAAAAAAAATGGAGTGTTCATATTAGCTCTTTTTTCTGGGTATTTATTTTTTAGTCTACTCTCTGAAGGTGTCATGGTTTATGCTTTATGTGGGAGTCTCAAACCATGTTTTCTATTGAATTATGTCTAAATTTTATCCCTTGTCCCTGTGAATCTCTTTAGAACCAAAGCTTTGGGCTGTCAGAATTCAGTGGATATCCCAAAGGCAGCTCCTGTCTTGGGTAATTGCTCACCTCTCTGAAGACATGTTTTTTACATGTTTTGGCCTACAAATACTTTTCCTTTCTTTATGCCATGTCACATGTTATATTAGACTTCCACAGAGGAGGAGAACCAACAGGATATAGATATATAGGTAGGCAGATAGACAGATAGATAGATAGATAAGAGATTTATTATGAGATCTGGCTCCAGCAATTATGGAAGTCCCATGACATATGGTCTACAGGCTTCAGACACAGGAAGGATAGTGGTGTCATTCAGCCCAAGTCTGAGCGCCTGAGAACCAAGAAAGCTGATGGTGTAACTTCCAGTCCAAAGTCAAAGGCCTGAGAGCTGGGGGAGAGGGCTCTGGTGTCAATCCTGTAATTCAAAGGCCTGAGAACCTGTCGCTGCCATGGCGGTAGCGCAGACGAGGTTGGGTTGTTCTGATTAAGGAGAGAGAGAGAGAGAGAGAGAGAGAGAGAGAGAGAGAGAGAGAGAGAGAGAGAGAGAGAATTTATCTCTTTACCTTTACCTTCCCTTTACCGTTTTATTCTCTCTGGGCAGGCTCTCAATGGATTGGAAGAGCCCACTCACACTGGTGAGGGTGCAACTTCTGGACTCAGTCCACTGATTCAAAGGCTAATGTCCTTTGGAAAGACCCTCACAGAAACACCCTTAAGTAATCTTTTACCAGCTACCTAAGTATCTCTTAATCCAGTCATGTTGACAGATAAAATTAACCTTTCAAATGTATACATTTAAAAAGATTACAAATCACTCTTTTACATGGTGTTTTAGCTGGTGATGGGATCAAAACAGTGCCAACTTCTTAGAACAGAATGTTCTCCAGACTATTGTGTTTGTTCCTCAAAGATTCTTCTGACATAGAAAGATAGAACCTGAGAGAAAGGATGTCTTTCAGGTAGTTTGCTTTAGGTACTGACCTCAGGGGATGAGAGTGGAGTAAAAGGAGGGAGTAAAAGGAAACACGAGAAAGTCAAATCCACTATGCATTTTTGAGGCTAGTTACAGCTCTTGGTACGTAGAGTTCAATCCCACTGAGGGCTTCTTGGGACCCTGTAAAACATACCTCAGACTTTTCCTTCAAAGCAGTAGGGAGGTCAGCATTTGCTGAGCAGTTTTAGGTCTTTCACTTCAGAGGATATTCATTCTTTGACATTTTTAGATGCATATGTTCAGGGTGGTTGAGCAGCTCATGTCAGATGTCCCACATGGCTGAAACAGAGTGACGTCTCTGAGAATACACCTTCACACGGATGGTTACCATAACAAGGGTAAGAGCAGTGAGCTGGGACAAAGGATGAGACAGAGGGCATAAAACATGCCCAGCATAAGTGTGTTGATGGAGACTGGGTAGGTCACATTGCCAGAAACCTACTGTCCCAGAGTTGGTACTTGGTACTTGGGCAAGCTCAAGTCCACTCTACCAGAACAGTCCTCATTAAGATGGATTTGCTATGACCCCAACCTGTCTTACTTGGTTTTATTCCATTTTATTCCGGGATTAAAAAACATAATTGCCAAACAGAAGAATATCATTGTAGTTCATCTTATCGCTATTGCTGAAACCAAAACAGGACAAGGGAACATCCAAAGACATCAGGACTCAGACAAGAGGTCGTGGTTAGAAGTTACGAGAGAGAGAAACTAATGAGTAGGACTGAACCATGCCAGGATAGAGAAATCACGTGGAATTAGAAGACGTGGGATGTCTTTAGGACAGGTGCAGGGCTAGCTCCTCAGATCAGGTGACAGTACTTGAGTTGTCATCTCAGAATGCAAGCTCTCAGAATGTATGGAACACTTGAAAAAGTACCTAATAAACATCTAGTAATTTAAAAGATGACTGTCCTTATCATATTAATTTTCTATTGAATATATGAAATATTGCCACATGCTGACTCACGTGATACAGTGGAAAAGGTGTAGACAGATGTAGGGTGATAGCCCTGATTTCTAATTTTTTTTTTTTCCTTTTCTGTTGCATCTTGCTGGAGAAATCAGTTAAGCTGTCCTGAGTGCTTTATAAATTCTACACTGGTAAAAATTACGTGGTGAGGAGTCATATGTGTACAAGGAAATGTGCATGTCAATTCAACTTTGTTCTTTAAACCAATTATAGCCACAAGCAAGCAGAAACTGAAATGTATGTAATATCTCAATATGCACTTGAAGAATTAATTTTATATGCATTTATTTATTTATGGAGATGGAGTCTTGCTCTGTTACCCAGGTTGGAGTGCAATGGCATGATCTTGGCTCACTGCAACTCTGCCTCCTGGGTTCAAGCAATTCTGCCTCAGCCTCCTGAGCAGTGCATGCCACCATGCCTGGGTAATTTTTGTGTTTTTAGTAGAGATGGGGTTTCACCATTTTGTCCAGGCTGGTCTCAAATTCCTGACTTCAGGTGATCCACCTACCTCAGCCTCCCAAAATGCTGGGATTATAGGTGTGAGCCACTGCACCCAGCCCAGAATTAATTTTAAAATAAACTAATGATTTATAGGTTTTGTAAGAGCACGAATAATTATCTTATATTCCCAGACCCTGGACTAGAAACACAGAGAGGACAGGAACCTTATCTATTTCAATCATCATTCTATGGTCTACTGAAATCCTAGTGCCTTGTATAAAAAAAGCTCCAAAGACATTTTTTTTTAACGAATGTGTTGAATTAATCAATAGATGTTTGTTGGTTCTTTGAATGGATAATTGAATGATGTATAAATGTATAAATGTGCTTTTTCCAAGAGATATTATTCTATACCAAAGAGAAGATGTTCACCAAATCCAATTATTTTTCTTAAGGACGATTCTGTGGTGTGTGTGAGCCCCAAATGATACCTGATATGTGAATTTTATATTCTATACTTTAAGCCACAGATTATGGCCTCACACATTCAAAAACATTAGAAAAGGAAGCAATTGCCCTTTAGCAATTTAGATCCCAAATAATGGCTCTCAATGGAAATGAAAGAAGACTCAGAGGGCCTATTTGGATAAGAATGGGCACTGGCTTCTCTGAGCATCTCCTGGTACAGTTCATCCCATTCATTCCACTTGAATAAGGTCAGGGAGCTTTTTAATATGTTGTCAAAATGCAATTTCTCTCAAATACTCCCTCTTGGTCTCTTTCAAGAGTAACATTCTCATTCATGATACACTGAATTAATATTCTACAATTCTCTCAGTATAAATTTCTTAAGGTGTGTGCATGGTATACCTGCCCATATTTATATGCAGAATACAGAGGAATACTCAGCAGTTTTTGGGTCATACAACCAAGGATTAAGTCCTGATCTAACCCTCACTGGTGGCCTCACTGGACGATAAGGGCCTCTGCTTTCTCATCTCTACACTGCAGTAGGGTACAGCCTATAGATGTTTGTTGAGCCATCAGTTGACGCCAGGCCTTTGGAATACTGAGATAAAGTAGATCTGATCCACACCTTGTTAGATCAATGAGGAGACAAATATGCAAACAGAACACTTTCTATAAGACACATTAAGTACTACAGGATGAGAGGGAAGCATTTAAGGAAAATAGGTAATAAATCACCTTCTATCTGAGCATGTGGACTGTAAAATAAGAGTTGGATAAAGGATATTTTAAAGGTGGTTCTGAAAAATAAAATCTTCAGAGATGCTTGAGGTTTCATTAACACAAAAGAAAAGCATTTCTACCAACCTAGGGATTACAAAGAGTTTTCTGGAAATTCTACTTGAGTTGAGAGTTAAGACATGAGTTGCATTTTTTTTTTTTTTTTTTTTTTTGAGACGGAGTCACTCTGTCACCCAGGCTAGAGTGCAATGGCGTGATCTTGGCTCACTACAACCTCTGCCTCCGAGGTTCAAGTGATTCTCCTGCCTTAGTCTCCCGAGTATGTAGAATTACAGGGCCTGCCACCATGCCAAGCTAATGATTCTATTTTTAGTAGAGATGGGATTTCATCATGCTGGAGAGGCTGGTCTTGAACTCCTGACCTCAAGTGATCTGCCCGCCTCTACCTCCTAAAATGCTAGGATTACAGGTGTGAGCCGCCACACCTGCCAAGGGTTGCATTTCAACAGATAGGATGAAGGACAAGGGAGATAGGGCTGAATTTGTGATGGGAGAGTTCTTTGGAGACAATGTCATGGCAGACTTTGTATTATGGGAATTTGAATTTTATTTTTATAATATTGTAAAGTAAAAATAAAATCCTAAGCTTCCCACTGACTGAATAGACCCCCATTTGGCCAAGGGGACCCCAGAGAAACCTTAGAAAAGAATGCCTGGCGTTAATGGGAAGGGAGGTTAGACAGGCTCCCTTTTGGAGTTTAGCCATAACAACTGACCAGCATTAATGTTGAAACAGAGAAAATGAGAAGAGGTGGAGGAAAAAATAAAACAGAAAATGAAAGTGACAAAACAGATTCTTTGTGGAAATAAGATAACAAATTATAAACAAGACTTAAGGCTGTGCAAGGCAAGAGTTATGTCATGTCTACAGGGCATCCATCTTGCTGCATAGGCATCCGCATCTTAATTTACAGCATCCCTTTCTGCTGACTCCAAGTTTTAGACAGAACTTACTCTTTTAACAAATTGCACATTAAAGCATCTCTGAATCTACCTATTACTTGTAATCTCCTGCTTCTGGATATTCTGACTTCTGGGTGGAACAACCTATATCTTCCTTGTATCGGTTATCTCCCACCTCCCTAAAATGTGCAAAACCAAACTGTAATCTGATTGCCTCAAGTGCACTTTCTTAGGACTCCTTGAGGCTGTGTTTTCCGTGGCTGTGGCTGTCTGTTCTGGCTCAGAATAAATCTTTTTGAAATATTTTACAAACTTTGGTTTTTCCACTAACAATGTAAATGTCAGGTATGTTGACCCAGCATACAGATCAGCTAGATTTAAGTCTTAACTTCCCACTTATTAGATGTGCAACCTTGAGTAGGTTGACTAATAATAATAACTAATAATATTATCCATCTGGTGTCATTGTAGAGTAAAATGCCTAAAACAATACCTTGTGCATCATAAGTACTTAATTAATGATTGCTGTAATCATCAGCATTAGCAGCAGAAGCAGTAGCATTATAAATCCAATGGCTTTCCTCTCTTTTCAGTTTGAGACGGAAGGAGATTCTAAACTGTCATTGGGTGGGCTATGAAGGAGGACATACATGAATCTACATTTGTTTTGAAATTCAAAGATCAGAAGATCCCTGGATAGTTAGGAAATTGTCCACTGCTAATGAGGAGAGATACTGCTCCCTCAAAATGATTAAAGGAGTGCCTCTAACTAGGAGCAAAGTTGAATTCATTTGACTGGGTTACTTCTCCTCAAAACAAACTGGGCCGTTTATTGTGTAATTCCAGTTGCTCTGGTGATAGGACAATGACTAAGATTGAAGAGCATTGTGATGAGAAACATCTTGTAATGAGGAAGTAGTCTTAATTTATATGAACCTTTGTTTATCTTTGATGTGGGTTTGAAGCATAGCACAGCCTATTTCCATGATGCTGGTTGTATTAGTCCATTTTTAACATTTCTATAAAGAAATACCTGAGACTGGGTAATTTATAAGAAAAGAGATTTAATTGGCTCTGTAGGCTATATAGGAAGCATAATGGCGTCTGCTTCTGGAGAGGCCTCTGGAAGCTTCCAATAATGGCAGAAGGCAAAGGGGAAAGCAGGAAAAAGAAGGAGCAGGGAGGTGCCACACACTTTAAAATAACCAAATTATGTGAGAACTCGCTACCATGAAAACAGCACCAAGCCATGAACGATCCACTGCCATGGTCCAAACACCTTTAGCCAGGCCCCACTTCCAGCATTGGGAATTCTAATTCAACATGAGATTTGGGTGGGACAAATATCCAAACGATATCACTGATAGACATAATTAAGATAAAGCATTCCAAAGGTCTGTGTGGGAGATGAATTCCGCATGTTCTGACTTTGGTTCTCAGAGGATGGTGCACGCACTGGCAGCATCCACATCACACAGGAGCTGGTCAGAAATGCAAAACCTCAGGAACCAACACCAGTAATGTGAATCTGAATCAAGTGCTTGGGGTGCAGATTCCAGTTTAAGAAACATTGCTCTATGTTAGGTGTAGATTCTAGATGAGGCTAATGAGGAAATTATCCATGTTTAGTAACTGATTAAGGTTTTGACAAAGCAATTTTAGGTCAAAAGTGCAAAAAAAAAAGGCACTGGAAAGCTTGTTCTATACTTGTAAAATGATAAGGCTTGAATGAAACCAACAAATAACATTTCACAAAGGTCATACTCTTAAAAGTAACGAAGTCTGGACTGAAATCAAAATCTTCTAAACTGAGGTTCTTATTTGTTTATTCTCATTGGTTTGACATTTGGAAGACATGAGTTCTAGGCCTTGCTCTTCCTGAGTGGCCTAAGACATGTCATTTCACTTCTGATCTTCGGTTTTCCTACCTGAATAATATGGGTTGAGTTGCTGTTATTTAGTGACCTCCCAACAATGTTGACACTCTCTGTATCTGGTCATACTTCCACCTTCCCATTTATATTTATACAAAAAGGTCACCACGGTATATGCACAAGTGAAGTTTGTCCTGATACCAACTTCCAAATCAGCATGACCAATATATTTGCATAATTATTTTGGTCATTTTTTTCCTACTAATTGGGAAGGAGATTCCTCAGAAAATGACTTCCCATTAATTCATTGCTTTGCTTCATTATTAAATTAATTACAGCTATTTTCATTGCTGAATAAAAGGGCATGCATACTTTGGATTCAGTCTGATGCTGATAAAAGTTATTATCTGTTTGGAAATCTACATGACTTTTCCACTCTACCTGCTGTTGAATTTTAATAGCATTGAATCAGACCCCCTAATAAGAATTATAATGACAACCTGCATTTTATAGTACTTTATACCTTCCAAAGCAGTTTCAAGGGAATTATACACATGCATTATCTCATCGATCCTCCATGGCAGGTAGGGAAAAGGGGAACACCTGGGTGGTTTGCATGAAAGCCCAGATTAGCTTCTCTGATTGAACAATTCATATTCATTTTCATTCTGCAGAAAGCAGAGATTTAGGCTCAAATTTGGCTACTATTTATTTCAGGTCTTTGACACTTTTTTCTAGACATTATCTGATTTGCTACTTACTTACTACCATGCTTGGAGGTGGTTATCTTGTTCACTATTTTCAAGTGAAGAAAACAGAAGCTCACATATATGAAGTACCTGCTGCAAGGTCACTGGTTCATAAAAGAAAATAGGGTGCAGCCTGCAGACTCCCAACTCCCAGTCAGCATCCCCGCTCATTACCACGGAAATGGAAACATACAGGGCCATTGTTATCCGAAAGTTTGGGAGAAGGGTGGGTGGTGTTAAAAGAAAATATCTCACAAACCCCACTGGCACTCGATTTGTTAAAACTGCAATAATCACACTATTAACAGATCTCTTTGGACTAATGCTTTCAGGAGCTCTCTTATTGGCATTATTTGTTTGACAAAATAACATTGGATGCTTGATATCACTAAACCCATTTTACAGATTTGAAAACAGGAAAATACTGATTTTTCCTTAGTTTACTCAACTGGTAAATGGAAGAACCAAAAGTTTACTCCCGAAAACTGGGCTTTAAAAAGTGACCACTGTCCTCATAGCTATGTTTACATATTATTTATTAACCTGCTTGCTGGGTCTTCATTAGGAAGAAGCTCGGTAGATCATGTATGCTTTTTCATTTATGCATACCTATTTATTAAGCCATACCCATTAGGATGACTACTATCGAAAAAAGAAAATGAAGGTTGGTGAAGATATGAAGAAATTGGAACATTTGTGCATTTCTTATGGGAATGTTAAATTGTGTAGCCACTGCAGAAGGCAAGTTAGCAGTTTTTCAAAAATTTAGACATAAAATTACTATATAATCCAGAAATTTTACTTGTGGATATATGTACACAGGAAATGAGAGCAGGGACTCAGATCTTTATACACGGACGGTTATGGCAGTGTTATTCACAACACCGAAAAGATGAAAACAACCCAAATGCCCATTGACAGATGAACAGATTAAAATATGTGCTATATAAATACAATGGAATATCATGCAGCCTTAAAAAATACAATTGCTTAAAGAATTTTACAGACTACATCAAAGTTGAATTTTGAAGACATTATGGTAAGTTAGAGAAGTCTGCAGCAAAATGACAAATATCGTACATTTCTGCTTATATAAGTTACATAGAATAGTCAAATTCATGGAGATATAAAGTGGAAAAGATGTTACAAGGCTTAGACGGATCAAGAAATGCAGAGTTAGTGCTTCATGGGTACAGAATTTCTGCTTGGGATGATGAAAAAGCTTTTGAGATAGACAATGCTGATGGTTGCATAACAGTGAGAATATATTTAATGCCACCAGACTTAAAATGGTTAAAATTGCAACATACGTTATGTATCTTCTACCACTATTTTAAAAAACAAATTCAAAAACCTTAATATTTATGAAGCATATTTATTTTTATGTAAGATGGAGATATGATGATAGAGATGGTGTGATCAATTATCTCAACAGGACTATCATCTATCTAAATACATGTATAAATGGTCAACAATAGTACAGAATACTAACAGCTCTAATCTGGGTGTTCTGAACCAATTAATCCCTTGAATATTGACAATTCTCTGTTCAAACATTTTAAAAATGCTATAACAACTGGTGATAGAAAATTTTCTAATCATTACTCATCTTTTCAATCTAATGACAGTGAAGACACTGGGCATTCATTCACTATGTATTGATTCTGTATTTAAACTCATCGACACAAGTTCATTGGACAAATACTACACAACAGGCACTGTTCAAGGTTTAGGGACATAGAGATTAATAACTGAGATTGGCTCTGGCCCTAAGGTGGCTGAACATCTGCGGATGCACAGAGCAGATGAGAGAAAGAGACACATAAGCAGTAACTATGGAGAAACGCACACACGGTGAGGGGCGGGGTGCAAAGCTGGAGTAGGGAGGGGTAAGTAAGAGAAGTAACAACTGTGCTAATTCTTGAAAAGTGATTTTGGTTTTGCCAGATGTACATTGGAAAGAAGTAATCTTCAGCAGTGAAAAAGGGAGTTCAGTCTGGAGCTAAACCACAGTTTGTTCCATATACCTAGAAGAAGATTGGACAGGGTTGTGGGGGCCAAATTGTGAAGGACTTTTCATTACATTTTGAAATACATGCCATTGGAAATACAGAGTCACTAAAGAGTTTTAGTTAAGAACAGTGCTCATTAATAGTTCCACCTCAGATCAGCCTGGCTTTGGAGGGAATATATTGACGTCATGAGATGTTGGAAGGAGATATGATATGACAGGTAGAAACTTAGTATAATAATTCAGGAAAAAGATAATATGGGTGTGATTCAAGATGGTAGGAGAGAAAACGAAGACAAGGGTATTAATATAGAAAATGATAAAGGGTGCAATTGATAGGAATGGATCATAAATTTGAGGAAAGGAGTGAGAAAAAATATGTTTTTTCCTCAATGTACTCTTGTCATTATGCATATTAGTGAATTACATTAGCTTTACTTTGGAGATATCTCTAGAGATTATGGGTTAGATTAGCTATCTTTTCTGGTTGACATTTTTTTCTGTCTTTTCCTGGTTGTCAATGATCATTGAGTTTTAACTTTTAGCGGATAGCTCCCTTCTGATCTACCATCTGTTATCACTTAGAAAGAAGTAAGGTGGATGAGGGTGCTGACTTTTTTTTTTTTAAGATGGGGTTTCACCATGATGGCCAGGCTGGTCTTGAACTCCTGACCTCAGGTGATCCACCCACCTTGGCCTCTCAAAGTGCTAGGATTACAGGCGTGAGCCACCGCGCCCGGCCGGGGGTGCTGACTTATTAAGAAAAGTACATGAGTTATCTTAGACTGTAACGCTAGAAAGAAGCCATTAATAATACCCACCCCTTGTTCACTTCTGTATCACCAAGAATAATGCTTGGCATTATTAATCACTCCTCAAAAACGGTTTGTCACATAAACAAAGGAATAAATGAATGAACGAATGAAATATAGTAGACCCAGTATCTTATAAGTAGGAGCTCTTCTGAGGCCTTGAAGAGTGGTTCGATGCTTCTTTCATGAAAAATGCATGGTATGAGAGTAGAGGAAAAAACTGGAATGATACTTTGGGCCTGCTGTAGATAGAGTAGCATTTGTTTATGGAAATAGGTAATGATTACATATTATAAGTACTAAGTAAAGCCTCATACCTAATACATAATGCATGTAGATAAGCACACTTTGTGTGTGAGTAACCTGGACAAAGATTACTAATGTTTTTGAATTGAGTTGAAGGTGCTGGTCTACTGGTAATAAGAATCAGAAACCATCCGTTACTCTCCACCATAATGAGGTTCACCAAAGCCTCTGGCAGCTCTAGGGTTAGTCCCTTTCCGGTGTCAGAAATTTAAAGCTGCAAAAACTTGCATTTTTAACATCAGGAGGAAGTTCTAGCCTAGTTCATTCTTCCCAATCTCCCCTCCTCTTCTGGAGGCAAACAAAAGCGGAGCAACCTGAGGGTACCGTGAGGATAGGGACAGAGGGAGGCGTGGAAGGATGCTGGGGATGCAGACGCCCACTGCAAATTTTTGAAAAGGGTCAGACACATCTTCTGGTCCTTCTCAGGGAAAAATACATAAAACAAAACACTATAAAGAGAGTCCAGAAATGAATCCTGGACTGAATTCCATCTCTAGTCAGAAAAAAGAACAACTATGAATAAAAATAGCACCAGCATAAAATAACAAAAATGGCAAAATTGGCATGTAGGCTGGGATGAGTGTTGGTTCAGCAAATCTCTCTCTGATATTTTTCTTGCCGATTTGAAGCCTGGTCTCTCAGGCACCCTAGCCTCTTCCCACTTGGGTCTCCAGCCACAGTAGCATGGTGCAGTTTTCCACAGGAGTCATGTTAATTATTTCCTCAAAGACTTTCTGCTGTCTGAAAGAGCATTCCCCTTCTCTCCCCAACCTTTCTATCTGAAGAACTCGAAGTCACCATTCGGAATTATAAAACACTCCTGCATCACTTCCTTCTCCTTCATCCTTCAGAGCATTGGCCTCAATTACAGTCGCTTTATTTTTGCTTCTTCTTTTCTGCTTTATACCCCAGACTCCACAAGGGTGAAATGTTCTTTCCTTTTAATTATTTGAACCCAGTGCAAAAGGAATGCCTGAAACTTAGGCGGCATCAAATAAAATCAGCGATTTACTTATATTTTCAGGAACTAATTCTTAAAATTTACAGCCTATTTCAATTCTTTCAAGTGTATCCATCTTATTCACTTATTCAATCGAATCAAGGGCTCATTTATGCAGGACACTTAGAAGAGCCCAATGCTGGTGTGTGTGAGTCAAAAGAAAAAACATGGTGTGGCACTAACCACACAGTTCCATTCTCCTAACAGTGGACTGAGTGAGGGTTGAAGCTTGTTAAGGGTTCAGTTGTGTCCCTGACAAAACTCATTTGGACCTCAGAATGTGACTATATTTAAAGATACAGTCTTTAAAGACATAACTAAGTGTAGGTGCTCATCCAACCTGACTGGCATTCTTTTAAGAAGAGATTTGGCCACAGACAGGCACGGGGGGAAGACCACGTGAAGACCCAGGGAGTAGACCATCATCTGCAAGCCAAGGAAAGAGGACTTAGAAGAAACCAGCCCTGCCAACACAGACCTTGGACTTCCAGCCTCTAGGACTGAGAGAAATAAATTGCAGTTGTTTAAGCCATTCAGTTTGTCGTGCTTTGTTATGACTGCCCTGACAGACTAATCTAGGGACGATGAGACATCTGCAAGGCTCCCACAGGATGAACCTGACCCACTGGAAACCCAGGCTTTTCCTGGGGCCACAGCATCTCCACGTGGGAGCCAGTTTGTACCATCCAGGAGGACTAGGGCTGAGTCTCAAGGGTGGACGTGTTTGACCAGAGATCATTCTTTATGATTTCCACCCTTTTTGGTTCTGCTTCTCAGTGGTTTTTCTCCTCATGCTAGTTATGTCAGGAAGTGGGGTGGGGAGGGGACATTTAACTTGCTTTGGCTTGTTTCCATATAAACTCGAATAGAAGAAACGGAACATTTATCTTGGCAATTAGTACCTTATATTAGTTAGAGTGACAACGTTAATACAGCAAAATTTCCCTCTGCCTGAAACTTGTTGACTATTACAAGGATATATTTAAAGTCAGGAAATATTTTAAATAAAATGTGTACTTGCTGCGAATTTTGAACTGTCAAATATACTTGCTCTGTTTCTTTTCTCTGAAAATAAAAAAAAACAATATTCAAAACAAAACAACAACAACAATACAACTAGCACGGTGCGGTTTCTCCCGTAATCCTGTAAAACCTGGGGAGGCTGAGCTGGGAAGGTTGCTTGAGGCAGGAATTTAAGATTAGCCTGGGCAACTTAACAAAGCCCTGTATGTGCAAAAAAAAATTAAAAAGGTTGAAAAAGAGGTTGAACTGTGTCTCTGTTTTTTAATTTTGTTATTTTTATAGATTGAGGGAGTAAAGTATAGCTTTATTACATGAATATACTTCATAGTGGTGAAGTCTGGACTTTTATTTGGGTGTAACTATCACTCAAAGAGTGTGCATTGTGCCCTTTAGGTAATTCATCACCTCTCAGCCCAGTTCCATCCACTCACCTTTCCAAGTCTCCAATTTCTTTCCTTTTCTTTTCGTTTCATTTGGTTTTGTTTTTCGTTTTTTTGTTGTTGTTTTTTTTTTTTTTTCTGAGACAGAGTCTCCCTCTGCCACTAGGCTGGAGTGCAGTGGGAGGATCTCGGCTCACTTCAATCTCTGCCTCCTGGGTTCAGGTGATTCTCCTGCTTCAGCCTCCTAAATAGCTGGGATTACAGGCACCTGTCACCAGGCCCAGCTAATCTTTTTATCTTAAAAAGATCCCTCTGTTGCTGCAAAAGGCATGATCTAATTCTTTTAATAAGTTAGTCATATTTTAATCTCTACTTTTAAGAGTCGACAATCACAGTTCATCATCATCATTATCATCATTTCTGCAGTATAATCACTTTCATACAGATGATGAAAGGAGACATCAGGGTCTCACAGTAATAAAAATCGTAAATGAAAGGTTCAGAATTTGAGCTTATCTCTGATCCTCATAACTCAAGCCGTGCTAATACCTGACATCTTGCTTTGAAAAGGGAAAACACACTGTGGTTAACACACTTGCAAACTCTATCATATGTCAATTACCTGTGCTTGCTTGTGTTTTAAAACACCTGTAAACATTGCATTGCCTTTTAATTGCTAATGTAACAGGGATTGAATTTTCACCGTATCTTCAGCATGTATTTGTGGTTACAAAATGGAATTGTATCCTTCAGAGTAACGTTCACAAAACAGCAAGACTAGTTAGCTTCACCCTGTTGTGCAGGAGAACAATTCACACAAAATGTATATCTGGATAAATGACTTCACAGAGTCTTTCTAAGTTTCATAACCTTCAATTTTCTGACTGAGATGCAATTGTCACTTCTTACTCCTGAAAAAGCCTTCGGACAACATCTCAACTAAACCTCTGACTTAGCAGAGGAAACTTTTGGTCACTCCTTGAATGCTGGAAAATATAGCTTAATCCAGCCTTGCAAATCAGGTACTTGCTTCCTACACATTCTGGTTCATAAATTCACCACTTGTGGTTTTGGGATTCAGGGGTGCTCCCTTAGCCTCAGTGGGTGGAACACCGAATTAGTAGCCAAGAAATGAAACAATAAGAATATTAATATTTGTTAACTGTGTGTGCCAGAAGGCTCTGGACTGGGGGCTAGAATGAGGAACTCAGCACTTACTGAGGTTGGCACTCAAGCATGGGAGAAAAACATAAACCAAAGACCAAAAGGGGGAATTGAAGTTGCCAGTGTCATAGACAGTACCCTGAGAGGTGCCTACTGTGCTGAATGTCTGTAACAAGAAAGTTGATTTAGTCCTGGGGTCAATGGATTCCTGGGGGTATTAAAAATGGTGCTGAGATAATCTTAGAAAAATCCCTATGAAGTTCATTTGAATCTCCTATAAAACTCCTTTTTAAAAATGAGAAAACTAAGGCAGGCTAGGTGAAGTTAAATGATTTTCTGATGCCCCTACGCTAAGCAACAGAGCTTGTTCTCAAAGCCAGGACTGTCCTCCACTTGATATTCTCCATTATATCACACCGGATACCCTAGGACTGCCTGGGCTTCTAGTCCCCGTCTTACTATCCCTGGATATACACTTTATTCTGTGAGACACAATTGTATATTGCAGAAAGAGCATGAGTTTTAACATCTGATAAACTTGGGTTCAAATTCTAGTCCTTTTACCTGCTGAATGAGTGTGGACAAATCATTTTAACTTTCTGGACTTCCCATTTCTTAATAATAAAGAGGAGAAAATGCTTTGTACCTTATGGAGTAGTTTATAAGATTAGAAATAAGAAACACAAGTTGTTCTATAAAATAATAATAACAGCAGCACCAGACACAACAAAAGGCTATCATTTCTTAGAGCACTTGTCATGCACTGGACACACAAACTATCACATTTATTTCTTACAATAATCCTGGGAGATAAGTACAATTATCACTCTCATTTTGAAGAAGAGAAAATCGTGGCTCTAAGTAATGGAGTATTTTGCCCAAGGCCGTAAAGATAAGTGGCAGAATTAGGATAAGAATCTAGGAGCCTGGCTCCAGAGCCCTGTCCACATTATATGACCTCAATTAATGTCTGTAACATGTGCTGGAGATGTGGGAAGTTAGAGTGGGTGTTCCTTCCAGCATAAGGTTTCTGATCGCTTTCCTTGCGGACAGTTTAAAGGTTGCGCATGTGCGCGCACACACACACACACACACACACACACACACACACCCCACTCAGATTTTCCCTTTTGGGTTATTGGAGCTGGCCCTTGCTGGCTGTACTGTTTCATGGTGTTCTGTGGAGGCTGCTCTTGGTTTCACGACCATCTGCTTTGTTTCCTCCAGCTGCAGAACTGTAGACAGAGATGCGTTTATTTTTGGTAGTGTGTATTTTCTGAGCTGAAACCAAGGCAGGCTGCTGTCCAGATCCTCTGAAAAATTACTTCAACCAGCTCCCAGAACGGCCAACTGATTTTTCTTTGGTATCTCATGCCAAACAATGAGCTGATGGAAGAAGAAGTGGAGACACATACACAAAGTAATTAGGATGGAAAATGTCCTGAACCTGGCAAAAGTATGTCACCGTTTTGCATAATAATAACTGTATAATGGGCTCCTTAAAGCCCGGCCATTTAGTGCCATTTAGTTTCCACACATGTCATGCTCTTTCCTGCTTCCATGTCTTTACATTTGTTGAATGCTTTGTCTTAAAAAGATCTCCCAAAACCCTTGTCTACTTGGAAGTCTCCTATATCAAGATTACGTCTCCCCTTTTCACCCCCTGAGACCTTTCCTAGTGGCCTCCTTCCTAGGTTAGTTAAATTTTAGGCCAAAACTTAATACAGATGTTACATTCAGAAAAACATAACACTCTAACTCAATTTTACGAATTATTAGCTTCTGGAGACTGGTTGAAGTTGCCAAAATTTTCTGAGGTTTGGTATCCTTCTCCTTGAAAAGAGCACTGTAATGTAACATGTCTTATAACTTAGTTGCAAAGATTTATGCAAGAAGGAAACATAATTTAAGTGACAAAGCATGGACTAGTGTGAATATAGTCCCCGTAAATATTTTTAAAAGAATAAATTTTAACAGTGGCTAGCACAGAGCCCATACATAACAAGTGCTTAACAGAATTTATTGGTTCTTAGTCCGTCATCTATTCATGCCTCTCCCACAACGAGCATTCTTTGCAGGAGCCTCTAATTGTCACCCTTGTGTTTCTAGAAATTGCCACAGTACATGGCATGTGGAAAACCTTCAATGACTGTTTTAAAGGACACTTATAGATAACTTTTCGGTTTAATACAGGAGTAATACAGGGTGGTCACAGGAGAATACAAATTTCCAGGCAACACTCTCACAGGACTAGCAAAAAGGAAACAGGCGAAGTAGCTGCATACACTAGGGGGCGATAAGACCCTGAAAAACAGAATGGGGGCCAAGCTGGCTGAGCCCAACTAGACCCAACATGGGGCTGGATGTGACTTAGGTCTTACCTAGAACCTCATTATATTCTCATTACCGTACTAAATTACACACCCATCAGTGCTATGACAGTTACAGAACACTGATACTTGTAAAAATGGGTGGCACCATAGTTCCATGAAATCTTTTACCTTTTTACAGAAATCTCCATGAATATGACTGCCCTCGATTAAATAAACCCATAGGGATAGACGCCCCAAGCCCCATGGGGCACGACTCGCTCTCTTGAGTACGCCCACACGCCCCTTTCTTGAGTGTGTACTTTCACTTAGCAGTAAATCTCCACACTTCCGCTATTATTTGACTTATCCTTGAATTCCTTCTCGGGTTGCTGTCAAGAGCCTGGACACCAGTTGAAGTTGAGTTCCCACTGACATTTGGGGACCTCCCTTAGCCCATCAATTTAACAAATTGTTTTTCATATGTTTATTTTGATTATTACTTCCACTTGAAGGGGTAGGAATTACATTGTCACTAATTTACATGCAATAAAACCGTGAACCACAGCGAATAAAAATACTTCCTTTAATTAAAGTTGGTAAAAAGTAGATTACAACTTGGGCACAATCCTCCAACTGAATACTTTCTGCATGTTCAGAGACAGAATTAATCTAATTTGGGTTTGCAGGGACTTTACACATCACCCACAATAACTGTCCTGATTTTATAGGTAATGTCCAGGAAAAAGAGGCCTGCCCAAACTCACATAGCCACTTTGAAGTGATTGCATTTAGTGAATAATGCAATAGCTCAGAGATGAGAGATCACATTATTTTGATAAATAAAGCAAATTGCTGATAAATAAACCAAATTATTGCTACTCACTAGTCTAAATGGGTTGTGTTCAGAAATGCTAAATGTTTATGGTAGACAAGAAAAAATTGAATTTATTTACGTCTCTTTTAATACATTGGTTACCTCATGTAGAATAATTGCTACTTTTACTCACAGTACTTGAAGACTGCACATTACTGAGTCATAGTTTAGTTAATGCCTGAATTCAGTTGACAACATGCTATTTATGGAAGAAAATAAAAGACTGTAATGTTTTGAATTTGAACCAGTCTTTTTTCCTTTGAACTTCGAATGCATGTGATTGGAAATTTTGAAATCTCAAACCCAGTTTCAAGTAACAGAAAACCGATCCATTGAAAAAAGGAGAATGTGTGGTTGGGTGCTTATTCTCTGTCATAGCATCCCCCTTCAGTGACACATTTCAGAAGTGCTTGCCTGTGTCTGGATGAGAAACCACTGCAATTTCAAAACCTCTTGTTCACAACTCAGAAACATTTAGTATTGTTTTCCGTCAATAGAAGATGGAGTCGCATTCAACTGCCTTCACGATGGTTTGGTGATCATTGTAACTCTGCTGCATGGAAAAAAAAATGGCTTAGAGTTCCTCCTTAGTACAACAAATGGTAGATCCTCCTTATCCAGGGTTTTATGTGCGGTGGTTTCATTTACCCGAGGCCAGCTGTGATCAGAAAATGTCCAATGATAAATTCCAGAGATAAACAATTTGTAAATTTTAAATTACATGCCATTCTAAGTAGCGTGATGAAATCTTGCACTGTCCCTCTCCATCTTACCTGGGAGGTGAATCATCCCTTTGTCCAGCATATCCATGCTCTGTATGTTACCTGAGAGTGAGTGAGTCACTTAGCCTTCCAGGTTATGTCTTCCATGTTATCAATCTTGGTACTACTGTTCTGGTATCACAGTGCTTGCCTTCAAGTCACCTTTATCTTCCATAACACTTCTCAAAACCACAAGGAGTAGTGATACTGGCAATTCAAATATGCCGAAGAGGACTCAAGTACTCCCTTTAAGAGAGAAGGCAAAATTTATCAACTTAATGGAAAGAAAAAAAATTCTCTGCTTGGGTTGCTTAGATCTATGTAAGAAGGAATTGTCTATCCATAAAATTGTGAAGAAGGAAGAAGACATATATGCTAGCTTTGGTATTGCACCTCAAACTACAAAGTCACAACCACAGTGCATGATAAGTGCTTAAGATGAAAAAAGGCATTAAATTTGTGGGTGGAAGGCATGCACAGAAATGCTTTTCAATTGATGGCCATCAGTTTCTACACTATCCTAGTTCTGGTCATCCACAGGGGATCTTGGACTGTATCCTTTGAGGATAAGAGGTGGACAACTGTAATGTCCATTTTCTCCCAGGAAGGGCACACACAACATCACATTCACAGAGGAGTCCTGGGAACACACATTCAGCATTCAGCACAGCAGAATTCAAATAAACAGTAAATTCATGACAAGAAGTGAGGTTTGTGGAGATAGAAATCAGGAGACATTTCTTTCAGGGCTGATTTTTGCCACTAGTGTGCTGTGCGGTCAATACTCTTATTTGCCGATAAAACCATCATTTCCAACCATAGTACCCAAACTTTGTTGAAGGGTGTCATGACCCCAGGCATTGGAGCATAGCAGGAGAAACCATGCCGTCCATGACAGTCTTGTTTCTCTGCCCTCAACAACTATATTTCCAGCTCCAATAGCAATTAATGGAGCCTAGTCCTAAGACAATGTTCTCGCCAAAATATAAGTAAACAAATTAACAAATAAATAAAGTGAGGGAACATCTGCTGGAGGCTTCTGGGAAATACATTTGACTTTTTGGAACTAACTGGGACTGCACATTGCCGTTTCTTATTGCTGAAGAAGCTAATGTCAGTATATAATGCCTAGAGCTGATATAACCATCTCGTATTTGAGGCGATAAGTGTGGAAACAAGAAAGCTAACATGCTGAGCCTCACAGAAGGGAAAGATGCCAAAAGTCCGCATCTTTGCGGCATCATTGAACTGTGAAGGAAATTTGGGATAGCTTGCTTCCATATTTCTCACTGAATAAGTAATAATTGTCTTTATGATTTAAAACATCAGTGTTTGAACCTTTGTTACTTGCAGCCACATTAACTAAATTACTAATTAGTCTCCCTTTTTTTTTAACCTTTATTTTTCCCTCTACCCTGGGCTGTAACCAATTTTTTCTTTTACTGACTTTGTACTTGGTGTGCATTTCTATTGTTAGAGCTGCTGGCATTAGACTGGATTGTTACAGCTAATTTTGGGAGGTTTTCTCTGGCGTCAAAATATGAGTGCCAAGTTTTATTAGTTTATAGTAGATTACTTCAGCGAAGTTGCTGCTCTTTCCTGGCAGTGTTATATTTTTCTATTCCATGAATGTCAGGCTTAGTCAAATGACATGGAGTGTCAGTGGAAAAATATATATTGAGGTCCTTTCACATTTTTTAATCAAGATTTTTGTGCTTGTTTCTTTGTGTTTCGTTTTTGCTATTGAGTTATATGAGTTTCTTATATATTTGGAAATTAACCCGTTATCAGATATTGGGTTGAAATAATTTCTTCTAATCTATAGGTTGCCATTTCATTTTGTTATTTCCCTAACTGTGCAAGGATTTTAAAAAATTATTTATTTTTAAAATTAGTCTGAATAATTTACACTAGCCAATGGCCTTAAATCTTAGTGGTTTAAAATCATTGAAATTTGTTTCCAATCTGTGTCACAGTTCTATACAGCTCTGGGGCTCTGATGGTGGCTGTCCTTCAGGAGAGCCACAGCTAAGGAATCCCGATGCCTTCCTTCATGTGGTTCTTATGTCATAGAGTCCTTTGCTTCCAGCTGCAATAAAGAGCAGAGGAAAAGCATGGCTTTCGCTGTTGTTATCTTACCCTGGTCATAATTTCATCTCAAGGCCCAAACTTTTTGTGATAAAGTGGGGAATTTAGTCTTTTTTTTTGATGTGGCCAGGAAGAAGAAACAGGACTGGTATATTCAACTACTCTCTGCCACACATGTTAACATGTAACTTAGATTCTGTGTTGGGAACAGGCTTATTCCACAATATGAGCCAAAGGGATAGTAGCATCATTTACAAGCTTGTCATTCTATATTGGGAGTATATGCTGGATACGTAGAGGGGTATGATGAAAGATCATATATCAGGGACAGAGCATACTAAAATGGCAAACCAAAACCAAAATAACTAACACATCAGGGGAGAAGTAATTGAGTTCTATGACAGAAGTAAGCCAAAAAGAAGTCGAGCTTGTGTCTGGCCTTAATGCATAAGTCAGTAAAGCATGGTTAGCAATGATGCCAAACACACGGGCCATTGGGAGACAGGGGCCCACGCTAAGAAGAGAGACTGCAGCACTGAAGATTTACGTAAGGAGCGTGAGGAGTCTAGAGAACAGAGGTGGCCAAATGAAGGACTGAGCACCTCCTTGAAAACAAACAAACTTAGTCGGGCTTTTATCCTGGAGACAATTAGGCTATGACGGTTGTTTTATTCACGGTACAAGACTCGTATCTTTGAAACCTTGTCCATTTATATTTATAAAACCACGTTTCCATTATTCGGCTCCAAATACCAGATTTATTTTTTACATTTTATCATAGAGCTATTGAAGACAGAGGAGCACAACATACATAATACTTCATTTATCTTACCTTGTGAGAAACTAAGACTTTCCACATAAATTAACATTACTAGACACTGAAGCTAAGCATTTTTTATGTTTACAAACTTTCTTTTAGTATTATCTATCCTACATCTATCTAATTGATTTTGAAACATTTTGAAATATATGTTTTCTGCTTTCTCAAAACAGCATTTTTTAACATGATTTAACATCCATATGATTTTCTTTTTTTAAACTTTTAAGTTCAATGGTATATGTGCAGGCTTGTTACACAGGTAAACTTGTGTCATAGGGGTTTGTTGTACAGATTATTTCATCACCCAGGTATTAGGCCTAGTGCTCACTGGCTATTTTTCCTGGTTCTCCTTCTCCTCCAACTGTCCACCCACCCTCTAACTTTCAATGGGCCCCAGCGTGTTGTACCCCTCCATGTGTCCATGTGTTCCATCATTTAGCTGCCACTTATAATTACTTACAGGTGGTATTTGCTTTTCTGTTTCTGTGTTAGTTTGCTGAGGAAAATGCCCTCTATATCCATACACAGAATTAGAGGATATAATCTTTTTTATGGCTGCATAGTATTCCATGGTATATATGTATCACATTTTCTTTATACAGTCTATTATAGATGGGAATTTAGGTTGAGTGCATGTTTTTGCTATTGTAAATAGTACTGCAACAAACATACATGCATGCGTATTTATCATACAGTGATTTATATTTCTTTGGATATATACCCAGTAATGGATTGCTGGATTATGTAGTATACCTACCTTTAGGTGTTTGATTTTCTTTCAATGTTTATTTATTGAGCCTCTATCCAGTAGCTGGCACTTTCCTTATGCCTTTAGAGTCCAGTCTAAAAGAAGAAAAGACCACGTATGCAAACACATCTTCATTTTAAAGCCTTGTCATCTATACTTATTTCTTTGTGTCGTGATATGGTTCATCTTTCTTCCTTGTCTTATTAGCACTTTGAGACCAGGAACCAGCAGAGTGAATCACCACCACACTCACAGCACCAGCAGAGTGAATCACCACCACACTCACAGCACCAGCAGAGTGAATCACCACCACACTCACAGCACCAGCAGAGTGAATCACCACCACACTCACAGCACCAGCAGAGTGAATCACCACCACACTCACAGCACCAGCAGAGTGAATCACCACCACACTCACAGCACCAGCAGAGTGAATCACCACCACACTCACAGCACCAGCAGAGTGAATCACCACCACACTCACAGCACCAGCAGAGTGAATCACCACCACACTCACAGCACCAGCAGAGTGAATCACCACCACACTCACAGCACCAGCAGAGTGAATCACCACCACACTCACAGCACCAGCAGAGTGAATCACCACCACACTCACAGCACCAGCAGAGTGAATCACCACCACACTCACAGCACCAGCAGAGTGAATCACCACCACACTCACAGCACCAGCAGAGTGAATCACCACCACACTCACAGCACCAGCAGAGTGAATCACCACCACACTCACAGCACCAGCAGAGTGAATCACCACCACACTCACAGCACCAGCAGAGTGAATCACCACCACACTCACAGCACCAGCAGAGTGAATCACCACCACACTCACAGCACCAGCAGAGTGAATCACCACCACACTCACAGCACCAGCAGAGTGAATCACCACCACACTCACAGCACCAGCAGAGTGAATCACCACCACACTCACAGCACCAGCAGAGTGAATCACCACCACACTCACAGCACCAGCAGAGTGAATCACCACCACACTCACAGCACCAGCAGAGTGAATCACCACCACACTCACAGCACCAGCAGAGTGAATCACCACCACACTCACAGCACCAGCAGAGTGAATCACCACCACACTCACAGCACCAGCAGAGTGAATCACCACCACACTCACAGCACCAGCAGAGTGAATCACCACCACACTCACAGCACCAGCAGAGTGAATCACCACCACACTCACAGCACCAGCAGAGTGAATCACCACCACACTCACAGCACCAGCAGAGTGAATCACCACCACACTCACAGCACCAGCAGAGTGAATCACCACCACACTCACAGCACCAGCAGAGTGAATCACCACCACACTCACAGCACCAGCAGAGTGAATCACCACCACACTCACAGCACCAGCAGAGTGAATCACCACCACACTCACAGCACCAGCAGAGTGAATCACCACCACACTCACAGCACCAGCAGAGTGAATCACCACCACACTCACAGCACCAGCAGAGTGAATCACCACCACACTCACAGCACCAGCAGAGAGAGTGAATCACCACCACACTCACAGCACCAGCAGAGAGAGTGAATCACCACCACACTCACAGCACCAGCAGAGTGAATCACCACCACACTCACAGCACCAGCAGAGTGAATCACCACCACACTCACAGCACCAGCAGAGTGAATCACCACCACACTCACAGCACCAGCAGAGTGAATCACCACCACACTCACAGCACCAGCAGAGTGAATCACCACCACACTCACAGCACCAGCAGAGTGAATCACCACCACACTCACAGCACCAGCAGAGTGAATCACCACCACACTCACAGCACCAGCAGAGTGAATCACCACCACACTCAGCACCAGCAGAGTGAATCACCACCACACTCACAGCACCAGCAGAGTGAATCACCACCACACTCACAGCACCAGCAGAGTGAATCACCACCACACTCACAGCACCAGCAGAGTGAATCACCACCACACTCACAGCACCAGCAGAGTGAATCACCACCACACTCACAGCACCAGCAGAGTGAATCACCACCACACTCACAGCACCAGCAGAGTGAATCACCACCACACTCACAGCACCAGCAGAGTGAATCACCACCACACTCACAGCACCAGCAGAGTGAATCACCACCACACTCACAGCACCAGCAGAGTGAATCACCACCACACTCACAGCACCAGCAGAGAGAGTGAATCACCACCACACTCACAGCACCAGCAGAGAGAGTGAATCACCACCACACTCACAGCACCAGCAGAGAGAGTGAATCACCACCACACTCACAGCACCAGCAGAGAGTGAATCACCACCACACTCACAGCACCAGCAGAGTGAATCACCACCACACTCACAGCACCAGCAGAGTGAATCACCACCACACTCACAGCACCAGCAGAGTGAATCACCACCACACTCACAGCACCAGCAGAGTGAATCACCACCACACTCACAGCACCAGCAGAGTGAATCACCACCACACTCACAGCACCAGCAGAGTGAATCACCACCACACTCACAGCACCAGCAGAGTGAATCACCACCACACTCACAGCACCAGCAGAGAGAGTGAATCACCACCACACTCACAGCACCAGCAGAGTGAATCACCACCACACTCACAGCACCAGCAGAGTGAATCACCACCACACTCACAGCACCAGCAGAGTGAATCACCACCACACTCACAGCACCAGCAGAGTGAATCACCACCACACTCACAGCACCAGCAGAGTGAATCACCACCACACTCACAGCACCAGCAGAGTGAATCACCACCACACTCACAGCACCAGCAGAGTGAATCACCACCACACTCACAGCACCAGCAGAGTGAATCACCACCACACTCACAGCACCAGCAGAGTGAATCACCACCACACTCACAGCACCAGCAGAGAGAGTGAATCACCACCACACTCACAGCACCAGCAGAGTGAATCACCACCACACTCACAGCACCAGCAGAGTGAATCACCACCACACTCACAGCACCAGCAGAGTGAATCACCACCACACTCACAGCACCAGCAGAGTGAATCACCACCACACTCACAGCACCAGCAGAGAGTGAATCACCACCACACTCACAGCACCAGCAGAGTGAATCACCACCACACTCACAGCACCAGCAGAGTGAATCACCACCACACTCACAGCACCAGCAGAGTGAATCACCACCACACTCACAGCACCAGCAGAGTGAATCACCACCACACTCACAGCACCAGCAGAGTGAATCACCACCACACTCACAGCACCAGCAGAGTGAATCACCACCACACTCACAGCACCAGCAGAGTGAATCACCACCACACTCACAGCACCAGCAGAGTGAATCACCACCACACTCACAGCACCAGCAGAGTGAATCACCACCACACTCACAGCACCAGCAGAGTGAATCACCACCACACTCACAGCACCAGCAGAGTGAATCACCACCACACTCACAGCACCAGCAGAGTGAATCACCACCACACTCACAGCACCAGCAGAGTGAATCACCACCACACTCACAGCACCAGCAGAGTGAATCACCACCACACTCACAGCACCAGCAGAGTGAATCACCACCACACTCACAGCACCAGCAGAGTGAATCACCACCACACTCACAGCACCAGCAGAGTGAATCACCACCACACTCACAGCACCAGCAGAGTGAATCACCACCACACTCACAGCACCAGCAGAGTGAATCACCACCACACTCACAGCACCAGCAGAGTGAATCACCACCACACTCACAGCACCAGCAGAGTGGAATCACCACCACACTCACAGCACCAGCAGAGTGAATCACCACCACACTCACAGCACCAGCAGAGTGAATCACCACCACACTCACAGCACCAGCAGAGTGAATCACCACCACACTCACAAGCACCAGCAGAGTGAATCACCACCACACTCACAGCACCAGCAGAGTGAATCACCACCACACTCACAGCACCAGCAGAGTGAATCACCACCACACTCACAGCACCAGCAGAGTGAATCACCACCACACTCACAGCACCAGCAGAGTGAATCACCACCACACTCACAGCACCAGCAGAGTGAATCACCACCACACACAGCACCAGCAGAGTGAATCACCACCACACTCACAGCACCAGCAGAGTGAATCACCACCACACTCACAGCACCAGCAGAGTGAATCACCACCACACTCACAGCACCAGCAGAGTGAATCACCACCACACTCACAGCACCAGCAGAGTGAATCACCACCACACTCACAGCACCAGCAGAGTGAATCACCACCACACTCACAGCACCAGCAGAGTGAATCACCACCACACTCACAGCACCAGCAGAGTGAATCACCACCACACTCACAGCACCAGCAGAGTGAATCACCACCACACTCACAGCACCAGCAGAGTGAATCACCACCACACTCACAGCACCAGCAGAGTGAATCACCACCACACTCACAGCACCAGCAGAGTGAATCACCACCACACTCACAGCACCAGCAGAGTGAATCACCACCACACTCACAGCACCAGCAGAGTGAATCACCACCACACTCACAGCACCAGCAGAAGTGAATCACCACCACACTCACAGCACCAGCAGAGTGAATCACCACCACACTCACAGCACCAGCAGAGTGAATCACCACCACACTCACAGCACCAGCAGAGTGAATCACCACCACACTCACAGCACCAGCAGAGTGAATCACCACCACACTCACAGCACCAGCAGAGTGAATCACCACCACACTCACAGCACCAGCAGAGTGAATCACCACCACACTCACAGCACCAGCAGAGTGAATCACCACCACACTCACAGCACCAGCAGAGTGAATCACCACCACACTCACAGCACCAGCAGAGTGAATCACCACCACACTCACAGCACCAGCAGAGAGAGTGAATCACCACACACTCACAGCCCAGCAGAGTGAATCACCACCACACTCACAGCACCAGCAGAGTGAATCACCACCACACTCACAGCACCAGCAGAGTGAATCACCACCACACTCACAGCACCAGCAGAGTGAATCACCACCACACTCACAGCACCAGCAGAGTGAATCACCACCACACTCACAGCACCAGCAGAGAGAGTGAATCACCACCACACTCACAGCACCAGCAGAGGTGAATCACCACCACACTCACAGCACCAGCAGAGTGGAATCACCACCACACTCACAGCACCAGCAGAGTGAATCACCACCACACTCACAGCACCAGCAGAGAGTGAATCACCACCACACTCACAGCACCAGCAGAGTGAATCACCACCACACTCACAGCACCAGCAGAGTGAATCACCACCACACTCACAGCACCAGCAGAGTGAATCACCACCACACTCACAGCACCAGCAGAGTGAATCACCACCACACTCACAGCACCAGCAGAGTGAATCACCCACCACACTCACAGCACCAGCAGAGTGAATCACCACCACACTCACAGCACCAGCAGAGTGAATCACCACCACACTCACAGCACCAGCAGAGTGAATCACCACCACACTCACAGCACCAGCAGAGTGAATCACCACCACACTCACAGCACCAGCAGAGTGAATCACCACCACACTCACAGCACCAGCAGAGTGAATCACCACCACTCTCACAGCACCAGCAGAGAGAGTGAATCACCACCACACTCACAGCACCAGCAGAGTGAATCACCACCACACTCACAGCACCAGCAGAGTGAATCACCACCACACTCACAGCACCAGCAGAGTGAATCACCACCACACTCACAGCACCAGCAGAGTGAATCACCACCACACTCACAGCACCAGCAGAGTGAATCACCACCACACTCACAGCACCAGCAGAGTGAATCACCACCACACTCACAGCACCAGCAGAGTGAATCACCACCACACTCACAGCACCAGCAGAGTGAATCACCACCACACTCACAGCACCAGCAGAGTGAATCACCACCACACTCACAGCACCAGCAGAGTGAATCACCACCACACTCACAGCACCAGCAGAGTGAATCACCACCACACTCACAGCACCAGCAGAGTGAATCACCACCACACTCACAGCACCAGCAGAGTGAATCACCACCACACTCACAGCACCAGCAGAGTGAATCACCACCACACTCACAGCACCAGCAGAGTGAATCACCACCACACTCACAGCACCAGCAGAGTGAATCACCACCACACTCACAGCACCAGCAGAGTGAATCACCACCACACTCACAGCACCAGCAGAGTGAATCACCACCACACTCACAGCACAGCAGAGTGATCACCACCACCTCACAGCACCAGCAGAGTGAATCACCACCACACTCACAGCACCAGCAGAGTGAATCACCACCACACTCACAGCACCAGCAGAGTGAATCACCACCACACTCACAGCACCAGCAGAGTGAATCACCACCACAACTCACAGCACCAGCAGGAGTGAATCACCACCACACTCACAGCACCAGCAGAGTGAATCACCACCACACTCACAGCACCAGCAGAGAGTGAATCACCACCACACTCACAGCACCAGCAGAGAGAGTGAATCACCACCACACTCACAGCACCAGCAGAGAGGTGAATCACCACCACACTCACAGCACCAGCAGAGTGAATCACCACCACACTCACAGCACCAGCAGAGTGAATCACCACCACACTCACAGCACCAGCAGAGTGAGATCACCACCACACTCACAGCACCAGCAGAGTGAATCACCACCACACTCACAGCACCAGCAGAGTGAATCACCACCACCACTCACAGCACCAGCAGAGTGAATCACCACCACACTCACAGCACCAGCAGAGTGAATCACCACCACACTCACAGCACCAGCAGAGTGAATCACCACCACAACTCACAGCACCAGCAGAGAGAGTGAATCACCACCACACTCACAGCACCAGCAGAGTGAATCACCACCACACTCACAGCACCAGCAGAGTGAATCACCACCACACTCACAGCACCAGCAGAGTGAATCACCACCACACTCACAGCACCAGCAGAGTGAATCACCACCACACTCACAGCACCAGCAGAGTGAATCACCACCACACTCACAGCACCAGCAGAGAGAGTGAATCACCACCACACTCACAGCACCAGCAGAGTGAATCACCACCACACTCACAGCACCAGCAGAGTGAATCACCACCACACTCACAGCACCAGCAGAGTGAATCACCACCACACTCACAGCACCAGCAGAGTGAATCACCACCACACTCACAGCACCAGCAGAGTGAATCACCACCACACTCACAGCACCAGCAGAGTGAATCACCACCACACTCACAGCACCAGCAGAGTGAATCACCACCACACTCACAGCACCAGCAGAGTGAATCACCACCACACTCACAGCACCAGCAGAGTGAATCACCACCACACTCACAGCACCAGCAGAGTGAATCACCACCACACTCACAGCACCAGCAGAGTGAATCACCACCACACTCACAGCACCAGCAGAGTGAATCACCACCACACTCACAGCACCAGCAGAGTGAATCACCACCACACTCACAGCACCAGCAGAGTGAATCACCACCACACTCACAGCACCAGCAGAGTGAATCACCACCACACTCACAGCACCAGCAGAGTGAATCACCACCACAACTCACAGCACCAGCAGAGTGAATCACCACCACACTCACAGCACCAGCAGAGTGAATCACCACCACACTCACAGCACCAGCAGAGTGAATCACCACCACACTCACAGCACCAGCAGAGTGAATCACCACCACACTCACAGCACCAGCAGAGTGAATCACCACCACACTCACAGCACCACAGAGTGAATCACCACCACACTCACAGCACCAGCAGAGTGAATCACCACCACACTCACAGCACCAGCAGAGTGAATCACCACCACACTCACAGCACCAGCAGAGTGAATCACCACCACACTCACAGCACCAGCAGAGTGAATCACCACCACACTCACCAGCACCAGCAGAGTGAATCACCACCACACTCACAGCACCAGCAGAGTGAATCACCACCACACTCACAGCACCAGCAGAGTGAATCACCACCACACTCACAGCACCAGCAGAGTGAATCACCACCACACTCACAGCACCAGCAGAGTGAATCACCACCACACTCACAGCACCAGCAGAGTGAATCACCACCACACTCACAGCACCAGCAGAGTGAATCACCACCACACTCACAGCACCAGCAGAGTGAATCACCACCACACTCACAGCACCAGCAGAGTGAATCACCACCACACTCACAGCACCAGCAGAGTGAATCACCACCACACTCACAGCACCAGCAGAGTGAATCACCACCACACTCACAGCACCAGCAGAGTGAATCACCACCACACTCACAGCACCAGCAGAGTGAATCACCACCACACTCACAGCACCAGCAGAGTGAATCACCACCACACTCACAGCACCAGCAGAGTGAATCACCACCACACTCACAGCACCAGCAGAGTGAATCACCACCACACTCACAGCACCAGCAGAGTGAATCACCACCACACTCACAGCACCAGCAGAGTGAATCACCACCACACTCACAGCACCAGCAGAGTGAATCACCACCACACTCACAGCACCAGCAGAGAGTGAATCACCACCACACTCACAGCACCAGCAGAGTGAATCACCACCACACTCACAGCACCAGCAGAGTGAATCACCACCACACTCACAGCACCAGCAGAGTGAATCACCACCACACTCACAGCACCAGCAGAGTGAATCACCACCACACTCACAGCACCAGCAGAGTGAATCACCACCACACTCACAGCACCAGCAGAGTGAATCACCACCACACTCACAGCACCAGCAGAGTGAATCACCACCACACTCACAGCACCAGCAGAGTGAATCACCACCACACTCACAGCACCAGCAGAGTGAATCACCACCACACTCACAGCACCAGCAGAGTGAATCACCACCACACTCACAGCACCAGCAGAGTGAATCACCACCACACTCACAGCACCAGCAGAGTGAATCACCACCACACTCACAGCACCAGCAGAGTGAATCACCACCACACTCACAGCACCAGCAGAGTGAATCACCACCACACTCACAGCACCAGCAGAGTGAATCACCACCACACTCACAGCACCAGCAGAGTGAATCACCACCACACTCACAGCACCAGCAGAGTGAATCACCACCACACTCACAGCACCAGCAGAGTGAATCACCACCACACTCACAGCACCAGCAGAGTGAATCACCACCACACTCACAGCACCAGCAGAGTGAATCACCACCACACTCACAGCACCAGCAGAGTGAATCACCACCACACTCACAGCACCAGCAGAGTGAATCACCACCACACTCACAGCACCAGCAGAGTGAATCACCACCACACTCACAGCACCAGCAGAGTGAATCACCACCACACTCACAGCACCAGCAGAGTGAATCACCACCACACTCACAGCACCAGCAGAGTGAATCACCACCACACTCACAGCACCAGCAGAGTGAATCACCACCACACTCACAGCACCAGCAGAGTGAATCACCACCACACTCACAGCACCAGCAGAGTGAATCACCACCACACTCACAGCACCAGCAGAGTGAATCACCACCACACTCACAGCACCAGCAGAGTGAATCACCACCACACTCACAGCACCAGCAGAGTGAATCACCACCACACTCACAGCACCAGCAGAGTGAATCACCACCACACTCACAGCACCAGCAGAGTGAATCACCACCACACTCACAGCACCAGCAGAGTGAATCACCACCACACTCACAGCACCAGCAGAGTGAATCACCACCACACTCACAGCACCAGCAGAGTGAATCACCACCACACTCACAGCACCAGCAGAGTGAATCACCACCACACTCACAGCACCAGCAGAGTCTGGGGCGTATAGCAGGTTCTCAGTAAATATTCTGCATGAATAAATTAATTAGTTAACATATTTTCATTCTGCTCCTGATGCCAATATGTTTTCTCTGAATTTCATTTATATCTAGTATATCTTAATGGTTAAGAACACAGACTTACAGAGTCGGAATTTCTGGGTTAGAGTATTGGCTTTGTAAATTCCTAGCTCTTGGGAAAGTTATTTAATCTCTTATTCTGTACTTTTATCTGTGAAATGGAGGCATCACAGTGCTTGCCTCATAAGTTTGTTATGTGTATTAAAGAGCATAACGACATGGCTAGAAGACACACACACACACACACACACACACACACACACACACACACACACCAGACACAGAGCTAGGATTTGAATTCAGTTCTGCATACTCCAGAAATCGTTCTCTTTGCTGAACATCTGCTCAAACATATATTTATTAAACAATTACTATATTCCAGTTATTATTATAATGCCCTTTTTACAGGTAATCAAACAGAGCTTTAGTGAATTTAAACCATCTGCATGGGTAACCTAAGAAGAAATCTGTGAAGATGAGATCTCTTCCATGACTCCAATTTCTTTTCTTTACTTTCAGGAAAGTAACACACAACAATGTTGTTTCTTGTATTTCCCACAGATTTATTGCCCCAAATTACTCAGAATACATCAAGGCCAACTATTTTTCACAGCCAAGTGGATCTTCCACTCAAAATTTATTTTAGTTCATGGCAAGAATTTGAAGGTTATAAAAGTTTAGCAATAAAACACCCTAAAACTTAACAGCTTGAGTGAGAATTGCTGAAATTAATATTATTAGGGTTATAATTTGTCTTCTATATTTTCTGTATATTTTATGACCACTATAGAGTTTCATTGTTGTTGGTTTTGTTTTTGGTGAGTGGTAATGAGGGATGCATCTGACATTGTCGATGAGTCCTGTGTATGGATGGTATTGAATGTGATGGAAAAGAATCCTGAGACATCATATTTCCCTTTGATGCAATATCCAATTTCTTATTATAAATCACTGTTTCCATTTATTTAATGGTATCATGTTTGAATGAATTCCTTCATTAGCTCAATTACTCTTTATTGAGACATAATATATGTGAGGTATTATGCTGGGCATTGGGAATATAAACATGGGTAACAAACATTCCTGAAATTCAAAGAGCATATAGCCTAGTGGAAATAACTCTAGCACCAAAAGTTTTATGCATTATTGAAAAAAATAAAGAAATAGATACTACTTGCTGCTTAGCGTCTAAGACTGTATTCTCCTCAGTGTGCATTTATGCTGTAAGTGCAAAATATAAACATTAATTCCACTAACATTTTATGCTTTTATTCAGAAAGTTTAGGGCTTTAATTTTCTCCAAAGGCAGCCAAAGAGATTGATTGTTAGGAGATGGAAGCATTTTTGAACTTACACAGCTCTGGCTCTGATTCTAAAATTGAGTTCACTCAAATGTAAGCTCCATCACTGAAACTTTTTTAGTCTATTTGCTCACAAGTGCTTAAAATACTTTGCCTGACTCATAATAGATGTGTGATAAATATTTGCTGAAGAATATGAGAACACATGTGGGGAAAGGACAGTCTCTTCAATAAATGGTGTTGTGGCCAGAGGCAGTGGCACATACCTGTAATCCCATCACTTTGGGAAGCTCAGGTGGGCAGATCACGAGGTCGGGAGTTCAAGACCAGCCTGGCCAACATAGTAAAACCCTGTCTCTACTAAAAATACAAAAGTAAGCTGGGTGTGGTGGTACATGCCTATAATCCCAGCTACTAAGGAAGTTAAGGCAGGAGAATCATTTGAATCTGGGAGGTGGAGGTTGCAGTGGGCCAAGATTGCATCACTGCACCCCAGCCTGGGTAGTAGAGTGAGACGTTGTCTCAAAAAAATAAATAAAAAATAAAAAACAAACAAATAAATAAATGGTTTTGGGAAACCTGGATATCCACTCCCGGAGAAATAAATATATGAAAGTAACTCACTGTGTGATATTAGCTTAATTATTTAACCTCACTGGGCAAAGAAGGAATCTGTGTTCTTGTTCTCTCCACCTAGGATACTGAACGATTACAGGAAAATTATACAATCTTTCAGACCGGTGCCTCTAGAAATCAGGATATATAGTCTCTCCTGTGCCAGCAGCATTATCCCTCAGCCTCTGTCCTTCCTAATTCAATTGTTTCTTCTCTTCCACAGCACCAAACTGTCTGCCCTGCCCTGTAGTAGCACATTCTTTCCTAATCCCCCATTTGTATACGGTGAAAAGCAAGACTTTTCTTTCCTCTAAGGGTGGTCATTCCACCTGTGCATCATCGTTCATACTCTCCTACTGCTAGGAACACAGTCCATCACCCCCCTTTCCCCTTATAAACTGGCTCTTTCCAACAGCATTTAAACATCTTAAAATCTCCTTTTGAGATTTAAACAAGGAAAAAAGGAGTGGGATGAACAACCTCCACCAACTCCCCTTCCCCTTCAGCTAATTCTTTTTATTTTTTAATTTTTGTTTTTAGAGACAGGGGTTTCACACTGTTGGTCAGACTGCTCTCGAACTCCTGACTTCATGATCCGCCCGCCTCGGCCTCCCAAAGTGCTGGGATTACAGGCATGAGCCACCGTGCCTGGCCCCCTTCAGCTAATTCTTTATCACCCTTTCTGCAGGACCAACTTCTTGAGAGAATTGTGTACACTCACTGATTTTTCTAAACGTTATTCTGAATTCATTTCAGTTTGGCCTCTTCCCTCGTGCTCCCCTGAAATGCCCTTACCTAGGTGATCTGTAGTCCCTGGTGGGTTCGGGATAGCAAGTGCTTTCAGTCCTCCTCCTACCTGAATTCTCAGACTCTCAAGAGATTTGCTCCTCTCTTCCTACTTCAACTGTCTCTTTTCTTAGTTCTAACTCTGTGCCTTTGCACATCACAAATGTGTTCTATTCCGTAGACTTTTCCAGCTGTTATTCCAATGTCTACCCTTGTATATAAAGTGACCTTGGGCTTCTGTTCCAGGCCCTCTCACTTTCTCACTCAGTGTGCTTCATATGCTGTCTCATCCACACTAACAGCTCTATTTTATTACCTATTTATCAATTCCCAAATTCTCTGTTGAATTTTATTTAGCATTCTGAATTTTACCTCAATTTAGAAAGCCTACAATCCCCTAAAATAAACACGTAAAAATTGTTATTGATACTAGATACATTCTCTAAGTGGTTGGGGCCCTTTTGGCAGGAAATTATCTTGGATAATTTGAAGACCAACTGAGGTAGGGGATCAGCTGAACTTGTTTTCTGAGCACCAGTAAGGAGTCTGCTCATCAGAAACAAGAGGCAGTAAGGAACTTGGCTGAAACCAGCAGATGGTGATGAAAGCAACCTCTGGTTGCCCTCACTGCTCATTCTTAAAGGCACTCACACTGGTGCCATGTCAGTTTACAAATGCCACGGAAACAATCCAGAAGTTACCATATCAGCCACGGAAACAATCCAGAAGTTACCATATAAGGTTCCAGGAACTTCTTCTTTTCTAGAAAATGCTGAATAATCCTCCCTTTAATTAGCATGAAATCAAGAGAGAATGTAACTAGAACCAGCCAGTAATCCATGCAGTGGCTGCTGCTTCTTTGGACTGCTCTGCCTAGGGAGCAGACATTTTGCTGTAGACTGTTACTCTAATAAACTCGCTTACTTTCACTGCTCAGTTACTCTTGAATTCTTTCCTGAGTAAAGCCAAGAAGTCTCTTGGACTAAGACCAAATTTGGGGTATGCCTGCATCACAACCAACAGAACTCTAAGAGAAATATCTTGGTACGTGGTAAAAAGCATGCGAGACTAGCTAAGCAACACTGTGGCCCAAGGACAATTTAGAAAAAAGTGCATGCACGTTTATTTTATAAGCCAAATTTCCATAATCTCCCCTTAATTTTATTTCTCTCACAATTTAATAACTCTATGAGGGAGCTATTGTTAAGAAGGAATTCGAACATACTTGTCAAGGTTTTGGCATTTGTGCTAAATTCTTACCATCACAAGGAAATGTATTTCCTGATATTCCAAATAAACCATGACCGTGACAGGATTTGTCACAAGTAAACAAGGGAGCATCCGTGAGTCTTACCCAAACCATATGGAGGGGATAGTGCCTTGTGAAAGGTCATCTGTGAAACACAAAGGGGCAGGGCTGTGGGTTTATTTGTCACTTTTATCTAGGGTCACAGAGTTATGGTTAAATCCAACGTTGTTACAGTACATCTAAGTAATCCCTCACATGGTTTTAAACTCAATGAAGACAAGAATTCAGTTAACTCCCTACAAATTTATGTTAATAAATCAGTCCAGTGCCTGTAGAATAGTATTAATAACTGTTTGATGAGTGCATTCATGAGGAATGAATAGATGAATAAACTGATGGGTAAAAGACATGATTTTCTTTGTATTAACTCTATTTTACCTTATTTACATGCATCTAATTTATGACATATATCACTTTCTACTAGCAAATATAGCTCTTTTATGGGTATGTAATTTTCAATACTAGGCTGAAATACTCACATGACTTTTACATATATGGGATCAACTAAATATTCAGATCATCTTCACATACTTGCATTTTATGTCAATTGCCATCTATATGGAGTGTCACAACAGATCTTTGGAAACGTAACTGAAGACTTAACCTTTTATTTAGTCGAGCGTCACTAAAGAACTAACAATGTAAGTTGCCACCGTGAGAGAGAATCACATAAAATAGAAAGAGGAGGGGTTTTGGATTCTGATAAACCCAGGTTCAAATCGCAGTTCACTAACAGCACGGTCATAGACAAGTTAGTCAAATTCTCAAACCTCAGTTAGTTCATCTGCAAGATGAGAATAATTAAGATAATCCTGAAGAAGGAATAGAACATATACTATGTGCTTTCTCCGTTTTCCACTCTTAATTTATATTACAGGCATAATTTTTTTAACTGAGCCCAGTTGAAGCCCAATATATATTTTTTTAATTTTAAATTTTTATTGCATTTGGGGTACATGTGCAGAACGTGCAAGATAGTTGCATAGGTACACACATGGCAGTGTGTTTTGCTGCCTTCCTCCCCTTCACCCACACTTGGCATTTCTCCCCAGGCTATCCCTCCCCAGCTCCCCCCCCCGCTGTCCCTCCCCCATTCCCCCCAATAGACCCCTGTGTGTAGTAGACCCCCTCCCTGTGTCCATGTGTTCTCATTTTTCTCACCCGCCTATGAGTGAGAATATGCAGTGTTTCCTTTTCTCTTCTTGTGTCAGTTTGCTGAGAATGATGTTCTCCAGATTCATCCATGTCCATGCTCAAGGTGGCCATAACCAGACCAGAATCCATGTCAGACATGAACTTATTTATCATCGTTTCTCTATAGAATTTTATGAGGGATAGAGCTAATGCATATGAAGTCTTAATATATACCATATGTTCGTCGCCTGGTATCTGTATTATGATAATTTCTGGTTTATTTGAACCAGGCTTGAGATTAATAACCAGTGAGTCACTGAAGAGCTGCCCAGGCTTTACAGTCTTATTAACAATATCTTCAGCCCTCCTTTGTGCCACGCTTACTGAACATAGAAAACATGCAGTAGTGCTATAATCTCCAGACAGTGTAATGTAGAGCTAATCTTTCACCTAGTCAGCCCACTTAGCTTCTTGGAGCCAATTTTCCTCTTGTATAAAATCAGAGTGATAATAGCATCTACCTCATAGGATTCCTGGGAGAGTAACTGAGATGCTAGACAGAGAGCACAGAACACACAGCTGGGCACATTATTTGGCCCTCTCTAAGTGGAAGTGTCTGTTTTTCTTGGAAACGTAGACTCTGGCACAATGGACGATCAAAATGAAGATTGTTTCTGGTTCAAAATTCATCAGTGAGTCCATCAAAGTTCAGTGACAAATTGAACTTAGGTCACATTTTAGTATGTAACAGACTCACTTGGTTGCAAGATAGAAATCAAACTCTTGTATTTTAAGCATATGAAAACCAGTGAAATACAAAGGTGATTCTACTGGCAGGCCAGACCTAGAAACCAATTTTGTCAAAGCTTCTTTTTTTCAATTATATTCCTTTCTTTCCTAGATGTGGGCTTTCGTCCTATGACTGGAAGAGAGAACATCACCTAAAGCAACTCCAGACATAAGTAATTTCAGCTTAGCACCTTGAATAAAAGGAAACATTTTTCTCAAATCAGTCAAGATAATTCTGATTGGCTCAACTTGCATCACATGCTCATCCTTGGACTAATAGACTGGTCAGATACCTGGACCCTTTGTCAAAGAAAAGGATTTATTGCAGGAAGGAAAACATAGCACAGTCAGCAGAAGCACTGAAATGAGGAAAGACTTTATGAGAAAAAGAAGACCGAAGTGCAAGAAAGAATGAGTAGAAGTTGAATTTGTGGAAAGAACAAGAAAATGCTACTTTTGGCAAGCAATTTTAACCAGTTTTAATATAAAATGGCTATAGCTATTATATATTGATACCCAACATATTAATAGCGTGTGCCTATAGCGACTTTCAAAAACTCAGTGGTTTGGAATCCTTCATTATACAAAGTCAAAAACCCATTGGCTGTTGAGGTCAGCTAAGAAAGAGAAAATAGTAAATGTTATTTTGCCTAAACCTAAATCAGAATGGGAAAATACTAATCACAAAATAGCAATAATATTATAACAGTAAGAAGTATCTTTCACGGATTGCTAGGTATTGCAATATGACAGCTGTATATATTATATTTAATTCTCCAAGCAGCCCTATAGTAAGATAATGTTACCATTCATTTACCAATAAATAAATGGAAGCTTAAGAAGTTATTTGCTTAACAATTAATATCTAAGCTTGATTCAAACTCATTTTATTCATTCAACATAATTTTATTGACTACCTACTATGTGTTACTCTCCACACTGCAACCTCTGCCTCCCAGGTTCGAGCAATTCCCATGCCTTAGGCTCCCTAGTTGCTGGGACTAATGGTGTGCCACCACACCCAGCTAGTTTTTTGTGTTTTAGTAGAGACAGGTTTTCACCATGTTGGCCAGGATGGTCTCAATCTCCTGACATTGTAATCCACCCACCTTGGCCTCCCAAAGTGCTGGCATTACAGGTGTGAGCCACCACGCCCGGCTCACACTGTTTTCTTAATGAGCTGAATAAACTACAGTTTCATAGTAGAAAAAAATTTTTCACATTAATATTCTGAAATTTGTTAACTGATTAACAGAAACAGAAATTATTCTTTGAACTATCGAATGCCCTGTTCTAATTCATCTAGCTTTTCCACAGATCTAGTGAAAATATTTAAAAAATTTAAATTATATCTATAAAAAATATTTCTACCAACACCAAACAAAATCTTACATAACTTCTTAGATGGAGAGTCAATATTCTATTTTTGCTTAGAATAAGAAGTACATATTCTCATTAGCGAGCAGGCTAGACGAGATTATTTGATTTTTAATTTTGTTTTATTTTTAATTTTTGTGCTACATTTTAGGTGTATGTATTTATGGGGCACATGAGATGTTTTGATGCAGAGCTGCAATATGAAATACTCATGTCATGGAGAATGGGGTATCCATCTCCTCAGCCATTATCCTTTGTGTTACAAACAATCCAATTACATTCATTTTATTACTTTAAAATGTAAATTAAGTTATTGACTATAGTCACCCTGTTGTGCTATCAAATGGTAGGTCTTATTCATTCTTTCTATTTTTTTATACTCATTAACCAACCCCCCCGACTCCCCATTCTCCCACTACCCTTTTCAGCCTCTGATAACCATCCTTCTACTCTATGCCCATAAGTTCAAGTGTTTTGATGTTTACAACACACAAATAAGTGAGACCATGTGATGTTTGTATTTCCGTGCTTGACTTATTTTTGTTAACATAATGATCTCCAGTTCTATCCCTGTTGTTGCAAATGACGGGATCTCATTCTTTTTAATGGCTGAATAGTACTCCATTGTGTATACATATTTTCTTTAGTCATCCGTTGATGGACACTTAGATTGCTTCCAAATCTTGGTTATTTTGAATAGTTCTGCAACAAAGAGTGCAAATGTATCTTCAATATACTGATTTCCTTTCTTTTGGGTTTATAGCCAGCAGTGGGATTTCTGGGTCACATAGTATCTCTATTTTTAGTTTTTTTGAGGAATCTCCAAATTGTTCTCCATAGTTATTATACTAAAGTACATTCCCAACAACACTGTATGAAGGCTCCCTTTTCTCTGCATGCTTGCCAGCATTCATTATTCCCTGTCTTTGGGATATGAGCCATTTTAATTGGTGTGAGATGACATTGTGGTTTTGATTTGCATTTCTCCTATGATCAATGATGGTGAGCACCTTTTCATATAACTGTTTGTCACTTGTACATCTTCTTTTGATAAATGTCTATTCTGACCTTTTGCCCATTTTTTAGTCAGATTATTAGATGTTTTTCTACAAAGTTGCTGGAGCTGCTTATGTATTCTGGGTATTAATCCCTTGTCGTATGGGTAGGTGGCAAATATTTTCTCCCATTCTGTGTGCTGTCTCTCCATTTTGTTGATGTTTCCTTTGCTGTGCAGAAGCTTTTTAACTTGGTGTCATCCCAAGTGTCCATTTTTGCTTTGGTTGCCTGTGCCTGTTGAATATTGTTCAAGAAATAGATTATTTGTATTATGTTATTTTCTTACATGGAATCTCTGTGTTGGTTCAAAATATACAAAAAATATTTTAAATTATTCATTGAAAGTATATTCATTTAGCATTTAGTAATAAATAATTATCCAGCATCCACTTATATTTCTATCTAAAGTGCCTGTGACTCCTAAGGTCACTCATTCCATTGTTGTGTAGAGTTTCCTCATATGTGTTCCAAATGCCCTCTGCAGCTTCCTTTCCTTCATTCTGACATCTGTTTGAAGTTATTGTGAATAGATGTACATTTTTATTCTATTCAATTATTTCATTTTTTAAGAGCAGCATAAATCTTTGCACTATTAATTATTAACCCAGCTATATCATCCCTGAATTTTAGCTATTCTTTTATTTTTATTTTATAATTTAAAAACTCATAGAAATGAAACTATAGAAATCATAGAAAACATACTTTTGAAGAAACCAATTTTATATATAACCAATATTAACATATGGTACCATCTCCCATACTTTTTCTCATGCATATGTGCATACATGAAATTTCTAAACAAATATTCATTATACAATACACTATATATTATAGACTTCCTGCATCAGTAAATAGCAATTCCAAATTTCATTTTATGGCTACATACTATACCCTTGTGAACCCTGTAATGTATTTAACAAATCACCATCTTAAGAATTTATTGAATTTTCAATAGATCAAAATGCAAAACATCAAAAAAGACCCCCAGCAATCTTGCAATGCTATCTTTGCTCTCCTTGTTCTTTTTTTAAAAAAAAATATCTAGGAGCTTGAGAGTTGTGTCACAGCACATCAGCATATACAGTTCTTAAAGTTCTTGTGTGTGCTTCCAAGGAGCATCCAAAATACTGTAGCAGTCAATGTTCATTTCAGCAGTGCATAAGAGAGTCTTTCCCCCCACAGCCATGCTAACACTGGGTGTTACAAATTTTTCTTTTGAATCATGGCTCCAGCTGTCACCTTTTGTCCTAGGGAGCCCTTCCGATTTGCTAGTGTTTCTGAAAATGTTGGCTCTTTGTAACTAATCATGGTTTTAAGTGTGAAATGTCTGATGCAGAGTAGGATTAACTTATGTCTTCTTTGTTCTAAATACAGTTTCCCTTAGAGATAAAACTATGATCACAAAGGCTTTTGGCAGCACTATCAAACTGGTTTCTCATGAAGGAGTTCAGCTCATTACCACCATTCACACAGTCCCTTTCTCCTATTCTGTAACTTCCGACGTCAACTTTTACAACCCAAAGCCTGCACTGAAGTTAAACAAATCAACTCCAAAAGCTGAAATTAGAGAATCTTCACTTTCTACAAGTTAAAATGAGACTCTTCAGTGCAATACAAATAACCTGAAAAATTAGCTGGGAGAAAACATCCAAAAGGGAACTTCAGATGAAAAACAATTAGCTTTGTTCCTCCAGCAAAAGAATATCGTGGCTTCAATTTTTCTTTTGATTCTATTTAATTTCCTTTCATTGGCAATTATCCTATTACACTGGCTCTTTTGTTTTCACTTAAGTAATTAATCCCTCAGAGCTCAAGATTGCCTCCTTCAATGGCAAAATTTAGCCCCATGCAGTTTTTCCAGAATTTTGCAGGCTACAGACTCTCGTAAAAGTGACTGTGCTCTAGTCTTTTCCTGAGATCAGTCTCCTGAGACCCTGGGAATGAAACTCTCTGAGCGTTTATTAAAGGAGAGAAATTAAATATATGTAGCTGCTATTTCTAGGTGTGAGGCTTTTCCTCCAACCCACATAACAAGCTGGTGCTCTAATTTTTAAAACTCAAATTTAGTTCAAGCAGTGTTAATTGAGTATACACTAAAGGGCCAGGACTGAGGACTCAGAGAGGTTATTTCTTGCCCTAAAAACACAATAACACAAAACCCGAAAAATTATAGTTGGAGAAATTCACATAATTTTGACAACAGAAAAGATCAGTGGGCTTTGGAGTTTGGAAACCAGACCAATCTCAGTGCAAATTACAGATTTGCTACTACCTGACTCTGTAGCCTTGGACAACCTTCAGAGTCTCAGCTTATTCATCTAGATTCTAGACCAAGAAATGAGGATGATGAAATCTGAAGCAAATGGATAAAGTAGTTAAGGGTCTTGTAAATACCATGGGATCATCATGATCAATGCCATATTCACTGGTAGCATTAATGTAAAGAAATCCAATCACAAGGCAAAATATAAATATCAAAATTTAAACTTAACCTATGGTTGTATTATGGAGCTGTTAAAGGAAGGACAGAGGCAAGCCTATGCAGACAGCTGGTCAGGAGTCTGCACGGCCTTCTGTGCTCTCCAATTCTTTCTGTGTTTCTACTTGGTTTGGGGCCAACGGGATGTGGTGATCTATTTCAGCTTGACTCTTGATGGGGATTATTGCAATTGTGGTTCTGTGGCCCACTAGGGCTTGAAGAGCAAAAAAGTCTTTTCCAAAAATCTCCTGGCAGGAGACCAGGAGATTGATCCAGTCCAGAGACACAGGAACCACCAGGGGACTATTAGGGATATAAGGGATGTTTACTTGTCTTTTTGCATTTTCTCTTCTATTTGTTGCCTGACTTTACTTTCACTTTCATCTCTTCCCTGTCCTATGCAAAGTAAGAATTTTAGCTCACCCTGTTTGATGGTGGCTGAACCAAGATGGGAGTTATCCTCGTTACGTCAGAATTTATGTTCACGTGGAGAACATTATTAAAGGGTCAGGAGCTAGTGTTATTCTATTTATGATAGATAAGTTACTCTGGAAGGTCTGACACAGAAGTTCCATACACTCAAACACACATGAAATATTCTGTCTCACAGCCTCACCTTGAGAATCAGCCTGGATTCTTGATTCCAGGAATCAAGGGAGTAGGAGCAGGACCTCACATAGCAGCTGGAGGGATATCCTCGGGAAAGGCAATTGGCCAGAGCTGAGAGAAAGGCCTCAGGCCATTTGGGGGAACCAGGTGTCAGCAAAATGGACCTTTCCAGTGTAGAACCAGATTGCTGATATGAGGAACAAGGGATTCTTTTAAATTAGGATAGTTAATTGGAATCCACAGGTGTTAAGAATGTCTTGACTGGGTCTTAGAGATCTATAGACCCATAGACAGCAATACAAAAAGCAGTTTTTCTGGAGACAGGGTTTACTACTTGCGTGATATTCTCAAAGGATTTCATAGTCCCCCAATAAGTTAAACCAAGTATAATACTTAAACTAGATAATGTTCTTCATGCATTGAAACAGGAAGTGATTGGCACAGAGTCAGACTCAATGGGACATTTAGAAATTTCACCCTACTCGCCAGGCGCAATGGCACATGCCTGTAATACCAGCACTTTGGGAGGCCGAGGCAGGTGGATCACAAGGTCAAGAGATCGAGACCATCCTGGTCAACATGGTGAAACCCCGTCTCTACTAAAGATACAAAAAGTTAGCTGGGCATGGTGGCGCGTGCCTGTAATCCCAGCTACTCAGGAGGCTGAGGCAGGAGAATTGCCTGAACCCAGGAGGCGGAGGTTGCGGTGAGCCGAGATCACACCATTGCACTCCAGCCTGGGTAACAAGAGCGAAACTCCGTCTCAAAAAAAAAAAAAAGAAATTTCACCCTACTCATAGTGAGCTTATATGATATTACAGGCAGCAAAGAAGCAGGAGGAATTTAAAAAACTACTGAAAAGGCACTAGAGAATCCTTCAAGAGGGATAATTACTTGACATAATTGCTGAAACAGGGCCTCTGTGACTCTCAAAGCGTTTGCAACTTCCCATTTCATTGAAGACATTGCTTCAAACATAACTACTATTTAATGGAATAAAGGCCATGTGAGTGATGCCACAGCATAATTAATAGGATGTTGGAATTGAAAAGTAGCTTTTAAAAGTTCAAAGGTGCAGCTCATCGCCAGATGCCTTTCCTGTTCTACTGGCCAGCATCACTCTGAGCTTACTGACTCTTATTCGCTTCTTTTGCAAATAGGTCACTATTTATTTTATTCATTTTTATTCATTCATTTATTTATTTACTTTGAGACAGAGTCTTGTTATGTCACCCAGGCTAAAGTGCAGTGGCACAATCTCGGCTCACTGCAACCTCCACCTCCCGGATTCAAACGATTCTCCTGCCTCAGCCTCCCGAGTAGCTGGGATTACCAGGGTCTGCCACCGCACCTGGCTAATTTTTATATTTTTAGTAGAGACAGGGCTTCACCGTCTTAGCCAGGCTGGTCTCAAACTCCTGACCACATGATCCACCTGTCTCGACCTCCCAAAGTGCTGAGATTACAGGCATAAGCTACCATGCCTGGCCGCAAATAGGTCACTATTTCTTTAATAAAGAAAGTGAAACAAATGAAGAAATCACCCCAAAGAAGCACACTAAAATACGGAAACAGAAAAATTCCAAAGAAAGAAAGAAACAGATGAACCAATTCAAAGAAAGTAGTGTTCTGAAATCATTTAATGTAGAAGGATTCCTATATACGTCAATACATCTTTAGTATATAATTATAGAATTCTACTGTAAACATTTCAATAATTTTGCCTCTTCTTAAACATAATGGTATTGGCTATTCTGAAGGTTTGAACATTTTGTGTGTCCTGTGCATCTCTTTAACCTCTCCAAGTATGACTTCCTTCTACATGTTTGATTTCAAATATATAAAGTGATAGTATGTGGAAGAGGATAGAGATTTTCTTAGTGTTCCTTAACGAACAGCTAGGATGACAGTTATCCGAAAGCAGATTTTAGTTGACTATAAGAAAATAGTTTTTGCTAGTTAGTGCTAACTTTATGGGTAACAAGCTGCTTTTTGAAGTAGTGAGCTTATAATTTGTAAAGGTGTCCAAATAAGGCAAGACAAGCCATCGGGGATGTTATAGAAATGATTTATACATTGAATTAAAATATAAAGTAGCAAAACAAATTCAGATTCTGTGATCAAAGCGCTTGATTCAAACAAGTACAAGAGAATTTCCATACTAAGCCTTTGTAAAATTCCACATTGAATTATAAGACACGTGTACTTTTCATGGTGGTGATTCCTGTCTGCTGAGAAAGAGAATTAGGAGGCAGAAGGAATGGTTTTAAAGGTAATTTACAGGATATTAAACTCATATTGAAGAATTCAATAGCAGGGAAGCTATGACTTCTCTACACCTTTTAGGTGAATGTTCAGGGTACAGTGAAGATGGGATGTAATATGTTAAACCTTTGCTCAAAATCTCATAGAAGTAAGTGTGCTGAAAGCTATTACATCACAGATACTATCCAGCTGATGAGAAAAACAAAATGAATAGAAAAGAAGAAAATTTGTGTGGTTTAGAACTTACCAGGAACTTTAAAAGGGAATAATGGAGAACCACAAAACACGTCTGCCATGGTTAGAATGGAAGGGCTGAGCTCAGAAGAAGTGGAGCTGGACCTCCTGGGAGGAATCTGTCTCTGCATGCCTCAGAATTAGTGAAATGGGTGCACCAAGATGGGTGTTCCAACAGCACGCAAAAGGAAGGTTCTGTGCTGGTAAATATTGAAGACCCTATTGCAGAAGGTACAGTAACTTTTCAGGAAATCCACCTGTCCTCTCTCCTCTCCCTAAACTACCCCAATCTCTTGTTTTTCTTTTTTTTTTTTCTTTTTTGAGATGGAGTTTCACTCTTGTTACCCAGGCTGGAGTGCAATGGCGCGATCTCGGCTCACCGCAACCTCCGCCTCCTGGGTTCAGGTAATTCTCCTGCCTCAGCCTCCTAAATAGCTGGGATTACAGGCACGCGCCACCGTGCCTAGTTAATTATTTTTATTTTTAGTAGAGAAGGGGTTTCACCATGTTGACCAGGATGGTCTCGATCTCTTGACCTCGTGATCCACCCGCCTTGGCCTCCCAAAGTGCTGGGATTAGAGGCTTGAGCCACTGTGCCCGGCTACCTCCTTCCTTCCACTGTTAGAATGACATCTAATGCACCTGTCAGGTTGCAGTGCTTGCCATTCTTGGAATATGCCATGCACACTTGAGCATCAGAAATTGTATACAGTCTTTCCTCTGTCTGGAACACCCCTCCATTCCACTCCTGCCATCACAGGCAAAAATGTAGTAAAGACTGTGCATTACCATGGTCAGTTTTCTTTCCAGTATAACAACTTTTCACTCGTATTTTAATTGTAAATTAATCTGTGCTCACACCCATTAATTGATTTATTTATTGTTGTATCCTCAGTGCCTGAAATGATGGCCACCATACAGTAATGGCCAAGTAAATGATGTTGACTAAATTTTAAAAAGGCAGAAAAAGTTGCTCTTTGAATGAGGCATGGCATTTTTTTTCTATAACTCCCATGTCTACTTCTCTATCTGGACATCATTCAAGCCATACTTGAGGCAAATAAATACATTGTGTACATCAGCATCCAATCCATACTTGAGGCAAAGAAAGCTATTTTCCATATGGTGTCCTGAAGAGCTCTGGCTCAAACCCAGCATCAGAAGTGTGAACTTCTACCTTTTCCTTCAGGCAGTGATGGCAATTGATTGTCAGGAGAAAGGAGGCAATGACATTTTAGTACAAGATTTACTAAATATGCTAATCTTAACTGGAATTAATGAGACGTCACATATTGAAACATCCCCAGAAGTTGTCATACATACTTGGACTTACATATTTCTGCGAGAGAGAGAGAGAGAGAGAGAGAGAGAGAGAAACAACTTCCCCTTCCATTGTTTTCTGTATTTACTTCATTTTCCCCAAATTAGATTTGTGCAGTTACCTTCTTGTATAACCAGATGTATTATTAGGGTTCTCCAGAGAAACACATGTAGATATATAGAAAAGAGTTATTAGGAGAAATTTGCTCATGCAATTATGAATACTGAGAAGTCCCATAATCTGCCATATACTAGCTAGAGGTCCTGGAAAGCCAGTGGTATATTCCAATCCAAGCCCAAGTGCCTGAGAACTATGGAGTCTGCTTGTGAAAGTCCCAATCTGAGTCCAAAAGCTTGAGAACCAGGAGCACCGACGTTCCCGGACAGATGGAGATGGAAGTCCCAGCTCATGAGAACCAGGAGCACTGATGTTCCCGGACAGAAGGAGATGGAAGTCCCAGCTCATGAGAACCAGGAGCACTGATGTTCCCGGACAGATGGAGATGGAAGTCCCAGCTCATGAGAACCAGGAGCACCGACGTTCCCGGACAGAAGGAGATGGAAGTCCCAGCTCATGTAAAGATGTGCCCTTCCTGTGCCATTTTATCCTATTCAGAGCCTCAGCTTACTGGATGACGTCCACTCACATTAATGAAGGAAGACTTCTTTACTCAGGCTACAAGTTCAAATGCTAATTTCATCTGGAAATACTTTCACAGACATACCAAGAAACAGTTTTTTTTTTTTTTTTTACCAGCTATCTGGGCAATTTTTTAGCCCAGTCTAGCTGACAAATAAAAGATTATATCGAAAGAATATGGACTGTATTCGTTTGTTCTCTCGCTGCTAATAAAAACGTAGCAAAGATTGGGAAATTTATAAAAGAAAGGCTTAATGAACTCACAGTTCCACAGGGATGGGGAGGCCTCATAACCGTGGTGGAAGGGAAAAGAAGAACAAAGTTATGTCTTACGTGGTGGCAGCCGAGAGAGCATGTGCAGGGAACTTCCCTTTATACAGCCTCAGATCATGTGAGGCTTATTCACTATCACAAGAACAGCATGGGAAAGACCCGCCCTTATGGTTCAGTTACCTCCCACTGAGCCTCTCCCATGACATATGGGAATTATGGGAGCTACAGTTTGACATACGTGTGGGAACACAGCCAAACCATATCAGGGACTGAGCATCAGACTCATTGTTTCACTTCGCATCTGCATTGTCCTTCCTTCCTAGTTGATTTCCTTCCGAAATTTTCTAACTTTACGACTTTTCTAGAATTAAAGTTTTGCATATATACAGATGTCACTTTGTATTCTTTAATATAGATACCCACTGATGTTGAACTGGCTCATCTAATTTACCCTTCCCATGTATTTTGGGTTCTTTTCTTCTTGTGTGTGCAAGACAAATTTCTTGTCAACATTTTTCTTAAATGCTATTAAAATTTAAGCATCCTAATACATTTTTGTCAGTTTTACTTCTATTAATTTTACCCTCAAGGGTTTACAAATTCTAGTGCAGAATAACATTCTCATTAGACCATGCAAAAAGAGAAGAAAGAAACCGAACCGTTGTAGGTGTCGATGTGTATGAATGTGTATGCCATACGCCTGCCACAAATTTGTCAGTGGTCTTTTCTATATTAGAGATGACCTTGCCTGCTTTTTAAGTTTTGATCCTAAATTGTTGTTTCTTTTATAATTGTATTATATATGTAGTATAATTATGGGATTTTTAGATGAAATTGTTTTAAAAAGTAACTTTACTTTGAAGACGCAAAAGCTGAAAGTCATATGTTAGACTTTTTGTTTGTTTGTTGTGTAATTTGTATTAAGAAATCCCATATGGAAAAACCCTGAGTGATAATATTACTACTTCATGCTGAGAACTACAGAAATATTCAATCATAAAGGTAAGGAACTGCTGATGATCTAATAGTGCTATGATGCCATTAACAGAGAAGGAAACTGAGGCATGGAGAGGTGGTTTATGCTCAGAGTTAGATGGTAATAAAAGAGAAGCAGAGCAACAACTAAAGCCAGGTTTCCTGGGTCAGTCACTCTTCTCCACTGCCCTGCATCACCTGTTATTCTGCCTTGTTCATGTTTAGGACGACATTTTCCAAAAACCTGAGCGAGTTTATAATCAATATTTCTAGGGTAAGAAAAGTCACAAATATCTAGTAAAAAGACACCTCTTTCTTTGGAGCTGAATGCATAATTAAGAATTTTACACTTTGGCATTATTCAATATTAATCTTCAATGAACTAAGTAAAATCCTATTTTAATCAGAATAGGTTCCCATATTATTACATAACTTCCTAGCCATATGGGATTCCTTAGACACCACAGGAGTTCTAATAGTAAATGCAAAGCCATTTCAAAATTAGTTACTCATGTGGTCCATGTTGAAAGCCTTAGAAAGTTTTTAGAATAAGGAGTCATTCCATTTCTGGGTGATTTTCAAAGGCTAAAGTAATGCTACCACTCTTTCCTCCCATAATTTTCAGAAGTCCTGAGCCAATCTACATGATTTTCAATCATTCCTCTTTTAAAGATTTCAGGAACAAAATATTAGAGACAAATGTAATAGAACTGCTACAGAACCTAAAACAGTGAATTGGATTTCCTAAGAAAAAATGAGATGGCACACATCTGTAAATCATTATACTGTCATGGTATTCTCTCTGCTTAAAGTTTGACTAGACTTAAGCATTTGCTTCATGTCATGGTCAATTGAGCGATTTTTAAAAACCATATCTTTATATTTGAATTTAATCTTCTCAGCCATGCAGCCTGGTGTGGATTAAAGACAACAGGCCTGGAAATCCCATCCCTTGGGTTCTAATTCTATTTTGCCATTAACTACTTGTGTAATGAGTGACCCGTTTTTCTGTACCTCTCTACATCTTCATGCCTCAGAAATGAAGATCAAAATTCTGGCATAATCTACAAGGTTCTATGTTGATCAAATGAGGTTTGAATTTATAAAGCAGATCAAATCTGCTTTATAAATTAAAACTCCACCTAAATGCAAGGATATATATATATATATGTATGTATATATATGTATATGTGTATATATGTATATATATGTATGTATATATGTATATGTGTATATATGTATGTATATATATGTATATGTATATATATGTATATGTATATGTGTGTATATATATGTATATGTATATGTGTGTATATATGTATATGTATATGTGTGTATATATATATGTATATGTATATATAGTGATAAAATAAAGTAAAAGTATCCAGTACACACTAGATTCCAGGTGCCGTGATAAATGCTTCATGCATTCTAACTGTTTGGCTTTTCATGACAGCTCAGAAGAGTGGGAACCATTGTTATTCCAAGTTTACAAATAAGGAAGCTGAGAATAAAGAGGAAAAGTAGCTTGCTTGAAATCACACAGCTGGTAAATGGCAAACAGAACCCACAGCCCATTATCTTAGCTGTGATGTCACATGACTTACAAGGCTGACATCAGTGATCAGGAGGAAATAACGATGCCTAAATAGAAAAAGTATATATGCTGTTATGGGTTGAATTGTGTCCCCCTACAAAAAATTGAATGTTGAAGTTTTAACCACAAGTACCCCAGAATGTGACCTTATTTCAAAATGGAGTCTTTGCAAATGTAATTAGTTAAGACGAGCTCATACTAGACTAGCATGTGCCCCTGATCCAATACAACTAGTGTTCTTATGAAAAGGGAAAATTTGGAGACAGAGACACACACGGAAAGAATGACGTGTGAACATAAGGGTTACGGTACCATAAGCCAAGGAACTACCAAGAGAAAGGCCTGGGATAGAGCCTTCCTTTGAAACTTCAGAGTGAACGTGGCCCTGAGGACATCTTGCTGTAAGACTTCTTACCTTAGAATAAATTCCTGTCTTTTGGGTCTCTCAGTGTGTGTGTGTGTCTGTGTGTGTGTGTGTGTGTTGTTTGGTTTGGTTTGGTTTTATTTTGTTTTGATATAACAGCCCTAGGAAACTAATGCATAGATAAATATGACTTGTGAAAATCAACTCTCTGATTTATTTATTTACCCTTTGAAAATCTACATAGAGAGGTACCCTTGTAGGATGTGATTGCAGATAAGGCCTGATTGCAGATAAGGCCAAGGGGAGTGGAGAGGAGGCCATTGACTTCCAGTGATAGTGACTCTGGACCCTTCTTGGATCATTTGCGAAAGCAGAACCTAATATCATCCATAGAAATGACCAGAAGAACGCATGGAGTCAGTCCAGGGAAAGCTAAAGGAAACAGTCTTCCCTTGACATCTGTGACACAAATACTTGGGTCTCCTCCTGCCTCTGAGGCCTTTCTTCCTCAGTGACCTCTGCAACCACCTTATCCTAACTTATCTGTGTAAGGCTGGGGCTCCTCAAGCTTAGTCCCAGATTGGGTAAATTCCTACTTTATGAATCTTCCTGGTTACCTCGTCCTCTCCTTAATGACCTGATATGATGCTGCTCTTGCACAAAACAGTGGTTAAAAATCCTCATTGCACTATTGCCAACTATGGGATCTTGAGGGTTAATGTCTTTACTACTCCATTCCTCAGTCTTCTCACTTGGAAAATAGAGATAAAAGTAGCATGTTCTTTCAAGTTTGTTGGGAGAATTTATATGAACTATTACATGTGTAACAAACAATATAAAAAAGAACACTCATGAACTCAGGGAGTTTCATGCCTGACAGTGAACATAGACATAGAGACATCCACCACACAGAGTGACTGTGATGGTTAGAGGTAATGTGGCGTTTTCTCAATACATGTTAGACCTTGTTACTTTGATTGCTTTCCGATTCAAGAGAGCGATTCTGCCTCTCCCCATAGTTATCAGCAGTGACTCACCACCAATCCTCCCTAAACAAGAGATTCCTAGAATCTGCCACTTTATGGAAATGAACCATTTACAGCGTGTTCTGAGTGCAGGGAAGCCTCCTCTTGAAGCAAGTACTGCTTCCCATAGAGGGAAGCCCTTACTCGAATGCCTCAAGCTTGAAGTGAGGAGAGAGGACTCCCATTTCTCCCTGCAGGACAGAACAATACGAGTTGGCATTGTATTCTCACCAATCTGACACACTCAACCCTTGGAGAGGGGGAGTAGGTATCTGATTGTGGTGCCTGGGAGCAGGGTTCTGCTCCTGCTGGATCTTCAGTTCCCTTCTGCAGATCCCAAGTCTCCGGCCACCAGATGAGGTTTCCTCATCTGCCACCTAGTGGGAAAATTAGACTAATTCAATGGGGGCATGGTCAGCTGCTCAAGGGGGTCCCAGTCACGCTTCAGGAGGGTTCTAGGGAGTCCTTCACCAACTAGCTGTGTGACCTCAGACAAGTTACAACAACAGCAACAACACCAACAAAAGTCTTGCTGTGCCTCACTTTCTCCATCTATAAAATGGCAGTAATAATAGGAACTACCTCATAGAGTCATTATGAAGATGAAATAAATTAACATTTATAAAGTGCTTAGAAGAGTGCTAGACACAAGGTATGTTCTATATAAGTGTATTTAAATGAGCTAAATGTACAAAACACTTCAGCAGTTCTTTCTCAGTTATTTCAGATTCCATAAAAGAGAAGGGTGTAATTACTTATCATCACAATAACTAATATTTATTGTGTTTATACAAAATGCCAGAGATGGTTCCAAAGCATTTATGTTTATTAACTCATTTAACCTTATGGGGTATGCATGGCAATTATCCCCACTTAAGAAACGAAAAATACGCAGACAGAAAAATTTCATAATTGTGTTATAAATATTTACCAGGTTTGGCAAGGTTTTCTGCCAAGGGCTGGATTTTATATTGATAGAATATATCAATATATGATCATTAGCTGTATCATCAATATCATAATTAATATATAATTAATTTTATTATATTAATAGTGTATTAATAGCTATATATTATATTACATACTAACAGATATAATATTAACTTAAAATGTAATATGATAAGGATGTCTCTGATGTACAGTGGTTCAACTTTCAATTTCTCTTCTTCAAAATGGTGCAAAAGCAACATGCATTCAGTAGAAATCATACTTTGAGTACTCACACAACCATTCTGTTTTCACTTTCAATACAGTATTTAATAAATTACATCCCTTTATTATAAGCATTTAGCACTTTATTATAAAATATGCTTTGTGGTACATAATTTTGGTCAATTGTAGGCTAATGTAAGTGTTCTGAGCATATTTAAGATAGGCTAAGATAAACTATGATGTTCGCTAGATTAGATGTATCAAATGCATTTGAGATCTGTGGTCCTTTCTCTTTTCTTTTCTTTTCTGTTCTGTTCTTTTCTATTTTTGGAACAGGGTTTCACTCTCGTCATTGGGCTGGAGAGCTGGAGTGCAGTTGTGCAATCTCGGCTCAGTGCAACCTCCCCCTCTCAGGTTCAAGCCATTCTCCTGCCTCAACCTCCCAAGTAGCTGGGACCACAGGTGCACACCACCACGCTAGGCTAATTCTTGTAATTTCAGTAGAGACAGGATTTTGCAATGTTGTGCAGGCTGGTTGATATTTTCAATTGATGATGGGTTTATGGCTTTCAACTTATGATGTGTTTAACATACAACGAGTAAGTGGAGGAGCACATGTACTATGTGTAAAATATATTATTATAATAATGTACAATCATTATATATTATGATACACAACATATACAATATCATTATATATCATTATATATAATATGTAAACATCATATTATGTTCATATGTATTTCATATATTATAATCTGTCTTCAAAGAGGACAGATATTGGCTATGTGATTGGAATGCTCAGAATCATCAGTATAGGGCACTGTGGGTCACTATAGCAGGGGACCCTAACATAATTTTGGACTTCAAAGAAAACTTTTTTGAGGAAGCGATTTTTAAGAATGTAGAGCTATTAGGTAGACAGAGAAGGAAGTAGAACTTTTCAAATAGAGGAAAAGTGCCTGTCAAAGCCCTGAGCGAAGAGAAAGCCTGGACCAGGCAAGGAGTTGTAGTCAGTTTCACCTGCCCGAAGTGAAGAGAATCATGGGAGACATGGTGCAAGGGCAAGGTGAGGCTGGAGATATAGACCAGTGTTGGAGCAACAGCCCCTTGAAGACATGATATAGACTTGACACTTTAGCCAAAGGTCAGGTGTTAACTGAGTACTATATACCTAAGAGATGGTTATGTTTTTTTTTTTTTTTTTTTCATTTTCTGGTTGAAAACTCAGAAGTCTTTCTACTTAAGGTGCTTGAGCCCTGGTTGATGATGAGCTTGCTTTTTGCCAATCAATCTCCATTTTTTTAGACATTAGAACCCATTTTAACCTCTAAAAAACAATGATCCACCTTTATTATTGTTATTATACTTTTAAGTTCTGGGATATATGTGCAGAACGTGCGAGTTCATTACATGGGTATACACATGCCATGGTGGTTTGCTTCACCCATTAACCCATCATCTACATTAGATATTTCTCCTAGTGCTATCCTTCCCCTAGCTCTCTGCCCCCAGACAGTCCCCAGTGTGTGATATTCCCCTCCCTGTGTCCATATGTTCTCATTGTTCAGCTTCCACTTATGAGTGAGAACATGTGGTGTTTGGTTTTCTGTTCTTGTGTTAGTTTGCTGAGAATGGTTTCCAGCTTCATTCATATCCCTGAAAAGGACATAAACTCATCCTTTTTTATTGCTGCATGGTATTCCACAGTGTATACGTGCCACATTTTCTTTATCCAGTCTATCATTGATGGGCATTTGGATTGGTTCCAAGTCTTTGCTATTGTGAATAGTGTTGCAATAAACATACATGTGCATGTGTTTTTATAGAAGAATGGTTTATAATCCTTTGGATATATACCCAGTAATGGGATTGCTGGGTCAAACGGTATTTCTGGATCTAGATCCTTGAGGAATCAGTATACTGTCTTCCACATTGGTTGAACTAATTTACTCTCCCACCAATAGTATAAAAGCATTCCCATTTCTCCACATCCTCTCCAGCATCTATTGTTTCTTGACTTTTTCCAGATTGCCATTCTAACTAGAGATTGGTATCTAATTGCATTTTTGATTTGCGTTTCTCTAATGACCAGTGATGATGAGCTTTTCTTCATATGTTTATTGGCCATATAAATGTCTTCTTTTGAGAAGTTCCTGTTCATACCCTACACCCACTTTTGGATTTTTTTTTTTTCTTGTAAATTTGTTTAAGTTCTTTGTAGATTCTGGATATTAGCTCTTTGTCAGATGGATAGATTGCACAAATTTTCTCCCATTCTGTAGGTTGCCTGTTCACTCTTATGGTAGTTTCTTTTTCTGTGCAGAAGCTCTTTAGTTTAATCAGATCCCATTTGTCTATTTTGGCTTTTGTTACCACTGCTTTTGGTCCATGCCTATGTCCTGAATGGTATTGCCTAGGTTTTCTTCTAATGATTTTATGGTTTTAGGTCTTACATTTGCATCTTTAACCCATCTTGAGTTAATTTTTGTATAAGGGAGGGGTCCAGTTTCAGTTTCCTGCATATGGCTAGCCAGTTTTCCCAGAACAATTTATTAAATAGGGAATCATTTTCCCACTGCTTATTTTTGGCAGATTTGTCCAAGATTAGGTGGTTGTAGATGTGTGGTATTATTTCTGAGGCCTCCGTTCTGTTCCACTGGTCTATATCTCTGTTTTGGTATCAGTACCATGCTGTTTCGGTTACTGTAGCCTTGTAGCATAGTTTGAAGTCAAGTAGCGTGATGTCTCCAGGTTTTTCTTTTTGCTTAAGATGGTTTTGGCTATACAGGCTCTTTTTTTGGTTTCATATGAAATTCAAAGTACTTTTTCTCTAATTCAGTGAAGAAAGTCACTGGTAGCTTGATGGGGATAGCATTGAATCTATAAATTATTTTGGGCAGTGTGGCCATTTTCACAATATTGATTCTTCCTAAGCATGAGCATGGAATGTTTTCCATTTGTTGTATCGTCTGTTATTTCCTTGAGCAGCGGTTTGCAGTTCTTGAAGAGGTCCTTCATATCCCTTGTAAGTTTTATTCCTAGGTATTTTATTCACTTTGTAGCATTTGTGCATGGGAGTTCACTCATGATTGGGCCTTCTAGTTGTCTATTATTGGTGTGTAGGAGTGCTTGTGATTTTTGCACATTGATTTTGTCCTGAGACTTTGCTTAAGTTGCTTATCAGCTTAAGGAGATTTTGGGCTGAGACAGTGGGGTTTTCTAAATATGCAATCATGTAATCTGCAAACAGAGACAATTTGACTTCCTCTTTTCTTATTTGAATACCTTTATTTCTTTCTCTTGCCTGATTGCCCTGGTCAGAACTTCCAATACTATGTTGAATAGGAGTGGTGAGAGAGGACATCCTTGTCTTGTGCCAGTTTTCAAAGGGAATGCTTCCAGCTTTTGCTCTTTCAATATGATATTGGCTGTGGATTTGCCATAAGTAGATCTTATTTTTTTGAGATACGTTCCATCAATACCTAGTTTATTGAGAGTTTTTAGCATGAAGAGGTGTTGAATTTTATCAAATGCTTTTTTTTTTTTCTGCATTTATTGAGATAATCATGTGGTTTCTGTCTTCGGTTCTGTTTATGTGATGGATTATGTTTATTGATTTGTGTATGTTGAACCAGGCTTGCATCCAGGGATGAAGCCTACTTGATCGTGGTGGATAAACTTTTTGATGTGCTTCTGGATTCGGCTTGCCAGTATTCTACCGAGAATTTTTGCATCAGTGTTCATCAGGGATATTGGCCTGATTTTGTTGTTGTTGTGTCTCTGCTGGGTTTTGGTATCAGGATGATGCTGGCCTCATAAAGTGAGTTAGGGAGGAGTCCTTCTGTTTCTATTGTTTGCAATAATTTCAGAAGAAATGGTACTAGCTCCTTTTTGTACCTTGGGTGGAATTAGGCTGCAAATCGATCTGGTCTTTTTTTTTTTTTTTTTTTTTTTTTTTTTTTTTTTTGTTGTTGTTGTTGTTGTTATTGGTAGGCTACTAATGACTGCCTGAATTTTATAATTTGTTATTGGTCTACTCAGGGATTCAAATTCTTCATGGTTTAGTCTTGGCAGGGTGTATGTGTCCAGGAATTTATCCATTTCTTCTAGATTTTCTAGTTTATTTGCATAGTGGTGTTTATAGTATTCTCTGATGGTAGTTTGTATTTCTGTGTGATAAGTGATGATATCCTCTTTATCATTTTTTTATTGTGTCTATTTGATTCTTCTCTCTTTTGTCTTTATTAATCTGGCTAGTGTTCTATCTATTTTCTTGATCTTTAAAAAAAAATGTCTTCTGGATTCATTGATTTTTTTGAATGTTTTTTGGTTCTCTATCCCCTTCATTTCTGCCCTGATCTCAGTTATTTCTTGTCTTCTGCTAGTTTTTGAATTTGTTTGCTCTTGCTTTTTTTAACTGTTTAGTTCTTTTAATTGTGATGTTAGGGTGTCAATTTTAGATATCTCCTCCCTTCTCCTGTGGGCATTTAGTGCTATAAATTTCCCTCTAAACACTGCTTTAGCTGTATGTCAGAGATTCTGGTGTGTGTGTCTTTTTTCTCATTGGTTTCAAATAACTTACTTATTTCTGCCTTTACTTTTGTTATTTACCCAGTCGTCATTCAGTAGCAGGTTGTTCAGTTTCCATGTAGTTGTGCGATTTTGAATGAGTTTCTTAATCCTGACTTCTAATATGATTGCACTGTGGTCTGAGAAACTGTTTCTTATGATTCCCATTCTTTTACATTTGCTGAGGAGTATTTTACTTCCAATGAGGTGGTCAATTTTAGAAAAAGTGTGATGTGGTACTGAGAAGAATGTATATGCTGTTAATTTGGGTGGAGAGTTCTGTAGATGTCTATTAGATCCTCTTGGCCCAGAGCTGAGTTCAAGTCCTGAATATCCTTGTTAATTGTCTTATTGATTTGGCTAATATTGATAGTGGGGTGTTAAAGTCTCCTACTATTATTGTGTGGGAGTCTAAGTCTCTTTGTAGGTCCCTAAGAACTTGCTTTATTAATTTGGGTGCTCCTGTATTGGGTGTATATATATTTAGGATAGTTAGCTCTTCTTGTTGCACTGATCCCTTTGCCATTATGTCATGCCTTCTTTATCTTTTTTGATCTTTGCTGGTTTAGTCTATTTTATCAGATACTAGAATTGCAAACCCTGTTATTATTTTTTTTCCTTTCCATTTGCTTGGTAAATATTCCTCCATCCCTTTATTTTGAGCCTATGTGTGTCTTTGCATGTGAGATGGGTGTCCTGAATACAGCACACTGATGGGTCTTTCTTTTGACTGGGGCATTTAGCCCCTTTACATTTAAAATTAATACTGTTATGTGTGGATTTGATCCTGTCATTATGATTCCATCTGGTTATTTGGCCTGTTAGTTGATGCAGTTTCTTCATCGTGTCAATGGTCTTTACAATTTGGTATGTTTTTGCAGTGACTGGTACCAGTTTTTCCTTTCCATATTTAGTGCTTCCTTCAGGAAGGAAGGATTGATGACAACAAAATCTTTCAGCATTTGCATATCTTTAAAGCATTTTATTTCTCCTTTGCTTATGAAGCTTAATTTGGCTGGATATGAAATTCTGGGTTGAAAATTCTTTTCTTTAAGAATGCTGAATATTGGTCCCCACTCTCTTCTGGCTTGTAGGGTTTCTGCAGAGAGATCTGCTGTGAGTCTGATGTGCTTCTCTTTGTGGGTGACCCAACCTTTCTCTCTGGCTGCCCTAAACAATTTTTCTTCATTTCAACCTTGTGAATCTGATGATTATGTGTCTTTGGGTTGCTCTTCTTGAGGAGTTTTTTGTGGTTTTCTCTGTATTTCCAGAATTCAAATGTTAACCTGTCTTGCTAGGTTGGGGAAGTTCTCTTGGATAATATCCTGAAGAGTGTTTACCAACTTGATTCCATTCTCCTTGTCACTTTCAATTACACCATTCAAACGTAGGATTGGTTTTTCACAGAGTCCCATATTTCTTGGAGGCTTTGTTTGTTCCTTTTCATTCTTTTTACTCTAATCTTGTCTTCACACTTTATTAAGTTGATCTTCAATCTCTGATGTCCTTTCTTCTGATTGATTGATTCAGTGATTGATACTTGTGTATGCTTCATGAGGTTCTTGTGCTGTGTTTTTCACTTCCATCAGGTCATTTATTCTAGTTAGCAAATCCTCTAACCTTTTTTCAAGGTTCTTAGCTTCCTTGCATTGGGTTAGAACATGCTCCTTTAGCTTGGAGGAGTTTGTTATTACTCACCTTCTGAAGCCTACTTCTGTAAATTCATCAAACTCATTGTCCATTCAGTTTTGTTCCCTTGCTGGTGAGGAGTTGAGATCCTTTGGAGAAGAAGAGGCATTCTGGTTTTGGGAATTTTCAGCCTTTTAGTGCTGGTTTTTTCTCATCTTGTGGATTTATCTAATTTTGGTCTTTGATAATGGTGACCTTCGGATGGGGTGTCTGTATGGACAAGCTTTCTGTTGATGTTGACACTATTCCTTTCTGTTTGTTAGTTTTCCTTCTCACAGTCAGGCCTCTCTGCTGCAGGTCTGCTGGAGTCTGCTGGAAGTTCATTCAAGACCTCATTTGCCTGGATATCACCAGCAGAGTTCTCAGACCAGCTAAGATTGCTAACTGTTCCTTCCTCTAGAAGCTTTGTCCCAGAGGTTCACCCACCTGATGCCACCCAGAGCTCTCCTATATAAAGTCTCTGTCGATCCCTGATGAGAGGTATCTTCTGATCAAGAGGCACAGGGGTCAGGGACCCACTTAAGGAGGCAGTCTGTCTCCTAACAGATCTCAAGCACTGTGCTGGGAGATTAGCTGCTCTCTTCAGAGCTGGCATACAGGAACATTTAAGTCTGCTGAAGCTGTGCCCACAGCTGCCCCTTCCCCCAGGTGCTCTGTCCCAGGGAGATGGGAGTTTTATCTATAAGCCTCAGTCTTTTTTGAACTGTGGTGGGCTCTGCCCAGTTTGAAATTCCAGGTGGCTTTGTTTACACTGTAAGGGGAAAACTGCCTTCTCAAGCCTCAATAGTGGCAGATGCCCCTCCCTCCACGAAGCTCAAGTGTGCCAGGTTTATGTCAGACTGCTGTGCTGGCAGTGAGAATTTCAAGCCAGTGGATCTTGGTTTGCTGGGCTATACTGGGGTGGAATCTGCTGAGCTAAACCATTTGGCTCCCTGGCTTTAGCCCCCTTTCCAGGGAAGTGAACAGTTCTGTCTTGCTGGCATTCCAGGCACCACTGGGATATGAAAAAATTCCTGCAGCTAGCTCAGTGTCTTCCCAAACAGCCGTGGAATCTCCTGGTCTGCAGCTTGTGAATGCCATGGGAAACAGGTAGTGTCCGGGCTGGAGTGCGCCATTCCTCATGGCACGGTCTCTCACAGTTTTCCTTGGCTAGGGTAGGGAATTCCCTAACCCCTTGCACTTCCCTGTGAGGTAATGTCCCCACCCTGCTTTGACTTGCCGTCTGTGGGCTGTACCCACTGTCTAAACAGTCCCAATGAGATGAACTTGGTACCTCAATTGGAAATGTAGGAATCACCTGCCTTTTGTGTTGATCTCACTGGAGCCTGCAGATCAAAGCTGTTCCTATTTAGCCATCTTGCCAGCCACCAACTGATCCACCTTTTAAAGTTCTTTATCTGAAGCTTTTCTCAAGTTTTTGCAAACTGTAACCAGTCTCCATTACTTGGTCTAATGAAGCACAGGTAGCTGTTCTTCATTTTTTCTATTTTGATTTCTAATATATTTTTGTTATTTCTTCCTTCTTTGCTTTTCCAATATTGCCAAAATATCTATTTTTAATAAACTTTTTAAAAGTCTACCTTTTGGCTTGGTTGATTATCTTCTATGTGTCTTTTCTTTATAATTAGTTTCTGTTTATAGTTTTATTACTGTCTTTCTTATATTCTCATTGGCCCTATTTATTTAACTGGCCCTTTTTCATTTAACTTTTTTGGTACAATGCTTAGCTTACTCACATCCATTATTTCTTATTTTCTAATATATGTCTTTAGATTACACGTTTTCTCTACACTTAGCTAAGTCCACCAGTTTTGATGTTTTTATCATTTAATTTATTTTTAGTTACTTGTAAAAATATGTGTTTTTTTAACGAGACTATTTTGTCTTGTATAAAAATATTATTTTCTTGTGCTTTTTTGGAATTTTATGTAGGTTTCTGTTGCTTTCTAGTAACATACTTTATTGTGCTTAGAGAATGCCCACCTGAGAGATATTATCCCTTTAGTATTTGTTGAGACTACGTGGCTGATTTTTAAAGTTTTATTTTTCTGTGAATTATTTAACATTTTTAAAAGCAGCTGCTGAATTAAAAAATCATACAATTGATTTTGTCTGTACCATGGCTATTTCATTATTTTGAACTACAGAAATATTTTCTGCTCAAGTAGGGAAGTCTGGCCTGGCTTAGCTCAATTTTCCCATTTTTACAATTTTCAGAATGTGTTTCTTTACTTTGCCTGAGAACTGCAGGTTGACACGTTTCAAAATCTGTTAATTGGGCTATTATGGGCAACATCCCTTGGGCGTCTCACTTGCATGCGTCTGTTCATTTTTGCTAGTGCTGAGGTCTTCATTTGCAGTTAGATGAAGTTTTCGCCATGGGTTTTATTCACTCCCCTCCCCGTATGCACAATTGGATCACACTACAAAGAGAAAAATAAAAATACAGCATCTTTATTGAAAAAGAAATGATCAAGAAAGGGTCACTTGGCTATCTTGTGTGAGCTTTTAGGTGAAGTCATCACTGCAAGGGTAATGCTAAAAGTTCCAGGTGAGTTCTGAGTTGGCCTCTGAAAAAGAGCCTGTTTTAAGTCTGCTGTCTACTACAGAGTGGAAATTACTAGTTAGTTCGCAATACAGCTAGAAGTTGTGTATCATCTTACAGACTCTTGGGAAAAAGCCTAATCTTTCACAAAGAGAATAGTGGACTAAATGAATCAGATACACAACTTTGAGAAAATTTAGGTCCAATGACAAAGAAGTGTAGGTGCCAGTCCACTTTGAGGCACTTTTATAGACACTAGGAATGAAACAGTGAACCAAAGATGGTGACGTTCTCACTCTTATACAACTTACTTTCCAGAGGAGGGAAATAAAAAATAAACAAATAGACAAAGAAATGTGCCAGGTGGTAATACATCTCAAGATAAAAAGTAAAAAGGATAAAAGGAACAGAGATTGATTGGGTATGGGGGAATTATTTAAATAGGTTGGTCCAGAAAGTCCTTTTTTATAAAGATGGCATTTGAAGCAAGGTCTGAATAAAATTAGAAAATCTCAACATACTGAGGAATCCCCCCAAAATTGAATGCAAATACATGAAAGCTGTCTGTATTGATTACGGTTTTCTCCGTGTGTACTGCCAGCTGACACAGTTCTCAGGAAAGAGGAGCGGAAGTCTGGCTAGATAGCCAGTCTCCTTCTCCCCCAGTAGAAGCGGGATTACCATTCTAACGTTTCCTTCCTGTGCACCATGCTGGTGACACCTACCCTATTCCTCTCTCTCAATATTTGTACTGAGGTAGGTTTGTTTCTACAGATTACTTTTTGCGAAACTTTTAATACTTGCAAATGCAACACTTATTCTGCTTCTCATTACCATTCTCTAGAGTCATTTCTTACTGATCTCTGTTAAGGCTAAAATTATCTTTTATCCTATTCCTGAATTCTTCTTATCCACTTTCTTACTCAAGGTATTTAAGAATATTATACAGGAACAAAATCTTATAAAGTATGGTATGAAGAAAATGTGTGGGAGGGTCCTATCCAGTGTTAGGGGAGTGAGGACACATAAAACCGGTGGCCTGTATTCCAGTTAGAGGACAATGGCAGTTGCTTACTTGCCTCTTAGTGCACCTAGAACAGCATCTGGCACCTGCTTGATCCTTAATATAACCTTGGAGCTGAATTTAATTTAATTTAGTCACAGAATCATTAGTCTGAGATTCTAGCAATAAATTAGGTTAAGAGAGTTTATTTATAAACCTATCAGAATCCCAGGTATAAACATAGACCAAATAGAAAAGTTATTCAACAAACAGCTGTTGCCTTTAAAGAATCCCCATTTCACTTTCCAATATACATCAGTGGACTAACATCCTCAGCCAGTGGTGCCGATCACAAGTTCTGTGTGTGTGCTAAGGAACTGCATGAGCATTGGTTAATAGTCATGAATTGAGATACAAAACACCCTGGATCAGCAGTCTAGTGACAGATGCAACCTCTCTTTTAAGATCACGCCTTAGTTCACTAATAGCCAAGAAGACAGGCAAGAAAATTACGTTCAGAACAATTCCCTTTTGTTTTAGATTATATCGTGTGTTGGGGCAGCTGTCACAGATGCTATTTACTCTCGGGAATGGCCTAGGCCTCCTGTCTTGGTTCTTTTTCTAGGTCCTGCCTATCCAAGCCTCACACTATCACACATAGACAGAGGTGTCTAAGGTGGGCCTGGGCATAATGTAGACATCACGAACCTGAAAGAACACACAAAGTCTCACTTTTCCCTTAATAGTTTATTTATGGAAAAGCAGAGATAACATCTAATCCTTAGATCGATACAAGAGTTCCATATAAGAATATCACCATTCTACTCTCTGTTTTTAATAAATTTGAAGATTTTAGCCACCTTTTGCAATATTTGTCCTTCCGAGGACAAATGAGATGGGATTATTTCACTTAACATAATGTTCTCCAGTTTCATCCATGCTGCTGCTTATAGCAGAATTTCTTTCTAAATTAAGGTGAAATCATATTCTATTGTGTGTAAATACTACAATTTTTAAATACATTTATGTACAAGGAAGGGCAAATGGGGAGATGCAAATCAATGAGGGTAAAATTTCAGTTATGCAAAATGAACAAGTCCTGAACATGCGCTGCACAATATTGTATCTACAGATAACAACATTTAGATCTCATTTTATATATTCTTACCACATTAAAATAAAGAAATCAGAGTCGGCACTTAATAGTTTTCTACTATAAGGACACATGCACACGAATGTTCATTGCAGCACTGTTTACAATAGCAAAGACCTGGAACCAACCCAAATGCCCAACGATGATAGACTGGACTGGGAAAATGTGGCACATATACACCATGGAATATTATGCAGCAATCAAAAATGATGAGTTTGTGTCCTTTGTAGGGACATGGATGAATCTGGAGAACATCATTCTCAGCAAACTGACACAAGAACAGAAAAAGAAATACCGCATATACTCGCTCATAGGTGGGTGAGAAAAATGAGAACATGTGGACACAGAGAGGCGGTCTACTATACACTGGGGACTGTTGGGGGGAATGGGGGAGGGACAGCGGGGGGGGCTGGGGGGGATAGCCTGGGGATGAATACCAAGTGTGGGTGAAGGGGAGGAAAGCAGCAAAGCACACTGCCATGTGTGTACCTATGCAACTATCTTGCTCGTTCTGCACATGTACCCCCAAACCTATAATGCAATAAAAAAAAAAAAAAAAAAAAAAAAAAAAAAAAAAAAAAAATAGTTTTAATGTCCAACTCATATTATTAATCAGTTTAAAGTCAATTACTAGAATACACAGTACAAACTCACCTCTAAGTCCTTAAAACATTGTCTATATGTGCCATTTTTTTCAGTAATTCAGCATTAAGAACTTTGTAATATTCGTTCAGCATTCAGATAATTATTAGATTTCTACTTTGTTGTGGAGCTAGAGGCTTAAGTTTTAAAGGTAAATAGGAATAGGTGGAAATTTTGATAAACTCTGAAAGAATAATCACCTAAAACCAACTTTGGAAGCATAAGGTGTTTGTTTATTACATGTTTATATTTACCATTTGTATTAATCTGTTCTCATGCTGCTAATAAAGTTATACCCAAGATTATGTAAACAATAAAGAAAAATAGGTTACATGGACTCACAGTTCCAAATGGCTAGAGAGGCCCTGGGGCGTGGCCAAACCATATCCTTCTGCCACTGGCCCCTCCCAAATCTCATGTCCTCACGTTGCAAAGCCAAACATGCCTTCACAACCATCCCCTGAAGTCTTAACTCATTTTAACATTAACTCAAAAGTCCACAGTCTCATCTGAGACTGAGACAAGTCAAGTCTGTTTCACCTATGAGCCTGTAAAATCAAAAGCACATTAATTACTTTCTGGATACAACAGGGGTATAGGCATTGGGTAAATACATCTATTCCAAAAGGGAGAAATTGGCCAAAACTAAGGGGTTACAGGACTCATGCAATTTGAAATCCAGTGGGCAGTCAAACCTTAAAGCTCCAAAATAATCTCCTTTGACTTTATTTCTTACATGCAAATCAGGCTGACACAAGAGGTGGATCTCCATGGCCTTGGGAAGCTTGACCCCTGTGGCTCTGCTGGATACAGCCTCGTTCCCAGCTGCTTTCACAGGCTGACATTGAGTGCCTGCAGCTTTTCCAGGTGCACAGTGCAAGCTGTCAGTGGCTCTACCATTCTGGGGTCTGGAGGATGATGACCTTCTTCTTACAGCTCCACTAGACAGTGCCCCAGAAGGGACCCTATGTCAGGGCTTGCCCCCCACATTTCCCTTCCACACCGCCCTAGCAGAGGTTCTCCATGAGGGCTCTGCCCCTGCAGCAAACTTCTGCCTGGTCATCCAGGATTTCCATAAATCCTCTGGAATCTAGGTGGAGGTTCCCACTCAATTATTTACCTCTGTGCACTCACAGACCCAATACCATGTGTAAGGCACCAAGGCCTGGGGCTTGGGCCCTCTGCATTCATGGCCTAAGCTCTACCTTCTGCCCTTTTAACCATGGCTGGAGCAGCTAGGACACAGGACAACAAGTCCCTAGGCTGCACACAGCAGGGAGACCTTGGCTTCAGCCCACAAAACCATTTTGCCCTCCTAGGCCTCCAGGGCTGTGGTGGAAGGGGTGCTGTGACAGTCTCTGTCATGCCGTGGAAACATTTTCTCCATTGTCTTGGTGATTAACATTCAGTTCCTTGTTAATTATGCCAATTTCTACAGAGGGCTTGAATTTCTCCCCAGAAAATGGGTTTTTCTTTTCTGTTGCATTTTCAGGCAGCAAATTTTCCAAACTTTTATGCTCTGCTTCCTCTTGAACACTTTGCTGCTTAGAAATTTCATCTGCCTAAATCATCTCTCTGAACTTCAAAGTTCCACAGGCCTTGAGCTTCGGGTGAAATGCTGCCAGTCTTGTTGCACAGCAAAAGTGACTTTTACTCCAGGCCCCAACGAGTTCCTCATCTCTATCTGAAACCACCTCATCCTGAATTTTATTGTCCACATCACTATCAGCATTTTGGTCAAAGACATTCAACAAGTCTCCAGGAAGTTGCAAACTTTCCCACATTTCCCTGTCTTCTGAGCCCTTTAAACTTTTCCAGTCTCTACCTGTTGCCCAGTTCCAAAGCTACTTCCATATTTTCAGGTACCTTTACAGCAGCACCCCTTTCCAAGTAGTTATTTACCGTATTCATCTGTTCTGATGCTGCTAATAAAGACATACCCAAGACTGGGACATTTATAAAGAAAAAGAGGTTCCACATGGCTGTGGAGGCCTCACAATTATTGTGGAAGGTGAAGGAAAGGCACATTTTACATGTCCACAGGCAAGAGAGTTTGCGCAGGGGAACTCCCCTTTGTAAAACCTTATTTCATGAGACTTATTCACTATCACGAGAACAGCATAAGAAACACCCGCCCCCATGATTCAGTCATCTCCCACCAAGTCCCTCCCACAACATGCGGGAACTTGGGGAGCTACAAGTCAAGGTGAGATCTGGGTGGAGATACAGCACAACCATATCACTACTTACCTGGAGATTCTAGCTGGTATCATACAATCAAAAATTAATAATTAAAAGTGCCAAAAATTAATTTAAACTGGATTATTTACAGGTAATGTAATATAGAAAAGCCAAGAAATAGACAGATTAAATGTTAGAATGACAAAGGACGTTCATTAAGTTTGCTAGCTATCAGGTTGATTAAACAGCAATTGCAAGTTTTAAAATGATAAGATACAGTTGAAATAGTAACTGAACATAAAGGAATCCATGAAATAATTTAACAATATGCAAAGCCTTTATAGAGAGCATTATGAACTTTCTTGAAAGACATTAGAATTTATTTATAAAAATAGAGATTGTAGTGTGTACATTTATGGTTGGAAGACTCAATGTTATAAAAATGGGTAGTGAATTTTTGAATGTTCATTTGATTATCCTTTGTATCTTCTTGTATGTGTAAAAGTGTCTACCATTTTAATTGAAAATCTAAAAATACTTAATTGTAATTTTTTTTTTGAGTCAGAGTTTCGCTCTTGTTACCCAGGCTGGAGTGCAATGGTGCAATCTCGGCTCACCGCAACCTCCGCCTCCTGGGTTCAGGCAATTCTCCTGCCTCAGCCTCCTGAGTAGCTGGGATTACAGGCACGCACCACCATGCCCAGCTAATTTTTTGTATTTTTAGTAGAGACGGGGTTTCACCATGTTGACCAGGATGGTCTCGATCTGTTGACCTCGTGATCCACCCTCCTTGGCCTCCCAAAGTTCTGGGATTACAGGCGTGAGCCACTGTGCCCGGCCTAAATGTAATTTTAAAGACCAGATAGACAGAGTATTTTTGTATACATGCGTTGCATGTGCATATACACCTTAATGCCAAACAGTTGGAGTGTGCCTAATTTCATTTAACCTACTCTGATTTGTTGGAAAATTATTTGTATCTACACTGAATAGATGAGCCAACTGAAGCTCAAGGTAGAAAGTGGCTTTCCAAAGTCAAAGCTCACTAAGGCCACATGTTGGTCTTTCTCCGGCCCAGTACCTCCGACCCGGCCCAGTGTTCACTTATTTCCAGAGTCATACCTCACTAAGACCACATGTCGGTCTTTCTCCTGCCCAGTTCCTCCGACCTGGCCCAGTGTTCACTTATTTCCAAAGTCATACCTCACTAAGGCCACATGTCAGTCTTTCTCCTGCCCAGTACCTCCGACCTGGCCCAGTGTTCACTTATTTCCAAAGTCATATCTCACTAAGACCACATGTCGGTCTTTCTCCTGCCCAGTTCCTCCGACCTGGCCCAGTGTTCACTTATTTCCAAAGTCATAGCTCACTAAGGCCACATGTTGGTCTTTCTCCTGCCCAGTTCCTCCGACCTGGCCCAGTGTTCACTTATTTCCAAAGTCATATCTCACTAAGACCACATGTCGGTCTTTCTCCTGCCCAGTTCCTCCGACCTGGCCCAGTGTTCACTTATTTCCAAAGTCATAGCTCACTAAGGCCACATGTTGGTCTTTCTCCTGCCCAGTTCCTCCGACCTGGCCCAGTGTTCACTTATTTCCAAAGTCATATCTCACTAAGACCACATGTCGGTCTTTCTCCTGCCCAGTTCCTCCGACCTGGCCCAGTGTTCACTTATTTCCAAAGTCATAGCTCACTAAGGCCACATGTTGGTCTTTCTCCTGCCCAGTTCCTCCGACCTGGCCCAGTGTTCACTTATTTCCAAAGTCATATCTCACTAAGACCACATGTCGGTCTTTCTCCTGCCCAGTTCCTCCGACCTGGCCCAGTGTTCACTTATTTCCAAAGTCATAGCTCACTAAGGCCACATGTTGGTCTTTCTCCTGCCCAGTACCTCTGACCTGGCCCAGTGTTCACTTATTTCCAAAGTCATACCTCACTAAGACCACATGTCGGTCTTTCTCCTGCCCAGTTCCTCCGACCTGGCCCAGTGTTCACTTATTTCCAAAGTCATAGCTCACTAAGGCCACATGTTGGTCTTTCTCCTGCCCAGTTCCTCTGACCTGGCCCAGTGTTCACTTACCAGCGAATACCACAGCCTTTCTCAGGTCCACCAAATGCACACAGAAAGGCCCTAGAGTTGGGAATCCTGTTAATCAGTGTCTCCCTTAGTAGGACATAGGTGATGATTTTAGTCTAAATAATGGACAGTTTCATGTCATGTGATGGGATGGGTACAAGGTGTTGTTAGGCTTTGAAAAATCGACCATCAGGGATTTGCCCCTTGCTGCACATAGGAACTGTCTTTTTCAAGTCCAGGCAGCACTTCCATTAAAGCTATGTATCCACTCATTACCAAGCTCTGAAATCCATCCCTGGAAAATAACAGTGAATTAGTCACAGCTGGTGCTGCCGGACACATGCATGCTAATCAGAAATGACTTCTCGACAATTCTCATAAGCCCCTGTGAACAGCTTTTTGAAACAAATAAACAAAAATAAACTCCCCTCCTAACAGAGCTTGCCCTGAGGTTAAAAGCTGAAAAATACATATACATGTTTATTCACTTGTTCACCTTTTAATTTATTTATACTTGCATGTATTTCCTCAATAAATATTTTCAGAGTGTTTCTTTGTGCTACATATTTTATCAAGCCCTGAGTACATTTTGTGAAAAAAAAAAAAAGAAGTGGTTGCTGTTATCAGAGAGCTTATAGGATAGGAAGATGTTAAATAAACAAATACAAATATTGACAAACATTAAAAATTAGACCAGCATGAACAACATGATAAAATCCCATCTCTACAAAAAATAATACAAAAATTAGCTGGGGATGATATCATGTGCCTGTAGTCCAAACTACTCAGCAGGCTGAGGTGGGAGGATTGCTTCAGCCTTGGAGGTCCAGGCTACACTGAACTGAGATTGCACCACTGCCCTCCAGCATGGGGGACACACTAAGTAAAACCCTGTTTTCTGAAATAAATAAATAAAGTTAAAAATAACAATAAAAATTAAATTGGGGGAAAGAGTTGGAAGGAGGATAAAGAGGAGGAAGTTCTTAAACTTTTTCAGGAAGTCACTCTGAGAAAAAGGCATGAAAGCCAAGCCTAAGGGAAGAGTTTTAGATCCCCTGCAATATTTCAAATTTCCTGGGAACAGCCTCTGTTTCTAGTTCAGTTTTGCATCCCTAAAACCCGTCACTCACTATGAGACAGTTGAATCTATTAGAGAACATGTTGGTTATTGTTGTACCTAGTGTAAAGTTTGCCAGACCTGAATATCCAACTAACTCCATTGTTGCCTCAAGGGGCTCCCAGCTCAGCCCTCTGTTTTTTTTTTTTTAACTTTTATTTCAGGTTCAGAGGTACATGTGCAGGTTTGTTATATAGGTAAATTGTGTCACATGAGTTTGTTGTATATATTACTTCATCACCTGGGTGCTAAGCCTAGTACCCAATGGTTATTTTTTCTACTAAGACTAGTACCCAATGGTCATGTGTCCTACAAGTAGTCTGTTATTAACAGCAGTACAGATATATGAATGTTGTACTTTGGATTTTTTTTAAGTGGATCCAAGGTTAATTGAGTACTAACCTTGCTCTTACTTGCCTTCTGGGACATTTTTTTTAATGGGTCAGGAAAAGTTGAAGTTAATACAAATGCAGATCTTAAGTCTACATGTAATAGTAATACGTGGCACAGGTTCATGCCTTCTGTCATGTGTTTTTCCGCATAGTATAGGTAGAGAAGTGCTACTTTGAGTTATACCTGAGTGTTTAAGAAAATGTGGTACATATGGAATACTATGCAGCCATAAAAAGGAAAGAGATCATGTTTTGTTTTGTTTTGTTTTGTTTTTGTCGGAACACATGGATCTGGAGGCCATTATCTTTAGCAAACTAACACCACATACTGCATCTTCTCACTTGTAAGTGGAAGCTAAATAATGAAAACTTGTAAACACAAAGAAGGGAACGACAGATAGTGAGGTTGGAGGGTAACCTTAAATGTAAGACCTGAAACTGTAAAAAACATAGTGGAAACACTTCAAGACATTGGTCTAGGATAAAACCTCACAATCACAGAAAACAAAAACAACCAAAAAAAAAAAAAGACAAATGGTAATCCCAAATTAAAAAGCTATCTTGTATCAAAGTAAACAATCAACAGAGTTAATAGCCTGTAGAATGGGAGAAAATATTTGCAAACTATTTACTGACAAAGAACTAAAATCTAGTGTATACTAGAAACTCAAACAACTCAACAACAATAAATCACAACTAATCTCATTCAAAATTGGGCAAAGGATCTGAATAGATATTTCTCAAAAGAAGTCATACAAATGGGCACAAGGTATATAAAAACGCTCAATATCACTAACCATTAGGGAAACGTAAATCAAAACCACAATGAGACATCAGTTAAAATGCCTATTATCAAAATGACAAAAAAAATACCAAATACTGATGATAATGCAGAGAAAAGGAATTTCTTACACACTGTTGGTGGGAATGTAAGTTAGTACAGTCATCATAGAAAGTCGTATGTAGGTTTCTCAAAAAAAAAAAAAAAATAGAACTACTATATGACCTAACAATCCCCCTACTGGATATTTATTCAAAGGAAAGGAAATCAGTATGTCAAAGGAATAGCTGTGTTTCTATGTTTATTGCAGCACTATTCACAATAGTCAAGATATGGAATCAACCTAAGTACATATTAATGCATGAATGGATAAAGTAAATATGGTATATATACACAATGGAATACTATTCAGCCATAAAAAAGAATGAAATCCTATCATTTGCAGCAACATGGATTGAGCTGGAGGTCATTATGTTAAATGAAATATGTGATGCACAGAAAGACAAATTTTGCAAGTTCTCACTCATAGATGGGAACTAAAAAGAGCTGATCCAAGAAATGTAAAGAGTAGAATGATGGTGACCAGAGGCTGGGAAGGTGTGGGGGTATGAAGAGAAGTTGGTTAACTGGCACAGACATACAGCTAGATAGAAGAAATATTATAAGTTCTAAGGTTCTGTAGCACAGTAGCATGAATACAGTTAACAACAATGTATTGAATGTTTCAAAATAGCTAGAAGAAAAAATTTGAAATGTTCCCAACACCAATACATGACAAATGTTTGATATGATGAATATCCTAAATGCCGTGATTTGATAATTACACCACATTGCATGAATTAATCCAAATATTGCTTGTACTCCATAAATATGTACAATTATTATATGTTAATAAAAGTACTTTAAAAATTTACTTCAGTGATTCTACTTTTCAACTTTTCATTTATTGATATTTTGTCTGTTAATAATTTCTATTTCTCTGTTGACTTTCTCAATCTATTTAGTGATATATATATATATGTCATTTTTTAGCTAAATCAAATATCTTAGATATGTTGGAGTCAATTTCTATTGAATACCCTTTACACTGTTTTTGCGTGGTTAGTAATTTTTGCTTCAAAAATGAACACTGTAGATAATGCAGTATTTTATAGCAGCTCTGGATTCTGTTGTTTTCTCCTCAGGATTACTGTTTTGTTATTGTTGTTGTTGTTATTCTATTAGGAATTTAACATGCCTGAATTTAAACTGTAACTTTCTTTTTCAAGCATTATATTATAGCTGATATCTCTCCTCTGCTTCTGTATTTTATCCTTGTTACTACACTAGCGGTCTCTCCTAAGCCCGAATAATTTGGCATTCATCAAAAAATGTGGGTGGCAATGGAGTTCACCTTTGTCACGGCTTCTTGCTTATAGGGACTCCCTTGTAGTTTTCAGTGATTCTGCTGGTTTACAGGTTTATCCTCTGACACTTTAAGCTTGTGAAGCTTCAGGATTTTGCCACCTGAGCTGTTCAAGTTTGGTGAATGTGTTCAATTAGAATAAAACCCAGCAAGCTCACAGATTAGATCCACATTGCTTTATCTTTCTAGATTAGATTTCTTCTTGGATTTTGTGTGCAGTTTATATGGACTCCAGAGGCTGCTCATGCAATAATAACTTAACTGTCTTCTAGATAAGTAAGCAGAATATGTAGTTAGAATTAATTCTTATTCTTTTTGCTATTCTCTCTCTTCCATAATCCCCCATTTAAATTTACTGCTGTTTTTTTATTCATAGCCCTGACATTTTTTTTGGCACCTTAAGCCAGTGAAACTATGTTTCTAAAGCTGCAGTTAAAGTGGTTAAACAGCTTCCTAATGCAAAACACACACACACACACACACACACACACACACACACACACACACACACAATCTTTTCCCCTTCTATTTGTGTTTTTTTTTTTTTTTTCTCAATTATACCCTTCAGATACTTTGATCAGGTTGGGCCTTCATTCTAGTATCTTAAACTAGTTTTATTTTCTAATTATACTGTTTCAAAAAATTCATTTGTGGAAGGATTCATGCTATAACTTCATCATTCTGCCATTAATGTAAAAGGTTTTTCTCTCCTTTAGTTATTATGTTAAAAACAAATGACATTAAAGGATGATGTCTCTATGGTTGTGACATTTAAGTAGAGATATTAAATATTATCATAAATGTATTCTTAAAGCTGATTTAATTCCCTTTGAGACTGAAGAAAGGACTAAAGATAAATAGCATTTACCACTCAGAACCTGGTTTTTCTAAAGTAAAGTACATTCACTTACTTATACATAAATAAATATTACTAAACACCTACTCCTTCCCAGGAATTGTTTTAAGTGCTAAACATACACAAATTTTCTAATTTCTCATGAGACTTACCTTCTAATGGGAAGAAACAAAAAGTGAACTCAATAAGAAAATTATATACAGTGTGATGTCATTATAAGTGCTATGAAGAAAAATTAAGTGGAAGGTATAGAGAGTCAGTAGATTAAAAATCTATTTTAAATAAGGAATTAGGAAAGACTTCGCTGATAACAAACATCTGAAGTAGATATATTTGGGAAGTGCAGCCCAGGCAGAATGAGTAGCAGCTGAAAATTTCCCAAGTTGGAAAATGCCTTTAGTGTTTGAGGAACAGTGAAGGGGCCACTGTGGGTATTTAGAGTGAGCAAGAGATAAGACCTAACAGGAGAGGGAGGAGAAATAGCAAAGAGCCCAATCTGCAGATTCTCTTAGATCATTATAAGAACTTTTCTTATTTTACACTGATTAAAATGGGGAGTCACCAGGAAGGTTTGAGCAAATAAGTGAATGCAGAAAATAGTTGTTTTGTGAATACACACACACACAGAGAGAGCAAGGAATTTCAATCGGTGTCAGCCCTTTTTCCAAACCTAGATATAAAATTTCTGCCTTACACTTTAACAAGGTCTCTCTGGGTGCTATGTAGAGAACAGAATGTTAAGAATTCAATGAATCAGCCATTTCAATAATTTAGGAGGTATTGTGGTGTCTCAGAGCAGAGTGATAACAAAGGAGATAGTGACAAGAGTTTTGAAGGCAGAGTAAGTGGTATTTTGCATGAGTGCAGCTGAAGTGGATGCAGCAACTATTTAGAGTGGTGTAGTACTGCAAGCATCACAGCATTGGGTATGCATCTGCTTATGCGTCCATCTCTTCTTCTCTCTTCTGTGTTCCTTAAGGACACGAAACATGTAGATTTATCTTCATAGCCCACAGTCCTCCAATATCTGAAAGCTGTTTCACTCAATTTTTATTCATTGATTCTTTCGCAGCTTTTGCAAGCTGCATGGAGTAAGCCTGATTTTTCTTCCCCATAGGAGGCCTCTGCATACTTGAAGCCACTTCTTACTTGCCGTTCTGCACACATATAAAATACTAGGGGTGGATGGAGGTAAGTATCTAATAGATTTTAGGACTTTGGTTGAATTGGATTGAGTTTTGAGGGCCATTTACCAGCCACACCAAGGAGACTATACTATGTTTCTTGCCTACAGCTCAAGAAAGATAAAGTTTTTAGAAGGCTGGGTTAAGCGGGACTCGAGAAAGGAAAACTAAAGGGAGATAACTGCCCTATTCAGAAAAACTCAATCTTTTCCCCATTTCGGGATCCCTTTCTCCTGTGAATAAATGAGCAACTTCTACATGCTGAGACAGAGCCTTCTTCAGCAGCAGCACTGGGCTTGTGGCTTTCTGCAATCATAACCATGGAAAGTAGGCAGGAGCTAGAGGAAACCTCATACCAGAACCACAGTGATACAGACCTAGGCTAACTTCCTTTCTAACTTCCCTGCTCTTTTCTAACTCCCTCAAGTAGGAGATTATAATTCTAGGATTAACAACACTAGCAACTTTCTTATAAAGCCCCTTCACATCTACAGCTCTGTGTAGTTTATAAAGTACTTTCACATAAGTTAATTCACTGAATACACACAACTGATTTGCAAGACAGATTTTATCATCATCATTGAATTTATTGAATAAAAAAATTCTTTAGAAGCTTATGTGGAGTTACTTTGAGTTGTTCCTTGTTACTCTCCGGGGCACATACAAACAAAAAAAAAGCTGAGTACTCTGCAGATTTTATAAAAGTGAGAAAGGATTTGGTTCAGAAGAATCAGGGCAAAGACACTTAGAATAAAATAATGTTTAAAATAATATTAAAAAGGGAAAAATTATTCTATATCAGAGATCTGGTTATTGTTTGTCTAGAGATTGCCAAATAGGTTCTAGCTGTAGCCTTTCTGGGGGATACGTACAGTGTCGTTAGAGATGGAAGAGGCAGGCATGCATAACTACGGGTTAGGAGAGATTTATATTTTATTTATATCCTGTGTTCCTGGAATGAGAAATAACAACAAAATCATCAGCAGGAATAAAAATCAGTTTTTAGGCACTTACCGTGTATCAGGCTAAATGATTCCCATGTATCATCTCATTGAATCTCCACCTCAACCCTGACTCGTATAAATTGTGGACATCTCATTTTCTTAGATAAGGAAATAGGGATGCAGACAGTTAGGATAATTGTCTAAGGTCACGAAACTAATAATGGCAATGACAAGAGATTGAAATTTTGATGATATAACTTCAGAAACGTGACCTTTTAATACTTGGCTAATCTGACTCTACCAAGAACCAAAGCAAAAAGTAGCCTTTTGGATCCCGAGGTGTGGCACTGACCATGGGCTACAGAAAAAAAGCAACCGAAGCCTCCCATGTAAATAAAAAGAATGTCATTATACCACCGTAAAATGGCAGCTTAGTTTCAACTAGCATCGTTTATGTAGAGCTCTTTTACCAAACTAAGACCTTATAGCTAACAAACGTATTAGGTTAAGTGAGCCTATTATGAGAAAATGAAACAACATCTGAATTTCAATGGATTAAATGAACAAAAATGTTTTTCTTACTCATGAAAAATCAAGTGCAGATCTGGGAAAATTTCCACGGCAAATGTCCTCCATGAGGCAACTCTGCAATCTAAGCCCACAAAGGCTACAGCAACCTTTACTTGCACCATCTGCAAATTAAGGCATATTCATCACTAATGGCAGGTGGATCACGAGGTCAACAGATCGAGACCATCCTGGTCAACATGGTGAAAGAGATCAAGGCCATTCTGGTCAACATAGTGAAACCCCGTCTCTACTAAAAATACAAAAAATTAGCTGGGCATGGTGGTGCGTGCCTATAATCCCAGCTACTCAGGAGGCTGAGGCAGGAGAATTGCCTGAACCCAGGAGGTGGAGGTTGCGGTGAGCCGAGATCGCGCCATTGCACTCCAGCCTGGGTAACAAGAGCGAGACTCCGTCTCAAAAACAAACAAACAAACAAATAAGCAAACAAACAAAAACAATTAATTAGTGAAACATGTTCACTGTGTACCGGTTACAAACTTGTCTGGGTCCAGTGAGACAGAACACACACATACAAGATTTTACATGAGATGAGCTTATTACCTAAAGATAGACAGCAAGGGACAACAGAAGTGGATAATTCATTGAGAGTCAGTCCCTCAAGTCTTAGAAAATTTGGCTGGGGTGGATGGAGTCTCATATGCACATTCCTTACTTGCACCACAGGTGGAGAACCCCAGAAATCCACCTGCTCTGGGTTTTATACCCTGGGATAACATGACACATTTTGCTAAAGTATTGAAAAACCTGTTTTGAGGAGCATGGGGAGGTAGATAAAAATAACACAGACTTTTATGGCAAGTATCCCTTTATCTCAGGACGTTACATTCCCAGCACTTTCTACAGTTATTCTTGAGAACTGTAAGTAAAAAAGGGAGGGAGAATTGGGTCAGTGAAAGGTCATCCATAGAACTGCCTGGCATGAGCATCTTCTAGAAACCTCTACCATGCAAGTCTTAGAGCATTCCAAATGAAATTAAGCTTGCCATTAAATGTGCTACCAATTTGTAAAATCATTTTGAAGAACTATAGCATCAGCTTGCATTTATTGAGAACATTTGGCTTTTATGGGTTTTTTTAAATATATAGCACTTAATTTAACTCTCCTCAACAACCCTGTGAGAAGTATTACCTCTTATAGTCTAGACCTTTCTCACTAACCTCTGAGGTTTGAGGCAGGAAGCGTATCTTGTTTTATTTATGCCTCTTCCTAGCACAGCCATTATTTCTTACTAGGTGATTTTTAACTATTCCATGAATCTAAGTCATTTGTAGCATGAGAAATAGAGACTCATAATAGTTATGTGACCTATCCAGGCTCACCTAATCAGCAGGTGAATAAACCGACACTTGAACTTAAATTCATAACTTCAAGTCTTCTGAACTCAGCCTCCATGGCATTGCTCAAGGGGAATTACTGGCCACATTTTAATTGAAATGTATGTTGCCCTTCACCAGGGCCACAATTAAATCATCCATCAAGCATTCAGACCAGCCTGAGATGTGGGAGGCTTGGCCACTCAGGCATGCAGATGATTGCCATGTTCAGTGAAGCAGCTGGAAGCCAAAACATGAAGCAGGATGCCAAGCGTTCTTGGACCCTTTCAGGCATGCACTGATGGATGACTCTTGCAGAGGTCGCTGATGTGCTGAGATACTGGGACTGCTGGCCTCATCTGTCAACTGCCTAACACTGCTGGGTGGCTCTCCTCCTCTGATATTGTTTGTGCATTTGCTACTCCTAAGGAGTAGCTTCATCTGTGCATAGCAACTGGGGAACTAGGTCTGCAAGAATAGAGGCTTTAGCTTAATTACCTAATTAACACAATACCTCTCTTTCCTAGGAACATTGACAACAAAAGTGAAGTGAGTGGTGTTAAAGGTACAGGAGAATGAATCTTCTCTTAATTTTGCTAAGCCAAATGGAAACCAAAACAATTTCTCAAGGGGTTTGTTGTGGTATGTCAATTCTTTAAGGGTCAAATTTACCACTTTCTTAGAAAAAATTTCCACATCACTCTTTGAAAAGAATTCTAAGCTCTTGGGACTAAGCTAGAGCAAATTTGTTTTGGATCTACAGATTGTCTTAGGTTAAATCATCTCTGATAGTCTAATAGATTACATTTTGGTTTCTAAATTCTGAGCACATCACAGAAAGCAAACTCTATCAGGTGCAATTCAGTTTGGTTGCGCATAATAGAAAAATCTCCAAATAACAAAGTTTTAAACATAAGAGTATATATTTTTCATAAAAGAACTACAAAAGTTACATTCCAGGATCAGTGGCTCCACTGTAAGATTCTGGCAAAACTCTTCATCTCATGTTTTTTCAACATCCACTGTTAATGTAGACAAAATCAGAATGAATCTTATCATGCACTTTGTACCTCTTTGTATCAGCCAAAAGACCAAGACTGCCAACATGTCTTCTATCCCTGGACTCCCCAACTCCATACAAAAGGTCTATTTCCCATTGGGATCCATTTTTGATTCTTTGACAGTCTCAGAGACCCACTCAAACATAAGTTTCCATTATCAACAAAACGCTACACAATTTTCTGAATGTCCTTTTTACCTTCTTGCTCTACCAGAAATCTGCCTCTCCTCTGAAAACACTCTTTCTCCTTGAACACTGTTAAGTGGGCATTTTTTTTCCCTGGCACTTCTTGGCCTAATGTCCCCTTTGATTCACAAAGGCACTTCAGACATTCTCTCTCCGTTTTCCCTAGACCTATCATTTTAATCCTCACCATCAGATCTTCGGTTCATAATATTTCCCTGTGACAGTCATCTGCAACAGGGAGGGTATTCTGCCTCATCCTCACCAACAATTGGTATAATCAGCTTTTGAATGTTATCCACTGTAGTGGCTATGTAGTGTTCTCATTGATTTCGTTTGTATTTCTCTGTTCATTATTGATGCTGAATGTCATTGATTTATTTATTGAGACTGTAAATCTTCTTTTCGAACTGTCTTATTTAAATCCTCTGGCAAATTTTTGAATCTGATATTTAACTTGTATAGAGTTGCAAGAGTTGTTATAGATCCTGGACAAAAATTACTCTATAAGCTGTACATTTGTGAGTATTTTTCGCTATTCTTTGGCTTATCCTTATTGTTTCTATCTTGTTAAATAGTTTTATTTAGGCATAATATGCATAACCTAATCCACATATAAAGCATACAGTTTTAAATGTTGACATATGTATGCACTCATGAAACTATCATCATAATCAAGATAGTGAATATATTCCTCAGCCCCCAAGGTTTGCTCTCCTATTTTGGAGTTGCTTCCTCTCCCTCCTCCCTGTCCCCACCATGATCCTTTATCTCAGCCTCACAACCGAGATGCTTTCCATTATTATAGATTAGTTTGCATGTTTTAAACTTTCATATGAATTGAATCAGCAAGTTCTCTTTTCTGTCTGACCTCCTTGACTCAGCCTAAATATTTTGAAATCCATTCACATTGTAGCATCAACATAATTGTGTCAACGGCCTTCCTTTCCTTGCTTTTTACGCCATTGGATGGCTATACTACAGTTTAATTATCCATTTCCCTGTTGACATAGTTTCACCTCTTTTCTGATCTGAATGGTGTTTTATTGTTTTTCCTAATAAGCAAGTACCAAAGAAAGACTGTAAGCAGGCTACACTCTCTAGAATAATATTGAAAAGAAGTGTTGATTGCAAGCATCCTTGATTTGTTCCTGATATTGCAGAGAAAAAGCAATTAATCTTTCACCATTAAATATGATATTAGCTGCTAGATTATTACAGATGCCTGTGATCAGGTTGAAAAACTTCTCTTTTATTTCTAGCATAATTAAAGTTATTGTTAGGAATGGATGTTGGCTTTTTACAAGTGATTATTTTCTGTGTCTATGGAGATGGCCAAAGAGTTTTAGTTTTTAGATGGATAGTTTAATGAACTACACTGATTTTAAACTTGATGCAACCTTGCATTCCAGGCAAAATCCTACTTGGTGATGATGTGTTACTCTTTGTATATATTTTTAGATTTTATCTGTTAAAAGTTATTTAGAATTTTTGAATCTGTATTCCAGAGGGATATTGGCCTGTAGGTTTCTTTGCTTGGAATACCTTTGTCTGCTTTGGTACCAAGGTAATATTGGTCTGATAGAATGAATTGGGAAGTAATCCTTTCTCTTCAGTTTTCTGAAAGAGTTTGTGTGGAACTGATATTGCTTCTTCATCAAAACGTGGTAGAAATTACTACTGAAGCCATTTGGGCCTTGAGTTTTCTTTGTGTATAGTTGTGTTTTTGTTTCTGTTTATTAATGGAAACTGAATCCCTTTATTATGACTGATAAGTATTTAATTTTACCCAATAATAAGATGTAATTTTAAACATTTTATTTTTAGATAATTGTAGATTCACTTACAGTTATAAGAAATAATACAGCAATATTGTGTATCCTGCCCAGTTTCCCCTCATATTAACATCTTATAAAAATCTATTACTATATTAGAAACAGAATGTTGACACTGATACAGTCAAGATATTTCAGCCTGGAAATCCAGGATTTCCAAGTAGTTTCCACTAATACCTTGAAGGGGCAGGGGCTTCATCTAATAGCTTCCTATTCAGCATTCTCTGATACCAGTATGACAGCAGAATGGGATGTCTTATCACAGTCTAAAGAAGGTAGAAGACTCTGCTCCACCCTTTGCTATAGTAGAGCCTTATCACAGCCTAAAGAAGGTAGAAGACTATGCTCCACCCTTTGCTATAGTAGAGCCTTATCACAGTCTAAAGAAGGTAGAAGACTATGCTCCACCCTTTGCTATAGTAGAGCAGTGACTGTCTAAATATTCTGCCTCAGGGTGCTTTCTCTTTCCTGATCCTTCGACAACAGAGAGCACACTGTTGAGGCTTCTGGTTTATCCCCATTGGCATTTCTTCATTGTCACCTTTGTCAGCTACAAGTCAAAAAGAAAATACAGGAAGCTGGAAACTCACCCACATTCCTTGAATCCCTGCATCCTTAAAATTTTGTCTGCTTGTCTCCATTTCTCAGTGTTCTTATGTTGGCTTAGCACATAATGTCTAAAGTTTTTAGTTGTATATAGCAAGAGGGAGTAGGTAAAAGCATGTCTACTCCATCTTCTCAAAAAAGAGAAGTCCCTGGTAAAGTTTTAAACTATAATTTTAATATTGTTAATAGTATAGAACTATTCGCATTAGCTGTTTCTTTTGGACTAAGATCTGGTAGATTACAGGATACATTTTTCAAGGAATTTTTTCCATTTTATCTATCTTGTCAAAATGATTGCCATAACGTTTATAATATTCCCCTATTATCTTTCTAAATGTGTAGAAGTTGTTGTATGTAAACTTTCTCATTATTTATATTAATAATTTGTATCTTCTCTTTTTTTCCTGATAAATATATCTCTTTTTCAATTTCATAGATTTTCTCAAAGAACCAGCTTGTAGATTGACTATTGTTTTACTGAATTTGATTTCATTAATTTTTATTTGGTTTTTATTATTTTCATTGTCCTATGTGCTTTGGCTTTAATTTGTTATTTTGTTTCTGGTTTCTTAAACAGAAAGAAGAGGTCATTGATTTGAGATAGTCATATGGTACTATAAATTTCTAAGTATCTTTAACAGGTCTCACAAATTGTATGTTCTTCTTTCATCTTCATTCAGTTCAAATAACACTTTCTAATTTCTCTCATGTTTTTTTTCCTGGGATCCAATGGTAATTTAGAAGTATGTTCCTTGGTTTTTAAATTTTGAATGTTTTTAGAGATCTTTCTGTTACTGATGTCTTGTCTTTATTTTTTTTTAGATGGAGTCTCACTCTGTTGCCCAGACCAGAGTGCAGTGGCACTATCTTGACTCACTGCAAACTCTACCTCCCAGGTTCAAGTGATTCTTGTGCCTCAGACTCCAGAGTAGCTGGGACAACAGGGATATGCCGTCATGGCCAGTTAATTTTTTTATTTTTAGTAAAGATGTGGTTTCACCATATTGCCCAGCCTGGTCTCGAACTCCTGACCTCAAGTGATCCACCCACCTCTGCCTCCCAAAGTGCTGGGATTACAGGTGTGAGCCACCAAGCTCAGCCTGTCACTGATTTCTAATTTAACTCAGTTGTGATCAGAGATCACACCTTGTATAAACTGAAATGTTTTAAATTTACTGAGACTTATTTTGTGGTTCAGAATAAGGTCCATTTCAGTAATGTTCCATGAGCATTCAAAAATGATGTACGTTTTGCTGGTGTTGGATGGTGTGTTATAGAAATGTAAAATAGCTCTAGTTGGTTGATAGTGAAAGTGTCCTATATCTTTACTGATTTTCTCCTTGCTCTATCAGTTATTGTGAGAGGGGTTTTGAAATCACTGACCGTAATTATGGATTTGTCTGTTTTTTCTTGTATTTCTATTAGATTTTTTTCCTAACAGACTTGTTTGCCCTCCTTATATATTTTGGTTATTAATCCCTTGTCAGGGGGGTAATTTGCAAATATTTTCTCCCATTCTGTAGGTTGTCTTTTCATTTTGTTGACTGTTTTCTTTGCTGTGCAGAAGCTTTTTAAGATGATAGATCCCATTTGTCCAGTTTTGCTTTTATTGCCTATGCTTATGAGTTATTATGCAAGAAATCTTTGCTCAGTCTAATTCCCTAAACTTTTATTTTAGCAATTTCATAGTATGAGGCCTTAGATTTAAATATAATCAATTTTGGTTTGACCTTTTTTATATCATGAGATATCTGGGTAGTTTTATTCTTCTTTATATGAATATCCAATTTTCCAAGCAGCATTTATGGAAAAGACTGTTCTTTCCCCAATGTGTAAAAGGGATAAAAACTACTCAGGTAACAGGTGCACTAAAATCTCAGACTTCATCACTCTAAATTTATCCATGTAACCACAAGCTATTTGTATCCCAAAAGCTATTGGGATAAAAAATATTTGAAATCAAATCGAATAAATATTTGGTAGAACTCAGCAATGAAGCCACTTGGTCCTGGGATTTTCTTTGTTGGGAGATATTTTTTATTATTTCAATCTCATTACTTGTTATTCTGTTCAGGTTTGGGATTTCTTCATGGTTCAATCTTGGTAGGTTATAGGTGTCTATAAACTTACCCGTTTCTTTTAGGTTTCTACAAGGTATTGTCATATAGTCTCTCATATCAAACACTAATGATCCTTTGACTTCCTGCAGTATCAGTTGTAGTTTCCTTTCTCATCTTGATTTTATTTATTTGTATCTTCTCTTTTTTCTTAGTCAGGATAAAGGTTTGTAAATGTTCTTTGTCTTACAGAAAAACAACTTCTCATTCATTGATCTTTTGTATGTTTTCCTTTCAATTTCATTCATTTTTGCTCCGATTTTTATTATTCCTTTTCTTCTGTTAATATGGATTTTTTTGGCCCTTGCCTTTCTAGTTCTTTAAGATGCAACATTGGTTGTTTATTTGAAATTTTTCTATGTTTTTGGTGTACACCCTGGATAGTTGGAGAATTGATTGTCTGGGCAGTTGGAGAATTGGTTGGTGTGGTGGGAGGAGGAAACACATTTCGTGTCACATGTGTTGTGAGTAAAAACAATTCATCATATCCTTTATTAGGTTGAAGAAGACTACACTTGGTGAACAGGTGCTCTAAAGTTGTAAAATACATCCTTAAATTATTACAATCTGACCTCACATAATATTATACTTACTTCACGTATAATGTAAGAACCTTGTTGTATGCTTACATTTATCCCCTCCTGTTCTTTGGGCTGTTTTCTTCTACATAGTTTATAAATCCCACAATACATTGTCGTTAATTTGATTTATACACTATATTATGTTTTAATAAGTGCCTGCTTATTTGCCCATATATTTGGCATTTCCAACTCTCTTTTCTCTTTGTGCATAAAAATTTTTTTCTATTTCTTTTCCTTTTGCCTGAAGAACTTCGTTGAATCCTTTTTTCAATGCTTTCCTTTTAAAACAGCCTACGTACTACTTGTCTAAAAATTCTTCTCTCTTTCACCAAAATATAACCAGAACACTAAATCATCTCACAATTTCCAGTATAAATATTTCAGTTCAATCCATTGTACTTCCTTTTTCATTTTTAACTTTCCTTTTAAGTCAAGGGTACATGTGCAGGTTTGTTAGATAGGTTAACTTGTGTTATGGGGGTTTGTTGTACAGAATGTTTCATCACCCAAGTTTTAAGCCTAGTACTCACTAGTTATTTTTCTTTATCCCCCCATCCTCCTACCCTCCACTCTTTGATAGGCCCAGTGTGTGTTGCTGCCATCTTTGTGTTCATGTGTTCTCATTGTTTAGCACTCACTTGTAAGTGAGAACATGTGGTGTTTGGTTTTCTATCCCTGCTTTAGTTTGCTTAGGATAATGGACTCATTCTTTTTCATGGCTGCATAATATTTCATGGTGTATATGTACCATATTTTCTTTATTCAGTCTATCATTGATGGGAATGTAAGTTGATTCCATGTCTTTGCTATTGTGAACAGTGCTGCAATAAACATATGTGTCCATGTGTCCTTAAACTACAATGACTTATATTCCTTTGTCTAGTAATGGGATTGCTGGGTCAAATAACATTTCTGTGTTTAGGTTGTGAGGAATCACCACCCTGTTTTCTGAAATGGTTGAATTAATTTACACTCCCATCAATGTTCCTTAAGTGCTCCTTTTTCTCCACAACCTTGCCAGCAACTGCTATTTTTTGACTTTTCAGTAATAGCCATTCTAACTGGTATGGTATAGTATCTCATTGTGGTTTTGATTTGCATTTCTCTCATGATTAGTGATGTGAGCTTTTAAAAATATGATTACTGGTGCATTGTATTAATACTTTTATGTTTTAATTATTGCAGTGATATCCTAACTTGCCTCTCTGTTTTCAGTATTATTTCCCTACTGTTTAGTCTTAACAAAGCCATGATAGCTATTCTTTTAAAATATGAGTTAATTTATGGCTTCCCTATGCTCAAAACTCTAGAATGGCATGTACTTCATTCAGACTAAATCCCAAGGTTCTCATCATGGCCAGCAATGTCCAATATATGTCACTCCCTTTTACCTCTCTGACCACATTTGCCTAATTCTGTCTATTATTTCACTAGTCGCACTGTTCGCCTTGCCATTTTTCTAATACATAGACACTATTCCCTCAGGACATTTAATCTTCTCATCAACTACTGTTAAGAAACGTCTTCAAGTGTTTATTTTCTTCATTTAGCCTTGAAAGTAGGGCTTTCTATGGCAACACTATTTAAGTAACAACCACCCTTGACATTAGCCCCACCTAAGACATTTGTCTGACTGTTTTATTGATAAATTTTATCACCATCAAAAATATTAAAGATTTGATGCATTTATTGTCTATCTCTAATTAATGGCCCTTTAAGTCAGTTATTTTTAGAAAAATTCAGTACTATTTAGTGCCTCTGATTGCATGAAAAAAGATAAAAGAAAAAAAATTTTCAAAGGACAGCAGCTTCAAAAATTGAAGGACCATCAGCCCACACAAATGGGAAGGAACCAGTACAAGAACTCTGGCAACTCAAAAAGCCAGTATCTTCTTACTCCAAATGATCATACCACTTCCCCAGTAATGAATGGTTCTTAACCAGGCTGAAATGCTTGAAATGACAGAAATAGAATTTAGAATATGGATAGGAACAAAAATCATCAAGATTTGGGAGAAAGTTGTAACTCAATCCTAGGATTGTAAGGAAAACAATAAAACAATAAAGGATATAAAAGGTGAAGTGGCCATTTTAAGAAAAAAACCGAACTGATCTGATAGTGATAAAAAACTCACTTTAAAAATTTTAAAATACAATTGCAATTATCCACAACAGAATCAACGAAGCTGAGGGCAGAATCTCAGAACTCAAAGATAGGTTCTCTCAAATATATCAGATAAAAATTTTTAAAAATGGGGGATTAAAGAAGAATGAAAAAACTTCCAAGAAATATGGGATTAGGTAAAGGGACCAAATCTGTAACTCATTGATGTGATATCTATGAAAGAGAAGGAGAGAAAGCAAAGAATTTGGAAAACATATTACAAGATATCATTCATGAAAATTTCCCCAATCTTGCTAGAGAGGCTTACATTCAAATTCAGAAAATGAAGAGAATCTCTGCAAGATACTATACAAGGTGACTATCTCAAGATACCTAGTCGTCATATTCTCCAAGGTGGAAATGAAAGAAAAAAATATTAAAGTCAGCTGAAGAGAAGAGGCAGGTTACCTACAAAGGCTACCGGTGGAACTTTCAGCAGACACCCTCTAAGCCAGAAGACATTGGGGGCTTGTACTCAGTATTTTCAAAGAAAAGAAATTCCAACCAGGAATTTCATATTCTTCCAAAGCAAGCTTCGTAAGTGAAGGAGAAATAAGAACCTTTTCAGGGAAGCAAATGCTAAGGGTATTCTTACCAACAGACCTGCCTTACAAGAGGTCCTGAAGGGAGTACTAAATATGAAAAAGAAAACAATTACTGGCCACCACAAAAGCATGCTTACGTACATAGTCCACTGACACTATAAAGCAACCACACAAAGAAGTCTGCATAGTAACCACCTAACGACATGATGACAGAATCAAATACATGCATATCAATATTAACCTTGAATGTAAACAGCTAAACATGCTTGTTAAAAGACATAGGGTGGCAAGTTGCAATGAAAGCAAGAACTTTTGTTGGTTAAAGTATTACTGATCTTACCTTTAGGGGGGCATATCATTCAGTCCCTTAAAAATTAAATTCTATGTAACATAACAACCTTCTGCATTTCATGTGATATTCTCTGATGTTTGGGGGTTACCAAGAATATCCCTTTTTCACATATTAAGAATAGTCTCTGGGTTTACAACAAATACTGTGATCTTGGGAAGCTGTTTCCTTTGCGCAAACTTTAGCAGGTTTCCTTCTAATCATAACCTAGTTGAAGAAAACCGTTTGGGCTGACATTTAGGAGATGCTGGTCTTACTTTGTGCAAAAGCAGGCTCGTGCTTTATACCCTATTTGATTTTGATGTAAAGTCTCAATTTTGTATTTAATGATTTTTGTGCATCCAGTATGCACGTTAACAGCCTGTCAACTTTCATTTGAAAGTGGGCTTCAATTTACTTTTTAAACATTGTTTATGACGAGACCTCAAATGTGTTGACATAAGCTCTATCTGCAATGTTTTTGTGTAGAGTGGTGACTGAATGCTGCCAAGGGTCAGTGTATCTAAGTCCCTGAGACCCTTGTTTGATAGTGCTTCTTGTAATATTTCTTCAAGTGAGTGGCATGTGGGTTGTGGTATTGACAATGTGATATGGGCATCGATATGAAAAATAAATAAATAAAACTAAGGAACCCTGGAAACTACCAGTGGGCATGTATTAGCCAGTCATTGTAAGCTCATGTCTAGCAGAACAATGTACAAGCTATTTACAGTTCATAAATTTGTTATCATGTGTGTGAGAAGTATTTTGTGCTGATCGTCTCATTTATATTCATCAAATAAACCTCATTTTTTTCTGGGGAAAAGAAAAAGCAAGACTCAATGGTATGCTGTCTTCAGGAGACCCATCTCATGCGATAACACTTATAGTCTCAAAATAAAGGAATGGGAAAAAAAATTTACCAAGCAAATGGAAAACAAACAAACAAACAAAAAGGCAGGGATTGGTATTCTAATCTATTAGAATGGTTAAAACAATTACTGGTAATACCCTAGGCTGACAAGGGCAAACATGGAAATTTTCATATGTTGTTCATGGGAATGAAATAGTACGGCCTTTTCGAAAGACAGTTTGGCAATTTCTTATAAAGTTAAATATACATGAGCCATACAATTTTATTCTACTCAGAAATATTTATCTAGGAAAAATAAAACGTTTTGTTCACACATAAACTTTTGTCCTTGTTTGTAGTGGCTTTGTTACTAAGAGCCCCAAATCAGAAGCAATCCAGTTGACCTTCAGCTGGTGAACAGATAAACAATTCATGGCACATTGATACAATGGAATACTATTTAGCAGTTAGAAGAAAAGAACTACTAAAACATGCTACAACAGAAATGATTCTTAAATGCATTGTGCTAAATGAAAGGAAAGAGACTCAAAAGTCTATGTACTATATGATCCCATTTAATGAATAACAAATGGGAGTGGAGGGATTAGTTAAGTGGGGGCACAGAGAGTTTATTTTGGAAATAATAAACATGTTCTCTATCTTTATATCTTAATTCAGGTGGTGATTACAAGGTGGCATGCATTTTTTTCAAAACATGTCTAACACAAAAAGAGGAAATTTTACTGCTTGAGAATTACCCTTGAAAAATGGGGTAAAGGTTTATTCAAACATCATTCCATAAGATTTTTATAGAATAAATCATAGAAATATAAATATACATGATTTCAGCCTTCACACTGGTGAAGAACTCAACTCTGTGTGAACTAAGGAATGTGGAGGTAAAAGATTATAATATTAGCTCATCATAACCATGACACTAGTGAAGGTGCATTAACACTAGAATTGTATGACATTTAAATTCGCAATTTCTTTTTGTATGGAGTTCATATATGTTTATTCAAAAAATTCGAAGAGCACTTATGCCATGGGAATATTTATTATGCAAATGTTCTCTTAGGTGTTTTATAAAATCTAAAATTGTGGACCTTTTTCAGTGTGGTAAAGTAAATGAGCTATTGGAATCAAGTGGACTAAAATTCTATTTTTAGTCACTGCCTATCTTCCAAAGTGATCCAAGAAGACCAATAGCAACTCTCATAAAATGAAGACTGTGAAGTGCTTATTTTTATAAGGAAGGCAGGACTTTTGAAAAAGGAAAGAAGGTAAAGCCTGAAGCTGTCTTCCTTTACTGTGTTCTTCAGTGCCAAAAGCTGACTCTGTCATATCTTCTATAAGGTATGACTTTTCCCATGGATTTTGCTCTCCAGGAGAGCATCAGAGCCATCCCACCTCCTGTATATATTATATGTAGAGCACCCAGGCTCTAAAAATAATTTTAGTATAAAACTGTTCTCTCTAGAGGAACTGCTTGTCTATCTTGCACTGTGTGTGAGGCTACCTGATCTGGATATACCTCTACATAAAAATCTGGCAGAATTCTTGTATTCATGACATTATAATGCCAGCAAATGATTTGTCAAGAAAGACTGAGGTCACAATCAGAAAGTAAAGATGTTATATTAACCAATTACAGTAATTCTTAAAGATAAACTCTGTATCTGGTTGGAAATGGAGAACGTGAATAATTGATACAGAATAAGCTTTAAGGCCAGATTTCTTGAATCTCTGTACTTCCAGTTACTAATTGTGTAACTTTGCACCAATTATTTAATCTCTCAGTGACTTTTGTTTCCTCATTTGTCAAATGGAAACAATTATAGTAACTTTCTCTTTTATTTGTTGGGATTTAGAACATGAAAAGGATCATAGTACAATGCCCAGTAGAGGATAAATACTCACACAATTACTCCCTGTTATAAAGAGCTCTGACTGAGACTGACCTGAAATCCTGCTTGTATCTATCACTTATAAGCTAGATGACAGTGAGCAATTTGTTAAACTCTCTTTCATTTTCCTGATGGTAAGTGTGCTCACCTAAAGAAATTATTATGCACATAAATGAAACGTTATAATGTGCTTTGTGATGATTATTATGTACTTTGTGAAAAATTATTACAAAGGCTAAATTTATTGTGCTGTTAAAGTGTCCTGTGGAGGGCCCATAACAAGGTATTTGTTCAATATATTTAACTAGTTGTTACTACGACTACCGTATTATAAGCTTCTATACTGTATTTTTTTTTTCCAGTTTTTAAGCTTTTTTTTTTTCTTTTTAATTTTTATTGCATTATAGGTTTTGGGGTACATGTGCAGAACGTGCAAGATAGTTGCATAGGTACACACATGGCAGTGTGTTTTGCTGCCTTCCTCCCCTTCACCCACACTTGGTATTCATCCCCAGTCTATCCCCTCCAACCCCCCCCCGCTGTCCCTCCCCCATTTCCCCCAACAGTCCCCAGTGTATAGTAGACCGCCTCTCTGTGTCCATGTGTTCTCATTTTTCTCACCCACCTATGAGTGAGTATATGCAGTATTTCTTTTTCTGTTCTTGTGTCAGTTTGCTGAGAATGATGTTCTCCAGATTCATCCATGTCCTTACAAAGGACACAAACTCATGCCATTTAGTGGAATTCAAAGAGAGGGATTCACTTTCAGATGTGTCTTAAAAATTCATGTTGGACAATTGTCAAAGGACTGAGTATAAAGATCAATGCTTAACCAACGCCAAAGCCAGAGCCAAATATTGCCACCCCATTTTATATGATACCAAATTAAATCTGGAATGTAATTTAAAAGGTAAATATTATTATCACCAGCATTTAATTGTTAAAAATCAGTACAATTTTAAAATTCTGATAGTTTCTTTTCTTTTCTTTTTTTTTTTAAGACAGTTTCGTTCTTGTTATCCAGGCTGGAGTGCAATGGCGCAATCTCGGCTCACCACAACCTCCGCCTCCTGGGTTCAAGCAATTCTCCCTCCTTAGCCTCCCGAGTAGCTGGGATTACAGGTGCACACCACCATGCCCAGCTAATTTTTTTTTTTTTTTTTTTTTTTTTGTATTTTTAGTAGAGACAGGGTTTCAACCATGTTGACCAGGATGGTTTCGATCTCTTGACCTGGTGATCCACCTGCCTCAGCCTCCCAAAGTTCTGGGATTACAGGTTTGAGCCACCGCGCCCGGCCCAATAGTTTCATTTATAAATGTTAATAAGCATTGATTCTCAGCAATGTCAGAAGCCAGATTTTTCCTTATGTCCTATACTATGCTTTGTAGTGCTAATTAATTATTATTTTAAGATCAGTTGTGGAGTAAGATTTTTCCTTTATTTGCTATCTCTGAGGTATAAGCTAAATACTATGTCAAAGAGTTTCATCTTGCCTTCTCTGATTTTAAATGATTTAAATATATGTTTGTAGTCTCTTTAAGTGATGGACTTAACTATTTAGTTGACAGTAGTGAAAACATTTTATTGAATAAAACTTTCAATGCAAAGCTTTGTTTACTCATTAAAGAAGACATTGACTTATTCCAGGTTCCCTAAAAAGCAGAGCCTATGGCAAATTTCAAGTTCTAACACTTTATCAGGTGGTGCAATTTAGAGCACTAAGATTGAGGGGAAAGCGAAACGAGCAGGAAAGAAAGTGGAAAGTGGGTGCATTTGTGAGCTAGTCCCACCTCAGGGCAAAGGTGTAACCAGTCATTGGGTTGCACAGGACACCTCCGATCAGGCCCCATAGAAACATGCTGCCTTAGAATGGTTCCCTAGTGGGAGGAAAGAAGAGAAGTTTATTTGCTGGTTCTCTTCTGTCTCTTGTCTATCATTTATCAATGATCATGCCGAGGGCAGCAACTCTCCTATATTTTTATATGTGAAATATGTAATAATTCTGGTAAGGAAAAATAATTGCCCTCTCTAATGTGGAAGAAATTAAATATACAGTTTGCCATCAGTTGGTTTTCTGGTCTGCATGAGGAACGGGCCCAAAATTAATGTTCAGCATCAGTTTCTGCTGTTGACAGTACATGGAACCTGCACTGTGGGACTCATGCTCAGCCTCCATATTTCTGAGGCAAGAAAGTAAGCATATATTGCTGGATCTTCAATCCTGATTGATATAGAGGCGGGGAAAAAGCATTTACTTAATCAATAGTTGCAATGTAAAGTGCCAGAGGCTGTCTTGTTTGTCTCTGGAAAAGACAATGCTTCCAGCACAGCTACTACAATGAAAACTACAACCTGATTCATTTTCAGTGGACCACTGACAGCTACCATGACAGATCAGGCTTGTGAAAGGCTAATTGAATTAGGGTCTGGGGGAAACGTACCCTCAGGAATCTTTCAAGTTTTTGATAGAAGCAGTCTCTTAGTTTGTGTTTCACCAGAAGCAGAGCCTGAAAGTGGGATTGGGAAGGAGGAAAAACCAATATATTTTGTGTTACTGAGCTACTGTGGGATACTGGAGATCAGACTTTCTGAGAACTGATTAAAGAACTGTAGAATGCTTCAAAATTTTCCCTCCAAAGAGTGAGAGACTAGGGCATTTGCACACCAACACTCATGCTCCCTGGTTGAAGATTGTCACTGAAGAATGGGTATAGAAGTTGCTTGAGGTACATGTGATGCAGTCAATGGAGAAATAAACTCTCCCCAACAGGTAAGGATGAAGGACATGGTTGGCTGAGGGATGGGATTCCCACAGGCACTAATCTCTACATCAGCCATCCAGGAATGAGGCATTGCTTCTGGTTTGCCATTTTGATGTACGAGCATATAGGCTGTTTAAAGAACTCCATTTGGTTGTCCGTATCATGAAGCCATTACACATCCCAGTTATTCATTTAGGGCACTGGTAAACACACACAGAATAGGATGAGTGAAAATACATGGAGTGTGATATTGTAGGCCCAGTGTATCCATTTTGAGAAAGATGAGAGCCAAGATAATTTACCAGATATGTAAGTCCCGTTGTAACAAGGGGACTAAAATGGTACTTTAGTATCCCTGACATCAGTGTCAGTTTAGACCATTATTTACCTGCCTTCAGAAAGTCTGGGTGATTTACTTCTTCACTGCATGGTTATTCTGGAAAATGGCACAGATTTTTCTGGGACAGGATTGAAGGTAACTTATACACACAATGATACACACATTTGGTGGCGCTGCAGGATTCCTTTTCAACAGAACCCGGACTCTCCCTCAACCTGTGGGGTATGAGACTGTGAACCGAGTTAGAGCTGAGAACTGGATGAGGTTCTGTAATTTTTAATTTTGGTAGCTGATGTCAGCCTTTTGCTCACCAGATCTAGATCTCTTCTGATTTTAGAAACCAAGTTATACCTAGTAGGGTATCCTTTTATCACCCTCCAGGAATATTTATTAGCCATAGACACAGTTTCCTGTAGGTCAATGTACCCTTATTGCTACCCTAACCCTAAAGCCCACTATATCTATCTTGCTTATGATGGTCCTACAACATGGCTTCTTCCAGTGCAGAAACCTCTTATCCCTAAGAAATTAGGGGGTTTAGTTCCATGGTAGGATCATCCACTGTCAACCATGACCTGCATACAAGAGCCACTCGGGTCGATCTCAAAGGTAATAATAGATTCTTTACCAGCACATTCCTCATTGTTCTGATAGAAAGGTGTGTTCTGGCCTTCCAAGAAAATATGGTCATGTGATGGTTCTAAAATTGCATAATAAATCCATTCTGTCATTGATACCTGATATAGTTTGAATATTTGTCTCCCCAAATCTCATCATAAAATGTGATCTCCAGTGTCAGAAATGAGGTTTAGTGAGAGGTGTTTGGGTTATGGGGTCATATCCTTTATGATTTGGTGCTGACTTCACAATAGTGAGTGGATTCTCATGAGATCTGGTTGTTTAAAAGTGTGTGGCACTTCCCTCAGCCCCCTCTTGCTCCTCCTCTGTCTACACAATATGCCTACTCCCACTTAGCTTTCTACCCTGAATAAAAGCTCCCTGAGGCCTCCACAGAAGCCAAGCAGATGCTGGTGTCATGCTTGCGCAGCCTGCAGAACCATGAGCCAATTAAACTTTTTTTCTTTATAAATTTTTCTGTCTCAGGTATTTCTTTATATAGTGTAAGAATAGCCTAATATACTACCCCCTTAAGCCTTGTGAATCCTTCTCCAATAGTGTAAGAAGAAAGTTCTAGAATCTTTACTTTTATTACTATTGGTAATTAATAAGTCCAGGCTTTGGAGTCATCCACAATGCTAATAGGGATGGTTTCAGATGTCTTTCCCAGAACAGAAAATCCCTAACAACAGGTGAGTGGGCAATTCTCCATAAATTATTACCCATCCAGCATTATATTCCATGTTCCTGGGATAGCACCCTCATCTTCACACGTGCTCTCTCCTATCTTCTTGGTATCTATTAACCATGTACTGAAATTCTTTTGAGGTATGGATTATTTATTTTTGAATAAGAGACTATAATTTTCTCGTTGGTTCATGCTGACACTTAGCTCTAATTATTGTCTTAAAGGCAGTAAAGTGTGGTTGAATTGGGTGCTGAAATGAACAACTATTATTTTGCAACATGTGTTCCTGTGTTGCAGGAGATAATTGTCTTTTTAAAGCTACCATAATAGCCTTCTGATTTTCATAAAACGTATTCTATTGATAATTAACTGCATTAAACCCATCCTTTTCTGATTACAAAGATTCTGATGTTGTCAAAAGAAGCTAACACTGTAATTCTTAAATAACCATTTACTTCATATGGATTAACACAACACCAACTAATCCAGCAATGATTTGATCTACAGATAAACGTTTCAATAATTTTATGCTATTGTGTGGTAGCAGTTATTAACACTGTTCCCACTAGCAACAACAAAGTTGCCCATTGCTTCTAGACAGAGAATCTATTTTAGTAAAAAATCTCAACCTGTAGCATGCTTTCCAGAACTATTTCTGTAACCGGCCATCTTATCTCAGTTTCCCTACAAAAATAGTCTTAGTCAAAACTTAAGTGTCGGTGTTTTACTTGGAGGTTTACTTCCAACAAAACAAGAGTAGGAATAAAGGAAGTAAAACAGAGAAGAGAGGAAGAAAATCAAGATTGTGAATTTTGAAACGACATTGCTATAAAGAGACAGCTGGTTTCTCCGTCATTTTGGACTGTTACATCCACAGGAGGAGAAACAGACTATAGAACATGTACACTGTTTCCCATATTCTCCCAGTTGGTCAAACCTCACTCAATGGGAAAATGATTTCACTGCACTTTCTGAGCTTTATTCACCTGGACCATTTTTGGCAACTGCGCAGGAAGTCACATCCCATATTCTGTGGTGTGGCATTTCACCCAAGACTAGCAAGGGTAGGAGAATCCAGTTTCCATGTTCAGATTCTAAGGACCTTGGTTCCATAGCTACAATGGTTCCAAACATCATATGTGAGTTATAGATCATGTAGGAGCCTGGTGCATATCCTGGGAGTGGAGCAGATTTAAGAGAAATATAATTACTTATTTCATATGTATACAGACACACACACACACACACACACACACACACACACATCTAGTGCTTTTTCATGTACTTATTTCTTTATGCAGTCACATAAGTTCAAGGATGGAAGAAATAAAGCTGAAATTCTGTCATACATTCTTCTAAAGGTTAAATCTAAAGTTGAAGAGCAGATTTTAGCTGAACAACAAGGACGAGACTAACCTTAGGCAAATCCCTGGTTTTGATTGATGTGTAATAGAATTCCTGCTCTAACAAGCATCCTTTTAGTTTAAGTCATGTATCTCTTATTTAAGTGACAGACATTTGGGACTGCTATTTGCTTTTTGCTAATATATAAAAATTTGATCCATATGAGCTGGAAATAAACTATTACTACATCCAAATTTTTTAGTAAGTAGGCCGAAAAGGCACTTTTGCATAGAAGCCTTATTGTAACACACAAAACAAAACAAAACAGCAAATAAAAGGAGAAAGACTTCATGGCACAATTACAGTAATTTCACGATCTTGGTAATTAAATGTGGGCACCCATGTCTATCTATTTGTCTCTTCTTGATGTATCTATCTACCTTCTCTATCAATCACCTGTCATCTTTCTTTATATATATCTATCTTTGTGCATGCATAACACAGACACACACACACACACACACACACACACACACACAAACACATACATATACACTTTCCTTTGATTAACCTTTCATTTTATTCAGCTGGTGAAAACAGGGATTTAATTAAGCATGTTTAGGGCATCTAAAAGAACCAGTTTCGGAATACAAGCAGTTAGAAATTGTTGCTACAGTTCCTTAGAATTAACATCTATTAAGCATTTCTGTGACATATAGAGAACAAACAACTTGCTGAAGGTACTCTGAGAAGAAGAGCAGATCAAAATGACACACAGTATTCATTTCTGACAAGCAGTTAGAGTTTGGGAAGTACACAAGGGCACACATTAATAACTGGATTGGAAAAGGAATCTGACTGCATTCTAGTGTGTGTCAAAAGAAGAGTGGAAGAAAATATTATAATCTAATAATAAAATCAACTACCATTTAGTTAACATTCACCATCTATCAGGTGCTAGATTAAACACAACACATACATTCTCTCCTTTGATCTTTCACAACATCTCTAATGCAGCAGGTATAATTATTTTAGCAAATGAAGAAACTGAATCCCTGAGAGTTCTTAAAAAAATAATCTAATGGAGATAGTATTTGAATTCAGATCTACATGCTGAAAGCCTGTGCTCTTAAGTTGATATACTGAATTCCTCCTTACTAGCATTGATAGGGCTTCGCCAGTGTACAAGGTGCTTTTTACATTCATGACCAGGAATCTCTTCAGCCACACCAAGTTCAGTAGTGAGAACATTAGGGCTCAGTAAAGAAAAGGGGCTGGGTGTGTTGGCCCATGCCTGTTATCCCAGTACTTTTGGAGGCCAAGGTAGGTGGACTGCTTGAGCTGAGGAGTTTCAGAGCAGCCTGGGCAACATGATGAAACTCCATCACTACAAAAAGTACAAAAATTAGCTGGGCATTGTGGCATGTGCCTATAGTCCAAGCTACTCAGGAGGCTGAGGTGAGAGAATGGCTGCAGCTCTGGAGGTGGAGGGTGCAGTGCTCCGTGATTGCACCACTGTACTGGATGAGAGAAGGAGATCTTATCTCAAACAACAACGAAAAAAGCCTTTTCAAAAGCTACAGGGTTAAGGATTCACAGAGGCCGTTGTTTTGCCTGTGTTTTCAGACATTACATCTAGTTCAGCCTTGTGAATTCTGTCTATGGCTTCTTTGCATTCCACAGCTCATTAGATCCAGGGAAAATATATGTGTATGAGGGACAGTGATTAGATCAGGACTTGCTAATACTCTCAATTCATTTATGGGTATCATGCTTTTTATCCAACCCTAAAAAGTATCACTATTAACACTAGTTTATAGATAAGAACTTTTCAAAATTTTTCAAGCATTACTCAATTCAAATATAATAGCAAAAAACCAAGCTCTTACTTTTGCCTTGGAATATCAACTCCAATGCTAAAACAAAACAAAACAAAACAAAACAAAAAACTAACCATTTAAAGATCCAAAGGCAGCAGAATAGAAGGGAGGCTGTTCTTTCCTGGTGGCTCCAGAGAGCACAGATGTGGCAGCATCCAAATGCAACAAGCTCTCAAAAGCCTTCTCATCTGGTCTTACCAAGGCCTGCAGAGGTGCTTCCCCACACACAGAAGCCTAGTGGGTGAGAAATGTGTCAGGGTCTTTGGAATAATTTCTTTGCCATTTTAATTGTCCTGGAGACTGGCCACGATGCCACCTGCTCCCCAGGAGAATGTGACTGGTGACACTCTAGCACATGCCTAATGTGCACAGCAAAAGTGAGTCAACCAAATTTCGCTTTCCTTCAAGGTGTCTATTGGAGCTAATTTATAAACCTAAACATGTCTCTTAACATAGACTAGATAGTTATAGGTTGAATGATATGAAATTGCAAATAGGACAATTTTTAAGCTACCAAATGGTAGTCATATGATTCAATCTAATAAACATGAATTGTACATGCATTCAATATACCAGTGTATAACTATTAAAAATGAAGTGCCCAAAGATTTTATAAGCAACATATAAAAGTGCTGCTTCTTCTTTTTTTTTGATATGGAGTCATGCTCTGTTGCCCAGGCTGCCAGGCTGGTGTGCAATGGTGCAATCTCACTGCACTCTCTGCCTCCCAGGTTCAAGCAATTCTCCCACCTCAGCCTCTCGAGTAGCTGGGATTATAGGCATGCACCACCATACCACCATGCCCAGCTAATTTTTGTATTTTTCGTAGAGACAAGATTTCACCATACTGACCAGGCTGGTCTCGAACTACTGACCTTGTAATCCACCCACCTTGGCCTCCCAAAGTGTTGGGATGTTAGGCGTGAGCCACCACGCCTGGCCGAAAAGTGCTGTTATTGTCACGTTAAGTTAAAAAGTGGGCTGAAATATTACGAATAAAATTTTTGTCCTGAATGTGTAGGGAAGGATGCAAAGGAAAAAATGTGAAAGGGAACACCTCCTTCCAGCTCTCTTTCTTCCCTCCCTTCTCTGTCCATAATCACAAAGACAAAAATGCAGGTGAACAAACAAACAGACAAATGGAACTAAGCCTTGACCAACCTGGCTTTCAGTTTCAGTTGTGCCATCTCTTGGCTGAATTATTTGGAGAAAGAGCCTTTCAGACCTTTCCATTTGTGTGCTCAAAATTTCATCTGTCAACTAAGGAGGGGGATTCTAGATGACACCTTAGGGGCCCAGAGCCATATAATTTAATTTTAAAAGTCAACATAATTTGAACATCAGACTATTTTAGGGAACTGTGACTTTATTAGACACAGCAAAACAAGAGCAGGGTTTGTTAAATTTCACCAAATCCATGGAAAACAGAGACTGATGTACCCTTATTCCTAACTCAATTTTCTAATTTATTCAGGTTTATTTCGGCCTACTTTGTTACACAATTTAAAAAAAAAAATGTTCTTTAAGTAAGTCATTTGAAATTGCTTAGTTTAATTGGATTCTGGATTCTCAGTGAGGCAAAAAGCCAGTGGATTTTCTTAATGTCAAGATGTACAGATAAAATTTTTAGGGCATGGAAACTGTCTCTTATTAATTGTTTTATCTTTTTTCCCCCCTGAGATTTTGGTGTTACAAACAGGCTTTTAGATAATTGGATGTAGTCCAGAGTTTAGTATTTCTGTCAAAAAAGGTTATACAAAATATATCACATACTTTAAAATAAACATGTTACCATTTAAAAATAACAATTTTATTTAAATTACAGAGCATAACAGAAATGGAAAAGCTTTTTAGGTAGGGCCATTTCAAATGTTAAAACTTAAATATGTTTTAATATATAAATTCGCCTTGACATTTTCAGATACTGTGAGAATTTTTATACATTCCTTTTGAATCTGTTCTGTATAGGATAAAACAGAAATTAACCAATTTATGCCTTCCTCTCCATCTTGCCTATGAGGAGACATAAAATCAAACTACATCAGTCCAGAAATACAACGTTGACATTTACCAGCATCAAAATTGATTCTCTCACATTTTAAAGAAAATTCAAAATCAGTCTATGGAGCTTTAAAACATTTATTATTTTAACCAATATTGAAGTGACATTTTGCACATAATGAACACTAAGTTAGGTGCTGGATATTCAATAGTGAGTTCACTGTCTAGTGGGCAAAGCACATTTTAATAAAATAATTACAAAACTGATTACCACAAAATGTATGTGTGATGTTGCAGGAATCTCGTCCAATTCAGAGGAGGACAGGGGCTACCGGAAGCACTTTCCTGAATATGTGCTAAGAAACTTAGCTCATCTTCTCAGACTTTTAGACTTTTCAGCTAAGAAAAGAGGAAATAATAGAAAACTTTTATCTTGTTATCTCACCCAGGCCTAAGAAATAGGCTTCTGGTGATGGAAATGAATTTAATATTTAATTAATCTAAGACTCCGATTTGACTCTGGAGGCAGAATAGCATATGAGGTCCACAGTCAAAGCAGCTGGTTTTTATATCCGGTCTCTATTACTTAACTGTCATGAAAAAATGGTGGTGATCACAAGCCTGTTCTGCTTATCTATAGTTGTCTAGCTTGGTTTGCCTAAGACTGTTATAGTTCCAGCACTCAGAGTCCTGCATCCCACAAAAGCCTTCAATTCTAAGCAAAAGGAATGATTGGTCACTCACTAACAAATCACCCCAAAACTTAATGGCTAAAAATACTGACATATTATTATCTCTCCTATTCTGTGGATTGTCTGGGATTTGATGGACGGCAATTACCTATGACGTAGGTTGTTGTGAAGCTTCACAAGTTAAAATATATAAAGAATTTAGCACATTGGCTAATATATAAAATGCATAAAACAAGCTGATCTGTTGAAAATACTAGAATGAATGAAAAGGGAGAGGAAATGATAGCTGTAGTGAGGAGGAGAGGAAATCAGTGTTTCAGTGTTACTTCGGCAGCCAACATTTAACAGATGCTTTACATGCACAATCTCAGCTAATCACTCATCTACCTACACAGAACAGGCATTATAATTTTCCCCATTTCATACATGAGGAAACTGTAGCTTTAAAAGTACTATCACTTCCTAAGGTCTCATAGTAATGGAGCTAAAATTTAAGCCCAGACTTCTGTGTACAAAACCTAATCCTTCCACCTCTGTGTCTGCTCTGCAGGAAACTACAAAGCAAGCTCTTAAAATCTTTTCCCTAAAAGTTTCATTTCCACCAAGAAGAAGTAACAAGGATAGGGATTACTCTGCTGTATTCAATATCCAAAAATATGGACAAAAAAGGTGAAAAACAGTTTTAAAGATATCTAACAGAAGAAAAGAGATCCACGAAAGGAGGTAGAGATGAAGTTAGCCTATGATATCCTCAGTTTTCTACCTTGAGAGAGTTTTCAGCTCACAAAAAGACGGGGAGAACCTAGAGCCATGCAAACTTGCTGGGTTGAGGAGGCAGAGCTGAAAGTCAGTAAAGGTGGGTTGAACATTCAGGAGAGAGTACCAGGGAGGAAAATGGTTGAACAGGAAGAAAACTCTAAATGTTTGCAAAGGATTCACCCCAAGCATTCAGGTAGTTACCATTCACCACACACATATCAGAAAATTACTGGAGGCCATGGAAAGAACTGCCTGAAAGAATTAATGATAACAGTGCCTGTTGCCTACACAAGGAGAGCAATAGTGAATGGCACCACCAACCAGGCTGGAAAATCTATGACTCATGGGCATTGTAGAGTACACAGAAGGCTCTTGACTCATTACCGGGGATGAATAAGCACTAGACAAACCACTGCTTCAATCTTATCCGAACACATCTGAAATGCAAGAAACTATTTTCTTGCAGGAAAAGAATTGAACTGTTTTCAATGTCTGTATTGCATTTCAGAACAAACCTCAAGAATACTGACAGAAATACAAAAATAGGCAAAGTACAACAAGATGAAATTCAGAATGTCTAGATTTTAATGCAATATTACAACCATGCAAAAAGCAGGAAACTATTACCCATAACGAAAAGAAAAATTCCATCTAAATCAACCAGAACTGGTATAGATGTGATAATTAGCACACAATGATATTGAAACCGTTTTTACAACTATATTCCATATATTCAGAGATGAGTATATTCCCTAGAGATAAGGCCAACAAAACAAGAATTCACTCTAAACCCCTTACCTTCAGCTGAAGAACCACATTCACTCTCCGGAGTCATTCTGGTCTCTCAGTAACTGGCCTTTCAGATTTTCTTCAACCAGTTTTGAGCTCTGGACTAGAGCATTGAATCCGATCCCAGCCAGGGGCTTTGTAGTCTCCTAGAGCTTGAGTGAGACTATATGCAATGGAATAATAAAAGCCAGGAACTCTGCAAATTATGGTGCCAATTATAGAGGACTGAACAGAATTTAAAAATCTAAATATGTGCCAAAGTTAAGGATAAAAGACTGTCCACATAGAAGTGACAGTTCAAATGTAACAGTAAATGTCCCAAGAGATTCGTTGGAGTGAGTAGCACCCAGCTGCAGTGACGATTTGGAAGGTTTTTGGGGCACACGCTGCTGCATGCCCAGAAGCTTCAGAAAATTAGCTAAAAGCTGGTGACTGAAGGTCCTGGCATTTTAGTCCTGTGAGAGCTAACAGTCCATTCCTCCATTTCTGCTTTTCGTTGGCCACCTTTTTTAGATCATTTGCCATCACTGGACTCTCACTGCTAATCTTAAATTCTGAGTTCTACCAAGTCCATTGTATCAGAAACCGCACTCCTTAGCCAGGCACAGTAGCTCACACCTGTAATTCCAGCACTTTGGGAGGCCAAGGTGGGAGGATCCCCTGAGTCCAGGAGTTTCAGACCAGCCTGGACAACGTGGCAAAATCCCATATCTACAAAAAATACAAAAATTATCTGGGCATAGTGGCATGTGCCTGTAGTCCCAGCTACTCAGGAGCTGGGGTGGGAGTGTCACCTGAGTCCAGGAAGTCAAGGTTGCTATGAGCTGTTATTGTGCCACTGCACTCCAGCTCAGGTGACACAGTGAGATTCTGTCTCAAAAAACAAAACAAAACAGAAACCCCCCTCTTATCTTCTTTGTGATATGATGCCTTCTAGATTAGATTTGTGTTTTCTTATCTGCTTTAGAACTTGTTTTTCCTTCCTGTCTGACATAGTTAGGCTTTGTGTCCCCACCTGAATATCATCTTGAATTGTAATCTTCAGGTGTTGAGGGAGAGAGCTGGCGAAAGGTGACTGGATCATGGTGGTGGTTTCCCCCATGCTGTTCTCAGGAGAGTGAGTGAGTTCTCATGAGATATAATGACTTACAAGTGTTTGGCAACCTTCTTTGCTCAGTCTTCTTTCTCCTGCCACCATGTGAAGAAGATTCATGCTTCCACTTTGCCTTCTGCCATGATTGTAAGTTTCCTGATGCCTCCCCAGCCATTTGGAACTGTGAGGCAATTAAATATATTTTCTTTATAAATTACCTGATATAGGGCAGTTCTTGATAGCAGTATGAAAACAAACAGACTAGGAGTGGGTACTAATTTGCCATATTAAAGGTAGAGTACTGCTAACAATACCCAAAAATGTTGAAGCAGCTTTGGTACTGGGTAACAGGCAGAGGTTAGAACAGTTTGGAGGGCTCAGAAGAAGGTGGAAAGAAAGATGTCAGAAATTTTGGAATTTCCTATAAACTTGAGTGGTTTTGACCAAAATGCTGATAGTGACATAGTTAATGAAGTCCAAGCTGAGACGGTCTTAGATGGAGATGAGGAACTAATTGGGATATGAAGCAAAGGTGACTCTTGCTATGCTTTAACAAAGAGACTGGCAGCATTTTGTCCCTGCGTTAGAGATCTGTGGAACTTAGAACCTGAGAGGGATGATCTGAAATTGGAACTTATGTTTAAAAGGGAGGAAAAGCATAAAAGTTTGGAACATTTGCAGCCTGATGATGTGGTAGAAAAGAAAAACCCATTTTCTAGGGAGAAATTCAACCCAGCTATGAAAACTTGAATAAGTAATGAGATACCAAATGTTAATCTCCAACACAATAGGGAAAATGTCTTCAGAACATGTCAGAAACCTTCAGAGCAGTCTTTTTCATCACAGGTCAGAAGGCTTACGAGGAAAAAATGGATGTGGGCTGGGTCCTAGGTCCTCTTGCTACGTGCAGCCTTGGGACTTGGTTCCCTGGACCCAATTTATTCATGGCTAAAAGTGGCCAAGGCTAAAAGGGCTCAAGCTGTTACTTCAGAGGGTACAAGCCCCAAGCCTTTGTGGCTTCCACATAGTGTTGGTCTAGTGGATGCACAGAAGACCAGAACTGAGATTTGGGAACCTGCATCTAGATTTCACAGGCTGTATGGAAATGCCTGGATGTCCAGGCAGAGGTATGCTACAGGGGTAGAGTCCTCCTGGAGAACTTCTGCTAGGGCAGTGCAAGGAGGAAATGTGGAAATGGAGCCCCCACACAGAGTCCTCACTGGGGAACAACTGCCTAGTAGAGCTGTGAGAAAAGGGCTACCATCTTCCAGACCCCATAATGGTAGATCCATTGACAGCTTGTAGAGTGTGCCTGGAAAAGCTGCAGACACTCAATGCCAGCTGTGAAAGCAGCCAGGGCAGGGCTGTACCCTGCAAAGCCACAAGGGCAGAACTTCCCAGCGCCAGGGAAGCCCACCTCTTGATCAGCCTGATCTCGATGTGAGGCATGGAGTCAAAGGAGATTATTGCGGAGTTTTGAGATTTAATGACTGCCTGGCAGGATTTTGGACTTGCATGAGGCCTGTAGCCTCTTTGTTGTGGCCAATTTTTTCCATTTGGAAATGGAAGCATTTGTCTAATGCCTGTACCCCCATTGTTTCTTGGAAGTTACTAACTTACTTTTGATTTTACAGGCTCCTAGGCAGAAGGGATTTGCCTTGTCTAAGATGAGACTTTGGACTGTGGACTTTTGAGTGAATGCTGAAATGTGTTAAGAATTTGGGAGACTTTTGGGAAGGCATGATTGGCTTTGAAAGGTGAGGACATGAGATTTGTGGAAGGGTAGGGGCAGAATTATATGGTTTGGCTGTGTCCCCACCCAAATCTCACCTCGAATTGTAATAATCCTCACATGTTAAGGGCAGAGCCAGGTGGAGATAATTGAATCATGAATACGGTTTGCGTCATACCGTTCTCGTGGTAGTGAATGAGTCTCACAAGGTCCAGTGGTTTTTTACATAGGGGTTCCCTGCACAAGCTTTCTCTTGCCTGCCACTGTGTAAGACACCTCTTGCTCTTCTGCCATGATTGTGAGGCCTCCCCAGTCATGTGGAACTGCAAGTCAATTAGACCTCTTTCCTTTGTAAATTACCCAGTCTTAGGTATGTCTTTGTTAGCCTCAGATTAATACAATACATTGGTACCAGTAGACTGGGGTGCTGCTGTAAAGATACTCGAAAATGTGAAAGCGACTTTGGAACTGGGTAACAGACAGAGGCTGGAACAGTTTGAGGGCTCAAGAGAGAATAGGAAGATATGAAAATGTTTGGAGCTTCCTAGAGACTTGTTGAATGGCTTTGACCAAAATGCTGATGGTGATATGGAAAATGAAGTCAGGTGTAGGTGGTCTCCGATGGAGATGATGAAAATGTCTGCAGGGCAAGTCAGAGATGTTCATGGCAGCCCCTCCCATCACAGATCCAAAGGCCTACGAAGAAAACATGGTTTCATGGGTTGGGCCCAGGGCCCCAAGATGTGTGCTTCTTAGGGACTTGGTGCCCTGCATCCCAGCCACTCCAGTCATGGCTAAAAGGGATCAAGGTACAGCTTAGACTGAGGCTTCACAGGTACAGGCCCCAAGCTTAGCAGCTTCTACATAGTGTTCAGCCTGTGAATGCACAGAAGTCAAGAATTGAGGTTTGGGAACTTCCACCTAGGTTTTAGAGGATGTATAGAAAGACCTGGCTGTCCAGGCAGAGGTGTGCTGCAAGGGTGCAGTTCTCATGGAGAACCTCCACTAGGGCAATGCAGAAGGGTAATGTAGAATAGAAGACCCCCACACAGAGTCTTCACTGGAGCACTGCCTCGTGGAACTGTGAGAAGAGGGCCACTCTCCTCCAGACCCCAGAATGGTAGATCCACTGACAGCTTGCACTGTGTGCCTGGAAAAGCCACAAACATTTAATGTGAAAGCAGCCAGGAGAGGGTCTGTACCCTGTAATGCCACAGAGGTGGAGTTGCCCAAGACCATGGAAACCCACCTCTTACAGCAGGGTTACCTGGATGGGAGACATGGAGTCAAAGATTATTTCGGAATTTTAAGATCTGACTGCCTTGCTATATTTCAGACTTACATGGGGCCTGTAGCCCCTTCATTTTAGCCAATTTCTCCCATTTGGAATGGGACCATTTTTCCAATGCCTGTAACCCCATTGCATTTGGGTTGTAAATAACTTGCTTTGATTTTACAGGCTCCTAGGCAGAAGGGACTTGCTTATCTTAGATGAGACTTTGAGTGTGGACTTTTGAGTTAATGCTGAAATGAGTAAAGACTTTGCGGGACTGTTGGGAAGGCATGATTGATTTTGAAATGTAAGAACATGAGATTTGGGAGGGTCCAGCTGCAGAATGAAATGTTTTGACTTTGTCCCCACCTACATCTCACCATGAATCGTAATCCCCAGGTGTTGAGAGAGAGACCTGGTGGCAGGTAATTGGATCATGGGGCAGTTTTCCTCATGCTGTTCTCATGATAATGAGTGCGTTTTCATGCGATTTGATGGTTTCATGTGTTTGGTAAGTTCCTCCTTCACTCGCTCTTCTTTCTCCTGCTGCCATTTGAAGAAGGTCCTTGCTTCACCTTTGCCTTCTGCCATGACTGTAAGTTTCCAGAGGCCTCCACAGCCATGCAGAACTGTAAGTCAATTAAATCTCTTTTCTTTATATATTTCCCAGTAGTAGTTATTTATAGTCATGTGAAAATGAACAGCAGAGCTTTCAAAGGTTAGGAAAACCTGTCCCTGTAAACCTCTATTAATTTTTTATCTATTCCTGTATGAAAAGGTTAAAATACAGCATCCTTTTTTTCTGAGAGAGAGTCTTGCTTTGTCACCAGGCTGGAGTACTGTGGCATGATCTTGGCTCATTGCAACCTCTGCCTCCCAGGTTCAAGCAATTCCCCTGCCTCAGCCTCCTGAGTGGCTGGGACTACAGGTGTGTGACACCACACACAGCTAATTTTTTGCATTTTAGTAGAGACAAGGTTTCACCATGTTGGCCAGGATGGTCTCAATCTCCTAACCTCATAATCCCTCCACCTCGGCTTCCCAAAGTGCCGGCATTACAGGCATGAGCACCATGCCCAGCCAGCATCTTTTATTTGATTGCCTTCCCTGGTTACCTTGCAACCAAGCCAGAGAAGGCACACTCTGAGATCTGGTGTTGAAAAACCTACCACTCTCACTTTTCACCACATGATATCTCTGAAGCAGTCTGACTGAGCAAAAATTGATGGATGAGTTTGGAGATGTGGGATCTTGTTAATGCCTTTTCATTAACTCAATTAATGATTTTGAGAATATATTTAATTTATCTGCTAATCTTCAAAGAGGCTGGTGGAACTCAATTAGATTTTCTTAATGTTCTTTGGTTGCTGGACACATTTTTAAAAAATGAAATTTAAGAAATAAAGAGTAAAATGATAAAAGCAGAGCCCTAGGTTAATAACGGATGCTGGTGGAGTGGGATGTCTGCTAAAGTCCAGGCACTGAGGCCCTCCCTCTCCTGCTTGTGTTCTCTGAGGCACTTCCACAGGATGACAAATACTCCATGAAGAATCGCTGGGAAGTTCCTAGACAAAACCATGTCTCGTATCTATGCCAGGTCTAAAGTTGATTGAATTTTTGTGTCTCTTAAATTAAGTACTACAGCCCAATTTGTTAAAAATAAAATAAAAATTATCAATATCATTTATTTTTATTTCAGCCCACAAACACAGCACAATGAAACACATTGCTGGCTGGGTTTTAGCCATGGCTATGCCATTCAATAACTGCTGAGACTTTGGCTAAGTAACTCAAGCTTTGTGTTTTCATCTTTGTGTAAAATGAGTGTCTCAGGTTAGAACACCTCTAAGATCTCTTACAGATTCCTCATTCCAGAATCCAATCTTTTCTAAGCAATCCTTCCCCATCTATTAGCAGTTCATTTAGAAATGCTTTTATAAAAGAATGATTTTTCATGATAGATTGCGTGGTAATGAGTAGGTGGTAAGTGTGTGCCCTCACAGCCAGAACACAGTTAAGTGTGTTTTTGTAAATATGCAAACTTTACATTTGCCTTTATGAGGTCCCATTCGTCTTTTGGCATTTTGATGAGTAAGCGAATGCCAAACCAATATGAAACATGTAAAATATGATATCATGAGATATTTGTTTTCTCAATTGTACTCACAAAGTCTCTCTCTCTCTCGCTCTCGCTCTTTTTCTCTCTCTCTCTCTTTATCTCTCAATCTCTCTCCTTCTCTCTCTTTCTCTTTCTCCCTCCCTCTCTTTCTTTTGGTATGTTCTTTCTAAATAATTACCAGACAGCCACAAGTCAGGGATAACACAGATTCCACTCCAATGACATAGAAAGTTGACATGCATGAACCAAGTTGGTGAGGAAAATGAATAAATGGGAACAAATCAGAGGAAAAGGGCAAGAAAGACAATGACAAATAGAAATAAAATTCTCCTTCTTACTCCCCTTTATCAAACTTTCAGGCCAAAAATATGCACAGTGACAGCTCCAGATGGAGAAATAACAGACTGTTTGCCATCTGCAGAGACAAAACAGGACAGTGAATCTGAAATTTAAAACCAAAGTCATTAGGAGTAGAGGTAAACAGGGTATGTCAGAATTAAGACATTTGGTACAAAACCCACAAAGTTTCTTGACATCCCAAAGGTGCACAGGTAGAAAGTGGAAGACCTAGAACTAACATCTAAACTTAAGCAGACCCACTGGAGCTTGCATTAGCCACCGTGCAACCTTCAGGGATGACAAGATCCATAAGATTCAGCTCCTGCTCTCAAGGTGCCCACAGTGCAGTGGTAAAGTCTCATACACAAGAGTCCTCTTTCATTGTGCATGGATCCTTTCATGTAACATGCATTGGGCACCTTGAAGTTAAAAGTTGCAGTAGTTCCCCGCTTTCTCAGGAGAATATGTTTTAAGACCCTCATTGGATGCTATATATGTGAAACTATATATAGTATCAAACCTGATTGTTATCAATCAGAACATATTTCTATTCTAGTCATTTCTTCCATCCACAAATGTAATGCCTTTCCATCTTAACTAAGCACTTATGCATTGTGGCCATAACTTTTGCAGTTTGAGGTGTGACAGCAAAACTAGCACAAATTTATTTTTTCTTCTTCACAACTTCAGGAATAGAAGATTCACTCTCACCTTAGATCTTAACAACCTCAGCATACAATTTTTTTTTTCTTAAGTGGAGAGCTTTTATCTTTTCACTTAAAGGAAGCACTTTATAGCTACTCCTTGCCTATTTGGACTGTCAGCATCTCTGCTCTTGTGTTTTGGGACTATTATTAAGTAAAATAAGGATTTCTTGAACACAAGCACTGCAATACTATGGCAATTGATCTGATAACTGAGATAGCTACTAAGTGACTGATGGGCAGGCAGTGTATACAGCTTGGTTATGCTGTACAAAGGAAAAATTCATGTCCCTGGGCAGGATGGAGAGGGACAGTCTGAGATATTTTTCATGCTGCTCAAAATTGCATGCAATTTAAAACTCATGAATTGTTTATTTCTGGAATTTTCCATTTAATATTTTCTGACTGTGGTTGAAGCAGGTAGCTGAAATAGAGGAAAGTAAAACTGCAGATGAAAGGAGACTACCATACCATGGATATCACTCTGGGGACACAGAACATACCTGAAGCCTCTGCGCTAAAAGAACTTGTGATTTAATAGGGCAGAAATGATATAAATAATCTAGAAAAATACAAAACAAAGAGAAAATGTAAAAGTCATATGGCGTGGAATTCCTAAAAAGGAGAAAATTTTTATTTTAACTGAGAGTCACGGAAGAGTCAACAGAGAAGGAAGTGTTTGATTTAGGCTTCACATAAAACGAGTCTTCACTCCTTAGAAAAAGGAGTAGGAGTGTGAGTAGGAATTATAGACAAAGAAAATGAATTGAAAGACGAGAAGAAGAAGAATTATATTTTTAGAACTCAGTCCAAGGCAGTAAAAAACAGACATCAGAAAATTGGGTTGAAACAAGATCATGGCAGATCTTGATTACTGTGCTAAAGAGTTTGGACTCTTTGTACAATATGCTATGTAAAGTTTGGGGAGATCTTTCTGGGAAAAAAAGTGCTATATTTTAGAAAAATAACTCAAAATATTGAGTGTGAGAGAGGTGAGAATTGTAAGAGTAGAAGAGTTGTAATTATCTAGGAAATAGAGGATGAGGATTTGAACCATGGAAGAGGTAAGAAGGGAGATGAAGAAAAAGATACATCAGAGTTAACAGGTTGATATGGTCTAGCTCTGTGTCTCCACCCAAATCTCACCTGGAATTGTAATAATCCCCCTGTGTCGAGGGTAGAACCAGGTGAAGGCAATTGGATCACAGAGGGGCAGATTCCCCCATGATGTTCTCATGATTGTGAGTGAGTCCCACAAGATCTGATAGTTTTATAAGATTCTGGCATTTCCCCTGCTTGCACTCATTTTCTCTCCTCCTGTCTTGCGAGGCAGTGTCTTCTGTCATGATTGTAAGTTTCCTTAGACCTCCCCAGCCATGTGAAACTATGAGTCAATTAAACCTCTTTTCTTTGTAAATTACCCAGTCTTAGATATTTTCTTTATAACTGTGTGAGAACATACTTAATACAGAGGTCCAATTCCTGTATCTTGGTTTTAGAGGTTGAGGAAGAAAAATGGGTCCAAGAGTTTGAAATTTGAAAATTGGCTTTAGATGATGGTTAATGCCAATATGTCAAGCTGAGAGCAAAGAAGCAAAGCAGGCCGTTGGAATGAGAGAGAATGGAAGGGGTCTGAGTTGAAAGTTGGAAGAGAAGGCAGCTAAACAATGGAAGAGGGATGAGAGCTTGGTCAGGTAAGCCAAGGGCGTCGGTATGGCACAGTCTACTACTTGCTAACTGATTTCTCACGGTATTCCTCAAGTTTTCCAACATTTCTCACATCATGGCACATGCAGAAAATGACAATATTTTAATGGCACACTGGGCAAGTAGGTGAAACTATTAATAGTTGCCTCCGGAAAGCCTCAAGCTGGCAAATCCCACAAACAAAAGCTTTGCCCCTGCCCTAGTGCTGCAGAGAAACATACTGTGGCCATCTGTAAACCATTCATGGCACGTATATGAGCCACAAGATACCAATTAGGAAGTACAGTAATGTAGAACTTAAAAAATAGTCAGGTAGCTTTTTATTTATAGAGAATACTGTGCTTCCTTTGTATAGACTCCCCATGTGACTTTAGTTTTTTTGGTTGTTTGTTTTTATCGGTATAGGATTGTTGCATAACATGTCTTTGTGAAGGAAATAGTGAATTTAAAATAGCAGCCTAGTATAATTTTAAGAAGGCTAGAATCCCAGAGAAGTTTGCTTTTCCCTAAAATGGATGACAGTGTCCTGGAGACTATGAGTTAAAATCCCCATATTGGGCAAGAAGTCCTAAGGGTCTCTAGAAGTAAATGAAGTAAAGAAAGAGAGAAAGCAAAGAAGAGAGAGAGAGAAAAGAAAGAGAGAGGAAAGAAAGCAGGAAATTAGCAAACTGTACTGTGACTATTGCTGATTGTTCTTAATTAAGTCTCACTAAGCACTGAATGGCCCTTCTCAGAAGATAATTTAGGCATATTTCAACAAAGGCTAAAAACATATAATGTTGAAAACAATTTTCTCTCTCTAAAAAGAATATTTATTTATTGCATAATGTGCAAAAAGGGGCTATCTTTCTGATCATGCTCCAATGGGGTCATGAACATATTGTTGAATACAACCACAGGTCGTCACGTCTGCCTTAAGGGATGACAATGAACGCATGCACCTGCCCTTTCTAAAGTCATGACTTTTTGGTGAACTTCAATGTGTCTCTGTCTGCCGCTGAGTCCCAGTGAGCTCTGTCAGCTTAAGGTCCACAACTAAATGGTGATAATAAAAAGCAAAAAAGGATAAATCCCATCTTTGGTAGAAGGCTTCAAGGAGTATAGATAAACCCGAAAGGTTACTTACCATTCTTTTAGATAAGGAATATAGCATGATTTCCCAGATCGAAGAAAAGCACGGCGAGGAAAGGAAACCAAGCCTGAGTTTGGGAAACATCTGAAGCACTTGTAATAACTTTACTTTTTCTGAATGTTAGCATCTTCAGAAAAATAATGAGATTGGACTACCCCACTGGTTTCCAAAGCGTGCCTCACTGATAGACTTCAGAGGCTGCCTTGTCATAGATGATGGAGGATTGAGACTCTATAGTGTAGTCGTCTGTTCTTACCCTGCTAGTAAAGACATACCCAAGACTGGCTAATTTATAAAGAAAAAGAGATTTAGTGGACTCACAGTTTCATATGGCTGGGGAGGCCATACAATCATGATGGAAGGTGAGTAAAGGCACATTTTAGATAGTAGCAAGCAAGAGAGAATGTGCAGGGCAGCTGCCCTTAATAAAGCCACCAAATCTCATGAAATGTATTCACTATTAAGAGACGAGCATGAGAAAAATCTGACTCCATGATTCAAGTACCTCCCACTGGTTCCTTCCACAACATATGAGGATTATGGGAGCAGCAATTCAAGATGAGATTTGGGTGGGGACACAGCCAAACCATATACTATAGGTACTGTTTTCCCACTCTGGCAGAGAAGCTCCAGTTTTCTCTGTATTGTATTGAGATCTTTTCAGTAAAATTTTATTTGAATAAAAGCACAAGCTGCTTTAAAAATCCTTGCAAACTTTCTCACTCAACAATAGCTAAGGGGCATGTTATTTTTCAATGGCAGTGGCATCCAAGTCTGAGCCAAGTTTAACTTGTCAAGGTGTCCTAAATATCACACCTAAAAATGTTGAAGCTCTTTAAGTTTTCCACACAAAATCCAAATTACTCTGAAATTTATCCTCTCATTGTTTCATGAGGTTTCTACCAACTCTTGGTTGTGATGAGCATAGTAGGTCCAATCTGTAGCTTAAGCAATTATATTTTTTATGACACTCAAGCCCCTTGCTGAAATACTTAACAGAGTACATTCTCACACATTATTGATAAAAATCTAAAAATACGTTTAACCTATGATCCCGTAATTGCTCTTGGGATGCCTAATTCTGTAGTTTGAATGGGTTCACTAAGGTTCATGTGCTGGTAACTTAATCCCTGACGCATTGGCAGGACTTACCTAATAAGATGTAATTAAAGCATGAAGTTTCTGCCTTCATCAATGGATTAATGTTCTCTTGGGACTGGGTTAGTTATTGCAAGGACAGACTTGTTATGAAAGTATATTTAGCCTCCTCTTGCTCTCACTCTCACTATTCTTTGCTTTTCTGCCTTCTACCCTGGGATTACTCAGCACAAAATCCCTGGGATTGCACAGACAAAAAGCCTGTCTGAGGCAGGCACCATGCCCTTGGACTTCCCAGTTCCCAGAACCTTGAACTATATAAACCTCTTTTCTTTATGTGACTCAGTCCTTAGTATTCTGTTATAGCACACAAAATAAATCAAGGTACCTATTCTAGAGATAAAAGCACAAAAGAACATAAGAATAGTTCTCATAACATTGTTTGTACTGGGAAAAAATTAGAAAAAATTTAAAGGTCTAACAAAAAAGAATAGATTAAAAGGTAATAAATAAATATGATAGATTAGAAGTTTAAATAGGTAAATTGTCTCTACTTGCAACAGCATAAAAAGATCCCCAAACAGTACTTTAACATTCAAAAAAGTGAATGACAGAATGTCACATGCATCACGAAGCCTGTAATGTAAAATGCAAATTGAAAACTTATATTTCATATTTTCTATTAATATGCATGCAGAATATGGAAAAATCTGGAAGCATTCATCCATATTTAAAATAATCTTGTCCTTCAAGGAGGATGTGTGGGTTTGAGATGGAAAAATGTTTAGGGAAAGGCTGTGTTTAGAGACAGAGTTCAAGTGGGACTTTAAAATTTAACCAGAATGTTGTAGATGTTTTTGAAAAAAAGTGAATACTATCTGTACATATACTACTTACATAACTTTAACACAATAATATGCCTAGAAAAATAACCAGAACCAGGAGTGCCAAATTGTGAGTGGTAGTTTATTTTGACAGGTAGAAATATGTATTATTGCTGTTCTATATCCTTTCTTATATTTAAATTCCATGACTGCATCCAAGCTCATATGCTTAGAAACAAAGTTTTTTTAAGGCGGGGCTTATGGTATCTGGTGCTTGATTTTAATCAATTAAGATTCTCCTGATCAATTCCAGCAATGCACTCTGCATTTCTCAGCCACTAGCAGCATTTTATTTAAGGCAAGCCACACCTAACGTGGCAAGACTGTGAAGCAGACCTGTGTGCACAAACATTTAGACTGAGTGGGCCTTAGAAATTCAATGGACACTCATAGTTCATCTTATGTAAAGAGGGAACACACACAAAAAAAGAAGCAAAGTAACAAGTTTTCTCCCCTCCAGCCATACTGGATAGCAAATCAGGAGACAGAAGAGAGAGCTGAAATTGAACACAAGAGGGAATATTTTGACTGAAATTGAGTGCAAGAGAAAATTACAGGTCATGTCAAAGATTTTGTGCATCAGAGAAAGCATGCTGTGCTTCAAGGTTATAAACCAAAGCAACACAGGTTATATCTCTTAGGACTACTTGGGAGAAGGTATATAACAATGAATGATGTGCAAACTGAGGTCACTCAGAATTTCTGAATCTGTAGCACACCTCAAGCAGTCTGCACAGGCAGTGCTTAATAGGGTATTATAGAGTATTTTCTGCTTGTTAAATTTCTTAAAATAGCTTTGTGGCAAAAGAGCTTATCCTCAATTTCAGGAACTTGCTGGAGGTCTAGGATGAGAGACTAAGCCACCTGACAATTTCCTTTGAAGGCAATGACCCAGGTGGCTTTGTAAATTTGAACATAGTTTGATAGGATGAACTGATGTGCTCTGATGTAAAACCAGCCCCTCTTCCGGACCAAAAAGATGTGTCTTCTAGGACAGAAATTATCACATCATGTTGTAATTGTTAGTTTTCCTGATGAGCTTGCCCTACTGAGCTATAAACTGCTTGAAGGCCAAGACATGACATTATTGATCAGTGTTTCCACAGTACCTGGTCTACAGCTTGGTGCACAGAATATTTATAATATGATTTTCACTGATTAATGGGTTTCAGCATCTTTGATTGGAGTTGAGTGCTTACATCATCCAAAATTCATTCTCTCTCAAATATGTATGACTTTCATAGGTTTTACTTCCTCTTATCAGTGTATCTGCAAAATGAGGATAATGTATCAAGTATTTCTTGACATGAGCTATTTTGCTAACATAGCTTAGGCCCGTCCTCCAGATATGAGCTGTGGCTGGGCAACACTGGATGGCAGAGTGGTAATAAGTTAACTGTCTACGGCCCCAAAGAAGAATCGGAAATTCAGCTTATTCTTCAGATTTTGCTTTTCAGCTGTTTTCACATAAGATATTCTCAAACATAGGCCTAAAAAGAGCATTTTACTACCTTGGACCTAGAGTATTTGAATGAATGGACTAAATATTTTGGTCTATAAAAGGCGTGAAGAAAAACTCACCAAATCAGGGTGAGAACTTGGTGCTCAGAAAGCAAAGAACTAGCCGAATTACAGTGAAACAGGAGAGGAGAAAGGTCTTGGCTTACCGGGGAGTGGTGGTAAAGATGAGAGACACAGCCACAAAGAGAGAGTGAAACTCAGACTCCCCCATCCCCCATAAAAGGAAAAGAGACACATACATAGAAAAGATCAAGCCAACTTTCTCACTTCCATTTGTCAGCTACTGTTTTGGACACTGTACCAAGTGCTCAAATGGAGATGTGAAAAGATGTGGCCCTACTTTGTAGGCACAGAGCACACAGGTGAATGCCGAAAAAGGAAGACCAGGGTGCGGTAATGAACTCCAGTAGTGGAAATACCTAGAGGTCTAGAAAGTTGAGAAAGTCAGAGGCCATGCGTACAAGTAGTAGGGAGGATGTTTAAAGCTACAAATGTATGAAAGTGTGGGACACATCAGGGTGTCATCTGAGAAGAAGGTGGGCAGAGAATAACTAGAGCTTAAACCAGGACAACATGTCAATCCCCACTGAATTCCATACTAAGAGGTTTAAATATTTCTCTGAGGTCAAGAGGAATCTGTGAAAGTCTTTAATCAAATAATATCTGTATTTCAGAAGGAGGGAGATACTTTGAGAGCTGGAAACGGACATACAGAAGAGACAGAAACACACACTCCTATTTTCTGAGTACAGTTTGATTCATGGCAAAATAAACTTCATCAGTGTCCTAATCCCAGACACCACAAATTCCCTGCACTCACTCACATGACACTTCAAAGTCTGTTGTCCGTTAGTCTTATTCCTTTGAAGACTGGGAAAAGAGAGTCATGTGGCATCAGTCTGGCATCCAGGTAGACGTCCTGTTGGGTAGCAGAGAGAAGAAAAGAGGAACCCAGCCAGATGAAAAACTATTGCCTAAATTTATCAGTTGGGATCTGGTCTCATGTCTAGCAAATACAAGCTGTCAGTTTGCTAACACTCCTTGCTGGCAGGCACATGGAAATGTTTTAATGACTTGCGACTTTGGACTGGCCCAAAGTAAGAAGGTCTTTTGCTTATTTCTGTGTTTTAGAGGCAGACCTAGTGGCGACTACCAGGTTGTCTGGTAGCAGAGAAACATAAGCTCTGCTTTGGAACCAGGAAAACTCTAAGTTTCACAAATGACCCAAGCGAGAGAGCCAGCAGACTTTGGAAATTTATCTCGTAACAGGCATTACTGGGACCTTCTAGAGTTAGGACATATCTTGACAAACCAGGGTCCAAGTTCCAGCTCCCCACTTATTTTATTCATCATGAACTTCCTCGATTCCAAATCTTTGCTTATCATTTCCTTTCTACCTGGACCTCTCCATCTTTAGGCTTGATCTTCCTCTAGCTCTTTTCAACTCACCTACTTTTTCTCAATTCTTATCAATGACAGCCCCTATTCTTATTATAAATCTCTGGTTTATTGAGCTCCCTCTTGGCCTTATCTCTCTCCTACTGCATTCTCTGTCATCAAATTGTAGGTGTCATCTCCCTTTTGTCATTGCTCCATGTCAGAATTCCATCAGCAAATATGGATTAATATTATGGCTCTAATATAATATGGTATCAATATAGAATGCATAACCTATGACAGGTATTGTTCTAAGTGCTTACATGTATATTTAATTCCTCACAATTGCCTTATCAGATAGATACAGTGAATATCTTCATTTGTCAGATGCAGAAGCAGAGGCAAAGAGAATGAATAAGTGGTGGAACCAGCAATAGGACGCTGAGCTTCTGAACTTCTTCGCCACACTCACTCTGTTCCCATCAGAGTCCCCTTTCCTCCACTCTATCTTCCATGTTGAGTTCAGATCATCTTTCCAAAGCAGAGATCTGATTATTTATACTCTGTTCTATGGGCTACTGAGTAAGCATGACAGAATAGAAAGCCTTCCCAGGCTGGGCGCAGTGGCTCAAGCCTGTAATCCCAGCACCTTGGGAGGTCGAGGCAGGTGGATCACGAGGTCAAGAGATCGAGACCATCCTGGTCAACATGGTGAAAACCCGTCTCTACTAAAAATGCAAAAAATTAGCTGGGCATGGTGGCATGCCCCTGTAATCCCAGCTGCTTGGGAGGCTGAGGCGGGAGAATTGCCTGAACCCAGGAGGCGGAGATTGCAGTGAGCCGAGATGGCGCCATTGCACTCCAGCCTGGGTAACAAGAGCGAAACACCATCTAAAAAAAAAAAAAGAAAAAAGAAAAAAGAAAGCCTTCCCTATCTTTGTCTTAGTGGGCAGAATCAGACATAAGCAGAACTTAGGGGATTCTAACTTTTATATTCCTTTCTGAAAGATCAAAGTATCTACAGAGACAGAAACTTTTAAGATACAAACTGTTACTGGTTATGTAACAGTAGCAACTCTGGGTGTATGCTTTCTTGTTGAATTTTCGAAAAGGAATTTTAGATAAGAATGTAAGTTTCCTCTAAGACACAAGGACAGATTTGCTAAGGCAGGTGAGTGATTTTCCTGAGATCGGAAGTGCCCAGACTAATGGGAAATAGTCCAGAAGTGTAACCATATACTTGACTAACATAAGACTCTCAGACCTGTAGAGCTGAAATAAGTAATTCAACTAAAAAAAAAAAATGATTTCATGTTCAAGGGCTGTAAAGATACCTTAATCTTCCCCAAATATAGGAATGAAATATTTTTCCTTAAGCAGATCATAAATTCTCTGATAACACTTTTCTATGACTGACATATTTTAAGATACTATTTCTCAGATAATAAACGGTAAGACTGGCTTCACTGAATGAGGAATTTGGTGATAACTACCTCACATGTGTTCACTCATTTGATTTATACACATGCATATGTACAAATGGAGGGTTTATTATTACCTCTGTTTTACAGATAGAGGGACCAATGCTTGCTGAGATTAAACAACTTGCTCCAAGTCCTTCCACATTACACATTAGGATGTGGTGTATTTGAACTCAAGCAGAGCTCCTTCTGACTCCAGAATCTGTATGTGTTCTACTGAATTCTGCCATATTTGTGAGCAGATGTGAATATTAGCCTGTACTTCCTTTCATCTGGCACTGATGATTAAGCTTAGCATTTGATAACTTAGGGGGCACTAAAAAATGCAAGCTTAAGACCTGATGCGGTGGCTCAAGCTTATAATCCCAGCACTTTCAGAGGCCAAGATGGGTGAGTCACTTTAAGCCATGAGTTCAAGACTAGCCTGGTCAACATGGTGAAACCCCATCTCTACCAAAAATACAAAAATTATCAGCCAAGCCTGGTGATGCACCTGTGGTCCCAGATACTCAGCAGGCTGAGATGGGAAGATCACTTGAACCCAGGAGGCAGAGGTTGCAGTGAGCTGAGATCGTGCCACCGCACTCCAGCATGTGCGATAGAGCAAGACTCTGTCTCAAAAAGAAAAAAAAAAAGGGAAAGAAAAAAAGAAATACAGGCCTATATATACCTCATGGGTTTTTTTCTTTTTTTAAATTGCATTTTAGGTTTTGGGGTACATGCGAAGAACATGCAAGACAGTTGCATAGGTACACATGTGACAGTGTGATTTGCTGCCTTCCTCCCCTTCACCTATATCTGGCATTTCTCCCCATGCTATCTCATGTTTAATTGATGTACATAATCTGAAGTGCAGGTTTGTGTCCACTTGATTTATCAACACCTTTCCTTGTCTGTGGAAATACCCTGTCACAAAGAAGGACATAAGCTAAGATTCTTGTAAAGAAATGAACTTCACATTAACCACCAATCTAAACTAGAATTTCACCAAATGTTTTGAAAACTCAGAAGCCTTAGGGAACCGAGCTTAAGAAGTTTTGAGTTCAAGCAGGTCTGAGTTCCAGCTTGAGTTCCACCATCCGGTTCATTTTAGGCAAGTAATTTAAATTCTTTGAGTTCTAGTCCATATATGTAAAAAACAGGCTATTAGTGTATAATTCATCAGGTTTTGAAAATCGAGTAAGTTAATAATTGAGAAAATTTCTTGTCTTTGATACCTCTGAACACCACTATCATTACATCATTCACTCTAGAATAAATAGCAACTTGTGATCATGCAGCAGTTACACAACTCCAAGACAATTTTCTTAACTATTGCTCTGTTCAATGTCATTCGTATATTGCATTTTAAGCAAGTGTGTATATTATTAGCCTTTTGACTGATGAGGAAATGAAGACCTAAATACATTTTGATTTGTTTACTTTTTTCATTTAGCTGACAATTCAGCCAGTGTCCCAGCTTTGTGCATTATTTTCTACCCACATCAAAATAGAAAAATTAGGTTAAAATGCATTTTATAAGTTTTAAGTAACCAGTTGAATGATTTACATACTTCTCCAAGCAGGAGAATGGCCAATATTATTTACACTTTCCATGATCTACAGATATAATACGGGACCACTTACATGCGGCAATGCATGTATTATGAAAGATAAGGAACACTGAAGGGAGACATACACTTTAACAACACTTAAAAGGAGAAAATTACTGTCCTCTCCTAATAAAAAGAAATGCATTTGACCCCTTGCATCAGACAGCGAATGTCTCAACTTAGTTATACTCAAAGAAATGGGGAAAGAAGAAATAACGTAATATTATACCTATTACCTTAAATGAACTCCTAAAAAAAATCTGCATAAGGTTCCAACAGGAGAAAAACTTTGCCTGTGATAGTATAAATCATGCCTAGATCCATGCATTTTTAATTTTCTAAGCTCCTGATGAAATGCTAGTTTAGAAGAGTGACTAATTTAAAGTTTCTTTCCTCCAAGAGTCTCAGAATGAGTTCCTCTTTCTCTTCACTTTTCTGATTCCTACTTATTCTTCAGAATGCAATTCAAATGATCTTCAATGACTTTTTTTTTGCCTCCTCTCCAAAATTAGGTTATATTCTTTTTTTAACATGTTTTCATAATACCCTTGACTTTCCCTTTGCAAAACCTTAAACAATTTCAATGAAATAACTAACTGGGTACGTAGTTAATGCATTTCTTTTCATTATAAATGTAAGCTCCATAAAGGCTAAAATATATCTGTGTAGTTTATCACCATTCCCTATGCCTGGACTGGTACATGGAACATCATAAATCCCTAAAAATTAGTTGTCCAATGACTGGGTGAAAAAATAAGACTGGTTAGGGAGAGCCACATGAAAGAGAGATAACTTGAAGTTATCTCTTATGGAAGGCAATTAGTAGGATTCAGGGAGAAGATAGGATAAAGGTCTATTATATCAGGCGGAAAGTGTTATGGGAAAGATGATAAAGAAAACCTGGGTAACATAGGGACTGTGATTTCTAACAGGGAGATACTTTGCCTTAGACTTATGTGACATTTTAAAATAATATGCTGATAATGACCGTTTGTCACCAATCCTCCCATTACCACCTGACTTGAATCCGCCATCATGACCCCCCTACAGCACTACAATGGCCCCCTCATTAGAAACCCTGTGTATCCCTTCAATTCAAATAACAAGATGACAGTGAGTTTTTGCAAATGTGAATCAGGTAACCTCTCTCCATTGCTAAAACCTCCAATAACCTCCCATCCACACTTCCAACCATGACCTTTTCAGCCCTACCTGATGTGGACACTGGTTGCATTAATGGTCTCCCCTGTGCTCACTGCCACTCAGGCATGTTGACCCTCTTCTGTTCCTGACACAAGCCGAGTCTCTTTCCTCCTCCAAGCCTTGGCATAAGATAATCTCTGGCTGGAAATCTCTCCCCCAAGATATGAAAAAGCCTCACCCCTCATCATTTAGAATATACTCAAATATTATAGTAGTAATTTATAAATGCTTTCCCTTTTTCAACTCCACTGCATTGGCCCTCTTTTATCTATATCATCAATCCATATAAATTATTTGGGATAGACTCAGTTATACTGCAGAACCAAAACAAAACAAACACTGGCTTATCACTACCAAGCTTTAGTTCTTGCTCATTCTCACGTCCATCACATGCCAGCCATGGGCTCTGCTCAGTGTTTTACTCCAGGAAACAAACTGGCAGAGAATCCACCACTTCAAGTAAGAGTATAGAAATTTGAGCACTGGATTTTAAACCTTCACCCAGAAGCAATGCCTGTCATGTTTAATTGGTTAAAATGAGTTCCAAGTATACATAATATCAAGAGTTCAGGTGCGATTCTATTATCTTCTGGAGGGAAGACTGGAAGATTTTTGCTAAACAGCATTAATAATTACCATACTTTGCTTTGTTCTTCTTAGTAGTATCTATTATTATTTAAAATGTATTCCTTTTTAACATGGTTACAGGTAGGCAAGGACCTAATCTTTCAAATTCCCTATTGTATCCTCAGCACTTTGAACAGTGCCTATTGTATCCTCAGCACTTTGGACAGTGCCTATTGTATCCTCAGCACTTTGGACAGTGCCTATTGTGGGACATTGTAATGGTTAATATTGTCAACTTGATTGGATTGGAGGATGCAATGTATTGTTCCTGAGTGTGTCTGTGAGGGTGTTTCCAAAGGATATTAACATTTGATTTAGTGGACTGGGAGAGGCAGACCCATCCTCAGTCTGGGTAGGTACAATCTAATCAGTTGCCAGCACTGCCAGAATAGAGGCAGGAAGAAGAATGTGGAAAGCCTAGCCTGGCTTAGTCTTCCAGCATACATCTTTCTCCAGTGCTGGTTGCTGGATGCTTCCTGCCCTCAAACATCAGATTCCAAGTTCTTTAGCTTTGGAACTCTTGAAAATTCCACCACAGACTGAAGGCTTCTCTGTTGGCTTTTCTACTTTTGAAGTTTTGGAACAGACTGGCTTCCTTGCTCCTCAGCTTGCAGACCGCCCATTGCGGGACCTCGCCTTGTGATGTGAGTCAGTGCTCCTTAATACACTCCCTGTTCTTTATACATTTATCTTATTAGTTCGGTCACTCTAGAGAACCATAATACAAGGCTAGATGTTCAGTATGTATTCGTTTATTATTAAAGAGCTACTGAAAATGACAATAAGGTACCTGTTGAAAAATCAGGCCTGGGGATAGAGAAAATACTTGATGCCATCATAAGAATCTTTGTAAAACTGTGATTCTACAAAGTCTAACCACTTATTTATTTAACTTATTCATTAATCCATTGACCCCTTGCTCAGCAAACAAAACCAAGAACCTGTTATGCTTTTAGTGCTGTGAAGAACATGATGAATAGGACAGTTCTTGACCACCAGGCACTAACAGTCTAGTTAGGAAGGCAGACAGGTAAACAAATAAGTTCAATATAAAGTGATCAGCACCAAAGGTAAAATAACAGACTCTCTCTGAATTACTGAAATGGATTTTGTGCATCCCACACCTTGGACTTGTAACAAAAGTGCAGGTTTAGATCAAGTAAATGGGCCCATCAATGCGGATACTTCTTTCAGGACCCCACTTCTAACAGTGTTGTCCAAATTGTCCATCAAGAGAAAATTTTTCAGTTTCCAGACTTGAGCTAATAGACAGTATGTCACTGGGGGAAGGAGACAAGTGGGAGAAGGACAAATTCCCTTGTTTTGTGTGAGACAGAGATTTTAGAAAAATCTAACATCTGCAGCTCATCACTGGCTAAAAATAAGTGCTGCTTTGCAGTATGCCAGATGTTCCTCCTCACTGGAGGAACTACATAAGAAATACAGTACGGTCAAGGCAGAGAACAGAGCAATCGATGAGAAACACAGTTCGCCCTGAGAGTAATCAAGTCTTAACTGGGATCCCAGGCCATTCAACCAGGGAGGCATGTAAGAAATTATACTTAATTACACTTTTTCATTGTAGTGATAAGGACATGAACTCCCAAAAAGGACAAGAAGTCACTTAATGATACAATAATGGAAACTCTCTGTTTTCCTCTGCCTGAATAAGCTATAATTTTTCTCTTTTCTTTTAATCAAGAGCAGTCTTTATTCCCTCTAATTTCTTAAAGACGCATAGTCAGATATAAGAGTAGCAAACCAATCTAACTACTTCATTCAGTACACACACATAACACACACATATACACATGATAGGTAGATAGATAGATAAATATAACCAATATTTGTTAAGGGGACGTATATACAAATCACAGTTTTGGGTAATGTTATTAATAAAGCAATATTTTCAAGTGTGATAAGACAAAATTAAGTAAATAAAGAAAACAAGGCGATTCCTGTTGTCCACAATGTAGTCAGAGTCCAGTAGAGATCTTAGGTGCTGAAAACATTATGAAGTTCACTCCAACTTTATGTAGATTTAAAGAAAAATTATACCAAACTATAAAATAAGTGTAAGAAGAAGCAATATATTCCTGACTTATTTGGGACAATTATGTAAATTTTTGTGTGATCTAATTTTTAAAATATATTTTATCTGATAGTCATAAAAATGTGCCCATCAGATCCTGCTACAGAAAGCATAGGTGACTAATAACCCAGCTTCTGCCTCACTGTATCTACATTAATTAATTAGTACAGATTCACTACTGTATCTATATCAAGACTAAGTTTAGCAAACGGATAAGTACAACAGAAATACTAGTACAAGCCCACTGGGACTCCTCCAGTGGGTCACTTTAATTTGAGGACTTCTATCAACTCAGCTCAACCTTTCTTAGAAATGCATTGCTCTGAAGAGATGATCAAGGGTATGGCAAGATAAACTTCAGCTAAGGAGATTCGGTGAGTCACTCAGGAATCTAATCAATGATTTCAGCAGAATTCAGTAATAGATACGGAGTTATTTAGGAAGGATTTGGTCTAAAAGTGTAAATCTGGTGACATACATGGGAGGCCCACAGTATTTTTGCAAATGTTATACTAGCAGAAATGTTGACAGCCTGCACTGTCGACATGAAGACTAAGTAAAATGAACGAAGTTCCTCAGACTTCCAAAACTCTACAAACAAGAAACCAACAGTCATTCCAATCTCCTTGCAGATAAACTCCTCTCATAGACCCAGGGCTTCAGCTTTTCAGTGCCTTCCTCTCATTATAAAACAACAGCAAATCATCTACTTAAAAAAATTCCAGCATAAATGAAAGATCAAAGGAATAAGTCAAAAAGGAAACTGGAAGTAACTGATATAACATCAAAATTAGGGAAAAGTAAACTACTTTTTCTCCTCCCCAACATGCATTACAAAATAACCCTAACTGGGATTTATGTCCTGAGAGCCTAAAGATGATGCTCCTTTCATGAAATAAAAACAGAATACTTGAAAAAGAAATGATTACTAAATAAGAAAAGGCACTGGAAATATAAAACTCTAATAGCTGAGATTAAAATATCATTAGAAAAGCCGGAAAATAAGAGTGATAAAATCTCCCGGAAAATAAAGCAAGAGGAAGTACATAGATATCAGAATTCATCCCATGAAGTGCAATATTCAACCAATAGTAGTTTAAAGAGACAAAGCAGGAAGACACCGAACAGAGAAGGCAGAAAAGAGGAAGTTAACGACACAACAACAAAAGATAGTACAATGTCCTTGTATTGAAAAATACAAGTTTGTGCTACAGTCCATTTTTAGCACTGAATGGAGATAGAAGTATATATCAAGCGTATATTTACAGAATTCCACAATAGCAAGAAGAGGAGACCTTTAAATCTCCCAAAGAGAAAGAAAACCAAGTCTCATATAAAGCATCAAAAATCCCCTAAGCAATATTATTCTTGACAATAACACTAGAAATTAGAAGACAGAATGTTTTCAATACTTTGAATAAAAGCTTAGTTTTCTTTTATCATTACAGAAAACCAAGAGCTATTATGAAAAAGAAAAATAGTAATTATGAAATTTCAGCTTTTTATTTAGAAGTATTTAAATAAATACTAGGGAATGATTCCAGAATTAATGATGCAGCCTTAAAGAAGAAGAGTTGCAGGATGGCATGGACATTTTAGGGCTGTTTGTCTTTTCAAACTATGGTTATATATGTCTTCACAAAATTATAAATTAAGACAAAATACCTTTCCCAAAGACAAAATATCTCCCCTTTATATAAATTCAAAAGGCCATGATACAAGTACATAGTTCTAAATTTTGAATCTTTGTAAACTAGAGCTGATGAAGTTAACATATTTAAGGTAAAATCAATTGAGTGACATTGAATTTTTAACTTTAAATAATCAGTTTTGTGTGTGCATTTTTCCATATGCATATTTGACAAATTGAGCTACAATTTGTCAAATATTAAATTACTTGTAATATTTTACAAGTAACAACTTCACATGAATTCCTCTGGTATAGAATAATGAAATAATATTTTTCATTCAAAGGATAGACTTTTATTACAATTGATCACAGATATGAGAACCATAAACATCAATGTGGTAGGTTGACTCCTGTCTCAGACCTGATAAAGTGCTGAAACTAATTATGATGTTTAAATCATAATTCAATCATAATAGTGTGCTTAGCAATGCAAACCAAAAAAGAGCCAAAAACGTATGAAAAGAAAAATAAATTGCAGGGAAAATATTCCAGGTAGAATTTTCCATTGCTCCGCTTTCCTCTGCAATGTTAATGCTCAGTTTTAGCAACTCAATCAACTGAGGAAATAATTTTATTTACTTACATTTGATGATTTGAAAACTTTTATGTATCTTAACAATGATCCTCTAACACAGCTGTTATTATTATATAGCTATTGTTATTCCCATCTTACTACTATATAACCTGAGGCTACAGTGTTTATTCCCCTTTTGGGTCCCAGGATTTACATTATTACCTGGTCAAAATTTGGCTCACCTCCACTTATCCTTAAGGTCTCATTTTAATTCTTATTTCCTCATTATCTCTAAACTCTAAAAGGTTACTGTCACAGAATACCTTTATGGCAATTGCTATTAATTGTCTTTGCCTGTCTGTGTTTTCTGAGGGTGGGAACTGCAAATATTTTGTTCACTCTTATAATTCTTGGGCCTGGAACCTGACATTGAACAACAAATATTGAATGAACAAAGAAATGTGCAAATAGAATCAGATCTCTACAACTTCAAAATTGAGGCTTTAAACAGCAAACTCATTTTAATATCCTTCTACTATTAGTGACTGATATGGTCAGGCTTTGTGTCCCCACCCAAATCTCATCTTGAATTGTAATCCCCAAGTGTTGAAAAAGGGATCTGGTAGGAGGTGATTGAATCATGAGGGTGGTTTCCCCCGTGCTGTTCTCACGATAGTGAGTTCTCATGAGAACTCACTAAATCTGATGGTTTATGAGGGGCTCTTCCCACTTCGCTCACTGTCTCTCTCACCTGCCACCATGTAAGATGTGCCTGATTCCCCATCTGCCATGATTGTAAGTTTCCTAAGGCCTCCCCAGTCATGCTGAACTGTGAATCAATTAAACCTCTTTCCTTTATAAATTGCCCAATCTCTGAAATTTATTTATAGACGTTATTTGGGCCAAATCCTTCCAGTTTAGTATCACAAAGGTGAAGTGTTTGTGGAAGTCAAAATGGTTTCTTAAATATTGGCTTTACTCCAACAGTTTAAAAATATAACTAATGTGACTTTCCAATTATTCAGAATAATGACTACAGTAAATCATATTTATGTAAGTGTGGTTATTTACTGAAAACTAAGTGTCTACAAACCTGCCCACTCTACCTTTCTTTTACTGCTACTTTCTTTTTGTCCACTCCTGTTTTGTCTGTCTACCTCTAACACTAAGGAGTTGCATGATCTTAGAAAAAGTTATCTCGGCCGGGCGCGGTGGCTCAAGCCTGTAATCCCAGCACTTTGGGAGGCCGAGGCGGGTGGATCACGAGGTCAAGAGATCGAGACCATCCTGGTCAACATGGTGAAACCCCGTCTCTACTAAAGATACAAAAAATTAGCTGGGCATGGTGGCGCTTGCCTGTAATCCCAGCTACTTAGGAGGCTGAGGCAGGAGAATTGCCTGAACCCAGGAGGCAGAGGTTGCGGTGAGCCGAGATTGCGCCATTGCACTCCAGCCTGGGTAACGAGAGCGAAACTCTGCCTCAAAAAAAAAAAAGAAAAAGTTATCTCTCTGAGATTTCTTCATCTGTAAAATGAGGATAATACCATTCATCTCAGTGTGGTAGGGACTAAATACACTAATGTATGCATAGTCCTTAATATGTAGAATCTGAGTTATCTTCACCATCATAGCCAAATGTTGATGGAGAATTTATACACACGAGGAAAAGTACTAGGATCTGGATTCCTAAAGATAAAGGTAAGACATAACTCTTACCCCTGTTCCTTTTCCCTGAGATACAGGCAGTACTCCTCTATCACCATTATGGGGTCTTCATGGCATGCCTGGGGAAAGAAGTGAAATAAAGATGCCCAATGGAAATATCATGATAAATACCCTTCCACGGGTCCCTAGTGCTGTCAGAAATCGAGATCAGGGTTTAGCGCTACAAACAGACTAATTGGCATATCTAGCCTATTTAACAAGCAAACCTATTGATTCCAATGTGTGTCTCAGAATGACAAGGTGAGTTAAATTGATATTCTTTAGAAAAATAGTACTTTAAAGATCAGAGACAAAACTATGGATTTCTTGGCTCACATTGCTGGACATCTCATGTGTCACATCATTTCAACCCCTTCTCCCTCCTCCAGAACTCGTTATCTCTCAGAAGAGACAGAAAGAGTAGGTAGCTTCAAGTCTGACAATCGAAGTTGAAAATCTTAGCTACTTCCTAGCCATAAAAATGAAGTTAATTATTTACTCTGGTAAGACCATGGTTTTATTTCCAGAGCGTTTCCTGGCAGCGTCCTTAATGATACAGTCTCCAAAAGTGACTAGATGAGTTTGAACTTTGACTCTGCTTTATTAATTAGGTGACTACTTTTGTGGTTTATTTTCTTCATCTTTAAACATTAAAGTGATGGTGATTATCCCACAGATTGTGTAAGAATAAGTAACTTTATTCACCTAGAAACTAGAAGAGTGCCTACTCTCACATAGCAAACACCTAGAAATATGAGTTTTTTATTATTGACAGTAAAATGGAAATAATAACACAATTTCTGATTATTGTCATTAGGACTCAATAGAATTATGAATATGAAATTTCTTTATAAAATTCAAAGCTCTAAGTGGATATAAGGAATTGCAATTTCTCTGACTGTTTTTATTTCACAGTGAATTGAGTGGACCATCCGAACAGCTGCTGTTTTCATCATCTCTAACTTCTGTAAGATAGATGGGTTGGCCCACACCGTTTCTAATTTCCAGTTTAGTTTGGACATTCTCTCATATTATACTAGCCAAACATCTGCTGATGTTAAAAGTGAATTTTATTATTATTATTTTCTTCTGAATGGTGTCTCTCTCTGTTGCCCAGGCCAGAGCACAGTGGTATGATCATGGCTCACAGCAGCCTTGAGCTCCTGGGTCAAGCAGTCCTATTGCCTCAGCCTCCCAAGCGGTTAGGACTATAGGCACACACTACCATGGCTGCTTAAGTTTTATTTTTTAATTTATTTTTAATTTTTATTTTTTATACTTTATAGCTATGGGATCTTGCAATGTTGTCTAGGCTGATCTCAAACTCCTGGTCTCAAGTAACCCTCCCACCTCAGCCTCCCAAAATGCTGGAATTACAGCGGTAAGCCACCATGTTCTGCCCTAAAGGGTGCATTTTAAACTTACTCTGAGTTATGGCATATGATTTCCTATTTGACTTTAAAAAATCAACACAACTAAATTGTTATTACGATTTTGGGGGAGGGACATGACAAAATTTAGTTGGCTAGTACCATCAGAAAAAAGAAAACCAGGCAGAACAATGAATAATTAATTTCATCAGTTTCTAATTCTTTTTCTTTTTTCTTTCTATTTTTTTCTCTGTTATTCAGGCTGTTTTGCACTGGCGTGATCTTAGCTCACTGTAACCTCCACCTCCTGGGCTCAAGCAAGCCTCTCACCTGAGCCTCCCAAGTACCTGGGGCTACAGACACATGCCACCTTGCCCAGGTATTTCTTGTATTTTTTTTTTTGTAGAGATGATATTTCATCATATTACCCAGGCTGATCTTGAACTCTTGGACTCAAGCAATCCACCCACCTCAGTCTCCCATAGTGTTGGAATTACAGGCATGAGCCACAGCTCACCACCTACTGGTTCTTTATTTCATTTGGTAAATTTTTCTTGAACAATTTATATGTGTATGATGTCATCATCATTTAAAGAGGTATCAGAAAAAAAGGACAAACAAACATGAAATTAAAAATTACCACAACTTAGCATATACAGGCAAATAAATTTATAGTCCATTTTCTAATATTCTCATATGCCCATTGAATTTCCTCAGATGTACCTTTTTCTTCATCTTTTTTTTTTTTTTTTTGAAACAGTCTTACTCTGTTGCCCAGGCTGGAGTGCAGTGGTGTGATCTTGGCTCATTGCAATCTCCGCCCCCCAAGTTCAAGTGATTCTCTTGCCTCAGCCTCCCTAGTAGCCCACCACCACTCCTGGCTAATTTTTGTACTTTTAGTCAAGACAGGGTTTCACCATGTTGGCCAGGCCAATCTCAAACTCTTGACTTCAGGTGATCCACCTGCCTCAGCCTCCCAAAGTGCTGGGATTACAGGCGTGAGCCACTGCACCCAGCCTCTTTTCTTCATTTCGGTGCTTTCCAACATAATTCCAGTGTAATATCTGTAAGCAATATTAGGATAGTAACAAAAAATATAATATTTTCCCTAGTTCTGAGTAAGTGGAGGTTTAAAAATTCGAGTCCAATGTTAAGTGAAAGTGTGTGACTCTCTTCTTTTTCTTTCTGTTGTTTAAATTGCCATCAGCAATGTGGCACTGGCATAAAAACACAGAGATAAGTGCACAGAATGGATTTAAGATGCAGACCCACACACACATGGCCAATTGTCTGTTGACAGACTTTCCAAAGCATTCGGAGAGAGTAAAGAGGAGAGAGGAAAATCTAAGAAATGGTGTTAGAATGGACATCTATTTGCAAAATAAACCAAACTGAACCTTTACAGTCAACCTCACACTATATGCAGAAATTAACTAAAAATGGATCATAGCCAGGTGTGGTGGCTCAGGTGTATAGTCTCAATTACTTTGGAGGTTGAGGCAGGTGGATTGAGACTTGGAGTTCAAGGCCAGCCTGGATAGTATAGCATGACACTCCCCATCTCAAACATAAAAAAAGAGAAATAAATGGATTATAGTTCTAAATCTAAGAACTAACACTATAAAATTTTCTACAAAAAATCATGGAAAATTTTATATGACCATGAATTAAGCATAGACTGAGGGAATATACTTGCCAAAAATATATCTGTAAAGGATTTTTAAATAGAAAATATAAGGATTTTCTATTTCAAAACTCAACAAAAGAAAGCAAACAACCCTATGAAGATATATGTATGGGGGGAAGTACATAAAAAGACAGTCAGCATCATTTAGTCACAAGATATGAATACTATAACTACAATGAAACTATAACTACCACTACATGTCCACTAGGATGGCTAAATTTTTTTAAAAAGACAATAACAAGTGTTGATGAAGCTGTGGAGCTTTTGGAACTCTGATATGCTCCTGGTGGAAATGCAAAATGGTGTAGTCACTTGGAAAATGGATTTCCTGTACCCTCAAACATGCACTTATCATACAACCCAGAAATCCCATGACCAGTTATTTTCCAAGATAAATTAAAACATGTTCACAGATAGATTTTTACTGAAATAATACAAATGACTATCATGTGGTAAGTAGACAAAATGTGATACATCATAAAATAGAATATTGCTCAGCAACAAAAGGTAGCAATCTACAAATATACTCAGAAATACAATTTAATTCCAAAAACACTATCTTAAACAAGAGTAGCCAGACACAAAATATTGTATGTTACATAATTCCACTTTATATAAAGTTTAGAAAAGGCAAAAATCTACTGATGGTGAGCAGATCAGTCATTGCCAAGGGGCCAAGGATGGGAAAAAATTGATTGAAAAGACACATGAGAAAAATTGGGAATGATGTAAATACTCTAGATCATGACTTTGGTGGTGGTTATACTAATACATCAAAACACATCAGCTTGAGCATTTAAAACTGGTAAATTTCACTGCATGCAAATTACACCTCAATAAGCCAATTAACAACTTAAAACCTGTCCTTGTAAAGGTCACTTGCATGAAGGATTTGTGTAAGCCTTTGAACCTCATAACATATTGCTATTTCCCATAAAATACAAACTGTAACCCATAAAATACGGTTTAATTAGTTTTTTAACTCTTTGAGTAGGTAACACTACTTATACTGACATATATGGTTTCTGAGAAGAATAAGTACATAGGGAATTACTTTGTTAAACTAGAGGCAGAACTTAGAAATTTCCTTCTCCTTTGTCAAAAACTCAGTGCATTGTCTTGGAGTCTTCATAATCTTGACTCCCGGAAACTTCCCATTTTTGGTCCATTTCTTTTATTTACTCATGTATTTGTTTATTTGTTTTACCATGGGTCCTCCACTGGCACAGAGACGAAAACACTATAACTTACATCTCTCCAATTTCAAGCCGTTGTCTCAAAATCTATCCCCCAAAAAACAAGCCCTTGTCTAAAAATTTTGTGTTAATCCTAAGATTTGTTTTTAATTATGATATTGTATTTTTTTGTATTCCTAAAAACATGTTGTTCTGTATTGTTTAGCTTTGTTTGGTTCACAAAGAAGGATATATTGTACATCAGTTTTGCAGTTTATTTTGTACTCACTCATGTACCGCTAATTGTATTTTTACTCAACATTATAAAAATAAGCATCCTTTATATGGTATACATCTGTCATTTGTTAATTTAATAATTTGAACTTCATAATATTTCATTTTATCGTACCTAGTGGCTATTGAGAACATGTCTGCTTGATCATTTTTGTAAATGTCTCCTGAAAATTTACACTAGAGTTTCTCTTGGATATATACCTGGTAAGATGGCTTGACCATGTAAGGTGTGAATGTTTGTAGCTTACAAAATAACTTGATTGTTTTCTAAAGTGAGGTAGCAGTTGACACTCTTGCCAGCAGTTGAGATATCCTGTCACTGTGCATCCTCTTTAACATTTGGTATTATCAGACATTTTATTTTTGCATTCAGAAGAAGCATTAAATATTATTTTGGTTTTGGTTGCAAAAAAGACTAGAAATTATTAAAGTGACATTATTTGAAAATTATATGATCAGCCATACTGAAACCACACAAGAATTTATTCGAATAAATTATTAAAGTAATAACAGATTTAAGCAAGTTGATTGAGTTTAAGATTAATATGCAGACATCAATTTCATAAATAATAGAAACAAAACAAATAACTAGAAAATAAAATTTTTAAAAATTACTTACGTACAACTTGCAAGGAGTACAGCTGGGAATCAAACCAGATAGTCTGACTCCAAATCCTACAGCTGAACATTTTGCAAGAACATTCATCACACCTATATCTGCTTACCCAGCTAACATAACATTCAACAATGAGGAAACAGTGAAGATAAGAGAATCAAAAATCCAGAGAATGGACCACTCCTAGACTCTCAGAGAACAGCAAATGACATACTTACATTAACAGGAAGGAAGCAATGAAACTAGAAGAAGCAAAATGCAAGATGCTGTATTAAGCAAAAAACAGAAACACACCCTTAGAAATACCATTAAATTATATTGAAATGCAATAATGATACCAACACATGTTTACTACAAGGTAAAACTAAAATAATAGATGACATTCTTAGGGAAGATGATAGGGAGATTATACTATACCAATGCAACGAGAGTCCACAAAGAAAGGAGAAAGAAAGAAGACATACTTTTTTAAAGAAATAATTGTCAAACACTTCCCAAATTTGATAAAAACTATTAATCCACAGATCAAAGAAGGCCAATAAATCCCAAATCGTGTATACACAAAAGGAACCTCACCTAACCACATTATAGTCAAACTGCTGAAAAGCAAAAATAAAGAGAAAATATTGAATAAAGCAAAAGAAAAATAACTCATATATTGGAGAACACTACAGTTGACTGAATTTCCATCAGAAACAATGGAGGCCAGAAAACAATAGAATGACATATTCAAGGTGACAGAATATAAAAACTGTCCAACAAAAGTTGAACTGCTCTGGTTCATCTAAGTTGCTGAATTTGTGGTGTAAAGTTGTTCATCATATATCCTTCAGACGTGTTTAATACCTGTGGTAGCATCACCATAGTCCCTTCCTGGTTCTTGATACTGGTAATTTCTGACTTTCCTCTTTTCATTTTTCTCAGTTGATAGAATTTTATCAATTTTCCTGATTTCTTTTGAAAAATTGACTTTTTAAATCGAAGTTCTCTATATTTTTCCTATTTTCAACATCATTAAATTACATTTTTACCTTCATTATTTTTCTCCCTCTGCATTCTTTGGGTTTATTTTGATCTTTCTTTATCAGTTTCTGCAGGTGGAAGTTTAAGATACTGACTTGAGTTTTTCTTGTATCTAATGAAAGCAGTTCGTGCTGTAAATTTTCCTTTCAGCAGTGCTGTAGCTGTGTCCCATGAATTTTGATATAACAGGTTTTTATTATTTTCAGTGCTGTATATTGTTTTATTTCATTTCAGACTTCCTCTTTGATCCATGGCTTATTTAAAAGTTTGCTGTTTGCGGCCGGTCGCGGTGGCTCAAGCCTGTAATCCCAGCACTTTGGGAGGCCGAGGCGGGTGGATCATGAAGTCAAAAGATCGAGACCATCCTGGTCAACATGGTGAAACCCCGTCTCTACTAAAAATACAAAAAAATTAGCTGGGCATGGTGGCGCGTGCCTGTAATCCCAGCTGCTCAGGAGGCTGAGGCAGGAGAATTGCCTGAACCCAGGAGGCGGAGGTTGCGGTGAGCTGAAATCACATCATTGCACTCCAGCCTGGGTAACAAGAGCGAAACTCCATCTCAAAAAAAGAAAAAAAAAGTTTGCTGTTTGCATTCCACATGTTTAAAGATTCTCTTACTGTCTTTCTGTCATTGATTTCTAAATTGATTCCATCATGTCTGGCGAATAGTTTCAATCCTTTTGAATTTGTTTTGCCTTGGTTTTTGGCTTCTCACGTTCTTTGGTCTGCAGCCACCAACCACCTTGTCTGAAAACTCATTCTCCCCAGCACTCCTTCCATTCTCTATTAGAAGAGCTCCTGACTGGACACCAGGATTTTATCCCTTCATGATCTTCTCATGCAGGTCAAAATAGCCTTTTCAAGTTATAAATCTTTTCACTCTTCCCAAAAGCCTTCAGTGACTCCTCATTGCTCATAAGTCCAATCACCAACATAGTCCCCAAATACCTCCAGGGGAAGTTCGTGGCCAGTTATGTAAAAGATAAATGGTTTTAAGCCTGCTTGACCAGTGACAGCTCCCTCAGTCTAATCATTACTGGCAGCTTGCTTCAGGGAATCTGTTACTGAAAGCAAGCCAGCAAGTGATACCCTCAGCTCTGCCATCTAGCCACACTCCAGGCCACAGCCTCTGAAGCCAGCCAATAAGCAACAGCCTGGCCTGAAGCCTTAGGTTTCTAACAACCCACTCCATTCCCACTAACATATTCCCTGGAAACAGTAACAACTCCTGGCCCAAACACTCGGTCTAATATTAGCAGTCAGCTTTGCTCAGAGAGTTACCTGACCCGTCTTGCCCTTTCTCACTTACAAATATGTACATATATGTATAGATACATATGTAATTTTTTTTTAACATGGAGTTTTACTCTTGTTGCCCAGGCTGGAGTGTAATGGCGTGATCTTGGCTCCCTGGTACCTCTGCCCCCTGAGCTCAAGAGATTCTCCTGTCTTACCCTCCCAAGTAGCTGGGATTGCAGGTGCACACCACCATGCTCGGCAAATTTTTGCATTTCTAGTAGAGACGGGGTTTCATCGTATTGGTCAGGCTCATCTCAAAACTCCTGACCTCAGGTGATCCGCCCTCCTGAGCCTCCCAAAGTTCTGGAATTACAGGTGTGAGCCACTGCGCCCAGCCTAGATGCGTATGTAAATATTTTCTACCAAGGATGGATGTTGCTGAGAGGTGAAGCCATCTGTTTGCGAGGGGAAACTTGTCCTGAGGTATAGAAAGATCATGGCTTGTATTTTGGTTGTATTATTATAAGAACATTTAGATTGCTTGAATAGGGAAGGGGTTCTTTTGGGGATTAAGTGGTGATCTCTCACCTCCACAGGCCCTCCACAATCTGCCTTTGTCCTTGCCAGCCTCTTCCTCAGCCACTTTCTGATTTCCACTATATCATTCAGCTATAATAAGGTACCAGCAGTTTTTTAAATGGTTTATATTCCTTAATATCCCTACAACTTGGCTCCAGCTGCCTCCTTTACTGAGAATACACTTCTGCAAGCTTCTTCCTGAGCAATTTTTATTCACATTGTGGAGATCAGTCCCAGTGTGTCACCACTTTCACACTGTCTTCCCAGGCTGTCCAATTCATGCATTTGATATTTCTCCTTCATGATGCTCCCCTAGACCTTGACCGTGTCTCTAACCCATAGCATCAACCACACTATTTTTGCAATTATTTGTATTTTTCTGTATTCCTTACTGGAGGATGAAATTCTGCAGGCGAAGCCTCTCTCTTTCAATATGTGTAACCACAAGCACCTATTAAATGAATATTTCAATGGAATCCTAAAGCAGCGTATTCATTCTTTCAATAAGCGAAGTCATAGACTACAGAAATATTCCAGAAACTGTATGAATGCAAATTCAACAGCAGTGGCTAGTGTGTATTTTCTCTAAAAGATGGATGGTTTTGTGAAGCGAGATGATCTGTTTGCTACGAGAAGTAGGAAACTTGTCCTGAGGTATAGAAAGATCATGATTTGTATTTCAATTATATTATTGTAAGAACTTTTAGATTGCTTGGGGAGGAGAAGGAGTTATTTTGGAAACTATACAAAGTGATTGATCTCTCTTTCTCACACAGAGACAATTCCCGGCACTGATGAAGAAGATGGCAGCAAACGGAAGACTGGAACCAAAGACGAGCTTTGAGAAGTCAGAAGTCATGTTCCAGTGAGTTGAATCAAGACTCAGTTTAGAACTGGGAAGAAAGAGCTCTTCTCTTGTTATGCTCTTGGGATGTCCAATGGCTGAATTACTGGTAACAACTGGCCTGAATCCTCCTGTCAGTCTGGCATTGTCTGAATAGCTCTTGGTGCAGTGAAGGAAGGAGCTGTTTTCCGCTTAAACGTCATTGAGGGCTGTATGCTTATCTGCCATCTTCCAAACTACAGTTTAACTTGGAAGGACATGGGCAAAGGAAAATGCCACCTTTCAGCTGTAATTGCAAGAGTCATGATTACCAATCATCATTTATCAAGAAGACAGCTAATTTTTGATACTATATAATAAAATAGGCTCTACTTCTTTTTCTTTTTTTTTAATTAAACTTTAAGTTTTGGGATACATGTACAGAAAATACAGGTTTGTTACACAGGTATACACGTGCCATGGTGGTTTGCTGTACCCATCAACCAGTCACCTACATGAGGTGTTTCTCCTAATGCTATCCCCCGCTAGACTTCCACCTTCTGACAGTCCTTAGTGTGTGATATTCCCCTCACTGTGTACCTGTGTTCTCATTGTTAAACTCTCACGTATGACTGAGAACATGCAGTGTTTGGTTTTTGGTTCCTGTATTAGTTTGCTGAGAATGATGGTTTCTAGCTTCATCCATGTCCCTGCAAAGGGCATGAACTCATTCTTTTTTTATGGCTACATGGTATTTCATGGTGTATATGTGCCACATTTTCTTTATCCAGTCTTTTTCCAAGTGAAATTGACAGTGGTCTGTTTAAATAAATTAATTTATATTCCCATTGAGCTGATTCAATTCTTAAAAACAGTAAGTCTACCTATCACCTAGAATAGAGTAACATGGGGTAGCAGGTCTCTCTGCTTGTTAGGGGGAAAGGAATTTAAAAAGCATATTGATATGGTTAGGCTTTGTGTCACCACCAAAATCTCATCTTGAGTCGTAATCCCTGCAATCCCCGTGATCCCCATATATCAAGGGAGAGACCAGGAGGAGGTAATCAAATCATGGAAGCAGTTTCCCATATGCTGTTCTTGTGACGGTGAGTGAGTTCTCATGAGATGTGATGGTTTTATAAGAGCTTGTCCCCCTTCGCTCCACACTTCTCCTTCCCGCCACCTTGTGAAAAAGGTGCCTTGCCTCCTCTTCACCTTCCACCATGATTTTAAGTTTCCTGAGGCCTCCTTATCCATGCTGAACTGTGAATCAATTAAACATGTTTCCTTTATGAATTACCCAGTCTCAGATATTCTTTATAGAAAACTGACTAATATTCATATGTAAATAATACATATACACAAACATATGTGTATGAATATAGGTATATAAATGTCTACATATAAAGTGATAATTGCTCTAAAATAAGCAAAGTGAGAGCTGTTGAGGGGATACAGGTCAGGAACCAATTGATTTTTCAGAAAGGAATCAATATTTCAAAAAGGAAGTTGTTATTTAAATTGGCATTCAAGAATTGTCAGGAATATACTTGCAGTGTGGGAGAGAGATTTCTCAGTGAAGGGAGAACCATGTAAAATGGTAGGATACGTTGAATAATGCGTCGTTTTTTGCCTGTTTGGAGTCCTGAGTGTATAGAGAGCAGTGATGAGACATAAATTAGAGAGGTAAGGCCCAAATCAAGCTCCACTTATATCTCATTATAAAGAATACTATGGGGACCTTGAAGGTTGCAAGCAGAAGAGAAACCTCATAAGATTTTACTTTTTTTAAAAAATTTTTCAAAATTGAAATTTATTGTTGTATGCTTTTAGAATCAACCACCTAAATCATGTAGATTAAAATCCTAGACTGGGATGACAAATATTTTTGGAATATCTCTAAAACACCTAGCTTTTCAGAGTAGTTTATTGATAAATATTTACTCAACTTACGTGTTTAGTTCCAGAAACTTAATTTAAAGCTATCAGTATGTAGTAATAATGTCAGTAGTAGTAATGTATGTAGTAATATTAGTCAGTATGTAGTAATAATCTTCAAATTAAAACATCTAGCAAATTTGCCAGTTTAGAAATTAACCACTTGACATATCAAATTTCTTCCTTTTTTATTTTTTTATTGCATTTTAGGTTTTGGGGTACATGTGAAGAACATGCAAGATAGTTGCATAGGTACACACGTGGCAGTGTGATTTGCTGCCTTCTTCCCCTTCACCTATATCTGGCTTTCTCCCCATGCTATCTCTCCCCAACAAGATTTTACTTTTAGAAGATCAATATGGCTCTCCAAATCAATATGCACATTTAACAGACTCTCCCTCATAACCAAGAGGGTAGGGACTTCCGTCCTTTTTTTTTTTTTTTTTTTTTTTTTGAGACGGAGTTTCGCTCTTGTTACCCAGGCTGGAGCGCAATGGTGCGATCTCGGCTCACCGCAACCTCCGCCTCCTGGGTTCAGGCAATTCTCCTGCCTCAGCCTCCCGAGTAGCTGGGATTACAGGCACGCGCCACCATGCCCAGCTAATTTTTTGTATCTTTAGTAGAGGCGGGGTTTCACCATGTTGACCAGGATGGTCTCAATCTCTTGACCTCGTGATCCACCCACCTCGGCCTCCCAAAGTGCTGGGATTACAGGCTTGAGCCACCGCGCCCGGCGGGACTTCCGTCCTTTAAAAAAATCATAACTGCTGCACTCCAGCACTTCAGGGAAACCTTCCAAGCCTGCTAATCCCCTATACTCCTGCCCAAATTTGTTTGTCTTATCCTAAATTCTCATTTTTTCTTTTGTTTTTTTTTTTTTTTTTTTTTGGATGGACTCTCACTCTGTCTCCCAGGCAGGAGTGCAGTGGTATGATCTCAGCTGACTGCAACCTCTGCCTCCTGGGTTCAAGTGACTCTTCTGCCTCAGCCTCCTGAGTAGGTGGGATTACAGGTGCATGTCACTATGCCCAGCTAATTCTTGTATTTTTAGTAGAAATGGGATTTCACCATCTTGGTCAGGCTGGTCTCGAACTCGTGACCTCAGGTGAGCCACCCTCCTCGGCCTCCCAAAGTGCTGGGATTACAGGCGTGAGCCACCATGCCCATCCTGTTTTTGTTTGTTTGGTTTTTGTCCTTTTACCAGGTTAAGTCTCTTTTTAGTTGTCTTTCCTTTTTGTCCTCTCCAGTTAACGTTGTTCTTAGATTGACCAGTTGTCCGCTTTGACTTGCGCTCTTAACATCTCCTCAGAGCCACATCCTGCAACCCGTGGTCCTACTGGATCCGCTTCAGGGTTGCTGGATACCAACCTGCGTTCAGGCTTAAGCTTGTCCAATGAATGCAAATACACATCAGCCGTGGGGTTGATTGAAGACTGACTGATGACAAGTAGAGTAACGTCTATATTTGAATTGTACTGAGCTATTGTTATATCTCCCAGAGAAACATTCAAAGTCAATAATAATGTTATCATCATTCCCATTTTACAGTTTAGGAAACTGAGGCTCAGAGAGGTTAAATAACTTATCCAGGTTTATTAGTAAGTAAACGTATACCTGGGATTTGAACAATTGTCTAGTTAGTGGATTCTCAGCTTCGATGCTGCATTTGGAGGAGATTACAGCAAAGATCCAGGGAAGAAGAGATGGTTTGATTGAGACCATGGGAGAGGGAATGGAAAGAAGCTTTCCCTAAAAAATTATTATTAATAATATGCAGAACCTAGTACCCCTCATCCTGATGGTAGGACAATTTCAGGGAATGATCTGAGAGAATAAATCGATCTGGATGTCACTAGGATCAGAGAGACACAACAACAGGGGAAGGGTCACCTATAATAAAAAGAGCAGCTGTCAGTAAAAGAAGAGCAATAGTGTAAAGTCTCAGACAACAGCCTCACTCCTCTCCTACCCATTTCTCCTCAACAAACAGGAAGATTTTTTTAAAGCATAGCAATGATCTTGCCACTCCTTTCCTTAGAACTTTTGGGTGTCACCCCCCAGGACCTTAGGACTAGCGGCAAACTTAGGAGAGTGGCCTAGACTCAGATTCTCAAACTTAAGTGTGGTAGAAATCTCTTTGGAACCTTGTGATGCAGGGTCTGATTCAGGAGGTCTAAGGTGGAATCTGACATTCTGTAGTTTTAACTAGTCCCATCCTGCTGGTTCTCAGTCCACACTTTTGAAGCAGCGACATTGTCTGGGGTGTAAACCCAGGGTTCATCGTCACGCACCAGGAAAATTTAGAACAGGAACACAGACAAGACACCTAAGAGTGGATGTTTAATAAGCAGAAGATTTTAAAATAAGAGAGAGCAACAGCTTTCTCTATAGAGAAAGGGGTCTCTGAGCCGAAAGCAGCAGCTGGCAGCAAATGTGCAGAATGTTATAGTCCATTTTGAGGAAGCGTGTCTGCTTTACGCAGGGCTCACAGATTGATTCCACCAGCTATGATGTTATAGTCCATTTTGAGGAAGCGGTGTCTGGTTTACGCAGGGCTCACAGATTGATTCCACCAGCTATGATGTTATAGTCCATTTTGAGGAAACGGTGTCTGGTTTACGCAGGGCTCACAGATTGATTCCACCAGCTATGATGTTTACCTAGCACACAGAGAAGGCTGGGCTCCCCACCCTATTCTTATTATGCAGGCGTGCTTTCCAGTTGATCCCTGCCATCTTGCCCGCTCCTTACAATGCAAGTGGCTTGGCAGAGAAAGGAAGATGGAGCCTCCATATTGAAAATGTCTAGTCCTTATTTCCCGCTGGCATCCACTTAGCAAACTCCAGCTTGCTTGTCTATGTCTGTAGCTCAACTTCATGGGCTGCTCTTTGTTAGAAAACGAGGCTGCTTTTCATTAAAAATAAAAGCTTTACTGAGGACCCCCATACCCTTGATATCTGCCTAAGTGATTTCTTTTTCTTTTTTTTTTTTTTTGAGACGGAGTTTCGCTCTTGTTGCCCAGGCTGGAGTGCAATGGCGCGATCTCGGTTCACCGCAACCTCCACCTCCTGGGTTCAGTCAATTCTCCTGCCTCAGCCTCCTGAGTAGCTGGGATTACAGGCACGCGCCACCATGCCCAGCTAATTTTTTGTATTTTTAGTAGAGACAGGGTTTCACCATGTTGACCAGGATGGTCTCGATCTCTTGACCTCGTGATCCACCCGCCTCGGCCTCCCAAAGTGCTGGGATTACAGGCTTGAGCCACCGGATCACTTTGACCATCAAGGGTCAATAGTGCTTCAAACCTAATTCCAGTCCACCTTTGCAGCTCTGTCTATGGACACTGCCCCTTACAGTCCACCCATACTGAGCATCTCCTTAACCCATGGATGCATCTGCTCTTTCCTGTCTTCAATGTCTTTCTTACTCCCTCTACCTGGTACTTTCTTCATCCAGCTCCTTCACCTTCATCTTCATCTTCACCTAGTGTCATCTCACACACCTTCAGGCTTCAGTTTAAATGTTACTCTTTCCAGGAAGCCTTCACATTTATCTAAAGCTAAATTGAGACCCATTCTTTAGCTCCAAAGTACACTGCACTTACTACTTAGTAAGCTGAATTACAATTGCCTGTTTACTGATATATCTCCGTTCTCTGTGTTATCTGCGATGTGTCATCTCCATGTAATTTGTCTCTCATCCTCCGTTCCTAGAAGGGTACCTGATACATGATTGATACACAATAAGTATGTGTTGAGTGAATAAAATGTAAGGATAAATATGTGCTCGTAATTGAGTTTTCCTTCACCTAAGGGCCCGTTCTTGGCTGGTGAAACACAGTTACTGGTTGCTATTAAGGACCAGGCTCCCAAAGATAGAAAAGTGTCACCACTCTATACAGAGCTACAGTCCTTATGGTGAAAGTTTCTCTTCAGAGCCATTCATAGAAACCTAGCAGTATGAGCCGGATGGAGTCCAGTTCTTATCCAAGGCCATCCTGAAGTAGAGAAGAGGCTTAGGGATTATTAGGGATTACTTTGGTGAATGATCCTCATGGGGAATCTAGGCACTGTCTGGTTTGAAGGACAATGTCTTAGTAATACCCACAGATCAGGAAGCTTAAAGGGTTGGCATGTGTCCCACCTCTATGTAGATTGATATTGGATATTTTAGGTTTCATGTTTATAGGAAAGGGCATCAGAGGACCTGCTAGAAGATCTAAAAGTGTTTGAGCAGAGGGAATAAGATTGGGTTGGAGGAAGAATTAAGATTAATTCCTAATTCTAAAAAGCTCTCCTGGAAGGATTTTCTAACTAATAAAAATGCCCACAAAAGGAATGGGATGCAGAGTGAGAAAAGCCACTTGCTTGAAAATATAAATAAATTTTACTGTGGGTGGGAAATGTTTAATTAGAGAGCTTCAACCTTCAAAATGTAAATGAAGACAAAGAAAGAGAGAGGGGGAGTTTATATCACATAAGTAGTTACCTGTGCCTAGCAAATATCTGACACAGGAGAAGTGCTCATTAAATATTTCTTGACTTAAACATAAGTGACAGAAATCTTGGTAATATTAGATTTTTATTTCTATTTTAAAAACTCATTTAAGTTAAATAAAATACTAAAATTCTCTAAGAAAATAAAAATAATTAATTTGACCTATTTAGAATTAAATAATTCTTATTTTTACAGTATTAGCATTATAACTATTATCTCATTTAGATTTTCATAAAAAATCTATGAAGTAGATTGTATTAGGGTTTTCTAGAGGGACGAAACTAATTATATATATATATGTGTGTGTGTGTGTGTGTGTGTGTGTGTGTGTGTGTGTGTTTATTAAGTGTTAACTTGCATGATCACAGTCCCACAATAGGCTGTCTGCAAGCTGAAGAGAAAGGAGAGCCAGTCCTCGTTCCAAAACTGAAGAACCTGGAGTCTGATATTTGAGGGCAGGAAGCATCCAACACAGGAGAAGGATATAGCCTTGGGGGCTAGGCCAGTCTAGCCTTTTTACATTTTTTTCTGCCTGCTTTATATACTGGTCCTGTTGGCAGCTGACTAGACAAAGTCTACCCAGATTAAGGGCGGGTCTGCCCTTCCCAGACCACAGATTCAAATGTTAATCTCCTTTGGCAACACCCTACAGACACATCCAGGATCGATACTTTGTATCCTTCAATCCCATAAAGTTGACACTCAGTATGAACCATTATATAGATTAACCTGGCATAGTTAATTAATGTTAACATTAATTAACATTAAAAACCATCACATAGATTAAACTGTGTAAGTTTAGAAAATAAACTTAAATATGTTAAATCCTACTAAATATGTTAAATCCTAAACGTGTTTAGGATTTAACATATTTAAGTTCATTTTCTAAACTTACACAGTTAATTAAAGACACAAAGACAATTGGAACACAGGAATTTCGGGTCCAAGACTAGCCCTGCTCCCACTGTATCATCCCACTCCTTATTTCTTTGCTCTAGAAACAGTTTATGGCTAGAGTATGCTAGTTCAATATGCTGGATTAAATGCTCTGGCCTGTATTGAAAGATGGCCTATGATACAGCCTTATGAAATTCATTATTGTATCTACTGTAGAGATGCAGTTGGAGATACTGTCCATTAGTTTTCACTGCACATTTCTGTCTGAGTCACTTACACTTTTCTGAGAATTTTAGTCATTTTGACTGCAAGGATTTCATCAAAATTATTTTCTTGTAATGCTTCTGGAACTCTCAGAGCCTTGTATATGTCCCTTCTCCACTCTTGCAGTAAGAAATGTTGGACATTTATGGAGACCAAATTTCCATTAAACTGATTCCTGCTTTATGTTATATTTGTACTCATGCTTACTGTCCTTTCTCACCCATCTTTTATTTAATCTTACCTACTTTTATTTTTTTGTATTTTACATAATGTTATAACCTCAACAGATTTTTTTCAATAACAAGACAAATTATAGATAAAGAATTGCATTATTTCATAAGTATTTATTATGAATCTCTAAATGTTCATCAAGTATTTGATTATCAGATAAAGTCATTTTTACAATTATTCTATAAAGTATTTTTAAAGTTTATTTTTTTATTGATACACATTGAATATACATATTAGGGGTATATGTGATAATTTGATACGTTCATATAATCAATTTAGGTTAATTGCAATATTCATCAAGTGAAGTGTTTTATCAAAAACAAAACAAACAAAAAACATGTCAATCCCTGGGACTGAAGGATTCTGTCTTTTATGTGTTTTTGCAGACATAAAACAATTTTCTGTGTTTTTGCACACACAAAATCTATACGGAATGTTTCAATGAATTCATTTAGATATGTGGCCTCCTTTAGTATGTTAATTTCTGGAAGGCTTATGAATAATTACACACAAAAAGAAACTGCTACTATTAGAGGAATAATTCTAAGGTCTATTATTTTGGGAAAGGTTAATCACTTTCTTTATATTGGATTAAACTCTGGCTAATGTTAATTATTGAGAGCTAATAGTGAGAATGTGTTCATTAACTGAGTTATCACCCACACATTTAAATTGCTAGAATCAAATGGTATCAATTTAGTGGTGACTTACAAATCTGTGCTTGTCCTTGGTAGGATTTAACCTGGGTCATATATCCTTGTCTATATGTTCATATTGACTAATCAAGTCATCATTTGAGAGATCAATTAGATTCTGTCATGATATATTTGGATGCATATGTAACATTAATTAGCAGAGTCTATCTGTATTATGCATCATATGGTGTATGATACCTCAGAAATCTCACTATTGAAAATGTCTTTTATTCTGTAATGTAACCTTCACTGAATTCAGTTTACATTTGTTTCTTCATAACTTGACAAACTTTATTGCGTATGATTGTGATATAGTTTAGATCTCATGTTGCATTGTAACCCCCAGTGCTGGAAGTGGAGCCTGGCAGGAGGTGTTTGACGGTGTGTTCCTCATGGTTTGGTGTTGTTTTCGTGGTAGTGAGTTCTACCAAGATGTGGCCATTTAAAAGTATGTGCAACCCACCCTCACCCCTTGCTCCTGCTTTTGCCATGTGACGTGCCTGTTCCCCCGTCATGACCGAAAGCTCCCTGAGCCTTCACCAGAAGCCGAGCAGATACCAGCACCATGCTATGGGCAAGATATTAAGCTAAGCACTTCTTTTTTTTTAAATTTCAGAAAAGTTAGTGGACAGAACCTTCCTCTACAACATAAAGGGAAAGCTAGCCCAATGAACAGATTATTTTCATATATTTATACATCGATAATTCCAAGAGATGTATGGTTAAATTGTTGGGGGAGAAAGATGAGACTTCTTTTTATTCCAACCTATATAAGTAAAGAAGGATTCCCAAAAGCAGTGGCATTTATAGTGAATACTGGAAAGATATCCAGAACTTCAATAGCTTAAGAAGAAAGAATAGGTGAGGGAACATTATGAGTAAAGACAGGAAGGTGGGAGCTTTGTTTGTGGAATGGCAAGGGGACAATGACAATTGTTACTATCATTCTACTCCTTTTACTACTAATGTTACTATCAATACTACTTGACTGCTATTACTACTAGATATTAATTATTGAGAGCCAGGAACTGTCCTCTTTACAACCATATGGAGCAATATGAGACTTTCTGCTGCTGAAGTAAGCACAGTGCCTTGGAATCTCATGGATAAGTCTGTCAAACTCTGCCTATCCAGGGGCCCTTTCACACCTTGTGTGGATCATGTGCATGCATGTAAATTTCCAGCCCTCAGCTAGCATCGATTTTTCTGACCTCTTCTTCATAAGAATATTCAGCATCTTATATTTCGGCTTATTGAATTCAATTAATCAAATAATCACACTATTAAGTGTTGCAATCAAACAATGGAGAAACTGCTGAGCATAGACAAGAACAAACAAGAAATAAAGACAGAAACGACAAGCATTCTCTGGTCCTAGCTTCATAATCAAGAGCGAAGTGGGAGTAGTGGAAGTGGTACATTTTCATCTACATCAGAAAATGTCAATCAACAGCATTTAAGCCCCACTGACTTTCCTTGTTTTCTTCCCACAAAAATACAGTTCTTCTCAGTAATAGCCTTAGACTTACAAGAACAAAACTAACTCAGTTACAGAGGGAGGGAGAAGACAGAAAATGGAATCTTAGTATGCCAAACATAGGATTCATCAACCTGAAACTCTCTACTGAAGTCTATTTCTACAAAAGAAAGGAGGGTGGGAGTTAAATAAAGCTTGGAATTATCTGGTATGAGAATGTGATGGTCTGTGGTGAGAGTCCAAGCTTCTTTCCCTCCTCCACCCTTACTCCACCGGTAAGGGGTGGATGAATGGGTCAAATGCAAGGAAATTGCAGTGTCTTAGTGATAAAAAAAAAAAGTGGTGGACATTATCTGGAAATGTTCTCACCTCTATGAAGCAAATGAGGTAAATAGAATGCAGGGCTGCTCTTATCAGAATCTGCTTCTCTTGGAGAGGCCTCGAGATAAACAGAATATTCCAAGGCTGGAACTCTGAGTGAAAGTCTTGTTTCCTTTGATTCACCCTGACGTCTTGGAGAGGGCGTTATATGTGGACCTCTGAACAAAAGGGGTCCTCTTGGTTTCTGGTCAAGCTCACTAGGTGAGATGAGGCTCTTACTTTTTTTGAGGTGAGGAGGATGTGAGGCAAGAGCGTTATGATAAAAAAAAAAAAAACACTTTCTTGAGTTATCTTTATAACACCATGTACTCTTCAGAAGCTTCTTAGGAGGTCAGGATTTAAAGAATTTAGAGATCCAGGTTTTCAGCCAAATTCCAATTCATTATCAAGTGATTCTCCAAAGTGGCTGAGAAAAATATAACACATGCACCATAGGATGCAATGCAAAGGAAAAAAGAAACACAGGTTTCTGGTGCAGATCACAGTTTCTGTCTAGGAGGAAAATAAAGTAGTGTTATGGCTTAATTTTCTCATCGTAAAAATCTAATAATGACTTATAATAAAGCAGTGATAATCAGCGTAAATATTAATTTTATAAATTTTTATTGTGAATTACAATACAGCAGGCACAAGCACAGATATAGTCATTACACCACTCTATCAACAGCCACTTTGGACTAAACTATTTTTTCATTAGCTGAGAATACTCCAGTTGCATCACGAAAATGGACATTGAAAGTGGTGAAATAAAGGCAAGTCAACTCATCAGAAAGGTGTCCAGTCTCTAGGGCCCCTTGCAGATTTTCACTAGCAATTCTGAAAACTTTCATTTGGAATCCATTGTTTGGCAGTTAATAAACAACCTTGATGACTAACTCATTTGAGGAGCTTAGTGACAAGCCCAGAGCCCAGATGCTCAGGAGGGGGAGTTAATAGCTCCCTGGGCAGTTCTGACTTAAAGGTTAATGTATTCAGCAACCAACTTTGAAGTTACAGACATGTAACCAAAATGTTCTCACTTTTAAGTTATGGAGAATCACTAGAAGACCTAGAAAACACTTTTAACTTAGGAAAGGTTACTAGAGCTAAAATAAATGCACCCCCAAAAAATCACTAAAGCATGGACACTTAGAGATAGAATGTGAGCTCTGGGGAAGACACACCTATTTGGGAATCCCAACCCTGTTATGTACCAGCTGTATGGCCTTGGGCAAGTCATGTAATATCTCTTGAGCCCTGATTTCATCACCGTAAAAATAGATATAATAATCATTGCCTTTTGTGGTAGATTGAAAAAAATGATTACAGTTTTCCATCCCTCTCTGTATTCATGATATTTTTGCAATGCTACCTTGCAGCACCTCCTACTAAGAGGTGGAGTCTATCTCTGCCTTGGGATTCCAGTTGGTCTTTGACTTGGTTATATAATAGAATTCAGGAAAAGACACTTTATGCCAGTTCTGAGCCCAAACCTGAACAGGACCTGCATCCTTCTGCTTACCCTCTTGGATCTTCACTTCAAATATGGGAACACATCTGGACTACCCTGCTGGAGGATGAGAGACATGTGTTCCAGTCATCTCTGTTGCACCACTAGTTGACAGCTAGCTATGTGTTAGATATATGAAAGAAGTCATCTGTTTTGGTTATATGTTGCTGTGACCAACCCCAAAACTCAGTGACATTTAAAAATATATCTTACAATTATGTGTGTTGAGTGAGTTTGTCTGGGTTCTTCTTCTGTTCCACATGATGTTGGCTGGAATGGCAGTCATGTGAGAGCTCTGGACTGGAACACCCTAGATGGTTCACCCACAGTAGAGAGGGATGAGATGCTGGAGTAGCTAGGTATCTATCATTTCCTCTCTTCTCTTCTGTCCTCCTCTCCCCTCCTTTTTCTCCTTTCTCTTGTTCTTTCCCCTCTTTTCCTCTCCTCTCTTCTGTTCTCTCTCTCCCCTTGTTTTCTTTCTCCTGTTCTTTTCTCTCTTCTCTTTTCCTCTCCTCTCCTCTTCCTCTTCTTCTTCCTCTCCCCTCTCCTCTTTCTCCTGTCTCTCCTCTCCTCTTTCTCTCACCTTTCAAGGCCTTTCCTTTTCTTTCTAAATATATTTTATTGCACTTTAGGTTCTGGGGTACATGTGCAAAACATGCAGGATTGTTGCATAGGTACATACAAGGCAATGTGGTTTGCTGCCTCCATCCCCCTGTCACCTATCTCTGGCATTTGTCCCCATTATCCCTCCCCAACCTCATTACTCCCCACTGTCCATCCCCTATTCCCCCCCAACAGACCCCACTGTGTGATTCTCCCCTCCCTGTGTCCATGTCTTCTCATTGTTCAACACCTGCCTATAAGTGAGAACATGCAGTTTTTGATTTTCTGTTCTTGTGTCAGTTTGCTGAGAATGATGGTTTTCAGATTCATCCATGTCCCTACAAAGGACATGAACTCATCATTTTTTATGGCTGCATAGTATTCCATAGTGTATATGTGCCACATTTTCCATGTCCAGTCTATCATTGATGGGCATTTGGGTTGGTTCCAGATCTTTGCTATAGTAAACTGTGCTGCTATTAACATATGTGTGCATGTTTCTTTATAATAGAATGATTTATAATCCTTTGAATATATACCCAGTAATGGGATTGCTGGGTCAGATAGAATTTCTATTTCTAGGTCCTTGATGAATCGCCACACTGTCTTCCACAATGGTTGAACTAATTTACACTCCTACCGATAGTGTAAAAGTGTTCCTGTTTCTCCGCATCCTCTCCAGCATCTGTTGCCTCCAGATTTTTTAATGATCTCCATTCTAACTGGCATGAGATGATATCTCAATGTGGTCCTCTAATGACCAATAATGATGAGCATTTTTTCATATGTTAGTTGGCCTCATATATGTCTTCTTTTGAAAAGTGTCCGTTCATGTCTTTGGCCCACTTTTGAATGGGTTTGTTTGTTTTCTTCTTGTAAATCTGTTTTAGTTCTTTGTAGATCCTGGATATTAGCCCTTTGTCAGATGGGTAGATTGCAAAATTTTTTCCCATGTTGGTTACCCGTTCACTCTAATGATTGTTTTTTTGTTTGCTCTGGAGTTTAATTAGGTCTCATTTGTCTATTTTGGCTTTTGTTGCCAATGCTTTTGGTGTTTTAGTCATGAAGTCCTTGCCTATGCGTATGTTCTGAATGGTTTTGCCTAGGTTTTCTTTAGGGTTTTTATTGTGTTAGGGTTTTTATTGTGTTAGGTCTTATGTTTAAGTATTTAATCCATCTGGAGTTAATTTTAGTGTAAGGTGTCAGGAAGGAGTCCAGTTTCTGCTTTCTGCACAAGGCTAGCCAGTTATCCCAACACCATTTATTAAAAAGGGAATCTTTCCCCATTGCTTGTTTTTGACAGATTTGTCAAAGACCAGATGGTTGTAGATGTGTGGCATTGCCTCCGAGACCTCTGTTCTGTTCCATTGGTCTATATCCCTGTTTTGGTGCCAGTGCCATGATGTTTTTATTACTGTATCCTTGTAGTATAGTTTGAAGTCAGGTAGTGTAATGCCTCCAGCTTTGTTCTTTTTGCTTAGAATTGACTTGGCTATGTGGGCTCTCTTTTGGTTCCATATGATGTTTAAGGTGGGTTTTTCCAGTTCTTTGAAGAGGGTCATAGGTAGCTTGATGGGAATTGTGTTGAATCTATAAATTACTTTGGGCAGTATGGCCATTTTCACAATATTGATTCTTCCTAATCATGAGCATGGAATGTTTCTCCATTTGTTTGTGTCCTCTCCTATTTCCTTGAACAGTGTTTTATAGTTCTCCTTGAAGGGGTCCTTTACATCCTTTGTTAGTTGTATTCCTAGTTATTTTATTCTTATTGTAGCAATTGTGAATGGCAGCTCGTTCTTGACTTGGCTCTCTTTAAGTCTGCTTTTGGTGTTTTGGAATGCTTGTGATTTCTGCACATTGATTTTGTATCCTGAGACTTTGCTGAAGTTGCTTATCAGTTTCAGGAGATTTTGGGCTGAGATGATGGGTTCTTGTAAATATACAATCATGTCATCTGCAAATAGAGACAATTTGACTTCCTCCTTTCCTAATTGAACACCCTTTATTTCTTTTTCTTGCCTGATTGCTCTGGCTAGAACTTCCAGTACTATGTTGAATAGGAGTGGTGAGAGAGGGCATCCTTGTCTAGTGCCAGATTTTTAAGGGAATGCTTCCAGTTTTTGCCCATTAAGTATGTTATTGTCTGTTGTTTTGTCATAAATAGCTTTTATTATTTTGAGATATGTTCCATCAACATCTAGTTGATTGAGAGTTTTTAGCACAAAAGGCTGTTGAATTTTGTTGAAGGCCTTTTCTGCATCTATTGAGATAACCATGTGGTTTTTGTCTTTGGTTCTGTTTTTGTGGTGAATTATGTTTATAGACTTGCATATGTGGAACCAGCCTTGTATCCCTGGGATGAAGACTACTTGATCCTGATGGATAAGCTTTTTGACATCCTGTTGCAATTGGCTTGTCAGTATTCTATTGAAGATTTTTGCATCTATGTTCCTCATGGATATTGGCCTCAAGTTTTCTTTTCTTGTTGAGTCTCTGCCAATTTTCAGTATCAGGATGATGTTGGTCTCATAATATGATTTGGGAAGGATTCCCTCTTTTTGGATTTTTTGGAATAGTTTCAGAAGGAGTGGTACCAACTCTGCTTTGTATGTCTGGTAGAATTCAGCTGTGAACCCATCTGGACCTGGGCTTTATTTGATTGGTAGGTTTTTAATTGCTGCCTCAACTTCAGCCCTGGTTATTGGTCTATTCAGGGTTTTGACTTCTTCCTGATTTAGGCTTGGGAGGGTGCCAGTGTCCAGGATTTATGCATTTCTTCCAGGTTTACTGATTTATGTGCATAGAGTTGTTTGCAGTAATCTCTGATGGTGTTTTGTACTTCTGTGCAATCTGTGGTCATATCCCCTTTATTGTTTTTTATTGCATCTATTTGATTATTCTCTCCTTTTTTTTATTAATCTGGCTAGTGGTCTGTCTATTTTGTTGATCTTTTCAAAAAACTACCTCCTGGATTTACTGATTTTTTGAAGGGGTTTTTGTGTCTCTATCTCCTTCAGTTACTCTCTGATCTTAATTATTTCTTGCCTTCAGCCGGCTTTTGAATTTTTTTGATCTTGCTCCTCTAGCTCTTTCAACTTTGATGATAGCATGTCAATTTTAGGCCTTTCCTTTTGAATATTCTGCTGTGTCTCCACATGATTTTCCAGTATGATAGCTGAACTTCTTACCAGTTCAGGATGATCAAGAAAGCAAAAATCAGTGTTCAGGCTTTCTTAAGCTTACCTCAAATTTGCACAATCACTTCTGCACTTTATTGGTTAAAGTAAGTCACATGGCCAACCCAGATTGGGTGTGAGAGGGAACTGTGGAAGGATATAATTATCAGGAGACATAGTTCATTGAAGTCCATCTTTCAAGTCTAGCTGCCATACCACTTTAGCCAGCTCTAACCTACTTGTCAGCTAACCTAAAACACATGAGTAAATCCAACCAAGATCAGCCAAGACTAACCCAGGCTAGAACAGTTCAATTGAGTTCAACAAAATGTGCTAACTCACAGAACTGTGAGCTCAATATGGTAGTTGCTATGCAACAATTTCTAACATACATTTTGTGTGGTGTGTCAAAATATAAGGAATACAAACATAAGAAAATATAAGGAACAGAAAAGCACTTACAGCCTTTCTTACATATACTGAGCACTTTTAAATATTAATCATATGAAAATATATGAGCAGTCATGAAGATAATAACTATATTATCGTGACAATATTTAATTTAGAGAAAAGTTTCTACCTACGACAAGATGGAAAGACTTCATTTTTTGTTATTGTTTTTGGAGCCAAGGTTTCAATCTGTTGGCCAGGCTGGAGTGTAATGGTGCGATCATAGCTCACTGTAGCCTTTAACTCCTGGGGTCAAGTGGTCCTCCAGTTCTGTCTCTAAAATAGCTGGACCCACACGGACTTGTTACCATGCCAAGCTACTTTTTAAAAATTGTTTGTAGTGCCGGGATCTCACCATGTTGCCCTTGCTGGTCCTGAACTCCTGGTCTGAAGCAATTCCCTCACCCAGGCCTCCCAAAGCAGAAAGACTTAATTTAGCATCAGGTCACTATTTTAATGACCAGGGAGTACTATTCAGCATTGGAATTCCTAATCACTTATGTGGTTAAGAAATTGTTGATTACTTATTATATACAAGGAACTATGAATAAATCATCATTAATCCCAATTATGGCCTTATTATGAATATATTGTACCTCTTTTTTATAGATGAAGACTGTGGGACTTTGAGATTTACTGACTTACTCAAAGTTACAGAAAGGAAAAACAGGTAGAATCAGGATTTGAACCTGATGCATTAATGGTCCCAAAGCACACTTTTCCCGTCATTCCATGATACTCTGCTGGTTTCAATTTACCTCCTCTAACCCTGAAATGAAATGATTTGACTAACAAAGAGTAGAGGGAGAATGAAGAAAAGACAGCCAGAGGCAAACCCATAGAGAACAAGTCATACGTGAGCTCATTCTCTTGCCCTCAAAACTATTTCATGTTTCTGTTAATGAACTTACCATCCTTCTAAACATCATGTTTGGAAATAGAAATTTTCTCTGACAACATATTCCTTCTTGCTCCAGCATATCTGTTTTTGTCCTTTTCAATTATGTCACTGAAATAGCTCCCACCATAGTCCCTTCCTTCCTCTTTCCGTTGTGTCATACTTTAGGTCCCATTACCACCAACTGCAATGGTTGCAACAGCCACCTAATGGAACTCCCCATCTCCACTTTCTCCTATTGTGAATCAACATGCATGTAACTTCCAGATCACTAAGAAGAATAAAGCTAATGAAGCCACTCCCCTGATCTAAATCATCAGTGGCTTCCATTGTCTGCTGAACGAAGTTCAAATGACATAGCTGGTATTTTCTATTTTATACCTGGTAACATTTTAACTTTCCACCTGTTTGTTTTAATTCCCTTTGTATTCTCTGTGGCTACACAAAATTCTACTTTCTTGTGTTCCCTGTATCTCAGTCATTAGGCATTTCATCAACAAATTGTACTGAGGGCTTACTATAAACCCAGAGCTGCTGCATAGACTAAGAATACAAACGTGAACAAAGAAGTCATCACTCTTGCCTAAGAGGCTTGCAATTTAGCAGAGAAAACAAAGATTAATAAAATTAAAAGCATCAAGAATAATAAAGCTTATGATTATTGCATAAAGTAAAAAGAAAAAAAAAGAATCCTGTGAGCATATAAGAGAATATTGATCCAGGCTTGATGGGTCAGAGAAACCTCTAAGCTGAAGTTAATAGAATGAGGAGTTAGCCAGGTAGCAAAGGCGGACAGAAATATTTCAGCAAAAAATAATAAAATACAGGAAGGCCTCAAACCAAAAAAGAGCAAGGATATCTGGGAAACAGTTTGACCTTTGAGTCATAACATTTTTGAATTCTAGTTTCCTTGTCTATAAAGTAAGTATATTGATATCTATCTTCAATTATTGTGGAGAGAAGTGAGTGGAATAATAATTTCACATTATGTGAAGTATCTAGCTGAGGTATTATATATTATAGTTGATGAATAAATAACATTTTCCCTTAAAAGTATGTGCATGTTACCTCTTTCTAATTCCATTTAAATCCCCTGAGGGCATGTCTATATCTTTCACTTGTGAAAGACAAACATCCCAGTTTTCAGGAGACTTTGCTTAAATAATATCATTTTATCAGCCCCGTTCAAAATGTAGTGATTTTCAAGGCCTTGGCCTGACCAACTCTTCTCGAGACAGCCTATTTACTTCCAAAATCCCTTAAGTGTCTCTGGAACTATCAAGCACAGCCCGTGCTGAGGGTTTCACCACTGCCAATGTCATCAGATGCTTCTAAGACTCTGCTGCTAAGAGTTTGTAAATCTTCCTGGAGACCATGTTGAGCTCTTACGGTGGCCAGGGTAGAAGATGCTCTGGGGCAGAATATCGAGGAACAGGCTCCCTCCTCCTGCCTACTCAGGGCTGTACTTGAGCTCTTAGGTTGCAAAATAAAACTACTTGGGCCCTGAATTTCCCCAGACTTTGTAGGTGCTCAGTCCTTCCTGCTGTACAGGAAGAAGTTAACATGTTGATGTGGTTTGGCTGTATCCTCTCCCAAATCCTGAATGGGTAGCTCCTATAATTCCCATGTTCATGGGAGCGATCTGGTAGGAGGTAATTGATTATGGGGGTGGGTCTTTCTCGTGCTGTTCTAATGACAGTGGCTAAGTCTTAGGGGTCTGATGGTTTTATAAAGAGAAGTTCCCCTGCGCATGCTCTCTCTCTCATTTGCCACCATGTAAGATGTCACTTTGCTGCGCCTTTGCCTCCTGCCATGATTGTGAGGCCTCCTCAGCCATGTGGAACTGTGAATCCATTAAACCTCTTTTTCTTCATAAATTACCCAGTCTTGGTTATGTCTTTCTTAGCAGCATGAGAACAGACTAATACATGTTTCTTTTTTTCTCTGTGTTATCTTTCTTGTCTCTCTTTGAAGCTCCTAAAAGAAAAAAAGAAAGCACTCTTACAACAACAGAAGCATTCTACTGAATTTATGCTAACAACCATATGGGCTAACTTGCCAACTTGCTCTGCAAACAGTCTCAGAAACCCCTTTTGCACATATTGGACACACTCAGTATATGAGTGTGTCTAATTCCTAGTGATTAGAAACTGTGCTTCCAAAAAACTTTGGATAATCAAATAAATGAAATAATACCTAAAGCAAAACCCTGTGCATACATAATGGAAATTCAATATTTATTGAAATGCTGGCTATAAGACTCATCAACTTTACAAACATATCTGTTATTAAAAATGTGTAAAATATAACACCTGTTCTTAGAAAACTTTCCAGTATCCTACAGAGTTTCCGAACCTCAACACTATTGACATTTTTAGTGTTGGGGACTACCTGAACATTGTAGGATTTTAACAGCATCTCTTGTCTCCACCCACTAGATGCCAATCCCCTTAAATTGTGACAATAAAAAGATTCTCCCAGACATTGACAAATGTCCACTAAAATTAAGAGCTGGAAAGTTCCAGAATCCAACTGTGCCTGTGGTACCAACCTTGATGATTTGGGAGAAGTCACTTTATAAAGTGGGTATTGCAGAATTGTTGTGAGGATTGAATAAAATAATACATAAAATTTTCTAGAACATGGTAAGTTGTAAATACATTTAAAGTTCTTAACATCATTAATATAAATGAAATGTTTAGAAAAGAAATCAAGATTAGATATAAAACTTAGCTACTTTATAAACAAGATGTTTTCTGACATCATTTTTCAATGTCCAAAAGACACAATATTGTATGTTTGTATGTCGCAGAAAGTCAATAAATACCTGTTGAATTGAATATAACTGTTAAGTTTAATACACAGTAGAATTTCAAAGGTACAGAAATAGATTAGTGACCTGTTAGAGATAGTAGAGATAGTGAAATAAACTAAGCATTAATAAAGAAAGTATATGTTTATGAAAACTCACATAATTCACTTATTTCAACATAGCTTGAACTTCAACTATGTGTCTCTGGGCCCTTAGAAGATAACAACTTCCATGAGTCTCAGTTTTGTCATCTGTAAAGTGAGAATAAAAGTATTTATAACCCTTTCACAAAGTCTTATTGAGAACTTATAGGTTAACTTTAACTTATAGGTTAAAATTTGATATTAAAAACTGATTGACTGTAAATGTATGGATTTACTTCAGAGCTCTCGATTCCATCCCTTTGGTCCATGAGTCTGTTTGTCTGTCAGTACCATGCTATCTTGATTACTATAGATTTGTGGTATATTGTGAAATAGGTAGTGTAACGCCTCCAATTTTTTCTATTCCTTTCTTTCCTTTTCTTTCTTTTCTTTCTTTTTCTTTTTTTTTTTTTTTTTGCCCAAGATTGCTTTGCCCATTTAATTTTCTGGGATTGCATATAAATTTGAGGTTTGTTTTTTCCATACCTGTGGGAAAGATCATTGGAATTTTGATAGGGATTGCATTGAATCTGAAGATCATTTTGGTTAGCATAAATATTTTAAAATATTAATTCTTTTTAGCCATAAACATGGGATATCCACACATTTATGGTCAACTGTTTTTAGACAAAGTTTCTAAAAACAATGGGCAAAGGATAATCTCTTCAATAAATGGCTTTTGAAAAACAATATGCATATGAAGAATAATGCAATTCAACCCTCTTCTCATATCATATACAAAAATCAATTCAAAATGAGTTAAATACTTAAATGTTGGATACCCTATTTACACTGAGTGATTATTATGTATTGTATGCCTATGTCAAAATATCTTATATACCTCATAATATGTACACCTACTATGTACTCACGAAAATTGAAAAATAGAAAAAATTAAACAAGACTGAAATGCAAGACCTGAAGCTATAAAACTACTAGGAAAAAATATATGAGAAAATCTCTATCACAGCTGTATGGGCAATGATTTTTTGGATATAAATACAAAAGCACAGACAACAAAATCAAAAGCAGACAAATAAGATTCACGCCAGTTAGAATGGTGATCATTAAAAAATCTGGAGACAGCAGATGCTGGAGAGGATGTGGAGAAATAGGAACACTCTTACACTGTTGGTGGGAGTGTAAATTAGTTCAACCATTGTGGAAGACAGTGTGGCGATTCCTCAAGGACCTAGAAATAGAAATTCCATTTGACCCAGTAATCCCACTACTGGGTATATATCCAAAGGACTATAAATCGTTCTACTATAAGGACACATGCACACGAATGTTCATTGCAGCACTGTTTACAATAGCAAAGAACTGGAACCAACCCAAATGCCCAATGATGATAGACTGGACTGGGAAAATGTGGCACATATACACCATGGAATATTATGCAGCAATCAAAAATGTTGAGTTTGTGTCCTTTGTAAGGACATGGATGAATCTGGAGAACATCATTCTCAGCAAACTGACACAAGAACAGAAAAAGAAATACTGCATATACTCACTCATAGGTGGGTGAGAAAAATGAGAACACATGGACACAGAGAGGCGGTTTACTATACACTGGGGTCTATTGGGGGGAATGGGGGAGGGACAGCAGGGGGGGATGGGGAGGGATAGCCTGGGGATGAATGCCAAGTGTGGGTGAAGGGGAGCAAGGCAGCAAAACACACTGCCATGTGTGTACCTATGCAACTATCTTGCACGTTCTGCACATGTACCCCAAAACCTATAAAGCAATAAAAATTAAAAAAAAAGAAAAAAAATTGACAAAGTATTTAGCAAAAAAAAAAAAAAAAAAAAAAAAAAAAGATTATGTCAAAACTAAAAAGCTTCTGTACAGCAAAGGAAATAATAAACAGGAGAAAGACAACCTGCAGAATTACAAAGAATATTTGTAAGCTATGTATTTGATAAGGAGTTAATATCTAGAATATATAAGGAATTTAAAATTCAATAGCCAAAAAAACCCAAAAATAAAACCAAATAATTCAATTTAAAAATAGGCAAAGGATCTGAATAGACATTAATAAAAAGACATACAAGTATCTGAAAAGGTGCTCAACATCACAAATCCTGAGGAAAAATGGAAATTAAAGCTGCAAGGCGATATTGCCTCATGCCTGTCAGAATAACCATTATCAAAAAGACAAAAAATAACAAGGGTTGGTGAAGATGTGGAGTAAAGGGAACACTGGTACTCTATTGGTGGTAATGTAAATTGGTACAGCCATTATAGAAAACAGTATGGAGGATCATCCAGAAGTAAACATAGAACTACTGTACAATGTAGCAATCCCATTACTGGGTTTATAGCCAAAGAAAATACAATTAGTTAGTTGAGGGAATATCTGCACTCCCATGTTCATTGCAGCACTCCTCACAGTAGCCAAGATATGGAATCAATTAAGCATCTATCAGTGGATGAATGGATTTTTAAAATGCAGTATATACTCAATGGAATACTAGTTGGTCTTAAAAATGAGGGAAATTCTGTTGTTTGTGACAATATAGATGAACCTGAAGGACATTGTACTAAGTGAAATAAGTCAGCACAGAAGAAAGACATGGTGTCACTTATGTGAAATATTAAAAATATTAAAAATATACCACATGGTGTCATTTATGTGAAATATTAAAAAGCCAAATTCATAGAAATGGAGAGTAGGGTGGTTTTATCAGGGCCTGGGAGCCAGGGGGATTGAGGAGATGTTGGTCAAAGGATACAAAATTTTAATTAGACAGGAGGAATAAGTTTAGGAGATCTATTTTACCATATAGTGACTATAACTAATATATGTATTGCGCACTTGAAAATTGCTGAAAGAATAGATTTTAAATATTCTTAGAAAAAATGGCAAGCATGTGAAGTAATGCATATGTTAGTTAGCTTGATTTAGCCATTCCACAAAATATATATATGTTAAGCAATCACGTTGCACACCATAAACGTGTACAATTTTATTTGTCAATTTAAAAGTTAACAATTAAAGTGATAGTATAGGTCTGACATGCTATAAATAATCATGCCCATGGCTATTAATATGTGTTGCTATTTAAATTATTTTTAGATGTTGTTGAATATATGTAATTCTTTTAATTCTGTTTTTAAGTGCACTTGAAAATTAGAACTCACTCAAAAAATTCGCTTCATGATTCTCATTTACAAAAGCTCTTGGCCTCAGATAATCCATTAGAATACACTCAACATTCATAACACTGGGAGTCAGGCGCATCCTTCAAGTGAAAGGGCAGGGGAGTGATAGGCTTTCAAGGAAGGTTAGTAAAAGATTTATAATTCTTGGCAGCAACTTGCACAGCAGTGTTGGTAACAGGTGCACAATATTAGGATGTTGCCCTGCCTTCCAGTGGGAGATGGGATTTGCTTTCAGGGGTCGATCCAATTACTTTCCTAGCCTTACTTGAAAAAAAAAATGAAAGAGTTATTCCTACAGTTTCATCAAGACTAGCCTTCATCCATCAGATTATTTTAGTGGGCACATGAGTGGACAGCTGTAGTTAGAAATCTGGAGCCTTCTGAAAAATAAATACAAAAAAGTTCTTTGAGAATCAATAAAACTGGGATCTGAAGCTTTCCCTATTAACTTTTGATTCTACAGAAGCAAGTGACTACCATAACTGTGGAGAAGAAGTATGATCCCTGAATCTCTTAGGTCTCAGAAGGGTTCAGATTTTTCTCTATAAGGAATATAGACAAACATAAGTCTTTAGACCTTATGGTGGTGCTCAAATTCTTATTTGATGTGTGTATGTGACGGAGAGAAAGGCAGAGAGAGAAGGAGAGAGTGAGCAAGAAATGTTCGAAGGAGTGAGGACAGGAATGTTTTCTAAGCTCCAGCATTTCTCTTTGAAGAACAACACAAATGTGATTGCTCTTAGGCTCTGGAATAACAGCAATCCCTGAAGATGAGCTAGACACTTAGAGTCAGGTAGATCTGAATTAGCATTCTATTTCTATTAGAATCCTACTTTTATTGCTTGCTAGCTGTGTGACCCAGAAGTGGATAACTTCTATTACTTGCTTCATCATACAAAAAATGAGGGTAATAATAACTACCTTGGGGCTACTTAGACTTAAATCTGATGCTGATGAGACAATACTTGGAGTGTTATGAAGAGAAGCTTCCAGTTGTTTTCTGACCTAGGAGGGAAATGAGTTTGGCTCTTCAGCTGCTGCATAACATTCAATAAACACAAGGCATTAAACAAGAGTATCTGACTCACTGCTAAAGCTCTTAACTAATGTGAAGTGGATTCCCCTATATTGAGGGTATAGTGGATTTGTTGTTAAAAGCCCTAGGTTTGAATTTTAATCAGGATCTTTTGGAATAAGTGAGCTTAAATTCCCTAAGCCTCAGCTTCATGTTTTATGCCTGGAAATAAAAAATAGCTTATAAACATGCCTTTAACCTATCTGAAAGCAAATTTTCTTGGCTGTAAAATTAATAATAACACCTCCTTTTCTCCTCCTTTTCCTCCCTTCCTTCTTGAAACATTTGTTATTGCCAAAGTTGAGTCTCTGACCTTAAAGAACTCACAGTTAATGAGGTAAAAAGGCTCATGTTCCACATGTGATAACATATGGCACATACAGTGACAAAAAATAATGGCCAATTGTCTCTGGGTTGGGAAGGGAGGAGGAGGTAGTCAGTAAATTTGCTGAATTCAAAGTCAATACACAAAATCAGTGGAATATCTAAACACTAGCAATGAACTATCTGCAAAAACAATCAAGAGAACAATTCCACTTACAATAGCAACAATAACAAAAAAATACTTAGAAATATATTTAACCAAGGAGGTGAATAACCTGTATACTGAAAATTGTTAAAGACTGATGGAAGAAGTTGAGAAAGATACAAATAAGTGAAAATATATCTCACGTTTACAGATTAGACAAAATAATATTTTTAAATGTCCATACTATCCAAAGCAGTTCACAAATTCCATGTAATTCCTATCAAAATTCCAATGTTATTTTTCATTTTTTTTGCCATACCACACTGTTTTAATTACTATAGTAATTAAAAATGTAGTAGTAATGGAAAAAGCAATCTTAAAATTAATATGGAACTACCAAAACCCCAAATAGGTAAAGAAATCATGAGCAAAAGAACAAAGCTTCAGGTATCACCTGAAAACAGGTTCACACTACCTGTTTTCAAACTACAATAGGAGACTATAGTAATTAAAACAATGTGGTATGGCAAAAATAAAAATAAAAAGTAGATACACTAATCAATCAATGGAACAGAGTAGAGAGTCTAGAAACAAATATGGGTTTATGCATGGTACATGTGGTCTCTCAACTTTCAACAAAGGTTTGTAAGAATACTCAATGGGAAAAGGATAGTCTTTTCAATAAATGCCATTGGGAAAACTGGATTTCCACATGCCAAAGAATGAAATTGTATTCTTATCTCATATCATATGAAAAAATCAACTCAAAATGAATTGAAAACTGTATATATAATATACATATATATTTAAATATATATGTACACACAATAGAATACTATTCAGCCTCAAAAAAAGAAAATTTTATTATTTGTGATGATATGGATGGAACTGAAGAACATTCTTTTAAGTGAAATAAGTCAAGCACAAAAAGACAAATATTGCACTTACAAGTGTGAAATATAAAGTAATCAAACTCATAAAAGCAGAGAGTAGAATGCTGATTACAGAGGCTATGGGGTGGGGAGAATGGGAAGGTGATGGTTAAAAGATGGTAAAATCTCTGTCTGATAGTAGAAATATGTTTTTTTAAAGATCTATAGCACATAATAGTAAATAGAGTTAATAACAGAGTATTGTTCATTTCAAACGTTCTAAGAGAGTAAATTCCATATGTTCTTACCACAAAAAAGTTAAGTATTTGAGATGATGGATATGTTAACTAGCTTGATGTAAGTATTCCATATTATATTCATAAATCATGACATCACTTTGTACAATATAAGCATATGCAAGTATAAATTGTGGATTAAATATGTATTTTAATGTTAAGGAAGAAGGGAAGATTCAGACCCATTGACTTTTGACCCCAGGATGTCTGGCTTTGAATCTCACACTCACTGTTCTGATTTTAATACATTTTCTAGTTCTATCCTAGCATGGTGACCATAGGCATTCACCCTAATTTACTCAATGAGTATATTTATAATAAAAACAGTATCAATAACAATTATTTACTTGATTAAAAATTCCATTTGGTTGGTAGGACATAAACAGAAAGAAGCTGTATATTTTCTTACTTCAACTCCTATAAAACCAATTTGTTGAATTATTTGCTCCTGCTCTTGGATAAACTATGGGTCAATTTAACAGTATAGGTTTCCAGTTATGTTACTTACTACCCCTCAGAACTCTAAGCTTCAAGATAAAGTTAATATTTCCTGTTTTGGATTATTCTTTAAGAATTACTGGGAAAAAAACACATGGGATAATGAGCTGTTTCTTGAAAAGAGATGAATAGAATTTGCATTCTGATTGGTCAGCCAAAGACACTGCCATGCTTATATCCTGTAAGTAATAAGCATATGGACGTGCCAGAGGAAATAAAAGTTGTTATTTCTAATCAATGAGGTTTTCAATGGCCCACCAGTTCTTCTACTCTACTGAGCTAAGCTGGAACATTTAGTACCATCCCCAGAGGCTTCTTTTGCTCTTATTTCTCAAAAGCCTCCCCTTTCATGCTTTCCTTTCCCTGGTTCGGCCCTAGCTCTACCTTTTCTAATAGGGCACCTGCATAGGTTGTTACCATAGCTGACATATGGGGCAAGAGAGAGAAGTAAAGTGTTTCATAAGAAGGAAAAGCAACATTGGTTCCCTTCCCCTTTCCCATGGAAACTTTCTCTTTTTTTTATGTTGAATAAAGCTATTGTGGGCCCAATTATGATGCCCAAAGGATCTCAATATGTACCCTGACTCTGATGACTCTGAAGCAGTCTGAAGAACTCTTGTTTTCCTGGACCTATCCTTCTGGACAATAATATTTGAAGGGACAGTTCTTGGGTTCTCCCCAGAAATTAAAACACAACTACTCATATGTGGAAGCTCTTGAGTAGTTGTATAGAACTCTATGGGCCAGATAGTAGCCTCCTCATACTGGACTTTTAGATTAAAATAATAACAAAAGTTTTCATTTCCTTCAAGAACCGTCACCATGCAGTCCCTTTTGTTCATGATTAAAAGCTTCCATTTGCATCTATAAAGGAGGTTGTGATGTTTCCTCTTATGTACAATATCAGACCTATTATTTCCACCTTAAACAGCTGAAGGTCATTAGGCACTTGGGGTCACAGCTTTCTTCACCATTTCCTGTGCATAAAGTTATGGTTTATAAAACCTGGAAGGCACATTAAACACAACAGAGTCTTAATTACTTATTCTAAGAGTAAAAAGAAAAAGTATTATTATTTATTCAGCCTCTTCTCTCACCAGTCCTCCCAATCTCAGAATACATACCCCATCAATGTGAAATTATTGACAGCTCTTTGTTTCCATATTCTCCTTTTTACTCTATGCCTTTGCCTATGCCATTCTCTTGGCCAGAATTGTGTCTTCCTATTCATATCTTTTCCAGTCAGCTGGGTAGCGTGGACCTTTCTTCAGGTCTTAGATTTAACTTTCTGTGAGAACCATTGCACACTTTTTCCCACCTATGTGAAGTAGGTGGCCCCTCTTAAATACTATCATTTCTCTAAGAATATGTCTACACAAAAGCACTTGCCACTGTGCAGTGTGAGAGCCTATTCCTGTCTTCAGTTTTCACACTAGACTGCGATGTCCTTGAGGTCACACTGCAGTAGCTATGTCTTCCTTACTCAGTGCATGGTCTGACTGACTGTAGTAGGCTTTTACTCAAAAAATGAAAGGCCCAGAAAGAGAACTCAGAAACTCTGGCTCCTTCTTCAGATTGGCTAGCCCTTCCTTGTTTTTCACTTATTTGTTAGAACAATAGGAGTCTAATAAATTCAAGATCTAAAGCTGGAAGCAGTTTTGTTCACTAGGTTTGGAGATAAAAATCAATTTTTTTCTCATCACACAATGTTCTTACTATGAGATATTCTTGAATTTCAATATAACCAGTTGACTGTTCATTGATGTCACTGAATTACTACCCCAGACATGGAAAGCAAGATGCAGAATGTATATTTACTGAGAGCACCACACGAAGACGATATTTAAGATGAGTCTGGAAGTGTCATAGCTTGGTTTCTCTAGAAAATAGAATTGGAGGCTGCTATGGTTTGGCTGTGTGTTCACCCAGACCTCATCTTGATTGTAGCTCCCACAGTTCTCATGTATTGTGGAAGGGGCCCAGTGGGAGGTAACTGAACCACAGAGGTGGATTTTTCTCACGATGGTTAATAAGTCTCATGAAATCTGATGGTTTTACAAAGGGGAGTTTCCCTGCATAAACTCTCTTCCCTGACATCAGGTGAGATATGATGTCAGTTCCTCGGGTGTGACTTTATTAGCAGCATGAAAATGCACTAATATAGAGGCGCAAATGCACTAATATAGAGGCGCAAATGCACTAATATAGAGGCGCAAATGCACTAATATAGAGGCGCAAATGCACTAATATAGAGGCGCAAATGCACTAATATAGAGGCGCAAATGCACTAATATAGAGGCGCAAATGCACTAATATAGAGGCGCAAATGCACTAATATAGAGGCGCAAATGCACTAATAAATATAGAGGCGAAAATGCACTAATATAGAGGCGAAAATGCACTAATATAGAGGCGAAAATACACTAATATAGAGGCGAAAATGCACTAATATAGAGGCGAAAATGCACTAATATAGAGGCACAAATGCACTAATATAGAGGCGCAAATGCACTAATATAGAGGCGCAAATGCACTAATATAGAGGCGCAAATGCACTAATATAGAGGCGCAAATGCACTAATATAGAGGCGCAAATGCACTAATATAGAGGCGCAAATGCACTAATATAGAGGCGCAAATGCACTAATATAGAGGCGCAAATGCACTAATATAGAGGCGCAAATGCACTAATATAGAGGCGCAAATGCACTAATATAGAGGCGCAAATGCACTAATATAGAGGCGCAAATGCACTAATATAGAGGCGCAAATGCACTAATAAATATAGAGGCGAAAATGCACTAATATAGAGGCGAAAATGCACTAATATAGAGGCGAAAATACACTAATATAGAGGCGAAAATGCACTAATATAGAGGCGAAAATGCACTAATATAGAGGCGCAAATGCACTAATATAGAGGCGCAAATGCACTAATATAGAGGCGCAAATGCACTAATATAGAGGCGCAAATGCACTAATATAGAGGCGCAAATGCACTAATATAGAGGCGCAAATGCACTAATATAGAGGCACAAATGCACTAATATAGAGGCGCAAATGCACTAATATAGAGGCGCAAATGCACTAATATAGAGGCGCAAATGCACTAATATAGAGGCGCAAATGCACTAATATAGAGGCGAAAATGCACTAATAAATATAGAGGCGAAAATGCACTAATATAGAGGCGAAAATGCACTAATATAGAGGCGAAAATGCACTAATATAGAGGCGAAAATGCACTAATATAGAGGCGAAAATGCACTAATATAGAGGCGCAAATGCACTAATATAGAGGCGCAAATGCACTAATATAGAGGCGAAAATGCACTAATATAGAGGCGAAAATGCACTAATATAGAGGCGAAAATGCACTAATATAGAGGCGAAAATGCACTAATATAGAGGCGAAAATGCACTAATATAGAGGCGAAAATGCACTAATATAGAGGCGCAAATGCACTAATATAGAGGCGCAAATGCACTAATATAGAGGCGCAAATGCACTAATATAGAGGCGAAAATGCACTAATATAGAGGCGAAAATGCACTAATATAGAGGCGAAAATGCACTAATATAGAGGCGAAAATGCACTAATATAGAGGCGAAAATGCACTAATATAGAGGCGAAAATGCACTAATATAGAGGCGAAATGCTTTGTGGGGAAGTACAGCCCCACTGCAGCAAGAGCAAGGCAAACACAAAATGAGGCAAGCAAGGAGGAAAAGCAAAGTAAAATATACTAATTGTCGTGTTCGCCATTGTTCTATGACAAGCCTCAGAGAGACCCAGCTCACCATTCCTCAAACAGCCCTCCTGGCCACATAATGTGCCTCCTATATGGAAGAAGGTCATGTGAGGCATAGTCTAATGAAGAGAAAAAAAGACATGTTTACCTTCCAGGTTCTTCTCATATTCTTTCTTCTTTCAGTCAAAGTATGCTCACAGGTAAGTAACTCCCCAAAACCTCCTGCCCTCTCTGAAAGCCGCTGTGAAGCTAGATCCCATTGTCCATAGCATGGCATTTCATCTAAGTCTTGGACTATAGTGAGGGGCTCAGAGTATGTCTGGTCTTGAGCATCAGGGGAAAATACAGAGTCAGTTGCCAAGTTATCCTCTAAGGCTGAGACAATAAAGTTTGGGGGTGCAGATGAAGTTAAAGAAATCTAAAAAAGTGTGTTTTCAAATTAAAGGATGCCTAGGATTCTGGAGAAAAGAATGAATGGGGTATTCCTAGCAATTAAAAAGAGTAATTAAAATAATAACAATAGTTGTAGGAATGTATTGTTGTGCAGGGCACATTTGGGAATGGTAACTGGTCCAGAATATCTAAGACAAAGTCACAGCAGAGGTAGCTGGAGCACAGCTAGCATCCGACAGCGAAGGGATTTGAATGACATGTTAAGAAGCTGGAAGCAATAGACAAATGGGACCTAATCAAACTCCACAGCTTCTGCACGGCAAAACAAACAGTCACTAGAGTGAATCGGCAACCATCAGAATGGGAAAAAATCTTTGCAGTTTACGCATCTGACAAAGGGCTGATATCCAGAATTTACAAAGAACTCAAACAGATTTACAGGAAAAAAACAAACAAGCCCATTCAAAAATGGGCAAAGGATATGAACGGAAACTTTACGAAAGCAGACATACATGAGGCCAGCAAACATATGAAAAAGTGCTCATCGTCATTGGTCATTAGAGAGATGCAAATCAAAACCACATTGAGATACCATCTCACACCAGTTAGAATGGCGATCATTAAAAAATCTGGAGGCAGCAGATGCTGGAGAGGATGTGGAGAAATAGGAACACTCTTACCCTGTTGGTGGGAGTGTAAATTAGTTCAACCATTGTGGAAGACAGTGTGGCGATTCCTCAGGGACCTAGAAATAGAAATTCCATTTGACCCAGCAATCCCATTACTGGGTATCTATCCAAAGGACTATAAATCGTTCTACTATAAGGACACATGCACACGAATGTTCATTGCAGCACTGTTTACAATAGCAAAGACCTGGAACCAACCCAAATGCCCAACGATGATAGACTGGACTGGGAAAATGTGGCACATATACACCATGGAATATTATGCAGCAATCAAAAATAATGAGTTTGTGTCCTTTGTAAGGACATGGATGAATCTGGAGAACATCATTCTCAGCAAACTGACACAAGAACAGAAAAAGAAATACCGCATATACTCACTCATAGGTGGGTGAGAAAAATGAGAACACGTGGACACAGAGAGGCGGTCTACTATACACTGGGGACTGTTGGGGGGAATGGGGGAGGGACAGCAGCGGGGGGCTGGCGGGGATAGCCTGGGGATGAATACCAAGTGTGGGTGAAGGGGAGGAAAGCAGCAAAGCACACTGCCATGTGTGTACCTATGCAACTATCTTGCTCGTTCTGCACATGTACCCCCAAACCTATAATGCAATAAAAACTAAAAAATAAAATAAAATAAAATAAAATAAAAATACAAAAAAAAAAAGAATGTTTCAAATGTTTTATAGTAGAAAAAAAAAAAAAGAAGCTGGAAGCAAAGGCTACACCATGTTGCCTTCAGCAATATCATGATAATGGAAGCTAATCCTTATAAAGATCTCATCATGTGCCAGAGAGAGGGAGAGCCAGAATCTGAATACACATCGAATTACTCTAAAAGGCATAATCTTAATTCTTGTACTAAATGTATGTAATGCATTGAAACTTGGCAAACTAATGTCAGGGTCATATGAGGAGGCCCTTTCAGAGCCATTTTTCAATGTTGAATCTATTTACCCAGATGTCAGTGTTTTCTCCAGTAACTGTTGGGGAAAATGTTGCAGTAAAAGCTTGACACCTGTTAATTACTGCACAAAAATAGCAGGGTCCAAAGTCGTTATTGTGCTTCCCGGATAATTACAGCCACACAATGGTGAGGCATCCTCTTGGATCCTTTTGCATGCAAATGTGCAGGCCTAAATGATGAGCAGGTAATGAGGATTTACAAGAATAGTCATAAATGCCAGTGGGGGCACAGGTAATTAAGAGACGTAGGCTGCAGGCAATGCACTCTGAGCAACTCTGGAAACAGACCAGGAGAAATGAGGGAAGCTTCCATCCAGTCTGAAATTATCTGAAAAGACTGACCAGCATGCCCATTAAGTGCAATTCTCTCCATACATAAAGAGGGGAGCAGATGTTAAGATCAGGGTGGATAAATTAGCAAATACCATTCCCAGTATGGGAAACAGGCTTACCGTCCATCTTTGGTTGAATGTACAGACATGAAATGAGCAGGACTTGGAACAAGAAATAGAGGTGAATGTAATGCCATAAACCAACAGCTGATAGAAATAATGAAGATGGCTACAGACATCTGCACTGCTGGAATGAAAACTAAAAATGGAAATTAAAATAAATTCCAAATTGTATTTAGAATTTGGCATGTTAGTGATCCAGTAAGACAATGAGCCATTCAGAATTTCATGTCCAGACCCAGCTGATCGCTGCCAATAGCTTGGCTTATACATTTTAAAATCAAACATATTGGATCACACCAGACTCCATTTTACCTTTTGACAGATGTGTCCAAAATCTGTAACCTTAAATACATAAGAAACCTGCGGGAAAAACCCTATGTGTAGTTTCTAAATTAATAATTTTAAATAAACTGTTTCTGGTCAGTTAAAAAGGAAACATTGTTTTATGCACTTACTATAATCTAAATCTTAAGGCCAAAACTTTGCCCATGTAATCTTTTCATGGGCATGAAAAGCTTTTCATGTAACCTTTTGCACGATGCTTTAAATCATGTATCATTACTTCCACAGTGTAAGTCAGAAAACGGGTTCATAGAGGATAAATGAAAAGAAGTAAGCAAACAAAAAGCTTCCTCATTTTAGTAACAGTTGAGATTCAAATGTGCGTCTTTTATCCTTTAGACTTATTTTCTTTCTACCATGTTACATTCCCTCCCTGAGTTCCCTTCCCAGGCAGGTAAGTACTGGTAAATTTGAAAAATATCTAGTATCAGGGATTCAACCCTCTCTGGAACATTCTTCACTCGACAGTGTCTTTCTGCCTAAACAATGTTTTAACCAGCTACTATGCTTCAATTGTTTCTTTTTTGCTCAATTAACAATTTTAGATTTATAAAACTATTTTTAAGACAGATCAAAGGGTCCCCATATACTCCACATTCAGTACCCCTTTTATTAATATCATTGATAATTATAAAGCATTTGGCCTGACTAATGAACTAATATAGATACATAATTGTTAACAAAGTCCAATAGTTTGCACTTCCTCAATTTTTCCTTTATTGAGTTTTATGTCCTTTCTTAAGGTCTGGGATGCCATCCAGGTTAGTGGTTAACATTGAGCAGTCAATTCTCCTTAGACTCATCATTGTTGTAATAGTTTATCAGATTTTTTGTGGTTTTGGTGACCATGACAGTTTTGACGATTACTGGTCATGTACAGAGTGCTTCTCAGAGGGGATTTTTGATGTTGTTGATATAATTTACATGACATAAAATTCAACATTTTAAAGTACATAATTCAGTGATTTTTCAGGATATTCACAGTGTTGTACAACCACCAACATTATCTACTTACAGAATATTTTTATTATTGCAGAAAGAAACCCTGTACCAATTAGTAACCACTCCTTATTCCCTCCTCCTCACAGCCCTTGGCAAACACTAAACCACTTTCTGTCTGTAAGGATTTGACTGTTCTGGACATTTAATATAAACAGAATCTTGCAGTATATGAACTTCTGTGTCTAACTTCTGTCACTTGGCATAATATTTTAAAGGTTCACTGTGTTGTAGCCTGTATTTTATTTCTTTCTATAACTGAATGTCTCATTGTATGACTATATCACATTTTGCTTGTACATTCTTTTGCTGTGGACATTTGGGTTGTTTGCACTTTTTAATTATTATAAATAATGCTTCTAGAACATTCACATACACGTTTTTGTGTACATACATACTTTTATGTATATTGAGAATATTTCCAGGAATAGGTTTGTCTGGTTATATGCTAGCTCTATGTTTACATTTTCTAAGACCTGCCAAACTGTTTTTCAAGTGGCTTCTCCATTTTATATTCCCATCAGCACGGTATGAGAGTTTCAGTTTCTTCACATCATCTTCAACACTTGGTACTATCTGTTTTTTAAGTATAGGATCCTAATATAAAGTGGTATCTCTTTACATGCATTTTTAAAATTGTGTATTTGTTTTGATTGACAAACATTTTACATATTTATTCGCACAATTCTCTCTCTGGCTTTGGCTATGGATAATCAAATAGTGGTGTGAGTGGATGTGGTTCTCTTTAATTTTATCCTACTTGGAGTCTCTTTAGCTTCCTAGGTGTGCCAATTAATGTTTTTATCAAATTTAGTAAATGTTTGACGGCTTTGTGTATTATGTTCTCTCTCTTTTCTCCTTCAAGAACTCCTAGTAAGCATATTTTGGTAGGCTTAATGATGTCTCATAGATTTCGAAGGCTCGATTCATTTTTGTTTCTCTTATCGTTTTTTCTACTCTAGATTGGATCATTTCAATGGAGTTATCTTTGCTTTTGCCTTCTGTCTACTGCTCAAATCTGCTGGTGAATTTCTGTAATGAGTTTTGTCACTTTTCAATTCCAAAATTTCTGTTTCCTCTTACGATTTCTATCTATGGATACACTATATTGTTGTAACATCTTTCTTCTGGTTTCCTTTTGCTCCTTAGATCTCTGAACATATTTAAAATAACTCTTGTAAAATATTTTTGTCTTGTCTAATGTCTGTGCTTCTTCAGAGACAGTTTCTATTGACTGCTCTTCTCCTCTGTGTATGGGCCACATTTTCTCGTTTCCTCATATGTTTCATGATACTATGTTGAGATTTGGACATTTTTAATACTATAATGTGGCAGCGCTAGCAATCACATCCTCTTTTCCCCAAGTTTTGTTGTTGTTACTGTTGTTTTGGTAACTTCTTTGAACTAATTCTACAGTTTATACTTCTGTCATATGTGGCTAGTGATTGGACAGAGATTTTCTTGAATTCCTGAGAACTGTAAGTCTCCCAGTCTTTTCCGAAAAAATCTGTATGCCTGATAGGATACCACTTCAATGCTCATCGTGTATTTTATAGCTCTCATAGTCTTCAGTTCCTGTTTAGACGAAGCCTCAAAATTAGCCAAAGATGAGAGCTTAAGGCCTTCTGTGGTCTTTCCTAAGCATGTGAATAACCCTGTATCTGTGCAGAGCCTATAAAGGCATATGGCCTTCTAGTTTCCATAAACATCTTGGAGCCTTTTAAAGCCATTTCTGGACATCTCACCCCACCCCTCAAGCTTCTCCTTTTAAATGTTTTTGCTCAGTTTATTTCCACAACTACTACTCACCACCTCAGGAAGCTGTGATAGTAAATAATTACCTCTGATTGCTTTTGACGTATATCCCTGGAGAAAAGACTCTTCGCATTTGTCAACTCCAGGTCTGGTTGAATAAAGATGGCATTGTAGGGTCCAACCTTGCTGGGTCTAGAGGGTATTCTCAACAGATGTGGAAATGAGAGACTGTAGAAATAAACACAGGATGCGATGAAATCAAGAGAAAAAGAGTTGTGCCCAGGGGACCACCACCACCAGTACACTCCCCCCAAACAGGGGGCAGTAGGGTGATTGCATGTCTAAGGAACAAGGGACCCAGGGCTTTCAAGGAGCCGAAGCAGGGGCAGCGAGATGTGTCAACACTTTATGTTATGCCCATCCAGTAAGAACAAAGGCTTCAAGAATTATGCTACTTCTTGCTATCTACAAAAGAGGAGCCAGGTGCAGAAGCAGGGAGTGAAAGCAGACACAGATTGTAACCACATATAGCACAGCACCACAGAGACAATTAAGCCCTCGGGTAGCTGCGGGTTGGGCTGACTGATACTAGTCCTTCCACAGGAGTGTGGGGAAGTGGAGTGTTCTCCGACTCGCCCAGGGTCAGGGATGTTCTCTTCCAAGGTCTGCTGAGTAGCAGGTGCTTCCCCAAGCACTGGTGCACAGAGATTTTAGCTGCTCTCCAACAACCCTTATGCAGGTGTGATAGAGGGCTTGGTTTCAGCATTCTGCAGCTTGTCCCTGCTGATGGCTACTGGTTGGTGTTTGACAGGTATTAATGCTCTTGCTTCGTGGCCACATTCCATAGTGTCCCCTATCGGTCCCTGACCACAGCAACCCAAAGTTCTTAGATAATCATGCACAAAGTCCAAGAAGGCTTTAATCATGGCTTAACATTCAATAAGATTAATAACCAATCACTCATGCTGCTTATTCCTAACCATATTCTTCTTTCTATATTCTATTTATTAAACAGGAACTGGCCGAGGCTCCAGTCTCCTGCTTTGACACTTACGAGACTTTCCACCCATATGGCATTATCGTCCAGGGAACCAGTGAACAAGTCAAATAATGTCTATTCTTTTGAAAATGGGGCTTTGAAAGAACCCCAAACATATTCTTCTTTTTCTAGTGGCTTCCAGGCTGCTGCTTTTTACTGTGATAATTGGCTTTTGGTTTTGAAGTCTGCCATGTTTTAAGGTAGGAGGAGGTAGAAACAGGGCAAGTTCAAATGCCACAAAACACATTATGTTTACTGATATTTAGCTTTTGTCTAAACGTATGTTTTTCTAACTGTTTCAAGTCTCTAACGTCCAGAGTCATGAAAAGTTTATTTTGACTTTTTTGCCAGTGTTCTCATTTCTTTTATGGGGGAGAGGATTTTTGGGGGGTCTTTATTTAGAATCAGATTTCCCTGAATTCACATTTTGCCTCTACACAGTTGTGTGTTCTTACATAAAATAGTTGCTTTGCTATCATAGTTTGTCTCATCTACAACGAGAAATGACAATAACACATGACTATAAAGCATGCAAGGTGTAGGAGAAAGTAAATCTTCAATTTATGTAACTAACTCTGCCACTCATTTCATTTATGGATAGCTCTGAATTTTCAAATGCTCTATTATGCTAAAATCAGTTGTCTAGCCACTTCTATCTTTACAGTCTCAATTTGGTTCTCTGGGTTCATAAAAAACACATATCCTCTCTTTTCCATGTAAAAAATGACTCTAAGGCAGAAATAAAGAAGTTTTGAAACCAACAAGAACAAAGACACAACATACCAGAATCTCTGGGACACAGTTAAAGCAGTCTCTAGAGCAAAATATATAGCAATAAGTGCCCATATGAGAAGAGTGGAGAGATCCAAAATTGACACCCTAATGTAAAAATTGAGAGAGCTAAAGGAGCAAGATCAAAAGAACTCAAAACCTAGCTGAAGACAAGAAATAACTAAGATTAGAGCAGATCTGAAGGAGATAGAGACACAAAAAAACCCTTCAAAAAATCAATAAATCCAAGAGCTGGTTTTTTGAAAAGATCAACAAGATAGACAGACCACTAGCCAGACTGATAAAAAAGAAAAGAGAGAATAACCAAATAGATGCAATAAAACACGATAAAGGGGAAATCACCACAGATTCCACAGAAATTCAAACCATTGTCAGAGAATACTACAAACACCTCTATGCAAATAAACTAGTAAACCTGGAAGAAATGGATAAATTCCTGGACACTTGTGTCCTCCCAGGCCTAAACCAGGAGGAAGCCAAAACTATGAATAGATGAATAATAAGGTCTGAAGTTGAGGCAGCAATTAAGAGCCTACCACACACAAAAAGCCCAGGTCCAGATGGGTTCATAGTCAGATTCTACCAGACACACAAAGAGGAACTGTTATCATTCCTTCTGAAACTATTCCAAATAATCCAAAAAGAGGGAATCCTTCCCAAATCATTTTATGAGACCAACATCATCCTGATACCAAAACCCAGCAGAGACTCAACAAGAAAAGAAAACTTCAGGCCAATATTCATGATGAACATAGATGCAAAAATCTTCAATAAAATACTGGCAAGCTGATTGCAACAGCACATCGAAAAGATTATCCACCATGATCAAGTAGGATTCATCCCAGGGATGCAAGCCTGGTTCAACATACACAAGTCTATAAACATAATTCACCACATAAACAGAACCAAAAACAAAAACCACATGATTATCTCAATTGACACAGAGAAGGCCTTTGATAAAATTCAACAGCCCTTTATGCTAAAAACCCTCAATAAACTCGGAATTGATGGAACATATCTCAAAATAATAAAAGCTATTTATGACAAACAAACAGCCAATATCATACTGAATGGGCAAAAACTGGAAGCATTCCCTTTGAAATCCGGCACGAGACAAGGATGCCCTCTCTCAACACTCATATTCAATATAGTACTGGAAGTTCTAGCCACAGCAATCAGGCAAGAAAAACAAATAAAGGATATTCAAATAGGAAAGGAGGAAGTCAAATTTTCTCTATTTGCAGATGTGATAGTATATCTAGAAGACCCCATGGTCTCAGCCCAAAATCTCCTGAAACTGATAAGCAACTTCAGCAAAGTCTCAGGATATAAAATCAATGTGCAAAAATTACAAGCATTCCTATACACCAATATCAGACTGAAAGAGAACCAAATCAAGAATGAACTGCCATTCACAATTGCTACAGAGAGAATAAAATACCTAGGAATACAACTAACAAGGAATGTAAGGGACCTCTTCAAGGAGAACTACAAACCACTGCTCAATGAAATAAGAGAGGACACAAACAGATGGAGAAACATTCCATGTTCGTGGTTAGGAAGAATCAATATCGTGAAAATGGCCATACTGCCCAAAGTAATTTGTGCAATCCATGCTATTCCCATCAAACTACCATTGAATTTCTTCACAGAACTGGAAAAAACCACCATGAACTTCATATGGAACCAAAAGAGAGCCCGCATAGCCAAGTCAATTCTAAGCAAAAAGAACACAGCAGGAGGCATCACACTACCAGACTTCAAACTATACTACAAGGCTACAGTAATCAAAACAGCATGGTACTGGTACCAAAACAGAGATATAGACCAATGGAACAGAACAGAGGCATTGGAGGCAAATCAACATATCTACAACCATATAATCTTTGATAAACCAGACAAAAACAAGCAATGGGGAAAGGATTCCCTGTTTAATAAATGGTGTTGGGAAAACTGGCTAGCCATGTGCAGAAAGCAGAAACTGGACCCCTTCCTGACACCTTACACTAAAATTAACTCCAGATGGATTAAAGACTTAAACATAAGACCTGGCACTATAAAAACCCTAGAAGAAAATCTAGGGAGAGAGACAGCGGTGGCGGGGAGGTGGGGAGGGATAGCATGGGGAGAAATGCCAGATGTGGGTGAAGGGGAGGAAGGCAGCAAATCACACTGCCATGTGTGTACCTATGCAACTATCTTGCATGTTCCGCACATGTACCCCAAAACCTAAAATGCAATAAAAAAATGACTCTAAAGTTAGAAAACGATGTATAGCTATGCATTTAAAAATCAAACATCTTAAGTTGATCCAGCTGTTCTTCATAAAATATGGCATTGCAGCTCTAATTTGTCCCTCTCTTATAAAATATGTGACTTCACTTCAGATGCAGTCTCCCATTAATGGCAAGGGAAGCATGCCTGCCTGCTCCCATCTGGATGAACCAGGCAAGCCCCATGGTGCAGGAGCATATCAATAGCATTGTCATCCTACCGGGTCTTACTCACTTTGTAGTTGATGAAAATCTCCAAGTTGTTTTGTAAAAGTATGTGTCAAGCTACATTTCTCCTAACTGTTCCTTGTGAGATTTAATTTTAATCTACAGGCAGAGTCTAGTATTTATTTTTGGTTTCATCCAGCCTGTTTCGGTTTGCTGTCCTCTTGTGTGGAAATTATCTTTCACGTGTTGGCTATGTCATTCAACACATTAACAAGTACCTCCACTTTGTACCTTAAGAAGCCTGATTGGATGTCTATGTCTTTCTCACAGAGGAGGTAAAAATATTGAACATGTGGAGGGTTATAGCAGAGCCTGACGGTTCAGTGATCACCCCAACTTCACTTCTATCCCAACCTTTCCTGCTCACAGAAACCTCACTAAACAACAATTTTAATTATGATTTTTTAACCTACCATAATCCCATCTTAGTATATTCTAAGTCATCTCACATTTTTACAGCATCTCCTTCGAGCGTAAATATTAAGAACGTAGACTCACTCAAAGCCAAAATGTTGGTGGTGGAGAGATGAACGAGACTGCCATATCTCTTATTTGGTATCCCAGAGAGGCAGGAAGATTCCTTAGAGGCAGCACGGGCTCTGGAATCAGAAAGACTTGAGTTTGAAACTCAGCTTCCCCATTTCTAACTGTATAGCTTTGAATTTCCGCTGTCTCATTTGTACAACGAGGACAATTATGCCTCACTGGGAGACACAGATTTAGGAATGAGACAGAATCATAGAAATATTAAACTCTGCCTATAGATTAAAATTAAATCTCACAAGGAACAGTTAGGTGAAATGTAGCTTGACGCATATTTTTATAAAACAACTTGGAGATCTTCATCAACTACAAAGTGAGTCACCATGTAAGATGTGCCTTTCACCTTCTTCCATGATTGTGAGGCCTCCTCAGCCATGTGGAACTGTGAGTCCATTAAGTCTCTTTTCCTTCATTAATCACCCAGGCTTGAGTATGTCTTTATCGGCAGAATGAAAACAAGCTAATACACACAGTGTCCACAGTTGTCCTCTTCCTGTGCCCATTCTGTTGTGCAATGTGACTGTAGCACTTCTCATCAAAAGGTTAGACCTATTTATGCATCCTTTTTCTCTGTGCTTGTCTTTTGATTTAGTTTCATCAATAAAACATGGCAGAAGTGATAAAACAGGTCTGAATATAGCCTCAAGAGCCCTTGCACACTTCAGACAAAGTAACTTGGAAATGTATTCAATCTCCATTTGAACAATAAGCTTGCCTACTGAAGCTGAGAGATCATGTGGACCAGAGACAAGCGATCCCATGTGAAGTCATCAGTCTTTACCCAGCCATCAACTGGCAGCAGACTGAGAGTGAGATAGGCCTAATGCAGAGCTGCCCGACTGAGACCAACCCAAATCATTGAACCAAAGGGTCCTAAGCCAAATTAATGGTCATTTTTCATCTCTATGTTTTGAAATGCGTTGTTACATAGAAACAGCCAATACAATTCTCCAGTTTATTGTCTCCCTTCACTGAATTTAATTGTAGGATTCTGTTTATTACTATATTTACATTATCTTCTTGGAGTACAATTTTTTTTAATGTCTACCAAAAGTCAGAGAAAATTTGACTAAAAGGAATGTGAAAACTTTCATATTTCTAACCTTCTTTACACAATCATTGTGCCTGCTTGTCCTCTGTTAATGTGTCAATCTTCACCTCTGCTAATGCTCACAATTAACATCTAGAAGATCTATTTTACTGGAGGATTCTAAGACTTGTAACTCTGACCAAGAACACCTATGTGGTTTGGGTGTCTGCTCCTACCTTTCATATATTTGAGGAATTAATTTTACTTAGAAATAAGGCGGCGGAAATCAATGCTACACTGTTCCATTCATCTGCACAAATTTTTGTATCTTCTTTCCTTTTTTCTTTTCTTATTCTTTTTACTCTAGTGGGGGCAACCAAGCCCAAGGCTGCTGAGAATACTTCAGTTCAAGATACCGCTGCAAGAAGTGAGGTTGCTTCCTTATCTCCACACTGCAGGTGTGAACGCCTCTTAGTTCTTCTAAGAGCCTCATAAAAGTAACCTTCTCTGGTCAGCCAAAAGAACTTCAAAAACAATAATTTAAAACAGGTTCAAATTCAATTTCATCCTCTGTCATGTGGGTGGCTGGGGGAAAATGGAAAATGGTCTCTGACTGTTGGATTTGTTGGTAATTTTTTTCCTTGTTTGGAGTTCTTATTGCTAACAAGGTCATACAACTTTGTGGAACAGCATTAAAAACAGTTTGGGAGCCTTCTCCAAAACTTTCCATCAAACCTTAGTGAACAAACTGGCCTGTGATTAAAAAACAAAAAGAAAAGAAAAAAAATCGGAAAGAGAAAATGATGAGCTCATTGGGAGCAATCAATGATTGTTCTCTAATTAAAACATTCAAGAGATACAAATTTAATCTGATTTTAATTTTTTAAAAAAAATATTTTTTTAGGTTATCAAGCATTACCTTAGGCCACATTCTCCACAACTTAAAATACAGATAAAGTTTGACTTTGGAAAGTTCGGGAAAAGTACACATAATACTCTTTAACTAGGGACGTATACGTATATCATCATGAATTAAGCACACATACTGTGTGTATGTGTAGAGAGAGAGAAAAAGAGAAAAAAAAGAGAGAGAGAGACTCATGTTAACTGGTAACATGAGTTTTATGATATTCAGGTCACCATATTGTTGTTTTCCAATGGTATATGTTTTTCCAAGGCAGACTGAAATTTTCAGAAAGAGCAGAAGCAGGGAAGCATGAGAAGGTCTCGAGCTCATCACAGAAGCAATGCCTCAGGAAGAAGGGGGTGCCCGCCCTGCTTTTCCTTCTTACCTGCTTACCTCACTACAGATGACCTCTAGGCTGGTGACGTGTGTGGTTATCTTGGGCAGTCTTTACCTTCTCCCAGCTTCCTTCACCACAGCAGACATCCTGTGGGCACGATGAAGCCCACCACCCCTCACAGAGCAGTCAGAATCCCCTCTCAGGCTGACTTCAGGAAGGTAGAGGTGGATAGATTGGAAGATGGATTCGATTGCTAATCCTCCTTTGGCCAGAAAGCCATAAAGCATGACTGATTTATGGCATGATTAAGGGTATAATCGGTGAAGTCAGGCTACCTGGCTGGAATGCTGTCCGCCCTTGCCCATGACCCTTTAAGTAAGCGTTGCACTCTGAGCCTCAGTTGCTTTAGCTGTGAAATGACAGTAATAACAACAATATCTGACACTTCCAGTAGTGAAAATTAAGTTTTCCAAATGCATATATAAACTTCTCTCCCTGCCTGGTATATCGTAAGTTCTCATGAAACGTTAGTAATTTTTTGTCATTATCGTTATTATAATCAAAGAAACATTCTATTAACAACCCAGGATCCTTCTGGCATTTGGGGGGTCATGGGTTGCCTTACGTTTCTCACCACAATGTCATTTCCTCATGTTCCAAGCCTCCAACATTCTCACTCATGTAAGGAAAACCCTGGCTACCTTCATCATCCAGGTAGCACATGTGAATGCTTGCCGCTCCAAGCCAGAGGCCTCACATGTGAAACTATTTTAGTCTTGTTATAAACTAATTGTTTCCCCCCCACCCCACCAAACTCCAATACATATGTTGATGCCATAACTCGTTACTGTGTTTGGACTTAGGGCCTTTAAAGAGGTAACTAAGGTTAAATGAAGTCATTAGAGTGGGCCCCAATCCAATACAACTAAAGTCTTTATAAGAAGAGGAAGAGACACCAGGGCTCTGCGTGCACAGAGAACGGAACCACGTGAGGACGCAGCTGGAAGGTGATCATCTGCAAGTCAAGCAGAGAGGCCTCAAGAGCAACTAACTGCCTGGCACAGCCCCTTCATTTGAGACTTCCAGGCTCCAGAACTGTGAGAAAATAAATTTCTGTTATTTAAGACACTGTCTGTGGCATTTGTTATAGAATCTCTACAAGACTAATACAGGTCCCATCTCAGTGGGGATATAAAAATAAAATGGTCTTTCTTTTCAATCACTGCCTTCAACTCTGTTTTATCAAATCTGTCTTTCCATGTCTTAATTTATCTTAGATTCCATGCAATTTCCATCACTTTCAGTTAATAACTTGCCATTTAATTCTGGAGTTAAAGATCTTCATCCCACATCTCCTTACTTCATGAATCAAGGGACCTGTGGCAAGTTCCCACCTGAACTGACTTTCCCTTCAGCTCTCCATCCCAAGCACCTTGAGAAGGAGGGCCTGGTCAGTTTCTGGCACAGTCATCTTCCTCCCTGTTTAATAGCTACTCCTATAAATATGTTACCAGTGGAAGGCATCCAAGTTACCAGTGGCAAATCTGTATGTGTCTGCAGGAACTTCAGTTCTTGCCTTCTTAGAAGAAAGAATTTGATTGAAGGGCATAAGGCAGAAAAAGAGACTGAGGCAAGTTTCAGAGCAGGAGTGGAAGTTTATTTAGAAAGGCTTCAGAACAGGAAAGAAAGAAAAGTTCACTTGAAAGAACCAAATGGGCACCTGAAGGTCAAGTGCGGTATTTAACCTTGATCCTAGGACTTTGTAGGCTGACCTCTTTCCGACAAGTCTTTCTGTAGGGTGGGCTGCGTGCGTGTGCAGTGCCCTCCCTACTTGTAGGAGGTGAGCATGCTCAGTGAGTTTAGGAAGTTGTGGCCAGGTGCGGTGGCTCACGCCTATAATTCCAGCACTTTGGGAGGCCGAGGCGGGTGAAAGACAAGTTCCAGAGATCGAGACCATCCTGGCCAACATGATGAAACCCCGTCACTACTAAAACACAAAAATTGGCTGGAAGTGGTGGCGCATGCCTGTTGTCCCAGCTGCTGGGGAGGCTGAGGCAGGAGAATAGCTTGAATACAGGAAGCAGAGGCTGCAGGGAGTTGAGATCACGCCACTGCTTCCTGCCTGCTGACAGAGCAAAACTCTGTCTGAAAGGAAAAAAAAAGGAAGCTGCATGCATGTGCATCTGAGGCTTTCCTCCCTTTCTGCTGGCGTGGCCCGGAACATCATACTCCATCATTTGTCTCTTAATCCATATGCCCAGTAAGTTGCTTCTCATTGCATTCGGTTAACACTTTAGTGCAACAGGAGTGAACCATCATCACAAATAATCTCTCCCTGGTGCTGGCTCTCCCTATGTATTACTTTTAGAGAGGCAATGTGATAATTGCTGAACCATCACCTATCACTCCTAGTGGATGGGGGAAAGTCCCCTCCTGCCTCATTTATGCTTATCTAACTACCTGTAATAGATATAGAGAAGGAGGGGGAGGAGAAGGATGAGGTGGGGAAGAGGAAAAATTAGGGTAATGAAGGTAAGCTTTACCTTAGAGAACATTCCACCTCTCAGTGATGGCCAGCATCTCTGCCTGTTCCTCTCATCTAGTAACCTCACTACAGAAGGCCTCTAGCTTGGTGATATGTGTGATTTTCTTGGGCAGTCTTTGCCTTCTCCCAGCTTCCTTCATCATGAAAGACATCCTTAGAGAGAGGCAGTGATGCCTCTCCTTACTCATGAGCTAATATGGTCAATTCCATCATTCTCCTCTCTTGGGTACAGACTAGGCAAACCCAGAGATCCTGCCACTCCCTTAAAATTCCTTGTTTCTTTAAACAGCATGATAAAAATATCTCAGGTTTTCTTCCACATTTGTAAAATGAGTCGAAGAAGGCCATTGACAATGTCCTCTTTCCAGGCATGTTCTAACACTGTCTCCTCTCACTATAGTTTTGGCAAAACTCCAGCAACCTTCCTCCCTTCAAAAATCTAAAGCAAAGGAATATATAGCAGCCTTGGTATTCATGTAGCTCCTTCAACGCCAGGAGTCATGTGTCAAATAGTAGCTAAGACTTCTATTTTATTTTATCTTATTTTTTTTACCATATTCTGCAATACACAAAGGCAGCATCAATATGGGCTCATAGTTTCTGCCACTTAGCCAGCATCTAGCCAGAATACATGATCCTTGCATTCTCCTTTTTTGGCAGGTCCCGCAAACATCCTTGGGCTTGAGGAAGGGCAAGATACCTACGGGAAGGAAGAGATCTCCCTGTGAAAACTGAATTTCTGGAAAGAAAAAAACTCTTGACTCTGGCCCTATTCATGCCCCCTACCCCATACCCTGTATGCTGACTAGTCTGGGATGGATGCAAGTTAGAATGAAGACAACTTGTAGCTAGATTTTTTTTCCATCTCATAAGCTCATTTGCTGATGGCATTTTTTTTAGGATGTGGAATAATTATAGGTGCTTTTTTCTTTTAACTTGAGGTCACAGTTCACAATTCTCATGACAACAGAAAAAGAACAAATCAATCTCTAATTACATACATATTTAATTCTCTCAACAACAGTATAAGACAGGAAACCTAAATACAGGTAGGAAAAGGAAGGGCCATGATGAGCCCAAGTCTGCTGATGGTAAAGCTCATACATGTTTTCTCTAAGCCATGTCCATGTTTTCATCGCACCATATTGTCATCCCAACCATGGGAGGCCTTCATTCCTTATCTTCATCTTCCCTGGTTTCTACCTCTTTCATTTCTTTCAACTACCATTTTATCTCCTGACTTTCACCTGCCTTCAGCCACCTTCTAATCACTCCCTAAATATTTAAGAAGATTTCCCTAAAACTTACATTATTTGACATGTTTCACAATTTCTACATCTGTATAACTTTATTACTCTTAAAACTCAGCTGGGCACAGTGGCTCACACCTGTAATCCCAGCACTTTGGGAGGCTGAAGTGGGTGGATCACAAGGTCAGGATTTTGAGATCAGCCTGGCCAAGATGATGAAACCCTGTCTCTACTAAAAATACAAAAATTATCTGGGTGCTGTGGCATGCACCTGCAATCCCAGCCACTCAGGAGGTTGAGGCAGGAGAATCACTTGAATCCAGGAGGCGGAGGTTGCAGTGAGCCAAGATTGCACCATCACCATTGCACTCCAGCATGGGCGACAGAGTGAGACTCCATCTCAAAAAAAAAAAAAAAAAAAAAAAATTCTTCAGAGTTCCTCCCTTGAAGAGCATAATGTGCTCCACCATGTTGAACCAAGGAGTGAAAGAAAACTCACTTTGTCAGTGAATATAAAGAGAATTGATGTGTATTCAAGCAATCTGAGCCTTTAAGAGCCAATTCATCTTTTCAAAAGTTTCTCTTCCATACACATAGACTGTTTGCATTCCAGGAAGGAATGCTTAATTAGCCTCATTCTTGGAAGAAAGAAGATAAGGGGCAAAGCTGAAAGTGACCCACAAGGACACAGGAGAAAAGTTAACTTTTGTTGATATAAGCCACTGTAGCTCCTGGAGTGGCTTATCATTCCAACACAACTTAGCTAATCCTAATAGATAGTCTATCTCTTTATCTTTCTTCCTGTTTTATATTTTATAGTCTATCTCTTTATCTTTCTTCCTGTTTCATATTTTCTGTGTCTTAGCTCCCTTTTCTCTGCATTCAACTTCTTCAAACTAATCTTTGCAGATCTTGCCAAACATTTTTTTTCTTACCAAATCCTATAAGTCATCTGATTTCTTCTTTTCCTTACTGTCTTTAATATTCTTTGTTCTATTCATTTTATCCTATCTATCTGCTACCCAACTGAACTGAAAGGAAAATAGAGGAAGGTTATAGTCAAGAATCTGGAGACAACAGATGCTGGAGAGGATGTGGAGAAATAGGAACACTTTTACACTGTTGGTGGGAGTGCAGATTAGTTCAACCATTGTGGAAGACAGTGTGGCAATTCCTCAAGGACCTAGAAATAGAAATTCCATTTAACCCAGTCATCCCATTACTGGGTATACATTCAAAGGATTATAAATCGTCCTATTATAAGGACTCATGCACACATATGTTCATTGCAGAGCTGTTTGCAATAGCAAAGACTTGGAACCAATCCAAATGCCCATCAATGATAGACTGGACAGGGAAAATGTTGCACATATACACCATGGAATACTATGCAGTCATAAAAAATGATGAGTTCGTGTCCTTTCTAAGGACATAGATGAACCTGGAAACCATCATTCTCAGCAATCTGACATAAGAACAGAAAGTCAAACACCACATATTCTCACTCATAGGTGGGTATTGAATGATGAGAACACATGGACACAGGGAGGCAAGCATCACACACTAAGGTCTGTGGGGGAGGACTAGGGGAGGGACAGTGGAGGGTAGGGAGTTGGGGAGGGATAACATGGGGAGAAATGCCAGATATAGGTGATGGGGTTGGAGGCAGCAAACCGTATTGCCACGTATGTACCTGTGCAACAATGCTGCATGTTCTTTACATGTACCCCAGAACCTAAAATGCAGTTACATGTATACACACACACACACACACACACACACACACACACACACACATATATATATATATATATATATATACTATATTTTAAGAAATCATGGCAGATAGGGACCAGGAAAGCACAATTCAAAAAAAGACAAGAGAAAGGGAGAGTGGATGTTAATCTAGTGATCACCAAAGCCTTATAATTCAAGACAGGATAGTAAATGTTTCATTTTTAAATGAATGCTTGGTGTATGCTAGGTACCTTCTGGAGAACTGTAGTTACAGAAATGAAGAAAACACATTTTTGACTACCCAAAAGCAGACATTGATGGGGAAAATAGGTATAATTAGTATTTAATGTAAATACGGTAACATATTAGAAACTGAAACATTATAACATTTGTCACACTAAATCTCTTAACCAACACTCCGTGCCACCTTCCTGACCAGGTGCCGTAAGATAGTAAAGGAAGTCAAGGAAGGCTTGCCCAGCAATGACTGCCTAGTTGGAGAACTGGTTGGGGGGAATGAAATATTGGGTGAAATGTTATCCCAGGCAGGGGTACTAACCTGGACAAAATGCTCATAGGCAAGGGAAACAACTTAGAGTTTTCTGTGGTGTTTTGCCATCTTCAAAGAAAGGAAATGAACAAAAGTCCCTGATCTTAGGAAGTTATTAGAAGAGGCATAATGCAAGCACCTGAAAAGAAATAAAATATCACGGACCAAGAATGAGGACAAAACATTTCACATGTTTTCAGTTCATTGTCAACAAAGAAACAATAACAGATACACCGAACAGGTCATTTACATGTCTAGGATCAGAAGTTTGGGTATACAGCCTGCAAAGATATTTCCTTTGTCTTATGCAGTGCTTCAAAAACCAAAACGTATTAGTTGCCAACACTTAGAAAAGTGAAAGATGCTGTACTAAAAAAAATCAGACTTCTGTCTTCCCTTTCAAAAGTCTAACACTAGTTGCCCTGTAAGATGGGTCATAACTCTCCAGTTAACCACTGTTCCACTATCTAGTTACTATAATTTTCTTGCACCTTGTCTGCTTCACTCACTTAATTTATTGGTCCTGAATATATTTAGTATTAAAACTCCTAATAAAGATTATCAACTCACTTTTCACTTATATAAAAACAAAGAAAAACAATATTTCAACATGTATGCACTGGAGTAACACTGCATGAAGTAACAACTTCACTTCTTACATGTGTGGAATTAGCAAATATTTGCCAACACACCATGCTAATATTGTAGCGTATCAAGCTTTCTGTAAGATGGTGCTATTCACACTGCCTGGAATATGAGCAAGTTCAAGCCAATAAAATACTATCTGAGAGCTCTTGGATTTCAAAATGATTTGCTAAGCCTCACTGAGTGTAAAGATGGATCACAATGATATGCCACTGGGAGAATACTGTTCTCCACTTGTGGATGGTCAGATAAAATTTAGAAATTGTTGCTCTGATCACTGAATAAAAGTATTACCATCACACACTTTCCAGCAAATGTTCCTTGACTTGTTAATTACTTGGCTGTTCATTATGAATAATTGAAGACTTGAATACATGCTTACTGTGTAATCCAATTCTACACTTACCTTTCAGGATAACATTAACAAGGACACTTCTCATGAGAAAACACATTAATGCACTACTCTGTGATAAAAGCAAAAGCACAGGTTCCTGTAAATGGAAGGAAGAAAACTGTATTGGATCCAGAGAATCTACCAAAATAATTGTAACAAAGAGTATGACAGGGATGGATACAGAGGAAAGAAAATATTTATTGTGAGTACACAACATGCCACAGATTGTGTTGAATGTTCCACATAAATTTATTTTCTATAAACTTCCAATTAAGCATTATTCATAGGTTAGAAAGAAAGGACTCAGGCTTGGGGTGGGGATTAATTAATCAAAGTAATTGAACTTAGTTTCTAGGCCATGTTAGTAATAAATACCTAAATAAATAGAGGGAAAAATTAACAACAAATACCTAGCTAAATAGAGGTCTATTCTGTACCTAGAAAAAATGAGGTAGGACCAGTGGACATTTTATGAAGAAGAAGGCAGTGGCAGGAAAAATCTTCGTGTGTGTGTGTGTGTGTGTGTGTGTGTGTGTGTGTGTGTGTGTGTGTCTATATGCACTATATACACTACATATACACTATATATATACATATATACACACACACATATATATACTATATACACTATTTGATGTATATATGCCCAGTACTTTGCCTTCTTCAAATCACTTGTAGGTAAATATTTCCTTTTGATTTGAGGATTCACAGTAACTCTGATTGTAAAAAGCACTACTTCACTAATTTTACACATTAGAAAACTATGTGCAAAATAGTTTTTAATTTTGTCACATAATAGGTGCTTAATAATTAATAGCTATTGATATCATTGGCTCTGAATTTTAATGATAATATTGCATTGTCAGAGAAGAGTGAGTATAATTTGGACTACTGGATACATAAATCCAAGCAGTAAAATATTCTAACACTTTGAGATTTGACTATGTCATAAGAAGAACTAAAATATTATGTGATCTCTCAGCCATAAACAGTTGCTGAGGAGGGAGATAGAGCAAGATGACCAAATAGAAGCCTCTAGTGATCATCCTCCCTGCAGGAACATCGAATTGAACAACAACCTACACACACAAAAAGCACGTTCATAAGACCAAAAATCTGGGGAGAAGGTGGACAAGACAGGTGAGTAGAAGTCTTCACCAGTCATCCCATCACACCCCCGAGGAACACCAAATTTAACAACTAGCTACACAAGAAAAGCACCTTCATCAGAACCAAATGTGAAGTAAGCACTTAGTTTTAACTTCAAATTGCTAAAAGAGCCACTGAAAGTGGTCGGAAAAACAGTCTTGGATCACCAATGCCACCCGTTCTTCATTTTCTGGCAGTGGCCTCCTGGCATGGAGAAGGAATCTGTACACTTGAGGGAGGAAAAGCACAATGATTGTAGGACTCTGCATTGGAACTGAGAGCTGTCCTGTCACAGAAGAAAGCAGTACCTGGAAGAAATTAGCCAGCACCCATGAACAGAGCATTTATATCAGCCCCAGCCAGCGGCAAATTGTTCACCACAGCAGTCAGAACCTGAGTTCTGTCATTCACCACAGCAGTCAGAACCCGAGTTCTGTCATTCACCACAGCAGTCAGGACCCGAGTTCTGTCATTCACCACAGCAGTAAGGACCCGAGTTCTGTCATTCACCGCAGCAGTAAGGACCCGAGTTCTGTCATTCACCGCAGCAGTCAGAACCCGAGTTCTGTCATTCACCACAGCAGTAAGGACCCGAGTTCTGTCATTCACCACAGCAGTCAGAACCCGAGTTCTGTCATTCACCACAGCAGTCAGAACCCGAGTTCTGTCATTCACCACAGCAGTCAGGACCCGAGTTCTGTCATTCACCACGGCAGTAAGGACCTGAGTTCTGTCATTCACCGCAGCAGTAAGGACCCGAGTTCTGTCAAGCCTCACCACTGTAAGCTTAGGTGCACTGGGGTCATACATAAATTTGAAAGGCAGTGTAGGCCAGAAGAACTGCAATTTCTAGGCAAGTTCTGGTGCTATGCTGAGCTCAGAGCCAGTGGGCTTAGGGTACAAGGGTGGCCAAGGGAGTGTAACGTCCCACAACACCAGGCAGTGTAGCTTGCAGCTCCAGGAGAGACTCCTTCCCTCTGCTTGAGGATAGAAGGAAGAGTAAAGAAGACTTTGTTTTGAAACTTGGATACCAGCTCAACCACAGTAGAATAGGACTGATGCCCCCATTCCGGGCAATCGATCCCAAATTACATGTATATCCACAGGTTGAGCATAAGGGAATGCATTGCACTGAAGAGAAGGACTCACTTTTGGCAGCATTCATCACTGCCGAGTAAAGGGCCATTGGGTGCTGAATGATCAGCAGTAATACCCAGCCAGTACTCTCCATGGACCTTGGCGAGACTCTGAGATATGCTCCCTTTAGATGTAGCCCAGCACATTCCTAGCTGTAGTTGCTATGGGGAAAGCCTCCTTCTGCTTGAGAATATAAGAGGAAAGATGAATTTGTCTTGCAGCTTAGGTGCTAACACAGATACAGTGGGAAGAGCACAAAGTGGGCTCCTAGATCCCCGATTCCAGGCCTTAGCTTTTGAATGGCATTTCTGGACCTATCTTGGGCAAGAGGGGAGCCCACTTCCCTGAAGGCTGAGTCCCAGGCCAGGCAGCATTCATCACAGTCTGACTGAATAGCCCTTGAGCCTTGCTTGAACACTGGTGGTAGCCAGGCAGCTTTTATGTAGGACCCGGGGCAGTGGTGGCCAAGAAGAAATACTCCTATGATTGGAAAAATGGGAGGGAAGAGTGAGAAAGGCTTCTCTTGTGTCTTGGGTGCCAGATCATCCAGAGTAGAATGAAGCATCAGGTAGATTGCTAAGGTTTCCAACTCCAGTTTCTGGTTCCCAGCTGGCAGTTCTGGATACCTGGGGATGGGGAAACTTGCCACCTGAAGAGAAGGAAACAAGCCTGGCCGGGTTTTCCATTTGATAATGGCAGAGCCCTAGGGCCTTTGAAACAAAACATAGGCAATAGTGAGGCAGTGGTATCTGCAGGACTTGGACAAGACACAGTGCCACACTAGCTTCAAGTCTGACCCTGTGCAGTCCCAGTGGTGGTGGCCACAGGGATTATTGTGCCACCTGATCCCCAGCTCCAGGCAGCTCAGCATAAATAGACTCCATTTGTTTGGCAAAATGTAAGGGAAGATAATAAGAGTATCTTCCTTGTAATTAAGAGAATTCTTCTGAATCTTATCCAAGATCACCAAGGTGGTACCTCTGTGAGTCTCCAAGAGCCACAGCGTTACTAGGCTGAGGTCCCTCTAATGCAGACATGGCTGTAGCAAAACCAACCCTTAGATGACAACACCCAACTCCCTTCAAGTACCTGGAAAGCATTCCCAAGATGGATAAGTACAAACAAGACCAGACTGTGAAGATTACAATAAATGCTTAATTCTTCAATACAATGAACATTCTCAAGTATTGAGACCATCCAAAAAACATGATCTCAACAAATAACTAAATAGGGCACAAGGGACCAATTCCAGAGAGATAGAGATATGTGATCTTTCAGAGTTAATTGAAAACAGCTGTTTTGAGGAACCTGTATGAAATTCAAGATAACACAGAGATGGAATTCAGAATTCTATCAGATAAATTTAACAAAGAGATTGAAATAATTACAAAGCATCAAGCAGAAATTCTGAAGTTGAAAACTGCAGCTGAGATACTGAAAATGCACCAAAGTCTCTTTGTTACAGAATTGATCAAGCAGAATTAGTGTTCTTGAAGACAGGCTATTTAAAAATACTCAGCAAAGAAAAAAAATATGATGCTCACTTACAATATCTCAAAAATAGCCTCAAAAGGGCAAATATAAGAGTTATTGGTAATAAAGAGATGATAGAGGGAGATGGGCTAGAAAGTTTATTCAATGAAACACTAGAAGAAAACTTCTCAACCCCAGAGAAAGATATCAATATTTACATTCAAGAAAGTTACAGAACACCAAGCAGATTTAACTACCTCAAGACATTTAATAATCAGACTCCCAAAAATCAAGGATAAAGAATGAATCCTAAAGCAGCAATAGAACAGAAATAAATGACATACAATAGAACTTCAATACACTCAGCAGCAGACTTTACACACACACACACACACACACACACACACACACACACAAATATTATTGTACTTTAGGCTCTAGGGTACATGTGCAGATCATGCAGGATTGTTGCATAGGTACATTAATGGCAATGTGGTTTGCTGCCTCCCTCCCCCCGTCACCTATATCTGGCATATCTCCCCATGTTATCCCTCCCCAACCTCCCTACCCCCTGCTGTCCCTCCCCTAGTCTCCCCAACAGACCCCAGTGTGTGATGCTCCCTTCCCTGTGTCCATGTGTTCTCATTGTTCAACACCCACCTATGAGTGAGAACATGTGGTGTTTGATTTTCTGTTCTTGTGTCAGTTTGCTGAGAATGATGGTTTTCAGACTTATCCATGTCCCTACAAAGGACACGAACTCATCGTTTTTGATGGCTCATAGTATTCCATGGTGTATATGTGCCACATTTTCCTTGTGCAGTCTGTTGTCGGTGGGCATTTGGGTTGGTTTCAGGTCTTTGCTATTGTAAACAGTGCCGCAGTGAACATACATGTGCATGTGTCTTTATAATAGAACAATTTATAATCCTTTAGATATATACCCAGTAATGGGATTGCTGGGTCAAATGGAATTTCTATTTCTAGGTCCTTGAGGAAGCACCACACTGTCTTCCACAATGGTTGAACCAATTTACACTCCCACCAGCAGTGTAAAAGTGTTCCTATTTCCCCGCGTCCTCTCCAGCATCTGTTGTCTCCAGCTTTTTTAATGATCACCATTCTAACTGGTGTGAGATGGTATCTCAATGTGGTTTTGATTTGCATTTCTCTAATGACCAGTGATAATGAGCATTTTTTCATATGTTTGTTGGCCTCATGTATGTCTTGTTTTGAAAAGCCTCTGTTCATATCCTTCTTCCACTTTTGAATGGGTTTGTCTTTTTTCTTGTAAATCTGTTTTAGTTCTTTGTAGATTCTGGATATTAGCTCTTTGTCAGATGGGTAGATTATAAACATTTTTTTCCATTCTCTTGGTTGCCAGTTCACTCTAATGATTGTTTCTTTTGCTGTACAGAAGTTCTGGAGTTTAATTAGATCCCATTTGTCTATTTTGGCTTTTGTAGACTTTTTGGTGGAAACCTTATAGGCCAGGAGAGAGTGGCATGACAAAGTTTTGAAGGAAAAAAACCTTTTTACCCTGGAATAGCATATCCAGGAAAAATATCCTTCAAACATCAAGGAGAAATGAAAATTCTCCAAGACAAACAAAAGCTGAAGGATTTCATCAACACCAGGCCAATTCTATAAGACTTGGAAGAAAAGAAGTAAATGAGAAATAAAATTCATCTGAAGGTACAAAACTCACTGGTAATAGTAAGTACACAAAAAAAACCACATAGCATTCTAACACTGTGATTGTGGTGAATAAAATATTGATTCAAGATGAAAAGATGAATTGATCAAAACTACAATAAGATATAAATATAAACAAGAAAACATTTTAAGGCAGAAGGATGAAATTAAGGGGTGGAGTTTTAAATAGTTTTTTCTTTGCTTGCTTGTTCCTTTGTTTATGCAATGTTGTCATCAGTTTAAAATAATGGGTTAAAGGATATTATCTGCAAGCCTCACAGTAACTTCAAATCAAAAAACATGCAAAAGATACACGAAAAATAAAAAGCAAGAGATTAAAAATTATCACCAGAGGATAAGTTTTCTCTAAAGAAAGATAGGAAGGAAATATAGGAAAAAAGGACCAGGAGTAAGTTCTTACTTATTGAAACTAACGTTGAATGTAAATGGACTAAACTCTCCAATCAGAAGGCATAGAGTGGATGAATGGATGTGAACAAAAAAGACCCAATGATCTTTTCTGCCTATAAGAAACATGCTTCACCTATAAAGACATACATGAACTAAAAATAGAAAAATGGAAATATATATTCTATGGACATAGAAACCAAAAATGAGAACAAATCGCTGTATTTATATCACAAAAATACATTTCAAGACAAAACCTCTAAAAAGAAATGTCATTATTTAATAATAAAGGGATAAATTCAGCAAAAGGATATAACAATTTTAAATATATATACACTCAATACTGAATCATCCAAATATTTTTATTTTATTTTATTTTTTTGTTGGGAGTGGAGGAGGGAAAGCGATGGAAGGTGCTGGAGGGCTGGGGTGTAAGTTGGGGACAGATTATGAGATGACCACACACCTTTTTTTTTTTTTTTTTGAAAAAAAGGAAAGAAGGAGAGGAAAAGAGAGAAAGAAAAAGAGGGAGAGAGAACAGGAATATTGCTTTATTCTGTGAATGGGTATTAATAATGGCTGATCAATATTTTGTGTATTTAAAGTGGAGAATATATATTTTGTGTATTTAAAGTGGAGAGCTCTATAAATACTTATTAAGTTTACTTGTTCCGGATCCGAGTTCAAGTTCTGGATATCCTTATTAATTTTCTGTCTCGTTGAGTCTAAATCTCTTTATGGGTCTTATGTATCTGGGTGTTAGGATCGTTAGCTCTTATTGTTGCATTGATCCTTTTACCACTGTATCTTTGTTGCTTTGAAATCTGTTTTATCAAATGTGAGAATTGCAACTCCTGCTTTTTGTTTATTTATTTATTTTTGCTCTCCATTTGGTTGGTAAATCTTTCTCCAACCCTTTGTTTTCAGTCTTTGTGTATCTTTGGATATAAAATGGGTTGGAATGTAGTAAACCATTAGGTTTTGGCTGTATCCTTTGATTGGGGGATTTTGTCAATTTAAATTTAGGATTACTGCCATTTGATGTTAACTGACTATTTTATCCATTCGTTGATGTAAATTCTTCTTTATGTTGATGCTCTTTAATTTTTGGTATATTTTTAGAAAGGCTATTACTGGTTGTTCCTTTCTGTGTGTAATGCTTCTTTCAGAAGTTTTTGTAAAGCAGGCCTGGTGGTAATAAAATCTCTGAGTACTTGCTTGTTCATAAAAGATTTTATTTTACCTTCAATTGTGAAGCTTAGCTTGGCAGGATATGAAATTCTGGGCTGAAAGTTGTGTTCTTTAAGGATGTTAAATATCGGTCCCCACTCTCTTCTGGCTTGTAGGGTTTCTGCTGAGAGATCTGCTGTAAGTCTAATAGGCTTCCCTTCGTGGGTAACCTGACCTTTCTCTCTGGCTGCCCTTAGTATTTTCTCCTTCGTTTCAACCCTGGTGAATCTAACGATTATGTGCCTTGGGGTTGATCTTCTTGAGGAATGTCTTTGTGGTGTTCTCTGTATTACCTGGGGTTGAATAGTGTCCTGCTTTGCTAGATTGGGAAAATTCTCCTGGGTAATATCCTGAAGAGTATTTTCCAGCTTGGATTCATTCTCTCCATCACATTCAGGTACACCTATCAAACGTAAATTAGGTCTTTTCACATAGTCCCATATTTCTTGGAGACTTTGCTCATTCCTTTTTATTCTTTTTTCTCTATTCTTGTCTTCTCATTTTATTTCATTAAGTTGGTCTTCGACCTCTGATATCCTTTCTTCTGCTTGATCAATTCGGCTATTCAAACTTGTGCATATTTTACTAAGTTCTCATGTTGTATTTTTCAACTCCGTTAGTTCATTTATATTCCTCTCTATATTGTCCATTCTTTTTAACATTTCATCAAACCTTTTTTCAAAGTTCTTTGTTTCTTTACATTGGGTTAGAACAAGTTCTTTCAACTCCCAAAAGTTTCTTATCATCCACCTTCTGAAGCCTACTTCAGATAATGGAACACAGTCCTTTTCCATCAGGGCTTGTTCCGTTGCTGATGAGGAATTGCAATCCCCTGTAGAGGGAGAGGGGTTCTAATTTTTTGGTATTCTTGGCCTTTTTAGGCTGTTTTTTTTCCCTTTATTGTGGATTTATCCATTTACTGTCTTTACAATTACCGCCTTTCTAATTAGGTTTCTGAGTGGACGTCCAATTTATTGATTCCCAGTGCTGGAATCCGAGCAACCCACTGCGCCGGCCAAAACAGCAGCGGTAAGACTGATGGTGCTCTTCTGCCTGGGAATCTCCGGTCTGGCTTCCTTCTTGAGTCCACAACAAGCGGCTCTGCCTTCCCGGAGCTCCAAACACCAGTCAGTAGGGGAACCAGTCCCGTTTACTGTGCACGAAGAGCTGCCGTGCCAAGGCGACGGCAAAACCGCTGCGCCGGCCACAAGAGTCGCGCTGGTGACCCACGGGGCTCCTCCACTGGGAATCTTCTGGTCCCTGAGCGATGAAAATTCGTCTGAAAGTGTGACATCCTTGCATTTTCTGGGCTTTCACTGGGAGCTACAATCCCAAGTTGTTAGCGATCAGCCATCTTGGATCAGAAGTCCGAAAAGCCAGAAAATAAGAGTGATAAAATCTCCCAGAAAATAAAGCAAGAGGAAGTACATAGATATCAGAATTCATCCCATGAAGTGCAATATTCAACCAATAGGAGTTTAATCCTATATTGGGAATCATCCAAATATATAAAGTTTAATATATATTTGAAATCATCCAGATATATAAAGCAAATATTGTTAGAGCTAAAGAGATAGAAAGACCACAATACAGTCGCTGGAGAATTCAATGCCCCCTTTCAGTATTGGGCACATCATCCAGACCAAAAAAAATTAAAAAAAGAAACATGATAATTAATCTGCACTATAGATTAATGATTCTAATAAATATTTACTGAGAATTTTATCCAATGGCTGCAGAATAAACATTCTTCTCATCAGCACATGGATTATTCTCAAGAATACACCATATGTTACATCATGCCACAAAATAAATCTTTAAAAAGTAAAAAAAGAAACAATATCAAGTATCTTCTCTGACTACAGTGGAATAAAACTAGAAATCAATATCATGAAGAATTTTAAGACTGCAAATGCACGGAAGTTAAGCATTATGCTATTGAATGACCGGTGGGTCTGTGAAGAAATTAGGAGAAAAATTAACAAATTTCTTGAAACAAAAAATACTAGAAACACAGCACTACAAAACCTGTGGGGTACAGCAAAAGCAGCACTCAAATGAAAGTTAATAGCTCTAAGTGTCTACATCAAAAAAAGAGGAAAAACTTCAAATAACCAACCTAACATTGCATCTTAAAGCAAGAGCAAACCAACCCCAGTTAGTAGAAAAAAAGAAATAATAAACATCAGAGAAGAAATAAAATATAATTTGGGTCAGAATACAGTCTCCAGAATGGGCAGGGGGACTCACACCTGTAACCCCAGCACTTTGGGAGGCTGAGGCAGGGGGAAAGCTTGAGTACAGGAGTTCAATACCAACCTGGGCAATATAGTGAGACCCCATATCTATAAAAAAAATGAACAAATTATCAGGCATGGTGGTCCATACCTATAGTCCAAGCTACATGGGAGGCTGAGGTGGGAAGATCACTTGAGTCTGGGGGTTTGAGGCTGTGGTGAGCCGAGATCACACCACTGCAGTGTAGCCTAGGCTACACAGTAAGATCCTGTCTCAAAAAGAAAGAAAAAAAAAGGATACGGTCTCCTTTTCGCATCATATGGATTATCTGAGACCGTTTTCTTAACTAACTCTTACTCATATCTTTCATCCATTTTGTTAAGCACTTTACATTATCTGATTTTGTTCTCAGGACATCTTACCCTCAAATTTCATACTACTGCTTAATTTGCAATATCTGCAAATTAAGGCTGATGATATTTATCCTGCAGAGCTCTGATAGAGCATTATAGGCTATACACATATTGTATAGATCAGCAATCTCTGCCTAGGAAGGGATAGTTTGACTCCATTCCAGCAGCCTTACTTTTCCTCCAGGATACCAAGCTCGATTCTTCCTTTGTAATTTTTATTTCTTCTGAGTACAACACTCTACCACTAAATTTTTCAGTCCTTACTTCTATGCATGAGCCATATCTCAGAAAACCTGTCATCTCATTTTAAGATCTTTTCAGATGACTCAAAAACAGCAGCCCACTTCCATGACTTTCTACACACTTAGAGAAAATTCTGGGTTTTTTTTTTTTTTGACTCTTTTCACTGTGGTTATATATTTATTTGATTATTTACTTATGTATTTACCTGACTGTTTGTTATTTATTTAGTATTAGTCAAGTAATTTGTTTTTTATTTTACCCACCTTCTTTAACTCATAGATTATTTTACTTTTATTATAATGACTATCCTAGAGACTAAAACACAAACAAGTGCTTTATTAGAATATAATATAAATTAATAATTTTATTACTTGCCTGACAACATAAGAGTCTTAGAACAGTTCAATTATCTTACATCATTCTCATTTTGGTTCCATTTATTTAAATTCTACAAATGATTAAAATTCTACATGATATCATTATTTTATTGTACAGTTAATTCTCATTATGTTTAACCATTTATTTACCATTTCATTAACTCTAAATCTTGTAGACAAACACATCTCCTTTGAATTAGAGAAGACAAGGCAGAAATGAGCAGTTAAATATATGAAAGGAAGTTAGAGAACAAATTAATATTTATCAACTCACTGCTACATATAAAAATATATACAATGTGTATGTGTAAATGGTATTATCATCATCAGAAAGAAAAGTATAGCAAAGAGCTAGAATTCAGTCCTAGAACTTTCTAATTTCAAATGCTGTACTGTTCGATACACAGCACTGCAACCACATATCTCATATAATTGGTTTTCAACAGTTGTTGGCTTTTTATGAAATGCTGCCTGTATGGAGGTGGAGGGAGTTAAGTGTTTCTTAGAATAGAGAGCCTTTTATCCTTGGAATCCTTTCGGACTGTTCATGTTTTTCAAAATGTCTTAAGCGCCATCAACATCATCACTTTATTTATGCTTCAATGGCCATTTCATTAGACGAAGAGTTCTTTTTAAGGGAGAGATCACTGGATCACTGTGGCATTCTGATTTTGCAGGCTTTCCATCTGATATCAGAAACTCTGAAGGTAGGTTAGTTGGAGCAAAGGATTGAGGGTACACACAATATGACACAGAAACTGAAAGATGGTTCTGAAGTATATTTGTTTTTCACACGTGAAAAAGAAAAGATTGGCCTTCATTGGAAAATTATTTGGGTTCAAGCATAGGAAACTTACAGTGATTACCCCTCATAGTAATATAACTTGAAATATTAAGTCTCCTTTCACCTGAAGAATCACATCCTTTCATTATGCCAATGATACTTCATGCCCACCCCTGGGACTGAATGAGCCGAGGTTATTTCTCTATATTACGTTCAGCCCAGCCTCTGGATTCTTTTCTTTGATGCTGTAACTTCAGAACTACTGTGTTCCTTACATAAGTGCTGCCACTTCCTTGGATCTCATTAGCAGGGTGATATGAGGAAGCCTAAACATCCCTTTAGAGTTTAACTACCAATATCAACTCATCTGCATCAGACTTTATTGAAATTTGGACCCAACTGTAGGAAATAAAAATAAAGGGGTTCTAATAAAATCTTAAAAAAATATGTGAAATATTCTGAGTACCAATAATCTTCTCCTGGATTACTTCAGTTTCTAACTTGATTCTTTGGGGGCTTCCCCTTCTCCTCCTAGAGAAAGAGCTCTCATTCTTCCCTGCAGTTTGAATCTACATGAATGTTAATAAACACACGCGCGCACGCGCACACACACACACACACACATGAACAAACACATAGTATATTTCTCTTAGCCATAAAGCAATTTGTAGGTCACAGTAATCCAGCTGCACATTTCCCAGTGTAAGAATTATAGAGTCTAGCTTCCCAGCAGGAGGAGATCGCGAGTATAGGACCAGAGGCAGTTTGATGCTTCAGGTCCAGCAGAAGAGTCCAAAGTGGGCTTTGACACTCCAAATTAAGGGTGATCTCTAAGAATTCTTAGCTCATATGAGATAAAAGTGCATGCCTTCATTCTTACAGGAATGACTGATAGGGCCAGTGAGTAATTAATATTCACAACATTCAAGAACACTCAGAATATGCCAGACTAATAAATTCCAAGTCTGCCTTAATAAAATAGCATTTTGCCTAACGGAAATAAAATAGAATGGGATATAGTCTGAAAATATTTCCCATGCCCTCAATAGAGATAAAATCGTTACATTTAAGAGGAGCAAGAAAGAAGGAAAAGGAAAAACAAAGTGGAAGAGGCAAATAAAGGGGAGGATTCAGACACTAATGTAAGAACCAATTTAGTAAAATTGAGAGAAGGGAGGCAGAGGACACTCACTTTTATTAAGCAGTTACTGTGTGCTCAGACCAGATGTGCTTACCAGTATTAAACAATATTTACTATCCATTGATATCCTTTGTAGAAAGTAGTGTAATTCTCAATTTATGTTCAGAAAAAAATTGTGCTATGCATTTTTCTGTGTGTATTTTGAGGTCAGTTTTGACAATAAATTATACCCTTGTTCATTGTTTGTTTTGAGGCTGTGACCACCTAATATATTCAGCCTTTTGTAGATTTCATTTGTTGAACTACCATTGTTTATAAATCTTTAACTCCTATAATTCAAGTATCTTCAAAAAATGGAATCTAGATCTGATAACTACAGTATCCCATTAAGATGTTAAATATATATTCTCTGAAAGAAAGTAAGGAATTCCAATAACGCTGTTGTCTCATAACATCAATGAGAGCGTTGCTATTATTATTTTCAGGAAATGTTTGCATTTCAGCTAACAGTTCCACTGGGAGATGTTGATCCTTCTATTACAAGCATTGTGTTCAGCTCTGGAAGATCATGAGAAACTCCAGCTTTTATGCTGTTGCCATTGTGAACTTTGTTCTCCATGCATCATGAACACTGGGGAAACTTCTATGAGATGGGAAAGAGGTAACACAAGATGACTATGAACCAAGCTGTAGAAGAGTGCTCTCCTTCACTTTACATGTGTAGTGACTACAGTTACATGTAAAAGTTACTAAACATTGAACTAATGAGCATATTTCAGGAGCTATAGTTGCAAAGCAAGAATGCAGTTGTTCCTTCTGAAATTTGGATAGGGCAATTTAGGAAAAGAATTAAGGACTCTCCCACAGACTTAGAATTAGATCAAGTACTATAGTTATTCAACTAGCCTAGGACTGGGAAGAGCTAGAGAAAGAGAGAATCGCCAGCATCTTAGTAAATACTTGAGTCAAAGCTGGTGAAATTGAGTGCTATTATTTTTAAGCTCAGGACTTGACATCGAGACAAAGTTAAAAGGTTTCAAAGTTTATTAAATCTTGGAATGAAGTTGAAAGTAAGAAAAGCACAACCCAAGCAAGAAAGCCGAAGTTAAGAGTTGGAATGGGACTGAAGATTCAGTGGGGGCTTCAACAAACGGTTTTATAGTGCACAGGTGGACTAGCCCTGGATAAAAGACATAGGGTTAAAACAGACAACTTTGCTCTCAAGAATACTGAATAACAGGAGCTCATTGTGATTGCTCCCTTTTAATCTTTTTAAAATTTTATTTTTATTAATTTTTTTCTGTTGATGTATGGTAACTGTACACATTTATGCATTATGTAATAATCAAATCATGGTAGCATGATCCTCTTTAATTTTAAAATAGTCTAGTGGTCAATTTTCTAAATAAAATAAAGTGTGTGTGTGTGTGTGTGTGTGTACACACACGCACAAACACATCCTTTATGGCATAATGTGGAATAACTGTGCAGCTCAGGACATAGAATACAATATATTATACTACTTGAATTTCACTTTCACCATATGGTTCTTTAAGTTACTCTTTTTTTTCATCTCAGTGATCCTTGTGTTCCCAAAAGACTTTGTGTCTCTCCTTTCCATCTGAGTTCAAATGCATGTAAAATGTGGTGACTTCTCCTACTGTCTTCCAAGGTCCAAACTTGAGGAAACATATAGAAGTTTCTGCCTACCTCAAGATATGGTTACTAGGATTTTAAATATGTTTTTGGATAAAGGCAGGCATGAGAAAATGGTATTTCATGATTCAGGAAGGTGAGGTATGATCTCTCCTAAATAATAGATATCATGGGTTAGGTTCATGTTACCTGAGACCTCTAAGACAGTTGCTCTTGAGACCTAAATCTGTTTTAATCACTTTTCTATGTACCCCGGTCAGTTTCTGTTCTCAGAAGCTCCCAGCCTTGTTCTGCTGAAGAAGTGGACCTGGGACTATATGTTTGTACCAGACTGTGCCTTAGTCTTACCAAAGATAATTGGGCAAATTGCAAAGATGTGGTCCTTCCGTCGATCTCCACTTTTGAGAATTTGAACTCTAACATCAAAAGCAGCGTATACTGGGAAGTGAAGGTCTAAGGGAATGTGGAGCAGATGGATTTGGGACTGGAGTTAACAGTGTGAACCCAAAGTTAACAAAATAGTGCCTTATCAAGGAAGCTGGTTTGCAGAGGAAAAAATGGAGCATTCTTACAGAAAAAAATAAACACATACCTTGCCCCAAGAAAGAAATAGAGAGAAGATATCTAATGATTTTGAATTTCCTATGAACTCCCCTCATTTAACTTCTTGTCTTTGAGTTCTGAATAACTGCCCTTTATCCCTTCCAAAAAAAAAAAGGACTAACAAAAACAAAAAATCTTTTTCTAAAACTTGTTTAATATAAGAATGACCCTTGACTAGAATATCCTACACATGATTGAGTCTCATGGACTGGCAGGTAGATTCATGGGATAGAATGTGTATAAGTGATTTTAAAATGACCCCAATAATCTGTCAAATTAGAGCAATTTAGGATCCAAGTTTCCAATACATAGCCCTATATTTAAATTGCTTTCCTGTCCTTAAAATACAGTCTACTTAGGACTGTTAGCAAGAGTTTTAGCCTAATCGGTTAGCACATCTAACATGAAGGCCATCCATGACTAACCACCTACCCACCACTACCATTGTAGATGACTAATTATATCCCTTGGGTCAATTAATTATTGCAATCAAAATTGAATGCAATTAATAAGGTGGTTTTGAGTCACTCAAAAGAATTCCATTGCATCATTAATAAAAGGACATGAGAAAAATCTATTGACAATAAGAAATAGGCATGAAGCTTCATAAATACTTCTGACTCATGTTTGAGTCATGGGTATTAGCAGCAAGGGGAGGATTCTCTGGAATGACTTCTGCTATCAAAAAATAATTTAATGAGTCCCATACACATGTAAAATTATGGTAATAGTACCCAGTTTGGGGAATGCATGGATGTCTATATTAGTCATAGTTTGATTCATCTGAGGAGGGATTAGTGTTTCTGGATAAAGAAATTTGCTTAAAACAGGTCAAACATGGATACTTACTTAGCCTTGTCCCGTTTATCTCATCAGCTCTCTTGGAGCTTCCTATTACCAGTGTTCCCCGTAACAATGCTACATCCACGGAGCAGACACAGTAACCTTTCCAAAACACAAACAAATCCTTTCCAGCCAACGCAGCATGATCCTCAAACTTTCATGGAGGTAAAAATCATCTGGGAAAATTGTTATACAGACATTCCTTGGTCCCACATTCAAAGATTCTAATGTAGTTTATATTTGATGGAGCCCAAGTTTATATTTAATTAGAAGCCCAGGAGGTTCCAATACAGTGTCGAGAGAAAAACACATGTTTTATATACTGCAATGGTTTGTGGCATAAAGCCTATAATTCCTTAGCATGGTAAGTAAGGACCTGCATGATCTAACCTCGCCTTCACCTGGTTTCGTGCCTCACTTCTCTGTGCCTTCCTGTATACACTCTTCAGCAACACCAACCCATCCCCGGCTCCTCACTCTCGCCCATGCTCTGGCAGACCTAGGTACTTTTTCTGTTGGTGTTGCCACTCTGGAATGCCCTTCTCCACTTAAGTCTACTGAGACTGGTAGATGGTTGTACAAGATCTTGCAGTGAAAGGCTGAGGTGCCTCACAGAGCTGAAATCCAGCATGACCCAGTGTGGCATCAGTATGGAGGCAGGGAGACCTTTATCTAATTGGATATTCAGAGGGCATATGCTTTTGTGGATTTTTATGTTCAAAAATGTACCTATGCAACTATCTTGCACGTTCTGCACATGTACCCCCAAACCTATAATGCAATAAAAATTTTTTAAAAAAAATGAATAATTTTTCAAATTCTGAAAAATGGCTTGTTCTGGAGGCAGCCTGTTTCTTACTTTACCTGGGCACAGTTTTATTCAACCTCCAGGACACTGCCAGGTTACTTCTTGCTGGGTTGAATGGCATTCCTCTCTACCCCTGCAACACCTCTAATTTCAGTCCCCACATAGTGCCATCATCACTGTGCCTGTTTAAGGCTGCTGTCACTTCACATGCCTGGCTTGGTAGTTGCACCATAAATATGTGTTACTATGAAGTTATTTCAAAGAAAATTTTGGTCATGACTAATATGTCTGAGACTAACAAGAAAAGCTGCTCTGGTTTCCAGTCTCCTTTAACAAATTTTATTGTGTGACAACCCTGTGCCTTGTACTGTACCCAGCTTTGGAAAGACAGATGTAGAATCTTTCCTATGCTTTTCTTAAAATATATTTAACTCTTCCCCTGAATCAGCACTCTGGTTCTCCTGCCACTCATCCCTAGCAGCCTCCTGCTTCTCTGTATTTGTCTGTTCTCACACTGCTGTAAAGAAGGGGAGGAAGGCAGCAAAACACACTGCCATGTGTGTACCTATGCAACTATCTTGCACATTCTGCACATGTACTTCAAAACCTAAAATGCAATAAAAATTAAAAAAAAAAAGAATACCTGAGACTGGGTCATTTACAAACAAAAGAGGTTTAGTTGACTCACAGTAACACACGGCTGGGGAGGCCTCAGGAATCTTACAATCACGGAGGAAATCAAAGGGGAAGCATAGAACTTCTTCACAAAGCAGAGGCAAGCAGGGAAAACAGCCACTTATAAAACCACCAGATTTCATGAGAACCCACTCATTATCATGAGAACAGGAATCACTCTCATGATCCAACCACCTCCCACCAGGTCCCTCCCTGTGGGGTTTACAAGTTGCGATGAGATTTGGGTGGGGACACAGAACCAGGCCATATCACTCTCTCCTATCAGATCCTAGAAGGCACCACGCACTTCACCACTACTGGGCTTTCACCCCTGGTGTTTCCTCCATCGACTCAAATTCTGTTGTCCACTTTGTCAGCATTTAATCATCCTCCAAGAACCAGCTCTTGGTGTATGTTCCAGACACCTCTATTGATTTTCCATTCTACACCTAACACTACTTTCCCTGAGCCCTGAATTTGGGGATGATGGTATGCCAAATGTATAACTGTCCACTGTGCAGAGAGAGTAAGGGTGAGTATCATCTGGTGCTTCTCACCAAGCCTTATACTAAGGTATGTTTTTGTTGTCACACAAAGGGGTCTGTTCACCAAGGCTGTACTCACCTGATTTGTCTCTACTGGAAGGTGCCCTTGTGCCTAATTTAAACAAATATTCATACAGTGGCAGTGTTTCCCCCGTTTTCTATAACTTGTTGGAACTTACTGTGGGGTTTATCTTTCTGCAGCTACTTTATATGTTCTATGAGGTTGGAGACTTAGTCTTACTGATCTCTATGATCTCTGAAGCAAAGAGCTTGGTTCAAAGGAAACACTTAAAAGACATTTATCAAATCAATGAAATAAACCCTGGGGAAATCTTCCACTCATTGTAAATATCCAGCCCACTGACTCACTCACTCAGAGTGTGATTCATACATCCACTAACTTATTTTTCATTCATTTCTTTTCAATAATATGAATCACTCTGGGCTTCAGTTTTATCCCTATAGAATGAGAGTGATAATCACTTCTCTCATTACCTCACCAGAAATTTGAAAAGTTCAAAAGAGATGATGTCAAAAAGGCACCATCAATGTGTAAAATTAAGAAAAACAACCATGGGGAGTGAGATACTGAAATATACAAATACATTTTGGCATTTTTTTCAGGAAATGGATTTGTTTAAGCAGCAATATCACAAAATTAGGTATTTTGAAAAACAGAATTTGGTGTTAGCTCAGTTTTGAGTACAATGAATTTTTCAAAGAGTTAATGAATCTTTTTAACTGCAAAAGTTTTTAATATGGTGATGTCATCATCCACATTCAAGAAAGATTTTTCCAAACTTAACTGACCAAGGAACCACATTGATTTGGACTTAGCTAATATAACAGTCCCCTCTGCCTGAGAACACATTACGGAAAAGGATGCAGGAAAGCATCTTATTTAAATGCACAGACTTTAGTCAACTTAGTACTAAATTTCACCCCGTAGAAAGAGCATCCTTCCAGATTCATAAAACAACAGTTTTTCAGAAAACTAATGAAAATCTTTGAGAGAGGCAGAATCGTATATTTTATTTTTTCCCTGGAGTTCAATAAAGCCACATCATATTTCAAAACAAGTTTATTTTTATAACTACAATTGCATTTTGAACTACTTTTAGAACCATGGTAGATGTAATTTTATGTATCACTTTTGCCTCTCACTGTGTTTTTTCATCTATCTTAATTCCAGACCATGTAAAGACTCTTCTCTGTGGAGTGAGGCTCATCTAGGAAGTGATTACAAATCAACTTGAGCCCGCACCATTCACTTATGGAAATCATAGCCTCCTGTCTAGCCAATTTATCCAATGCATCCCCAAAACACGTATTCAATCTAGTGTCCCTGTCTTTGCTCATGTAACCTCCTCAATACAAATTCTTCCTTTATATTCTTCATTCTTCTTTTCCTCTTTTGATCCTTACCTTTTTCCCCTTCTTTCTTCTTTCCTTCCTTCTTCCATCCACCCATCAACCCACAAGCATTTATCTGATACTTTATTCGGGCCTGAAGGTACATACACAGCTAAGGTTTGTTATTTGCCTTAAAGAAACTTAGACAAATATGTAACTACAGAGTCTGCAATACGATGTGAGCAGCTCATAACAGAAATGTATGACATACAATAGGTGCACACACATAGTCACACATATGCACATTGAAGAGACAAATCTTCCAGGGAGGCCTCAAAGAGAAGAGCAGGGAGAACTCCCCAGCAGAAGTGTTTACGAGTCAGATCTTGAATATTAATGCTACCACATACACAAAGCCAAAGAAGTGTCCAGCTGGGAGGAAAAACACACGCCAAGGCACAAAGGTTGGAAGCAAAATAAATTTGAAGAATAGTGCCTGACAATAAGAGCTAACATTTTTGGGGTGCATAGTGTTTCTGAGGTACTGCCTTAATGCCTTACTCAGTAACACTTTAAATTTTGTTTTATTATAATGCCGATCATACAAACAGGAAAAATGAAACCATGGGTCACACAGCCAATTAATTGCTGGAGCAAGGGCTAAACCTTAGACATTTGTGTTCTAAGGTCTGGTTGCTGAACCGCTTTGGTTTGGCTGTGATACAGTAGGACAGTGAGATGAAGTCACGTAAGAGACGGGCAGCCAGCTCACAGAGGGTTTTTTATGCCTTCCTTGGGTCTGTGAAAATTTCTGGATGCCTTCTCTGGCCACTCTCTATGCACTTTTCAAGTCTCATAGGGCTACTGTGGGTTGTGCTCTTACATGCACATTACCTGCCCACATCCCTTGAACTAAACACCTGGATTCATGTATCATTTAACACACTCTCCTAAGTAGACTCTGAGGTACCCAGTGGCAGGCACTGCATCCTCTTCTCCCCTTAACGCTTTAGACAAGGCTCTACACAAAACAGACACTTAATTGAAAATAAAATGAATGAATGAGCCCTTGAATCAGCATCAAAAGTAGTAACTTGAGGTTTTATCATATATCGAGCATTTTTATGATTGACTTTAAAAAATATAAGGCTGTGAAGTAAGTACAATCTTCATGTCTATTTTAGATATGGGGAAACTGAGACTGAAGTACTGGGGTTTAGGTTAGTGTCATTCAATGGCACAATGGCAAAGGAATGGGTAGAAATTGAAGTTCTGGAGGTTTTAAATGTCATCCACTAGTTTTCTGTTCCATCTTTGCTAATCATTTTCAAAAATACTTTAAGAGAAAGAGGACAGGTATTTGTAGGAATAGAGTCTATATTTGATGCATTTAATCCTCACTTCCTTTCTAAAACTCCATTACCATGCTGGAACCTAGCCCATAATCCAGGTTTCATTTGCTGAGGTAAAATAACATACCACGGAAGCAGAAATGGATAACGTTGGTCGAGTTGCTAAGAAACCCACAACATTTTTAAATATGCCAGGTCATTGTCCTACGGGGAAACCAGTAATATGTCATGTCTCCATAGTAACTCACTATGAACAGGATGTGAGTTGAAAATAGAGGAAACTATGAGAATGGTAATCAGTAATAAACCTGAAAAATGCTGAGTAAGAAAATATTCAGTATGGTTAAACATCTCAGAGTGAATTAGTAGGTAAACCGTGAGCTTTAGACTCAAAGAGACTGAGTTAAATCCCAACCGTCCACTGAAAAGTGTAAAACCCAGGCAAAACAGTGAAACTCTCTGAACTGCCTGTTCCCCAGCTGGGACGCACAAGTGTTAAGCATCGCCCTACTAAACCTTCAGGGATGCTGTGATAAAAGGCTGTACAGACATAAAATATTTTTGAAGAATCATTAGCGTTTCTGTCTTTAAAGAGGCACATTGTCTCACAGAACCTGAGAAAACCAAGAACTAAAGGTTTATTTTCACTTGGCTCTGGCTTATTTTATGTTGTAGAATTTTCTGTTAGTGAAATATTACCTGTCAGATTGGTCATGATTGGGCTGAAGTTAGATCAGTGGGTTGTTTGCTGGTAAGAAGCTTTGAAACCCCGGTTTCAGCCATTATCTCCCTGGGTATATGACTTTGAGCAAGTCATGTGGCCTCGTGGTAAAACAACAATAATAATATTGACGTTTCCCTCCCTGTGTCTGTGCATTCTCATTGTTCAACACCCACTTATGAGTGAGAATATGCGGTGTTTGGTTTTCTGTTCTTGTGTCAGCTTGCTGAGAATGATGATTTCCAGGGAGGCTAGGGGAGGAGTAGCAGGCTCTCACAAGGGGATCCCTGCCTGAACCCTGTGCCTCAGTGGGTCCAGGGCTTTGCAGTACTTCCTCAAAGTGGTCTAAGTCCATCCCTTCCTCCATCACCCCCACCCCACCCATTGCTTGGAACCTGCTGAGAACAACAGTACATACAACCCAGACAGAGGACTCCAATCTTGGACAAAAACTTGTATGGACTTCATTCCCCATTTCTCCCCTTTGGAGCACTATCCAACCATCTTCCCTATGTCGGATCAACCAGTTGTCCCAAGCTGCTCTGAGATCTGTGCCTAGCCCTGGTTCTAGGAGTATGACCTGGTAAACAAATCACTCCTATTGACCAGTATGGTTTTTCCTTCATGGTAAAGGGCAAAAGTAAGCTGCAAGAATGATACTAACATGTTGATTTAGGACAACTTTCACTCACACTGGATACAGGAGAAGTTCAGGTCTCTGAGCCAACAAGAGCCTACTGCCAACCCTTCAACTTAAGCAACATGTATAGACCTGTGCATCAGTTATCGTCTGCATATGTATCAGTTGTCATCTTTGGTCTACAGCACCTAGGAGAGCTGAAGTAGTTATACATTTTTTTTATCCTGTGCCACTGACATCTGGCATCCCAGTCACTGGCCCCACTGAAGGCTCTGTGTTATACTGAAGAATTCCTCAAGAATTGGCCACACCTGTCTCCTGCAAGGTCTTCAGAGACTTGCTCTGCAACATCAACGAGCCCTTCCAATTGATGCTAATCTCGCCTCTGACTAATATAGTGACATTGTACTCTCCCCAGACAGATATTAAGTCATGCTGAATGAGAGACAGACATATTTTACATACATTGGACTATTCTTTCCACATTCCTCTGTGCCAGGAGCAGTGTATTAGAGGCAAGAGTGTGATCACTGTTGGAAGAGATCACATCCTAAGAATGCAGTGATGACTGCTTTAAGAGTTCAGGAGAAGGATTGGTTGAAGGATATACCTTTATGGTACACAGCTCTGAAAAGTTAATGTAACATGACTAGAAAATGAATCATCACTCAAGTTTTCCTGCATACTTTGGCTAAGACTTGCACTTTCAGGCTTCATCAATAAAGCACCATAGTAACATTAGAGAGCCACCGAAAGTCAATATTCCCAAGTGGCTTAAAGAATGATGCTGCATCAGAGCAATGTTACAGTTGGAAGTTGGTTGTAAATTATATTAGGAAACAGCAGCTACAAGAGAATCTATATTGTTCCAACACAAACAGGTTCCAAAGAGCCATGCATTATGAGTAATGCTACATTTTTCTTGTAATGTGAAATATGAAATTTGACATTAAGAATGGCATATTTGACAAATAAAGAACATGGAGAAATAACTCCTGTACTTGAACGCAAAGAGACAGTGGCCAGATACTAGGATAAGTCTTTATGTACAATAATTTGACAAAAAACAAATATGTAAGTAACTTCTCTACACATTATTCTAAATCTTCGCTAATAAACCACTATGCTTCGCATGGACTCATTACTTTATAATGTATTTTTAATCACATCGCATGTATAGTTAAGGAATCCACCAGAAATATACCAGTAAGAAATATTTACATTAGGCCCTATACATTGCAGGGTGATGGACACTAACTCTGCTTTTGACACAGGGATAATAAAAATACTGTCACCACCACCATTATCATATTATATTAATTATTCTGCCAGAAAAATAATAATTACTAATAAAAATTAAAAAGCCGTTCCTGACACATGCATGTCCCCTCATCCATGAGAAAACACCGACCTCTCCCTGTTTATTCCACTTTTCTCCCTATTCATGGTACCAGGAACACTGCACTGCTTGCTTTGTGCCAGCTGTGTGATATTTAAGAAAGGGCTCATATACAATATTTTTTCTGAATTCCTAGTACTTACCACAAATCCTGGTGCTGCATTGGCACTCAAAACTCTTTGGTGAATAAATAGAGGAATTAATTTATAAATTACAAAATGAGATAGAAATGAAAATATTATTCCAGTAATATTATCATTTCTACATAAACTCATATTTTAAGACAGAATGAGCCAGAGTTCTGAATTGACAAAATGATGGAGAGGCATAGTATTTATTTTTCAATTAAAATTTGACCCAGCAATCCCATTACTGGGTATATATCCAAAGGACTATAAATCGTTCTACTATAAGGACACATGCACACGAATGTTCATTGCAGCACTGTTTACAATAGCAAAGACCTGGAACCAACCCAAATGCCCAACGATGATAGACTGGACTGGGAAAATGTGGCACATATACACCATGGAATATTATGCAGCAATCAAAAATGATGAGTTTGTGTCCTTTGTAAGGACATGGATGAATCTGGAGAACATCATTCTCAGCAAACTGACACAAGAACAGAAAAAGAAATACCGCATATATTCACTCATAGGTGGGTGAGAAAAATGAGAACACATGGACACAGAGAGGGGGTCTACTACACACTGGGGTCTATTGGGGGGAATGGTGGAGGGACAGCGGGGGGGGGGCTGGGGAGGGATAGCCTGGGGATGAATGCCAAGTGTGGGTGAAGGGGAGGAAGGCAGCAAAACACACTGCCATGTGTGTACCTATGCAACTATCTTGCACGTTCTGCACATGTACCCCAAAACCTATAATGCAATAAAAATTAAAAAATAAATAAAAATAAATAAAAAATAAGGGAATAATTTATTAAAATACTCTATAGTAGGTACTTTAAACCAATGATTCTGTGAATCTCACAGCCTTTTCTCCCACCATTAGAATCAGCTTTCGTGCCCACTAAACATAAGATTTCTGAGCCCCGGCCGGGTGCGGTGGCTCACGCCTGTAATCCCAGCACTTTGGGAGGCTGAGGCGGGTGAATCACGAGGTCAACAGATCGAGACCAGCCTAGTCAACATGGTGAAACCCCATCTCTACTAAAAAAAAAAAAATCCAAAAAATTAGCTGGGCACGGTGGCGTGTGCCTTTAATCCCAGCTACTCAGGAGGCTGAGGCAAGAGAATTGCCTGAACCCAGGAGGCAGAGGTTGCGGTGAGTCGAGATCACACCATTGCACTTCAGCCTGGGTAACAAGAGCGAAACTCCGTCTCACAAAAAAAAAAAAAAAGATTTCTGAGCCCCACATCAAACCTATTGAATCAGAATCTCTGAGCTGGAGGGTTGGAGCTTGGTGGGGAGGCATGAGATCCAGGAATCTGAATATTTAAAATATTTTTCAGTGAGTTCTTTGGTACTCTGATGTTTCATATTCATTTTTAGAGTGATATATTCATCTCAACTTTTGCCATTCAGTTTCTGAATCACATGAATTCTCGCACCTCTAGTTTGAAAGGAAATAGGATTCAACACCAGGAGTCTTTATGAATCACAAATTGGTAGATTCCTTCCATGATGACACTAGACGGCTGGGGGCCCTTTACCTGCTGCTATGGCATCCTGTTATTTTGGTATCAGGATTTCTTTTTCTTATTTATTTATTTATTTAGAGACAGAGTCTCACTTTGTTGCCCAGGCTGGAATGCAGTGGCAAGACCTGGGCACACTGCACCTCTGCTTCTCGGGTGCAAGGAATTCTCTTGCCTCATCCTCCTGAGTAGCTGGGACTACAGGTATGTGCCACCAACTCCTGACCTCATGATCCACCTGCCTCAGCCTCCCAAAGTGCTGGGATTACAGGCATGAGCCACTATGCCTGGCAGGATTTCTTACACATTCCTTCTATTGTACGTAATATCATTTTTCCTCTTGTCTACAGTGTAAGCTATGTGAGTACATGGACCAAGGCTATTTTACCATTGTGTTTCCAGCTGCTAGCACAGTACCTAACCTTCATGAATGCATGAACAAATAAATGAATTAGTAGGAATTAATGAATGAGTAAATAAGAAAATACTTTCTTCTGATGTTAGTTTCATCACATTTAATTTATTTTTACCTTTTTTTTTTTTTTTTTTTTGAGACCGAATCTCACTCTGTGGCCCAGAGTGGAATGCAATGGCATGATCTTGGCTCACTGCAACCTCCGCCTTCCTGGTTCAAATGATTCTCCTGCCTCAGTCTCCCGAGTACCTGAGATTACAGGTACTCACCAACACACCCAGCTAATTTGTGTATTTTTAGTGGAGATGGGGTTTTATCATGTTGGCCAGGCTGGTCGCAAACTCCTGACATCAAATGATACACCCGTCTCAGTCTCCCCAAGTGCTGGGATTACAGGTGTGAGCCACCACACCTAACCCTATTTTTACCTTTTGTTTCGGGAACATTTTGGTTTTTTTCCTGAGACAGGGTCTTTCTCTGTTACCTAGGCTTCAGTGCAGTGGCATGATCATAGTTTACTGCAGCCTTAACCCCTTAGACCCAAGCAATCGTTTCACCTCAGCCTCCTGAGTTCAGCTACCTCCTGAGGAAAATGCCTTTGGTAACTCTCTAAATTAATGATAACTCATTTAATGAACAAAAGAAAATTTTTAAAAACCATGATCAGTGGACAACTCCTTTACCCATTGTGTTATCCATTTACGGAGATTTGGACCCTTGATGTATCTTAAAGAACAAAAACAAGAACAACGTTAGTAAATTTCAAATATGAACCATGCATCTACCAAGCAAGATGGCTAATGACTTCTTCAATCAACAGAGTAAGCAGAAGTGTGAGAAATGCCTAATAATGCACAGAGCATTCAACCCTGACCTCACTCAATCCTGAGGCTAAACTACGTCTCATATGTTCTCCCTATGTCTTCACTGTTAGAGTTTCAAAGAGTGTGTGTTTATTATGTTTGAGGAGAGAAAAAAAGCCCCTTAAATCTATTGGCCAGCAAACCAGGGCTTAAAGTTAAGAGTAGTGGGGAAATTATTCATGTTAGTTTACAAGGAGATTTCAAAAAGTTTGTGGAAAGATAAAAATTAAAAATATAAACTTTATATCTCAACATAAGCCCCATCAAGTTCAAGACACGTTTTTAGTGACAATATCAGTCATTTAGTCCATCCTAAAAAATGAGGATCCTGGGTATTTAGCCATATGGATACAATATTTTTAAAATTATTAACTGAAGGAAAATGGGTGCCCTTTACAGAAGTTTTTAGATTAAGAAACAAAAAGAAGTCAGAACAAGCCAAGTTACAGTTGGAAGGTGGATTCCCTAATAATTTCCCACTGAAAGTCTCACAAAATTACCCATGCTTGATGAGAGGAATGTGCAGGAGGATTATCACAGTGAAGAAGGACTCTGATGAAGCTTTCCAGGGCATTTTTCTGCTAAACTTTTAGCTAACTTTCTCAAAACATTCTCATAATAGGCAGATGTTAGTGTTCTTTTCTCCTTCAGAAATGCAACAAGAAAAATATCTTGAGCATCCCTGATATGGTTTGGCTTTGTTCACACCCAAATGTCATCTTGAATTCCACAATGGGAGGGACTTGGTGGGAGGTAACTTAATCATGAGGGCAGGTCTTTCCCATGCTGTTCTCGTGATAGTGGATATATCTCATGAAATCTGATGGTTTTAAAAGGGGAGTTTCCCTACACAGGCTCTTTCTCTTGTCTTCCAACATGTGAGATATGCCTTTCATCTTCCATTATAAATTCCCCAGCTACATGGAACTGTAAGTCCATTAAACCTCTTTCTTTCATAAATTGCCCAGTTCTGAGTATGTCTTTATCAGTAGCATAAAAACAGACTAATACAATCCTCAAAAAATGTTGCCATGATTTCTGCTCTTGGTCAGTGTGATTCTGCTTTGAGTGGACTGCCTGCACCTGTTGGTAGCCATTGCTTTGTCTTCAGGATCATGCCATTAACATATTTCATCTGTTACAAGTCCTCGAAGAAATGCTTCAGAACCTTGATCCTACCTGTTTAAAATTTGTATTGAAGGCTCTGCTCTTGTCTACAGCTCATCTGGGTGCAATGACTTTGGTGCCCATCAAATGGAAAGTTTGCACAGCTTCAATTTTTCAGTCAGAATCATGCTAAACCATTCGAAATGTCGATAGTGTTGGCTATTGCTTGTACTGTTAATCATCAATCATCTTCCATTATGACATGAACAAGTCTGATTTTTTTTCCTTTCAGATTGATGTGGACGGTCTACCATCTTGGATTTCATCTTCAATATTGCCTTGTCCCTTCTTAAAATGAGCTACCCACTTGCAAAGGATACAAGTCATATTGGATCGGGAGATGATCTTTCTTCATTATGACTTCATCTTAACGAATTACAGCTGCAATGACCCTATTTTCAAATAAGGTTACTTCCTGAGGTACTGGAGGTTAGTACTTCAGCGTATAAATGGGTTGGTGGCGGGGGGCACAACTCAACCCATAACAGAACGTGAACTCAGTGAGGACACTAACCTTTTCTCGTGATCCCTGCTACACCTCTGAAACACAGAAGGTTGTCTAGCACATCATAGGTGACAAATGTTACTTACAGAATCAATGCATGTATCTGTCAATCAAATCTATATCTCTAGTGCCACATCTGATGCTCTTTACACAATATAATTGTACCTAATCCTTTTGTCTTATCCATTCTGGCTCCTTGAACATTTATTGCTAATTAATCTCTTTGTAAAACTGTTCTCCCAGTACTCTTCCAATAATGATCCCAATTAATCATTAAATCATATCTAATATGATGACCACTAACATAGTCATCACCTAAATATTAAATATGTGTGCTATTCTCACTAGCATTTTTATTGTGAATTATATGTCATCCCAAAAGCATATGTTTTTTCTGGAGCAGGGTAAAAGGCACTAGCGAGACATCAAAGACATCATTTATATACCAGCTGTCTTTGCAATGTACTTCCTGGCTTCCATTCTCTCAAGGCTGGAAAAATCTCTTCCTTATCTTCAGGCCCAACACTGCCTGAGTCTGAGGGTCAATACTAACCTGAACATGTAGTGATTTAAGGAACTTCCTTTTGACTGAGATATATATTATAGTTTCAGAAATACATGCATAAATCGATGAACAGCTTACAAGAAGAGGATCTTAAGAAAAGGATGCAAAACTTCTTTATTTGCTCAATATTTAGGAAAGGAAGTCCAGGTTCAGAAAGCAGGGATGACTCAAATAACTACTCTAATTCTGAGGTGTTAAGAGATGCAGTTTTATTCATTTATTCAAGAACACAAAAGATTGTTTTGGGGCATGTGCTAGATAGCCAGCATGGCACCAAGCCATGGAAATATGACAGAAAGAAGACAACCATGCTCCCTACCCTTAGGAAGCTTGTATCTTAGCAGATGGGAAAACATATTCATGAAGCAAATGATACATAAAAGTCATTGATTTCAGTTGTTAAGAAGGAGAAACAGATTAAGTATGCATAATAGAAGAACTAATATTTATGTGGAATCAAGAAGGACTTTTCTCACAAAAGTTTCTAATTTTTAAGATGGAAATAAAGAATACTTGGAATCTCCAGGATTGAAGGTTAGAGAAGAAGTAAAATATTTTACTACCAGTGAAGGACCTGTGATATGATGAATCTGGAGAACATCATTCTCAGCAAACTGACACAAGAACAGAAAAAGAAATACCGCATATACTCACTCATAGGTGGGTGAGAAAAATGAGAACACATGGACACAGGGAGGGGGTCTACTACACACTGGGGGGAATGGGGGAGGGACAGTGGGGGGGCTGGGGAGGGATAGCCTGGGGATGAATGCCAAGTGTGGGTGAAGGGGAGGAAGGCAGCAAAACACACTGCCATGTGTGTACCTATGCAACTATCTTGCACGTTCTGCACATGTACCCCAAAACCTATAATGCAATAAAAATTTTAAAAATAATAAAATAAAATAAAAAAATAATAGGATTCACCACATTGCTGGATTGTGACTGGGTGAAACAGAAGGTTGTTTCCAGATAATCAGGTATGTACAAACTATTGTATAGGTATGAACACTCAGGCCCAAGAAAAGCTGGTCTATTTTCTCTCTCCATGGATCCTGCTCACCCTAAGCATGAAACAGCCATCACTGTTGGTTCAGAGCCTGTAAGGTTCAGTCTGTCACTAAAGGAGGGTCTATTCCTTCTTGACAGTGAACCAGAGTTCTACGCAGTGAGCTTCTGCCTGAGGTCCACATTCAGGTCATGCCTCTGCTGTATGTGTGTGCTACATGAGAGGTCAGGGGTAATGCAGGCCAGATATGCAGTGTCCAAGACCTAGTGCCTAGGTTTAGACCTGTCTTTATTTGAGGGTGGCTTTAGAGCTAAGGTTTCTACAAGTTTAATGTTGAATTTACAAATCTCTTACAGGCAATAAGTGCTCCTGGAATGTAAGTATATTTGCATGTAAAAAGAAGAACACTCGAAGAAATATTTGAAATATCTTCAGATATTCAAAGCAGTTCATATTTAGTGTAAGAGGTGGGCTTTAGAATCAGGTGGCTGTGGGCTTGAATCATGGCCTTGTCATTTAGCAGTGGCATGATATTCAGAAAGTTTCTTCAACTTCTTGAACTTCAATTTTCTAATATGGAAATGGGGTTAACAGCAGCACTTACATCATAAACTATTGTGAGGACAAAAGAAGATATAATATATAAAGTGTTTAGGACAATTTTATACACTGTGCATATTTGATATGTATAGTCTGGTTCTTTCTTATTCCTGGTAGGGTTTTTGATATTGTGTACAACTTGCATTTCATTCCTGTTTCTCCTTGAGTGGACCCAGTCGTGCTCTCACAAAGTCTCATACATCACACATAGCTCTGTGCCTTCTCAGAGTCTCTCAGCCTCAACTGACTCCCACACAGATACTCACAAGCTTCCCCTCAGCTATCACTATGACTCACTGACCACATGTGAACCCAGGCCATCTATGACCTGATGCTAAACAGTTTAGGGTCTCTGGCTCTTCTTCCATCTTCCCACCTGTGAGTCCCAGGACCCGGGTTCCATAGCAGCTGCCAAAGGGGTCAGTTCAGTGCTGGAAATTTTAACCAGTGGGACAGGAACAAGTGAGAGCCTGTGGCCGATTTTCTGTTGCTCCCTACAACGTGCCAATGCACTGTTCTGTACAGCCAGATATGTCAAGAATGCCCTCATGACAAACGGGACCTTCATAGAAACCAAATAGGGCTCTTCTTGGCTCATCGTGAGGCCATGGCCAGAGTGATTAATGCATTGTTTTGCATTGTTTCCCATGCTTCCCTTCTTTCTTTGCTTTTCCCTCACTCTTGCCTCCTAAGATTATGTTTCCCAAATATAACATCGACAGTTAACTTACACCTCAGGTTCTGCTCCTAGAAAACCCTACCTAAGATTATTGGTAAGAGAAGTGGTCTTACGAAGATTGTCAGGAAGAATCTGGGAGTTGGATTTCCCACCGGCATGAAGGCAATAAAACTTTACTGCTTGTAGTAAGTGGATGCAGTGGATATCATGAGTACCCAGGCTTCTATCTGTCAGTAATGGGGGAAGAAAAAGGCTTTGGGAGATTGAGTAGCTGTGATGCTTAATCAATTTGGTACCAATGAAAATTATAAGAACTGTGGAGTAGGGTAGTTTTTTGGAGGAGGGGACATGGGAGATTTTGTACAGACAGCAAAAAAACTATACCAGTGCTGGTTAATTGCCAACTGTAAGCATGATCTAAAAGCCAGAAACATCTATGATAAATTAGAAGACAATTTTAGCCCTTAGAGTCAGAGAACAGACTATTCAGTAAAACAGATTGTAGTAAGAGTGGAAGAATTGCAAAGATTAAAGGAACTGTCTCAACAGGTCTCATATGTCAAAATCAGAGGCCTGATATGAAGAAAGCTGAATCCTGGAACAGGAATATTTGGGATAGGAAATAGGATAGACATGGAATGGAATATCTGGGCTAATAAGCCAGATATTAGCCACCTCCTAATCCCTCTAAACTTTCCTCATAGCAGAAGAAGCTTTTTACTCTTTTCCTGGTGAGATCTTTTGCCTGGGATCATGCAATGAATTCACGTGAACTGGCGTCTTGCACTATGATACTTGATCTCCTACCACTTTTACTGTCCCCAGCTTGATAATTAGAGTCACGTTTAGCAAAGCCCCAGAAGACGGCTATACACTAACAGACTAGCTCATATGACCTGAAAGGAACTGAAGAAATGCATGTAAGAGTAAGTATGGTGGCTGTTAACCAGGTGAGAAAAACGGAGCAATGAACAGGATAGAATTTATTGGCATGAAGGCACTTATCGATGCTTGAAATCAATGATCTAACATGAGTTTGCTGAGACAGATGGCTCCTTCAGGCCTAGACTGGAAGATGGCTTACAGAAAAGCAAAGTGAAAGTGCCAGAACGTTTTCGGCACACTTACAAAAATGGAGTCTCTGTTAAATTTGGTTTTAACATCACTCTAGACCAACACACCTTCCACTCCCCCGGCCTACACAGGTCTTAGCGATGGGTTGCTATGTCCTTGCGGCTTCATTCCAGATTTCTGCTGCTGCCATAGCCAATCCCGTGTGTAGCCACAGACACAGCATCACATTATTATGCCACATTTTCATGACGATAGGCCGTACCCTTGGGGGAATCCAGGCCAACTTGCTAAAATGTTTGCCTGCAAACATGCAATGGCCTCACCTAAATAGATATCTCACAAAATGTTTTTTTTTCATATATATATATATATATATATATTATTTTTTTTTTTTCACTATCCCTCATTGCTTTCAGGCCAATAGTGGAGGTTATACTTGAGACCAATTTAAGTGAAGATATATAATCCCTGATCCAGAAGAAAAAAACATACACATCAAAACAATTGCAAAACATGACTGTATACCACAGGAACTAGGGAAACATGACTACAGAATTCATTAACCTGGAGAACTCAACTGTAACTCCGAAATTAGACTGATTCCAGGAAGGACTGGATATGGTTTGTTAGGTTGATTCCTTGAACCTTAGACACAGTGATGACTTCCAGTAAATAAGATCAAGATGTCAAAACTGTCTTGGCATAGTACCGAGGGGTAAAAAAGAGAAAGTAGGGATCTTACTTTATATGATCAAGCAACTGCATTCCCCAGGAAAGCCCAGGGATGATCCTTTTACCAAAGCAATAATGAACATAAGAATGAGGGAATAACTGGCATTGTTAGATGTTCAGCACAGGCTGGCCTCTGTAGACTGGCATTTGGAGCCCACTTCAAGTATGGGATTGCCTCCAAGAGAAAAACACTTCCTTTCTCCTTCTTGAGCCCCCTTGCATGGGAGCTAATAACTAGACGCTCAACAAATTCTCCTTTGTTTCATGTATTTAAGCCAGATGCCAGAAATTATCTTAGCTATGGAACTGAATTTGGCTCTGAATTTTTTTTCTTCCTTCTAGGTTTATAAACACACACACACACACAGACACACACACACACACACACACACGTTTTTAACATGTTTCTCCCCTGTAAATTTTTATTTCTAGAATAATTTGGTGAAAATAATGTCTCCAAAATGAACTCATGCTTCCCTGCCTGTTGTTGAAATACTCTGTTTTCTCCTCTTTGACTCTGTTTATGATAGAAAGTAAAATTTTTTACTTATTTGTTCCATAAAGGCAAATGGAAGAGGCCACTAAAGTTGCTCTTTAGATTCTCTTCATTTCAGTGGATGAAACTTCCCAAATTGGGGCCAAGTCATTTTAAGCAAGCCACTACAAAGTGGGACATTTCTGTAAAATTGCACTGTTTTGAAAATATACAGGTGCTTTTTTTATTTCCTCAATAAAACCTCTTCCCACTTGTTTTCTATTTATAAAGACCCCCTCCATCCCCTCACCAAATGGTTGAGTTTCAACTCATCTTGACACCCGAAAACACAGCTGTCTTTGAAATAGAGAAAAACAACCTCCTGTAGAATCTGAAATAGCTGTTCACAAACAGAAAGGAATTTAGGCTGCTTTGTCTCCCAGTGACTCAACTGATCAGCAACTTCTCCGGACATAATGTGAGTCTCTCGTCTACGTATACCCCATGGCCAGCACTTTTGCAGCTACATAGGAAGCACCTTGGAAAACTTGAGTTGATTTTCTGTTGTAACTAAAACTTGTTCTAAGCACGTAAAGTGAGCAGTGTGTCATGAACAAACAGCCAACTTTGCTGAATTCTTCCTGTGTGTTAACCACTGTCCTACGGGCTTCACATGTACTCTTTCCTTTGACCTCATTACTTACTGTTATCTCTAGTTGCTAGATGACAAAAGAGAGACACATTGTGGTCAAATAACTTGTGCGAGTTTATTTAGCTTCTCAGGATTAGCTCCGGGGCAGCATGGGACATAGGATTGTCCCATGTGAACTAGGCTAAGCCTATCGGTGCATTTCTTCTCTCTGACCACATGGATTGACCAGAGGATAACAAGTGATGAAAGCCATTACAACCCTGGTAAATTATACATAATACTAAAAGTATTGGGACGATGATGTTCTATTTCCTGCTGGACATGAAAATCAAGGCATATAGCTCTGAGAAATTATTGGCAACAATTTTGAACTTTAAGGAAAATTAAACTTGCATTGAAGTCGACCCAGCAGAAGGCAGGCCAAGAAGACAAGGAGAATATGTCCTGCTGACATTTACTTGTGCCTCTGATCAAGTTGCTCGTGAATCTAGATCCGAGGTACTTTACAGTTATTTAGGCAATTACATTTCCTTTGTTTTTTATACCAATTTGAGTCAGTTTTATTATTGCAACCAAAGATTCCATACAATTATTAATAGTAAAACCAATATTTAATGGTGAATTCCTGGTGTTAAAAGAAGATAAAAAAGAGAAGTACCTCGGAATAAAAGGGAAAGACAATGTGAACAAGCTCAATCTCCTAATAAAGTTTCTTCCTTATCATTTTTCTTTTTAACCCCTGCCCGATGTGGATGTGGGTGGACCAATAAGTGGAGACAGGTGACAAGAAGATGGACGCACCGAGGGAGGCCTGGGGTGTTGTAATACTGAGGCATGAGGTCTCTGTGGAAGCTTTGCTGTCTGAGGCAGTCTGGATATGACCTGATTTTAGTGTCATGAAACTGCCACGCAGGCTACACAGCCGTTCAAGATTTAACCAACTTTTCCTCTATCTTTCATACCAAATGCAAAAAACAGTTTCATAAGAGCTAAAACACACACAAAAAACTACCCCCCGGAGTGTCACTTGGACTAGTTCATTAAAAAAAAGGTACAATTTAGTAATGAAACGTTATTAAAAACCTGTTCATTCTATGTCAGCAAGGTTAAAAGCAAAGCTAATTATATGCCCCAAGGATTTCCAAAGTACTCTTCGCTGGCCTTGATTGGGTTTTTCTTGCAAATTAAACCCAAGTAAGTAATTCACTAAAGTAGACAGATGTGTTGTGGATTGCACATTATTTTCTCTGTGTTTGCCTACCTGTCTTAGCTTCTCCTCAACTTCCCAGGGGAAAAGGAGAAGATGCCTTTAATGAGACCAACGCATTTTACTATCTACTGTACTCTTACCTATTATAGTACAAGTTCTCTTCTCTTCGTCTGTATATCCCTGGGCCTAGCAAAGAGTCTGGTTCATGATAGTTGCTCAATAAATGTTTTATGAGAATAAATAAAACATAGTTCTTAACATTCAGTCTTCAGACCAAGACTGCTAAGTAGGACTTGCATTAGACAAACCACTAAAGTGAACTTCTGTGTACTTCCATTCTCCTTCCAGTGCCCATTTCTTTTTCTTTGCTAAACTAATTAATTCATTCAACAATTTTTAATCCTCCTTTTGTTTATTTATTTACTGATTTATTTTTAACTTTTGTTTTAAGTTAAGGGGTACATGTGCCAGTGTGTCACATCGGTAAATTTGTGTCATGGGGGTTTAATGTACAGATTATTTCATTATCCAGTTATTAAGCCTAGTACTCAATTATTTTTCCCGATCCTCTCCCACCTTCCAGCCTCCGCCCAGCAATAGGGCCCACTGTGTACTGTTTTCCTCTATCTGATCATGTGTTATCACTTAGCTCCCACTTGTAAGTGAGAACATGCGATATTTGGTTTTCTGTTCCTGTGTTAATTTTCTAAAAATAATGGCCTGTAGCTCCATCCATGTCCCTGCAAAGGACATGATCTTGTTTTTTTTAAAGCTGCATGTTATTCCATGTGTATACATACCACATTTAGACTGTGTCAACAAATGTTTACATTCATAGCATCTCTTATGTGTCAGAGAATGCGATAGGATGTAAACTTCAAAAGCCTTCCCAGGAGTCACTAGGCTATGAGGGACCTAGAGGTGTAAAGAATCGTTAGAGTGTTTGTAAATCTTTTAATAGACGACATTTATTCTGTGATGACTGGTCAGCGTCCCTTTTCTCAAAGGTTGTAAGTAGCACGATGTCTGGCACCAATTCTGGTCGTGCCCACATTTGGTATCCTCAGTGCCTACCTTAGTGTCTGGCACAGGGTAAGTACTTGCATGATGGAGAGAAACCAGTGTCAACTTCGGTCATTCTTCTCCTTCACATCTAGAAAGTAGGAACTCAAATTCTCAATAAAAGACCTGAAAAAAGTCCAGGATTTATCCACACACACTTATCCACACACACACTTATTACTGTTTACAATAGCAAAGACCTGGAACCAACCCAAATGCCCATCGATGATAGACTGGACTGGGAAAATGTGGCACATATACACCATGGAATATTATGCAGCAATCAAAAATGATGAGTTCGTGTCCTTTGTAAGGACATGGATGAATCTGGTGAACATCATTCTCAGCAAACTGACACAAAAACAGAAAAAGAAATACCACATATTCTCACTCATAGGCAGGTGAGAAAAATGAGAACACATGGACACAGAGAGGGGGTCTACTATACACTGGGGTCTATTGGGGGGAAGGGGGAGGGACAGTGGGGGGCTGGGGAGGGATAGCCTGGGGATGAATACCAAGTGTGGGTGAAGGGGAGGAAGGCAGCAAAACACACTGCCATGTGTGTACCTATGCAACTATCTTGCACGTTCTGCACATGTACCCCAAAACCTATAATGCAATAAAAATTAAAAAAAAAAAGAAAAGAAATTGGCTTGCGTGATCATGGAGGCTGAGGAGTCTCAAGATCTGCATTCCACAAGCTGGAGACCCAGAAGAGCCAGTGACAGAGTTCCAGGTTAAGTCTGACAGCCTGAGAACCAGGAGAGTCAATGTTATAAATTTCAGGTCAGGTTCATAAGGCCAGAGAAGATCCACGTCTCAGCTCAAAGACAGGTGGGAACAGTAAACTCTCCCTTCCTCAGCTTTTTTATTTTTTTCTGTTCTCTCCTCTGAGAGATTGGATGAAGTCTGCCCACATTGGGAGTGGGTGGGGGGACATCTGCTTTACTGTGTTGTTTAATTCAAATGTTAGTATCACCCAAAGACACTCTCACAGAATAGCATTTAACCAAATATCTGGGCACACTGTGGCCAAGTCAAGTTGACACATAAAACAAACCATAAATTTACTCTAATCACCTTTTCTAGTACAAAACATACAAGGAAAAAAGTGGGGTAAGTCCTATTTCATAGTTTAGAAAACTCAACACTTTTTCTCTGTAGCATACTCTAATGAAATATGGCATAATTTAGTGGCTTTCAATGCTCAGTGGGGTTAACCTGACCTTCCAGATGCTAAAGGAGACACAAAGCAGTAACTGATTCAAGGAACATCATTTATTTCATTCTCACATAAATAATTAAGCCCCCTTTCTACCACTGAGGATTTATGAGCAAGAGTTAAGCCATCTCAAGGATGAAATTTTAAGTATAGCAAGAACTCCAGTTGTGTAAGATACATTAAAAGGAACTGCTTTATCAGCAATCATATTTTATGGAAAACAAGGAAGCACCTTGATTATTTACAAAAATACTAAGTTAAGGAAACTGGAATTACAAATCCTAACTTGTCCTGTAATAATCTGCTGGAAGTCTGAAGCATTAAATTCTATTCTGGGTTCCACATGTAGAGAACATTGACAAACTTAAGCCACATAGAGAAAAGATAACAAGACATTTAAATACTTTCATTTTAAAAAGCAGAAACCATTAGGGATGCTTAACCCAGACAAGGGAAGACCTTGAAGGGAGTATATCACGTCACATTTGTGGAATCAGCTTCCTCACCAACTGCAACTTGCCATCTTAAAAATAAATAATCTTCAATAACTCCTCTAGCTCCCACTTACTAAAGCTCAGATTTTCTGGCATATGCTTAAAAGCCACAATTTATGATTTCTCTAAGACTCAGAACATCCACTTTTATTTATTTATTTATTTATTGAGACAGGGTCTCTCTCTGTCACCCAGGCTGAAGTGCAGTGGTGTGATCTCAGCTCACTGCAACTTCCATCTTCTGGGTTGAAGCTATTTTCCTGCCTCAGCCTCCCAAGTAGCTGGGATTATAGGCTTAAGTCACCATGTCTGTCTAATTTTTGTAGTTTTTAGTAGAGACAGGGTTTCACTATGTTAGCCAGGCTGGTCTCGAACTCCTCACCTCAGATGATCCACCTGCCTTGGCCTACAGGTGTGAGCCACTGCACCTGACTAGAATTTCCACTTTTAAAAAGCTGCACCAAACTGATTGATATCTGGGGAAACCAGATACCCACAGCTGGTTGCCTTTCTTAATCGTTGACTATAAACAAAGAGCTGTGAAGAAAGTGCTCTAATTTGTTATTCAATCCACCTGACTCCTAGATAATAGCTAATACATTTACCTGAATTGTGATAACTGTTTACATTTGACAGCATGAACTTGCAAAACGCTATGATGTGGAAGGGAAAGGAAGCTGTATTAGACCGTTTTCATGCTGCTGATAAGACATACCTGAGAGTGGGTAATTTATAAAGAAAAAGAGGTTTAATGGACTCACGGTTCCAGGTGGTTAGGGAGGCCTCACAACCATGGTGGAAGGCAAAAGGCATGTCTTACATGGCAGCGAGCAAGAAAGAAAATGAGAACCAAGTGAAAGCGGTTTGCCCTTATAAAACCACTGAAAAGGGAAAAAAGTGTCTTTGTCCCATTTGCAGGGCCTGCGAAAGGGCGGCAGGTTGCTTTTCAGTGCCCTGCAGCTCAAACTGCTAGGCGGAGCGCATGCAGAAAGGCAGGTCATGGGGCTCCAGCTCCACAGCAGCTTCTAAGGTGAAGCTTTAGAGCTCCAGAAGCCCTAGGGGGCATGCGTTTCGATGTGATCTTTCAGTTTAGTCGCCCACAGGCAGCATGTGTCAGTCAACTCAATTAGACCCTCTGCCTTATTGCAAGGACAGAGGACTTTCTGTATCCTGGGTTCTTGCCCTAAAATACTGGAAAAGTCGATCACATGTGGCCTTGGAAGATGGGTGCAAGGTTTTATTAAATGGAGGTAGCTCTCACAGATGGATGACGAGATAGGGAGCCAGAAGGGGAATGGAGTGGGAAGGTGGTCTTCTCCCGGAGTGGGACTGCTCAGCTGCAGGACTCTCCTCTGACTGCCCACTGCGGAATTCCATGTCATCCATGTCCTTCCACTGTCAATGGCCTGCCGCCATCTGTCGGTGTGTCTTCTGCCAGTGTGTTCCTCTCAACGTCCAGCCACTTGTGTGTGTGCCCACTAGGGAATCAGGGTTTTTATAGGCACAGGATAAAGGGGCATGGTGGTCCGGAGTGGTCTTGAAAATGCAACATTTGGGCGTGAAAAAAGGAATGCCTACCCTCACGTAGGTCCGTGGGCATAGGCCCTAGGGTGGAGCCCTGGCCAGAGATCCCCGCCCTTCTAACCGCAGCACTTCCCTGCCCCCTTCTGTATCAGCATCAGATCTTGTGAGACTTCATCACTACCATGAGAACAGAGTAAGGAAACCCTCCCTATGACTCAATTATCTCCCACCTGGTCCCTCCCACCACACATGGGAATTATGGGAGCTACCATTCAAGCAGAGGTTTGGGTGGGGACACAGCCAAACCATATCAGAGGCTAAAGCTCATTTTGGCAAACACAGGCTGGACAGCATGGGAAAGGGAAGGATCGTTCTGAGTTCCCTTAAGGGTATGGAATGAGACATGGAGACTCTGGGGATGAAGGAATGGCGTGGAATAATGCCATCTTGAGAATCTCGACTTTGGGATCGATTTGCAGGTCATCTAAGAAGGCAGCGGTACTGAGTGTTAGCTGTGTACAGGGTTTGGGAGTCACACAGCCTGGGTATAAATCCAAGCTCTGTCACTTACTAGCTGGGTGATCTTTGAACATAGGTATGTGATGAGTTCCTACCCCTTATCTGCAGCCCAGATCTCTCTTAGGCCAGACATGCATATCCTGCCTGTATATCTCACAGATAGACCAAACAGAGCATGACCAAAATGGAATCGATCATTTTCATCTCTTCCCCAACCTATAGTTCTGGCCACTGTAAAACAGATCTGTGTAAGAGAGGCCTGATGTCCCTTGCCTCCCGTCACCCAAGTTTAGCCCTCATTCTGGCTATTGCATGTTGGACTGTGATACCAACAGGAAGCCATTTTCCCTAATGAATCCCTAAATTTTCAAAACTCCACATGTGTGAAGATGAGGATGAAAAGGAGAAGAGTAACAGATGGAGCCAGGATAAATGATGAAAGACAATGGAGACAGCAAAAGCACAGAGAGGGAGAAGATGTGAAGAGCATGTGTGCAGCCATTCCTGGTGACTTCTTCGTGTGCGGTTTAATTCCAGATCCTGAAAACAGACTCCGGGTGCCCCAAGACATATTTCATAGCTATTTCTGGCAGTACATTTACAAATTAGAAAATTATAAATGCAAACTTCAGCCCTAGAGGGCCAGAACAAATGAGGTAACCATTCATAATCGCCCAACGCTGATTTCTCCATTAGCCTGTGAGAAAGCAGAGGCTTGAGGCTCATCAGAGAATGTGAGCTGCTGCAGGAAAGCTATAGAAAGCCAAAAGAGGGGGGTAGGAAAAGGCAAATTCCTCTTGAGATCAGGAAGGACTACAATTCTCTGCAAATAAGCAGAGCATCCAGAGGAATCTAACCGTTCCAAGAGCACAAGGTTGGAAGGGCAATGTTAGCCTGGAAGTCAACTATTTTAAAAGTGAAAGATGTAGATCTAGGGTTACTTTCTAAAAATACAAAAATGCATAGAGCAAAAATAATATTCAATCATGAGGACAAAATTAGATTTTGAAGTATATAATCAAGCAGTAAAATCTCTTCCAATCTATCCTTTCCAATACGGAAGTTTGAGATCATACTATAAATATTACTAAGCAGTTTCACTTTTTCACAAAACTGTGTGTATAGTAGATACTTTTCCATTTCGGCACTTTATTATTAGCCTACTTAAGTTTTTTTTAACTTTCATTTTAAGTTCAGGGGTACATGTGCCAGTTTGTTATATAGGTAAGCTTGTGTCATGGGGGTTCGTTGGACAGATTATCTCATCACCCAAGTATTAACCCATTAGTTATTTTTCCTGATTCTTTCTCTCGTCCCACCCTCCACCCACCAACAGGCCCCATTGTGTATTGTTCCCCTCTACATGTCCATGTGTCCTCATCGTTTAGCTGCCATTTATAAGTGAGAACACGCGGTATTTGGTTTTCTGTTCCTGTGTTAGTTTTCCAGGATAATAGCCTATAGGTCCATTTATGTCACTGCAAAGGACATGATTTCATTCTTTTTTATGGCTTCATACTATTCGGTGGTGTATACGTACTGTGTTTTCCTTAATGTTTATTGAACATCTTATTATATTATTTTTAATTTAGATTCTTTCCTCTCTCATCAGAAGTCATTTTGCTTGTTTCTAAATGTTTTATTATTACTAAAATTACACAATAAAATTATTATGCTTATATATATCTTAAGACAATCTTATTGCTTTGTAATATAAAGTATAAACTTCTATAGAATACAATTGTTGAAGTGGAATTTCAGAGACATAAGTTATGCATAGTTTTGAATTTTAATATAAATTACAAAATTATCTCACTAACAACAACAATTTAAACTTTTGTATATAACAGTGCTATTTTCATACATTCTTGTTTTACTTCAGATGCTTTAAATGTCTTAAATTCCAGTGAGACCTATGTGGAAAAACATATTTCTTCATTTCAGTTTTTATTTTAGAAAATATTAATTGAATATGCTTTTGTTTGAAATAATTCACATTTTTGTGACTTTGCTTTGACACTTTTTCCTACTACTTCTTAAAAGCTAAATTTCTCATGGATTTGTGGGATATAAATATTTTTAAAACTATAAACTTCAGTTCTCAAATATCTCTCAAATGCGCTGTAACCATTATTATGATATACCAAGTAGAAGTTTTGAGTTTTAAAAGTAGCTGTATCTCCTCATCTTTACTCTATGGCTTTAGTAGTTTGTACATAGAAAAGCCTTGCCTAATTCTATGATTATTCTATAATTTGTCTTATAATGCTGTTTTTAATATTTTTATTGTAGTAAAATGCATATAAAAATTTTGCCATTTTAGTCGTTGTAAAGTATAAAATTCAGTGGCATTTTAATACATTCACAATGTTGTGAAACCATTACCACTGCCTAGTTTCAGAACATGTTCATTAGTTTAAAAGGAAACCCTGGGGGGTTTGGGTTTGCAAAATCATTACATTTTTTTAAAAACAGGAAACCCTGTAAACATTAAGCAGTGACTGCCTAGTTCCATCTCCCCTGACAACCACTAATATGATTTCTATGGGCTTTCCAGTTATGTATATTTCATGTAAACAAAAATCAGAAAATATGTGGCCTTTTGCATCTGACTTCTCTCACTTAGCATAATGCTTTTAGCATTAATCCATGTTGTAGCATGTATTGGTAAGTGTTAAATAATTTGTGTTGCTATAAAGGAGTAACAAAGCTGGGTAGTTTATAAAGAAAAGAAACTTAATTGGCTCACAGTTCTGCAGGCCATACAGAAAATGTGATGCTGGCATCTGCTTGGCTGCTGTTGAAACCTCAGAGAGTTTTCTTTCCATGACAGAAGGCAAAGAGAGAGCAGGCATGTCACATGGCAAGAGCTGGAGCAAGATGTGGGGAGCTTCCACTCTCTTGTAAACAACCAGATCTCCCATGAACTTTGAAGAGAACTCATTCATTACCATGAGGATGACACCGAGCCATTGATAAGGGATTCACCCCCATGACCCAAATACTTTCCACCAGGCCCCACCTCCATCACTGGGGATTATATTAACATGAGATTGCGGGGGAACAAATATCCAAACAATACCACTGTACTTTGTTCTTTTTATGGCTGAATAGTAGTTCCTTGTCTGGATGGGTCACGTTTTATTTACTCATGCGTCAGTTGATGGTCATTTGGGTTGTTTCTATGTTTTGGCTACCATGAATAGTGCACTAAAGAACTTTGTTAAGAAAATTCTCTCTCTTATTTACTAGGGGAAATATCAAAATCTAAGGCACTTTTCAGGACATTCTACCCCAGTGCAAGATACTACACAAATGCAAGTGTCAGATGCAGAAAAATAAACGAAAACAGTTTGATGTAACACCAAGAGATCCAGCCTTTGAAGCAATCCATGAAGCCTTAGCTCTCTCTTACTCATGTCTGAAGAAACTGGGTGCCATATTCTACAAGGCTATTGCAAAAAGAGCACGTTTCCTAGAGCTGGAGCTCTGGTGATGAAAAGATTTTCACAGGACCACTTAGAACAAGAATCACCTGGCTGGGCAAGGTGGCTCACGTTTGTAATCCCAGCACTTTGGGAGGCCGAGGTGGGTGGATCACCTGAGGTCAGGAATTCGAGACCAGCCTGACCAACATGGAGAAACCCTGTCTGTACTAAAAATACAAAAATTAGCCAGGTATAGTGGCGCATGCCTGTAATCCCAGCTACTCGGGAGGCTGAAGCAAGAGAATTGCTTGAACCTGGGAGGTGGAGGTTGCGGTGAGCCGAGATCACACCTTTGCACTCCAGCCTGGGCAACAAAAGTGAAGTTCCATCTCAAAAAAAAAAAAATAAAAGAATCACCTGAGTCTAATCTGAGTAAAACATGCCTTCATTTCTCAGCTGAATCAAATGGCTCCATTTCTCCAGTGGCTGAAGCTACCGGGAAAAGAAAACAGAATCAGTTGCTCCCTTTCATGAGGTGTGGACAAGAAAGGCTCTGAAATGCCAAGTTTAAGCTTAAACTTGTTCTACAGCCTAGGAACAAAGTGTAAGTACGCCTCTGCAGGCTTCCCAAACTAGTTTCCAAAGCAAGATAATTGATTGCAGCATCCCACAAAGTAAGCAGGCAACCCCTCTTTGAACAGCTGGCCTGGAAAAAGTCTGAGACACCTACATGGAGGCTGTGATCAGAAAAAAATGCAGCCCTGGTTCCAAAGGTTGAGGAGCTCTCAGCAAAGGGTTAGAGATGGCTACAAGGGCCACGGAGATGAACTGATCCCATGTTCCCCCAAGAGAGATTCATGGTCAGCTGCCTCTCCAGCTCCAATTCATTCGTGTTTGGTGGACCCCAGGGAAGGAGTTGGCAGTAGAGGCTGGAACAGCTTGAAAAACAAAGTCTGCTCATGTTTTAGGCTCATTATCTTTGGCTTGAATGCCCCAATTGGCATTTGGAATCAGTGGGGAAACATTCAGTGACTTACTTGAAGACCCAGGAGGCACAGAGGGCAGAGATTTTTGTTATAACAAATTTGAGTCTTTGAAGATGCTAGCCCACTTCCGTCAACAGCATCAGGACTCAGAGGAGTCAGAGGTTGTACCCATTTATGTCCAGTGTGCCAAAACCTCCCTAAGGACAAATAATAAATGAAAAAATTCCAATAAACCCTTGTCTTTTCTCAGGGATCATAACCCATGTGGCCTCTCCCAAGTTAAATTTTAAGAATTTTAATATCTGAGTCTCCCTGATACCTGAAAACTTGAGAAATGGGGAAAAAAAAAAGGTCTAAAGGGATAATCTCTCTTCCCATGCATGAGATGTGAACCACATAATGCTTGATTTTTAAGATCTTGGTCTAGAAAGTCTGCTCCTTCTAAAGTCAAGTACTTGTAAAAATATTTAATGGTGATTACGTGCAGAAACTCTCAGCTTTATATGTGTACCCATCTACTGATAAAAAGTAAGAATAAAGAATAAATATACATATGGGTGATTATCATATTCTGGAGAGGCGAATGACAAATCATATACTATTTACTGAGTTTTTCAGAGCAGTTTATTCATTAATCCATTCAAAAATTATTTGTAAAGCACCTCATAAGAGTTAATGATTACCAAAATTTGTTTCAGGCCATGAGGGTTCAGCAGAGAACAGAACAGACAAAACCTTTGCTTTCTATGTATAAGGGAGCCAGTATTTTGGGGTGAAGAGTTTGGAGAATAGTTACTTTAAAATTACTCTGGCTTAAAGGAAGAAAAAAATAGTTAATTCTTAAAGAAAAAAGAATAAAATCTTACATCCTACAGGATGTCTTTCAGTTTGAAAAAATGCCCCCAAACATCTCAAGGTTTCATGCCATCTTTCAACAATTCGTAGCAAAAATAGTTGAGACACAAACTATTTGGTGATATTAGCTTATCCTCAGAGAAGATGAAAAGGAACTTTTTGGAGAAAGTAAGGCCAAAAGTACCTCCTGGAGAAAGTACCTCCTGATAAACGCCAGTGTTCCTTGAATCACAAGGATTAGCCAAAGTGGAGATGAATATAGAAAGTGTCACTGTCTGATTTTTCTCTTTCTTGGAATATGATGGATACGAGGTAAAGTTTGTGAAGCTTAATTCATGATTACTGAATCATTAATGATGTAACTGTGAGTTATAAGATTAAGATCAGGGTAGCTTTGACCAAGCAGGACAGAGCTCAAGAGAAACAGGAGTCTCTCATGAACCCAGGATCTTCAACATTTAAAGAAATTGTCTTTCAGCCACTTATAGACGGGGTACTCATTACTTTGCAAAAACTATTATCAGCCCCTCACTTAGCCTTAGCTGACCCTAGTAAGTTCCTTACTGTACATACAGGAATGAGCTTTGAAGGATGAGAGGTGGGAAAGAGGAGACATGCAGTTTTCAACAGCAGGAGGGTGTCAGAACACTAGACAGAGTACTCTACTCACAATTCAAAATTTTTGCCCCAAGATGGATAATCATAAATAGGTTTCAGGAATGTGTACACAGTGACTTTCAGATCGTAGGCTAGCAACGTCCCCTGCATCCACCAGTACCAAACAAGATACAAAGAGACAGTGGCAGGTGGACACAACTGCTGTTTAAATATATATAGTTCAGCAGCTGAATGTCAAATGCAATTAAGATAGAAACTTTTCTGCTAGACCCATTCTTAGATCCTGAAGCCATTCTTAGTGATCTAGGATTTTCAAGGTATTGGTCAACTCACCATGGAAATATGGAAGAAAATGGGTCTGTTTCCCAAAGCTGTGCTGGGAGCAACTGTTGAACATGTAGCATGACACAAATCATCTCTACCTCAGCCAGAAACAGAAAAAGAGAAAGGAGGAAGAAATAAGGGCTGACCTAAGCTACAGGTTCAAGGGAATAACTTAGGATAGAAGGCATTGAGTCTAAATTGCAATACCTGTGGCCCCTGCACGCAGGTGAAAATTATGTGGGAACCATGCCACTCAACAAGTTCTGTGTCCTTAGACATAACCTTGGAATGTTGGGAAAGTGGTAGCTTCCACTGCTGCCCATGCCTGTTATCCCTAAGTATATCACAGTTAGGCAAAAGAGGTGTCTGGAATGTCTTGGATAAGGCATCCAGAATGTCCTGGACTGTGGGAAACATAATTTTCAAAACATAACTCACAGTAGGTTTTACACAGAGCAGGTGACAGGCCAGAAAACAGTGGCAAGGAAACAGAAATACAGAACTATTCCATTCCATCAACATGAACACCCACATCCAGGAATGGGTACTGTTTCCACTTTTAACTCTTTGGGAGCATTATGATCTTGTAAAGTAACGCATCCAACATAAGCAATATTGAGCACACACCCATAAAGCTCTCTGAGTGAACTCACCTTTTATTTATTGATCTTAGAGTGGAAATCTTCGCTGATCATTTTTTTTTTTCTGTTTTGAAATGCTTTTAGGATATAAGACTTAAGAAAACTAACTTCTTTCTTTCCTTCCTTCCTTCCTTCCTTCCTTCCTTCCTTCCTTCCTTCCTTCCTTCCTTCCTTCCTTCCTTCGTTTCTCTTTCTATTTTTTCCTTTTTTTGACAGGGTCTCACTTTGTTGCCCAGGCTGGAGTGCAGTGGTGCAATCTTGGCGCTTGGCTCACTACAACCTCCGCCTCACAGGCTCAAGTGATCCTCTCACCTCAGCCTCCCAAGAAGCTGAAACCACAGATGCACACCACTATGCCTGGCTAATTTCTTTGTATTTTTTTGTAGAAACTGAGTTTCACTATGTGACTAGGGTAGTCTTGAACTTCTGAGCTCAAATGATCCACCTGCCTCAGCCTCCCAAAGTGTTGAGATTACGGGTGTGAACCACCCACAGTGCCCGGCCACTTTATTTTCATTCATGTGCAAATTTTCACAACGTTACTCATGTATTAGAACACAAAGAAAATATAATACATTCTAAAAAGCAAGAAATGTACAGACCATATTCTCTGACTTCCATACAATAAACCAAAAATTAGTGGCAAAAGAATGACAGCTTAAAATAAATACACTTTTCCAAAGCAGACTGTATTTTTGGAATAATTCTAGATTTGCAGGAAAAAATTGAACAAATGGTATGGAAAGTTCCATATGTTCTGCATCTGTTTTCCCCTATTACTAATATCTTACATCAGTGTGGTATATTTGTGAAATTTAGTGAATGAATATTAATAAATTATTATTAACTGAAGCCCATTTTATATTCAGATTTCCTCAGTTTTTACCTTGTGCCCTGTTTCTCTCTCAGGATCCTATCCAGAATACCGTATTACCTTCAGGATCCTATCCGGAATACCGTATTACCTTCAGGATCCTATCCGGAATACCGTATTACCTTCAGGATCCTATCCAGAATACCGTATTACCTTCGGTTGTCATGTCTCCGTGGGTGCCTCTTGGTTATGACAATTTCTCAGACTTTTCTCGTTTCCGATGACCATGACAGTATTGAGGAGTACTGGTTAGGTACTTTATGAAATGCCCCTCTTTAGAAACCTGTCTAATCTTTGTCTCATGGTAGAGTAGGGCTATAGGTTTGGGGATGGAAGATCACAGAGGTTAGGTGCCATTTTCATTATATTTTATCGAGAGTACATACTATCAACATGACTTAGCTCTGCTGATATTGCCCTCAATTACCGTGCCAAGGTAATGTTCATAAAGCTTTTCCACTGCAAAGACACCGTTTCTTTACTGTACTCTCAAAGAAAGTCACTATGTGCAGCCTACACTTAGGGAGTGGGGAGTTCTGCTTCCCCTCCCTGAAAGTGAAGTATTGACATAAATTATACAGAATTCTGTGTAGGAGATTTATCTCGTCTCCCCATTAATTTATTTATTCAACAATTTTTTTGTGACTCATGGTTATTTTATTATTTGAGTTATTATTATTATTCAACCCATCTTTGTTTGTATGTTGCTCAACTTGCTCTCCTCTTTGCCACTGGGATATCCTTCAGTGGATCCTGTTCCACTTTAATATACCTCAGTAGTGTGGGCTTTGTCTTTAATCACTTTCTTAGTTTCTGGTATTGGAGGATCTTCCCGGCTTATCTTACGTATTTCCTGCCCCAGTCCTAGGATCAGCCATTTCTCCAAAGTGCCCTGGTTCCTTTTATTAAAGTATGGCATTCAAAACCAAGATCTAGGTGCTTGGGTGTACTGGTTCCCACTGAGGTGCTGTGGCTTCTAGACCCCTCTGCCGACAGTGCAAGGAAATTAATGTTGTATAGTCTCAACTCAGATCCATTAACACTTAGGACATTCTAGCCTTCTCCCTTCTGTAAACTTCCACTCTATCGGGGATACACCTGGCTCCCACCATCCATTTACTTAATTGTTCAATTCTAGTACACAGTTACAGAAATATCAGCTGGTTAACCCATACATATCATGGGAAAAGCTTTTTCCAGTAAAGTGCAATGCTTCTGTGCCACTTATGATTTTATTTTATTTTATTTTTGCCTTTAGTCTTATGGATTTCCATCATTTCCAAAACTAGTTAGGTCAGTCCTCCTCCATTCTTACTTTCCTCACGGAAGTTGTTTTCTAATGTGTAATACAGATAGGTTCTTTTCTTTTTTTCCAGTCTGCATATGATTTTGAGAAGCAGTATACTCCTAAATGATTTTTTTTTTAAGATCACTCTTTGTGGTGTAAAGTTCAATTGTTTTTGACAAACGCACAGTGCCATGTGGCTTCCATTACATTATTATACAGAACAGCTTCAACAACCCCCAAAAGGGAAGAAAAAACCCTAGGCTTCACCTATTCAATGTTTCTCTTACCCCTTAATCTCTGACAACCACTAAACATTTTACTGTCTACAGTTTTGCCTTTTCCAAAATGTTAGAGAATTAGAATCATACAGTATGTAGCCTTTCCAAAGTGAATTTTTGATTTTTAAAATATGCATTTAAGTTTACCTTATGTCTCTTCATGGTTTAATGGCTCATTTCTTTTTATCACTGAATAATCATCCATTGTGTGGATTACTACAGTTTGTTTATCCATCGTCTACTGAAGAACACTTTGCTTGCCTCCAGTTTTTACAACTATGAATAAAGCCACTATAAACATTTACTTGCACATTTTCACGTGGACATAAATTTGCAAAGCAGTTGGGTAAATACCCAAGATGCAATTGCTGGATTTTTTGGTAAGACTGTTTGGCTTTGTAAGAAATTGCCAGACTGTTTTTCAAAGTTACTGTCTCATTTTATACATTACCATGAGCAATATATGAGAGATCTTGTTGTTCCATATCCTTGCCAGCATCTGGTACTGTCATTGCTTTTTGGATTTTGGGCATTTAGTAGATATGTAATATATCTTATTTTTGTTTTAATTTGAAAATCCTTAATCAAATGATGAAAATCTTTTCACATGCTTCTTTTTTTAATCTGCATATATTTTTGTGAATTGTTTGTTCAGATATTTCTTTAATTTACTTGCATATTTTCTTCCTTTGATTTCGTATACTTTGAATACAAATGCTTTATCAGATATGCATTTTCCAAATTCCTTCTCCCAGTCTGTGACTTCTCTTTTTATTCTATTAATATTAATAGTGTCTTTCACAGGGCAGAAGTTTATAATTTTAATTAAGTTCAATATCATTTTTTCTTTCATAGATAGTACTTTTAGTGCTATACCTAAAATTTCATTGCCAAAGCCAAGGATACTTAGATTTTCTCCTATTTTCTTACAGAAGTTCACAGAAGTAAAACTTAAAAACTAGTTTTTAAATTTTACATTTATTTCTATGACCCATTTTGAGTTAATTTTTGTGAAAGGTGTTAGGAAGGTCTGTGTTTAGATTTATATTTCTGCATTTGGGTGTCTACTTGTTCAAGCAGCATTTGTTGCAAAGCCTACTTTTTTTCCCATTGAATCACCTTTGTTCCTTTGTCAATGATCAGTTGACTATACTTGTAGGGGTTTATTTCTTGGCTCTTTATTCTGTTACAATGATCTATGTTTTTATTCTTTTACTAATACTATGCTCTCTTGATTAGTTTAGCTTTATAATAAGTCTTCCAGTTGAGTCATGTGAGCCCTGCAACTTCGTTCTCCTCCTCTAGTATCATCATGGCCATTCTAGGTATTTTGTCCTTCTGCATAAACTTTAGAATTCATTTTCAGATCTTCACAAGAAGAACTATAAAACATTGTTGAAAGAAATCACAGATGACACAAACAGATGGCAAAACATTCCATGCTCATGGATTGGAAGAATCAATATTGTTAAAATGGCCACACTGCCCAAAGCAATCTACAGATTCAATGCTATTTCTATCAAACTACTAATGTCATTTTTCATGGAACTAGAAAAACTATTCTAAAGTTCATATGTAACCACAAAAAGAGCCTGGGTAGTCAACGCAATCCTAAGCAAAAAAAAGAAAACCATAGTCATCATGTTACCTAACTTTGCACTACACTGTGAGTCTACAGTAACCAAAACAGCATGATACTGGTACAAAAAGAGATATGTAGACCAATGGAACAGAGAACGCAGAAATAAAACCAGACATGTACATCCAGCTGAACTCCAACAAAGTTGACAAAAATAAGCAATAGGAAAAGGATGCCCTATTCAATAAATGGTGCTGGGATAGCTAGCCAGCTGTATGTAGAAAAATTAAACTGGACCCCTACTTTCACCATAAACAAAAATCAACTCATGGTGGATTAAAGTTTTAAATGTAAGATCTCAAACTCTAAGAATCCTAGACAAAACCCCAGGAAACACTATTCTGGACATTGAGCTTAGGAAAGAATTTATGACTAAGTCCTAAAAAGCAATTGCAACAAGAACAAGAATTGACAAGTGGAACTTAATTAAACTAAAGAGCTTCTGACAGCAAAATATATTATTATTAACAGCGTAAACAAACAACTTAGAGAGTAGGAGAAAGTATTCACAAACTATTCTTCTGACAAAGGTTGAATATCCAGAATCTATAAGAAATTAAACAATAAATCTAGCAAAAAAACAAACAATCCCATTAAAAAATGGGCAAAAGACATGAATAGACAATTATCAAAAGAAGACATAGAAGTGGATAACAAATATATAAAAAAATGCTCATCATCACTAATCATCAGAGAAAGAGATGCAAATCAAAAACATAATGAGTACCATCTCATACCATTTAGAATGGCTATTATTAAAATGTCACAAAATAACAGGTGCTGGCAGGGCTGTGGAGAAAAGGGGACACCTATACAATGTTGGTGGGAAAATAAATTAGTTCAGCCACTATGGAAAGCAATTTGAAGATTTCTTAAAGAACAGAGAACTACCATTTAACCCAGCAATTCAACTACTGGATATATTTCCAAAAGTAAATAAACAGTTGTACCAAAAAGACACATGCACCCAAATGTTCATCTCAGCACTATTGACGATAGCAAAGACATGTAGTCAACCTAGGTGCTAATCAGTGATAGACTGGATAAAGAAGATGTGGTACATATACACCATGGAATGCTATGCATCCCCCCAAAAGAACAAAATCATATCTTTTGCAGCAACACAGATGCAGCTGGAAGCCATTATCCTAAGTGAACTAACCAGAAACTGAAAACCAAATTCTGCATCTTCTCACTTACAAGTGGTAGCTAGGTGTCGGGTACTCGTGGACATGAAGATGGCAACAATAGATACTAAAGACCACTAGAGAGGGGAGAGGGGAGGCAAAGGTTGAAAACCTATGGGTACTATGCTTAGTACATGGGTGTTAGGATCAATTGTACCCCAGACATCCGCAACATGCAATATAACCAGGTAACAAACCTGCACATGTACCTGCTGAATCTGAAATTAAAATTATAGAAACATACCATTTTCAATTCCTGCAAAATAGACTGCTGAGACTTTGATTGAGATTGCATTGAATGCATAATCAGTTAGGAAGAATAAACATCTTAGTAATATTGAGTCTTCAAAACGCATCCACATGGAATATCTCTCCATTTATTTAGTCCTTTGAGCTTTTTATCAAATTATTTTAGTTTTCCAAGTATAAATTCTATACATTTTTTTATATGTATACCTAAGTATTCCAATTTTTGGTGCTATTGTAAACTGTACATTTTTTCAATGTCAAGTTTCAATTCTTCATTGCTGGTTTCTATTAGAATATCAATTAACTTATATATATATTACCTTGTATTATGCTATATTACAATACTTTCTTATTCTAGGAGTTTTAAAATTTATTTTTAAGTTTTTTTAATGAACAATCATCTCATCTTCAAATAAAAACAGTTGTTTTATTGGCCTGGTGCAATGGCTCACACCTGTAATCCCAGCATTTTGGGAGACCTAGGCGAGTGGATCACAAGGTCAGGAGTTTGAGACCAGCCTGGCCAATATGATGAAACCCAGTCTGTACTACTATTACTACTAATAATAATAATAATACAAAAATTCACCAGGCATGGTGGTAGTCACCTGTAGTCTCAGCTACTCAGGAGGCTGAGGCAGATCACTTGAACCAAGGTGGAGGATGCAGTGAGCCGAGATCGTACCATTGCACTTCAGCCTGGGCAACAGATGGAGACACCATCTCAAAAACAAACAAACAAAATAGTTTTATTTCTTCTTTCCAGTTTCTATAGCTTTAATTTTCTTTTTTTGTTATTGTTTTATTGCATTAGATATGACTCTAGTACAATATTGAATAGGAGAGGTGAGAGAGGGCATCTTGCGTTATCACTAATCTTGGGAGAAAGCATCTGGTTTCTCATCATTATATATTATGTTACATGTAGGTTTTATGTAGATATTCTTTATCAAGTTGAGGGAGCTAATTCTGTTCCAAATTTTCTGAGTATGCCATCTCTTTTTATCCTGTTGATGTGGCGATTTTGTACACTGACTTGAATATTCAACCAGTCTTCTTTGCCTGGAATAAATATCACGTGGTCACGGTGTATAATTCTTTGTATATACTGTTGAATTTAATGTGTTAATTTTTTGACAATCTTTGCACCTACAATATGGAAGATGTTAGTCTGTAGTTTTCATTTCTTGTGACATCACTATCTTCGTTGGATATCATTACAATCATGGTCTCCTAGAATTATTTAGGAAGTGTCCCTTCTGTATTATAGGCAAGCTTGTCAGGAAACTGCTAGCTTTTCTTATTTTAATGTTTGATTGAATTTATCAATCAAATCAATGTATTATATTTTAGTTTGAATGTTATTAATTATTGATTTAATTTTTCATTGGTATAGACCCACTTAGTTTATGTATTTTTTATTTTATGAGCTTAAGTAACTTTTTTTTTTTTCAGGGAATTCACCTCTTTAATTTATGTTATCAAATCTGTGGGCATGAGTTATTCATATTATTTTATTAGCCTCTTGATGTCCAAGCATCTGTAGCAATAGTATATTTTTTATTCCTGATATTAGTAATTTGTTTCTTCTCTTTCATTAATTAGCTTGGCTGGAGTTTCATCAATTTTATTAATTTATTCGAGGTACCAGTTTTTAGTTTCATTTATTTTCCCTAGTATTTTCATTAAAACGGATTTTTTAAGAAATAAAAAACACATATACACAAACAAAAATTTTTAAATATGCCATCAGTTAAGGAAATAAACTTTGAAACTACAAGCTCCTCAGAATGGCAGTGCATAACTAACCCTATGAGATGAGGCATAAGTGGCATTGAGTCCATTGAGCCTAAAATCATTTATGAGAATAAAAGCCAGGTTGGAAATAAAGAAGTCTTTTGAGGAAAGTAGAAAATGGTTGAGAAAAGTAACCTAAGAACAGTGAAGATGAAGCTGCCATAGAAGTTCGGAATTAAGGGACCAGCAGGCTCTTGAGAGATTACTGCATTTAAGACTGTCATTTTTGCTGGTAGGTAAAGTGAAGTTCAGAAAAAAAAAAAAAATCCTTTGAACAATAATAACAATAAAATCAGTATCAAAACCAATTTGAACTCATATGAGAATGCTTTTGGTCCTTAACTATATTCCTACTGGGGAAGAAAAAGAAGTTTGACACAGGAAGGGAAGTAATCGCATATGTGAACCTTTGGTAGAGTTAGCCCTTGGTAATTGGAGACAAGAAGGGCAGCGGTGAAGAGATACTCGTAAGCCTAATACACTGCACTTAGACACACTTGGTGAAACAAAGTTTCCTACAAACCGATGTCAATTTCCAAAGGAGTCAGGAAGTTATGTTTAATAACAGTTGCACAAATCCATATTATCAGCATGATTTTACAAGGGAACGTATTCAGAGGAAGTAGGACAGGATCCAATTTCCCTGAGGTATTATGGCTCCAGAATAAACTCGCATGATACATTCAGGGACCTGGCAGGAGATACACGTAAGTGAAATGGGCATATGTTAGTAATAGAGTATAAAGGGACATTGATAAATCGATGAGTTAAATTCATTTGTAAAAACCTAGTTAATAACAACTGGGGAGTGAAAAGCCAGAATTTGACATACGCTTGAATTCGTGTCAGCTTCATCAGAAATCAAGTTTTTAGCAGTAGTGAAAGAAAGTCGCAGACTTCACTCATCAACAGGTAGGGGCTCGTGATGTACTGCTGGCTTGCTGAGAACTGCCTGGAAATTAGTTGGAACCAAATATGTGGAAGGAAAAAATTATTGATCAATTGAAAGGGGCTTGAGATGGCAGGGCAGACAGCTGATGCCCAGTTCCCCAGAGCTAGGGCCAAATCAAATCTGGAAGATTAGACGTTACATGAATCAGCCCAAGTTGGAAGTGCGAATCAAAGAGATGAGCTGTGATGCTGCTGGACAGTGCCAGAGAAGCCACAGCTGGTCCCAATAATAAAAAAAAAAGACAGAAACAGCGAGGAAACACTAAGGTCATTAAGTAGAGAAGAGCATTGATTGTTAGAGCTGAAATACTTTTTAAGCTCATACAACATAGTTGTATGTTCAGGCAGGAAGTGAAGGACAGCAGACAAGTTTAAGAAAAGAAGTTCAAGGTAGGACATGGTCAAGAAATTCACGGTGAAATTTGAATTGTCCTAAAGTGGTAAGATTATTATTTTTAGTAGATGCTAGCTGTATGATTCTCAAATTATTATTTTATTCCATAATCATTTATTTATTGATCACTGTTTTTTTTCTAGGCACTGAGCTAAGTTTAAGACATTTGACTGTAAACGAAAGTGCCCTTTTTCATGCAAATCAATCTGTAAAGAGAAACAGCAGAGAAAGTTGCAATGACTATGCAATGTGATAACAGAAAATATGTGGTGCTGTAGCAAACTTGGAAAGTGCATTAAAGCTTTTCTTGGATGGTCATGGAAAGTTTCTCAGAGGAACTGGTCTTCTTTTTTTTTTTTTTTTTGAGATTCACAAAGTTTCTTTATTTCAGTGCTTTAATTAGGTGAAATTCCAAATACTACAAGGCACATTGTGTTAAAACTGAATTAAAGACAACCATAAGGGCAAAAACCTCCTGTGTTTGCATTGGTATTTTGGTCAAGCAGAACCAAGAAGCTGATAATGATTAAACACTATCTAGAAAAATGTTAACTTCCAATAAGCTAAGAGTTGCCATTCTGACTTTGCATGTAAAATTACATGTGTTTTCTCTCACTGTCTTGCTCTCTCACTCTCTGCCTCTCAGTGGCAAGTGGATGGTGTCCTTTCTAAAGGGTATGTGAGGCTCAGCTTCCTACATCATTTGCACTGGTGGAATCTACAATTTTATTTTGGTTTACTCTTTTCCCTGGATCCTTTCTTTATAGGGTCAGGAATCTGTTTGCCTACTGAGCTGAGCTTGGGCTTTCACTCTGGTTTCACAGACAGAATCACTGTAGAGACCTAGCCAGCTGAAGGTTGTTCCCATTTCTCCATGCCAACAGGGATAGTGGAAATGGTCACTGGCATCCAGGAGTGAGGAGGGCATGAAATCTAACAAATCACTGAGTGCAGTGAGGACAGTCGGTCCTCCTTGTCTGCAATCCCTGCATCTCCACCCTAACAGTTACTGTGTCCAAACTCTCCTCTCCATCCCACAAGCCTCAGCCTTTGTTAGGTCTTCGTTACATCTTGCCGGGGCTGTGGTGACCGCCACTGAGTCTTTGTTCTTTCAGCTCTGCCTTCACTTTGATTCTGCCCCTCCCTGCTTAAAGTCTTTAGAGACTCTCCACTGCTAGGCCAAACTTCCAACAAAGCCAATAAGGCCCTGTGTGATCTGGCACACAACGGCCTTTTCAGTCATTGTCCCGAAAACTGTTCCTAGGGACCTCCTACTCTGGAGTTGTCAGAAGACTTAGAATTTTCCTAACCTGCTGGCTGTGCTACACCATGGAATATTATGCAGCAATCAAAAATGACGAGTTTATGTCCTTTGTAAGGACATGGATGAATCTGGGGAACTGGTCTTTAAATTGAGAGCAAAATGACAAGTAGGAGTCAGTTTGCTGAAATGAAGTTGGAAGAGTTCTTCAGGCAAAAGCTAATGTCTATATAAAAGAAAGTGCAGCATCCTCGAGGAAGTGTATTTCATTCAGAGTGATTACAGCTCACTGTAAGTGTGCGTGTGCACATGCATGCATGTCTGTGTGCATCAGTGAGTGTGTGTTTGTATACGTATATGTGTGTGTGTAGGGAGTCAGTAGTAAAAGATAAGGGTGGAAAGGTGCTCAGGGTTCAGATCCAAAAGGACCCTGCATGCAATGTTTGTTCCTAGACCCAAGAAAAATGAAGAACCTGATTTTTCAGCATGTTTTCTTGTCAAGATTTCTTCCTTGCAAGTGACAGTGCTCAACTCAAAACAGTTCATAGAAGAGATTGACTCACATAGCAGGAAGGGCAGGTTATATAGAAGTCTAATTGGAATCAAATCATGATATGTTTATAAAGTTCTTCTTTCCTCTCATTTTTGTGCCTATTAGTTTCTCCCTTCCTTTGTGGACACATTTTTTCTCATGGTAGAGACAGACACTCTACGGCTTCACCCTCACAACTATAAATAGCTATAAAAAGAAAGGGGGAGAATGAGGCAGGAAAAATTCAAGATTTTATTTGGTTGTATTATATGACACAGTTGTTTATCTTACCTTTAATATAGGAAGATAAACAACTGGGCCTAAGTTTATGAGATTTGTATAAACAGAGAGTTTTCTCCAAGCTGTTGGCAGGAAGGGAATTTAGAGATTCAAAACATGAGATGGATTGGATGTGCTGTTCCTGGCTTGAAGGTGGAGGGTGCTTTGTGGCAAGGAATTTAGGCAGTGTCTAGGAGGTAAGAGCAGCCTCGGTTTACAACCACAAGGAAACTGGGACTTCAGTCCTACAATTGTAAAGAACTGGAGTCCGCCAATAAGACAGAGCTTGGAAGAGGATTTCTGAGCTTTCAGAGAACTCAGACTAGCAAACACCTTAATTTTAGTCTTGTGATACTCTGAGGAGAGAACTTAGCCATTCTTTGCCAGACTCCTCACCTAACTGGTGGGCTAATGAACCAGTATTATATTAAGCCACTGTGTCCCTGGTAATTGAAACTAGTTGAAAACTAGCACAAAGAGCATGCCCCTTGAATCCTGCCTCTCCCCTAACTCTGGTAAGCTCTCAGAAAATTGCTCTGATTGGTATATGCCTAACTCTGAACCAATCACTGCAGCCAGAGTAAAGGAGGATTTCCTGATTGCCCCAGACAGGTCATGAGCCCAGCCCTTAACCAATGGAATCAGAGTAGGAAGAACACTTTATAAATAGCAGTCTTCATATGGAACATTGTCAAAAATGTAGATGCTGCAAAGGATGTGCAGGTGGGTGGATGCTGTTTACAGAAGATGAAAGGAATGTATGTTACAGCAAGAAACACTTTCAGCGTCACAAGAAAAACAAAATTAAATCTTTATTTTGGCTGAAAAGTGAAGAAAAGGTTAGATACGGACAGGACTCTAGGCAGGGGATTAATGTGAAGACACTTGCAGTAATCTCTTAGAAAGAAAACGGTTGCCTAAACATGAGTAGTAGCAATAGGAAGTAACACACCACCTGGCCCAGAGGCTGGCACAAACTAGGCATTAAATAATTTTTTTAATAAATAAATGAAAGAATGAATGAGAGATGATTGGCAGAAATGTGAATAGTTTCCAGAGGTATTTTAAAAAATTAAATAAAATCAGATCAAAGCACTAAGAAAATGCATTCTTTTGAAATGGTTCCTTAGCTGTTCAAACTGTCTGTAGGATCGCAGAACTACAGTCTTCTTTAACAGAGCAGGCATGTCAGACTGTGCACATTAGAAGGCTTGATACTTATATGCATCACTGGGACGTGATTACATAACACCCTGATGCCTTCAATCTGCCTTCACAGACCTCTTGCTGTTATTTATGAATCACTGCAAGCTGACATAACTTTGCATTTCCTCTTTTGCCATATGTCTCCAGTCCCTTGTCATCACTGCTCATCACCAAGGTAACCCCCTTGCTTCCTTTCCATTAATTTGCATGACTAAGGTGCCCTCCCTATCAAATGAAGCCCCTTGTCCTCTGATGCCCGCTGTGGCTGCCTTTGCTGAAAGCCCTTGCCTGGGCTGTGACCTTGTTTCACTCTGATATTTTCCTCTTCATTAACTCTGAAAATGTATTTAGATGGGTGAAGTTATTTCTCTCCATTAACTTTTAGCAATAAGCCTTGTGTTCAGATGTAGAACCTATTAAGTAGCCAGAAGTGGAGGTGAGAAGCCAGACCATTGAATCAGAGCACCAATAACTCTAGATAAATAACTTGGCTTGTGCTGATGAAGGTAATTCATCTCTGGCTTGGGTCTGTATTCTTATTTTTACCTATCCTGTAGTTGCAGCATCTCATGATATCTGACCCACAGGACTACAAGTCTTGAGGGAAGGAATTACATTCAACAAAGAGTTGAGGGCCTTCCATGCATTTGGTTCCAGGCCAAGGGCTGGGCATATAACGGTTTTAAAAAATAGGTATGGTCCCATCTTTCAGGAAACGTAGAGTGGAGTGGGGAGATGAGCATTAGTCATATACTCAAAAATCAGCTGTAGGAATACTCTAAAAGTGTAATAGCACAGAAAACCCAGATGGGCGTTGTGGCTCACACCTGTAATCCCAGCACTTTGGGAGGCCGAAACAGGCAGATCACAAGGTCAGGAGTTCAAGACCAGCATGGCCTATATGAAGAGACCCCATCTCTACTAAAAATACAAAAATTAGCCAGGCATGGTGGTAGGCACCTGTGGTCCCAGCTACTCAGGAGGTTGAGGCAGACGAATCTCTTGAATTGTGAGCTGAGATCACGCCACTGCATTCCAGCCTGGGCAACAGAGGCTGGAAAAAGAGAAAAGAAAACCCTACTGGAAAGAAATGACATTGACCTAATATGTGAAGGATAAGTAGAAGTTAAGGAGCTAAAAAAGACAGAGTAAATGATCCCTGTTCTGTCTTCTAGAGGTATTATAAATAAATATTCTCTCCTTTATGTATGAGAGCCCTCAAATCATGTAGTTTATTATATCCATGTTTGTTTCTTCTTAACAAAAAGCAGCTACTTTTAGCCTCTATTCTTACTATCTAAATCTTTTTCCTCTCAGTGGTTCCTAGTTTGTTTATTGATGTCCTGATTGAATTTGCTTAGTGTCACTTCAGGGATGATATTAATGAAGAAAAAAATTACCATTTGTTGTCCACTAATATGCGAGGCACTATATTAGGCACCTTACATATGTTCACGTTTAACCTTTAAGGGAATGAGCAGTTATCAGCAGCCTTATTTTATAAGTTATTAAACTGAGGCTACAGAATGCATTGAAGACCACACAGCTGTAGGTGGAACAGCAGGTGACCTTTAAAACATTGTAACTTCTTCTGCAATGCACTATATCCATGGATTTGGCCACCACCTATCTGTGTAGACGGAGACAACGTTAGCTTTTTCAGCAGCCTTGTCATATGTGTGGCTCCTTTTGATTTTGTGGACAAAGGAAACATTAGATCTTCCTAGACATGTGTACATGTCTGAGTTTCTATATACAGATGCACCAGTATTTCAACACATTTTTTCCTGCAATTGACTTAGATTCCAATTCTGTGATACATTTTGTTTACCTCTATTAGAGTTCATCTTGCTGAGCTTCAGAGATCTTTCCAGTCTACTAAGTGACTTTAAGTATTGATTCCTTTACCCAGCATGTAGTTCTTTTTAGCTCCAGGCAATGTAGAATGTATGCTTTCTATGGTCTCCTTTAAACCTTTTCAGTTAAAAGTCACCCAATAAGATTACATCTTACGTTTAGAATCTGAAATCCTGTTTTCTATTCCAAAACTTTTAACCTCCTTTCTTGTCTCTTCATTCTTATAGACTCAAATCTTGGCCCCACTGAACTACCAAAAGTTGCCTCAAATGCTTAGTGCCTGTTTTCATGGGTTGGAATAATTAATATTCTTAAAATGTCTGCAACTACAAAGAGTGATCTGCAGAGTCAATGTAATCCCTACCAAAATTTCAACAGCATTTATCACAGAAATAGTAAAAAACAACCTCTATAGCCAAAACAATTTTGAACAAGTATAACTAAGTTGGAAACATCACACCTCCTTATTTTAAACCATATTCCAAAGCTATAGTAATAAAAACAGCATGATGCCAGCATAACAACAAACACATACACTGATCAAACAGAATACAGAGCCCAGAAATAAATCCAGTCATATATAGTAAAGTAGTTGTTAAAACAGGCATCAAAAATACACAATAATGAAAGGATAGTCTTTTCAACAAATGGCATTGAGAAAACTGAGTGTCTACATGAAAAAAATATATATATTGGACGATTATCTTACACCATACACAAAAAATTAACTTGGAGTAAATTAAATGTTTAAATGTAAGATCTGAAATCATGAATTTCTTAGATGAAAATATTGTGGAAGAAAGCTCCTTGAAATTGGTCTTGGCAATGGATTTTTGAGTATGCCCCAAAAGCAGTGGCAATAAAAGCAGAAATAAACAAACACTATTGCATCAAACTGAAAAGCTTCTGAACAGAGAAGGGAACAATTGACAAAGTAAAGAGACAACCTACAGATTGGGAGAAAATAATTTGCAAATCATATATCAAAGAGGAAGCTAATATCTAAAATATATAAGGAACTCCTACAACTCAATAGCAAGAAAACAAACAGATTCAAAAATGAGCAGAAGATCTGAATAGACATTTCTCAAAAGAAGGCCCAGAAATGGCCTCCAGGTATATGAAAAAGTGCACGGCATCACCAATAAGCATGGAAAGGCAAATCAAACTACAATGAGGTATCATGTAACACTCGTCAGGATGGCTATTATCAAAAACACAAGAAATAACGACTGTTGATGAGGATGTGGAATAAAGGGGAACCCTGTATACCATTGATGGGAATACATACAGGTATTATGGAAAACAGTATTAAGGCTCCTTAGAAAATTAAAAATAGAACTAGCATATGATTTCAGCAATCTCATTTATAGATAGGTATGACAAGGAAATAAAATTTTTATGTCAAAGAAATGTCTGCCTTCCCATGTTCATTGCAGCATTATTCATAACAGCCAAGGTATGAAAGCAATCTAAGTGTTATGTTGACAGATGACTGGATAAAGAGATTGTCACACACACACACACACACACAATGTTATATCCTTCAGCTATAACAAAGAAGGAAATTCTGCCATACATGATAACATAAATGAACCCAGAGGACGGTATGCTAAGCGAAATAAGCTGGATACAGAAAGATAAGTACTGTATGATCTCACTTACGGATGTAATCTAAAATTATCAAACCCACAGAAGCAGAGAGTAGAATGGTGGTTGCCGGGGCAGCAGGGACAAACAGAATGAAGAGATGTTGGTCAAAGTTATAAGCGTGTTCTGAGGATCTAACAGGGTGACTATAGTTAATCATAGTATAGTCAAAATCTGCTAAGAGAGTAGATGTTAAGTATTCTCAGTGGCCCCTGGCCCAACCAATGGTAACTACGTGAGGTGATGGATGTGTTAATTAGCTTGATTTTGGTAATTATTTAGCCACTGGCACATAAAACATGTCTAAGAAATATTGGTTTTCATCTACTTTCCATGCTCATTCCTTCTTTTGCGGTACGGTTATTACACACTACAATGTGATCAAATCATCACATTGTATACCTTGAACATATACAAGTTCAGTCAAGTATATCTGAAAAACCTGGAAATAAATAAAAAGAGTTATAAAAAAGAACGGAAGAAAATAAGAGTAGAGTCTCAAAGCCCCTTGCATCGGTCGGAATTAAGAGTCCTTGCTGTGTATTTCTTAAGCCCAAAACGTATTCCTATCATGTTACTTTTATGCTGTGGAGTGACCTAATTTTTCCTCGCAAGACTAAAAGGAGTATTATCTTTCCTGTTCATGAAACCCAACGAAACACATGGCACATTTTATTTGTTTTGGGGTTTGCTTTTTTTTTTAAGACTGCCCTGGGCAGTAGAGTGAGACTGGGCACTGGCACAATCTCCATTCACTGCAACCTCTGCCTCCTGGGTTCAAGCAATTCTCACACCTCAGCCTCCCAAGTTAGCTGGGATTACAGGCACCTTCAAGCACACCTAGCTAGTTTTTTTATTTTTAGCAGAGATGGGGTTTCGCCGTGTTGGCCAGGCTGTTTTTGAACTCCTGACCTCAGGTGATCCGGCTGCCTCAGCCTCTCAAAGTTATGGGTTGCATTTAAGATGCCTTTAACTGAATCAGGTGGGGCTCTATTGTGCCTTCTGCTTAATAATAAAGCAAGAAACAAGAAATGAATATCCTAAAGACTGTCTTATTTTTTGACATTGATCAACGGTTCAAGAAGTGCAATGTTGTTCTTTGAATTTGCGGTGTGCCGATTTCTGGAGAAGTCGACCCTTCATGCTTTCCAAAGGTTTTTCTCAATCCACATTTAGTACCCCAGGGAATAGTGACATTAACTGCTCAAGGGTGCCACTGCACCCGCACAGACAGCACCACAAAAAGCAACTGTGTCATTTCCCGGCCTTGAAGAAGCACTGACATGGCTTCCTGCAACTGCAAATCGCTGACCCTGGAAACACTAAAGCCCTTGAGTGACAGCAGGATAACAGAAAACAGGAATCTTGAAAATGATGTCAGTCATTCCTAGACCTTCCAAACACCATCGCCATGATCAGACTTAGATTCGACCCAGATCATCTGAGTGTGCCCTTCTTTACCCAACCTTGTACTCTGTTACGATCTAGTATTCCCATTTTAGACATAAAATTAGTCTCAGAAAGAAAGACACTGCCAGGCCAACAGCAGTGTGTCTATGGAACACGTACAGATTCCTTGGAGTCACCTCGCTCTCAGCCATGGACGCTCAGGAGACACAATGAGAGCCTGCTTTGCCTTGTCCACCAGAGTGATGACTTGGAAAATGACTTTCCCTCTCACTGGGGTGTGGCATCTAATCTCTACCTCTACTTAAAGATCCATCTGTAGTAATTTGTTGAACTTATCTGCCAGTCACTTTGCATACTTTATTTTAGCTTATCTTTATTAATCCTTACAAGGTCTACATCATTACCCCATTCTCTAGTTGAGGAAACTGAGACATAAAAAGATTAAATAACTTGTACTAAAAATATAGTTAATAAAGAGCAGGGTTGGAATTCAGATCTGGGCTGTGCACTCCAGCTTTTAATCACTAAGCTACACTGATTTACTCTCTACACTACTTCTTATCCACAAAGCCTTCTTCTTCTTTTTTTTTTTTTGGACCTGAATCCATCTTTATTTATTTATTTTTTTATTGCATTTTAGGTTTTGGGGTACATGTGCAGAACATGCAAGATAGTTGCATAGGTACACACATGGCGGTGTGTTTTGCTGCCTTCCACCCCTTCACCCACATTTGGCATTTCTCCCCAGGCTATCCCTCCCCAGCTTCCCCCCGTGCTGTCCCTCCCCTATTCCCCCCCCATAGACCCCAGTGTGTAGTACCCCCTTCCCTGTGTCCATGTATTCTCATTGTTCATCACCCGCCTATGAGTGAGAATATGCAGTATTTTATTTTCTGTTCTTGTGTCAGTTTGCTGAGAATGATGTTCTCCAGATTCATCCATGTCCCTACAAAGGACACGAACGCATCATTTTTGATTGCTGCATAATATTCCATGGTGTATATATGTCACATTTTCCCAGACCAGTCTATCATCGATGGGCATTTAGGTTGGTTCCTGGTCTTTGCTATTGTAAACAGTGCCACAATGAACATTCATGTGCATGTGTCCTTATAGTAGAACGATTTATAGTCCTTTGGATATATACCCAGTAATGTGATTGCTGGGTCAAATGGAATTTCTATTTCTAGGTCCTTGAGGAATCGCCACACTGTCTTCCACAACGGTTGAACTAATTTAAACTCCCACCAACAGTTTAAGAGTGTTCCTATTTTTCCACATCCTCTCCAGCATCTGTTGTCTCCAGATTTTTTAATGATCGCCATTTTAACTGGTGGGAGATGGTATCTCAATGTGGTTTTGATTTGCATTTCTCTAATGACCAGTGATGATGAGCATTTTTTCCTATGTTTGTTGGCCTCATGTATGTCTTCTTTTGTAAAGTGTCTGTTCATATCCTTTGCCCATTTTTTGATGGGCTTGTTTGTTTTTTTCTTGTAAATCTGTTTGAGTTCTTTGTAAATTCTGGATATCAGCCCTTTGTCAGATGGGTAAACTGCAAAGATTTTTTTCCCAATCTGTTGGTTGCCAATTCACTCTAGTGACTGTTTCTTTTGTCGTGCAGAAGCTGTGGAGTTTGATTAGGTCCCATTTGTCTATTTTGGCTTTTGTTGCCAATGCTTTTGGTATTTTGGTCATGAAGTCCTTGTCTACTCCTATGTCCTGAATGGTTTTGCCTAGATTTTCTTCTAGGTGGTGGGGTTATACCTCAGGGGTAGAGCATTTGACTGCACAAAGCCTTCTTTAAGCCACCAGGCAACAGAACTCTCCCCTTCACAATAGGACCTTTTATAAAGAGGAGAAGCTCTGGAGCTATAATTCTGAGGTTCAGTTCCCTGTTCTGTCAGTTACTGTGTGCTCTCTAGCAAGTTATTTAACCTTTTTCTATTTTCCATATGTGTACAATTTTAGTTAACAATACCTACTGAAATAGATTATTGTAAGTGCTAAATTAATGAATATAAATAAAGCATTTAGAAGACTATTCAGTGCCTCGTAAGCATTTACAGGGATTAATGACATTACTATCTCTGTTACCGGCACAGCCTACTCCCTGCTGTGTGGTCTGTCTTCCCTGTTATACCATAAGGTCTCTGAGAAGTACCTTATTCTATTAATTTTCATATCCCCATATATGCAAAGGCATGGAGTAGTAATTCAATAGATGTTTGTTGAATGATGAAAGACCAGAAGAATTCACTTCTGTACCCCACTCAGACCTGCATTCTCCTACATCACACTCCTGGTAACTTTCCCTAAGTTTAGCAATTTGATAAAGTAATTTAAGCTAAGAAATAACTGATAGAAAGGAATTATAAACCATCCAAGGTGCTTTCCACCTGAATCCTTAGAGCATCCTAATTTTAGAAGATGATTTCATTTTCCATTCTTACAACTAACATTTCCTGAGTACTTACTATGTGCTAGGTATTGATGGAAACACTGAAGGGATATACAAAGGTAAATAAGCTATGGTATATATGTTCAAGGAAATAATCTTTTTGCAAGAAAAGATCATCACTAACAAGCATACCTAAAAGGAAGGAATGAACATGTAAAGTCAGTGAAAATAAGTATTTCTTAGACATGTTTTATATGCCAGGCATTTTACATGTTAATGCCTCAGTTAATACCTAGAACAATTATAATTAGGTAGTGCCATTATCACTGTTTTACAAATAGGAAAACAGAGGCTACAGAAAGTTAAATAAACTGCCAAAAGGAACACAACTGTTAAGTGATAGGGCTAGGGTTTGACCATGATCATGCTAAAGCTGGTAACGTTAATAGCATAAAGGAAGTAGTTCAAAACACCATAGGGAAACTGAGTATAGAAATTCACTCACGTCTTTTAACTCTGCGTGGCCGTACTTTCTTACCTAAAACGTGTAGTTTATAGAGATGATTTTAGAGGCTTCACACTGAATATGAGACCTCAAAGATTATCTAAAGCAATGTTCTTCAAATACATTATAGATAGTCTTTAAGACTCTAATGCTTTCCCCAAAGCCTTTCCCAAAAGCTTCCAAGGAATGCTCAGGCGCTAATTAAGTTAGAAATCAGTTTCTAGGAATTAATCATCATTCACGTTTGCACTTTACAGCATCATGCAATATCTCCTTTTCCACCTAACTCTTCACAATAGCCCCTCTCCCATTCTACTTATGGAAGTCATAATCCTCAGCTATCCAGAATCTCATCATGGAGAATTGCTCCAGATATGAATCTCTGCAGAGAATCAAATAAAGCAATAGTGTTAGGTAGTATTTTCTAGAAGGCTCTTCAATGAAACCTTATAGCACCAAAATTTCACATTCATCATGGAGTTCTACTTTTTTTCTGTAAAGATCAAAGCATGGCTCTGGAAATTGGGTATTTGGGCCCTTTTTGACAGATTCTGAAGGCAAGAAGAATTTTGGTGGTAGGCATAATGATTTTTCTCTTATGATCTAGATTTCATCCCCAAATTATTGTTACAAAAATTCATAGTTTGGGGGAAGAGTCCTAAGAGAGCATCTCAAAGAGTGTAGGTAGCATGTTGAAGAAATATCAAACTCTGCAAATGTCATTTATTTATTTATTTATATATAAGCAATTATTTTTAACTCCTAAAAACTTTTCACCACCTAAAAGGAAAAAAAAAAATACTTGAAAACAGAATAGATTAGTGATGTTGATTCTTTTGACTATAACTGAGATGTGTTCTGGAACTAAAAGTTTTCAGCCTATATTGGATGAAACCATCCAGTAACAATTGCATGTGACTTAAAAAAAAAAGTGTGTCTACTATGCAGTTAGGTGGTTAAAACACGTTCAATCAAATCATAATATGAAAAATAATTCTGATTATAATGAATTTCCTTTCATTGTATCTTACAAAATGTTTACTATTTTCTGTCTCCTACTAATAAGAGTAAAATTTAATGCAACTGGACCAATTACTTTCTAGAAGTACGATCATATGGACAGCAAATTTAATTGAGCCATTTTTGAATTTGTATTTATTATTCTTATTTAATTATTCCTAGAGACCCAAATACTATAGCTGAAAGAGGTCTCCACATATTTTTTTTGAAAACACATCATATCTTTCATTGTACGACTTGCTCACAACTTCAACTACATTAAATTACAGTATTACAATTAGTTATTTGCAGCATATGGATTGATTATTATGTTTATTGTTTATCTGGACCAATTAATGATGTTAGCTCTTAATTTTGTTTATCAGGATAATTTTTTTTTTTTTTTTTTTTTTTTTTTTTGAGACGGAGTTTCACTCTTACTACCCAGTCTGGAGTGCAATGGCGTGATCTCGGCTCACCGCAACCTCCGCCTCCAGGGTTCAGGCAATTCTCCTGCCTCAGCCTCCTGAGTAGCTGGGATTACAGGCACGCGCCACCATGCCCAGCTAATTTTTTTTTGTATTTTTAGTAGAGATGGGGTTTCATCATGTTGACCAGGATGGTCTCGATCTCTTGACCTTGTGATCCACCCACCTCGGCCTCCCAAAGTGCTGGGATTACAGGCGTGAGCCACTGCGCCCAGCCCTATCATGATAATTTTTAATTATCTTTGAAGATGCATTCTGTCATTTAATTTGAAAGGTTTTTATTATGTTGTACAAACATAGAAAAACATCTTTATTTAAATTTTTAAATTAAGACACATTTCTCAAGAAAAATATTTGATTTGGTTGATTGATTGTATAAGGTGGCTGGTCTGTTCTTAAATTATATGCTAAATATTTTGAATATAATTTAACCTAATTCTGTAGCTCCAATGTCTTAACAAATTTATGTTTTCCAGATTATGCTGAGTAATATTTTTTAAACCTCTAAATTTAAAAGTAACAGGTATAATATTTATTCATCTAATAAATGTTGATTAAAAACTTTTTCCATAATTGCCAGAAATTTTTAAAACGAGTGTCTCTACTGCCTAGGTAAAAAATCCTTTGGTAAATCAGGTTTTGTTCTAATTCAGCACTTCTAACAAAATTGGAGGAAGACTTAAGTGAACTGTCAACTGGTATATTGCTAAAGAACACATTTATTATAGATCAACATTAGACTTTGATGGTATGTAACTCAAAACAAGTTCAAAGAATTCAATGACATTGTCATAAAGTTCTTTTTTTTTTCTTCTCTCAACGTAAAACAGATTTCTCAGAATTATAAAGTGTGAAAAAATTAAAAATAAATAAAGTCAATTCTAACCTGCTTCATTCTGACAATAAGTAACATTCACCTCTAAATACATTGCTCTATGCCCTTTTTTAAAACAAAAATGCTTTTAATTACCTGAACACCTGCTTCCTAGAGTGCTTAAGCCAGAAACTAAAGAAATAAAGGGCACACTCACCTCTAGAAAGCTGCAGTATCCCTGACCAGTCACCCTCACTGACCTAGACACAGGCTTCTGCCATGAGCCCACTGCTGTGCTTTGAACTCTGTTCCCTGGGAAAGAGTCACAGACCCCTCCCAACCATTCCAAACATCCCAAGTACATGTTTGACTTTTGAAGGTTCAAGTGACCATACGCCATCATTTGGGTCTGACTTTAGGTCTGTTGCCCAATGCAATTATTAATAATGTCCCCTTTTACTCTAAAGGTTTTGAAGATAAATGAAAGGGCAAACCTAATAATGAGAAAACTCACAGATCTCAGATATCTAGGGTAGAAATACTGACTGTGATGGACATATATCAACCAATGTGATGATCCAAGTCTCTCCTGCCATTTAAAAACCTTTAGGGTGTGATGCTTTCTCTTTGACTCTCTCCTTCAATCTCATTCTCACTCGACATGTATTAAGCACCTACTACATGCAAGGCTCTGCTCAGCCCTAGTGCTTTCTCTTTGACTCTCTCCTTCAATCTCACAGTCACTCAACATGTATTAAGCACCTACTACATGCAAGGCTCTGCTCAGCCCTAGTGAGATAGAAATTATAAAATCAGTGTTACTTTCAGTTTAAGGGCATGTTTCCAAGACTCTCTAGCTGTCTTGCCTCCCTATCTCCCAAACATACATTTTCTACGCATGTACTACACAAAACTTTCATGCTCTTACATCCTTCTTCACCTTTGTTCTTCCCATTCCCCACCTCATTGATTTTGCTCTGTTAACATCTCAGCCTTACATGGAATCCAGCAGATCTGGCCTGGTTCTCTATTCACTTGAAACTAACAGGAAGCTTCAACTCCCTGAGGTTGTTTCAACTTTGGTAGAATGGAAACAATCAAGTGATAGTTAATATTGAGTATCAACTTGATTGGATTTAGGATGCAAAGCACTGATTCTGGGTGTGTCTGTGAGGGTGCTGTCAAAGGAAACTAACATTTGAGTCAGTGGACTGGGAAAGGCAGACCCATCCTTAATCTGAGTGGGCACCATCTAACGAGCTACCAGTGAGGCAGAATAAAAGCAGGCAGAAGAACATGAAAAGACTGGACTGGTTTAGTGTCCCAGCCTACATCTTTCTCCCATGCTGGATACTTTCTGCCTTTGAACATTGGATCCCAAGCTTCCTTGCTCCTCAGCTTACAGATGGCCTATTGTGGGACCTCACCTTGTGATCATGTGAGTCAATAATCCTTAATAAGCTCTCCTTTATATACACATCTATCCTATTAGTTCTGTCACTTCAGAGAGCCCTGACTAATAGAAATTATAACACTTCACCAAGATAATCTAAAATTATAAAGAAACAAGTTGGAAAAATATACAGTAAAATATTAATGGTTATCTTTGACAGTGAGATTATAAATGATTTATTGTTGCTGTTGCTGCTGTTGTTGTTATTAATATTACCATTGTTTCTTCCTTTATATTCTTTTCATTTGTTTTCTAAAGTCTCTAGGAAAGAACTATGTATCAGTCAGGGTCCCAGCAGAAAACAGATAGAACACTGGAACAGGATAATGGAAGACAATTTAATACAGGTACCAATTAAAAATGAGGGCAAGAGTAAGGGAACTGGGCAGAGGCAATGATACACCCATCACAAGCCTTTGGCTTACAAGGCAGCATGAGGAAAGCGACAGGTCTGCCTGACAAAAATTTTCCATCTTTTAATATTTGGATGGAATAGAACACATTGAAGTCATTCCAAGAATATTGAACGTGTACACTCAGACACATCGAAGACCTTCCTTCCTTCTTTGTCCCATTTCTTTTCTCCTTCATTCTTTCCTCCCCTTCCTCTTTCCTCCCTTTTCTCCTTTCTTCCCTCTCAAGGCAGGGTTGTATTACGAAAAGTGTATGAGCATCATTGTTAAACAGACTTCAGACCAATTGTCATCTCTTTTATTGAGAACTAAACATGTTGCCACTCTGTGAGGATCATCTTTCTCCCCTATAAATCGGATGTACCAACACATATTCCATAGAACTACCGTGAAAATTATATGAGAGACTGCGTTTTTAAAGTAGATGAAACAGATTTGATAGGTACAGACATGCATTCCAGAGGTAGCATTCTTGAGTTCAGAGACTAGCTCTGCCCCCTTACTTGTCTATATCTCAATTTCATCATTTGTAAAATGGTTATAACCTTATTTCATAGGGTGGTAGTGAGAATCAAATGCAAAGGATTTAGAATTGTGCCTAGTCCGTTTTTAACAAGCACCATATAAGCGTTTCAGTGGTCGTAATACACGGTCGTTCTCACAATGTTCTCATTCTTGTACCCTTAAGATATGCCAGAAAGTAGTGAATCATGTAAATGGTGTGATAACTGCTACCCTCTTCTCTATTCTGATCCTTTGGTGTTCACACCGATGCACACCTCCCCAGTTTATTCTCAGCCAAGGACTGAGCACAGTTGGGTTACTATTCTGGGTGATCTCTACCTGATAAGGGATTCTCCTAACAGCAAACCTTTGCTCAAAGACTCTCCATTGGCCTGATCGAGGCTTTTTCAGAACTGCACTGCTGTCCAAAGCTCATCTGATTTAGGTTTCAGAGGCTGTGTCAATTTGCATCCTCTGAGAAGCCAATGGAATGAATAGATTAGATGTGCAGGACATTTGTTAGGGAAATACTTCTGAAGAATATAAGGAAACGATGTAAGAGTAGGTGAGACCCTTTAGATTACGATGGGGGTCTGATACTCATGAAAGGAGAGAGGGAATGAAGAAGGATTGGGTAGAAGTAGCCTCAGATTGCAGAGGACTTCTAAAAACAACAACAACAACATCTCTTGGACTTTTTCATTTTTATTCCCAGAATAGAGCAGAGTAAAGTCCAAGGACCCAGATATATACCCTGAGGCCTGTCCAGCTGTCACCCAGTGTTACTACAGTCTAATCTGCTGGCTTGGCTGGGGAAGGAGGGAAGGCTTCCAAGTTCCCTCCTGCGGTTCCTGGCAGGTCTTCATCTTTTGCCACCTGAACCCTTCTCCTGGGCTATATCACAAGCTGGAAACAAGTTTCCCTCAGGACAGACAATCAAAGAGAAAGTGAGAGAGAACCCACACCCAAAATAAAAAACACAGTTTTTCTGTAACCTAATCTAAATGAAAAATCATCAATTCTGTTGGATTCTGTTCATTAGTCAGTAAGTCCAGTTCACAGTTAATGAAAGGAGATTATCCAAGGCAGTGAATACCAGGAGGAGGAGATTATTGGAGAGCATCTTAAAGCCTTCCCTCCCCTAAACTAAGTGCCCCTCCAGTGATTTTCAGAGCCTCTTTTATCTCTTCAGTTAGAGACCTTAGCATGCTATCTTCTCACTGCTTATTTACTTCTCTTAATATCCCTGCAAGCTATAAACTTTAGGAGAGCAGGCACCTTATATCTTTAAACCACATTTGTATTCTCAATGTCTAGCACAGAACCAGCAATATAAATATTTGTTAAATAAATTAACTTGAAAGAAATTTATCTCAAAAATATTGTGCACTTATCTATCTTCTTAAATAGAAAAAAACCATTTCACTTGACTTATCTTGGCAGTTAAGCATTATCATTAAAAACACCAATTGTACCAAATAGTATTTTTTATCAAATCATGTTACAAATAATAAATGTGTTTATTGTAATGGTTCCTATTTTAATTAATAACATATATACATATATATTTATAAATAAATTCTAAATTACATAGGGCTGGGTACAGTGGCTCATGCCTGTAATCGCAGCACTTTGGGAGGCCGAGATGGGTGGATCACAAGGTCAGGAGTTCAAGACCAGCCTAGCCAAGATGGTGAAACCCCATCTCTAAAAGTAAATAAATAAATAATTATAAGTTAAAGAAATAAAATACATTTTTAATTATACATGTATAAATATACATATATATTTATAAATAAATTATAAATTAAATAAATTTTAAAATCCATGCTTTGAGATTCAACAAACTCTTGGATGCAGAAAATCCTTCCCAAGAGTTCACTGAATCTTGAAGCATGGATTTTTATACTACAAAAATAAACAAACTTATTTCTCATTGGCAAAAATGTGTTGATTGTAATGGTTCCTGTCTTAATTAATAAAGATGTGTTTGAGCCTAGTTATAATGATTCAAAAATTCATGGTCCAAAACTGCAATTACTTATGCACCATCCTAACAGTTTGGCACATAGATGCTGAGTTCTAGCATCCATGGACCCTTACGAGCCAGAAAGTAGTGAATCATGTAAATGATGAGGTAACTGCTACCCCCTTCTCTATTCCCATCCTTTGGTGTTCATCTAATCTTTTCCTGAGTCCTAGCATCTATGTGCAAACTAGCTAGGAAATTGTGGCTTAAAAGGAAGAAGAAATAGGAGGAGGAAGAATAGAGGAGTTGGTTTTGCCTTGAGTCACAAAAGATCAGCTTCTGCTGGGAAATCTCAGTCTTATTAGAGAAGTGATGATTTTCAAAATATGGTTACTGGGTATTGCTATGTTACACCTCTAAAATCTGTCTTCAGTGCAAACCAAAATCACAATGGCATACGTCACATCAGTTGAATGGCAATTATTAATAAGTTAGAAAACATTTTGGCATGGTTGTGAAGAAAAGGGAACATTTATAGACTGCTGATCAGAATGCAAATTATTTCAGCCACTGTGGAAGCAGTTTTGAGATTTCCCAAAGAACTTAAAACAGAACTTCTATTCGACCTAACAATCCCATTACTGGGTATATACAGAAAGGAACATAAATCATTTTACCAAAAAGACATATGTGCTCATATGTTCATTGTAGTGCTTCTCACAATAGAAAAGACCTGGAATCAACCTCGATTCCCATCAACAGTGAACTGGATAAACAAAATATAGTATATATACACTGTGGAATACTATGCAGTCATAAAAAAGAACACAATCATGTCCTTTGCAACAATATGAATGCAGCTGGAGGCCATTATCCTAAAAACATTAATGCAAAAACAGAAAACCAAACGCTGCATGTTCTCTCTTATAAGTAGAAGCTAAATGTTGAGTATATATTTGGCTTCAAAGAGGTGAACAATGGACACCAGGATCTACCTTAGGGTGAAAGATGGGAGGAGGATAAAGGTCAGAAAAACAACTATTACATATTATGCTCGCTACTGGGGTGACCAAATCATTGGTACCCCAAACCCCAGCAAAACACAATTTACCCATGTAACAAACCATCCCATGTACTTTCTGAGCCTAAAATAAAAGTCGAAAAGGAAAAAAAAATTAATGAATAAAATAAAAGTCTGTCTTTAACTCTTTCAATTCCTGAGAGTCATTCACTGGGCTCCTTTTACCCTCAGACTATTTCTCTTAAATCGCTCAGGCTGTTTGTTTGTTCCACTTGATACTGAAGCCCTCTGACCCCGTCTTCCTCTTTGAAAAAATGCTCATTTGAAACTTTCCATCTCCATGCCCCATTCCCCTCATGTACCACAACGCTACAGAGACATCGCTATTTGCTTACTGAAGTATTGTATACCTGTCTTTCTTCTCCTCTTCTTACTTTTCAGCAATTAAATAAATCACACATTAATTCATCTTGCCATGAGGGCTCTAACTAATGTATGGCTTTGAGTTAAAGAGAAAGGCAGTGGCCAGACCTGGCACAGTGGCTCATACCTGTAATTCCAACACTTTGAGAGGCTGAGGTGGGTGGATCACAAGGTCAGGGGTCCAAGACCAGCCTGGCCAACATGGTGAAACCCCATCTCTACTAAAAATACAAAAATTAGTTGGGTGTGGTGGCAGGCACCTGTAATCCCAGCTACTCAGGAGGCTGAGGCAAGAGAATCACTTAAACCCAGGAGGCGGAGGTGGCAGTGAGCTGAGATCATGCCACTGCACTCCAGTCCGGGCAACAGAGCAAAACTTCATCAAAAAGAAAGAAAGAGGGGAGAGAGAGAGAGAGAGAGAGAGAGAGAGAGAGAGAGAGAGAGAGAGAGAGAGAGAGAAAAGAAGAAGAAGAAGAAGAAGAAGAAGAAGAAGAAGAAGAAGAAGAAGAAGAAGAAGAAGAAGAAGAAGGGAGGGAGGGAGGGAGGCAGGGACGAAGGAAGGAAGGAAGGAAAAAGGTGGCCTGTTGGAGTGCACGTGCCTCTGGTCGTCCCACTCATCACTGAATCTCTGTGAGGTCAGTGACTGTTAGTGCTCAGGACTGTGAACAGCCAGTTGTGCTGAGCAAGGAGCAGGGGTGTGGACACTAATTAACAAGGTTCCTTTAATTGAAGGTTCTGAAGATTTTGCACGATTGTATGTACACCTTTCCTAATAATATACACTGCTAGGTTGTTGGCTTTTTTTATTATTATTATTTTTCAATAACCCAAGAAGGCTGTCACCCATGCTGTTCCACCTCCCAAATCTGGGTAGGACTAACATCAATCCTGCCCCTGCCTCATGCTTTCATCAATATCTCTCCACACTAAAACTGAAATCTATTAATTGTGTGACCTGGGAAAGTAAGTAAATTCCTTTGTTGTCTTGGTTATTTTGTGAAAAATTCTGTGAAATAACATATGTAAAGTTCCCAGCAAACATTGTATTTTCTGTCCTTCCTTTCTCTTCTCCTTTTCTCTTTTATTCCACTGTCTTTTATTCTCTCTATGGTTGATACTGAGGCTCTGACCCAGGGCATTGCCACACAGTCAGTAAGTAGTGGAACCTAGACTCAAATTCCAATATTCTGTGTGCATTATTTCAGTTTTTCTTGGTTAGTAACAATGATATATAATAAAATGGAAATCCAAAAGAAATAGTGTGTAAGTTACTTATCATAATAAAATAAGTATTGTCATCATCTCTAATTAAATCACTTATTCTTATGCAAAATATTTCTATAGTGATTTCCATCTAAGCATGGACATTACATCATTATGTCTTCACAACCATCGTAAGAGTTACTGAGTTTTTTGCCTATGAGACAATTGTGGCTCAAAGAGAGTTCAAATGACAATTCCAAGGGTATACAGCTAGAAAGGGACATGTTGTAATGATAGACTGGTGAAGGTTACTAAGCTTTCTAAAAAGGCATGGATGAAGGTGAGATAGATGGCACTTTATGTGAGATGGGAAGGCAGGAAGTCACAAAGCAAAGACGGCAGGCAGGACGGAAGGCAGAAGGGAAGGCAGAGAGGGACATTATCTAGGTGACTATTTTCTCAGAAGGAAATTTTCTTACCGTGTTTTAATCTGACATCTAGTATGTACTAGTTATCAAAATGTTGGTAATGATGCAGAAAGCTTCCAAAGGAACTCAGTTCTCAAAGCTCAGCTCCATGGTTTACACCACGCACCTTTAGTCAAGTTATTTAGCTTTCTCAGTCTGGTTTTAACATCCATAAAATGAGATTATAGTAATAGCTACCACTTAGGGTCAATGGGATGATTAAATGAGGTAAATATGTAAAGCACCTAACAATACATTCTAGCTTCTGTGGTTGCTGTAATTGTCATTATTGTTTTCATTCTTCATGGTCTGGGGTTTTAGAATATTTAAATTAAGACTTAGAGTAACTGAGATAGCTGAGGCAAATATGTGTGTGTTCCTTTACATATGTTATTTGAATAAGTTCTCCCAACAATATAATAAATTTGAAATAATAATCCCTTCAGGCAGAAGAAAAATGTTGAAGCATGTAGATGTTAAATAACTCATCAAGGAGGGGCAAAGATGAAATTTGGATCCAGTTTTCTCTGGCTACAAAGTCTAATTCTTTTTCTCTTTGTTTGTATACATATTTTTAAGGTTAATTGACAGTGTGTTTATTAGTACAATTTTAGATGTTAAGAAATTTCTCTCCCAGTTTAATCACTTCACAAGAGTTGCATGTGGAGGCACAGTGGAATCGACTAAAGTTGCTTTGTTACTTTGCTTTTAAAACTTAGTAATTTAGCTTGATTTTATTGGAAAGAGTATCTGGAAAACTTTGCCCCAGTTTTGTTTTCAGTCTGAGACTATATAAAGCTCTTGCAAAAATTATCACCCTGGGTTTCTCAGAAGAGTGTCTTCTAGCATTTCTCATCATGCCCACGTCGTTGCACTCTTTTTTTTTTTTTCCTGTCTCTCACTCTAGGGCAGGCACTTCCAAACATCTCTTTTCTCTTGGGGACTCAGGACTAATTTCTGCCTGACTCTGATGTAGAAAATGCCTAGAAAAAGAGCAACTTCCAGCAGGCGAGCCTGCCTTCTGATTATTGATTGAGTAGAAAACCCATATTTCAACCTCCCATCCCCTAGCTCCCAGGATCATCTATTCTATTTTCTAAAGTAAAGGACGTGATGCCAGTTAGCTTAGTTGGTTAGAGTGTGGTGCTGATGAGGCAAACCAAGCCTGCAGCCTTATAGTATATACGGTTATAAAGTATGTCTCTGATTATGAATGCAAAGCCTGAGAGTCAAGTCCAATGCCGCTTCCTCATCTCAGGCCCCTCAGGGCTCCACAATGGTCTACTTTGGCTTCAGCTAAACTGACAGGGACCACCATGCTCCACAAACCTGAAATGTCCTCCTTATGGAGATTTGTTTTACCTGAACTGGTTATCTGATATATTTGGGTAAGATAATGCACTAATTATCACAGCTCATGAGCCTCAGTCATATCCTCTGTATATTGAAGCTAAGCAGACATAGATCACAGTCTTACCGTGAGGACTGAGTACAATGGTATTTATTCCTGGGATGTGTCAACTCCTAGATCACCCATCCCCTCTCCAACACTAGTCTTTATCTTAAATGTGAATGTCCACTAGGATAATCCTCCCCTTGCCCTGGCTTCTCACTTTCTTGACTGCCGCTCCTTGAATGATCTTGTCTTTCATCGCAGTTCAACCATTCATGTCACCAGTCATATCCCAGATTTGTGCCCTTTCCATAAGTCAATTTCCAGATTATTTTTTTAGTCCCAAAACTCCAGTAATTCTTTGACACCATTGTGCTCTATAATCTTTGATGCTACCGTTTTCTCACCTCACTTCCTTCCTTTCAGCTTAGACTCCACGGCGCATTGTTGAAATCACCATTAGTATGACCTCAACTGCTTTGCCTCTCTGCTCCTTTGTCAAACTCACTTGCAAAACACCACCTTGGTTAAATAACTCTCCATTTATTTGGTTTCTTAACCTGGTAAACTGAGAATGACTGGAGGAAAGTACATAAATACGCAGATACAAAAATCACTTTAGAAATTCTAAAGTCATTCTCTTCAAGTGGCCTCTGTCTTAAGGTTTCAGGAAAGGGGTCCCAATCCAAACCCCAAGAGAGGGTTCTTGGATCTTGCACAGAAAGAATTCAGGGAGAGTCCACAGTGCAAAGTAAATGCAAGTTTTTTTAAGAAAGTAAAGTGGTGAAGGGAGAAGTACTCCATAGACACAGTTGGACGTTCCAGAAAGTAAGAGGAAGAACACATCCACCCTAGGTACAACGCTTGTATATATGGCAAGATGCGCTCTACTACAAGGGTTTGTAATAAAAGATTGATTTTCTTAATTACTAAATTTTGTGAGAATCAATATATTATCTTTAAAGTAAAATTAGGAATGCCTTTGTTTTCCAGATATCAAGATACCTGAACACTCTCAAGTCTGTGTCTGTTTGGTAAATATTATTAATTTGTTCCCCTAACCATACACATCTAGAGGCTGAGAATGCCTAACTTTCTGAGAATGCAGCCCAGCAAGTCTCAGCCTCATTTTTTTTAGCCCTCACTCAAAATGGAGTTGCTCTGGTTCGAATGCCTCTGACACTAACAACAATCTTATTACTTCTCCTTATAGATGCTTCACTTTCCCATTCATCTTCATGATCATTTCATGCCTTCTCTATTCTCAGATTGGAAAGTTCTCCCCTTCAGTTATTATGAATGTACTGGGGTCTCACCAAGACATTCAAATTCTCTTATTACAAGAAACAGCTCCTCAGAAGGCAGAAGACACATTTAAGATACAGCCCAGTGGTAAAGACTTAAGCCAGTAAAGACTAATCAAGTATAAGAAATAATACAGAAAAATTTTCTCTAACCTCCTTATTCAGTTATCTCTAATGTTAAAACAGTTATAGTTCACTATCATAAGGAAACTGACATTTATGCAATCCACAATAATTATTCAGATTTTATCAGTTTTATATGCACTCATGTTTGCGTATGTGTGCATGCACACGTGTGTGGGTAGTGAGTTAAACACAATTTTATCACAGGTGTTTATTTCTATGACCGTCACCACAGTAAAGACACAGGACAGCTTCACCACAAGAATCCTTCATGCTACTCCTTCACAGACACAGTCACGTCCCTCCTTTCCCCGACCCCTATTATGTTCTCCATTTCTATAATTTTGTCACTTCAAGAGTGCTACATAAATCGAATCATACAGTATGTGACTATTTGGAATTGGCTTTTTGTACTCGGAATAAATCCTTTGAGACCCACAAAGTCGTTGCATGAGCAACATGTTCCTTTACACTGCAGATAAGTATTTCATGATATGAATGATTCAGTGTGTTTAATCACTCGCCTATTGAATACATGTTGATTATTTACAGTTCAGCGTTATTACAAATACAACTGCTATAAACATTCATGCATAGGTTTTTGTGCAAGCATAAATTTTCATTTTTGTGAGATAAATGCAAGGATGCTATTGCCAAGACTTATAGTAAACCCATGTTCAGTTTTATAATAAATTTCTGGCTTGTTTTTGACTCAAATTTGTTTATACGAATATTAAGAGAATACTTACTTAATATCAAGAACTATGCTAAATACCTAAGAAAAAAATAACAAAACAGATATTGTTCTTGTTCTTACAAACTAGAGAATATTGTAAAAAAAAAATCAAATAAATGTAATAACAATTTTAATGAAGGAATATCTGTGTGTGAGTGGGAGAGGACTCATCAAATCTAAGGGTCAGGGAAAGGTTTCATGAGGCATTTAAGCCTGTGTATAGATGTCATTCTTGCTTCTTCTCTAGAATTGCTTTGAAATATCCCCTATGAGAGGTCCTATGTAGATATCATTGCCCACTCAACTCTGGTTTCCAACGTGATCACTGAATCTGACTCTGGGTTAAATCCTATGAAAAATGAGGATGGAAATAGAACACCTTCTCAAGGTTGTTATAAGAATTAAATAAAGAGTTGATTTAAAAACCTGTATCAAGCAACTGGTTTACAGAAATGAAATTCTAATTACTATTATATGTCTTCTCATTAACACAACTTCTGTAATGATTTACCTCTGCCAAAGATAGCCTTGTGGAATGATGTTTAGATTTCATTAAGGAATCTTGCATGTTCCTTCTCTGGTGATAGCAGAAATGGGTTTTCTGTGTTATTTTTCAAAGCAAAGGCTAATAACTATGAATAAGAACCCAGGGCACAAGGCCCAGGAACATACCCCCATGTGTATGTGTCCATAGTTCCCAACTTTGGAAGATTAGGACTTGGTTTATTAAAAGAGAATACATTATACCTCCCTGCTTTTTCTTTCCCAGATACAATCCAAGCTTGTATATTTCTTCTTAAATTGTTATCTATCTACCATAGCAATTTTAGTTGTTGTTTCATTAAGGTTTCCCTTGAAGATAACCCTACATTGTTCTACGATAAACTGCAGAAATGGAAGTTTAGTAAATTTAGTTGTTGTTCATTAAAGTTTCCCCTGAAGATTATTCTGTATTCGTCTACAATAAACTGCAGAAATGGCTGGCTTCTCCACTAAATAATGAGTTCCTGAGAAGCATAGGTCTGCCCTCATATGTGCTCTCTCTCTCTCTCTCTCTCTCTCTCTCTCTCTCTCTCTCTCTCTCTGTTTCTATCTAATATCTCTCCATTGAATCTACTGTGTCAATTGATTTTCCATATTGATTAGTATATAGGGCCTACCATTAAACTAGTGACTGAGCAAGGTTTGCTGAGTTGATGTGACAATACAATGAGACCTATATGCTTCCAATGTGATCTTCCTCAACACAAATTGTAAAATCTTAAATTATTTTCTCCACAGAACTCAGAAGAGAGTAGAATATATGTAAAGATAAACCTGAGTTCAAAACCATATTATCTCGTGGCGCTTGCGAAGGCGAGACCAAGAGTTCAAGGCCAACCAACCTCAGCAACCTTACAAGCTCTCAATGATTGGCAAAAAAAAAAAAAAAAAAAAAAAAAAAAAACAACCATATTATCAGTTATTTGTTTAAGCTAATCATCTTGAAAAAGTCACTTTACTTCTCTGAGCTTTAGGTTCTCCAACTTTAATTTTTTTAAAAAACAAAGTTATCAACATTAATATTAGCTCATGTTTATTCATTCCCTACTTTATGTCAAGATTTATATGCACTACTTCATTTAATTTCCTCAGCAATTTGATGAGGTAACTGTTTTTTAAAACTGTCATTTCCCAGTTGAGGATAATGAGCTTTAGAGATGATAAACAAGTTTCCGCGTCATACATTCCATAATGGGAAAAGGAGGGGTTGGGCCCATCCATTTCAATCCAGAGCATACACTCATCTCATAGGATTATTGTGAAAACTAAGTGGGACATGTCATATAAAAATATACAAATATAAAAACCGTGTCCTGAAAAAAATGCTTTAAAATTTTGTTTTTATTCAGTATACAGATCAAAAATAACATGAATTGCACAATATTCTAATTTTCCACTTATTTCTCTATCTCGTTTGTTAAGCAGTATATTTATATGTATATTTGTATGAACTGGAATACAGTGGATGCTCTATTAAGATAAGTTATTTTTCTCTCCTGTTTAACTCTAGTTCTCTTAATGCAACATGTGCATCAGCAAGAATCTGATTGTGCAGAGAAGTCAAGCATGTGTGAAGCAGTCCTTTGTTAATTGACTTATTAGTTACTCAGGGACAGGCTAACTGGCTTCAAGATCAATCCTTCAGGTATTCTTCCCTTAGATTCTCACATAATTTAATACAACTTAGTAAAGATCTATTAAACAACTTATATAGTCAGAAAACACTGTTATTTAGGCACGATCATAGTTGCTGATGGAAGCAGAAATTGGTAGAACTTTTTGGGAGAAAACTGGAACAAACAGGAAGGGTTGGCTAAGGTGGAGGGTAAACTGCCTGTCTGAGTGTTGAAGATGAACTCCAACAAACACATACAGACTATCTACAAAGAATGGGAGACTTACTAATTGCAGTCATTGAAATAAATATCAATTAAATAATTAGCTGACCAGTAAGCTAACTAAGCAGAAACATCAATGACCATACATGACAAAGAACAGATTTTACAGAATTAGTAAGAAAAGTTGCTAAAAAGAAAACATCTACGAACTATAGTTTTAACAAACCATGGGGAGGTGGAGGGATCTGAATACCAGCATTGTCTCATTACATTGTCAATAGAAACTGTACCTGAGGAAACGCAGATATTAAACTTACTAGACAAAGACTTTAAATTGTTATTTAAAGTATGTCCAAAAACTATAGTAAGTCATGTCCAAAAAACTAAAAAGGTTTCGGAGAGCAATGCTTCCCAGAAAATATCAATAGAGAGATTATAAATATTTTTTTAAAAAATTATACAGTTTATAAATATAATAATTAAAATAAAAAAATTACTAGAGGGACTCATAAAAGCAGATATTAGAAAGCAGAAGAAATAACAAACTAGAAAATAGGTCAATTGAAATTATGTAGTGTGAGGAAAGAAAAAATAAAGAAAATTCAACAAAGTCTCAGAGATCTGGGGAGACACCATCAAGCACATCAACATGTGAATAATGAAGGTCCTAGTAGGCGAGGAGAGATGGAAAAGGGCAGAGAGAATATTTGAAGAAACAACATCAGAAACTTCAAAAATTTGATTTCTAAAAACAATAATCTATACATCCAAGAAGGTTATGGACTCCAAGTAGAATGAAATCAAAGACAACCACACCTAGATACATCATAATCACTAAAAGACTAAAGAAGGCATCTTGAAAGCAGCAAAAAAAGAAGTAACTTATCATGTACAAGATATCAATTAGATTAGCAAACAATTTAACATCAGAAAACATAGAAGTCAGTGGAAAAGAGATAATTACTCAAACTTTGGAAAGAGACATCAACCAAGAATTCTGTATTCAGCAAAATTATCCTTCAGAAATGAAGGAGAGGCTGGCCTTAATGGTTTATGCCTATAATCTCAGCACTTTGGGATGCCAAGGTGGGAAAACTGCTTGAGTCCAGGAGTTTGAGATGAGCCTGGGCAACATGGCGAGACCCCAACTCTATGAAAAATAAAAATAGAAAATTAGCCTGGCATGGTGGCAGTTACTCTATAACTGTAATGTCGGTTACTCTGGAAACTGAAGTGGGAGGATCACTTGAGCCCAGTAGTGATCCTTAAGAGGATCACTTAAGCTATAATCACACAACTGTCCTCCAGCCTAAGCTACATTAAAAAACTCTGCCTCAAAAAAAAAAAAAAAAGAGGAAAACAATTTAAAGTAGCCCCAGATAAGTGAAAACTGAGAAAATTAATTGCTAAGAGGCCTCTTTTTTCAGAAAATACTAAACTGACTTATTCGGGCTGAAAAGTAAATAGAGAAATTAGAACTCTCATATCTTATCGTGCTGCTACCTTTGAAAAAATGTTTTGTCAGTGCTTCAATGAGTTCAGCATAGAATTATAACATAACCCAGGAAACCCACTCTTGGGTGAACACCCAAAAGAATTAAAAATGAGGCTAAAAAAACCCTAATATACAAATGTTTATAGTAATACTATTCTAAATAGTCAAAGGTAGAAATAACCCAAATATCCACTGACTCATCATTTTAAAGGATAACAAACCAAATCATATATACATTCCATATTTTATACAGTAATGCTTTATTTACTTTTTCTATGCCTCCAGACTTTATATCTTAAAATATATTAGGAGGAACAGAAAATAAATACATTTTTTAGATCTGCCATCTTGAACCAACAGCAGTTTTTAATGTTGTGTGTCATTGATTCATTGGGTTTGTTTGGTTTTGGCTCTTCAGAATTCTTTCTATTCTTATTTCTAATTGATTAATATGAAAATAGGGCATTAAAAATCAAAACTAATAATAAAACCCATCACATTTCTCCATGCACTAAAATTTTCCTCTACCTGTGTGTCCTTTGTATCCATCCCTCAGTGGTTCTTATACTGGATAATCTTAAAAGTACTTGGAGAGAGAAAAAACACCTAGAAATGCAATGTAGTAGTCCTGTGATTGAGATAATACCTAGGGTTAGAGACTCACAATAGCAAGTAGAGATAAGAGTCAGCTTTCAGAAGGTGAAGGCTGGAACACAGTCTGAGGGGAGCTCAGAGCTAAGACTAAGAAAATGGGGCAGAGGGTCTCAGCAGAGAGGGGCATGAAAGAGTGTAGTGTGACTGTCGATCCACTAATCATTATGTCCTGGTTGTTTCTCCTTCCATCATGCCTTTTCACTCCTTTTATTCTCTAGTCACAGTACCAATGTGGGGAAGGCTGATAGACTTCATCTACTAAAAAAGAATATCCAGGCATGCTGACTTGGGCCAGTAGTCCTAGACACTCAGGAGGCTTAGGCAGGAGGACCATGTAAGCCCAAGAGTTCAAAGCTGCAGTGAGCTATGATGACACCACTGTACTCCAGCCTGGGTGACAGAGCAAGACTCTGTCTCGAATAAATAAATAAATAATTTTTAAAAAGAAAGGATGTGTGGGAAAGATAACACTTGACTAAAATCTTAAAAGATATGTTGAGGTCATACTAGCAATATTAATACTAATACACATTTATAGTGCTTACTGTAGGCTAAAAATAGTTCTAAAATCTCTGCATAGCCTAACTAATTTACTCCTCACAAACCGAAGGAGATAGATAATACCATTATGTCCAAGTCACAAATGAAGAAATGGAGGAACAGAGAAGCTAACTCATGCCCCATGATTAGTAAGCAGTGTATCTGGATACAGCCCTGCACAATGGCTCCGGTATCCACATGCTTAAACAACATACAGGCTGTGGTATGATCAGAGAGGAATAACCAACCAGAATGGAGGATAGAGAAGAATGGCTGAAATAAAGAAAAGAGGTAATAGGAGATATGTAAACAGCATAGGACCAGGTCATTCATAGTCTTGACTATATATACTTGTATGTATGTTTCTATGTGTAGTGACATCAGGTCATCAACATATTTGTTTAAGTGCTTGTTGCCTTACTGAATTGCAGGTTTCACATCGTTTCCCATCACATTTGTCACATTGCATTGTATGCAATATGTGTTTGAAAAACAAAAAACGAGCACGTGTTCCATCAACTAACCACAGTGGATATACTCCACTAAGGTACAACATGTATACTTTCATTCCCATATATAAGCATCTTACTTACTTTTATCTGTTTTCTCTATCAAATTATAAACCTCTGCATCTTAGCATTCTGAAAATCTGACCTAGTAAATGCTCTATAATCAGTCCTCAATATTTTGTTTTCAAGTATTATAAATTAACGATGATGAGACAAAAATACAAAACAATTAAATGAGCAGAAAGAGGAAGCCAAATGATGGCTAAAGTATTCCCAAGTTGAACTATATGACCTTGCAAAAATTGCTTTGCTTCTCTGGGACTCAGTTTCTCATCTAATAAAATGAGAAGATTGTTCAAACATGAATCCCAATCTAAAGCTCCTATCATTAAAGATCGCGTTTATTTTTTAATCCCTTAAATTTCAGAAAAAGAATATGAGTCCAAGAAGGAAGCAGGACTAGCTTTATCAAAAAGATAAACCATCATATTATTAGTACACAGATGTCAAAAGACAAACCTGGGTTCCATGAGAAACCACCTTCTCTTGTCACTGCTTAATAAAGACACAAGAGCATTGGAGTGCCAGAGGCAGCTATTACAGGTTATTAACTTCTTTCCAGTTAAGGGCACATATTCTAATTTGCATTTCTGAATATGCATGAGCAGCTTTCAGCTGAAAAATAATTTTGCCAGTTGTGACAAGGTCTTCACCAAAACTGTGACGTGAGTGTTAAGTGATGAGGAAGTAGAGTTTCCTCTTTCAACAGGAAGGTTGAAGATCTGGCAAGCTCTCCTGTTGGCTCTGTGGGTGAGTGTCTCACTTTCTAACAACCACATGAAACAAAATCAGTTCAGACGGGCTTCTGTTGGCACAGGGCTCATGGGGACATGGCTCACAACTTCTGCTTCATATGGCAGTGGAAAGAACACAGAATTGAAGGCTGAAGATGAGAGTTCAGATCACAGATTGGCCATTAATCATCTCACCCATTGAGCAAGCCACTGAGCATTTTAGAGCCAAAATTTCACAGTATGAATAAGGATAATGATGTCAACTCAGTGTTGTTTGAGAAAAAGATGATGCCATAACTATGACCACACTTTGAAAGCTCTGAAGGATTATCAAATCTAATAGATTTTTACTAATTTACAAATGTGAGAATGTATTATTACTCACCTCCAGAATAGACTGGAATAAAAACAATGTTATTTATTACCCATTTGAAAAACAAGTTAGATTGGTATGGAAAGTAAAATGTGATCCACAACAGACAGTTTGCAAGTGCTGAGGCAGCACAAATTCCATACCAGCTGCAGGTAAGAATGCAGACCATTCACAGTCATTTAAATGCTAAAGTATGCCACAAGGGTCTCTGCAAAGCCTACCATGGTTTCTTGTTAATGTCACTAAAGATTAAGACTCTCAAAACCATCCTAGGCCATGTATGGCATCAGATTCACTTGTAATGACACAAGAAAGGAATCAGAGCTTGCTATCGGTACATCACCTGGCATTTTTTTTCTGCAAATGGACCTATCTCTTTGACACCCCACCTCATCCAGATGATGATACAAATGCCAGGAGACAAGATGAACATTGAGTAGGTATAGGAGCTTTGGTTTAAACATTTTATGCCTCATGGGAGCCAGCATCACACAACAATTCCATAGGCACAGCTTCTGGGTCATCATAGAAATGTGTCCCATCACAAGAAGCACTGCACTCAGAGAAAATCCAAGTCATGGAATGTTAATCAGGTGTGTGCAGATTACCATTCATGGGTTATGATGAGAAACATTGCCTAATAACAGCTGACTTTCTTATTCTTATTGAATACTGGTTAACTCAACAAGATAACTAGATAAAGAACAAATTCTCACACAGTAGGGAAAGGTCTTTTGTTAACTCTTTTTCCATGGTTATTTAGGACAGCAATGTTTATTAGCAACAGTGTATTGTTCAAGTCCACATCACCTCATCCTTGAATGACTGCCAAGCCTTACTCTTGCACTCATACCCCATCCTCCAAAATTTGGCAGAGTGATTGCTCCAAATAAAGCCAATTATGTCATTCCTCTGGTTAAAAATCTTTAAAGGTAGCTAAACTTTTTGTACACAGAAGCACTTTCAGAATGGTAGAATAAGGACATCTGAAAATACATGTCTTCTTAAAGACAATAATAGAACTAACAAGAAAAGGTCAAAATAACCTTTGCAGAAGTCTAGAAATTGACCAAAGACTTGCAACACTTCAATGAATATTTATTTGTGAAAAATGACTGAATTCTGTTAAGGATAGAGAGCTTTATAAATTTTAACTTGCCCTATTTTCCTCACTTTCTTCCAAGCTCCACAGTAACCTTGAAAACTAACAGACTCACACCATGAGAGTTGTGAAAACCAACAGATTTGAAATCACTGGAGGAGGAAAAATTGGCTTGAAGCTCAAGATAAAGCCCGGTTCCCAGAAAATTGTCACTATTTGAAGTATCTGGAAAAGATCTGGAAAAGCCTCATTCACAGGGCTTATCTTTGTTTGATCTGACTCAGAGCTCACCCAGTGGAAAAGAATTTACTCTCTTGGTATTTGTTGAAAATAATCAGAGGCAATTGTTTAACATTACAGCTTCCTGGACAGCATAACTAGTTGGAGCAAGCATGAGAATGGACACGATCCTTAAAATAAAAATCTAGAAACTAAAAAGTTCATAGGGCCTTTGAAAAGCTCCAATATATTTCTGGCCACTTCCATATACAGATTCCTAATCTTGTTTGTTGATATTCACTCACGGTGGCTGACAAAATATTAAATATTGGGGAAAGTTATGATTATAACCTCAAACCTTTTGGAAGGCCAAAAGGTTTTACTGGGGCCAGCTGAAGGCAGCCACATCATTTACATTAACATAGGAAAGAGAGATGATTAAAGGCTTTCCCAGTTCAGGTCTATTTACCCCACATCCCTTTGTCTCCACTCTGTTTTCTCATGTAAATTTTGTGCTGGGCTGCCCTCTCAAGGTAAGTCAAAGGGAAACTGCCTGTTAATAGTGCTTACTCTGGGCCCTGAACCTAAAGCTTTATTCTTTTAACCATGTTAATTATCCACAAGTGTGTTAACTTAGAGCCTCTGTTGAAAAATCTGACTGAATAAATATAACGAAGGAGAGGGAGTCTGGGTCGATTGGTTGCATTTCACCCTTTGAAAGCAGCCAGCGACCATCTCTAGCCCACTTGAATCACTGTAATGGTGTGAGAGTGCATTTATTCATCTTTCTTTAAGTCAGGGTCTGCAGCATAGACTTCCGCAGGTGGGGTTTGACACCCACTTGTCAAGGGTAGTTAGACAAGCATGAGCAAGCCAGGGGAGGGGAGACTAACTAGGATTGTCAGGTAATGATTTGACAATTATCATACTGCCACTCTAAAAATGATAATTCAACAGCAGGAGCCAGGGCACCAGGGAGAGAAAATCTCCTGATGATCCACAGCTGTTAACATTAAAGTGTTAATTGAATGCAGATGCCAGGGAGAAACAACTTCCTGGGCATGCACATCAAGAGATGAAATGGCAAAGTGGAACCTTCCAAGGGCACCTCTCCCAGAAATAGGAAGAAAATCTCAGTTGGGCATGCGTACGATTTCCTAAGCACTCTGTGTGTGCTCACCTCCCAAGGGTAAGGAGGGCACTGCACCTACAGGTAGCCCATCCTAAGGGAAGAATCACGGGAAAGAGGCCAGCCTATAAAGTGCTAAGATCAAATTTAAACACAACACTTGACCTTCAGGTACCCACTTGGGTCTCTTCCATGGGAATTTTTCTTCTCTCCTGTTGTAAAACCTTTTTAAAAAGAACTTTCACTCCTGCTCTGAAACTCACTTTGGCCTCTTCTGTCTTATGCCCCTCAATCAAATTCTTTCTTCTGAGGAGGCAATAATTGAGGTTACTGCACACCTGGATGGTTTTGCCACCAGTAACTCTGATACCTGCCACCTGTAACAACCTCTCACCTCTAGTTGACCTTTAAGGCCCTTTGCAAGCAGGTAGTGTTGTCAACTGCCAGAGCTTATAAACTACCTGCCAACAAAATCACAGAAACTTTTAGTTAAGAGGCTATTTATTTTAGGTATCTAAGGTAATCTCTTTTAAATCATTAGCTGATGACAAAACTAACCAGATTTCAGTGACTGCACACAACAAAAAACTTGGTGGAATTTGTACAGGAAATTTCCTAAACAAGTAGCAACAGAAAGAAAAAAGAACTACTGATTCTTTGGCGGGGAGAGGAGAAGATGGCACTATAGGAGAAATTCAGGATTGCAGCTCCCAGTGAAGGTGCAGAGGGTGAGTCAACGCTGCAATTCCAGTCAGATCTTTATTGCCCACAGACCAGGAGACTTCCACAGGTGGGGGTTGACACCTCACTTGTCAAGGGTAGTTAGACAGGCATGACCAAGGCAGGGGAGGGGAGAGGAGCCCCAGATGTAGGAACCACATGGGCCACCAGCATGGCTGTTTGGGCCGGTGTGGCTGTTTGGGCCAGTGCTGCAGTGCAGCGGCACTCCATACAAAGTACACTGGTCTGGTTGCCCTGTTAAACTGGCAATTTGAGATTTGGGAAGGCAGATTAGCACATTGATCTGATTAAACAGGACCTCAACAGTAAGCCAGGACAGGAGAGTCCCGGGCAGTGACATTGTTTCAGCCGGCGCAGTGGGTCGCCGCACAGGAAATCACACAGATCCCAGCGCCCTTTCAGCAGGTGACTGGAACACCTGAGAGAGAGTCAACCATTCAACTTAAAAAAAAAAAAAAGCTCTGAGGCAGGGAGCCAGGTGATCAGGCTCGGCAGGTCCCACCCCCAGAAAAACAAAGAAAATAGCAATTGGAAATGCTCAGGGTTGAGCGTTTCACAGCAAGCACAGCTGATCCCAGGATGGTGCAGCTCAGTGGGGGAGGGGCGTCTGCCATTACCGAGGCACTCCACCCCTATGGAGATACTCTGCCATTGATACTCTGCCATTGCTGACACAGCCTGCCTCTGCCAAGGCAACCCACCATTGCTGAGACAACCCGCCATAACAGAGAGAGTCTGCCATTACAGAGGGGGGCCACGATTGCCACAGCAGTTCTAACCACACCCATATAAACAGGACTACAGGGAATTATACATGGCAGCAGGGCAGAACCCATGGCAACAGGGCGGAGCCCACGGCAGCAGGGTGGAGCCCAGAGCAGTTCAGCATAGCCTCTGAAAGCAGGCAGTGACTAGACTGCCTCCTTGCTGGGCAGGACAGTGCAACAGATACTCATAAATAAAGCCCTAACTCCCTGGGACAGAGCACCTGAGGGAAAGAAAGGGCTTTATGAGCTCTGCTGCAGCAGACTTAAATGTACATGCCTAGCAACCCTGAATGAACAATGGAGCTCACAGCTCAGCACTGGAGCTCCTATAAAGTACAGACTGTCTCCTCAAGCAGCTCCCTGACTGCCGTATATCCAAAGAGTCACCTCACAAAGGACTGATCAGACTGACATTTGGCGGGCATCATTCTGGGACAAAGATAGCAGAAGAAGAAACTGGTAGAAACCCTCACTGTTCTGCAGCTGCTACAGGTGTACCCCAGGCAAGCAGGGCCTGGAATGGACCTCAGCAGTCCTATAGCAGAGAGGCCAGACTGTTAGAAGGAAAACTAAGAAACAGAAATACCTCATCATCAGCAATCTGGGCGTCCACTCAGAGACCCAATTGGAAAGTCAGCAACTACTCAGACGACAGGTGAATAAATCCACAAAGATGGAAAGAAACCAGAGGAAAAAGGAGGAAAACACTCAAAACTGAAACACCTTGCCTCCTACAAGGGACCACAACCCCTCATCAGCAAGGGAACAAAGCGGGACGGAGAATGAGTATGATGAAATGACAGAATCAGACTTCAGAGGGTGGGTAATGAGAAACTTCAGTGAGCTAAAAGAACATGTTCTAAATCAATGCAAAGAAACTAAGAACCTTGAAAAAAGATTTGAGGAAATGATAACAAGAATGGACAACCTGGAGAGGAATATGAGTGAATTGATGTAGCTGAAAAACACAACACAAGAACATTGTGAAGCATGCACAAGTCTCAAGAGCTGAATTGACCAAGCAGAAGAAAGGACATCAGAGGTTGAAGATCAACTCAATGAAATAAAATGAGAAGGCAGGATTAGAGAAAAAAGCACAAAAAGGAATGAACAAAGTCTCCAAGAAATGTGGGACTATGTGAAGACACCTAATCTACATTTGATAGGTGTACCTGAATGTGACGAAGAGAATGAATCCAAGCTGGAAAATACTCTTCAGGATATTATCCAGGAAAATTTCCCCAACCCAGCAAGGCAGGCCAATATTCAAGTCCAGGAAATACAGAGAACACCACAAAGATATTTCACAAGAAAGAGCAACTCCAAGGCACAGAAATGTCAGATTCACCAGGGTAGAAATGAAGGAGAAAATGCTAAGGGCAGCCAGAGAGAAAGGGCAGGTCACCCACAAAGGGAAGCCCATCAGACTCACAGCAGATCTCTCAGCAGAAAACCTACAAGCCAGAAGAGAGTGGGGGCCAATATTCAACATCCTTAAAGAAAAGAACTTTCAACCCAGAATTTCATGTCCAGCCAAACTGAGCTTCATAAGTGAAGAAAAAATAAAATCCTTTGTGAACAAGCAAATACTCAGAAATTTTATCACCACTAGGCCTGCTTTACAAGAGCTCCTAAAAGAGACACTACACATAGAAAGGAACAACCAGTACCAGCCATTCCAAAAACATACCAAATGCTAAAGAGCATCAACAAAATGAAGAATCTCCATTAACTAACGGGCAAAACGGCAAGGTAGCATCAAAATGGCAGTATCAAATTCACACATAACAATATTAACCCTAAATGTAAATGGGCTAAACGCACCAATCAAAAGACACAGACTGGCAAATTGGATAAAAAAACAAAACCCATCAGTGTGCTGTATCCAGGAAACCCATCTCACATGCAAGGATACACAAAGGCTCAAAATAAAGGGATGGAGGAAGATTTACCAAGCAAATGGAGAGCAAAAAAAAGCAGGAGTTGCAATTCTCATCTCTGATAAAATAGACTTTAAAGCAACAAAGATCAAAAGAGACAAAGAAGGTCATTACATAATGGTAAAAGGATCGATACAAGAAGAGCTAACGATTCTAAATATATATGGACCCAATGCAGGAGCACCCAGATATATAAGGCAAGTTCTTAATGACTTACAAAGAGACTTAGACTCCCACACAATAATAGTGGGAGACTTTAACACTCCACTGTCAATATCAACAGGTCAACCAGACAGAAAATTAACAAGGATATTCAGGACTTGAACTCAGACATGGAACAAGAAAACCTGATAGACATTTACAGAACTCTCCACCCCAAATCCACAGAATATACATTCTTCTCAGCACCACATCACACCTACTCCAAAATTGACCACATGATTGGAAGTAAAGCACTCCTCAGCAAATGCAAAACAACTGAAATCATAACAAACAGTCTTTCAGACCATAGTGCAATCAAGTTAGAACTCAGAATTCAGAAACTAACTCAGAACCACACAGCTTCCAGGAAACTGAACAACTGGCTCTTGAATGTTGACTGAATAAACAATGAAATGAAGGCAGAAATAAAGAAGTTCTTTGAAACCAACGAGAATGAAGACACAACATACCAGAATCTCTAGAACACATTTAAAGTAGTCTCTAGAGAAAAATATATAGCAGTAAGTGCCCACATGAGAAGAGTGGAGAGATGAAAAATTGATACCCTATCATCAAAATTGAAAGAGCTAGAGGAGCAAGATAAAAAAAACTCAAAACCTAGCAGAAGACAAGAAAGAACTAAGATCAGAGCAGAACTGAAGGAGATAGAGACACAAAAAAACCTTCAAAAAATCAATAAATCCAAGAGCTGGTTTATTGGAAAGATCGACAAAATAGACAGACCACTAGCCAGATTGATAAAAAAAGAAAAGAGAGAATAACCAAATAGATGCAATAAAAAACGATAGAGGAGAAATCACCACAGATTCCACAGAAATTCAAACCATCATCAGAGAATATTACAAACAACTCTATGCACATAAACTAGTAAATGTGGAAGAAATGGATAAATTCCTGGACGCCTGTGTCCTCCCAAGCCTAAACCAGGAGGAAGCCGAAACTATGAATAGACCAATAACAAGGTCTGAAGTCGAGGCAGCAATTAAGAGCCTACCACACAAAAAAAGCCCAGGCCCAGATGGGTTCGTAGCCGAATTCTACCAGACACACAAAGAGGAGCTGGTACCATTCCTTCTGAAACTATTCCAAATAATCCAAAAAGAGGGAATCCTTCCCAATTCATTTTATGAGACCAACATCATCCTGATACCAAAACCTGGCAGAGACTCAAAAAGAAAAGAAAACTTCAGGCCAATATCCATGATGAACATAGACGCAAACATCTTCAATAAAATACTGGCAAAGCAATTGCAACAGCACATTAAAAAACTTATCCATCATGATCAAGTAGGACTCATCCCGGGGATGCAAGGCTGGTTCAACATACGCAAGTCTATAAACGTAATTCACCACATAAACAGAAGCAAAAACAAAAACCACATGATTATCTCAATTGAAGCAGAGAAGGCCTTTGAAAAAATTCAACAGCCCTTTATGCTAAAAACCCTCAATAAACTTGGTGTTGATGGAACATATCTCAAAACAATAAAAGCTGTTTACAACAAACCAACAGCCAATATCATACTGAATGGGCAAAAATTGGAAGCATTCCCTTTGAAATCCGGCACTAGACAAGGATGCCCTCTCTCACCACTCCTATTCAATATAGTACTGGAAGTTCTAGCCAGAGCAATCAGGCAAGGAAAAGAAATAATGTGTATTCATATTAGGAAAGGTGGAAGCCAAATTGTCTCTATTTGCAGACAACATGGATTGTATATCTAGAAGACACCATTGTCTCAGCCCAAAATCTCCTGAAACTGATAAGCAACTTCAGCAAAGTCTCAGGATACAAAATCAATGTGCAAAAATCACAAGCATTCCTATACACCAATATCAGACTGAAAGAGAGCCAAATCAAGAATGAACTGCCATTCACAATTGCTACAAAGAGAACAAAATACCTAGGAATACAACTAACAAAAAACGTAAAGGACCTCTTCAAGGAGAACTACAAACCACTGCTCAATGAAATAAGAGAGGACACAAACAGATGGAGAAACATTCCATGTTCATGGGTAGGAAGAATCAATATTGTGAAAATGGCCATACTGCCCAAAGTAATTTACAGACTCAATGCTATCCCCATCAAGCTACCAATGACCTTCTTCACAGCACTGGAAAAAACCACCTTAAACTTCATACAGAACCAAAAGAGAGCCTGCTTAGCCAAGTCAATTCTAAGCAAAAAGAACACAGCAGGAGGCATCACACTACCAGACTTCAAACTATACTACAAGGCTACAGTAATCAAAACAGCATGGTACTGGTACCAAAACAGAGATATAGACCAATGGAACAGAACAGAGGCATCGGAGGTGACACAACATATCTACTACCATACAATCTTTGATAAACCTGACAAAAACAAGCAATGGGGAAGGATTCCCTGTTTAATAAATGATGTTGGGAAAACTGGCTAGCCATGTGCAGAAAGCAGAAACTGGACCCCTTCCTGACACCTTACACTAAAATTAACTCCAGATGGATTAAAGACTTAAACATAAGACCTGGCACCATAAAAACCCTAGAAGAAAATCTAGGCAAAACCATTCGGGACATAGGAGTAGGCAAGGACTTCATGACCAAAACACCAAAAGCATTGGCAACAAAAGCCAAAATAGGCAAATGGGACCTAATTAAACTCCATAGCTTCTGCATGGCAAAAGAAACAGTCATTAGAGTGAATCAGCAATCATCAGAATGGGAAAAATTTTTGCAGTGTACCCATCTGACAAAGGGCTGATATCCAGAATTTACAAAGAACTCAAACAGATTTACAAAAAAAAAAAAAACAAACAAGCTCATTCAAAAATGGGTAAAGGATATGAACAGACACTTTACAAAAGAAGACATACATGAGGCCAGCAAACATGTGAAAAAATGCTCATCATCACTGGTCATTAGAGAGATGCAAATCAAAACTACATTGAGATACCATCTCATGCCAGTTAGAATGGCGATCATTAAAAAATCTGGGGACAACAGATGCTGGAGAGGATGTGGAGAAATAGGAACACTCTTACACTGTTGGTGGGAGTGTAAATTAGTTCAACCATTGTGGAAGACAGTGTGGCGATTCCTCAGGGACCTAGAAATAGAAATTCCATTTGACCCAGCAATCCCATTACTGGGTATATATCCAAAGGACTATAAATCATTCTACTATAAGGACACATGCACACTAATGTTCATTGCAGCACTGTTTACAATAGCAAAGACCTGGAACCAACCCAAATGCCCATGGACTGGACTGGGAAAATGTGGCACATATACACCATGGAATATTATGCAGCAATCAAAAACGATGAGTTCGTGTCCTTTGTAGTGACATAGATAAAACTGGAAACCATCATTCTCAGCAAACTGACAAAAGAACAGAAAGTTAAATACTGCATGTTCTCACTCACAGGCGGGTGATGAACAATGAGAACAAATGGACACAGGGAGGGGAGCACTACACACTGGGGTCTATTGGGGGGAATAGGGGAGGGACAGTGGTGGGGGGGAGCTGGGGAGGGATAGCATGGGGAGAAATGCCAGATGTGGGTGAAGGGGAGGAAGGCAGCAAAACACACTGCCATGTATGTACCCATGCAACTATCTTGCATGTTCTGCATGTGTACCCCAAAACCTAAAATGCAATTTAAAAAATAACTTTTCTTCAATAACTTTAACAGATGTCCAAAATTTGATTATTGAGTTTTCTATGACCATAATTCATCTATTTCTGTCTTCGTAATTTAGTTTTGTTTATAACATTTTGTCATCAAAAGCAATGTTTTTTTAAAAAAAAAGCTTTATTTGTATTTCAATAGCTTTCCACATACCAGTGGTTTTTGGTTGCACAGATACAATGGATAGTGATGAAGTCTGAGCTTTTAGGGTGCCCACATCATGGGAACAGTTTGCAGTATACCAATATTGGAGAAAACAATGCTGCACTGTAAATAGTTACAGCTAACCCCTTGGTTCAATCCTTCATCATTTCCTACATAAAACTGTAGTCACTGGATCAAAAGATATGTATATTTTATGGCTGTTTTCTTGGGAATTATCTCTTTATGTTCATTAGTACACTTTTACTGAAAACAATATTCTTGCTATGGAAATAATGCTTGGTATTAATATTAAAAGTAATGCCAGAAAAAAAAAAAAATGAACTACTGTAAAAAGCAACAATAATAATAAACTGTGGGGAGATGAGAAAATTTTATTACCAAAGTTACGTGCTTTATTATGTTAATCTAGTTTTCAACCAAAATGAAATTCATGGAAAGAAAGAGCAAAGTATGGCTCATACCCAGGATAAAAAGACAGGCAACAGCAACTGTTCCTGAGGAAGCTCTGATGTTGAGCTTAAGAGACAAAGACTTTAAATCATTTGTTTTAAATATGTTTAAAGAACTAAATAAAACCATATCTAAACAAATAAAGGAAAGCATGTAAAGAATAATGGCTCACCAAACAGAGAAAACCAATGAAAATATATATATAATAACAAAATAGAAATTCTGAATTTGAAAACTAGATTGACTGAAATAAAAAATTTACTAGGATGAATTAAGAGAATATTTGAGCTCTCAGAAGACATGATCAGTGAACCTGAAGGTAAGTCACTTGAAATTGTCCTGTGTGAGGATAAGAAAAAATATAATGAAGAAATGTGAACAGAGATTAATGGATCTGTAGGACACCATCAAGCATATTAACATGTCTATAACGGGAGTCCCAAAAGGAGAATAAAGAATGGAGAAGAAAAATTTGAAGAAAAAAATGACTGAAAACTTCTCAAGTTGGAAGAAAAATACGACACATCCGAGGATCTCAACAAATCAGAAATAGGATACATTCAAAGGGATACACATTTTGACACATCATAGTCAAACAGTTGAAAGATAAAACATATATATATTCTTGCAAGTACTAAAATAGAAACATCTCATTACATGCTAGTGATCTTCAATAAGATTAAAAGTGGATTTCTCATCAGAAAACATGACAGCAAAAGGCAATAGGATGATATAATTACTGTGCTGGAAGAAAAAGAATGGCAACTAAGAATTCTATTTTTCCAAAATTTTACTTCAAAATAATAAAATAAAATTAAGACATTTCTAAATAAACAAAAACATAGATGACCCCACCCTAGAAGACCTGCTTTATAAGAAATACTATACCCAGGCCACATCTTGAATGCTTTATTGCTTAGAAATTTCTCCCACTAGATACTGTAAATCATCACTGTCAAGTTCCAGATTCCACAGATCCCTAAGGAACGTGGAATCCTTAGGGATCACAATGCAGCCAAGTTCTTTGCTAAAGCATAACAAAAGCGACCTTTACTCCAGTTTCCAGTCAGTTCCTCATCTTCATCTGAGGCATCTTCAGCCTGGCTGTCTCCATCCACATCACTATCAGCATTTTGGTCAGAACCATTCAACAAGTTTCTAGAAAATTCCAAATTTTCCCTCATCTTTCTGTCTTCTTCTGAGCCCTCCACACCAACCCCTGCCGGCTACCCAATTCCAAAGCTGCTTTCACATTTTCAGATGTCTTTATGGCAATGTGCCTCTTCTCAGTACCAATCTGCATTAGTCCATTCTCACAGTACTATAAAGAAATACCTGAGACTGAGTAATTAAAAAAATAAAAGTAAGGTTTAATTAGCTCACAGCTCCCCCAGGCTTTTATAGGAAGCATGAGGCTGTCATTTGCTCAGCTTCTGGGAAGGCCTCAGAAAAATACAATCGTGATGAAATGTGAAGGGGGAGCACACGTATCATTTGTCTGAGTAGGAGCAAGAGAGAGGGTGGAGGGACCTACATACTTTTAAACAACCAGATCTCACAAGAACTCACTAAGAACAGTGCTACGGAGATAGAACTAAAGCACTCATGGGAAATACACCACCATGATCCAATCACCTCCTCCAAGCTCCACCTCCAAAAGCGGAAATTATAATTCAACATGAGAGCTGGGCAGGGACGCAGATCCAAAACATATCAGCCATGTACAAAAACTAGCTCAAGATGGAGTAAAGATTTAGACAGAAGACTAAAAACTATAAAAGTCCTAGAAGAAAACCTAGAAAATGCCTTTCTCAGTATTGGCTTAGCAAAGAATTTATGGCTGAGTCCCCCAAAACAATTGCAATAAAAACAAAAACGGGCAAATGAGACCTAATTAAACTAAAGCACTTCTGCTTTAGTGAAATAACTTATCAACAGAAAAAAAAAAGACAACCTCAGAATGGGAAAAATATTCACAAACTATCCATCTGACAAAATCCAATATCCAGAAAATACAAGGAATTTAAATCAGCAAGCAAAAAACAGCTCACTTTAAAAAATGGGCAAAGGGCGTGAATAGACTCTTTTCAAAAGAAGACATATAAGTGGCCAAAAAATATGAAAAAGTGATCATCATCTCTAATCATTAGAAAAATGAAAATCAAAACAAAAAATGAGATATCATCTCACACTAGTCAGAATGGCAATTATTAAAAAGTTAAAAAATAACAGATGCTGATGAGGTTGTGGAAAAAGGAAATGCTTTATAGAGTGTTGGTAGGAATATAAATTAGTTCAGCCATTGTGGAAAGCAGCTTGGCAGTTTCTCAGAGAACTTAACACAGAGTTACCATTCAACCTACAATCCCATTACTGGGTATATAGCCAAAGGAAAGAAATGGTTCTATTGAAAAGACACACACACTCATATGTTTATCACAGTGCTATTCACAATAGCAAGGACATGGAATCAACCTATCAGCGATGTGTTGGATAAAGAAAATGAAGGACATACACATGATGCAATACTGTCCAGCCATATAAAGAATGAAATCATGCCCCTTGCAGCAAGATGCATGCACCCGGCAGTCATTATCCTAAGCAAATAAGTGCAAGAACAGAAAACCAAACAGTATATGTTCCCACTTATACGTGGGAGCTAAACAGTGAGTACACATGGACATAAAGGGAAATAAATAGATAAATGGGATTACTGGAGTGGGGAGGGAACATGAGCTAAAAACTACCTACTGAATATTATACTCACTACTAGGTGACAGGATCATCTGTACCCAAAACCTCAGCATCATGCAAGATACTCATGTAAAAACAACTTGCACATGTACACCTTGAACCTAAAATAAAATTTTAAAAATAAATTTATTTTTATTTTTTGCCCTTCTATTGATTTAAAAGTTAATTGCACAATTCAATAACTGCACAAATGTATAGATTAGCTCAAAATGTGTAGTGATATAATTTGTATGATGACAACATCATAAAGGAGAGGAAAATAAATGGAGCTATTTTGAATAAAGCTTTATATATGTTGAAATTAAGTTGTCATTTATCTGAACTAGATTGTTTTAAGTTAAGGTGTTAATTTTAATTCCCAGGGCAACCACTAAACAAATAGCTCAATAATATGGTAAAATAAATAACAAGTGAATTTAAATGGTGCACTAAAAACAAGTCTATTTAATACAAATTAAGAAAGTAATGAAAAAATAGAAAAATAAAACGGAAATAAGACATATAGAAAACAAATAGCAAAATAGCAGAAATAAATGTTACCTTATTGGTAACTACATAACGTGTAAATTAAACACTCATATCAAAAAACAGAGACTGATATAATGAAAACACACACACAAACGATTCCACTATGCGCTCCTTACAAAAGACATACCATAGATTCAAAAACACAAAAGTATGGAGAAAGAATGAAACAGTAACCAAAATAAATCTCAAGTGATTAAAATAATATCAGAGAAAATATACTTTAAGGCAGAAATTGTCGCTAGAGACACAAAAGAACATTTTATAATAATAAAATATCAATCTATCACAAAGATATTACATTATATACATGTTTGTATGAAATTATAGTAGATATATGATATATATATTATAATGTATATATGAAATAATATTATATATATATATATTCCACTAACAATGAAGCTCCAAAATACATGAAGAAAAAAATCTCCAAAGGTTCACTTTTACTTTCAGAATAAATCCTTAAAATCCAGACTTCGAGCCTAGAATAATACAGAGTTCGTGGCATGCCTTTCCATGTTTCCATGGATAGTCTTCTATCCTGCTACTGTCCTTACCATCCTGTAGTCAAACTACTTTTGACTTCTTCAAAGTTTCCATTTCCCTTCTAGCTTTTTCACCTGCTATTATTCTGCCTGGGATGTCAAAAATCTATTCAATGTCATCTATTAAAATAAGCAACCTCTGACACGTCCAGGAATACAAAAATATGTTCTTCTGTATGTGCCCATTTCTTTGTCTTTACTTTTATTGTAAGTCCGACTTGTAAGACTTGAGTCAGACCTGTACGTCTGACTCAATCATATTTGTCCGCCCTACTAACCTCTAAATCACTTGAAAGCAAACACCATGTTCTAATAGTGTTTGTCTACCCAGGAGCTAGTACAGTATTTAGCACAGGCTATGTTCACAAAAATAAATATTTGCTGGACACGTGAATAACAGAGTGCTAGCCATGTAGGTCTTAGTCTGTGCAGATTTCCATAATAATATGATACTAAGTGGTATAAACAATATACATTTATTTTCATATGCTTTTGGAGGCTGGAAGTCTAACAACAGGATGCCAGCATGGTCAGTTCCTGGTGCCAGCTTTCTTCCTGGCTTCTGGACAGTCACCATTTTGCTGTGCATTCACAAGAATTTTCCTCAATGCTTGAGTTGAAGGAGTGGAGAGAGAACGCATCTTTGTCTTCTAATACGGCCACTGGTCCGATCAGAATCAGACCCTACCTTTAGACCTCATTTGACCTTAATTACCTCCTTAAAGTTCTATCTCCAAATATAGTCATACTGGGGGTTAGGGCTTCAACATATGGATTTTGGGGAGACACAATTTAGTCCTTAGCCATATACAACAGTATTTTTGTTATATTCGTGTATAGAAGTAATCAACGTATTAGAATATTAGCAGTTCAGCCAGGCCCATTCCCTTCAATGTTGTCTCATTGTGGAACTGGTGTTTTCGATCTTGCTCTTCAAGCTGAGATCCCAAGGTAAGAAAAATATGTTGATTTATCATTGGGCAATCCATAAATCAGCATCCATTTCCCCACTCCTCTTGAATTGCATAGGGAGCCTCTTGTCCCAGCCTGACACTAGTAGAAATAGAAATGTACCAATTAAATGATTGTTCTGCTTATCAAAATCCTCATTGGAATATGTTGGGCAGGAAGTAATTTTCTCCTCTCTTATTTTCATGAATATACATAGGATTGAAGCATTGAAACCGAATACACGTTAATCAGATTCTATAAACAAATGAAGGTGGTTCTAATTTATTTTTTTATTGTATAGCTTTAGGGGAAAATGAATAAAGGAGGATGACAAAGTCACTGCATTTTAAAATGTTTAACAGTTTAGGAAGAACATATATGTGTATTTTTCTGTAGAAATAAGATTTTTTAGGTGTTTATGACCTTACAGATAATACTTTGAAATGCTAATTTTCCCAAGATAATTCAGCTATTAAATCAAGAGTAAATTTAACTAATTCCATCCACTAATTTGAATTTCTGTGTTCCTCCCCTGTCATCAGCTGCCTCAAAAATTAAAAAAACTTAATTTTTATTTTGCTCTGCCCTTTACACATTATTTTGGCACATACTAACTTGACCCATTTGTTCACAACAGTCCTGTGAGCTGGGCATAAAGAAGCCAAGGGTGAAACTTTCTTCAAGAGACAAACACAGGGAGAGCCCCAATTGAAAGAGTTTAATTCTGAGCATCATTAGTCAGCCTGGGATTCACAGCAGTACCTGGCGCACACCATTGCTCACACATCCCTGATGACTGGCAGGCCTTCCCTCTTTCCTATGCTGTCCTAATGTCTAATGTTCTAATGTCCTTTCTTTGGTGCCTAGCTCCTTGGCAAACTGAGCCCAACCACTGAGCTACTTAAAGTTCCCCTCTCTAGGCTTCTTTTGTTACCTAATGAATGTCTTTAATGGGATTTAAAAAGCACCAACCATAAATAGATGACAAATACAGCCTTTGTATTTTGAGTTTTAAAAATTGATTCAATAATGTTTTATGTATATATAAAGTATGTGTGAGTGTTACACGCACAGAATGTGTCCTGATAAATTGGGATATTTGGGGTATTCATCACCTTGAGTACCTATTATTTCCATGTGTGGGTATCACTTCAAGTTCTCTGTTGGTTACTTTGAAATACACAAAATGTTGTTGCTAAAAATAGTCATCCTTTTGTTATCAGACATTAGAACTTATTCCTTCTAACTGTATGTTGTGACTACTGATGAACTTCTCTTCAGAGCCCCTCCAATCTGCCCAACCTTCCCAGTCTCTGGCATCTATCACAACATTGTCTATGTCCATGACATCAGTTTCTAGTTCCCTCATATCAGTGGTATCTGGTATTTCCCAAATACCAAAAACGTGTGGTATTTGTCTTTCTGTGCCTGGCTTTTCTCACTTAACATAATTGCCTCCAGTTCCGGTCATGATGCTACAAATGGCATATTTTTTTTATTTCTTGACCAAATAATATACCAGTGTGTATATGTACCATGTTTTCTTCATTCATTCATTTATTGATGAACACCTGGATTGATTCCATATCTTTACTCATGTGACTAGTACTTCAAATAAATGTGCAACTGCAGGGATCTCTTTGATACACTGATTTATGGATTGAGAGATCCAAGATGGCTGATCGCTAACAGCTCAAGATTGTCGCTCCCAGTGAAAGCACAGAGAACGAGAGGACACCACACTTTCAGATGAATTTCTGTCGCTCACAGACAAGAAGATTCCCAGTGGAGGAGCCCCACCGGTCGCCAGCATGACTCTGGTGGCTGGCGCAGTGGTTTTGCCGGTGCCTTGGCGCAGCAGCTCTTGGTGCAGAGTAAACGGGACTGGTTCCCCTTCTGACCGATGTTTGGAGCTCCAGGAAGGCAGAGTCACCTATTACGGACTCAAGAAGGAAGCCAGACCAGAGATTCCCGGGCAGAAAAGCACCATCAGTCTTAACACTGCTGTTTTGGCTGGCACAGTGGGTTGCTCAGATTCTGGTGCTGTGAATCAATACATTGGACGTCCACTCAGAAACCTAATTAGAAAGGTGGTAATTGTTAAGACAGTAGATGGATAAATTTATAACGAAGGGAAGAAACCAGCCTAAAAAGGTTGAGAATACCCAAAATCAGAATGCCTCTCCCTCTACAGGGGATTACAGTTCCTCATCAGCAACGGAACAAGGCCTGATGGAGAAGGACCATGTTCCATTAACAGAAGTAGGCTTCAGAAGGTGGATGATAAGAAACTTCTGGGAGTTAAAAGAACTTGTTCTAACCCAATGTAAAGAAACTAAGAACTTTGAAAAAAGGTTTGACGAAATGCTAACAAGAATAGACAATATAGAGAGGAATATAAATTAATTAATGGAGTTGAAAAACACGAGAACTTAATGAAATTTGCACGAATTTTAATAGCTGAATTGATCAAGCAGAAGAAAGGATATCAGAGGTCGAAGGCCAACTTAATGAAATAAAATGAGAAGACAAGAATAAAGAAAAAAGGATAGAAAAGAATGAGCAAAGTCTCCAAGAAGTATGGGACTATGTGAAAAGACCTAATCTACGTTTGATAGGTGTACCTGAATGTGACGGAGAGAATGAATCCAAGCTGGAAAATACTCTTAAGGATATTATTCAGGAAAACTTTCCCAACCTAGCAAAGCAGGACAATATTCAATCCCAGGTAATACAGAGAACACCACAAAGATGTTCCTCAAGAAGAACAGCAACCCTAAGGCACATAATCATTAGATTCACCAGGGTTGAAATGAAGGAGAAAATACTAGGGGCAGACAGAGAGAAAGGTTGGGTTACCCACAAAGGGAAGCCTATTAGAATTACAGCAGATCTCTCAGCAGAAACTCTACAAGCCAGAAGAGAGTGGGGCCAATATTCAACATCCTTAAAGAAAAGAACTTTCAGCCCAGAATTTCATATCCAGCCAAACTAAGCTTCACAACTGAAGGAAAAATAAAATTTTTTATGAATAAGCAAGTACTCAGAGATTTTATTACCACCAGGCCTGCTTTACAAGAGCTTCTGAAAGAAGCATTAAACATAGAAAGGAACAACCAGTATTCGCCTTTCTAAAAATATACCAAAAAGTAAAGAGCATCAACATAATGAAGAATTTACAGCAACAAATGGACAAAACAGCCAGTTAACATCAAACAGCAGTAATCCTAAATTTAAATTGACTAAATCCCCCAATAAAAAGATACAGCCAAAACCCAAGGGTATGCTACATCCAGACCCATTTCACATGCAAGGATACACAAAGACTCAAAACAAAGGAAAGGAGAAAGATTTACCAGCCAAATGGAGAGCAAAAATAAATAATTAAATAAAAAGCAGGAGTTGCAATTCTTGCATCTGATAAAATAGATTTTAAAGCAACAAAGATATAGTGGTAAAAGGATCAATGCAATAATAAGAGCTAACAATCCTAACACCCAGATACATAAGAACTATAAAGAGACTTAGACTTCCTAGACTCCCACACAATAATAGTGGGAGACTTCAACATCAATATTACATAGATCAACAAGACAGAAAATTAATAAGTATATCCAGGACTTGAACTCAGATCTGGAACAAGTCAACTTAATAAATATTTATAGAGCTCTCCACTTTGAATACACAAAATATACATTCTTGTCAGTACCACATCACACCTACTCATAGGTTTAAATGAAATATTGATCGGCCATTATTAAGCACAATTATTGGCATATAAGAGGTTTTCAATGCCAATTTTTAGAATAAAGCAACATTCCTGTTCTCTCTCCCTCTTTTTCTTCCTCTTTCTTCCTCTCCTTTACTCCTTTTTTCTTTCTTTCCTTCTCTCCTTTCTAAAAAAAAAAAGATACACTGATTTATCATTGGCTAAATATAATATTTATAATAATATTTATTATTGGTTAATTATAATTATTATTTGTAATAATATATAATTATATAAGAAATATATTTATAATAAATATTATAAATATTTATTACTATAAATATTATAAATATTTATTATTATAAATATTATAAATATATTCCTTACTGGCTACATATGAAGTAGTGAGATTGTTAAATCATATAGTAATTTCATTTTTGCTATACCTATGGTTATTAAAGGGCTCATATTCAGAATATATAAAGACCTTCTACAAATTAATTAAAAAACAACAAACAACTTTATAGAAAATGATAAAAAAAAATGATAGGCACTTCAAAAAAGTACTCAAAAAGTCAATAAACGTGAAGATTTGCTTAATCTCATTAGTAATCAGAGAAAAAACAAATTAAGATCACAATGAGATACAACTTCAAATTCAAAAGAATAACTAAATTTTTCTTGTCACATATACACCATGGAATACTATGCAGCCAAAAAAATCCATAAATTTGTATCCTTTGCAGGGATATGGATGAATCTGGAAACCATCATTCTCAGCAAACTGACACAAGAACAGAAAATCAAACATCATGTTCTCACTCATAGGCGGGTGTTGAGCAATGAGAACACATGGACACAGGGAGGGGAGCATCACACACTGGGGTCTGTTTGGGGGCATAAGGGAGGGACAGTGGCAGGTGGGGAGGTTGAGGAGAGATAACATGGGGAAATTTGCCAGATATAGGTGACAGGGAGATGAAGGCAGCAAACCACCTTGCCAGGTATGTACAATCCTGCATGATCTGCACATGTACTCCAGAACCTAAAGTACAATAATGATAATTTTAAAAAGAATGACTAAAATTTAAAACTTTTGACAACATAATTATGGTGAAGTTATAAAGTCCACTGGAAACTATAGTCTTCTGTTGGGTAAATATGCATTATTTGTTATGGTTGAAAAATATCTCAATAATACAGAAATGTAATTCCTAGATGTATAGTTAAATAAAATGAGTGCACATCTACACAATAAGAGATGTAGAAGATTACTCAAATTAGCATTTAAGTAATATGCAATAGTAAAAAAAAAAAATGGAGAAAAAGAAGCTTCTGCCAATGATAGGTTAAATAAATTGTGATATATGTATACATTGGAATTCTACACTATAATAAAATTTTAAAAATTACAGCTATATACAACAACTTAAGTGAATCTCAATTAATACAACATTAAGTAAAATATGTCAGACAGTAAAATAATCGATGCTGTGTAATTCCTTTTTTATAAAATGAAAAATCAGGAAAAGCTAATCTGTAACTTACAGATTCAGGATAGATTTACATTTTGATAGGATATGAAAAGAATTCTAAGGTGACAATATTTTGTTTCACCACTTTGGTGATACTGTGTCAGCTGCAGTGTTTTTGTGATGATTCATTAAGCTGAAATACGATGTGTACGTATTTCTTATATGCTACATTTGAAAACCAGTTTTTGAGTATTTCATATTGTTTGAGAGTAGATGAATGTAAAGATATAATAAAAATACCCACTACACTAAAAATACCTGCCACATCAGCAAAAGTTACAGAAAAGAACTGGAAGGGAACCTTAGATGTTCTCTGGTTTAATGTCCTCTTTTTATCAAGCAGACAATGGCTGCTTAGGATGAGTAGCAGGAATTGGGTTTTTTTTGACTATCATATATGTCAGTATCTCAAATAGTAAAAATTTTATCACAGATTTATATGATCATTTGTTCCCTGAGAGCTCAAATAAGGTCACAAATTCTCTTTGGGAAAAGAAGTAGTTAAAGGGTATTTGTAAGGACTCCAGCGCCTCTGTCCTAGACTGCTGGGCAGACATCTTTCCTTTTGGGAGTTCCTTTCATCTTGTTCCTGAGACTAAGCTGACAGTGAACATGTAAACATGAAGAATACAAAATAAAAACATACTGAAAGATTTAATTTATTTTAAAAATGCATCAAAAATAACAGCTATTACTAGATAAGTTATATAAAAATACAGAACAGAGAAAAACAGGAAAATGAAAAGATGAGGTTAGAATCAATTTGCTATGAAAAGGAAAGAACCCAGGTTTCTTCACAAAACAAATGCTAATTATGGGCTGTATTTAAGAAGTATGTCTAAAAGGAGGAGAGGCAGAAAAGTTTAAAAGAATGAGCAACAAACTAGACCAATGCAGACCAAAAAAAGTAGAGACCTGTTGTAAATAATAAGAAAGTTTAATTCAGAACAAAATACATTCAACGTGATAAAATAGGTACCTTATTAAAATAAGTATATTACAACATAAAGAATTCTTACACTATTTACTAAATATGTAAAAATCTTTAATGAACCAAACTGTATGGCATTCAAATTCATAAAGCAAAACCTAATGTGAACATAAGAAACAAAAAAGAAATATAATAATACTCATGTAGTTTAATTCATATTTTTCAGTACCTATTAGGTTAAATAGATAAGTGAGGATATAGAAGATTTAAGTTACAAAATTAACAATTTAAGGCTATTACTTCATTACTTCAATTTAAAATTATTACTAACTTAATGCCCTCAAAACAGAATAGAAAGTTTTCTTTCAAGTGTCCCTGAAACATTTGCAAAAATTAATACATATTAGGATGCAAGAAAACCTTAACAGAGTTCAAAAGGAATAAAGAGTGCAGAAAAGCCTTTGAGAAGGCAAAAAAGTTTTTAATTTAAAAACTTTAATTAATAAAAATTCCATTCTACAAAAAAGTTTTCAATAGTAAACTTCTGAAATCATGTGTAAATCCAAAAGAAAATAAAAATTAATAAATGACTGGAAAATTATAATAATAAAAACATATAGCAGAACTTTTGGAACTTAGCTACAGCAATGGCCAAAGGAAAATTAATAAATAATTGCATTAATAAGAAAAAGAATGTAAATAAATAAAAGCCTCTATCTGAAAGTTAGATAAAGAACAACAAATTAACCCAAGGAAATAAGTAAAAAGAAAACAAATCTAAAGGCACATATTAATAAAACAGAAAATTATGAAATAGTGGGACTACCAAGTTTAAAAACCTGTCCCTTTAGAGGGGTAAATAGCAGTAAACCAGATAAAACATAACCAAATCCAATTAAGAAAACAAAAATAATGACTTTTTAATATACACTGTGACCAACAAAGACTTAAAATATTGTTTTGCCAAACTCTACGAATGACTATTCAGCCAAATGGAAAAATAAATAATTTTCTAGAACAACTCGTACCACCAAACCTTACTTCCGAAGGCATAGAACATATGCACAGTCTAGTCACCCTTGAAGAAAAAGCAATTTGTCAAAACAATCATCTCCCAACAGAACATTAAGAGCAAATTGTTCCCCAGTGGTTTCAACCACACCAGAACGGATAACCAAAACATGTTTAAAGTGTTTGAGAAGATAAAAAGAAGTACGGATTACAAAATATTTTTTAAAGATAATAAATCTAAGAAAGGTGATAAATGTATGGGGGTACTTCCTTAACCAGAGAGAGAGAAATTTAAATATGTGAGTAGAAGGATGGTTAGTAAGGCTAGGAAGGGTACTGGGGGAATGGTGGGAAGGGGAGGATAGTTAATGGGCACAAAAAAAGAAGTCGTTAGAAAGAATGAGTAAGACCCACTATTTGATAGCACAACAGGGTGACTATAGACAATAATAATTTAATTGTACATTTTTAAATAACTTAACAGTGTAATTGGATTGTTTGTAACTCAAAGGATAAATGCTTGAGGAGATGGACACCCTATTCTCCATGATGTGCTTATTTCACATTGCATACCTATATCAAAACATCTTATATACTCCATAAATATATGCATCTATTACATACCCACAAAAATTAAAAATAAAAAAATTTTTGAATAGAAGCATATCTCAAAAACACTGCATGTTCAGTTTCAGACCACTGCAAGAAAAAAATTGTTACAATAAAGCAAGTGATATGAATTTTTCGGTTTCCCACTGCATATAAAAGGTTACATTTACACTATACTATAGTCTATTATCTGTGCAATAGCATTACATCTTTAAAAAGTACATACTTTAGGCCAGGTGTGGTGGCTCATACCTGTAATCCCAGCACTTTGAGAGTCTGAGGTGGGCAGATCACTTGAACCCAGGAGCTTGAGACCAGCCTGGGCAACATGGTGAAACCTTATCTCTACCAAAAATACAAAACAAACAAAAAAAAGTATTGAGGCACAGTGGCACATGCCTGTAGTCCCAGCTACTAGGGAGGCTGAGGTGGGAGAATTGCTAGAATCCAAGAGTTCAAGATTGCAGTAAGCCAAGATCACACCACTGCACTCTAGCCTGAGGTACAGCTAGACCCCGTCTCAAAAAAAAAAAAAAAAAATTCAGTTGTTAACCTGGTGGAGGGTATTGTGTCAATGTTGATGGCTGCTGACTGATCAGGCTGTTGGTTGCTAACGACTGCAGTAGCTATGACAATTTCTTAAAAATAAGACAACAATGAAGTTTGCTGCACAGATTGACTCTTCCATCCACAGAAGAGTTCTCTTTAGGTTGTGATGCTATTTGACGGCCTTTATCCACACTAGAACTTCTTTCAAAATTGGAATCGATCTTCTCATACCCTATCGCTGCTTTACCAACTAAGTTTTGGGAATGTCCCAAATCCTTTGTTGTCCATATAACAATGTTCACAGCGCCTTCACCAGGAGTAGATTCCATTTCAAGGAACCACTTTATTTCTTTCTTCATAAGAAGCAACTTCTCATTGGTTAAAGTTTTACCATGAGTTTACAGCAATCCAGTCACATCTTCAGATGCCACTTCTAATTGTAACTCTTGCTATTTCTACCACATCTATAGTTCCTTCCTCCACTGAAGTCTGGAGCTTTTCAAAGTCATCCATGAGGTTCGGAATCAACTTCTTCCAAACCTCTGTGAATGTTGATATTTTGACCTCTCATGAATTGCAAATGTCCTTAATGGCATCTAGAATGACGAATCTTTTTAGGTTTTCAATCGATTTTGCCAAGATCCATGAGAAGAATCACTTCTATGGCTAGAGTCATATGAAATGCATTTTTTAAATAATGAGACCTAAAGTCCAAATGACTCCTTGATCATGGGCTGCAGAATGGATGCTGTGTTAGCAGCATGGGCATGAAAACAACATTCATCTCCTTGTGCATCTCCATTAGAGCTCTTGGGTGACAAGATGCAGTGTCACTGAGAAGTAATTTTCTGAAATGAATCTTTTTTCTGAGAAGTAGATCTCAAAATCTGTCTCAAAGTGTTCTTTAATCCATGTCGTAAACAGATGTGTGTTATCTAGGTTTTATTGTGTTACTTATAGAGCACAGGCAGAATAGCTTTTGTGTAATTCTTAACAGCCCTAATATTCTCAGAACTGCAAATGAACATTGGCTTCGACTTAAAGTCACCAGCTACATTAGCTCCTAAAATGAGAGTCAGCCTGACCTTTGAAGTTCTGAAGCCTGGCATTGACTTCTTCTCTCTAGCTATGAAAGTCCCAGATGACATTTTGTTCCAATATAAGGCTGTTTTATTTGCACAGAAAACCTGTTGTTTAATGTGGTTACCTTCATCAATATTCTTAGCTAGATCTTTTGGAAAACTTGCTGCAGCTTCTTCATCAGCCCTCACTGCCTCACTTTGCACTTTTATGTTATGAAGATGGCTTCTTTTTTAAACCTAATTAACGAAACTTTTCTATCTTCAGACTTTTCTTCTGAAGCTTCCTCACCTCTTTCAGCCTTTGGAGAATGGAAGAGAGTCAGGACCTCGCTCCGCAATAGGCTTTGGCTTAAGGGAATACTGTGACTAGTTTCATTTTTTTCATCAGAACCACTAAAACTTTCTCAACATGAGCAACATGATTGTTCCACTCTCTTATCATTTGTGAGTTCACTGGAGTAGCATTTTTTATTTTTGTCAAGAACTTTTCCTTTGCATTCACAGGTTGGCTAACTGGCACAAGAGACCTAGCTTTGGGCTAGGTCTTGGCATTCAACATGCCTTCCTCAGTAAGTTTAGCATTTCTAGCTTTTGATTTCAAGTGACAGATATGCGACTCATCTTTTCATTTGAAAACTCAGAGAAAATCGTAGGGCTATTAATTGGTCTAATTTCACGACTGTTGTGTCTTGGGAAATAGGGAGGCCCAAGAAGAGAGAGGGATGTAGGAGGACAGACAGCAGTCAGAACACACGCAACGTTTATAATTAAGTTCACCATCTTATATGGGTACAGCTCACAGCAGCCAAAACAATTACAACAGTAACATCAAAGATCACTGTTTACAGATTACCATATGACATAATAAGAAAAAAATTAAAATAGTGTAAGAATTGCAAAAACATGACACAGAGACATGAAATTGTAACTTGCTGTTGGAAAAATGGTACCAATAGACTTGCTCCAGGCAGAGTTGCCATGAACTTTCAATTTGTAAAAACCACAATGTCTGCAGTGTGTAATAAAACAAAGCACAATAAAATGAGATATTCCTGTAATCTTAGATTTCAGCAGGTCTTTCTAATAAAGATATAAAACCTAGAGGTCATTGATAAATTAATACCTTTGACCACATAAGAGTTAAAAACCTCTATGTATAAAAATGTTCATAAAGTCAAAAAAAAGACAAAGAAGAAAGAAAACATTTCCAAGATAATATAATGTGTTACCTATAAATGTAAAGGTAAATTTATCTAAATAAATAAGGATCCATTAGAAAAATAGGCAGATGACAGAAATTTCACAGAAAAATACATAAATTTTGCTTTTATTTTTTTATATTATTATTTTTGTTAATTTTTATTGCATTATAGGTTTTGGGGTACATGTGCAGAACGTGCAAGATAGTTGCATAGGTACACACATGGCAGTGTGTTTTGCTGCCTTCCTCCCCTTCACCCACACTTGGCATTTATCCCCAGGCTATCCCTCCCCAGCCCCCCTCCGCTGTCCCTCCCCCATCCCCCCAATATACCCCAGTGTATAGTAGACCCCCTCCCTGTGTCCATGTGTTCTCATTTTTCTCACCCGTCTATGAGTGAGAATATGCGGTATTTCTTTTTCTGTTCTTGTGTCAGTTTGCTGAGAATGATGTTCTCCAGACTCATCCATGTCCTTACAAAGGACAAAAACTCATCATTTTTGATTGCTGCGTAATATTCCATGATGTATATGTGCCACATTTTCCCAGTCCAGTCTTTATGCTTACTATTTGTCATAATTTTAAAAATGCAATTTAAAACTTTAATGGGCTTTCCATTTGTATTTATCTTACTGACAAAGATTATAAAGTTGATATGGGGGAGGTATTAACAAGAGAGTAAATCAGCATAACCTCTTTGACAGATAATGTGGAAATGTCTACTAAAAATTAGTAGTTCCTAAAGCAACCGATCCAGCAATTCCATTTCAAGAGATTTACCCTACAGATACGTGCACTAGGAATTAAGCAGAAAAGTGTTTATTTCAGTGTTGCTGGTATTAGCCAAGTCTGTAAGCAACCTAAATGTTCATCAATGAAGCAATTTACTGATTTAATTTACTGAGTCAGAGAAGCCATATTCTGTATGCAAAGATAGGAAATGTTTTCAAAGTGGCGTTGCTAAGAAAAAAGTGAGATGCAAAACTGTGCACAGCATGCATGTATAAGATGTATCAAATGCATGTATGCATCTGTCACATTTCAGAAAGATGCCAGACTCTGGTAACAGGAGCTTTAGTTCCCCAGAGGGATCTGAAGAACTAAAGTCTTGTTGGCAGAAGATTGAACTTTCACTGTGGACCCTTTTTAATTTTCTCATATGTATGTGTTGATATTTTTATTAAAATCCTTAAAAAAACAGAGCAATAAAACAAAACGTAAGTCAGGTTCACTGTGGTCTCTAGACAAATAATTACAATAGCAGCAGTAATAATGAAAGCTTAATAGCAAGTGTTATGCTATTTGTCAGGGCCTCTGCTAAGCACTTTATATGCGTGATCTCATTTCGTCTTCATCAGAAACCGAGGAAATGAATACTGATATTGTTCTCATTTTACATATAAGAAACATGAAGAATAGAATCTGGATTATGAAAGAATACTGCCTGTGTCCAATGAATGAGCTGTGGCTACCTCACCTTGCTGGAAACATAAGGAGCAGCCATCATCTCCCTGTGCGAAGAACAAGATGCTATCATAGCAAGTTGATTCTGTTCAAGGGAACAAAGTTCTGTAGAATGCCTGTCTCAAAGGTGGAAACCTGGGGTAGAATGTTTATTCTCAAAGGTGGAAACCTGGGTAGAATGTTTATTAACCTTAAAGTCAAAACTCCTCCTCTTACCTGCTGCTGTCACATATTAGATGTTGTCTAAGGCCTTGGACATGTGCAAAGTGGGGATAATGCTTTCTGTTTTACACATGAGGTAAAAAACAAATGAACTATACAGAATTCTTTTTTTTTTTTTTTTTTTTTTTTTTTTTTTTTGAGACGGAGTTTTGCTCTTGTTACCCAGGCTGCAGTGCAATGGCGCGATCTCGGCTCACCGCAACCTCCGCCTCCTGGGTTCAGGCAATTCTCCTGCCTCAGCCTCCCAAGTAGCTGGGATTACAGGCACGCGCCACCATGCCCAGCTAATTTTTTGTATATTTAGTAGAGACGGGGTTTTACCATGTTGACCAGGATGGTCTCAATCTCTTGACCTCGTGATCCACCTGCCTCGGCCTCCCAAAGTGCTGGGACTACAGGCTTGAGCCACCGCGCCCGGCCTATACAGAATTCTTGTACAGGGCCACACTTAGTCACACAAGGGCTCCAGGATAGAGACCATGAGTAATTCATCCCATAGCAACCAGGACATTCAGAAGTAATGCAAAAACTTGACAACCACCAAGATACAGAAGAGCTCCTCTCATGTAGAATAGCCCTTCTTTCAAACACAGTAATTCCTTATGTAAAGGGTAAACTCTATGTCTTGGCAGCTCTCATGAATTGCAAAGGAAAACATGGTATTGCCACCCACCCAAGTCCAACACTGAAAAATATTCCATTGCTTTTCCAAATCAATACTAATTGAGACCCAACGTATTTGCCAAATGAGGTTTAGTAGTATAAATACGACTTAAATTCCTCCAATAGACTGTGAGTCCCTGGAGAATGTGCACGGAATTCTATACTACTCAAGTATAGCATAGTAAAGCACAGTATAGCGTAGTAAAACATTTGTTCAAGACTCAGTGGAAGGGTGAATGACAGATGGACGGATGGATGGATGACCACAGAATTTTAGTAAAATAGGCAATTATTTAACTTGTAACATAAACTGTAATTCTTTTTATAGAAAGCCATATGGTAGAAGACAAAGGGTATAGGATTGGGAATTCAGAAAATTGGGGTAAAATTTCAGGTTCTTCTTACTAGTGCTATTACTCTCAACAATTGACATATTCTCCATGAACTACAGTCTCTCGATGCCTAAAATGAAAAATACTAACACACTGCAGTGGTATCTTACAAAGTAGTTTCTGAAGTATGTGCATAAGACAAAACCAAAATTACCCTTGAAAACCTCTTAACTCACTAACAGAATATTATATACATAGCTGTGCAACAGTACATAATTTCTCTATACAAAGCCAGTTTTTCCGTCAGTACTAAGCAGATTGCTATTTCTTTGATCAAATGCCATAAATAGTTCATAATTTGGATCCATTTAGTATTAAAAATGCTTTTTGCTTATTTCTTCTGCTAAGTATATGTAAATGAATTAGGTATAAGGTATAACTTCTATGTGTGATTTCTTTTTTCGTATAACAGCTTCATTGAGATGTAAGTAACGTATGATAAAATTCACCCTTTTAAATTGTACAATTCAGTAATTTTTAGTATGTTCCCTAAATTGTGCAACAATCACCACTAAATTTTAGAACATTTTCAAATTTCTTTTTTAGACCTGAATACTATGCCATTGCATGGATAGAACACATTTCACTTAGCCATGCACCAGTTGATGAACATTTTTTTATATTCACTTTTTGGCTATTATGAATAATACTTCTATGACTATTCATGCAAAAGTAACTGTGTGAGCATACATATTCAATCTTTAGTGGAACTACTAAACTCTTTTCCAGAGAGGTCTCATCATTTTACATTCTCACCGACCATGTATGAGAGTTACAATTTCCCTACATGTTACCAATATACATTGTTCTTCATCTTTTTTTATCTAGCCCTCCAAATGGATGCAAAATGGAAAGTAGTATATATATGCTCTCTGATATCTATGTGTTTTCTCACAGGGTTATTATGAGTATATGAAAGCATGTCTTAACCAGAGTAGAGCTACAAAAATATTTGTATTATTATTGTTGTTGTTACAACTATGAATAAGCAATACGCTATGCAAGGTTTTTCATCTTAAAAATAAAAGTATAAGAAAAAAAATCTCTGATTAAGGAAAAGAAATGAATTTGTTGGAAGAATGTTTGCAGGCCCATAGACTCAAAAGGAAAGATGGAGAATGCAACTCAGAAGACAGGCAGAGCCCATGACAGGCTGAGAAATTAGGCTAGGCCAGCAAGATCAGGAAGCAACCCAGCGGTGGGAGAGCTGCAGCCAACGGCCCATGCAGGTGAATCTGGTACCCTAGCTCTTATTACTCTGCCACATACCCTGCCGCTGCTGTCAGAATAAACTTTTAGTTTCTCCTACCTCTTACGTCACTTACTCCAGACCTAAAGTTCTAGAAGGCAACATTCAGTTGGCCAGTCTTCTTTGTTTGTCCACTGGGAGCAGGAAGAGGAATTATCTCCCTCCCTTTAGCTTTCTTGGACAAATCAGAGCCAAAATTCCCATTTCAGAGAACATATATAAAAGCACATATATGGTGCCAGGCACACCACAATAATGTGTAAATATATTTCCGTTTCTCTTTCTTTTCTATAATGAATGTATCTCTTGAAAAAAGGGAAGGGCTGTGCTCACTAACTACTGATGATCCTGGTTCTGGCCCATACTGTTCAAAAGCCTTCATGGGATCCAAAAGGCTCCTTTATGCACCCAGAGAGCTTAGTTAATTCCCAGGGGCAGGATGAGCTCCTGTTTGATTTAAATTAGTGTTTCTTAATCCTGCCACGTGCTAGAACCACCGGAAATTCTAAAATACTGATGTCTGGGTCCTACACCGGAAATTCTAAAATACTGATGTCTGGGTCCTACACCGGAAATTCTAAAATACTGATGTCTGGGTCCTACACCGGAAAATTCTAAAATACTGATGTCTGGGTCCTACACCGGAAATTCTAAAATACTGATGTCTGGGTCCTACACCGGAAATTCTAAAATACTGATGTCTGGGTCCTACACCGGAAATTCTAAAATACTGATGTCTGGGTCCTACACCGAAAATTCTAATTTGTTGGAAACTCCTCCAGGTGACTCCAGTGTGTGGTCAGGTTTGGGAATCACAGGTCTGGAGAAAATGATGAAATTGAATTTTTCTGTGTTTGCTCCTTTTTTTTTTTTTTTTTTTGAAGCTCCTGTCTCTCAGTTAATATAAATGGGCATTGTGGATGCACCTGCAGTACAGAGAACTTGCCAAAAACCTCTGGAGAGGAATTAACCATGCAACAAAGAGGGAAACACGTTCAGATAGAAAAATTATTTCAAAAACCCCTATACCACTAAACAGACTCTCAACCTAGAAGCAGAGAAACAGTTTTTGAAACTTCCTAATGAACATTGCACTTAGCTAGTTGTCAAATATACAAACAGACTAATTTTTCATTCTAATTATTTTGGGATGTTTTTCCTGGGTAACATGATTATGTGGCTAGAATTTCCAATTCTGTGTATTCATTAATTGATGCTTAGACTGATAAAGATCCTCCAAGCCTCAGTCCATAACAGCAGCTGAACTCCTTACTAATGTAACATGCCAGTGCATTTTTTTTGCTTCACAAACTTAGTTCTGAGGTACCCAAACATATATATATATATATGTTTGTGTGTGTGTCTGTGTATATACATGAATATATATCTATATATTTATCTAATCATGATATATAGACATGTATATGTATATGTATATGTATATGTATATGTATATGTATATGTATATCTAATCATATATATGGTGATTTATATCTGATCATATACATGGATATATACATGTATGAATATATATATCCAATCATATATATGGATGTGTGCATATATGTATATATGTATATGCATGTATATATAATTGATAAATAGAACTATATTTTTAAAGTATAAAACATGATTTGATATACAGATACATTGTGTAATCGTTCTTATAATCAAAGTAATTAACACATTCATCATCATGTAAGCTGTACATTAGATTCCCAGAACTTGTTGATCTTATAATGGAAAGTCTGTAACTGCATCAGTATCCTGCCATTTCTACTGCACCCTTAGACGCTAGCAACCACCATGCTATCTGTGTCTATAAATTCAACTTTATTAGATTCTACATGTAAATGACAAATACAGTATTTGTCTTCTTGTGCCTGGCTTATTTCACTTAGCACTATGTTTTCCAGGCTCATCCATGTTGTTACAAATGGAAGAATTTCTTTCATTTCTGTAGCTGAATAATATTTCATTATGTGTGTGAGATGGTGTGTGTATATGTGTGTGGGCACATGCCTACACCATGTTTTTAATTTATCCACTTATCTGTTGAGAGATACCTTGGTTGTTTCCATATCTTGACTACTGTGGATAAGGCTGTAATAAACATGTGGGTGCCGCTATCTCTTTAGGGTACTGATTTCATTTCCTTTGGATATACACCTAGAGGTAGGATTCCTGGATCATAAGGTAGTTCTACTTTTTTAAAGGAATCATATACTGTTTTTTAATAATGGCTATACTAATTTACATCCCCAACAATAGTACGAAAGCTTGGGTTCTCCACACTCAAGCCAACACTTGTATCTCTTGTCTTTTTGATAATAGCCATCCTACCAGATGTGAGGTCATATCTTACATGGTTTGGATTTGCATTTATCTGATGATTGTGATGTTGAGCACTTTTTCATATACTCATTGGCCATTTGTATGTCTTCTTTAGAAAAATGTCTATTCAAGTCCTTTGTACGTTATTTGATCTACTGCTATTGAGTTGTGTGGATTCTTTGTACATTTTGGGCATTAATCTTTTATCCATATATGGCTTGCAGATATTCAGATATTTTCTATTATTTCATAGGTTGCCTTTTCATTTTGTTGAATTTTTTGCTTGTCCATGAGGAAATGCTTGGTCTGATATGGTCCCACTTCTGTTTTGCTTTTGTTGCCTATACTTTTAGGGTTATATCAAAAAATTCATTGACAAGACCAATGTCAAAGAGGTTTTTCAACCTGGTTTTCTTCTGGGAGTTTTATGGTTTCAGATGTAAGTTTTTAATTCATTTAGAGTTTATTTTTTATGCATAGTTTAAGACAATGGTTTTACTTATTTATTTATTTTCTGCATGTGGACATTCAGTGTTCCCATTATCATTTGGTAAAGAGATTATGTTTTTCCCAGTGTGCATTTTTGGAAATTTTGTCAAGGATCAGATGACAAAAATGAGTGAATTTATTTCTGGACTTTCTATTCTGTTTCATTGGTCTGTCTGTCTCTTTTAATGCTGATACCATACTGCCTTCATTGCTGTAGCTTTGTAATATGTTTTGAAATTAGGACACTACAGACTTGTTCAATTTGTTTTTTTTTTTTTTTTTTTTTGGTATTGCTTAGGCCATTTGAATATTCTTGTGGTTTCCTATAAACTTTAGAATTTAAAAAAAAAATTTATAAGAAATTCCATTGGAATTCTGATAGTGATTGCAATTTACAAAATAATCAACATACAAAAATCATTTACGTTTCTACACATTAACAGTGATAAAAACAATTAAAAAAGTGAATTAAGAAAACAATCCTATTTAGAATTGCATCAAAAAAATACTTAGAAATAAATTTTAGGAAGTGGATGAAAACAACAAGACATTGATAGAAGAAATCAAAGAAGACACAAATACATGGAAGGACATCCTGTGTTCATGGATTGGAGGAAGTAATATCATTAAGATGTACATATTACCCAAAGCACACAGATTCAATGCAATATGTATCAACACTACAATGACACTTTTCACATAAATGGAAAGAACTTCCTGAGCCATCCAATTTTGAATAAATTCATATTTCTACCACCTTTAAGACAGAAGGGAAAGGAGCTGACTAGGCTAGGAGGATATCAAATGGTCGTAAAGGGGTTTCATCCTGTATATTTCAGGTACCTGGCACCTGAGCAGAAGCAATGTTAGTCAAGGAAAACCAAGGATCTAGTGCCAGACAAACAAGGAGTTGTATCAGTCTAGAGGGCAGATGCATAATTAAAATTGAGAGACAGAAGCAACATTCTGTAGTGAAATAGAAATTGTGTGGTGAGCATTTGTCATTTTCTCTCTGTTACAATGCCTTTGTTTTTACTTTTGATGCATTATTTGTTTTGTAGCTGTGTCCGAATTTTGTTTTGAGGAGTTGTCTCCCTATTGCATACCATTTGAGTGGAACAAACTATCAAGATGCCGCTTTCCTTTGGCCAAAGAGTGGACAAATAACCCCCAGATAAGCCAATCTGACATTCTTTCCTGGAAAACTGAACAGTAAGCACAAAGAAGACAACAGAACATGGCTTGAATTGATTAATATTGCCTATCAGTTTCTGCTCCAATCATCAGGGTGTACCCAGATCCTTTCTCAGAAGACTGGCTGTTCAACTTTCCCTGTGATTCTGTTAGAGACCCTCTATTCTTCCAACTAATTGCATTTTGCTTAAAATAGCCAGTTGGTTTTACTACTTGAAACAAAGGAGACCCCAGAAAATTATATTAGCAGGGTGTAATAGAATATGCTACAGTAATAGACAATCTCTCAAGATGACTCGCTTAAGAAAGCAATGTTATTTTTATATGCAAAGCCTATGGTGGATCCAGGGAAGCTGCTCTTCAGTCGGTTACCTCGCCCCTTACCCCCAGTTGCTTCGATCTTACGATAAAAAGGAAATTATTCCTTTGATTTCCGTAGCTTTCCTACTAGTCTTTCAACAACAGTTACTGCTCAACTGTTTGGTCTCCTCACATTTTCTTATTCAGTTTCAAATAAAAAATTGATTAGCCTAGCAAATACCCATTGCCCTTCTTTAGATACCAGCTGATAAGTCATCCGGATTGATTGTCTTTGAGAAAAATACTCAGCCCTGCTCCAATCAGTGGCAGCCCCTCAACCAAACATGAGCCTGGGATCACCTCCCCTACTGGAGCCACAAGCAAGGCATCATATGTAGCTACTCTTGCTGGACTTCTAAGAATTGAAAAAGCATCAGTTGGAAACCACTGGGAGAGCTTTTGAAAGAAATATAAGCTAAATTCCTGTCAGCAGAGTGACCTTGACACATCACGTTAACATCATGTTTTGGCCCTCTGATTCTTCCTCTGTAAAATGAGTTAGCCAGCAGTGTTTTCACAATTTAGGGAAATTTATAAGGATTAGGCATAGAATTTCATGAGTGTTCAGATGGTGTGCATTACGGTATTTTGTAGTGAGGCTGAGTTATATAGTAATTTAAAATAAAATCTTGAAGGCAAATAGATAAAAACTCCAGTTTCACCTTCCTCAATACTAAATTATGAGATCTTAGGGTTATTGTCTGACTAGATGACTTTGTGTTATGAACTAAATAAGGTAACGTAAGCAAACTGCCTGTGATACCATAGCCCCTTTGATAAACTGCTCTTATCAAATAAGATTGGCTGATTCATCCATGGTCACAAAGTGGCAAAACTAATTCAAACTTAAAATATCCAGTTCCGCAGTAAGAATATACCAGGCATTAAATAAGGGCCAATTAAGTTTAATGAATTTCCAATGTCACTGCCTTGATTATATCTGTGTTTTAAGTTTATTCTGGCTCAAGTAATACATTTTAATTCTCCACAGGTGGGTAGCACTTCACGTTTTACAAAATTCTCTCTTATAATATATATCGCCACATATCTATGAAAGGAGCTAAAAAGAAAGGGTTAACCACAGTTTCCTCATCCATAAAAAGGGATAATAATACAAACCTTCACAAAATTGCTCTGAGCATCAAAGGATACCATGTCTCCATAGTGCCTATCACAGTGTCTGGCAATGTGTAGGCATCGAACGTGTAATGGTTTCATCTCTTCGCTTCCTCCAGCTTTATCCTAAATATAATTCATTCACTCATGCATGCATGTATTCAGCAAACAATTATTGATATTCCAGGCTCTGTGCTAGGCACTAAAAATGTTAAGATGAATATAATATTTTCAGCTCACCCTTTTAGTACCCACTGCATTTATTTATTAATGCTTCTGAGATTTTCTCCTGGTACTTAAATTATCCTTTTACACCATCTACCCAGTTGAAAAAGATTTCATTTTGCTTCATTGTGTCTCCTTTGGCACACTCTGCCTGCTCTGTCGACACTGACACCCATTAGCACAGCCACTGGAGAAAGGTGTAAGTTCCTGCTCAACAGACTGGACACTAACCCCCATCTAGCAAATAGAATCTCATCCATTCACCCAAGTCAGAAGAAAATTATTCTTCCAGGCTGTAAAAGAGAACAGCTTCATTTAGTTGATAAATAGCTTCACTGCAAGCCTCCCAGGGCTAGAGGACTGGAGAATTTGGAGTAATTACTTGTAAAGGCAGACTTAAACATAATTAATTATTCTGCCTTAATAAGGTTGCAAATCAGAAACCTCCAGTCTTCCTCCTCCAATTTCTATAACAGAAAGCATATCCCTTTTAAAAAGTACAACATTACTGTCGTTAAAACATATTTACACATTAATGTACAATTATACAAGTCTTAACAACCCTGCTTTGGATAATACAGAATCAGTGATTTTATCTCTATTTTCAGATGAATAAACTGAGTTGCAGGTAGAGTCAGTGGCTCTTAAGCTTTCCATCATCAGAGTTCCTTACAGCCTAAGATTGTATGCTTTGAAAAGTTTTTGTAAGAGTTCAGAACACTAAATTGTATCTACAGGATAACTCAAACTATGAAAACAAGTGTGAATGTTCATAGAATAAAATGACAAATACAAAATGAAATGACATGACTACACATCTTTCTAAATGCCATAATTTCACCAAGAGCAATTTGATATCACAGTGACTCACTTTGAAGAACTTTGACATTTAACAAGATTGATCATTTGTGAAAAGTCTTAAATAAAAATAAAACAAAATCCTGGATATCTTAGGCTTTGTATTCTTTAGATATTATGGGGAAGTTCCCACAAATATTTGGATTTTAAGATTGCCTTCCTTAAAGACTTTCCAAAGGCCAAGATGGAGAATAAAAAATTTGTTTAAGAATTTAAACTTGCATTTGAAGCCTTATAGACTACCATGGTTTGAATGTTTGCTGCCTCAGAAACTCATATAAAAATTTAGTTGTCATTGGAAAGATATTAAGAGGTAGAACTTTAACAGGTAATTAGGCTCCACTCTTATGGGGCGGGTTGAATGGCTTTAGAAAGTGGCTTTTGGGGTGGGTTTTCTCTCTTTGCTCTTTCATTTTTTCTGTGAGAAATAATCTTCCTCCTCTCTGGAGAATGCTTCATTCAAGGCACCATCTGAGAAGCAGAGACCAGACTCGTGCCAGACACCAACCTGCTGGTGTCTTGATCTCGGACTTCCTAGCCTCTAGAACGATGAGAAATAATTTTCTGTGAATTACCCAGTCTCAGGTATTCTGTTATGGGAGCACAAAATAGGCCAAGATACTGACCTCTACCTTGGTCAGAAAAGTCTGATTGGCTGGACTTTGAAAATAAACTACAACAGATGCTGGAGAGGATGTGGAGAAATAGGAACACTTTTACACTTGGTGGGAGTGTAAATTAGTTCAACCATTGTGGAAGACAGTGTGGCGATTCCTCAAGGACCTAGAAATAGAAATTCCATTTGACCCAGCAATCCCATTACTGAATATATATCCAAAGGATTATAATTAATTCTACCATAAGGACACATGCACACGAATGTTCATTGCAGCACTGTTTATAATAGTGAAGACCTGGAACCAACCCAAATGCCCATCAATCATAGACTGGACAGGGAAAATGTGGCACATATACACCATGGAATATTATGCAGCCATCAAAAACGATGAGTTTGTGTCCTTTGTAGGGACATAGATGAACCTGGAAACCATCATTCTCAGCAAACTGACACAAGAACAGAAAATCAAAAACCACATGTTCTCACTCATAGGCGGGTGTTGAACAATGAGAACACATGGACACAGGGAGGGGAGCACTACACACTGGGGTGTGTTGGGGGTAATAGGGGAGGGACAGTGGGGGGTGGGGAGTTGGGGAGAGATAGCATGGGGAGAAATGCCAGATATAGATGAAGGGGAGGAAGGCAGCAAATCACACTGCCACATGTGTAGCTATGCAACAATCTTGCATGTTCTTCACATATACCCCAAAACCTAAAATTCAATTAAAAAAAAAGAAAAGAAACTACAGGTTAATAAACCTTCAAGAAACATTGACATTCTGTCCCCACTTAGACAAAGGCATTTGTCAATATTTTAAACAGAAGGGTTACTAGAAATTTAATTGTCCCATCCTAGCCAATAAAAAAATAAGAACTAGTAGTCTCTGAGGAATTTTGAAGTGGCCTTATGGAAACTGAAATGCCTAATTTCTAATGATAAGAAAGAGCTTTTTTAATTGACACTGGGACTATTCTGTTCATGATAAATTCTACAACTATACATCTCTTTTGTAGAGTCATAAGCTTGGTCAGATGTCAATAATCAGTAATGATTAATGATATTGAGCATATTTATATATATCTGTTGGCCACTTTCATGTCTTCTTGGGGAAATGTTGATTTAAGGCCTTTGTTCATTTTATAAATCATGTTATTTGGGAATTTTTTGTTATTAGATTGTGTCAGCTTCTTATATAGTTTAGATATTAACCGCTTACCAGATATGTGGTTTTCAAATATTTTCTCTCATTCTATAGGTGTCTTTTGACATCGGTTATTGTTTTCTTTGCTGTGCATATAATTTTTAGTTTGATTTAGTTCCACTTGTCTATTTTTGCTTGAGTTGCCTATTCTTTTGAAGTCTCATTTAAGAAATAATTGCCAAGATCTATGTTACAAAACATATCTCCTATGTTTCAGATCTTACATTTAAGTCTTTCATCAATTTGTATTGATTCCTGTGTATGATGTAATATAAGGCTCCAATTTCATTTTTATATTTAGTTTTCCCAGTGTCATATATTGCAGAGACTGTCCTTTCTCCATTGTATAGTCTTTGCACCCTTGTCAAAGATTACTTGACCATACACACTAGGCTTTATTTCAGGGATCTCTATTCTGGTCCACTAGTCTATATGTCTGACTTTGTGCCAATACCACATTGTTTTGATTATTGTAGCTTTATAATGTATTTTGAAATCAGAAAGCTAAAGGCCTTCAGTTTTATTCTTCCTTTTCAAGATTGTTTTGATGATATGACCTCGTTTGTGGTTCAATATAAATTTCAAGATTGCTTTTGCTATTTCTGTAAAAAAAAAAAAAAAAATGCCATTGGAATTTTGACAGGAATTGCCTTGAATCTGCAGATCAGTTTGGGTGGTGTGGACATTTTAACAAGTTAAGTCTTTGAAACTATGAATATGTGTTGTCTTTCTGTTTACTTGTGTCACCTTTCATTTCTTTCAGCAATGTTTTATAATTTTTAGTGTACAAGACCTTCACCTCCTTGGTTAAGTTTATGCCTATTTTTTGAGAGTATTGTAAATGAAAAAATTTTAAATTCCATTTCAGGTTGTTTATTGTTAGTGTATAGAAATGCAACTAATTTTTGCATGTTGATTTTATATTCTGCAGCTTTCCTGAATTAGTATATTTGCTTTTTTGTGGCATCTTTGGAATTTTCTACATGTAAGATTATGTCATTTAAATAAAAGGTAATTTTGCTTTTTTTATTATTTGTTTTTGTTGTTGTTGCTGCTAATTTGTTCTGGCTAATACTTCCAGAACTAACTGAAATGGAAGTGGCGAGAGTGGGTATTCTTATCTTCTTTCTGATCATAGAGATGATGTCAGCTCTAAGCTTTTTATGTTTGGCATTTATTGAATGTTTAGTTTTGGAAAACAATGTAAAATAATATATTTGATAATATGCATGCAATAATGATGTGTTTTGGGAAAAAAGAGAAAAATTTTGTCTTAAAGCTAATGGGTACTAATTATGCTAGGATAAAAAAATACATATATGTATAATAAAATATCAATTTAAGTGTATACTCAGTATAGAATGCCAAAAGAAATGAATTTAATTTTTTCGTTTACTAGTATCAAAATAATGAACTGAAAAATAAATAAAACATGTTAAAATGGTTAATAAAGTAGTGCTCATCCATAAGAAAAGAGTTATGAATCTTATACTGAAATATAGGGTTTTATATATTTATTTGTTTTGTGTATCACAACACGTTGTGGTACATATGATGTATAAAAAAAGCTGAAACTAGAGTTTTCTTTTATTGAACTATCAAAGTTACTGTATGCCCAGATAACAGTTTTTATTATCAAGAAAATGATGTGCTTAAATTACCAATAAAAATCGAAGTTCCTAACAATTCATATTACTTATTGCTGTAATTTAAACAATATTGCTTATAACTATTTCTTGCTATAAGCAAATCTTCTCTATTTTATCAGTATTTCTTGATTTTGCCTTTCCCAAATTCAGGCTCAAATCCAGAATAATTTTTCATAAAATGTGTTTATATTTCTTAAATTAACACTAGGTAATACAAATTGGTTTTCCTAATCTTATTAAACTAGCAGAGGGGGGAATATAACTGTAAGTGTGTTTGAAATATGTGCAATGGAGTACTACTCATTCATAAAAAATATTGAGATCCTGTCATTTGCAGCAACATGGATGGATCTGGAGGTCATTATGTTAAGTGTAGCAAGCCAGACACAGAGAGACAAACTTCATCAAAAGCTCCAACTTTTGATTACATCAAAAGTATTATGAGAGGTCCTTTGTTTTCCCAATGTAAGATTTTAAAAAAAACCTAATAAATCAAAATATAAGTTCAGAAAAAATAAATGGACATAGATACCCTTTAATACTTTTCAGGATGAAAAATATTAAATATACTAACATGATTTTCAGAATTAAATGTGTACACGATACTTTAATAACTTAACTAAGAAAAATGCTTTGTTATACACCCAAACTTATAATCAACAGGTAGAAATAGCACCCTAAGAAACCCATGAATTTATCTGAATTTCAGAGATTTAGACTTCTTCAAGAGGTATTTAATTATTCTACAACATATCCATGCATCATAACATCACATTGTACCCCATAAATATATGCAATTATTATTTGTCAAGTTAGAGAGAGAGAGAGAGAGAGAGAGAGAGAGAGAGAGAGAGAGAGATCAGAGCAAATCCCCCTCTGATTCCTGATTAGGTCCTGTTAACAACTAGCACATAATTAATGCTTCAGAATGTTTTATTTTTTTAGTCTAATGCCTCCCAACTAAAAACACACAAAGTGAATTAGGCCATTATGTATACAACCTAGAAACTGCATTCCTGGGCATTTATCTGAAGACATAAAAATTTATATTTACACAAAATACTGTGCAAGAATATCCATGGTTTAATTTGTAACAGTAAAAAACTGGAAACAATCCTAATGCTTTTCAATGGGTGACTGGTTAAACAGACTGTGGAGCATCCATACTGTGGACTATTACTCAGCAAAGAAGAGGAGTAAACTCTTGATGCAAGCAACAATCCTAGTGAATCTCCCCAGAATTTGCTGAGAAGAAAATGCCAATCTCAAAAGGTGATGTACTATGTAATTCCAATTATAGAACATTCTTGATGTAAAATTATAGGGTTGAAAAACAGATCAGAGGTTGCCAAGGATCTGAAGGAAGATGAGGGGAGATGGCCATAGTCATAAAGAGATAACACTGAAACCTTGTGATGACTGAACAGTTCTGTGTCTTCATCATGGTGGTGTTCATATGAATCTACACATGTAACAAAATTACATAGACACACATACACGAGTGCATGTAGACTGATTAAATCTAAAGAAATTCTGTGGATTTCCTAATTTTGGTATTATACTATATTATGCAAAATGTTACCATTAAGGGTGCATAGGAGTTCCCTGTACGTTTTACGAAAATTCTTATGAAACTATAGTTACTTTAAAATAAAAAGCATTAAAATAATTAATTGAATACACATGTAGACCCAAAGTTTGGACGGTTCCTTGAGTGTTAGGAGTGGGTTAAGACAAGGCATTACATTCCCTTAACATTCCTGTATTATGAGCCCCACAGAAATCAAACAAAACTTTAAAAACATATTTACTACTTCTTTGGCTCCAGACTGAATTCCAAACATATTTTCTTGGAATGTTAAAAGTGTTAGTTGAAGATTAAATTGTTCTGATAGATTTGGTAAGCACTGATTGAATGAGTTGTACTCATTTTCTATTGCACCATAACAAATTACCACAAACTTAACATTAGAAAACAACAAAACATATTATCTCACAGTTTCTGAGGGTTAGAATCCACAGTGAACTAGCCTTTGTCCTATGCTTATGGGCTCATAAGGACAAACGCTCAGTGTCAGCAGAGCTGAATTCCTTAATGGAGGAAAATAAATGAGGGACGGGGAGAAAACCTGGGTCAGGGTTGCAATTGTAAGTTGCGCATGCCCACTGAGAAGTTAATAGAAGGGTGGATCATTGTGGGTTTCTGAAAGAACAGGATTATTAGTAAAAACCCGGTTTGGGATATGAATTTGGTTGGTATGTCTGAGGAGCAATAAGGATAATGTGGACAGAACTGAGCAAGTGAGGGAAAGTGTAGTAGGAAATTATGTCAAAAAGTTTATGGGGTGCCCAATTGTATACAGCCTTGTAGTCCACTGCAAAAATATGATGAAATTAAACAGCCATTGAAGGGGTTTAAGTTCATGGGGTGCCAGATTGTATACAGCCTTGTAGTCCACTGTAAAAATATCATGAAATTAAACAGCCATTGAAGCAGTTTAAGCAGAGTTACAACATAAGGTATGACTTATATTTTAACAGGCTCATTCTGACTGCCATTCTGAGAATATAATAAACAAGAAAATAACAGAAGCAAGTAGACCAGTCAGGAGGTTAATGTGACAATTGACATGAGATGGTAGTGGCTTGGGCCAAGGTGATAATGACAGAAGTGGTGATAGGAGGCTGAGTGCAGTGGCTCATGCCTGAAATCTCAGCCCTTTGTAAGGCTGAGGTGGGAGGATTACTTGAGGCCGGGAATTTAAAACCAGCCTGGACGACATAGCAAGATAGGAGTTTGAGGCTAAAAAACTGAGCTAGGATCACACTACTGTCCCTCAACCTGGCCGACAGAGCAAGACTCTGTCTCTATTTTTTTTTTTTTTTTAATCAGTGGCTAAAAAAAAAAAAAGGTCAGATTCTGGATATTTTGAATGTAAATGTAATGTGGCCTGCCTAGAACAGTGCCTAACACAAAATAGACTTCAAAAACAACACATTCTCAGCAAACTGACACAAGAACAGAAAACCAAACACCGCATGTTCTCATTCCTATGTGGGTGTTGAACGATAAGAACACATGGACTCAGGGAAGGAAACATCACACACCAGGGCCTGGGGATTGGAGGGCCAGGGGAGGAGTAGTAGGGGGTGTGATACCATTGGGAAGTGATACCATTAAGAGAAACACCAAATGTAGATGGATGCAGCAAACCAGTACCATGGCATGAGTGTACCTATGTAACAAACCTGGGCAATCTGCACATGTACCCCAGAACTTAAACTATAATAAATAATGTTTTAAAAAACACATTTATTAAAGGAAAGATATACAAGAAAATGTTGTTAACCCTGGGAAATAAAAACTCAAAATCTTGAATCAGGCATGGTACAGAGACTTATTTTTAACTCTATACATGTTTATACCTGTTTCTGGAAAATAATTTAAAGATATGGTTAGACCAATAAGAAAAGTTATTTCGATTCCTATATACATTGAACTTGATGTGGGAGGTCAGTCCAATTACTGAAGAAGTGAGTGTATCTCTTATAACAATAACAACAACAACAACAAAAAGTGAAAGAGATTATCCTAATTAAAGAATGAAGAGGGCCGGGCGCGGTGGCTCACATCTGTAATCCCAGCACTTTGGGAGGCCGAGACAGGTGGATCACGAGGTCAAGAGATCGAGACCATCCTGGTCAACATGGTGAAACCCCGTCTCTACTAAAAATACAAAAAATTAGCTGGGCATGGTGGTGCGTGCCTGTAATCCCAGCCACTCAGGAGGCTGGGGCAGGAGAATTGCCTGAACCCAGGAGGCGGAGGTTGCCGTGAGCTGAGATCATGCCATTGCACTCCAGCCTGGGCAAGAAGAGTGAAACTCCATCTCAAAAAAAAAAAAAAAAAAAAAGATTGAAGAAAATTCTACATTGGTTTTTCTTTCTTTTTTTTTTTTTTTTAATTTTTATTGCATTATAGGTTTTGGGGTACATGTGCAGAACGTGCAAGATAGTTGCATAGGTACACACATGGCAGTGTGTTTTGCTGCCTTCCTCCCCTTCACCCACACTTGGTATTCATCCCCAGGCTATCCTCCCCAGCCCCCCACCACTGTCCCTCCCCCATTTCCCCCAACAGTCCCCAGTGTATAGTAGACCGCCTCTCTGTGTCCATGTGTTCTCATTTTTCTCACCCACCTATGAGTGAGTATATGCAGTATTTCTTTTTCTGTTCTTGTGTCAGTTTGCTGAGAATGATGTTCTCCAGATTCATCCATGTCCTTACAAAGGACACAAACTCATCATTTTTGATTGCTGCATAATATTCCATGGTGTATATGTGCCACATTTTCCCAGTCCAGTCTATCATCGATGGGCATTTGGGTTGGTCCCAGGTCCTTGCTATTGTAAACAGTGCTGCAATGAACATTCGTGTGCATGTGTCCTTATAGTAGAACGATTTATAGTCCTTTGGATATATACCCAGTAATGGGATTGCTGGGTCAAATGGAATTTCTATTTCTAGGTCCCTGAGGAATCGCCACACTGTCTTCCACAATGGTTGAACTAATTTACACTCCCACCAACAGTGTAAGAGTGTTCCTATTTCCCCACATCCTCTCCAGCATCTGCTGTCTCCAGATTTTTTAATGATCACCATTCTAACTGGCATGAGATGGTATCTCAATGTGGTTTTGATTTGCATCTCTCTAATGACCAGTGATGATGAGCATTTTTTCATATGTTTGTTGGCCTCATGTATGTCTTCTTTTGTAAAGTTTCTGTTCATATCCTTTGCCCATTTTTGAATGGGCTTGTTTGTTTTTTTTCTGTAAATCTGTTTGAGTTCTTTGTAAATTCTGGATATCAGCCCTTTGTCAGATGTGTAAACTGCAAAGATATTTTCCCATTCTGATGGTTGCCGATTCACTCTAGTGACTGTTTCTTTTGCCGTGCAGTAGCTGTGGAGTTTGATTAGGTCCCATTTGTCTATTTTGGCTTTTGTTGCCAATGCTTTTGGTGTTTTGTTCATGAAGTCCTTGCCTACTCCTATGTCCTGAACGGTTTTGCCTAGATTTTCTTCTAGGGTTTTTATGGTGTCAGGTCTTACATTTAAGTCTTTAATCCATCTGGAGTTAATTTTAGTGTAAGGTGTCAGAAAGGGGTCCAGTTTCTGCTTTCTGCACATGGCTAGCCAGTTTTCCCAACACCATTTATTAAATAGGGAATCCTTTCCCCATTGCCTGTTTTTGTCTGGTTTATCAAAGATAATATGGTTGTAGATATGTTGTGTTGCCTCCGATGCTTCTGTTCTGTTCCATTGGTCTATATCTCTGTTTTGGTACCAGTACCATGCTGTTTTGATTACTGTAGCCTTGTAGTATAGTTTGAAGTCTGGTAGCGTGATGCCTCCCACTGTGTTCTTTCTGCTTAGAATTGACTTGGCTATGCGGGCTCTTTTTTGGTTCCATATGAAATTCATGGTGGTTTTTTCCAGTTCTTTGAAGAAATTCAATGGTAGTTTAATGGGGATAGCATTGAATGTGTAAATTACTTTGGGCAGTATAGCCATTTTCACAATATTGATTCTTCCTAACCACGAACATGGATTGTTTCTTCATCTGTTTGTGTCCTCTCTTATTTCGTTGAGCAGTTGTTTGTAGTTTTCCTTAAAGAGGTCCCTTACATTCCTAGTGAGTTGTATTCCTAGGTATTTTATTTTCTTTGTAGCAATTGTGAATGGCAGTTCGTTCTTGATTTGGTTCTCTTTAAGTCTGTTATTGGTGTATAGGAATGCTTGTGATTTTTGAACATTGATTTTATATCCTGAGACTTTGCTGAAGTTGCTTATCAGTTGCAGGAGCTTTTGGGCTGAGGTGATGGGGTCTTCTAGGTATACTATCATGTCGTCTGCAAATAGAGACAATTTGGCTTCCACCTTTCCTATTTGAATACCCTTTATTTCTTTTTCTTGCCTGATTGCTCTGGCTAGAACTTCCAGTACTATGTTGAATAGAAGTGGTGAGAGAGGGCATCCTTGTCTAGTGCTGGATTTCAAAGGGAATGCTTCCAGTTTTTGCCCATTAAGTATGATATTGGCTGTTGGTTTGTCGTAAATAGCTTTTATTACTTTGAGATATGTTCCATCAATACCAAGTTTATTGAGGGTTTTTAGCATAAAGGGCTGTTGAATTTTGTCAAATGCCTTCTCTGCATCAATTGAGTTAATCATGTGGTTTTTGTTTTTGCTTCTGTTTATGTGGTGAATTACATTTATAGACTTGTGTATGTTGAACCAGCCTTGCATCCCTGGGATGAATCCTACTTGATCATGATGGATAAGTTTTTTAATGTGCTGTTGCAATCGATTTGCCAGTATTTTATTGAAGATTTTTGCATCTATGTTCATCATGGACATTGGCCTGAAGTTTTCTTTTCTTGTTGAGTCTCTGCCAGGTTTTGGTATCAGGATGATGTTGGTCTCATAAAATGATTTGGGAAGGGTTCCCTCTTTTTGGATTATTTGGAATAGTTTCAGAAGGAATGGTACCAGATCCTCTTTGTGTGTCTTGTAGAATTCAGCTGTGAACCCATCTGGACCTGGGCCTTTTTTGTGTGGTAGGCTCTTAATTGCTGCCTCAACTTCTGACCTTGTTATTGGTCTATTCATAGTTTCAGCTTCCTCCTGGTTTAGGCTTGGGAGGACACAGGTGTCCAGGAATTTATCCATTTCTTCCTGATTTACTAGTTTGTGTGCATAGAGTTGTTTGTAGTATTCTCTGATGATGGTTTGAATTTCTGTGGAATCTGTGGTGATTTCCCCTTTATCGTTTTTTATTGCATCTATTTGGTTGTTCTCTCTTTTCTTTTTTATCAGTCTGGCTAGTGGTCTGTCTATTTTGTTGATCTTTTCGAAAAACCAGCTCTTGGATTTATTGATTTTTTGAAGGGTTTTTCTTGTCTCTATCTCCTTCAGTTCTGCTCTGATCTTAGTTATTTCTTGTCTTCTGCTAGGTTTTGAGCTTTTTTGATCTTGCTTCTCTAGCTCTTTCAATTTTGATGATAGGGTGTCAATTTTTGATCTCTCCACTCTTCTCATGTGGGCACTTATTGCTATATATTTTCCTCTAGAGACTGCTTTAAATGTGTCCCAGAGATTCTGGTACGTTGTGTCTTCATTCTTGTTGGTTTCAAATAACTTCTTTATTTCTGCCTTCATTTCATTGTTTATCCAATCAACATTCAAGAGCCAGTTGTTCAGCTTCCATGAAGCTGTGCGGTTCTGAGTTATTTTCTGAATTCTGAGTTCCAACTTGATTGCACTATGGTCTGAGAGACTGTTTGTTATGATTTCCATTGTTTTGCATTTGCTGAGGAGTGCTTTACTTCCAATTATGTGGTCAATTTTGGAGTAGGTGTGATGTGGTGCTGAGAAGAATGTATATTCTGTGGATTTGGGGTGGAGAGTTCTGTAAATGTCTATCAGGTTTGCTTGTGCCAGTCTGAGTTCAAGTCCTGGATGTCCTTGTTAATTTTCTGTCTGGTTGATCTGTCTGCTATTGACAGTGGAGTGTTAAAGTCTCCCACTATTATTGTGTGGGAGTCTAAGTCTCTTTGTAAGTCATTAAGAACTTGCCTTATATAACTGGGTGCTCCTACATTGGGTCCATATATATTTAGAATCGTTAGCTCTTCTTGTTGTATCGATCCTTTTACCATTATGTAATGACCTTCTTTGTCCCTTTTGATCTTTGTTGCTTTAAAGTCTATTTTATCAGAGATGAGAATTGCAACTCCTGCTTTTTTCTGCTCTCCATTTGCTTGGTAAATCTTCCTCCATCCTTTTATTTTGAGCCTTTGTGTATCTTTGTGTGTGAGGTGTGTTTCCTGGATACAGCACACTGATGGGTTTTGTTTTTTTATCCAATTTGCCAGTCTGTGTCTTTTGATTGGTGCATTTAGCCCATTTACATTCAGGGTTAATATTGTTATGTGTGAATTTGATACTGCCATTTTGATGCTAGCTGGTTTTTCTTCGTCAAAGAAGAGATCACTGTATTCCATGTCTGTGAGACGGTCTTCTGACAAAATTTCCTTGAGGAGGAACTCTTGTATCAAGAGACACCTCTCTGTCTTGGTAGTAGAGAATCCAGGCAAATACCTTACATGGTAATCCCCCAGGCAAGCAAGTGGAAATGACAAAGCACTGTAACCTGTGATTTGGACTACTTTTAATTTCATATGCTTCATGAATTCCCTTTTTCTACTGAGAATTTGAGAACCTCTTTTGAAAATTGCACCCAATTAAGCTAAGAAAAAGATAGCTTGTCTATATTTGAGCATACAAGGAGAGCAATATCTCCACCATGGGGACCAGTAAAATAAAATAAGGAAATCCACCCCCAAAGGGAAGCTGAGACTCTGTGAATGGGGCCAAGAGAGACTGACCAACCATCTCTTCTTTCTGGAAAGCCTCTTTTCAGAACAAATCTAAGGGCATATAGCTGTGATTTTTCAGTAGCGGACATATGTCCTCTAGGTAAATAAGAATACAGATCTTCTTGTGACCCTACTGAAGGTTCTTATGGTTCTTAGTCTCCTTAGGGTTCTAAAGATACTTTACCTCTTCCCTCTCCTCCAGATTGTGGGTACTCATTTTTCCTCTTATGTCTATTCAAAAAGTGAAAGTTACCATCCCAGCCACCTGTCACCTAAGCAAGAAAAAAATGTACTAATTTTAACTAAGAAGACAAAGAAAGAAAAAGAAAAACCAACACCAGTCAAGACCTCAGTACAGGAAGAGTATTACTGCATCATCAGTGGTGAGTGCCTGCTTTACAGCTCTCACAGAACTGTCACCAATTCACTGACTACAGCTTCTTTTCGCTGCTGTAATTGACCTTAGGCCAGCATATATGCCCACAATTGTGGGTCAAAAAGGAAACGAGTAGGTCGGTGCCTCTGGTAAAGTAAGCCAGTAGTCTAATAATCAGTGAATTCACTGTCTCCAAGAGTTTGTTAGGATGAGATGTATAGTTCCTACGGCACTAGAAGGCTATCCCTCCAAACAACCTCTGGTCACTTATTCACTGGTAAGTCTGATTATGTATACAATAGCAGCTGAAATCACTACTAAGCAAGGAGGAGGTAGTGAGGTCCACTATGTTGGCCAAACTTCAAGCATCAGGAAAAGGCTTGGATTAGGTACTGACATTTTGAAAGATGGATTGATTTTGCTCGTAGCTGAGAGATGTCAGGGGCCAAGATTATCCAAAAAGCTGCTGCATTAGCAACACACAAAACCTGTGTCTTACCACCAAAAAAAAAAAAAATGTGTTTCTTGCTCCTGTTACTGTTCAGTGAACTATGGGTAGAGAATTCAGAGAAAGTTCTTTACACCATAGTTTAGGGACCTCGACTACACCATCCACCAGGGACTTGAGTCCCCTGCAAAAAGCTGAAAGGACATGAAGAATTGCATGAGCATTATGGTACAGACGTGAAAGTGGCATATACCTGTGTACCTGTGACTGCACATGCTTCCCCATCTTCCACGTGATCACAGGACAAAGAGGACACACCTGAAAGTGGCATATACCTGTGTACACGTGACTGCATGTGCCTCCCCATCTTCCACGTGATCACAGGACAAAGAGGTAGTAAGAGAGTCTAGGAAGCCAAACTCACTTGTTTAGCAACCAGTTCTCCCATTCTCTGGGAACTTATCCGGGAAGACTCACCCACTCCCACAGGAGGCCATTAATCTATTCATGAGGGATCCACCCCCATGACCAAAACACCTCCTTTGGCCCCACATCTCAACTCTGCCACATTGGAAATCAAATTTCAACTTGAGTTTTGGTGGGAACAAACCATATCCTGCTCTCATGAGGGATCCTTGTATGGAACTGGTCTGGATAATGATAATGATATTATATGTAGGAAACTCTAAAGAATGAGGTGGTGTGTCCAGAGCTAGCAGTGAGGACGCCCACTGCACCAGATCCTACCCAGCTGTCTCAAAGACTGAGAAGTCAATAACTCAGTCTCCTGTAACCCAACGGCAGCACATCTGTTAGAAATGAGCCTTGGGTCATACAGGTGTATTTAAAAGAGGAGAGTCAGAAGCCCCAAATCTCCCCTTTCTATCCTTTTTACAAAGTTGTTCTGCAGTGGATAATTGTAATTTCTGCAGAGAAGACAGCATTCCAGACAAAACTGGAAAAACATGTTTTATATCTGCATTGAACTTCAATTAAACTATGCTCAGAAAAAAATGCATAGGAAATATGCAGCTACTTAACTTGTGAGTATAAATCAGAGACATTAAATTGCTCTTTTAACAAATATTTGGACACTCAGTGTTATAAATAATTATATAGCTTATCTGACACAAAGGAAAATTAAAGGAAGCAGTTTGGGCTTGAGATCCATTTAACTTTCAGTGGGCTTGTTTGTTTAAAAGACAAGCCCAATAAAGTGGCTGCCTAAATTACTGTATTAGGAGAGTTTCCCAATGACCCAGCTTGGCAAAAGGTAGTTTCCACCTTGACCTTCTGTGGTTCCTGAAATTCTATTTGTAAAATTCTTTTGGTGAATTCAAAGATGTTCCTTGTTTATTAGGACTCAGTAACTGTCATAAATTCAAATTAACACTTTGGTGGAGTTCGTTGATCAGAAACCTGAGTATTGGGAAAATGAGATGCATGGCCATCCAAAGAAGAGCTCCACTGATAACTTTGATAGATATCTCAGGCTATCTTCTGTGACCCCAGCCACTCGAGGAAAAGTATACTTTTGGATCAAGAACCAAAACACTGAAGAGCTTTGGAAGACAGAGTGGGTGGAGGCGTTGGGTGGAGAGAGGTTTGAAGGGAAATCTTAGTAATTGTGGGTTTTGCTATAATGGCAAAACCACAATTACTTTTGCACCAACTTAATAGAAACCCTGTTTCTTCTTGACGAACGTCATTTTGGAATTTTTTGGCCAGGAGAGGTTATTTTTCTTCTGTACTTGCTCTCTCTTTGGGCTTCTTTTGGGAGATCTCATTGTTTCTCTTACTCTACCCTTCACTTCAGTCTTTCTTTTTTTTCCTCTTGGTGTTCAACTACCAAGAAGTAGGTATAGAACATAGTGTCTGGGGTCTCCTCATGTATGAGAGAATGGAATGAGAGTAGCAGAGGTCAAGGACTACTATGAGTTTGCACCCCAGCACCCACTCCTTCTCCTCTCTGAATCCAACATGTTAGAGAGGCTAATCATATTCCTCTGCCCAGTCCTGCTAAATCAGAATATTTCCATTCCACTGGCCAAAGGAATGTGCTCAAAAATGAACTCCTTGACAATGAAGCTGCATCCTGAGACTTCTATGGCCCAATTCCTCTGGGATTTTTAAACGGTGGGGTATGAGTGATGGCCTGCCTGAAGCGACTGCAAGGAAAGAGATGCTTGATAAAAAGTGTCCCTGAAGGAAAACAGAACAGAGATCTTTGGATACTAAAACTAAAGTCATAATTTGGTACCATGGATCCACCCATGCCTGAAGGAAGCCAGAAAGAACTACCTCTGTAATGTATGTGTTTCTGAAAATACTCATTTTAAAGAACATGAAATATTTAAGCATTCTGGAATTTGGAGCCATTATTCTCAACTGATCAAAATATCAGTGTCCCTTCTACTAAAGATGGCCTATAATCCAGATCAGGGAAATGAATCCTAGCTCTTCTGATCCACACCACAAGGGATAAAAACCATGCACAAATTTACAGTAAAAACCCCAGCTTCCATGAAGGTGGATCCTTGCATAAAACTGGTATACATCTTAACTATGGCAATGGTTGCATACGCATGCACTTGTGATAAAATTACATAGAACCAAATAAACACAAATGTATGCAAAAGCACATAACACTAGTGAAAACTGAGTAAGGCCATTGGGTTATAAGAAGGTCAGTTTCCTGGTTGTGATAGCATACTACAGTTAAGCAAGATGTTACCTTGCAGGGAAAGCTAAATGAAGAGTATACAGCATCTCTTTATATTATTTCTTACAAGGAGTTATAACAAACATGATGTGTGAATCTACAGTTGTTTGAAATTTTTTAAAAATGTTAAGAAAACACTCATAAAACGGAGTTGACACTTTTCTAGATCTGCTTCATGCGTATGTTACTCCAGAACATCACAGGAGTGACTGACCAACATGATAAGAAGTACAGGTTGAGAGAAGTTTAGATCTTAACCACGTGCATCGTGATTAATAATTTAGAAAAATATATTAAATCTCCCCCATTGATAATAATCCTGTATTAGTTTGTAACAATTCGTAACAAATTGCCACAAACTTGGTGATTAAAACAGCTCACATATTTTAACTGACAGTCTGTGGTTCAGGAGTTCTTTGGGAGACCCTCACCTTAATCCCTGCCTCTGCTGGAGCCGGTGGTGTTCAAAGATGCCAGTGCTACTTCACATAATTCCATCACATGACATATCACAACGTATTTTGATAACTGCTTATGTGCTGGTTTCCCCCCAGTAAATGGTGATTCTTGAGAACAGGGACTATGTCCTATATCTTTCTGTATCTCAGGGTCTAATGTGGAACATGGCTCACAGTTGGTGATCGATAAATGCTATTAAACAGTCCCTGATTAAGCTTTCTGCAGATCTCAATTAGGAAAAGGAGTGAATGGAGGAAGCTTGCACATGTTGCAAGACGTCACTCCTCCCACTTCTCTTATCCTGTTTTGAGGAAAACTATATTCCTGTCTCCCAGGGAGGCTAAGTAATTAGGAGATGCCTTCAGCCACAGCCTGGAGCTTTGTGCCAGCCCCCTAAACTTAGCTCACTTCCTTTCACTCTCATTCTTTTCCTTCCCTCTCGGCATAAGCCAGCCAACAGGACTGGCAAAACCCAATGGCATGCACATTTTCAAAACCGACTGAAACAGAGGACAGCGAAAGCCAGATATCCCTTTGGGAAAGGAATTTCCTCACTTTTCAAAGCTCACTCCATTTCCACCACCTATAAGTGCCCCATTTTCCAGTTCCTTCCACTGAAATCTTTAGATATCAATTGCAATGCACCTTGTAACTCAGTTACATCTTTTTCTCCCTCATTCACCAAAGTCAAAATTAAATAACCTCCCTAGGACCTGAGATTTTACCTCCGGGTGTTAATAATTCAGTACGTATTTATTGAGTACTGTGTGCAAAGTGGAGGATTACAGGCTGTGGGAGAGGCCAGAATAAATATCTCTTATGGAAGCAGAGAATGTCATATTTGGAAGGAGCTTTGGGAAGCATCAAAATTCCTGTTCCAGAAAAGAAAACTGAGACCCCCATGGAGCAGAATTTTGCACTGAGGCTAGTTTTTGCAGTGAAGGAGCTTACAGTCCTTCTGAGGAGACAAAGCATACACACAGAGAAAACTAGGCAGTAGCATAATAAATGTTCTGAGTCTCTATAGGCTAGTGAATAATTCAAAGAGCAAACGTGGACTTAAGACTGTCATCGTCCTCATCATCATCATCATCAGCAGCAGCAGCAGCAGCAGCATCAACTTCACTAACAGCTACTACATGCTACTAAATGCCAGACCCTCTAAGTGTTTCACGGGTTATATTTCATTTAATCTTCTCCCTAAATGTAAAAGAAGGTTATGGTTAACTCATCTCAAAGATATAAAGTTGACATTCTAAAAGTTATGTTTTCAGGTTCTGGAGTCAAATTTTGTTTGCCTTCTTTTTCTACACTGCCAGCATCTCTTAACCTCTCTAAGCTTCTATTTGCTGATCTGTTCAGTGGGGAGATAGGGGTCATTAAGTCGCTGTTAGAGTAACCTGCGTCCGTGCATGAGAAGTGCGTGATGGCGCGCCTGGCCCACCGTTGGTACTACTTTGAAGTCAACGATTAGTATTATTGTCACCGTGTTGTGTTGTTGTCATCGGTATTGCTGCAGCTTGTTTTTGTTAGTGGCTGCAGTGGGCTCTGAGCTGTACCTTTAGAAAATGGCAAAATGCAACCTGGAAAAACATAAAGGCAGCATTTCAAAAAAAAAGTTGGTATGATTAATAATATTGGTGTTAGGATAACAGCGAACACTTCTATGCATTCACTGTGTCCAGCAATGTATTTCTAGGAGACAGTGATTAGAGTTGGGTGTCTGGAACAAAAAGTCTGTTGTGAAGGAGATCTAAGCAGGATGGTGGAAACTCATTACAGAAAGCATAGATTCCCAGCAAAGAACCCTGAACTGAAAGTTTCAAAGTGTGTGGTTCAGAGGTAGTGCCTCCTCCTCACCTGAAGGAGAGAGACAGCTTATCCCTTGGGGCTAACCCAGCAAGGTAATGGAATGTCTTTAAACAGAAGGAAGTGAGGTAGAAAATATCAGAATCATCTTAGGAGAGTGTCAGAGACAGCCGGAGTGGCATGTGCAAAACAGGCCCCAGAGCCGTGGGCCCACGGGAAAAGTGTCAGAGCCTGGGAATGCTCTAGGCAGGGCTGAATGTCAGTAGAGAAGGCAGATGGGGAAGTTATGAGTTGACATGAGAGGGGTCAGGATGCACTCTGCATATTTTCTGAGATAGGCAATTGCCCAGTGCCTGCAGTATGCATTATGTGGATCATCTAGTCTATTTAAAAGATTAAAGTAGGGGCCAGGCGCAGTGGCTCATGCCTGTAACCCCAGCACTTTGGGAGGCCAAGGCGGGTGGATCATGAGGTCAAGAGATCGAGACCATCCTGGTCAACATGGTGAAACCCCATCTCTACTAAAAATACAAAAATTAGCTGGCATGGTGGTGCGTGCCTGTAGTCCCAGCTACTTGGGAGGCTGAGGCAGGAGAATTGCTTGAACCCAGGAGGCTGAGGTTGCAGTGAGCCGAGATTGCACCATTGCACTCCAGCCAGGGTAACAGCAGCCAAACTCCGTCTCAAAAAAGAAAAGATTAAAGTAGGATAAAAGCAAAAGAACAAGGTCTATAAGGCCAATATTTGTACATTCATTTACTGTTTGATTCACTCATTCTCCTGACACTTAATGTGTACCTACTAGGTAGTTGTCCCTCAATGGTTGTCAACGTAATGAGAAACAAGAACGACGCGGTAATCAACAAGATGCCTGGCACTGCATCAGGCCTGTTGGACAAGTTAATTATCCCTAATCCCATAAACAATCCTGTGTGGATTTTATGTTACCATTTGTTGACAGAGATTACTCTCAACAATGGAGCCATGACTAGAGCTCAGAGTAGTGAAGTAACTTCCCCAAGAGTAGTAAGAAATAGTTTATCCAGGATTTAACTCAGCCAGTTGATTCAAACATCAGAAGAAAATTTTAAAAAGAGAAAAAGAAAGAATCTCCCCAGTTTACATTCTCAGAATCTCCTAGCAGCTCATTTCTAAAGTGGCTGTGGTTAAATTTAGCAGCTGGCAATTGCTTCCCAGTCTAGTGTGCATGGCTGACTGCGAGATTTTAGGATTCTGCTCTTTGATTAGGAGAATCAAAACAGGCTGCTGAGCCACCCTAGCCCAGTATGATGGGGGCTGGACTGGGGAGTGAGTCAGCCAGGAAACCATCAGAATGTCAAGCACAAACATCCCAGAATAGCTGCCCACTGGGCATGAGACTTCAATGCCTGCCGCATAACTGCCAACATGTGAATTGGAGATGGCAGTAAACTTGACAAGAAAGGTCTGGGCCAAAAATAATCCCTGTTGTCTCCAGAAGGCTCTGGAAAAATGAGAGCTTCAGGTAGGAGCAAACTGGAAGTACTGGAACCAATGAATTCAGTGTGGATTGAAAGGAGCTCTGTCCTGTGTGCTACCCATGACCATGGCACAGGGCATGTTTGACCTGAGATTGTCTTGGGAATTGCAAGGGCTCTTTTAGAAGGTTTAATCTGCCAACATAAGGTCCTGGGCAAAAAAAGATATGAAACTGATTGGATTCAGGAACTAAAATGCTCATTAATCATGAGAAACAAAGTAGGCCTACATTAGAGAAAGAAAGAAAGAGAGAGAAAGAAAGAAGAAAGAAAGAAAGAAAGAAAGAAAGAAAGAAAGAAAGAAAGAAAGAAAGAAAGAAAGAAAGAAAGAAAGAAAGAAAGAAAGAAAGAGAGAAAGAAGAAAAGAAAAGAAGGAAGGAAGGAAGGAAGAAAGAGAGAAAGAAAGAAAAGGAAAAACAAGAGACATAGGATTTCTGACGCTGAATACTTAAAGAGGGTTTACAAAGTGTTAGGCAAAGGACTTAGTCTTGAGATACAATGATAAACAATGCCTCATTAAATACTGAGGTTCCACAAAGTCCAAGCTCCTTAACCATATACTAAGGGGTTCTACTTTTGGGAGGATGCATAATATATTAGTTAGGGCTCCTTGGGTCAAAAGAAAAGAAACACAACTCCAATTGTATTAGGGGAAACAAAAGAGGAGGTTTTCGCTCATGTCATGAAATTCCAGAGTTAGGATGTCTTCAGGCATGGCCTGATCCAGGGGACCTGGGATTCCAGCACTCGCTGAGGTGGCTACTATCTTGAAAACATATAAACAGGCAAACATAGAACAAATTCAAATAAAAATGTTATTGGCCTTCACTTACTGTGCCTTGCACAGGTAGGAGTTATGGATGGCAGATCAGAAAGCAGCCGCTCACCAAGAGAGACATAATATCACAAAATAAATCATAAGTACATCTTAGAAACCACAGGTGTCAAAACCATAGACACTGCAAAGGTATTTAGTGGGGCAGACTTCACCAATACCTTGTATGGGATTTCAGCCTTAGCTCCACTTTTTCTATAACTGTGTGACTTTAGGCAAATCACAACTTCACTGAGTCTCAGCCCCTTTACCTGTAAAATGTGAATAACAGTAGTTCTTCGCCCAGAGAGTTGTTGTGAATTATAAATAAAATGATGCTTTTTGAGCACCAGATTCTAAGGAAATTTCCTGTAAATGTTAGCTAGTTATTATTATTATTGTTATATTTCTAGGTTCAAATTTCTGTGTGATTCAGTGCTATGACATTGACAGCTAAAGCTACTTTTCTCTGCAAAATTTTCAATAGCCACATGCTGGGTTTGGCCATGCTTCCTCGGGTTGGGAAATTTTTCTTTCTCTTTATGTTTGTGTCACAGTTATAGATATTCAGTTAGATATCTCGTACTCCTAAAGCACTAGATACCTATTTCCACACTAGTACTCACTACCTTGAATTGCAGTTAATTATCTTCCCATAAAGATTCTAAACACCTCAAGGACAAGGCCTCAATCTCATTCATCTTTGTATTTTCATGTTTCACAAAATATCTAGTATGTCACTGATGTTTAATATCTGGAAAGCTAATTAAAAAGAAGGAATATTAATTAATCTGTCTCTTGTTTAATACAGTAACTAAGTAACGCAAGGAAGCAGAAGCAACACCTAATGAATTTCCATAGTGCACCAGGCACTGTGGTCTGTAAGTTACAACTGTTATGTTGTTTATTCTCTTTTTCAGTAAAGAATGCATTTGGGCACACGTATATGCCAATTAAGGTGGCTTACACACATAGAACTTATTTTTCTTCCATTTTATAGGTGAGAGATTCCTGGCTTTACTTCTGCAAGGGGTAGTGTGCTATCTTCCTCCTCTGCCAGCCTTAACTTTGTCCTCACTATTGTAAGATGGCTACTAGCTCCAGACATCACTTCCACATTCAAAGCAAAAAGATAATGCACCATTTTGTTCAGTACCCTTTTTTTTCCCTAGGAAATAAAAAACCACCTCTAGGGACCCACAATAGAACTCTACCTATGTCCCATCTGCCACCCCTATTGCATAGGAGGCTGAGGAAGCATTTGTATTTAGTAGGACACATTGCTGCTCTGAACAAATAGGCAAGTTTCTCATCTGGAAAATAAAGCAGAATGGATATTGGGAAGAGTCTTAAGAGTGTCTGCCACACTTCATGAAAGCCTAATGGACTTAGCATTATTGCCTCAATTTCCCCAGTGCAGAACCCAAAGCAGAGGAGGAAATCAATGTATGCCCTTCAAACAGCTGGTTCATGGAAAGCTGCCATTCCCCACTAGGTCCATCCACTCAGAATTCAGGCTCCTTGCTGTAAGCCACATTTAAATGGATATTTCTCAAAAGAAGACATACAGGCCAACATGTATATGAAAAAAAAAAAGATGCTTTACTAACTATAAGGGAAATGCAAATTAAAATCTCCCTCCACCTAAATGGCTTTTATCAAAAAGACAAAGAATAATGGACCCTGGTAAGGATGCAGAGAAAGGGGAAGCCTCATAGACTGTTGGGAATATAAATTAGTACAATCACTATGGAAAACAGTATAGAGATTCCTTTAAAAAAAATGGTGCTACAGTATGATCCAGCAATCCCACTGCTGAATATGTGTCCAAAAGAAAGAAAATCAATATATCAAAAAGATAAACCTGTATCCCCATGTTTACTACAGCACTATCCACAACAGCCAAGCTACGAAATCAACATAAGTGCCCATTAATAGATAAATGGAAAAGGAAATGTGGTATAAACACACAATGGAATATTATTCAGCCATTAAAAAAGAACGAGCTATTGTCATTTACAGCAACATGGATGCAGCTGGGAGTCACCATGTCTTAAGCGAGGCATGGAAAGATAAATAATGCATGTTCCCACTCACATGTGGGAGTAAAAATGTGGATCTCATAGTTGATTGATGGCGATCAGAGGCTGGAAAATGTAGCAGGGAAGGGAGAGGGATGAAGAGAAGTTGATTAATGGGTACAAAAATAGTTACATAGAAAGAATAGGGCCGGGCGCGGTGGCTCACACCTGTAATCCCAGCACTTTGGGAGGCCGAGGCAGGTGGATCATGAGGTCAAGAGATTGAGACCATCCTGGTCAACATAGTGAAACCCCGTCTCTACTAAAAATACAAAAAATTAGCTGGGCATGGTGGTGCGTGCCTGTAATCCCAGCTACTCAGGAGACTGAGGCAGGAGAATTGCCTGAACCCAGGAGGCGGAGGTTGCGGTGAGCCGAGATCGCGCCATTGCACTCCAGCCTGGGTAACAAGAGCGAAACTCCGTCTCAAAAAAAATAAAAAAGAATAAAATCTAGTGTTGATAGGACAGTAGGGTAACTATAGTTAACAAGAATCTATTATATAGTTAAAGTAGTTAGAAGAGAAGAATTGTAATGTTATAATGTTCCCAACGTAAAGAAAAGATACGGTGGCTCAAGCCTGTAATCCCAGCACTTTGGGAGGCCGAGGCGGGTGGATCACGAGGTCAAGAGATCGAGACCATCCTGGTCAACTTGGTGAAACCCCGTCTCTACTAAAAATACAAAACAAAAAAGTTAGCTGGGTACGGTGGCGTGTGCCTGTAATCCCAGCTACCCAGGAGGCTGAGGCAGGACAATTGTCTGAACCCGGGAGGCGGAGGTTGCGGTGAGCCGAGATCGTGCCATTGCACTCCAGCCTGGGTAACAAGAGTGAAACTCCGTCTCAAAAATAAATAAATAAATAAATAAAAGATAAATGGTTGAGGTAATGATATCCCAAATACTCTGATCTGATCATTATACATTATATCCACGTATCAAAATATCACATGTACCCCCAGGATATGTACAATTATTATGTACCTATAAAAAATGGAAAAGAAACACATATCTAAATGCTTGTTTAAATATGTTTAGAAAAAGCAAGATTTCAGCTTACATTTTTCTTGTTTTTGTAGGAAGAGTTTGTTTACCAAAGGAGGCAAACCCATGACCTTCCTGCAGTGACATTGAACGCGGACAAAATTAGCTGCTGCCCCTGTTTTCTGCATGCGCTGTAAACCAGTCTCATCGAATTTTTAACTAAATGTCAACCCAGTCTACCTCACTACAAAATATGTTCAGCCTCAATTTTGAGAGTTAAAATAAATCACCAAGAGGCTGTAAGAATTGTGCAGAGCAAATAAAGCAGATTGACAAAAATAAAAGCTTAATCCTGCTCATTTGAAGAAAACTGTGGATGAGTTTATTTAGCTGGAACCTCCTAACAGCTTAGAGCACTAAAATGCCTTTGTGGCCTTTCTAATCCGTTTTTAGTTTTTGAATAAAATTAATAACAAATACCTTGGAGTTATAAGCTGCTTTCCTTCCTACGGTTATGAGATTCTTTCTCATATATATTCCCCATCTGTCTTCCTCAAAGCCTGGTGTAATTTATGAAGATAAGAATAATGGTATCTATTTTGCAGATCAAGGAATTAAGACACAGAGATGAGCAGTTACTTGGGAAAGGACATCTATCAAGATTAATGTTGCGTTCTCACTTGTAAATTCTTGTTAGGCTTTCTCCCAAACAAAGAACAAACTCTTGATTTATTTACTCCAGACCTTTTGGTGCTTAGAAACATACCTGCTGTTGTTTCTGCAAGAATAAACAGGAGGGGTCATGCTGTGATCTGGCAGCATCTGGCCAAGACCCCTGTGTAAAAGTTTTCCCGGGAAATCTACTGATTTCCTTCCCTCCAGTTCAACTCTCCCACCTGAGACAAATTTTATGGACTCCATCTCCTCCTCAAGATTTCACTCTCTGAGAGTTTCATACTCTTTAAGGAATGCTGAGAAGAGTAGAAACACCCCCTATCAGCCCTTTTCTGAGAAGGCAGAGTACTGAGAGAAGGTCCTACTCATTCAATGGAAGTAGGAACACTGGGGAAAAGAAAAGGAGTTCTTCCCACCCTCCCCACTTACCATCTGGTGGAGATAAATCTACGTCACATAGCGTAGTGGAAAGAGCATACGATTTCCGAAAGGCCAAGACTGAGTTCAGGTCCTAGACCTGATTCTTGCTAGCTGTGGGACCCCTAGCTAAGCTACTTATCACCTTTCTTGTTGTGAGCTGACACATCTGTGAAAGGGTGGATCTTACAGATGGGGCTTGCAGACAGATATTGCAAATATTGCCTGAGATCACAGGTAAAAAGCCCAGTAGGTACTTACTCCTTTTACCAGTGTTCCATGAAAAAAGGAAAATTTAGCTGCTGAATTTGTCCTTAGGGGTTGAAAGAGAGTCAGGCTCTAGACTGAGGTTCTCTAGGTTGGATGAGTGGAAGTTGACACTGTTCAAAATAAATCATCCTACGGGAGGATAGAGATTCAGCCTTGATGGAAATAAGTGAAGAGCACACCGTGAAATTAGACCTGGAAGGGGGTGATCAGACTCAAGAGAAATGACTGGAAATTAAGCCTGTTCAAAGCACCCCTCTCTTCTTCCCTCCACTTTCCTCCTCTAATCTCTCCTGTACTGATACTGCCCTCCAGTTTCCCTGAACATTGCTCCACCCTTCTACTTAAAACAACTCCATCAAGAATATCTTGATGGAGATATACCAGATGGAGCAGAACTGGCTCCTGGGGAAATAGAAAAGACTAAACAGCATGAAAAGCAACTTCAAAATTCCTAGGAACCTGGGAAATGGGAATTTAAACAATAAGATAGCTTAAGAGGGCTTAAAACAGGGAGGGAGGTAGCAAAAATGCTTTCTAAACAAATAAACATTTGTTTGCTTACAATTTTAATGTTGAATATAGGTAGTTCTTTGACTGTGTCTCAACACATAAATAATTCAAATTGCAGGTTTCCTTTTCTTTAAATACTGAATCATGTAGTATACCAAGGAACATGCAGATACTTCTTTCCCTAAAATTAGCATACCAAAAACACAGCAAGAATCAGATTCCTCCTGTGGGAGGCAAAAGGGTGAAGGGGTAGAGGGGTGAGGGGTAGAGGGGTGAGGGGCTCACATGAGGTCTTTCCCAGTTAATGAGCAGTGAAACTGGATTGAATTGCAGAGGACCGGGCTCCTCTCCCTGATTCCTCACTGAGTGCCGACGTAAGGAAACAAATTTCGAAGTACTAGATTGTCTTCCTCCTTCCTTCCTCTCTCAACACAGTCAAATGACTCCAAATAAAATGTCATTTAGATCAAAATATTAGAGATGTATTAAGACATCTAAAATTGCACAGAGAGCAAAGTATCTCAAGTAATATATTTTCTGGCTCCCCCTCAGGACTGTCATCAAAACAGTGAAGAAGCCATTTCCCACCTCCCACATCAATTTTACCATTATCAGAACACAGTTTTATATGTGCCTTTGCCAAATCGGAATTTGTGGAATTACGAGCAGAAATGAGTGTGCTGTCAGCTTCTGGGGTTTCAGAGTAAGAGGTGTGTGTCATTTTGGCAGGATGGGCTGGGGATCCCTGGGCTTGCACCTAACTGGAAAATGGCCAAAGGCTAAAATTTTTCCTTTGCCTTCTATGCCCAGTTAACATCATAGAAAAGTCTTTCTGATTCTGCCAGCTAAAACAAACAAACAAAATAACAACTCTTCCCTACTCCAGACACATGCAGTGCCTACTACTAGTACCTCCCAAAGGCCTTTTGAACAGCAGGAGATGCTTTAGAATAATGAAGAGGAAACGTGCATTGAAATTAGGAAAACTAGGTTTACGTTCATGGCCCATTGCTTATGCATATGAACTTAGCAGCCTTGCTGTCTCTGATAGGCGGCATAGAAGTCACTAGCTGTGAACATTTACACTTGCTGGTAAATTCCGGGTGATGCAATGAGACAAACACAACCCTACAACGTTTTGGTCAAAACGTCATTTGATGACAGTTTGAGAAAACATGATTTCTGGCTGTTGACTGAAAGCTTTTTGCCTCTTGGTAAGCAATAAAACTGGATCAACTACAATCAAGGAAGAACCGAGGAATTGAGTCCCACAGTGGAAGTGTCCATGACTACAGCAGGGGTGGATGCGGCAGAAGCAATGGAAATGCAGAGGACCTGAGTCTGGTGCCAGCTCCAGTTTACACATTCCTGGAGGAAGCTGCAAATGGCGGAGATGGTTGTGGCTTCCACCTGGGAATGGACAGTCGAGAGCAGCTGCTCCATAACTTCAGCCATCCCACCATAAGGAGGAGATTCTACCTTGCAGAAAGACTTAGGATTGCTTCATCTGTGGCAATATAGCAACATGTTTAAGGACCTTGCTTTCCTCAAGGTCTCCCACAGCCAAAGATTCTTCTAGGTCATAGAGGAAATGGCCAGTTTCTCGGCCCTGGTGATGCCAAATCTGTCAAGGCTGTTATTGAACAGTCTAGATCATTTGATGATCACTGAGATATTGAAGAGAAAAAATGTACAAGAACATTTTCCATGACATTGAGGTCCTACACAATACTGTTATAAAACAAAATCACGAAAAAAGCTAATATTTGGGTTATGTTTGTTCTTAAAACCATCAAATGTTTCCCAAGTGATAGAAAACTGTGATAGAAAGTTCAGACTAATCTTGGATGAATATAAAGAATCCCAACCCTCTAAACAAGAATATTAAGTTGCATGAGTCAGAAGACACCAGGACATGAATGTATGAACAGACTTCTCTTTGAACAACAATCCAACTTTATAAGTTTTAAAATAAATTATGTAGGACTTCAGGAAACTTTCTCCAAACACTAGTTAGTTGTATTACAAACGCCTTTCACCGAAAAGATGTAGCAATATGGGCAATGTCTGCTTTCCCTCTCCTTAAACTCTAAAATCAATATATTAACCTGCTAGCTTACTATGAAAATTATTCATACTCAGGAGATAATATATTTTCTTTCTGTGGACTAGCCATATGCAAAGTCAAATAACACATTCTGGGGAACAAACAATCACATCAAGAAACTTTTTATGCAGTCGAATGTTTAATCACATTGAATAGCACCCTCATGTACTCCTATTCATAATGTTCTCATATTCTTATACAAGCAGAAATAACTGTGAGACCACGCCTCCCTCTCCTCTGATCAGTGTTTGGCTGGGGAGTTCCTATGGCTCCTTCCTTAGTTCTTCCTTTGCTATGCTTAGGGTAGCTGAACAAGTATGTTTCTGAGACATATTACCTCTTTAATGGTATGTTAATATTTTTGATTAAGTTAGAGTCAAGATCTTTTGGCCTAATAGACATTCTTTCCCTGTAAAAGAATGTTGCATTGTTTTCTGTCATTAATTACATATTGATTTCCCAATTAAACTCTCAGAGGCAATCTTAGGTTTCTTTTTCCAGATCATGGGGACCCAAGCTACTTTAGGATTGACCGTGGGACCATGAAAGACTGAAACAAGAGCCTAGATAGAGCACAGTGCTGCTGGCCACGTGCCTAATTTTCCACCTAAGATGCAAAAGACTCCCAGGAAAATTGAACCAATTGAATAGAAAGTAAAGTCAAGGGGAAGGGGAAAAAAGGATGAAAAGCGGAGAGGAGAGAGAGAGAAGGAAGGAAGGAAGAGACAGAGGGAGGGAGGGAGGGAGGGAGGGAGGGACGGAGGGAGGGAGGGAGGGAAGAAAGCCTTGTTTTGGTACAATCACCTGTAAGATACTTACTCCCACTTATTCCCATTTTCTTTGTGAGAAAACTGAGGCTTAGAGAAGTTAAATAATTTTTCCATAGGTTACAAAGTCAAGAGGTAAATCTGGGGTTCGGATCTAAGGAGTCTTATTCCAAACATTCTCTCTTAACCACAGTAGACGTTATACCATTCCCCCACCAGCGCCAACTAGTGTGAGAGGACACTTCCACTTTCCCCCAGTGATGCTACACTTTTACTGATGTTATTGCTCTCTGAGTAAACTATGATTTTCCTTTATTTTTATGTTGGTTATACAAAAAAAACTTTTTAAGCAATTTCTTGAAGAACTATAAGCAACAAAAATAAACCACATTATTTCCTGACCAGTTAAAGGGATTTCATGTGTAAGCATCCACTTATTCATTATTCCTGCAGAAATCAGTTTTCAGCAACGCTTTCAAGGTATCTTTATGCTCCACAAGTCTTCAAACAAGTTTTGCTAAAGTTGATAATACTTTCTCAGTTTCTAAATTGGAAAAGACAAATCCAGCTCCAAAACATATGGGACACACCCCTATTCTTTTCTTAAATAAAAGCTATCTCAAGTATATCTGATATTCCTTCTGGTTAATGGGAAAAAAATGAAGAATATCATTTAAATAATTCACCAAAATATAAAAGAGGTTATGTGCAGTCCAGGGACACTCACTGTCACTTGGTTTAATAGAACAATTAGAAGAGAATGGCCATGATGCCAGGGAAACCTTGAGTCGAATCCCAGCTCCACTACTAGCTAACTTTGTGGCTTAAGGATAAGGACCAACCTCTTTGAATTTCACTTTCTTTATCTATACAAAATAGCAATGGCTACCTGTGTTTGTCTATTAATTAAAATAATTGAGAAGTTCTCAAGGAAAATGGACTAAGGAGAAACAGCTTTCAATAGGAAGCCAAAAATGACTGTAGATCCTGGAGTCTATTTGAATCCAGAATAGTAAGACTACTCAGAAGTCGTGGAAGCTCCATTCATTCCTGGGGCCTGACTACCTGTGGTGCTTCCAAAAACAAGAGTTTATGGCTCTTCACTCCTGAGGCACAATAACTTATTCAACTACGTGGGTCTCTACTTACCGGGATATCCCATCTGCCCTTTCACACAAGTAGGTTATTCTCTAAATATTTTAGCATAAATTCTTGAGAACCTGAACAGCTTACCTAGCTACTATGATCACCACGGTAGTCAGGGAAGAAGGAAACATGGTTCAGAAGACAGTGCCTCTTGCTCGAGGAACAAATAAGCATGAATTTCTTTATCAGGAAGTGTGAGTGTTGCAGGAATCATCCGTCTTCTGAGGTTACCAGTGGATAGGCCGTTACAATGGAGCACGTAAAATGTAGGTGATCTATAAAAGGTAATTTTTATTGTTTTCAGGGGACTCAAAAATGAATTCCGGCTCACAAAAAAATGAATAATAATAAGATTGATAGCTAACATGTAATTGAGTGCACCTGGTATGCCACAGATCTTTACTCATGTCTCATTTCATTTTCACAATAACTTTCAAATATTACTATCCTTATTTTATAGAAAAGGAAATTCAGGCTGGGATGGTTTATATAACCTACTTAACCACACATAATTAATCATTTTGAACCCAGAGCATTTGATTAAAGGGCTCACATCTATGAATCTGCCTGGAAGGAATGAGAGACACTGCCCTGATTGGGAACATAGGTTTCATCCCTTTGTCTTTGCCTCAGTCACTTAAACTCTGGTCCTTTGTATACCTATATACCCAGAAATAGTCCCCTTCGATGATAGAAAACATTTGATCTACAATGAAAGAATCTGACTTCCATTCCAAACGGGCCTCACTACTCCCTGGTTGCACGGCTTACCTAAACCTCAAAGGTTCCAAGCCCTAGATTCATGAGCCACAGGTTGGCAGGAATATTACACTCTATCAGCCTCACTGTTTGGTATGAGAGTCAGAATCAAAATAAAATATTACATAAGGAAAATTGCCTAGGAACCATTTAAGCTTTATATGAAAATGAGTTATCAAAAATCCATTAGAACTAACATTTTATCTTTTGAACTCCTGCAGCAGTATTCTGTTTAATGGTGTTTCTCAGCTAACTTTAAATTATTCATTCTCTCTCATAGAAGCCTATCGACTGCCTGCAGTGGCCAAGGTTTGTGAGAGGAACTGGAGCATAAAGATGAATAAGGAGAGGTTTCTATTCTCAAAATTTTCACAGTATATAGGGAGAAATGGACAGTAAACAGGCACATTCTGAGGCGATTTGGAAAATGATACATTTGGGGCAGAAACAAATGAGGCAGGTAGGTCTGCATGGTTAGAGAAAGATTCATGGAAAAGGTACATATACACCATATAATACTATGCAGCCATATAGGAATGAGACCATGTCCTTTGCAGAGACATGGATGTAGCTGGAAGCCATTATCTTGAGCAAACAGACACAGGAACAGAAAACTATACAACACACGTTCTCATTCATGAGTGGGAGTTAAAGGATAAAGTGTAGACACAGAGGGGAATAACACACACTGGGATCTGTTGGGGATGAAGGGAGGAAGAGAATCAGGATAAGTTGCTAATGAATGTGGGACTTAATACCTAAGGTGATGGGCTGACAGGTGCAGCAAACCACCACGACACACGTTTTCCTATGTAGCAAACCTGCACATCCTGCACATGTACCCTGGAACTTAAACTAATATTTTTTAAGTGATATCTCGGTGGGATAGATAACACACGAAAAAGATGGAAGGAGACAATTTTTGTGTGAGATATTCTCTCAAATATCCTCCAGTGTCCATTCTCCTTTTCTTCCTTTTAGTGGTAGAACTTTCTGGTGTTAGCTGGGAATATGGCTGCCCAACAGAATCCATATTTCCCACCTCTTTGCAACTAGGTGTGACCATGTGATAATGGGATGTGAGCTCAAGTGATTAGCCCACTGTCCTACTCATCCCCTTAACAAACCACCTAATCTACAATGTGGATATAGAGGAGCCAGCATCAACCTGCAGAAAGGAACAGCTTGGAAATGGCAGAGCAAGAAGATGGAACAACTCTGGGATCTGACGTCCTTGTAAAGGACATGTTCTCTGTTTGTGGAAGTTTGTCCTATTGTCCTACTGAGCTTTCCCTGTCTTAAGTCCAGCCTTGCAGCTGCTCTCAGTCTCACTTTGTATCAGATGCTCTCCCTCTTAGAGTTTGTCCTATTGTCCTACTGAGCTTTCCCTGTCTTAAGTCCAGCCTTGCAGCTGCTCTCAGTCTCACTTTGTATCAGATGCTCTCCCTCTTAGAGTTTGCATCGTTCTGAGTTTATTGTCAACTCTCCATGGATCACCCCAACGACTGTGACTGCTCAGTCAACCTTGGCATAATTTGTTCTTTTACTCTTTCCTTGTGAATCAGTCCTATAATCATTCTGTTTTCTGTCCCCAGGTGAATTCTAGGTTGACTCCTTCAGGTTGGTTCCTAATATGCACATAATGGGATGTGAGAGCCCAGATGCTATCTCTCAAGGACACTAAAAGACAGACACCCCTCACAGCCACCTAAACACCCCTGGCTCTGCCTCTCCAGTAGGAGACTTCTCTGGATGGGGAAATGTGGGTGCTTGGCCCCATCCTGTTGCAGCCTGAGTGGGAGTGGCAGAATTCTGGATGACAAAGAGTATTCTTAATATGCATGATTGACTTGAATTCCAGGGTTTCAGTGGAGATACCTATTAGCAAGGGGTGTCTAAGACCTGCTTCAAACGACAGTGAAGATGCTGGAGCAGCAGATCAGGTCTCTGAAACTCAGTCACTGCAGGCACCAAATTAAGAGAGACAAAGATCAACCAGGATGCTAGGCCAGGGTGGGGATGCCCCAGAACGCCAAGAGGTGGTAAGAGAGGACCCAAAGGTAAATGCTGGGAACTTGGTGAATGACGATTGTCTCTACAGAAGTTCTGCCAGTGCTCCTAGATGCACCAAGACCTGGTGCTGGGGAATTTCATTTAAGTTCCTGTATGGAAAGAACAGTAAAGCTAAAAGACTGAGCTATTTTGAGAACCTGGAGAGTTTTGGTCATTTTTGAGAGGCCAGTCAGTATGAAGCTAATGAAAAAACTATAATCCCAGTGAGAATAAAAGGATATAAAAAAGATATGACCCAAGACTTCTGGCTCTCAGCCCATGCCCCACTCACTTTACAGCTGGAGAAATCAGAGAATTCTCATTTCTGTTTCGGAGGAGGTGTTCAGGTTTTCTTTAAGGTAGGAGAATACAGGCCCCTGGCACAAAATCATGTATTTGCGTCAACACTAAATGAGCATTTTCAGAGCATGAGATGGTTCTATGACGCAATGGGGAGTGGAAGGAAGTGCACAGACTTTCTAGTTTGACTGTAGGACTTACTAGCCATGGTCCATTCCTGTGGCAGTGACCAGTTACAACAGAATCAGTATGAGGATTCATGGGAGTAATTTGGAAAGTGAGCAGAGTAGACTGATAGAAAGTAGAAATAACTCACACAGTGGGGTTTGTTTCTATCATGAATATCAGCTGAGGCTGTTTTTTCACATTCTTCCATCCCAATATACTGATGATAATCCAAAGAATACTTTTTCATCTACCAGCTGTTCATCATGAGTTATTTGTTGGTTTATTCATCTATTTGTTTTCTTGCTTATTTATAACTTTTTATTAAATCAGGAACAGGTCTTGATCAGAATATAGAATATCAAGACTATGAGCAAAACTATGAATTGTAAAATGAAGTATGATGCTGGGGGAATTAGGAAAAATTCAGCTGGAGGGACAGGCAGGGGCCATGATGCTGAGTGCTTTGGTGGCAGGGAAGGGAAGCCACTGAAAGGTTTTTAGGGTATAGTGACGCAGATTTGCATTTCTAATGTAGCAATTCAAGGATTTATTTCAGGAGGAAAAGGCTGGAGGCAGAGAGACCACTTGGGAGCTAGTGCAATGGTTCAGGCATATAGGATATATCTCTGGTGTAGGCCAGTAAGTATAGGAAAAGACGAGAGGAAAGATTCAAGGGACAGATAGGAGGAACTGAGCTTGTCCAACAACAGGACTCCAGGGCTAGGATATGGCCAGGAAGAGCCAGCCCTGGCACAGCTGTAAACTTAATTGGTCTGTGGCATTATTTGCCTCCCTAGGGATGCCTCCCCCCAGCATAATACCAACCTCACTGCCATGTGCATGTTCTTTGTGGAGAAGATACCATATAGGTCGGCCAATAAACCCTCAAGATATCACCTTTCCCAAGGTGGTCAACCATAAAATTCCCATAGTTATGTCCATAATAGTTTGAGAATAAGAAACCTCCAGAACCAAAAGGGACATACGGAATGGTGAAGTTTCAGACTCTATGATGAGCAGAGGGAGAGATAAAACAAAGGGTATGTTACGTACTGAATTGTGTGAAACTATCTTCAAATACTACCAAACAGCTTCCCGTCATGCACATACCCACATTCTTTTCATGCCCTGTGTCTTTGTCCACTCTCTTTCCTCTGCCACAAATGCACTTTTCACCCTTAGTGTGTCTGGTTAAGTTATATCCAAGCTGCAAAACACAATTTGATATTATGTCTTCCAGGAAGCCTTTCCTCAACTTATTTTCAGTCCCACACCCTGCATATAACTCTCCCACACTATAGCAATCATCTGTATAAGGGATAGTATCCCTCAATAGAGTGAGTGCTCTAAGAAGGCAGAGGCTGTGTTTTAAGAATTGCATTATCATGGAGAATGCCCTCAGTAAATGAGTGGTAAATGGACCACAGTCTCTCAGCACAGAAACAAGGGCAGGACAAGCCCCAGTTCCAGAGGGGTGAGTTTAGGATGACTATTCAAGGTGATAATTCAGGCACATCAGCAAAAATGAGACACTCTGTAACTGAATTGAAAGATGAGACTGAATGGGGATGAGTCCTGGTACCAAGCAGACGCTCCAGAAATCAGAAATGATACCTGTCTTAGTGCACTTTATGTTGCTATAGAGAAATACCAGAGTCTAGATAGTTTAAAGAAAAAAGCTTTATTTGGCTCACAGTTCTGCAGGCTGCACAAGAAGCATGGCACAGGCATCTGTTTGGCTTCTGATGAGAGCTTTCATGCTGTGTCAAAGCATGCCAGAGGTCAAAAGGGACGTGAGTAGTGAAAAGTGGGGCCAAACCCAAAGGACATCGTGGCTTTATAATAACTCCCTCTCAGGGGAACTAATCAATTTCCCAAAAACCAATCCAGTCTCATGAGAGTGAGAACTCACTACTACAACAATGGCACCAAGTCATTCAGGCGGGATCTGTCCCTATGACCCAAATACCTCCCAACATAGCCACACTGGGGATCGAATTTCAATATAAGATTTGGTGGGGAGAAGCAAACCATATCCAAACTGTAGCAATACCTAAGGTCAAAGCAAGATGCAAAGCCAGAGGAACATGATCCTAAGCCCCAGAATCTGGCCTAGAGCTTCAAAATTCCCTCATGTGAATCCCTGCGACTACTAATAGAAACCAAATAGACTCAGCTACGAGAGAGAGAGAGAGAGAGAGAGAGAGAGAGAGAGAGAGAGAGAAGAGAGAGAGAAGAGAGAGAGAGAGGAGAGGGAGAGAGAGAGGAGAGAGAGAGAGGAGAGAGAGAGAGGAGTACAAGGAAAGTACATGAGGACACACTTACCTATGGCTGTTTCCCTCCTGTTTTTGCATCATGGTTATAATGATTAACGTCTGGAGGCCTCAGGTAGGTATTCAGAGGGAACTCAAGGAGTTATTATGGGCTGTCTGGTAAAGCAAATGAGGTTTGGTAGACACAAGTCAACTATATCCAAGCCATAGTCTGAGAAAGAAATAATAAAAATTTCCTAGATTCTGTCAACCAGAAGTGCTCTACTCTATCTCATGGCAACAAAAGGCCACCAATTCTAAAGAAGGCCACATCCAGGCAGCAAGGAATGCGAGAGCCAGGACATCTCATCTGGCTGACAAAACATGCATTTCAGATATTCCCTCACCCCAGCCACTACTAGGAAGGCTCCTACTTCCCCATCTGCTGGCTGAAATGCCTTTTAATATCAATAGTGCTAAAGTTTTCTTTACTAATGTAGGTTTTTATGAAAGTCAAACAGGGAGTGGGAAATTAAAGAAGTGTTGATTTAAATTCTCTGTTGGCTGCTGTAAGATTTTCACCACGCTCTTGACCAATGTCTTCAACGTCTGAGCACAGTGTTGATGCTGTAAGATTTTCACCACATTCTTGACCAACATCTTCAACGTCTGAGCACAGGGCTGATGCTGTAAGATTTTCACCACACTCTTGACCAACATCTTCAACGTCTGAGCACAGGGCTGATGCTGTAAGATTTTCACCATGCTCTTGACCAATGTCTTCAACGTCTGAGCACAGTGTTGATGCTGTAAGATTTTCACCACGCTCTTGACTAATGTCTTCAACGTCTGAGCACAGGGCTGATGCTGTAAGATTTTCACCACACTCTTGACCAACGTCTTCAACGTCTGAGCACAGGGCTGATGCTGTAAGATTTTCACCACACTCTTGACCAACGTCTTCAACGTCTGAGCACAGGGCTGATGCTGTAAGATTTTCACCACACTCTTGACCAACGTCTTCAACGTCTGAGCACAGGGCTGATGCTGTAAGATTTTCACCACGCTCTTGACCAACGTCTTCAACGTCTGAGCACAGTGTTGATGCTGTAAGATTTTCACCACACTCTTGACCAACGTCTTCAACGTCTGAGCACAGTGTTGATGCTGTAAGATTTTCACCACACTCTTGACCAACGTCTTCAATGTCTGAGCACAGGGCTGATGCTGTAAGATTTTCACCACACTCTTGACCAACGTCTTCAACGTCTGAGCACAGTGTTGATGCTGTAAGATTTTCACCACACTCTTGACCAACGTCTTCAACGTCTGAGCACAGTGTTGATGCTGTAAGATTTTCACCACACTCTTGACCAACGTCTTCAACGTCTGAGCACAGGGCTGATGCTGTAAGATTTTCACCACACTCTTGACCAACGTCTTCAACGTCTGAGCACAGGGCTGATGCTGTAAGATTTTCACCACACTCTTGACCAACGTCTTCAACGTCTGAGCACAGGGCTGATGCTGTAAGATTTTCACCACGCTCTTGACCAATGTCTTCAACGTCTGAGCACAGTGTTGATGCTGTAAGATTTTCACCACACTCTTGACCAACGTCTTCAACGTCTGAGCACAGTGTTGATGCTGTAAGATTTTCACCACACTCTTGACCAACGTCTTCAACGTCTGAGCACAGGGCTGATGCTGTAAGATTTTCACCACGCTCTTGACCAACATCTTCAACGTCTGAGCACAGGGCTGATTTAGGGGCTTATGGTCCACTCTGAAAGTTGGTGTTGATTTCTTCCTTTGTCTCTTTCAGTACTTTTCCATTACTTCATCATACTGGACACCAGCCTGCAGCTTCTATTACATAGAAGAATTTACCTAGTTCAGATCACCATAAAGCATTCTAATTTCTTTGGAGAATTTTTAAAAACTTGTTATTTTATCAGTTTTTTAATGGTTTTCATGCTGATGACTTTGCTAATAAAATGGTGGTAATGAATCAATTATTAAATAATAATTACTTGGTTGATTCATTGGGCAGTACCAATGTGGCATGAACTGTGCTAGCGAGTGAATACTGACCTAGCTGGTGGTGAGGTGGTGGAGGTAAGGTAACACTCAGAGGATATAAGATTTGATAGAGATGTTGACAATGGTGGCGATGGTGGGGCTGGTGGTGGAGATGGAGCTGATTGGTAATAGTATCAATTGTGATAATGGTAATAGTATCAATTGTGATAACAGAGGTAGCAGTAATTGTCAAAGAGACTACGTGAGGAAGGTGGGTGTGATGGTGGTGACACTGAGACTCAGATGTTGATGATGGAGCTAGTTTGCTGGTGTAGGTGATGACGGAAAATGTAGAGGGATGGTGAACAGAGTAGTTGGGAGATGGTAGATAATAGATGGATAAATAGAAGATAAGTAGAGAAATAGATAATAGATACTAAACAAATGATTGGTAGGTACATAATATTTCTTAAATAATTTTGTTCTCTAAAATGTTTTCAAATGTGTCCTCTCAGCCAAACTAAAGCCAGAAACAAAGATAAGCTTATCTTTCCTCAAAAATAAGCATTCCCTGCATTAGATCAGGAAAAAATAATAATGAAATAACCAAGCCCTGGATATACCATTAGCTAGAAAAACTAACAAGCTAGTGGTTGTCAGACACCATCTGTAGTAATGAAAACGAGGATTCTCTCTGATGTTGAGAGGGTCTGGGGATAGAAGAATCTTGTATCGGGGTCCCAAGACTACCCGCAAATTTAGAAATTAGCTAGAAGGATTCACAATACTTAGCATACAGTTGTTAACATAACTAAGATTTATTGTAGCAAAAAGCCACAAAGCAAAATTGGCAAAAGGAGAATGTTCATGGGTAAACTTCATAGGAAATGAGCAGCAAGATTCTAAGAGTCTTCTCTCAATAGAATCATACAAGACAAGCCTAATTTCTCCCAAAACGGGTTGTGATAACACATATTAAATGTTGTCTACCAAGGAAGCTCATTAGACTCAGCATCCAAGGTTTTTATTGAGAGATAGTTGTGTAGGCACTCTGCCTAGCATGTACCAAAATTCCAGATTCCTTGAAAGGAAGCAGGTGTTCAGCTAAACTACACTGTTGGTACAAACCAAAGACCCATGCTTATCATTATGGAGAGTTTTATATCGATATAGAGAAGGTAACTGTTTACTATCAAAGTTCCAAGATGTCAGCCTAGGGCCAACTTTGCAAGTAGGTCTGTCTAAGGATAGGAGGCTCATCTTCTCTACACAGGCCTCTGTGCAGGAGAGACACCAAGAGCCCTGACTGAGAACAAGTATTCCCCAGACAGTGAAGACTTATCTAGAAACCTTCGCAATGCTTCTTCAACCAAAGTGCAGTTGCAGCCTCACTGTCCTTGACCTCCTTAAGTTAGTGGAGAATTACACAGCCTTGGGGATCTGCTTCCACTGATTAAGAAAACTCCAGCTGCATCACAGGCAGATGTGCTGCAAAGTCTTTGTTTATCGGGGTGGCTACAGAGTGATGAGGCCTCCAGCAAAAACCAATGTCAGTACCTGAAAATTGCATCTCATAAAAGAAATATCTGCAAATTTAATCTGGTTTTGTCAATGATTCATATTTGAATTGCAGCACTTTCTGTGATAAAATAGGACTGATATGAAATTTTTAGAACAAAATCTAATCTCACTACTTATTCATTAGTCGACTTCAATGAGTCACTCTGAGTCTCAGAATGCTGCTTGGTTTATTTGAGGAGTGGATCTGAAGACCACAGAGCTGAGGTATCAGTCTTTAGATCATGCCACATTCTTGTTAGTTCATACAGGCACCCTGTCTATGTCACTTTTTTATATCCTCTCATTCCCACACTGTCTACCGACACAGGGAACATAAATGTGCTTGGGAGATCTCTATAATAAATCTGTGTCTAAACTTCTCCTATAAAATGGATAGAGTAATATCTGCCTTACTGGCCTCATTGTGTTTTTGTAAAGGTCAAAATAAAAAAAAGCCTAAAAACACTCATCAAAAGCATCATGTAAATATCAGGCATTTTATTATTAATTGTGATTGCCCTTCAGCCAAAAATGTCTCGTAACATTTTCCTGTTAGGTTTGATTATCATCCCTCCTGGTCAGATATAAATACAGGACCAGACATGTTGGGTAGGTTCTTTTCTTCCGTGCCTTAAATTGTTTAGTCCAAAACAGATAAATGCAAGTCCTAACCTCTGGTCCCTGTGAATGTGACCTTTTTTGGAAATAGGATCATTGCAGATATAATCAAGTTAAGACAAGGTCACACTGGATTAGGGCGTGCCCTACATCCAACGACTGGCGTTCTTACAGGAGAAGGACGTTTGGAAACAGAGACTCAGAAAAGACACACAAAAACAAGGCCATATGACAACAGAGGCAGAGACTGGAGTGACACATGTACAAGCTGAAGAATGGCAAGGATTTCCAGCAACATCCTAAGCAAAGACAGGGAAGGAAGCCTAGAGCCTTCTGAGAGAATGTACCTCTCTCAACACCTTGATTTTAAACCTCCAGCTTCCAAAAGTGTGAAAGAACAAACTTCTGTTGTGTTAAGCCACCCAGTTTGTGGTCATTTATGACAGCAGCCCTAGTAAACCAACTCTTCATCCCAGCCCCACTACCATGTCACTCAGTAGTTTTGGCCAAATCACTCCATCAGGCCCAGGTATGCATATTGTGGACCAGAGATGAGACAGAGCATGGATTAGCCTTGAGTCCATGCTAATCCATGGTAAATAGGACAGCAGGGCTGTTGCCACACCTTAGGAATAGCCAAAAGAAGAATGTGCTCTTCTAATGCACAGAAAATGTGGTTGCAATGCCATATTCTCAGTGTCACAGATGAGAAAATCAAGGCTGAAGGGATGAAATTTCTCAGCTCTGCTTACACAGTAAGTTAGTGGCAGAGCCAGAGGAGACAGGCCCCCCCAAATCTGGGCCTCTCCATAGAAAGCAGGATGCTCTTTTATGTCTGGCCCACAACATCAGAAAGATAAAAGAATGAAGAGAGAAAAACAACCTGTTAAGTATTCGGGCAAAGGAGCTTGCTGAAGGGTCATGAGGTGTGGGACCTTTGTAACAGCAGTAAAGTCAGTGTCAGAAATAAAAGGGGCAGACTTTTTCAGTGGTCTCATTGGTTGGTTCACTATGATTTAAGGCTAGACCCTGCTCTCCCATTAATTTTAACGCCAACTCAGTTTGAAGGGATTTACGACCAAGCAGTACAAAGAGTGATTGGAGTTACAGCTTGGCCTGGCTGTGTTCAGGAGACAAGGGCAGAATGTTTCATTTTCCAGACGGCTGACTTTCTTTTAAACTCTCCTTCCCCGAAAACATAAATAAAGGTGAGCATTGAAAGATGATCTAGAGTTTTTTGGTGGATGAATCCTATTTAGAATTAAAAGTATAAAAGCTGAACCATTTGAGAAAATAAAGAAAATAACCTGAGCCCACCTGCTTGATGTCAAGGAGAGAGCTCTGGCCCAGGGGACCAGAAGTTGTGCTCTGCCCCTGACTCACTGAAGTGTTCTGGAAGTCGTTTCCCCAACCCGGGACTCTGCTTCCTAATCAACACAACAAGAGCAGCACAGCAGAATAGTTTCTCACCGGGGCTCTGGAGCCACAATGTCTTTAAATTCAAGTCCTGACTGCAATGTTTATCACGTTTGTGAGGTTAAGCAAATCACTCAACCTCTCCAAGACTCAGTTTTTGTTAATCTGTATAATGAGAGCAATAATAAAATCTACTCCATGAGATTTATTAAAGAACAAAAGTTAGCATTTTTGATGTGCTGAGAACAGTTCCTGGCATAGTGTTAAGTATTATATGTGCTTGTTTGATGAAATGAAGGTGTTGAACAAGAGTCACTCTGATGATTCTCTTCTGCTTCCACATTCAAAGTTGGCTTCAGAGAAAATACATGGGGAGGAGAAGTGGGTGACAAGGCATTCAGATGATTGAGGTCAGGCATCTTGAGGCTAGATAACTTGAGAGAAAGAGCACTAAATTTGAGTTGGAAGGCCTGTAACCTGATCCCTGCTTTGCCAAGAACAAACTGTTAGGGTCCTAAGCACGGTTCTGTGTCTGATAAATGGGAAAGATTTAATGAACTATATTCGAGCTTGCTTCTAACACTGGAGTTATATGATTTCAAAACTGGGAACAGAGAACCAAACTACATAAGCACCAAAGTACACCAACCGATTTTCCAAGAGCATTAGGGGTAGGGTGTGATTTGGATGCCTAAGACCTACCACTCACTTCATTTCTCTAGGGTTCTGTTTTGTGGGAGTACAAATACAACCATCTAGAGCCAAATGGAGAAATAAGTATTCTAGATATGTTACTACTGGTCATGTGCCTGCCCAGAACTCTAACGCAAGGTTTTAGCAAAAGCTGAATTGGAGACAAATGCACACTTATGGCAGAAGAAGGAATTCCTACTCCTTTTTCATAATCCAAATTTTGGTTCCCATGTGCTCATTTGTGCCTTCAGTAGAGGAAGATGGAGACAGCCAGGTCTGCAGAGCCTATATGAACTTACTTAGCCAATTGTTAGGTAAAGACGACTGAATATTGTCCCCCAGTGGATTGTGGACAGATGGACAGTGACTTCACTCATTAGTGAAATGCATCTCAATGACTGGCAGACACTGACCACTCAGATAAGCCAGTTTTCCTCCCATTGGAAGAAGCAAATAGAGGATTGGTAGGAGGATCACACAATGACCCCAGGCTTCTTCTAACGTTCTTTACTCAAGGGAGAGGAAGTCTGGACCTTATTTCCCAGCTCTCCTGAATAGGAACAGCTTGGATCATTGTCCCAAAATAATGAATATCCGTAACACTACATGTAGTTTAAGGTAAATTAACTCGATTGCAGGCTTTATCTGATTACAGCAGTAATCTCTTTATTGATGAGCCTGTGGGCACGAGAGCCATGGCTTTAGACTTAATCAGATTTGAATTCTAATCCCAATTTACTTACTGGGAAAGCTACTCAACCTGTTTGTGCTTTCTCATAGATTAAAACATATGACGATAATAAAACTCTCTGCTTCATGTGTATTTTGTGAAAATTAAATTAAATAGTAGTAGTCTTTATTATAAAAAGCAGTTAACACAGTGCCTGAAACACCCAAGTGACATTAAGTTATAGTCACCATTATTGTACCAGGCAGTCTCTCACAGACTAAAAATCCATCTGATTCACCTCCCTTTTTCATACATAAAAATGACTGATGATCCCTTATTTCATTATTTTACCACTCTAGGGATCTCTAATTATAAATCAAATATTTTACTTTCTGTATATTTAAACCAGTATTTCTCTTTCTAAAAAGAGATGCCTAATGTTTTAATTTGAGGCCTTGAAGAAAATTCTTAAATCCAGCAAGGGCAAATAGATTTTCAGGTTCTGCATATAAACCTTCACGTCTTTGAAGTAGTAGCTGTGGCCACTCTGGGCCAGCCCTTTCTTAGACAAAGGTCCAAATGTCCGTGGAAAAATGGGCCAATCTCTTGTAATAAAAATTGTAGATTATGTAGCAAGAGATGAAAATTATTCCAAAATTCTCAGCTAGAGTATTTCACCCTAGAGATTTATACCAAAAAAGTGAAAAAGAAAAATATTTAAATGCAGTACCAAGATTCTCCTATTACTCTGTGCCATATGAGTAGAAACTTAGAAGTAATTCAAATGTCTAGCAATACTAAATCAATGTGGCTACATGTTCATTAATAATCAAGACAACTGCAACATAGCCAACTCTCTAAATTCTCCAGACTGTTTCCATTGCTGCCAGCCTAATTCATGCATTTATCTATTCAGCCTTTCCATCACCCAGGTATTTTTTAATGCTTGCTACAGGTATTTTTTTAATGATTACTACGTAGCAGGTACTATGCTTGACATTGGGAATGTGATGGTAAATAAGACATGGACCCTACCCTAAAGATCTTAGTTTCTAATAAAGTAGGTAGGATATTAATTAAATAAGGAATTATAAGAAAGAATGGCAAGTGCTTTAATCCAGTAAATCATGACAGGTGAGTGGCTATGAGATTTTAACCGTGGCAATTTAGTTTCAGGTGCTGTCATTATGTTGTCAGTGTCTTGGCCTGTAGTTAAGCAGCAAGGGAGGGAAGTGGAGTTAACTCTGTACAACATGAAGCCTCCAGGATCTTCATGCTTGATCACTATGCTCAGTGTGCACGTGCTTTGTTTTCGATGCCTGTGGAACAATATCTGGAGATATATAGTCAGCACTTGAATTCACACATCTTATAGTGAGGGGATGGATATAGCTGCAGACACACACTTAGGAGGCAACAACAAGAAGTTCACTCAGGGAAAGAGGAAGAGAACCCGGCTGGGTGCAGTGGCTCACACCTCTAATCCCAGCACTTTGGGAGGCCGAGGCGGGTGGAGCACGAGGTCAAGAGATCGAGACCATCCTGGCCAACATGGTGAAACTTCGTCTCTACTAAAAAGTACAAAAAATTAGCAGGGCATGGTGGCACGTGCCTGTAGTCCCAGCTACTCGGGAGGCTGAGGCAGGAGCATTGCTTGAAACCGGAAAATGGAAATTGCAGTGAGCCGGGATCGCGCCACTGCACTCCAGCCTGGTGATAGAGAGAGACTGTCTCAAAAGAAAAAAAAAAAGATGAAGAGAACCCAAAGCAGAATTCCAGCACATCAATCTTTAACTAATAAGGCGATGGAATGAGGGTGGGAGGAGACAGACCAAAGGCGGGGGGAACAGAAGAAGAAAGAGGAGGTCCCTCCTCCTCTTTACAATTACCACATAAAAAGAAATTTTGGACAGAGGGAAAAGCATCTGAAATAATTATTATTAATAGCAAGTAAATTTTTGGAAATTTAATTATATATCTCTACTTTTCCACTATGCTCTGGTAAAGATATAAGACCAGTGGCAAATAACTATGAAGGGTCTAAGATTGATTCTATTTACAAGAGAACAAGTTAGCCTGGTGCAGCTCCAATAATGCTGACAAAAGACACGAGTCCCTTGGGTCAAAGACCAAGGACTTTATTACGCACAGTAATAGCAATACTTAAACTATAACAATTTCCTTGAGTCAAATTCCTTAAGTCCCAATTCCCACTGCATGGCAAAAAATAGGGTCATGTGACACCTGTATCTGTGGTGAGTTGGAAGAGGAGCCCTGAACTAGAAGACCTGAATCTTTATTAATGGGCAGGAAGCATGCCTACATTTTGCTCTGGAAAAAGGTAATCATTATCTCCCAAAGCTGTAATCAGACCTTCTCTTGACTTCCAAAGGAGTTACTCTCTCCATCTTCTAAAGTTGTTTGCTGTGCAGACATTCTATAGAAGATAATAGAGACTTCCACTTTCCGGTCTGAAATGTAATGGGCTAAAAAGTTGTCACTTAGTCCACGCAGTGGAAAACAAGTGAAAAATAAAATTGAAAATCAACAACTATTCTTAGATCCACGAGGAAATTGAGATCACAGGGCAAACTATAGCACCCAAAATTTGAGAGACAGACAGATACAGAGAATCACAGAGTACTAGAGCTGAAAGCCAGGAACAGAAGCCCTCTGTTAGGGCAGGATCATGGTAGAAAGAGATAAACTATAATTGATGAACTGCTGGAGAATCAAAGTGGGCAAACTTGCAAGCTGAAACATTAAGTGGGGCCAGTATCAAGATGACCCCACAGTTTCCTGAGTTTCAACTCCCAGAGAAAAATGCCCTATGCTTCTCACATAGGGAAAAGAAAAGTAACTATTTTGAAATATATCCAGAATATTCTGTTCTCCTTAAGAAAAATAAATAAATAATCTCCCTAAGAGAAACTATTTTTGCAGAGTCTAAGCACCTTGGATTTTACCTGAACCTAGAAAATATCCAATTCCAGCTTCCTCCCAGCTTCCTATATCATATAGTAGGAGGGGGACAGAGAAGCACTTGTGAAGGTCACAGCCCAGGGGCAAAGCTCAAAGGTCTAGTAAGAGGACTATTCAATGCTTCCTCTCTCCTTCGCCCTACCACCCATCAGCAGGGCTCCTGCATAACCGAAAGAACTGCAAGTCTCAGATCTTATTTAAGAAGCCTTTAGGGAAAACCAAATATAATAGGGGAGATAAAATGAGGCCAGCAGAGATTTTAGTGACTGACTCTTGTAGCTATAGCAAATGGTAAGCACAGTCTAATTGCTAGCTGGATAAGTATAACTTTATACTAAAGGCCTATTTACCTCAGCGTCTTTCACCTAGTACATCATGTTCAACTTTTGACCAAATATTTAAGGCATACTGAAAGGCAAAGTACACAGTTTGAAGAGACAGAGCAAGAATAAGAAATAGCAGAGAATCTGAAATTATTAGATCAGAAATTTAAAATAACTATGATTAATACATTGAGAGATATAATAGAAAAAGTAGACACCATGCAATAACAGATGACTAATGTAAGCAGAAAGATGGAAACTCTAAGAAAAAAAAATAACTGAATTTCACAAATCAGAAACTCAAACACAAAAATGAAGAAAACTTCTAATGGATTTATCAATAAATAGGACACAAGCACTAAAAGAATCAGCAGGTTTGAAGAAATGTCAAGACAAACTTCCTAAACTTAAAAGCAAGGGGAAAATAATTTTTTTAAATAGATCAGAACCTTTAAGAACTGTGGGACAATTAAAAAAGATGTAACTACGGTGGCTCACGCCTGTAATCCTAGAACTTTGGGAGGCCGAGGCAGGCGGATCACGAGGTCAAGAGATCGAGACCATACTGGCCAACATGGTGAAACCTCGTCTCTATTAAAAATACAAAAATTAGCTGGGCGTGGTGGCATACACCTGTAGTCCCAGCTACTCAGGAGGCTGAGGCAGGAGAATTGATTGAACCCGGGAAGCAGAGATTGCAGTGAGCCGAGATTGTGCCACTGCACTCCAGCCTGGCGCCTGGTGACAGAGCAAGACTCTGTCTCAAAACAAACAAACAAAAAAGATGTAACTATTAGATGTATAATGGGAATGCTAGGAGTAGAAAAAACACAGAAAGAAACAGAAGAAATATTTGAATTCTTCAAATATGAGAATTTTCCAAAGTTAATGACAGATACCAAACCACAGATTCAGGAAGCTCAGAGACTACCAAGAAAAATACCACCCCCAAAAAATCTTCATTTAGATATAAAATATTCAGACTGATAAAAATTAAACACAAAGATAAAATTCTGAAAGAAACGGGGTGCTAAACACCTTACTTGAGAATAATGATAAAAATTACATTAGAATTCTCATCAGAAGCAATTTAAGTACAAATAGAATATAGTGAAATATTAAAGTGGTGAAAGAAAAAACCTACCAACATAGAAATTCTGTATCCAGAAAATTATCCTTCAAAAGTAAAATAGAAATCAAGACTTTCTCAGACAATAGCTGAATGCGGTGCCAGAAATTGTAAGTATAACTTGCTGGAAATGTCAAAAGATCTTCAGGGAGAAGGAAAATTATGTAGATCAGAAATTCAGATGTACATAAAGAAAGGGAGCGTATTAGAGAAGGAATAAGGGAAGGGAAAGTAAAACCTTTGAATTTTCATACTCTTAGTAGATCTAACAGGTGACCTTTGTTCAAAATCATCACAGCAAAAATGTTTTCAGAGATTATACTTTATGAATAAGTAAAATTAATGATGGCAATATTATAAGGAACAGGGAGGACACATTAAGAACATGCTTTTATGAGGCACTTGTACTACCCATGAAGCAGTGCAGTGTTATTTGAAAGTAGACTTGGATTTGTTGTAAATGTTATGATTGCAAACTCTAGGGCAAGCACTAAAAACAGTTTGAAAACAAGCGTAATTGATAGTCCAAGAAAGAAGGAAAATTGAATCTTATAAAATGCTCAAGTAAAACCAAAGAAGGCAGTGAAATAGTGAAAGAGAAAAAGAAATAAAGAAGAAAAAAAGAACCATAGCAAATAGAAAATAATAACAAATCCAAGTAGATATTATTCCAATTGTATCAGTAGTCATTTTAAGTGTTAATGATCTAAATACATCATTAAAATATAGACTGTCAGAGAGGATTGAAAAATAAGACCAAGCTATGTGTTGTCTAGAAGAAACCCAATTTAAATACAAAGACATGGATGGAGTAAGATATATTATGCTAACACTAATAAAAAGAAATTAAAGTCGCTATATTAATTTCTGACAAGCCTGACATCAGAGCAAGGAAAATTACCATTGATAAAGACGAGCATTACATGACAAAGGAGTCAGAAGACATAACGATTCTTAACATGTATGTGTCTAACTGTAGATCATCAAAACACCTGAGGCAAAACTGATAGAACTTCAAGGAGAAACAGATAAATCCACTATCATAGGTGGAGACTTTAACAGCCTCGTACTGTTAATGGACAGATACAGCAGCCAAAAAAATCAGAAAAGATGTAGTTTAACTGAACAGCACCATCGATCAACAGGATCTTATTGACATTTACAAAATACTTGAAGAAACAGCAGCAGAATACACCTTCGTCTCAAGCTCACACAGAACATTCACCAAGATGGGCTACATTCAGTCATAAAACACAGGCTAACAATTTAAAAGAATAGAAATCATACAATTTCTGCTCTCAGACAAAAATGGAATTTACAGAAATCAGTGACAGAAAGATAGCTTAAAAAAATTCCCCAATACTTGAAGATAAAACACACTTCTATATGACATAATGGTCAAAAAATAAGTCTTCAGAGAAATTTTTAAATATTTTGACCTAACACAAATGAAAAGACAATCTTTTGTAATATGTGGGATGCAATGAGAACAGTGCCTAGAGGAAATTTATAGCATCGAATGCATATATTAAAAAAGAAAAGAGACCTAAAATCAATAACCTAAGAAATTTAAAAAAAAAAAAAAAAGAGCAAATTGCATCCAAAGTAAAAAGAAGGGGCCAGGCCTAGTGACTCATGCCTGTAATGGCAGCAATTTGCAAGGTTGAGGAGGGAAGATTGCTTGAGGCCCCAGAGTTCAAGACCAACCTGGGTGAGATCCTGTCTGTACAAAAAAATAAAAAATATAAAGGAATCAAATAAATATTAAAAATTATAGCAGAAATCAATGAAATTGAAAACAGGAAATCATTGAAAATTTTAAAAAACAAAAGCTGATTCTTGGAAAAGATCAATAAATTTGATAAACCCCTAGCCAAGCAAGCTAAGAAAACAAAAGAAAGAAGATACAAATTATCAATATCAGAAATGAAAGAGAGATCTCCCTATAATGTTGAGGAAATTGAATAAATAATAAGGAAATTATTTTTTAAAAATCTATACCCAAATTTGATAACTTATATAAAATGGACCTATTCTTTGAAAGACAAAATCTACCAAAACTCCAAGAGAAATAGAGAATCTAAATAGCCCTATAGCTATTAAAAAATGAGTTGATAATTAATAATCTTTCAAAAGAGAAAACACCAGGCCCAAATGGGTTGACTGTCAAATTTTACCAAACCTTTAAGGAAGGATTTGTGCCAATTTCTGCAATCGTTTCCAAAAGACAGAAGCAGAGAATACTTTCTAACTCATTCTGTAAGTCCAGCATTACTCTAATACCAAATTCAGACAAAGGCATTACAAGGAAAGAAAACTACAGACTCATAAGCTTAGGTGCAAAAGTCCTCAACAAAACCTTGACAAATAAAATCCAACTATATATCTATATCTATATATCTATCAATGTATATAATGATATTTACATATAATTTTAAATAGTGTATATTTTAAAATTATACATTATGCCTAAATAAAATTTATTCCAGATATACAAGACTGGTTTTAGCATAAAAAATCAATTAATGTAATCCATCACATCAACTTAATTAAAGAAGAAAAACCATAGGATCATATCAAAAGATGCAGAAAAAGCATTTGACAAAATCCAACACCAATCCATAACAAAAGCTGTTGACAAATCAGGAATAAAGGGAAATTTCCTCAACTTGATAAAGAACATCTACAAAAAATCTACATCTAACCTTATATTTAAGGGTGAGAAACTAGATGCTTTCCACTAAGATCTTGAAGAAGGTAAATCACTGATATTTAATATCATGCTGGAAGCAATAGTTAGCAGGGTAAAATAAGAGAATAAGATTTAAAAGTATACAGATTAGGAAGGAAGATGCAAAATTGTCTTTGGGTACTTATGACATGATTGCTTATTTGGAAAATCTGAAAAAATTAACAACAATCATAAATTTCTGTAACTAATAAGCAATGATAAAGTGGTTCCAGGATATGAGGTTAATATACCAAAGTCAACTTTTTCCTCTATGCCAGCAAAGAACAGTAGAAGTTTAGGATTGAAAATACAATATCATTTTATGTTAGCATTGAAAAATAAAATACTTAGGTACAAATCTAACAAAATATATACAAGAACTTTATCAGGAAAACTACAAACCTCTGATAAAAGTAATCAATGATCTAAATAAATGGAGAGTTAGTCCATGTTCATGGATAGGAAGACTCAATACTGTTAAGATGTCTGTTTCTCCAAGTTGATTTATAAATTTAATGTCATGTTAATTAAAATCCCAGCAAGTTATTTTGCGAATATCAACAAACTGATTCTAAAGTATATATGGAAATATAGAAGACCCCAAGTAGCCAGCATCATATTGAAGGAGATAAACCAAGTCAGAGGATAGACACTGCTCAACTTCAAAGCTTACTATAAAGCTAGAGTAATCAAAAATGCCACTGGCGAAAAAAAGCAGACAAATAGATCAGTGGAACAGAATGGAGATCTCAAAAGTAAATCCACAGAAATATAATCAACCGATCTCTCCAAAGAAGCAAAGGTGACTCAATGGAGAAAGGCAAGTCTTTTCACAAAATGCTGCTGAAACAACTGCACATGTACATGTAAATAAAATACAATAAATCCAGACACTGACATTACACTTTTAACAAAAATTAATTCCAAATGAATCATAATGCTAAATGTAGAATATACTACAAATCTCCTCAAAGATAACATAGGAGAAATGTATGTGACCTTGGATTTGGCAATGACTTTTTAGATAAAGCCCCCAAAAGCATGATTTGTGAAAGAAATAATTGATAAGTGGGGCTTCATTGAAATTGAAGAGTTTTGCTTGTGAGACAGACATTGCGGATGCAAAGACAAATCATATGCTAGTAAAATATGTTTGCAACTCACATATCTGATAAAGGACTGATATCCAAAATAAATAAATAACTCCTAAATGTCAAAAATAAGAAAACAACCCAATTAAAATATGGGGAAAAGATCTGAACAGACACCTCACCAAAAAAAATACTGACGGCAAATACGCATGTGAAAAGATGCTCACTATCATTTGCCATTGGAGAATTACAAATTAAGACAACAGTAAGATACCACTACACACCTGTGAGAATGGCCCAATAGGAAACTATACCAGATATTATTGAAAAGAGGAAATAAACTACCTATATTAGGACTATTTGGTCTCTATTGACAGAAACCCATTCAGATAGGTAAAGTGCAATTGAAACATACTGGTTGAAATAGCTGGAAAGAATATCAAGGTAGCTTGTGAAATACAAGAGTGACTCTCAGAAACAAGAGCCTTATTTTGCAAGACCTTCTTGTTCTTCCCTCATTTTCTTATTTCTGTTTGTCACAGCATATCTTTCCTACTTGAAGTCTCTGATGAGTACTCCCAAATAATGAGAACTTTCTTCCTAAGATTCTGAACAAATAAAGAATCAAAACAAACAAACAAACATTTTAAAAGTCCTGATATTGACCCAAATACCATTTTTGTTATTGATAAAGGCTAAGTGACAGGATGTTGCTTAATATGGAAGGTAAATGGGACTGTTAATTTCAGAATTAGGTAGATTTACTCACCCAGATGACACAGGGTGGGCTATTTTGTCTCTTGCGTGCAGCTGGTTTCCAAGAGGAAGAAGAGCAGGGAAAAAGGAAGTAGCTTGCCTGCAGGAGCAAAGCTCAACATGGGGTTTCGTGTACCTAGGTTGTCTTCTCACACCTACCAGGTCAGATGTGGTTCAGCTTCCCTGAGACTGAATGCATGAGGTTGAAATGCCAAGAGAGTTTTTGGCAAATTCCTTCCTCATAGCAACCATCGGGGTAGAAACAAGAGCCTTTCCCTCCAACACATCTACAGTCCCATTTTCTCTTGTGGTGAAAGTATGGTACCAACAGCTTTAGACTGTTTTCCTCATACCTTGATACCTTCAGGACAACGAAAACATTTTTACCTCAATATCCTTATAACAATCCTACAAAATAGATCTGACTGACCTTGCGTAGGCCACCTGCCAATCCCTACTACAATTAATACACCCAAGAGAACAAGACCTAGTGGTTGGCTATGCCTGAATCGGCACCCATCCCTGAATTTGGCGGAGCAGGGCCTATTTCTATATGAAAATTTGCTGAAGAATCTGCAACGCTCGCCATTTTGAATAGTGAATTCAGAAATACACAAATATTGTTACATCTGACATCTAAATCCACCTGTGATAGACTCAAAGTAAAGGCAATAGTACCTGTAATTTAGATTGAATGGTCTGGTGCACTGCAGGTGCTCAATAACTATTTCATGAATGCGTACATAAATGGGAGGAAAAAATCCAACCTTGTGAGATTGACACTACTGTCCACTACTTTACAAAGAAAAGTAGGATCAAAGAGGTTTAAAAAGTTGTTCAGATTTGCAAAGACAGCTGGGTGGTGCATTGAAAACAGATAAGCTAATCCCTTCCCCTCCACACACAAACACCTCTGTATCCAGCTTCTGAGGACCTACAGGTGGTCTGCACCCATTCATGGATGACCACTGATTAGAATTCTTCAAAATTAGGTAGACATTGCTGAACGAAGGAAAACATTCCAAGTGTGGAGAAAAAGCTTGGAGAGAGCCATTGCCTTCACTGTATATGAATGTTTCAATTCCAGCTATAACATTCCTGCCAACTGGTAATTCAGAAGTTTCTTACAAACCTTGAGGTATGAGCAATGTGCTTCTCTGATTGTGTAGACCATTTATATCAGCCCTAAAGCCATCTAACTGTAGCTTCTACCTGCTGGTCCTGGTTTAATCCTAAAGCACAAATATATATATATATACTTTTTTCTTTTTTAAAAAAAAATTTTTTTAATTTTTATTGTATTATAGGTTTTGGGGTACATGTGCAGAACGTGCAAGATAGTTGCATAGGTACACACATGGCAGTGTGTTTTGCTGCCTTCCTCCCCTTCACCCACACTTGGCATTTATCCCCAGGCTATCCCTCCCCAGGCCCCTGCCGCTGTCCCTCCCCCATTCCCTCCAATAGACCCCAGTGTGTAGTAGACCCCCTCTCTGTGTCCATGTGTTCTCATTTTTCTCACCCGCCTATGAGTGAGTATATGCGGTATTTCTTTTTCTGTTCTTGTGTCAGTTTGCTGAGAATGATGTTCTCCAGATTCATCCATGTCCTTACAAAGGACACAAACTCATCATTTTTTATTGCTGCATAATATTCCATGGTGTATATGTGCCACATTTTCCCAGTCCAATCTATCGTCGATGGGCATTTGGGATGGTTCCAGTTCTTTGCTATTGTAAACAGAAGCACAAATATATTAAACCTAAGCATTATTCCAAGCGGTGGCCCTTCAAATATTTGAAGGCAGTTGTCATATTCCCTGAAGGCTTCTGTTTTCCAGGCTATTACCAGCTGCAAGCATCGCTCATTTGACATGGTTCGAGTCCCTTGACCAGCTCAGTCTCCATGTATTTACCCAACAAATATTTATCAGGTATCTTTGATTGCAGGAAACTAAGTACTTTCCAGAGAAAGAATCAGACAATCTGGTTTCCAGTACTCACTCAGGCTTAGCTCTAGATGACCTTGGGGAAATTTATCTCATTAACGCCATCAGAGGGTCTTGTTAGAATCTCTTTATTCCATTCTATGGCACTATGCATCTCTTCCATGTAGAGCTCTTTCTTCTTTTCCCATTGTCAATAAATCATTGTTTTCTTCCCTGTCTTTCTGATCCCTCTGGCTCTCTATTCCCTTTTGCATGTTGTTTATGTTTCACAAATTCTTTATGGTTTTGGTTTTTTGTCTCCTTATATCTCTCTCAGTCTCCTTTTCTGTCTCCCTGTGTCTTTCTCTCCTTGAAGAACAGTGAATACACAAAGGTTTGAGGGAGGAAAAAAATCGAAATCAGGACAGGTCATCTCAGGGTGAAATTCTCAGCAGCCAATGGCAGTTTTCTGCCAACCAAATTCAGCCCTGTTAATTTGCTCCATCCATCCAGATTCCCAAACCATAGCCTGTTCCTCCAAACTAGCAGGCAGTCTAAGACCTTTGAGGCCGGGGATACTGGAAAAGTTACTGTGCCAAGAGCTAATGGCCTATGAAATGAAAATGCTCAGCCCACCTCTCCACATGGTCACCTCACAGTGGGAACCTGCAGCTGGCCCAGGCCAATGCTGGGGGAAAGCAGGAGGAGACTTTTCCCAGATCTGAGTCAGCAGAGAACACCAAGAAAGTCTGCCAAATGCAAATAGCACAGGCCAAGATTTTTCTCACTTGTGTCATCCAACCCTCCATATATGCCCATAGTATGAGGTTCAAAAGGCCCCAAGGAGTCCGTGGATGTGAGTTTAATTCACAGCTTTGCCACTAATTGACCATGACCTTGGGTAGGTCACTTCCCCTCTCTGGGTCATCATGTTTTCATCTATAAAGGCAGAAGTACAGACTCATCACCTACTTCTAGTGTTGATTTAATTGCTAGGTTGTTGTAAAAGGGATTTGGGAAAGCCAATTTTGTTTTCATGTAATTTTGATATCTGCTGCCTATCCATCAACATTTATAGTGCTTTCTGTAAGATTAAAAGGCCAAGCAAGAATGAAAAAAAAAATCAGGGAAAGTAAAGTTATGAGAAAAATGTGTATTTCCCCTATTCTTTTTTTTTTTTGAGACAGAGTTTTGCTCTTGTTACCCAGGCTGGAGTGCAATGGTGCAATTTAGGCTCACCGCAACCTCCGCCTCCTGGGTTCAGTCAATTCTCCTGCCTCAGCCTCCCAAGTAGCTGGGATTACAGGCACGTGCCACCATGCTCAGCTATTTTTTGTATTTTTAGTAGAGACGGGGTTTCACCATGTTTACCAGGATGGTCTCGATCTCTTGACCTTGTGATCCGCCAGCCTCGGCCTCCCGTATTTCCCCTATACTTACAAAGAAATCTAAGCAGTTACAAGGGAGTCGGAGACTTTACACTCCCTCTGTGAGCTCTGCAGATATCTGATCTGTAGGGGCTGTCCTCAAAACCCGATGTTTTCTCAGTAAACTAAATGCTCAGTATCCTAAATGTACCACTCATGGTACTCGCCCCTTCTGCCTCAAACTACTGGCCCATCGCAATTCCCTCCTCAGGGAAAGAGCACTACCGGGGTCTTTGCTCCGAGGAGTATGACTGATCCAAGAAGGAAATCTGACCCAAAATGTCCCATCAATAGCCTGGTTAGTGATCCCTGAAGTAGCCTGGAGCAAAAACCTGAAGGAGAAGAAGATTAACCAGCAAAGCCAATTATACACGTCTCCTCTGCGATTTGCTATGGAGGTGAGTGAGAATACTGGCCAGCAAGTGAGAGAATGGGGCAGAGACATGGAAAGAAATGGAGATGCCTAGAGACTATCAAATTAATGAGAAAGACAGAATAGCAATCTCTGCACCCAGGACGCTCCTGGCAGCATCTCAGGTCAGCAGCATTCCGACATGCAGTAATCCTTACCATAACCTCTCTTTCTTAAGGCCTCCTCAAGACAGCTGACTACCTGTGAGTGACTGGGGAAACAGCCTTCTGGTAGAATGTGATTTGATGCTCATAATTCAAGGCCTTGTAGCATCACACCTGCGTGACTTAAATGGACTGCCAAGATTCCAGGATAGATGAGACAGAAACACTGACTTCTCATCTATTTAAGCTAGTTTGAGTTGAGATTCTGTTGTATGTAAATAATACTCTTTGACTCCCAGAACATCTGTTTTCCAGATTTGTAATCTGAAACAAATGAAGTCAGATACTCATCCGTATCAGGGAAAGGATGGTAGCTGAGAGAGCTCTTGTGAAGAATGAGTGCTGTACACAGCTCAGGGCCTGGCATGGAGCTCGCAGTCCATGGCACATGCACATACTATTATGCATCCCAATTTTTACTACTGATACAGAAGGCAGGCAAGAAAGTGCTGGGAAGAGAAGGGTGTGGTCCCTGGTGAGGGCTTCACCCCTGGTCTGTACCCACAGACCTAGATGAGGACAGGCACTCCTGCCTTGGCACCCAACTGTTGTATTTGCCAAGGCCACCCTGGCCTGCCACATCCCCCTTCTGTGCCTATAAAACCCCAAGACCTTAGCAGGCAGACACACAAGTGGCTGGGCATTGAGAGAAACACATCAGCAGAGGAACACACAAGTGGCTGGATGTCAAGAGGACATGGAGAGCACATTGGCAGATGCCAGCAGGCCATCAACCAGAGGAACGATGTAGAGTTTGGCTGAGACAGTCAGAAGAGAGCCCAGGAGCCTGTGTACTCTGACTCCAGGGGAAACCATCTCCCTTCTGGCTCCCCAATCTGCTGAGAGCTACTTACACTCAATAAAACCTTGCACTCATTCTTCAAACAAACGTGTGATCCAATTCTTTTGGTACACCAAGATAAAAACACTGGGATAAAGAAAGCTTTCTGTCCTTAAGATAAGGCAGGGGTTTAATTGAGCTAACACAAGCTGCCTACAGATGGCTTAACTGAAATAGCACTCTGTAACACATGCCCACTGGGGCTTCAGCTATAAACATTCACCCATGGACACTGTTTTGGGGTCGAAGCCCCTTAACCTGTCCATCTTCAGGCTTCCCATAGAGGTTTGAGCAGTGGAGCACTGCAGAAGTGAGCCACACTCCCACTGCAGGCTCTGAGAGGGGGACAAAGGAAGCTTGCCAGTTTCACTGTTGCATATAATATTGATATAAATTTGGGGACAAATAGCTGTTTTCCATTCTTTTATATTATTGAACATTTAGGTTTTTTCCATTTTTGCCTAAAGCTATGAAACTACTGAATCAAGTCATATGAAAAACAATAATGGTCTCCTCAATCAGGACAAGGATTATCATTTCTATTTAAATATGAAGTTAAATACATTGCAAAAGGTAGGATATTGTAGTGGGTTCTGTAGTGGTTATGTTGCTTATGTGCTCAGTTGCCTTTTTCCTGTGGTGGTATCCTGATTTTCCTAAAAAGAGCTACCCTCTTCCCAAACCTCAGTTTCTGCCTTTGGTACCTGTGGTGGTGACATGACTTAGGCCTGGCCAATCAGAATATTAGATGCACCTGCCTTCGTCATCAGTCTGGAAATAATGATGTGACCCATACATAGTCAATCAGATAATCAATGCTGGGATTGATGAGAAAGACGCTACATCTCTTATTTGTATATACATATTCCATGTTATATATGTAAATGCTGTACATATACACCATGGAATACCACATGGTCATAAAAAAGAATTAGATTGTGTCCTTTGCAACCACAGGAATGCAGCTGGAGGCCATAATCCTAAGCAAATTAACATAGAAAAAAACAATAGTGAATGTTCTCACATGGGACCTAAACATTGACTACGCTTGGACACAAAGATAGGAACAACAGACACTGAGGCCTGCTTGAGCGGGGCGGTGGGAGAGGAGCATGGGTTGGAAGGCTACCTATTAGATACTGTGCTTCCTGCCTTGGTATGGAATCATTCATACACCAAGCCTCAACAGCACACAATATACCCATGTAACAAACTTCCACATGTACCTCCTTAACCTAAAATGAATGTAGAAAAGAGGGAAAAAGAGAGTTTCTCCATTTATAAAATACAGACAAGTGAATCTACTTCTTCCAGTTTACAGCAAGAAGCAAATGATATAATGTATGTGAACATACATAGTAAACCCTAACACCACTGCGTAAGTGAAACTGATTGAAATGCTGATGATCTTTCTGGTCCAGATTTTTCCAAGGTACTAAAGGTGGCTCTTGACATCCCCTAATTAGTCCCTGTGTGCCCTTTAGGCAGAAAAGGACACAATACGAGATGTGGGATGTGGCTCCAGTCCTCACTTCTCCTGTGCCAGTTCAGCAAATCTGCTCAAGACTTGGCCCAGATGCCAAGATTCTTGCCTCTCAGCCCTCATCGGAGCTTCAGGCACATTCAGACTTTGTTCCTGTGACTGCTGCAGATGCTCCCCAAAGATCATCTTAAAATATCACCTGGGCTAAGCAGGAGGGCAGCTTTGCACCTGCTTTCTGCCTCAATTGAGGGTCAAGGACAGTTAAACTTGAAAAGACCTTAGATTCTCTATTCTTGCCCAAACTCTAGTTTGCTCTTTCTTAGAAGTTATTCAGTAACTGAAACCAAAAATCTGCCCTTCCCCTCTCTTTCCTTACGTATCTACCTCTTGACTATCAGCAAGTTCTGTTGGCATTAACAACAAATTGCCTCTTAATATAATTGCTTGTTTCAGACTCCCTGTAACCTTGAAAATGATAGAACGTCAGCACTTCTAAGAAGCCATTACTTACGTCCAGCAAAGCAGGTAGAAAAACGCTGATCTCATTCTCATTCTCAGTTGCAGAAATGAATGATCATCTTGAAGGATGATCATCTTGAGTTTGAGCTGCCACACTTTGTTATTTATTTCTCTTTTCTTCAGTCTAACTTATTTTAAGTTGGAACATTTAATTGCCTTCTAGCAAAACCTTGGCTTAAGTCATGGATCACAGAGAGTAGTCTGAAATCACTAATACTGGCTCAGTAACTCCTGGCTTCTGATGAATCTAGCAAAGATTTCAGAAGCTCTCCCCACCCCTACCAACCTGTCACTATCTCTCCCCAAGTCGCAGAGAAGCTAGAAGATACCTTCAAATAGCAAAGCACCAGAGTTCTAAATTACCAAGTTAACTTCATTTTTTTCCTTTGGAGATGGATGTTCACCTTTGCCTTCCTAGAGTAGAATAAGACACTAAGTCCAAAGGCAGACAGAGTGGGCTTCGAATTTTAACTCCACCCCTGTCTAGCTGAGTGGGCTTGAAAGAGTCAATTTCCTTCTCAGGAATCATCTGTGAAAGAAGGATAATGGTAGGACACAAAGGAAGAAATAAGATGAACCACTTGTAAAGGCATTCAACATAGTCCCTGGCACATAGGGTGTACTTTATTAATGTGTCTTCCTTCACTTCCAGCTCCAGCATCAAGTCCTCCTTTCAAAACCCAAGCATAAGCCCACCAGATATGTGGTCAGGTATAACAGGACAGCTCTTCCACTCCTAAGACAGCCTTACTATCGTTGTGGTTGGGACTTCCTGTCGTCTCTTATCTAAGGCTATTAATCAGTAATGTGAGAACCACATAGCTCAGAAGCCAGGCTGCTTGAATTCTACGTTCATTTTGGCACTAACTTGCTCTACAAACTATGACAAGTTACACAACCTCTCCGTACCTCAGTCACCCAATCAGCAATAATGATACAACCATCCACATACAATTGTTGTGAGGAACCCAGTGAATTATGTGCGAGAGGCTTAGAATGGTGCCCACACATGAGTGAGTTAAGATAGGGGACACCTTTGCTCCAGGAAGGTCTGCTTTACTGAAATGCTCTTCCCGGTTCGTGTTTTCCATCTTTTACTGGGAGGATGACTACCCTTCCAAAGCACCCACTTGGGGTAAGGCAAGTTCTCCCCGGGGGGTGGAGTTTAATGATCCAAAAGACAGTTGGTCTAGAATTGAAAGTCAACCCTTCAATGGATAGGAGGAATGCCTGCGGCTTTCTTGAACATGGATTTCAAGATTTCTAGAAGTCTGAGCTGTGCTCATGGATTATGTGCTTAGCTCCAGCTTGTCCAGCTCTCAGCCCACAGGCCACATGCAACCCAGAATGGTTTCAAATGTGGCCCAACACAAATTCTGAAACTTTCTTAAAGACATTATGATATTGTGTGTGTGTGCGTGTGTGTGTGTGTGTGTGCACGTGTGCGTGCTCATCAGCTATCATTAGTGTTACTGTCATTTATGTGTGGCCCAAGGCAACTCTTCTTCTTCCAATGTGGTCTAGGAAAGTCAAAAGATTGGACAACTCTGGCTTAGCTGGTACCCACCACAAAGAATAGATGTGGGGCATGAAGGGGTTGGGGCCTCCAAATCTCAGATAGCATGCCACATTTTGTAATTCAGGTTACCTAGCTTTGTGCTGATCTATGCATATATCCCTCTCAATATTTTTAAGTTAGCCATACATAGTACGTGGATTTTGTCTTCTATGCAAACTTCACTCTGCAGTAAAAGCTGCTTTATCAGCAGAAGACTGAAAAGCCTGATGGAGCATCTGGATTCACCAGAAAATGTGGCCATGTTTGATTCACTTCGTCTGCCACATATTAAAGACTGGAGAGTGGAGACATGGGCCCACAGGCCTCGTACTCCCTCGATCTGTCCACTCCTGTTTCAGTCCTGCCTTCTCAGGTGCTCCATCAGAAGCAAAGAAGCAGCCAGACATAAAAAATCCACAGTGCTCAACATGACAATACGGCCTGACTCTCCATAAAATAATGGTCTCGTCTTACCATGCTTTCAAATTAATCTTCTCAAGATATTTATGGTGAGTAAAGTCACTAGGTATGTTGAGTAACGGATGGCTTTTCTTCACCTCGGCTTCCATATGTACCTCGTATTCCATGATCTGTGCCATTCAAACAAAAATACACAGGGAGGCCAGGCACGGTGGCTCAGGCCTGTCATCCCAGCACTTTGAGAGGCTGAGGCTGAGGCTGGTGGATCACCTGAGTCCAGAGTTTAACACCAGCATGGCCAATATGACAAAACCCTGTCTCTATTAAAAATACAAAAAATTAGCTAGATGTGGTGCCCATGCCTGTAATCCCAGCTACTCGGGAGGCGGAGGCAGGAGAATTGCTTGAACCTGGGAGGCAAAAGTTGCAGTGAGCCAAGATTAAACCACTACACTCCAGCCTGGGTGACAGAGTGAGACTCTGTCTCAAAAAAAAAGGGGGGGTACATGGGGAAACGATTCTAGGAATTACCTAGAATATCAAATTCTTCTAAGATTTAAGGAGCCACAGTACAAGACTGAAACAAAAAGAGCACTTGTTAACAGCACACACTTTGCAGTTAGCCTGCCTGACTTCAAACACTGCCTCCACCCCTCACCCGGCACATAGGCAGGTTCCTTAACCTCTCTATATCTCAATCTTCACATATGTCAGATGTGTAATAATAAGAGTGCTTCCCTCAGAAGGCTGTGAGGATCATACAGAACACAGAGAACACTTGGAATAGTGCCTGGTACACAGATCCCCGACCCTCGGGTCACGGACTGGCCCCTGTCCATTGCCTGTGAGGAAACTGGCCGCACAGCAGGAGGAGATCAGAAGGCAAGCTATGGCCCGAGCTCCACCGCCTGTCAGATCAACGGCAACAGTAGATTTTCACAGGAGTGCAAATCCTATTATGAACTGCACATGCGAGAGATCTAGGTTGCACGCTCCTTATGAGAACATAACTAATGCTGGATGATCGGAGGTGGAATAATTTCATCTTGAAACCATCTCCCAAACTGTCCATAGGAAAATTGTCTTCCACAAAACCCATCTCTGGTGCCAAAAGGTTGGGGACCACTGAGATAAAAGAATGTTTTTGACTTGGTTAAAAGAAATAAGACTGAAAAAGGATAAAAGTATTAGAAAGGTTGTAACAGAGTTTGATGCTGGTGGAGTCTTTAAGAACAGCTCCCTCACCCTGTCTCCTGCCTACATCTCAAGTGAGCACCACCATCCCGTAACTGGAGTTTGCACCAAGAATGTGTAAGGGGCTCTGCAATAGACACAGACATAGAACACAGTGGAGAAGTCTCAGAGAGACTTTTGCTCCCTTCTAGGCACTGGGTTCACTCCCCAAGTCAGCACCGCAGAAAATAAGTGCGTCCTCAAAGTGGAACTCCTCGGTGAGCCAGAGTGGGGAAGGAGTAGGCTGGGAAAGGGCCTGAAAGAGCCCTCACTGGTTTTCTGTAGCCCCTGAAAAGTAGAGGGAGCATCCTGTCCTAATCTTGCCCAGGAGCCCATGAAGGGCACAGAGAGAGTCCTCTGACCTCAACATGCTTCACATTCAAGGCACAGAAAATTGAGACACAATCGGGCTGCCAGCATCTCTACAAAGTTGCTTTTTGTAAGAGTTGTGAATTTTGGGGAGGTTGGGGGTTTGAATGAGGGTTAGGGGAATTTGGAGAATAGAGAGGTTTAAAGTGTTTGAGAGAGACTTGGGGGGAGGTTGAAGTTTGAGGGGCTGTTCTGTTTACTTTCATTTGGTGTAGTTCAATGGCTAGTTTGGAAAGTACTGAGTTTAGGCATAAGGGGTATCAAGGTGGTAATGCCTGTAGCTGGTGGGACTGTGCTTCTTTATATTTTTCTTCTCTCTGCTCAACAGCTGCTTCGTTCAGGACCCCTCATCCCTTTGCACACAACCTTTCTTCTTCATGGGCTAGTTTCTCAAAGGCAAGAACCTCATTGTTTTCCAGGATCCAGATACTGCGTGTCCATTTGGTCATCAGAAGGCAGCCAAGAAGAAAGGAATCCCTGGTGCAGGGCCTCACTGCGTGACTGCTCACCTCTGCCTGCTCCACTTGAATGTTAGGACACGGCAGCAGCATATGGAAAGGTGAGCGTGGTGTTAGCTCGGTGTTCTCACCTCCAGCTGCATGCTCCTGAGCAGGTCAGGTGTGCTAGCCCCAGTTCCTTTATCTGTACCGTGTTAATATTAGATCACATTAGAGCAAAGCTTCTCCAGAGCCTAAGAGTCTGTGATGTACTGATTCACCCATTCAGCCTTCCTCTTGCTGCTTCCTTTTCTCTTCCCCCTTTGCCTCCTGCTCTTCCATGCAGCTGGAACTGGCAGTGACTCGTGGCCCATCCCAGACAAAGCATTTTGCCAAACTGGATTTAGGAGAGGAGCACATGCTGGCTGCCGCCCTCCCCTGCTGTCCATGGTGCCAATCATTGTCATCATCATCATCAGCAGCAGCATCTGCATAAGGACACTTTTAGAATGAGCCCTGGGCAGAGGAATAGGATTGCATAATCACTGTGTTTTAATGAAGAGAGGGGGAAGGAAGCAAGGGAGATCTTGGCACTGATGCACGGTTTTAATGAATTGTTGAAGTCAGAATTCTCAGTGTGTAGAGTTGAGGCAAGACGCTGAGCCAGGCTAATTTCTCATTTGACACATAAATATATGAAGGAGCACCGATATCCATAAAAGATGGATGACTTTGAATGAATGAAATTATTAAGTTGGAAGGCTGGTCAATTCAGTTAACAGGGGTGTGTGTGTGTGTGTGTGTGTGTGTGTGTGTGTGTGTATCTAAGTTTTCTATAAATAACTGGTTATTTTCTTCATTGGACAATTAAACAAAGAATATACACAACCTTGAAAAGTCTGTTCAAAGTTATTGACACCCTTGTTCAACAAGCTACCAGTGATGTCTCCCCGCTGAAAACTCCCATAATATTGTCTAAGTACTTTTCTCCTCACTTACTATTTATTCCTTGGAATAGAGGCATTTATAACATGGCTTATCTCCCTTATTGCCCCACAAGCTCCCTGAGGCCAGGGTCCATGCCCAGTTCACATCTGACCACTCCACGGAGACATGGCATGATGCCAAGAACACGGTGAACATGGCATGCATGTTTATAAACGAATGAGTGAGGGGGTGAAAAGCACAGTGAGTATCCCTTGAGAAAACTGTTGAGTGCCTATTTAACCATACATTTGTTCAACTAATAGATACTGAAAACTTATCATGTGCCAGCTATTGCTCCAGGGACTACTGATACAATAAATAAGTAAAAGAGGGAAGATTCCTGCCCTATGGGAGTTACATTCTGGTCAACTGTAATTTTTCTTTAATGTCAAAATCCCAAAATGAAAAGTCAGTATGTTCCTTAGAAAACAGAGCTTATAGCATGTGGCATCAGTTTATGATTCCAGCAAACGCAACAGCTGTCTTCGACCTTCTTAAGAAAAGCAGTTTGTCCCAACTGGTTTCATAGCCTGTCAGTTTTGTGAATGAGCCACTCACTTTCAATTCCATTCAACTAACGATGTTCATCATCAACTAGCTGCGGATTCATAAGCTTGGATGGCAATGAAGGTGGCTACTAAAGAGCAACTCTGTGTCAGGCACATTTCATGCGGTCCTTTATTTCATCCTCATGCCAACCAGCAGCAAGGCAGGAGATTGTGGCTCAAAAAAATTACATAACTTGACCAGGCATAGTGGCTCACACCTGTAATCCCAGCACTTTGGGAGGCCGAGGCAGGCAGATCACCTGAGCTCAGAAGACCAGCCTGACCAACATGGTGAAACCCATTCTCTACCAAAACTACAAAAATTAGCCAGGTGTGGTGGCATGCACCTGTCATCCCAACAACGTGGGGAGGCTGAGGCAGGAGAATCAGTTGAACCTGGGAAGTGGAGGTTGCAGTGAGCCAAGATCATGTCACTGCACTCCAGCCTGGGTGATAGAGCAAGACTCTGTCTCACAAAAGAATAAAATGAGAACACATGGACACAGTGAGGGGTCTACTACACACTGGGGTCTATTGGGGGGAATGGGGGAGGGACAGCGGGGGGGGAGCTGGGGAGGGATAGCCTGTGGAGAAATGCCAAATGTGGGTGAAGGGGAGGAAGGCAGCAAAACACACTGCCATGTGTGTACCTATGCAACTATCTTGCACGTCCTGCACATGTACCCCAAAACCTATAATGCAATAAAAATTTAAAAATTAAAAAAAAAAAAGAATAAGGGATCATTTTAATTATAAATTATTATTCAAATTAGCTACACAATAGAGAGAAAACTCTTGATTTCATAGGTCATTTTAAACTAAAATCATGACCTAAAGTCCTATAAGTTTTTATATTTTATAGTTTATTTGGCCAATGTATCTAGACTATATTTCACTATTTAAATCTCATTTGTGTTGAAATTTTTGTCTTGAGATAATTGTAGATTTATATGCTGTTGAAATAAATAATACAATAATGGCAAAAAAAATGAAATAAGTTACATAACTTGTCTATGGATACAACTTATAGATGAAGAAGTCAGAATTCAAATGTCTTGGTCCAAAAATGGTTTAACTATAAACACAAGAAAAGAAAACACCAGGTATTACTGTGGTGGTTAGTAGAAATGTAGACAATTTCATCTTTAAACTTTGGAAAAGCCAAATTACCTTTAAGAAGCATGCCTTAATTTAAGTTTTTTAAATATGAACATAAAGAGAAGTTTTAGTTATAATGCAGTGATACTTTTGATGACACTTACCCACTAGAAAGCAATGTGTAAGGAAAGTCCTGGAAATGTCATAACAGCGCCATTGATCATGTGACTTAGTACCTAGCCATGGGACACCGGTCCTCTGGGGATTGAACAAACATTAGTCCCATTTCTTTTTCTTTTTTGAGACAGAGTCTCACTCCATCACCAGGTGCCAGGCTGGAGTGCAGTGGCGTGACCTGGGCTCACTGCAACCTCCCCCTCCCAAGTTCAAGAAATTCTCCTGCCTCAGCCTCCCCAGTAGCTAGGACTACAGGCTCGCACCACTATGCCCAGCTAATTATTTTGTATTTTTAGCAGAGACAGGGTTTCACCATGTTGGCCAGGATGGTCTCGATTTCTTGACCTCATGATATGCCCACCTCAGCCTCCCAAAGTGCTGGGATTACAGGGGTGAGCCACCGCGCCCGGTAAACAAATGTTAGTCCCATTTCTTTGAAGTCAAACCTTGAAGACTTTTCCCCAGATCTGCCAAGAACAAGGAAATGTTCTTGGGCCACTGGCTCAGGGTGACAGAATAGATGCAGAAATACGGTTTAGGAGGAGAAGAAGGAACAAATGAAGACTTACCTAATTTCTGGCGCAATACTCCAGAGAAAACATGTGATGCCTTGGGAAGAGCATGAATCATGGCATCAGAAACTAAATGGTCCTGGTGCTCAATTTCCTCACCTGTATAATAAGAAAGGAAATATACTATCTTTTACGATTCTTTAAAAACTGACTAAACTGTCTGGCACATTCTGGATACTCTTTATGGTATTTACCTCCAAGCCAGTCTTGCCGGCTCTTTGGCGAAGAACGGGGATATGCACATCCCTCTCCTCATATCTTCCTGATCCTTTTGTAGAAATTCCTATTTTCCACAGCCTCTGCGGGAAAAAGAAATGCTTCCCAGGAGAAAATGACCCAGGACTGCACTCACAACATCAGATGTATCCATTTCTTTAAAAAGTGGGGGGTGGCAGCCGCACTTTCTCTTCCAAAGTAAAAACACAAGTGCCCTTGGTGTGACCCATCTAACATGCCAGACCTTGCAAAGTGGCTTTTGTGAACATTTCTGGAAAAAATAAACTCACTCAATCATTTGACCCTGAAAGATGAAACTTAACTGTGCTTACAGGTTCAAAAGATTCCCATTTCTACTCTGGCATTTTGCCTATGTCTTTAAAAAATGTAAGTGCCTGTGAAGGGTTTCAAGTAGCAACTCTCAACCAACCACCCAGCGAATTGATGTGATGTTTTGTAAAAGTGTGAGGTTTTTCGGTCCCATGTTGAAGAAGCCAGGACCCCCAACTCTGGTGGCTAACCTGACAGCAGTAGGACTATTAGAGGGACAATTTCCTTCATCAGCAAGAGAACTTTCTCCAAAGACCCAACTTTTTGTCCCTGCAAGGATGATGCCTGGGAGATGCCCTCATCTTTGGCCATCCTTGACCCAAATACATACTTTTCCTTGCACTTTACCTGATTAAAAGATTCCCACTCCCCAACTTACCCACATATTATACACTCGAGACACAGTAGACATTCCCCCAAAAAGGTGAACTCCTCCACCACCACGCTTTTACATCTACCGTCTTTCTACAGAGAATGCATTCTTTTTCTTCCTAGTAAACACCAGCTCCTTTTTCAAGATCCACCTCATCCATCCATCACCTCTTATGTCAAACCTTTCTCCAAACCCTCAGGTCACATTAACTCTTCCTACCCTGGACACTTACAACTATTTGTTCCCTTATTTGAATTTTCATCCTCATTTTATACTATGCAATTTAAAGTCAAGAAGGGCAGATGAAAGATTGCCCTTTAGTTAACATAGCTACAAAGGCTGGAGGTAGTCCATGAACTTCAATGATTTGGTCTCTCTTTCCATCACTGCTTGGACCAGTGGAAAGCAGAAACTCCAGCAAGAGCCTGTTCTGAATACTCTGGGGTGTTTTGTTTCTCTATCTGCTGCCTGTTTTGTCTCATTTCTCAATTAAGAATTCAAGTGGGGAATGGTGAATAGCATATTTTGCAGTACCTGAAATAACACTGACAATTGCATAGAGACATTTGGGCTACATGGTGTGTGAATTGCCTTAGCAGGGATTTCTGTTTTGTTTATCTACGTACCTTTATCCCATTCTGCTTTATCTGCCCATTACAGGAAATGCAGGCGAAGGGGTGATTAGGAGTAAAAATGTCAAGCTCATTTTGGAACACGACGTGCCTACATAAGCAGCTCTGGAGTTCATGGGATAGATTGGTGCTACGGACATAAGAGACATTGGTGCACAGGTGATAGTGGAAGCCATGAGTAGGAAATGGCATTCCCCACACAAAAGATGTCTGAGACCTTTCCTCCAGTTCTGAGAGCCTCAAGGTTTCAACCTGGCTTTCCAGGGTGGCCGACATTTTTCTGTGACTTTTCATAATGCTGACCTTGCTTCAGAATCCTGTAGGTGATGTTCTTGCTGCTGTGTACTCTCAAAGAAGACACATTTTCTTCGTGCTCTTTCCTTATCTCTTTCTGTGATAACCCCCCAATGAGATTCACGGCTACATTCAGGACATTTCTGCAAACCTCCCGAAGGTCACTGATAATTTTCAAGGCTCTTGCCAGCCTGTGCATACAACAGTCATCTCCCCATGCCACTCCCTCCTCCCAAGCAGAGACATACCCAAAGGCTTATGTTTCCACAGCAGTACCAGTGGAATAATTGTATTTTTCAAAGTTATGTAAGCCTCAGTCAGTAACAGTAGGCTGGCAAAAGGGCAATGGTTTAGGAAGGAGAAGTTATGGGAAAGGAAGTCAGAGGACATTGGTAGAGATATAGAAAAAATAAACTGAAAGGATGAAATTGGTGGGGAATGATACAGGTTCAAAAGTCAACTCAACCAACACAGAATGCCTTCTTTGTGACCTCAGAACATTCCTGACCCTACTCCAACCAGAAAACATTGCCTTCTTCCCCTGCCCCATTTTATGGCAACTTCTATTTCCTCTTTCTGAAAGAAGATGCCATAATTCTCAGCCTCATCTCATATTTTCATAGAGATTTCTGCTCCCACCCCACCACATGAGAAAAGGAGTAGCTAACCTAGGTGGTGAGAATCTGAGCCTGTCCACAATTCACTGTCACCATTTAATACACAGTGTAGCTTTCTCTGATGCTCTTTTATTGCCTGTATTATGGGTGTGATATTTGGTTCTCTGTCTCTGCCCAAATCTTAGGTTGAATGGTAATCCTCAATGTTGGAGAAGGGACTTGGTGAAAGGTGATTGGGTTATGGAGGCAAATGTCCCCCTTGCTCTTACCATGTTAATGAGTGAGTTCTCACAAGATTGTGGTGTCTGAAAGTGTGTCACACTCCCCCTTCACTCTCTCCCTCCTGCTCCACCAAGGTAAGACCTGCTTGCTTCCCTGTCACCCTTCTGCCATGATTATAAGTTTCCTGAGACCTCTCAGCAATGCTTCCTGTATAGCCTGTGGAATTTTGAATCAATTAAACCTCTTTTCTTCATAAATTACCAGTCACAAGTAGTTGTTTTTGTTTTGTTTTACTTTGTTTTGTTTGAGATGAGGTCTCACTCTGTTGTCCAGGCTGGAGTGCAGTGGCGTCTTGGCTCACTGCAACCTCTGCCTCCTGGGTTCAAGTGATTCTCCTGTGTCAGCTTCCCTAGTAGCTGGAATTACAAGTGCCTCCACCGCACCCAGCTAATTTTTGTATTTTAGTAGAGATGGGGTTTAACCATGTTGGCCAGGCTAGTCTCAAACTCTTCACCTCAAGTGATCTGCCCACCTTGGCCTCTCAAAATGCTGGGATTACAGGAGTGCATCAAGTAGTTCTTTATAGTAGTGAGAGAATGGACTAATATAGAAAATTGGTATCAGAGAAGTGGGGCATTGCTATAAAATTCCTGAAAATTTGGAACTGGGTAATGGGAAGAGGTTAAAACAGTTTGGAAGGATCAGAAAAAAAAAAAAAACAGAAGATGAGGAAAAGTTTGGAAATTCCTAGAGTTGTTGAATGGTTGTAACCAAAATACTGATAGTGACATGGACAATGAAGTCTAGACAGAGGTGGTCTCAGATGGAGATTAGAAACTTACTGGGAATTGGAGTGAAGGTAACTCTTCCTATGCTTTAACAAAGAGACTCCTGGCATGGTGCCCCTGCCCTAGAGATCTGTGGAACTTTGAACTTGAGAGAGACAATTTAGGGTATCTGGCAGAAGAAATTTCTAAGCAGCAAAGTGTTCAGATGTGACCTGGATGCATCTAAAAGCCTACACTCATTTGTATAAACAAGGAAATGACCTGTAACTAGAACTTATATTTAAAAGGGAAGCAGAGCATAAAAGTTTGGAAAATTTGCAGCCTGACCATGCAGAAGAAAAGAAGAAAACACTTTCTGGGGAGAAATTCAAGGTAGCAGCAATTTACATAAATGCAGAAGAGCTGAATGTTAATAGCCAAGACAATTGGAAAAATGCCTTTAGGACAATTCAGAGACATTTGTGGCAGCACCCCCCATCACAGTCCCTGAGGCCTAGGAGGTAAAAATGGCTTCATGGGCCAGAACCCGGGCCATAATGCTCTGTTCAGCCTCAGGACATGGCACCCTGCATCCCAGCCACTCTAGCTCCAGCCATGGCCAAAAGGGGCCAAAGTACAGCTCAGGCCATTGCTTCAGAGGGTGCAAGCTCCAAACCTTGGCAGCTTCCATGTAGTGTTGGGCCTACAGGTGCACAGAAAGCAAGAGTTGGGGTTTAGAAGCCCCTGCCTAGATATTAGAGGATGTATGGAAATTCCTGGATGCCCAGGCAGAAGTCTGCTGTATAGGTGAAGCCCTCATAGAGAACCTCTACTAGGTCAGTGTGAAGGGGAAATATGGGGTTGGAGCCCTCACACAGTGTACCCATTGTGGCACTTTCTAGTGGTGTTGTGAGAAGAGTTATACCATCTTCAGACCCCAGAATAGTAGATACACTGACAGTTTGCACCATATACTTGGAAAAGCTGCAGGCACTCAACACCAGTTTATGAAAGCAGCCTGGGGGCCTGCACCCTGCAGAACCACAGAAGTGGATCTGCCCAAGGCCTTGGGAGCCCACCCCTTTCTTCAGTGTGGCCTGGATGTGAGACATGGAGTCGAAGGAGATTATTTTGGAGCTATATGATTTAATGAGGACCCTGCTGTGTTTCAGACTTACATGGTGCCTACAGCTCCTTGTTTGAGTCTATTTCTCCCATTTGGAATGGGAGTATTTACCCAATTCCTGTACCCCAATTGTGTCTTGGAAATAACTAACTTGTCTTCAATTTTACAGGCTCAAAAGAGAAAGGGACTCATCTTGTCTCAAGTGAGACTTTGGACTTGGACTCTTGAGTTTATGCTGAAATGAACAAAGACTTGGGGGACTGTTGGAAAAGCATGATTGTGTTTTGAAATGTGAGAAAAACATGAGATTTCAGAGGGGCCAGGGGCAGAATGATACAGTCTGTCTCTGTGTCCCCACCCAAATCTCAGGTGGAATTGTAATCCTCAGTGTTGGGGGAGGGACCTGGTGGGAGGTAATTGGATGATGGGGGCGAATTTTCCCCTTGCTCTTCTCATGATTGTGAGTTCTCATGAGACTTGATTGTTTAAGAGTGTGTTAACACTCCCCCTTTGCACTCTTTCTCCTGTTCCACCATGGTAAGATGTGCTCGCTTCCTCTTCACCTTTCTTCCATGATTGTAAGTTTCCTGAGGCCTCTTAGCCATGCTTCCTGTACAGCCTGTGGAACTGTGAATCAATTAAACCTCTTTTCTTCATAAATTATCCAGTCTCAGGTAGTTCTTTATAGCAGTGTGAGAATGGACTAATACAGGATGTAAGAAAGGGGCCTTCTTCACTTCCACTCTCCCAGGGTAAGCTGAATTGGTCAAGTCTTCCTTTGAAGGTAAAGTCCTGAAATTTCTTGTACTGCTGAGTTTATAAAGTAGTTCAGCAACACTGCACGTAGCAACCTGGGAGCTCCCTGATACAGAAGACCCACCTCTCCCCACAGGCAGGTTCCAAGATATGGATGTGGAGAAAAAGTAGATACCCTACGTAGGCCTCAACACCACATCCTCCAACACAGTTTACTATGAAGCTAGTAGTATGAGGTTTAGTAACATTTTCTTGTCTCCTTACCAATGTTTTCCTTTGATTCTGATTGAGCTACCATGAATTTCTACTTGATTGGGTTAAAATAGCAGTTCTCAAATTTAAGCATGTATCAACATCATCTGGAGGGCTTGTCAAAATGGATTGCTTGGCCTCACTCTGAGAGTTTTTTAATTAAGATGTTGCAGGTGGGAGTCTGAGAATGTGTATTTCTAACAAGTCCATAGGTGAGGCTGATGCTGCTGGTCCAGGGAACACACTTTGAGAACCATTGGATTAAACACAAGGAAGGAAAAAGGAATGGCAATAAGTTTCATTAAGAGTCACTATATTTATAATTCCTTGTTGAATGGTATCTTCCACCAACATTTCAGGAGGGCAGCCTGAAGTTTCTTATTCACAGTTTTGTCCTCAGTGCCAAGAGCAAACTAGGAGCTCAATAACTGTGTATTAATGAATTAGAACACCTGTCCTTACTAATAAAACATCCCTATTACACGTAGAATACTGACCCTGCCACAAGGCAGTGAGGTGTTATTACATGTTATTTTACTATGAGGTGCAGAGGCTACAGACTGTAAAACTTAGAGGGCCCTCTCCTCAGAGTTACAACCTGTTCTCATGGGCACTATTGACCCAGTGTGTTTATTCCATTAAGACCTGCCCTGGGTGAAAACCAGGAGAGAGGCAGAAGGACAGAATATGTTTACTTACTTAACCAGTCAGGGAGGAGGATCTGAGCAGTCCTTTCTGTTTCCAGCCCTAGGTGGGAAAACAGTGCTATGTGGTAATGGTTATTAAAGCCCGAGGCAATGATGTGCCTTGTAAATTATCCGCAGGGTTGCTAACAACTAGGAATGCCCTGATTGGCTCATTGGCTTGTTCAGAATACACTGGAATGCAGCTTGAGCTCCGATGAAGGAGTGATCTGAGAAATAAATCAAATTTGGTGCAGGAAGCCACATCTATATTTCATATGCCTGCCTCTGCAGGGATGCCTCGGTAATTGGTTTAAAAATATCTGTGAAATCTGTTGATTCTTCTGCTTTTAAGTTTGAATCTTTGTCTTTTTTGTAAAGAACTATGCTGCAAAGCAAGAAAGGAAAAGATGTTGCTGCAGCTACGTGACAAAAGCCTTCATCCCTGCCAGCACTGAAAGCTCAAACAGATTTGCTGGTCAGTCTAGTCTCATACAATCATCTCTCCCTCAGACCCTTGTGAAAAGAAAACAGTCTGTGAATAGGTACATGGCATGCCTATAGGTGCACATTTGCTGGGAACACATGTCAATCATTTCACAGCATTGAAATGTGAGTGTTTGGTAATTCCAAATTTTTCCATATGTATCCCAGAAGTGATGGCTCACTCCCATAAAATACACAAACAAAGCCACCTCTGTATTTAGTATTTCCAGCTGGGGAAGTCTTCCTGGAATACATGCTGTTGCACTCTTGGCTCAGTGAAGTCAGTTGTACAAAGAAGACAGTAACAGAATCCATCCCACAAATATTGTTATGAGAATTAAGGGAGAAACATGTAAAATATATAGACATAGAAATAAAGACTATAAATATAACCTGTTATTGTTGTTATCCATGTCACTGCCCATGTGATAAAAGGACATGCAAGGCTCACGGCATCAGTGAGATGTGTCAGGGATGTAAGTTTGGGTACGTAAGTCACAGCTCCTGCCTGACACGCAACTCATGCTGTGGCTTCTCTTTGTATTTTACCATTTCTGCCTGGAATGCCTTCTTCCCTTTCCAGTATTCACCTATGTTCTCTATGTCCAAAATAAAAGGTAGGGGTCACCATCTCATTAACCTGCCAAAACCCCATCTTTGGATTTCTAGCCTTCAGAACTGTAAGAAAATTAATCTCTGCTGTTTAAACCACCCGGCCTGTAGTATTTTGTTATGGCAGCCAAAGCTGACTAATACAATTGGCATATTTAAAAGGATTCTCACATAATCAATACCACATTGAACTAAGTAACCTTCAATAGAGTGAGTGCTCTGCTTTGAGCTCCACCAAAGCCCTGGAACACCATCAGAGCATTTCCACATTGATAATCTTTGTCTGTTTGCTGGTCTGCCTCTTCCTCTAGACTGTGAGTATGCTCAAGTATGAATGTAATATTATTGGGTGTCTAATTTGAAACAAAGTAGACATCCAAGCAATATGTGACTAGTGAGCAAACAGGAATTAGCAGGATCTGCCACTTGTTTCTTTTGCTAATTTCTAAAAAAAAGGACTTACAGAAAAATCAAACACCAAACAGGTAGAATTCACATTGACAATGGAGGATTGCATTTTGGCGTAAAGACGGGTGAGAATTGTGGATAGGGTGCTAATTATGAGAGCTACAAGATGAGATTTGGGTGGGGACGATGAGTCTTAATCCAATGTGACTGGTGGAGCTACAAGATGAGATTTGGGTGCGGACGACGAGTCTTAATCCAATGTGACTGGTGGCTTTACAAGAAGAGGAAAGAAGAGCAGAGCTCTCTCTTGCCAGCCACACAGCAGGAAGGCTGCCATGTGCAAGCCAGGAAGAAAGGCCTCACCAGAAACCAAATTGGCTGAACTTTGGACTTCTAGCCTCCAGAATTGTAAGAAAATAAACTTCTGTTGTTTAAACCACCCAGCCTGTAGTATTTTGTTATGTTATGGCAGCCAAAGCTGACTAATATAATTGGCATATGTAAAAGGATTCCCACATAATCAATAACATATTGAACAAGGTAACCTCCAACAAATGTTGGTCTTTTATGTCATTTTAAATTGTGTTTGATTTGTTGATAAGACTATATAACTCTAATGTTTATAACAAGAGTGTAGTTGGAAACTAGTGTAAATTATAAAATACTATTTATTTTGCCCAGTAGAAACATTGATCTACCTTTCTGAGCAAGGTCAACATGTACAACCAATGCCTGATGTTCACATCAGTGCACAAAACTACATAAAAAGACATTGATCAATCACTTAAGATAGAACTTCTCCCACTGATAACAAATGCTTCCATCACTAACATTTGTAAGTATAGCAGTTGAGCAACGGAACTGACTAAGGCTTTGTTTTCTTTTTCCTTTCCCTACCATTGGCCATCATCTAGCAAAGGGGTGGGCAGGGAAGTCACAGTGCAGGTCCTCAAACTTGTCTTCACAGTGAATTTTCTGGGGGAACTTTAAAATACCATGGTCTTGGGAGGCTGAGGCGGGTGGATCCCTTGAGGTCAGGAGTTTGAGACCAGGGTGGCCAAACTGGTGGTCTCTTTCTCTACTAAAAATACAAAAATTAGCCAGGCATAGTGGCATGTCAGCTACTCAGGAGGCTGAAGTGGGAGAATTGCTTGAACCCAGAGGCGAAGATTAGGTTGTAGTGAGCAGAGGTCACACCACTGCATTCCAGCCTGGCCAATAGAGTGAGCCTCTATCTCAAAAGCAAAACAAAACAAAACAAAACAAAAACATGGTTTGAGGTAGATCTGAACATTGAGTCTATAAGACCCTCCCCAGGTGATGCTAATTTTCAGCCACATAAGCACTCAGTAGGGGGTTGGCAAGGTCAATAGTCTATATTCTCTATTAATGACCAGTCTGTTGCCTGGCCAATTTCAACCATTGGAAAACTGGGGCTTTCTTTCTTGGTCTAAATAAAGATCTGAATATTCCATCAGTGACAAGCACTCAGCGTGCTCTCTTTGCAAACTTAAGTTACTGAAGTTCTCTGAATTGCACCTTCTTCATCTGTAAATTGAGGTTAGCAGTACTCACATCCTCTAGATTTTGTCACTAACAGCAATAGGGTAATTAAGGAGTCAGATTCAAGATTTGTTTCAGGCACAGGTCTGAGTACTCCGCACATTTTACCTCATTTGATCTTCACTATAACCCTAAGGAGTAGGCACAATTGTTATCCCCATTTTGATGGTAAGGAAGCTAAGTTACAGCTAGAGCAGGAATTACAGTCTAAGCATTTCACAGCAGTACACGATAGAGATGGCACTGGGACACAAGATGGCCTGGTGCCCAAATGTCTGTTCTTAACTCCTATACTCCACCGCCCTGGATTGTTAGAAAACCCTCAGGAGATGTCATTCCTTAAGTTCCGAGCACAGGGCCAGAACATAGAAGACCATGAATACTTATGGTTCCCTTTTCACTCCTTAGAGAGCTCATTGAGCAAGGCAACACCAAGCCAAACCCTTGGTCCATACTCAGTGTCCAAGCCAGAGTCCAGAAAGGATTAGACCCGACAGAAACAGGTACAGGATTACCAGCAAGAGAACAACAGCAGAAGAGGTGACTAACCCAATCCGGCATTAGTACCACCTTAACCAAGAGCTCTCTTGGCCAGGCATCAACACAAGATCCTGGTCCTTGGCAGACATGGCCAGGGCCAGCCTGGTACATCCACACCTGCCAGTACCAGTGGTTGCAAGGAAGGAAACAAGGGACCCAGAGACATCTACACATTCTCAAGTCACTTTCCTTTCTCACGCAGAGACAGATGACGCACCCTGAAGCAGCAGGGAAAAAGCTTTGACTCTAAGGGTGGCTAAAAGAAAAACAGAAAATTGTGTTCCTGTTATAAGAACATTGTTATAGGAACAAATACTGCATGCATATGGATTAGAACAGCCAGGGAACAGGGATAAAAGAAAGCTGACTTATTAGGGTGGCAGATTGTCAGCAAAGGTTTTCATTTTTGTTAATGCAGCCCTAATGTTGTTTGTATAATAAATAATAAAATTATCGTGATTTCTAGTTATAAAAGAGCCATCAAGAGAACACTGAGATAGCAGAATCTCTTCTCACAGACTGCAATCGTATCAGAAACCAGAAAGAGAATGGAAAGTGGTAGAAAGAGGCAGCTGCCCAAACCCAAAAACACAGATTAGTTTTGTTCTCCCATTCCTTTTGCTCCAGCCCTCCTCTTATTACAGAACCTTAGAAAGCACATATGTCATAACTGCATTTTTCACAAATATACATCTATGTGTATACACATATGCATAAATATATATGTAACCATAGACATATATGTATATATTGATGCACACATATGTATATATAATATAATTCTATACACACTGTTTTATAATCTTTTTCACTTAACAAAATGTCATGATTATTTCCAGGTGAAATCAAATATTCATATACGAAGGCGTTTTTTAATGGAAACATAGCGTGCTGTGCACTGCAACAATTTCATATATGTCCTGTTTTGAAACCTAGAGGAAATAGTAATTTTTCACTATAATAAGTAATACTGAAATGGATATCTGATTTGTCCCTTAAAAGAAGTGCTTAAATATGATTTCTGGGTTAAACCTCACGCCTTTGATATATATCACAAAATGTTTCTCCTCAGATATATGAATTTCCGTCCCCACCAGCAGTATACGGCAGTATCTGTAACTCATCACACACAGTGAGTATTCACTGTTTTTTAATTTCTAGGTTACAATTTTCTTTGAATTTTTTAAACTGAAGTTTAATTTCCTTTGAATTGATCATTCTCTATTTGTCATTTGTATTTTTTGTTAATTATCTGCTCATGCCCTGATTTCATAATGGAAATTTAATGGATTAAATATAACACTCACTATCACCTGCCTGAGTTTGGAATCAATTACATTGAACAGGAGTCAAGATTTTGGGGTCAGAACGTGAGCTTCATTAGTCACAAAGCTATTTAGAGCATGTGACTTAGCTGGATAGGTAGGTGAGCTTGCTAAAACTTTGCCCATACAGGAGACAGATATTTATTCACCCAGTCCCCTCATAGCTGGACAGTTGCTGGCCACTCTGCACAGGGCCTTTAGATTAAGATGACCACCCGGCGCCGGGGAGGAGGAGAATGCACCCTTACGGGTGTTGAGTGTAACTCAAGGAAGAAACCCTGAGGAGCTGAGCCATGCTCATGATTAAATATTACACATGGACAAGTGTAAGTAAGGAATGGAAACAGTGGCCAGGAGTGTTTCCCTGGGGAAGTAGCTCTCCGTGAAAACATGTTGAGAAAAACGTGGTTTCCCAGTGATTAAAATAATGGATTGACACTCCACTTCTTTCGGATTGCCATCCTGAGTTGCAGGGTGTAGATATCTAAACACTACATGGCACAGACAGTTGTACAGCTGGGGCTCTAGATATGATTTGGGTTACATGCACTTGTCTGAAATGTGGAAGGTGGAAATGGAGTGGAGCCCATTTGTGCTGCTGTTTCTCTTTCTGTGGGCACATTCTGGGCAGTTCTGATTTTTTTCCAGTGGCTTCTAGACCGTGCATGGGTGGTGTAGGCCTCAAGCCTGTGTCTGTACAGAGAGTTTCCTTATTTAGTGGATATCTCGGTGGTCTTTCTGGCCTCCTATTTCTGGCAGAGCAAGTGGTTCAGGAACCAGCAGGTGGAGCAGCAGCTTCTCAATTCATCAGGAGGTTTTCAGGTCAAAACTGAGGCAGTGGCTCCTGGTGACCCAGTTCTCTGAGGTGATCCTGAGAGCTCAACCAAGAGGCAGCTTCCTCAGCCTCTCTACTGATTCCAAAAGCCGTTTAGCAAATAGTATTTGATTCGTATCTGCTTAAAGAACCTAGACTGAATTCTGATCTCTACGAAACTGAGCCCTAATTTTTGAACTCTCAACATTAGCTTTTGTCAATAATGATTTAAAACAAGCATAATAATATCAGGACTACTATAACATTTTCACTATGTGCTAAATATACTGCAGTATGTATTATTTCATGCAATTCTCACAAGAATCCTATGAGATTAATAACTTTCGTTATTCCTATTACTAAGACAGATTACGTCAGATGCTCAGGGTCTGCTAGGTAATAAAGAGCAAAGGAAAGCAGCAAAGCACACTGCCATGTGTGTACCTATGCAACTATCTTGATCGTTCTGCACATGTACCCCCAAACCTATAATGCAATAAAAATAAATAAATAAATAAATAAATAAATAAATAAATAAATAAATAAAAAGAGCAAAGACAGACCTGGATTTCAGATCCGTCCACACCTGCAGTCTGGCTCTTGACCCACTACTATGTCTTGCCCAGTTTTCTATCATGGTGTTTGACTTTTTCTTTTCTATTTTTTTTTTGAGACGGAGTTTCGCTCTTGTTACCCAGGCTGGAGCGCAATGGCGCGACCTCGGCTCACCGCAACCTCCGCCTCCTGGGTTCAGGCAATTCTCCTGCCTCAGCCTCCTGGGTGTTTGACTTTTTCTAGTGACACATAAACATGTTCAGATTTCTTTTAAAACAGATTTTGCTTGTTTGCTAATATCTGGAAAGGCCTTTCCTCCTCATCAAAGGTATCCTATTGTTCAAGCCAAATCTCTATCTTTCTACAACAGCCAGGCCTCAGCCCAGTCAACAGTCCCCTGAGTCCCTCACCAAATATTCTGGAAGGGAAGAAAAGAGGAAAGGAAATACAGAGTGATGAAAGAAAGGGTGGAAAGAATTTGGTAAAACTGTTGTATTAGAAATTCTTTTACCAGTTTAGCGCCATTTCCACTCCTTTCTGTTTCCTATTTCACAAGGGGCTGGAAGCCTGGGAACTACCTTTCCCAGAATTTTTTGTCACCAGAGTTATGCTTTAGATTTTGCCAGTAGAGACTGAAAAAGATGAGAGACAGAAGCCATATTATTGCTTCTCTGTGTTGACCAAATATATGCACAGATGATAGCATATGAGAGATTTTACAGAAATCTCCTTTCTCCTACAGATCAGTTGCTTTATTGCTACAAGCAGATATAATCACTGGTGACACTTTCCTGCAATTCCAAATTGTTTGATAGCTGTGATTAAAACTGACTGTCAGCAGCATTTCCTGGTCTTTGCTCCTCCACCACTTTCAATCACATTACCTGTCACTAATTCTCTGTATTAACTTCACATTTGGAATACCCAGAGAGAGCTCTGTTTTCATGAAGGACAGATCAGTGTTATCTTCTCAGATTTACCTCCAGACTTACACCTGCACTGGGGATCAGGACTTCAACATATGAATTTGAGACGTGACACAAACATTTCGTCCACTTGCTTTCTGTCTTCTTAGCTCTGCCCTGGAGCTGGGCATTTCCCTTCTCTGGGCCTCAGTTTCCTCACATATTAGATGAGGGGATTGGACTTAGCTGAATTTGAAGTCTCTTCCAGTTCTCACATGCTTTGAGCCTATAAAACGCCATTCACACTAGAAGAATATCTTCTGGCCTCTCTGTCTCTCTCTGTCTGTCTGTTTGTCTGTCTGTCTCTCTCTCTCTGTCTGTCTGTCTCTCTCTCTGTCTGTCTGTCTCTCTCTCTCTCTCTCTCTCTGTCTGTCTGTGTCTCTCTCTCTCTCTCTGTCTCTCTCTCTCTCTCTCTCTCTCTCTCTCTCTCTCTCTCTCTCTCTCTCTCTCTCTCTCTCTCTCTCTCCCCGCCCCACACACACACACACCCCAACATCTCAAGGCCAGAGGGGTTTTATTTATCTGTCAATAGCTGGTTCCACACTGCAGAACAATTTTTACTGGTGAAATTGCATCAAGAACCATGAAAAAGTAGTAAACATCAGATACACTCAAAGGTGTCAGTTCATCCCAATTCCATTTTCCCCAGAAATTGACTTAATGTCCAAAACCATTTCAGTTAATGGCTACATGTCTATTGCTTGCTCTCCAGCAAAAGCAAATAACTTTCCTGGATTTGTTCTTAACTGACTCCTGAAAGGTCTGCACAGGCCCAGGCAAAACATCGGAGTAACTGTGGAAAACAACATTGCTAATAACTCACTTTCATTGCAGGAAGAATGCAGCATGGGAAACGGAGCCCTGTGGCTTTCCTGGACTAGATTCAAGTCCTGCTATCTTCGTCACCTCAGACTGCCGTAATAGGCCGAGTGCATCGAACAACAGATACTTATTTCTCACAGTGTTGGAGTCTTCCAAGTCCAAGATCAAGGTTTAGGCAGTTTCGGCTCCTGCTGAGGGTCCGCTTCTGGCTTATACGTGGTTGTCTTCTTGCTGTGTCCTCACGTGGTAGAAAGACAGTGAGCCCAGGTCTCTCTTCCTCTTCCTGTAAGAATACAAAGCCCATCATGAGGACCCCACCAATCACAACCATCTAAACCTACTTACCTCCCAAAGGCCTTACCTCTAAATACCACTGCTTTGGAGATTAGGGCTTCATATGAACTTGGGAGGTGATACAAACACTCGGTCCTTAACACTTTCCTTCTTTCTAACTGTGCCTCAGTTTACATGTCACAAGTACCCTTGCACTTTTCCTTATGTTACTTCCTACAACATAACTGTTTCCTGGGTGATAGTGTTTTCCTGGCTCCCTCAATAGGACGTGTGCTCCATGAAGGCAAGAGCATGTAGGTCTTGAGGATTGTTACCCAGAACCCAATACAATGGGGCACAGTGGTGTTTACTAAATCTAAGATAGAGAAGTAAAGAGTTAATAAACCTGGGGCTTTGAATAATGTGGTTAACCTCTATGAGCCTCATTTTCCTTAATCACAGCTACTTCACACTGCTATAATGAAGGTTACATGCAGAAATGTATGTGGAAAGGATTAATTAGCATTTCGAAGGGCAGCCTGCTGTAGGAGAAAGGCTAGTGTTTTGAAGACAAGCACACCTGGCTTTAATTCATCCTGCTCACTGACAGCAGTGTGACCTCAGTAAGTGCATCTAATGTCTCTGAGGCACTGCTTATTTTTCTTCTATAAAATGGGAGCATTAGTGCTTAATATACAGCATCATTGACAGGGAAAATGCAATACCTAGGCCGGCACCTCGTTCATGGAGGTGTTCTGTGAACATCCGCTCTTGCCGGTAGAGGCAAACCACGCGGGTGTGCAAGCATTCATCTCATTTCAGAAAGGAGCACCGGGCTTGCTGTCAGACTCAGAAGGTGCAGGCCACTCCTTGGCTTCCTCTACAAATGGAAACACCCACCAGCATCCCAGCTGCCCCTATTTGCTGGCAATGTTGTGGCTTCCTGAGAAAACAAAAACAAGGCAGGATTGCTGCGTTGCCTCCATCAATCTGCTTTGTCAGTTGGGGTACCCTGGTCTTCCCAGGACCAGCACGGTGACTCATGTGTCAGCACTAGCAACGGGGCTAATCCTGGCAGTAATAAAGATATGACAAGCTCTCAGCCCCGCAGGGAGGGGTGTTTAAAAACAAAACTCCTACATATCTTCTTGAGGTGCAGGCGGTGCTATTTCATCATTTATGTGACAAAAAGAAAACTCTCATGCAGAGGATGAAAGGAATGTGCCAGGACTTCAAGATTCCTTCATCTGACCTCTAAGATCCCCTCAATCTTGAAATTGTCTAAGTCCACTAACTCCGTGCCACTAGGTCATGTTAGGGAGCCCATTGCTCGCCCTTTCTCACTCCTGCTCTCTTTGTTTCCTGTCACAATAGAAACCCACCTGCTCCAGAAACTATCGTCCAACTACTGACCAAATGCTGGGAACTCACAGTTGTGCTTTTCTCTGCAACACTTTATTATTGGTCTTAACTTCAATTTGCACGTCAAGATACAAGAGCCTAGGGATGTGACGGAACACGCCAGGGTTCAGAGCCAGTAGGTAGTGCAGCCAGGCTTGAGCCAAAGACTGTCAGTTCCACACTCCTGTAACCATGATGCTAAATTCCTGCCTATAGTAGCTGACCCAGTCAAGTGCCCCATGTCTTAGAATCATTCGCTGAGTTTTCTGGCACTGCTGCAACCATGGAACTAGAGTCATACTGCCTGGGTTTACATCCTGATTCTACTGCTTACGAGCTGGGCAAACTTAGTGAGCTTTTTAAACTCTCTAAGCTTCATTCTCCTCCACCTCAAAAACCCATCTTCACCAAGATAAAATGCAGATTAAGACAGAACATATGAATGGCTGGACACACTGCCTGCCATATAGTATGTACAGTACTATAGTAAGTGCCAGCTATTTTACTCAGCTTTATTTTACTTTATTCAAGTACTTAGTAACTGTCAGCTATTTTATTCTGTCACTCTATTATTGTGTCTTTATTATTTAATATATTCCCTTTTCCAAATTCCAATTAACTAACCCCATCAAGCTTTTTACCCCTCTCAGCTGTCATAATACAGGTAACTTAGTTTAGGAATGCCCCATTCGTTTCTTTCTGGAATGGAAGAATTGCCCACTCACCCATTGTTGTAGAGGTTTGCCAGGCTTCCCTGAAGGCCACACGGTGGATTCTGTGTAAACACACACATTATGGTGTTTGCAGCTGGACAGACCTGGTTTTGACTCTGACTCTGCCATTCATTAGGGAGGAGGCCTTTAGCCTTTCCAAACCACAGTTACTACCTTTGTAAAATTTACTCATTTAACAGATATTTATTCTTATTGGGCACGACATTAAATGCAAAATGCTGAACATGATAGCGAGCTTTTCCTCAAGAAGTATAGTTTGCTACGAAATAATGCCTCCTTTGAATGCTGGCTGAGAGGATTAGAGAGCATGTTCAGCTCACCTGTAGCAGACTCTCAAAGCAGAGAAGTTGCACTTTTTATTGTTTAAATCATCAATAGCCACAAAGCCAGGGTCGTCCTGGAATTCGCTCACTGTGCCACTGTGGTTTTCCACCATGCCTTCTCTAAAGTCACCTTCATAATATCACGCATCACATTATGTATTTAATTGTATGTATTGCAGTAACTAGTTTTTAAATGTTTGCCATATGTCAGGGGTTGTTCTAAATGACATGGCATGAATTAATTCTCTCTTTCTTTTTGTTTTTTGTTTTGTTTTGTTTTTTTTTTTTTTTTAGAAAATAAGCATTTGGAAGTTTTATTGCCAAATGGCTTCAGTAGCATAGACTTTTTGAAGCCATTATCTTTTTGTTCTTAAACACTTTTTATTATCGTAAAAACACATAACATTACATTTATCATCTTACAATGTACGTACAGCTCAATAGTATTTAAATATATCCACATTGTTGTACCACAGATCGCGAGCACTTTTCATCTTGCAAAACTGAAACTCTATGTTCATTAAACCCTAATTCTATTCCTCCCTCTCAGCCCTTGACAACCACCTCTCTACTTCTGTTGCTATGATTTTGACTACTTTGGATACGTCATATGAGTGGAATCCTATGGTATCTGTCCTTTTGTGACTAGTTTATTTCACTTTGCATAATGTCCTTAAGGTTCATCCATATTGTAGATGGACAGGATTTCCTATTTTTCAAAGCCTACATCATATTCTATGTATAAACCACATTTTCTTTTTTTAACTGTTTTAATTTGTATAAATTTAGGGGTTATAAGAACAGTTTTGTTACCTGGATATAATCATAGTAGTGAAGTGTGGGTTTTTTTTTTCTGAGACGGAGTTTCGCTCTTGTTACCCAGGCTGGAGTGCAATGGTGCGATCTCGGCTCACCGCAACCTCCGCCTCCTGGGTTCAGGCAATTCTCCTGCCTCAGCCTCCTGAGTAGCTGGGATTACAGGCACGTGCCACCATGCCCAGCTAATTTCTTGTATTTTTAGTAGAGATGGGGTTTCACCATGTTGACCAGGATGGTCTCGATCTCTTGACCTCCCAAAGTGCTGGGATTACAGGCGTGAGCACCGCGCCCGGCCGAAGTATGGGTTTTTATTGTAACCATCACCTGGATAGTATACACTGTACTCATTAAGTAATTGCTTATTCCTCACCCTCCTCCCACCTGCCTACCCTTTCAAGTCCACACTCTATATCTATGTGTGCACACTATTCAGCTCCCACTTATAAGTGGGAATATGAGGTTTGTGGCTTTCTGTTTCTGAGTTGTTTTACATAAGATAATGGACTCAGTTCTGTCCATGTTGCTGCAAAAGACATAATTTCATTCTTTTCATGACTGAGTAGTATTCCACTGTTTATGTCTGTGTATCATATTTTATTTATCTAATCATCTCTTGATGGACACAGATTGATTCTGTATCTTTACTACTGTGAATACGGTTGCTATGAATGTACAGGTGCAGCTATCTTTTTGCTATAATGATTTTTTTTCCCCTTTGGACATATGCCCAGTAATGAGATTGCTGGATTGAATGGGATTTCTATTTTGGGTTCTTTGAGAAATCCCAATATTGTTTTCCATAGAGGCTGTGTCATAGAGGTGTACTAATTTACCTTCCCACCAACCATGTATCCTCAGCAATATTTATTATTTTTTGACATTTTAATAACAGCCATCCTGACTGGTATAAAATGATATTTTCCCATTGTGATTTTAATTTGCATTTCTCTGATGATTTGTAAAGTTGACTATTTTTTCATATGCTTGTTCAGCATTTGTATGTCTTATTTTGAAAACGTTCTATTCATGTTTTTTTGCCCACTTTTGATGGAGTTATTTGAATTGTTGTTGAGCTCTCTGAATTTCTTGTAGATGCTAGATGTAAGTCCCCTGTCCCATGCATAGTTCCAAATATTTTCACCTACACTGCAGGTGGTCCATTTGCTATGCAGAAGCTTTTTAGTTTAGTTAAGTCTCATTTGCCCATTTTTGTTTTGCTTCATTTACCTTTGAGGTCTTAGTCATAAATTCTTTGCCTAGGCCATTGTATCCAGAAGAATTTTAGGTTCCTTCTACTATTTTTATAGTTTCAAGTCTTACATTTAAGTCTTTAATCCATCTTGAATTAATTTTTGCATATGGTGAGAGATAGGGGTCCAGCTTTATTCTCCAGCATATGGCGATCCAATTTTCTCAGCACCATTTATTGAATAGGGTGTCCTTTTGCCAGTGTAGGTTTTGGCAAATTTGTCAAAGATCAGTTGCTTTTAGGTATGTAGCTGTATTTCCAATTTCTGTATTCTGTTCCAAAAAAAATGATACATAGATCTATGTATCTATTTTTATACAAGTACCATGCTGTTTTGATTACTATAGCCTGTGGTATAATTTGAAGTCAGGTGACTGGATGCTTAGCACTTTGTTGTATTTGCTTAGGGTTGCTTTGAATATCCAGGTTCTTTTTTGTTCCATCTGAGATTTAGGATTCTATTTTCTAATTCTGTGACAAATGACATTGGAATTTTGATAGCAATTGTATTGAATGTGCAGATTCCTTTAGGAAATATGGTGATTTTAATGATACTGATTCTTCCAGTCTAGGAATATGGGATGTTTTTTATTTGTTTGTATTATCTATGATTTCTGTCATTATATACCACATTTTCTTTATCCATTCATTTGGATTATTTCCATGTCTTGACTACTAAACTCACTTGTTCTTTTTGACCATTTTACAAATGAGTAAATTCAGGCATTGAAGAAGAATTTACTTGTGTAAAGTTACACACAAGTAGCAGAAAGAGGCAGTCAGGCCTCAGAGCCTATGATTTTAACTGCTATGTTGTAATGCATCAAAAATACAAATCAAAGACCTGGAACCAACCCAAATGCCCATCAATGATAGACTGGACTGGGAAAATGTGGCACATATACACCATGGAATATTATGCAGCAATCAAAAACGATGAGTTCGTGTCCTTTGTAGGGACATGGATGAATCTGGAGAACATCATTCTCAGCAAACTGACACAAGAACAGAAAATGAAATACTGCATGTTCTCACTCATAGGCAGGTGATGAACAATGAGAACACATGGACACAGGGAGGGGAGCATTACACACTGGGGTCTATTGGGGGGAATAGGGGAGGGAAAGCAGGGGTAGCTGGGGAGGGATAGCATGGGGAGAAATGCCAGATGTGGGTGAAGGGGAGGAAGGCAGCAAATCACACTGCCATGTGTGTACCTATGCAACTATCTTGCATGTTCTGCACATGTACCCCAAAACCTAAAATGCAATTAAAAAATTATTGAGAATTTTCTATTTGGAAGAGGCACTGCTCTAAGTGCTTTACATGTATTGATTCATTCATTTTCCTTCACTAAGACTAAGGCCAACATATATCCTTCTTATCGAGCACAGTATTCTGTGTATAGTGTTCAATACACATATATGGGATACATGAATGAATAAACGGATACATATTTCACTAGAGCACGCCAAAAGTATAGGAGCAGCCATGAAAGAATGAATAATTCTGCCTACAGATATCAGGTAAAACTTTAAAGGAGAATATTATTTGCAATGAGCTTTGAAGAGTGATTAAGAGCTCACTGATCAGAGATGAGGGGAGGGCCTTCCAGACAAAAGGAAGAAAATGAACAAAGTTATCTGCCAAGAACACTATGGGTCAATCTCTCTGCCACACTCTGTTTTCCCTTCTAGCTTGTGGCCTCATTCTCATACTGCCTGAAAGGGGAAAACATATGACTGTGTAAATCTGGCCCCATGAGCAAAAGTGCCTGAAATCCATTGACTCATGCCTAACCCAATAGGCTGAGTGCGATCAATTGATGCCCTCTTGAAATTTTTAACTACAAGACTGTGAAATTGAATCAGAAGGTAGTAAATGCTTTAACTAACAGGTAACATACACTTGGCACTGGGCAGTTAGCCACCGGCATAATAATGAGTTAGCAGAGAAAGATGAACACAAAGAGAAGCGGGAGAATGGTGGGGAAATGCAGAGATGCATAAATGTGGAATCGTGATCCTGGAGAGAGGCAGAAATATCTGTGCCTACCTTTCCATTTCCCAGGACCACGTCCCCAAATGTATGTTGCTTTCTGCCTTTGACATTCATGAGCTTGTTTGACATGTCCTCCTAATATCTGCCCACCACGCCCTCCTTGACTTAGGATAGCTTCAAAGATTTTTGGTTGCCAAGAACATGTCAAAAACACCAACCAGAATCACGGGGAGGGAAGCACAAAAATCATATAAATGCCGTGCTCTGGGAATTATGAGTTATTTGGTTGGCTAAAGTGATAGTTGTGTTCAGTAGTATGCAGTTTAACAAACCTTCACTGCACAGCCACTATGGGTCAGATACTTAATTAGTTACTAGGCTAGCAATAAGTCAATAAGAGAACCTGGATGTCCTGTCGTAAAGAAGCATAAATTTATCGCATTCTCCTATTGCTCCAACAGCAACACCTTGGAACTCATTGCTTCAAGAACTGCCTGTCCCCATCTGTGTAGGAGCCCTCAAACTCACTTGTCCACCCAGACCTGCTGATTCAGGCAGTGTCCCATGGCCAACTCTATTTATCTAAACAACTTCTGTGCGTTGATTGAGTCATTAAACTACAAGAAGCTCAGAGCTACAATAGACCTTAGGGACACTCATTCATCTTCCTTGTGTGAAGATAAGGAAGTTGAAGTCAAGTAAGGTAGAGTTACCTTCCCAAGGTCTACTGTTTATGGGTGCTCAGCTGCATAATGGATCTGGGTCTTAAATTGAGTGGATTTTTAGTAGCAGAAATTTCACAAGGATAACAGGTAACTTCTGAAAGCTCCTGAACATATGTCACAAAATAAAGCATTTACATTGTTCTGGCTGGTCATGGAAATTGCGATTCTTTGCTCTCATGGGAAATTGATGTTAGATTAATTGTTCTATGATCCTCTAAGCTTATCTCAGAAATAAGTCATGAGTTTCGATTGCCCTCTACTTTGGAAGGAGACATGTTGAATATCAAATCACAGGATCTTCTAGTTTCAAGAAACTTTGAAACTGGTCAATTTTTATACACATTAAGGTTTCCCTCCACAGCATTCCTAAGAAGTACACATCCAGCCTCTGCTTGGATGCCTCTAAAAATGAAGAGTGTGCTACTTAGATGCCTTATATGCCCATTAAAAAGTTCAGATGATTTGAAATGACTTCCTGTCATAGAGCTGCAATTTGTCTCCCTGAAAAATCACAGGGCAGGCGTGCTTCCTCCTCCAGGTTGGTAATATTCCTTCAGCTCTCTGAAGACCTCTAACCCTTACCCTTACATTTCCTCAAGCCACACTGACTCATTGACCAGTTCCTCTGCAGGAACATACCTAGTCTTTTCAGCCTCCTTTTCAACTCAGTTTATTGTTTCCAGGAAGATAAAACAGACATTGGAGAATTAGCCTTGAATTACTAATTAGCATGTCTAGAGTGGCAGAAAGAACACTGTTTATCATTTTCTATTCTCAAGGTAAATTAGTAACATTTACTCCCCTAGATTTGCATTCTTTCCCCAAGTCTTCTTAATTAATTAGTTACATGTGCAATCCTGGTTGTTAATGAAACCTACCTTGACCTGGACCTTGCCCAGGAGGTGAGGATGGCCTAGGAGGGATTTTCCAGAGAGTTTGGATATTAGAAGACAAGGTAGAGTTTTCTACATGGTCATTGTTCTGAAACGGAGAGAGGAGGGTGATGAGAATGGCTGAGGTCATGAGCCAAGAGGGTAGGAATATGCTGTGACTCAAAATAATGGGAAGAGAATGGTCACCATAGTCACCAGAGTGGTCACAGGCCAGGACTGTGGTGGTCATCAGTGTTTATGCCCATGTAGTTCCATTTTTATCTGGCAACTCTTCCTCTTGGGTTCACCCACCTAAGTGACCAGGTGATTCAAGCTGACCAGGCAGAAATGGGCTCCATCAGCCAAATGAGGCAAGAGACTTTCCTGAGATTTCATTAGGACCATTGAAAAAGATGACAAATAAGTACTCCACAGGAATAATGGGCTAAATACTCATTTGTAATACTTTATTCAGCATGTACGTATTACAAATAAGTACTCCACGGGAATAGTGGACTAAATACTCATTTGTAATACTTTATTCAGCAGGTACGTATTACAAATAAGTGTTGCTCAGGAATAATGGGCTAAAATGACCACATAGTCTAAAACCAGGTGTTGGTGATTCATTTTTCCTGCCATGCTAAAAAAAAGTCACCTAAAGAATGAAGTCAACACATGGAGAAAATCTGAGCTAAGATATGATAGGAGAGACAAATACATGATGATTTCATTTCATTTCATCCAACTAATTCTACATCCCCCATCCCTAGACATTCCATGGACAGACAACTGTACATTTTGATTCTATCCAAGCCCTGATGCAACCATGAGTCCTGACTAATCCAGTTTTTTCTCAGATGGCTCTACACATCTTCAGACCAGAAATAGCACTTTGAATCTTTGACTGTCTCTGACTTTACCTTTGCCTTCTTCTTCTGCCACTAGCCAAAGAAAATTCTATGCTTTTAAGGCCATGTGTGATTAGATTGTGTCAACCCAAATAACTTCTTTCTATAACCAGCTCACTTGGGATTTTAATCACATCTCCAATATCTCTTCACAGCAGTATCTGTATTAGCATTTGATTGAATAACCAGGAAATGGAAGCCTAGTAGCACCTTTTGAATTCTACTTATCATGGCAAGCCACCTAAGCTAGACTATGGGAATCACAAAGGCTGCCTGTAGGAAGTGGTATATAAGATAAGTGAAAAAGAAGTAGTGACAGTTTGCCAGAAGTAATTATAGAGACAGTAAAGCTCTCAGTATAGGATCAAGGGGGTTCTAGGCAAATAGGAGAATGGGGGAAAAAATAACAGGATAGCTGCAGTGAAGCCTAAGACTCAAAAGAGCATTGTTAGATGGGGCTGGAAGAGGAAGTGAAGGCCCCATGATGAAGGGGCTGGTCAACCGTGCCCCAGTTCCCAAGTCTCACAAAGTACATCTGATTAAATGAACCTATGCTAGCGCCAGGCATGTCTGAAATGGAAGCTCTCAGCTTTCTAGTCTCAGCAGGAGAGGAAGTTCTCCTAGAAGACGACTCCATACTGTAAATAAAATGCCTCAAACTTCACCAACATTAGGCACTCAGTAACATGGTCTCCTCTCTTTCCCTTCATTTTTTTTTTTTTTTTTGTATCCTCTTTTCTCTTGAGCCCTAATTCACAAATTCTTTCTTCCAAAATATAAAAATTCATGCTTTCAAAATTCAAAATACACGTTATTTCAAAATAACCCTTTTTCTTCCTGGAGCCATTGTGCACAAAAGATACCATAATAAATACATTTACATTCATGTATCTGAGGAGCTCATAGCCCAGAGTGAGAAACTGGCAGGTAATGTCAACAAACGAATCACAGATCGTGTGGGTAATACAGTAATAAAGGCTGTGAGGTTTTGGATGCCTTCTTTCATAATCTGCAATCCAACCCTGCCCCTTCATTCTTGGGCCAGTTACTGAGCCTCCTCCTCCCTTAAAAGAGGTGATAAGAACTCCTCCCTCCGAGAGTTGCCACAGGGCTGCCAGATCAGGCAAGGAAGTATTAAGGCCAAGGCACGGCAGGCAGCCCAGGGTTTGGAGGGCGTTTGTTGGTGTTATTCAATATATACTTATAAAGATGCGTTTTGTGTAAGAAACTGCAGATTTATTAAAAAGATTATGTATTCTGCAGAAATCCTTTTCTCGATGCCCCATCATCTCTTCACCTACCCCTATATAAATGTCCCCTTCTTTAATTACTGTTCTTCATATTAAACCACACCTGCTTCTCTAGCATTCATAAACATCAGTCCTAATCAAAATATGTCTTTGAGGAAACCAAGAGTTTCTGTCACTTTACTTATAGAAAACTCTTCATACATGGGAAGACAACACTCACGGACACCCTTGCCACCTTTGTCCTTTCATTCCATCCTCCTCCACCCATCCGTATTGTTTCATTTTCTTTTTCTTTTCTTTTTTATTGTTGAGATGGAGTATTTCTCCGTCACTCAGGCTGGAGTACAGTGGCACGATTTTGGCTCACCGCAACCTCTGCATCCCAGGTTCAAGCGATTCTCCTCCCTCAGTCTCCCAAGCAGCTAGGATTATAGGCATATGCCACCATGCCCAGCTATTTTTTGTATTTTTAGTAGAGACAGGATTTCACCATGTTGGACAAGCTGATCCGGCCTTCTGGCCTCAAGTGATCTGCCTGCCTTGCCCTCCCAAAGTGCAGGGATTACAGGTGTGAGCCACTGCACCCAGCCCCTTAGCATTTGTTTTATTCATTATGGCTCCTGCTTTATCTTTTCCTTCCTAGTAATAATTGCTATTACTGATTAAGAGCTGGTTACATGTTGATGCACTTTACATAGAAAATGTCAAAGCTTTCCTTATGACAACTATAAATGAATATTATAATCATTTTTTATTCATTTATCGGTGATTGATCATGAAAAAGAAGCTTAGAGAGGGAGGCTCATGCAGCTAGTGAAGGACACAGCTGGAATTTAAACACTGACTCCAAAGCCTGTTTTTAATCACATCTTTTTCTCTGTCTCCTAATCCTATGTATTTCAAAACAACAGGCAATAATCTTACATTAAACGATTTAGATGACTTCCCACAGCCTACATAGCCAGAAATGACTTTTACTTATAAAAATGCAATCAACACATAATTTCACCAAGAGAGTTCACAAAACCTCCTGACCTAGAAGTGGTTGAATTATCATTCTCCATCCAGAACAGGTCCACCTACCTTGGCAGACAAGGGTCAAGTTGTGGTGAGCAGTGAATGTTTTATTAAGCGGCCTTTCCAGAGCTGAGCTATTGCTCCCGTTTCATCAAAGATGAGCCGGCCCCCGTGCTCATCACCCACGCTGCTAGCTTTTACACCTTTCTAGGACACGCAAATGCATGGGCACCTCCCGCGTGCCGACACAGGGCTGGGTATATTCCCAGAGGCTGTTTGCTAACAACAAAAAAATGAGTCCTTTGATTCCATTTTCAAATCAGCACACTGAGGCTTCAACAGGTCAAGGGCCTTCCCTACAGCTGTGTAGCTCTGCAGGGATGCACCTATGTGTTTAGACAGCATCTCACTCCTAGCAGAGACGGTATCTGAGTCTTCCCTGAACCCCCAGAGCCTATCAATGCACACAGCAGCTGCTCAATACATGTGAGCTGATAATAAAATCAGGCACACTTCTCTAAAGACACTCTTACAAGTTCCTCAAGGCAAAGACAGAAAGAACAAGCCGGTTTCATTTATAACAACTCCAAAGATTACCCTGTCAGTCATTCAGTCTTCCTGCGGCATAACATTGTATCCAAAAGAGACCAGCCATTCCTCATGTGGGCCAGCTCAGTTCCTACTCAACAGGCTCAGGTAGGGTGAGTTATTCTGCTCAGTTCATGTTTCAATTCTGGAGATTTATGGGGTGCACTCATGAATGCACACAGCAGAAGGATAGAGCCCTATTAAACTGTCCTGTGGCTGATTGGGGAAATGGGTTGGCGGGGGGAGACAGTCAAAGTTAGAAGTTAATGGAGCCCATTCCTGAAGCCCAAAATCCCACTGACACATCCTGAGTCCCTAGGATGAACCCAGAGCAAGTGCAGAGCCTGGCTGAATAGAACTGGCTGAATGGGACCAAGTCATAGGCAAATGGGCTTTACTCCTTTTAGAAACAATCCCTATCGAGAAAGCAAATCTCAAACTTTGCACCCAACAGACCTGAGTTCAAATTCCAGCTCTACTAAATGACTTCAGGTAAGTCATTGGCTCCAACTGAGCCTCAGTTTGTTCATCTTTAAAATGGGGATAAAAATTCCTCTTTTACAGTGTCATGATGAAGTAGGAAGACGTATTTAAGACCCTCAGTCTGGGCCAGGCGCCGTGGCCTAAGCCTGTAATCCCAGCACTTTGGGAGGCCGAGGCAGGTGAATCACAAGGTCAAGAGATCGAGACCATCCTGGTCAACATGGTGAAACCCCGTCTCTACTAAAAATACAAAAAATTAGCTGGGCATGATGGCGCGTGCCTGTAATCCCAGCTACTCGGGAGGCTGAGGCAGGAGAATTGCCTGAACCCAGGAGGTGGAGGTTGCGGTGAGCCGAGATCGCGCCATTGCACTCCAGCCTGGGTAACAAGAGTGAAACTCCGTCTCAAAAAAAAGAGCAAAAGACCCTCAGTCTGTTTTCATTCAGTAAATATCTGTTCATCTCCTATAACGTGTCTACTGGGGAGCCAAAAGCACAGATTTCCTTCAGCTACTGGCTTGGTTGGCTGGAGCTGCCGACCACACACTGGTGGCTTAAACAACAAAAGTTTATTTTCTCACAGCTCTGGGAGGTCCAAGATTAAGGGACTGGTCAACTTAGTTCCTGATGAAGACTCTCTTCCTGGCTTGTAAATGCTACCTTCTTGCTGTGTCTTCACATGGTGAAGAAAGAGATTTCTGTTGCCTCTTTCTCTTCTTATAAGCGCCCTGCCCTCAGGACCTCATTTAACCTTAATTAACTCCTTAGAGGCATACTCTCGAAACACAGTCACATTGAAGGTTAGGACTCCAACACTGGAATTTAGAGAAGAACTCAATCCAGTAGCTAGCAGCAACTCTCTGGGAGAGTTGAGAATTGGAAGGAACCAGCCTGGAACTGGAAGACACCTGGTTTCAGGCTTGACAAGCCGCTTTCAGGAGTAATGCCTTTCCTTGTCCACCTGGAAATCTCCTACTCAGCCTCTAACACCAGCCCCAGTGTCATCCCTGCTGTCAAGGCTCCTCTAACCTCTCCCCTCAAAACTAACTACCTCCTTTTCTGAGGTCCTATTGGCCTTCTTTAATGTATTAATTGAATTACATTTCGCGCTGTATTGTATAACTATCTGTTTACTTATTTGTGTTGTTCATTGGAGTGTGAGTTTCATGAGAGCCAGGACTATATTTTATTCATCTCTGTGTCAGCTGGGGCTACAATATGGGTTCAATAAACAGCGGATGGACACAGGGAAGGATGCTGTCCCAGCAAAGACCAAACCGAAGTACAGGCAAATCTGAGGCTTCAGCTAATATCAGGGAGCACGATCTTGAGGAATCACTCCTGCCTCCTGAATTGGGTTTTAAGACAAGATCCTAAATTCAGGGGATAAAGCTGGCAAGAGTGTGGCAAGCGATTACATAGATGACTGAGGCATCACGTAGTTTGCCAGAGTTGGAAAGAAGCAGAAACAAAGGGCAATCTCAGAACAAGGCAGAAGGCTGGGGTGTGACGGAATCCATGCTGGGTTCCCCGTCAGCCAAGTAGCAGGGGATCCCAGGGTGAACAGTGGGTGGATGCAGGAGGCCTTGGGCTGGCTAAATAGCCCATCATTTCTAGTCCTAGTAACTAGAGTTGGAGCTGAAGGTATTGTGTTCTCTGTTATTGGAAAGAGAACTTGACCTCTGATGTGTGGAGAAGGGCCAAGACCGTCTGGAGCTCCTTGAGGGAACACTTTCACACTGCTGGTGGGAGTGTAAATTAGTGTAACCATTGTGGAAGACAGTGTGGCGATTCCTCAAGGACCTAGAAATAGAAATTCCATTTGATCTAGTAATCCCATTACTGGGCATATATCCAAAGGATTATAAATCGTTCTATCATAAAGACACATGCACATATATGTTCACTGTGGCTCTGTTTACAATAGCAAAGACCTGGAATCCACCCAAATGCCCATCAACGATAGGCTGGACAGGAAAATGTGGCACATATACACCATGGAATACTATGCAGCCACAAAAAACGATGAGTCTGTGTCCTTTGTGGGGACACAGATGAACCTGGAAACCATCATTCTCAGCAAACTGACACAAGAACAGAAAACCAAACACCGCATGTTCTCACTTACAGGCTGGTGTTGAACAATAAGAACACATGGACACAGGGAGGGGAGCATCACACACTAAGGTCTGTTGGGGGGGGACTAGGAAAGGGACAGTGGGGGGTAGGGATTTGTGGAGGGATAACATGGGGAGAAATGCCAGATACAGGTGATGGGTATGGAGGCAGCAAACCACGTTGCCATGTATGTACCTGTGCAACAGTCCCACATGTTCTTTACATGTACCCCAGAACCTAAAGTGCAATTAAATATATATATCTATATTTATAGATATATATATTTATATATATACATATTTATATATATAAATATGTATATTTATATATATATATTTGTATAAATACATATTTATATATATATATTTATATAAGAAAAATATATATATATAGGAAAAAAGAAAAAGATCAAGAAAATAAATCTCTTTCTCCTTATGTAACAGTACTTGGCCTAGAAAAGCCAGCATTTCTGTCCACTGTGCTCTGCCTGGGCAGCTTATGCAGGGCCCTTTGTTTGTAATAGCACAACGAAGCAGGTGACTGAATAAAAAATCAATTCCTCCATGAAAAAAGAAAAAGATATTCCCCTGCCTGCATACCCGAAGGTAGCTAGCCAATGCCCCTGTGAGATTTAGAGCCTCTGTGCTAGACTAACTGAGGGCAAGAGAGAATTGGGTCTGAGATGGCTCTTTCTGTGAAAAACAAAAAGAAAAAAATAAGTTGGAGAGTGTATATAAATTTGGAACAACAAAACTGGAGCAAATGAAACAGAACAGCTACCGTTTACTAAGAGCCTGCTGTGTTCTTGAAACTATATCAGCTGTTTCCCATATATTTTTTCATGTAACTGAATTCTCAAAGCAACCCAATGAGCTGGGTAATGTTACACTCATTTGACATTTGAAGAAACAGGCTCAGAGAGGTTAAGTGACTTTCCCAAGACCACAAAGCTAACAATTAAGATAATTAGGGAAAGATCCAGTTCTTTACATTTCCACTTTTTTTTCTGATGGTGTATGGTAGACTGAGAAATGCCCCCTACCCAAATATCTACATCATAATCCCCAAAACTTGAAAACGTTACCATACATGGCAAAGGGGACTAGGAGATGTGAGTAAGTTAAGAATTTGGAGATGGAGCTATGATTCTGTATTATCCAGGTGAACTCTAAGTCCTTACAGGGCTCCTGCAAGACAAGAAAGTCAAAGGAGGAAACAGGAGATGTGACAACGAGAGTGATTTCAGGAAGGCTTCATGAGACAGGGAATGCAGGCAACCTTCTCAAGCTAGAAAAAAAGTCAGATCCTCTCAAAGAACGTCCCGAAGGAGCCAGCCCTGCCACCATCTTGGCTTTGGCTTGGTGGGGCTGATATTGCACTTCTGGCCTCCAGAATTTTTAGTAAATAAATTTCTATTGCTTTAAGCCACCAAGCTTATAGTAATTTGTTACAGCAGTCATAAGAAACTAATATAATAAATAAGATTTAAAAATTAAAAGACAAGTGTTTAAATGTGTTTGAGATAACACTGTCTAAACATAATTTTTAAAAAGAAAACTCTAAACTGATTTAATGAGGTTATAGAAGATGCAGAGTAAATGACCTCTGACTTCATTTGACAAATGAAGAGCACGCTTGCTACCTCTCTCTCTTCCTAAATCCACAGGACGACCATTCCAACTCAGTCAAGGCACTCTTCCCACTGAATTTTCACATATTCTTACAACCTACATCATCTCAACATTCCAAAATATCATGACAGATTATTCCAGCATGGCACAAGGAGTGAAATCGAATCACCATCCTGGTTTAGATGTTGGCTGGCTAAAACGTCTAAGACCATTTATTTCTTGGCCACGTAGCCTGGGTGAGATGCATGTAAGAGAACTTTCCACAGACTTGACCCACTTTCACTCTCACCAGCAACATTGTGTAACTTGCAGAAAAATGCTTATTATTAACCATGTTTTTCAGATGGGAAAAACTGAAACTCAGAGAAATCCAGTGGTTTTCTTAATGTTACTCAGGGAGGCAGGATGTAAATCCTCAGCCCCTGTCTTAGTTTGCTAGGGCTGCTGTAACAGCATGCCACAAACAGGGTGGCTTAAACAACAGAAATTCGTTTTCTCACAATTCTGGAGGCTGAAAGTCCAAGATCAAGGTGTTGGCAGGTTCAGTTTATTTAAAGCCTTTCTCCTTGCCTTGCAGATCTGTCTTCTCCCTATATCTCCACGTGGTTTTCCCTCTATACATCTGTGTCCTAATTTCCTTTTCTTATGAGCACACCAGTTCATATTGGGTTAGGGCCATGCTAATAACCTCATTTTTAACTTAATTACTTCCTTAAATATTCTGTCTCCAAATATAGTCACTTCCTGAGTTACCGAGGATTAAGACTTCAACAAATGAATTTGGGAGGAAGAAAGGACACTTTCAGCCCATTAGATTCTTTAAGATTCTAGACTTACGTTCTATTTTGTCTCTACCCATCTCACAGAATGGCACAACTATTTCTCTGCAGACACCACCAGCTAACATGAGCCTTCCCAATGCTATTATCCCAGGTTTCTGGATTTCTGCTGGGGGAAATGCTATGACCCATTTACATAGATCAGCTTCAAGAAGGATATGGGAGGGAAGAGTCTGAGCTACCAGGGCCAGAGTCTCCCAACCAAAATCAAGAAGTTCTGACGTAAGCAGTGACACAGAAAGAGCCCTCTTCTAAAGCAGTGAAATCTCAATTGTCTAACGAACAATTCAAACTCTGAAAGTAGAAACTGTGCAATGAAATCAAAAGGGACCTATTTTTGTTCTTTCCTAATTAGGACTTGCTCTCTGCTTCTCTGACAGGTGACCTTTAGGCAAATACAGTGCAGCTAGACTGAGGGGGGCCCCCCTCGCAGCAGGGACATTGAATGATGTGACAATGGCGACAGACCCTGTCATGGTTGAGGGATAAACAGACATCTCTGTATGAACATGACCCTAGCTGGTCAAGCAATTTCTCAGTTTGATTACGTTTTCAATTAGGTTTTATTCTGAACGCTATTTGGAATTGGTAACTGTAGTCCCTGTGTATGAAAATCAAAATTGCTTTGGCAGATTCCGATATTTCCTTTGTAGGCAAAAAATGAAGGAAAATGAAAAAGGATTCATGCTAGACCAGGGCTTGACACAGAAGACACATTCAATGGATGTCATAACCATTATAGCCCTGGGCAAAGACACTTGATAGTTCTTCCCACAGCTTCTCCACACTCATTCCCACACCTTCTCCACACTCATTCCCACACCTTCTCCACAATTCCCACACCTTCTCCACACTCATTCCCACACCTCCTCCACAATTCCCACACCTTCTCCACACTCATTCCCACACCTCCTCCACACTCATTCCCACACCTTCTCCACAATTCCCACACCTTCTCCACACTCATTCCCACACCTCCTCCACACTCATTCCCACACCTTCTCCACAATTCCCACACCTTCTCCACACTCATTCCCACACCTTCTCCACAATTCCCACACCTTCTCCACACTCATTCCCACACCTTCTCCACACTCATTCCCACACCTTCTCCACACTCATTCCCACACCTCCTCCACACTCATTCCCACACCTTCTCCACACTCATTCCCACACCTTCTCCACAATTCCCACACCTTCTCCACACTCATTCCCACACCTTCTCCACACTCATTCCCACACCTTCTCCACAATTCCCACACCTTCTCCACACTCATTCCCACACCTTCTCTACACTCATTCCCACACCTTCTCCACACTCATTCCCACACCTTCTCCACACTCATTCCCACACCTTCTCCACACTCATTCCCACACCTTCTCCACAATTCCCACACCTTCTCCACACTCATTCCCCATACACACCGACACACAAACTTTTTTGTAAACTTTAAGTTATGTTTCTGATAATGGCAAACAATTATTTTTCTTTCTTGAAAAATTGGTTTTAGATTTTTAAAAGTACCATAGTAGGGCAGCTCATCCCAAAGACAGTGTTTAGACTTTCGTTAGAAGAAAAAGAAGAGTCTAATAGAAAGCCATTCTTTAACTCTCTATTTGGCCCCCAACCATGTAAGCTAAAGAGGGGATTACTACACAGGAACTCATCATCATCATCCTCTCTATAATCTAATGAGCACTTACTATGACCCACCAATTGTGTTAATTCTTCATAAGTGTTTTCACATTTAATCTTCACAATTCTATGATTGTGATGCTATTATAAGGCCCATTTTGCAAATGGAAAAACTGGGGCTGAGTAACTTCTGCAAGAGAACACAGATGGTGGTAATGCCTGTGGGAGGCAGAGTAGTAGCTCTCCAAAGATGTCCACGCCATGATCCTCAGAACCTGTGAACGCATCAACTGAGGATACATTAATTCATAGGGCAAAAATCACAGATGTGATTCAGAATCTTAAAATAAGAAGATTATCCTGGATTATACAGGTAGGCTCAGTGTACTGCAGGGAGGTAGGCTCAGTGTACCACAGGGAGGTAGGCTCAGTGTACCACAGGGAGGTAGGCTCAGTGTACCGCAGGGAGGTAGGCTCAGTGTAGCACGGGGAGGTAGGCTCAGTGTACCACAGGGAGGTAGGCTCAGTGTACCGCAGGGAGGTAGGCTCAGTGTAGCACGGGGAGGTAGGCTCAGTGTACCGCAGGGAGGTAGGCTCAGTGTAGCACGGGGAGGTAGGCTCAGTGTAGCACGGGGAGGTAGGCTCAGTGTACCACGGGGAGGTAGGCTCAGTGTACCACGGGGAGGTGGGCTCAGTGTACCGCGGGGAGGTGGGCTCAGTGTAGCACGGGGAGGTAGGCTCAGTGTAGCACGGGGAGGTAGGCTCAGTGTACCACGGGGAGGTGGGCTCAGTGTAGCACAGGGAGGTGGGCTCAGTATACCGCAGGGAGGTAGGCTCAGTGTAGCACAGGGAGGTAGGCTCAGTGTAGCACAGGGAGGTGGGCTCAGTGTACCGCAGGGAGGTAGGCTCGGTGTAGCACGGGGAGGTAGGCTCAGTGTAGCACAGGGAGGTGGGCTCAGTGTATCACAGGGAGGTGGGCTCAGTGTACCGCGGGGAGGTAGGCTCAGTGTACCGCGGGGAGGTAGGCACAGTGTACCACGGGGAGGTAGGCTCAGCGTACCACGGGGAGGTAGGCTCAGCGTACCGCGGGGAGGTAGGCTCAGCGTACCACGGGGAGGTGGGCTCGGCATACCACGGGGAGGTGGGCTCAGCGTACCGTGGGGAGGTGGGCTCAGCGTACCACGGGGAGGTAGGCTCAGTGTACCACAGGGAGGTAGGCTCAGTGTACCACAGGGAGGTAGGCTCAGTGTACCACAGGGCTCCTAAAAAGGAAACAGAAATAGACAAAGCAGGTGAGGCAGAAAAGAAAATGCAGCAATAAACACAGCGGTCAAAGGAATGCAATTGTTGGCTTCAGAGATGGAGGAAGAGGCACAACAGAAGCTCTGTGGGCAGCCTCTAGAAACTAGAAAGGCAAGGAAATCAATTTTCCTCAGATGTCTTCCCAAGGAACGCAGCCCTGCCAACACCTTGACGTTACTCTCGACAGAGCCATTTTTGTACTTCTGAGCTCCAATTGCAAGATAATAAAGCTGTGGTCTTTTTAAGCAACTAAGTTTGTGGTAATTCGTTGTAGAAACAATAAGAAACCAATACAGTGCCTGCCCTATTCTCTCCTCTCATTGCTCTGAAAGTCAAGCAAAGAACGACCTTCTAGGTTTGCTTAGAGTCTGAGGATACTGAAGATTTTTCACATTCCTTATCCTCATAACAAACCTGAGTGGTAGTGGGAGAACTTGCTAAATCTATAAACCATCAGTGATATCATTACTTAGTTGACATGGAAGAAGATGAAGCTTTCTTGGGGGTAAGGAGCAAAAAAAGTCCAAAATTTGCTAGACTGTAGTCTACCTAGACCAGGGCTTGACACAGGATACACATTCAAGTAATGATGAATGGCTGGATGGATAGATAGATGATATAGATAGACTGATTGATTGATTAAAAGATCAGATGAATGGATGATGGATGGATGGATGGACGGATGGACTGGAAGGTTGGATGGATGGATAGATGAATAGAAAGATGGACACAGATAGATGAATGATGTATCTATGTTTACTTTGGTAGCTGAATGAATGAGTACATACCTAACACGCAGAAGATACCTAATGATAATAGCCACTGTTGGGCATTCTAGGTGGGGGTTGATAGCACTAAGGTCAAGACATTAGGAATGATATGTACACTGCCCTTCCTATCATTTCGACCTCCCTTCAGAGTTACAAAGACCATAAATACACACCCAAGAAACAGCACGTGTCAAATTAAATACTATTTCCTTGTGGGCTGCACAAGCACTGAAGCCCATTTCAGGGCTCTCTGTGGCAGAGACACGTGACTTATGACTTCCTCCAGGACCTATTACTCTAGTTATTCTTCGCTTAACACCACCACTGCCACTACCACCACCACTTTCCTACCCCAGAAAGTAAGCCTTAGAACCGCTCACTCAGGGATGATGCAAGTGAAGCTACAACCTAACAAATTAGACTCTGTGTTCCTCTACTCACACAGCCACCAGTGTGATGGATGGAACAACAAGCAGACTTGGTTGAGCTTGGAACTGAGGCAAGGAGTGGAGCTCAGAGGCTGTTCCAAAGAATGACTCAGCCCAATAGAACTACAGACCACCAGTGTCATGAAGAACCCTACCTATTCAAATCAGCAACTTTTCCTCTATTAAAGAAAAAAATACTGGGAAGAGACAGGCCAGGCAGAAGACAGGGCAGAATTACTGCCCTTTTTATAATTATTATTTGTTATAACGGATGGATGCATGGATGGATGGATGGATGAATCCTCTGATATCACTTCTGGTCACAGCAACCAATTCAAGGATAGACAAGCAATTCACATAACCACAATGGATGTCAATAACGAAACATGTGTGGGAATGATTGGGAATCTTTCTCTCTCACCTGGAGCTGCTGAGAAGAAGAGAATAAGCCTGGTAGAGCAGGGGACACCATCAGGGCTCACAGAGAAGGTCACACAGAAGAGAAATAGCCAAGAGATGGAGAGATTCTCCAATGATGAAGTATGATCACCTGGATGCAGCCAAGCTCAAATCCAGTAACCCCTAGACCTCCTTCAGTTGTCTGAGCTTAAAGCGTGATTTATTTTCTTTAAGTGGATCTGAACTCTGTTTTTACCACATAGGAAAAAAGAGTCCTGACCAATACATTGCACTGGCAACATAATTGGGATTATTTTATACATTTACTTGGGCTTCTACATGGTAACTTATGTATCATGAAAAGAAGGGTCTAGGCTGGGCGCGGTGGCTCAAGCCTGTAATCCCAGCACTTTGGGAGTCCGAGGCGGGTGGATCACGAGGTCAAGAGATTGAGACCATCCTGGTCAACATGGTGAAACCCCGTCTCTACTAAAAATACAAAAAATTAGCTGGGCATGGTGGCGCGTGCCTGTAATCCCAGTTACTCAGGAGGCTGAGGCAGGAGAATTGCCTGAACCCAGGAGCCGGAGGTTGCGGTGAGCTGAGATGATTGCACCATTGCACTCCAGCCTGGGCAACAAGAGCGAAACTCCGTCTCAAAAAAAAAAGAAAGAAGGGTCTAGACCTCTGGAATAGGGGACTGGCTGCACAGGACATCAGAACCCAGACAAACAGTCTGAGTTTCCAGACGTTATCCATTTCAAGCCAGAAACCAGAGTGCCAGGCTTTGAGAGATAGGCAGATGCCAGGGCTTGCAGATGGTACCAGATGCCAAAGGCAGGGAAGGCTACATTGCAAAGTTCTGTCTTTCCATAGGTATACCGTGTTCAATAGCAGAAAGACTTCTTTCAACAGATGGTTGGACTGAGGCGGCGGACCTATCTTCTGTGCCTGTTGGGCTGGGCTCAAGAACTCAAGCAATCTAAGATTGCAGATGGTGCTCAGCCACAGGCCTCACGGTAGGAAGACAGAGGCAGAGGGAGGTGGATGCTGGCACTGAGACAGCTAAATAGCACAAGTAAGGAAGGAACAAAAAGTGATTTAGGGCCAGCATGCCCTCAACACGCCCTGCCGGTCATAAATGACATATTGGTAACAGACAGGAAATATACCCTCAACACGCCCTGCCAGTCATAAATGACCTATTGGTAACAGACGGGAAATAACAAGTGAGATTATGAAGGAGAACTGAGATTGCCTTCAAGTAAATTAGCAAGATAAGGTGTCGATGATGATGATGAGGGTGGTGGATGCAGTAGTGGTGATTATGGTGGTGATGGTGGCACTGATTGCAGTAATCACGGTAACTGTGCCAGTAGCAGCAATGATGGTGGTAGTGAAGTGACAGTCACCATTTATAAATGTTTACTATGATTCAGGCATGGTACTAGACCATTATTTTATTTAATCCTTGCAATAATGCTATGAAATAAGTGTTAGAAGCCCTACATTACAAATGAGACAACATACTCAGAAAGATTATGTAATCTGCCCAAGAGCATACAGGTAGTAAGTGGGAAAAGAGAAATTTCAACCCAAGAATGCCTGACCCCAGAACAAGTACTCTTAACCATTATGCTGAAACCCAGCTTAGGGAGCCCCCAGGAGCCTATGCTCTTGTTCTCTGTTTACTGCGATGTGCTTCTAACTCTTCCTGGGCATTACAAACAATTGAGCACTTGTGTTTCCCTAAGTTCATATCAGTTTTCAACACATCATTTCCTACCCATGTAGTTTCCAATCTTGCAAATTGGAACTCCCTTTTAATATCAAAATATTTTGCTTATGCCTATATGATTATACTTTTTAATATGTGACCAAGAAAACACATGCAAAAGAGCTGTTTCAGTAGTTCACAATTTGTTAAACTCTATGTGAATAATTACAACAACATCTACTTGTATTTGAAAAGCACTCAATTATATAGTTAAGTCAGAAGCATTACTTATTTGGGCTGTAATTGAGACTCCATGCATCTGTGAATTGACTAACAACTCAGGGCGGGAAGGAAGCCATCATGGGGCACCATCTCACTGGTTCCTTGGGAAAATTTTCTGAAGAATGTAAAAGCAAATTATTTTGAACTTCAGAGAATGCCAGTAGACGGATGCTTGACCAGCTCAGCAACATTCACAGACCTGGAAGCTTTGTCTTCTCCACTCTTACCCTTGGAGCTCTTTGAGAGGCTCTAATATTCAACAAATGTTTGACTGACATAGCCAGGCATCAGGAGTTTTATCTGGCCCATTTATCAATGGTGAATGTCTGTGATCTAGACACTACCTCTCCCAGGAGCTCAGCTTCCTCACTTTAAAATCAGAACCGTGATCTAGATGTCCGTGAGCCCTTTCAAGGACAATGTCTGATGCTATTTATGTTTTCACATCCAGTGAATTTCCCCAACCCTGCTTCTTCATAAGCTCCTGCTATTTGTCATCAGAAAATGACCAGTATGTTAAGGTGCAACCAAAAAAAATTCTCCAAATAAGATTTTTCATAATATAATGTTCTACCAGAGAACTTGTCAAAAATACCACTGCCTTGCTGAATAAGTCAAACAGTTAATCATTTCCTTCCAAAAGCCAATTTGAGTATGAAAGAGCAATGTATTCTTTTTAAATAGTAATTTTAACTGTTTTTAGATCCTGGCCTAATTTTCCTCACCAACTGCAGGAAGATATCTTCAAATGGCATTAAGGATGCAAGTTCTGCCTAGCTCCCCGCTCCCAACTGCTTCCCCATCACACCCCACGCTCCCTGCTTCCATCCTGTGTACAGAACCACCCTCTGGTGGATGAAATGCTTCCCTTCACACAGAAGCCCAAGCAGGGATCTATCTACCCCATGGTAAAAATTCACCAGGTTTGCAGCTTTCCATTCTTCTTCATCAAAATCCTCAACAAATCCAGATCCATTCTGCAATTCCTCTTCAACACACGTCTATTCTGAGCTGTCAGGGCAATGCTGTCCGAAGATTGTCCACAGTGGGTTAAGGACAGAAACTGAGAGTAAATATGTAGAAACATTTAAAGCAATCCAATACAGTCACAATATCTGACGGCATGATTGTTTTTCCAGTAATTCAGTTTTCATTGTACTGTATATCAGTGTTTGTCCACAAAAGATGGAAACGTAAAAAACCTGAGTCCTTCACTACAAGTAGTTTAAAAAGCACTGAGAAGATGACATGCATCCACAACTGAAATATGATGGAAAATTATTGTAATGCTCACTCCAGTCACTCGGCATAAGTCTGTTGGCCAGTACAATGGACGGATCACAGGATGATAAGGGCACTAACTCAGGAGGCAGACGGCATGGGTTCAAATCCTAGCTCTGGTATACAATGGACGGTTCACAGGATGATAAGGGCACTAACTCAGGAGCCAGGCGGCATGGGTTCAAATCCTAGCTCTGGTATACAATGGACGGTTCACAGGATGATAAGGGCACTAACTCAGGAGGCAGACGGCATGGGTTCAAATCCTAGCTCTGGTATACAATGGACGGTTCACAGGATGATAAGGGCACTAACTCAGGAGCCAGACGGCATGGGTTCAAATCCTAGCTCTGGTATACAATGGATGGTTCACAGGATGATAAGGGCACTAACTCAGGAGGCAGACGGCATGGGTTCAAATCCTAGCTCTGGTATACAATGGACGGTTCACAGGATGATAAGGGCACTAACTCAGGAGCCAGACGGCATGGGTTCAAATCCTAGCTCTGGTATACAATGGATGGTTCACAGGATGATAAGGGCACTAACTCAGGAGGCAGACGGCATGGGTTCAAATCCTAGCTCTGGTATACAATGGACAGTTTACAGGATGATAAGGGCACTAACTCAGGAGCCAGACGGCATGGGTTCAAATCCTAGCTCTGGTATACAATGGACGGTTCACAGGATGATAAGGGCACTAACTCAGGAGCCAGGCGGCATGGGTTCAAATCCTAGCTCTGACACCTACCAGCTAGATAACCTTGAGAGAGCTCTTCAACTGCTCTCAGGCTCAGTTTCTATGTCTGTAAAATGAATACTCTAATGAGACTTATATCATTGCTGTGAAGATTATATGAGATTAGGTACACAAACTTGGCCTGATGTCCGGTCCATGATAAGCACTCAGTGGCTGATGATAAAGAGGAGGAGCTGAGTGATTGGATAGACGGTAGTCCCTATTCTCTGGAGGCAGACGATGTACACAAATATAAGCTGTTAGTAGGGAGAGAGCTGGGACAGCAGTAAGTGGGTGTATGGAGGTGAGAGGGAAGAAAGAGAAGGGTGACTCTGCCTGGGAGTTCGGGGTGGGCTTTACAGAAAACATGCCACTTGGGTAGAGACGGCAAAGTTAAGTATCATCTTCCAGGGAGACAACTGGGAAAAAAATTCAAACAGGGAGAGAACATCTTCAAAGAAACAGGAGTTGGAACGTAACAGTGAGTTCTAAGACCCTCAGCAATTCAGCATGGCAGTATTGCCCGGAAGGGGCACAGAGAGTGAGTCTCCTTAGAAAAGGGACTGTCGGTCTTTCCTGTAGTCTTCCCCGTTACTTAACACAACCCGGCAAGTGCGCTCAATCAATGCCTATGGCATGAATGCGGCCATATGTCACCTACGTCATGCAGGAGATGTAGACAGTATCTCGAAGTCAATAAGAAGCATTTAAGGGTGAGGAAGGAGTTAAGGAAACGACCCCTCTCTCATTTGAAGTCTGAGTCAGAGGTGCGAGAAAGGGGGTCAGGGAGCATCATTGCAACAACGCTTTGAGATACAGTTGTTGTGTGACTTCACCTGGAGGTGAAGAAATTAAAGTTCACAAAATTCAATGACCTGCCCAGGGAAGGACTCATAGACTTCAAGGTGCCAGGTCTGCCTGACCCCAAACCCCATGTCCATCCTCACTTAGCCCACACAGGCCATCAACGGTTCCAGGGATTCCTAATGGGAGTCTCGTTTGCACCAAACAGATTCAGATCTGGTGATTTAGGCTTCAGTTCACTCTCAACACAGATAGCTAAAAATGCCAAAAGTATAAAAGGGTGCTGTGAAGTATTTTCAGTTACTAGAGTGTGTGTGTGCATGAGCCTGTGTGTCTATGTTGCTTTACGTTTGAACATAAAGCAAAAACACCCTGGCAAAGTGAATGGCACCTGGAGGCACACATGCCAGCGTACATGCAGAGGAGACTTTGAAACTCAGACATACAACTAAGAGCAGATACATCTGAGCTGTTGGTTTCCCCATGAGGATAGAAAGTTCAGTGTTTGCAGAAGGAACTGAGAAGAGGCGCAGACTTGAAAAGAGGCAAAAAGGAGACAGGTGAGGGCAAAATTCAGCGAGGAGAAAGTTAAGTAGGTGGTGACAGGGTAATTACTAATCTCTAAAGGCAAGAGAAAATGGCGCAAAGCTGGGACCAACGGGGATGTGCCTTCACTTCTATAAGATGCAGCGGCGGTGGCTCAAGCCTGTAATCCCAGCACTTTGGGAGGACAAGGTGGGAGGCCAAGGCTGGTGGATCACGAGGTCAAGAGATCGAGACCATCCTGGTCAACATGGTGAAACCCTGTCTCTACTAAAAATACAAAAAATTAGCTGGGCATGGTGGCCCATGCCTGTAATCCCAGCTGCTCAGGAGGCTGAGGCAGGAGAATTGCCTGAATCTGGGAGGCGGAGGTTGTGGTGAGCCGAGATTGCGCCATTGCACTGCAGCCTGGGTAACAAGAGCGAAACTCCGTCTCAAAAAAAAAAAAAAAAAAGATGCAGTGGCCGTTACAAGTGAGTTAAAGAGATGGAATGACACCCACGGTAAACTGGTCACGACTATAAAATCAGTACAAGGACTTAAGGAAGGTAGAGACAATTTGGTGCAGAGGTTGTCACTTCCTGGAGGCAATGGCATCTGCAGGGCGAAAGCTTTGCTATGCGGAATAGAGAGAGGATGTTCAACACGGAGATAAGTGCGTAAGGAAAGCCAAGGCGAGTGAAGAAGTGTCTGCAGAAAGCAGAGAAGGTCTGTTCCTCATAGGAACAAAAGATGAGGGCTGGGAAAGATCTAAGAACTAAATGGATAGATGGGGTGGAACCAAATAACAGGCAACATCGAAAAGGGCAGACAGAGACATCTGGATTCAAAGGGAAACAACATCCTTGTGAATGCAGTGTGCTCATAAAACAAAGAAACAGTGGAACCGTTCTCCACAGTTGTGCCAGAGACACCGAGATGGAATACCCTGAGAATCCCTGGGTTTCACTGACCACCCACTGTGCACAGCGCTATGAGCTAGGCACTCGTTCTAGAACCTGGGCAACTTCCGAGCACCTGCTACTGCTGCACCCACAGGGAAAGGGCACCCTTAGTCCCACCCCTTTCCTACCACTTTCACCTGGCTAACTCTCCCCACTTCCTTCTCCGCTCTTAGATCTGGCTTCTCTTCCTCCCGAAAGCTTTACCTGACTCCCAGGCTAGGTTTATTCACTCAATCACTTAATGTAGTTTTATTATACCCCTTAGTACATGCACTTTTGTTGTACGAGTACTTAGTACTATGTACTGTAATTGTATATACTTCGTACTGTGTTCTTTTGTTTGTTTTGAGACAAGGTTTCACTCTGTCCCCCAAGCTGGAATGCAGTGGCCGAGTCAGGGTTCACTGTACCCTCAACCTCCTGGAACCAAGTGATCCTCCCACCTCAGCCTTTCAAGTAGCTGAAACTACAAGAGTGTACCACCATGCTCAGCTAATTTTTGTACTTTTTGCAGAGATGGTATTTTGCCATGTTGCCCAGGCCAATCTTGGACTCCTGGGCTCAAACAATCCACCCATCTCAACTTCCCAAAGTGCTGGGATTACAGGTGTGAGCCACCACACCCAGCCAAGGACCATATACTATGTCGAGCACAAAAGAGCTTCCTTTCCTGGGGGCACCACAGCACCACATGATCCCCCATATCATACGACTTATCACACTGGGATAAGTGGCAAATTGGACGGTCTGTCTCTTCCACTGGACTGTGAGCTCCTTGAGATCAGGGATTCTATTTTATTAAACTGCACCTCCCTAGAACACTGCTTGGCACATAGTATATGTTCATTAAATGTTAGCTGATATGATTAATGAATGAATAAATGGATAACACATGAGCATACAATCTACCAAAAGACATAGGCGTACGCACTAATACTGGGAATGAGTGAAACAGGGAAAGTGGGGGCAAAGGCGGAGGCACCATCACCTCAGTCTCTGGAGTCCAGATTTGAATATCTGTGATGCTGTACGGAGGAGTCATCTTGACATCCTGTGTCTCAGTCCTCAGCCTGTGGTGTGGAAAATAAGGTCGGAAGTCTCAGCTGAATATAGAGGAGGAGGGGTCGTGCATATGACCCCTTTTCAATATGAACCTTGAAAATCAAACAACATGATGTAACAGAAAAAGTGCAATGCCTCATGGTTGAGGAAGACTGAACTAGTCTCAAGTATGAAATGAAATGAAATCACGTACGAGAGGGGTCGGCCTGGTGCCAGGCTCATAGTGAGTCCTCAATCTATGGTGGCTTTAATGGGGATGAGGAAAACCAAGATGGCAGGAGAAGGGACTAGAAAAACAGGGAGGGAGGGAGGGGGCAGTGTTGGAGGTGGAGCAGGGACTGCAGAGTTGTGTGGACGAATGAGATGTTGCATACCGATGTGCTTGGCACGTACAAGCATCTCAACACCTGTTAGTCATCTTCCCCCTTTTTCCTCCTTGCATAGGTTACGATTCATCACTTCTGAGACTGAGGTCCCCACAGCAAAGAAGAGACAAATTTGTCAGTGTTTGTCAGGCTCAGACAATTCTGAGACAGAGGCAAGGGCGCCACCTAGTGCACAGCGGAGGCATAACAAGCCTTGCCTCCTTTACCAAACTGGTCCGACTTACCTGTCTTAGTATCTGTGAGGCCGCAGAAAGAACCACAGACTCAAGAGCAGGAGGGGGTCAGTTGTGGATGGGAAGATGCCACACAAAACATCACCTGGGGAATACCCTGCCGTTTTCCTCTCTCACTCCCTCCTCTCTATCCCTAAAACGTAAGCAAGCTGACAGTTGTCACACAAATGTGGTTATCTCAGCAGAATCCCACTCTCCAGATCGATGCACACAAGGGGAGGGCTAGGACGGAAGCCATACCCAGTGGCGTGCCTGAGCTAGGTCTCCAGTTTCATCTTGTTTCCTAACCCCCAGTCATGCTCATCTGCCAACACTCTCCGGCCTTGGGGGAGATTCCTGGGTTGTTCTCCCAAGAATGTCCGGCCTCACTCCCTCACTCCCTTTCTCTGTCTTTTCCTGTTGGCAGCCTGCTCATCTCTGCAGCTCTCACTGGCTTCCCCTTGTTGTGAAGACAATGCTCAATGTCTTTTTTGTATTTTGTTTGTTTCTTTGTTAGTTTGTTTGTTTTCGAGACAGAGTCTAACTCTGTCTCGAAAACAAACAAACTCTGTCACCCAGGCTGGATTGCAATGGCATGATCTCAGCTCATTGCAACCACCGCCTCCCGGGTTTAAGCAATTCTCTTGCCTCAGCCTCCCAAGTAGCTGCAATTACAGATGTCAGCCGCCACAGCCAGCTAATTTTTGTATTTTTAGTAGAGATGGGGTTTCACCGTGTTGGCCAGGCTGGTCTCAAACTCCTGACCTCAATTGATCTGCCTGCCTCAGCCTTCCAAAGTGCTGGATTACAAGCATGAGTCACCACACTCGGCCTCAATGTCTTAATATGACCCACAGGGCCCTAGGAGAACTTTGCACTTGATGCTGCCCAAGGCTCCCATCCTCAATTATTAGTTGACTGAGTCTCACTAAATTTGGGGGATTTTTTGTAGATGTCACATCTTCTGAAAAGTCCTCCTTATGTGCCAGCGCCCCTCCCCCAACTGACAGGTGTACTGTCCCTACTCTGCTTCCAGCATCACTCCATTTTGGAATTATTTATGCATATTTATCTTCCATTAGACTGTGAGTTGTGTGTCATGGGGACTCTGTATCATTCATTCACTGCCACAGAGCACAGAAGCCCTTCAATTAATATTTGTTGAAGTAATAGGAAAAGTAATCAATAATAAAATGTTTAGCAAATCAATGAGTGGGCGGAACGCCTGCACTAATCATGTTTCTGGCACTTACTAATGCACAGCTTTTGGAGAGTGCTGTATCTTCCTACCTCTTGCCTCCATTCCTCACCTGTGAAACTGAAGTACAGTTGACCCTTGAACACAGGGTGAATCGTGCAGGTCCGCTTATACACAGAGATGTTTTTCAATAAAAGTTATACCAAGTGTGCCTGCCTCTCCTGCCTCTCCTGCCTCTCCTGCCTCCCCTTCCATCTACTCCACCTCTTTCACCTCTGCCACTCCTGAGACAGCAGGCTCAATCCCTTCTCTTTCTCCCCCGCCCACTTCATGTGAAGATGATGAGGATGAAGACCTCCATTATGACCCACTTCCACTTAAAAAGTAGGAAACATATTTTCTCTTCCTTGTGATTTTCTTAATAACATTGTCTTTTCTCTAGTTTACTCTATTGTAAGAATGCAGTATACAATACATAGAGCGTGCAAAATATGTGTTAACTGACTTTATGTTAATGGTGAGGCTTCCAGTCAGCAGTAGGCTAGTAGTAGTTAAGTTTGGGGACAGTCAAAAGTTATGCACAAAGTTTTGACTGTGGGGAAGGTCAGCAGTCCTAACTCCTGCATCGTTCTAGGGTCAATTGTAATGACAGCTACTCCCAAGAGTATAGCAGTGAACTGTATCCTTTATAGAAGTAAAGTTTCTGCCCTTAAAAACAAGAGACTGTTTTCCATTTTATCTGTATTTTACCTCCATGACTCCAACTTGTGGGTTTGTTCAGTTTTTCCATGAGAATAAAATACTGACAGTTTAAAAAAAAAAAAAAAAAAACTCACAGTCTAGAGTGACGGAGAGGGACAGAAAATTAACCAGCATTTACAGAATACATTTGAAAGCAGAGAGTAAAAATTTCCAGATCATTCTAGAATAAGGGATAGGACAAATAAATATACGGAATGACAAACCGGAAATAAATGTAGGGCAAGAAAGCAAAGCAGGACAAAAGGCATGGGGGGTATCATGTTGGAGAGGTTGGTTACGTCACATAAGATGGACAGAAATAGTCTCTCATGAGGAAATGAGAAAGCAATAATGCGGTTAGTTGAGGAAAAGGAATCCAAGGCAGAACGGACAGCAAGCGCAAAGTATGAAGCCAGCCCAGGTGAGGGCGTCTGAGGGTGACCCTTGTCTTCTTTCTCATTCCCTTTCTCTTGCATTCACTTTCCCAGGGAAGAACCCCAGAAGCTCCTACCAAATGCACCCACTGCCTCTGAAAACAACTTCTGCCTTCAGTATCTGATGTCTTCCTACATGGCCAGCTGGGCTAAAAATCAGTTACCTGCAGGTCTTCCTTGCCTGTTCCATTTCACCTAGGAGTCTGGGCAGCAAGTTACCTGCCTCCTCCCTCCTGGTCTTCATAACCTTCATCACTGAAGACCCCTGAAGATAATGCTCTTCTAAGGACAGTGATCCCAAGACAATGGGAGCCAACGATGGAGGGACACTATCAAATCACCATTTTATAAAAATAAAAAATATCAATTTGCCCGCAGTATGAACCACACACTGGAGAGACCAAGCTAGCACAGAGAAACCAGTTAGAAGGCTGTTGCATCAGTCCAGTGAGCCATGATGGGGTGACCTAAATCCAAGGAACAGCAGTAAGGACAGAAAGGTATGAAGATGGTAGAACTGATGGGGCTTGGTGACTAATTAAATGTGGGCCCATGTGGAAATGGGAGGGCTCAGTGATGACTATGGCTGTCACTTTGGCAATGAGAGTTTGGGAGTGCCACTCACTGACACAGAGAATAACAGAAGGAGGGTGGAGAAAGATGATGCTCTTAACCGCAGCCTGGACTATCTTAGGGTTTGTTAAAGGGCGATCAACAAGGATATCAGGGAATCCATGTGCTTGTAGTTGAACAGATGAAACTTACAAGTGTAAATAATTAGGGGATATTTTGAAGCAGGACATAAATAGTTGCAAAAATATATGCTTGGGACTGCCAAGTGATCCAAAGGATGCAGGGAGGCTTGAGGTTGTGTGGCAGTCACAAGGAAAACAGATGAGACCGTGATTGAGTTTTGAAGACTTAAATGAATGGAGAGAAATAAGTGATGAGGAAATGATGACCAGGCTGGTTACCTAAACAAAGTCACAGCTGTAGGCGTGAGGGAGCTGTGTTTGAGAAGCCCTGAGTCAAAGAAATATATAAAAATTATCCATAGCTGTAGTCCAGGGTGCGCTGAAATTAGTGAAGAAATCATAATACTGGTGAACAAAAATTCTGGGCATGTAAGTTGTGCAAGGTGGGCAATGGTAAATCTGTGGGGTTTAGTTGAAGGCCATGAGTTGTGAAGTTCGACGGGCTTCTGTTCACACCCTGGAACCTTTGCTAATGAACATGATGCTGCTGGGCCAGTGAATTCCTCTTTGCTAGTCTTAAGTCCCATATGTGAGAAAGAGAAAAGCAGTAACCTCGCTATCGTCTGACGAATACATGAGAGGGTAAACACTCAGCATATGTTCATTCCCTTCTGCCACTCATCTTGAGTCCTGGTTTATCATGAGATATTTGAATGGCCGGCGTCCCCGATATCAGGCTGCATGGAATTGACCTCAGCATCAGTTGACACAAAAGGATTTCTTTAAGCTCATGGCAGCATAGAGAAACCACCATAAACTAATCTGCTTATAGGATGAGTTGTGATCTTAAGGCTGAACATGTTGAATATGATGAATAAATTGCAAATAACTTACAGGTGTCAATGCCATGTGGGTGTGGTATCAACTGGCCGCTGGTCTGCCCTCATGAGTCAGTGAACCTATCTCCTTAGCCAGTAGGAGCAGGGCACCGCTGAGTCCCACTTATTTCTGCTGCTGCCCTGGCCCTCCTTCCCTGCTTCCACATCCGGGCATCAGAGCTGACGTCAGCTGTCTCAGATTTAGTCCTGGAGGTTACAGGCTTTGTGCAATCGGAAGACTAAACGCTGGTCTGTTGCTGTTGCTCATAAACGGCAGTTTGAGTGAAATAGCTTGTTTTTCATTAATACATATTTTTCTTTTTCTCCTTTTCTAAAAATTGATGTGTTTAATTTATTTCTTTTTTATTTCCACACCTACTCATATTCATCAGACCACCTTCCAATGAGCAACTATTCTAAAATTCTTAAAGCACAGGCTGGGTGTGGTGGCTAACCTCTATAATCCCAGCATTTGGGGAGGTAGAGGCAGGCAGATCACTTGAAGTTGGAAGTCCAAGGCCAGCCTAGCCAACATGGAGAAACCCTACCTTTAATACAAACACAAAAATTAGCCGGGCATGGTGGCAGGTGCTTGTAATCCCAGCCACTCGGGAGGCTCTGGCACAAGAATCACCTGAACCTGGGAAGCAGAGGCAACTGTGAGTCGAGATCACGCCGCTGCACTCCAGCTTGGGCAACAGAGTGAGACTCCATCTAAAACATAAAATAAAGTTCTTAAAACACATTCTTTTATATATATGTGTTTCATGGATTAAGTGATAATATACTTAATGGATTAATAATAAAAAGTTAAATTCTTAAAACATATCCTTTTGTATGTATATTTCATGAACTGATTAAGTGATGATATACTTAGTCAATTTTTTTGTTCCTCCTCCTCCTTGACTTCGTTTCCCGGGCTGTGAACATCTCCAGATGGGCACGTGCCTGCTTAGTCTCTCCAGAGCCCAAGTCTCTCAAAAGCTTAGAACAGTCTCCACATAGTGATTCTCAAAAAAACAACAAATTCTTATGGGTCCAGGTTGAACCAAATTCTACAATGTTCCAGAGACCTAAAGTCTTCACACATGAAATCTTTATAATGAAATTTAAAATGGTTTAATTATGCCTGCTGACACAATTTGTGGATGCAGTAGCTGAGCTCTCTGCAAACTGACAATAAGGAACAAGTCAGGGCTCTGAGGGAGAACGCAAGGAGAAAACGAAGGGCTTCAATCCAGGGACATGATTGTGATTCTCACACAAACGGTATCACTGGATTCTCTTGTTCCAGACTCTGCTCCACGTTGAGATAGCCATGGTTTGACAGACAGGATCCTGGAGTTCCAAGACTCAAGATTAAGTCCCACTTAGAAGCTCTTATCATTTCGGTTATTTATTTATTTATTTATTTATTTATTTATTTATTGTTTTCTAAGGTGGCCAGACTTTAAAAGCAACATTTGCTATCAGAATTTGCGTGGGACACCAACGGGACTTTGAAGTAAAGCATGATCAGGGATGGAAACCGCTCTAGAGATTAGCTACTTTTTTCAACTCTCTCTCGAGGGCCACACTGTGAATGAATATGCAGGGAGAGGAAGGTGTTTATGGACCTGATATTCTGCCAGTAAAAACATACAAGCTGTTAAACATTGAAAAACTCTCAAACTAGTTGATAAGTTCCATTCCACCCAAGGCTCTTAGCCCCAACCCCTCCATCCTTTTTCTAGGTCTTGGTTGACTTTCAGGGTTTCCTACACAGCAGCTGGAGATGGTGCAGGTGCTGAGGTACTGCTCAGGTACCGGTCCTCCCACGTAGGAGCTCTGTTCTAGTTAATCAGCCCCTTGCTATGGTGACTGTTGGCCATTTTAGACAGGCGCGTGCGTGCGTGCGTGCGTGCGTGTGTTTGTGTGTGTGCATGTGTGTGTGCACGCCTGTGTCTGTATGTCTGTGTGTGTGTGTATATGTCTGTGTGTGTGCGTGTGTGTGTGTCTGTGTGTGTCTGTGTGTGTGTGCCTGTACGTCTGTGTGTATCTCCCTCTCTTTTTCTGCTTCTGCACAAGGATTCCATTCTCCTCTCTCTGACATAAGACTTCATGTTCTTACCACTAGTTTCTCCTCCTTTGTCACCTAACCCTGCATAGGACTTACATGACCTCACTGCCCCCTGTCCAATTCCTGACATTCAGCTTGTTTCTAGCTTCCAGTTTCAAATTCCTGGTGGCAGAAACCACATTGATCTAGTTAACTTTTCTATTCAAAGTCACATCACTGAGCCCTAGCTACCTGGGTCTGACCACCAGGAAAGCAGGGTGGGAGAAGACGATGGTTCAACATCCCTTGGAAGTGTATGACATTGATCTGTACAGAATAAATAGTTTTTATAGAAAGCAATTCTGGATTCATTTGTAAAAGTTTTCTTGGACGAGCCTGGAACACAGTGGAGAGTCAGAAGCGTCTGAAGCTGACTCTGTGGGAAGCTAGAAGTTAGTCAAGACCAGTTCCATCACCTACTACTTGTGATGTTAAACTGAGCGAATTCTCTGGGCTTCTATATCTTATAGTGCAAAGTGAAGAGGAGTAGATTTCTACGTTATGAGACTACTGTGAGACTGAAATAAGAAGTTCCCTGTGTGTGATAGTAAAGATTAAGAGCTTTGGGGTCTATCAGACCTCTTCCTCTACTCATTAGCCAGAGGATTGGGGACAAATGATTTAATAGCTTATAACAAACAATCCCCCAAAACTGGAGTTGAAGTTACTGGAAAATGGAGGCAACTCACATAATTTGAGACAATCTCCTGTCCAGGTTGGAGAGGGAACTCTAGCTGGTGAAACCTGTGAAACTTTCTTTCTGGGACATTACCAGAGGACGTGCATTCTACTCCAGCTTCACATTTCTACAAAGAAGCATCTGACTGGCTCGGCTTTGGTTACTGTGTGCAACAGACTGAACGTTTGTGTCCCCACCCCAAATTCCTCTGCTTAAATCTGATCCCCAGCGTAATGGTATTTGGACATGGGCCCTTTGGGAGGTGACTGGGTTATGATGGTGGAGCCCTCATCAACAGCATTAGTGCCCTTGGAAAAGACGTCCCAGAGAGTGCCTTTGCTCCTTCTACTGAGTGGAACACAGAAAAAAAGATTCCTTGTCTCTAAACAAGGAATCGGGCCCTCACCTGTTAACCCAAATCTGCCTGCACCTTGATGTTGGACTTCCAGCCTCCATGACTATAAGAAACAAATCTCTGTTGTTTGTAAGCCACCCAGTCTATAGCATTCTATGACTCTCAGGTTGCTAACGTTGTACTGTATTCCATAAAGCAGAGAGAAGTATAAGAAATGGCTCTGCCTTTCAGAATCTTTTTCTTTTATACTTTAAGTTCTGGGGTACATGTGCAGAATGTGCAAGTCTGTTAAATGTATGTGTGCCATGAGGGTTTGCTGCATCCATCATCCCATCATCTGCAATAAGTATTTCTCCTAAAGCTTTCCCTTCCCTCTCCCCTCAACCGTTATCCCTCCCCTGGTCCCCCACCCCCTGACAGGCCCCGTGGTGTGATGTTCCCCTCCCTGTGTTCATGTGTTCTTATTGTTCAACACCCATTTATGAGTGAGAACATGTGATGTTTGCTTTTCTGTTCTTGTGTCAGTTTTCTGAGAATGATGGTTTCCAGCTTTACCCATGTCCTTGAGAAGAACATGAACTCACCCTTTTCTATGGCTGTATAGTATTGCATGGAGTATATGTGCAACATTTTCTTTTTCCAGTCTATCATTGATGGTCATTTGGGGTGGTTCCAAGACTTTGCTATTGTGAACAGTGCCAGAATAAACATACATGTGCTTGTGTCTTTATAACAGAATGATTTATAATCCTTTGGGTATATACCCAGTAATGGGATTGCTGGGTCAAATGGTATTTCTTCAGAAGGTGTCCTTCCAGAATCTTACAGTCTAGATGAGAAAAATAACAATGCATAATTACAGGCTTGATTTTATAATACAGATTACAAGTACAAAAGGACAAAGTGGAGCACCTTAATAGAGAGAGAGGTGATGGCAAATAAAAAAAAATTCCAAGAGACAAACAGAAGTGTTGTAAGAAAAATAATTTGGAAGAAATTGATTTTGAGGCTAGACTAGAAAGTAATTTTCTATTCCATTTCCTGAGCAGTCTCATACCCATAACAAAAATAGACTTATTTATAATGCCATTGATTGCCTTGTATATAGAGTTAAGAATATAAAAAAGAGGGGCACATTCCATTTTGACAGGTGCAGAAATAATAAAAAAATGCAGTCATCATTCCTCCACTGCTCCCTCTGGATCTCTTCTGTTTTCTCTGACTCCCTGCCTTGCCAAGCAATTTAGTTTTATCCCTATGAATGAAGCAATTTACATGATTTGAGTTTGGCTTTGTTTGTGTATTACTGAGAAATGCCCTATACCTCCATCATCAATTACCTTGAACAATATTGTGAGGATTTATTTGAAAATAGATTTAAGCAAAATGTATCTTTCACACACACAGAGAATCCAACTGTAGTATTAGAAGATAAATTAACGTTTCCACTAATCTAATCCAGGCTGTCTATGAAACATTTCTTAATAAGATAGTCAAAAGGGCTGCATTCTGCTTATGCACAAGCCCGTGGATTTTCGCCAGGGCTCTGCCTCTCACCTCCACTTTGTATTCTTTCTCACACAGGCATTTCAGTGTTGGTGCATTCTGATTTCCTGCAGTGAGAGATGATTTCATAATGAACAGTCCCCAGTGCAGCAAGGCCAAGGATCGCTTGGACATGACACCTTCAAAGGAAGTCTCAGTTCTAGAGCTCAGAGACTGGAGGGGGTGTGTGTGTGTGTGTGTGTGTGTGTGTGTGTGTGTGAGAGAGAGAGAGAGAGAGAGAGAGAGAGACAGAGAGAGAGAGAGAGAGAGAGAGAGAGAGAGAGAGAGAGAGAGAGATATGCTGAAGCTTCCTTCAAAGAGCTAGCTGGTCCAGGAAGAATATTTCTGATCTTGTTTCTTCCTTATTCCATGAGAAAGTAAAAACAGCCAGCATTTTTCATACTGTCTTCTGGGATTTTTATACCTATTCATACTCATTAAAGCTTCAAAATAACTGAGTAAGGTCCATAGGATTATTTTTTTTTTGTCTTTAGTAGAACTGCATTACTGGAATTATTTTTTTATTGTATTTAAGGTTTTGGGGTACATGTGCAGAACGTGCAAGATAGTTGCATAGGTACACACATGGCAGTGTGTTTTGCTGCCTTCCTCCTCTTCACCCACATTTGGCTTTTCTCCCCAGGCTATCCCTCCCCAGCTCTCCCCCCGCTGTCCCTCCCCTATTCCCCCCAATAGACCCCAGTGTGTAGTACCCCCCTCCCTGTGTCCATGTGTTCTCATTTTTCTCACCCGCCTATGAGTGAGAATATGTGGTATTTCTTTTTCTGTTCTTGTGTCAGTTTGCTGAGAATGATGTTCTCCAGATTCATCCAGTCCTTACAAAGGACAAAAACTCATCATTTTTGATTGCTGCATAATATTCCATGGTGTATATGGTCCATAGGATTATTATCACCATTTTACAGATGAGAAAACTAAGGCACAGAGAGGTTAAGAAAGCTGGCCAGATGGACGAACTGGTGGTACACTCTGGAGGCAGGTTTGGAACAGAGGTAATTTGAATCTAGAGCTCGTTTCACTGTTTACTAGATTTCTGAGTTTCATATGCAGGTTTGCTACATGGCTTTATTGCATAACTGTGAGGTTTGGGCTTCTAGGGTATTCATTATTATACAGAAATATTATAAGGTACAGAAATAAAATTCTGTATATTTTTTTCAAGCCTTCCCCCTTTTGGAGTTCCCAGGGTCTCCTTCCTTCTGTAGGCCCACGTGTACCCACTGATCAGCTCTCACTTATAAGTGAGAACATGTGGTGTTGGGTTTTCTGTTTCCGAGTTATTTCACTTAGGGTGATGGCCTCCAGTTCCATCCATGATGCGGATGCTGCCAAATGATTTTATTCTTTATAATGGCTGTGTAGTATTTCACAGAGTTTATGCTCTTAATCCCTTAAATATACTACAAGAAGACATTTTTGAGAACCCTCATACACACACCAGCACCCAGAATATGATCCTGAAAAAAAATTTTTTTAATGTAGTCATTAATTAAAATACTCAATTTTAGATCCTTGGCTCCAGACAAAATGGCTACACAGATCAACTTGATCTGGAATCATGACTCTGCCCTTTTATTTCCTCTCTGCCCCATTTACTGTCAATGATTTTCCATTCCCATTCCCACCAATGAAAACTACTATGCTGTACAGATAGGGGAACTACCCTCCCGCTGCACTCTGCAGAAGTGACCGCACTTATGGCATAACGGCCCTTTGTGGGTGCTACGGTTATTATTATTATATATCTATAAAGTGCTCCTTATATTCTTGTACTCATATTCTAAGCACTTCTTACGCATGTTATTTAAACCACATCCCAACTCCATATGGCTTACTACCACCAACCCCATATCTTCAGAGTTTGAAAGCAAAATGAGATTTTGCATATAAAGCCTATTGCTTATTCCACTTAGCATCATGTCCTCTAGGTTCACCCATGTTGTCACAAGTCATAAGATTGCCTTCTCTTTGAAGGCTGTATAATGTTTCACTGTGTTTTTATATCGCATTTTCTTTATCAGTTGATCCCTTGATGGACACTTACGTTGCTTCCCTATCTTGCCTATTGTGAATAATGCTACAGTGAACACAGGAGTATGGCTACCTCAATTATTATGTGTCAATTAAAAATGATTTTTTTAAGTCCGTTGATCAGTACCTGGTTCAAAGGAAGCACCCCAAAACGTCGGCTGCTGTCATTACTATCATCATTCTCTTTTATTATTATTGTACTTCTTACTATTGCTTTAACACTGCTCATAGGGGATGCAGGAGAGGTTAAAACTTGGATCTGTGTGCCTCCAAAGCCTATGCCTTCATCATCACCATAAAGTCTCTGTGCAAAAATCAGCAACCAAAACAGTGAGAGAGCTACGAGCCAGCACTTCTCAAGAGTGGCTAACAGATAGGGTGTGTTCATTGGGGTGTAGCTAAGACTCAGGGAAGTGGAAATAATATTCTATCTATTTTTTGCCATTGAGCCTAAGTGGGACCAATAGTCACAACTTCAGAGAGGCGATGTTTAACTCTGCTTGTGGAGCATTGCCGCAATCTTTCCTTACTAACAATGAAATAGGATTTTCTGTACTGAGACTGGTATTTTTATATCTGGAAATACTAACTAAGAAGGTACACAACTATCCATCAGACACCATGAAAAGAATTTCTTGAGGTAGTGTCATGAGTTAACTTCAACCATCCCCTACAAATGAACTTCTATGATTCATTCAGAAGCCTGGCAGCCTAGGAAATTTCCCCTCCTTATCCCAACACAGACACAAGTTGCAAGCCTTCTTCATTTACCTCCAATTTCAGGACCTCAAAACTTATCTGATAAAATAATGGTCTTAATGTATCTCATTTTCAGTAGATCAGTATGTTACTCCTTCTGCTGAATTTGTTTTAAAACAACCAAAAATATTAATTACATCAAATAAAACATGTATATTATGGAAAATTAGAAAATATTTTTAAAAGATAATTGTGGAGAGACCCGGCAAGATGGCGTCGTAGAAGCGACTCAGGATTGCAGCTCTCAGTGACGGAGCAGAGGGTGAGTCCTAGCCGCATTCTCGGATGGACTTTTCTAGCCCACAGAGCGTTGAAAGTCCCACAGGACGCTAGTAAAGTAAAACCGGCTAACGCAACCCTCTGGCGCGGCCGCTTTGGCCGGCGCCGCTTCGGCCGGCGCCGCAGCAGGACCCGGCACGGAACTCACTGGTCTGGGCGCCCCGTTAAACCGGCAATCTGAGAGTTTGAAGGGCAGATTGGCGCGTCCATCTGATTGAATGGGACTTGGACAGTGAGCCAGACTAGGAGTTTCCTGGGAGCTTCCTGGGAAGCGTGATCTGAGCCGGTGAAGTGGGCAGCGGCACGGGAGATCGCACGGATCCCAGTGCCCTATCGGCAGGCTCCTGGGACGCCAGTGAGAGAGTCCAACTTTAAGCTCGCAGAGAGGGAGGGAGAGAGAGAGAGGACGGACTCTGAGGCAGGGAGCTGGGTAATCGGGCTCAGCGGGTCACACCCTCACAGGGACAAGCAGGGCAATGACTGGAGACGCTTGGCGCTGAGAGTTTTGCTGCCGGCATCTAGAACGGTGCAGCCCGGTGAGGGAGGGACGTCCACCACCGCTGACACAATCCGCCCCTATTGAAGTACCGCCCAGGGCCGAAGCAGCCTGCCGTTGCCGAGGCAACCTGCCATAACAGAGAGACTCCCAGGAGACGGGAGCTCTCCACAGCAGAAGGGAGCCCAGCAGCAACAGGGCAGAACCGCGCTAGTGGGTCAGAGCCCCGGCAGGCAAATAGTGAATAGACTGCCACCTAGTGGGGCAGGACAGTGCAACAGATACTCATAAAGAAAGCCCCAACTCCCTGAAACAGTGCATATAAGGGTGGGAAATAAAAGGGTGGTGTTTTATGAGTTCTATTGCAGCAGACATAAACAACCTCCCAACAACACTGAATGAACAACGGAGCTCACAGCTCAGCACTGGAGCTACTATAAAGCACAAACCGTCTCCTTAAGCAGCTCCCTGACCCCTGTATATCCAAAGAGTCACCGCAAAAAAAAAGGACTAATCAGACTGACATTTGGCGGGCATCATTCTGGAACAAAGACAGCAGAAGAAGAAACTGGTATCATCCCTCACTCTCCCACAGCTGCTACAGGTATACTCCAGACAAACAGGGCCTGGAGTGGACCTCAGCACTCATACAGCAGAGGGGCTAGACCACTAGAAGGAAAACTAAGTAACAGAAATACTTCATCATCAACAATCTCAGCATCCACACAGAGACCCAATTGAAAAATCAGCAACTACAAAGACGACAGGCGGATAAATCCATAAAGATGGGAAGAAACCAGCGCAAAAAGGAGGAAAACACCCGAAACCAAAACACCTCACCTCCTACAAAGGACCAAAACTCCTCACCAGCAAGGGAACAAAGCTGGACGGAGAATGAGTGTGATGAAATGACGGAATCAGACTTCAGAAAGTGGATAATGAGAAACTTCATTGAGCTAAAAGAACATGTTCTAAATCAGTGCAAAGAAACTAAGAACCTTGAAAAAAGATTTGAAAAAAAATTCGAGGAATTGATAACAAGAATGGAAAACTTAGAGAGGAATATGAATGAATTGAAGGAGCTGAAAAACACAACACGAGAACTTCGTGAAGCATGCACAAGTTTCAACAGCCGAATTGACCAAGCAGAAGAAAGAATATCAGAAATTGAAGATCAACTCAATGAAATAAAACGTGAAACCAAGATTAAAGAAAAAAGCACAAAAAGGAATGAACAAAATCTCCAAGAAATGTGGGACTATGTGAAGAGACCCAACCTACGTTTGATAGGTGTACCAGAATGTGATCAAGAGAATGAATCTAAGCTGGAAAACACTCCTCAGGATATTATCCAGGAAAATTTCCCCAACCTAGCAAGACAGGTCAATACTGAACTCCAGGAAATACAGAGAACACCACAAAGATACTCCGCAAGAAGAGCAACCCCAAGGCACATAATCGTCAAATTCACCAGGGTTGAAACAAAGGAGAAAATACTAAGGGCAGCCAGAGAGAAAGGTCGGGTCACCCACAAAGGGAAGCCCATCAGACTCACAGCAGATCTCTTGGCAGAGACTCTACAAGCCAGAAGAGAGTGGGGGCCAATATTCAACATCCTTAAAGAAAAGAGCTTTCAACCCAGAATTTCATATCCAGCGAAACTGAGCTTCATAAGTGAAGGAAAAATAAAATCCTTCACAAACAAGCAAGTACTCAGAGATTTTGTCACCACTAGGCCTGCTTTACAAGAGCTCCTGAAAGAGGCACTACACATAGAAAGAAACAATCAGTTCCAGCCATCCTAAAAGCATACCAAATGCTAAAGACCATCAACAAAATGAAGAATGTACATGAACCAATGGGCAAAACAGCCAGATAGCATCAAAATGGCAGTATCAAATTCACACATAACAATATTAACCCTGAATGTAAATGGGCTAAATGCACCAATCAAAAGACACAGACTGGCAAATTGGATAAAAAACCAAAACCCATCAGTGTGCTGTATCCAGGAAACCCACCTCACACACAAAGATACACAAAGGCTCAAAATAAAGGGATGGAGGAAGATTTACCAAGCAAATGGAGAGCAAAAAAAAGCAGGAGTTGCAATTCTCATCTCTGATAAAATAGACTTTAAAGCAACAAAGATCAAAAGGGACAAAGAAGGTCACTACATAATGGTAAAAGGATCGATACAACAAGAAGAGCTAACGATTCTAAATATATATGGACCCAATGTAGGAGCACCCAGATATATAAGGCAAGTTCTTAATGACTTACAAAGAGACTTAGACTCCCACACAATAATAGTGGGAGACTTTAACACTCCACTGTCAATAGCAGACAGATCAACCAGACAGAAAATTAACAAGGATATCCAGGACTTGAACTCAGACCTGGAACAAGCAAACCTGATAGACATTTACAGAACTCTCCACCCCAAATCCACAGAATATACATTCTTCTCAGCACCACATCACACCTACTCCAAAATTGACCACATAATTGGAAGTAAAGCACTCCTCAGCAAATGCAAAACAACGGAAATCATAACAAACAGTCTCTCAGACCATAGTGCAATCAAGTTGGAACTCAGAATTCAGAAAATAACTCAGAACCGCACAGCTTCATGGAAACTGAACAACTGGCTCTTGAATGTTGATTGGATAAACAATGAAATGAAGGCAGAAATAAAGAAGTTTTTTGAAACCAACGAGAATGAAGACACAACGTACCAGAATCTCTGGGACACATTTAAAGCAGTCTGTAGAGGAAAATATATAGCAATAAGTGCCCACATGAGAAAAATGGAGAGATTCAAAATTGACACCCTATCATCAAAATTGAAAGAGCTAGAGGAGCAAAATCAAAAAAGCTCAAAACCTAGCCGAAGACAAGAAATAACCAAGATCAGAGCAGAACTGAAGGAGATAGAGACAAGAAAAACCCTTCAAAAAAATCAACAAATCTAAGAGCTGGTTTTTTGAAAAGATCAACAAAATAGACAGACCACTAGCCAGACTGATAAAAAAGAAAAGAGAGAACAACCAAATAGATGCAATAAAAAACGATAAAGGGGAAATCACCACAGATTCCACAGAAATTCAAACCATCATCAGAGAATACTACAAACAACTCTATGCACACAAACTAGTAAATCAGGAAGAAATGGATAAATTCCTGGATGCCTGTGTCCTCCCAAGCCTAAACCAGGAGGAAGCCAAAACTATGAATAGACCAATAACAAGGTCAGAAGTTGAGGCAGCAATTAAGAGCCTACCACACAAAAAAAGCCCAGGTCCAGATGGGTTCACAGCTGAATTCTACAAGACACACAAAGAGGATCTGGTACCATTCCTTCTGAAACTATTCCAAATAATCCAAAAAGAGGGAACCCTTCCCAAATCATTTTATGAGACCAACATCATCCTGATACCAAAACCTGGCAGAGACTCAACAAGAAAAGAAAACTTCAGGCCAATATCCATGATGAACATAGATGCAAAAATCTTCAATAAAATACTGGCAAATCGATTGCAACAGCACATTAAAAAACATATCCATCATGATCAAGTAGGATTCATCCCGGGCATGCAAGGCTGGTTCAACATACGCAAGTCTATAAATGTAATTCACCACATAAACAGAAGCAAAAACAAAAACCACATGATTATCTCAATTGACGCAGAGAAGGCATTTGACAAAATTCAACAGCCTTTTATGCTAAAAACCCTCAATAAACTTGGTATTGATGGAACATATCTCAAAGTAATAAAAGCTATTTACGACAAACCAACAGCCAATATCATCCTTAATGGGCAAAAACTGGAAGCATTCCCTTTGAAATCTGGCACTAGACAAGGATGCCCTCTCTCACCACTTCTATTCAACATAGTACTGGAAGTTCTAGCCAGAGCAATAAGGCAAGAAAAAGAAATAAAGGGTATTCAAATAGGAAAGGTGGAAGCCAAATTGTCTCTATTTGCAGACGACATGATAGTATACCTAGAAGACCCCATCACCTCAGCCCAAAAGCTCCTGCAACTGATAAGCAACTTCAGCAAAGTCTCAGGATATAAAATCAATGTTCAAAAATCACAAGCATTCCTATACACCAATAACAGACTTAAAGAGAACCAAATTAAGAACGAACTGCCATTCACAATCGCTACAAAGAAAATAAAATACCTAGGAATACAACTCACTAGGAATGTAAGGGACCTCTTTAAGGAAAACTACAAACACCTGCTCAATGAAATAAGAGAGGACACAAACAGATGGAGAAACATTCCATGTTCGTGGTTAGGAAGAATCAATATTGTGAAAATGGCTATACTGCCCAAAGTAATTTACACATTCAATGCTATCCCCATCAAACTACCATTGAATTTCTTCATAGAACTGGAAAAAACCACCATGAATTTCATATGGAACCAAAAAAGGGCCCGCATAGCCAAGTCAATTCTAAGCAAAAAGAACACAGCGGGAGGCATCACGCTACCAGACTTCAAACTATACTACAAGGCTACAGTAATCAAAACAGCATGGTACTGGTACCAAAACAGAGATATAGACCAATGGAACAGAACAGAAACATCGGAGGCAACACAACATATCTACAACCATATCATCTTTGATAAACCAGACAAAAACAGGCAATGGGGAAAGGATTCCCTATTTAATAAATGGTGTTGGGAAAACTGGCTAGCCATGTGCAGAAAGCAGAAACTGGACCCCTTCCTGACACCTTACACTAAAATTAACTCCAGATGGATTAAAGACTTAAATGTAAGACCTGACACCATAAAAACCCTAGAAGAAAATCTAGGCAAAACCGTTCAGGACATAGGAGTAGGCAAGGACTTCATGAACAAAACACCAAAAGCATTGGCAACAAAAGCCAAAATAGACAAATGGGACCTAATCAAACTCCACAGCTTCTGCACAGCAAAAGAAACAGTCACTAGAGTGAATCGACAACCATCAGAATGGGAAAAAATCTTTGCTGTTTACGCATCGGACAAAGGGCTGATATCCAGAATTTACAAAGAACTCAAACAGATTTACAGAAAAAAAACAAACAAGCCCATTCAAAAATGGGCAAAGGATATGAACAGAAACTTTACAAAAGAAGACATACATGAGGCCAACAAACATATGAAAAAGTGCTCATCATCATTGGTCATTAGAGAGATGCAAATCAAAACCACATTGAGATACCATCTCACACCAGTTAGAATGGCGATCATTAAAAAATCTGGAGACAGCAGATGCTGGAGAGGATGTGGAGAAATAGGAACACTCTTACACTGTTGGTGGGAGTGTAAATTAGTTCAACCATTGTGGAAGACAGTGTGGCGATCCCTCAGGGACCTAGAAATAGAAATTCCATTTGACCCAGCAATCCCATTACTGGGTATCTATCCAAAAGACTGTGAATCGTACTACTATAAGGACACATGCACACGAATGTTCATTGCAGCACTGTTTACAATAGCAAAGACCTGGAACCAACCCAAATGCCCATCGATGATAGACTGGACTGGGAAAATGTGGCACATATACACCATGGAATATTATGCAGCAATCAGAAATGATGAGTTTGTGTCCTTTGTAGGGACATGGATGAATCTGGAGAACATCATTCTCAGCAAACTGACACAAGAACAGAAAAAGAAATACCGCATATACTCACTCATAGGCGGGTGAGAAAAATGAGAACACATGGACACAGAGAGGCGGTCTACTATACACTGGGGACTGTTGGGGGAAATGGGGGAGGGACAGCGGGGGGGGGCTGGGGGGGATAGCCTGGGGATGAATACCAAGTGTGGGTAAGGGGGAGGAAGGCAGCAAAACACACTGCCATGTGTGTACCTATGCAATTATCTTGCACGTTCTGCACATGTACCCCAAAACCTATAATGCAATAAAAATTTAAAAAAAAAAAAAGATAATTGTGAAACAAAATTAGAAAATCTTAAAAAAAGAAAAAAGATAATTTATCTATAATCTCTATCAATATGTTGATACATATTTTGCCAATCTCTTTTTAACTTTTTGCAATTTAAAAGATGAATTCTGAAAACTCATATATGGCTCTAAATATAGAAATGTTCTGTAGAGTGGAAATTATGCATATTTTCACTACAGTAGACCAAATATTGAGCACTTAACTACATGCAAAATATTGTGTAAGTTACTAACAATCAAATAAGTCAGGATTCCTTCTCTCCAGACTCTCATGGTCTAGGCCAGGAGACAGCACATAAATAAACATTAATAAAAGTATGCGTGTAATAACAGTTGCTATAACAGTAAGTACATATGGGTTTATTCGTGCTCCCAGAAGTAATAATGGCTATAATCACAGTAACTAACAGTATTCAAAATTTTACACTTATTTTAGCTGGTTTTAACCTTAAGACAACCTTGGGAGTTGACAAGCATTTTTATCTCTATCTCCATTTTAAGGAAAACAGAGAAATATAGTGGAAAAACTGTGGGTTTTAGAACCAAGGAGATTTACATTCAACTCTAGATTCTGGTTCTGACTGGCGACACAGCCTTAAACTGTCACTTAACATGTTCAACTACCTTTCCCGGTAGCTTTCAGGTTTAGAATTGACGTCTGTAGGCAGGTAATCTCTAAAATGCAGCTTTCATTACTGACCAAAGCTCAGAATAAGTCAGTGATTTGTCCCGGATCACACAAGTAGTGAACAGAGTGGGAACTCGAAACAAAGTCTCTGATTCTAATTCTGTCTTCCTCCGCAGCACCATTTACAGCACTGAGGCGATCGTCTATTGTAGGCAATGGGACGGTGTCGAAAATAGAGCAGGTGCTACATAAATATCTCTATGTATCTATATATATGTGCATTTTACATATTTCTCTCCGTTTTCTTTTTCTTCTTAAGTGACCAGAAAAAAAGAAAAGGTCAAATAAATGTTGGGTATTTTTCCCACTAAAAATCTGCTGCCCGAATTCCCATTTCTCAGTCCCCAATGTCAACCGTGCAGGCTGCAATTAAAAGAGGAAATGAGAAGGGCTCATTATGCCTATGGAGAAATCCATTCTATAACTGCAAAACCTGCAAAGTAACTCTGCTTATGAGACACGGACCATTTGCCTTCTAGGCTACGACTCTACTGTCCTGTGGACTGGGCTGAGAGCCCACCTGAGACCCCTCAAGATACCAGTTTAGTTTCCATTTTAACTTGACGGGTAATGAGTTCCTTTTATAGAAGATGCTCACCTTCCTTGGTTCTCTATAATAATGAAACAGGACTGGTAAAGAAAACGCAGAGCAGTGGTGAAGAGAGAAACCCAGTCAACCAGGCCACTGCCTGCTGGCCATGAGTCAGCAGGGTAACAGTGTTATGTAACACGGCTGAAATGAGCCGTGCCATCTGAGAACAAACCACAGAAGCTGGAGTTGCAAGAAACCTTTGAGCATTCTCTTTCAAAGCAAATTTTTTTAATTCATTCCATAATCAGAAATACATTTTACAATTACAAGCTAACACACACGTATAAACACAAAAAACAAAAAACTTTCATAAGAATGTTTATCCTTACCACATGGGATGCAGTCCAATATTGCCTAGTCTGACCCATTCTCTTCTTTACTGCTTGGCAGTAAATTAATTTCTCAACATGCTAATAATCACCACATGTGGTTGGTTGAAAAAAGCTGCTTAGAAGAATATCTCATTCAATCCTCTATGCAATGTCCGTGCCAATGCTGATTCATGCCAGCATGGGGTACTCTTTAAGAAAGTCAAAATCATTCAAGAAACGTGAATTTACAAAAAAAATGATGAAAGAAGATTCACAATCTTCACCTATCATTGTGAGCACTTACTATACACCAGACTCCATGCTGGTGCTCCAAATCTATGTACCAGTTCATCCTTACAGCAAGTCCTTTGGATGGTTCTGTCATCACGTCTGTTTTACAGATGAGGAAACTGAGGCTTCCACTGAAGGCTAGCTGTTTCTCAGCAAGGGTCACTTGGAGCTCAGTTATCTGAAGTTAATCCATGAATCATCATCTAGTCCATTTAACCATCTGATCCATCCGGTACTCTGTCATCTGCAGGAGGGAGGATATCAGGGACTAACGCTTTTGTTACATTTGCTTTTCCTCTTAGATGTCACTTGACCCTGGCATTGGCCTTTTTTGATCTTGCCCTGCTTTCTGTAACAGGAAGTTTACTGGGGCATACAGCCAGAGGTGGTCCTGGAACGAAAACATGGATTCAACAAATCATCCCTGGAATTCTATCTGTACACATTTCTTCCCTCCATCTTCAACCTGTTCACTTTCATTATGAGGGCAAAGGCCACACCAGCTCCAGGCATCACAGTCTCAGCCAAACTGGAGAGACAAGGGAGGAAAAGGGCTTTCTTTTCCCTATTTTTATTTTTGGTTGTTGTTGTTGGGTTTTGTTTTTGTTTTTTGTTTGCAAGACAGAGTCCCGCTCTGTTGCCCAGGCTGGAGTGCAGTGGCACCATTTTGGCTCACTGCAACTTCTGCCACCCAGGTTTAAGTAATTCTCCCTCCTCAGCCTCCCAAGTAGCTGGGATTACAGGCATGAACCAACGTACCTGAACTTCCTCCCTGTTTTTGGATTGGAAAACTGTTTTTTCTTAAAGACCTGAAAATGCTTCCATCAGCCAGAGCCCAATCACTAGCTCACCTCAGACCAATCACTGCTATATCTGCTGCCTTCCTTAAGGTAGGCATTTTGCCACATGTACAAAACCATGATTCTGTTAGTGAGGAACGGGGATCATGACTGTTGGGTAGGCAACTAACACTATCTGCTCCACTGGCCTTTTAAAATCTGCATCATGTTCATCTTGTCACATCTCTCCCCTCTTTCTCCCGACATTGAACTCCCACTCAAACTTTACTGATCTTTTTTCTTTAGTTATTTCAGTGTGCAATGACTTACCCATCTTAGAACGTTTACTCTTGTTCTTTCCTTTGCCTGAAACATTCCTCACCTGACTTCCATCCTTTTATGCTTGTTAATCCCTACGCTTGCTCAGGTCTTGAATTAAATGTCCTGTCCTCCAGCAAACCATGTCTGTGTAAGGTCTGGGTTAGGTGCCTCTCATGCCTACTCTCTACTTGGCTGAAATGAAATTTAGAAGCCATGTCTGTCATTACCTTTCTTGTACCCTCAGTCCCTATTAAGTACCCTCAGTGGCCTTTTGCTAAATATGTATTGAATAAATGATTAAAAGCCACAGTTATTCAGTAGAAAGGGCATTGCATTTTAATATTATCTATTTTGAGTACACATAAGAGACATTATTAAATTTTTATAAACCACATAACAAAATTTCAGGGTGTGCTCATCCCAATTTTACTCAGTAGAAAATGAAACTCAAAGGGATCATGTTCAAGGCCACACAGCTTGTGGATAACTGAGACAAAATTTAAATCCTGGTCTAATTCCATTCCATCATACTGCTGTCCAGTAAGACACACATCAACTCAAAGTCCTCCTCCAGCCCTAGTTTGTGATATGACCTAGACAAACTTTTTCTGTAAAGGGACAGATAGTGAATATTTTAGGCTTTGAAAATCAGATAGTTTCTGTTGCAACGAATCTACTCTTTGAAAGCAGCCATGGATAATATGTAAATAAATGAGCTTTTGTTGTATTCCAATAAAACTTTATTCGCAAAAATAAGTGACAAGCCAAATTTGGTTCACAGGCCATAGTTTGCAAAACCTCTGACCTAGACCTAGAGTATTTCAGTTCCCAGTTCTCAGCTTTGTGTTTTTATCTGTGTACTGGGTGGTTTGGATTTGACGCCTACTAAGGCAACTTTGTACTCTGAAACTCAAGTATTAATTACTGTTCTAAAGTCCCCCAAAATTCTGTTATGTTCATTCTATTAGAGGTAAGAAAGGTACAGTGTACGGTTTTATTCAATCAAAATATAAACATAAATAATATGAGTGTTCAGAAAAAAATATTAAAAGAAACACACAATATGTAAAGTGAAAACTGTAGCCAGTAAACTAAAGCACAAAAAAGGAAAAAGCTTAGCCATGTGTTAGCATATGAGAGTTTTTTGCTTTATTGCTTCTACTATATAAAATAATCTAACACGTCCTTAAAAATAGTCTTTCAATGTTTAGCTTGTGTTATCACTTAAAATGTAGGTGCCATAATTCCCCTTTAAACATTTTAAATATTGATTCTTGCTTTTAGAAGGTTACAATTAACACATATAGAAATAATTATAAATAGACTTACCCATTATAAGCCTTTGGAGATCCATAAAGAAATATTTACGCTTATAGCATATAGTTGTTGTAGGCATTGAATAAGATTTTTGTACCTGGCCAAAACTTGACCAAAAGGAAGTGTTTTATCTATTTTAATTGTTGTTGTGGTTATTAGTATTACTTTACTGACTTCTATTTAGGTTGATGTCAGAAGCAATGTCTTATACATTAGAGCTACGATCCTCAACTGGGGGCAATTTTGACCCCCAGGGATATTCAGTGATTTCAAATAAATTTTTGGTTTACACGACTAGGTGCTGCTTCTAGCACCCAGTAGGTAGAGGCCAGTGATGCTGCTAAGCACCCTCTAATTCACAGACCAGCTCCTCACAACAAAGAATAATCTAGCCTAAATGTCAATAAAGTTAAGGTAGAGAAACACTGCATTAGACCCAGTAACCCCTGTACCTAGTATGGTTCCAAACAGAACACAAAGCATTATCAATAAATGTTTGCAATTGAATAAATGAGTGGATGAATAAAAGTAGTCACCATCATGGCAGGGTTTTGCTTTTGCCTTATACATTGCTAAGGAGACTGGTCTATTGACTTCATAGTATTTAATTGATACGTGCATTAGATTATAAGCTTCATGTCATCTGTGACCCTGTATGTACTGTTCAAGGTTAAACCTCCAATGCATGGCATAGCAATGACATGTAATAGGTGTTCAATATGTAGTGGCTGAATACATAGGTGATCAAAGAATAATCGGGGATAGTTCCTTTTGCCTATTAAACTAGATTAATTTATTCAACCGTTATTATTATTATTACAAAGACTTGCTGTGTCCTGCCTCTGTCCTTGGTGCAGGAATGGTGGGAATTTCCCTCTCACCCTCCCTCTTACACTAGAAAAGTAGGTTTGCATGTTTCCATAAAATTTCATGTAACTCTCAGTTTTTCCACAAACTAGGGGGAAAAAATCTGTGGAGCAAATCCTGGCAGCAAAGCACAGCCCAGCTTGCTGAACGCTGACAGGTTGTGTGCATTTTGATGGGGTAGAAATAATACATAGAGATAATTATGCTGAAGGAGCTGAGGCGGAAAATGCAAGAACGGCTGCTGAACATGTAAGCACACAATGACTGGAGAATTCCACTGAGCCCCAGGCAGCAAAGGAACTGCAGGTCCCCAAGGGATAAAATAACTGTTGGTTTGTTAGTTGGTGGAAGAGGTTGTTATTGCAGAAGGTTTTTTGTTTTGTGTTGTGTTTTTGTTGTTTTAAGCCACTGCCGTGAATGAAGAAAAAGAAACATTGAGAGAATCATCAATTCTAAAATCTCCCATCTGGGAGAGTCAGTCCTTCACAGGAAATAATAACCTTGGCTTTATTAACCCTTGGATGCCTGCACATGTCTGAACACATAAGGTCTCAGATGATTATGTAAGATTATTTTTCAGATTTCTATTTTCCTCTAGGCATCTCTTTTCAGATTCATGACCTCCCAAAAAAAGTAACCACTAACCCGTGCTCTTGAACCCTTTAACTCTACCAATTAATGCTTTTTATTAGTTAGCATATGCCAAGTACTGTGCTGAAGAATTGTACGCATATATTTCCCTTTAATTGTAAAATAATCTTATGAAGTGCATAAGGAAAATGTGATACATACACACCGTAGAATGCTATGCAGCCATAAAAAAGAATGAGCCCATGTTCTTTGCAGGGACATGGGTAGAGCTCTAGTCGATTACCCTTAGCAACTAACACGGGAACAGAAAACCAAATACCACATGTTCTCACTTATCAGTGGGAGCTAATTGATGAACACATGGATACATGGAGGAGAACACACTGGGGCCTTTCAGAGGCTGGAGGGTGGGAGGAGGGAGGGCATCAGGAAAAATAACTAATGGGTACTGGGCTTAATACCTGGTGATGAAATAATCTGTACAACAAACCCCCATGACACAAGTTTACTGTTTACCTATGTAACAAACCTGCACATGTACCTCTGAACTTAAAATAAAAACTAAAAAAAAGTAATGATTTTACTAAGGGTGACTTATCTGTGACACTTTTTAAATGGCCTATGATAAAGTTTACTCACGGCTCAAAAAGAACATTCTATCCAGTAAATGTCTGAGTCACCGAAAGAAATAATGATAACTCTGTGAGGTAGGCACTTACAGTGTCCCCATTTTCTGGGTGAGAAAGCTGAAACTTAGAGAAGCGATTGGGCTTGACAATGTGCGGAGGCCAAATTCTGACCTCAGTGGTTTCAACCCTAAATCCCCCAATTCGGTGATAACGAGGTTGGGGTGAGTGAATTACATTCAAATAACTATATGTCTTGAGGTTATTATTTAACTCCTCTGATTCTCTAATTCTCAATCTATAAAATCTAGTTAATAATAATAATACTAATGATTTCTTCAGGTTGTCATGAGGATTTAAATAAAAACGGTCTAGCAGAGTATCTGTCACACATAAAGCTGGCAATACATTGTAGGTAAGCACAATTCCACAGCCCTGTGACTTAGTTTCTCACTACCACGTTTCAGACAAGGAATCCAAATCCTCAAGAGGGCTGATGACTTGCCACAAGGCCAGAGAGTGATCATTTAGGGACTAGATCTTAAGTGTCCTGCTTAATAAATCAGGGTGATTTCTGCTATGCCTAATCTCATCCAACATCAGGGAGAATCCCCTTCTCCCCCACTCAGATGAAAGCTATGTAAAAGAAAGCAAATCCTAAGGCAATAGGAAAAGGTGATCCTCAATCAACACATCACAACAGGTATTTGTAAACCACTTAAAGCAACTTCAGCAAAGTCTCAGGATATAAAATCAATGTGCAAAAATCACAAGCATTCCTATACACCAATAACAGACTTAAAGAGAACCAAATCAAGAACGAACTGCCATTCACAATTGCTACAAAGAGAATAATATACCTAGGAATACAACTCACTAGGAAAGTAAGGGACCTCTTTAAGGAAAACTACAAACCACTGCTCAACAAAATAAGAGAGGACACAAACAGATGGAGAAACATTCCATGTTCGTGGTTAGGAAGAATCAATATCGTGAAAATGGCCATACTGCCCAAAGTAATTTACAGACTCAATGCTATCCCCATCAAGGTACCATTGACTTTCTTCACAGAACTGGAAAAACCACCTTGTACTACATATGGAACCAAAAGAGAGCCCGCATAGAAGAACACAGCAGAAGGCATCACACTACTGGACTTCAAACTATACTACAAGGCTACGGTAATCAAAACAGCATGGTACTGGTACCAAAACAGAGATATAGACCAATGGAACAGAACAGAGGCATTGGAGGCAACACAACATACCTACAACCATACAATCTTTGATAAACCTGACAAAAACAAGCAATGGGGAAAGAATTTCCTGTTTAATAAATGGTGTTAGGAAAACTGGCTAGCCATGTGCAGAAAGCAGAAACTGGATCCCTTCCTGACACCTTACACTAAAATTAACTCCAGATGGATTAAAGACTTAAACATAAGACCTGGCACCATAAAAACCCTAGAAGAAAATCTAGGCAAAACCATTCAGGACATAGGAGTAGGCAAGGACTTCATGAACAAAACACCAAAAGCATTGGCAACAAAAGCCAAAATAGACAAATGGGACCTAATCAAACTCCACAGCTTTGCATGGCAAAAGAAACAGTCACTAGAGTGAATTGGCAACCAATAGAATGGGAAAAAAATTTTGCAGTTTACCCATCTGACAAAGGGCTGATATCCAGAATTGACGAAGAACTAAAACAGATTTACAGGAAAAAAAAAAACAAGCCCATTCAAAAATGGGCAAAGAATTATGAACAGACATTTTACAAAAGAAGACATATATGAGGCCAACAAACATATGAAAAAATGCTCATCATCTCTGGTCATCAGAGAAATGCAAATCAAAACTACATTGAGATACCATCTCATGCCAGTTAGAATGGTGATCATTAAAAAATCTGGAGACAGCAGATGCTGGAGAGGATGTGGAGAAATAGGAACACTCTTACACTGTTGGTGGGAGTGTAAATTAGTTCAACCATTGTGGAAGACAGTGTGGCAATACCTCAAAGACCTAGAAATAGAAATTCCATTTGACCCAGCAATCCCATTACTGGGTATCTATCCAAAGGAGTATAAATCATTCTACTATAAGGACACATGCACACAGTTGTTCATTGCAGCACTGTTTACAATAGCAAAGACCTGAAACCAACCCAAATGTCCATCAATGATAGACTGGACTGGAAAAATGTGGCACATATACACCATGGAACATTATGCAGCAATCAAAAACGATGAGTTCGTGTCCTTTGTAGGGACATGGATGAATCTGTAGAACATCATTCTCAGCAAACTGACACAAGAACAGAAAATGAAACACTGCATATTCTCACTCATAGGTGGGTGATGAAGAATGAGAACACATGGACACAGAGAGGGGAGCACTACACACTGGGGTCTATTGGGGGGAATAGGGGAGGGACAGTGGTAGGGGAGCTGGGGAGGGATAGCCTGGGGAGAAATGCCAGATGTGGGTGAAGGGGAGGAAGAGAGCAATTCACACTGCCATGTGTGTACCTATGAAACTATCTTGCATGTTCTGCACATGTACCTCAAAATCTAAAATGCAATAAATATATATATATGTATATATATATATACATATATATAAAACTCCTTTTTATTATATTATGCCATCCTAGAATATAAAGTATCATTAATAATAAAAAAAAATGGCATTAAGCAGCTATGCTCCCGTATTTTCTTCAGCTTGTTCACTGAGATTGATCTGAGTGAAATGATAAAAGAAAAGGGGAGTTAGTACGGAAGACATTGAATCGGAGTTCATCTCTTTGTAAGAAAATTCCTGGCTGAATTCCTACCTAAATCATTCTCTCTCCTCAGAAGAGCTTGGAAGGATAGAGCAGTCACAGGTTCTGAAATGAGACAAATTCGAGCTCTGAACTGAGTAAGCAGTGTGACCTTCAGCAAGCGTTCCAGCTGCTCTGACACTCATGACACTCAAGTGTAAAATGAGAGAAAATGCCCACTTGCCAGTGAGGGCAGAAGAGTTCAATGACATCACAAAACAATTTGAAAATAAGGAAGTTCAGGTTCTGGAGTTCAACAGACATGAGTTCATTCTGACTCTAACACTTACGAGCTGTGTAACTGAGAAAGGTACTTCACCTCTGTAAACCTCATAGTCTTCATCTCTATATTAGGAAGAACGATATCTATTGTGATTGTGATCAAGATCACAGTTGTTATTAAGTAGGCTGATCTTCATGTAAAGAAATTGATAAATTAGCTGGCAAAAAATAAGGTTTTCAATAAAAGCTAACTAATAAGTAAAATAAATTATTGTCCTTCATAATTTTTTACTGATTAGAAACCAGTGCTGATGACCCCTGAATTGATCTGTGCATTCACTCATCAAATATACTTTGACTAATCACTATACGCCATGTTTTGTGCAAGATTTTGCATGCCACCTTTAGAAGATCAGAACTAAAACTCAAAAAAGAAACCCGCAAAATTCAAGTGGATATAAATAAGTGTCTTAAATATTTGAAGAAGTATGACACAAAAAGGGATTAATTTTCATCTTAGCATATTCAGAGAAAAAAAATGAGGGCCAAGTAGTAAAAAATTACAAGATGGAACATTTGCATTTTGCATAAAGTAAGACTTCTACTGCTTAGACACATTTAACAACGAGATAATTGGCCTTGAAAGGTATCGAGCTTCCTCTTATTCAAAACAACACAGGTTTATTTTCTTCCATTTCCCTGCCACATGAATAGCCTGGTTTTCCAAACATGCTGTGCCCTTTCACATCTCTGTGACTCTGTGCATGCTGTTCCTTGTCCCTGAAGTGATCATCTCCCACCATGTTGACACAGTCATTTTCTAGTCAAGGTTGGAAGTTCTCAAGATCCTTCCCCAGTGTTCCTACCCTCTGTGGTCCTATAGCAAGTTGTATTCTCTCCATGAAAGCATTTCTATTGTTTAATTCTGCTAAGCAGTGCCATTCTCACTTGACTACTTAGGGGATTAGGATGGTGTCTCTCACAATTCTGTGTTCCTTTACGGTCTGGGACTCTACCTGAACATAAAATCCCCAGTCAGTAATAGCTGAATGATAATCAATAAATTGCTGTATCCTGAAAACATCCTAGAAGAAATGCTCTAACCCATGTTAGACACTTCCATAGATGGTCTGTAACAGTCAATAGGATAAGCTAGCCTTATGCTGAGAAATGCAAAGTTCAAAAGTCTCTGGTGTTAACACATTTAAGTTTATTTCTCAATTCATACTGTCGCTCAAAAAGCAAGGCTACTTCATTTTGTGACCTCATCGTCCAAAACCAAGACCTCTTTAATCTACATGGAAGCAAAAGAAAAACTGGAAACTCTTAAAGGTAACTTTTTCCTACCCCAGTCAGAAGACACACGCTTCATTTCCATGCACACTTCTGACCAGATGAAGTTCCATGTCTTCACCTAACTTCAAGGGGAACTAGGAAGCATAGTATTCCATAGGCCCAAAAGGGAGGAATGAAAAATTGAATTTTTTGAACTTATGCACAAGTATCATCTTTGTTACATGGTCACTGGGAGTTGGCATAAAATATTTTCTAGAATGCAATTAATATTTTCCATGCAACATAAATAATGTTTCTGAGCCACTTAAAATATCTACCAAATTCTATTCCAATTACAGTAGTATATCCATATACCTAAAAGTTACATTAGAGAAAAGACTTACAAAATATTAATGCAAATAGTATTAAATAACAGACACATCCTGTCTTCAATTTTGCTAAAAAGGAATGTGTGTTTACATATACATAAAGAAGACTAGAAGAATGGGAACCAATGAGTTAAGTCTGGATTATTCCAAAAGGTGGTAATATATATTTTCTCTTTCTTCATTGTGCCTTTTCTAACTTCTTTTTTTTCCAAAAAAGAATTATTACTTTTGTTATCAGAAAAAAGAAAGTTTTCTTCCTAATTTATCAAAACAATATACCTACTGAGCTAAGAAACAATTAAATCACTCAAGGGTGGAATTATCTTTCAGTGCTTTGTATTCTGAACACTCCTGAGGATTCATAAAATCTGTCTAAAGAGAGCAGGGCTTTTGCCTTCTCCTAAAAGGACAGGTCTAAAACCAATTTCCTGCAGATTTTAGACTTCACATGTGGGAAATGCCAACCCTAAACTTAAGTAGAAAAATCTCCAGGTTGTAAAACATGACAAGCACAGCTGTGCCAGGTGTTAGGTGATGGGGGCAGGGACCCAGCAGAAACACAAGCCATAGCTGGAGAGGGTGTCAACCCCATTCAAGAAAGCACCCTGAGGGTCTTGCAAGGTGTCGGGGCTCAGGATCATATTGAGAAAAGGGTAAATTATTCAGAAGAAGGTGGAAGAGAAGCAGGAAGAGAGAAGAGGGAGGGAGTCTAGGGTAGAATGGCAAGAGAAAAAGAGCGATAGAATATGGGGGGAAGTCAAAGGAAAGGGGGAAAAGAGAGTGGGGAACAAGAGGGAGGAGGAAGAGATCAACAGTTCAGGTTTTTCATACTCAAATAAAATACTCTCAGGGTTACAAAGGTGTTTGTCAAACCTGATGAAAACACTCAATGGGGAAAGGATTCCCTAATTAATAAACGGTGCTGGGAAAACTGGCTAGCCCATGAAGAAAACTGAAACTGGACCCCTTCATTATACTTCATACAAAATTTAACTCAAGATGGATTAAAGACTTAAAGGTAAGATCTAAAACCATAAAATCTCTAGAAGAAAACCTAGGCAATACCATTCAGGAGATAGGCATGGGCAAAGATTTCTTGACTAAAACACCAAAAGCAAGGGCAACAAAAGCCAAAATTGACAAATGGGCTCTAATTAAACTAGAGCTTTTGCACCGCATAATAAAGTATGATCAGAGTGAATGGGCAACCTACAAAATGCGATCTATCCATCTGACAAAGGACTAATATCCAGAACCTACAAGGAACTTAAATTTACAAGAAAAAAACAACCCCATCAGAAAGTGGGCAAAGGATATAAACAGTCATTTCTCAAAAGAAGACATTTATGCAGCCAACAAACATATGAAAAAAAGCTCATCACCACTGGTTGTTAGATAAATGCAAATCAAAACCACAGTGAGATACCATCTCATGCCAGTTAGAATGGTGATTATTAAAATGTCAGGAGACAACAGATGCTGGAGAGGATGTGGAGAAATAGGAACACTTTTACACTGTTGGTGGGAGTGGAAATTAGTTCAACCATTGTGGAAGACAGTGTGGTGATTCCTCAAGGATCTAGAACTAGAAATATCATCTGACCCAGCAATCCCATTACTGGGTACATACCCAAAGGATTATAAATCATTCTATTATAAAGACACATGCACACGCATGTTTACTGCAGCACTGTTCACAATGAAAAAGACTTGGAACCAACACAAATGCCCATCAATGACAGATTGGATAAAGAAAATGTGGCATGTATACACCATGGAATACTCTGCAGCCACAAAAAGGATGAGTTCATGTCCTTTGCAGGGACGTGGATGAAGCTGGAAACCATCATTCTCAGCAAATGAACACAAGAACAGAAAACCAAACACTGCATGTCCTTGCTCACAAGTGGGAACTGAACAGTGAGAATGCATGGGCACAGAAAGGGGAACGTCACACATCAGGGCCTGTTGGGGGTGGGGGACTAGGGAGGGATAGCACTAGGAGAAATATCTAATGTAAATGATGGTTGATGGGTGTAGCAAACCATCATGACACGTGTATACCTATGTAACAAACCTGCCCATTCTGCACATGTATCCAGAGCTTAAAGTATGATTTTTAAAAAAAGGAAAAAAAAATTCAACCCTACCTGAAAAAGAAAAACAAAGGTGTTTGTCAAACTCATCCATTCACTTAAAGAAAACCGTTTACGATACATCTGAAAGAAAGACGCTTACCTTTGGCTTTTCTTGCTGGATTTCTCTTCTCGGCTTCATAGGGTCCATTGAAGAAAAAACACATTCTAGTAAAATTTTTTCAGTGTGCATGCATGTGCACGCGCGCACACATACACACACACAATAGCTTGAGTTCTGAAACCAACTACAGCTGATTTCAGATTTTATTCTGCCATTTACTATCTATGACACTGATACTCAGCCTCTCTCATTCTCATTTTCTTTTCTTTACTTGTTTTTAATCCAAATAATGCACAAACATAGTTTCAGAAGTTTGTTTCACCACTATAGATCTATCCTCCAGCTTCCCTGTCTCCAATTCCATCTCCTGAAGAAAACCACTTCAGCTCTGTTGCTGCTGCTTTGGACATTTACCACCCATGGGTGTAAAGGACAGGCCACATTTGCCAAGTGCTTGATTCTTCTGTTTGGCATGTTATCTGCTGACATCCCACTGCACAAGATGAGAATTTCCCTTCCGTCTGTGCCCAGCCTCTTCTCCCCTGTCCCACCCCTCCAATACAGGGGCGCTCACTCTCCCAGTACTAACCATAGCTCTTCTTCTTGTTTTTTTTTTTTTAATTGCTCTGTCACCCAGGCTGGAGTGCACTGGCATGATCTCGACTCACTGCAACCTCTGCCTCCTGGGTTGAAGCGATTCTCCTGACTCAGTCTCCCGAGTAGCTGGGATTACAGGCATGCACCACCATGCCCTGGTAATTTTTGTATTTTTAGTAGAGTAGATGTTTCACCATGTTGGCCAGGCTGATCTCTTCTTGTTAGATCAATGTTCCAGGTTGATATTATAATAACAATATACATAGTATTCACTGCTCAGCCACATAACACAGTTACACTTCCATGGTGTTCAACTTTTGTTTTCTCTCATTTTCCATATGCTTAGTTTTATGTACAAAAGTCTGATTATTCAGGCACTGAAGAAAGTGTATTCATCTTTCAACAGGGCCAACACATCCAGTGATCTAGCAGCTTCTTTTTCCCCTGGAAGCATCTCTGAAAGGGCTCTGACTCCCTGGTCCAAATTAGAGAGCTGCTTCCCAGGCTTACTGCACAGCTGCCATTCTGGGATCAGCCCCATCATCCACTGGCAGATCCTCTTTGCTTCTGTTCACATTAAATCAACTGCATAACTTGGATTACACCCTCATTTGGAGGGAGCTCATTCTCCAGTCACTATGCTGAGAAAGGATGCATTAGAGTGAGGTAAGTTTTTCAGATTCTGAATGTTTAAAAATGATTTGTTTTTCTCTTCTTTCACTTAATTGGTACTTTTTTCAGGTAAAAATTTTTCAATTGAAAATGGCCCTTCCTTAGAACTTTCGAAAATGTTATCCTGTTACCTACCAACTTCTAGTACTGAGGCTGAAAACCGGTACCCTCCTGACTTAAGAAAACTGTTTTGGAGATTTGCAGGGGAGGGGGCGTTCATTCATTGGGTTGGGCAGTTGGCTGTCTGTTTAACCTTCAGAAGTTTCTGAATTGTGTTTACATTCCAGATCCTATTCAGTCTAGAAATGCTCATTCATCATTTCTGAGAAACGTATTAATTATTTAATTAACTCATCCCCTCTATTCCTCTCTTTTCCCATTCTAAAATTTAGATTTAGGGCTTTCTGGCCTAATCCATTTTTTTTTCTTATCTTTCCCAATTAATTGCATTTTCCTTTGATCTATTTTCTGGAAGATTCCCTCTATTTTACAACCCTATTCATGAGGGTATTAGTTGCAATTTCATGTTTTAATTTCTAGGAGAAGTTTTTTGTTTTTTTATTCTTTTACAAAGCACATTATTCTTATTTCATGAACCTGTTACATTTTTCTATTTCTTGGGAATACTAATTATAATTTTTGCTTTTCTTTTTAAAGTTTCTCTACTCCCTAAATTGGCTGTTTCCTTCAAGTTTCACTTACCTTTTTGTGTCTCTCTTTCAGTCCAAGTTTTCTTCAAACCTGGCGGTCCATGGCTGTTCTTTCACTTCATGAGAAAGGCACTAAGGCTAACTGGGCAGAGCCTATCAGGCCGTGGCCTGGATTTTTCCTTTGGGACCTTCAATTGCTATTATCATCGGGTTATTGCAAAGGAGACAGAATTTTCCCATAGTCACATGCCCCAATCTCCTGCAAAAAAAAAAAACCTTCGCTGTCATTATTCTCTGAAGAGAGTGGGGACTGGACTGCAGCTTCACTGTTCAGGATGCAAATGTTCACATCCTCCCCTTCACTTCAGACCAGCATTTTATAATTCAACCAAACCTGATGTTCCACAGATAAATCCCTCTGGTCAAATGTCTCCAGATAGAGTTTATCGCCAATCATTTTATTTATAGGAAGGGGGACAAAACCTAATCGTGCCAATGCTTCCTTTAAAAAATCAAAGAAGAGAATGTTGAAGCAATCTTTCCACGTTTCAGCCAGTCTTCCTGTGGCTTATGCTCACTGAGTCTTTCCAGCCAGGGTTTGACTGCACAAAACTGTTTGTCCCTCGGCTTCCTCCTCCCTCTATATGATTGAACTTTCCCTGATAAGGTCCCCCAGATGCCACTCACCATCAGCTTTCCAACTCCCAGACTTGCGTTGGCACACCTGGGTTACCTCTGTCGATGTTCTCTTGGTGTTTCAGGAATCAACCTTTTCCATTCCGCCATGTCCATGGCCACCGTGGCAAACAGTATTTCCTTCATTGTATTTGAACAGCTTATCTCCCTGACTGAATTTGCAAAATGAACGTAAAAATGCTGATCTCAATTTTTAGGGGTTACTATATTTTTTCACCCTTAAAATTTCCATTTAGTTATTTTTTAAAATTTATTTTTAATGGACAAATATGTATATTTTACTGGTGTTTTATATGATGTTTTAAAATATGTATACATTGTGGAACAGTAAAATCAACCTAATTAGCATCTGGATTACCTCACATACTTACTTTTTGTTGTGATGAGAATGCTCAACATCTATTCTTTTAATAATTTTCAAGTATGCAATACATTATTATTAACTGGAGTCCCCATGTTGTACAATTTATCTATCAAATTTATTCCTCCTGGCTAAGTAAAATTGTGTGCCTTTTCACCAATATTTCCCCAAACCGCACACCCAACCCCAGCCTACGCTAACCACCATTCAAGTCTCTGCTTCTGTGGTCTCAAGCACTTTTTAAATGAAACTTATGAAGATTATGTCAAATAAGATTATGTGATGTTTTTAAATCTCAGTTCTTACAGTGCCACATCACAACTTTTCTTTACTTTTAGAAGTGTTTTCTTTAGAATTTTCTATAAATTGACTTTTAATTTGTACTAAAACAAAATAAAATTATTTAGAGAAAATTATTTTAAAGAAAACTTTATTTGACAATCATTAATAGAAACTTAGCACTTAAGTATTAAACTAAAGAACAGGTAGCTAACTTCTGCTTGAAAGCTTCTCTGTTACCATCACTCATGTATGTATCAAATTTAGGAAACAATGTGCATTTGTCAAATACTGAAAACAATGCCTGGCACATTGTAATTATACAATAAATGGAAGACATGAACAAAAGTAATATTACATCTTTCAACGATATTATCACATTCAATTCTCACAATCCTATGAAACAGGTTTTAGTCTCATTTTTATAAATAAGAACTGAGGCCCAGAAAAATGGTGGAGTTTGACTAAAATCACAATGTCATCACCAAAAATTGGTGTAAATGGGACTTGAATTTCTATAGAACTTTGGGCGCTGAATAGAAAAGTCTGTGCAGTGTGAATGCTTCTGTGCAGGACAGAGAGAACCACAGCAGCAAGAGGATGAACTCAGGTTCAATAGAACTTTCTAGCAGAGAAGGACCAATTCTAGTTTTAGCTGCCAGTTTAGAAGCTACCAAAAGAAAGAAGCATCTCACAGTTCATCAGCTACAGCTCCATCAAAATGTAGGTCCAGAATAGAAACTCAGGAAGGTCATGTTCCTTCCCCAAGGTCACATGGAAAGTTAGCATCTTAGCAAGAACAGGGATCTCTATTTCTCAGCTCTCAATTTACTGTTTGATTTTTGGTTGTTTATATTTTCTCATTTCTTCTCATTACTTTAAATACCAGCCAAAATCTAATTACCTGGTCCTCGTCCAAAATGCCACCAGTCACCTGTGTCACTTTGGACAAAGGACCAATCTCTCTGTACCAACACAGGCCTAACAATGGCTGCCCTAACTTCCTCAGGTTTATTCAAGGTAACATTGATATAATAGGCTAGAAGAATTAGAGCTTTTTTTTTTTTTGAGACAGAGTCTCACTCTGTCACCCAGGCTGGAATGCAGTGGCACGATCTCGGCTCACTGCAAACTCCACCTTCCGGGTTCAACCAATTCTCCTGTTCCAACCACCCTAGCAGCTATGACTATGACTGCTAGGGTGGTTGACTATGGGGTTGACTGCTAGGGTGGCTATGACTATGCCACCAGGCCCAGCTAATATTTTGCATTTTTAGTGGAGATGTGGTTGCATCATGTTGGTTAGGCTGGTCTCAAATTTCTAACCTCAGGTGATCCACCCACCTTGGCCTCCCAAAGTGCTGGGGTTATAGGCATGAGCCATCATGCCCATCTCAGAAAGAACTTTACAAGTTTAGAAGAGAGAAAAATAAATGATGATGATGATAGGAGATAGATAGATAGATAGATAGATAATGATAGATAGATAGATAGATAGATAGATAGATAGATAGATAGATAGATAGATAGATAGATAGATGATAGATAGATGATGATGATAGATAGATAGATAGATAGATAGATAGATAGATAGATAGATAGATGATAGATAGATAGATAGATAGATAGATAGATAGATAGATAGATAGATAGATAGAATAGATGATAGATAGATAGAGACAGGGTACGGTATGGTCTGAATGTCTGTGTCCCCTTAAAATTCACATTTTGGCAACCTAATTACCAATGTGATGGTTGTATTAGGTGGGGCGTTTGGAAGGGGAATGGCATCAGTGCCCTTATCATAAAAAGAGACCTCAGAGAGCTATCTCCCCTCTTTCACCCTGTGTGGCCACAACAAGAAGGTCCCATCCACCAGGAAGCAGGCCCTCACCAGACTTCAAACTTGCCGATGTCTTGTACTTGGACTTCAAGTCTACAGAACTATGGCAAATAAATTTCTGTTGTCTATGAGCCACCTACTTTATAGTATTTGTTATAGCAGCCCACAAGGATTAAGACTGAAGGGGAGAAAGAAGGGAAGAGAGGGAAGGAGGAAGGCCAGTTATTATTACCATAAGTATTCCTATTATGTTTATTTCCATCAGGCAGATAATGCCAGCCTGGTCAGGGTGCTATCCATACCTGAAACAACCTGGTGAACAGCACCGTGACCTGGATGGCCTGTGAACCAAAGAGCTAAGTCAAAGTAGCCACATGCTGCTAAACTGAAACACTTCTTCGTTGTTATCAACTTAGTTCTTCATGACTTCTTGCCTCCTGCCACCCCTGTAGCATGCAGCTGATACACACCTTTTGGTGCTAGAAGAAAAGGCTCACTTTGCAAAGTTTCGCTCTGAGTATGTGGTTGTCCAGCACAAGCTTCCCAGGGGCTGTGGGAAACGATCACCTTTCCCAGAAGGTTCCTCCATCCTTGTAAAGCATCCTCGTCCCATGGGGCGTTGCAGGAGCTCCGTGAAAGTCTGGTTCGCCGGGTGAGGATTAGAATGCGAAATTATACATTTCTTCACTTTGGTTCCTCTTTGACGTAATCTTGCCAATTACTTACGGTTGTATAACTTTCATTAGTCATCCTTTAATGTTTTCTTTTTGAATTCTGTTACCAAATATTGTTGCATTAACTTTCTCTCATTTTACTTTCATGAATACGCTTCATACAATTTGGCTTATTCTTGGTAAAATAATCTTTCACACATTTCTTGAGCAATATAGTTTAACAACATTTTAGCACCATAATAGGTACATAAACACGGTCTATTTTAAACAGTGTTAAAATACCATGTACAATTTATCTAAAGAGCATTATTTTATGAGCCAATAAATGTTTTTAGGCCCATGCCAACAAATCTGACAGTTAAAATGATTCACATTGAGTTTCTAATTTAAGAATATGTCAGTTTGACCCTCCAAGAAGTGAGGATGAGACAGAGTAAGGAGTACAAGAAGTTTTCTGATGGTAATATTCATAAAAGGTAAAAGGAGTGGAGAAGACAGAACTGGGCAGGGAGAACATAAGATTCATGTCGTAGATCTGATAAAGTTTCGGCTGACTCCACAAGAAGTTTCAGAGCAAAGATCATCCATTCTAGGAGGCCCTAGTACCCCTGCCTTGCTAGGTTATTGGCTGGAGCTGCCTGAGAAGAACATACACTTGGGTCCAAAGCTAGGGCAGATCTTAATCAAGTTGACAGTTGGTCAGCATCTACATGCCAAGGAGAATGCAAAGGTACGTGTGTGTTTAAAGTATACATATTTTAACACAATTAATTTAATTGGAGTTTTAAACTATTTTTACAGGCTCCATAGGTGCTTTTTTCTATTATCCTGATAAGAAAACTTTGTACATAAAATTCACTCTAATCAGCCTCAGAGCTCACCTAAGAAACACAGTACCCTCAAATCACTGAAGAGAAAGAGAAAAGAAAACACTCACACTTGAAGTGGTTTTTATTGGATCAAACTTTCCTTACCTGAGGCTTGAAAAGCATGTGTCACCTTCTCCAGGTGGACCCAGATCCAGATAACAGGTGGCTTCCTGAGAACAATCAAAGTTTCTTCCCTGGTCAGTGTATCATTCTCAATGTGTCTCCTTAGACAGTTTATACAACCTGCACCTTATCACATTTGCCTCTTTATTTTTAGAAAGGAGAGAAGGAAAGAAAGAAAAAAAGGAGTGAAGGGGAGGAAAAAAGAGAAAGAAAAAGAGGGAGAGAGAATGGGAATGTTGCTTTATTCTAAAAATGGGCATTGAAAACCTCTTTTATGCCAATAATTGTGCTTAATAATGGCCGATCAATATTTCATTTAAACATATGAGTAGGTGTGATGTGGTACTGACAAGAATGTATACTTTGTTTATTTAAAGTGGAGAGCTCTATAAATATTTATTAAGTTTACTTGTTCCGGATCTGAGTTCAACTCCTGGATATACTTATTAATTTTCTGTCTTGTTGATCTATCTAATATTGATATTGAAGTCTCCCACGATTATTGCATGGGAGTCTAGGAAGTCTAAGTCTCTTTATAGTTCTTATGTATCTGGGTGTTAGGATCGTTAGCTCTTATTGTTGCATTGATCCTTTTACCACTATATCTTTGTTGCTTTAAAATCTATTTTATCAGATGCAAGAATTGCAGCTCCTTTTTATTTATTTATTTATTTTTGCTCTCCATTTGGCTGGTAAATGTTTCTCCATCCCTTTGTTTTGAGTCTTTGTGTATCCTTGCATGTGAAAGGGGTCTGGATGTAGCATACCATTGGGTTTTGGCTGTATCTTTTGATTGGCGGATTTAGTTGATTTAAATTTAGGATTACTGCCATTTGATGTTAACTGGCTGTTTTGTCCATTCATTGATGTAAATTCTTCTTCATGTTGATGCTCTTCACTTTTTGGTATGTTTTTTAGAAAGACTAATACTGGTTGTTCCTTTCTATGTGTAATGCTTCTTTCAGAAGCTCTTGTAAAGCAGGCCTGGTGATAATAAAATCTCTGAGTACTTGCTTGTTCATAAAATATTTTATTTTTTCTTCAGTTGTGAAGCTTAGTTTGGCTGGATATGAAATTCTGGGCTGAAAGTTCTGTTCTTTAAGGATGTTGAATATTGGCCCCCAGTCTCTTCTGGCTTGTAGAGTTTCTGCTGAGAGATCTGCTGTAAGTCTAATAGGCTTCCCTTTGTGGGTAACCTGACCTTTCTCTCTGGCTGCCCTTAGTATTTTCTCCTTCATTTCAACCCTGGTGAATCTAATGATTATATGCCTTGGGGTTGCTCTTCTTGAGGAATATCTTTGTGGTGTTCTCTGTATTACCTGGGGTTGAATATTGTCCTGCTTTGTTAAGTTGGGAAAGTTTTCCTGAATAATATCCTGAATAGTATTTTCCAGCTTGGATTCATTCTCTTTGTCATATTCGGGTACACCTATCAAACATAAATTAGGTCTTTTCACATAGTCCCATATTTCTTGGAGACTTTGCTCATTCCTTTTTATCCTTTTTTCTCTATTCTTGTTTTCTCATTTTATTTCATTAAGTTGGTCTTTGACCTCTGATATCCTTTCTTCTGCTTGATCAATTTGGCTACTAAAACTTGTGCATATTTCACTAAGTTCTCATGTTGTGTTTTTCAACTCCGTCAATTCATTTATATTCCTCTCTATATTGACTTTTTTTTTTTTTTTTTTGAGAAGGAGTTTCGCTCTTGTTACCCAGGCTGGAGTGCAATGGCGCGATCTCAGCTCACCGCAATCTCCGCCTCCTGGGTTCAGGCAATTCTCCTGCCTCAGCCTCCTGAGCAGCTGGGATTACAGGCACGTGCCACCGTGCCCAGCTAATATTTTGTATATTTAGTAGAGATGGGGTTTCACCATGTTGACCAGGATGGTCTTGATCTCTTGACCTCGTGATCCACCCGCCTTGGCCTCCCAAAGTGCTGGGATTACAGGCTTGAGCCACCACAACCAGCCTACATTGTCTATTCTTGTTAGCATTTCGTCAAACCTTTTTTCAAAGTTCTTAGTTTCTTTACATTGGGTTAGAATAAGTTCTTTTAACTCCCAGAAGTTTCTTATCATCCACCTTCTGAAGCCTACTTCTGTTAATGGAACACAGTCCTTCTCCATCAGGCCTTGCTCTGTCGCTGATGAGGAACTGTAATCCCCTGTAGAGGGAGAGGCATTCTGATTTTGGGTATTCTCAGCCTTTTTAGGCTGGTTTCTTCCCTTCGTTATAAATTTATTCATCTCTCATCTTTACAATTACTGCCTTTCTAATTAGGTTTCTGAGTGGACGTCCAATTTATTGATTCCCAGTGCCAGAATCTGAGCAACCCACTGCGCTGGCCAAAACAGCAGCATTAAGAATGATGGTGCGGGCCGGGCGCGGTGGCTCAAGCCTGTAATCCCAGCACTTTGGGAGGCCAAGGTGGGTGGATCACGAGGTCAAGAGATCGAGACCATCCTGGTCAATACGGTGAAACCCCGTCTCTACTAAAAATACAAAAAAAAATTAGCTGGGCACGGTGGCACGTGCCTGTAATCCCAGCTACTCAGGAGGCTGAGGCAGGAGAATTGCCTGAACCCAGGAGGCAGAGGTTGCGGTGAGCCGAGATTGCGCCATTGCACTCCAGCCTGGGTAACAAGAGCGAAACTCTGTCTCAAAAAAAAAAAGACTGATGGTGCTTTTCTGCCCAGGAATCCCCAGTCTGGCTTCCTTCTTGAGTCCGTAATAGGTGACTCTGCCTTCCCGGAGCTCCAAACATCAGTCGAAGGGGAACCAGCCCCGTTTACTCTGCACCAAGAGCTGCTGTGCTGAGGTGCTGGCAAAACCGCTGCGCCAGCCACAAGAGTCATGCTGGCGACCTGTGGGACTCCTCCACTGGGAATCTTCTGGTCCGTGAGCAACAGAAATTTGTCTGAAAGTGTGGCATCCTCTCGTTCTCTATGCTTTCACTGGGAGCTACAATCCCGAGCTGTTAGCGATCAGCCATCTTGGATCTCTCTCCCTTTTTTTCTGATCGAAGAGTATGTAGTGGGGTTTAATGGTTGCCCCCAAAACGAATGTCCATTCCCCATAAGCCTCCAGAAAATAAAAGAGTTTTTGTTCTCCCTTGATAGCACAATCAGTCAATGAGTCACTGAGTCAATATTCATTACCCATTTATTTAGCACCCAGTTTGATATTAATGGAAAAGAATAAACCTGTTCTTGACATTACTTGGGACTGTGACCTTATTTGGAAAAATAACCACTGAAACGTAATTAAGCATCTTCAAAAGAGATTATCCTGGATTATCTGGTTGGTCCCTAAATCCACCAGGATATGCATTGTTATAAGAGCTGAAAAAGGAGAAGACACAGAAAAGGCCAGGTAAAGACAGAAGCAGGAATCAGAATTACACCATCACAAGCTGTGTTAGGCCATTTCTACATTGGTATAAAGAAATATCTGAGACTAGTTAGCTCAAAAGATAGGAGGTTTAATTTGCTTACAATTCTGCTGTCCAGGAAGCATGGTGCCAGCATCTGCTCAGTTTCTGGTATGGTCTCAGGGAGCTTTTACTCATGGTGGAAGGCAAAAGGGGAGTAGGAGTCTCACATGGCAGGAACTAGGAGCAAGAAGTGTGATGAGATGGTGCCACAATTTTAAACAGATCTCATGAGAACTCACCACTAGCACCAAGCCATGAGGGATCTGCCCTCATGACCCAACAGTCGTCACCTTCAACAATAATTCAACACGAGATTTTTCGGGGCATAGATTCTAATTATATCTTAATCCAAGGAACTCCTGGAGCCAAAAAAAGCCAACAGAGAATTCTCTCCTAGAGCTATCAGAGGGAGGATGGCTTGCTGACAGCTTGATTTTCAACTTGTAGCCAACAGAACTATGAGAGAACAAATTTCTGTTGCTTTAAGCCACCCAGATGATAATTTGTTACGGCAGTCACAAGAAGCTAATACAGATGTGGCAGAAAACAGGTTAGCTGATAAAGTCTTGTACCAGAGCTAGAAAAATAGAACTTGTCAGCTCCTCATTACAAGCTCCAAAAGGTGTTTCCATGCCTCTTGCCTCTGAGTCTGGCACCTGGGATTTGGCAGCGAGCATTTGTCTCATGATCCCATGAATGGACATAGTTACTCTGAGTCAAAGCATCAGTCTGTGTTTCTATCAGTGTGAAGTCTAAAAAGTTAAGCAGTAAGAAATGGATGCTACCTCTTTTCCTGGGGAATAAGGATCATCGAGCAGGCAGGAGGCACAGAGAGTAATATCACACAGGCCTCTGAAGGTATAATAAAGGTCTGGCTTTGGAACGAGGAGTCAAATGGACAGTTGTATTAGGGGGAGCTAGGCTTTTTCCCTGGAGTGATAGAAAAATACATCTCTTAGCAAGAGCCTCAGAAAAGCTTATTACTTTCATAAAATAGTTTTCTTTCCTTTTTGATGCGTAGTGAAGATTAAAAACAGAAGACAAATTGCACTCCATTGCTTGCTTTTGTGTGTGAGAACAAAAAAAAAATCCTGTAAGATTCAATTAAAAAAAATCAATAATGTTTCTGGAAGGATTGTATGATCGGAAGTTTCCCAGTATAGAAACATAGTTTGGAGGAAGGGGAAGTAGCACAGAAGGCTTGCAGGATTATTAATTAAAGAAATTGGCTAAAGAGGAATCATACTTCCCTGAAGTGGCTCTGAATCATTAAGTCTGGGAGCTGGAGAAGGGACAGTGGAGATCACTCTGTCATCTCCCAGCTTAAACACTAAACTAGAAAAATCCTTATCAGTTATTTTCCATAAGTCTCCAGAAAATAAAAGAATTTTCATTCTCCCTTGATAGTGCAGCCAGTCAGTGAGTCACGGAGTCAATATTCATTGAGCATTTATTTAGCACCAAGTTTGATATTAATTGAAGAGAATAAACTTGTTCTTGGCATAACAAGCAGGAAGAAAAGATGTGGCATTCTGGAACTTTAGCCTAGTAGGTTCTCATACCTCGGTCCTTGTTCTTCCCATCACGTATAGTTTTATTAGCCTCCATTCCTTCACCAGTAAAATGAGAATAAAATACTGCCGACTCCACATGACTGATGAGAGGATTACAAAAAAGAACATCGGCCTTCAAGTCAGACAGACTTGACCAAGATTTAGATCCCAGCTTTTCCCTTTTATTGTCTTCGTGATTTTGTCAGTCTCTTAATACCTCTCGGATCAATTTCCTCATCTAGAAAATGAACGAGCAAAATAACAAAGGGTTGTTATGGAAATCAGTGATAATTTACACAATTAGGTGAGCACATGTCTAATAAATGAGCTACAGCTACTGTTGAAAGTACTTCATCAACTGTGAAATTCTGTATAAATTTTGGAAATCACTGACTCCATCCAAAGCCTCCATTGTAATCCCCAAGCAATTGGTGTATTGGACTGCCCCAACTTGGGCATAGACGTGAATGGGCTTTCTTTTTTCCTCATTGCTTTTTCTTTCCCCATCCACTGCTGTCAACACCAGCGGAGCTTCTCTAAGCCTCTTGCTGCACGTGTCCTCTTGCCTGACTGCTCAAGCCTGAGATGGAGCAGCTACAGCCCAGTTGTGATGTGACAAAAACTCACACATCTTTGTTGGCTACACAGTGGAAGGATAAGGCTGCTGCACCACCAACCCTCTACTTGGCAGTTCTTTCCTGCTCTCTTTCCACCTGCCTGGATAGGCTTGTGGCAGATCAACATGTCCAGTGTCTAAGCAGACAGCCAATTAGGGCACACTCTTCTCTTGCCACTGCCTTTGCTTCAACAGGGATACTCTGGAGTCCCATATTCCTGGGATTGAGACAAGTTAATATAGTGTAAGCATTCAAATCCCTTCTCCCCTGTTGGCATAGAGGCAATACTTGTTTCACCTTCAATATGCTCCTCTTAAAGATCCCAAAACTCCTGCCTCCTGTAACCATCTTTATTTATAGAGAGAGAAGATGATGGGGTTGCAAAAAGAATGACTAGCTTGTCAAGTAGCTAAGCTACTTTTTTTATAGTATTTTAGGTTCTGGGATACACATGCAGATCATGCAGGATTGTTGAATAGGTACATACATGGCAATGAATGTACTGCTGCCTCCATGTCCCCATCACCTATATCTGGCATTTCTCCCCATGTTATCCTTCCCCAACCTCCCTGCTCCCCACTGACCCTCCCCTAGGCCCCTCCAACTGACCCCAGTGTGTGATGCTCCGCTCCCTGTGTCTATGTGTTCTCATTGTTCAACGCCTACCTATGAATGAGAACATATGGTGTTTGTCTTTCTGTTCTTTTGTCAGTTTGCTGAGAATGATGGTTTCCAGATTCATCCATGTCCCTACAAAGGGACATCATCATTTTTTATGGCTGCCTAGTATTCCAAGCTACTTCTTAATACGCCTAAGAGAGATATCTGGACCCACTTTCTGTTGACTCCTTAGTGTTGCTCTTTTCTTGTCATCATTCTCAGATTTGGGTCTTGGATGTCAATTCACCCAGCATCCTATGATACTTGACTCACTGTTGAATAGACCATGGGGCCTGAACATTGTGGCAATGTCAATACTCCGCGGTTTTTGTTGTTGTTATTCTTTTCCTTCCAACTTTTAGTTTAGGTTCAGGAGGTATATGTGCAGGTTTATTACGTAGGTAGGTTATATGTCACTGGGGTTTGGTGTAAAACTCATTGCACTACCTAAGTAGTTAGCATAGTACCTGATAGGTAGGTTTTTGCTCCTCACCCTCCTCCCACACTCCACCCTCAAGTAAGCCTCAATGTCTATTGTTTCCCTCTTTGTGTTCCTATGTACTCAAGGTTTAGCTCCCACTTATAAGTAAGAACATGTTTCTATTCCTGCATTCATTCACTTGTGATGACTGTCAGCTGCATTCATGTTGCTACAAAGGACATGACTTTTTTATTAGTTATGGCTGCATAGTATTCCATGGTGTATATATACATTTTCTTTATCCAGTCCACTGTTGGTCATCTAGATGGATTCTGTGTCTTTGCTATTGTGAAAAGAACTGTGATAAAGATAATGTGTACACATGTCTTTATAGCAGAACAATTTTTTTTTTGAGACAGAGTTTCGCTCTTGTTACCCAGGCTGGAGTGCAATGGCGTGATCTCGGCTTACCACAATCTCCACTTCCTGGGTTCAGGTAATTCTCCTGCCTCAGCCTCCTAACAATTTTTATTCCTCTGAGTATATAACCAGTAATGGGATTGCTGGGCTAAATAATAGTTCTGCTTTAAGTTATTTGAGAAATCTCCAAACTGCTTTCCATAGTGGCCAAGCTAACAACTCCCATCAGCGGTGTATAAGATTTCCCTTTTCTCTGAAACCTCCCATCATCTGTTGCTTTTTTACTTTTTCGTAGTAGCCACTCTAACTGGTGCAAAGGGATATTTCACTGTGGTTTTGATTTGCATTTTTCCAATGATTAGTGATATTGAGCATTTTTTTCTAGTTTTTTTTTTATCTTATAATTCTTTTTTTAATTGCACTTTAGGTTATAAGGTACATGTGAAAATCGTGCAAGATTGTTGCATAGATACATACATGGCAACGTGTTTTGCTGCCTCCATCCTCCCACCACCTATATCTGGCATTTCTCCCCTGTTAACTCTCCCCAATCTCATTATCCCCTGCTGTCCATCCCCTACTCCACCCCCAACAGACCCCAGTGTGTGATGCTTCCCTCCCTGTGTCCATGAGTTCTCATTGTTCAACACCTGTCTATGAGTGAGAACATGCAGTGTTTGTTTTTCTGTTTTGTGTCGGTTTGCTGAAAATGATGGTTTCCAGATTAATCCATGTCCCTACAAAGGACACAAAATCATCGTTTTTTGTTTTTTGGTTTTTTTTTTTTGTTTTTTTTTTGAGACAGAGTTTCACTCTTGTTACCCAGGCTGGAGTGCAATGGCGCGATCTCGGCTCACCACAATCTCCGCCTCCTGGGTTCAGGCAATTCTCCTGCCTCAGCATCCTGAGTAGCTGGGATTACAAGTATGTGCCACCACGCCCAGCTAATTTTTTGTATTTTTAGTAGAGACGGGGTTTCACCATGTTGACCAGGATGGTCTCGATCTCCTGACTTTGTGATCCACCTGCCTCGGCCTCCCGTTTTTTATGGCTGCATTGTATTCCATGGTGTATATGTGCCACATTTTCCCAGTCCAGTCTATCATCGATGGGCATTTGGGTTGGTTCCAGGTCTCTGCTATTGTAAACAGTGCCACAATGAACATACATGTGCATGTGTCTTTATGATAGAATGATTTATAATTTCTTGGATATAACCCAGTAATGGGATTGCTGGGTCAAATGGAATTTCTATTTCTAGGTCCTTGAGGAATCGCCACACTGTCTTCCACAATGGTTGAACTAATTTACACTCCCACCAGCAGTGTAAGAGTGTTCCTATTTTTCCACATCCTCTCCAGCATCTGTTGTCACCAGATTTTTTAATGATCACCATTCTAACTGGCATGAGATGGTATCTCAATGTGGTTTTGATTTGCATTTCTCTAATGACCAGTGATGATGAGCATTTTTTCATGTGTTTGTTGGCCTCATATATGTCTTCTTTTGAAAAGTGTCTGTTCATATCCTTTACCCACTTTTGATTGGGTTTGTTTGTTTTTTTCTTGTAAACCTGTTTTAGTTCTTTGTAGATTGTGGATATAAGTCCTTTGTCAGATAAGTAGATTGCCAAATTTTTTTCTATTCTGTTGGTTACTGGTTCACTCTAATGATTGTTTCTTTTCTGTGCAGAAGCTCTTTAGTTTAATTATATCCCATTTGTCTATTTTGGCTTTTGTTGCCAATGCTTTTGGTGTTTTATTCATGAAGTTCTTGCCTATGCCTATTTCCTGAATGGTTTTGCCTAGGTTTTCTTCTAGGGTTTTTATGATGTTAGGCCTTATGTTTAAATCTTTTATCCATCTGGAGATAATTTTAGTGTAAGGTATCAGAAAGGGATCCAGTTTCTACTTTCTACACAAGGCTAGCCAGTTTTCCTAACACCATTTATTAAACAGGAAATCCCTTCCCCATTGCTTGTTTGTCAGTTTTGTCAAAGATCAGATAGTTACAGATGTTTGGCATTGCCTCTGAGGCTTCTGTTCCATTCCATTGGTCTATATCTCTGTTTTGGTACCAGTATCATGCTGTTTTTATTACTGTAGCCTTGTAGGATAGTTTGAAGTCAGGTAGTGTGATGCCTCCAGCTTTGTTCTTTTTGCTTAGGATTGTCTTGGCTATGCGGGCTCTCTTTTGGTTCCATATGAAGTTTAAGGTGGTTTTTTCCAGTTCTGTGAAGAGGGTCAGAGGTGGCTTGATGGGGATAGCGTTCAATCTATAAATTACTTTGGGCAGTGTGGCCATTTTCACAATACTGATTCTTCCTAACCATGATCATGGAATTTTTTCCATTTATTTGGGTGTACTCTCTTATTTCCTTAAGCAGTGGTTTGTAGTTCTCCTTGAAGAGGTCCTTTACATCCTTTGATAGTTATATTCCTAGGTATTTTATTCTCCTTGTAGCAATTGTGAATGGCAGTTCATTCTTGACTTGGCTCTCTTTAAGTCTATTATTGGTGTATTAGAATGCTTGTGATTTCTGCACATTGATTTTGTATCCTGAGACCTTCCTAAGGTTTCTTATCAGTTTCAGGAGACTTTGGGCTGAGATAATGGGATCTGGTCTTCTAAATATACAATCATGTCGTCTGCAAATAGAGACAATTTGACTTCCTCCTTTCCTAATTGAATAGCTTTTATTTCTTTTTCTTGCCTGATTTCTCTGGCTAGAACTTCCAATACTATATTGAATAGGAGTGGTGAGAGAGGGCATCCTTGTCTAGTGCCAGATTTCAAAGGGAATGCTTCCAGTTTTTGCCCATTCAGTATGATATTAGCTGTAGGTTTGTCCTAAATAGCTTTTATTATTTTGAGATATGTTCCATTGATACCTAGTTTATTCAGAATTTTTAGCATAAGGGGCTGTTGAGTTTTGTAGAAGGCCTTCTCTGCCTCTGTTGAGATAATCATGTGGTTTTTTGTTGTTGTTGTTTCTGTTTTGTGGTGGATTACATTTATAGACTGGGGTATGTTGAACCAGCCTTGCATCCCTGGGATGAAACCTACTTGATCATGATGGATAAACTTTTTGATGTGTTGTTGCAATCAGTTTGCCAGTATTTTATTGAAGATTTTACATCTATGTTCATCATGGATATTGACCTGAAGTTTTATTTTTTTGTTGAGTCTCTGCCAGGTTTTGGTATCGGGATGATGTTGGTCTCATAAAATGAGTTGGGAAGGATTCTCCTTTTGGATTGTTCGGAATAGTTTCAGAAGGAGTGGTACCAGCTCCTCTTTGTATGTCTGGTAGAATTCGGCTGTGAACCTATCTGGACCTGGGCTTCTTTTGATTGGTAGGCTATTAATTGCTGCCTCAACTTCAGCCCTTATTATTGGTCTATTCAGGGTTTCAACTTCTTCCTGGTTTAGTCTTGGGAGGGTGCAAGTGTCCAGAAATTTATCCATTTCTTCCAGGTTTACTGGTTTGTGTACATACAGTTGTTTGTAGTAACCTCTGACGGTAGTTTGTATTTCTGTGGAATCAGTGGTGATATCCCCTTTATCACTTTTTATTGCATCTATTTCATTCTTCTCTCTTTTCTTTTATTAATCTGGCTAGAGGTCTGTCTATTTTGTGGATTATTTCAAAAACCCAGGTCCTGGGTTTATTGATTTTTTGAAGGGTTTTTTATGTCTCTATCTCCTTCAGTTCTGCTCTGATCTTAGTTATTTCTTGTCTTCTGCTAACTTTTGAGTTTTTTTTATCTTTCTCCTCTAGCTCTTTCCATTTTGATAAGATGTCGATTTTAGATCTTTCCTTGCTTCTCCTGTGGGCATTTATTGGTATAAATTTTCCTCTAGACACTGTTTTAAATATGTCCCATAGATTTCGGTATGTTGTGTCTTCATTCTCATTGGTTTCAAAGAACACCTTTATTTCTGCCTTCATTTCATTGTTTATTCAGTCAACATACCAGAGCCAGTTGTTCTGTTTCCATTAAGTTGTGTGGTTCTGAGTTAGTTTCTTGATCCCAAGTTCTAACTTAATTGCACTGTGGTCTGAGAGACTCTTTGTTATGATTTCCGTTCTTTTGCATTTGCTGAGGAGTGATTTACTTCCAATCATGTGATAAATTTTAGAGTAGGTGTGATGTGGTGCTGAGAAGAATGTATATTCTGTGGATTTGGGGTGGAGAGTTCTGTATATGTCTATTAGGTTTGCTTGGTCCAGATCTGAGTTCAAGTAACAGATATCCTTGTTAATTTTCTGTCCTGTTGGAGTGTTAGAGTCTCCCACTGTTACTGTGTGGAAGTCTAAGTCTCTTTGTAGGTCGTTAAGAACTTGCTTTATGTATCTGGGTGCTCCTGTATTGGGTGCATGTATATCTAGTACAGTTAGCTTTCCTTGTTGCATTGATCCTTTTGCCATTATGTAATGCCCTTCATTGTCTATTTTGGTCTTTGTTGGTTTAAAGTCTATTTTATCAGAGACTAGGATTGCAACTCCTGCCTTTTTTTTTTTTTTTTCTTTCCATTTGCTTGGCAAACCTTCCTCCATTCCTTTTTTTTTTTTTTTTTTTTTTTGAGCCTATGTGTGTCCTTGCAAATCAGATGCCTTTCCTGAATACAGCACACCAATGGGTTTTGACTTTTTATCCAATTTGCCAGTCTGTATCTTTTCATTAGGGTATTTAGCTCATTTACATTTAAGGTTAATATTGTTATGTGTGAATTTGATCCTGCCATTTTGATGCTAGCTGGTTGTTTTTTCCATTAGTTGACGCAGTTTCTCCATTATGTTGATGCTTTTTACCATTTGGTACGTTTTTGGAATAGTTGGTACTGGTTGTTCCTTTCTATGTTTAGTGCTTGTTTCAGGAGCTCTTGTAAGGCAGGCCTGGTGGTGATGAAATCTCTCAGCAATTGCTTGTCCATGAAGGATTTTCTTTCTCCTTCACTTATGAAGCTTAGTTTGGCTGGATATGAAATTCTGGATTGAAAGTTCTTTCCTTTAAGGATGTTGAATATTGGCCCCCACTCTCTTCTGGCTTGTAGGGTTTCTGCCAAGAGATCCACTGTGAGTCTAATGAGCTTCCCTTTGTGGGTAACCTGACCTTTCTCTCTGGCTGCCCTTAGCATTTTTTTCCTTCATTTCAACCCTGGTGAATCTGACAATTACGTTCCTTGGGGTTGCTCTTCTTGAGGAATATCTTTGTAGTGTTATCTGTATTTCCTGGACTTGAATATTGCCCTTCCTTGCTAGGTTGGGGAAGTTCTGCTGGATAATATCCTGAAGAGTCTTTTCCAGCTTAGATTCTTTCTCTCCGTCACATTCAGGTACACCTATCAAACATAGATTAGCTCTTTTCACATAGTCCCATAGTACTTGGAGGCTTTGTTCATTTCTTTTTACTCTTTTTTTCTCTAATATTGCCTTCTCATTTTATTTGATTGAGTTTATCTTCGATCTCTGATATTCTTTCTTCTGCTTGATCGATTCAGCTATTGAAACTTGTGTTTGCTTTGTGAAGTTCTCGTGTTGTGTTTTTTAGTTCCATTAAGTTATTTATATTCTTCTCTAAGCTGTTTATTCTCGTTAGCATTTTGTCAAATCTTTTTTCAAGGTTCTTAGTTTCTTTGCATTGGGTTAAAACATGTTCCTTTAGCTCAGAGAAGGTTGTTATTACCCACCTTCTGAAGCCTGTTTCTGTCAGTTTATCAGACTCATTCTACATTTAGCTTTGTTCCTTTGCTGGTTATGAGCTGTGATCCTTTGGAGGAGGAGAGGCACTCTGGTTTTGGGTGTTTTCATCCTTTTTGCTCTGGTTTCTTCCCATCTTTGTGGCTTTATCTACCTGTGGTCTTTGTAGTTGGTGACTTTTGGATGGGGTCTCTGAGTGGATGTCCTTTTTGTTGATGATGAAGTTATTTCTTTCTGTCTTTTAGTTTTCCTTCTAATAGTCAGGACCCTCTTCGTAGGACTGCTGGAGGTCCACTCCAGACCCTGCTTGCCTGGGGGTCATCTGTGGCTGCTACAGAATAGTCAGGACCTCTTCGTAGGACTGCTGGAGGTCCACTCCAGACCCTGCTTGCCTGGGGGTCATCTGTGGCTGCTACAGAATAGTCAGGACCTCTTCGTAGGACTGCTGGAGGTCCACTCCAGATCCTGCTTGCCTGGGGGTCATCTGTGGCTGCTACAGAATAGTCAGGACCCTCTTCGTAGGACTGCTGGAGGTCCACTCCAGACCCTGCTTGCCTGGGGGTCATCTGTGGCTGCTACAGAATAGTCAGGACCTCTTCGTAGGACTGCTGGAGGTCCACTCCAGATCCTGCTTGCCTGGGGGTCATCTGTGGCTGCTACAGAATAGTCAGGACCTCTTCGTAGGACTGCTGGAGGTCCACTCCAGACCCTGCTTGCCTGGGGGTCATCTGTGGCTGCTACAGAATAGTCAGGACCCTCTTCGTAGGACTGCTGGAGGTCCACTCCAGACCCTGCTTGCCTGGGGGTCATCTGTGGCTGCTACAGAATAGTCAGGACCTCTTCGTAGGACTGCTGGAGGTCCACTCCAGATCCTGCTTGCCTGGGGGTCATCTGTGGCTGCTACAGAATAGTCAGGACCCTCTTCGTAGGACTGCTGGAGGTCCACTCCAGACCCTGCTTGCCTGGGGGTCATCTGTGGCTACAGAACAGTAAGGGTTGCTGCCAGTTTCTTCTTCTGTTTTCTTCATCCCAGAAGGATGCCCGCCAGATGTCAGCCTGAGCTCTCCTTTATGAGGTGACTCTTTGGATCTCTGAGGATCAGGGAGCTGCTTGAGGAGACAGTCTGTCCCTTGTAAGAGCTCAAGTGCTGAGCTGTGAGCTCTATTGTTCTGTTCAGAGCTGCTTGGCAGGTACATATAAGTCTGCTGCAGTGGAACTCATAACTGCCTTTATTCCCAGGTGCTCTGTCCTGGGAAGGTGGGGCTTTATTTATGAGTTCCTGATGTGCTGCTGCCTTTTTTCAGAGCTGCCCCACCCAGCAAGGAGGTAGCCTAGTCACAGTCTGCCAGCAGAGGCATTACTGAGCTCTTGTGGGCTCTGCCTAGCTGCTGTGTGAACTTCCTTTTGGTTTTCTTTATAGAGGTATAGTTAGAACTGCCTTGGTAATGGTGGTCTGCCTCAGTAATGGCAGACTGCCTTGGTAATGGTGGACTACCTCGGTAATGGCAGATGCCCGTCCCCCAGCAGAGCTGCACTGTCCTGTGTCCAGCTGCACTTGCTGCAAAACTCTCAGTCAAGAGTGTTCCAGATTGCTGGTCTTTGTGGGGGCAGGACCTGCCTAGCCTGATATGGCTCCCTGTTTCAGCTCCCTTTTCTTCAGTTGAATGGGCAGCTCTCTCTCCCAGGTGTTCCAGGTGCCAGTCGAAATGGCTGCCCAGATTTGTTTGAGTTTTTGTGCGGAGACTCACTGCACTGGCTGAAACAGCCATGCTGAAAACTCCTGGTGCTTTTCCACCTGGGAATCTCCTGGTCTGTGGGAAGTAGTAACTCATTTGGAAATGCAGTGTTCACTCACCCTCTGCATTGTACTCACTGGGAACTACACTCCAGAGCTGTTCCTATTTGACCATCTTGGATCCACCCCAAGATGTTGAGCATTTTTTATATGCTTGTTGGCCATGTGTATGTCTTCTTTTGAAAAGTATCTGTTCATGTCCTTTGCCTGTTTTTTACTGGGGTTGCTTGTTTTTTGCTTGTAAATTTGTCTAAGCTTTTTATAGACATTTGTTGGATGCACAGTTTGCAAATATTTTCCCCCATTCTGTAGGTTGTCTGTTTATTCCATTGATAGTTTCTTTTGCTGTAATAAAGCTCTGTAGTTTAATTAGGTCCCGCTCATGTATTTTTGATTTTGTTGCAAATGCTTTTGGAGTCTTTGTCATGAAATCTTTGCCAAGACCTATGTTTGGAATGGTATTTTCTATGTTTTCTTCTAGGGATTTTATAGTTTTAGGTTCTAAATTTAAGTTTTTAATCAATCTTGAGTTGATTTTTGTGTATGGTAAAAGGAAGGGGTCCAGTTTTAATCTTCTGCCTATGGCTTGCCGGTTATCTCAGCACCATTTATTGAATAGGGAGTCCTTTTCCCATTGTGTTTTATTGTCAACTTTGTCAAAAGTCAGATGGTTGCAGGTGTGTGACTTCATTTCTGCGTTCTCTAACCTGTTCCATTGGTCTATTCATGTTTTTGTACCAGTACCATGCTGTTTTTTTACTGTAGCCTTGAGGGGTAAACATAAAGGGGAATTTATCCAAGGGTCCTTATATAGACATTCTTTGTTTTTCTTTAACAAGGCCAGAATTATTAAGTCACAAAATAATACATTCAGAGCTGACATATATTTAGCTCTAAGTCCACAAAGATACTCAGATTATTTCCCATCATCTACTCTATCTTTCATCACCTTCTCTAATTTTGGCTTGAGAAGGCAATTACTATTAATCAATAGACTACATGCTTAATCAAATATCAGCAATTTTTCCTCACAATTATTCTGTGAAGTAGTCATTGTTATTGTTTCCCTCTTATGAATTAAAGAAACAGGGCCTCTGAAAAATTAAAATGCTAGGTGATCTAAAACTTATGCATGAAATATAGCCTTTGCTGATTCCATTATTTATAATCCCTTCACCTAATGATGACTGCCTTAATTATACTTCCACGTTATTCTCAAAATTTGCTTTCTTGAGAGAACAAAATATAGGACAAGAGGATAAGAATGGTCTTTGGTGGATTGTACTGCTAATACAGATTCTACTACCCACCAGCTCAGCCACGGAAAGCCATTGATCTCTCTGAAGCAGTTCCTTCATTTAAAAATTCATTGGGGGATGTCTACATTGAAAGTGGTAAATGCTAAATAAATTAACACCTATGAAAAGTGCTTCATGTGAAACTTTTTAACTTTACTGCATCAAGATATTGAGTTATAAGTAGAGAGTTCCTCCACTCTCAGGTTTCAAACAAATGAACCCGTGATTTCTTTTAATACTAAAATGGGCTCATTTTGAACATTCAGATACCTGATTCACTTGGAATGTATGGTATGAAATATGGCTCTGCCTTTAGCACTGCTTAAATATCTATTCATTTCAAATGTTTTTAATTAAAATGTTTGTTAATTCAAAAGAATGTATTAAAAACCCCTCCCCAAAAAGAGGGATAAAAATACTGTATAAACAGCAAACCAATTTTTGAAAGTTAGCTACTATTTTCATTATCTCTGCAGAGTCTCACCAGTTTCTTCACCTTGCTCTCCCCACATCATATGTGGTTTCAGAGCTCTTAGCTCTCTCCCCAATCCTGGTCATTAACTGTGCCTCTGACAAAAGTGAAGACTTTTCAAGGGTTCACTCATTTCTTTCGAAAGAACTTCATTCATTTTTTCCTTTCACAGTTCCCAGAGTGCCGTCACACAGGGTACACACAGAACAAATGTGCAGCAAATTAACTAAATGATGATTTCTGTCATACACTGCTCTTGGAACTGTAAAATACACACCTATTTTGGAAAACAATTTAGCAGGATGTACCGACATTAAATATACATGTATCCAGTAACAAAGCAATTCCATTTCTAGGTGTATATGCAACAGAAACGCTTACATATGTGCAGGAAAAAAATGCTGTGATAGTAATACTAAAATCGCCAAAAACTAAACATGAATCAAATATCTCTATATAGTTGAAGAGATGAATAAAATGCGGTATATTTTCAAAATGGAATCTTATTCACCAGTGAGAATTATAAATACATGCAAAAATATGGATAAATCTCACAAATGTACTGTTGAGCAAAAGAAACCAGTCACAAAAGATACTGTACAATTTCATTTATATAAAGCTTATAAACAGGTAAAATCAACCTATGTTATTAGAAGCTGGGATGGTAGTTATCTTTGGGGGGAGTTAGGAAGGTGCTATATGGAGCTTTTGGTACCAATCATGTTCTGTTTCTTCGTCTAGGTGCTGTTTACATAGATCTATTCAACTTGTGAAAACTTACGGAGTTTTGCAGTTTTCTACATGTATGTTTTGTATCAACAGAAAGGTTTAAGAAAGAAAAGTAGATTAATGAATGAATAAATGAGAAAAACATGATGGAAAATAGTACAATTTTTGATAGAGGTGAAGATTTGAAAAGACCCAGAATAGTATACATGAGACCTTCCATAATCTTGTTGTTTTCCACTTTTCTAACCTCTCATTTCTGCAGTATCTTCCACACACTGTTTCTAGCAATACAAAAGTATCAGGGTATAATTGCATGGCATTCACTGCAAGTTCACTGCAAATTCTCCAATTATCTTGGATTCCCTGACCCTTCAGCGTATGATGTTGAATCCATCCAGGATAGTCCTGCCAAAGAATTAGGTCCAAATCTTTGTTTTAAACTGTTTTTTTTCCCCCTTCTAGAATATTGGATTTACTTTTCCTTTTATGCATGAATCGAGAAACAAAAGAACCTCAACCGCCTACTACTTAAACTGTGTCAAAAGTTGATTCAGGCTGGGCGCAGTGGCTCACGCCTGTAATCCCAGCCCTTTGGGAGCCTGAGGGCAGATCACAAGGTCAGGAGCATGAGACCATCCTGACTAATATGGTGAAACCCCGTCTCTACTAAAGCACAGAGTAATTAGTTGGGCATGGTGGTACATGCCTATAGTCCCAGCTACTTGGAAGGCTGAGGCAAGGGAATTGCTTGAACCCAGGAAGTGGAGGTTGTAGTGAGCCAAAGAGGCACCACAATACTCCAGCCTTGTGACAGAGCAAGAGAAAGAAAGAAAAGAAAGAAAGAAAAAAGAAGGAAAAAATAAAGAAAAAAAGAAAGAAAGAAAGAAAGAAAGAAAGAAAGAAAGAAAGAAAGAAAGAAAGAAAGAAAGAAAGAAAGAAAGAGGGAAGGAAGGAAAGAGGAAAAAGGAAAGAGGAAAAAAGAAGAAAAAGAAAATGCAGAAGCCAAGGAAATGCAGATAATCTATGCATTTTTGTCTCGTGACACCATTATCCCATCAGTAACTTTATCCCTATCTTTTGTGTCATTTCTGAAACCTGGGTGGCTGTCGTACAAAATGACCCCTGGCCAATTATTCCTTAATCAGCTGAAACATGTGATATCAGTTTCTTTCATTTGCTAGCAATCAAGGAAGGGATACTCAATCAGACAGCAGAGAAAGACTTGTATTGGTAACTACCATCTTCAGAGCTGATTGATTTATTGTGGACTTGTAAGATTACAATGGCAATCAAATGATCATGCAGGTCTAGGACTGTATCCTGGTGTGCGTGCTTCTTTGTTTTCTCTACTACTACTATTCCCAACTTAATTTTTTTATTTCAGAGCTATGTCCTGTTTCTAGATACAAAGATCAACTTAGGTCCTGGAGGAGAATGACAGTGTTCTTCAGGGAGTTTGGCAGCTCTTGCATATTTTTGCAAGTGTGCTAAGTAGTAGAGATAAATGCTTTTGTCCTAACCCCCAAGACCTGATCTCTTGCTCTCTGCCCACATTTCTAGCTAATACTCAAGTTTTCCTTATTTAACGGAGGTTTCCCAGACACTCCAGGGAGTTCCAGGGGCTCTAGGTTTGTGCTACTTTTAGTACCTTGCACCTAATTAGGTTAAAGGCTGTTAGCTCCAATTTTTACTTACCAGCCCACATGTCTTTCTGCTCTCACAAGATTCTCCATCTCTCACAGAAAGAGAATAATTACCACAAGGTACCTGTTACATAGCATATGTCCTTAGCATTCCAAAAATATCTGTTGAATTAGCCTCAGTGTTGAAAAATTCTCATGGAGAAAAATCAAAAGCCTTAGCAAAGTCAAAATATAATGTGTTTCAATTTGTCTATCACTCTGTCACAGAAGGAAAACAGGCTGGTTTGATGTTATTGATTCTCCACAAAGCCCTGCTGTCTTTCACCCAAAACTCTGTGCTCTTATGGCTATTTAGGAATTGATTTCTGGTGAGATACTCAGTTTGTTTGTTTGCTTCACAGTATGACACACTGATGGATCCATATCACAATGCCCTATCGTGGCTATGCTTTCATGAGAATGGACTTCAAATTGCTCCTTTCGTATGCTTTGATCACCTCTCTCAAGCTTCGTGAATCATTTACAATCATTGCAAGTGGTTGCCATGTTCCTTTTTGACCTTGGGTAAACTGGACCTTCCAATTAAAATGCATTCCACTTACTTAAAATGTAACCAAGATTCCTCAGGTTGAATTAGCATAGTGGTTAAAAATAGGAGTTTCTTAACACCAATAAAATAGCATATTTCTGCTTCCTCCTTACACACAGCTATGGTTCCCTTATGATGCAAATTCCTCCCCACACAGTATCCCTGGGGGTCACTGAAAATGTCACCAGATGTTTGCAAACAAACTCTCTGGGGCCCACCATGTTCCTCTTCTCCCACTCCTCTGCTTTGATGTGTCCTGTTGTGGCCAGCCACAAAAGCATCATGAAGCTGCCTATGGCCCCCAGGTCTGTTAACATCCGCCAAAAAGTGACATCTGCTACGATATCTTCATGTGAGATAGAAGCTAGCTCGCTGAGTTCCCAATCCCTCTGAGCCACTGTCTGCCACAGCAGCCACAAAACAGCACTGCCACAGGGACTTAGCATCTTATGGTGCTTTTGCTGAACTAGCTCCTTCAGATTTGACTGTCAGTCCTCTCCGTGATCAGACAAGAGTGCGGTAATTAAGCCATAAACAAACTGAGTGGCAGACACTAGGTGCTTTTTTAGAATGATCCCGAACTCCTGTACGAACTATTTTTTCTTTGTCCAAACTGTCTTCTCAGAATGACATCTTCCCCGAGAGATCTGTAGTCTATCATGAAAACAGAGCACATGTGGGTAAGTGCAAGTGGACTTTGTACATACCCCAACATATCTACATTATAATGTGACTTTAACTTAGGGTCCAGCTAAGACTCTCTTCATATTAAATAATAGAAAACTGGTAGCTACAGCTTTATGTTGTATCTTCCTATTCTCCCATTCTGTGTGTTACCCTGTCCACAGATTATAGATGACATTTATTTTGGAGATAAATGTCTGCTTATCTTCTGCTGCCTAGTCAGCTCAATTAAATTAGGTAGAAAGTTACTTAGCAAATCGAGTATGCCAGGTATTTGCCCAGTTCATACAATATAGCAATAAATAGAGCAGAAACTCTAGACTAGGGTTTTCTAGCCTATTGGAAAGACACAAATAAGTATTTACCGTGTAGATTGATGAATTTCATTACAGGGTTAAATACAGACTAGAGCACAGAAAGGAGGAATCTTTGTTACTTCAGTGATCAAAGAAAACTTCCCGAAGGAGAGCATGCCCCAGTGGAGTACTGAAGAACAAACGGACCTTATCATATGGGCCAGGATAGAGAAGGGTGAGGACAGGAGAGCATCATGAGCCAAGATTCTGAGGCATGTAGATATGAGGCACACCAAACCTTGGTGTTCTTGTGAGAACTCCAAGTAACTGGATATCATGGGATCATAAGGTGAGGGATTAAAGAAGGGTAGCAGTAGGGGACGGCATCTATTGGTGGCTTCAAGGCTTATGACCACATCTTCATATTTAGCTATTCCCCCATCTCTAAACCATGAGGATTTGCATCTTCTCTATGGGTTTTGGAAAAAGAAAATGTAACAAGCCCAACTATCCATCACTATTAGTAAAACATTTGTAACAAAGAAAATCTAACAAAAACAAAACCCAATTCAGTGAATTAGTATAATAATCACTTGCTGGGGCCCAAAGTGGCTCTGGCCGGATGTCGTGGCGCTTGCGAAGGCGAGGCCAAGAGTTCAAGGCCAACCAACCTCAGCAACCTTACAAGCTCTCATTGATTGGCAAAAAAAAATAATAATAATAATCACTTGCTTGTTCACCTCAGAATTCAATACAGTAGACAGCAGGCTCTGTTCCACACAGTCATTCATGTATCCAAGATTCATCCATCTTATGGCACAACTATCTTCAACGATTGGTCTCTGAAGTTCCATGAAAGAGCAACAGAAAGCATGGAGAATTCCAGGGAAAGGAAGATATTTGGTTAGGAATGGTGTGCCACTTTTGCATACGTTCTGGCATTTAGAACCCAGTCACATATCCTCAATCTAATTGTAGGAGAAATTTGGAAACATGGTCTTTCCACATGCTCTAGAAAAAGAAAATGAAGCCTTTTAGTCTAAATACTTAACACTGTCTGAGGCACATTTAGGAGAAACTAGGGTTGATCACTGCCTGCCTTCCGTAGTACCATCACTGGCACAAAGGATCACAGAAAATACATAGGGTTATTCCACCTTTAAATGTTTGTATTGAACAGTAAGCCATTTACTCGTAATAAAGTCAGGCTGAACACACCACCCTAGGCATTGAGAATGGCAGATGACTACGTTTTGTGCTTCTGTGTCTGGATATATATGTGTGAGAGAGAGTTAAACACTTCAATTAGGCCTCGTAAGCTTCTAGAGAGAATCAGAGAATGAAGTATGCAGCTTCCTAAGCAAGAAGAGTCAGTGAGATTTTTTAATGAATACTGTAGTCTGAGAACTAACCCTTAACATTTTCCCTGAGTCTATACTTTTAAGGCCGTTTGCAATTTTTTTGATATAACAAGATGTCACATTCATAAGAACACTTGGCAGCACTGTCTCCTAAGACCATTTCTCATTGGCCACAGTTGCAATAGAATCAAATTAAATTCGAGAGGAAAAAAAAAATGTACCTTTTTATCTTCCAGGAGCAAATATCTATCTAATGACACAGCCCATGTAACATTTACACATAGATCTAAAACGTTAGCTTCTTGGGAAAAATCATAGAAAATGAGGAAGGTCATTTTGGTTCATTACATCAGATTCTTGCAAAGCTCCACAGACTTTTGAGCTAATCCTACATTTTTTATGTTTATCATTTCAGTGCCTAGCTGTACCTGAGGGGCTGTTTTTTCTAAAGACCTCTCAAAAAATCACAAAACATCTTTTCATCAAGATTTAGATGTTATATAAGAATATAAAGCAATAGAATAGTTTGTGAAAAGGCATTACATCTCAAGAAATACCTTCATAATGCTGGTTTAGGAGTGGTATTACAATTCATTTTACAGAAGTTATCATTTTGTGTAGGCATTTGGGTTTCCAAACTTCCTTCACTTTTTCCTCTCCTTTCACCCTTTGGGTAATTATACTCATCAGTATTTTCATAATGAGGATAATGAAAGTCACCTTCTTACAGTGTTGGCATAGGGATCAAATGAGGTAATATCCACATAATCATTTTGTAATAAAATTTTGCATCTATTGTTATCACTTGGTTTCGTCCAGGCAGAAGTGGCTCTCTCTCTCCCCTGCCCTGGGTGCATTTCTCCATGACAGGTTTATCCTCTTAAGCTGGGATTACTTATTATAAAGTCAGGACTCTGAGATAGGTATAAGTTAGCTTAAGGATAAACTGAATGCATTAGCTCTCAAAATGAAAAGTCGGTGAGACTAGGCTTCAAGCAAAACTAAATTGGAGTGCTCAAATTATATGATCTCTCTCTCCCTTCCTCCTTACTTTTCTCCTTCTTTCCCTCTATCTTTTCCTCTCTCTCCATCTCTAGTTATGTTTTCTTTAAGAACTTTGGAGGCTTTCTATTTCTGATAAAAAAGAAAGCCCATCAAGTCTAAGCTTACATGGTCTTCTAGCTATTAATTTCAGAAGGAGAGAAACACGCTCAGTCAGTGTTTCTTTTGGTTTGCCCATAATAACTTTAATCGGTTTTCCCGGGTGAGTCACTGTGTCCCAGGAGAATGTGAACATTTAATCACTCAGGCTTAGTCATCCACTCTGGCAGCAGTGGAATTGGGGATCCCAAAATGACAATCCCAACAGAATCACGTAGACTTGCAAAGAGGTGATTTTCAAAAGGAATGAGTGGCAGACACCAAATGGCAGATATCATGTCATCTTCTATTCCATGTTGGACTACGATCTTCTGAGGAGACACAGCTGGACACAACTTAGTAGTGAGCACACAGTAGGAACACTTAAAATACTAGTAGAATCTAAGAATGGTCCATCTCACTTTTGACTAAATGCAAATCAGCACGGTGAATCGACAAGATAAGTTTGTAAAGCATGAAATGTGTTAGTATTACACATAAGCAACTAAACCTAGGTATTACCCATAACCTCATAACAATCTCAGAACCTTTCCGTTACATTAGCAATACAAAGCAAATTTAGCAAGTAAATGAAAGCATTCAATTTGCATTCAATTCCAATGGAATGATATATAAGACGAGAAAACAAGCAGATTCCTCAAAATCATATTAGATCTCAGCAGTTCAGTTTTTCTTTTTGATCTCCAAACCCAAGGCCAGGTGCACTGGCTCACACCTGTCATCTCAGTACTTTGTGGGGCTGAGGTGGGTAGATCTGTTGAGCTCAGGAGTTTGAGACAAGTCTGGGCACAATGTAAACTCCCATTTCAATGAAAAATTTAAAAAACAATAGCTGGGCATAGTGGTGTGCACTTGTAGTACCAGCTAGTAAGGAGGCTGAGGTGGAAGGATCATCTGATTCCAGGTGGTTGAGGCTGCAGTGAACCTGACCACGCCACTGTACTCCAGCCTGGACAACAGAGTGAGATCCTGTCCCAAACAACAATAGTTCTGCTTCTAGTATACAAATGATATCTTCCAGTTAAATTCATTTGAGGTGAAGTCATTTGAAGAGGGAGACAAAGAGCAACTTCATGAAGTCCACCTTTAAGTAGAAATGAGCTATTTTGGAAAAAGTTGACGGTAACATGTGCATTATACTTTAAGGGCAAAGTGGGACAACTCATAGAGAGGCACATCAGGTAGAACATGAAAATGAGCTGGACAGAATTAAAGTTAAGAAGAAATTGATAAGGATGAAATCCAGTAAGAAGGATAGAACCATGGGAAGTCTCATTCCTAATTAGCAAATGAATACTTCAATTAGAGCCTTGGCTTCATGCTCCTCATCTGAAAGATTAAAGATAAATGGGAAAAACTGAAGGAGAATGTTGGACTAGACCTTTGAATCTCTTCCTAGTGTCCAAACTTCTAGGACACTACAGTACTCTGTACTGCCCAGAGGTATTTTCAGATCTTTCATGAAAGATGATTAATGTGGGCTAGTCTGTTTCAAATACAAAGCTCCTATTTTGCAGTCATCACTGCATACCTTTCATTGGGAGGCTTACACTATCTTCTTATCGTCTTTTTTTTTTGAGACGGAGTTTCGCTCTTGTTACCCAGGCTGGAGTGCAATGGTGCAATCTTGGCTCACCGCAACCTCCACCTCCTGGGTTCAGGCAATTCTCCTGCCCCAGCCTCCTTCTCCTTATAATCTTATACCCTAATATCCATATCCTCATCACTATCATCAACCATCCTACATGACTCATGTTGTTTTCCACCCTATCTCTGTCAGTAGCATCAGCCAATTCACGTCCACCCTGATGATCCATCTGCTGTGTTGACTTCAGGTATGTCTCAGTCTCCTATCAAATGATGTCCTCCTCCTTCCCCATTTCATCTAGTCAGTAGTGTGCATTTTAATGGGGGTTAGTTGCATGTGATATCCGACATACAGAAAATGAGTTTTCAGTTCAAATATACTAAATACTAAGGTGGAGACCAGCAGGAAAGACGTGGAACTTAGGGGATCTTTTAGCACAATCAAATTTATCATCCTACTTTACCACCCTCAATCGGTCATTTAAATGCCCACATCATGGAACCCAACATGTAAGCTCTTTTATGCTTTTGTACTTGTCTGCTTATATCATACTTTCAAAGTAAAATGAAGACTCATGGGCTCTATAAATGAATTATTGTTTCGTTTTATAACCTTGCCTCCACCTCCCTTTCCAAAACATAAGCTAAATTTAGTACCAAGATCTAGTCTTCAACCTCATTCCCTGTCAACCAGGTAAAAATGAATGTCATGAGATAAAAAATATATAATATATAAGAGCAAAATGTTATTTCACATATGGAAATTCAAGGAACCCGAAATAGTAAGACAATTTTGTAAAAAAAGAAGTTGGAGGACTCGCATTTCCCAATTTCAAAACTTATTACAAAGTTACAGTAATCAAGACATTATGGGAAGGATAAAGACATATATTAATAGAATTAGATTGAGAGAATAAGAAGAAACCCTCACATTTATAGTCAATTGATTTTTGACAAGGATGCCAAGATGACAATTTAGTGGAGGAAAGAATAGTCTTCTTAACAAATGATTTGAATATCACATTCAAAAAAATTAAGTTGAACCCCTACCTTACATCGTAAAGAAAAATTAACTCAATGAACAAATACCTCAATGTAAAAGCTAAAACTGTAAAACTCTTTGGAGAAAATAAAAGGTAAGTCTGTACAGCCTTAGATCTGGCAATGACTTCTTAAATATGACACTAAGTGAGCAACAAATAAAAAAATGGATACATTGGATTTCATCAAAAGTAAAAACTTTTGTCCTTCAATATACATTATAAAGAAAGTGAAAAGACAACTCAGAATTGGAGAAATTATTTGCAAATCACATATCTGGTGAAAGGACTTGTATCCAGAATATATAAAGAACTCTTACAACTCAATAATTTAAAAAAATAACCTAATTAAAAATGGAAAAAGGAAAAAAGTTAACAAAATAAATGGAAAAGTAGCTGAACAGATCTTCTCCAGAAAAGATATACAAATGGTCAATAAAGACATGAAAAGATGGTCAGCATTATTTGCCATCAGGAAAATGCAACTCAAAACTACAATGAGATATCAATTCACATCCACTAGGAGGGCTAGGATAAAAGAGACACATAATGAAAAATGTTGAAAAGGATGTGGAGAGATTGGAACCCTTATATACTCCTTGTGGCAATAAAATCATGCAGTCAAATTAGAAAACAGTCTGGCGGTTCTTTAAAAGGTTAATCATCGTGTTACCTGCCATATGGCCCAGCAATTCCATCCCTACCCAAGAGAAATGAAAATATATGCCCACACAAAAACATGTATATGAATGGTTACAAAGCAGCTTAACTCACAATAGGTAATAAATGGGAATAATTCAAATGTCCATCAACTGATGAATCATGACACAAAATGTGGTATATCTACACAATGGAAAAATTACTGTACCACAAGAAGGAATAAAATACTGAGACATGCTATGACATGAATGAATCTTGAAAACATTATGGAAAGTGAAAGAAGACAATCACAAAGGCCCATGTATTGTACGACTATGTTTATAAGAAATGCCAGGAATAAGCAAATCTGTAGAGAGAGAAAGCAAGGTAAGTTGTTTTCTAGGGCTTTGAGGAATGGGCAGTAACTGTTAATAGGTACAAGATTTCTTTTAGAAATAATAAAAATGCTCTAAAATTGATGGTGGTGGTTGCACAACTGTGTGACTAGACCAAAAACCATTTAATTATTATCTTTAATGGGTGAATTATATAGCATGATAGTCTGTTGGTGAGCTTTGTTGATGCCGTAGTCATCAGGGTTTGAAATATTTTTTAAAAATCACCAAAATACCCCAGTTTGAGAGTCCTTTTTGCAAAGCTCTCATGACGTCTCTGCATATGTTATACTGAATACTCTCTCAATGGATCATTTCTATTACTTGAGAATAGATTTGTATAGTCATTTTTCTTTGTGAAAATAAGCACTTACTATAATAAGACATGGTGGCTTCTTAGTACCTCCAGTATCAAGAACTGTTTCTCTTGTTTCTATTGCTTGTATCACTGGACCTTTCCACTGAAATTTTTATGTTATAAGAGCTATTTCTACCAGCGGGGAGGTGATAAGAGAATAATAGGTCAGCTTCCTGATTCTTGAGTTAATCGGGAAAGTACAGCTCTTTTCTTTAGAATTCGCCCATCTTATCTTCTTTACTACTTGCCTTTGGAAGGAGATTGCAATTCTTCATCCAAGACTTCAACCCTATACGAAATGTCTAAGGCACTGTGGTCCAATGTTCAGAAAGCTCCTCCCACAAAGCAAATGCAATCTGGAATAAGCTTGAACTCCCTTCACCTCTGAAATTCCCGGAATAGGCCTCATGCTGTCATCTGTCTAAGTCAACAACTTTAACAACTACCCTTTGATTAATCTTGAGATCATAGTTTATTAAAAAAGAAGCTCTGACTTCTCACTCTGACTGAAGGTGTCTAAACAAGAAGCTTAAAATTATTACTAGAATCTATTTAGCCATGTAACTAACTAGAAATTCTGACTCGATTATTTGACAACATAAACCAGTAATGTGCTTGTGGTTGGTTGGGTTGGGGGGTGCTGTAGTAACACTGTGGGCGTGCATTGTAAGTGGCCTAGGTACCAGGTATGCAATCAAGACCAATTCATATCCCGTGTGAAAATAGAAATTATGTTTTCAATGTCTTCCATCCTTAGACGGGAGAACATTAAATACCTCTAAGTCCACTATTTTGCCTCAGTCTATGGACAAGGAGACTTTCACTTTCATCTCATTCACAGAAATGGTGGAAAGAACACATCTAATCTGGTCTCTCTTTATCTCTTACTATGCCCCATAAGAGGTGAGATTAGAAAGAGTAAGATAGGTTTAAGACTACGGATATTTTCCAGGTTTTCTTTTCGCCCTCTTTGTTCTTTGCTTTGCCTAAAAATGGGTTGTGAGATGAAATTAACAATTTTCCATGTATAGATAATGGGGCAGATCCAATCCAGAAGCAGATCTTAAGCTCTCAATTTGGAGGAAAGCAGATAACAGGAGAACTTCACTTAAATCTCAGCTTCCAGCCGAAATATCTAACCCGTTACTAGGGAGTTATCAGCTATATAATTAAGTCTAAGGGGCCGGGCACCGTGGCTCAAGCCTGTAATCCCAGCACTTTGGGAGGCCGAGGCGGGTGGATCACGAGGCCAAGAGATCGAGACCATCCTGGTCAACATGGTGAAACCCCGTCTCTACTAAAAATGCAAAAAATTAGCTGGGCACAGTGGTGCATGCCTGTAATCCCAGCTACTCAGGAGGCTGAGGCAGGAGAATTGCCTGAACCCAGGAGGCGGAGGTTGTGGTGAGCCAAGATCGCGCCATTGCACTCCAGCCTGGGTAACAAGAGCGAAACTCCGTCTCAAAAAAAAAAAAGACTAAGGGTGAGATTATCGTTTGACTCCTCATACTTTCTCTTTCTTGGTTAGAACCTAGGCAGGAGAACCGGCAAGGAATTGGCTCCAAGCAAAGCAGACCCTTTAGTAGAGAGTGTCCGTGATTACACATGTTTAGGGCTGGGAAAGGCAGGGGTTAATAAAACCAACCACAGTGCACTTCTGTCAATCAACGAACATATATCCAGTACCTGAATAAGACAAGATAACAAGATTATGTCTAGCACATTTATTGTACGATAAATAATGGTGGGAGATGTGACTACAGGGTGAGGAACTTAACTCTTGATACGTCCAGGATACCACCTAGATGATCCTTCCTACACGCTGGCTTCTCAGTTCCTTGGAAAATCCCTCTTTTAATGACCTTGTCCCTCATCCTACCTCAGTTACTCAATTCCGTGAGCTTATCCCAGACCTCGTTATTACCAGGTCATTTCATGTCTTTTACTCTCTGACTATCACCTTCTAACTTCCACTGACAATCAGTTACTCAATTCCGTGAGCTTATCCCAGACCTCATTATTACCAGGTCATTTCATGTCTTTTACTCTCTGACTATCACCTTCTAATTTCCACTCACAATCAGTACCCCGTCTCCAACAATCTCCACTTCAGATTCTTCCATTGACCCACATCCCTGATGCTTTGTCTCCTTCCTAAACCACCTTAAATGTCAGGGTCCATTTGCACAGACCCTTGATGTCCTTGATTCCACTGCTGCTCCTTTACTTCAATTACTCACTAGATAAACCACAGCCTAGTTCCAATCTACTCTCCACCCACCCATGCTTGGCACTGAGCATCATGTCTAGCTATAAACACCCAACCACTGCTGACTAAATATCAATTTAAATCTATGACTAGGGACTCAAGAGGGCCCTTAACACAGCTCAGCAATTACCTTACACTTCCGTAGTCTATTCACTCCTCCATGTTCCTAAATTCCTACTGTAATGTCTCCTCTCTCATCAACTCTTCAACACTGCCTTTCCTAAATTCATTTTCAATGGACAACCTGGCTTTCTATGTTGAGAAAATGGGAGTACTCAGATGAGAATCACCCCCCACTCCACCCCCTCTGACCCATCTGCACTTTCTTCTTCTTTGTGCCCACAGATGGACTTTCCACCATCCTCCCTAATGCCAATTCTTCCTGTCCTAGCTCCCATCTCTCTTACCTACTTAACAACATTGCCCCAAAAATTATCTTCTGTCTCTTACAGTTTCTCCCTCTGTCCTAGACCACTCCCATCAGCATACACACATGTTAATATCACTTTTATTTTTATTTACCTAAAAAAGTTAATAAATCTTCTCTAGGCCCTATATCCCCTGACAGCTTTTCTTTTGTAGCAAGCCTCTTTTTAAAAAGTTTTATATACTTGCTGCCTCCATTTTCTTTACTTGCAGTCTCTTTAATCCATTCCCAACAAGTTTTTACATTTATTGCCCATCAAAGGTGTTGTTTTCAAGTTTACACAGAGAGACCCACATTACTAAATGTAATGGCTCAGTCCTCGGTCCTCTTCTTACTTGACTCATCAGCTAAATGAACCAATTTTGTTTTTTGAGACAGAGCCTCACTCTGTTACCCAGACTGGAGTGCAGTGGCACAATCTTGGCTCACTGCAACCTCCACCTCCTGAATTCAAGCAATTCTCCCACCTCAGTCTCCTGAGTAGCTGGGACTACAGGCACGCGCTACTATGCCCAGCTAATTTTTGTATTTTTAGTAGAGACAGAGTTTCACCATGTTGGTCAGGCTGGTCTCAAACTCCTGACTTCAGGTGATCTGCCCACCTCAGCAATGAAATCAAGGGCATCACGAGTCTATGCAAATTGACCGTGAACATTACAGGCATGAGCCAATGCCCCCGGCCTGAACCCACTGTTGACACAGCTAGTTTACTTCTCCCTTCTTGACCTTGAGGCTTGCTTCTTTCTTCATTTGGCTTTCAGGATATCACAGGCTGTACTGATGAACAACTCCTTTTCAGCCCACTTTGCTTGTCACTCCCAACTTCTTCTTACTGGAGTGTCCTTGTGCTTGGACTGTGATTCTCTTCTCTCCTCTGCATGGACACCTTCCCATGGTGATCTCACCAACTGTTTGCCAGTGACTCACAAGTTCATGTACCCAGCCTAGACTTCTCTTCTAAAGACCAGACTTATATATTCAACTTAAAATTCCCACTGACTTGTCTAATACATTTAGCAAACACATGTCTAAAACTCAATTCCTAATCTTTCCCACCTTCCCTATAAAGTTTGCTCCCACAGTGTTAATTAGCTCAACCACTATGGAAGACAGTGTGGTGATTCCTCAAGGGTATAGAACTAGAAATGCCATTTGACCCAGCAATCTCATTACTGGGTATATAGCCAAAGGATTATAAATCATTCTTCTATAAAAACACATGCACAAGTATGTTTATTGCAGCACTATTTACAATAGCAAAGACTTGGAACCAACCCAAATGCCCATCAATGATAGACTGGATAAAGAAAATGTGGCATGTATACACCATGGAATACTATGCAGCCACAAAAAAAGGATTGAGTTCGTGTCCTTTGCAGGGACATGGATGAAGCTGGAAACCATAATTCTCAGCAAACTAACACCAGAACAGAAAACCAAGCAAGTTTTCTTGGTTTGCTACCACATATAGCCCCATTTATCTCAACCAATGGCAACTTTTGTATTCCAGTTTCTCAGACCCATAACATTGAGGTTGCTTATGACACCTTTCTTTTGCTCTCATATGACATCCAATGTCAGTAAATCCTATTAACTCTGACTTCAACACGTATCTGGTATCCTATCACTTCTCACCAACTTCACTGCCACCATCCTGGTCTGTGCCACTGTCTTCACATATCAAGATGGCTGTAATAGCCTCCTGAAATGGTTTGGATATGTGTCCCCACCCAAATCTCATGTTGAACTATAAACGCTAATATTGGAGATGGGGCCTGGTGGTTTGGTGATTGGATCATGGGGGAGGATTTCCCATGAATAGCTTAGCACCATCCCCTTGAGCACTCTCCTCAAAACTGTGAGTGAGTTCTCCCAAGATCTGGTTGTTTAAAGGTGTGTAGCTCCTCCACCCACCCTCTCTCTTTCTTGCTTCTGCTCCTCTCGTGTAAGATACGCCTACCCTGGCTTTGCTTGATTGTAAGTATATTCCAAAGCTGAGCAGATGCCAGCATCATGCTTTCCGAATAAACTTCTTTCCTTTATACATTACCCAGGCTCAGGTATTTCCTTATGGAAACATGATAATGCACTAATACATCTCCTAACTCATCTCCCTTCTTCTACACTTGATACCCTAGAGTCTGTTCTCAACATGGTAAACAGAGGATTATTGCAAAAAATATTAAGTCAGATTTCAAATTAAATCTGTCCTATGGTCAAAACTCTCTTCCAGATCCCAAATTTAGAACTCATAATTCATAATAGTCTTTACTGGAGCATTCTTTTTTTTTTTTTTTTTTGAGATGGAGTCTTGCTCTGTAGTCAGGCTGGAGCACGTGGAACAGTCTCAGCTCACTGCAACATCCGCCCCTGGGTTCAAGCAATTCTTCTGCCTCAGCCTCCCAAGTAGCTGGGACTGCAGGATTCAAGCAATTCTTGTGCCTCAGCCTCCCAAGTAGCTGGAACTGCAGGCGCGTGCCAAACGCCCAGCTAATTTTTACATTTTTAGTAGAGACGGGGTTTCACCATGTTGGCCAGGATGGTCTTGAACTCTTGACCTCGCGATCCACCCGCCTCGGCCTCCCAAAGCGCTGGGATTACAGGCGTGAGCTACCATGCCTGGCCCTTTACTATAGCATTTTACAGGCCATACATGATCCGGGTCTCTGTCACTTTCTCGATGTGGTTTTCTGTTTACTCTCATTTTTATTCGTTCCAGTTCAGTCACTGCTGCCTTTTTGCCCTTCTTTAAATATGCCAGACCTACTTTCTCCTTGGCCTTTATACAGGTTCTTCCCTCTATCTGGATGGTTCTTCCTCAGACAAGTGTGTGGCTCAGTTCCTCACTGGCCGGGTGTCTTCACTGCAATGCCATCTTCTTTTTTAAGATTTCAACTTTTATTTTAGATACAGCAGGTACCTGGGCTGGTTCATTACATGGGTCTATTCTACCCAGTTAATGAGCACAGTACCCAACAGATAGCTTTCCAACCCTTCCCTCTCTAGTAGTCCACAGCGTCCACTATTCCCATGTTTCTGTGCATGCACGCTCAATGTTTAGCTCCCATTTAAAAGTGAGTATTTGGTTTTCTGTTATTACATTAGTTTTCTTAGGGTTATGGCCTCCATCCTGCATCCATGTTGCTGCAAACGCTGTGGTTTCATTCTTTTTATAGCTGTGTAGTATTCTGTAGTGTATATTTACCACATTTTTAAGTACGATCTACCACTTATGGGCACTAGATTGAGTCCATGTCTGCTGTTGTGAAGAGTATAGCAATGAACATACAAGTGATGTGTCTTTTTCCTTTGAGTATATGCCCAATAATGGGACTGCTGCATCACGTGCTATCTCCATTTTAAGTTATTTGAGAAATCTCCAAACTGCTTTCAATAGTGGCTGGACTAAATAACATTCTCATCAACAGTCTATTAACATTTCCATTTCTCTGCAAGCCTCACCAGCATCTGTTGTCTTTTAACTTTTTAGTAATAGCCGTTCTGACCGGTGTGAGATGATGTCTACCATATTGCAATGCCACTTTCTTAATGAGGTCTACCCTGGCCACTATTTAAAATAGCATCCATGACCCTTATATTTTCTATTCTATTGACATAATCTACATTTCCTTACTTTTCTGTAGCACTATTACCTTGCACTTTGTAAAATTTACTTACTATGCTTATTATTTAATTTCCCTCTCACTGGAATATAAGCTCCAAAAAAATAGTAAGTTTGGAATGTTGTGTTCACTGATGTATCCCAGGAACGTAAAGCTGTGAGTAGTATATAATAAACATTTGTACTTAATAAACATTTGTCGAATGCCAGATTTGTGCATGCGCTGCATTGTGGAATGCAAGAATGAACTCACAGGGACAGTAATGAAAAGTAGGCAGGAATTTATGTGTCATGGGAAGAGCAGTGAGGCAGAAGCCGATGAAGAAAAGTGAGAAGATACCTGGGAGTAGAGAAGCAAAAGGACTTTCAGAACAAGGGCACGTAACACAGAAGTTGTTGGGTTGGCATCACTACACAGCAGTCCTTGCTCTGGTGGTGTTTTTAAAAACAGTCACGAGTTATTTAACACTTCTCTTATTGAGAGGTGGGAGCCTACGTTCTCTCTCCTTGAATAAATACTCCCATCAGTACAGATATCAGGCTGTGAGACTTTTGAGGCTGAATGAGAAAAGATCTTGCAGCGGCCAGGCGCGGTGGCTCACTTTTGTTATCTGGCACTTCGGGAGGCAGAGGTGGGTGGATCACCTGCAGTCAGGAGTTTGAGACCAGCCTGAATGACATGGCGAAAGCCAGTCTCTACTAAACAAAAACATTAGCCAGGCACGGGGGCACATGCCTGTAATTCCAGCTACTTGGGAGGCTGAGGCGGGAGAATCACTTGAATCCGGGAGGCAGAGGTTGCTGTGAGCCGAGGTTGCACCGTTGCACTCCAGCCCAAACGACAAGAGTGAAACTCCATCTCAGGAAAAAAGAATCATGCAGCTTCTGACTAGTTGTCCTGAATGCTTGCTCTGGAGACACTGGCTTTTGGAATCCAGGCACCACACTATGAAAAGCACAAATCACGTTGAGAGCCCATGGGTAGGTGTCCAGTTGACGGTCACACCTGGGCACAAGCCTCTGAGTCACACGTGTGAGTAGAGACTCATCTAGATGACTCAGCCTTCTGCTGACTGAGTCACCCCCCTGTGGAGGCCCCAGAGTTGCCATGGCCACAGTGCAGTGTTTGAATTCTTGACCAAAATGATAATAATAATAATAGTGCACTTAATAAAGTGATTTGTCTTTTTATGTCACTAATTTCCAGATTGAGTTTTTAAATGTGGTGATAATAAATGGAACCATCTCCATCCTCCAAAGTCACGCATATGACATGCAAGACTAGGTTATACGTTTGTGGAAATCTACATCAGCATAGAGCAGACAGAAAAGAACAAACACAGAAAGTGGAACTTCCATTTAGAGACTAAGAGTCCTGCAGAAACAAAAACTCAGATGTAGAACTGGCTGAGCAAAGGTCTCCAGAAAATCTGGGGAAAGCAGACAACTGACCACAGATGGATTGTCAGATGGAGATTTGAGATAACTTATGCCAGATAACTTAACCCTGAGTCACAGAGGGGAAGTAAAGGATCTTTGCATGTTAATTTGCCATTAATTACCAACTAGGATATAAAATGTAGGATATCAACTGTACACATCAGTATCTTAGAACTGTATCTGTCAGCTGCCCTTGTGTCTCCAACTTGAAATCTGGCTTTTCTTCCCAATGCTTCTCTCTCCTCCAGGCCCACATCCAGTGCTGGAAGCAGAAGATTAGAAGTAGTTAAGTGAATGACTTTGGACTCAGCTCTCCGGTTTTGATTCACAACAGCTCCACTTTCGAGCTGTGAATTCTTGGGAAATTTCTGTAACTTCTCCAATATTCTGTTTCCACATCTGTAAGTGAGATTATGAAGTGCTAACTTATGGGCTATTCCAAGGATTACATAAACTAACATGAGGAAAGTGTTTTAAGAAGGGTTTGGAACACAGTAATTCCTCAGTAAATTCTAGCTATTCACCTCATCAGTGATCAAGCTTTGTCAGCCACCCTTCTCAACAATCTTTTAGATACACCTTCATTGTTCCATCCGTACCTTCTTATTTCCTTCCTTCTTCTCCTCCTCCTCCACCCCACTCTCCAGAAAAGCTCCTGTAATAACCATCTATAAAACAGATCACCGGCCAGGCACGGTGGCTCAAGTCTGTAATCCATCCCAGCACTTTGGCAGGCCGAGGGGGGCAGATCACGAGGTCAAGAGATCGAGACCATCCTGGCCAACATGGTGAAACCCCGTCTCTACTAAAAATACAAAAATTAGCTGGGCATGGTGCCGCGTGCCTGTAATCCCAGCTACTCAGGAGGCTGAGGCAGGAGAATTGCTTGAACCCAGGAGGCAGAGGTTGCAGTGAGCCGAGATTGTACCACTGCACTCCAGCCTGGCACCTGACAACAGACTGAGACTCTGTCTCAAAAAAAAAAAAAAACAAGTCACCAGCCAAGGTAAAAATAACCAATGACTCCTCGTTGCCTAGAATATCACAAGACCTTCCCAGTGGTAACCTCCCCAACCTCACCGCTATGGTGCCTGTAGCCTTTTTTCTTGTGACCGCCTTTTTTCCCACAAATGTGTTTCCTTCACCAGCAATGACCTTTGCCTGCACTTTCCTCATTCTCTAATGTGGTCATTTCTGAGAGAATATTCTTGGCAAGGCACACTGAAATTTCTCTGAGAACCCACTGACAGAAACCATAGTTCTAAGCATTTTTTTTTCCTGCTTCATTCTGAAGTAAAAGGTGGGTAGAGGAATGTCAGTGAGCTCACATCAGGGAAACTTCTTTTAATAAATGATTTTCAGGTTCTTCTACGAGCACTTGAGGTTAAACAGTCCCCTAACTACTGCAGGGCTGTGCTGGCCACTCTTTCACATCCACTTCCCAGCACCCCGCCAGGAAAAAAAATGCCCATCTGCCGCTCAGCAATTGTACCGTTCCTCTAATTCTCTGGAGAGGAGGAGATAGGAAAGAGGGGAAAACAATTCATCAAAAGGAATCATAATAATAAAGAAGCTATTAATATTATAATTATTGGTACATATTTGTCTTGTGACACCCACCCGGATGGCGCAAGTACAGACATGTACACGTGTCACGTGATATTGTCATCCCCTGACATACTCAGTATTCGTGTTACTGTTTACTGTCTGTCCCCTCCTCCTCATGTCACAAACGCAAACCCCCTAAGACTTAGGTTTTTGTTTACTGTTACATATCTAGTACATAGTAGTAGCAGCACATGAATGAATGATGGGTGAGTGGATGTTGGAAAGAATTCACTAAAATTATAATCAGTAAAAGTGTTGTTACTTCTTAACTCCACAGCCTTAAGTGAGGTGTTAAAACCAAATACCTCTCGGTATTCACATCTGCAAAAATGTGCAACAAGGATTTTAGAAGGAAAAAAATCACGGAAGGAAGAATCCACTTACCTATATCTCCAGGGTCGGTTCCACACCACCATCCCTGTGGAAACTTCGCCTGTTTCTTCAGATAACATCGGCGTTCACTCTGCTAGATTCCCTCTACACTTTCTACAAATGTTTACTACAGTTGGTCACTGGGTTCCAATAATGTGCTATCGAGAAGAACAGAGTTGAAAGGCTGATTGAGTAGAGACCCCAGCCGGAAAACTAACAAGGGCTAGAGAGAAAAGCTGGAAATATACCGGAGGCATTATAAGGACTCTGACAAAAACAAGAAACTTCATAAGAATAAAGGAAAATAGAAAAGGCAATAAGAAGAAAACAAGGATCAATGTGCCCGGACTTCCACAAAATCCGGAAATTATCAGCATGCAGTTAGCAGGTATTTGGGAACAAGGAAGTTATATGCTGAGGACAACCGATAGTTCCATGGACATTAGACCCCCCTCGGAAAGGGCCGTACGGATGTCATTCATTGCTGCCAGGCAAGGAGATGCCCATTTGTCAGTGGGTCACCTTCGTCCCAACAGAAAGGCCCACACTTACCAAGTAAACAAAGTAGATGCCATATTGGGGGTGGATCTCAGGCCTTAACACAGTGCTGGGTAAGAGGGGCCAGATACATACATGGTCACTGATGTCACAGCTGAAGAGGAACAGTGCCACCCATGTTTTGAAGAGGAACAGTGCCACCCATGTTCTGAAGAGGAACAGCGCCACCCAGTGTTCTGAAGAGGAACAGTGCCACCCAGTGTTCTGAAGAGGAACAGTGCCACCCAGTGTTCTGAAGAGGAACAGTGCCACCCAGTGTTCTGAACATGCACCTGTCCACATTTAACGCTTTCCATCACTGGAAGAATTTTGGAATCTCTGTTAAAACACATTTTGAACTGAAGTACAGCCAGTTGATTCATTGCCAAGTCCTAACGTCGCAGTCACCCATTTTATGGTTTGAGAGAGGGAGGAGACATTAGGGAAGAAAAAGAAGAGGTTGTTGGGAAGTCCCATTATGCATGAGGATACAGCCCTGCTGAAACTGCAAGAGAAGCCAATCAACACAGAGAACCGGTCTCAAAAATGTCTGCTTTGTAGAGGGCTGTCATTTGATGGGACGAGGACAAATCAAAGATGTGCACTAAACTACTGATCGTGCCAAAGCAAATGTGGCACCGAAGGGAAGCTATGCCATAAACCCACACTAGAAGTACATGTCACCATGCATGGGACCAGCGAAGGGTACAATCAATGTGCCATGCACAAGAGGAAGATTAAAATGCTGGGACACTGGGGTCCTGATCCCAGTTACTGTTTCCTCACTGCAGGGGAAAGCTACCTTAAATCTCTGAATCTCAGTTTCCCCTGTGAAAATGGGGATGCCAATAAGAACCACATCACATTGCAAGAACGAGTATATAACTTAATGTATTTGAAAGAGCCTAACACAACGCCCAGGACCTATAAATATTCACCAAATGTGGCCTACCATTAAAAAACATACTTCAGGAAAGGTTTTATTGGAAAAGTGACTTCTGAGCTAGACCCCAAAAAACTAGCACTTCGGTTTTTTTGGCTGATGAATTCTTATCCTCTTTAATTGGGGGAATAGTTCAAACCCCCTGGGACTGTTTTTTGACAGATATAAAGCAGTGAGGACTGAGGCAGCCTATCCCTCCAGCCAGTCAAATCAAATGACTCCTTCCAAGGGGTCAGTGGATGACAGCTGTCACAGACAGATACATCCCAAAGAATCTGCAAGTTATCAGCATAGAGAAAGACCAAAAATGGAACAAACTCCCTCTTCTGGAACATTCTTTTCTGCAGAGCTGCAGATGAAGATTGGAGTCTCCAATCCGAGGCTCTTTCCCTGAAGGGTCATAAGCTGTGGCTGAAAATTGCAGGTCAGGGAGGTATTTGTTAAAGACAGCAAGATTTCTTGTAACTTTATGTGAGTGAGCTGCTGCTTTTCTGCTTCTAAGGAATTCAGAAGGCTTTGTCCCTGGAGAAGATTAAGCTCATTCTATTCTAAAACACTGATTCTCAGAAATGCCATTGGCGAGAAACACATATTTAAATATTTCTCAGCCCTAACACTGGAATTTACAGATTGCTACAAGTCCGGATCAACAATCACAGCAACACTTCGGGTGAGAGGAAATAGATATCTATTGTGAAAATGAAAAGGCTTATTTTCCCACACGGCTAAGTGGAAGAAAACGCTTCTGTGCATCCTGATGCTTTGCTTACAGCACCACCTAACGTTCTGGACCATGTCCTTTCCTATGCAGGAGAGATCTTTCCTTTAGGACTCTTACAAAATTGATGCTCTTTCACCTTAAATTTGGCAATCACAATAAAGTGGAGATCAGCACTGCATAAGGCAACAGAAATGAAAACTGACACTCTCAACCCAAGAGGCATCTTTTCTTCTATTTAGAAGAGCAGGAAGAAACATCAGAGCAGAGGAATAAACTTGTGGTTATGTGAAAATTAGATGTAATTTAATATTAAGATAATAATTGAGTGCCTACTGCAGGCCTAGCATTGCAAGGTGCTGCTGACGCTGTAGTGCTAAGGAGGGCAGAATGTTTGCCTTCAAAGAGGTCATTTCAAAATAGACGAGTAAAATACAGAGTGATTAAGTATGTGATCAGGTTATGAAGAGGGTCGTAAGGATACTAAGAGGAAGACACACCTGTGAAAGTCTAGAATCAAACCAGAGGAGGCCAAGCTGAATCTTTAAAAAGCTAGCCAGGTAAAGGCAAAAAGAGGACAGAGAATTGCTCAGGTTGTGGGGTTTAGAAGACATAGACAAGGGTGTCAACCAAATCTGGGGGTCACCCAAGAGCTGCCTACTTCACTGATGGGATGGATCCCTAGCTGCATTGCTTAAATGACATCTTCCCAAGCCCCCCTCATGGCTGAGCATGCCAGGAGTGAACCCCTTACCCAACCAGAGCTGGTAAATTTATAACTGAGACAAGGCAGTCTCTCAGGGGAAAGAAAGTGACATGAAACCTAAGGAGCTGTGCAGTAGACATGCAGATGTGGTAAAACAGCAGAGAAATAAAAGCTGCCTGAAAAAAATACAGTTTACCTACTTTTCACCGCTCTTCACCACCAGCATCTGTCTCCTGGATTATTGTAAGGGCATTCTAATAGGAGTCCCTGGCTTCTGCCCTTTACCCTTTCAGTCAGTTTTATAAGTACACACAGCAGTCAGAGTGATTCAGTTTCCACTTTAGTCAGATCAGGACACTCACTTCTCTCCTCATCCGTTGGCTTTTGATTTCAGAGTAGAAGCCAAGGCACTTACATTACCTCACAAAAACCAACATACTCCCCATCATCATTATCATCACTTCCCGGATCTAATGCCCTGTTAACTCATCTTCCTTTTCTTGCCCTTGGCTCCCATCTCCCTGGCTTCCTTGCATTTGCTCAGACTTGGACTTGTTGCCCCAGGAGGACCTTTGCTTGGACTTGGACTTGTTGCCCCAGGACCTTTCTCAGACTTGAACTTGCTGCCCAAGGACTTTCACTTGGACTTGGACTTGCTCCCCAGGACCTTTGCTCGAACTTGGACTTGCGGCCCCAGGACCTTCACTTGGACTTGAACTTGCTGCCACAGGACCTTTGCTTGGAATTGAACTTGCTGCCACAGGACCTTTGCTCGGACTTGGACTTGCTGCCCCGGGACCTTTGCTCAGACTTGGACTTGCTGCCTCTGGTCCTTTGCACTTGCTGTTCCTTTGGCGTGGAATCTCTCCCTCCAGAGAGCCACATAACTCACTACCTTCTTTAGGATGTGCTCAAATATGAACTTTTTAGCAAGGTCTTGATGACCCAATTAAAAATTAAAACACTCTACAACATTTCTTACCCCATTCCTGCTGTATCCTTCTCTGTAGAAAGTATCATTATCCAACATACTGCATATTTTTGTTATTTATTTTGCTTGCTGTCTTAAACCCTATTGTGACCCCCACTCTCACTAGAATATAGAAAATATATTTTAATTAATTACCTAACTAATGAATGAATGGAGTGGGTCCCTGGTGCTTTTCTAGCTCTTGATCTTAATCTCTTTCCAACCCTACATATGCACATCACTGAGTTCTGGGAAATGGTCCTGCATCCTTTTTTGAAATTCTTCACTTGTGGCTTAAGGTTTTAAAACAGCTTTAGTGCATGTTTCTTATAGATTTTCAATCTTAATGGTAACTGATACAATGGGAAGACAGACCTTATGCTTGCAGTGTCTGTCATTACATTTCCAGGTAACCTTAAGGCTTACTTCCTTACTTCGTCAGGTATCTGCCTCTGTATCACTGATGCCTTCTCCGACCACCTTATCTAAAAGGTGCTGCTCTCTCCCCTTCACACTCTATGCCTATCCATACTTTATTTCCTTCATAGTACATAGTCTAGACTAATATATATTTATTTGTTCAATGTCTAGTGTTTTCACTGGAATGCAAACCAGAACAGGGGCTTAACACTTTTACCACTGGATCTTCTGTGTTTAGAACAGTCCAATATATAGTGTATAGATCTATTCCACAAACACGTATTAAATGCCAATCACTATTCCAGTTGCTGGGGAAATATGTGCCCTTTGGGAATCTACATTCTAGTGGAAGATTTTTGTTAAGTATGAATTCAATGAGCTCAAAGGTGAGAAGCAGATGGAACCTGTGCTGAAGTGTTGCTGGACCTGAAGATTAAGGTGGGAGCTAAAATTGGAAGTCACTTCATGGGGGCTGGTGAGTTGTAGGCTTCGGTTGGTTGCTTCGAAATCATTTGGCTCTGACCTCTGACACGGTTTTCTTCCCAGAATTACCCATCTTCCATTTTCAGCAAGAGTTTGGACATGAATGACCTGACCTTCATCTCCGAGTACGGGCTTTGGCTGACCTAAGCAATCAGCATGTGACCATTTGGACACTGAAACTGGTTTACAGAAAAGCCTGTGACTCAATTCAAAGATAGGAGGAGACATTTGTTGGAGTTTAAGGGAAGGAAGTGTCTGTTTTCCATGGGAGGTGAAAGAAAAGACTTCTCTCTTGTGTTGGACAACTGTGTGTTCTACAACCGTTGCAGCTAATATTGTTACCATAAATTAAAGGGTTAAGAGTATAAGGTGACATGCGGAGGTCAAAGCAACATACAGAGAATGACAAAGTCTAGAGACCTGCCCTGACAAACATGAATCTGTGGATCAAACTGTGTCTGAAGCACAATGTCTGACTGCATTAGTCTATTTTTAAAATGTTATAAAGATACTACCTGAGTCTGGGTAATTTATAAATAAAGGAAGTTTAACTGACTCACAGCTCCACAGGGCTGGGGAGACCTCAGGAAACTTACAATCATTGCAGAAGGCAAAAGAGAAGCAAGAACCTTCTTCACAGCAGGAGAGAAAGGGGCAAGCAGGGAACTGCCAATCACTTTTAAAGCATCAGATCTCATGAGAACGAACTCACTCACTATCACGAGAACAGTAAGGAGGAAATCTGCCCTGAAGACCCAGTTACCTCCCATCAGGTCTCTCCTTTGACACGTGGGGATTACAATTCTAGATGAAATTTGAACGGGAACACAGAACCAAACCATGTCACTGACATTTTTCATCTGATGAGGCAATCGACTCTCTTTATGGATTAAGTTTGTGTTATAATTTTCAATCTGTAACAGCAATACACGTTTGTTGAGACATGACAGACAATTAAAACATCTTTTAAGACAAAACTAACTGGCTTCTTCCATATGCCTTCCCTTCCTACCCTCTGAAATATTTCATACTGACAGATGGATGTTTTTACTGGCTGAATTTCATTCCCTCAACCACCTAACAAAAATTCATATGTTGAAGAGCTAACCCCTCGTAACTTAGGATATGACCGTATTTGGAGGTAGGGTTGTTAAAGAATGAATTATGTTAAAATAAGGTCATTAGGTGTAGTCTTTAATTTCATATGACTGGTATCCTTGCAACAAGAGATTAGGGCACAGACACAGAGGGAGGACCACGTGTAGACACGGGGAGAAGACGGCTGTCACAAACGAAGTAAAGAGACCTGAGAAGAAATCAACCCTGCCAACACCTAATCTCGGACTTCCAGCCTCCAAACTTGTAAGAAAATTAATTTCTGTTGTTTAAACCGCTACTTTAGACTAAAGGTTTTTGTCCCCCAAAAGACATATGCTGAAACCTGATCTCCATCATGATTGTATTTGGAGGTGAGCCTTTGGGAAATAATTGGATTGAGTTGAGGTCATGAAGGTGGGGCTCTCATGATGAGATTAGGAGCCTTCTATGGGACAGTAGCCCAGAGTTCTCTCTCTCTCCACCATGTGAGGATGAATCCTGAAGACAGCTGTCTGCAAACCGGGAAGTGGAGACTCACTAAGAATTTGAGCCAGCATCCTGATCGGGGACTTCCAGCCTCCAGATTCATGAGAAATAAATTTCAGGTGTTAAGCCACCCAGTCCACGCATGGTACTTTGTAATGACAACCCTGGGAAACTAGGCGGATTTGTATTTCTCTATTCCTTCCTCCTTGCCTTTCCCTATACCTACAACATAGCGACACAAAATTAGAGTTCTATGCTCGTTTTTGCCAAAGGAGTCATACTATACTCGTTATTCTGCAATTTCTCTTGTCACAGAACCATGGAAAATGCTAAAAGCCAATTTAAACCCATCTAATTAAATCTATTTTCTAAATTTGTAATGTGTGTACCTAAATACAATTTTACATGAAGATAATCGTATATGTGCTGAGGTTTTTGAGATATTTGGTTTTTTATGAGATTCGTGGGTTTTTTTTTTGTTTGGTGGGTTTCTTGTGTATTTTTCTTTTCATTCTGTTTTTCTCTGGGCTTGTCTCACCTTCTTCTCTTTCCTCACACCCCAGATAAACCAAATTTAAAACTTCAATGGTGTCCTTTTAGCCACAGTTTTCTCTGTACCTTATTATCTTTTTCTTTTTTTTTGAGACGGACTTTTATTCTATCAGCCAGGCCAAAGTACAGTGTCATGATTATAGCTTAGTGTAATCTCAGACTCCTGCGCTCGAACGATCTTCCCACCTCAACCTCCCGAGTGGCTGAGACTACAGGCCCATGCCACCACACCTGGCCATTTTTAGTTTTAGTTTTCCTGGAGATGAACCAGATCTTCTTTGCTTTGCTCAAGGTGCTCCATCTTCAGCAGGCAAAGAAAAATGGACCAGGGAGACTCCAGAGCCAGAGAAATGCTGTGAAGACAGCAGCGGACTTTCACACAGGACAAAATGGACCAGAGAGACTCCAGAGCCAGAGAAATGCTGTGAAGACAGCAGCGGACTTTCACACAGGACAAAATGGACCAGGGAGACTCCAGAGCCAGAGAAATGCTGTGAAGACAGCAGCGGACTTTCACACAGGACAAAATGGACCAGGGAGACTCCAGAGCCAGAGAAATGCTGTGAAGACAGCAGCGGACTTTCACACAGGACAAAATGGACCAGGGAGACTCCAGAGCCAGAGAAATGCTGTGAAGACAGCAGCGGACTTTCACACAGGGTGGCCTCCGGATCCATGCCATTTAGGAAACAGCCGTGTGGTTGCTGAGCGCACACTGTTTCATGCCACACACCAGCCTGTCGTCAGCGTGTGTGTGCCGTACCACACTGTTCTACTTTCCAAAGCCTCTGGTTTCAGCTCTCCTCTGGCTTAGGCACATGCTCAAGACTCAAACATGCTGGAAATATCATAGGTCTAAGAAATGGGTCATTTTATAGATCAGTGGGAAAAAGATAAACTTTTCAAAGGAGACTATAAGTAAAGAATCCACACAGGCTATGCCTGTGACCTGTAAATGTGAAAAACACCAGCGTTCAGCTTTAAAAGTAAGCAGTAAATGCAAATCAAACCCGGAACTAAATATGTTTGGCCAATCAAAACGCAAAATTTAAAAATGTAGTGTTGGCCAGGTGTGGTGGCACATGCCTGTAATCCCAGCACTTCAGGAGGCCGAGGCGGGCAGATCACAAGGTCGAGAGATCGAGACCATCCTGGCCAACATGGTGAAATACCATCTTTACTAAAAACATGTGGTGGCACATGCCCGTAGTCCTAGATACTTGGGAGGCTGAGACAGGAGAATCACTTAAACCAGGGAGGTGGAAATTGCAGTGAGCCAAGATTACACCACTGCATTCCAGTCTGGGTGACAGAGTGAGACTCTTTCTCAAGAAAAAAAAAAAAAAAAAAAATATATATATATATATATATATATACACACACACACACACACACACACACAAATATATGTATATATAGTATTGCTAAGTGTGTAGGGAAACTGGATTGTCCTGTAAAGTTGATCAAAGTATAGATTACTGCAAGCTTCCTGAAAGGCAATTTGGTAATTAATAAGCAAATAAAAATGTGACTACTTTTGACCCATAACTCTATCTGTGTGAATATAAATTATAACATACAAGTATTTTATTATCATAGACAGCTGTTGACAATGTATGAGGTTTTTAAAAAGTATGAATAGAGGAAACATATTCTCTCTGAGAAAAATGTCAGTATGCATGTGCATACCCATATGCACACATACATAAAGTGTATTCTGGAAGAATGTACATTAATTATAACAATGGTTAATTCAGGGCTATAGACTAATAGATGATTTATTTTTTTTTTGTGTTTATATTTTTCTATGATCATGTATTCATTACTTTTTGTTTAAGTTTTTAAAAGGTTAAAATTACAAAACAGAAATGCGGGTAGCATTCTGTTAAAACAACATACCTACATTCAAGAAGGAAAGAAGTAGACTTTAGCAACGGCTTTCCCATATGCCTTACTCTCTTTCCAAATTTTCTACAAGAAATGTACATAGCATGGGTAATGTTTCTGACTAGGAAGGCTGGGAGGCAGAGCAGAGGAAATGTGGCACAGCCCTCACCACATGTTCTTTTTTCTTTTTTTAGAAGAGGTTGTGCTGTGGTTTATAAAATAATACTAATGATTATTCTTAGAATTTATTATAATGCTATACATAAATGCCTGCTTTAAAAAAAGAACACATGTTATCTCATATTCAATGATGGTTTCTCCCCAGGTTTTCCTCCCCTCCTGGCTCACCACCTTCCTCCCTCCAAGTCCACAGTTCTCATAACAATGAAATGAATGGTTGCATACCTCTACAGTTCATATGTTGAAATCCTACCCCTCAGTGTGATAGTATTAGGAGGAGACCCCTTTGGAGGAAATTAGGTCATGAGAATGGAGTCATCGTGAATGGTATAAAAGGGACCCTAGAGAGCTCTTTTGCTCTCTTTACACCATATGAGGATTCTACAAAGTCGGTAGTCTGAAATCTGGAAGACGGTCCTCACAGAACCCAACAATGCTGGCACCCTCAGCAGGGATGTCTAGCCTCCAGAACTGTCTGAAATAAATTCCTGTTGTTTGGTGCATCTCTATGGTGCTCTGATATAGCAGCCTCAGTTGACAGATACCATGCTATGGCTTTTGCTTGACCAACTCTGATTCCTGCCTTTGCATTCTGCCTTATACGTGAACTCTACTCTGACCTCCAAATTCTCCATACAGCTAACCCCTCCTCCAGTCATGAGCATTTGCCTCTGTTTCAAAATACCTGCTTTACTGAATACAAGCAATACATTTTTTAAAAGAGCTTAATATAAAACAGTGACCATTCATCAAGCACCTACTAGATGCCTGATACTGTGATAGATAGAACAGATCAGATCGCATCACTCTTCCATCTTAATGTCCACACTAGCCTCCAGTTTAATTCATAATCAACCTGTTATCACAAAGGCCTACAAGCCTTGTGCCTTCTGGTCCCTTGGTCACCCTCTAACTTCATCTCTTCCTACTCCTCCCTTTGCTCACTCCTCTCCAGCTACTTGGCCTCTCTGCCACTCCGAAGTATAAGCAGGCACTCTGCCTTGAGGGTTTTCTCTCACTATTCCTCTGCTCTGGAATTTTCCCACAGATATTCACCTGGCTCACATTCTCAGTTCCAAGCCTTTGCTTAAACGTCTCCTTCTTATAAGGCTTTCCCTCAATCTTCAGATTAAAGTTGAAACCATCTGTGACCTCAGGACCTTGTCCCTTTCCTACTTTTCTCTCCACAGCACTCCCCACCACCTAACTCACTATGCGTTTCATTCATTCATTTATTATCTATCTTCCCCCTAGAACATTGACTCCCTGGGGACAGAAATTTGTTTTCATTGTTTAACCCAGCCCCTTGAAAAATGTCTGGCATATACTAGGTTCTGAGTAGATATATGAAAAATAAAGAAATTGATGATTTATAGACAATATTGTTCATTTTCATAGCCATTTCTGAAAGCAGGCATTCAAAATTCCATTTACAGAAAAACAAACTGAACATCAAATTAAGAGTGTGAAAATGTCTCTCACCAAGAAACAGTCAACTAGATTGCAAATCCACAATCGTCAGGCTTCAAGGCCAATCATCTTTCCGCTAAGACTGTCTTACAGCCACCCTAATGGAACATATTTTCCAAAGATATGGAGGGATTCAAATCATTCTAGTGCGTGTTGTACCTTTCAAAATCCTGTTAGTCCTATTGATAACCCCATATGCCAGATTTAAGACGCTTAAATCAATAAGATAATAAACATCTATTCCATTTGTAGGCCATCCACGCATCTTGCCATAGCCCAGTACTGCAGATGTTCTTTTCAGCATTGCAGTTATCATTGGCGTTGGCAAAGCAATTCACTTTGAGGTTAGATATACCTGGGCACTGGCGCCAGACCTGCATGTACTATCTGAGTGGTCTGAAGCAATTTGCCTCATTCTCCTGATCCTCTAGGTTCTCACCTGTAGAATAAGTTTAATATTCCAACCTCAGGAGATTCTAGGCCGGACGCAATGGCTCACGCCAGTAATCACAGCACTTTGGGAGGCCGATATGGGCAGATCGCCTGAGGTCAAGAGTTCGAGACCAGCCTGACCAACATGGAGAAACCCCATCTCTACCAAAAATACAAAAAAATAGCTGGGTTTGATAGCGCATGCCTGTAATCCCAGCTACTTGGGAGGCTGAGGCAGTAGAGTCGCTTGAACCCGGGAGGCGGAAGTTGTGGTGAGCTGAGATTGTGCCACTGCACTCAAGCCTAGGCAACAAGACGGAAATTCTGTCTCAATAAATAAATAAATAATTTTTTAAAAATGAAAAAGAAATCCAGCCCCAGGAGATTCTTGCTAGAATTACTAAAAGCATGCACGTAAAGTGCCTAGCACAGTGCTTGGCACTTAGTAGTAAATGTGCAATAAAAGATCTGTATCTTCCTCAGCTGGCAACCGACAAGAGTAACAGTGAATTTCTTGGGCCCATGGTCAAGGGGCTAGTATCTCCAGTCCCCTCATGAGTGAAGAATGCATTGAAGGCAGTATTCTCATGCAGGGTGTCAACGGCCATTTCTGATGCCTCCATTTATTCCTTTGTAGCAGATTCTTAACAAATTAGAGTATTTGTATTTTGTCAGAAAAAGTGAATTGCACAAATGTTACACTTTGCCCACATTTTACTTCAATTCCATGGTAAGGTAATTTGATTATTCAAAGTGTGTGTGTGTGTGTGTGTGTGTGTGTGTGTGTGTGTGTGTGTGTGTTTATGGCACATTCACTGTGTGTAATTATTTGTATACTACGTCTCAATGTTTCATAAATATTACCTCACTTAAGAGGGTAGTGAAACACCCATTTACAGATGAGTGTACTGTATGATTTTTTTTCTATGTTTTGATTTTTTACTTTGTTTTTTTACTTAGTTTTTGAAATTACCTTATTCACTTATTTAAGTATTTATTATCTTTCTCTCCTAAACTGTAAGCTCTTAGAAGAGAGAGACCATGTACGTTTTTCTTTCCTCCTGTGTCTCCAGTGCCTAGATCAGTGTCTGCAAGACACGACGTTGGTTAATTATGGTTTATTTTTAATGGCAGAAAACTTCAATTGCTTTAGCACCAACCTATAATTGGTGTTGAATACATATGCGTCAAAGAGAAAATGTAAAATACATTTTCCTGAAAAGAATTGACCAGCCTGAACCAGAAGTGACCATCCATGAGACCCCGACAATACGCTCGCTCTTCTGATAAACTACTTGATTACTTGGTTATATTACTTGATATATTAAAATCCTGAACGTATTTTCTAGAAAATTACCCAACTATTATGAATACTTAAAATCCTAACTTGTACTATAAACAACTCATACCACTTCTGGATGATGTGCACACCTTCTTCCCACCAACTTTACCCCCCTACCCAGTCTTCTTTGGGAGAACAGAAAGAAACGTTTTAAAAACCATCCCTGAAATCCTATATACTCAGCAGATTCTCTTTTCTCTTTTTACTAAATTCTTGGAGGTTTTCATTGTTAAACCACGGTAAAGTTTTAGTTGTGTTGTTTATAGTGTAATAATATTATAATGAGATCTACAAATATATAGACAGCCTAAAAATATTTTTGTGCATGACTTGGAGAGGTATCTTCAAGAGTATCCTTTGAGGTATTCGTAAGAGTAAAAACATTCTGGAGTTATATCCTTATCATTGTTGTTTTTTCCTTATTATTCACACACAGGTGAGGACACATTGATGCCAAAGATGCCCTTAAGGCCTTTGTACTCTGCGAAGAAGCTCCGATTGAGTTCAGCAACTTTCAGTGAATCATTGAAAGACATGTTGTTGTTTAACTTTTTGCAGAACCCTAGAGCAATAAAAGATTTTCAACATCTTTGTAATAGTTTAACCAGCTTATCAAATATGCAAGCTACATTTTGGAGAATACAGAAAACATAGCTCTGATATGTACTAAAAGTTGAAAGAAGCAAAACAATAACAAGCAAGAGCAAATACAAATTGCTAAAGCCTTTATTTCCTATAAGGATTTTTTTTTAAGAATTTTACTGTATACATTTGAGGTTTCCAAAATGATGTTTCAGGACACATGGAGATAGTAAAGTGATGACAATAATGAAGCCAATTAACATATCTATCATCTCACATAGTTCTTTCTGTGTGACAAGCACAGCTAAAATCTACTTATTTAACAAAAACCCCTAATACAAAGAGTCCTGAAAGGTTTTAATTAGACCCAATTTTGTTGAGCCTGGAATGGGAAGAAAATAATGAGCTTCTATTGTGGGAGGTTATGATAATCAGAAATTCTGACAATACTGATTTACTGCAAGGCACAAGAAAGGCCTGGTCTCAGACAATGGGGTGGAAGGGCACGCAGATGCAATCTCTGTGAAAAGGGATTAGGAGCTTGGCCGACCCACTAAACCTCTGTATGCAAAATCTCATGATCGCTCCAGTCTACAGGAATGCAGACATCTTTTTCCCATCTTCTTTGGTATTAAAAATATATAAAGTCTCTCATTGATGCAGTGGGAAAAATTTTGGAGGACATGGGCACTACATCCTTTTTTCAACCAATGGGGTTAAAGCAAAGAAGGGTTTTCTAAACTTCCATAAATGAAATAGACCCAGGAGAAGGCAAAGAGTTTTTTTTTCACATTTAGTTGTTGAAACAATAGAACAAATTAGCAAATTTTCAAAAAAAAAAAAAAAAAATCAAATTTTACCATCTTAGTAGAGTCTTTTCATCTATGTAGGCATAGAGATTTTTGAAGTTGGGATGAGCAAGTTTGGTGACTTCCAGAGACTTTTTATTTTATTTTATTTTTTATTTATATGACTACATTGAGACTTATTTCCAATAGAATTGATACAATTTGATCACAAGACTGGATGTGGAGACAGAATACAGAGATTGAAGATTCCCGAGAACCATCATAGCACATGTATACCTATGTAACCAACCTGCATGTACTGCTCATGTATCCCAGAACTTAAAGTAATTTTTTTTTAAATGAAGAAAATTAGAATAGAAAATCTAAGTTGGGTGACTTGGCAAACACCTTTTATAAACACCATCATCCCAAGAAATAAGAAGAATCTCATTTTCATAACCTACTTCTTAATGAAGATTTGGCCATGTGAGTCCACTAATACGTCCTACCAATAGACGCACTGGTTTAAGATGTCTCTTCAAAAGTGAACAACAGGAGGCAGCCACCAGCACATAGAATTCCTTTTCCCAGAGGTTTGGGAATGAAGTAGCAGAGGTTCAAGCACACAGAGGCTAGCATCCTGTGACTGTGTCCAGGCATGACATCAGTGGGGTCTGCTACATCAGCCTTGGGAATGAAGTAGCAGAGGTTCAAGCACACAGAGGCTAGCATCCTGTGACTGTGTCCAGGCATGACATCAGTGGGGTCTGCTATATCAGCCTTGCATTGTGGTTTACGTAATAATTCTTGAAAATGAAGCTTTCAAGCCTGATTCTTTGGCTTTCCTTGGAAGTCCCTAAGTTATCTGTTACTTTCATGCATTTCTTTTCTGCTCAAGCATACTAGAAGGGTATGGTAGCTGATTCCCAAAGATGGCCCCGCTATGAGCCTTTCCTCCCAGTATCCACAACCTTGTGCTGTCCCTTCCTCTTGAATCTGGGCTGGCCCTGTGACGTATTCACAGCTGAATGCAGTGGAGTGACACTATGGCTTTCATGACAGTCATAAGAATTCTTGAGCTTCTGCCTGCTGGAAATGGTGGCTCTTGGGAAGCTCTCATTTGGAACCTAGCTGCTATGCCCTCAGAAACTCGAGACACCATTCTACTCCCTCCTCCTAGGAGTTGGAATTTTTTAGATTCCATGTGTACGTGTGATCATAAAGGATACTTGTCTCTCTGTGCCTGGCTTCTTTCACTAGTGTAATGTCCTTTAGGTTCATCTGTGTTGTCAAAAATGACATAATTTCCTGTTTTAAAGGCTGAATAGTATTCCATTGTGCATATATATTACATTTTAAAAATCACTCATCCATTGGTGGACACAGGTTTTTCCATATCTTGACTATTGTGAATAACGCTGCAATGAACATGGATGCAGAAATATTTTTGACACGTGGATTTCAATCCCTTTGGGTAGAGACCCAGAAATGGGATTGCTGGATCATGTGGTAATTCTAGTTTTAGTTTTTTGAGGAAACTACACACTGTTTTTCCAAAATGGCTGCACTCATTTATAATATCATCAACATTGTACAAGGATTCCCTTTTCTCTACCTCTTGCCAACACTTGTTATCTTTCCTCTTTTTCTTAACGAAAGCTGGAAAGTGAGGTGAACAGGGAGAAGGGAGAAGTTATTCAACTAGTACAAAGTTCCACATCAAAAGGAGGAATAAATTCTGGTGCTTCACTACACAGCATGTGACTACAGTAATAATGTATCGTATAATTCAAAATAGCTACAAGAGAGGATTTCAGTGTTCTCACTACAAAGAAATGATAAATATTTGAGGTGATGGGTATGCTAATTTACCTGATGTAATCATTCCACAAGTGATACATGTATCAAAACATCACGTTGTACTTTATAAATACATCACATCATTATTTGTCAATTAAAATAATAAAACTAATAAAAAAGAAAAACAGGCCACATGGAAAAGCTATGTATAGTGTCAGGACAAATGAAATTAAAAATAAGAGGTTTAATTCTCCCTATTGAAAATAAGGGAAGATATTTCCCTCCCCTTCTTTTCATGGCATTTGCTTTAGAAAACTTGTCATTTTAAATACTTTCTCCTTCTTTGAGGGGATATGCCCTTCTTTCTAGATAAATCCTTTGAAAGACTAGGCAGGCCTTTTCTCAGCAGTATGATCCAGTAATGCCTGGGATTCTCTAAGGCCTGGGAGCCATTTCTTTGAAATTGAACATCAAGGGAGACAGCACCCCTAACTCCCGATTTCTGTGAGAGAACTGTAATTAACTTTGGTGGATATCTTGATCCAAGTTGCAAAACACTTCCTATTACAGAGCTATAAGAAGTTGGCTACCACAAACGTCACCCAATTACCAGGTAAAGTCAGGATGAACTAAATATGTCAAATGGTACTGACAAGCCGTCTTACTTGGTGGCTAGTTACCGTTTATCTTGAAAACAAGTATGCAATGGGTAGTAAGTGTTTGTCTATGTAAAAGGGTGAAATGCTTTTTAGTCTTTGCAGCGCCTTGGCGGGTTGCCTGTGCAGTGCATTAGTGGATTGTCTCTGATGTGCATTGCATTCTGGTTTAACGTTTATTAAATAATAAAACTTTTGTTTATCCATAACCTTTCTGGACAGATTTTCTGGGTTAGGGAAATAAATTTGTTGTAAATTATGTTTCCCCAACAGTAGATGCCTTGTGTCAGCCGCCGTGGAGTCCCAGATGACAGCCAGCACTAACTGTCAGCCACGGAGTGAGCAGTCCTGACATCTAGCCCCGTGAGCCCTCAGATGACTGCAGCCCCAGCCCACGTCTGACCACAGCTATGTGAGACCCTGCAAGCCAGAAATGCCCAGGTTAACCCAGTCAATCATAGAAGCATGAAAGATAACCACCAATTATTGTTTTAGGTCACTAAGTTTTGAGGTCACTTATCACACAGAAAGGGATAACCAAAATAAGTGACTTGTTCTTGCAATTAAGAACTCTGGCTGATACATATAACCTTTCCTCTCCTTTGTGAAGAGTATCCTGAGAAATTAGAGTGCTTTCCACCTCTGAATTCCCCATTGAAACTGGTGTTATTTTCTTCACAGAGTAGTTACTAATAATTTTTTTTTTTTTTTTTTTTTTTTTTTTTTGCTTAAATCTCTTTTTGGACAGATTGGGATTTAAACAAAATAAAAACAACAAGTTGGATGCAATGCCTGTCAGTTGAACAGGATATTTTTATCTAACAACTGCTTCTAAAAAGCATTTGCTCCCGTTTGTTTACATACTCTGCAAATAATTTTCCTACAGTTTAAAGCCAATACACAGGAAATTATGTTTAGAAAGTGCCAAGAGACTTTCAAAACCATTTTTGAGCTCAAAAAACCATTCGCATTTCAAAACCATTCACGGAGCATTTCACACTTAAGCTCATTCCGGGTGACACCATTTTGGGCTTCTGTGCCCACCTTTCTCCCATTTTAACAGTATAATTAAAAGCTCCCTATTAGTTCACCATAGGGACCTTTTTCATAAGCATCCACTGAACACTGTAAAGACTGAAAAGAAATTATTAGGTGCAAAAACTGCTATCTGGAGGGATTCACTGTTCCCTTTCTCTGGAGCGTCAGCCTGTGCATGTAACAATTACCAGATTATGTTTCTGCAGATGCACACTGTCTCCTGCGCCTGAACTTCCACATCCCCTGGCAGATTACCGACTCCAAAGGTCTGAAGATGAAAGCAATCCAGACACGGTCTTCATGCCTTTTTCAGGATTGGCAGATGCCTTTTAGTTGCGATTTAAGTTGAACTTTGGAGACTGAAAGCTGCTTTCCTTAGCTGATCTGGGTCTCTCCTGATGTGATTAGTCCTCAGCTGAGGTGCTCCGGAAGCATGGGCTGGAAGCATCAATTTCCCATCCTTCCTCATGACCATTTTTAAAAGCTGCACAGGAGAGGAATCAGCAGACCAACTATTTACCCAGAAAAGACTGTTGTAAAGGAGATGTATTGAATGAAAACTGTACTGCAAAGTCTATTCTAGGCAAATACCTCATGTCTGGCTTGCTGAAATCTCTGACTTACTTCTGTTATCCACAGAGTCTGGGAAAAATGACTTCATAACAGGGAGTTAAAAAGTACTTGAGCAATTTAGAAAAGTAAGGTGAGCCAGTGAGGTCAGGGAGAATTCATTCACAGTCTCAGCAACCTTATCTGAAACAAAAGACAAAATGTTAATATGTATCTCTCAGAGTTGGCCGACAGTCTAAAAATGATGAGCATGTAGGTGATAGCCCTAGCATTGTGTCTGGCCCCTTGTAAAGCACTGAATCAATGTCGCCTTTAAGTACTGCCATGTTCAAGGTAACAAATGGGAGCGATGCATCCTGCGTTAGGCAATATGCTCTAAGAGGGACACTGGAAAGTAGAGTACTACAAAAGCGGTGGGAAAAGGGGAGGAGAGAGGAAGAAAAAGGTGACAAAGGTGCAGAAGGATAAGGAGGAGACAGAAAAGAGAGAGGGAAAGAAAGGAGAGGAGATAACCAGCAGGATGCAGGACCTTTCCGTAAAGCCAGTATCATATGCTCCAGATATCATGCCTGGAGCATGTAAAACGCAGAGATCATAAGATCTGAAATGTCTCATGGTTAAGGGAACAGACTTGGCTCATTTCACAATCACAAATATAACACTTACTTCATGCCAGTGTGCTATGAAGGACTGGGGATACAAACGTGGTCCCTGCCTTCATGGAACTGACAGTACAGCGGAGGAGACAGTAATTTAATAGGTCACTACTACACCATGTATTATGGGAGAAATACGTTCTGCTTTGGGCACTAGGCTATCTGGGCCAGCAGAAGCACAGGTGGCTGTCCTGGAGAAGAGCGTGTAAGTAATGTTTTGGGGGAAAGGGGAAGGTGTGGGTTTTCCAGAAACGCTTCCACCTGGCATTCACGAGGACTAGGATACCTGGGAAATGACGTAACCATGTTCAGTCTCAGGTGCGCATTTGCCAAATGGGAATAATAATTCCTGCTGCCTCATAGGGGTGTTGTGAAGAATCAATACAGCAACCTGCCTAAAGAGTTTTTTCCTGTGCCTGCCACAGGACAGAGCCCCATATTAAATCCGTTATTTTCATTTGGGAGGGAGAAGAAACAGAGTACTCCGGGTTCCTCTAGCCCTCCTTTCCTGAATGGTCACCTGTTTTCTAGAACATGGATAATTGCAACATTCATTTCTTCATCGTTTGTTTAGCAAGCATTTGTCCAGCTCCTATAGCGCTGGGAAGTTAACATTGTAGCAGAGGAAACAAAAAAGTGAACATTGTCATTCTGAGAGATATGTGATTATTATGAGAATATATGAATGCATATCATTACCATAAGTCAGAGAGTCAGATTTCTGCTCAATCATGAGAGTAGACTGGCCCCCAAATGAAATATAATTCACACTATATTTACTGTACAGGCTGTGCATTAGGTTTTCGTGGGGAGGTTTTTAAAATGTAAATACTCAATCCTTAGCCCAAACCAATCGAATCCACATATTGGACCATGGTATGATTTAAAAGCTACTCCCACTTTCTGAAAAGGAAAGGTGAGTGCAATGTGCATGCAGGGTTAAGAACAATTTGTTTAGAATCACTGCCTGCCTTTCAAATGTCAGCGTCCTTCAGAGCCGCCCACGTTTTCCTCTTTCCTCCTGTTACCTACTGCGTGTTCTCAGCCCCCTGCAGCTTTAGAAATCTTTCCTTCAGCTCCAGACACACGTGCCTCACTGCATGATCGTCCACACATGGAGATACAGGCAATTCCACCCTCTGGCTTTATCATCTCCCCATCTCAGTGAACAGGGCCGCAGTCCACCACACCCACCTTTTCCACACCTAGTCCATCAGCTGGGCAAGTCCATGGCCCCCAGCAGCCTCTCCCCACAACCCATCTTCTCCATCCCCTCTGCCCCTTTGAAGCTGGTCATGACATAACGTTTCCCCAACTGCCTTCTAACTGGTCTCCCATCAGCCACACTGCCCAAATGCACATCTGAGCATGGCTGCCTCGCTGGTAAAAATGCCTTCTTGGCTCCTGGTGGTTTTCAGAGTAAAATCCAGGGCTGCATCACAAAATACCACCAACTAGATGGCTTACAAACAACCAAAATTTATCTCTCACAGTTCTGGAGGCTGGGAGGTTCCAGATCAAGATACTGGAAGATTGAGACTCTGGTGAGTGCCCACTCCCTGGTTCATGAATAGTCCTCTTCTCACTGTGTGCTTGCATGGCAGAAGGGATGAGGAATCTCTCTGGGGTGTCTTTTACAAGGACACAAATTCTATTCATGAGGGCGCCACCCTCATGACCTAATGACTTCCCAATGGTCTCACTTCCCGATACCATAACCTTGGGGGTTAGGGTTTCAGCAAATGAATTTGGGAAAAGGGGCAGAAATCTTTAATCTATAACACCCATAGTAGGTGCTCAGTAAGTTTTTAAAGATGCCTGATTGATTTGAACTACAAATATCTTTAAGAGAGAGCTGAATGTATTTCTGTTACGGAACAAATGTAGACAGCCTTGGAGAGCATGCAGGACTCTAGGCTGCCCCATTTGATGATTCTGGAGTGTCCATATGCAGCATTGTGTGTCCAGGCATAAGATAGGAAAACCAACTAGAACAGAAAAGAACTGGCCCCAGTCACCAAGGCCAACGTGGCACAATTAACGCCAGCATGAGACCAGTGTAAATTCATATCCAAACAGTAACTAACAGGTCTATCACTGGAGTCAGACAGATCTGAGTTCAAATTCCAAGTCCACATTTAACAGCTAAATGGTCTGGTGCAGGTTACTTAACATTTCTAAGCCTCAGTTTGTTGAGATATAAAATGGGGTTGATAAATTAGATGCCTTTATTATAAGCCTATTGTGGGGACTTAATGAGATTACCTACCTAGTATCTAGCATATCACACCCCTGCAAACAGCATTAAAGGAGTGGGACAGCGTCAGACCACCAAGGCAGGAGATTTAGATTCATTAACCTTTTCGAGAAAGCAATGCCAGGGTGCCCCTTCTAATATGAATGAAAACTGGGAGCCAGGATTCAGGGACCAAGCACGAGGCCACTTCAGCTGATGGGCCACTGTAGAGTCTCCCCTTCTACTGATTCTAAAGCTTGTTAAAATGACCCCAGTGCAATTGAGAAAGGACAGAAAATGCCTTAAGGACTATATACTGCCACAACTCTTGATGTATTTGTTTGCAATAACAAAGTACGGTAGACAGGATGACTTAACAGACATATATTATGCCACAGTTCTGGAGGCCAGAAGTCCACGATCACCGTGTCAACAGGGTTGGTGTCTTTCACGACCTCTCTCCTGGGCTAAGAGACAGCCACTTTCTTCCTGTGTCTTCACATCACCCTCCGTCTGCATATATCTGTGTCATGACATCCTCTTCTGATAAGAACACCAGTCATATTGGATTAGAGCCACCCCAATGACCTCATTTTAATTTAATTACTTCTTCCCTTCCCCAAATACTGTTGCATTTTGAGGTACTGAGGGTTAGCGCTTTACCATGTGAATTTTATTAAACAAAATGAGAAAACAATTCAGCCCATAACAGCTGCTTACCAAAATCTTTCCCAAAAGCATGGATCCTGAACTTCACTCTATTCACACTGACAACCACACCAGAAAGGTGGCTAGAGGGATACCATACCCAGGAACCTCTAGCTTTCTTAGGCTCAGAATAATCCCTTTTTACTGCACTCCAAGTCTTTCCCCTCATGGATTTATCCTTTGTCCACTGCCAGCATCTATCCCAAATTCCTGCCTGATTTTCTTCCAAGGTAGAGGTTGATAGACTACAGTTGCTCCTTCCTAAATTATTACCGCCTTTATTATTAAGGAGTTTTCTCATTTTAATATTATTCATATGGGGAGAAGGCCATACAACCAGAGCAAGAATAGCAGGTCCCCAAACACCGCCCCTGCCTATCTCTCAGCCCTACCTCCCACTTCCTTCTCTGATTGCCCTGGGCCTTGGCTGTTACTCAAATTCACAAGCAGCTTCCTGCTACAAAGTCTCCAAACTTATGTTTCCCTGTGTATCCAGCACTCTTGCCCTAAATCGACACTGAATTCATTCTTCACTTCATTTGGTTCTCAGCTTAAATGTCACCTTCCCTGAGAGAAGTCGGACTACTCTATTTAACTAGAAAACCACCCATCTCTCCAAAAATACTTCCTGAATTTCTATTCTTGATCACGCTAAGACCAAGGAGCAGAAAATCCACAGATACATGAGGCATAACCCCAGCCCTGCCCAGAGGATCTTACAGGCAGCTGCAAACATTGTGTTAGAGTGGTATAATTATATATATATATATATATATAATACTGTAATGAATAAGTCCAGCAGGGCACCTGGTGGCTCACTCTTGTAATCCCAGCACTTTGGGAGGCTGAGGCAGGTGGATCACTTGAGGTCAGGAGTTCAAGACCAGCCTGTCCAACATGGTGAAAACCCATCTCTACTAAAAATACAAAAATTAACAGGGCATGGTGGTGCACACTTATAAACCCAGTTACTGGGGAGACTGAGGTGGGAGAATCACTTGAACCCAGGAGGCAGAGGTTACAGTGAGCCTAGATCATGCCACTGCTCTCCAGCCTGGGTGACAAGAATGAAACTCCATCTTAAAAAATAAAGCAATAAATAAAAATAATGACTAAGTTCCAGTAACAGACAACATTTGCTGAATACTTCATGTTGAGCTAGCTGCATAGTCACGAAGGCCAGCACACATCTTACAGTACAAAGGGAAAGAGAAGCAAAGAGGTGCAAAACAACAAGCCATTCTCACACTTCCAGAGATTTCTGACAAACATCCACATTTGCGCAGCTGGAAACATACAGGAAGGAGGAGTACTGAGCGCTAAGAATTAGACGCTGATGCCTTGACCAACCTTCTTGCAGAAAATTTTCTGTCTGGAAATTGGTCCAGGAACAGCCATGTGTTGGGAGCAGTCATTTACATAATTTAATAATTAGATTTCTAGCATCCCAGGACCCTGGGTTAGCTTCCTATCATATGAGTCTCTGATATGTTCTCGTAAATTGAGTATGATGGTTAATTTTATGTGTCAGCTTGACTGGGTCATAGGGTGCCTAGACGTCTGGACAAATACCATTCTGCGTATGCCTGTGAAGGTGTTTTTGGATGAGATTAACATTTAAATCGGTAGACAAGTAAAGCAGATTGCCCTCCCCTGTGTGTGTGGGCCTCACCAATCGATCGAAGATCTGAAGAGAGCAAAAAGGCTGAGTAAGAAAGAATATGTCCTGTGTGGCTGCTTAAGCGGGGACGTTGGTCTTCTCCTGCCCTTGGACAGGCATTGACATCATTGACTCTCCTGGGTCCCTAGCTTGCTGGCTTGTTGCAGATTGTGGAGGTTCTCAGCCACGTGTGAGCCAGTTCTTACGAATGAATGAATGAATCCTAGTGATTCTGTTCTCTGGAGAAAGCCAATACAGCAAGCATGAAATCTGATCTGACATCTGTGGCTTCTGTGATCTATTCTCCACAGGAATAGGGGTGGCTGATGAGGGTGACTCTGTGAGGCCACATAGGGAGCTACAGGAACTGCCAGTGACAACAGCAGCCTCTACTGTGGGACAATAAATCGCAGCCAGCCACTTCATGGGATGACTACAACCCACTTGGGGCAGGAACTGTTCCACAACATTTCATGCCCATAATAGCTTGAGAAGGAGCCGCTAACCACATTTTGCTACGGAAGAAATCAGTCAGGTACTTGTCCATGGTCTTGCAGACATACTCCTGGGACAAACTCCCACTGAATATCCTAAGTCGAAGGCCTTAATGACTTCTTATAGCCCAGCAAGGAGCTCGACTTGATGGCCTGTCGGGCAGATTACCTGACACACGCTGACATGGGCAATCAGTGACTCAAAAGGAAATGAGGTAATAATGTTTAAAAATTGAGAAATTTCACAGGAAATTTGTACTCCCAGCTTCTCATGGAAAATAGGAAAATCTGGCAATTCTTCTCATAGTCTCCACATGACAACTGTGGGCTACACAAGAGTAACGGCTGACCGTCTGGGCACAGTTTTGGATCCTCAGTTTGCCATGGGCTTTAATTTTTCTCTCGTCTGTTACTGTCTGGCCCCACAGGCTTTTTGCTTGTGTGTTTGTTTTGAGACAGACTCTCACTCTCACCCAGGCTGGAGTGCATTGGCTCAATGTCAGCTCACTGCAAACTCTGTCTCCCAGGTTCAAATGATTCTCCTGTCTCAGCCTCTTGAGCATCTGGGATTACAGGTGTGCATCATCACGCTCAGCTAATTTTTGTATTTTTAGTAGAGACAGGGTTTCACCATGTTGGCCAGGCTGGTCTCAAACTCCTGGCCTCAAGTGATCCACTCATCTTGGCCTCCCAAAGTGCTGGGATTGTAGGCATGAGCCACTGCACCTGGCCACCTTGCAGGCTTTTGAATTGACTACTCTTTTTCTTGCCTTCTTCCTCTTCATTTTAGCAATACTAAGATATTTCCCCCATGGTCTCTGGGAGCTTCTATGCTTTTTCCCTGCTGTTCTCTTTGCCTGATAGCAGAAGAATAAATTAACTCTTGCTGAAGTAGACTGAAATCACATTTTCAAGTGTGGAAGGATTTGGCTGGACAAAGCCATAGGATCAATGTAACATCATCCTCTGGATAGTTTCAGCCTATTTATTCAAAAGAAAACAAAGGGGGCGGTGGAGTTTACTGTTATTGTTAAAACAGGAACATTTCTGCTCTATATCTGTTGTTTCCCTCCAAGCAGAAGGAGCACCATCACAGTAACACACCTGGGTTCTCCCAACTTTCACTTAACTCTCAGGGAAGATTGCATTTGGATTGAATTTAAAAGAAAGACTTGGAAATTCACAGCTCAGCCCCTTTGTCTCCCTTTTTTGCTATGGGCTAATTTGCCTACAGAAGGCATCTGTTTTATTTTGTCTCTGTTTTGTGGTAAAAGGAACTTACCTCAGGAAAAAAGAAAGAAAGAAGAAAGAAAGAAAAGAAAGAAAGAAAGAAAGAAAGAAAGAAAGAAAGAAAGAAAGAAAGAAAGAAAGAAAGAAAGAAAGAAGGAAGGAAGGAAGGAAGGAAGGAAGGAAGGAAGGAAGGAAGGAAGGAAGGAAGGAAGGAAGGAAGGAAAAGAAGAAGAAGAAGAAAAAAAAACTGCAGGTTCTCAGCCCCAACTATGTCTAGGAGGGCAAGGCTGTGTGGTAGATTATTTGCTAAAATGGCCACAATTACTCCTTGCCCTGTATGCAGCCCTGTTAAATGCTCCATACACCTTCTTGGGGCAGAGACCTGGGGGCAGAGTAGAACTTGGGGCAGAGAACTGGGGGCAGAGTCGTGAGAGTGATGAAGAGATCATGAGGTTTCTGGATATTACCTTTCATTTCTAACTTTATTTCTGCTTGGAGTGATTAGATTTTCATCATGAAGAAGACAAGCTATTGTCTTTACCCATCGAACATTTGAGCTCTCCACAGATGAAGAACAATCCACCTTCCACTTGGAATCTGAAATGCCAAAAATTTGCTTTTCCATCTTTCCCTGGAGCAAGCTGGCCCTCCGCACTCCAGAACCTGAGACAAAAGTCTTCCCTGCCCAGAAATGTTCTGCCAGAGGTTCACAGAATTTCTAAATGCCTTATTCATCATCAAAGCGTTACACTCCACATTGCTTCAGAACAAGAATCTTATTCTACAGTGAAAAAAGACAGACATTTAAGTCCATGGGATTCACTAATCTTGTCATATACCCTATTTCCCAAGCACTCCTGGCCTTCTTGTACTATCTTAAAAGATGGAGTTGCAGTTATGCATATAAAATATGGTATATGACTATGAGCCAGATGGTAATACATAGGCTGTTTCTTCTATAGTCAGAGTACATTGCATCCCATTACCACAACTCTGGACTTCAATAGTTTAAGAAATTTAGTATCTAAGAGAAGAATGTTCCCTCTAGGACTCATAACACTGTTTTCTTTAAATGGGAAGCTGAGCTGCCACCTCCCTATGCAGGTTCTTTCACTGGAGAAGCAGGGAGAAATAAGAGTTAAGGTGTTGGTTGGGGTGATTATTTCTTTTTTTTTTTTTTTTTCTTTTTTTTTTTTTAATTTTTATTGCATTTTAGGTTTTGGGGGTACATGTGCAGAACGTGCAAGATAGTTGCATAGATACATACATGGCAGTGTGTTTTGCTGCCTTCCTCCACTTCACCCACATTTGGCATTTCTCCCCAGGCTATCCCTCCCCAGCTCCCCCCGGCCGCTGTCCCTCCCCTATTCCCCCCAATATACCACAGTGTGTAGTACCCCCCTCCCTGTGTCCATGTGTTCTCATTTTTCTCACCCGCCTATGAGTGAGAATATGTGGTATTTGGTTTTCTGTTCTTATAATTATTTCTATCATGCTAAGAGCGGCAGCACTGATTACCCCACAATGGGTAATGGGAGGTCCAAGGCAACAGGAAATGTGTAGCAGAGAACTCACAAATGCATAAACACCAAGTATGACCCTATAAACAGTTACAGTTAATAGTTCTCAGCATCTGACACTTTTTCCTCATTGTCTTGCATGCACACAACTATATTGACTAATGTTCTTCTTTCTTCTCCATCCTGCTTTGTTTTATAAGGTGGATGAGTGCTAGTTAACTTCAGCATTTACTTCCACGGAATGCAGAATTTTGAGACAGGATTGTGACTGGACTCGAATAAGAATAAGGAAGCTTCAGACACTCTAGACTTGGAGTGGAATTCAGCAACTTAAATGGCATTGTGTTGGCTTCTTATGGGAGATGAGAATATTTTCAAGTTTATGAGGCATATTTGCATTATATTAGGTGATATTTTTGTTGACTGGTCTATTTTGTGGTTTTCTGCTGCTGACAGTGAAAATGTGGGGGAAACAAAGTGGACGTGCTGATGTTGCACAGTAAAATGGGTGGGCATTTGTCATGGTTTTCTGCTGTCCAGCATGTAAAGTCTCCTGTCTATGGAAAATCGACCTGGTAAGGCAGAACCCCTCTCCTGCTTGAATCTTGATATGCCATCTCTGCGCTTTCCCACCATTCTTACAGCTAGGTACTTGACCTCAGCATTACCTACCAGGTTTAACCACACCAAACTTGGAATTAGAAAGTAGTGATGCAAAAGAAAAGAAAGGGCAGGGCCTCTCCGAATCTCTGCCTGTGGTGGGAGGCAGCAGCAGTAGCAGCAGGCACCCCGAGTAACCAGAGGCAACAGGAGCAAGGTCCAATGTCCGTGCACAGTGCCGGTGACAATCCTGTCTGTGTCACAAGCAGCAGCCTGGTAATGCTTCACAGGCCAGTCTCATGTAACTTATCTGTAGCTACTGAGCCAAAACCTCAGGCTTTCCTGACTGCTCTATGAGCTACCCAGTTATCGTGTCCTGAATTCCTTTTCGGCTTGAATCAGTCAGACTTGCTTTCTATTGGATGAAATTCAGAACTCTGACTAATTCAAATCACGTATCTAATGATTAATTGAACGTTTATCATGTGGCAGGCAGTAGGGGCTGTTAGACGCCCCAGATACGATAGTGAGCAAATGAAGATATGATTGCTGCCTACATGAAACTTATAAGCTAGAGATGGAGATATTTATAAAATAAGAATGAAAATACATTTGATATTAATTATGTTGTATTTTCCACATTTACAGTTCCTTGAAGTTCATGATATTACTTTCTCCTGGCACTAAAGTAAGAGGATTTGGATCGGAAGAAATGAGGCAAAATGTTATCCATGAGTAGGTGAGAGGTGAATTAGACATAGCTAGTATTTTTAAAAATACTTTTCTGCATTTTACAGTTTCTGTTTAATTAGCATGCATGTCTTCTTAAAACATAATTTTCATTGGAGAGATTGGACTTTACTCTCCAGCTGGAATCGTTGAAACCCGCAAAGACTTTTAGTTAATGCTATCAAAAACTGCTTTTCACTAGCCTGTGTCATTACAACAGCAGTTGGAAACTGCAGTTGGTCTATGTGAGATCATGCTAAATTTGTTAACATAATATTTCTTAACATGATTTAGGAGCTATGCTTTATTTTCCTGTTAGCACTATGATGGAACAAGGAAAGCGGGCTAGACTATATTAAGAACAATTTTATTGACTATTAGAATAAACGACCATGGAGAAAAACTAGTCTTAAAAGATTTGCAATTAAATTAGACAATTTTGGAACTGACTTATTAAATGTCTACGTTCTGTCACCTGCCTAGTTATGTAAAATTGTATTACTTTACCTCCACGGTGGGAGAACAGTCATATCAACAACATCAGTGACATTTTTCTCACTTCCCTCCCTCCACAGCTCATTCTTCATGCTGTGCTTGTTTATCTGAGTCATCTAACGGTCCCTTATGCTCAGACTTCCGCATCCTACCAAGCTTGCCTGTAGTTGTGCCATTTAAAAGTCTACAAACTTCACTGTGGTTTTGGACAATTAGTTCAAAACTAAGTTTGAGAGCAAAGTGGGAAATTCCACTTGCTATATATTATAGGTCCATAGAGTTTCCTTGGATCAACTAATCCCACTGTTGGAAAATTAGATTCCTTTCCATTTTGGAACGGTAAAGATACCTTTCCATTCATTTCCAAGAAGGCTATAGAAACAGCCTTCTGTTTCTGTTTCATTTAGAAACAAAGATGGGTTTCACCATGTTGGCCAGGCTGTTCTCAAACTCCTGGACCTCAGGTGATCTGCCCCACTTGGCCTCCCAAAGTGCTGGGATCACAGGCATGAGCCACCACACCTGGCCTATCAATATTAATTGAAAGTATTTAGCCATAGAACTCTGTGTGATGAATGATTGCTCGCTGCATGATTCAGTCACACCAACTCTCCTAGCTTTGAAAATTATCTATTATTATGCTCTATTATCTATAATCTAAACAGACCTGTTATTTAGAGAGAACCATTTTTTACTGACTTTAGGTTCATTGCCTGCACACACAATAACTTTTTGCTTAAATGCTGCATTCTAGTTGGTATTTTTGAACCAATTTAAGCAACAATTAGATTTGATTGAATTCAGATTTACATCAAAATTGAATCACATGTGACGACACCAGTGAAAATGACTGTTGGGACAATTGCCTGGATCTAGGGATGGTTGAGTCAGACAGTGACAGCTACAGTGCCAGGGTGCAGAAATTTATACCTTCCTTTCCGTAGCTAGCGAGTTTCAGCTGACAGCAAATGTCAGGTGTATTCTTATACCAGAAACATTTAAATGAGAAAAAAAATACATCTTAGAATTGAGCTAATGTGGTGTTTTGATTTTACGACTTAACTCTTTGAGATCTGAGCATCTCTTGCCCTCACATTAGAAACCCCCATAGTAACGCACTGGCTCTCAGATGCTCCCGTCACTCCCCTGTGACCTCAGTGCTTGTTTCTGGATCTAGGAAGGCAGTTCGATTCACGCACTTGTCAAAAACATTGAGAATTTCTTTTGCTGGGCTAGGCCTAATTCTTGCTCTTTTAAAACAAATACCTCGTTGAACATCGAGGACACAAAGAGGCTTATGGGCCATGTAAAGTACCACCCATAACGATGGCCATGGTTCTCTAATCGAAACAATATGATATGACAACCAGAATTATCCCTACTAGTTTCAGCCATCTGCTTGCAAGATAGATTTTCTCATATTTCCAAGCAAGTCTACTACCTCTCTCCCTTATTTCATTAGATATAAATAGGATTTAGTTGCAACTGGGCTTCTGCTTTAAGGGTATAAGTTGTTCCGGCTTTACTTCTAATAACTCCCATAGGATTTAGTTGCAACTGGGCTTCTGCTTTAAAGGTACAAGTTGTTCCGGCTTTACTTCTAATAACTCCCTATCCCACCACCTCCTGCCCCTCTACCCCTGCCAATTCAAGGTAGACATGATTAGTAGTGATAATAACAAAGTAGCAGTGATAAATAGCTAAATTTGAGTCAAATTTAATAAGTACCCTCCCCCACTTGTCATTTAGAATAAATGACCATGCATTTATCTTTAATAAATGACTAGCTACATTAAAGATCAAGACGGAACAATGTATGGACAAAGATTTCTCATAGGAATGCACGCATATCGCATGTACAAGTATTACAATATTTTAAAGTTAATTTTCTGAGAAAGATGAAGGTTGGTATAATTAGAACATGTTTGAAACAATCGTTATAGTTTGAAACAAATAGTCAACGGCCACAGTTTCTTACTTCTGTCTTTTTCCCAAATGAGAGAAAAACAAACGGTTACATAGTGATTGTAATTCAGCTTCGAGCCTTTAAAAGGAGACTCAATACAAAGCCTACTGGCATTTTTTAAAGAAATTAGAAACAGATGGAATGCATGATTCTTCCTCTGGAGGGTTTGACACTCTTCCTGCAAAACAGATTGGAAAAGAGACAATAATTGCCTCTAAATCCACCCAGTGTAAGCATGCGTCTCCTGTTGGGCCTTCTAATTCGCTCTTCAGATGACTTTGCATACTGTCTGTGAAGGTCTTGGGTTTGTGAACAGACAGGCCTGAGTTCAAATTCCTGGGTCATGACCGACTCGTGTGATTTGGGGAAACTAATCTCTCTGTGCTTCAATTTCCTCATGCTAAAACAATGTGGATACTTATGCTTATCCATTCAGAGTTTTGTGAGGATTATGTCAGAAAATGTACTTAAGGTACTTAGCGTGATAGTTGGCACATACAAACACCTTGCTAAATTACACCACCCATGATTACTTTTATACGCTAGTAATTATTAGCAATAGTTATAGTAAAAACTAGTAGTAGTAATTAGGGGATACATAAATAACCACTCCCAAAGTTAGTGGCTTAAAGTAACAGCGATTTCTTCAGCTCATGCTCCTGTGTGTTGACGATTTGGGCTGGTCTCAGGTGGGTAGTGCTTATGTGGGTTTTGGCTAGGCTGAGTTTTGAATCTTTGTTTAGCTGGGAGACCAGCAGGGGTTGGCTGATACATGGTGGCCTCATCTGGAACGGTTAGGAGAATTGGGGCCTCTCTCTTTGAATAGAAAGACCAGGCTTCTTCACCCTTTTGAAGTCTTTGCTCACACAATGTTTGCCACCGTCACTTTGGTCAAAGCAAGTTACAAGAATAATGCAGACTCAGGGATGAGGACAGATCTGTCTCTTTGGGAAAGGAGGTTTTTTTGTTTTTTTGAGATTCCTCAAAATCAACTGCAAGTGTTGTAGCCAGAGGTAGAAAAAGGAAAGCCATTTCCAATCTACCATGAAGACCTTTCCATGCTTCGGTTGACCTATCTGTGCTTCTTCTCCTGATGCCCTTTATATTTTTTCCCCTTCCTCCCTCCCTCTCTTCTGTTTATATTTCCCACTCTTCCTCAAATATTTATTAAATAAAATATTCCATGTACAGGAGATACAGCAATAAATAAGATTTGATTCCCATTGTCGTAAAAGTCGTGTAAAAAATCTCTCTGCCTGGAATGCGACCATATTTAAGAGTTTTTTTTCTTTCCTTTTTGCAGCTTCCCTACACTCTGTGTTAAATGTTAAAGCTAGCTACGCTTTTAGTAAACAACAATGAGAGCTAATGCTTTCCTCTAATTGTTTAAAATGATAGTGTGTCTAAGAAGGGTTTCCAGCTGCTTTGTCTGATTTAATCAAGAACTCTTAACCTGATTACCTCAAGATTTTGCTCCCTATCTATTTGCAATTCTCTTTATAAAGCAGAGATGACTGAGACATTTGACTCATGGTGTGATCTGAGTGTCTGTCTTGCACAATGTTCTGGTTGGCACAGAAAAGGTTCAATAATGATCTTCTGGATTAGAGGTTGTTCAAAGGTAAACTGGGTAGGCCTGGTAGCTCATGTCTGTAATCCCAGTACTTTGGGAGGCCAAGGTGGGCAGATCACCTAAGGTCAGGAGCTCGAGACCAGCCTGATCAACATGGTGAAACCTTGTCTCTACTAAAAATACAAAATTAGCTAGGCATTGTGGTGCATGTCTATAACTCCAGCTAATTGGGAGGTTGAGGCAGGAAAGTTGCCTGAACCTGGGAGAAGGAGGTTGCAGTGAGCCAAGATTGCTCCATTGTACTCCAGTCTGGGCAATAAGAGCAAAACTTCATCTCAAAAAAAAAAGGTAAACTGAGGCATAATAAAAATGTTAAAGAGTTTATTTGCACAAACAGCAATGCATGAATAGGGCAGCTGGGGAACCACTTCTGAGGAAACTCCAGGGGAAGGCTTCTACAGAATGGACAGAGAAGCGAAGCAAAGCAAGTATTTGATTGGTTATAATTATATAGTCGCCATACTTGGTTTCTTCTATTAGAAAGTCCCTATTTATATACATTTGTTGGTAACTTCTGAACGGTTGAGCTTAAGTTCTGTTTTTCTTGAATTTCAACATTTTCAATAAATAGCTCAAGTTAAGTATTGCTTATGGTTGCAAATCAAGCAAGGCTTAGTTCACTTACTAGGCCTAACTGGTTTTATCTGCTGAGGGATTCTTTAGACCTGGTCTGCATCTTCATTTACTTTCGCAAGACTTATCCTTTTCATATGTTTTCGTAAGTGTTTCCAATTCCTTTGTGGGGGGAAACGGAATTCAAACTGAGGTTTTCTAAGTCTAAAGTCTGTGTTTTTTATGCCTCATAAGAACTGGAAAGCCCTCGGTTACAATTAATCAATGGCAAAATGAAATGGAATGAAATGAAACAAAAAGGGCATGATATTGATCTATAGTGAGAAAGAAAAACTAAGCAATGAGAACATCCAATTGCATCATTATGACTTTTTTGGAATAAGCTTTTAGGAGGAGTAAATGTATAGCCTGATTAGTTCTTTCCTATAAACTGTAAATTGGCTGGCAATTACCTTTGAAGCACTAAAATGCACGCTAATTAAAAATGAATTATCTCAGTGCAGGATTTAGAAATTGGAACAAATACTGGACTAAACTGGAAACAGCTATTTTGGACAATTTGAGCTAAAGGCTGATGCTCTATTAGGGTGTCAACAATGACCTTTCTAATATTACTTTGACCTCTTACTTTCTGAGAAGGAATAAAAGAAGGGACAAAGAACTTCTATTTTAATGGCATGTATTCTGAAAATGTGCCAGAAAACATAAAAAAAGGAAGTACTCTCCTATTTAAGTGCTAGTGAATGTCCTTCCTGATTTGAACTAAACATTGGCTTTTGAAGAGTTTAAACAAAATAAACAGGTACTATTAGTGATGATTAATATATAGGTCATGAGGTAACAAATATTCCAGTCCTCACTCTTGTCCTTATAAGGACAAGTTAATGTCCACATTACCTTGGTTCTTTACCCCACCTGGCATGCAAGCCTTAGAAGCCCTTCCTAGAATCCACCCCAGTTATCGAGAATCCCCGCTACCTGCTGTGTACCACAAAAAGCACTACGGCCCTTCAGAGACAGGATGGAGGTATGCAAATTAGCTCTGGGATCTTGAAAGTGGCACCTAAAAGCCAACTTAGAGGTCTTGGAAGGTCTTTTTGGACTTAGTGATATTTGAAAATAATTTATTCCTTTTTTTTAAGTCAATTGCAAAGACTGCAGCAATCATACACCTTATTCATTGTACATTTTCTGTTCAAAGTCCTTTTTTTGTTATTTTTCCCCATATTCCCCAATTCTCATTCCCTTTCCCCTCATCTGCTTATGTATAATTGTTAAAATCCATGTTTTCTGGCTGAGCACAGTGGCTAATGTCTGTAATACCAGCACTTTGGGAGGACAAGGCAGGCAGATGACGAGGTCAGGAGTTCAAGACCATCCTGGCCAACACAGTGAAACCCCATCTCTACTAAAAAAAAATACAAAAATTAGCTGGGTGTGGTGGCCAGAGCCTGTAATCTCAGCTACTTGTAAGTTTGAGGCAGGAGACTCGCTTGAACCTGGAAAGGAGAGGTTGCAGTGAGCCAAGATTGTGCCATTGCACTCCAGCCTGGGTGACAAGAGCAAGACTCCATCTCAAAAAGAAAACATGTTTTCTATGTACATGTTTAAAAAAAAAATGACACAAATAGTACTGTGATATAAATACTGATGCTTCTTAATTCTGCAATTTTTTTTTGAGATGGATTTCACTCTTGTTGCCCAGGCTGGAGTGCCATGGTGTGGTCTTGGCTCACTGCAACTTCCGCCTCCTGGGGTCAAGTAATTCTCCTGCCTCAGCCTCCCAAGTAGCTGGGATTACAGGCACCCACCACCACACCCGGCTAATTTTCACAATTTTAGTAAAGACAGGGCTTCACCATGTTGGCCAGGCTGGTTTTGAACTCCTGAGCTCAAGTAATCTGCCTGCCTTGGCCTCCCAAAGTGCTGGGATTACTAGCATGGGCCACCGCACCTGGCCAGTTCTGCATTTTTAAGATCAATCCATATTGCTGATGTGCACCCACAGTACGTATGAATCTACCATGTTCTGCAACTGACAAAACCTATGTGGCCTCCAACTCCCCATTACTGTGAACAAAACTTCAATGAATCTTTTTATGCATGTTCCTTATGGACCCTGGTGAGAAATTTTCCAGGATATATACCCAGAAGATGATCTCCAGGTCATAGGGCACTTACTTACACTGAACACTCACAGGGAGTTTGGAAGTTAGCTAGAAGATGGGAGAGGAAAGCCCACCCTAGCAGGGCAAAGAGCGTGGGCAAAAGAATGGAAGAGTGCTACGGCAGAGTGGTTTCTGAGAATTGTACACTCATTAGGGCCAGGGAAAGCAAAGCATAAGTTGGCATGTGGGGGAACTGAAGAGCTCTCAATGTCAGGCCTTGAAAGGCTTCCTGTGCTAAGCTGAGGGGTTTGAATTGTAGATTGAACACTCTACTGAGCCATAGACAAGTGTTAGCAGGTGAGAGGTCATAGTCACTTGCATGTCTACAAAGGAATACCCGAGGCTGGGAAATTTGTAAAGAAAAGATCTTCATTTGGGCCACAGTTCTGCAGACTGTGTAGGAAGCATGGTGCCAGTGTCTCCTTCCAGCGAGGGCTTCAGGGAGTTTCTACTCATGGTGGAAGGCAGCGGGAAGCAGGCATCACCCAGGTGTGAGAGAGGGGAAGGAGGTACCAGAAAGTTTTTAGCAATCGGATTGTGCAGGAACTAACAGAGAACGTACTCATTACCTTAAGGAAGACACGAAATTGTCTATAAGGAATCCATCCCCCATCTCCCACACATGTTCCACCTAGGTCCCATCTCCAATTTGGGGGATCAAATTTCAATATGAGATTTGGAGGGAACAAACATCCAAACCATATCAGAGTTATCATTAGATTTGCATGTTAGGAGGGGCACTCTGCCGGCCCTGCACCCTGGCAAAAGCATCACCTCCAACACTGAGCTCAAACACATAAGTGGCCCAAACACCAAGTCGGTGCATTCCGTCTTAGAGGGATCTGGTGGCTAGTCTCCATGTCTACCACACACAGTGTGCAGGACAAGAGCTGAGCAGTGTGGGCATCAAGCGAGATGGCTAAATCCCAGTTCCTGCCAGCCCAGACTGGGCTCTAAGAGAGGAGCACTGACACAGAGGGGATAGACAGGGGAAGGGTGTTTGCAAAAGGGGACAGAAGGAGTGGGCCAGGAGGGGATAACCCTCCTAGACCAAGTACCAAAGAGGAGGGCAGACTCACTGCTCTCAGAAGTAGGAGGTGGGGGGCCGGGTGTGGTGGCTCACACCTGTAATCCCAGCACTTTGGGAGGCCAAGGCAGGCAGAACACTTGAGGCCAGGAGTTTGAGACCAGCCTGGCCAACATGGCAGAACCCCATCTCTACTAAAAATACAAAAATTAGCCAGGCGTGGTGGCACACACCTGTTGTTCCAGTTGCTTGGGACGCTGAGGTGGGAGAATTGTTTGAACCCAGGAGGCACAGGCTGCAGTGAGCTGAGATTGCATCACTGCACTCCAGCCTGGGTGACAGTGAGACTGTGTCTCAAAAAAACAAAAAAACAAAAAGGAAGTGGGGGCTGACTAGAGGGATACACTGGCAGAACTCTGATCCAGACGCTAGGATAGAGAATGGGTAGGGGTATGGTAACATTGCTACCTAAATCCTATGTGCACAAACTAGGAAAAACAATTCCGGTACTGTATATATAATTGAAACACGATGACACCATTATTTCTGACATTCAGCTGTCCTTCCTCAGAATCTTTGGCTGCTGATTTTATTTCTGGCAACAGTACAAAACCAAACGACCAAGAAGATTAAAAAAGATAAAAAGCAAAACAGCCTGTGCAGGACAATTCCAGGGCTTTTGGGATCTGCATCTTTTTCAAGGTGATGTAAGCAGGGATGTCTGTCCTTTTGGAGTCGTGTCTTCCCTTGGCTCCTGGGGCACTGTACCCTCTAGATCTCATCTCTCTCTGTGCCTTCACTGGCTCCACATCCTCCCTCAAAGGGCTCTCTCTGACACCCAGCGTCAGCTCCTGTCACAAGGCCAAAGATTTCCAAATCTCCCACCCTGAGATCCCTCAGCCCACCTTCATCCTGGCTTGCCCAGCTGCCTTCAGATTTATTCACTCAGATGTCTCCCTCTGATGTCACCTCAAGCTCAGTATGTCAAGGAGAAACTCATACTTTCTTCACATCCCTTCGCTAAAACAGCATTTCTTCCTGACTCGTCTACTGCTCTCCAGCACCACCACTTTCCTTGTTCCAACCTTGGAGTTACATAACTAACAGATGCCTCTCTATCGCTCCCAAGTCAGCAGCCAACAAATCCCAGGGATTCTTTTTCTACAGTAAGATTTGGCTCTTTCTTTTTCCACTGCCATCGGCAAGACTAACCACCTAACATTCTCTTTTGTATTGAAGCCTTCCAATTTGGCTGCCTACCTCCACGGTTTCTCTACCACACCATTCCCCCTGCAGAGCTATGCTTCTGATAATTTAATGCTACTGTTACGCTTTTTTAAAAAAATCACAGAACAGTTTCTTAAAAGACATTCCAAGGTTGAATGTCAAGTTGTCTATTAACTAGTTTTATTTACTTGTTTTTGTTTTCATACTGTTGAATAAAATACTTTATCTAGTTATGACTTAATATACCCTGGCCCCCAATTGTGTGCCAGGCAAGGATACACAAATATGAACAGAATATGGCTTTTGCCAATTTCGAAAAGCATATAGGCCCATGGTAAAACACAAGTACTCATGACAGTTTATTTAGGATGCAGTGTGGAAGGTGCTGTAGCAGAGACAAACCAAGATAACACCAAAGTCTTAGGGAGAAAACTAGGAGCAGGAAAGATTTTATAGATGATAAAATATGCAACAGTGCATTGAAACGTAAGTGAGTGTTGGCCAAGCACTTGGTAGTTTGGTCTTTACTGTTAGCAAGGGACAGTTTCTCTCTCTCTCTCTCTTTTTTTTTGGAGACAGAGTCTTGCTCTGTCGCCCAGGCTGGAATGCAGTAGTGCCATCTCAGCTCCCTGCAACCTCGATCTCCCGGGTTCAAGAGATTCTCCTGCCTCAGCCTCCCAAGTAGCTGAGTGAGATTACAGGCATGCGCCACAATGCCTGGCTAATATTTGTATTGTTAGTAGAGATGGGTTTCATCGTGTTGGCCAGTCTGGTCTCGAACTCCTGACCTCAGGTGGTCCACCCTTCGCCCGCCTCAGTCTCCCAAAGTGTTAGGATTACAGGCGTGAGCCACCGTGCCTGGCTGGACAGTCTCTTTTATAGGTACAGTACACACTCTCCTCTTCCCAGAGGCTATGACTCACTCTGAATTACCCTCCGCCCTCTCTCCAGCCTCTTTCAGTCTCCCTAGGTCTCTGCTAATTCAAATTCTGCTTTCTTCCAAGTCCACCTCGAGTCAAGACTAATTTCTCCTCAGCGCTTCCTGGCTCTGATCTTCATCTTCTCCCAGTACTGCACAATATCATTTCTTAATCGGAAAGTTAGCACTACCTTTTAGGACAAAGGTTCTCAAAATTAAAATTGTATTTAAATCATCTGCATATGTGTTCGTAGGTTTGGCTCAGCACCTAGGAATCTGCTTTTCAGCAGATCCCCAGGGGATCCAGGCACAAAGGATCCTGGTCCACTTTGACCCACTTTGAGGAACGCTGTGTTAAATCTCTGGGGTGGGCTTTTCTTTCTCCATCTGGGCTGTCTGCAGCCCACCGCAGCCAGCAAAGTGGACGTGCATTGCTCAGCGTTCTGGCTCCCGGTGTCTGCTCAGCTTGGTGACTATTAGACACTTCAATATGTGATGACACCCAGAGTCAAGAACAGTAGCTCGGCCAAGTGCACAGAGCTGCCCTCTCCAGAGGAGACTAACTCCGGAGGGGTAAGGTCGCTCTGAAAGTCACCAGAAGAACAGAAGGAAATTACGTTTTCTGTCCTCTCAGAAAATGAGCAGTCATCACCCCAAATGACCTTCGTGCGTCTCAAATAAACCACGCTTTCAGGTTAGGCAAGACGCACTGCAAGTTAAACCGAGAGCAGAAGAAAAAGCCCGCCGACGTTCCGTGCGTTCAAAGCCATCCTCCTCAAACGCAAAGTGATGCACCCCAAACAGAGATCAAGGAAAACGAATGACACGCAGGTCACCAGACTTTGAAAACACAAGGCGGCCGGAGTCGTTCCCCACGTGGCTGTCCCCAGCCACCCACTCCACCCGCGCGGCAGGCGATCCTGGGCCAACCCCGGCCGTCCGCGGGGGTGGGGCCGGGACGGCGGCGGCGCGCTGACGTCACGGGCGTGGGTCGTACGTCGCGTTGCCCGACGGGGAGCCGGCTGGCCGTGGTAGCTGTCGCCCCCTGGGTTGCGTGACCGCGGGTTTGCGTCCGCTCCCTCCGCCCTTCGCCCTTCTCCCTTCGCCTCGTCCGGGCCTCTGCAGCCCCGCAACGGCCATCATGGTGCGGTCCGCACACCTTGCGCGGCCCCGCTGAGCCTCGGTGCGGCGGCGAGCGCGGTCGAGGTCGCCATGCCTACCCGTGAGTGGCTGGCCGAGGGCCGGGCCGGGCCGGGCCGGGCCGGGGGCGTTGGGAGGCGGCTGCCGGCTCCGCGCGCTTGGGGGCCGGGTCGTCCTCCCGGGGCGGCTGGGGAGGCCGGGCTGCACTTAGCAGAGCCCGGAACTGCCTGCGAGCGGCGGAGTTAGTTTCGTTTCGGCTTAGCCTTCCGGGGATGGCGTGAGCCCGTTGCACGGATGGGGAAACTGAGGCCCGAACGTTAAGGGAAGTGCAGGGACGCGCTGTGAGGAGGCGGCAGAGCTGGTGGGATTTCAGAGTTAAAGCCCTTTTCCCAGCCCGCCACACGGCTTCGGGGGACTTTATGGAAATACTGAAAATAACTGCGGTGCGCTTGTCAGTCCCTCCTCACCTCAGGGGCTGGTCGGCGCTGGCGGACGCCCCGGCCCCGATCCCCTTCCCGCGGCCTCCTGACCCCCGACAGCCTAACTCGGCGTCCGTTTCGCGGCCCGGGCGGCTGAAGTCGGGAGCGTGTTAGGCAGAGGCGCCTCGAGAGTGGCTTTTGGACCACACTTTGGATTCACCCGGGCAGGTGGTTACAAATGCCGGCTTGGGGTCCCTCTCTTGCCCCCTGGGATTAGAGTCTGGAGGTTGGGCCCCGGAGTCTGCATATCTAATTAGCGTCCCTGGGGTTACCAAGGGACCCCCAAAGCTTAAAAGTCACTCGGTGTTGGAGGATTTTTAGACAGATGAGATACAAATACTACTAATGACCTATTTTAAAGTGACCCAGATAATCGCAATGTGACTTTAGACCCACTCGTCGATATGGATATATGCAAACTAGGGAAGCTCCTGATCCGGGGTAGAGAGGAAGCAACATGGCATTGATTTGAGAATTCTTTTCAAGTAGGACTCTTTTGAGTAAGTATTCAATGCCATAGAACTTTTACACACTCGTGAATATATTTCCTAGAATTCATAACTACTTCTAGTTGTCCTTATTTTTGTAGCCATATGGGACACTGAATTTTCAGGTCAGCCCCAAACGCACGTTTTGCTAGTGATGGGAAAAAGAGTTATTTCTCAGTATTAGAAAGATTGATCTTTTCTTGATATTTAAGGAGATTAAATTTAAATCGATATTAGAGATATTTAAATATCTTCTTAAGATTTAATGATTTCCTGTGGCAAATCTTTAAATAGTCCTGATGTCGAGATTACTTTTAACTGCTCATACGTGTGTGGGTACTATGGATTTTGTTTTCTTTACACACTACTGTGTGCCCTTAACTCATGCTCTTGGACTTCATATCCAGTAAATATGTCCAGTTTCTATTTCTGTTTTATTCCTTCTGGCTGGAGGAATATCATTTACAATCATCTTCATTGTTATTATCCCCAGTTCGTTGCTTCTAAATTCATGTTCACGTTATTCAGTGAATATTTCGGATTGGCACTATGTTAATCTTTTATTTTCTGAGAAAGCAAAGAGGAGAAAGTAAGCACCTATTCTTGAAAGTTGAGGCTTCGAGTGGAATTTGTTGGTAGCATGCCCAGATTACAACCCTATGAAACAAAATGTTTAATTCTGTTCTAGCGTTATCTATCTTCAGAGTGGATATAGTAAACTTTCTTCTTTTCAGCTGTTTAGTTTACTCTGCAAAATGATTTTGGGCTGGGCCTTGGTGGAGTTTGCATAGTGAAAATGCATATCTCACAGCCTGACTGGAAGACAAATGGAATGTTTGTTTTATCTTTCATTGTTGATACTTGTCATTTTTTATGACTGAATAAAAGTGGGTACCAGTGTGAGGTGAGTCGTGTTCCTATTTGCCTTTTGTCTCCTTTGGCGGTCACAGCTGCCAAAATTGCTGGGATAGTGTAGTGGACAATAATATTTCTTTGAAATTCTGTTTGTCAAATATGTATCCAACACAGAGAGGGCAAAATTGTCACTCTACTTAGGAGTTTAGGAGGAAATTCACGGCTTTTAGGAAGAAAACTGCTCAAATAAGCTAAGTGTTTCTGTGTGGTTGGTTGGTTGTCTTAATGTTAAGTGGCTGAGAGGCTCAGTGATAAGCCCAAGCCAGTTAATCCATCCGAGTTTTAATTAAAATCAGGTTTGGAGGTGATCACTATGGGCTCTCAGACCCTGCAGTTCTGACAGCAACCCTTGGCTGTAAGTCACCGAATTATTCTACTCTTGCTATTTTGTTGCTTATTTGGAATGTTGGTGCTCAGTCATTGAAACTGTTGTTAATAAGTAGAATCCAGTGGAGCATGCAATAACCCCACTGGCTAAGCAATGATATAGCTCATGAATATTAATAGCCACTTCACTGGAATTATTTTGGAGATCCATAGACTCTATGAGAAAGCAATCACCTGGAAGGCTGCCTGACAGGAAACTGCGAGGACACGGGAACAATTTTGTGCTCCTGTTACAAGCCTGTAGTCCGAAACAGTCAGTCCTTAGGCACAGATTTCAAGACTATGTCACCGAATGAGTGAACCTATAATTTGACATATCATTTTTCTAGAGCCCTTTATTTCATTCTCCATTCAAAGGACCATTAAGAAGCATTTCATTTTAAAAGATTTTCAAACTGTGAATCAGAATTTGAGTTGGAAGGACTGTCAAAGCTTCTTAATCATTTTATTTTGAGTATTGGGAAGCTGAGCCTTCTGTGAGTTACCGTGGAATAAAACCATGACTTGAACACAGAAGTGGCCCGTATAATCAGTAACCACAGTGAGCAGAGTAACATTCATTTTTCTCTAGCACTAAATCAAAAATAGTTTAGTTACATTTTTTTCCCCTTCAGTTACATTAAGACAAATGTAAGCTTGGTCAAAATTTAAATCGTTCTGTGAACTTACAAGAATGCCTTTGCTTCCATCTTGTCACAGAAATCTTTGGAAGAACTGTGGATTACACTGGTGTGCTAAGTAGATTCTTGTTTATATAGCCACAAACTTAAACTTTTAGTAAACTTGTTATGTGAAAGTGGCTCCTGAGTTCACAGATAACTTGCCTCAAAGCAGGTCCAATAAAATGCGCTCTTTTCTTTTATTTTATATGAGAGGTTATTCTATATTTGCTAGAGAAAACCAAAATTCTCAAACATTGTTTGCTATTAAACTATACTTGCATTAATTATGTGTGGTTAATGCTTTCTTTTCTCATTTAGTTACTGACATTGATGTCTCGGCAGATTTCTGAGGCTGCAGTAATAATATGGTTACTCCATGTTTGTTTTTTTTTTGATGAGGCTAATTACATTTAACTTATTTTTTAATTCATTCTTATGAAAGAAGTGCAGAATGAATTGTAAAAGAGGGATGCTGACTGAAGTGTTTTCCTTTTAGAGACACATTACGTGCAAATTTGACCTACCTACTTTCGTATTACTGGATTATTAGCCTTTTGTGTTCATTCATATTCGCATTCTTTCTCTTCCTTTTTCTCTTCTTCCCCGCTTTCCTCGTTGTCCCCTTGCTTCCATTCCACCCCCCAATCTCCTTCCTTCCCTGCCTTCCTCCTTTATTCTACCTACCATCTAGGTGTCCTGCCAGAGATGTAGCTGATGAATTTTCTTGTTTTCAGTGACCTGTGGCTTGACACTGCTCTTTGCTGCCCAGATCTCATCTTTCGGTCTGTCCCCACTTGGCGGGGGGGGGGGGGACATGGGGCTGCATTAAAGATTATGTAGGTGGTAGGAGATAATGCTGGAGAGAGAGAAAGCCAGAATCTGAGGATTTTTATATGCTCTTACAATCACAGTTACAGCGGCTATTTTATAGGCTTAGTAGCAGTTTCCAACTTATTGATTACTTTATGAAGACTTACAGTTTTCTATTAGTACTAGGAATTAATTATTGAATACTGATTGTGTGCTAGGCAGTATACTTCTTACTTTACCTGAACTATTTTATTTAACTCTTCCACTTTGAGGGACGCCCTATTTGACCTGTTTTAGAAGATAGAGAGATTGAAGTTCCGAAAAGTTACATTCCTAATGAGAGTAAGTGGTAGAGCTGGGATTGGAACTAGATGGGCCTGACCTCTAAGTCCCAGCTCTTTTTTCATACTCTAGTGCTCTGAGCTAGGCAGGAGTTGAATGGGATCCCATCAGTTTAACACTGTCACTTTTGATTAACACCGTGCCTGGTTACATAGTAGGTGCTTGGTAAATGTTGTATAAATGGATAATTGAATGTTTAAAAAATTTTTAAATTGATACATAATATTTTCACATATTTATGGAGTAGGGTACATGTGCTATTTTGTTAAATTCATACAACGTATAATAATCAGGTCAGGGTATTTAGGGTATCCATCACTTTCAGTGTTTATCATTTCTATGTGTTGGGGACATTTCAAGTCCTCCCCTCTAGCTACTTTGAAATATACAGTACATTGTTGTTAGTTATAATAATTCTACTCTGTTATCAGTCATTAGAACTTATTTCTTCTAACTCTATGTTTTTACCTGTTAGCCAACCTCTCTCATCTTCCAGGCTCCTCCCCACCCCCCCCACCTCCCCACCCTTCTGGCTTGTATGTAGAATGGATTGAATCATAACTGGAGTCAGATAAGTCATTCTTTGGATACCATAACTGGAACTATTTTTTTCATAAAGATAGTGTCATAAAAGTTTTATAATTTGGCCAGGCGTGGTGGTAGCTCACACCTGTGATCCCAGCACTTTGGGAGGCCAAGAAGACAGGATCACTTGTGGCCAAAAGTTCTAGACCAGCCTGGGCAACATAGACTCCATCTCTACAAAAAACTTAAAAATTAGCCAGGTATAGTGGTACATGCCCGTAGTCCTGGCTGTTTGAAGGCTGAGGCAGGTGGATGGTTTGAGCCCAGGAGGCTGAGGCTGCAGTGAGCTGAGATCTCACCACTACATTCTAGCCTGAGCAACAGAGTAAGACCCTGTGTCTAAAAAGGAAGAAAAGATATGTAGTTTATGATTAGGTTCTCTGCAGGCCTGTCTGTACCATATTTGAGGTCTGAGACAAGACTACAAATGGAGGTCTTCAAATCATAGTCTAAGTCAGGGGTTTTCAATCTTTATTGATGTCTGGGACAGGTGTAGGGTGACAGGGCTGTTTTATGCATTTTGGGACAGTAACAGCATCCTTGGCTTCTACCAGCTGGAAGCCAGGAGTAACGCTCCTGCCCCAAGCTTGTGACGACCAAAAGTATCTCTAGACATTGCCCAGTGTCCTCTGGGGGACAGATTTGTTCCTGGTTGAGAACCACAGGTCTAAATATTTAAATGTGATAGACCATACTATGCCTGCAGCCTGGCCTGCTTTCCCATGCAAGGTCCCCAGCCTGGTCCCCAGAGATTGCCTTCTCAATCCAGAGGTTCAGGTAGCCTGCAGGCTTGATCCAGTCAGTAGCAGTCTATTGGGGTACAGCAGGGTCTTGCCGGACCCTGGCCTGGGATTGACTGTCAGTTTCCTTCAGGGAGCCAAGGTGGGTACGTTCCCCTCCTTCAATCCTGTACTTTTCCATCTCAGGATTTCTAAACAGCTCTAAGCAACTCCCAGAACTAGACTAGCTGAGTAGCTGGACAAATAGAAGGTGGAAGCCCAGCTTTCTGGGGAACTCAGTCTACCTAAACTCTGACTTTGGGTGCCATGGAATGGGCAACTTGAAGCAAAAACAGCTGCAGCAATCTTTCTCTGGTTTTTCGAGATGGCGTCTCACTCTGTAGCCCAAGCTGGAGTGCAGTGGTGCAATCTCAGCTCACTACAACCTTTGCCTCCCAGACTCAAGCTATTCTCCTGCCTCAGCCTCCCAAGTAGCTGGGACTACAGGCCTGTGCCACCATGCCTGGCCAATTTTTTTGTATTTTAGTAGAGACAGGGTTTCACCATGTTGCCCAGGATGGTCTCAAACTCCTGAGCTCGGGCGATCTGCCTGCCTCAGCCTCTTAAAGTACTGGAATTACAGGCATGAGCCACTGTGCCCAGCCTTACTCTGGTTTTCTAGGGCAGCGATTTTCAGTTATCACTACCCCGTGCACTGTCCCACCCACACATACCCCTGTAAAAGGAGAGATTGTTATCTGCATTTTGCAAGGCAAGGCAGAGGCCCTATTTTTCCATGGGTCAAATGAAGATACTGATTTTTAGGATAAAACCACATTTTACTCATTACATGGCTCAACTCTGGTGTTGAATGATCCAGTTATCATTTGTAGTGTTTCTGGAGTGGTGAGATGGATTTCAGTGAATGAATCTGATTCTTTGTAAGCAAACAGATTCGCCTATTTGCATATTTATTTTTTGCTCTTTAGATATTAGCATGATTCTAATCTTTATTATAGAAAGAATCACTAAGATATTTTCTCTGTACCTCTGAATCGTACAGTGTTTCTGTATGGATACCAGTTCCATTACAGGCTCTCTTATATGTCAGGGACCATCTCTTCTGAAGGAGTCCCTGTAGGAAGTGAGCACCCCTTCATCCTATAGTGGGAGTAGAGAGGTTTTTATTGGTACCACTGAGGGAAACAGATCCCAGATATTCTCAGAAATAAAGAGGAGGGCACAGAGAATGCCAGTATGTTCCCCAGCTGCTTCAGGGAAGAGAGTGTGGACCAGAAGATAGGACTGAGTTGTTTGTCTAGGTTAAGGGGTCTTCAGTCTTTTTGCTAAATGAATTGAACCCTGTTGAGAATCTGATGAAAGCCATGATTATTCTTCCCCAGGAAAATGCAGGTTATCACCCAAAGTTGCATATAATTTGAAGCAATTCAAAGGCATATGAAGATGGAAAAATAAAGTGTATCACCCCAGTGGCAGTTCTCTGAGTAAAGCATCCTAACTGAGATTGTGGAAGAATATCATTATTTGCCAAATATATGATGCCAGTATAAGTATGTCTTTTTTCTACTTTTTTGTCCGTTTTCTCCCTAATCTTTTAACATTATTTTTCTTGTTTTTTTTTTTTTTTTTCCTTACCTTCTCCGTTAGCCTAACTGAAATCTTTAAAGTATTATTTAATATATAGTTGGATATTCAGTAAGGCTTTTCTAAAATTGGTATCTATGAAGAAAGTTAATTTAAGAATTATAAGATCACCAGAAGAGGAACTTTAAGGAGGGAAAAATGAAATTGAATAGGATTTGGAACTTAAAAGGACGTTTTATCCAGTTGTTAAGGGGAAAGTAAAACCAAAGTAGTTTTGGGGGCAAGGGAAAAGTTACCCTTTGCCCTCTGAAGATTCCCTGAAAAATCAACTCACAAAAGGCAGATAAATTGGAGAAAAGGCATACAAATTTATATAACGTATATATACATTGGAGCCTTCACAATGAAAACTCAAAGATACAGGGGGAAATGCCCATTTTTATGCTTAGGTTCAACAAAGTATGGACAGTATATAGAAATATTGGCCAAAATACATATAATCTAATGTTGACAGACTGAGTGGGGAAACTCAGCAAGGCCCATCTAGAATTTTCTTGGATTCTCTGAGTATGCATTCCCTTCTTCTGGGTATAGGGCAGGACCCTCTCTGGGTTGGGGTCTTATGACCCACCGTCAAACAAGGTAGGTCAGGTAATTTCTTTATGATCAGTTTTTACACAGAAGGGCTGAGGGAAAGTTAGAGTAATATTTTTTGGTTATATGACTGGCTTTGGGGAAAAAGAATTTTGTTTTCTATAACCCACCTTGGGGAAAAACAGTTCTGGTTTCTATAGCTAACCTTGCGGGAGAATGGGACTGAGAGACAGGAAGGCAGGGGAAGGTCAGAGAAAGACTTCTGTTTTTGAGACCTTCATTTTAGAGTATATTATCTGAGGCCCAACAGTAGGTTAACTGTGCCATTCAGCTAGGTAATGGTGTGGTACTGGAACCCAGCTCATCTGAATCCTGGGTGGGTGTGCTCACAGCTACATACATCCTACAACCTGCATGGCACATGGAAGGGATGAGAGAAGCAAAACAGAACCTGTCGCTAACTATTTGAAGAAGGATTCAGAATTAATATCAAATAGGAAAAATTATTATTTACAGCATTTGTGCAGATCTGAAAGCAAAATACTTTGAATCCTATGTGGTTAGAACACGTTTTTGGTCTTTCAGATTACCAAAAGAATGAATAACATGCAGAAGCAGTGGACTACAGTGGAAAAGGCAAAAGTTTAAATTGGTACAATACTTTTGGAAAGACTTGGCAATGTATTATCACATACACTAACAAGTCTTATGCCATTGACACTGTAAGTTCACTTTTGGGGATCTATCCTTTTTCTTTGTAATTTGTATTTTCCATATTTTCTATGGTTAGCATTCTATAGTCAGGGAAGAAGATGCTTAAGATGTTTTACAGCTTAACATACTTTTTTCAACATTTTTGTAATTTTTTTCAAAACTTGAAATGACACATTAAAATACTGCATTGAACTGGTTTTTCTTTAGCCTGTAGAGAAGAACTTTGAGTTACCTACTGATCAAATAGTTTGACCATACTGGCTTAGGAAAACAGTGCATTAGCTGTCTGATTGCTGTCATGTAAAAATCTGTGGAAGACTTTGAGCAATCATTGGTGGATTATGTTGTTCAGAAATAGGACTGGGGCTTTTTTCTTATGACTTATATATTGTTTTTGAAAGGAGGAGGAGGAAATAATTTCTGCCTTATTAAGTGGTGGTTTAAATCATGAAAACCTGAAAGGTTAAGATGAGTCATGATGTGGGGTATCAGTTTATTGTGAACTGACAGATTTTTAGTTTTTCTTTTTTGAATAATTCTGTGTTGAGTTGAATACAGTTCTAGGGAGATATGATCACAAAATGAATGTTGGCAATTTCTCCTGTGATTAATATGTCAGACTTGTCAAAATTCTCTCATCATGTATATTTGCCAGATTTATTCAGTTCTTGAAATGAGGCAGCTCTCAAGTGTATTCTAAAGCAAACAGGAACTAATATTTTCTTCTTCCATGTAGGGTATCATATTCTCTTTTTTGCATATGTATTTATTGCTCTCTGACTTTAAGTGTTATTAGATAGTGTGATTCTGATTTTTATGGAAGAAAAAAACACTGGTCAGTTTTTTTATTTTGTTTTACTTCTGAATCAAGGGTTTTCTGTATTCTTAAATTAGGCATTAAGCCATTTGCTCTATGGTCTTTAAGAGGAATTCTGTCCTCCTAAATGCTATTTTTGTTTTTATTCTTAGTTGGTGAGTTATTCAGCTGTACTTTTTTATCGTTGTTACCTGAACTCCAGAGTATTTCTGCTGCAGTAGTTTTCTGGGTAATGCTAACTGTTCTTCACATCCCTACTATTTAATTGGTGTTTTTGAACAGCTGTCTTGGCAATTAGCTACCAAGTTCCTTGTGCTGTTGTTGCAGTTAACCTTGTCTTAATTTCACTCCTGCTGAGCAGAGTGGAATGTACGGTTTCCAAGGCTGGCATTGTCAGTTCCTGGAATCTCATGAACTTTGCAAAAGCTACTGTGCCAAGCTAAAGCAACGGCCCATTTATAACATCTTAGATTGTTTTTTAATTTAGTTAACAATAATTTTACTAGCTTTTTAACCCTCTAAATGGTTGAAGATAATCTCTTCCGGGGACATTTAGATGCAGTAGAATTTATGTAATTGTGCTTCAGAGGTGGAAATGCTTCATAAACATGTCGTTAGAATCAGCAGGTTATCAGTTCTTGCATTATCATCCCACCATCTGCTGCAGCTGGCTCTAGAAGGACATCTACAGAGGGGAGGACATTCCAGGCAAGTGCATAACACCTGAGATTCTGGTGCTCAGTTTCTATGGCTTCTCCCATTTTCTTAGCTGTGTTGGAGTATGTGGATTTCAGAGGTCCAATTACTTTTCACAACTCAGACTGGAAGCAGACCTAAGTGACTTGTCGTGACCCCTTTTCTCTTGGTTCCATCTTGCTGCTTTGTATGGTCTTCCAATGATGGGGCTTCTGCTCCAGGCCAGTTCTGTCTCTAATACCTGTACAGAAGCTCCTTCCCCTGGCACAGCATCCTCATTGTTGACCCACATTGATGAATACAGTCAGTGTGGGTGGCACAAGGGAAGCCTGAGCTGCCTTTAGAGCCAAGTTTTCAACACTTCTTCAATGAAGTATAATAAGGACTGTCGTGTGGGAAGGATACTGACAAGACTGTGCAGGTGGCCCTGTCTACCTGACCAGCTTCAGCTGGAGCAGCTCTATTTTTTTTTTCTTATATTTTAGGTTCAAGGGTACATTTATAGGTTAGTTAATAGGTAAACTTGTGTCACAGCGGATTGTTGTAATATTATTGCACCCAGGTAGTAAGCCTATCATCCAATACTTTTTCTGTTCTCCCTTTTTCCACCCTCAAGTAGGCCCCAGTGTCCATTGTTCCCTTTTTTGTGTCCATGAGTTCTCATCATTTGGCTCCCACCTATTTAATAAATAAGAACATGGTGTTTGGTTTTTTGTTCCTGTGTTAGTTTGTTAAGGATAATAGCCTCCAGCTCCATTTGTTCCCACAAAAGATAGGATCTTGTTCTTTCTTCTGGCTGCATAGTATTCTGTGGTATATATAGACCACATTTTCTTTATCTGGTCTGTCATTTATAGGTATTTAGGTTGATTCCATGTCTTTACTCTTGTGAATAGTGGAGCAGCTCTATTTTTATCTCTTTTTTTTTTGTGTATGTGACAATCTGCATTTTGTTTCAGTAGGGAAATAATGTTGGCTTCTTTTAAAAGCTTTGAGGTTATAGTATTAGACATTAGAATATGCCCTCTGACAAGAATTTAAGCTGTTTTGCAGTCAATAGCTTGGGAACCTAGAGGCAGAAATAAAAGCTATTTAGCTGATAACGTCTTACCTGTTTTCCTCTCATGATCTTTTGGAGATTTTATAATCTCTTCTTGTAGTCATTTCAGTCATAGGTACTGTCAGTATGTTCCTGGAATCACAAATGTTCTTTTAATTTTTCTTGTTTTCCTGTTGGATTTCTCTTAGAAAATATATTTGGGCTTACATTTGTAAGGCACTGCTGGCTAGAGAATACAAAGGTGAAGAAAGCAGTCCCTAGCTTCAAAAGTTTACCTTATTTATACAAGGGTATAAATAGCTATCATGGAGAAAGAAATGGCAAGCGCCACAAGAATGGTGCTGTTGGGGGCCCAGGGGAGAAACTGCATCTCTGATTGGAAGAAGAGAACAAGGGGAAGATGCGTGGAAGACAGCTAAACTTGAGTGCCTTAATACGCTACAGAGGTAGTGGTCAAAGGAAAAATGCCAGTTTGAGGAAAATGTTTGAGATCAGTCATGCAGGAGGAAATAACCATTAAGCAGTTGAAGTGAGACAGTGCTATGGAAGGTGAAGAATTTAAGGCTGTATATATGTGCACACACGCGCATGGCAATTTTGTCTTGTATTGATATATTTATTGAATACCTACTATGTCATTTATTGTGCTAGACACTGAGGGGATACATTAGTATCCTCATCCAGGACATATGGACACCAGTAGGGACATCGTCCTTGCCTTCATGGAGTTTGGTCTGATGGGGAAGAAAAGGGCCCAGCATGTAGTTACAGTGATGAGACAGGGAGCTTTAGAGGGCCTCTGCTTTCTTTCCTTTATTGCTGTGTGTGTGGTTTTGGACCATGGCACACATTCAATGTATGTTTATAAAGTGAATCAAAGAAATGTATTAGATGTCACTAAGAAAAGAAACACAAGTTGCTATGAAAACATGTGAATGAGGCCGGAGGGAAAGCAGTTAGAGATTTTTTAAATACAGTAGTCGAAATGATGGGCTTTGGACTTGGATGGTGGTTTTAGGAAGGACTGCAGTGAACGAATCTGAACACTTTTGAGGAAATACAGTTGATAGCCTTAATTGGATTAAAGGATTGAGGGAGAAAGGGGAGTAAGGATTTACTCAGTTTCTGGCTTTATCATATGTGTGAATGGTTCTGGTTTGCTACAGGGACTTTTTGGAGGAGGAGCAGTTTGGGGAAATTGAGATGGAAGATGAGTCCATTTTAGCATATGATGAGTATAGTGCCTTAAGGACATTCAGGTTATGTTTGTAGGAATAATAGTGCATAAAATTTGAAAGGATAGGCTGAATAGAGGCTAAAGAAGCTGAGGGCAAACTTGAGGAACGTGTTCATTTAAAGACGGAGTGAGGCAATGGAACCAAAGAGGAAGAAGGTGGGTCATTTTTTTAAACAAATGCCATTGCAACAAATGTTTGCAGGATAAGAGTTATGCAAGACTGAAATGACTCACACTTATTTTTAGTAGCATTTGAATATTCCAGTATAGCAAGAAACAGAAACACTGGACAGTCTCTTACAGTTTGATCTGATACTATGACAATAAAGGTAATTTATGAAACAATTGGTTTTAAGCTTTGGGACTTAAAAACAATTGTTGAGTCTCAGCCATGGCAGTTCTGTCCTATACATCTGGCCTTAACTGTCTTTTCACAGCTTTCTCGCTGGGGGAGGTGATTGTCAAACCATAATTGGGTGAGAGGATGTAAACTGTAAATTGTGCAGTTTGCAAGTAGAAATTAGGGTGGCTCCACAAATGTAAGCTAAAATAAATAATAGAGAACTAAACTGTTAGTAATTTATCAACTCCTTGCCATCTTGAGAATCATAATGATTTGTATTTGTAAAACAACTAAATGATTTGCAGGTAGCAGATGCAATGCTTATGCGGAGTTGCTGGGAAACTGCTTTATTTCACACAAGGAACTGACGGGCATTAGACTTGAGCAGTCACCTGAGAGTATCAGTTAGCTCTTAGAGTTTTCAGTAATATTTTTACCCTTTCTGCAGTGAATAGTGTTCTCCTTTCCTCCCCATCTGTTGGTTTCTGAGCATTTACTTGGTCTGACACAGTAAACAGGCTCTTTTCTCTCTTTTCGGCAGCATGGAAATAATGTTCATCCTGTCCTGACAGAGTACAGCAACCTGCTGATTAAGGGATGTACAATTTTAAAAGCGTTTTGTACAGCAGTTCAGAGAAGATTAGAGAGGGTTGAGTATAATTCAGTGTGGTTTGGATGCTTTGCTTTTGCCAACATAGGCAGTTGTTTCATCCATTCTTAATATTTTCATCTAAAATTGCACAGTAATTCAGCCCTGCTAAAGACTTAAGTATTTATAAAGGTGAGATAATTTTCTATTGATTCTTTTAATCTATAACAGTAAATTAAATTTATTTTTATAGTTGCAGTAATAAAATGAATTCTACAAATGTATACAGATTTCCAGGTTCTTTACGTACAGTGCTACAAAAAATTGGTTCATTGTTTTTTTTTTCCCCCTACCTCAGTAGTAGTAACCCTTATCTTTGAACTTGAAGTAATTTAGTCAGTTAGTAATACATTGAATTCTCAGGGTCAGATTTTGGTTTATGAGCCATTTAAAAATATTGTCTAGAAAAGATTTTATTTTCTTCTTACAGGCATATGATTAATGTAAAAATTTCTTGTACATGCTGTTACTACAGTGTGTGTTTGTGATAAATTAAAAGAATAGGTTAAAATTTAAAGCAGTCTTGAGCTTTTGACTTTGTGTTACTATAATTTCATGTATGGAATGAGTATAAAATGTTTAGGGTTTCTTGGTTTTAGTTGGAAGGTTGGAGAGAGTGTATCAGGTGTTGAACCTTTAATCTTTAAATTAGTAGAATAATTTTTAAATTATACAGCAAATCCTGTGCTATATGTTGTTATCTTCAAATGTTGGATAGAGAAATCACTTAAACTATGTATTCTATATAGATACGTAATTAGAGTGCTACTTACCTTTTCAGTGACTGTTTAATCAGAAAATGTAATCTCAATTCAAATGAAAATCTTTAACATATGGCATAGATGCTGTGGGTGTTATGAAATCTATATGCAGAATCAATGATGTTGGTATAGTAAATGTATTTCTTCTAAAAATAATTTTAGAAGTTACAAACACTCCTACAGACTTAACACTTTTGTTGCTCCGTGACTAATAGGAAATAATTTTTTTAAAAAAAATTTAAGTAGTCAGGGTTTTAAAGCTGTTTTAAATTTTGGATGAGATAACTCGTATCCCACTTGTGAATTATTTAGAGGACTTTTAATTAAAATAATTCAAACCAACTTGGTTAGCTAAGAAAGGTTCCAGTCATTGCCTGTGATAGATTCTTTATGCTCATAATGACAACAAACATATTTTTTAATTTATGGGTTTATTTTCCTAAACTATGGTGCCTTAGTTTATTTAAGCAGATACTGTCCTTAGTCAGTGATTAAACCTTAGCTAAAAATCTGCAGAAAACCTCAAAGCTCTCTGTTTTCCCCCCATATTTAGCTTTTCATTTTGGACAATAGGGTAGTAGAATTTTAAACTGTAACCTCAGTATTACTAATGCTTATTGAAGTCACAATAAGTATACAGAAGGAAATAATTAATTGCTTTTTAAAACAGCTTTATTGGGATATATGCATGCCATAAAATGTACGTGTTTTAAGGGTATGGAGAGACTTGATTTTTATATTAAATGAAATCCCTGGGACGGTTACTTTCCAGATGCTTCCACCTTCTCTTCCCACTAGATTTTGGTTCATTAGGACACACACTGGTAATTATTAGGAGACTTATGAAAGTGAAAGACTGAAATCCCAGTTCTTTTTAACATTTTAATTGTAAGGAAGATATTTTTACTTCTAGATTTTGTATATATTATATACTATATGTAAGCTAAAAACCCTGAAAGCTTTCAGTATCAGATTACTATAATGACAAGCATTTTAATATGTTCAGGAAAGAGTAAATGGACTTTTCTGCATGCTGAACTTGCAGTACAGCAGAGGATTCTCACCTTAGTTTTACAAAATAAAATGGGGCCTTAGCTCCAAAACTGGATTTTGCTTAGGGATGGGTTTGCTGCTAGAATTTTGTGAAAGGTTAAATAAAAATACTTCCATTATTTTTTGGTCAGCTTAGGGACACTTGTGCCAGAGTGCTTTGTTATCGTAAGCCAGAACTTGAGTGCGTGGTGCTCTGTGGGTAGAAAAGCTTTACGACATTCTAGACCCTAAACAGCAGTGGCCATTTGGCTGTGAGTTTGTAAAGTAAAAGTGCCCTTTTCCTAAGATGTGCATGTAGCAAGGACGGCAAAGTCCTCCCTGTAGCTCTTGCTTGTGGTCTGGTATGCTGAGAGTTTACCAATAACTTACGCAGACACTCTAACAGCATAAAAGACTTATTTTTTTCCTGTCTTACATGTTCTTGTATTTTTAGGGACTTTTTTTTTTCAGCTCAGATTAATCTATGATAGGAAAAGAAGATGATTTCTAGAAGTGGTAAGTTTTGTAATATGACAGATGCTCAAGCAGGGTATCACTTCCCCATTCTCCACCATCTGACGTGAGTTTTGTATCTCTGGAGAGCAGTGGCAGTAATTGTATAGTATTTTGGCAGCTTCACAAAATTTTGACTACATTGCTTTAGTCTCCAAAGTAGACAGTTCAGATTTTTTATTTTATGTTTTTCAAAAAGAACTATCTCAGGAAAGCAGTACAGTATATAACGTGTTAAGTGTACAGGCTTACAGGCTCCTAATCACATCCGTGTTCCTGTCTTTGGTTGTATGGTCTTAGGCAAATTATTGTCTTTCTGATTCTCTATTTGTAAAGTGTAAATATCAGTTTCTACCTCTTAAGGTCCTTCTGGGGATTAAATAAGACCAAACCTAGAATTTAGTGGACACTCAAGTATTTGCTGAATACATTTTGAAAGAATCAGACTGGCAGACGAGGGTTAGGTAGGAGCAGGGAATTCCTGGAGTAGATTGGACCGTGTTGCCATTGGTTAAGTCTTCTGGTTTTGCACTGTATTTGCACAATATCTGTGAAACTAGATTTTGTGCCATTGAAAAACACTTGGATTTAGAATCTGATCTATTAGTTTGCTGGCCTGCTGCAACAAAGCGCAACAAATGGATGGTTTAAACAACAGATATTTATTGTCTCACTGTTCTGGAGGGTAGACCGCTGAAATCAAGGTGTTGGCAAGTGGGTTCTTTGTGAGGGCTGTGAAGGAAGGATCTGTTCCAGGCATCTCCCTGGCTTGTAGATAGCCATCTGCCTGGAGTTCTGACTGTATGTGTGTCTGTCTCTACATTTCTTTTTTTTAAATAAGAATGCTAGTCATACTGGATTAGGACCTATTCTAATGGCCCTATCCTAACTTGATTACTGCTGCAAAGACCCCCTCTTTCTAGATATGGTCACTTGCTGAGGCCCTAGAAATTATGACTTTAACGTGTGAATTGGGGGGAGATGACACAATTTAACCTGTAATAGATATATATCAGATATTAAAATGAAACAGACTTTTACTTACAACATTTTTAGTTTTTAAATTGTGCTTATTTATTAAACTTTGATGTAAATTAATGGTATAGTCTTTTTTCCTTTTGCTAAGACCAAACATTCATTTACCTAAACTTAAGTGACATGTGTGTAGCACTTGAAAAAAATTGGTAGAATTGAACAAAAATTCCTTATTTCCTTGTCTTAGTTACTTTGTATGTTGCTATTGAGATAAGGGAGGAATGTTTGAGTTCAAGTGACTGAAATATCAAGGAAAGAGTAAATTCTCTGGAGGCTGACTTCAAGTCATTTTGGTATTTGAACTGGTTTCAGGAATGATAAATATCTACTAAATTTGGAATTACTAGTGTACATGTTGTATGAAATCTTACATGTATTAGTTTTCCAGGGCCACCATAATAAGGTAGCACAAACTGGGTGGCTTAAGACAACAGAGTATTTTTCTCTCACAGTTCTCAAATCCAGAAATCCAAAATCAAGGTTTGGGCAGAACCATGCTTCTGACGGCTCTAGAGAAGAATATTTTTTTGCCTCTTCCAGCTTCTGGTATTTACTGTAATCCTTGGAGTTCTTTGGTTTGTGGCAAAATAATTCCAATTTCTTTTCTGTCTTCATGCAGCCTTCTAGTGTGTCTCCATATCTTTCTTTTTCCTTATAAGGATACCAGTCACTGGATTTACGGCCTACCCTAATCCAGTATGACCTCATCTTGAATATATCTGCAAAGTTCCCACTTCCAAATAAAATCACAATGGCAGGTATAGGTTGCATATCTGTAACCTGAACATCTAAAATGCCCCAACGTTTGAAACTTTTGAGCACTCAAAAGAAATGCTCTTTGGAGTAGTTTGAATGTCAGATTTTTTTGATTAGGGATGCTCAGCTAGTATGTATTCTGCAAATACCCTTAAATTGAAAAAATAAAAAATTGGAAACACTTCCAGTCTCAAGCATTTTTGGTAAGGTAAATTCAGCCTTTGCTGGGGTTAGGACTCAAAACATACCTTTTTGGGGAACACAATTCAACCCACAACACTTGTCCATTGCTTCTTAAAATCACATTTACTCTTAATTTCACTCTTAAATCCTCCAGTTATTCTGTCTGGTAAATGGACAGCCTTGTTTCCACAAGTTAATGTGCTTTAGTGTGACAACTGAGAACTCTCCCGCTTTCCTGCTTCTTAACCTGTTGCCTTGGTTTTCTAGGTCCATGATCACGCTTCATGTTTCCACTCACTGTCCTTCTGTTTCAACAATTTGTTGGGAATTCTTAGGTTGTTTTTTGATTTCTTGCTTTCTTTACCAACTCAGTATCATGAGTTGTATTTAAAATTGTTGATAATAGATTATATCTCCAGGAGCTTTTTTTGTAATTGGAATGCATATTAAGTTACTACTCTTATTACTAATACCGCTTTCTGTTGAGAGAACAGTATTCTCCACAGAATGAATGGTATGAGCAAATACATTGGAATGAAAATTTGAGACTTGATTTGAAAGCTGTGAGTATTCACAGGTTTTGCTGTGAAAAATGTTATGCTTTATTGGGAAGTAAGGCTGAAAAGGTAGAGATTGTGCATAGGTTCACCTCCAAGACCAATCTAAAAGAAGTGATTTGAATTTTTGTGGTTACCCATTGAGAGAACTATCTTTTAAATGGTCCATATTAATTATCTTTTCTGTTTCTCAATATTTGTGTGACTTATAATAAAATGTTTTATACTTTCTTTCTAATGTGTCCATTTTGCTCTGTATAAACGTCATGGCCTTTTAAAAGGCATCTGGGAAAATATCAGCGTTCTTTCTTTCTTTCTTTTTTTGACAAATTGGAAATGCCACATTCAGATGACTTCTTAGGAAGAATAAAATGTTATTCTGAGTCTAGGTTTGAACTTTAAGCATTCATCTCACTTTAGCATAAAGTGTTTTATTTACCAAGAACTTGTGGGCTTTCTTGTCACCTGAATAACAAGTTAATTCAGAAGGAATGTATCAAAATATTAAAATGAGAAAAGTTGGGAACCAGCATTAGCTAAGTCACAATCCCCTGCTTAACCTTACTTGCCAGTGTTCACTGAGCAGAAGTGCGTCTTACCAAAACATCAGTCCCTTCAGCTTTTAGTGGGAAGCAGTGTCCTTTGGCTTACACAGAAGTGATAACAGAACTGAGTGAAGATCAGTGAAACAATTTGAAATTGGCATTCTTCTTTTTTGAAGCAATTAAAATTTCAAAGTCTGCAGCACTGTGGTTGGCATTTTTGACATTTAGCTTGTGTTGAGTCCCTGATACTTTATTGTAATTGCTGTATCTTGCTAAGACTTGCTGTTCAGATATTTCTTAGGTCATGAAATAAATGCTTATTAGATTGTTTCTCATGAGAGCTAAGGACCCAGTATAGAGAACTAAGGACCAAAGTATGCTTGTTAGTATTTTATGCCAAAGGAATTATTTCTGCATACCCTCTTCAGTATTGTATATAATCAGAAATAACATTAATAAATACCTAATTCAATAAATGAAACCATTCTCAATAGAAATCTGAAAATCTGGTTATATTTTGTAAAGTTGTATTTATGCTGTATGAAGTATAGTAAATCCCTTTAGGGAAAGTTGTCTTAAAAGAGAGTTTTAATGAAAAGATCTCTCTGCCATACTTTGTCCTTGACTGTGCATTTTTTCTCATAATTGTTAATAAAATTATCTTTAAATTTTTGCCAAGTAATTTTTTATCCTTTGACACAGTAAAAAGACTAATCACATAATTACAGTGTTTTCATAATACTATTGCCCTACTCAAACATTTTGAGTTGTTTACAGTGCCTACAGAGTCCAAGCTTACCATCCATATATATATGGTCATCTAAAATTTTGAGGAGAGAGACATATGTATTGTTATATATGTTTGTACAGCTACTGCTGATTTATCTCTCTGATTGTTTTTCTCTAGGCCCCAGAGCTAAACCTCCCGTTCAGCTGGGCTAGTCATTTTATTACTCCAGAACATCCTGTTTCCCTCAGCCTTTCTGGAATATTCTGTTCCTTCTATTCATTTTCTTCCTCTTCTTCAAAGGCTAGCTCAAAGCTCAGATTTCTTGAAAGAAGAAACATTTCCTAATCAATCCACCTCAGAAAAGTCTTTTCACCTTCTGTTCTCTAAGAAATTATCTGTTCTACTCATTTTGTGTTCATGCTTGGCTGAGTTCATCTTTTACATCCTCTGAGGAGCTTTTCTAGACTTCTATTTTTCTCATTTCTCTTATATTTATATTGTTTATAGATGGGTCCTTCTACCCTTTCAAGCACGTAAGTTCTTGTTAAATAATATTTTCCATTATGGTTCTTTCCTTCATCTTCCACAGTGCCTTACATACTACTTTCCACAAAAATTGGTATATGTTAATGCTTGTTTGAATTTGAGTTGGAATGTCATGTGCATTTAGACATAGAAGGAACCTCAGAGAGATTCCTTAGTCCAACCTCTGGTTCGAGGTTCAGGAATATACTTACATCCAGGATGTAAATATATTTACATCCAGGATGTCCTTTGAGGGCATCACAGAATAGTCCCTGTTTCACATGATATCTTTTAAATATTTGAGTAATATCTGATATTTTAACATTTACTATGTGATATATCCTGTGCTAAGCTTTTGTAACTAAAATCATGAAGATTTTTGTTATGTATTATAAATTGTACTTAGTAGCCTTCAAATACACCACAATCTGTGCAGTTAGTCAAATTCAACAGCAGTTCATTTTTGCAGAATCTATGAAGTGGGGCCAAACTTCCTTTAATTAACAGTAAGATACCTACTCAGCTCTTGCAGGCAAGTAATACATTGCATTCCGTTTCTGATCAGTAATATGTAATGAAGAGCATCCAGAGAATTATATAAAAATGATTATGAAGAAATTCTCTTGATTTGACTTGAGGACATTAAATATGAAAATACAAAAGCATAAAAATGATACAAATATACTGGCTTCTGTAAAAATCTGAATGAGGAAGTTCTTATTAAGTAATTTGTTTCCTGTGGCAGAGGGAAGTAATTTTTTTTAATAAAGTCTTCTCTCCCTACAGACCTTATTATAATTTTTTAAGTTTACTCTTTATGCTATGTTAAGTGTAATGAGTGCTTTGAGGTAGAGTTACCTTAAATTGGGTTTTAGTAGAAACATCTCCTTCCTGTACTTTGTCCTTGATCCTGCGTTTTCTTTCACAGTTTTTAAAATAATTATCCCCCTCGCAAATTTTGCTAAGGCCTAAAACAGAACATTAGTATATATAATAATGAATATGCCAGGAAAATGTTGGTATTCATTATGGTTAGATGATTTTATTTTTTTGATTTTTAAAATAAATACAAAAAGGTCCGTAATCACACTCTCAAGTCTAAAGCCAGATCAGTCAACAAATAAAATAGCTAAAATCTATTAAAGGGTTATAGTTTATTATTAGCTTTTTTGTGTGTTACAAGAATAGAAAAAAAAGTATACTATTAGCTTTATGTTTTAAAAATTATAAATGATATAGTTCAAATATTAGTATGAATGGCTGTCTCAAAGGCTAATTAATTGATGAAGAAATGCAGTATATTGGTCACAGAGTTTCAGAATGTATTGTGGTGACTTTAAAAAACGATTTGTATTGTCTGTGATTTCAAATTTAACTTATTTGTAAGTGTTTATGATGTTTATGATCTTATAATTAAGATCAACCGACTGAAATATTACTTTGTGTGTGTGTGAAAGTAACACATTTTAAACAAAAGAACCACATCAAAAATGATAACATTGAAAAAATAAAAAATATTTTTATCTTATTTTTTCATGTGGTCAAAGCTTTATTGCAGCACAGTGATGCAAAATGACCTGTAATGGCATATATGTGGTGCCAAATACTAAATTACATTTAAGGTATATGTCTACTGACTGCCAAAATTTACTTACTTTATAGCTCAAGAAACACAACCGTAGGTTGTTTTTTAAAAGAAAAAAAAACAGAGGGTTTTTTTGAGACAGGATCTTGCTCTGTTGCTCAGGCTGCAGTGCAATGGCATTATCATAGCTCACTGAAGCCTCTGGGCTCTGGTGATCCTCCCTCCTCAGCCTTCCAAGTAACCGGGACTATGAGTGTGCACCACCATGTCCAGCTAGTTTTTATGATAATCAGTTTAAACGTTCTATTTATTTTAAGTGTGGAGTCAAATGCGGTTTTCTTTTTTTATTATAGCATTTTGACTATAACTCATTGAATTTTTAAAATGATTAATATTTTAGTCTAATATATTAGAGAGGACTTCACATTTCCAAGGTTTCACAGAGGGGAAAGATATACATTATAACTGTGGACCTTCTTATTGGTCATTTCTGGATTATTTTTTACGTAACATTTCACCCTCTGAGTCTTTCAGAAATGAATAAACCACAGCTCTGCCCTTGAGGAGCTTATTACCTCTGAGAAAAATCGATCAATAACCCAAATGGCAATGGTCATGGTAGCAGAGAGAGGGTAGCACCTGCCCAGCTTCAGGTGATGGTTAAGGAAAACTTGAAGAATAATGCTGGGCTGAGGCTGTGTGGTGAGTTAGCTGAAGGCAGGGACAGCATGAGCAGAAGCCTGGCTTATTTTGCCATTGCCTTTTTTTGTAATGTGACACTCAGAACATTGCCTATTTGCTTGGTATCCAAGGTATAAAATTATTAAGCAGAAGTGCTAAATACAGAGCTTTGTATTTAGCACTTCTGTGACTAGAAATCTTCCTCTAGGTTATTGTTCCCCAAACTTGAAAACTCTGACCATTAAAGAGTTGTCACACCCTACATACAAAAATTGCTGCATGAAAAGTTAAATATTGTTATTTTAGGTGGTTACTTGGTGCTAATATGGTTTTAGACACAGAAGTGAGCATAGCAGCAAAATCGGTATAGCATTAGTTGGTTATAAGGTGGTCATACATATATTCATGTACAAAATGAAGTGATTTTTAACAGGGTATTTCTTTAGGAATCAGAATGTGTTTGCCAGTCAGTTACCAGCTATCAGTTAATTCATTGGTGTTGAGTTTAGTCATTTACAATTTACAGCTTCTTTTATCTCTTATTGGAAATTGAATTATGGTTTATGTGTTATTTTAGAAAAAAAAATTAAACAGTGAGTACAAAAAGAGGAGTGAGAATAGCCCTTCCCTTATGAAACTACACGGAAACAAAAAACAGATACAGATGTGATAAACCATGAAAGCCTTATAAATTCCCATCCTTTTAGAACTTCCTGTTCATCATGATTTTGCAAGCACTGATCATAATTCTGAGGCTATAATATTAAAATTGTCTTCTGACAATGAAAAATAAAATCTGACAACTAGAATTTTTTGAAGTTTAGTCTTTCTAGTTTGAGAACTTCTTGAAGACATACGTGTTACATTCCTGGCACTTTGCGTGTAGTGAGTATCTTATAAACCTAATTGGTTGACTAGTCATGAAATACTTAAAATGTTTTTTGAATGTCTCTCTTGGAAGAATGCCTTAAATGTGGAACTTCTGTTATTGTATGTATTGTTAGAATAAGACCATTGCCCAATTCTTGATCCAGTTAGAAGTAATCTCTGCTTTTCTCATATGTTTAACATTAAAGGCTAAATGAAGGGTGGGGTTTCTTCAGACATTATACAATTTTTTTTTCTTCATATCTTTATCTTCAAACTTTCCTTTTGGAAAGTTTTTATTAGAATCTATTATTTTATTCTTCAGCATTTACTAGAAATTATACAATGAAATCTTAAATTTTATATTTTAGATAGAAGACTTTTATCTTGCCAAAAGCTGATTACAGTAGCAATAAATTAGTAAATCCTTATAAAGGCAATTTAATATTATCTACATAATAAGTTATAATCTTGTTGTAAACTATGTTATCAGTCTCTCTTTTTTCCATGTTAGATGTCATCTGTAGAACAATGATTTTCAATCTGAGTATTTTGGTACTGCCATTGTTGTGATTTATTTTGGTCACAATATTTAGTCCATCTTGAAATTTTAAATTATATTATTGGAAGCTAATAGTTTCCTGTTTACTTGCATTTTAAAATTTCTTAATTTCTTTTTCTGATGTTTCCTCATTACTAAAGCATTTGAAAAAGTACCTGTATCTTTTATCTGTATAATTGGTGCCTTTGTAAAAAGTACAGCATTTGAAAAATTATTCTTTGTGTTCTCTAACTATCCTTTTGTAGTTTCTGTGTATTCAGAGGTCTTCTCTTTCTCCTCTTATTCTGCTCATCATCCCTTAAATGTTTTTTTTCCTCAGAATTATCTAAGTCTCCCTTATTCACCTTTGATGATCTCAGCTAATCTGGTTGCTTCTGGTTTTTAAATTTGTTTCTAGTTTAGATCCATTGTCTGCTACAGGATATCCCACCTTCAAGTTTATATCAGATTTAATATGTGCAAAACAGAATTCATTCTCTCTTCTTGATATCCTCCTTTTACTCCAAAGTGTATCCTCTTGTCTTGTTGGTCAGTGACACCACCATCCAGCCAATTGTCCAAACTTTCCTATCTCCTCCTTTTTACCTTCTTTACTTAGTTGGATCCAAGTCAGCCTCCTGCAAGTTTGCCTAGGCGTTTTTCTCATGTTGCAGAACTGTATGCATACTTGCAAATTAAAGCCACGTAGTTTAAACCTCCAAGGAGCCTTAATAGATGTGGCTCTTTGCCTTGGAATGATACTCCTCTCCTTTTTGCCTGATTCCTGCTTTTCCCTCAAGACTTAATTTAGTCATTACTTCTTGCAGAAAGGTCAGTTATTCCATTAGCTATCATCTCATAGCAACCTGTGATAGTTGTTATCGCAGAGATAATTCTCTCTATATGTGATTATCTTTTCCCACCAGATTAGGAGCTGCTAAAAGGCCAGGGATTGCCCAGGGATTGTCACCTGTATTTGTATTCCCTCCGTTTAGTTTAGTGCCTACGGCATGGTAGGCTTCGCTAAATCCTTGTTAAAACAGTACATGAGATCGAGTATTGTTTTACCTAATCATATATATTTCTGAGGCACATCTATTTTTTGGTTTTCAGAGGGTAGCAGTCTCACCTTTGACCTCTCTGAGTTTGGAACCAACTGAAATAGAGAAATATAAAAGTCAATCTGATACAAGTTTTACTACTGGTAAAGCTGGGTTTGAGAATGCATCGTGACCTTTGTCCATTATCAGTCTTTCCATTACTTTCCCTTCAAATCTAAACTTTCCAATGGTGTATCTGAGGGACACCCAGGTTAGCAGAGCAAACACATTGGCCAAGCCATTTGCAAGGAAGGCACATTGATTCAAACTTCTCTATAACCCCATAGATGCCTTGTAAAGATACACACTTCCAGAACCAGGTATGCTTATAAGCAGAAAGAGTGGATTGCAGAATGTAGATCTGAAGGAGAAACTCTTGAGTTTGTGTATTCATTCATCAACAGATAAACATTGAGCTCTTACCCTGTCCTGGACGCTGTGCTGATGGTACAGATACAGATTTGGTGCTTATATTTTACAGCCTACTAGGTTCCTTTTTCCAGACTCATGAGTAAATTAAGTTGCTTTTCCCCCTTATAGCAGAAGTCTTCTCTAGGGAAGATAGGAACTGGTGAATGGAATAGTTTATCCAAATGTATAACCTGTTTTCTAGCCATTGCATGTAAAATAAATCCCAAGGACTGATAATGTTAAGAACAAGATGGAATGAAATACAGAGAAAATATTAGCACAATCTTAAGAAAAGAGAAAATTTCAAAGGTCTGGTCATGTTTTAGAAAAAAATGTGGAAAATCTGATCATGATAACTTCTCTTTGCTTTTACTATACTTGAAATACTTGGCTTAGGATTTTAAAGACCATTTAGTCCTGATTTATTTCTGATGTGAATTTGCCAAGTATTTATTATACAAGTTCCTTAGAAAATGTACTCCCCAATAAGGTCTGGTAGCAATATTTGAAAGTAATGGGGAATTTCTAGTGGTCTTAGCCACAAATACTGAGGAAGGAGACCCAGGCATCTGGGATTCCCTCCCGCTCTGTCATCCACTGTGCATCTCAATAGAAGAGAGAGCAGGCCAGCTGGCGCCTCCTGAATCTCCTTCCTGAAAATAACACGCTTGGTCTTGGGGAAACTCTCTGGAAGACACTATTTTTACTTAAAACAAGATCAAACCAGAAACCTTTTCACATATGAGTTCTAAAACCGTAAACCAGAACCCTTTCATATGTGATTCCTGAAGCTGTAAACCGAGACCTTTTCATATGAGTCCTAAAACTAAACTGGAACGCTTTCACATGTGATTGCTGAAACTGTAAAAAGAGACCTTTTCACGTGAGTCCTAAAACTGTAAACCGGAACCCTTTCATATGTGATTCCTGAAGCTGTAAACCTAAGATTCTTCCACGTGTAACATCTAAAGTATAAGCCTATATAAAAGCAGAACCTTCCTTTATTAGATGAGCTGTATTTGGACAAATCATTCCCTCAGCTCCCAGCTGTAATAACCCTTTCCTTCTGTATTCGGTGTTCGGGAGATCCGTTTCCCGCAGCTTTTCCTGCTACGATACCAACTCCCTCTTGCCAGTGATAGGTCTTTATCACATCAGCATCTCCTGTGAAGTCTTTTCTAAATGTAATAGCATTTGTTATTTCTCTCACTCATTTGGTCTCCTGGATCTTCATAGTGCTATTTGTGATTCAGTTATTGTAATATATAAGATGATCTTATGAGGTGCAGCCTGTATTATAACTTATCTATTGCATAACTTAGATAAGGACAGTGTCCCAAATACCTTAACTACACAATAAGAAAACATCGTATACTAAATTCTCTACATCATTATACAAGGGGAGTGGTTCTCTAGAGCAGTGGTTCCCAAATGAATGTGGGTGTGCATGTGGGCCATGGTGGGAGGGGAGGCTTATATTTAGAAAGAGAAATTCTGGTATCCCATCCCAGGGATTGATGTAGAAGGTACTGGGTAGGGGCCAGGGAGTCTTTAAAGTCTCACTCTTAAAAGTACTCTAGGCCGGGCGCGGTGGCTCAAGCCTGTAATCCCAGCACTTTGGGAGGCCGAGGTGGGTGGATCACGAGGTCAAGATATCGAGACCATCCTGGTCAACATGGTGAAACCCCGTCTCTACTAAAAATACAAAACATTAGCTGGGCATGGTGGCGCGTGCCTGTAATCCCAGCTACTCAGGAGGCTGAGGTAGGAGAATTGCCTGAACCCAGGAGGCGGAGGTTGCGGTGAGCCGAGATCGAGCCGTTGCACTCCAGCCTGGGTAACAAGAGCGAAACTCCGTCTCAAAAAAAAAAAAAAGTACTCTAGGAGATTCTTCTTCAGAGGGCTCATAGGCCACCCTTAGAGAAGCACTGTACTATGGAAACAGTTTGCTTAGACTGGACTTATTCCGAGGTAACCTTGTACCATTAAAGAATAAATACAAACAGTAGAAGGAGGAGATTTTTATGAATGTTGATTTTGTTAGGGAGTTAGAAGTAGTGGTAATTGTTCCTTACAGATGTGTTAATGTTAAGAGTTTGACAGACAGATTAGTATAGTTAGGTATATATAATTATACCCAAAGACTGGGTAAATCCAGTCATTTGCTATTATTATTTTATTTGCATCTAGCTTTGTTTTTAGTAAAGGAACTTACTTTGTTTTTCTGTAATGTTGATTTCTTACAATCTTGATATATATTAAACTTCTTTCTATCAGGAACCAGTTGTATGAATATTTGCAAAGTTCACAATGCCTATCTTGGTGCCTTATATGTAGTAGACATTTTATAAAGCATTTTAATTACGAATGTTGAGTAAATGAGCTTTCTATAAAAATCATTGTATTATTTGATACATAGTAAGTATTATGGATTATGGTTACAGTTACTGTATATGAAAAAATGCCAGGTAACATCTTAGGGTGGGTTGGTTGGTTGTTTAATCAGTCTTCCATATTGCTTCTTTTCTTTATCCTTATCTGCCCTGGCTGGATTGTTGCTGCTTTTCTTCATTTTCAGCTGAAACTGAAAATTTGAATATTTGATCCCTTTACACATGTTCCAATATGCAGGAGAATAAGTAGGATTATCCTGGCTCCTGGTTTGCTGGGGATGCTCAAAGTTTATGCCACTGGTCCTGGCATAATTAATAGCATCCCAGCCACTCTCAGAATGCTAAATTATATACATTCCTTTGAAGCTTGAAACCATGTAAGTCAGTGATTTGCAAATTAGGTTCTTGCTTTCACATATTCTTGCCACAATCCCAGTTTTTGTTGTACTAATATTGGTTCTTTCTGTATTTTGATTTCTAATTATGAGCATTTCGGAGACCCTCCTAATCTGAGGTGTCTTTATTTTTGATGGGAATTTTTTCTGTTTTGTATGTGGAATTTTAAATTTACCTTAATAGTATTTTTGAACTATAGAAGGTTTTAGTTTTCTTGAAACAATTTGTTTTTTAAAATTGGTTTTGAAATGAGTGACCGTTCCTGGGTCATTAGCTTATGTTCAAGCATTGACATAACAAAAGCAGCTCTCAGAAAGACATTTAGCAATGTTCCTTGGTGTTCCATGAATATTTTTTCAGGTTACTTAAAGTCCTTTAGAGGAAATATTTAGCTTAGAATTGGCTAATAAAAGGAAAGTTTTACGTTCAGTTTCTTTTGTCCTCTTAGTATTAAAGGAAGCTGTTACCAGAAATACACATCTCAGTTTTTAAGATAAAATACTGCTATACATGTTGTCTATCTTTGTTATTTTGTGTATTTACCAAGATTTACTCGGAGAAATGGAAGTAAGTTCCTATAGAAATCTCCAAAGATATTGATTGGTTGAAATATACTCTAGAAATGGAAACTGTCTCCATAATGACTTTGCCAACTGCTTCCATACAAATATAGGGAAACACTTTTTTTTTTTTGCCAACAAGTGCTTTTGTTAGATTGCATTTTAGTAGGGCTCTTAGAACATGTTAGTGCTTGGTACTATTATAAATTCACCCTCAGTTCTATTTTAAATTGTGCATAGTTTGATTTGCCTTTTACCTTTCCTTTGTTTTTCTCCCTCTTAATCATGATTCCTAACGTTTATCTTAGACCACTACATAATTACTTCTCTCCTCTAAAACATATTAATTATGCACAGTAAATTTCAATTTAATAGTACCATGGTTTGTATTAAAGAAGAAAGTTACTGCTTACATCTTTAAAAAAAAAATACAACAATGAAAATGTTCTTTTTTTAATTCTAAGAGTACTACTGACATTGTAGAAGACATTAGTCAATTTTTATATATTAAGGGAATCACATACTGTTTCAGTTTTTATTTCTGCATCATCTGATGACTTACCTCTGTAGATTGGGACACAGGGGTGTCTCCTTGCCAGGACTCTGCCGGCTGAGCACATTGAAGATGGTCTGTGACACGCAGGGTCTGGGGATATGGTCTTGGAAATAAGGATGAGCCATGCACTGTTCTACAGTGGCGGGGTAGAATTATGAGTACTTTTCTCTCCTGGTTGCAGCTCTGGTTTCTCTTTCATCCATTGGGTTGTTTCTTGTTTTGCAAACTAAGCCAGGATCAGATGAAATGAAAAGGGAATTAAATTATCTAGTTTTAATATTTGTGTTAATTTTTTTTTTTTCAAATGATGATTCTAGAAGCTTTTCCAGTGAAATCTGTCAGAATGATATTTTTCAAAAGCCAAGATTATTCTATATTTCATTGCTCTTGTCTTTGGGTAACTCTGATGAGTAATATTTAAATTTTTTCCAATAAACATGATAATATGTAGTCAAGTTAAATATAAGTGTAAGTCTATATCGTGACTACTAAGTAGGATAATGTCTAAAATTAAAAATGTTTTTCATTAAAAATTGTAATAGTGGGAAAAAAATCATCTGTAGATTATATGCCAGTTAGTTGCCTCAGGACAAAAAGATGCTTTTTTTGTTTGTTTTTCTACAGTTTCCCAGAACTGTTTGGAGAAGTGTACCAGAGTTTTGTCTGTGTTACGTCTATTATAGAGCAAAGTATTTCAGTGTAAGAGGAAGACCATCCTTTGAAACAGAATTGGAGCTCTAATTCTATTTATTGCTCCGTTGTACTCTTTTCCGTAAGGTTTATGTGCCTAGGAATTACAAACAAGTAGTGAAATTGAGAATGAAAGGAGAGAAGGTATACGATTATACGTGGAAACAATCGTGTAATAAAATACTCCTCTAATGGATTAAAATCCTTTTAAGAGGAACACTTTTCTGAGGATAAGATTATTTTGTTCCCTTTCTTTTGACCCCATCTAATTAGTCACCAAACTCTTTTCATGTTTTTCCACTTCTTTCAAAGTTCTGGGTCACTAGAATATGCGTTGTGTTTTTCCCATATGCCATCCGCATACTGTTGCTCGTCTTGTTGCATTTGATTACAGTTGTCCTTCACTGTATCTAGTTTATTCCTGTAGGTCAGTCCTACTCATTCTTCTGGGGAGTTCTCAGTATCCAGTTCAAGTTCCATGTCCTTGGTAAAACCTCTTTTTACTTTAGCTGGAAGTTGTTTTCTCTCTCCTCTGAGCCTCTGGTGCTTATGGCTGTGCAGTCCATTTGATATTGCATAGGCTTTGTCCTAAAATGTCCAAATTTTGTTTTAAATTTTATTTTTAAACCTTTATCTTTTCAAGTATATAGTTACCTTTTTAATTCCTTTTAGTTGTCATTTGTAGCATAGCGTGCTAAAATAGCACCCATATTATAGGCTTTATATATAATACATGTGTGTATATAGGTATATAAATACAGAATTATATGTAATACGCCCGTGCGTGCATGTGAGAGTGTGTGTGTGTGTGTGTGTGTATGTATGTGTATTGTCCTTGTCTTTGGGTAGCTCTGCTGAGTAACATTTAATTTTTTCAATAAGTATGATAATATGCAGTATATATACATATTTAACTTTACTGCATATTACATATATGTATATATGCACACATGTACACACATGCATTATATGTAAGTTGTTTTGGTACCTGGGAAGGATGTGTGTGAGTGGAACACTAATGTTGCTAAATCTTTCTGACTGTATGAAGTAAATGTCTTGTTCTGACATCAACTGAATGAGTAACTTGACTTTAATTTTAACCTTGGAAGGAATATATGTGAGGCAGACTCTTTTAAAGGGTTTTGGATACCACAGAACTACAGTTCTTGAAGTGGTTAATTTTAAAAATCTTCCAATACAGTCTTTTCACCTTGATTACTGATGGCCTCTGCTAGACCTAAAAATAAAACATGAATTGTTCAATGTGATTCATTTGACATTGTCTTCTGTTTGTTGGAAAAATCATATAATTCTGGCACGTATTTAGTGTTTTAGGGTGGACGATGTACTTTCTTTATTGATTTTTATAGCATATAGGAGCATATGTTAAACTTACTTTATATTTTGTTTCCTCGTTTAGCAAAAAGCATTTTTATAAATGCCTGCTTTATGCCTGACATGCAAAACAATGAGTAAGATAAATGGGCTTTGCATTTGAGGGATTTATATTCTGGTGGTGAAGACAGACACATATATGTAAATAAGAGCAGTAGATTGTTACAGGTGCTATTATAGAAATTTATGATGAGGGCATAAAGGACCAAAATCCAGTAATCATAGACACTGTCATTTAAAAGCATGAAATCTAGTAAGCCCTACTATGTCAGTGAATTTCTATTATGTTGCATGTAAGAATTAAATGAGAGAATTGCTATATAGAAGGTGTAGATACTATTGTTGTATGCTTTTATAGATTATGGAACAAAATTCAAAGTCATACAGTCAGTTTTCATAATGTTAATAGAATCTAAGCATTCTTCAACCCCAGTGACAGTGTTACTAACTTAGCATTTTTGTTTTGGAGGATAGCTTTATCCTAAGTAGCCAGTGGCATGGTAGCATTTGGTGATGGAGACATCAGTATTTCCAATTAAATTATCGTAGAACAATATAGTTTCTAATAAATGGAAGTTGCTTATTTTTAAAGGGGTCTTTTCTTTTTTTTAATGATTCAAGTCCCCACATTTATAGAGTTGCATAGGAAAGCAAATGGTATCACAAACTAGAAGTACTCACTGGTCAACCAACCACTTATATTGATTCCCAGTACCTTTGTGTGCCCGCCTACCTAATCCACACTATCAGTTTTGCTTTGAGGTTCTCTATGCAGCTGCTCAGGTCCTTCTATGAATGCCTCTGAGCCAGGATGGATTGGAAATTAGCTGTTGAAGGAGGTCAATATTGACCTCTTCTAGGGGTTAATTGGCATCACTATTGTGTAGGGATCAAGACGCATTGCTGAGTATATATGAGAATGATACTGGGGGGCTAAGGAGAAGAATTTTCTTGGGGTTTTGAGTAGAAAAAACAAACTGCTTACTTCTTCTGCTATACTCTCACAACAACACACAATGCTTCTGTGATCAGATGTATAGGAGATTTTCTCCACACCAAGCCAGCAATTCCCCAGCTGGGTGTCCTCTAATGTAATTCAGTTCTTGGCAGTATTTACCTAGAGGTAGTGTCACAGCCCATAGTGTGAGGCATCAGTCTGACAAGACTACCTTCCCCTGCCACCTCTCCACTCACGTGCGTGCACACACACACACACACACACACACGATACACACACACATACATACACACTCTTTTAAGATGCCAGTTAGAAGCCCCAGGTTGTTTTACCTGTGCTTCTGACAGACCAGCTATAAATCAGGTTTCCCACAAACTCCCTCCTTTGGGCCCAGCTAATTTGCTAGAGTGGCTCACAGAACTTAGGGAAATACTTTACTTACATTTAGCAGTTTATTACAAAGGCTATTAGGAAGGAGATAGATGAACAGCCAGATGGAAAAGATGCATAGGTCCAAGTATGGGAGAAGGGGTGAGGAGCTTCCGTATATATTCTCACCCTGTGAGTCACCCTCCACCGACTTCCATGTGTCCAGCTACCTGGAAGCCCATCAACACCCAGTGCTTTTGGGATTTTTATAGAGGCTTCACTATACAGGCACAATTGATTAAATCACCGGCTACCCATAACCGACTTAACTATCAGCCCCTCCTGTATCCTTAGAGGTTAGGGGTTGTGGCTGAAAGTTTCCACCTTCTCATTATGCCTTGGTCTTTACTGTGACGAGCCCACACCAGAAGCTATCCTTGAGCCCCCAGCCATCAGTCAACTCATTAGTATACACAAAGACACTTAGCACTTTGGAGATCATACGGCTATCATAAGCTATTTGTTAGGAAATGGGAAAACCAAATATATATTTTACAATATCACAGATGTCTTTGAAGAAATGTTACTTCAGGACTATGTAACATTTACTCATTAAAAAAAAGAGCATATTAGTGTGTTTAGGTGGCTTCTGCAGGTACCTTTTATGTATTATTAATGTAATACCCTTAACTGTGAGAGGTAGGTAGTAGGATTTTCCTGTTCACTGACTAAGGCTCAGAGAGCCATATTGAATAGACTATTCCAGAGCCTGTGTGAACACTACTGTAATATTTAGCCTGGCACTTTTTTGATCATAATTTGTCCACTGTGTCTGAATTCTGTTTTCCTGAAGTTATCCCACTTGAGCCTTCCTATTTCATATTCTTCTAGTGTATCATAGTCAGAGTTCTGATTTCCACATGCTGTAGCAGAATAGTGGATAACTTTCTCCTTTATGTGCTGGAATTAATTTATTGTTACTGATAATAGTATTTATTGAATATTTCCTAGGTGATGAACACTGTGAAGGCACTATACATAAAATTGGGGGAAAAAACTGCAATATAGAATTAAATTTAAAGGAACAACTTATATTGCTTAGACTTGCCAATTGTTGGAGATTTTCTGTGATATGCTCATCCCTTTTATTTCTTTTGGGAAAGAGGAAGATGGGAAGAGGTCAAAAACAGATTAGTTTTAGGACCCAAGTGAGTTTATTGGAAGGGATCAGAAGCTAGGATGGGAGGAACTAAAGGAATGCTTTAAGTAAAGGGGGTATAAGTAGGCTTGCTTTCTTATTTAACCTGTGTGAAAACCTACTTTTATTAAACCAGCAATATAAGTACTTTAATAGTATCATATTTAGCTGGTTGGCTTTGATAGCAGAACTTGATATGGATATTATCACGTTCTTGATAGCTTTATATTTGATGTCAATGACAAGTTAGGTAAGGTACAGTACTTTAGTGCCCTCTGCTAATTAATTAGAAGTAAAGTGAACTGGGCACTTCCTGAGCAGTAGGTAAAAGGATCTAGAGTGAGAAAGAATGACTAGAAAATAGTCTGATACAACATGAAGGACTATGTTCAGGTGCCTGCAGCTGAACTTGAAAAGCCTTATGAATTTACTTCAACAAGGGAGTCAACTACATTTCTATACTTGAGTAGGTCCAATGATTTTATTTTACTAGTTCTTGTGATATTTATAAGTACAGTATCCTTTTTTTATTTAAAAGCCTATATAGTAATTTCTTTTGTGATTAATTTTGACCTTATATTGTCTTTTATATAATTTTATAAAAACCTAAAAGTATAAATGAGAAATTTTAACCTCTTTATTGTGGGTAGTTTTTTATTTATAGTAAGTGGTCAAGAAGGTGTTTCTGTTTTGTGCTGGGCCTTCCAGAGAAACTCACTGTGATCATTTATTTTCCTATATGGCAGTGCATCCCTCATCTGTTAGGGATACACATTTCTGCAATTATGTTCATTGGTCATGATTTATAAAAAGCTAAAATATTTAAAGTAATTTAGAAATTTGCTGGTACTTGAGTTTAGTGTGGCAGTTACTCTCTGAAGTCCTCAGGTCTGAGTTGGAATTGCAGTTCCTCAGATCCTCCCCAGCTGGGTGTTCCTGGACAAAATTGGCCTCTCTAAGCTGGTCTCCTCATTTATCCAATGGGGATGATAGTAACCTCAGAGAGGTGCCGTAGGAGTGAGTGAGTGAGTAATGCTGTAACATCCTTAGAACAGTGCTGCACACTCATCTTCAGAAAATGGTCATTGTTACACCTGCTACTGAGATAGTTACGGTTGTGAACCATAGGTAAAATATATTGTGATTTTTAAATGATTGCTTTACAGAAAAGGATTTTACACTATTGGGAATACTGTCTTAAGGGCACTCGATCATCATCTGCTTATGCTGATTGTTGTAATACTCCTCTTACTGCATTACTAATAGTAGCTACCATTGTATTGAGTGCTTACTTACTAAGAGCTTTATATACAATTTTATTTAATTCCCACAATTATTATGAAGCAGGCAGTATTACATCTATTTTTACTGATTGGAAAACTTAAGTATAGTGAAACGAAATAAGCCACCCAGCCCAGCTGGACAGTGGGAAGACTGATTCCCTTCAGATCTAAGTCCAAAGCCCATGTTCTTTAACCCCGTGGCTACTCACTAGACACTTTGCCATTTGCTTTTCTGTCTCTCCTGGGAAACCTAAGTTTCCTAAAGGGGGAACTGGTCATTGTTTGCATTCCAAGGTTACATTTATTTTTCAAGCGTTTTTAAACTAAAAGTAGTGTATAGTGTATAACATCAGAAATTGTTAATGTAAGTGAAACTTAATAGCTTATTAAGAATCTTTCTTACTGAAAATAACAAAATTTCCCATTCTAACAGAAAACTTGAAGCATTAGGACTTGCTTTTGAGACGTATTGCCAGTCTCTGCCATGCTAACAATTTGAATTTACTATATTCGTCTTTGCATTAGTGTACACTAAGTACTCACTTAATCTTCTTTTCAGGTTATAAGCTTCTTTCATCATTGCAATACAGGACCTGGCTCAGTGCTTGTGTGCTTAATACATATTTGATTTTAATTTATTTCAGTGTCAGTATTAATGTTGATCTGAAGTATTTTCAGATTATTTCAGTTGCTTGGGATTTATCAGTGAGCAAAACAATGATCCCTGCCTTCATCCGAGTTTATGTCCTGGTGAGGGGGCACAGTTGAGTACCAGTAAACACAACAGAAAGTTTATTTAATGTGTTAGGTGATAAGTGCTATGGGAAGAAGAAGGTAAGAGCAGGGTAAAGGTAGTCAGAGAGGCTTAGGTGAAGACCTGAAGAAGGTGACATAGTTAGTATAGCTGTTAGTAGGTATTTGGAGATTCCCAGGCGGAGGGAACAGTGAGACCTAAGATCCAAAGGAGGGGGCCTTGCTGGTTAGAATCAGCAGGGAGACCACTGTGGCTGGAGTAGAGTGGACTGTGACAGGTGGGTGGGGGTATGCCAGAATTACGGGAGGTGAGATCAGAAACGAGGTAAAGGGGACATGGATGATGTTTTTGCTTTGTCAGATGAATTTGGTAGGATGTGGATGCATATTACACAAAAATTCTTAGAAGCTGTGAGTTTTTGGAGTAAGGATCAGAAATGTAACTTTTTCTTTTCTTAATCACAGATTACATTTGTATGTCTTTATTTGTGTCAGTTTGAACTTTGTATTTTATATAGCCCATTAATATTCAGAAACTCGAATTTCCAGGTCCGTTTACAATGTGAATAATCTCTCTACTTCTTGATTTCCTTTTTTTAACAGGAGTATGCTGCTGCTGTTCTGCTTTGCGTCCTCGCTACAAACGCCTGGTGGACAACATATTCCCTGAAGATCCAAAAGTAATTTGATCTACATCTACTGATCCTTCTCTTTGCTGACCCATTCTGCCCCCCGCTGACCTCCCTAAGGTTTCCCTAATTTCATTTCTCTACTTTTACCTCTATATCTCATCATTTATACTACTTTTTTTATGCTTTTCTTTCTTTAACTCTTAAATGACCCATGCTTGCTTGTCTAGTTTTCAGTTTCTTTTAGTAGATTAGGCACAAATTTGGAAAAATGGACAGTTGATGTTCTTTTATAGTTTATATAGTGTCTAATTTAAGTAACACTGTCTTATTAAAGATTTATGAACCAGTACCAAGTGCTCGTCATACCACTGTAAACAGAGATAAAGTTTTCTACTCTCAGTATGCACATATATAAGTCAGTTGGTAATTACAATCTGTTGTGAAAAAAAATGTAATAGACAAATGAAGTATGAGTCGCTACTGAAGTAGGTAGGAGTGATACCCAGTTCGGGCTGAGGAGAAGAAAGCCTGGAGGAAGAATCTAAGCTAAGGTCCAAAGAATAAATAGACATTGACCACACAGGTTTTAGAAGAGAACTGAGAGGTAAAGAAAGACTGTTTCAGGCAGAGTTTTTCTCTTTACGTAAATACTATTTAATTTTTATAACAATTATTTTATTTGTGAAGACTAGTGTTTCAAAGCAACTGGTTGGGGTGATTTTGTTTCACATTGCCTCAACCTTTCTAAGACCTCTGTAGTCTCATGTTCAATGAATATAAACAAAAAAGAAAGTTATATGGCTTTTGACTTCCAAAATTTGCTTTCTTTTAAAATGTAACAGACTGTATAAAGCTTTTGGTTATCTTAACACTAACTTAATGTTAATATATCTCATTTTTAACCAAATCTATTTAAACATTCAGTTATGTAGAGGAGATTAATCAATTAAATGTTATTGGCTGCCAGTATTCCTGGATAATTTATGGCATATAAAAAAACCCTAAGATATGGTACTTGCCTTTAAGGACCTTTCCATCCAGTAACTGACATAAAGCAGAAACATACTAAATATGAAATTACAGTGCACACATTAGTAAGTAAAATGCAAAATAAATCAGGTGGAAAGTTTTTGTCTCTAAAGCAGGGAGGTATCACTGTGGGTTGGCAATCTCTGGGAAGCATTCGCAGAGAAAATGAGATTTGCTGAGCTTTGAAGGATATATACCATCTAGAGAGGTAGACAAGATTAGTCTCTTTATTACAAATGAGGGAAAAGAGAAAACACTTGGAAAGCAAGACATATATTTGAAGTCTAGAGCAAGTTATCCGTTGACTTTAGGCGAAGGTTTTTCTAACCTAATTGTAGAGTGTAAGTGTGATAATTGTGTTGACATGATTTCTCATTTGAAACTTTAGCTGTTATTAGTTAATAGGCTGAATATTCAAATAATTATTTTCCTCAGAAGTCTGGGACATGTGGTTACTGAAGGTAAGGTGGAGGCTAGATTTTAGAGAATTGTGAATGACAGGCAAGACATCTACTTTAGCCACTTTAACTTGTAGGCAGTGAGGGAGCTTTGGACACTTGATCATTTGAATGACCACAGGTAAATTAAAGAAATAATCCTTATTTTTGCCAAGAATTAATATAAGATTTATTTAAATAGCGATCTTTAAGATCAGATTTTAAAAAAGGAAAAGATCTATATGAACCTTGAATACATATCGCAAACATTACTCAATTTGCCATATTTATTAATTTAATTTATTAAAACAAACAAATCTTGTGTTATGTCCATAATGGGTTAGACGGTAGGTACCCAAATGCAGAAGCAAATATGTCATAGCCCCTGCCTTGAAAGAAATCTATTGAGGGGGACAGATAAATAATTTCTTAAAATTAGTAGCTGGATAATCTTGGGCAAGTCCCTTGGTTTCTCATTATGTAATGGAGTAATAAATAGTACCAGTCTCATAAGGTTCTCATGAGGACTAAATGAGTTAATGCAGTTCTTTGCTCACTGTTACTTTCCTAATGTCTATCATAGTGCCTGGCACAAAGTTGGCACTCAATATTTGTTTAATCAATGAAAAGATAACCTGATAAAATATAATAGTGGAGATAAGTACTGTGAGCTAAAAGAACATATAATGGGAACATCTCACCCAGTCTTGGTGGTGGAGCTTTTGGGAGGGTGCAACACATTTTTGAAGGAAGCTAAGACCTAAAGGATGAGTAGAAATTATCCAGTGAACTGAGAAGGGTTCCTGGGCAAAGCAGTGAGTTGAGTGAAAAAAGTCTTGCACAAAAGATATGATTTGTGAACTCTATGATTCTATTTATGTCAGATGCATGCTGATTCATAGTGATCAAAAGCAGAGCAGTGGTTGCCTGAAGAGGGAGAGAGAGAGACTACAAAGGACATGGGAAATCTTTTGTAAATGATGAAAATGTTCTGTACATGTTGAATATCCCTAATCCAAAAATCTGAAATCTGAAATGCTCCAAAATTGAAAACTTTTTGAGCACCGACAGGACACTCAAAGGAAATGCTCACTGGAGCATTTTGGATTTTGAATTTTTGGATTAGGGATATCAAACTGGTTAATATCTGCAAATATTCCAAAATCGGAAAAAATATCCACAGTTGAAAAACTTCTGATCCCAAGCATTTTGGATGAGGTGTCCTCAATCTGTATCTTACTTGTAGTAGTGTCTTCACAGATGTACACAACTGTCATATTTGCAATTATATACTATATATCATTGCAGTTACTTATATATAGATTATTCCTCAATAAAATTAGTAAGGGATTAAAAATATAGGTGAGACACAGTTCTATTTAAATGATGACGTGGAGGAACTGATAGCCAGGTAGAGGTCAAGGAAGTAGGAATAAGAGAGGTTAACTGATGAAGCCAGATTCTGGGACTGTACGCAGAAGACAGAGCATAGGCAAACCAGTTCCTCCTGGACAGGAAAACTGGATTACTTCACTTTGCCTAGGGCAGGGTTTCTCAACTTAGGTTCAGTTGACATTTTTGTTCAGATAATTATTTGCTTTTGGGGGCTATGGTGTGCATTGTGAAATATTTAGAAACGACCCTGGCCTCTACCTGTAGATCCCAGTACCCACCTCTCCCCATCTATGACAACCCATAAAGTCTTTAGACATTGCCCTGGAGGGGTTCAGTTACCTCTGGTTAAGATATACTGACCTAACAGGCAGTGAGAAAGCAGGGATGTTTTGCCAATTAATACTAAGCTGGTGGCTTCCACCTCTGAGAAAGAGAAGAGCTCATTTGCTGTCAGAGAGAGGAAGGAAGCCCCAAAGTAGCAAGTTTGAGGAAAACGGAGTAGGCGGAAAATATGAGGGGGTGACTCAACTAGGGACACAACAAAATAGCCAAAGGACATTGAGGGACCAGTTGAGGAAGAAAACACAAATTTACACAGTTTTTGTCGTAGATTCACCATCTAACAGTTTTTCTCTCTCTCTCCCTTCTCACCTATTCCAATATTCCTAAGCACACTTACTTGGGTTATATATGGCCAAGAAATTTATGTGGTAACTGGGGAGAATTTGTGGACCTGTTGCACATCATCTTTTAGATGGCAGAGACAAGTGACCGTTTTATAATCCCACATCAGGGACCTGTTGTTGCTTTTAAAATATATCGAATAAGCATAGATTCTACAGTTCTGAGCACTTTCTCATTTATTAATTACAACGAAATCTTAAAATGACATCACTGAGTTCTAAATCATTAAAAAAAGCAGTATGTTGACTTGTATAATTAAATGAGTAAAACAGGCTTAATAGTAATTCAAGTTTTTAAACTGAAACAAATTTTGTTTGAAATCTTTTTACATCTATATCCCATTTCATACATCTGCAGATAATTGAGCTATGTCTCTATAAAAGAAGATGTTAGAGTCTAATTTATTTTTGTGCTTTGCATAAAGCGTGCATTCTAAACTTTTTAAAAGTTCTGTGTATCCATCATGGTGAATATTAGCACTAAGGAGGTTATATACAGAAGGGTTCTATATAAATATGGTTTAATCCCTAATCCAAAAAGGGAAAATGTAAAGCAGGCAACAGTTAAAAATATCAGCATGAAAATATAGATAATTATTTATCTTGTTATTCTTATTATTTCTAGGATGGCCTTGTGAAAGCTGATATGGAGAAATTAACATTTTATGCAGTATCTGCCCCAGAGAAACTGGATCGAATCGGTTCTTACCTGGCAGAAAGGTTGAGCCGGGATGTTGTCAGACATCGTTCTGGGTAAGGAAACTAATGGCTGCTAAAATAGTGTCTTTGGAAAATTCTTTCTAGACTAAATCATTCTATAGATTATTTTGCCATTTAGAAAGAAAAAGATAATATATAGCAGATAAAGTGTTGTAATATACAAAGAAATGTATAATACTCCTATAGATGTTGCGGCTTTTATTACTTTCCTAGTGGTCAGATTTTGTGAATAGAATAACGTTAGTTAACTGAGTTACCTTTAGCTTGCTTCTCAGTCCAACACAGTAACTTAAAAATCAGTCTCTAAATTGAAAACAAACAGAAAGATCCTGTAAAGCAGATGATTTTTTTCATGCAGCTTTAGTTTTACCTCTCAGAGGAGTAGTAAGAGAGAACCATGCTAGACTTAGATACCAAGGCTCAGAAAATCCCAGCATGCTAATTTGAAACTGTTACTAGCTGTACTCCTACTGATAAGTAGAAGTCTACCATCCTACTATATTCTCTGTGCTAGAGCAATAATAACTTTGCAATTTGGATTATAAATACTTTCTTATTCTGTCATTTTATGATCCAAGTTTATTAGAGTATTCTCCAAGTGATGTATTAGCTTTCTGTACTTCTGCATTGTTATTACTTAGAACATTTTAGTAAGTCTGGCAGAGATAGCTTTATGGTTGATTGTTGAACGACAGTTACCTAAAGATGAATTTTAATTTTTCTTTTAGATTTGCCCTTAAAAATGTGAGAATTTGTTATATGTACAGAATGTGTAAATATCAAGTCAGGGTATTTGGGCTATCCATCACCCCATGTTATTTGTCATTTCTTGTGTTGGGAACGTTTCAAGTCCTTTTCTAGCTCCTTTGAGATGTGTAGTACATGGTTGCTAACTTTAGTCTCTCTGCTGTGCTGTTGAACATTAGAACTTATTTCTATCATCTAATTTTGTAAGTTTGTATTCACTAACCAACCTCTCTTCATCCCTCCATACCCCACCCCGCCAGCCCCTACCCAGCCCCATTTACATGCCCTTCCTAGCCTCTGGTATCTGTCTGAATTTTAACTACAAAATGTAAAATCTGATGAATTGTAAAGTAATATTTATGAGACTTCGAAAATAATATTCTGTTGCTGATAGTGTTTTACCTACTCATATTTACACATATAAGTAGATTATATTGGAAATTGTCACATTACTAATTATTTCGGGTTAGATACAAGTAAATATGGTTAAAAGTCTGGAAAATATAAAATGTCTGTATTTACAAAGAAAAATACACAAAGTTATTGTTAAAGAAGCTTAGATAGTTAAAGAGAAAATGGAGAAATACAGAGTATATTTTCTGTATACTTCAATATAAGGATTATTTGATAACCTACAAGATCATTAGTGCTATGTGAGAATTAAGACATTACTTAAGAGTTACTAAATTTGCGTTTTTTCTTTGGTGTATTTTAATAGACTTATGTCACTTTTTTCAAAGGAAAGCACGTAGGAGAATTAAGAGAGGTAGAAATGCTTTGACATTTTCTTTCTCCTACATGTAGGTATGTTTTGATTGCTATGGAGGCACTGGACCAACTTCTCATGGCTTGCCATTCTCAAAGCATTAAGCCCTTTGTAGAAAGCTTTCTTCATATGGTGGCAAAGCTGCTGGAATCAGGAGAACCAAAGCTTCAAGTTCTTGGAACAAATTCTGTGAGTAAAACTGTAATGTTACTAATTTTGTTTAATTAGAATATCTAGAATTAATTGCTTCTTAGAATGTCTTTACCTGGTAAAGGCAAATTTCCTGAATTCAACAGTCAACACAAATTAAGATAATTAGAATTATTTGTCTCTCGCTTTTTCTGTTGTTTCTTGTGAAATCTGTGGTATTAACTGATCGTAATAGAATATTTGCCTGTAAGTGAATGCACACCTGTCATTTTTATTTTCTCTTGGTCGTTCATTTGTTGCAACATTAACTTTGTGTCCTACACTTCCTTTGAGTTTCATGCCTTTTCATTATTAAGGTTGTTCCCATTTTCATGGCTAGTATGAATAATGCTGCTACAAAGATTTGTGTACAGGTTTTTGCGTGGATGTGTTTTTGATTCTCTTGGGTATATACTTAGTAGTGTAGTATATATACTACTAAGTGTATATACACTTAATACTCAGTAGTATATATACTTAGTAGTGTATATACACTACTAAGTACATACACTTAATAGTATATAAACACTTAATAGTGTGTATACTTAGTAGTGTAAGTTACTGTGTTTAACTGTTTTCCAAAGTGGTTGCATCATTTCACATTCCCATCACCAGTATATGAGTGTTGTTTCTCCACATCCACATCAGTACTTTCTTTATTTATTTTAACCATCCTAGAGGGTCTGAAGTGGTATCTCATTGTGGTTTTGATTTTCATTTCCCTAATGACTAATGGTAAAGCTTTGCATGTGCTCACTGACTGTTGTGTGTATTTTTTTTGGAGAAGTGTCTGTTAAATCCTTTCCCCCGTTTTTCAATTGTCCTTTGATTGTGGAATTGTAAAAGTTCTTTACATATTCTTACTAATAATCCTTTATCAGATATATGAGTTGCAGATATCTTCTCCAATTCTGTGGTTTTGTCTTTTCACTTTCTTCCTGGTATGCTTTGAGTCACTAAAGTGTTGATTTTGATGAAGTCCACTTGCTTTTTTTCCTTTTATTGTTGGTGTGTGGGGGTGTGTATGTATGTGGGGGGTTGCAGGTGGTAGATGGGTATGATTTTAGTTTCATATCTAAGAAACTGTTGCCTAATCTAAGAACACAAAGGTATACTCTAATAGTTTATTCTAAGAGTTTTACAGTTTAGGTTTGTATTTAGTAAGCCATTTTGAGTTAGCTTTTGTATGTGATGTGAATTCAGCATTCAGCTTTATCCACATTTTGCATGTGTGTATTTAACTATGCCATACTATTCGTTGAAAAGCCTAATCTTTCCCCTTGAATGGTCTTGGGACCCTTTTAAAAATAAATTTACCATTAACATTAAGGGTTTGTATCTTTATTCTTTCTTAGACTACTTCTGAACTATTTCTGCTCACCACATTCATTTTCTTCTATCTTGAACCATAGTTCATTAAAATAAGGTTGGGGAAAGCATACCTAATTAAAAAAGAAAATACAGTGACATTATTTATTCCGTTGTCTAGTTTCATTGTATCACCTTCAGTCTTTCAGTTCTGACTTCTTCTCTGAGAAGGTTTAAGGCATTCAGCCTACGTGAATACTGTATGTTTCCATTCAGATTTTTTATCAAAAAATAAAATAATCATATATTACCTGCTATTGTTTATGGATAATCATTTTCTGGTATAGGAAGAGGAAGTATATGAGGTGCTGACAGTATGGATTCCAGAGTCCGACCGCCCCAGTCTGAATTACGCCTAAACTGCTTTCTAGCTATATATCTTGAGCAAGTTATTTATTCTCTCCTTGCCTCAGTTTTTCATCTCCGAGAAGAGGATAATGAGAATACCAGTCTCACAGGATTGTTGTGTGACATGAGTTAATATGTATGAAGCTCTTGGAACAGTGCATGGCCCTGTTAGTTATTACTGGTAGCAAGAGTGTTAAATAAAGCCCTCATTCAAACTCTTATTTTTATCACTTATTTCAGCAGGAAAATATTGGGTATTTCCAAATGCATTTAGATGATGTGGCAAGCCTAGTTTCAGGCAAGGTGGTAGCTGTGAGGCGTCTCCTGTTCTGTTTATGTTAGGTGAGGAAAGTTTAGGGGAATAGCTTTACAGCTAGAGGGAGAATTTTAGTATGCATTTCCAAAAGTTTCTTTTCTTGCAGCCAGCAATGCCTTTAGATTGCTTTAATAAGTTATTTGGGCAAAAGACCAAATTCCCCAGTTATCTAGCTTAATTTGAGTGAACTTTATTAAATGAAATGTCATATTATCTATATTATCTTGACCAATAATAATTAGCTAGTATTTCCTTGTGGTCTAATTTTCTTAGTGGTGCCGAGTGCCCCATGTTGTCAAGCATGACCAGTACTGATTTAAGATTTATAAATGGTCTTCCTATGGTTTAATTTGTTGACATTTTCCTCTTCATGTTAATGTCAACTCAATATGACAGTAATAGAGGCAATGTATTTTGGTTTTCCTTTGTTTCAGAAACTGTGCTAGATATTTTTTATTTTTACCTCTTTTTTATTGTCAACTGTTTCAAATACAGAAAAGTATGGAGCATAATATAGCTGTATACCCACTGATTCAGGAAAGAAAAATGTTAATATTAATATCAATAAATGATAATATATAATTTTGTTATGAAAATAATACATAATGGTAATAAACATTAATACTGTGCAATATTGGTTCATGTCTTTTTAAAGACATAATACAGTATTTGCTAGATATTTTATATATGTTGTATCATGATTCTCACAAAAACCCTTCAAGCTTAGAAATATTATTTTCATTTTATAGATTAGGAATTGCAGCTAAATAACTTGGCCAAAGACACAGTGAAGTAATGCTGTGGGATTCAGTCTTAGGCCTTTCTTACTTCAAAGCTTGTGTTCTTTGTACAATGATAAATACACTGTCATTATTGTGGATTAAGATTTAGGGAAAGCACAGATTACATTTCTTCTGTTTTCCTCCTCTTGATTTCTAAAAGTTTATTATTATTTTTTTATTTTTATTTATTTTTTTTGAGACGGAGTTTCGCTCTTGTTACCCAGGCTGGAGTGCAATGGCGCGATATCGGCTCACCGCAACCTCCGCCTCCTGGGTTCAGGCAATTCTCCTGCCTCAGCCTCCTGAGTAGCTGGGATTACAGGCGTGCGCCACCATGCCCAGCTAATTTTTTGTATTTTTAGTAGAGACGGGGTTTCACCGTATTGACCAGGATGGTCTCGATCTCTTGACCTCATGATCCACCCGCCTCGACCTCCCAAAGTGCTGGGATTACAGGCGTAAGCCACCGCGCCCGGCTCTAAAAGTTTATTATTAAAAAGTTTCTTTTGGGTTAGGTGCCGTGGTTCATGCCTGTAATCTAGGTGTTTTGGGAGGCTAAGGCAGGAGGATCATTTGAGGCCAGGAGTTCAAGAGCCGCCTGGGCAACATAGCGAGACTCCTATTCTTACAAAAATAAAATTAAATAAAAAAGTTAGGTTTGGTGGTGCATGCCTGTAGTCCCGGCTACTTGGGAGGCTGAGGTGCGAGGATCACTTGAGCCCAGGAATTCGAGGCTTAGTAAGCTATGATTGCACCCCTGCATTCCAGCCTGGGTGACAGAGCAAGACCCTATCTCATGAAAAGAAAGCTTTTGTATAAATGTTATATTTGATATTTTGTTTGTTTCTTATTTTCATGTTGCTTTTTAATATAACAATGTATGAAAGTAAATGTATTTGGTCTACACTTTCAAGAAGGTGATATGTATTGTTTATATTGTTTTTGTTTTTTAGTTTGTCAAATTTGCAAATATTGAAGAAGACACACCATCCTATCACAGACGTTATGACTTTTTTGTGTCTCGATTCAGTGCCATGTGTCATTCCTGTCATAGTGATCCGGAAATACGAACGGAGTATGTATTGTTTTACTTTACAATCTAGATCTGTAGTAAGTAATTTAGAGATGAATACTGTGCTTATATGTTACATAGTGATACCAGGGGAAACCAGAATGTGGCTGAAATATGGCTTCCCATTGCTGTTCAGAAGTTAAAATTACGGACTGAAGTAGCAAAAGGAGAGTGGTTTTCCAGCTCACTAAAATAGTCCTTATTGCAGCCTAGAATGTCTGTTCATGCTCCCCTAATTGTGTCATACCCTGTACTTGTACCGTTTCCTCCTGCTCTCACTCTAATCCAGCCACGTGGATCTCCTTGCCATTTCTTGAACACTTTAGTCACACTTCTCTTCAGGCCCTTTGGATACATTGGTCTTTCTGCACAGAACAATTCCCTAGGTGCCCACATGGCTTATTACCTCACTTTGTTCATATTTCTGCTCAGATATGAACAGAAATCTGGCCCTCCCCAGCCACCCTTTATTAAATGTCAGCCCTCTCATTCCATCCCCAGTTATCTTTATCTTCTTATCATATACCTTTTCATCTGTTTCTCGCTCCTCTATGGAATATAAATTCCAGGAGGGTGAGGACTTGGTTTTGAGGACTGCTTGCTGTATTGGTAATACTTTGAATAGTGCCTGGTACATAGTAGGCTGTCAGTTAGTTAACTGAGTGAAAAATTAGATAATTTTGTGTGTGTGAAAAGTAGCTAAATTGAATGCATATGTACTACTGAATCATTGTTTATCTGAGATTGTCATGACAACTGTCTTGGACATTTTTAAACATTTTTTCTAGGTGTATTCTAAAAATCTGGAATCAAATACTTCATAAACTCAGTCTATACGTTGGTAGAATGAGAAATACAGAAATGAGAAGCTTTAAAGTTAAGAATTAAAGTCAAAATGACTTTGGTAAATATAGAAAGTCATTTGAGCATTATTATCTTACACCTAAAAAACGAGAGATCAGTCAGAATTTAGAATTACTGTAGGCAGCTGATAATCAAGATATAGCTTTATAATTTTACCTTTAAAATAAATAACGGGTATACAGAAATCTAACTAGCTGTGAGCTGAAGTATGCAAGCCACATTGCTGGTTCACATGAGACAAAAACAAGGATCAATGTCATTTCCATTTGGAGAAAGAAAGCTTAAAGGCGACCTAATAGTTAATTTCAGGCATCAGATTTGTTTTTGTCTGTGATGCTGTTCGTATAATTTTTGCTCAGTAGAGTACAGGCCATTTAAAGTCCTGCTATTATTTCTTTATTATGAAATATAAAGCCTCTCAGAGGTAAAAAAAAGAAAAAAAAATACTGTAATTACTTTACGATGATTAATTTTCTGTGTGTCTCCATCACCAGGAAAATTCTCTTTTCTTTCTCTAAAGGACATTTAAAAACTTGTTATGAGATTGTTCTCTCTTTTCAAAGGCTGATAATAAGTTTTTTAATGGGGCAAAAAGAGATAAAGATTAGCTAAAGAAAATGGCAATTTTTTCAAGATTTTAACATTTTTGCTGTCTTTCAAAATATAGAGAAATGTACTATGTTTTTCTGAGTATCATCCCCTAGTGAAATATCTTGTCTTTTGAATATATTTTTACCTGTTTTTTATTACTGCTTCCAAAAAGAAATGTTGAAATATTCTGTATACAATTGAAAGGACTTATAGTACATTTTGCTAATTCTAGGCCTTTCCAATATTATATCATATCTGAAGATCCATAATGCCAACATTTCATTTGAATTCCTGTACAACAAATGAGTAAACTAAAATGCTACTTAGTATAAAATACTTAGTTTGATTATTTTTGCTTTACCTTAAATATAAGCCCTTTGATTTTCTTTAAGTGTATTTATGTTCTCTTTTACGTTCTAACTTAGATACATCATCAATCCCTTTAGTTTTTACCAAATTCTTATCAAATAGAACTCCAGGGGACATGGACAGTAGGAGATGTGGCTAATAAACATTTGGATTTTCTTAAAATGAAAGAAGAACTGGTTCTTGCTTGTAGCGTCATACATCACAGTTTTAATCTCTAACTCTAATTTTCTGAAGAAACTTCAACTATGGTAGAAATTACCATCCCCCTCCTCCTCCCCCTCCTCCCCCTCCTCCTCCCCCTCCTCCCCCTCCTCCTCCCCCTCCTCCTCCCCCTCCTCCCCCTCCTCCTCCCCCTCCTCTCCCTCCTCCTCCCCCTCCCCCTCCTCCCCCTCCTCCTCCCCCTCATCCCCCTCCTCTTCCCCCTCATCCCCCTTCTCCCCCTCCTCCTCCCCCTCCTCTCCCTCCTCCTCCCCCTCCCCCTCCTCCCCCTCCTCCTCCCCCTCATCCCCCTCCTCTTCCCACTCCTCTTCCCCCTCCTCCCCCTCCTCCTCCCCCTCATCCCCCTTCTCCCCCTCCTCCTCCTCCATCATCCTTATCATGGTTAGCAACAGACAGGAACTGCTAACGCTTACTGAGTGCCAGTTAATGTTAACCACTTTACATGAGTTAACCCGTTTAAACTGTTCAACATTTCTATGCTGTAGATGTGACAGTTTTTCTTTTTCACTGATGGGGAAAATGTAAAATTCCTTTTGAGGGGCTCATCGCTAGAATGTGCTGATTAGGCTAGATGTTAGATCTGGATTGGATGAAGCTGTGTATCTATAGTAGCTATTGATAGTTACCACCAACACTGCCCTTAAACAAGGACACCAGTATCTGCTGCTGCTCCGTTTAGGCTGCTGACTCACAAGGCATGATACAGGTTTCATCTTGTTTGTTCATGTGCTTCATGCCATGCTGTGCTTGGCCTTGTCATCACCCAAGGTGTAGTAGCAGGTATGTAAAGCAGGAACCTTTTGTAAGAATGTTAGGCTTGCCCACTGTGATAGCTGCCCGAGAGTCATTTATGTTTTAAAGAGCAGCATGTATAGACACGGCTTTGAAATAGGCAAAATTTACCTTTATGTCCTCCAACTCATTTTTCTCACCTGTTCAGTATCATATTACTGCCACCTTCCATTCTCCATCTGCTACTCCTGGTTGCTTGCATTATTTTGCCATGAGTATGTAAAGCGGTGTCACCTCCCTCCCCATATCTTCTATTCTTTAAACCTATTTACAATTTTTGGAAGACAGTGCTAGGTAAACTGAATAAACCTCTAATGGGTGGGTATTTCAGACTGTAGAAAGAAAGGAAGTAAATAATAATCATATTTGACTGTTTTGAGACTCATTGAGCCACCAAGTTAGCTCTGCTTGAGACTTTGTTCTTTTGCAGTTTTTAGAAACTGTTTTCTGGTCACTTTTTTTCTCATTCTTGAACCTACAGATTTTTATTTTCTTTTGCTTTTTTAAAGAAGAGTGAGGAAGAGCTTGAGGAAGTTTGGTGCTATAATCTGGGAGGAGAGGATAAGGCAGCATTCTCTCACTACTATATTGATACATTTCAAGTCACATTATCAGATTATTACATGATAATGTATAGTTGTATATATATGGCTGAGATTATCTGTGCTCCATTTCAATAGCTCTTGTTTGTAATACCTTTTAAAAGAACCAGCTTAGTCTTCTATCTAGGTAGACTGAGGGAGTCGAAGGGCCGTTAGGGAAGAACAGTGAAAGAAGTCTGATGAAGCAGGAAGGGTGTTTGGAACATGAAATCCTGTTTTCACTCAGCCCTTAAGACTTCTAGGTAAGAAATGGAGGATTGATGCCATTTTAAGAAAACCTACGCTGTTGATTATTTAAAATTGAAAAATAGGTATTTTTGTATTTTATAGTCCCTTTAACTTTTAAAATGCTGTTTTAAAAACATAATATTTAAAGTAAGCCTTTTTGGGGCACATCTCTGTGTCTTAAATATTTGAGGTTTTACTTTCTTAGACTTGTGTGTTGTTTTAAGATATTTTATTGTAAATATAACAGTATTTACTTGATATTCATTTACTTAGCTAGGCAAATAGACTTGTTTAAGTTACTTTTTTATGGCTCAATTTCTTCCTCTTTTTTTTTTTTAATAGGATACGAATTGCTGGAATTAGGGGTATTCAAGGTGTGGTTCGCAAAACAGTTAACGACGAACTTCGGGCCACCATTTGGGAACCTCAGCATATGGATAAGATTGTTCCATCCCTCCTGTTTAATATGCAAAAGATAGAAGAAGTTGACAGGTATTTAAAAAGACGTCAGTGTTGAACTGTTACTTTTATATATATGTATGTGTGCCTGCCTAGGATAGGAACGTTTTGTCTTTAATACTCTGTAAACAGTAGTCTCATAAAGTTAAGTGAGTTTAAAAATATGTACCTTTCGAAAAAATTTTAGTCCCTAGTGATCACATTAGGGTTAGTAGACTACAGATTATTATTCTTACACCTAAGCCTTCTTTTTCCTCTTACTATTGAATATCCAAATTGCTGTTTTAATGAATACTACTTAAAGTTGCAAATGTAAGAAACAGAAATTATAGCTCCGCTTCTATTAATATAAAAGATCTAGTATACTTTTGCACAGGGAGTTAGAACTAACCAAAATAATAATGATAATAATAATAGCTACCCACACTGTATTTTATTTTTTCAACAAAACAGTTAGACACTGTTCATATTTGATTTGTCCTAAGATATTCTGGAATTGAATATTGTTTTGGGATATATGCTCATTTTCTTCTTTTTCTTCCATAACGTTTACTTGGAATTCTATACTTTATTCCACTTTTTCAAATACTAGAAACATGCTTATCCCTCACATTTCTGTTGCCATACACAGAGATAACAAGTTAATAATAATAAATTAATGAATAATAAAAGATTTATTATATATAAATAATATTTAATATAAATTAATGAACATTTCAGAAGCAGTATTCTCCAATGGCTTATTATCCTTATTTTCCTGATTACTACAGTTTGAAGAGGAAAATTTGAATCAAATTTAAAAGTGATTCAATTCTACAGTTCTAGATTTCAATTTTATGTATAATTTTTGTGATTATATGTGTAATAGCAACATAAAAGTAGTCTGGAAATGAGATGTAATTGGTAACTCTATGGTAACACTTGCACATCCATGTTAATTTACACTAATTACAGAAAGGGTTCATGCTTAACTCCTTGGATGTGACTGTCTCCAGCTTTGGGAACCTTTTCTAAAGTGTGAAACTTGACATACTTTATCATTATCTGTATTTTTCCTATTCTTGGCACTGTAGCTGAGATGAAAGTTTTCTTATCTAAAATATTTACTATTTCAAGGATCACTAGCTAGATGGGAACCCATTTCCCATAACTATGGCTCCTGAGGTCCAGGGTTAGCTTAAGTAAAATGTAGGAAACAGAGCTCCTTGGTTGTCATTTCTTAAGACATTATATTTTTTCATGATATAATCCCAGTGCCACATTTACATTTTTTAAATTATTATTCATAAATTCATTAGCCTAAAATAATGTTTCAAGATGTGAACAGAATATTGTCTGCTGAAAACAGCTACATATACAGGTATTCTAATTAGCTTTAAAATTTTATTTTTTATTTATAGGCTAGGTCATAGTTTTTCACTTTATTCTATTTTGCCCATTTACAGTTAAACTGAGGATACCTAAAGATGGTCTCTGGGCACTGTATTCTTACTAAGATTTTGCTATAAATACAGAAAATTTGAATGAAAATGAATAGCAAGCTGCTGAGTATGTTACTTTTAGAAAAGACATTTTGTTAGAAACAAGTTGCACAGCCAAGTTTATTTCTTCTATTTGAAAGAGCGTATGATTCATTTTGGTGGTGTTAAATTCATGAAATTATAATTAAGCTTTATATTTACTGGATGATAAAAAGCAAATGCCATTTTAACATTTCTAAAAAGTAAAGTATATTCTGTTTATTAGAACTAATATTAAAATTCTTATGTTCGTTTTTCTTTATTTCGCTTTCTCTGTTAGTCGCATAGGCCCTCCTTCTTCTCCTTCAGCAACTGACAAAGAAGAGAATCCTGCTGTGCTGGCTGAAAACTGTTTCAGAGAACTGCTGGGACGAGCAACTTTTGGGAATATGAATAATGCTGTTAGACCAGTTTTTGCGTAAGTAGTTGGTGTTTTCCTGGTTATTTGTGACTTTGCTGTATTAATTTATTTAATTCTGTGTTAACTTATTTATAGAAGACAACTACTTTTTCACTTGTATGAGGAAGTTATTAATGGAACCAGTGTAACACTGTGGAAGTAGTTACAGGACTGAGTCAAAAATGATATGTTTGAACAGCGGTCAATACTTAAGTAGCTATTTCCCTTTAAGTATGAAGCGTAATAATCTGCTTAATATCTTGTGCATTGTTTAACTTGAATATCTACTTACAGACCTTGAAATGCATATGTGCAGTGAAATATTTAAACAAACAGTGTCCAAGTATGATGTATCTTGTTCTGCTAACTTTCATGGTCAGTTTTTCCTGTTCCCTGGCTTCTATTTCTTGGCTTCCTGCCATGGCTGGGCTGTCTTAGATCACATTCACATATCTGAGTAAATAATCTTTTACGTGGTGATTAATCAGAGCAAGAATATTAAATATCTCATTGGTACTTACATGCTCTCCTCCAGGCAAAATACATTAATGAGCTTTGAGTTTCTCCACCTACACATTCTCTCTCATCCCTTGTTAAGCCTTTGTGTTTCTAACTCAATCACTAGATGATAGATCTACCATATAATATTCTGTGTAATTTCCAGACATGTTTGCTAGTCTTTTTTTTGTTAAAATTCGCCTTGTCCTTTTCTCTTTCTGACTGTAATAGTGGCTTTATAGAATATGTACGCTATTCTAAATGTAACACCCAGAGTTCTTTTGTTTTTGAAACGGAGTCTCGCTCTGCTGTCAGGCTGGAGTACAGTGGTATCTCAGTCACTGCAACTTTGATTCCCCGGTTCAAGCTGTTCTCCTGCCTCAGCCTCCCAAGTCGCTGAGATTACAGGCATGCGCCACCACGCCCAGCTAATTTTTATATTTTCAGAAGCAATGGGGTTTCACCATGTTGGCCAGGATGGTCTTGATTTCCTGATCTTGTGATCCACTCGCCTTGGCCTCCCAAAGTGCTGGGATTACAGGCGTGAGCCACCACACCTGGCCCAGAATTCTTTGTTTATTACAGATGGATGTTCTTAGCCTAGGGTTCCAAGTGGAGCCATAGTTACAAGAATCTATAAATCACAAAATTATATTAAAAATTAAAGAATCATTAGATTTTCAATCTATGTTTCCTCTCACCTCCAAAATATTGAAATGCAACTAAAAATTAATCAGGATTACATTAAATATACTAAGGGCAGATTTATTTTTTTAATATCTACACATCCTGACAACGTCAGAATACCATTTTTTATCTTAATATTCTTATTGAGAACTAATCTATAAGGCCTTAAAATTCTAGAGAGCTAGCTTGGAGAAAAAAATTACTAAATAAGCTGTACTTGTATTGAGTAACTCAAACTGAGTTATATTCTTTTCTATATAGAACTTAAAAATTCTGATCATGTATTAGTTAATTAATTAAATTAATCTTAAGTAAATATGTGATTACATTCTAGCCATTTAGTTAATTAAATATTAAATGCCCTCTGTAAGTGAGGTGCCATGTATTTTGGGAATATATGCATTAATAACAGATGTGATGGGTGATTGACATGTACAATATTTGTAAAACAATATATGGATTATGAGAAAAAGACAAAAAATGCTCTGGCAGTTCAAAACAAATAATTCATGTCTAAATTGAGAATTTAGGACCAACATCTTTTTTTTTTTTTTTTTTTGAGATGGAGTTTCGCTCTTGTTGCTCAGACTGGAGTGCAATAGCACAATCTTGGCTCACTGCAACCTTCACCTCCTAAGTTCAAGCAATTCTCCTGCCTCAGCCTCCCAAGTAACTGGGATTACAGGCATGCACCACCATGCCTGGCTAATTTTGTAATTTTAGTAGAGACAGGGTTTCGAGGTGATCTGCCCACCTGGGCCTCCCACCGCGCCCAGCCAGGGCCAGTATCTTTTAAGGTAGATGAAGGTAGTTATCCAAAACTGCTCTGAAATTTGATTTGTAAATAATGCTTTAGTTTGACATTAACGTCAGTTTTTAATTTCAGTTATTTGCGTAAAGAAAATAAAATGATTTAAAAGAAATTTTGAATATTATATTTTTAATCAACAGTGAGCAGAAGACACTGATAATGTTGGCTGGAGTGTTGGATAGGGTTTAGGGCTTTGTATGAGAGTAGAGATTTTAAAATTTTATATTTAAGTTTATAGATAATTAGTGGAGATCTTAGCTTAAAAGTATAAAGTGGCTAGAACTGCCCTTTGAGAAAGTTAATCAGACAGGGCTATATAGGACAAATTTGAGCCAGGGCCAGTATGTCAGCAGGTTACTATAATAAAATTCTTGACAAGTATGTATGCAAACTATAAATAATTAGTAGCATGCTTGATGAGGTAAATAAAGTTTATTTTTCTGCCTCTTAGCAGATGAATATTATAATGGACAATATTTAACTTGGCTATTGGTTAAGAATCCATAAAATCATGATAATACAGCTCATAGTAGCATTAAAGATTTATATCTTCTGAGAGTGAAGATGGAAGAATTTGCCTCAATTATGAGGCAGAAACTACCCAATTTATCAGATTCAGGTTAACTGTACATTTGTTTTCTGCATTTTGTCCTATAAATTCTCTGTATTTTTTTTATCACTGCTTCTGTCCATTTAATTTTAATTAGTGGACTTCATTTATGCCTTCTACTCTTCAGGCTTCTTCCAAACAAGTAGCCTTGTTCAAATGCTTCTTCGAATCTACAGAGGCTAGCGCATAGTACATAACACATAATAGACCTTAAAAACTGTGATGATTCAAGATGGATTTTAGGTCCTTTTTTTGGTACCATTTCCATTTTTAATGCCTCAAAAAGTAATTATTACTTTCCAGGAGATGAAAGTTATAATAAGCAGCAAGCCCAGATGTTAATATAGGTCATATCAGGATGTGCTGTTTATTAGTTGTATGAACTTGAAAAACTCAACCTCTCTGAGCTCCAATTTTTTCACCTTTGAAAAGATTTTAATGCATGCATTAAATGGTTTATTTATATCTTAAAATAGAAGCTACTACTTATCAAGTGCTGGCTGCACCCTGTGACTGTGCTAATAACCTTATATGCTTTGTCTTAATCCTTTTACCCTATGAAGTGGATGTCATTACTGTCCCCATTTTCCGGGTTACATTTCTGACCCTTAGAGAAGTCAAATAACTCACTCATGAACAAGGACATATACGTAGAAAGTGAAGTCAGAATTCAAATTCCAGTCATTTTATTCCTAAACTCATGGTCTAAATTAGCTGTTAAGGTTGATAATATATGCCTAGCATAAAATATATTTTCAGCAAATGATAGTTATAATAAAGCTGGTTTTGATATGGAAGGACAATTTTTAAACTTTAATTTTGATACAGTGGGTGAGAAGTAGATCTGGCAATCTGTGGATATAATCTAAGGTTGTTTTCCTGCCTTGTATTTGTCCATCATTTACCCTCTTTCATTCATATTTACTTGTTAGATAAAATTACTCATTGCAAAAAGTAAATTAATAAATTGCAACATTGAAAAAACCTGGGAATCAGTAAATAATTATTGATTAAATGTTCACGAAACTACTACTGGTCCACAGCAGTGCTTTAGAAATAGCTTTAATTGCAACATATGTTTCATGAAGTTCATTAATTAAGAATTAAATTGAAATCTTGCTTTTCTTTTAGGTAGTATTCTCACTTTAAGCTTTTCCTACTGTTGAGGTTTCTAGAGGAAGAAAGTATAATAAAATAGGGAATTTTGAAGTAATTTTTGTTGTTATTTGCAGGCATTTAGATCATCACAAACTGTGGGATCCCAATGAATTTGCAGTTCACTGCTTTAAAATTATAATGTATTCCATTCAGGTAAGGTTTGGTTATTTACTATATTTATATAAGTAATTTTGGTTCTTTATAGATAAGCACATTATCCAACAGACGTGGAGAGCTATAAATCATTGCTCTTAATTTAGCTCTTTTGTCTCATTAATTTTCTTTTGCTACTTACTTCCTTATTTGCCAAGATGAAAAGATAGATCTAATCAAAAGAACTAAATAATTCTATTATGGTTCCCTTCAGCACCAAGACCAACACAGACAAGCTTCTTGACAGTCTCCTGCTACCCCTGGATTCATTGAGGATGTTGTCTTTTATGGGTTCTGAATTGACACAGGGATTTCTGATTTGATAGCCTGCCTTTCCTGTATGGGCCCTAAGCTTTGAATCTAGTCTCCATGTATACAACTGTCTACATGAGTAGCACTGGAGAGGTGAAGATTTGCCTGGAACTGCTGCTGGCCTCAGTGTGCACTCACCTCTCCAGATGCTTGCCTTCTTGTGGAGTTTGGACTAAGGGACTTTCCTTTGCTGCCACTTTATCTGGATATCAGAAACTCTTACATATAGCTGACCTTTGAATAACACGAGTTTCAACTGTGCAGTTTCACTTATAGTGTGGATTTTTTTTTTCAACACAATGGAGATAAAAAATCTATTTGTTGAATTCAAAACCCCAAGTATATGGGGAGCTGATTTTTTCCATGCAGGGCCGACTGCGTAGATGGATTTCGGGTCTTGTTTTTGGTACCATTGACTTGAGTATGTGCGATTTTGGTTTGGAGTGGGACTGAAGCCCATCCCCAAGTATATCAAGGGAAAGCTTTAGTCTAGTATTTTACTATTGTTTTATGACAGGGCTTGGCAATTTGGGAAAACATGTATAATATTTCTGGAAATGGTAGTATATACCAGAATAGGAATTTCTGTTTAATACTATCATTGTACAATTAAAACTTTGGATAGCTTTGATTGTTTTAATTGCCATTTGCATAAAACTGGTATAAAGTACTTAGAAGAGTGCCTGCTTCTGGTCACTTCTGAATGAAATGCTCTTTTGTCATTATTGTTATGTTTGATGTTATAGTTATATATTAGCTCAGGAGTCACCAATTGAAAAGTAGTAATAATAACCAATGCATATTGAGCATTTTTCATACAGTAGACACAATTTGGGTGCTTTATACAAATTAACTCCTTTAATTGCCCCAAGAATCCTATGAATAATTTTTATCATTTAAATATTATAGATGAAGGAAACTGAGTTACAGGGAGATTAAATAATTGCTCTCTTAATCTGAGAGCTATTTAGCTATTAAATCGTATGGCCAGAATAGTTTGACTACAGAGCTTATGTATTTCACCACCACTGTATTATGTTGCTTCTTAAAGTGATTCATCTGTTAACATTGCCTTAAATATCAGAGTAAGGGCAAATTTTGCCGTTAAGTAGATGAAACCTTAGTGCATGTGACTTCAACATACTGTGTAACATCTTCTCACCTTCCTTCCTTTCACTCCATGTTCTTGTAACACATGATACTGTTACTGAGTTGTTCATAAGTGGAATGAACACATGCCCTGGTTTGCGTATAGTCATACTTTATGTGTAATTATTAATAATACGTCCTTCACTCTCTGCAGTGTCCTCATTTGGACAGTAAATCAAATGGCTACCTTACCTATAAAGGCAGACTAATAATTGCACAGGTTCACATATCAGAAGCATGCAGCTTCCTAAGCAAGAGGTTCAGTTTCAGGTTGTGCATATGTGTCTTCCTGCCTAACATTCATCTATTTTAACATAGCTTTGAATGAAACAATGTAAAGATGAAAACACAAACTTAGTTTTTACTTTGGGTGGTTTTAAAAGTAGATGTGTGTTATGACAAAAATTTGAGAAATACCTAGAGATGAAGTCTGTAACTTGATAGAGAAGGAGGGGAATTTTTGCTTTTCAGCAGGGCAGCCATTATGCATAGCGCACTCCTTTCTTACCAAACCACACATTCCAAAGGAAAGAAAGGTAACCTGCCTGAAAACAGGGCAGAGGGGGCCTGTCTGAAGACAAGTACAGATAGGGAGATTCAAGGCCACAGATGCTTTTGACAACTTGGTGCAGGATGGTAGACCAATTGTGACTCATGGGCATTTAAGTGTAGGTTTAAAAAAAAAAAAACTTTGCTACTCTTCAAAAAAAAAAAAAAAAGGAATTAACTGGAGTTAAAAATAAACATTTTTCTGCTATGCTTTTTTTGTTTTAGGCACTAACATTCACTATAGTTGATCAAATTTGTTTATATGTGATAAAATTGCCTTTGTTACTTGCACATCTTTTGATATCTCCTTGATTTAAATTTTGTCAGGTACACATTAATAATATTTTCATTTTGACAGTAGCTCTTGATTAGATGAGTGTTTTGACTGTTTAGCATTGTTAGGTGTCCATATTAAATAGTATTTAGCTTGGGTAAGGGAAAAGTACTGTGAATGTCATCATTTATGTTTTTTACAAAATTTTGATCTGTTATCAAATTATAAGTGTATAAATGACCATTGTGAAATTACAGAAAAATGTAAAGGTAATAAAAATTTCTCATGAATTGCTTTCTCAGAGGTGGCCAGTGTTAATCTTTGTATATATAATTCTAATTTACTTTTTAAAAACTAGTTTGAATTTTATTAAACAAAGTATTGTACAATATGCTTCTTTTCACTCAGAGTATCATAAATATTTTCCAGCATCTCTGTTTATTCTTCAAAAGAATGACTTTGTATTGTGGCTATATATTGTCTCATAACATGACTACCCTTCCCTAATTGGACATTTATGTGTCAGATTTTTTTTTTTATTCTTATGAATTCTGCCAAGGTGCGTGTACTTGTTCATACATCTTTGTACTGTTTTGTCTCCTTTAGGCTCAGTATTCTCACCATGTGATTCAGGAGATTCTAGGACACCTTGATGCTCGTAAAAAAGATGCTCCCCGGGTTCGGGCAGGTATTATTCAAGTTCTGTTAGAGGCTGTCGCCATTGCTGCTAAAGGTTCCATAGGTGAGTGCCAATAAATAAAATAAAATAGTACATTAATCTAGTTCAAAGTGTTCTTTCAGTAGTTATAACAGTGTATGAAAAACTCCTTAAGAATGTTTCTATACATTTTTAGATGTACTATACGTTTTTCTTGAAATTTGGGTTCATGCAATTATTTTCAGTCTTCTTTAGTGCACAGTTAAGTATTTTCCTCCACGTCAATTCCTCCTCCCTTTTCTTCTTCTAATAAAGGTTTTTGAGTATGGATTGCATACTGAACATTGGGAGAATGCAGATAGAAGAAACTCATAGTGGACTTATGGTTAGACAGCTCCACCTAATACTGTAATATGTGACCGGCTTTGATCACACAGCATAAAAAAGCCAGGGTTTAGAGAAGGGAGGGAAAATGGATTAGCAGGAGCAAAGTGTATGTGGCTCATTTTGGGCAGAATGTATGGTGCTAGTTTAGAAGTCAGAGAGGTGGCTTTAAAATTAAGTCATAATCAAATTGTGGACATAGTTCTTCAGCTGATGAATAGTCCTTAAAGATTTACTCTAATCTTCATGAGAAATGTGCTATAGGATAATTTTTCTGGCAGCAAAATAGGGCACATTAGAAATAACAAGTTCCTGCCGTTGTTGTGTGCATGAGGGAAAGAACTTGCCCTTGCATGGGAGCAGTAGGAATGACATTGTCAAGTTGACAGGATTTGATCATAGGGTAATGATACGAGGGGATAGTTCAAAACTTACAGTATTTTACCTACATGTAACTACAAAAATGGAGTAGACCGTATTAGAAGTACAGAAGTTTGAAGGAAAATTTGGTTACGGTTTCTTTTCTTGAAAATCAAAGTAGAAATATATTATCTAATAAAATAGTCATCGTTCAGTATCTGCGGGGGATTAGTTTGAGGACGCCTGAGAATACCTAACTCTGTGGGTGCTCAAGTCCCATATATAAAATGGTGTAGTGTTTGCATATAACCAGTGCACACCCTCCCATATACTTCACATCATCTTTAGATTACTTAAAATACCTAATGCAGTGTAAATGCTATGTGAATAGTTGTTACACTGTATTGCTTTTTTATTTGTGTTATTTTTTTTTTACCCTGGGTTCCCCTCCCCCGAGTATTTTTAACCCATAGTTAGTTGAACCTGTGAATCCAGAACTGCAGATATGGAGGACCAACTGTATTCTTTTGTTCTTTTATTGTCAAATAAAGGTGGGCATTTTGGATATGAATTTTCCATTTTATCTTGTAACTTATCTCAAGGAGATAAAACAGGTTATTTAATTGGAAAGTTATTTAATTGGAAACATGAAACAAGATGACACATTGAATTGTCACATTGATTAATGTCTACTAACACTACTAAGTGCGTTAGGTACTATGTGCTAGGCACTATATATTTGAAGAGGCATTTAAACATGGCTACCTTTCCTAAAGAATCTTGAATCAAGAGTAAAAGGCAGAAATGAAACCCACTAATTAAAATAAGGTAGACAGAAGCAGTGAGAGAAACACATGCAGATAATCTATAGAACAAAATGCAGAAAACAAATGCACAGTTTACCTGAATCTAATAAATTCGGTAGCTTGTCTCATAATTGAAACATATTTTTCCTTCTTCAGTCTCAAAAGAAGTAAAATAAATATTTGATGCTTCTGTGAGCTATATTATATGATTTTGTGGATTTGTACCCAGCAATTAAGTCAAATATCGTCCTAGTACACACTATTGTGTGTACTAGGTAAGATTAAATAGGCAGAAAATTTTTGGTAATTCTTACATGCATGTACATGTACATCTTACATGCAGATAAGATTAAATAGGCAGAAAATTTTTGGTAATTCTTACATGCATGTACACATTTTGTAAGGGTGGAATCAGAGATTCAAACAGCAAGTTGCTCATAAATGCCCAGTAAAATTTGTTGATATAATGAAGGGACTTTCTTAATTATTTCTCATTTACTCTTTTTTAAAAAAAAAATGAAATAGTTTATAAATTATGGACTTTTGACTACTTAGAAAATTACAAAAAAAATCTGTGGAGAAATAAGATAATTGACTTTGAATATGCAATACTAGAAACATGTATCTTCTCACCTAACTGATCCTTTTTAGGTCCAACAGTGCTGGAAGTCTTCAATACCCTTTTGAAGCATCTGCGTCTCAGTGTTGAATTTGAAGCAGATGATTTACAGGGGGGATCTGTAGGCAGTGCCAGCTTCAACACAAATTCCAAAGACAATGATGAGAAGATTGTGCAGAATGCTATCATCCAAACAATAGGTGAGTGCATTGCAGTTTTCCAAACTCTCATGTAAAGCAGTGATATAAAAAGCTCTCACATAAGGTCCTGGACTATTACATTTGTCAAAGATGAATCATAGCTTAAACTTCTGAAAACTTTATTTTCTGAAAATAAGCAAGCATGAGAATGTAAGAACACTATGTTGTCCCATTAAATCTGCAGGACACAAATTGTTAACGTTTTGTGCCATTTACTTTTTCATTTGCTTTTACTCTCTTTCCTGCATCTCTTTCTCCCTTCTTTCTCTTCCTATCTGTTTCTTTCTCTGTGTGTGTGTCTTTGTATGTGTATGTATATGTAAGAATACATACATACACATGTATGTTTTTTATAAACCACAAGATACAGAAAGTTGCACATACCATAGCCTTTTACCACTAAATACTTCAGTGTATTTTTCCAAAGAATAAATGTATTTTTTAATATAACCCAAGTAAAATTGTCAACATTGCTAAATTTAATATTGATCCAGTACTTGAATCAACCTTTCATATTTCAGTTTTATCAGCTGACCCAGTAATGTCCTATATTGACTTTCTTCCTCGGGTCCAAGATTCAGTCTAGGATCATATATTGCATTTAGTTGTAATATTTCTTTAGGTCCATTAGTGAGGAATGTTTTCATTATGACGTGGACATTTCTTATGAGTAAAGTCCCCCTCCCACTTTTTTTAAAATAGAAAGTTCCTTATTTGGTTTTGTTTGGTGTTTCCTTGTGATTAAATTCAAGTTAAATATTCCTGGCTGCAATACTACATATGTGATATGTTCTTCTCAGATTAGCACATTCAGAGGTACACACTGTCACTTACTCCTTCAAGTATAAGCAATATCATACTTGCTTAGTGACTGTAGTTAGGTGCTGCGGTAAAAAGAGGTGCAGACTACTTTATGTCCTTGTGGTAATAACTAATTTGTTTGGGACAGAAAGTCAGTGTCCAGTTTTATACAAGACTAGGAATGTATCTAGTTGGGTGCTTGAAAAGCTAAAGTAGCTTATATGGAAGAAGTACAGAATAATAATAGCATAGACTTTGGAAATAAATAACCCTTACTTCAGGCCCTAATGTTAGCTCTCTGATTTTTTGGTAAGAGTTCTTCCCTTAATGTCATTTCCACAAGAGGAAGCTGAGACCAATAGTAGAAGTTAGACTCATAAGGTTGTTTTGAGGATCCAAATACAAAATAGTTTCTTATTCCATAAATATGTATTCGGCAAGTGTTAACTAGAAAAATGTACTTTGTGGAGATGGAGTCATGTTAAAGTTATGAGATTGTTGACTGCTAAAGTACATGATTGTGGGAAATGACTTTTACCCCAGGTCCAATCGAAATAATGACTAGAACGGTTTGAGTTTGTATAAACAGATCATTAGCTCCAGTAATAGAAGCCGAACAGTTACACTGAAAAGTCAGCTTATTCTTAAAAATACTAAAAATGCAGAAAGTTTCTGAAATGACTGCACTGAATTTTAAGAAACGAACATAACAGCCATGATTTGATAGTGTGTTCCAATCCTTCTAAGAAATAGGCAACTTTTAAAGCATGAGTAAATGGTAATTAAATTTTATAAATCTTTTGTGACCAGGAAGTAAGTATCAAAAGCTACAGAAGATAAATTTAAAATATTCTCAAACTAAACTGGATAAGAAAAATGACAAGTTATTTACTTATTTTTTACATCAGTTGAATTATGTATCTTGAATTCATACGGGTAATCTATAAACTTGGCTTACTATAATGACACTCAACTATTTGAGCAATCCTGGAAAAGCAGAGTATTGACTTAATTATTGACTGCTTTACCAGACGATGTGTAGATAAAGTACCAGGACAATAATTTAGGCACAATGTATGAACTAGGGTTTCTTCAGAAATACTATCGAAGTGTTTTTCCTTTTTTAAAACTCCAGTCAACTCAAGTCAGTGCTGATTTGTCACTGTTACAACTATATAAAAAATACTTTGGTATATTTATTATTTTATCTATCAGTCCATTATACTACACAGCTTATATGGTACATAACTAAATAATTTTGGACAAGTGAAACTGTAATATCCTTTAATGTTACATGTAGCTTAAAAACTTGTCAGTGATTGTTTTACCACATATTGAAAACTTTGGCTAAAAATAATTTTGTGTTATATGGAAAAGTAGACTTTTTCAGTTTCTGAAATTTATCCTAATACTCTCATAGGATTTTTTGGAAGTAACCTGCCAGATTATCAGAGGTCAGAAATCATGATGTTCATTATGGGGAAAGTACCTGTTTTTGGAACATCTACCCATACTTTGGATATCAGTCAACTAGGGTATGTTCTCAAAATGTAAATTTGAATTTAATCTTGGGTTACATTTTATCCTAAAGTAATCCAGAAAATGTTAAAGTTTTGTTTTTTTAAATCAGTAATAAAATTCCTATGAAAAGCAGTTAGTGTTATTATGACAGTAGATTGCTAAGCAATTGAATCAGCATTTTTATGCCTTTAGAATTATTTTCACCTTATAAATTCTCAGATTTTCCATCTTTAAAAATTGTATTTGTTTGGCCTGGACATTGTATGTGTGCATACATATTTAGGGTGAAGCTTCAAGTTTTCTGAATAAATTTTAAAAATTAGTATGTCCGAAATATTGGCTTATTCTTAGAATTTTAGAATTGAAAGTGATAAAGATTATGTGCTCTGACCACCTTATTTTATACATTTAATTTGATTTTATAAAATGCTAAAGTTTTTGTTTGTGAATGTTTTTGTTTTGTTAATTTAATAAGGAAGTAATAGTGTCTTATTCAACTTACATTTCTCTGTTCATTTATTTTTCTAAAATTGTTCTTTCCTGTTTATTCATATTTGTTAAAGAGAGATATGCATGAACTATGTTTATAGTAATTATTTTCTCTCATTTAAGGTGTCTTAATTAGGGTTGTTTAGTTGTCTGTGTATATGATTTATTTTTTTGTCATCACAAACATAGGACTATTTGACAGCCAATTACACATTTTTTTATTGATATTTTTGTTTTAATTCACATGAAATTTATTTTGACATGTAAAGTGAGCCATGACTTAAATTGTTATAAAAAATGAAGTCTACTTAGCCAATAAGAATAGAATTTTAAAATCCAATAATTGAAGTAAATGAAGTAATATAAATGCTAATTTGTGTAATAATTCTAGCCTTTTGTATATTTTAGGGATTTGGGAACCAGGAGGATTCAGATAATGTTGCTGAGATCTTTGCTTATGGTAAGGCATTTAAGACAAATAAAGGAAATACTTAACCCTAATTTACTGAAAAGATTAATTGAATAGCTTCATGTTACAAGCTTTCTTTTCTTAAGTAAGTTACTGTTTATGGTTAATATTTTATTTATTTATTTATTTATTTATTTATTTTTTGATTCGGAGTTTCACTCTTGTTACCCAGGCTGGAGTGCAATGGCCCGATCTCGGCTCACCGCAACCTCCGCCTCCTGGTTTCAGACAAATGTTCTGCGTTTTAAAAATTAGCCTATATTTTTTACTGGTTATTTCTCATTTTTCCTGTCATTTTGTTTGATCTTCATAATGATGAAACATACAGAGGGCAGAAACTATTGCTGTCATATAGATGAAAATACCTGGGCTCAGAGACTATGAGTGGAAGAAGTTGATGAGGTCCACCAAGGTCGCTGGGTGACAAAATAGAACTCAGACTTGAAATCCAAAGTTCTTTCAACATATGCTAGTTCTTTCTCATACTTACCAAATGATCACTTCTGATTGGAAAAATAATTTATTAAAATTAATAGTTGCCATTTAAAATTTGAAGTGGCTATAAATAGCTGAAACGAAAAAGTATACCCAGAATGAAAGGTTCTCTGGTATTTTCTAGTAATTGTACTCATATTTGATTCAAGTGCTCCTAGCATATATGTGTCCTTTTCAAATCAGTGTCTTTCAGATTTATCCTAGAAATGTTTACATGATCTCATTTTTTAAATGGACTATCTCAGACCTAAGTGCAGAAATACCTTGTATGGTTTTATTTTTAATTCTGTTAATTCTGTTTATGGTGCTTGTCATACAGAAGTTTTGAATTCTATTATAGCCGAATTTATGAGCTTTTTTCTATATATTTTGTACTTTTTCATTTGTATCTTCTATAAGAACTCTGTGCCTCCTCTGATGATATAAACACATTTGTTTATATTTTCTTACAGCAGTTTTAAAATTTTAGCCCTCTCCATTTAGAATTTTATGTTTATATGAAGTTTATGTTTATATGTGGTATGAGGCATAGATTTTCCTGGATGAGTAGATAGTTGTTCCACCAGCTTCCCAGCTGACTTATAAAACTACCTCCTTCCTACAATAAATGTCCAAATATAAGTGTTAAATATTTCATGTATATTTATAATCCTGGAAATATGTTGAAATCTTCCACCTTTAATTTAATTTTATCCTAAGCCTTTATTTATATTAAACAAATTCCCTAAATAAATTATTTTGTCTCGCCATCCTGATTATACCACATAGTCAACTGAATGAATATCTATATGGTATGCTTAAAATGTTTAATAGCATTTAAGTATATTCTCTTTAAAAGTTTTATATTTAGAAGATACCAATATACTGGTAAATGTCAAATCAAGTAACTAACAAAGTACAGCTTTCCAAAATGAAAATGTGTTCCTATTAACTAACTGCTTAATTTAACATGAAAGAATAATTACAAACTTAAATTTAAAATTTGCAGGACGTACTTTTAGTTTGCCACTTAAGTTCCTGATATCTGCTTTGTACTAACCTTAACCTCTCTGAGCCATTTCTCCATTCTCTAGTGTCTGCCTTACAGAGGTATGGTGGGGACAAAGTTACTACATTTGCAGTGCTTACAATCATGCCTAGCACATGGTAAATGTATGCTACTATTAACTTTATTCTCCTTATGAATGATGATTTTGTAAATTCAGTATAATCCTTCATTACTTTGCACATTTCCGTTATGTCGTTTCTTCAGGCTTCTGTCCATAGTTTCTTTCCTAAGTTCATGGTTCTTATAAAACAATATGCATTTTACAAAAAAAAGACTTATGACAAAAGGTTATTTTCTTCCCGATAATCAGGTAACCTCTGGATACAAAGCAAAGACGATTGTTACTGCACTGCCGGGGTCTTTCCTGGATCCTTTGTTATCACCGTCTCTTATGGAAGACTATGAACTGAGACAGTTGGTCTTGGAAGTCATGCATAATCTCATGGATCGCCATGACAATAGGGCGAAGCTTCGAGGTATCAGGTAATAGGCCATTTTGAAATGGCTCTAATAATAGTGTTTTTATATTGGTAAAATTATATATGTAAGTATTGTGGTTTTAACAAATCTAGCATGTTTAGGTTTTATTAACCCAGAGTTTTATTTAATTGGTATTGAGATAATGTAATCATTAATATATATTAAGATATCAAATGTTTGGAGGTCAGATATGTACTCGTCAGAAGCAATTCAATGGTACCATTACTTAGAGGCTTATCAAGCTCCTAAGTCTAAATATAATTTTCCATGTAAGATGTAATATTGTAAATAAATGTGCTATTCGTTAAAAATGATGTATTGGTTGTCTCTAGAATAATACCAGATGTAGCTGACCTAAAGATAAAAAGAGAAAAAATCTGTAGACAAGACACAAGTTTCATGAAAAAGGTAAGGCATCTTCTAAAAAAAATAAATAAATGCCTAGTGTAAATTATAGCCATTTGAATTGATAGGTGGTTTTTTATTGATCCGTGACCTTGAAATGAAGCCATAGAATTTTGAATTTGAAAGACCTCAAGATGCCATCCTCAGCCTCTCTCAAGTATAACATTCCTGGCACTGTCTCCTCCAGCCTGTGTTTAAACATTGTATTGTTGGGCTACGGTAGTGGTTCTAAATTTCCTCTGAGTAAAATGTCTTCCTATAATTCTTGCCCTGGCAGTCCTCTCCCACAAAAACACATACTGATTCTTCTTTTAGTGGCTCTTTTATAGACAGCTTCAAGTTTCTGAAAATAGCTATCACTATCAAATAAATTAACTATGCTGAATATTTACTGTATATTAGGCATTTTTTTCTACATTGTTTGGGATATAAAGATGAGTTGGGTAGGATCTCTGCGCCTGATAGTGGTTCTAGCTGGATTTTCATGATGATAATTTAAATTCTGTAGGTCTACTGGAAAATGGCTGAATTCAGAAAATTATATTTATGGTTGTTTGCATGTGGAGTAAACTTTTCTGTGCAGTTATTATTAGTCCAAAGCTTGGGAACGTAGTATTTGCCGTGACACTACCAACTGCCCTAATAGGGAATACAGTATTGCGGGCCAAGGGAGTCTGTTTTTAGAGGTGCAAGGAACAGGAGACAGCCCCGTAGGAAACTAGGTGCAGAGGCCTGTAGTCTGTGGTCTTTTTTGCTTCTTCACTAGACCAGGTTTTCTCCCTGACACCATCGTTAATGTTGCTGTCTCTACCATTACTATCAACTGCTGTGATTCAAGTTAACTCCATTTTAAAACTTCATTTGAAAAATAATTTACAAACTACCACTCTTCCTAAATTAATGTGATTCCTTGAATAAAATAATTATTTAAGTTAGGCTACACTGTATATCAAAAACTGGTTAATAAATAGGACAGATACATTACTTCTTCTCAATTTTTTTATTATTTTATATCACCTTAGTAATGAAAGAAATTATTCTACATAACTGAGGAATTTTAAACAATTTTTTAAAGTATTTTTAATTGACAAATTATAATTACATTTATGGAATACAATATGATCTTTTGATTGTATGTATACAATGTAGAAAGTTTAAATTGAGCTAATTAACATATCCATCCTCTTGCTTACCTGTCTTTTTTTATGGTGACATATTTGAAATGTACTCTCAGTTATTTTGAAATATACAATACACTAATATTGACTCTAGTCACTCTGCTGTGCAATAAATAGATCTCAAAACTTAACAACTCCTCCTGTCTGTCTGAAACCTTGTAACCTTTGATCAACAATCTCTTCATTCCCTCCCTCTTGCCCTCAGTCCCCACCTCTTCTTAACCACCATTCTCTACTTCTGTGAGTTCAACTTCTTTAGATTCTACCTGGAAGTGAGATTATGCAGTATTTCTTTCTGTGACTGACTTGTTTGACTTAGGGTAACATCCTCCAGATTCATCCATATTGTCACAAATGAAAGAATTTTCTTCTAGTGAAAGGCTGAATAGTATTCCATTGTATATATATGCCACATTTTCTTTATCCATTCATCTGTTGATGGACACTTAGGCTGATTCCATACTGAGGAATTTTTAGTCATTACTAATATAATGAATTTTGAAAACTCAATTGATTACTGATTTTTGAGGTTTTGACTGTATACAATTAAACAGTCATGAACATTCAGACTGGATTTCATTTGATCTGTTATGAGTTACAGAAATAATACTGTGGTTAATTTTGCTAGTAAACCAGTTTGAAAGGCTATAATTTAGTGGCAAGATTAGACTGTTATTTCATGTTACATTTTGAATCCTTAAGCTGTTCTCTGAATTAGTTATTCCTGTTTTATAATTTAAAATAACTTTCCTAGCTAAGCATTTGTTATCATTAATATAAACCATTCCTATTTGAGTCTTTCTCTTTAGAAGCAATGTGTTCACATTTTTTCCTTTGTCAGAATTTTATTTTTTTCATTTACCTTCCAATTTGTTTTATCAGTAAAAATATTTGATTTTTCATATGAAACCTTAACTAGCAACTCAGGGAGGTTTCCGCAAAGACCTAAAGAAAAAAAAATTGGGTTCTGTAGCCACAGGATGATGGATTGCCCTTTAGTTAAGAGAATCCTAGTTTAGAGTAGACAGTATATGTTCAATGTTAGCATTGTGTGTTTAGGCAACTGTGTCTTAGATTACTACCCAGCCTAAAACTGCTCCATCTGAGTTTTGTAGGGACATCTTATATATGGAGTCTGTTTGAAAAACAGTTCCAAGTGCTGGACTTTTGAGGGGTATCACTTCACCTATAATTTCCTAGTGGAGCATATTCTTCCAGAGATAACAGCTGCCACCACTGAGTCTACAATTGAGTTTATAGTTTCTCTCCATGTGGAAGAGCTCTTGTTAATGTTTCACCAAATCAAGAAATTATGTAGAAAAAAGTACTTTTATTATGAAATATATGGTAATTATTACTTTAATTATTTTAAGGTGAACAACAGTATAACCAAAAGCGTCCCACCTGTTCTGTCTTACTCGTAACTCCATCCTCTCCCCTACAAGTAATCACTATCACTGGTCTGCTTTGGTGGAAATTGACTCTTACGGACCTCTTTTTTTTTTTTGTAACAGTTTTATAACCTAAATATACCTTAAATCCGTAAACTGTACTATATTGTTGAGTTTTGCCAGTTTTTGTAATTTGGGTGAAAGGAACCATACATTGTGTCTTCTCTGATGTTTAGTTTTTTTACATTCAGCTCTATTTTGGTAAAATTCATCTGTGTGTGGCTTTATTAGTATTCCATGATCTGAATATACCACAAGTTTTCTTTTGTTGGCAGACATTTGAATCGTTTCCAGTTAGTGAGTGTTAGGAATAGTGCTGCTATAAACAAGCTTTGGCATGTGTTATGCTGTATATAACTCCCATTTCTCCAAGGCCTGTAAGAGAGGAATTGCTGAGTAATAGGTTATATATTCTTCAGATTCACTAGATAATGCCATACCAATTTGTAAAGTCATTTGTGTTTTTACATTACGTATTACAGATGTTTTATTTGATCTAGTATGGTGGGTATGTAGTAGGTAATTTTTAAAAACAAACTTGAACTACTTAACCTGAAGTCTAATTTCTCACATCTGGATGCACCACTTTGATGTTTGTTAATGATGTTTAGGAACCGAAGAATTCAAGAATATTCTCAGGTTTTGATAGGACCGAATACATGAAGTTTTTTTTTTCCAACCAAGTATAGAAACCATATGTGTGTGTGAGAGAGCAGGAGAGACGAACTCTAGATTCAGAAAGGTGAAGCCAAAATAACAACTTCAGAAATAAAGGAATCTGGTGGGTAGCTTTATATCTGTAGCCAAAAAAAGCTTACTAACACTATACAACAGATTTAAGCAGACTTACACAGTCACTGTCACAGCTGGAGAACTACACATCAGATAGAGAACAGAGCAGAATCATGTTTGTTACAGACAGACTGGCTTCAGAAGAGTCTGGGCTCTTCTTGCCCAGTTTCTTCTCCTAAAATGATCAGAAGAACCTTCTGAGAAATAGGCTTGGAATATTAAGCCTGAAGTCTCTCCACATGGGAAAAATGAGTGTTCTTAACCCTGGCTGCGTATTATAACCACGTGGGGAGCTTTATGCTTGAACAATACTGATGCTTGTGCTTTGCCACTGACCAGTTACATCATATTAGAGGAGGGTGGACAGTGTGAGAAGTGGGGAGGACAAGAGCATGGTGGTCATTCCAGTTGTCCAGTGATTCCAGCAGACAGTTACAGTTGAGAGCTAATTGAGTTAATGTCACCACTGTGACTGGAAATGGCATTGCACCTATACCCAGGAATGCTTTACTATCTAGGAAAGGCTTTAATAATCTTTATTAGCATACTCAGATTCATCTAGTTTAGGGGGAAACCTCTATGCAATACCAGGGGAATTTCTGTTAATAGGCTTCAGAGACTCCACACCAAAATATAACAGAACCTGCAGGTGCTGTTCTCTGAACAGCTAACCCACAGCACAAGGATTGTTCCCAGTCAAGAGAGCCTGGGTACATTTTCTCTCAGCACAATATTCTTTGTCATTGCTGAGGCTGTATTGCTAAAGTATCTCCCAGGATTCTGCCATCCATTTCACTATTTTTCTCAAGTCAATCCATAATTTGCTTTTGTTTTTTCAAATTATTGTTAAAAAACATTTTCATTGCTAGACAGGAACTAGTTTTTACTTGTTATTTTTATTTAAAGTTTGTCTTCAATTCTAACATTAGTTTTTAGTTGTATATTAGCATATTGATTGATGTTAGTCATTGGAATTTAACTATCTGATCATCAACTTAAATTTATTTTCCATGTTAAGCTATATAATAATATAGCTACGTTGTAAAAGTGTATGCATGTGAACTCTGCCTCTTCTATATTTTAAACAGAATTGCCTTTTTCCTCTGTCTTTTCTCCTCAGAATGGGCAACAGCTATATCGTCACATATATTTGGGTTGTAAAGAGGAAGACAACGTTCAGAAAAACTATGAACTACTTTATACTTCTCTTGCTCTTATAACTATTGAACTTGCTAATGAAGAAGTAGTTATTGATCTCATTCGACTGGCCATTGCTTTACAGGTATGCTTTCAGAACCATTCACTGCAGAAAACATTTTTTTATAAAGCAGACACCATCTTTGAAGTGTTGTCTTTATCTAAGGACTTGAATTTTAAAAGGGAGGTATCTACTTCTTAATCTAAAATATACAACACTTTGATCACATTCTTTATTGATTCTTTTTACATATGTTGAATGAGCATCAACTTGTATGCTAAATATCCTTCAAGGCCATAGGGATACTGTGATGAAGAAGAAAAACCAGTTTCTGTACCCTCACTTCCTAGTGGGGAAGATAGTCATTAAATAAGAATTACATACAGGCAGTTGTTTCATTAGAGTTGTGTAAGTGTTATGTAATAGAAGGACTGTATGCAGTGGCTATATATGCATGTGTGTGTATATATATGAGCACAGGAAAAGCTTCCTAAGGAAGAGAGTTTAAGTTGAAAAATTCAATACTCTTGTAAATAAACATTTATTTTCCTTTCAGAATTCTTTTAGAAAATAATTTCTGATAAAGTGGCATTTTTGTTAGCATTCCACACTACCTGCAGTTTTCCAGTATAATCAGAGAAAATGCTGGTAGAGAATAAGAACTTGATCTCTCCGATGTGTTTGTTTCTTATTAAAGGACAGTGCAATTATCAATGAGGATAATTTGCCAATGTTCCATCGTTGTGGGATCATGGCACTGGTTGCAGCGTATCTCAACTTTGTCAGTCAGATGATAGCTGTCCCTGCATTTTGCCAGCATGTTAGCAAGGTAATGTACTTAGAAAAGTCCTTAAACTTGAATTTTGTACAGCATGGCTAATTTTATTCCAATGATGATTATTTTTAACTTTGGTGATTATCAAATTAAGATAATTCTATAAAAATATTGAGCCAGTAAATTGAAACTACAGCTAAAACTGTAGCTACTGTTTTTATATTTTCTTAGATGCCTGTTGTTTCATTAGAATTTTTTAAGTTTTTATAGTTTCTTAGATGCCCATTGTTTTATTAGAATTTTTAAATGTAGTGGTTGAATGGAATATATGGTTTTCTTCTAGAATACCTCATGTGATTTGTTCTATGACGTTTTTTCCTTTGAGCCATTATGAATCTTAGTATCTAAAGTTTCTTAAATTATACTCTTTTGTTGTCATTTATTCTAAACTACTTGCAACAGATCTCAAAAGTTGAATAATGAATGTGCGTCTCAGAGAATTGTCCTATGTCTTTCAAATGCATATGGTTTTCTTCAGCAGCAACTCTTAAACCGTGATTTGCCTGACTTAATAAACATTTCAAAGCCCCTAACTTACCTAGTAGAAAAAGTCCACTTTTAAAGACATTTGTAAGAGAGAACTTTATTTTTCTTAAATTGAAAGCACATCGTTTAGTCCTTACTAAAATGTAGGCTTTTAGTGTAGTCTAAGAAGCAAACTCATCCGTTAATCAAACATTTGAGTAAATATTTGATGCCCATCACTAAAGAAATAAATATTACAAGAGCAGACTACCTCTTTGCTCACAGTTCTTTGGAGGAGCCAGACCACACAAGTGGCTTGACACCTTCTACACAGGTTGCAAAGGTAATGCAGCAGGTGGAGGATGGTGATTTGTAAATCGATTTCCAAAAAGTGCGTTAGAGAAAACCGATATTCTTGCTTTATCATACTAGGCTTAATCGAATGTAATGTGTCATCATTTTTTGCTTTATATATTATTTTATTGTCACAGTTTTATCTGCTAATTTTAAAATTAATAAATGTGAAAGCAAAATAAACTTTACATTTAGGCTGTAAACTTAGCTTAAATTCAAAAGCAACGTGATAATATTTCCTATAAATGTTCAAAGTTTTTTGTTTTTAAGCTGTTTTACAAAGTTTTATACCAGGGTCCTGAGGGGTGGAGTTTTTTATTTTTATTTTTGAACATTTTTTCAGGTTATTGAAATTCGAACTATGGAAGCTCCTTATTTTCTACCAGAGCATATCTTCAGAGATAAGTGCATGTATGTTAATTCTTTACATTTTAAGGATGCAATACTGATATCATAAACCAATCTAATAATTATAAATGAGTAAACTATTGTAATAATTCCTGGTGCTTTACGCTAATCTTCATTTTGTGTCTGTCATTTAATTCATTTAATTATTTCCTTTGTTATAAAAAGGCTTGCACATTATGGATGTAGACTCATGCACAACATGGAGTCAATCTTGAAAAAAATTTTTAAGAATAAGAAGACTTGGCAGGGCTCAGTGGCCCAGGCCTGTCATCCTCGCACTGTGGGAGGCTGAGACGGGTGGATCACCTGAGATCAGGAGTTTGAGACCAACCTGGCCAACATGGTGACACCTCATCTCTACTAAAAAAAATACAAAAATTAGCTGGACGTGGGTACACTCCTATAATTCCAGCTACTCGGGAGGCTGAGACTGGAGAATCACTTGACCGTGAGAGGTGGAGGTTGCAGTGAGCCAAGATCACGCCACTGCACTCCAACCTGGGTGACAGAACAAGACATCTCAAAAAAAAAAGGAATAAGAAAACTTACCTCACTTTTTAAAAAATGTGGGATATGTCTCTTAAATATAGCATATTTTATGTTCTCATATGTAAATGATCAAACCATTAAGAGAGTACAGTATCCTGTTGAAGACTTTCAGTAATATGTAACAATACTCATAATATGGCAGAAGAAAGAATGTATTAGGGAAAAATCAATGATATTTGCTGCATTATTCTTTATTCTCTAAAGAAAAGTATATATATGAATAATGCTGTATTTGAACTTTAGCACTGTAAAAGCAGTTTGTATTGAAAGCATCATCGTAAGATAGTATCAAGCAGTTTGAAAGGAAAGTGAAACTTAGTGTGAGTGGCCAAGTACTTCCTAACACTTAGCTGGCTAATGTGGTTTTCATTAACAATCAGGGGCCTACATTTTTCAGTACACTGTTTAATTAACATGACAATAAAAGCTACATTAGTGTTCTTTGCGACTTAAGGAGTGGAGATCAACAGAGTAATATAAGGCTGAATTCGCTACTGGAATGTTACTGGGAGAAGAAGCACTGCAGAACGGTTAATATATGGGACCACATACTATGTGTTTTTAGAGTCAAATTCATTCGTTGCCTAAAATATACTGATCTTTCTGTTACTAACTATAGTTTATGTTGTGTTTATATTTAGAATATTGAGGCTTTTGCTCTGCAGTGTTTTGCATAGTAACTTATTTTTGCTCAATAAAATGCTGAATAATTGTTGTTTTGATGAACTTGGCAGGCTTCCAAAATCTTTAGAGAAGCATGAGAAAGATTTGTACTTTCTGACCAACAAGATCGCAGAGTCACTAGGTGGAAGTGGATATAGTGTTGAGAGATTGTCAGTACCATATGTACCGCAAGTAACAGGTAAGAGGAGGATAATTAGAACTCTCACTCCGGTGATTGCTTATCTTATAGTAATTTTTTTTATTACCCAATTAGCAATAAGAATTAATTCTGATGTGTGTACTTACTACACCCAGCGATTTTCAAATGCCTAAGAGTATTTACTTCTGTTTTTAAATTTTGCTATTGAAAACTTTAGAAAATATCTAAGGACATAGATAGGATTTTACCTTAAGCAAGTCAAGTTTTTGAATATTTATTGTTATAATACTTAATATATTCTTTTATTTAGTATTGTATTTTAAAGTGGGATCTTTTCTCATTAAATGATATTCTATTTAATTCATGGGAATTGGTGAAAATTGTTTAATGATAACTGATTACTGAGCTTACAGAAGCGGCAACTTTTGATATATGAGTACAGACTATTGTTATACAAAGAAAACCGCAAACTTTTTGAGTTCGGGATTTCTTTTTCTCTGTGAACTATATATTTCCTTCTACTTTTTCATTGCCTGAAATAACTCTGTTTGAAGGTAAAATGGCATAGTGTCTTGTATTCAGTTTTTACTTTAAAAACTAAAATCAAAGAATTTGTATCTTCTGCTCTCGTTTTCATGTGATGACTATATAAATATGAAATTTGGTAAGTGAATTCGTTCTTTCTTTGAGGAAATCTCTGTTCTACAGGAGAACCATTTGATTTCACTTAGAACAATTTCTGGATTAGTCACTACAAGAAACACAGTCTTTGTAAATGGCTTTTTTTAAAAAAATAACATGGATCCAAAATATATGAATTTAGGACAGGAATAGTTGTTCATAACAGTCTGAGATGTTAATGAGTGCTTTTCCATTTTCTTTTAAATTTTATAAAAGATCGTGCTCCTCAGGAATTATTTGAGGAAATACAAGAGCTAAGAATAAATATTATTAGATATTTATAATTTAAAAGATTCTTTAAAAACATTTAAAAGATTTTTTAAAAACATTTAAAATATTTTACTCTTATAATTTGGATTTAGCTCTCTTTCCTTCAAGCAAAAAACCTCATAAACCCAAGCACAAGTACAAAGGTAAATCCAGTTGTCAATTTGACCTGCCCTTTCCCTCACCTGTCCTCTAAGAAAATAGCTTAATAAAATGTGCCTTTTAGAAAATGGAGCCAGTGGCCTGCATATTTTCTATAGTTATTAGTTATTATTTTCCTTTCTCTTCCTTGTAGCCATAGTTTATTTTTACCCGTTATTTCTTTTTATCCTGTTCCTTTAACTCTTAACAATTTTTGATGAAAGCTTTGGCACTTTTTAAATTTTTAACAAATGGTATGCACTTCCCTGATTCCTCCCACCCCTTAAAAAGATGTATTCTCTCATAATGCATCTTTACCATTGACTGGAATAATTCTGAATATTTTAGTGACTACTTAATTGTATAACTGCATAGAACACTTACTAGATTTTTCTGATTTGTAAAGTCTGATAGTTTAGTGCCTGTCTGTGGCATGTGTATCCTCCCTTAATGCAGAAACAGAATAAACAGTGATATTTTATGGGATAAAATCTGTAATTATATTCCTTTTGCTGTCTGTCCATCAGATATTTATTTTAAAAATTCAAGGGATTTAAGAACAATATAGTAAAAGAAAAAGCAGAACATATTTAGTTTGTTGTGTATCATGCAATGCCCGTCATCATCACAATAGTAGCTACCATTTATTTTGTACTGTGTGCCAGGCACTGTGATGAATGCTTTGTATTCATTTCTTTATGTAATTCTTATAATGGTTCGGTGAGGAAGGTAGCATTATCTTTGTTAACAAATGAGGATAGTGAGGCTAAAATTGAATTAAATGATTAGATGATACCACTAACAGCTTCTCCAGTTAGTTGCTTAATAAATTATTTGATTTTGGTATTTTTCAGGAGCTCAAAGATTCTTCAGGCTCCAGAAAAATCCAGATTGATTTTTATCATTTCTTTCTCAAACTTCTACTGACTGCCTACTACTTAATATATATCAGACACTCCTAGGACTTTCGTAGGGCACAAAGATGTTAAGATGCAATTTCTGTCCTCAGAGAATACAATCTAGTGGGAAAAGGAGATGAATGGTTGAAACACAGTGATAACTAGGTCTAGAGAAAGAACGATGATATACCTAAAGTTCATTGAACTATTGATGCCTGGCATCATAGTAATGTGGTTGATAAATGTTAACCGATTATTATATTTTACTTTTCTCTAATCAACCTAGAATTCAAATGAATAGTACATGTTTAGGCCTATGCCAAATACTGCTTTATGAGAGGGAAACAGTAGTATCCCCCCAACTGAACCATTCAGAGGTACCAGTGGCTTCAGTCAATGCATGCAGCAGTTATTTAAGTATTAAGCGAGCACCTCAGTGTGCTAGCTGTTGTGCAAGCAAAAGCCGGAATGAACAAGATGGGTAGGTCTCTACTTTCACAAAGTTCCAGTCTCTCTCAAATATATTGTTCATTTGAACCACAAAACACAGCAGATGATTTGGTATTATTCTAGGTGCATGGGAAATAAGTTAATTTCATTATATAATTTTTCTCTAAGAAGATAAATAACCAGGCAATTGTAATATGACTGTACGGCTGTGATTAGGGATGTTTAGGAACCTCTGATAGCATATAAAATTATTTAATCCAGGTTTGGCAGGCCAGCGATATCTTCCAAAGGAAAAAGTCTCTAAGCTGAGCTTGAAACAGGTGTTAGGCAATGCTTCATATGGTAGAAACAACACGTGTGAAGGAACGAGGCAGGCAAGAACAGGATTTGTTCTGGTAATTAATACAGAGTGAAGATAGACTTCAGGGTGTGGAGGTAGGAATTGTAAAGCAAGGTAAACTAGTTTGAACTCTGTTCTAAACAGTGGGGAAGCATGCGTGATTTTAATCAGAGGAAACATGATCAGAGTTATATTTTAGAAATATTACTTTGCTTGTAGTTTTGCAAACTAGAGATGGGGTGACTATTTTGATAGTTGCCCATAATAAAGAGGCATCAGGGAGAATGCAGAGTAGGTAGATTCTAGAAAAATTTATGAGAGAGACTTTATAGGCTTTTGGTTGATATGAAGAGACAAGGAGAAAGCCAGGGATTTTGTCCAGGTTTCTGGCTTGGGTACCTGAGTGGATGGTGCAAAACTGAGGGGACACATAGGATTTACTTACCGCCTCATTTGCTTGATTTTTTTTGTTTGTGTTTTGTTTTTCTAGGCGGTAGGTAAGTAATATAGCTGGTGTATTAGTCTTTTTTCATGCTGCTTATAGAGGTATACCCGAGACTTGGCAATTTACAAAAGAAAGAGGTTTAATTAGACTTACAGTTACATGTGGCTGGGGAAAGTCTCACAGTCACGGCAGAGGGGGAAAGACACTTCCTAAATGGTGGTAGCAAGAGAGAATGAGGAAGAAGGAAAAGTGGAAAATCCATCAGATCTCATGAGACTACGTATTCATTATCACGAGAATAACATGGGAAAGACTGGCCCTGATGGTTCAGTTACCTCCCACTGGGTCCTTCACATAACACATGGGAATTCTGAGAGATGCAATTCAAGTTGAGATTTGGGTGGGGACACAGCCAACCATATCAACTGAGTTCAAGTGAAGAAGGAAAGAAGTACCTATTTCAGCCGAAACTCTCTATAAGTAGTTTTGAATCTGGGGTGGTAGAAGGATTGAGCTTTTATTAACAGAAATGAATAGGAAAAAGTAGCTGGTTTTGGAGATAAGCCTCTTGTTGAGTATCTTTGAAAGTGGAGCATTCAAGTAAAGCGTCCTGTAGGCAGTTAGGAGTTAGGACTGGGTTATGTGTGAGGGTTAGGAAGTTATAATGAAAATTTTGAAAGCAGCAACCTAGGGGATTTTGCTAAAGTCTTCACAGTGAAGGCATGGAGAGAAAGAGGATGGAATGGCTTTATTTAGTTCTCTTTTCCTGAGGAGAGGCCATGTTGGGAAGGAACGTAAAGCCCCAAAGCTGAAAGTCTCAAGAATATGAAAGGAGAGTAAAGTAACGTTGGAATGTGAGTCGTAGTAGGCTCGGGAGTGAGAAGGCAGGTTGTAGAGCAGCTTCCAAAAAGGGAAAGGCCACTTGGCACAAATCGCTGAAGCTCCGGAGAAGTTGAGAATTGATTAAGGCCTTTTATTGGATTTTCCTGGAAGGCGATTATTGATGGCCTTTGAGACAATCCTGTATTTCCTTTTTGTTCTCAATGATTTTGCCACTCATTGACCCCTTTCCTGCCTCATACCTCCCTTTTCTTTTTTATTATTGGCTTCAATATGACTTTCTACAACCCCTCAGGTTTTATAAATTAACCCAGAAATTCTTTTATAGCCTCCTGAGAGGCAGGCTATATATAATTCATTCCTTATTTTTACTTCCAGTGAGACCTTGAAAGTTAGTCTGCCTAGATAGCAGATCAGCAGGGATGACCACATACTGCCTTGTAGCAATTCCATTGATGTGTTTATGTTCAGTTATTTACATCAGAGCATGTGATTATGAAGGAAAAACAAAAAATACAGTGTCGAGGTTAACTCAGCAGTAGCCACATGCAGGATATAAAGTATTCTCATCCTGAAAATTCTTGCAAAACAATGTGTTCTGTTTTGTTGCAGTTTAGTATGTATTGATTCTGACGTTCACCCTCCATGCAGTAGAACCTGAGTGACTTTTGTTTGGTAGATGCAAAACCCAGAGTCTCACTGAATTTTGTGCATGGATATATGGTCAGACATCAGTGTACATAACTGTAGTAGTACAAGGCTGAGGGTGTTGGAAAATTCATTAATAACTGGTAGTAATTTTTTAGCTCAGAAGAAAGAGGGACAAGCAGAAATGATTGGAGTGATATTTAACACTTTAAGGAAGCAATGTGATGTTCAAATAGGCCTTAAAAGATAAGAATCTTTATAGAGAGGAGGATGACAAAGAAGGACGGCTAATGATGTGTTTCCAGAAAGCAGATATCCCACAGCATGCTCGGAGATTAGAAAACGGGCATCTTCGAGTTGAACACTAGATTAATTAGGGAAGGTTGAAGTTACTGTTGGTAAGATCTAATTAGAGAGCCTAGAATGTCCTTTTAATTCACAAGCCGTTGGGGAGCATATCTTGGGGAGTTATGCAGTTAGTGTTTTTTTGAAAAGCTTAGTTAACCTGGTGCCATAGAGGTAAAATTGTAGAAAGGTCTGTTATTAGGATGGAGTGAGTTACTGGTTTTCAACTAAAGGTGAATTTTTCAATCTTGGAGACATTTTTCGTTGTCACAACTGGGGTGGAGAGAGATGGGATAGGTCTATTGGCATCTAGTGCATAGAAGCTAGGGATGCTGCTGAACATCTTATAATACAAGGGATAGCTTCCCGCAGCATAGTTATCTTGCCAAAAATGTCCATAGTGTCAAGGTTAAGAAACCCTACTGGGTTATGCTATAGTAACAAACAACCCCAGGTTCTTAATAGTTTGAAACGGTAAAGATTTATTTATTGCTTGCACTTGCTGTACATACCTGTACATCATCCACACTCTGGAATCCAGGCTGATGGAGCTACCACTGTCGGGCACATGACTCATACTTCATTGGCCAGGACTTGTGACAGAACCCCTCCTATCCGCAGGGAGGACAGTGACTGCAGTCCTCACATCTCCAGAAAGGGGCAAACTGTAACATTGACTAACAGCATTAGTTACAGCTGTGGAAGGCTACCTCGGAATAGAGGAGTAGTACGTAAGAGAGAAACCAGTTTCTCACTGATTGCTTTTAATTCTTCAATTTTTGTCCCTTCAGTAAAGTAAAATCACAGTATATACAGAATGGGATTAGAAAGATGGAACACAGGCTGGGCACAGTGGCTCACACCTGTAATCCTAGCACTTTGGGAGACTGAGGCAGGAGGATTGCTTGAAGCCAAGAGTTCAAGACCAGCTTGGGAAAAAGAAAAAAGGAAGATACTCTGTCTCTACAAAAAATTAAAACAAAAAACTTGGTAGATTCCATGTCTTTGCTGTTGTGAGTAGTGCTGCAATGATGAGCATATATGTGCACTAACACAGGAACAGAAAGCCAAATCCCACACTTTCTCACTTGCAGGTGGGAGCTAAATGATGAGAACACACAGACACATAGAGGGGAACAAGACACAGCGGGGTCTGTTGGAGGGTAGCGGGTGGAGAGAGGAGAGCATCCAGAACAACTAAAGAATACTAGACTCAATATGTGGGTCATGAAATAATCTGTATGACAAACCCCCATGACACAAATTTACCTATATAACCTGCACATGTACCCCTGAACTTAAAAGTTAAAAACAATTAACCGGGCATGGTGGACACCTGCCTGTAGTCCTGGTCCTCAGGAAGCCAAGTGGGAGGATCACCTGAGCCCAGGAGCGTGAGGCTGCAGTGAGCTGTGATCACACCACTGCACTCCAGTCAGGATGACGGAGAAATACTGTCTCCGGAAGAAAAGAAAGGAGAGAGACAAAAAGATGAAATGTTGCCAGATGATGCAGTAATTCTGTGCTGTTAGGCCGATTCTAGACCTGAGCTTCCCTAGTGTTTTGGGGGAACGTTATAGGTTCGTCTGGATATTGTTCTTAGCTGTTCAAGTAGCTGGCCAGGCCCTGGGGCAGTCTGAACCTGCAGTATGAGCAGGTGCTTCCATTTATCTCTGTGTACCATGCATGCATTATAATTTAATATGTCAATGAGGTAGAAAACCTTGGGACCTCTGCATTAAGCAGTGGGCTGCATTTGTTTAACAATTATAATTAGGAGTGAAAATTATCTATTTTAGAAACAACTCTACTCATAGAATAGAAGATAGAAACACACTAGGAAGACTCACATGAAAGCTATCCTACGGGTTTAGGTTAGAAAACATGAAGATTTTGAATGACAGCACTCTTGAAAATAAATAGGACGATGTGGAGATAATGATGGTTTATTTAGAGATGTGGAATTGGATTTAGAACATGTCAAATAGAGTTGATTAATAAGAAATCAGAAATATTGAACTCAGAAAATGAGGTGCCAGAATCCTGCTCAGTCACACAAGTATTTCTAGAGCACCTACTAGTTGCCAGCTGTAACGCTAATAGTATCTGGGAACTCTGAGAGAGTAGAGGTCCTGGGATGTGACCTGGGTGAGTACATTTCTTTTAGGACTGGGAGTTAAACAGTAGGCAACTTGGCATCGTTGTCACCCTTTCCTAAATTCTCTTCTGCATCGTAGAGGAAAAACTGAGAACTATGTTTCTTTAGAATAAAAGACCGACAGTAAAAAGCACTCAAAGTTTTGCAAGTAGAAGAGGAGAAACTATTATTGTTGACAGTGTAGCATTCAAATGGGTGGACATCAGACTAGAAGCTTCTAAAAGCTTCTTGAGAATTACCATCTCCATGCCGCAGACTGAAAATATCTGATTGCTAACCATAATCACTCAACTTTCCAAGGGTTGAATAAACCTCTAATTTTATATATTGGAGTATACAAAGTGACTTCCTTTTTTCAGTTGTAATCATGATTATTTGATATTTTCCTAGCATCCTGAACTCTCCATCACACTTCTATAATTTGTGTAACTTTATTTTGTATTTTTCCTTTTAAACTATAAGCTTCATGGGATGTGTAATATCTATTCAGCAAACTGTCCCTAACACCTAACATGGTCTCTCACCACTTCCTAGATTTGTTGAATACTGAATGCTACAGCAGAAAAGCAGAAATAGAAAAGAATGTATGGAAAGACATTTTGATCAAGAAATTCAAATTTTCATGAAGAGGTTAAGCAGAAATGGGCCAGGAATAGCTATTAAACTTAGTGATTTGAGAGACCATGGGATTTTATTAAAAAAGCACTGTCAGAAGAGAGGTTGGGATTGGGATTATAATTGCAGGACTTCAGAATAGTCAGTAGTGAAAAATCAAAGCAATTTGTTCAGACTACAAATGAGTTGGGGCAGAAAAGTAGCTTAGCTAGAGCACTGAGGTAAAGAGAGCGTCTTTCTGGAGAAGTGGTCAAATTATAAAGCAAAAGAACAACAGCTGATGGAGATAAGTAAATGGCTAATGCTGGAGAAGGTGATACTAATTGAAACAGCAAATTCTTTCACTCCACAAATTGTAATGCACTGTAAACACCTTTAGACATTGCTTCCCAAACTATCATCCTAGAACCGGAGTTAGTTAACAGCTTTCACTGTTCCATGAAAATATTAGAGATATAAGGGCAATATAATGTTTTCAGTTAGGCTAAATGTATTCAGTTTAGATTAGGTACTTCCTTCATTTGGTGTTACATTGACTTGCTGTTTTAAATTAAACTGTTCAGTAATGGTTGTTGATGTTGCTGTCCTAAATGCCCCTTGTTGAAAAATAAAAAACCATTAACCTTATTTCAGTTCACCCCATCAGTTTTACTTTTTAATCTGCTTCACAAAATGTAAAAGTCTGAGAACTCACTACTTTATGTATTTAGAAGGAACAAAAAAAGACAAACTGTCTTAAATTTTTGTCAGTGTTTGAAATCTGAAGTAAGTAGAGTTTATAAATGAAAACCAACATAACATTTCTAACAAATAATGGGAGGAAAATAATTTTATTTTAGATGAAGATCGACTTTCTAGAAGAAAAAGCATTGTGGACACCGTATCCATTCAGGTGGATATTTTATCCAACAATGTTCCTTCTGATGATGTGGTAAGTTACTTTAAGTTTATGGTAGAGTACTGTCTTGGTGAACATCATTTAAAAGAATGTTTTGCCTTCCACACTTTCAAATAGGAGAAAATACAACTCTAAATTATCCTCAACTAAATTATTAGTAGAATTAATCTGATTTAGCTTTGAATTTATTTGTAATTTATTTTACTGAACTCATTTCAGCTGTCTGTAAAGATATATAAACCTAACATTATATGTTATGATACTATCAGATTTCACATTATAATTTAGTGTAATTAAAATAACTGTAAAATATAAGTTTTGTTTTGTTTTGTTGTTTTGTTTTTTTGTAGGAAACTTTATAGAAGGCCTGTCATTAAATTAGTGGGCCCTCTAGATCCTGCTTATTTTTAAAAGTTTAGGAAATGCAAATTACAAAAACAGAACTATACATCCTCACATGAAACCAAATGCTCACTACTTTTAAAAGGTTTTGAAACTTCATCTTTGAGGGAAAATGTTTCAATCATTTTGGATAGTAAATATAATGAATTGGATGAAGCTTAAGCTGTGTCAGTGAACTGTGTTCTCTGTATGGAATGTGGCTTATTTAAAACATCATAGATTTAATGCTGTCCACCCGTTTGAAAAAGCACAAGAGTGTACCTTCCTGAGTTATAGGGAAAAAAGCAGCCATTATTCTCTAGGACTTATTCTACATAAATCACCGGAGAATCTTTTCATAGTCAAGTAAAAATGCCAAAATGCCAGCATGTCAAGTCATCCTCCACCTTATGGTTTATCCGTTGTTTGCCTTCCTAGGTATTTTATTATTTCTCACTGATGTAATATGCATAATTAAGAGGATATCCATATAGGGAAGGGAAAGGAGGTTGCCTGAATTTATGCTTCCTCTGCCTCTCTCCTACCCACTTCCAATTCCTATTGATTTATTTGATTTCAGGTATTAAAACTATTTGGTGGCCAGAGCACAGCCAACTGACTTACATTTTCTATGCCATTCAACCTCCTATTATGTGAATTTATCAGTTTTATTAAGAAGTTACCAGCCCGGCATCAAGAGAGTTGAAGAAGTACTTAGTGTTCATTTAGAAACTCAACGCATTAAGGCTGGTTTAAAGTTCCTTACAAATTTAAGGCTTGATAACAACCTTTCCTAAATTTACCTCTTCAGATTTGTTTAATTTATACACTCCTTGCTAGTAAGAAGAGTATCTTGCTAGTTCTGTCTTATAATGATTATGAATTTGCTGTTACTACCTTTCTGGGGAAGACATTCATCCAAAGCCTTAGTTTATAAACTTAATTTTGTTAAAAGTACAGTATGTTTTATTGACTGGTATTTTCACCTTTCTTCTTTTGTTAACTATTCTTATTTCTTTCAAAACTATATAGAGAGCACTTGAAACTGTTGGAAAGAGTCAGTCTATTTTGATGAAATCAACTGAAAAAACATTTGCATAAAGACTCAATGCAGGGGAAAGATTCTTGACATAAGTTTTACATTAAAAGTCTGTAAATATTTGTATTAACTTTTAAAAGATCCTGTTGTTTTTCATTTACTGTAAGTGCTAAGTCAAATATGCCTGACACCAAGCATCTGAAAAGTTAAACAGTTTAGTATCACGTTTACTTGAGCACATTTAGGTTTCAGACTCATTTACGATTGTAGAATCTGCCTTTGTATGTATATTAGAGATGGTAGTTCAAATACCAGAAGACAGAATAATACCACCTTCTAGGCTAAAACTAATTGATTACTTTCATGTGATGGGCAGGAAAAATTCACATCAGATGGATATTCACCAGTTAATGGTGCAGCAAAATATCTATTTTCTTACAATAAATCAGAGAATTGCTCATAAAAATTACTTTTTTATTTGATCAAAATTATTTATAGTTTTATATGTATAATCCTAGTTTATCCTAAAATGTATTTGCTTTTGCTTTTTAAACTTATTATTTTTTAAAAAAAGAGAGAGGTTGTTTAGATGGAGAATGTAACAAACTTTTATTTCCCTAGATAACCTCAAATTGCCACTCTAGTCTGTTGAAATACCTGGTCCACTTGAGATTGCCAGTTCTAACATTACAATTCCAACCTCGGCATACTGAGAATCATTTGGTGAACTTTTTCTAAAAATTGCCATATATAAAAAGATGTGTATTATTATTCTAAATAATACATTATTTCTTCTAAAAATGTGCTGATGCCATAAAATGTATTATTAACATTTTTATCATAAACAGTTGATTTCATATCATTTATATATTTCAAAGCTAGAGGAAGATTTGAGAGACTCAAGGTAAAGGTTATTTTTAGAGATTATAAATTGGTGGTTGACTTTAGAGGAATACTTCCCAATGCATATATATGCATACTACACACACACACACACACACACACACACATATAAATATATATATATGAAAAATAGGTGTACATACACATATTTTTAATAATGATACCTAATTTAAATTAACATATTCAAGAAGATAAATGACTAAAATAGAAGAGAGGCACCTCTTCCTCCTGAGATAAAATTATCAGCTTGACTAATAGAATAAAGCACTATAGGAATGATTTTTGGCTTCTTTATATACACATAATGGACATGAGTAAAACCTAAAATCACCACACTAAAAAGCTGTAAGCTTAACGTTAGTGCTTGGTTATTTACGTGCATGAATAGGATGTTATATATATTGCATTTTGAATATATGTTAAATTTTTAATACAAAATTAAGTCACCAGTTGACTGCAAAAGATTGTTGTTTATTCTAGAGCAAATAACAGATCTTTGTCTTATATACATGTACTCCTGCCTTTTTCTCCAGATATGACTGGAGAAACTTGGGTGTATACTAGCATCTAGTCAATATTAGTCACACCCTGTGGTGCTAGGTGCTATCAAATTACTATGATATTAGTGGAAATGACATTGTAACTACTATAATGAGAAAAAGATGAATGGCAGATTTTATGTAGGCCCAAAGGCATTATATAGTCTAGGTAATAGATCGTAGATAAAGCAAAAGTCACAAATATAAAGGGAATGTTGAAATTCTTTTAGAATGATGCCTTTGCACTACTTCTCCATAACTCCAACATAACTGGTTTTTCCTCTAGAGTTGGAACAGATTATAGTTTGGTAGGTCACCAAATGATGTGCATTGTATTTGCCAGCTGTGGTGTATAAAATGTCAACCATTAAATGGTAGCATAAAGCAGTTAAAAATAAAAGATTCACAAAAGGGAAGAGTGGGAGATAAGATTGAAGCAAAATTATAGAAAGCTATATACCAGGCTGACGGCTTTGTATGTAATTTGGTAGGAAGTAGGTAAGCACCAAAATTTAGATGGTGTCATTATTAGAGTTGTGCTTTCATAAAAGGAATCTCTCAAGTGTGACAAGATTAAATTGGAAAGAAGAGACTAGAGGTAGAGGCCTGTCAGGAGATCCTTGTAATAGTCCATACTTGATGGAATGAGGATCTAGAGGTAGAGGCCTGTCAGGAGACCCTTGTAATAGTCCATACTTGATGGAATGAGGATCTAGAGGTAGAGGCCTGTCAGGAGACCCTTGTAATAGTCCATACTTGATGGAATGAGGATCTAGAGTAGCCAGGCTGGAGGTAACAAAGATGGAAGGAAGGCAAGAGTACCCTACTCTAAAGTAGATGAATAGGACCAACAGATGACTTACAGGGATTTAAAGAAAGAAGATGTTAAAAAAAAAATAGTTGACACTGATGGCATGACTTGAGGGTTCTTGATGCTAGAAAGCTGCATCATAATTTTCTGAATTAAGGCAAAGGGAGAAAAAGAGAAGAGTTAGTAGGGTAAGGAACTTTAGCCCTTATCTGAGATTGACAGGTAGTAAGTAAAAATTATACGTAATAACAATGATGGCCTTCCAACTTCTCCCATGTTCTTTTTCCTATACTGTAGTTGTTTCTCAAAAGTCAGAAGCTCCTAGCCAATTCTAAGAACAACAGCAAATTCTTTTTTTTTTTTCACTGAGTACTAGAATACTTATAAGTACAACCAGCCAGAGCCTAATCTTATGTCTGCTCCAAATATCTAGAACAAAACAACTAAAGATTCCCAAGTTTAATCTGACTTCAACTTGAAATATGAACCCTCAGTAGCAAAGCTGAGGGAGTGGAACTCTTGCGACTTGATTTCCAGCCAGCTAAAGCCTTTGGTTTAAAGAGAAGCTAAGGTGCAGAGGATGAAGTCTTTTGATATCATTAGTCTTGCTGCCTTCTTAGACTTAGCAACAGAAGCTCATGAGCTGAAATTAGGGATGACGAGAGTTCCAGGCAAGTACTCATGTATCATTTCTTAATTTTTATTCAGACATACTGTAGGAACTGGATATATTATTTCTCCTGAAAATGTGCTGATGCCATAAAATGTATTATTGCCTTTTTTTGTCATAAAGCAATTGATTTCATACCTTTTTACATATCTCAAAGCAAGAGAGACTTGGAAGATGCAAGTTAAAAGGATAGTTTCAAAGATTATAAATTGGTGGTCAACGCTAGAGAAATACTTCCCAAAGTAGTGGTTCTTAACTTTTAAATCATTTAAAATCTTAGTTTTACTTTTGACTTGAAAACTGTGTGTGGTACCAAGTTTATAGAGGCTGTAGAGTACTTAGTTCTTTTTTATCACATGGCTAAAAATGTACTTATGTGTAATCTCAGCCTTCATTATCTCAGATCATTGTTTACTTACAGTACAGTGTTCAGTTAGTGGGACTCAAATCTTCTTGTACATCACAGTACTGGAGACTGAGTTCTGTAATTCAAGGTGGTTTTGTTGTCTAGGGTATGCTAATTATTCCAGTCTGATGCTAATCTATAGACTTATTTTGGGGAACCACTGCAGTAGGCCGTTGTTAGAACCAATGAAAAAGTGGAGATTATTTGGTATTGTGGCATATAATGACAACTGAGACCAACCCAACAAAGCAAACAAATCTGAAAAACGTCTTAGATAGCTTGTAACTAGGTAAAGGTGTGATTTATACTGACCCTTTTAAACTCTTGATTTCACTTAAAATCACTTTTCTCTAGGTTAGTAACACTGAAGAAATCACTTTTGAAGCATTGAAGAAAGCAATTGGTGAGATATTTTGCACTTGTTAGTATTGCCAATATTTAACTTATCTTTATTTGGTACTTTTTTCAATGACAGAGTAAGCATAGGTGGCATTACAAAAACAAAACCAAAAAAAACTTGTTGCTTCCTATATAAATGTATCATTTAAACTACATTCTTTAGGCTTCAAAATTGTCTTGTCCCATCACGGTCATATTCTTGAATAGACACGATTTTGGCAGGGATATTTAAAAAAGACATTTATTAATTTGCTTTCTCACAAACTTTGGCTAGACCATACATCATCATAAGACCAAAACAGTCCCTTTTCAGATTGTGGTAAATAAATGGAAAAGCCTACAACACAGTTCCAGAGGAGCCCATTAGTGTTTCAGTTACTCCACTCAATACCGAGATTCCGCTGAGCAGGTATTTCATTTAGTGTCTCACCTGTGCAAGGGCATAGTTACATAAAAGTCCTTCGGGAAGGACCTTGAAGCAATTTGACTTGTAGGAAGCTCCTGCTCCCTTGCTGCGTTTTGGTCAGAGAGACAAAGGTGTTATGTGAAAGAGAATCTTACACTGTAGAGTTTTAACCTTGGAGTTTTTCTTTCATGTGTGTGCCTTAAACAAGACATGCCACGGATGTTGTGCCTTATTGTTTTTTTCTTGTAAAAATAGCCCTGTAAATTGTCCTTATTTTTGGATGATATATCATTAGCTCTTAATGGTCATTACCTGGGTCTGTGAAATTCAGTATTCCTTTTAATGAGTATAAACATTTATATAGATACCAGTGGAATGGAGGAACAGGAAAAGGAAAAGAGGCGTCTTGTGATAGAGAAATTTCAGAAAGCACCTTTTGAAGAAATAGCAGCACAGTGTGAATCCAAAGTAAGTGAACAAAGGGTGAAGAGATTGTGGGTGGACTGTGGTTTGATCGCAACTCTTACTCGGTTCTGTTGCTTTGACTTAAGTTCCAAGCTTTAGTCAAATCAACAGAACACAGGAAAATATATCAGACAAGAACTGAAAACTCTGAAAGCGTATCTCTGAGGCCTACGTAATTTCTTTATGTGATGGAAGCTGATGTAAATGGTAGAACTATTTCCCCAGATTAAGTGTTAGTGATTGTTACTGCTTTGATAGTCTTTTTTGTAGTGGTTTTCCGTGATCTTGCTGCAGGTATTTTGTTTTGTGTGTTTGTTGATTTGTTTTTAACAGTGAGACTGGGAAAGGGGAAAAAAGACAACCCTTATATTAAATGCTAATAGATAAGACTGATCAAACCAAAACGTTAAAGCATTGTATACTTAATAATTAATCAGCTTAATTGTCACAGTTACACTTTGTCTCTTAAATTACATTGGTATTATTACATGTAGATACTTAGAAAATAATCCTTAACATTTTTTTCTTTTTTGCAGGCAAATTTGCTCCATGATAGACTCGCTCAAATATTGGAACTCACCATACGGTAAGGGTTTTGTTATCACAATAGCAATAAATCACACACATCAATAGAACCTGTCAGACCCCTATGAATTTGTGGTTCATTATTTTAAGGTAATATGTTAAAGTAATGCTTATTATTTAGAATTAACATAAGATTATACAGGTAATCCTTTACTTAATAGTCATTCTGTTTATTAGGCAGAGTCTGGTTCATTATTTTAAGGTAATATGTTAAAGTAATGCTTATTATTTAGAATTAACATAAGATTATACAGGTAATCCTTTACTTAATAGTCATTCTGTTTATTAGGCAGAGTCTGATACCCCTTCTTGACTAGTTGTCTTCTAGCTTTTCTGGCTTCTTTTTTAGATTATTCATTTCTTCCAGATGATCTTATAAGGACATCTGGGTAATTTGAAAGACCCATATTCTAATCTTATATTTAAATAAGAAAATGCTCATATTGAGCCGTTTTGATCTGCAGAACAACGCATTTTAATATGTCAGCCTCATGGTTCTCTTCAGGGCAGTAATAAGTCTAGCTGTACAGATGGCTCATTTCAGTTATTGAACTTTTCTTTAGCTTTTTTACATAATATTCATTTGAGTTCCATTGTGAATTATTGTGCTCTTTGACCATTCTTTGTCTATACATTAATAAGAAACGTAGCACCTGAAGAAAGGAGAGGCAAACTCCAGGTTCCATCTGAAGAAGGAATTTTCACATAATCTTATACTGACTTCATCGTGGAAACCCACCTTTGTGACAGGTGGCCAGTAGAGATAGCTGTGCTTCTGGAATTTTTTTCTGTATCAGCTGTATCTTTTATATTTCTAACTTGATTAATTCTGTTTTGCTTCAACCCTGTATTATATTAATATTAGAGAAAGGTAAATGCTCTAGTCCACCTGCTTTTTTATTTGTCTTTTTTCTGCTTTCACAAGCAAGGCACATTTTTGTCATTATATGTCTTACTCTAGACACCTCCCCCCCATTCATTGCTACCCTAAGTTTAGATCACTCATTTACAAAATTTAAGAACAAAAAATCAGACAAAAATATTCAATATGTGCTAGACAAGACGTCCCCAACCCTCAGTCCACAGACCTGTGCTGGTCCATGGCCTGGTAGGAGCCAGGCCTGACAGCGGGAGGTGAGCTGTGGGCAGGTGAACATCACTGAGCCCCACCTCTTGTCAGATCAGCAGGCATTAGATTCTCATTGGAGCAGGAACCCTGTTGTGAACTGCTCAGGCAAGGGATCTAGGTTGCATGCTCTTTATGGGAATCTAATGCCTAATGATCTGAGGTGGAAGTTTCATCCTGAAATCATCCCTCCAACCCCCTCCCGTGGAAAACTGTCTTCCACAAAACTGGTCCCTGGTGCCAAAAAGGTTGGGGACTGCTGTGCTAGACTTAGGATTCAGTTAAAATTGCTGAGTATGGGCATTTACCTCTTTGATGTCTAAACGTCAAACATTTGATACTAAATATCTGCTGTGTACTTGATCTTACGATCATGGTTTATATCTGTTATTTCTGCTAATCCTTACCATAGTCCTGAAAGGTAGGTAGACACTGTTTTTTTTCATTTTTCAGGTGAAGACACCAAGGCTTAGAGAAAAGTAAAATAACTTGCTGAAGGTCATACAGCTAGTGAGTGGCAAAGTCAAGTTCAAATCCATAACTTGATGTTCTTAAAAGGAATGTTGCTAGATATCACCATGTTACTTTTAGTCAAACTAACATAACTATATGAATTTAATATTTTAGAATAAGTATTATAACTAATATTGTTTCATTGGTACCACAGCTACTACTAATAGTTAGCATTCATTCAACAGTTACTACTACGAATTAACATTTATTAAACACCTATGTTGTTCCAAGCACTGGGCTAAATGTATTTTTTTATTTAATACCTGTAACGGATTCTAACAAACAGATAGTAATGATTCTCATTTTACATGTTTATAAACAGAGATACATAAAAGTTAGGTAACTTATACTGGGCCACCAATTTAGTATGTAGTAGCCCTGGAATAGTTTATAGAGAAAGTAACAGACTTTATAGAAATGCACCTTCACAATTTTCAGGACCTGTCTGATACATTGCTAATTTGTCTCACCCTAACCATCAGACAGAGGAAAGAGTTTGTATTCCCCATAAAAGAAACAAAACACAATATTACGCTTCACTCCCACTGTTCTTTCCTTTTACTCTGATCTGAGTATGGTTAAAAACACAAGAAAGGCAAAGAAGCAGTAATATACAGTGAGAATAAGCAGCCTCACAGATAACCGAGTTATTCGAATTAGTAGAAAAAGCCCTTCAAACACCACACTCCCTCACCCGCTCCTCGGCCCCACACACAAACGTCAAAGAATTTCAGTGACAAGATACATAGAGTTTGGAGAGAAATGTGTGTGGCAGCTGCTTATTCTCACCCTAGTTTCCTGTTTCTTTGCATTATAATTGCAAATTTTAATGTTCCTCTCATAAGAGTACTAAAACATAAGAAAACAAAAATTCAGTAAGGTATAAGATTTGAACCATCTCAGTCAATTTAAGTGACCTTTCAAAAGCAGAATACTAGGCAACTACAGAATATGGATTATTTTGAAGTGCATATACAATATTCACAAAATAGACTAACGTGGGACTGTATAACAAGTGCAAGTAAATGTCAGGAAACTGACATGTTAAGTCACCAAGTTGAGTATGTTCTTTCTCCACAAAAGAAATTATAATTCATTAACACATCTAGAAAAATTTCAAATATTTGGAAATTAAAAGATACCCTTAGGTCAAAAAAGAAATGACGGAAGGAATTAGAAAATATTTTAAACTGAAAACACATGCCAAATTTTGTAAGATTAAGCTGAAATAGTGCTCAGGAGGAATTTTATATCTTTAGATGCTTTTGCTTGCAAAGAAGTAAGATCTAAAAGCAGTGAATTAACAACTTCTGGTAAGACATTAGAGAAAGAAGAGCAACAGAAGCTAAACTAAGTATATCAGAAGTCAGTGAAACAGAAAATAGGCAAACAATAGAAAATATTAAGAAATCTAAAAGTTTGTTCTTTGAAATGGTTGATAAAATTGGTAAACCTCTAGTAACAACGTTAAGGAAGAAAGAGAGAAAATACAGATTACCAATATTACAAATGAAAAAAGGATCATCTCTATAGATAACAGGAATATTATAAACAATTTTTTAAAACTAAATTTAACAATTTAGATGAAATGGGCAAAAATCATTGAAAGTCGAATTTACTAAAATTGACACAAGAAGTAGTAAAACATCCAAATAACCCTACAACTGTTGAAATAAATTTGCAATTTAAAAGCATCCTGGAAGAAAATGCATTTAAATTTACTGCTTACTTTTATCAAATGTTTAGGTAAGAAATAATACTGGTTTCATACATATTCAGGAAACAAAGGAGTTGAGACATTTTCTAACTCATGAGGCCAGCATAGCCTCAGTACTAAAATAAGACAATGATATTTTAAGAAAAACAAAATTATAGACAAATACCCCTCATAAATATAGTCACAGAAATCTTTATCAAAATATTAGCAAATGTATAAAACTGATGATATGGATGGCCTAAGTAAATGGGATCACTATGAGGAAAGCAAGATCAGTTTTACATGAGAAAATTGATCAGTCAGCAAAATTCACCGCATTAACATAATAAGAGAGCAAAGTTGCATATCACACCAGTAGTTGCAGGGAAAAAAAAGGAATTTGAAAAAGCTCAATGTTCATTTAAGACAAAAGTTATCAGAAAATTAGAAATAGAATGGAACCTAACCTGATAAAGAGTAATTACAAGAAATCTATTGTTGATGTTATATATAACGGCTAAAGTCTGATGCTTTTTACCTAAAACTGGGGACAAGTCAAGGATGCCTACTCTCATAGTTTAAAAAATAATTATATGAAATTAGTATCTGTGCATTTATTAATTAAAATGAAAACATTCTTAACCATGAAGTAATAAATTCAAAGAACTATGTAAAACTTTCATGAAGAAACTATACATTTCTGAAATATGCTTAAGAATATTTATATAAATGGAAACTAATCTTATTCTTGAATAGGAAGTTAATATAGATATCAGTTTTCTGTAGATTGAGCTATCATTTTATTAAGATCAGCTTTTTTTGTATTTAAACAAATGATGCTAAGGGCAGTGTGAAACAAACCACATAGAAGAGCAATCAGGAAAATGCTGTAGAAAAAAAACAGGGAGCATTTGCCTTGCTTAGTAGGAAATCATATGACACATCTTTGGTACTTACATCAGATTGGACCTCTATATGGGTAAGTATAAGAGAGGAAAATTCAAGTATAGAAGGGACCTGTGGTAGAGGTAAGATTTCAGATTTTCAAGGAAAAGAGCTACTGTTCTGTTAATCTGGGCTGGACAACTGCTAAATACTATTGACCAGTGAAGGAGGGTCCAGGGAAGATTTCCACTTCACTTCCTTTACCAAGATAGACAACTCATTATTTAGGAGAATACATAAAAACACTAGAATTAATACAGGAGTGTTTTTTGTAATCTTGATTTGGGAGAAAAGTTTTTCTTAGCATAACTCAAAAACTAAAAATTATAAAAAATAATTGCTTGTTTGGGTAAGGTTTTTAAGCATTTGGCAGCAAAAAAAGTTGAGAATTAAATAATCAATTGGAGGAAAGCATTTGTATTATATGACAAAAGGTTAGTTTCCCAAACTGATAAGAAAATATACCTGAGTAGAATTAGAGGCAGTAGGCTTAAATAGGCAGTTTACATTTTCCATGGGCGGGGGTTGGAGCAATGATTTCAGGATGAAATACTTACCATTGATAGTAAAAAATTAAAAATTAAAATAAGAATAAATTCCCTTCTGCCTCTCAAATTGGCAAAGATTTTTTAAAAATAGTTACTATATCTGATAATTATTACAATGTAAAAGGTCCAATGAAGTGCTAAAGTGGAGGTTGCTGGTATTCTGACAATGGATGTGTACCAAAGTCAAAATTTTGAATACACTTTGATGCAGAATTTCTATTTGTAAGACGATAAACCAAGATGGCACCAGTCAGATTAGAATTATATATGTATAAGAATAGACTTGTGAACATTATCATAATGAAAAATGGAAATGAACCTGCCTTTGTCCCCTGGATTAAATCAAGTATGATATGTAATGAAATACCATAATGTCATCTAAAAAGATAGTATCTGTGTACATGAAATAACTTTTTACTAATGAAACAGCACGGCTCACAAGAAGGGATAGAGTATAATCATATTTAAAATCGTATATACATATTTTATAATCATATTTAAAATCGTATATACATATTTTATAATCATATTTAAAATCGTATATACATATTTTATAATCATATTTAAAATCGTAAATACATATTTTATAATCATTTAAAATCATAAATACATATTATATTTAAAATCGTAAATACATATTTTATAATCATATTTAAAATCGTAAATACATATTTTATAATCATATTTAAAATCGTAAATACATATTTTATAATCATATTTAAAATCGTAAATACATATTTTATAATCATATTTAAAATCGTAAATACATATTTTATAATCATATTTAAAATCGTAAATACATATTTTATAATTATTTAAAATCATAAATACATATTTTATAATCAAAGGAAAATGCTTAGACTTAAAAGCAGTTTGACACTACGGTGGTCTGTTCCCAGCTACAGCCTTGCAGCTGGCCAGCAACTACAATGGCATTGATCTCTGCAATCAAGGAGTCTGACTTTGATGTTTGCAGATAGTAGGTAGAATACTCAGTGAAATGAACAGCTTGTAGGTACATCTGCTGATGGTGTTTTTTTGTTCTTTTACAGTCCTCCTCCCAGTCCATCAGGAACACTGACCATCACTTCTGGGCATGCCCAATACCAATCGGTCCCAGTCTATGAGATGAAGTTTCCAGATCTGTGTGTGTACTGATTGGCTCATGAAGACCTCAACATATGATTTGTAAAGCCTAAAAATTAAGGCCAAGCTGAGCTTTCAGGGTTTACTTAATGTGTATTAACATACTTCATGAAAATAATGATGGCACTTATCTTTAACCAAATGCTTGGCATACTGTATTACAAGTTTTGGAGATATATATAATTTTGAGTACTTTCAAAGATAGAGTTTTGCCATTTTAGTTTGCTTTGAGGTTCCTGTTGACTTTTAAAGTTGAACATGCTTTGATTTCACTGTATTCTACGTTAAGTAGTATATTTTAAACTTTTCACAAAGGTAATTTTTTTTAAAAAAAGTAAGCCTTCGGAGGATTGAGACTGTATAAATTGTTTATTTCTTAAACATCTACACAAGTGCTTAGATGTAGAAATTTTATTGTTTTCTGCAAAGGCAGATACATTCAAATGTATTCCTAGTCCTGAGGCTGCAAAACTGTTCGGTGGTTTTTTGTCCCCATGCTGTAGATAAGCTGGGATAGGCACCCTGCTATACAGTTACTATAGTAATATGTGATAGGCATTCCTCATCTTGTTCACAATAATATGACATCTGTTGTATAGCATTCCTTGAACATGACCCTAAAAACGCCATACTTTGAATTGTCTGGTTCTTGTAATACTGTGTTTCCTGCCAAGAGTTTGACTATTCTGCTTGAGAACTGTAGAGCTTACTCTTGGAGTACCAAACTGTGCAATATTTTTACATCATAAGATGTATTAGTTTACAGGCTATGCTTTGACATTGTCGTATTTTGCTGTGGCTACATGAATTAAATGAGATATATATTTAGTACAGAAAAAAAGACATTTAAAACAGCTACTAGTTCACCTGTGAAGAGTCTGTACATTTTGATTTGCATTAAGAGCCATTTATTTACATTTGTATATTGTGCATTGTTTTAAATCCTCATAGTCAAAAAGTTCTCCAGGTGGAATTTTAATTTGTAAGATTTGAACTGACTTGTATGCATCTGTTTAGAATTAGTTATATTTGAAGAGCTGCCTGTGTTTTATCACTCAAGTGTTCTGAAGTTTGTCAATTTAAGCTACTTTTGATTTCAGCTACCAAGATCACAGGTGCACTCTACACATACACTGACAGCCCATAACATTAGGTACAACTTAGTGAGTTTTATCACATGGTAAAAGGAACAGCTTTCTTTGTAACTCATAAAATTCTCTTAGGACATTTTTATAAAGTCACCTGTTTATAGTTCTATCTTTTCAGATTCCTTTTTTTTTGTTTTTGTTTTTGTTTTTTTTTACATAAAACAGCCTACATACCAAAAACGGTAGCCTAGAAAACAGTTTAATTTTTGACTTTTGTTTTTGTTTAAAAAGTTGCAGTGAAGAATGGGATGTTTGTGTTTATGGTTATTTGGGCACCTTTAGCAGGAACAGAAAACAGTAGGGAAATGATAATAGGACAAGCATATTGAAAATTTCTGAATACTTACACGGAAGTGGAGCATCTTGAAAACAGTCCAGTCATGAGACCTATGAAATGACACTGAAGCATCCTGGGCTGCTTATTAAATGTGGATCAACAAGACTTGCCTCAGAATGACAGTGGAGTCATTGCCACTGGAGGACTGAAGGGCCCTGTCGCAGTTGTCACTAGAACTTTGCCTCTTGATCAGGTAAAACGCTTCACCAATCAATAAAGCCAAGTTGGTTTTTTTTAATTTCCCTTTTTTTCCTTCTATATTTTTAAAGAAGGATGTTAATTTTTGAATATATATTTTAAAAAATCTAAGCAGGGGGACATGCAAAAACAATCATCATCCACTTGGATGTCATTTTATAAATTAACACTGTGTGCTTTTGTATGGAAAAATATATATATAATTTAATAGCATAAAAAATAAAATATATATTCATTTGCACTCATGTGAAACACAAACTTTGCTCTACAAAATTTTATGTTTCTTAGTGATTTTAAAATGCATGTATTGCATGTAAAGAAAAACATTACAGTTAATGTTTATTACACATTTACCTTGGTCTTTGTTGATTTGGGTTTTTTTGGGGTTTGTGTTATGTTTTGAAATCACAGTAGGCTTCTTTATGGATTTCTGAACTGGTCTTGTTGACAAGGATTCCCAAGAAATGGATCTTCTCACTGGCTGACTCTCCCATGTCTGCAGGAGATTCTGCAGGAACTGGGTATGCACACGGTGTTGTAGCCAGTTCAGGTACTGAACATTTAGGGTTTGTTGAAGTTCACTGTATTGCTATATTTTTGTAGATATATAAAACTCTTAATAAACTGTTAATCATTCTCTCTTTGCTGTATAGAGTTGTTTATATCACTCTTTCTTTGATGACATTGAATAGTTAACATTTAAATGTTCTTCCCGTACTTGTGTTGTCTGCGACCACTTATATACAGTTTTGTTGTTATTGGAGTTTACCTGAATACATATGCGCACACACACATACTTTCTTAATAGTTCTGAACTCATTATCTTTTAGAATAATAATTCTACACTTTACCAGCAATTAACTTCTCGCTACCCAAAATGTTGGAAAATGGAACGAGTTTGTCTTATTCAATGTTCATATCTGTATTAAATGTAATTAAGTTAGTTTTTTAAAATGTAAAAATTCACTGTCCAATTCATATGTAAGCAATAAAACATAAATCAGATTACTTGTATATAAGTTCATTTTTATAATAGCTATTATTACATTTAATTAAATTTATTCAATATTTGCTTAAATTAAAAATGAAGAGCTTCTTTTGAGCCTAGTAGTTCAAGGCTACAGTGAGCTAGGATCATGCCACTAGACTCCAGTCTGGATGACGAAGCACAACCCCATCTCAAAAACAAAAAATGAAGAGCTTTAGTAAAAATTAATTTGCCAAGTGGATTCATTCCCCTACACATTGGATGTATGAGAACGATAACTGCTAGTCATGACAAGATTTAGTAAGGTGAAGTTCATAGTGTGTGCTTGTGAAAGTGTCGTTGCCATCTCTGCATCAGTCTTAATGATTGTCTTTTCAGTTCTACCTCCTTGCCCTATAAATTACACACAGAGGCCAGGCATGGTGTTTCACACCTGTCAATCCCAGCCCTTTCGGAGGCCAAGGCAGGTGGATCACGAGGTCAGGAGTTTGAGTCCGGCCTGGCCAACATAGTGAAACCCCATCCCTACTGAAAATACAAAAATTAGCCAGGTGTGGTGGCATGTGCCTATGATCCCAGCCGCTCGAGAGGCTGAGGCAGGACAATCACTTGAACCTGGGAGGCAGAGGTTGCCGTAAACCGAGATCACGCCATTGCACTCCAGCCTTGGTGACAGAGTGAGACTCTGTCCCCCCCCAAAAAAAGCATCTTTATATATATTTTATATATAAATATTTATATTTTTTATTTTTATATATTATATTTTTTTACATTTATATAATATATATGTAAAATATAAAAATATATTTTTAAATATATATTATATAGTAAATTTATTTTGTAAATGTATATATTTTGTAAATACATATATTTTTGTAAATATATATTTTATAATATATACATTTGCAGTGTAAATATATATAATATGTATAATTATTTTATTTACATATATATACTCCCAGTACCCTATTCCCCCAGTTTGCTTATTCTACCTCTTACAAAGATGTGCATCATAGCCTGAATGTGGTTCGGGAACCTCCTTTGTTAGCAATGTGGCATAGCAGTGAGGAGCTCAGCCTCCTGTTCACAGATTCAGCACCACCACTACCTTACTGACCTTAGGCCAGTAAGTGAACTTTGATCTGTGAAGTCCTCATCTGTAAAATGAGTATGTTAAGTTCTGCCCTCCAAAGTTAGCTGTGAGTAAGTGAATCACTTAGAAGAGTTTCCCTGTGCCATGCCTACATGACACAGAGTAAGCATTCAATAAATGATTAATAATAATCATCTTTGTGTTCACTACGCTGGGACATAAGCAACCTAGGCAGCTCTCAGCCCTGTAGTCTTAGGTCAGCCATTCCACGTTTCTGAACCTGTTGCCGTGGGTATAAACTCAGCACTCTGCTTTCCTGTTTACTTTCCTTCCAACTCTAACTTGCTGTGATCCTGTTACCTGTTCTCTCATAAAATTATTTATCTCAAGTACCAAGTTCAAATGAAGGAAAAAGCAGAGGCAAGATGGAACATCAAACTCTGCCTCTTGGTATTGCTCCAGTCAGCCTTTTACCTGTACTTTGAATCAAAGGCAGACTCAGAAAGGCTCTGTCTTAGCCTGGGTTTTAGCCTAGGTGTCCCTGAAGCAGAGCCTGAGACAAAGTGGTGTGCAGGTATTGCTTTGGGAATTGATCTAACATGGAAGCAGAGATAGCCAGTGAAGAGGACTTCTTGGTTGTCTGTCACTTGAGCTCCTGACTAGCCATTCCACTGGACATCCTACGGAGTCTTACAAAAATCATCTCTAAACTACTCGGGGGATGAAAAATTGGGAAAGCATTTATTATTTGGCTTCTGTTCATGGTTGAAGGTGGCCCTGTGGTCATTAACTCTCCCACATTTTTTTTTTTTTTTTTTTTTGAGATGGAGTTTCGCTCTTGTTACCCAGGCTGGAGTGCAATGGCGCGAGCCCAGCTCACCGCAACCTCCGCCTCCTGGGTTCAAGCAATTCTCCTGCCTCAGCCTCCTGAGTAGCTGGGATTACAGGCACGCACCACCATGCCCAGCTAATTTTTGTATCTTTAGTAGAGACGGGGTTTCACCATGTTGACCAGGATGGTCTCGATCTCTTGACCTCGTGATCCACCCACCTCGGCCTCCCAAAGTGCTGGGATTACAGGCTTGAGCCACCGCACCCGGCCGCACTCTTCCACATTTTTTGACTATATGCTTGAGTGCTGAGCTGTTACCTCAGGTGTCATTCAACCCCATCTCAAAAACACTTCTTATTCTCAGGGATGTCCTCTGCCAGAAGGCAGGAAGTACAGCAGTACAGCAAGCAGGCGGGCACTGTCATTCCACCTCCACGAGGCAGTTGGAGTCTGTGTGGAACTAGTTAGCACAGCAGGGTCTGAAGGGATAGGTGAGGACTAGAGGATGTGAAGTCAAGCAAAAGATGCCCAAGATAGCACCATCTAGTCTGTTATTTAAGAACGAGACTACAATAGGGGCATTTGGTTTAGAATTTCATATTTTCTCCGTGTTGCTCACTGGTTTGGGCTGTAATACCTCCTGCACCGTTCTATTTGCTGACCCTTTGCTTTCTTATCCTACTTTACCTGCATAACAGTTACAGCTGTACACTTGTAGAACTCCTGATTCGAGAGACTTGGGCTGAAAGAATCTTAGAGTCAGGTTCATTCAAAGCTTATATTTTACAAATGAGAACAGTGAAACTCAGACTTAAAGCTGACAGTACTCATTCACCAACTAACTTTAAACTAGTAAACTTCTGATTATGACATCAACTTTAGTATATCTGAAAATTAGGAATACCATTCCATGCCTTAAGATAGCAAGAAAATATAAAAAGTAATCATCTCAAATATGACAATTATAAGTCATCTAAATGAATAAACAAGGGATGCAAGGCGTTCAACTCCGTCCACAGTAGACGCCTTTTTAAAAAGAAAAAATAAGTTTACTGAGCTATTATTCACAAACCACAAAATTCACATTTTAAAGTATATAGTTCAGTAGCTTTTAAGTATATTCGCAAAGTTAAGCACTGATCACCACTATTGAATTCCAGAACACGTCACCAAAAAGAAAACACATATTCCTTACCAGTCACTCGTTTTCCCTTCCCCACTGGGCCCTGGCAACTGCATTTCTCGAGTGACTAATCATGTGGAACATCTTTCCACGTGCTCATTGGCCATTGGCACATCTTCTGTGGAGAAATATATATTCTGAATCTTTCACCCATTTTTTATGGGGTTGTCTTTTTTGTTGTTGTTTTAGTAGCCTCTCATCCCTAGTCTGCACTCTTTCCAATTTTTTCTTTTGCTGCCAGATTGATCTTTCTGAAGTGTAGGAAGCATTACTTAAAATACTTCTCAGACTTTTCTATACACAATAGAAGCCAAACTTCCTTCCACAACATTATAGGGCTTCCGTCCTCATTATAACACCAGCCTTTCTGCTTCCTGAGGAAGTGACTAACATGAGTCCTGTTTTGGATGTGTTAAATTTAAGGTATGTGGGGAGCATCCAAGTAACAGAAACTAGCATGAGGTTGAATATTCAGGCCTGGAAATCAAAGATTTGGTAGTGACTCGGAAGTCAAAAGCATATTGACAAGAATTAAAACTGAAAATGTATGAGCGTGTCCCAAGGAGGAGACGGTTTGTGACTTCTGAAAAGTGTTGGCCCCAGATAGATCCCGGAGAACACGTAGCTTTAGAAAGAGAGGCTGCACAAGGGACCAAGAGAAAGACAGCAGGAAGCTAGAAGAGCTACTTGTTCACGTGCTTGCCCGTTCCCTTTTTCAAACTATTAGAATTTGAAATCTAAAAATGTCCTAGAAACCATATAAACTAAAGGTGGGGAAAAAAGTCTTTCTCCCCACCCATTATTGATTTATACCGTAGGGGGAGAAAATACCATCAGAATCCTGTAATCTCGGGGAAAGTATCATCTTTAAATTCCCTTCCAGCTCCAGCTTTTTGTAATGCAGTCTATAGCATAGTGCTGTGAAGACTGTTTTCACTGAGTCATAGCATGTCAGACCTGGAATCATCCTTAGAAGTCATCAAATCTAACTCTTACTCTGGCCTTCTGTCCCCTCCCTTCCCTGTGCAGCAAGATGGGCCCAAGGCAAAAGATGTGAAAGGAAAAGTGATTTAAGAAGCTAAACAGGACAGATGTTGGTGCTTACTCCAAGGCACACAGTGGGGAATGGGACATGGCAGGACTTTTAAGTTCCAATTCAGTTAAGAACTGTCAGAATCTTCTCTTAAAACAAAAGTTCACTACTTCTGCTTAACAATAGAGGAAAAACCATTAAAGATTATTTGAATGTAATGTGTTTTAAAAGAACCAATATGCTTACTCTTTAGCCAGACACTCAAGGCCCTTCACAGTCTAAATCTACCTTGCAGATTTTTTAGCATAAACTCAAAATTATTTAAAAGATGGTATCTTTACCAAGGATCTGGGATGCCTGAATCCTGCCTTTACCAGTCAACCAACCAGGGTGAATTTCTTGATAAGCTATTAATATAAAACAAATGTACTTTATTCCTCCGTTATCCACAGAGGATATATTCCAGGACCCCCAATGGATGCCTGAGGCCGTGGATAGTACCAAACTCTATATACCACTGTGTTTTTTCCTATTATACATACCTGTGATAAAATTTAATTTATAAATTAGACACGGTAAGAGACTGACAACAATAAGCTCATAGAAAAATTATAACAGTATACTTCTATAGACATAAAAAATAAGGGCAACTGGAACACAAGCACTGCAGTATTGTAGAAGTCCATGTCATAAATGAGACGGTTTCTAAGTGACTAACGGACAGGTAGTATCTACAATACAGATATGCTGGACAAAGGGCTGATTCACATCCTGGATGGGATGAGGTGGGGTAGTGAGAGATTTTGTCACACTACTTAGAAGAGTATACAACTTAAAAACTCTGAATTGTTTATTTCTAGAGTTTTCCATTTAATATTTTCAGACCTGAATTGTCCACGGTAACTAAAACCACAAAAAGGAAAACTGCAGATAGGTCAACGGTTACTGTACACAGAAAGCCCACTTTACACTGTACCTGGCAGACACTGCAAGACACCTCTTTAAAAGGCCTCCCTAAAGTCTTTCTGGTCCAGATAACACTGCCACTAAGCTGTACCTGGCAGACACTGCAAGACACCTCTCTAAAAGGCCTCCCTAAAGTCTTTCTGGTCCAAATACCACTGCCACTAAGCAGTACCTGGCAGACACTGCAAGACACCTCTCTAAAAGGCCTCCCTAAAGTCTTTCTGGTCCAAATACCACTGCCACTAAGCTGTACCTGGCAGACACTGCAAGACACCTCTCTAAAAGGCCTCCCTAAAGTCTTTCTGGTCCAAATACCACTACCACTAAGATGTACCTGGCAGACACTGCAAGACACCTCTCTAAAAGGCCTCCCTAAAGTCTTTCTGGTCCAAATACCACTACCACTAAGATGTACCTGGCAGACAATGCAAGACACCTCTCTAAAAGGCCTCCCTAAAGTCTTTCTGGTCCAAATACCACTGCCACTAAGCTGTACCAGGCAGACACTGCAAGACACCTCTTTAAAAGGCCTCCCTAAAGTCTTTCTGCTCCAAATACCAACACCACTAAGCTGTACCTGGCAGACACTGCAAGACACCTCTCTAAAAGGCCTCCCTAAAGTCTTTCTGCTCCAAATACCACTACCACTAAGCTGTACCTGGCAGACACTGCAAGACACCTCTCTAAAAGGCCTCCCTAAAGTCTTTCTGGTCCAAATACCACTGCCACTAAGCTGGACCTGGCAGACACTGCAAGACACCTCTCTAAAAGGCCTCCCTGAAGTCTTTCTGGTCCAAATACCACTACCACTAAGCTGTACGTGCCAGACACTGCAAGACACCTCTCTAAAAGGCCTCCCTAAAGTCTTTCTGGTCCAAATACCACTACCACTTTAAGCTGTACCTGGCAGACACTGCAAGACACCTCTCTAAAAGGCCTCCCTAAAGTCTTTCTGGTCCAAATACCACTACCACTAAGCTGTACCTGGCAGACACTGCAAGACACCTCTCCAAAAGGCCTCCCTAAAGTCTTTCTGGTCCAAATACCACCGCCACTAAGCTGTACCTGGCAGACACTGCGAGACACCTCTCTAAAAGGCCTCCCTAAAGTCTTTCTGGTCCAAATACCACTACCACTTTAAGCTGTACCTGGCAGACACTGCAAGACACCTCTCTAAAAGGCCTCCCTATATTCTTTCTGGTCCAAATACCACTACCACTTTAAGCTGTACCTGGAAGACACTGCAAGACACCTCTTTAAAAGGCCTCCCTAAAGTCTTTCTGGTCCAAATACCACCACCACTAAGCTGTACCTGGCAGACACTGCAAGACAACTCTCTAAAAGGCCTCCCTAAAGTCTTTCTGGTCCAAATACCACCGCCACTAAGCTGTACCTGGCAGACACTGCAAGACACCTCTCTAAAAGGCCTCCCTAAAGTCTTTCTGGTCCAAATACCACTGCCACTAAGCTGTACCAGGCAGACACTGCAAGACACCTCTTTAAAAGGCCTCCCTAAAGTCTTTCTGCTCCAAATACCACCACCACTAAGCTGTACCTGGCAGACACTGCAAGACACCTCTCTAAAAGGCCTCCCTAAAGTCTTTCTGCTCCAAATACCACTGCCACTAAGCTGTACCTGGCAGACACTGCAAGACACCTCTCTAAAAGGCCTCCCTAAAGGCCTTCTGGTCCAAATACCACTACCACTAAGCTGTATCCGGCAGACACTGCAAGACACCTCTCTAAAAGGCCTCCCTAAATTCTTTCTGGTCCAAGTACCACCACCACTAAGCTGTACCTGGCAGACACTGCAAGACACCTCTCTAAAAGGCCTCCCTAAAGTTTTTCTGGTCCAATTACCACTACCACTTTAAGCTGTACCTGGCAGACACTGCAAGACACCTCTCTAAAAGGCCTCCCTAAAGTCTTTCTGGTCCAAATACCACCGCCACTAAGCTGTACCTGGCAGACACTGCAAGACACCTCTCTAAAAGGCCTCCCTAAAGTCTTTCTGGTCCAAATACCACTGCCACTAAGCTGTACCTGGCAGACACTGCAAGACACCTCTTTAAAACGCCTCCCTAAAGTTTTTCTGGTCCAAATACCACTACCACTAAGCTGTACCTGGCAGACACTGCAAGGCACCTCTCTAAAAGGCCTCCCTAAAGTCTTTCTGGTCCAAATACCACTACAACTTTAAGCTGTACCTGGCAGACACAGCAAGACACCTCTTTAAAAGGCCTCCCTAAAGTCTTTCTGGTCCAAATACCACTACCACTAAGCTGTACCTGGCAGACACTGCAAGACACCTCTCTAAAAGGCCTCCCTAAAGTCTTTCTGGTCCAAATACCACCACCACTGAGCTGTACCTGGCAGACACTGCAAGACACCTCTCTAAAAGTCCTCCCTAAAGTCTTTCTGGTCCAAATACCACTGCCACTAAGCTGTACCTGGCAAACACTGCAAGACACCTCTCTAAAAGTCCTCCCTAAAGTCTTTCTGGTCCAAATACCACTACCACTAAGCTGTACCTGGCAGACACTGCAAGACTCCTCTCTAAAAGGCCTCCCTGAAGTCTTTCTGGTCCAAATACCACTACCACTTTAAGCTGTACCTGGCAGACACTGCAAGACACCTCTCTAAAACGCCTCCCTAAAGTCTTTCTGGTCCAAATACCGCTACCACTTTAAGCTGTACCTGGCAGACACTGCAAGACACCTCTTTAAAAGGCCTCCCTAAAGTCTTTCTGGTCCAAATACCACTACCACTTTAAGCTGTACCTGGCAGACACTGGAAGACACCTCTTTAAAAGGCCTCCCTAAAGTCTTTCAGGTCCAAATACCACTGCCACTAAGCTGTACCTGGCAGACACTGCAAGACACCTCTCTAAAAGGCCTCCCTAAAGTCTTTCTGGTCCAAATACCACTGCCACTAAGCTGGACCTGGCAGACACTGCAAGACACCTCTCTAAAAGGACTCCCTAAAGTCTTTCTGGTCCAAATACGACTACCACTAAGCTGTACGTGGCAGACACTGCAAGACACCTCTCTAAAAGGCCTCAATAAAGTCTTTCTGGTCCAAATACCACTACCACTTTAAGCTGTACCTGGCAGACACTGCAAGACACCTCTCTAAAAGGCCTCCCTAAAGTCTTTCTGGTCCAAATACCACTACCACTAAGCTGTACCTGGCAGACCCTGCAAGACACCTCTCTAAAAGGCCTCCCTAAAGTCTTTCAGGTCCAAATACCACTGCCACTAAGCTGTACCTGGCAGACACTGCAAGACACCTCTCTAAAAGGCCTCCCTAAAGTCTTTCTGGTCCAAATACCACTGCCACTAAGCTGTACCTGGCAGACACTGTGAGACACCTCTCTAAAAGGCCTCCCTAAAGTCTTTCTGGTCCAAATACCACTACCACTTTAAGCTGTACGTGGCAGACACTGCGAGACACCTCTCTAAAAGGCCTCCCTAAAGTCTTTCTGGTCCAAATACCACCGCCACTAAGCTGTACCTGGCAGACACTGCGAGACACCTCTCTAAAAGGCCTCCCTAAAGTCTTTCTGGTCCAAATACCACTACCACTTTAAGCTGTACCTGGCAGACACTGCAAGACACCTCTCTAAAAGGCCTCCCTAAAGTCGTTCTGGTCCAAATACCACTACCACTTTAAGCTGTACCTGGCAGACACTGCAAGACACCTCTTTAAAAGGCTTCCCTAAAGTCTTTCTGGTCCAAATACCACCACCACTAAGCTGTACCTGGCAGACACTGCAAGACACCTCTCTAAAAGTCCTCCCTAAAATCTTTCTGGTCCAAATACCACCACCACTAAGGGGTACCTGGCAGACACTGCAAGACACCTCTCTAAAAGGCCTCCCTAAAGTCTTTCTGGTCCAAGTACCACCACCACTAAGCTGTACCTGGCAGACACTGCAAGACACCTCTCTAAAAGGCCTCCCTAAAGTTTTTCTGGTCCAATTACCACTACCACTTTAAGCTGTACCTGGCAGACACTGCAAGACACCTCTCTAAAAGGCCTCCCTAAAGTCTTTCTGGTCCAAATACCACCGCCACTAAGCTGTACCTGGCAGACACTGCAAGACACCTCTCTAAAAGGCCTCCCTAAAGCCTTTCTGGTCCAAATTCCACCGCCACTAAGCTGTACCTGGCAGACACTGCAAGACACCTCTTTAAAACGCCTCCCTAATGTCTTTCTGGTCCAAATACCACTACCACTAAGCTGTACCTGGCAGACACTGCAAGGCACCTCTCTAAAAGGCCTCCCTAAAGTCTTTCTGGTCCAAATACCACTACCACTTTAAGCTGTACCTGGCAGACACTGCAAGACACCTCTTTAAAAGGCCTCCCTAAAGTCTTTCTGGTCCAAATACCACTACCACTAAGCTGTACCTGGCAGACACTGCAAGACACCTCTCTAAAAGGCCTCCCTAAAGTTTTTCTGGTCCAATTACCACTACCACTTTAAGCTGTACCTGGCAGACACTGCAAGACACCTCTCTAAAAGGCCTCCCTAAAGTCTTTCTGGTCCAAATACCACAGCCACTAAGCTGTACCTGGCAGACACTGCAAGACACCTCTCTAAAAGGCCTCCCTAAGTCTTTCTGGTCCAAATACCACCGCCACTAAGCTGTACCTGGCAGACACTGCAAGACACCTCTTTAAAACGCCTCCCTAAAGTTTTTCTGGTCCAAATACCACTACCACTAAGCTGTACCTGGCAGACACTGCAAGGCACCTCTCTAAAAGGCCTCCCTAAAGTCTTTCTGGTCCAAATACCACTACCACTTTAAGCTGTACCTGGCAGACACTGCAAGACACCTCTTTAAAAGGCCTCCCTAAAGTCTTTCTGGTCCAAATACCACTACCACTAAGCTGTACCTGGCAGACACTGCAAGACACCTCTCTAAAAGGCCTCCCTAAAGTCTTTCTGGTCCAAATACCACCACCACTGAGCTGTACCTGGCAGACACTGCAAGACACCTCTCTAAAAGTCCTCCCTAAAGTCTTTCTGGTCCAAATACCACTGCCACTAAGCTGTACCTGGCAAACACTGCAAGACACCTCTCTAAAAGGTCTCCCTAAAGTCTTTCTGGTCCAAATACCACTACCACTAAGCTGTACCTGGCAGACACTGCAAGACACCTCTCTAAAAGGCCTCCCTAAAGTCTTTCTGGTCCAAATACCACTGCCACTAAGCTGGACCTGGCAGACACTGCAAGACACCTCTCTAAAAGGCCTCCCTGAAGTCTTTCTGGTCCAAATACCACTACCACTAAGCTGTACGTGCCAGACACTGCAAGACACCTCTCTAAAAGGCCTCCCTAAAGTCTTTCTGGTCCAAATACCACTACCACTTTAAGCTGTACCTGGCAGACACTGCAAGACACCTCTCTAAAAGGCCTCCCTAAAGTCTTTCTGGTCCAAATACCACTACCACTAAGCTGTACCTGGCAGACACTGCAAGACACCTCTCCAAAAGGCCTCCCTAAAGTCTTTCTGGTCCAAATACCACCGCCACTAAGCTGTACCTGGCAGACACTGCGAGACACCTCTCTAAAAGGCCTCCCTAAAGTCTTTCTGGTCCAAATACCACTACCACTTTAAGCTGTACCTGGCAGACACTGCAAGACACCTCTCTAAAAGGCCTCCCTATATTCTTTCTGGTCCAAATACCACTACCACTTTAAGCTGTACCTGGAAGACACTGCAAGACACCTCTTTAAAAGGCCTCCCTAAAGTCTTTCTGGTCCAAATACCACCACCACTAAGCTGTACCTGGCAGACACTGCAAGACAACTCTCTAAAAGGCCTCCCTAAAGTCTTTCTGGTCCAAATACCACCGCCACTAAGCTGTACCTGGCAGACACTGCAAGACACCTCTCTAAAAGGCCTCCCTAAAGTCTTTCTGGTCCAAATACCACTGCCACTAAGCTGTACCAGGCAGACACTGCAAGACACCTCTTTAAAAGGCCTCCCTAAAGTCTTTCTGCTCCAAATACCACCACCACTAAGCTGTACCTGGCAGACACTGCAAGACACCTCTCTAAAAGGCCTCCCTAAAGTCTTTCTGCTCCAAATACCACTGCCACTAAGCTGTACCTGGCAGACACTGCAAGACACCTCTCTAAAAGGCCTCCCTAAAGGCCTTCTGGTCCAAATACCACTACCACTAAGCTGTATCCGGCAGACACTGCAAGACACCTCTCTAAAAGGCCTCCCTAAATTCTTTCTGGTCCAAGTACCACCACCACTAAGCTGTACCTGGCAGACACTGCAAGACACCTCTCTAAAAGGCCTCCCTAAAGTTTTTCTGGTCCAATTACCACTACCACTTTAAGCTGTACCTGGCAGACACTGCAAGACACCTCTCTAAAAGGCCTCCCTAAAGTCTTTCTGGTCCAAATACCACCGCCACTAAGCTGTACCTGGCAGACACTGCAAGACACCTCTCTAAAAGGCCTCCCTAAAGTCTTTCTGGTCCAAATACCACTGCCACTAAGCTGTACCTGGCAGACACTGCAAGACACCTCTTTAAAACGCCTCCCTAAAGTTTTTCTGGTCCAAATACCACTACCACTAAGCTGTACCTGGCAGACACTGCAAGGCACCTCTCTAAAAGGCCTCCCTAAAGTCTTTCTGGTCCAAATACCACTACAACTTTAAGCTGTACCTGGCAGACACAGCAAGACACCTCTTTAAAAGGCCTCCCTAAAGTCTTTCTGGTCCAAATACCACTACCACTAAGCTGTACCTGGCAGACACTGCAAGACACCTCTCTAAAAGGCCTCCCTAAAGTCTTTCTGGTCCAAATACCACCACCACTGAGCTGTACCTGGCAGACACTGCAAGACACCTCTCTAAAAGTCCTCCCTAAAGTCTTTCTGGTCCAAATACCACTGCCACTAAGCTGTACCTGGCAAACACTGCAAGACACCTCTCTAAAAGTCCTCCCTAAAGTCTTTCTGGTCCAAATACCACTACCACTAAGCTGTACCTGGCAGACACTGCAAGACTCCTCTCTAAAAGGCCTCCCTGAAGTCTTTCTGGTCCAAATACCACTACCACTTTAAGCTGTACCTGGCAGACACTGCAAGACACCTCTCTAAAACGCCTCCCTAAAGTCTTTCTGGTCCAAATACCGCTACCACTTTAAGCTGTACCTGGCAGACACTGCAAGACACCTCTTTAAAAGGCCTCCCTAAAGTCTTTCTGGTCCAAATACCACTACCACTTTAAGCTGTACCTGGCAGACACTGGAAGACACCTCTTTAAAAGGCCTCCCTAAAGTCTTTCAGGTCCAAATACCACTGCCACTAAGCTGTACCTGGCAGACACTGCAAGACACCTCTCTAAAAGGCCTCCCTAAAGTCTTTCTGGTCCAAATACCACTGCCACTAAGCTGGACCTGGCAGACACTGCAAGACACCTCTCTAAAAGGACTCCCTAAAGTCTTTCTGGTCCAAATACGACTACCACTAAGCTGTACGTGGCAGACACTGCAAGACACCTCTCTAAAAGGCCTCAATAAAGTCTTTCTGGTCCAAATACCACTACCACTTTAAGCTGTACCTGGCAGACACTGCAAGACACCTCTCTAAAAGGCCTCCCTAAAGTCTTTCTGGTCCAAATACCACTACCACTAAGCTGTACCTGGCAGACCCTGCAAGACACCTCTCTAAAAGGCCTCCCTAAAGTCTTTCAGGTCCAAATACCACTGCCACTAAGCTGTACCTGGCAGACACTGCAAGACACCTCTCTAAAAGGCCTCCCTAAAGTCTTTCTGGTCCAAATACCACTGCCACTAAGCTGTACCTGGCAGACACTGTGAGACACCTCTCTAAAAGGCCTCCCTAAAGTCTTTCTGGTCCAAATACCACTACCACTTTAAGCTGTACGTGGCAGACACTGCGAGACACCTCTCTAAAAGGCCTCCCTAAAGTCTTTCTGGTCCAAATACCACCGCCACTAAGCTGTACCTGGCAGACACTGCGAGACACCTCTCTAAAAGGCCTCCCTAAAGTCTTTCTGGTCCAAATACCACTACCACTTTAAGCTGTACCTGGCAGACACTGCAAGACACCTCTCTAAAAGGCCTCCCTAAAGTCGTTCTGGTCCAAATACCACTACCACTTTAAGCTGTACCTGGCAGACACTGCAAGACACCTCTTTAAAAGGCTTCCCTAAAGTCTTTCTGGTCCAAATACCACCACCACTAAGCTGTACCTGGCAGACACTGCAAGACACCTCTCTAAAAGTCCTCCCTAAAATCTTTCTGGTCCAAATACCACCACCACTAAGGGGTACCTGGCAGACACTGCAAGACACCTCTCTAAAAGGCCTCCCTAAAGTCTTTCTGGTCCAAGTACCACCACCACTAAGCTGTACCTGGCAGACACTGCAAGACACCTCTCTAAAAGGCCTCCCTAAAGTTTTTCTGGTCCAATTACCACTACCACTTTAAGCTGTACCTGGCAGACACTGCAAGACACCTCTCTAAAAGGCCTCCCTAAAGTCTTTCTGGTCCAAATACCACCGCCACTAAGCTGTACCTGGCAGACACTGCAAGACACCTCTCTAAAAGGCCTCCCTAAAGCCTTTCTGGTCCAAATTCCACCGCCACTAAGCTGTACCTGGCAGACACTGCAAGACACCTCTTTAAAACGCCTCCCTAATGTCTTTCTGGTCCAAATACCACTACCACTAAGCTGTACCTGGCAGACACTGCAAGGCACCTCTCTAAAAGGCCTCCCTAAAGTCTTTCTGGTCCAAATACCACTACCACTTTAAGCTGTACCTGGCAGACACTGCAAGACACCTCTTTAAAAGGCCTCCCTAAAGTCTTTCTGGTCCAAATACCACTACCACTAAGCTGTACCTGGCAGACACTGCAAGACACCTCTCTAAAAGGCCTCCCTAAAGTTTTTCTGGTCCAATTACCACTACCACTTTAAGCTGTACCTGGCAGACACTGCAAGACACCTCTCTAAAAGGCCTCCCTAAAGTCTTTCTGGTCCAAATACCACAGCCACTAAGCTGTACCTGGCAGACACTGCAAGACACCTCTCTAAAAGGCCTCCCTAAGTCTTTCTGGTCCAAATACCACCGCCACTAAGCTGTACCTGGCAGACACTGCAAGACACCTCTTTAAAACGCCTCCCTAAAGTTTTTCTGGTCCAAATACCACTACCACTAAGCTGTACCTGGCAGACACTGCAAGGCACCTCTCTAAAAGGCCTCCCTAAAGTCTTTCTGGTCCAAATACCACTACCACTTTAAGCTGTACCTGGCAGACACTGCAAGACACCTCTTTAAAAGGCCTCCCTAAAGTCTTTCTGGTCCAAATACCACTACCACTAAGCTGTACCTGGCAGACACTGCAAGACACCTCTCTAAAAGGCCTCCCTAAAGTCTTTCTGGTCCAAATACCACCACCACTGAGCTGTACCTGGCAGACACTGCAAGACACCTCTCTAAAAGTCCTCCCTAAAGTCTTTCTGGTCCAAATACCACTGCCACTAAGCTGTACCTGGCAAACACTGCAAGACACCTCTCTAAAAGGTCTCCCTAAAGTCTTTCTGGTCCAAATACCACTACCACTAAGCTGTACCTGGCAGACACTGCAAGACTCCTCTCTAAAAGGCCTCCCTGAAGTCTTTCTGGTCCAAATACCACTACCACTTTAAGCTGTACCTGGCAGACACTGCAAGACACCTCTTTAAAAGGCCTCCCTAAAGTCTTTCTGGTCCAAATACCACTACCACTTTAAGCTGTACCTGGCAGACACTGGAAGACACCTCTTTAAAAGGCCTCCCTAAAGTCTTTCAGGTCCAAATACCACTGCCACTAAGCTGTACCTGGCAGACACTGCAAGACACCTCTCTAAAAGGCCTCCCTAAATTCTTTCTGGTCCAAATACCACTGCCACTAAGCTGGACCTGGCAGACACTGCAAGACACCTCTCTAAAAGGCCTCCCTAACGTCTTTCTGGTCCAAATACGACTACCACTAAGCTGTACGTGGCAGACACTGCAAGACACCTCTCTAAAAGGCCTCAATAAAGTCTTTCTGGTCCAAATACCACTACCACTTTAAGCTGTACCTGGCAGACACTGCAAGACACCTCTCTAAAAGGCCTCCCTAAAGTCTTTCTGGTCCAAATACCACTACCACTAAGCTGTACCTGGCAGACCCTGCAAGACACCTCTCTAAAAGGCCTCCCTAAAGTCTTTCTGGTCCAAATACCACTGCCACTAAGCTGTACCTGGCAGACCCTGCAAGACACCTCTCTAAAAGGCCTCCCTAAAGTCTTTCTGGTCCAAATACCACTGCCACTAAGCTGTACCTGGCAGACACTGCAAGACACCTCTCTAAAAGGCCTCCCTAAAGTCGTTCTGGTCCAAATACCACTACCACTTTAAGCTGTACCTGCAGACCCTGCAAGACACCTCTCTAAAAGGCCTCCCTAAAGTCTTTCTGGTCCAAATACCACTGCCACTAAGCTGTACCTGGCAGACACTGCAAGACACCTCTCTAAAAGGCCTCCCTAAAGTCGTTCTGGTCCAAATACCACTACCACTTTAAGCTGTACCTGGCAGACACTGCAAGACACCTCTTTAAAAGGCCTCCCTAAAGTCTTTCTGGTCCAAATACCACCACCACTAAGCTGTACCTGGCAGACACTGCAAGACACCTCTCTAAAAGGCCTCCCTAAAATCTTTCTGGTCCAAATACCACCACCACTAAGCTGTACCTGGCAGACACTGCAAGACACCTCTCTAAAAGGCCTCCCTAAAGTCTTTCTGGTCCAAGTACCACCACCACTAAGCTGTACCTGGCAGACACTGCAAGACACCTCTCTAAAAGGCCTCCCTAAAGTTTTCTGGTCCAATTACCACTACCACTTTAAGCTGTACCTGGCAGACACTGCAAGACACCTCTCTAAAAGGCCTCCCTAAAGTCTTTCTGGTCCAAATACCACCGCCACTAAGCTGTACCTGGCAGACACTGCAAGACACCTCTCTAAAAGGCCTCCCTAAAGTCTTTCTGGTCCAAATACCACCGCCACTAAGCTGTACCTGGCAAACACTGCAAGACACCTCTTTAAAACGCCTCCCTAATGTCTTTCTGGTCCAAATACCACTACCACTAAGCTGTACCTGGCAGACACTGCAAGGCACCTCTCTAAAAGGCCTCCCTAAAGTCTTTCTGGTCCAAATGCCACTACCACTTTAAGCTGTACCTGGCAGACACTGCAAGACACCTCTCTAAAAGGCCTCCCTAAAGTCTTTCTGGTCCAAATACCACTACCACTAAGCTGTACCTGGCAGACACTGCAAGACACCTCTCTAAAAGGCCTCCCTAAAGTCTTTCTGGTACAAATACCACCACCACTGAGCTGTACCTGGCAGACACTGCAAGAAACCTCTCTAAAAGGCCTCCCTAAAGTCTTTCTGGTCTAAATACCACCACCACTAAGCTGTACCTGGCAGACACTGCAAGAAACCTCTCTAAAAGGCCTCCCTAAAGTCTTTCTGGTCCAAATACCACTACCACATTAAGCTGTACCTGGCAAACACTGCAAGACACCTCTCTAAAAGGCCTCCCTAAAGTCTTCCTGGTCCAAATACCACCGCCACTAAGCTGTACCTGGCAGACACTGCAAGACACCTCTTTAAAACGCCTCCCTAATGTCTTTCTGGTCCAAATACCACTACCACTAAGCTGTACCTGGCAGACACTGCAAGGCACCTCTCTAAAAGGCCTCCCTAAAGTCTTTCTGGTCCAAATACCACTACCACTTTAAGCTGTACCTGGCAGACACTGCAAGACACCTCTTTAAAAGGCCTCCCTAAAGTCTTTCTGGTCCAAATACCACTACCACTAAGCTGTACCTGGCAGACACTGCAAGACACCTCTCTAAAAGGCCTCCCTAATGTCTTTCTGGTCCAAATACCACCACCACTGAGCTGTACCTGGCAGACCCTGCAAGACACCTCTCTAAAAGGCCTCCCTAAAGTCTTTCTGGTCCAAATACCACTGCCACTAAGCTGTACCTGGCAGAGACTGCGAGACACCTCTCTAAAAGGCCTCCCTAAAGTCTTTCTGGTCATTATACCACTACCACTTTAAGCTGTACCTGGCAGACACTGCGAGACACCTCTCTAAAAGGCCTCCCTAAAGTCTTTCTGGTCCAAATACCACCGCCACTAAGCTGTACCTGGCAGACACTGCGAGACACCTCTCTAAAAGGCCTCCCTAAAGTCTTTCTGGTCCAAATACCACTACCACTTTAAGCTGTACCTGGCAGACACTGCAAGACACCTCTTTAAAAGGCCTCCCTAAAGTCTTTCTGGTCCAAATACCACCACCACTAAGCTGTACCTGGCAGACACTGCAAGACACCTCTCTAAAAGGCCTCCCTAAAGTCTTTCTGGTCCAAATACCACCGCCACTAAGCTGTACCTGGCAGACACTGCAAGACACCTCTCTAAAAGGCCTGCCTAAAGTCTTTCTGGTCCAAGTACCACCACCACTAAGCTGTACCTGGCAGACACTGCAAGACACCTCTCTAAAAGGCCTCCCTAAAGTTTTTCTGGTCCAATTACCACTACCACTTTAAGCTGTACCTGGCAGACACTGCAAGACACCTCTCTAAAATGCCTCCCTAAAGTCTTTCTGGTCCAAATACCACCACCACTGAGCTGTACCTGGCAGACACTGCAAGACACCTCTCTAAAAGTCCTCCCTAAAGTCTTTCTGGTCCAAATACCACTGCCACTAAGCTGTACCTGGCAAACACTGCAAGACACCTCTCTAAAAGGCCTCCCTAAAATCTTTCTGGTCCAAATACCACTACCACTAAGCTGTACCTGGCAGACACTGCAAGACTCCTCTCTAAAAGGCCTCCCTAAAGTCTTTCTGGTCCAAATACCACTGCCACTAAGCTGTACCTGGCAGACACTGCGAGACACCTCTCTAAAAGGCCTCCCTAAAGTCTTTCTGGTCCAAATACCACTACCACTTTAAGCTGTACGTGGCAGACACTGCGAGACACCTCTCTAAAAGGCCTCCCTAAAGTCTTTCTGTTCCAAATACCACCGCCACTAAGCTGTACCTGGCAGACACTGGGAGACACCTCTCTAAAAGGCCTCCCTAAAGTCTTTCTGGTCCAAATACCACTACCACTTTAAGCTGTACCTGGCAGACACTGCAAGACACCTCTCTAAAAGACCTCCCTAAAGTCGTTCTGGTCCAAATACCACTACCACTTTAAGCTGTACCTGGCAGACACTGCAAGACACCTCTTTAAAAGGCCTCCCTAAAGTCTTTCTGGTCCAAATACCACCACCACTAAGCTGTACCTGGCAGACACTGCAAGACACCTCTCTAAAAGGCCTCCCTAAAATCTTTCTGGTCCAAATACCACCACCACTAAGCTGTACCCGGCAGACACTGCAAGACACCTCTCTAAAAGGCCTCCCTAAAGTCTTTCTGGTCCAAGTACCACCACCACTAAGCTGTACCTGGCAGACACTGCAAGACACCTCTCTAAAAGGCCTCCCTAAAGTTTTTCTGGTCCAATTACCACTACCACTTTAAGCTGTACCTGGCAGACACTGCAAGACACCTCTCTAAAAGGCCTCCCTAAAGTCTTTCTGGTCCAAATACCACCGCCACTAAGCTGTACCTGGCAGACACTGCAAGACACCTCTCTAAAAGGCCTCCCTAAAGTCTTTCTGGTCCAAATACCACCGCCACTAAGCTGTACCTGGCAGACACTGCAAGACACCTCTTTAAAACGCCTCCCTAATGTCTTTCTGGTCCAAATACCACTACCACTAAGCTGTACCTGGCAGACACTGCAAGGCACCTCTCTAAAAGGCCTCCCTAAAGTCTTTCTGGTCCAAATACCACTACCACTTTAAGCTGTACCTGGCAGACACTGCAAGACACCTCTTTAAAAGGCCTCCCTAAAGTCTTTCTGGTCCAAATACCACTACCACTAAGCTGTACCTGGCAGACACTGCAAGACACCTCTCTAAAAGGCCTCCCTAAAGTCTTTCTGGTCCAAATACCACCACCACTGAGCTGGACCTGGCAGACACTGCAAGAAACCTCTCTAAAAGGCCTCCTTAAAGTCTTTCTGGTCCAAATACCACCACCACTAAGCTGTACCTGGCAGACACTGCAAGAAACCTCTCTAAAAGGCCTCCCTAAAGTCTTTCTGGTCCAAATACCACTACCACATTAAGCTGTACCTGGCAAACACTGCAAGACACCTCTCTAAAAGGCCTCCCTAAAGTCTTCCTGGTCCAAATACCACCGCCACTAAGCTGTACCTGGCAGACACTGCAAGACACCTCTTTAAAACGCCTCCCTAATGTCTTTCTGGTCCAAATACCACTACCACTAAGCTGTACCTGGCAGACACTGCAAGGCACCTCTCTAAAAGGCCTCCCTAAAGTCTTTCTGGTCCAAATACCACTACCACTTTAAGCTGTACCTGGCAGACACTGCAAGACACCTCTTTAAAAGGCCTCCCTAAAGTCTTTCTGGTCCAAATACCACTATCACTAAGCTGTACCTGGCAGACACTGCAAGACACCTCTCTAAAAGGCCTCCCTAAAGTCTTTCTGGTCCAAATACCACCACCACTGAGCTGTACCTGGCAGACACTGCAAGACACCTCTCTAAAAGGCCTCCCTAAAGTCTTTCTGGTCCAAATACCACTGCCACTAAGCTGTACCTGGCAGACACTGCGAGACACCTCTCTAAAAGGCCTCCCTAAAGTCTTTCTGGTCATTATACCACTACCACTTTAAGCTGTACCTGGCAGACACTGCGAGACACCTCTCTAAAAGGCCTCCCTAAAGTCTTTCTGGTCCAAATACCACCGCCACTAAGCTGTACCTGGCAGACACTGCGAGACACCTCTCTAAAAGGCCTCCCTAAAGTCTTTCTGGTCCAAATACCACTACCACTTTAAGCTGTACCTGGCAGACACTGCAAGACACCTCTTTAAAACGCCTCCCTAATGTCTTTCTGGTCCAAATACCACTACCACTAAGCTGTACCTGGCAGACACTGCAAGGCACCTCTCTAAAAGGCCTCCCTAAAGTCTTTCTGGTCCAAATACCACTACCACTTTAAGCTGTACCTGGCAGACACTGCAAGACACCTCTTTAAAAGGCCTCCCTAAAGTCTTTCTGGTCCAAATACCACTACCACTAAGCTGTACCTGGCAGACACTGCAAGACACCTCTCTAAAAGGCCTCCCTAAAGTCTTTCTGGTACAAATACCACCACCACTGAGCTGTACCTGGCAGACACTGCAAGAAACCTCTCTAAAAGTCCTCCCTAAAGTCTTTCTGGTCCAAATACCACCACCACTAAGCTGTACCTGGCAGACACTGCAAGAAACCTCTCTAAAAGGCCTCCCTAAAGTCTTTCTGGTCCAAATACCACTACCACATTAAGCTGTACCTGGCAAACACTGCAAGACACCTCTCTAAAAGGCCTCCCTAAAGTCTTCCTGGTCCAAATACCACCGCCACTAAGCTGTACCTGGCAGACACTGCAAGACACCTCTTTAAAACGCCTCCCTAAAGTCTCTCTGGTCCAAATACCACTACCACTAAGGTGTACCTGGCAGACACTGCAAGGCACCTCTCTAAAAGGCCTCCCTAAAGTCTTTCTGGTCCAAATACCACTACCACTTTAAGCTGTACCTGGCAGATACTGCAAGACACCTCTTTAAAAGGCCTCCCTAAAGTCTTTCTGGTCCAAATACCACTACCACTAAGCTGTACCTGGCAGACACTGCAAGACACCTCTCTAAAAGGCCTCCCTAAAGACTTTTTGGTCCAAATACCACAACCACTGAGCTGTACCTGGCAGACACTGCAAGACACCTCTCTAAAAGGCCTCCCTAAAGTCTTTCTGGTCCAAATACCACTGCCACTAAGCTGTACCTGGCAGACACTGCGAGACACCTCTCTAAAAGGCCTCCCTAAAGTCTTTCTGGTCATTATACCACTACCACTTTAAGCTGTACCTGGCAGACACTGCGAGACACCTCTCTAAAAGGCCTCCCTAAAGTCTTTCTGGTCCAAATACCACCGCCACTAAGCTGTACCTGGCAGACACTGCGAGACACCTCTCTAAAAGGCCTCCCTAAAGTCTTTCTGGTCCAAATACCACTACCACTTTAAGCTGTACCTGGCAGACACTGCAAGACACCTCTTTAAAAGGCCTCCCTAAAGTCTTTCTGGTCCAAATACCACCACCACTAAGCTGTACCTGGCAGACACTGCAAGACACCTCTCTAAAAGGCCTCCCTAAAGTCTTTCTGGTCCAAATACCACCACCACTAAGCTGTACCTGGCAGACACTGCAAGACACCTCTCTAAAAGGCCTGCCTAAAGTCTTTCTGGTCCACGTACCACCACCACTAAGCTGTACCTGGCAGACACTGCAAGACACCTCTCTAAAAGGCCTCCCTAAATTTTTTCTGGTCCAATTACCACTACCACTTTAAGCTGTACCTGGCAGACACTGCAAGACACCTCTCTAAAAGGCCTCCCTAAAGTCTTTCTGGTCCAAATACCACCACCACTGAGCTGTACCTGGCAGACACTGCAAGACACCTCTCTAAAAGTCCTCCCTAAAGTCTTTCTGGTCCAAATACCACTGCCACTAAGCTGTACCTGGCAAACACTGCAAGACACCTCTCTAAAAGGCCTCCCTAAAATCTTTCTGGTCCAAATACCACTACCACTAAGCTGTACCTGGCAGACACTGCAAGACTCCTCTCTAAAAGGCCTCCCTAAAGTCTTTCTGGTCCAAATACCACTGCCACTAAGCTGTACCTGGCAGACACTGCAAGACACCTCTCTAAAAGGCCTCCCTAAAGTCTTTCTGGTCCAAATACCACTGCCACTAATCTGTACCTGGCAGACACTGCGAGACACCTCTCTAAAAGGCCTCCCTAAAGTCTTTCTGGTCCAAATACCACTACCACTTTAAGCTGTACGTGGCAGACACTGCGAGACACCTCTCTAAAAGGCCTCCCTAAAGTCTTTCTGGTCCAAATACCACCGCCACTAAGCTGTACCTGGCAGACACTGCGAGACACCTCTCTAAAAGGCCTCCCTAAAGTCTTTCTGGTCCAAATACCACTACCACTTTAAGCTGTACCTGGCAGACACTGCAAGACACCTCTCTAAAAGGCCTCCCTAAAGTCGTTCTGGTCCAAATACCACTACCACTTTAAGCTGTACCTGGCAGACACTGCAAGACACCTCTTTAAAAGGCCTCCCTAAAGTCTTTCTGGTCCAAATACCACCACCACTAAGCTGTACCTGGCAGACACTGCAAGACACCTCTCTAAAAGGCCTCCCTAAAATCTTTCTGGTCCAAATACCACCACCACTAAGCTGTACCTGGCAGACACTGCAAGACACCTCTCTAAAAGGCCTCCCTAAAGTCTTTCTGGTCCAAGTACCACCACCACTAAGCTGTACCTGGCAGACACTGCAAGACACCTCTCTAAAAGGCCTCCCTAAAGTTTTTCTGGTCCAATTACCACTACCATTTTAAGCTGTACCTGGCAGACACTGCAAGACACCTCTCTAAAAGGCCTCCCTAAAGTCTTTCTGGTCCAAATACCACCGCCACTAAGCTGTACCTGGCAGACCCTGCAAGACACCTCTCTAAAAGGCCTCCCTAAAGTCTTTCTGGTCCAAATACCACCGCCACTAAGCTGTACCTGGCAGACACTGCAAGACACCTCTTTAAAACGCCCCCCTAATGTCTTTCTGGTCCAAATACCACTACCACTAAGCTGTACCTGGCAGACACTGCAAGGCACCTCTCTAAAAGGCCTCCCTAAAGTCTTTCTGGTCCAAATACCACTACCACTTTAAGCTGTACCTGGCAGACACTGCAAGACACCTCTTTAAAAGGCCTCCCTAAAGTCTTTCTGGTCCAAATACCACTACCACTAAGCTGTACCTGGCAGACACTGCAAGACACCTCTCTAAAAGGCCTCCCTAAACTCTTTCTGGTCCAAATACCACCACCACTGAGCTGTACCTGGCAGACACTGCAAGAAACCTCTCTAAAAGGCCTCCTTAAAGTCTTTCTGGTCCAAATACCACCACCACTAAGCTGTACCTGGCAGACACTGCAAGAAACCTCTCTAAAAGGCCTCCCTAAAGTCTTTCTGGTCCAAATACCACTACCACATTAAGCTGTACCTGGCAAACACTGCAAGACACCTCTCTAAAAGGCCTCCCTAAAGTCTTCCTGGTCCAAATACCACCGCCACTAAGCTGTACCTGGCAGACACTGCAAGACACCTCTTTAAAACGCCTCCCTAATGTCTTTCTGGTCCAAATACCACTACCACTAAGCTGTACCTGGCAGACACTGCAAGGCACCTCTCTAAAAGGCCTCCCTAAAGTCTTTCTGGTCCAAATACCACTACCACTTTAAGCTGTACCTGGCAGACACTGCAAGACACCTCTTTAAAAGGCCTCCCTAAAGTCTTTCTGGTCCAAATACCACTATCACTAAGCTGGACCTGGCAGACACTGCAAGACACCTCTCTAAAAGGCCTCCCTAAAGTCTTTCTGGTCCAAATACCACCACCACTGAGCTGTACCTGGCAGACACTGCAAGACACCTCTCTAAAAGGCCTCCCTAAAGTCTTTCTGGTCCAAATACCACTGCCACTAAGCTGTACCTGGCAGACACTGCGAGACACCTCTCTAAAAGGCCTCCCTAAAGTCTTTCTGGTCATTATACCACTACCACTTTAAGATGTACCTGGCAGACACTGCGAGACACCTCTCTAAAAGGCCTCCCTAAAGTCTTTCTGGTCCAAATACCACCGCCACTAAGCTGTACCTGGCAGACACTGCGAGACACCTCTCTAAAAGGCCTCCCTAAAGTCTTTCTGGTCCAAATACCACTACCACTTTAAGCTGTACCTGGCAGACACTGCAAGACACCTCTTTAAAAGGCCTCCCTAAAGTCTTTCTGGTCCAAATACCACCACCACTAAGCTGTACCTGGCAGACACTGCAAGACACCTCTCTAAAAGGCCTCCCTAAAGTCTTTCTGGTCCAAATACCACCACCACTAAGCTGTACCTGGCAGACACTGCAAGACACCTCTCTAAAAGGCCTGCCAAAAGTCTTTCTGGTCCACGTACCACCACCACTAAGCTGTACCTGGCAGACACTGCAAGACACCTCTCTAAAAGGCCTCCCTAAAGTTTTTCTGGTCCAATTACCACTACCATTTTAAGCTGTACCTGGCAGACACTGCAAGACACCTCTCTAAAAGGCCTCCCTAAAGTGTTTCTGGTCCAAATACCACCGCCACTAAGCTGTACCTGGCAGACACTGCAAGACACCTCTCTAAAAGGCCTCCCTAAAGTCTTTCTGGTCCAAATACCACCGCCACTAAGCTGTACCTGGCAGACACTGCAAGACACCTCTTTAAAACGCCTCCCTAAAGTTTTTCTGGTCCAAATACCACTACCACTAAGCTGTACCTGGCAGACACTGCAAGGCACCTCTCTAAAAGGCCTCCCTAAAGTCTTTCTGGTCCAAATACCACTACCACTTTAAGCTGTACCTGGCAGACACTGCAAGACACCTCTTTAAAAGGCCTCCCTAAAGTCTTTCTGGTCCAAATACCACTACCACTAAGCTGTACCTGGCAGACACTGCAAGACACCTCTCTAAAAGGCCTCCCTAAAGTCTTTCTGGTCCAAATACCACCACCACTGAGCTGTACCTGGCAGACACTGCAAGACACCTCTCTAAAAGTCCTCCCTAAAGTCTTTCTGGTCCAAATACCACTGCCACTAAGCTGTACCTGGCAAACACTGCAAGACACCTCTCTAAAAGGCCTCCCTAAAGTCTTTCTGGTCCAAATACCACTGCCACTAAGCTGTACCTGGCAGACACTGCAAGACTCCTCTCTAAAAGGCCTCCCTGAAGTCTTTCTGGTCCAAATACCATTACCACTTTAAGCTGTACCTGGCAGACACGGCAAGACACCTCTCTAAAACGCCTCCCTAAAGTCTTTCTGGTCCAAATACCACTACCACTTTAAGCTGTACCTGGCAGACACTGCAAGACACCTCTTTAAAAGGCCTCCCTAAAGTCTTTCTGGTCCAAATACCACTACCACTTTAAGCTGTACCTGGCAGACACTGGAAGACACCTCTTTAAAAGGCCTCCCTGAAGTCTTTCAGGTCCAAATACCACTGCCACTAAGCTGTACCTGGCAGACACTGCAAGACACCTCTCTAAAAGGCCTCCCTAAAGTCTTTCTGGTCCAAATACCACTGCCACTAAGCTGGACCTGGCAGACACTGCAAGACACCTCTCTAAAAGGCCTCCCTAACGTCTTTCTGGTCCAAATACGACTACCAGTAAGCTGTACGCGGCAGACACTGCAAGACACCTCTCTAAAAGGCCTCAATAAAGTCTTTCTGGTCCAAATACCACTACCACTTTAAGCTGTACCTGGCAGACAGTGCAAGACACCTCTCTAAAAGGCCTCCCTAAAGTCTTTCTGGTCCAAATACCACTGCCACTAAGCTGTACCTGGCAAACACTGCAAGACACCTCTCTAAAAGGTCTCCCTAAAGTCTTTCTGGTCCAAATACCACTACCACTAAGCTGTACCTGGCAGACACTGCAAGACTCCTCTCTAAAAGGCCTCCCTGAAGTCTTTCTGGTCCAAATACCACTACCACTTTAAGCTGTACCTGGCAGACACTGCAAGACACCTCTTTAAAAGGCCTCCCTAAAGTCTTTCTGGTCCAAATACCACTACCACTTTAAGCTGTACCTGGCAGACACTGGAAGACACCTCTTTAAAAGGCCTCCCTAAAGTCTTTCAGGTCCAAATACCACTGCCACTAAGCTGTACCTGGCAGACACTGCAAGACACCTCTCTAAAAGGCCTCCCTAAATTCTTTCTGGTCCAAATACCACTGCCACTAAGCTGGACCTGGCAGACACTGCAAGACACCTCTCTAAAAGGCCTCCCTAACGTCTTTCTGGTCCAAATACGACTACCACTAAGCTGTACGTGGCAGACACTGCAAGACACCTCTCTAAAAGGCCTCAATAAAGTCTTTCTGGTCCAAATACCACTACCACTTTAAGCTGTACCTGGCAGACACTGCAAGACACCTCTCTAAAAGGCCTCCCTAAAGTCTTTCTGGTCCAAATACCACTACCACTAAGCTGTACCTGGCAGACCCTGCAAGACACCTCTCTAAAAGGCCTCCCTAAAGTCTTTCTGGTCCAAATACCACTGCCACTAAGCTGTACCTGGCAGACCCTGCAAGACACCTCTCTAAAAGGCCTCCCTAAAGTCTTTCTGGTCCAAATACCACTGCCACTAAGCTGTACCTGGCAGACACTGCAAGACACCTCTCTAAAAGGCCTCCCTAAAGTCGTTCTGGTCCAAATACCACTACCACTTTAAGCTGTACCTGGCAGACCCTGCAAGACACCTCTCTAAAAGGCCTCCCTAAAGTCTTTCTGGTCCAAATACCACTGCCACTAAGCTGTACCTGGCAGACACTGCAAGACACCTCTCTAAAAGGCCTCCCTAAAGTCGTTCTGGTCCAAATACCACTACCACTTTAAGCTGTACCTGGCAGACACTGCAAGACACCTCTTTAAAAGGCCTCCCTAAAGTCTTTCTGGTCCAAATACCACCACCACTAAGCTGTACCTGGCAGACACTGCAAGACACCTCTCTAAAAGGCCTCCCTAAAATCTTTCTGGTCCAAATACCACCACCACTAAGCTGTACCTGGCAGACACTGCAAGACACCTCTCTAAAAGGCCTCCCTAAAGTCTTTCTGGTCCAAGTACCACCACCACTAAGCTGTACCTGGCAGACACTGCAAGACACCTCTCTAAAAGGCCTCCCTAAAGTTTTCTGGTCCAATTACCACTACCACTTTAAGCTGTACCTGGCAGACACTGCAAGACACCTCTCTAAAAGGCCTCCCTAAAGTCTTTCTGGTCCAAATACCACCGCCACTAAGCTGTACCTGGCAGACACTGCAAGACACCTCTCTAAAAGGCCTCCCTAAAGTCTTTCTGGTCCAAATACCACCGCCACTAAGCTGTACCTGGCAAACACTGCAAGACACCTCTTTAAAACGCCTCCCTAATGTCTTTCTGGTCCAAATACCACTACCACTAAGCTGTACCTGGCAGACACTGCAAGGCACCTCTCTAAAAGGCCTCCCTAAAGTCTTTCTGGTCCAAATGCCACTACCACTTTAAGCTGTACCTGGCAGACACTGCAAGACACCTCTCTAAAAGGCCTCCCTAAAGTCTTTCTGGTCCAAATACCACTACCACTAAGCTGTACCTGGCAGACACTGCAAGACACCTCTCTAAAAGGCCTCCCTAAAGTCTTTCTGGTACAAATACCACCACCACTGAGCTGTACCTGGCAGACACTGCAAGAAACCTCTCTAAAAGGCCTCCCTAAAGTCTTTCTGGTCCAAATACCACCACCACTAAGCTGTACCTGGCAGACACTGCAAGAAACCTCTCTAAAAGGCCTCCCTAAAGTCTTTCTGGTCCAAATACCACTACCACATTAAGCTGTACCTGGCAAACACTGCAAGACACCTCTCTAAAAGGCCTCCCTAAAGTCTTCCTGGTCCAAATACCACCGCCACTAAGCTGTACCTGGCAGACACTGCAAGACACCTCTTTAAAACGCCTCCCTAATGTCTTTCTGGTCCAAATACCACTACCACTAAGCTGTACCTGGCAGACACTGCAAGGCACCTCTCTAAAAGGCCTCCCTAAAGTCTTTCTGGTCCAAATACCACTACCACTTTAAGCTGTACCTGGCAGACACTGCAAGACACCTCTTTAAAAGGCCTCCCTAAAGTCTTTCTGGTCCAAATACCACTACCACTAAGCTGTACCTGGCAGACACTGCAAGACACCTCTCTAAAAGGCCTCCCTAAAGTCTTTCTGGTCCAAATACCACCACCACTGAGCTGTACCTGGCAGACCCTGCAAGACACCTCTCTAAAAGGCCTCCCTAAAGTCTTTCTGGTCCAAATACCACTGCCACTAAGCTGTACCTGGCAGAGACTGCGAGACACCTCTCTAAAAGGCCTCCCTAAAGTCTTTCTGGTCATTATACCACTACCACTTTAAGCTGTACCTGGCAGACACTGCGAGACACCTCTCTAAAAGGCCTCCCTAAAGTCTTTCTGGTCCAAATACCACCGCCACTAAGCTGTACCTGGCAGACACTGCGAGACACCTCTCTAAAAGGCCTCCCTAAAGTCTTTCTGGTCCAAATACCACTACCACTTTAAGCTGTACCTGGCAGACACTGCAAGACACCTCTTTAAAAGGCCTCCCTAAAGTCTTTCTGGTCCAAATACCACCACCACTAAGCTGTACCTGGCAGACACTGCAAGACACCTCTCTAAAAGGCCTCCCTAAAGTCTTTCTGGTCCAAATACCACCGCCACTAAGCTGTACCTGGCAGACACTGCAAGACACCTCTCTAAAAGGCCTGCCTAAAGTCTTTCTGGTCCAAGTACCACCACCACTAAGCTGTACCTGGCAGACACTGCAAGACACCTCTCTAAAAGGCCTCCCTAAAGTTTTTCTGGTCCAATTACCACTACCACTTTAAGCTGTACCTGGCAGACACTGCAAGACACCTCTCTAAAAGGCCTCCCTAAAGTCTTTCTGGTCCAAATACCACCACCACTGAGCTGTACCTGGCAGACACTGCAAGACACCTCTCTAAAAGTCCTCCCTAAAGTCTTTCTGGTCCAAATACCACTGCCACTAAGCTGTACCTGGCAAACACTGCAAGACACCTCTCTAAAAGGCCTCCCTAAAATCTTTCTGGTCCAAATACCACTACCACTAAGCTGTACCTGGCAGACACTGCAAGACTCCTCTCTAAAAGGCCTCCCTAAAGTCTTTCTGGTCCAAATACCACTGCCACTAAGCTGTACCTGGCAGACACTGCGAGACACCTCTCTAAAAGGACTCCCTAAAGTCTTTCTGGTCCAAATACCACTACCACTTTAAGCTGTACGTGGCAGACACTGCGAGACACCTCTCTAAAAGGCCTCCCTAAAGTCTTTCTGGTCCAAATACCACCGCCACTAAGCTGTACCTGGCAGACACTGGGAGACACCTCTCTAAAAGGCCTCCCTAAAGTCTTTCTGGTCCAAATACCACTACCACTTTAAGCTGTACCTGGCAGACACTGCAAGACACCTCTCTAAAAGACCTCCCTAAAGTCGTTCTGGTCCAAATACCACTACCACTTTAAGCTGTACCTGGCAGACACTGCAAGACACCTCTTTAAAAGGCCTCCCTAAAGTCTTTCTGGTCCAAATACCACCACCACTAAGCTGTACCTGGCAGACACTGCAAGACACCTCTCTAAAAGGCCTCCCTAAAATCTTTCTGGTCCAAATACCACCACCACTAAGCTGTACCCGGCAGACACTGCAAGACACCTCTCTAAAAGGCCTCCCTAAAGTCTTTCTGGTCCAAGTACCACCACCACTAAGCTGTACCTGGCAGACACTGCAAGACACCTCTCTAAAAGGCCTCCCTAAAGTTTTTCTGGTCCAATTACCACTACCACTTTAAGCTGTACCTGGCAGACACTGCAAGACACCTCTCTAAAAGGCCTCCCTAAAGTCTTTCTGGTCCAAATACCACCGCCACTAAGCTGTACCTGGCAGACACTGCAAGACACCTCTCTAAAAGGCCTCCCTAAAGTCTTTCTGGTCCAAATACCACCGCCACTAAGCTGTACCTGGCAGACACTGCAAGACACCTCTTTAAAACGCCTCCCTAATGTCTTTCTGGTCCAAATACCACTACCACTAAGCTGTACCTGGCAGACACTGCAAGGCACCTCTCTAAAAGGCCTCCCTAAAGTCTTTCTGGTCCAAATACCACTACCACTTTAAGCTGTACCTGGCAGACACTGCAAGACACCTCTTTAAAAGGCCTCCCTAAAGTCTTTCTGGTCCAAATACCACTACCACTAAGCTGTACCTGGCAGACACTGCAAGACACCTCTCTAAAAGGCCTCCCTAAAGTCTTTCTGGTCCAAATACCACCACCACTGAGCTGGACCTGGCAGACACTGCAAGAAACCTCTCTAAAAGGCCTCCTTAAAGTCTTTCTGGTCCAAATACCACCACCACTAAGCTGTACCTGGCAGACACTGCAAGAAACCTCTCTAAAAGGCCTCCCTAAAGTCTTTCTGGTCCAAATACCACTACCACATTAAGCTGTACCTGGCAAACACTGCAAGACACCTCTCTAAAAGGCCTCCCTAAAGTCTTCCTGGTCCAAATACCACCGCCACTAAGCTGTACCTGGCAGACACTGCAAGACACCTCTTTAAAACGCCTCCCTAATGTCTTTCTGGTCCAAATACCACTACCACTAAGCTGTACCTGGCAGACACTGCAAGGCACCTCTCTAAAAGGCCTCCCTAAAGTCTTTCTGGTCCAAATACCACTACCACTTTAAGCTGTACCTGGCAGACACTGCAAGACACCTCTTTAAAAGGCCTCCCTAAAGTCTTTCTGGTCCAAATACCACTATCACTAAGCTGTACCTGGCAGACACTGCAAGACACCTCTCTAAAAGGCCTCCCTAAAGTCTTTCTGGTCCAAATACCACCACCACTGAGCTGTACCTGGCAGACACTGCAAGACACCTCTCTAAAAGGCCTCCCTAAAGTCTTTCTGGTCCAAATACCACTGCCACTAAGCTGTACCTGGCAGACACTGCGAGACACCTCTCTAAAAGGCCTCCCTAAAGTCTTTCTGGTCATTATACCACTACCACTTTAAGCTGTACCTGGCAGACACTGCGAGACACCTCTCTAAAAGGCCTCCCTAAAGTCTTTCTGGTCCAAATACCACCGCCACTAAGCTGTACCTGGCAGACACTGCGAGACACCTCTCTAAAAGGCCTCCCTAAAGTCTTTCTGGTCCAAATACCACTACCACTTTAAGCTGTACCTGGCAGACACTGCAAGACACCTCTTTAAAACGCCTCCCTAATGTCTTTCTGGTCCAAATACCACTACCACTAAGCTGTACCTGGCAGACACTGCAAGGCACCTCTCTAAAAGGCCTCCCTAAAGTCTTTCTGGTCCAAATACCACTACCACTTTAAGCTGTACCTGGCAGACACTGCAAGACACCTCTTTAAAAGGCCTCCCTAAAGTCTTTCTGGTCCAAATACCACTACCACTAAGCTGTACCTGGCAGACACTGCAAGACACCTCTCTAAAAGGCCTCCCTAAAGTCTTTCTGGTACAAATACCACCACCACTGAGCTGTACCTGGCAGACACTGCAAGAAACCTCTCTAAAAGTCCTCCCTAAAGTCTTTCTGGTCCAAATACCACCACCACTAAGCTGTACCTGGCAGACACTGCAAGAAACCTCTCTAAAAGGCCTCCCTAAAGTCTTTCTGGTCCAAATACCACTACCACATTAAGCTGTACCTGGCAAACACTGCAAGACACCTCTCTAAAAGGCCTCCCTAAAGTCTTCCTGGTCCAAATACCACCGCCACTAAGCTGTACCTGGCAGACACTGCAAGACACCTCTTTAAAACGCCTCCCTAAAGTCTCTCTGGTCCAAATACCACTACCACTAAGGTGTACCTGGCAGACACTGCAAGGCACCTCTCTAAAAGGCCTCCCTAAAGTCTTTCTGGTCCAAATACCACTACCACTTTAAGCTGTACCTGGCAGATACTGCAAGACACCTCTTTAAAAGGCCTCCCTAAAGTCTTTCTGGTCCAAATACCACTACCACTAAGCTGTACCTGGCAGACACTGCAAGACACCTCTCTAAAAGGCCTCCCTAAAGACTTTTTGGTCCAAATACCACCACCACTGAGCTGTACCTGGCAGACACTGCAAGACACCTCTCTAAAAGGCCTCCCTAAAGTCTTTCTGGTCCAAATACCACTGCCACTAAGCTGTACCTGGCAGACACTGCGAGACACCTCTCTAAAAGGCCTCCCTAAAGTCTTTCTGGTCATTATACCACTACCACTTTAAGCTGTACCTGGCAGACACTGCGAGACACCTCTCTAAAAGGCCTCCCTAAAGTCTTTCTGGTCCAAATACCACCGCCACTAAGCTGTACCTGGCAGACACTGCGAGACACCTCTCTAAAAGGCCTCCCTAAAGTCTTTCTGGTCCAAATACCACTACCACTTTAAGCTGTACCTGGCAGACACTGCAAGACACCTCTTTAAAAGGCCTCCCTAAAGTCTTTCTGGTCCAAATACCACCACCACTAAGCTGTACCTGGCAGACACTGCAAGACACCTCTCTAAAAGGCCTCCCTAAAGTCTTTCTGGTCCAAATACCACCACCACTAAGCTGTACCTGGCAGACACTGCAAGACACCTCTCTAAAAGGCCTGCCTAAAGTCTTTCTGGTCCACGTACCACCACCACTAAGCTGTACCTGGCAGACACTGCAAGACACCTCTCTAAAAGGCCTCCCTAAATTTTTTCTGGTCCAATTACCACTACCACTTTAAGCTGTACCTGGCAGACACTGCAAGACACCTCTCTAAAAGGCCTCCCTAAAGTCTTTCTGGTCCAAATACCACCACCACTGAGCTGTACCTGGCAGACACTGCAAGACACCTCTCTAAAAGTCCTCCCTAAAGTCCTTCTGGTCCAAATACCACTGCCACTAAGCTGTACCTGGCAAACACTGCAAGACACCTCTCTAAAAGGCCTCCCTAAAATCTTTCTGGTCCAAATACCACTACCACTAAGCTGTACCTGGCAGACACTGCAAGACTCCTCTCTAAAAGGCCTCCCTAAAGTCTTTCTGGTCCAAATACCACTGCCACTAAGCTGTACCTGGCAGACACTGCAAGACACCTCTCTAAAAGGCCTCCCTAAAGTCTTTCTGGTCCAAATACCACTGCCACTAAGCTGTACCTGGCAGACACTGCGAGACACCTCTCTAAAAGGCCTCCCTAAAGTCTTTCTGGTCCAAATACCACTACCACTTTAAGCTGTACGTGGCAGACACTGCGAGACACCTCTCTAAAAGGCCTCCCTAAAGTCTTTCTGGTCCAAATACCACCGCCACTAAGCTGTACCTGGCAGACACTGCGAGACACCTCTCTAAAAGGCCTCCCTAAAGTCTTTCTGGTCCAAATACCACTACCACTTTAAGCTGTACCTGGCAGACACTGCAAGACACCTCTCTAAAAGGCCTCCCTAAAGTCGTTCTGGTCCAAATACCACTACCACTTTAAGCTGTACCTGGCAGACACTGCAAGACACCTCTTTAAAAGGCCTCCCTAAAGTCTTTCTGGTCCAAATACCACCACCACTAAGCTGTACCTGGCAGACACTGCAAGACACCTCTCTAAAAGGCCTCCCTAAAATCTTTCTGGTCCAAATACCACCACCACTAAGCTGTACCTGGCAGACACTGCAAGACACCTCTCTAAAAGGCCTCCCTAAAGTCTTTCTGGTCCAAGTACCACCACCACTAAGCTGTACCTGGCAGACACTGCAAGACACCTCTCTAAAAGGCCTCCCTAAAGTTTTTCTGGTCCAATTACCACTACCATTTTAAGCTGTACCTGGCAGACACTGCAAGACACCTCTCTAAAAGGCCTCCCTAAAGTCTTTCTGGTCCAAATACCACCGCCACTAAGCTGTACCTGGCAGACCCTGCAAGACACCTCTCTAAAAGGCCTCCCTAAAGTCTTTCTGGTCCAAATACCACCGCCACTAACCTGTACCTGGCAGACACTGCAAGACACCTCTTTAAAACGCCCCCCTAATGTCTTTCTGGTCCAAATACCACTACCACTAAGCTGTACCTGGCAGACACTGCAAGGCACCTCTCTAAAAGGCCTCCCTAAAGTCTTTCTGGTCCAAATACCACTACCACTTTAAGCTGTACCTGGCAGACACTGCAAGACACCTCTTTAAAAGGCCTCCCTAAAGTCTTTCTGGTCCAAATACCACTACCACTAAGCTGTACCTGGCAGACACTGCAAGACACCTCTCTAAAAGGCCTCCCTAAACTCTTTCTGGTCCAAATACCACCACCACTGAGCTGTACCTGGCAGACACTGCAAGAAACCTCTCTAAAAGGCCTCCTTAAAGTCTTTCTGGTCCAAATACCACCACCACTAAGCTGTACCTGGCAGACACTGCAAGAAACCTCTCTAAAAGGCCTCCCTAAAGTCTTTCTGGTCCAAATACCACTACCACATTAAGCTGTACCTGGCAAACACTGCAAGACACCTCTCTAAAAGGCCTCCCTAAAGTCTTCCTGGTCCAAATACCACCGCCACTAAGCTGTACCTGGCAGACACTGCAAGACACCTCTTTAAAACGCCTCCCTAATGTCTTTCTGGTCCAAATACCACTACCACTAAGCTGTACCTGGCAGACACTGCAAGGCACCTCTCTAACAGGCCTCCCTAAAGTCTTTCTGGTCCAAATACCACTACCACTTTAAGCTGTACCTGGCAGACACTGCAAGACACCTCTTTAAAAGGCCTCCCTAAAGTCTTTCTGGTCCAAATACCACTATCACTAAGCTGGACCTGGCAGACACTGCAAGACACCTCTCTAAAAGGCCTCCCTAAAGTCTTTCTGGTCCAAATACCACCACCACTGAGCTGTACCTGGCAGACACTGCAAGACACCTCTCTAAAAGGCCTCCCTAAAGTCTTTCTGGTCCAAATACCACTGCCACTAAGCTGTACCTGGCAGACACTGCGAGACACCTCTCTAAAAGGCCTCCCTAAAGTCTTTCTGGTCATTATACCACTACCACTTTAAGCTGTACCTGGCAGACACTGCGAGACACCTCTCTAAAAGGCCTCCCTAAAGTCTTTCTGGTCCAAATACCACCGCCACTAAGCTGTACCTGGCAGACACTGCGAGACACCTCTCTAAAAGGCCTCCCTAAAGTCTTTCTGGTCCAAATACCACTACCACTTTAAGCTGTACCTGGCAGACACTGCAAGACACCTCTTTAAAAGGCCTCCCTAAAGTCTTTCTGGTCCAAATACCACCACCACTAAGCTGTACCTGGCAGACACTGCAAGACACCTCTCTAAAAGGCCTCCCTAAAGTCTTTCTGGTCCAAATACCACCACCACTAAGCTGTACCTGGCAGACACTGCAAGACACCTCTCTAAAAGGCCTGCCAAAAGTCTTTCTGGTCCACGTACCACCACCACTAAGCTGTACCTGGCAGACACTGCAAGACACCTCTCTAAAAGGCCTCCCTAAAGTTTTTCTGGTCCAATTACCACTACCATTTTAAGCTGTACCTGGCAGACACTGCAAGACACCTCTCTAAAAGGCCTCCCTAAAGTGTTTCTGGTCCAAATACCACCGCCACTAAGCTGTACCTGGCAGACACTGCAAGACACCTCTCTAAAAGGCCTCCCTAAAGTCTTTCTGGTCCAAATACCACCGCCACTAAGCTGTACCTGGCAGACACTGCAAGACACCTCTTTAAAACGCCTCCCTAAAGTTTTTCTGGTCCAAATACCACTACCACTAAGCTGTACCTGGCAGACACTGCAAGGCACCTCTCTAAAAGGCCTCCCTAAAGTCTTTCTGGTCCAAATACCACTACCACTTTAAGCTGTACCTGGCAGACACTGCAAGACACCTCTTTAAAAGGCCTCCCTAAAGTCTTTCTGGTCCAAATACCACTACCACTAAGCTGTACCTGGCAGACACTGCAAGACACCTCTCTAAAAGGCCTCCCTAAAGTCTTTCTGGTCCAAATACCACCACCACTGAGCTGTACCTGGCAGACACTGCAAGACACCTCTCTAAAAGTCCTCCCTAAAGTCTTTCTGGTCCAAATACCACTGCCACTAAGCTGTACCTGGCAAACACTGCAAGACACCTCTCTAAAAGGCCTCCCTAAAGTCTTTCTGGTCCAAATACCACTGCCACTAAGCTGTACCTGGCAGACACTGCAAGACTCCTCTCTAAAAGGCCTCCCTGAAGTCTTTCTGGTCCAAATACCATTACCACTTTAAGCTGTACCTGGCAGACACTGCAAGACACCTCTCTAAAACGCCTCCCTAAAGTCTTTCTGGTCCAAATACCACTACCACATTAAGCTGTACCTGGCAGACACTGCAAGACACCTCTTTAAAAGGCCTCCCTGAAGTCTTTCTGGTCCAAATACCACTACCACTTTAAGCTGTACCTGGCAGACACTGGAAGACACCTCTTTAAAAGGCCTCCCTGAAGTCTTTCAGGTCCAAATACCACTGCCACTAAGCTGTACCTGGCAGACACTGCAAGACACCTCTCTAAAAGGCCTCCCTAAAGTCTTTCTGGTCCAAATACCACTGCCACTAAGCTGGACCTGGCAGACACTGCAAGACACCTCTCTAAAAGGCCTCCCTAACGTCTTTCTGGTCCAAATACGACTACCACTAAGCTGTACGTGGCAGACACTGCAAGACACCTCTCTAAAGGGCCTCAATAAAGTCTTTCTGGTCCAAATACCACTACCACTTTAAGCTGTACCTGGCAGACAGTGCAAGACACCTCTCTAAAAGGCCTCCCTAAAGTCTTTCTGGTCCAAATACCACCACCACTGAGCTGTACCTGGCAGACACTGCAAGACACCTCTCTAAAAGGCCTCCCTAAAGTCTTTCTGGTCCAAATACCACTGCCACTAAGCTGTACCTGGCAGAGACTGCGAGACACCTCTCTAAAAGGCCTCCCTAAAGTCTTTCTGGTCATTATACCACTACCACTTTAAGCTGTACCTGGCAGACACTGCGAGACACCTCTCTAAAAGGCCTCCCTAAAGTCTTTCTGGTCCAAATACCACCGCCACTAAGCTGTACCTGGCAGACACTGCGAGACACCTCTCTAAAAGGCCTCCCTAAAGTCTTTCTGGTCCAAATACCACTACCACTTTAAGCTGTACCTGGCAGACACTGCGAGACACCTCTTTAAAAGGCCTCCCTAAAGTCTTTCTGGTCCAAATACCACCACCACTAAGCTGTACCTGGCAGACACTGCAAGACACCTCTCTAAAAGGCCTCCCTAAAGTCTTTCTGGTCCAAATACCACCACCACTAAGCTGTACCTGGCAGACACTGCAAGACACCTCTCTAAAAGGCCTGCCTAAAGTCTTTCTGGTCCAAGTACCACCACCACTAAGCTGTACCTGGCAGACACTGCAAGACACCTCTCTAAAAGGCCTCCCTAAAGTTTTTCTGGTCCAATTACCACTACCACTTTAAGCTGTACCTGGCAGACACTGCAAGACACCTCTCTAAAAGGCCTCCCTAAAGTCTTTCTGGTCCAAATACCACCACCACTGAGCTGTACCTGGCAGACACTGCAAGACACCTCTCTAAAAGTCCTCCCTAAAGTTTTTCTGGTCCAAATACCACTGCCACTAAGCTGTACCTGGCAAACACTGCAAGACACCTCTCTAAAAGGCCTCCCTAAAATCTTTCTGGTCCAAATACCACTACCACTAAGCTGTACCTGGCAGACACTGCAAGACTCCTCTCTAAAAGGCCTCCCTAAAGTCTTTCAGGTCCAAATACCACTGCCACTAAGCTGTACCTGGCAGACACTGCAAGACACCTCTCTAAAAGGCCTCCCTAAAGTCTTTCTGGTCCAAATACCACTGCCACTAAGCTGTACCTGGCAGACACTGCGAGACACCTCTCTAAAAGGCCTCCCTAAAGTCTTTCTGGTCCAAATACCACTACCACTTTAAGCTGTACGTGGCAGACACTGCGAGACACCTCTCTAAAAGGCCTCCCTAAAGTCTTTCTGGTCCAAATACCACCGCCACTAAGCTGTACCTGGCAGACACTGCGAGACACCTCTCTAAAAGGCCTCCCTAAAGTCTTTCTGGTCCAAATACCACTACCACTTTAAGCTGTACCTGGCAGACACTGCAAGACACCTCTCTAAAAGGCCTCCCTAAAGTCGTTCTGGTCCAAATACCACTACCACTTTAAGCTGTACCTGGCAGACACTGCAAGACACCTCTTTAAAAGGCCTCCCTAAAGTCTTTCTGGTCCAAATACCACCACCACTAAGCTGTACCTGGCAGACACTGCAAGACACCTCTCTAAAAGGCCTCCCTAAAATCTTTCTGGTCCAAATACCACCACCACTAAGCTGTACCTGGCAGACACTGCAAGACACCTCTCTAAAAGGCCTCCCTAAACTCTTTCTGGTCCAAGTACCACCACCACTAAGCTGTACCTGGAAGACACTGCAAGACACCTCTCTAAAAGGCCTCCCTAAAGTTTTTCTGGTCCAATTACCACTACCACTTTAAGCTGTACCTTGCAGACACTGCAAGACACCTCTCTAAAAGGCCTCCCTAAAGTCTTTCTGGTCCAAATACCACCGCCACTAAGCTGTACCTGGCAGACACTGCAAGACACCTCTCTAAAAGGCCTCCCTAAAGTCTTTCTGGTCCAAATACCACCGCCACTAAACTGTACCTGGCAGACACTGCAAGACACCTCTTTAAAACGCCTCCCTAATGTCTTTCTGGTCCAAATACCACTACCACTAAGCTGTACCTGGCAGACACTGCAAGGCACCTCTCTAAAAGGCCTCCCTAAAGTCTTTCTGGTCCAAATACCACTACCACTTTAAGCTGTACCTGGCAGACACTGCAAGACACCTCTTTAAAAGGCCTCCCTAAAGTCTTTCTGGTCCAAATACCACTACCACTAAGCTGTACCTGGCAGACACTGCAAGACACCTCTCTAAAAGGCCTCCCTAAAGTCTTTCTGGTCCAAATACCACCACCACTGAGCTGTACCTGGCAGACACTGCAAGAAACCTCACTAAAAGGCCTCCTTAAAGTCTTTCTGGTCCAAATACCACCACCACTAAGCTGTACCTGGCAGACACTGCAAGAAACCTCTCTAAAAGGCCTCCCTAAAGTCTTTCTGGTCCAAATACCACTACCACATTAAGCTGTACCTGGCAAACACTGCAAGACACCTCTCTAAAAGGCCTCCCTAAAGTCTTCCTGGTCCAAATACCACCGCCACTAAGCTGTACCTGGCAGACACTGCAAGACACCTCTTTAAAACGCCTCCCTAATGTCTTTCTGGTCCAAATACCACTACCACTAAGCTGTACGTGGCAGACACTGCAAGGCACCTCTCTAAAAGGCCTCCCTAAAGTCTTTCTGGTCCAAATACCACTACCACTTTAAGCTGTACCTGGCAGACACTGCAAGACACCTCTTTAAAAGGCCTCCCTAAAGTCTTTCTGGTCCAAATACCACTATCACTAAGCTGTCCCTGGCAGACACTGCAAGACACCTCTCTAAAAGGCCTCCCTAAAGTCTTTCTGGTCCAAATACCACCACCACTGAGCTGTACCTGGCAGACACTGCAAGACACCTCTCTAAAAGGCCTCCCTAAAGTCTTTCTGGTCCAAATACCACTGCCACTAAGCTGTACATGGCAGACACTGCGAGACACCTCTCTAAAAGGCCTCCCTAAAGTCTTTCTGGTCATTATACCACTACCACTTTAAGCTGTACCTGGCAGACACTGCGAGACACCTCTCTAAAAGGCCTCCCTAAAGTCTTTCTGGTCCAAATACCACCGCCACTAAGCTGTACCTGGCAGACACTGCGAGACACCTCTCTAAAAGGCCTCCCTAAAGTCTTTCTGGTCCAAATACCACTACCCCTTTAAGCTGTACCTGGCAGACACTGCAAGACACCTCTTTAAAACGCCTCCCTAATGTCTTTCTGGTCCAAATACCACCACCACTGAGCTGTACCTGGCAGACACTGCAAGAAACCTCTCTAAAAGGCCTCCCTAAAGTCTTTCTGGTCCAAATACCACCACCACTAAGCTGTACCTGGCAGACACTGCAAGAAACCTCTCTAAAAGGCCTCCCTAAAGTCTTTCTGGTCCAAATACCACTACCACATTAAGCTGTACCTGGCAAACACTGCAAGACACCTCTCTAAAAGGCCTCCCTAAAGTCTTCCTGGTCCAAATACCACCGCCACTAAGCTGTACCTGGCAGACACTGCAAGACACCTCTTTAAAACGCCTCCCTAAAGTCGTTCTGGTCCAAATACCACTACCACTTTAAGCTGTACCTGGCAGACACTGCAAGACACCTCTTTAAAAGGCCTCCCTAAAGTCTTTCTGGTCCAAATACCACCACCACTAAGCTGTACCTGGCAGACACTGCAAGACACCTCTCTAAAAGGCCTCCCTAAAATCTTTCTGGTCCAAATACCACCACCACTAAGCTGTACCTGGCAGACACTGCAAGACACCTCTCTAAAAGGCCTCCCTAAAGTCTTTCTGGTCCAAGTACCACCACCACTAAGCTGTACCTGGCAGACACTGCAAGACACCTCTCTAAAAGGCCTCCCTAAAGTTTTTCTGGTCCAATTACCACTACCACTTTAAGCTGTACCTGGCAGACACTGCAAGACACCTCTCTAAAAGGCCTCCCTAAAGTCTTTCTGGTCCAAATACCACCGCCACTAAGCTGTACCTGGCAGACACTGCAAGACACCTCTCTAAAAGGCCTCCCTAAAGTCTTTCTGGTCCAAATACCACCGCCACTAAGCTGTACCTGGCAGACACTGCAAGACACCTCTTTAAAACGCCTCCCTAATGTCTTTCTGGTCCAAATACCACTACCACTAAGCTGTACCTGGCAGACACTGCAAGGCACCTCTCTAAAAGGCCTCCCTAAAGTCTTTCTGGTCCAAATACCACTACCACTTTAAGCTGTACCTGGCAGACACTGCAAGACACCTCTTTAAAAGGCCTCCCTAACGTCTTTCTGGTCCAAATACCACTACCACTAAGCTGTACCTGGCAGACACTGCAAGACACCTCTCTAAAAGGCCTCCCTAAAGTCTTTCTGGTCCAAATACCACCACCACTGAGCTGTACCTGGCAGACACTGCAAGAAACCTCTCTAAAAGGCCTCCTTAAAGTCTTTCTGGTCCAAATACCACCACCACTAAGCTGTACCTGGCAGACACTGCAAGAAACCTCTCTAAAAGGCCTCCCTAAAGTCTTTCTGGTCCAAATACCACTACCACATTAAGCTGTACCTGGCAAACACTGCAAGACACCTCTCTAAAAGGCCTCCCTAAAGTCTTCCTGGTCCAAATACCACCGCCACTAAGCTGTACCTGGCAGACACTGCAAGACACCTCTTTAAAACGCCTCCCTAATGTCTTTCTGGTCCAAATACCACTACCACTAAGCTGTACCTGGCAGACACTGCAAGGCACCTCTCTAAAAGGCCTCCCTAAAGTCTTTCTGGTCCAAATACCACTACCACTTTAAGCTGTACCTGGCAGACACTGCAAGACACCTCTTTAAAAGGCCTCCCTAAAGTCTTTCTGGTCCAAATACCACTATCACTAAGCTGTACCTGGCAGACACTGCAAGACACCTCTCTAAAAGGCCTCCCTAAAGTCTTTCTGGTCCAAATACCACCACCACTGAGCTGTACCTGGCAGACACTGCAAGACACCTCTCTAAAAGGCCTCCCTAAAGTCTTTCTGGTCCAAATACCACTGCCACTAAGCTGTACCTGGCAGACACTGCGAGACACCTCTCTAAAAGGCCTCCCTAAAGTCTTTCTGGTCATTATACCACTACCACTTTAAGCTGTACCTGGCAGACACTGCGAGACACCTCTCTAAAAGGCCTCCCTAAAGTCTTTCTGGTCCAAATACCACCGCCACTAAGCTGTACCTGGCAGACACTGCGAGACACCTCTCTAAAAGGCCTCCCTAAAGTCTTTCTGGTCCAAATACCACTACCACTTTAAGCTGTACCTGGCAGACACTGCAAGACACCTCTTTAAAAGGCCTCCCTAAAGTCTTTCTGGTCCAAATACCACCACCACTAAGCTGTACCTGGCAGACACTGCAAGACACCTCTCTAAAAGGCCTCCCTAAAGTCTTTCTGGTCCAAATACCACCACCACTAAGCTGTACCTGGCAGACACTGCAAGACACCTCTCTAAAAGGCCTGCCTAAAGTCTTTCTGGTCCACGTACCACCACCACTAAGCTGTACCTGGCAGACACTGCAAGACACCTCTCTAAAAGGCCTCCCTAAAGTTTTTCTGGTCCAATTACCACTACCATTTTAAGCTGTACCTGGCAGACACTGCAAGACACCTCTCTAAAAGGCCTCCCTAAAGTCTTTCTGGTCCAAATACCACCGCCACTAAGCTGTACCTGGCAGACACTGCAAGACACCTCTCTAAAAGGCCTCCCTAAAGTCTTTCTGGTCCAAATACCACCGCCACTAAGCTGTACCTGGCAGACACTGCAAGACACCTCTTTAAAACGCCTCCCTAAAGTTTTTCTGGTCCAAATACCACTACCACTAAGCTGTACCTGGCAGACACTGCAAGGCACCTCTCTAAAAGGCCTCCCTAAAGTCTTTCTGGTCCAAATACCACTACCACTTTAAGCTGTACCTGGCAGACACTGCAAGACACCTCTTTAAAAGGCCTCCCTAAAGTCTTTCTGGTCCAAATACCACTACCACTAAGCTGTACCTGGCAGACACTGCAAGACACCTCTCTAAAAGGCCTCCCTAAAGTCTTTCTGGTCCAAATACCACCACCACTGAGCTGTACCTGGCAGACACTGCAAGACACCTCTCTAAAAGTCCTCCCTAAAGTCTTTCTGGTCCAAATACCACTGCCACTAAGCTGTACCTGGCAAACACTGCAAGACACCTCTCTAAAAGGCCTCCCTAAAGTCTTTCTGGTCCAAATACCACTACCACTAAGCTGTACCTGGCAGACACTGCAAGACTCCTCTCTAAAAGGCCTCCCTGAAGTCTTTCTGGTCCAAATACCATTACCACTTTAAGCTGTACCTGGCAGACACGGCAAGACACCTCTCTAAAACGCCTCCCTAAAGTCTTTCTGGTCCAAATACCACTACCACTTTAAGCTGTACCTGGCAGACACTGCAAGACACCTCTTTAAAAGGCCTCCCTAAAGTCTTTCTGGTCCAAATACCACTACCACTTTAAGCTGTACCTGGCAGACACTGGAAGACACCTCTTTAAAAGGCCTCCCTGAAGTCTTTCAGGTCCAAATACCACTGCCACTAAGCTGTACCTGGCAGACACTGCAAGACACCTCTCTAAAAGGCCTCCCTAAAGTCTTTCTGGTCCAAATACCACTGCCACTAAGCTGGACCTGGCAGACACTGCAAGACACCTCTCTAAAAGGCCTCCCTAACGTCTTTCTGGTCCAAATACGACTACCAGTAAGCTGTACGCGGCAGACACTGCAAGACACCTCTCTAAAAGGCCTCAATAAAGTCTTTCTGGTCCAAATACCACTACCACTTTAAGCTGTACCTGGCAGACAGTGCAAGACACCTCTCTAAAAGGCCTCCCTAAAGTCTTTCTGGTCCAAATACCACCACCACTGAGCTGTACCTGGCAGACACTGCAAGACACCTCTCTAAAAGGCCTCCCTAAAGTCTTTCTGGTCCAAATACCACTGCCACTAAGCTGTACCTGGCAGAGACTGCGAGACACCTCTCTAAAAGGCCTCCCTAAAGTCTTTCTGGTCATTATACCACTACCACTTTAAGCTGTACCTGGCAGACACTGCGAGACACCTCTCTAAAAGGCCTCCCTAAAGTCTTTCTGGTCCAAATACCACCGCCACTAAGCTGTACCTGGCAGACACTGCGAGACACCTCTCTAAAAGGCCTCCCTAAAGTCTTTCTGTTCCAAATACCACTACCACTTTAAGCTGTACCTGGCAGACACTGCAAGACACCTCTTTAAAAGGCCTCCCTAAAGTCTTTCTGGTCCAAATACCACCACCACTAAGCTGTACCTGGCAGACACTGCAAGACACCTCTCTAAAAGGCCTCCCTAAAGTCTTTCTGGTCCAAATACCACCACCACTAAGCTGTACCTGGCAGACACTGCAAGACACCTCTCTAAAAGGCCTGCCTAAAGTCTTTCTGGTCCAAGTACCACCACCACTAAGCTGTACCTGGCAGACACTGCAAGACACCTCTCTAAAAGGCCTCCCTAAAGTTTTTCTGGTCCAATTACCACTACCACTTTAAGCTGTACCTGGCAGACACTGCAAGACACCTCTCTAAAAGGCCTCCCTAAAGTCTTTCTGGTCCAAATACCACCACCACTGAGCTGTACCTGGCAGACACTGCAAGACACCTCTCTAAAAGTCCTCCCTAAAGTTTTTCTGGTCCAAATACCACTGCCACTAAGCTGTACCTGGCAAACACTGCAAGACACCTCTCTAAAAGGCCTCCCTAAAATCTTTCTGGTCCAAATACCACTACCACTAAGCTGTACCTGGCAGACACTGCAAGACTCCTCTCTAAAAGGCCTCCCTAAAGTCTTTCTGGTCAAAATACCACTGCCACTAAGCTGTACCTGGCAGACACTGCAAGACACCTCTCTAAAAGGCCTCCCTAAAGTCTTTCTGGTCCAAATACCACTGCCACTAAGCTGTACCTGGCAGACACTGCGAGACACCTCTCTAAAAGGCCTCCCTAAAGTCTTTCTGGTCCAAATACCACTACCACTTTAAGCTGTACGTGGCAGACACTGCGAGACACCTCTCTAAAAGGCCTCCCTAAAGTCTTTCTGGTCCAAATACCACCGCCACTAAGCTGTACCTGGCAGACACTGCGAGACACCTCTCTAAAAGGCCTCCCTAAAGTCTTTCTGGTCCAAATACCACTACCACTTTAAGCTGTACGTGGCAGACACTGCGAGACACCTCTCTAAAAGGCCTCCCTAAAGTCTTTCTGGTCCAAATACCACCGCCACTAAGCTGTACCTGGCAGACACTGCGAGACACCTCTCTAAAAGGCCTCCCTAAAGTCTTTCTGGTCCAAATACCACTACCACTTTAAGCTGTACCTGGCAGACACTGCAAGACACCTCTCTAAAAGGCCTCCCTAAAGTCGTTCTGGTCCAAATACCACTACCACTTTAAGCTGTACCTGGCAGACACTGCAAGACACCTCTTTAAAAGGCCTCCCTAAAGTCTTTCTGGTCCAAATACCACCACCACTAAGCTGTACCTGGCAGACACTGCAAGACACCTCTCTAAAAGGCCTCCCTAAAATCTTTCTGGTCCAAATACCACCACCACTAAGCTGTACCTGGCAGACACTGCAAGACACCTCTCTAAAAGGCCTCCCTAAAGTCTTTCTGGTCCAAGTACCACCACCACTAAGCTGTACCTGGCAGACACTGCAAGACACCTCTCTAAAAGGCCTCCCTAAAGTTTTTCTGGTCCAATTACCACTACCACTTTAAGCTGTACCTGGCAGACACTGCAAGACACCTCTCTAAAAGGCCTCCCTAAAGTCTTTCTGGTCCAAATACCACCGCCACTAAGCTGTACCTGGCAGACACTGCAAGACACCTCTCTAAAAGGCCTCCCTAAAGTCTTTCTGGTCCAAATACCACCGCCACTAAGCTGTACCTGGCAGACACTGCAAGACACCTCTTTAAAACGCCTCCCTAATGTCTTTCTGGTCCAAATACCACTACCACTAAGCTGTACCTGGCAGACACTGCAAGGCACCTCTCTAAAAGGCCTCCCTAAAGTCTTTCTGGTCCAAATACCACTACCACTTTAAGCTGTACCTGGCAGACACTGCAAGACACCTCTCTAAAAGGCCTCCCTAAAGTCTTTCTGGTCCAAATACCACTACCACTTTAAGCTGTACCTGGCAGACACTGCGAGACACCTCTCTAAAAGGCCTCCCTAAAGTCTTTCTGGTCCAAATACCACCGCCACTAAGCTGTACCTGGCAGACACTGCGAGACACCTCTCTAAAAGGCCTCCCTAAAGTCTTTCTGGTCCAAATACCACTACCACTTTAAGCTGTACCTGGCAGACACTGCAAGACACCTCTTTAAAACGCCTCCCTAATGTCTTTCTGGTCCAAATACCACTACCACTAAGCTGTACCTGGCAGACACTGCAAGGCACCTCTCTAAAAGGCCTCCCTAAAGTCTTTCTGGTCCAAATACCACTACCACTTTAAGCTGTACCTGGCAGACACTGCAAGACACCTCTTTAAAAGGCCTCCCTAAAGTCTTTCTGGTCCAAATACCACTACCACTAAGCTGTACCTGGCAGACACTGCAAGACACCTCTCTAAAAGGCCTCCCTAAAGTCTTTCTGGTACAAATACCACCACCACTGAGCTGTACCTGGCAGACACTGCAAGAAACCTCTCTAAAAGGCCTCCCTAAAGTCTTTCTGGTCCAAATACCACCACCACTAAGCTGTACCTGGCAGACACTGCAAGAAACCTCTCTAAAAGGCCTCCCTAAAGTCTTTCTGGTCCAAATACCACTACCACATTAAGCTGTACCTGGCAAACACTGCAAGACACCTCTCTAAAAGGCCTCCCTAAAGTCTTCCTGGTCCAAATACCACCGCCACTAAGCTTTACCTGGCAGACACTGCAAGACACCTCTTTAAAACGCCTCCTTAAAGTCTTTCTGGTCCAAATACCACTACCACTAAGCTGTACCTGGCAGACACTGCAAGGCACCTCTCTAAAAGGCCTCCCTAAAGTCTTTCTGGTCCAAATACCACTACCACTTTAAGCTGTACCTGGCAGACACTGCAAGACACCTCTTTAAAAGGCCTCCCTAAAGTCTTTCTGGTCCAAATACCACTACCACTAAGCTGTACCTGGCAGACACTGCAAGACACCTCTCTAAAAGGCCTCCCTAAAGTCTTTCTGGTCCAAATACCACCACCACTGAGCTGTATCTGGCAGACACTGCAAGACACCTCTCTAAAAGGCCTCCCTAAAGTCTTTCTGGTCCAAATACCACTGCCACTAAGCTGTACCTGGCAGACACTGCGAGACACCTCTCTAAAAGGCCTCCCTAAAGTCTTTCTGGTCATTATACCACTACCACTTTAAGCTGTACTTGGCAGACACTGCGAGACACCTCTCTAAAAGGCCTCCCTAAAGTCTTTCTGGTCCAAATACCACCGCCACTAAGCTGTACCTGGCAGACACTGCGAGACACCTCTCTAAAAGGCCTCCCTAAAGTCTTTCTGGTCCAAATACCACTACCACTTTAAGCTGTACCTGGCAGACACGGCAAGACACCTCTTTAAAAGGCCTCCCTAAAGTCTTTCTGGTCCAAATACCACCACCACTAAGCTGTACCTGGCAGACACTGCAAGACACCTCTCTAAAAGGCCTCCCTAAAGTCTTTCTGGTCCAAATACCACCACCACTAAGCTGTACCTGGCAGACACTGCAAGACACCTCACTAAAAGGCCTGCCTAAAGTCTTTCTGGTCCAAGTACCACCACCACTAATCTGTACCTGGCAGACACTGCAAGACACCTCTCTAAAAGGCCTCCCTAAAGTTTTTCTGGTCCAATTACCACTAACACTTCAAGCTGTACCTGGCAGACACTGCAAGACACCACTCTAAAAGGCCTCCCTAAAGTCTTTCTGGTCCAAATACCACCACCACTGAGCTGTACCTGGCAGACCCTGCAAGACACCTCTCTAAAAGTCCTCCCTAAAGTCTTTCTGGTCCAAATACCACTGCCACTAAGCTGTACCTGGCAAACACTGCAAGACACCTCTCTAAAAGGCCTCCCTAAAATCTTTCTGGTCCAAATACCACTACAACTAAGCTGTACCTGGCAGACACTGCAAGACTCCTCTCTAAAAGGCCTCCCTAAAGTCTTTCTGGTCCAAATACCACCACCACTAAGCTGTACCTGGCAGACACTGCAAGACACCTCTCTAAAAGGCCTCCCTAAAGTCTTTCTGGTCCAAGTACCACCACCACTAAGCTGTACCTGGCAGACACTGCAAGACACCTCTCTAAAAGGCCTCCCTAAAGTTTTTCTGGTCCAATTACCACTACCACTTTAAGCTGTACCTGGCAGACACTGCAAGACACCTCTCTAAAAGGCCTCCCTAAAGTCTTTCTGGTCCAAATACCACCGCCACTAAGCTGTACCTGGCAGACACTGCAAGACACCTCTCTAAAAGGCCTCCCTAAAGTCTTTCTGGTCCAAATACCACCGCCACTAAGCTGTACCTGGCAGACACTGCAAGACACCTCTTTAAAACGCCTCCCTAATGTCTTTCTGGTCCAAATACCACTACCACTAAGCTGTACCTGGCAGACACTGCAAGGCACCTCTCTAAAAGGCCTCCCTAAAGTCTTTCTGGTCCAAATACCACTACCACTTTAAGCTGTACCTGGCAGACACTGCAAGACACCTCTCTAAAAGGCCTCCCTAAAGTCTTTCTGGTCCAAATACCACTACCACTTTAAGCTGTACCTGGCAGACACTGCGAGACACCTCTCTAAAAGGCCTCCCTAAAGTCTTTCTGGTCCAAATACCACCGCCACTAAGCTGTACCTGGCAGACACTGCGAGACACCTCTCTAAAAGGCCTCCCTAAAGTCTTTCTGGTCCAAATACCACTACCACTTTAAGCTGTACCTGGCAGACACTGCAAGACACCTCTTTAAAACGCCTCCCTAATGTCTTTCTGGTCCAAATACCACTACCACTAAGCTGTACCTGGCAGACACTGCAAGGCACCTCTCTAAAAGGCCTCCCTAAAGTCTTTCTGGTCCAAATACCACTACCACTTTAAGCTGTACCTGGCAGACACTGCAAGACACCTCTTTAAAAGGCCTCCCTAAAGTCTTTCTGGTCCAAATACCACTACCACTAAGCTGTACCTGGCAGACACTGCAAGACACCTCTCTAAAAGGCCTCCCTAAAGTCTTTCTGGTACAAATACCACCACCACTGAGCTGTACCTGGCAGACACTGCAAGAAACCTCTCTAAAAGGCCTCCCTAAAGTCTTTCTGGTCCAAATACCACCACCACTAAGCTGTACCTGGCAGACACTGCAAGAAACCTCTCTAAAAGGCCTCCCTAAAGTCTTTCTGGTCCAAATACCACTACCACATTAAGCTGTACCTGGCAAACACTGCAAGACACCTCTCTAAAAGGCCTCCCTAAAGTCTTCCTGGTCCAAATACCACCGCCACTAAGCTTTACCTGGCAGACACTGCAAGACACCTCTTTAAAACGCCTCCTTAAAGTCTTTCTGGTCCAAATACCACTACCACTAAGCTGTACCTGGCAGACACTGCAAGGCACCTCTCTAAAAGGCCTCCCTAAAGTCTTTCTGGTCCAAATACCACTACCACTTTAAGCTGTACCTGGCAGACACTGCAAGACACCTCTTTAAAAGGCCTCCCTAAAGTCTTTCTGGTCCAAATACCACTACCACTAAGCTGTACCTGGCAGACACTGCAAGACACCTCTCTAAAAGGCCTCCCTAAAGTCTTTCTGGTCCAAATACCACCACCACTGAGCTGTACCTGGCAGACACTGCAAGACACCTCTCTAAAAGGCCTCCCTAAAATCTTTCTGGTCCAAATACCACTGCCACTAAGCTGTACCTGGCAGACACTGCGAGACACCTCTCTAAAAGGCCTCCCTAAAGTCTTTCTGGTCATTATACCACTACCACTTTAAGCTGTACTTGGCAGACACTGCGAGACACCTCTCTAAAAGGCCTCCCTAAAGTCTTTCTGGTCCAAATACCACCGCCACTAAGCTGTACCTGGCAGACACTGCGAGACACCTCTCTAAAAGGCCTCCCTAAAGTCTTTCTGGTCCAAATACCACTACCACTTTAAGCTGTACCTGGCAGACACGGCAAGACACCTCTTTAAAAGGCCTCCCTAAAGTCTTTCTGGTCCAAATACCACCACCACTAAGCTGTACCTGGCAGACACTGCAAGACACCTCTCTAAAAGGCCTCCCTAAAGTCTTTCTGGTCCAAATAACACCACCACTAAGCTGTACCTGGCAGACACTGCAAGACACCTCACTAAAAGGCCTGCCTAAAGTCTTTCTGGTCCAAGTACCACCACCACTAATCTGTACCTGGCAGACACTGCAAGACACCTCTCTAAAAGGCCTCCCTAAAGTTTTTCTGGTCCAATTACCACTAACACTTCAAGCTGTACCTGGCAGACACTGCAAGACACCACTCTAAAAGGCCTCCCTAAAGTCTTTCTGGTCCAAATACCACCACCACTGAGCTGTACCTGGCAGACCCTGCAAGACACCTCTCTAAAAGTCCTCCCTAAAGTCTTTCTGGTCCAAATACCACTGCCACTAAGCTGTACCTGGCAAACACTGCAAGACACCTCTCTAAAAGGCCTCCCTAAAATCTTTCTGGTCCAAATACCACTACAACTAAGCTGTACCTGGCAGACACTGCAAGACTCCTCTCTAAAAGGCCTCCCTAAAGTCTTTCTGGTCCAAATACCACTGCCACTAAGCTGTACCTGGCAGACACTGCAAGACACCTCTCTAAAAGGCCTCCCTAAAGTCTTTCTGGTCCAAATACCACTGCCACTAAGCTGTACCTGGCAGACACTGCGAGACACCTCTCTAAAAGGCCTCTCTAAAGTCTTTCTGGTCCAAATACCACTACCACTTTAAGCTGTACGTGGCAGACACTGCGAGACACCTCTCTAAAAGGCCTCCCTAAAGTCTTTCTGGTCCAAATACCACCGCCACTAAGCTGTACCTGGCAGACACTGCGAGACACCTCTCTAAAAGGCCTCCCTAAAGTCTTTCTGTTCCAAATACCACTACCACTATAAGCTGTACCTGGCAGACACTGCAAGACACCTCTCTAAAAGGCCTCCCTAAAGTCGTTCTGGTCCAAATACCACTACCACTTTAATCTGTACCTGGCAGACACTGCAAGACACCTCTTTAAAAGGCCTCCCTAAAGTCTTTCTGGTCCAAATACCACCACCACTAAGCTGTACCTGGCAGACACTGCAAGACACCTCTCTAAAAGGCCTCCCTAAAATCTTTCTGGTCCAAATACCACCACCACTAAGCTGTACCTGGCAGACACTGCAAGACACCTCTCTAAAAGGCCTCCCTAAAGTCTTTCTGGTCCAAGTACCACCACCACTAAGCTGTACCTGGCAGACACTGCAAGACACCTCTCTAAAAGGCCTCCCTAAAGTTTTTCTGGTCCAATTACCACTACCACTTTAAGCTGTACCTGGCAGACACTGCAAGACACCTCTCTAAAAGGCCTCCCTAAAGTCTTTCTGGTCCAAATACCACCGCCACTAAGCTGTACCTGGCAGACACTGCAAGACACCTCTCTAAAAGTCCTCCCTAAAGTCTTTCTGGTCCAAATACCACCGCCACTAAGCTGTACCTGGCAGACACTGCAAGACACCTCTTTAAAACGCCTCCCTAATGTCTTTCTGGTCCAAATACCACTACCACTAAGCTGTACCTGGCAGACACTGCAAGGCACCTCTCTAAAAGGCCTCCCTAAAGTCTTTCTGGTCCAAATACCACTACCACTTTAAGCTGTACCTGGCAGACACTGCAAGACACCTCTTTAAAAGGCCTCCCTAAAGTCTTTCTGGTCCAAATACCACTACCACTAAGCTGTACCTGGCAGACACTGCAAGACACCTCTCTAAAAGGCCTCCCTAAAGTCTTTCTGGTCCAAATACCACCACCACTGAGCTGTACCTGGCAGACACTGCAAGAAACCTCTCTAAAAGGCCTCCTTAAAGTCTTTCTGGTCCAAATACCACCACCACTAAGCTGTACCTGGCAGACACTGCAAGAAACCTCTCTAAAAGGCCTCCCTAAAGTCTTTCTGGTCCAAATACCACTACCACATTAAGCTGTACCTGGCAAACACTGCAAGACACCTCTCTAAAAGGCCTCCCTAAAGTCTTCCTGGTCCAAATACCACCGCCACTAAGCTGTACCTGGCAGACACTGCAAGACACCTCTTTAAAACGCCTCCCTAATGTCTTTCTGGTCCAAATACCACTACCACTAAGCTGTACCTGGCAGACACTGCAAGGCACCTCTCTAAAAGGCCTCCCTAAAGTCTTTCTGGTCCAAATACCACTACCACTTTAAGCTGTACCTGGCAGACACTGCAAGACACCTCTTTAAAAGGCCTCCCTAAAGTCTTTCTGGTCCAAATACCACTATCACTAAGCTGGACCTGGCAGACACTGCAAGACACCTCTCTAAAAGGCCTCCCTAAAGTCTTTCTGGTCCAAATACCACCACCACTGAGCTGTACCTGGCAGACACTGCAAGACACCTCTCTAAAAGGCCTCCCTAAAGTCTTTCTGGTCCAAATACCACTGCCACTAAGCTGTACCTGGCAGACACTGCGAGACACCTCTCTAAAAGGCCTCCCTAAAGTCTTTCTGGTCATTATACCACTACCACTTTAAGCTGTACCTGGCAGACACTGCGAGACACCTCTCTAAAAGGCCTCCCTAAAGTCTTTCTGGTCCAAATACCACCGCCACTAAGCTGTACCTGGCAGACACTGCGAGACACCTCTCTAAAAGGCCTCCCTAAAGTCTTTCTGGTCCAAATACCACTACCACTTTAAGCTGTACCTGGCAGACACTGCAAGACACCTCTTTAAAAGGCCTCCCTAAAGTCTTTCTGGTCCAAATACCACCACCACTAAGCTGTACCTGGCAGACACTGCAAGACACCTCTCTAAAAGGCCTCCCTAAAGTCTTTCTGGTCCAAATACCACCACCACTAAGCTGTACCTGGCAGACACTGCAAGACACCTCTCTAAAAGGCCTGCCTAAAGTCTTTCTGGTCCACGTATCACCACCACTAAGCTGTACCTGGCAGACACTGCAAGACACCTCTCTAAAAGGCCTCCCTAAAGTTTTTCTGGTCCAATTACCACTACCATTTTAAGCTGTACCTGGCAGACACTGCAAGACACCTCTCTAAAAGGCCTCCCTAAAGTCTTTCTGGTCCAAATACCACCGCCACTAAGCTGTACCTGGCAGACACTGCAAGACACCTCTCTAAAAGGCCTCCCTAAAGTCTTTCTGGTCCAAATACCACCGCCACTAAGCTGTACCTGGCAGACACTGCAAGACACCTCTTTAAAACGCCTCCCTAAAGTTTTTCTGGTCCAAATACCACTACAACTAAGCTGTACCTGGCAGACACTGCAAGGCACCTCTCTAAAAGGCCTCCCTAAAGTCTTTCTGGTCCAAATACCACTACCACTTTAAGCTGTACCTGGCAGACACTGCAAGACACCTCTTTAAAAGGCCTCCCTAAAGTCTTTCTGGTCCAAATACCACTACCACTAAGCTGTACCTGGCAGACACTGCAAGACACCTCTCTAAAAGGCCTCCCTAAAGTCTTTCTGGTCCAAATACCACCACCACTGAGCTGTACCTGGCAGACACTGCAAGACACCTCTCTAAAAGTCCTCCCTAAAGTCTTTCTGGTCCAAATACCACTGCCACTAAGCTGTACCTGGCAAACACTGCAAGACACCTCTCTAAAAGGCCTCCCTAAAGTCTTTCTGGTCCAAATACCACTACCACTAAGCTGTACCTGGCAGACACTGCAAGACTCCTCTCTAAAAGGCCTCCCTGAAGTCTTTCTGGTCCAAATACCATTACCACTTTAAGCTGTACCTGGCAGACACTGCAAGACACCTCTCTAAAACGCCTCCCTAAAGTCTTTCTGGTCCAAATACCACTACCACTTTAAGCTGTACCTGGCAGACACTGCAAGACACCTCTTTAAAAGGCCTCCCTAAAGTCTTTCTGGTCCAAATACCACTACCACTTTAAGCTGTACCTGGCAGACACTGGAAGACACCTCTTTAAAAGGCCTCCCTAAAGTCTTTCAGGTCCAAATACCACTGCCACTAAGCTGTACCTGGCAGACACTGCAAGACACCTCTCTAAAAGGCCTCCCTAAAGTCTTTCTGGTCCAAATACCACTGCCACTAAGCTGGACCTGGCAGACACTGCAAGACACCTCTCTAAAAGGCCTCCCTAACGTCTTTCTGGTCCAAATACGACTACCACTAAGCTGTACGTGGCAGACACTGCAAGACACCTCTCTAAAAGGCCTCAATAAAGTCTTTCTGGTCCAAATACCACTACCACTTTAAGCTGTACCTGGCAGACAGTGCAAGACACCTCTCTAAAAGGCCTCCCTAAAGTCTTTCTGGTCCAAATACCACTACCACTAAGCTGTACCTGGCAGACCCTGCAAGACACCTCTCTAAAAGGCCTCCCTAAAGTCTTTCTGGTCCAAATACCACTGCCACTAAGCTGTACCTGGCAGACACTGCAAGACACCTCTCTAAAAGGCCTCCCTAAAGTCTTTCTGGTCCAAATACCACTGCCACTAAGCTGTACCTGGCAGACACTGCGAGACACCTCTCTAAAAGGCCTCCCTAAAGTCTTTCTGGTCCAAATACCACTACCACTTTAAGCTGTACGTGGCAGACACTGGGAGACACCTCTCTAAAAGGCCTCCCTAAAGTCTTTCTGGTCCAAATACCACCGCCACTAAGCTGTACCTGGCAGACACTGCGAGACACCTCTCTAAAAGGCCTCCCTAAAGTCTTTCTGGTCCAAATACCACTACCACTTTAAGCTGTACCTGGCAGACACTGCAAGACACCTCTCTAAAAGGCCTCCCTAAAGTCGTTCTGGTCCAAATACCACTACCACTTTAAGCTGTACCTGGCAGACATTGCAAGACACCTCTTTAAAAGGCCTCCCTAAAGTCTTTCTGGTCCAAATACCACCACCACTAAGCTGTACCTGGCAGACACTGCAAGACACCTCTCTAAAAGGCCTCCCTAAAATCTTTCTGGTCCAAATACCACCACCACTAAGCTGTACCTGGCAGACACTGCAAGACACCTCTCTAAAAGGCCTCCCTAAAGTCTTTCTGGTCCAAGTACCACCACCACTAAGCTGTACCTGGCAGACACTGCAAGACACCTCTCTAAAAGGCCTCCCTAAATTTTTTCTGGTCCAATTACCACTACCACTTTAAGCTGTACCTGGCAGACACTGCAAGACACCTCTCTAAAAGGCCTCCCTAAAGTCTTTCTGGTCCAAATACCACCGCCACTAAGCTGTACCTGGCAGACACTGCAAGACACCTCTCTAAAAGGCCTCCCTAAAGTCTTTCTGGTCCAAATACCACCGCCACTAAGCTGTACCTGGCAGACACTGCAAGACACCTCTTTAAAACGCCTCCCTAATGTCTTTCTGGTCCAAATACCCCTACCACTAAGCTGTACCTGGCAGACACTGCAAGGCACCTCTCTAAAAGGCCTCCCTAAAGTCTTTCTGGTCCAAATACCACTACCACTTTAAGCTGTACCTGGCAGACACTGCAAGACACCTCTTTAAAAGGCCTCCCTAAAGTCTTTCTGGTCCAAATACCACTACCACTAAGCTGTACCTGGCAGACACTGCAAGACACCTCTCTAAAAGGCCTCCCTAAAGTCTTTCTGGTCCAAATACCACCACCACTGAGCTGTACCTGGCAGACACTGCAAGAAACCTCTCTAAAAGGCCTCCCTAAAGTCTTTCTGGTCCAAATACCACGACCACTGAACTGTACCTGGCAGACACTGCAAGAAACCTCTCTAAAAGGCCTCCCTAAAGTCTTTCTGGTCCAAATACCACCGCCACTAAGCTGTACCTGGCAGACACTGCAAGACACCTCTCTAAAAGTCCTCCCTAAAGTCTTTCTGGTCCAAATACCACCACCACTAAGCTGTACCTGGCAGACACTGCAAGACACCTCTTTAAAAGGCCTCCCTAAAGGCTTTCTGCTCCAGATACCACTACCACTAAGCTGTACCTGGCAGACACTGCAAGACACCTCTCTAAAAGGCCTCCCTAAATTCTTTCTGGTCCAAATACCACTACCACTTTATGCTGTACCTGGCAGACACTGCAAGACACCTCTTTAAAAGGCCTCCCTAAAGTCTTTCTGGTCCAAATACCACCACCACTAAGCTGGACCTGGCAGACACTGCAAGACACCTCTCTAAAAGGCCTCCCTAAAGTCTTTCTGGTCCAAATACCACTACCACTAAGCTGTACCTGGCAGACACTGCAAGACTCCTCTCTGAAAAGCCTCCCTAAAGTCTTTCTGGTCCAAATACCACTGCCACTAAGCTGGACCTGGCTGACACTGCAAGACACCTCTCTAAAAGGCCTCCCTAAAGTCTTTCTTGTCCAAATACCACTACCACTAAGATGTACGTGGCAGACACTTCAAGACACCTCTCTAAAACTCCTCCCTAAAGTCTTTCTGGTCCAAATACCACTACCACTTTAAGCTGTACCTGGCAGACACTGCAAGACACCTCTCTAAAAGGCCTCCCTAAAGTCTTTCTGGTCCAAATACCACTACCACTAAGCTCTACCTGGCAGACACTGCAAGACACCTCTCTAAAAGGCCTCCCTAAAGTCTTTCTGGTCCAAATACCACCACCAATAAGCTGTACCTGGCAGACACTGCAAGACACCTCTCTAAAAGGCCTCCCTAAAGTCTTTCTCGTCCAAATACCACTACCACTTTAAGCTGTACCTGGCAGACACTGCAAGACACCTCTCTAAAAGGCCTCCTAAAGTCTTTCTGGTCCAAATACCACCGCCACTAAGCTGTACCTGGCAGACACTGCAAGACACCTCTCTAAAAGACCTCCCTAAAGTCTTTCTGGTCCAAAAAGCACCACCACTAAGCTGTACCTGGCAGACACTGCAGGACACCTCTCTAAAAGGCCTCCCTAAAGTCTTTCTGGTCCAAATACCACTACCACTAATCTGTACCTGGCAGACACTGCAAGACACCTCTCTAAAAGGCCTCCCTACAGTCTTTCTGGTCCAAATACCACCACCACTAAGCTGTACCTGGCAGACACTGCAAGACACCTCTCTAAAAGGCCTCCCTAAAGTCTTTCTGGTCCAAATACCACTACCACTTTAAGCTGTACCTGGCAGACACTGCAAGACACCTCTCTAAAAGGCCTCCCTAAAGTCTTTCTTGTCCAAATACCACCGCCACTAAGCTGTACCTGGCAGACTCTGCAAGACACCTCTCTAAAAGGCCTCCCTAAAGTCTTTCTGGTCCAAATACCACCACCACTAAGCTCTACCTGGCAGACACTGCAAGACACCTCTTTAAAAGGCCTCTCTAAAGTCTTTCTGGTCCAAATACCACTACCACTAAGCTGTACCTGGCAGACACTGCAAGACACCTCTCTAAAAGGCCTCCCTAAAGTCTTTCTGGTTCAAATACCACTACCACTTTAAGCTGTACCTGGCAGACACTGCAAGACACCTCTTTAAAAGGCCTCCCTAAAGTCTTTCTGGTCCAAATACCACTGACACTAAGCTGTACCTGGCAGACACTGCAAGACCCCTCTCTAAAAGGCCTCCCTAAAGTCTTTCTGTTTCAAATACCACCACCACTAAGCTGTACCTGGCAGACACTGCAAGACACCTCTCTAAAAGGCCTCCCTAAAGTCTTTATGGTCCAAATACCACCACCACTAAGCTGTACCTGGCAGACACTGCAAGACACCTCTCTAAAAGGCCTCCCTAAAGTCTTTCTGGTCCAAATACCACTACCACTTTAAGCTGTACCTGGCAGACACTGCAAGACACCTCTTTAAAAGGCCTCCCTAAAGTCTTTCTGGTCCAAATACCACTACCACTTTAAGCTGTACCTGGCAGACACTGCAAGACACCTCTTTATAAGGCCTCCCTAAAGTCTTTCTGGTCCAAATACCACTACCACTAAGCTGTACCTGGCAGACACTGCAGGACACCTCTTTAAAAGGCCTCCCTAAATCTTTCTGGTCCAAATACCACTACCACTAAGCTGTACCTGGCAGACACTGCAAGACACCTCTTTAAAAGGCCTCCCTAAAGTCTTTCTGGGCCAAATACCACTACCACTTTAAGCTGTACCTGGCAGACACTGCAAGACACCTCTTTAAAAGGCCTCCCTAAAGTCTTTCTTGTCCAAATACCACTACCACTAAGCTGTACCTGGCAGACACTGCAAGACCCCTCTTTAAAAGGCCTCCCTAAAGTCTTTCTGGTCCAAATACCACTACCACTTTAAGCTGTACCTGGCAGACACTGCAAGACACCTCTTTAAAAGGCCTCCCTAAAGTCTTTCTGGTCCAAATACCACTACCACTTTAAGCTGTACCTGGCAGACACTGCAAGACACCTCTTTAAAAGGCCTCCCTAAAGTCTTTCTGGTCCAAATACCACTACCACTTTAAGCTGTACCTTGCAGACACTGCAAGACACCTCTTTAAAAGGCCTCCCTAAAGTCTTTCTCGTCCAAATACCACTGCCCCGGCAGGACGTCTCAGGAATCTGGATCTATTTCATTCCCAGTGCCTGAGCAGCTGGCTGTTGCTGGTGAGATGTAGACCAAGGGAGAGAGAGCCAGGAGAGTGTATTGATGGGGTGAATTAGGAAGATACAGGAAACGTTTCTGACGTGTTAGTCCACATTAAGGTTGATGACTGGCTGTGTCATTCACTACGGCAGGAAGAGTGGGGAAAGAGCAAGTTCAAAGTGGGAGAGGATGCATCAGGCTAGGAATCAAGGTGTTTGTTTTGGCCAAGTTAATTTTCAGATGTTTAAAGACTATCAAGAAAAAATCCAAGCGACTATTCAAATATATGAGTTTGGAGTCATGGAAAAGGCCAGCATTTCAGCCATAAACGTGGAAATCATCAGTAGGTTTCAGAAAGAAGAAATAAAGACTCTCCTTGGTCAAGGAGATCAAGTACGGTTCCTCTGAGCCCTCTTCTCAAGTAGGCCTCAGACTAGGCCTATGAGAACTTCAACTCTAAACACCACCAATTTTGTCCACTCGCCACACTCGGAGCCTTTAGCAAATACCAGTATACCTCCTAACAGCTCAAGACCACATCCTTAGGATAAGGACGGCAGACCCACTTAAGTCCTTGTCTGAGAAAGCTCAATGCTGACAAAATAATTTACTCTTCAATCCAGCTAAAACCTGAATTTAGGTCCCTGACCTCCATTCTCTTAGAGCATTTACTTTACAAAACTAGCAACTATAAATCTTTTCCCTGCCTTTTTGAGACATAAATCTTCTACCACACTGAAATGTCTCCTCAAGGACCTAGGAGCCATCTCTTCGATAGGCCAGCGTTGAGGGAGATAGCTCTCCTATATCAGTTCCTGAGCCCGCTCACCCTCAGTAACTGAGATAGGAGAACTATGTCCCTGAACGTTGCTCTAATTTACAAAAGAGCTTTCTCCCACCTTGCTCCAATTTACTAAACTGCCTCTTGTCCTAAACATATGAGAAATTCGTTTTGCCTTCAGATAACCACCAGTTAACAAACCCAGATGGCTAATCACATAGACCAATCCCTCTTACGTCCTTCAGTACATTTCCTTTAGCATACCCCAGCCAACAAACGATCCTAAGGGAAATTTAAAACACAGTCTTATTTACATCTGTAATAGAAAATATAATACTTAGGAATTAACTAGAGAGGTAAAAGACCTATTTAATAAAAGTTATGAGACACTGATGAAGGAAACTAAAAAAGAATCAAATAAATGGAGAAGCATTCTTCATGAATTGAAATAATATTAAGATGTCCATAATACACAAAGGAATCTACAGATTCAATGCAATCCCTATGTGAATCCCTGTGCATTGTTTTTACAGAGATAGAACAAACAGTCCTAAAATTTATGTGGAACCACAAAAGATCCCAGATAGCCAAATCAATCCTGAGAAGCAAAGCTAGAGGCACCACACTTCCTGTCTACAAAGTATATTACAAAGCTGTACTAAACAACTATGAAGTTGGCATAAAAACAGACACAAACCAATGGAAAGAATAGAAAGCCCAGAAACAAATGTACAAATTAATGGTCAGCTGATCTTTTACAAGAGTGCTAAGAACACACAATGGGGAAAGGATAGCGTCTTCAACAAACGGTGTTTGGAGAACTGGATATCCACATTGAAAACAAAGAAATTAGATCTATATCTCACAAAAATCAACTCAAAATGGGTTAAAGACTTAGACATAAAACTTGACACTATACTAGAAGAAAATATATAAAAAACTTTCTTGACATTCGTCTTGGCAATGTTTTTTGGAGCTGACCCAAAATACAAAAGCAATCAAAGCAAAAATAAGCAAGTGGACGACATCGAATGCAAAAGCTTCTGCATACCAACGTAAACAACAGAGTGGAAAGACGGCCTACAGAATGTGAGAGAATATATGCATCTTTATATATTTTGGTTAGTATCCAAAATATACAAGGGATTCATATAACTCAATACCAAAAATACAAATAATCTAGTTTTGAAATGGGCTAAGGACCTAAACAGACCGTTCTCAAAGGAAGACTTTCAGATGGCCAACAAAGCATACTCAACGGTGTGCAATGTTTGTACTCATCAGGGAGATGCAAATCAAAATCAAAGTGGAAACATCAACTCAAATCTGTTGGGGCGGTTAGTGTCAAACAGACAAAAACAGTGGTGATGTATACAAAAGCGAACTCTCATACTTTTGTGGGAATTTAAAGTGACACAGCCATTATGGAAAACAGTATAGGGATTCCTCAAAATATTAAAAATAGAACTGCTATATGATCCAGCACTCCCATTTCTCTCTCTCTCTCTGTGTATATATATATATACACATACACACACAGATATGTATAGATATATATATATATCTCCTGTATATGTCACACATATATAGGTGTGTGTATATATATGTATATATACACATATATGCATACATACATATATATATATATATCTCCAAAGGCATTGAAAATAGGCTTCAAAGAGCTATCTGCACTCCCATGTTCATTGCAGCATTATTCACAATAGCCAACATATGGAAACAACCTAAATATCCTTCGACAGATGAATGATTAAAGAAAATGTGGTGTATATATGCACAATGAAATGTTCAGCTATACCCACAAAAAGAAAATCCTGCCATTTGTGACAGCATGGATGGAGCGACAAGTCATTATGCTGAGTAAATTAAGCCAGACACAGAAAAAATCTGCATGATCTCACTTATATGTAAAATCAAATGTAGTCAAACCTTTAGAAGAGAAGAGGGACTTAAGGGAAGAAAGAATGGTGTGATGTTGGTCAAAGGATACAAAGTTTCAATGATGCAACATAAGTTCTAGAGATGTAGTGTACAGCATGGGGACAGTAATTTAAAATATTGTGTTGTATACATGAAAAAAGTCCTCTCACCTTTTGTTTTGGCAGAGTTGAGCTCAAGTTGCACAGAGGTCTCTCCCCTACTGCAGTAGTACTGAATAAAATCCACCTTGCCACTTTTAACAAGTGCCTAATGCAGAATTATTCTTTTATCATGCCTACGAGTGAGCCCTAACGTACCCTAACATTTAGAGGGTTGCTAAAGAAGGAGGAATACGCAAAGATGACTGAGGGAAAGTCACCAAAAATGTAGAATGAAAACTAGTGGAATGTGTAGTCATTGCTGACAAGAGGAAAGTGTTGAAGTAGGAAGGGATAGTAAGTGTGGAATTAGGCTGGAAGGTTAAGATGAGAACAGAGGTGTGTCCATTTGTGACTTTGACAGGAAGAGTTTCTGTTGAATGATGTTGTGTGCCTGATTAAAAAGATGATGAGAAATGTAACCACTTTTTGAGGCACTCTTAGGAGAGCAAATAAATAAATGGGGGGTGATATCTGGAGCAGAATGTAGAGTCTAGGGAGAGATTTTTATAGATGGGAGATTTTAGGCTGTCTTTGCATGCAGATTAGAATGATACAGAAAAGGGAGATAAATTGATATAGAACCAAGAGAAGATATTTGCAGGAATCAAACCCTAGAAAAGGCAAGCGGGCATTGTACTAGACCATAGATAAAGAATTTGACCTTTGACAAGAAAAAGGAACACTTATTTCATTGTAACAAGAAGAGAAAGACTGTGCAAGGAATTCTGTAGTTTTGATGGCAGGAAGGTGAAAATACTCCCACTAGAAAGCTTTAATTATCGCATTAGAGTACAGGTGAGGTCACTGCACTAAACAATCCTCCATGTGTCTCTTGCATCTCTGCATGTTTTGTGAGCTTAGACATTAACTACCTTTATTCTGGACTGACTTTTCAAGGATGCAGCATAGCAAACAGACTGGGAAGATATGGATAATGGTTCCCTTTGGATCCATGGGCAGACATAATTCATGTCCTGTATTATAAAGATAATGTCTCCCTCTGGGTTATAGACATACAGGCTTAAGGCCCATTATAAAAGAGCCAGGTTCCCTAAGTTCAGGATTCTCCGGTGTAATTAAAATGACTGCATGTGTCAGTGTCCCCTGGCCCTCTCTGCACTGCTTCAGGTTTCAGGAAAGTAACATAAATGCTAGGACTCAGGTTATTGCCATTGCTGTAAGTAGTAAGGTCCTCTGTATCTGACCCAAGCATCTCAGGTCCTTCGCCAGCATCCACGAAACACAGACAAACTCATAAGGTTACAAATAAGATTAAATGTCAAACTGTTTAAAATTCTTGAGTTATCAGTTGAGAGTGATGGGGGTGCATGGGAGGTTTGAGGAGAGAAGAGAAGATACCAAACAGTTGTCCTGGAGAGCAGAAGAGTCAACTGATTAGGAAAAGGTTGAGTATCCATTTGAGGTTTCGTGGTGGTAAACCTGAAGTGAAATGGGTCAGCTCAGTTGCATTTTTTTGCTGCAGTCATATTCAGCTGCCTCTAGTGAAGATGTGGAGAAGGCAGATGGCCATCATACTGTGGGTGACCTAACAGTGACTACTGTGGTGAGTAGACCCTTAGTCAATTCCTCCTGGGTTAAAGGAAGGAAGGAAGGAAAGAAGGAAGGAAGGAAGGAAGGAAGGAAGGAAGGAAGGAAGGAAGGAAGGAAGGAAGGAAGGAAGGAAGGAAGGCAGGCAGCAGCCAACAAGCAATTTGTTACTTGCAGTGAATCCCATGGAGACATGCCTCCATCCTTGCCATCTTAGTGCTCCCTGGCTGATTGCCAGTTGCTGCACCTGCATTTCTTTGCCAAGACTTCTTTGGCCACCAGAGTCCACTTTGCCCCAAACTGTGCTGCAGGACAGGAGGAAGTATCACCCTCCCCAGGAGCAATGACTGATGGAAGTGTCTCTCCCTCCATACCTCTCTCTCACGTCTGTCTCTGTATGTGTGCGTGCGTGCGTGCATGTGTGTGTGTGTGTGTGTGTATTCCACTTTTTTCCTTGGATGAGATGACTTTGAAATGTGCATCCTACCCTGGCTCCCAAAGTCTTGGATGGCACTTCTAGTGGGAAGTGGTCTAGGCACCCACAGTGGTAACTGGCTTGATAACACACCATTCCTTGGCTGCCCTTCTTTTCCTTTCTTATTTATTCACTCTCCTCACAGTGTTTTCTTCAGTTTCCAAATAAACTACATGCCCTCCAGTCCTTGTCTAAAGGTCTACTTCCAGGACAACCCAAACTTACGCTGTTAGTTAAGGTCATGTTGTTGAAAAATTCCAGTGTGTTGTATTCATCAAAATATGGTTATCAGGTGGTTTCGCTGGAAGGTAGGGAAGGGTACCAACTGCTGGTTTAACCCCATGACTTTTTGATTACTTAAGGTGTTACCAACCTTGGGATACTTTCATGTCACTAAAAACCTCAGCAAACACTGAGCTCTTTAGAAGTTCTGCTTTCCTGTCTGAGGAGAGGGAGAAAATGAAATATCCTTTCACTGTAGGATACCTGATGTATGGGGATTGAGAATCAAAGATGGGAGTCCATGTTCCTACGGAAGATTAAGGACAGTTCTGCTAGAATATTGCCTTTTGCCAGGTATACTGTAAAAGCTCAGTAACTGTTGGGTGGGTGAGTGGATAGATGGATGGATGAATGGCACCTAAGTTTTTTGTTTTAATCACCATAATATTAAACTGCCTATGTCAGAATGGGCATGTGCATCCCCGGAACTTCCAATCAGTGAGATAAATCCTGTTTTTAAAAAATGAAGTCTAGGACCCAGGACAGGCTGATCAGTAATTTCTTGTGGTGGTGGCTGTGACACAGGGCCACTATCTTAGGGTGCCAAGTGTATTTTTTAGGGCACACACCAGAAAAGATGCCATCTCAGTCCTCAGCATTTGTGGGTTATTGGTGGCCCACGGGTAATCTCATAAGATTGATGCAATATGCTTTTTCTTTTTTTTTTTTTGTATTTTAGTAGATAACGGGGTTTCTCCATGTTGGCCAGGATGGTCTCGATCTCCTGACCTCGTGATGATCCGCCCGCCTCGGCCTCCCAAAGTGCTGGGATTACAGGAGTGAGCCACCGCTCCCAGCCCTCACAATATGCTTTCTTCTATTTTTTTTTTTTTTTTTTTTTTTTTTTTTAAGAAAAGGAGAAGTAGTTTTCAGTGATTGGGGAGTTGAGATATCTTTTTCCTCCATTGTCTCTATCTCGCTTTTGCAATCTACTCATAAGAAAGTATGTAAACATTTCTTAAAAGCAAAACAATCAGAACATGTTGATTGGAGTATTTATTGAGTTTCCACGGTGAGCATAGAGGTACCATGGTCTGCCTTCTCCAAATGAACATTGGCCTGTGCGGTGACCACAGCTGATGAAGCATGGACAGGACTTATGGCCTCTGTTCCCTTCCAGCCTTTGGGTTAAAGGAAGGGAAGGAGACTCCAAGGGACAGAGGAGGCTGAGAGCTAACGAGGTGAAGGAGAGCAGGAGCCACGCTACTGAGGGTGTTCAATGTTTTCTCTGCATATCTATCTTCCATGGAGCGGCCTGCTGCCCAAGGGACCCAGTGACTTCCGCAGAAACCTCCTGGCTCTGCTGAGGTCTTCCTGGGGAGAGGCCTCTTCGCTGTCCTCCTCAGAGCTGGAGCCCAGGGTGGGGGCTGCGGGTATAGGATGCAGGCTGTCTTCACAGGACGCTGGCTTCCCGGCGCACCCGAGTCTGCTTGAGGACTGGAGGCTTTGGTTAAAGGAGGCAGAGGCCATACACTCAGCTGCCATCTCGTCACAGGCACAGAGCAACTTCTCACACAGGCTTTGGCCCCCACCTTGGGAGGAAAGAGCAGAGTAGGAGACATGAGACCTCTGAGGATAGCACTGGGAGGCCTCCACGGACCTGGCCACTCCTTCCTCCCCATCTTCCACACACCCTCAGGGTGTCTGCCTCACATGGCTGGTAAGTTTCCAACTTTCTCTTCCTGCTAGGAATGATCCCTCTGCCAGGAATGCTCTCAACTGGTGCCTGCCTGTTGTAAAGACTAGGCTGGCTTTCCCTCCTACAGGAAGCTCTCCTGAGCCACCAGGCTAAGGGAATGTCTTTCCTGCGGGCTCCCATGGAATCCCACTTCGTGCTTTTTTTTCTGTCTCTGCAGGTTATGTGTTAATCTCATTGTACAGTCATTTCCTGTTTATGTCTCCAGTTTTTACTCCTGCTGTTAGAGTAGGTAGATAGGTAGATATGAGCAGGGCAGGCTAGAGCCCCAGAGAGTATCAGGCAACTAACAGGTGACTGTCGGGCAATTGTATGGCAGCTGGCAACGGGGAGGAGAAAGTTTCCTAACAAACAGGAGACATCTTGAGCTTGCGGGCAACGTCTCAATAACAATTTAAAATGGTGAATTTGACCTTCCTCTGGGGACAGGTCCAGGTATGCACAGTAAGGGGAAAAATGGCAGCATTCAACCCATATATGGCCTTCTTCTATGGGTGCTAGGCCAGTAAGGGGAAATTGCCCTAAGAGAGTATGCACATAACTTCAACCAGCAAAGGGTGCCTGTGGCTCCTCCTAGATACTGGCAAGTCATTGTGCAGACCGTGATTAGCGAACAGCCTGCCCAGGGGAGGGATGAGAGGAAGAAATCAGGGGAAAAAGACAGGAAGTAGTAAATCTTTAAGAGCCCTGAGCCGACCATCTGGCAGGACACTCAGATCTTTTGAGTTGCCTGCTTGGTCCCTTCCTAGTGTACTTTACTTTGCTTCGGTAAAGCCTTGTTTCTGCCTGTCTCCTGGCAGAATTCTTTCTCCCAAGAAGATAAGGTCAAGGGCTGCAGAGTCTGCCTGGACTTGCTGCCGGTAACACTGCTGGACAGAGAACTTGCTGACGGAGCAGAGTCTGAGCCCCTAACTCAGATCTTGACAAGTAATTCCCAAGTTAGTGCTCAGGAAATATGTGTTAGATTTGACTTTTACTTCTTCCTTCTCTGGGCCAGAATTTCCCTATCCATCATTCACATTGCCGGACAAAATACAGATGACCAGTTAAATCTGAATTTCAGTTGATATGTTGGAAAGTGTGTCCCTTTAGGACATACTAATACAAAAAAAATTCATTGCTTATCTGAAATTCAAATTTAACTGGGCATCGCGTATTTTTATTTGCTAGATCTGGCAAACCAACCCTGTTTTTTTCAAAGTGTGAGTCGCATGCAGTGGGAGTGGTGTGACTCAAATGAAATAATATCTTTGAAGGTGCTAGACATAGATAAGCTTTCTACAAATATTATCCTTGTTATCTGTGGTTTTCAATGAAGTTAAGGGATATCTTTTTGCATCTAATCCTTCTTTGAAGTGTTCATCAACCAGATTTTTTCCTATCACATGCCACACAGACCTTCCAAGCCTCCTAAATCGGTCTCCACATCAGCTCCAGACATGCTGGTTGCATTTCAGCAGCAGGAAGTGACAAGAAGAGCAGGCAAATATACCAAGTGTGGGAGCAGAGTGGAGATACTCAGAGGCCCTGTTCCCAGAGCCACGTTGTCTTACGACAGCGCAGGCCAGGATTTGAGATGCCTTCATTTCTCATCAACTAATACCTGGCATCTGGTGTACGAGGCTATGCTTAAATCTTACAGAGCGTCAGAACTGGTTTACTGAAGCTCTGAATTCGTTCAGCCTTCAGATGCAGTTTCCTGGATTCTGCGATATTGGAGGAATGGAGGACAAGGCTTCAGCCCAGCAGGGGCGACCTCTTGGCATGATTGCACCATATGACAACTCACGTGCTCTAGACCCTCCCCTAGCTCCTCATCCCCTATAGGGAAAAACTGAGATGCTTCAGTCTTGCACGTGGGTTTTTTGACTTCATGATCTAGCACCTGTACGTCTCTCCAACTCCACCTTGCACTACAAACGGCCTCCCGTTTCCACGTTCTGTTCCAGCAATACAGAACCACAGCTTAGTTGTCCCTAAGCTGCCCAGCATTCCCCAAACACCACCATTTTTCCCTTTTCTCTTTGCTTGGAATATTCATGCCCATGACCATCTGGGAACATGTTAAATCTCACCTCACACCTCTTTCAAATTTTCCCAATTTATCCTGTTCTCACTGCCATACTCTTGACTCAAATGCCTTTACCAGCATTCCCAGGGCCCCTATGCTACCCGTTAGCACATACTACATGGTATTAGAATAGTCTCTTGCCTACATCTCTTCCCTCCGAGCTGTGAGCAGTTTGAGGCAAGGATCATGAAAGTTCATTGTTTTCCTGGTTCTTGGTGAAGGTTTTTCATTAAGTGGATAATAGAATGAATGAATGAGTGAATGAATGAATGAGAGAGTGATATGTAAGCACAAAGCTCCTGGGATGTGGCAGACACACATGATTGTACCAGGCAGGATGATGTGCAGTCTGTGAACTGTACCAAGGTTGTACAGAGGAAGAAGAGGGATGGAAGGTCCAGCCAGTGGGCCTCCCCTGACAAATATGAAAATGAGAACCAACTCTTACAGGGCCCCTGGGAAATTCTAGGGGAAGTGTTTCCTTTTAAACTGCAAAGCATAAGGGAAATGCATCCACGGAAGTGAATGAGGAAATGGAGCTGGAGAATGCCAATGAAGTCAGTTCTATAGCAAGTCTCCGTTTGCTGTCACGGGGGCTGGTCATGGGGATTGCAGTTTTCAGAGTGGTCCTCACCTGAGGGCCTGAAGGGATACAGAGGAGCCTCTGGCTTCCACCATAGGGAGACGTGGAGCTGCATGCCCACCTCACTCTACAGCCAGAGCCAGTCCCTCTTTTAAAATAGCATTCCTTAGATCTCCCTTGGGAAAAGGACTCTGCTTCTTAGAAAAAGTAAAAATAGCAACTCATTGATATAGTGAAGAATCAGCTTTAGGTCTGAAGTGATACAGTTTTACAGTTTAAGTCCCAATTCTCCCACTTATTTCTGTCTGTGTGATCTTAGGCCTCCGTTGCCTTATCTGCTAAATGGGAAGAATGATGGTGCTACTTCGTGAGACTTTTGTGAGGATTAACTCTGTTAACACATATCATGAGCTAAAAATTCATAAGCTTGGGCTATTTGTGTTACTCCTAGTCTGCTTATTACCAACTCTGTGACTTAGGCAGCTTAGCCCCTTGACAGTGAATCTCCTTATCAGTGGAAAAAGTGTGGTAATACACGCCTCAACATTAAAAAGGAGTATTAAGTCACAGTACAGATGAAGAAGTGCCTGAGAAAGCATCCACAAGTCTGAGCTACACTCACAATGCTAACCTGAATGAAAGAACAACTCACTGTGCAACCAACAGCACTTACACTTGGGCTTGTGATCCACACACACCACCGGTGACCGAGGAAGCCTGTCCATCAGGCAGCCCAGCCTTCTCACTTGCTCTAAGCAGCAGCGATGGGACAAGCAGCACCTAAGACCAAGGAAAACCCTTTACTTCCCAGAGCTCCCAGCTTCCATAGGAATCCCCTCAAGCAACACGCGCTTCTCCCACGTGACCTGTAGTAGCCAGGGAAGCCAGTGTCTCCTTTCCAGTGCACATGGGGCTGATGCATATACACACTATACTGCACAGAGGCAACGTTAATCATACTGTATGCATCTTATTAAATGTTTCTGAGGCTGGACGTGGTGGCTCACACCTGTAATCCCTGCACTTTGGGAGGCCGAGGCAGGTGTATCACGAGGTCAGGAGATCGAGACCATCCTGGCTAACATGGTGAAACCCCTTCTCTACTAAAAATACAAAAAATTAGCTGGGCGTGGTGGTGCGTGCCTGTAGTCCCAGCTACTAGGGAGGCTGATGCAGGGGAATCACTTGAACTTGGGAGGCAGAGGTCAGCCTGGCTATAGAGTGAGACTCCTCAGTCTTAAAAAAAAAAAAAAAAAATCCCACATTGTTTTTGTATTTTTATTGTAACTGTTCATGGCAAACATAGGTTATTTACATATTTATTTAAATAATTTTTAGCAGATGGAAATAGAGTTTTGAGAAAGGGGTGCTTTTTAAAATATATACAAAGGTGCCATATGGAATAGCAGTAAACTTACTCCCTCCAATCTCTGACATAGAAGAGTTAATCTCACATTCACAGTGCACTGTCATTTGTCCCTAGCCCTAAAAAAGAGCAGAGTAACTATCCTGTGCATAAATAAAGATCTGCATCTAGAAAAGTGTCCAGCATAGACCAGGACACTGCAAATATACGAAAATGGAAATACATTCCATCCATCTGGGCTGATACGGACTCACAATATCCAGTGTCCCCGCTTGCCAGGTGGACATCCTTAAGAAACTCGGGATGGCCTCAGCCAATAGTGAGCTACGGATGCTCCCCAGATACTCCCTTTGGCTCTCCCCTTTCTCTTAATAACTCTCCCTCTGTCTGGGAGGCCATAGCGCCAGCAGGGATAAGTCATAGCCTCTTGTGGCTTTTTTGCTGCACCTCTTCTCAAGCAATTACCTGCTTATTAACTTTTCCATTGCTAGCTATCAGAGGAACAACCCCCCTTGTGCTCACATAGCCGCCAGCTAGAGGTGTCTGCCTCCTTCAGCTGTTAGCACAAAAGAGCCACATAATCTCGTGTGTGTGTGTCTGGCAGGGACGGGAGGGGTGGATAACTGACACAACAGTTGAAACCTAAAGTCAATGAGCGAATCAGAAATCGTATGCAAATCAAAATATTCCTAAAATCATTGAAATTGTCCATAATGTACAGTATAGGTGGTCTTGAAAAGACATTCTGGTAGAAAATTATATCAGTTTGACTAACTCTTCCTTAGTCAAGAGTTTTCTCCTGTGACTTTGAGTTTTTCAGTTTCTTTCTACAGATGTCAAGTAGCCATATCACAACTTACCTGACCGACTGGTCAAATTTTATATTTATATGGTCATTCATCGGGAAATACCTTCAAAATCATCTCCACTTTTTTCCAAAGGGGTTCAACAGAATGCACAAGTTGCTGCTACTATGTTTCTATCTGTCGCCTTGTCTCATTGAGGGGTATACACTCAGAAACCTGGACGCTAAATTGTCCTCTGTCATGGAGAGCAGTGGGTGTATGGTTGAACCTCCGAATGTAAACATGCTTATGACTCCACAGTGTGACATAAACTTTGCTCGAGTAAAAACTTCTTTAGGGTCCCCTGGTGGGAGGTAAGTTTTGAAGGTTTCCTGATCAGCAGAGCCTGGATTTCCTTTACTGAAAATCTCAGAGAGGGATAATTAAGCCAGGATGGCTGAAAAGTAGCGGCAGGGAAGAGATAAAATACAGCCACCCAGACATCCAGCCTGCAGCTGACATGCTCCATATTCCTTCCCTATTACTGTGTCCTTTGTGTCAGCTACAAGCTTTGTCTTTTGCTCTTTCAAAAATCATCGATAGTTGCTGATTTTGCTTTGGCAACCATACCATCCGAGAAGGACGCATGCCTTTTGAATGCAGGTCTGTTCCTTGACCGTCGACTGGGGCTGTCCCCATGTGCAGTCTTTAAACTTGATCAACTCCTCTTTCAGAAAATTCCTCAAACTCAGGTTGAGTCCTCCATGGTTTCCTTTGCTTACCCTACTGTATTTATTACCTCGGGTGGTACTTTTGTTCAATTGTTCATCTCTTTCCCCATACGTGCTTCTATTAGGCAAAAGCAGCTTGTTTTATTCTGCTTTGCAAAGGCTGACTCATTCTTGTATCTCTGCCACCTAGTGCCTGGCACAGAGAAAAAGCTCAAGAGGTATGGTTGAATGCATATTTAAATGAATGAATTAATTAATGAGTGTGTGAGGTCAATGAAAATTCTCTCAAGAGCGGTAGATAGAAAAATTAGCAGTTACACTTAAGAGGTGATGAGAAGCTAATTTTAATGTGGCTTTCCGTAGGAAAAACCAAGTGGTGACCTCAATTCTACTTGTTGGTCATTGCAAAATAGGTGGACTTGGGGTCATTCGAAGGGTATTTGCAGATTGGCCTTTTTGAGGTAGCTGGACCGTATTTGTCAAAGTACTGAAAGGGCTCAAGGACCCCCAGATCAAAAGATGTGGATCCGCCTGGCTCTGCCTTTTCCTAGGTGAACAACCCCAAACAAGTCAGTTCCTGAGCCTCAGCTGCTCACCAGGAAAATGGGCCTATGATGCTGAGGAGCCACCCGAGTGAGCTACTGTGTGCACCAAGCTTTGAGTGAAGCCCAAGGCTCAGTCTGCTGTCCAGGAGGGCTCTCACCACTCCCTCGTGCAGACAGCATCAGCACTACCACACCAGAGCTTTCACCTCTGCTGTCCATACCTGTCCAGGGCATCCCTTGGCTCGCCTCTTCCTTCTTGTCCACAGTAACAGCCATAAGACTCAAATTCTTCCGGGCACCGGGATGTCAGACAAAAAAGCATCTCTCCAAGCTGTGGCAACACCTGCATGTTGTCCCCACTTCCCAGGTGCAGGAAGGTGAATCTGTCGCAGGCTGAAAGGAACAGGAATTGTCAGGAGAGCAAGGACCATCGGGGCAGCCGTCGCAAGAGAAAGGCCATGTGAGCTTCCACGTTGCATATGGACAACTCTAGGTCACAGGAGAAAACCCCATGTCCTACTCCTTGGCTAGCCATTCTTCTAGGAAAGCTGTTATGGCTCATCCCTGCTTGGATGCATTATATTTCAGAGAGCAAGTCTTTTCTCTCCAGGCTTCTAATGCTCCTTATTAAATCCCCCCAAGGGATGGAGACCTGTCAGGATCCAAGATGCTTTTTGGGACCACGTCTTATTACTGAGTAGACCCGGCTGAACTCTCAGGCTTTCTGGTGGCATCAGGTTAGCACACCTGGCCAGGCTTGCATTTCTCTCCTCTGCCTCTCCAGCTCCCAAACCCCCCTCTTTCTCTGTCTCTATTTCTCCTGCTTCTACCCTTCCTCCTCTGTCCTCATCTAAAATGCAGCTTTCTCCATAGCTCTGCATTGGACACCATGGAAGGCATACCCATATACTAACAAAGCCTCTCCTCTGTGTGCCCAACAAGCTCTGGCTCCTGACAGGTGCAGGGCCTTTTTAAGGCATCAGAGGGAGGAGAGACAAAGGGGAAGATGATCAAAAGCCAAGTGCTTCATTCTTTCCAATAAAGCACAGTGTGGATGATGCCAAGCTCTTTCCCCTCTGGGCCAGTAAGAGTGGTGGCAGCATGAGGTCAGGGGCTCAGAAGACTGCGGCTCCTCCTCCAGGCTCAGCCTCCCAGTGGCTGAGTGACTACAGGCAGCTTACATCTCCTCTGAGCCTGAATGTGCTCTTCCAGTCAGTGGATAATGATGTCTTCTAGTTACAGCCCCATGGGAAGGTCACGGTGTGAAAAGGTGGCCCACGGTGATTGTTCACATCCTAACCGAAAGATGCCAGCAGTGGAGACGATGGACACTGGTTCTGCTCACCTTTTTCAGTTGTCTCCTCAGGACCATTTTCAACAGATGACGCTGCCAGCCCCAGAGACTGAATGCCAGCAGGGACAAGGGTTACAACTTTAGCTGTAATGCTTGTTGCAACTATCTCTGCAGATCCTGAAAATGAAAAACCTCATGGTTTCGATTCAAAAAGTGGCTCAAGCAGAGATAGACACACCAAAGCCGAATGCAAACAGAACACCAAAGGGTTAGGAGAATGTCCTTCAAACTGAGTATGCAGATATCCAGGCAGATTCTTAGGGATCCATGAATTCTACATGAGAATTTGCAAATTTCCTACAATAACCTTAACACTGTTGGGAGCCCGTGCTGGACCACCTGGATGGCATTCCAGGGATGAGGGCTGCCGAGGCTCCCAGGTGTGTGTTTGTGCCACATTTGCTATCACACGCCTGCTCAGTGAAGGGCCTTTATGATGCTCACAGCAAGTGAAGAGGTAAAGCAACTGGTGGAGAAGTTAAGGCAACTCATAGTACACAGCAAGGTAGGCAAGCAACACATCCCCTGGAACCCCCTAGTTCTTTGTCCAACTGCAGCAACAGCTTCTCATTATTTGCAGAATTCAGTACAAGGTTCTTCCAGTGGCCTGCAAACCTTACCTGTGACATGGCCCTATGTTCCTCACCATCACGTCTCTTACCTTCTGCCTCGTAATCTCTCTGGATCTCCCTTTGCTCTGATGTGTCAGTCTCACCTGCCCTTTTAGCTGGAGGCAGCAAAGTCTCCCACCCACAGGGCAAATCTCCAGCCTTCCCAGTACAAGGAACAGCAGCAGGCTCAGCCCCACCAATCTGCTGACCTAGACTCAGTTCCCAGAGTACTGGGCAAGGTCTGGCATCTTCGTGCTCACTGGATTGCAGTATTTCGCCAAATCCACTATATTGGTGTGCTTCATGCATCTGGTTATCTACCTTCTCTTACTCCAGCTCCCGTGAGACTAAAGCCTGTCTCAATCTCAGTCTCCTAGGTTTAGCATCCTGCCCAGTTCTCCAATCCCACAAATAGAAGCAAGTTACCTAGTTTCTATCACGTTCCTGACTGCTGGAAACTCACCTAGTCAGTATAGTAGGGTGGAAAGACTTCATGACTTAGTGTTAAAGAGAGGTGAGTTTGGATCTTAGCTTAGCTCCATACGGATGTATAACCCTGGGCAAATCATCTTCCCTCTCTAAATCTTAATTTCTCCATTTGTAAAATTATACTAATATTACCTCTTTTGGTATTTGAATAATCCTTCTAGTTAATGTCTAGCAATTAGGAAATAGTCAGTAGTAGCTATGAGAACTGCTCAGTGAATGAGAAAATAGCCGTACATCTAATCTAGGGTTAGGACTCTCCATGTGGAATGTTCTACAAGCCAAAGGACCTCCCATAGCCCAGTGTCTGCTCTCTGTTGAGTCTGAATAGCCAGTGGCCCTTCTGAGGAAGAACTTTCTTGATTATTGGTGCCAATCTAATTTGAGATCCCCTCACTTTAATTAGAGCATTTGGTGTTAATCACCCTGCCTGGGCCAACTGCCCCACTGCGGAATAAATGCCTCTGATTCTTGCCCCTCTCATTCCCATGCTGACAACTCACACTGCATTTCATCTGGAATCCAGTTGATGTCATAAATGCATCAAGGATAATGACATGAACATAGGCAGGCAGAGCCCAGTGTGCTTACCCAGAGGGGGCGTAGCCCTGGCAGCTTCCACACCTTCCTGATCGCGGCCTGCCTCTGTTCCCCAAAGAAGAGAGACAAGGTGAGCATCCACACCAGGCTGTCCCACCTGGCTTTCCAGAGGCGCTTCCCACCCATTGCACACAGGCAGGCGGCCATGTGCTCTTCACTCTGCCCCTGGCCCACCTCCCACCATGAGATTTTCTAGAAGAACTGGTGAGACCAGGGCTGCTGCTGAGACAGAAGGAACCACCCCCCCCCGCCCCAATACAGTCTTGCTGACAAATGCAGCCGCAGCTTGTCAGGCTAGAAGCAAGTGAGTTGGTTAAAATACTTTGGGAATGACAGCTTCTTTAGAATTTAAGGGAAAAAAAAACACTAAAAGTAAAGTGCATTTTGGAACAGAGGAGCATTGCCATACAGAGACAGCAGAATTGCATGGTTGAGGTTGTTTGCTGTGTGACTCCAGGAAAACCACTGGTCCTCAGTGTCTCTGTAAACCGAATTTGTTGTTACCATTATTTGAAAGTTATTAAGCTCCTACTCCATGCTGGGTAAGGCAGCAAGGGCTTCTCGTATTAACTTACTACAACCCCTTCAGTTGGTTCTGTGCTCACCCTTATTCAGAGATGAGAAAGGAGATGCACAGAAAAGTTAGCTTCCTTTTCTTAGGTCCCAGAGCTAAGAGGTGGCTGCAAACCCACGCAGCCTGGTTGAAGTTTTATGCTTAACCACTAGGCAAGACTACTATTTCACTTCTGGCTGTGCCACAAGAAAGTGCTAGAGATGCTGACAAAGAGTTATGTGGAAGGACAGAAACTGCCTTAAGTTTAATGTGCTCAAAGATCAAGTTTAATATGCTAGTGTTCTGTGAAAACCTGGCTTTGAAGTTGACTGATATGGACACAAATGCATAATTAAAGAGGGAGGTTCTGGACCATTCTAAACTGGGGCAGATTGTTCTATTCAAAAGCAAAACCTAGAGACTCAGAACAAAAGGACTACCAAGCTGAACTACCCTGGGCAAATGACTCTGCCTCTCAGAGCTTCCCGTTTATCTGTCAAATGGGGATAGGCCTCCAAGGACCAGGGAAGACTAACTCAGAGGATGTTTGCGAGGGGCCTGGGAATGATATGCTGGCACATCAGAGTCCCTTAACAAGGTCACTGCCTGTTAACCAAAGAATCCACTTACTCACTTATTCTAAGTAATTGGTAAATAATTACCATCTATTTATGCTTGTTAATAAAGGATCCATGGTTATTTACACAAACAGAGTAAATGGTTAGCTTAACTCTGCTGATGAAATTTTGCCCCAGATATTTCTAGGTAAGGCAGTGTTCTTTATGAGCCACTATTGTATAAAGGAAAGGAAACAGTTTTACAGCCTGAAGTCTGGGATCGGAGAACAGTCCACCAAGTTACTTGCTTGCAAATTTTACTATCCCTGAGCCTCAGCTGCCTACATATTCTGTAAAATGGGTATAACAATATTTCTTTCAGGTTCCTCTGAGAAGTGATCACAGGACCAAGCACAGATATTTAGATATCTGAAGCATTTCTCCACTGGACTCCGCTGTCCTTTTCCAAATTACTTCTGCTTACTTGTCTTTGAGAGAGTGGTCAGTCTGTCAGCTTCAGTCTCTGCAGCCACTGTGAAGAGAAATCGCCCAACTTCAATGCTCGGTCCAGCTGGGTGAAAAGCCAAACAGAGGAAAGAGATTTGGGAGCTAAGGACAGAAGAGAGGAGGCTTGGGGTGATCTGATCAGGGAATATGGCTGCACAGTGCTGTTCAGCAAGGTCTCAATTCAGTAGAAAAGGGACTAGACTAGAGCCAGGCCTGTGTTTAGGCACAAAGACTGGCAAATGCAACCTTTGGGCGTGAAGGGCCATTATTTCCCCTAGGTTCACCTGTGAGAAGGCAGCTTAAGAGAGCATTTATTCTGGAAGGAAAAAGGCTCTCATCACAGCTTTGCCACTCAGCTGTGTCTTAGACAATTAATCTCTGAATCTCAATAGGCTTTCTTAAAATGGAGGCTGTAGCAATTATTCCATAGCATCGTATGAGCATTAAATGAGATTATGTATTTTAAGCAAGCCGTCCGGTATCCCGTCTATGATTTGATAGTGTGTGCTGTTTTTATAGCCACACCTGGGGGAAGATACTGGTCTAGAATCTCCCCATGCTCACTCTCGTTTAATCCTTATGCTGCCCTAAAAGATAGACATGATTATCCCCTTTCAGGGATTAGTGAATGATGGACCAGCTCTCAGCCTGTTTTGTAAATAAAGTTTTATTGGAACACAGCCACTTGCATTAATTTAGGGGTTGTTCGTGCCTGCTTTTGTGCTACAGTAGCAGAGTTGGGAAACTGTGATAGAGACCCTATGGCTCACGAAGCCTAAAATATTAACTGAGGTAGTTTGGATCTGGGTCCCCACCCAAATCTCAACGTTGAAATGTCAGCTCCAATGTTGGAGGTGGGGCCTGATGGGAAGTGATTGGATCCTGGGGGCGAATTTCTCATGAATCGTTTAACACCATTCCCTTGGTGCTTTTCTGCACGGGGAGTTCTTGCAAGATCTGGTTGTTTAAAAGTGTGTAGCACCTCCCCACTCTCACTGTGTGTTTTTGGGTTCCACGCCAGCCCCCTTTAGCTCACCTTCTCCTGAAAGGGCTGTCAGGCTGCTGTCTGTGGTCTCCACAGGAACCACTGGAAAAAGAGAGCTCTTAATAGCAGTGACTAATGCAACACAGCGTCCAAACCAAGCACAGGGTCTCAAAGGAGAACAGACCGGGGATTGCTGGCCCAAGAGGAAAGGCGCTGAGAAAGCAGTTGCTAAGAACTGTCCATCCTGTCTTAGGAGTCCCTTGCCTCTGTTACTCCTTCCAGGACATAGGTTTCCCTGCAAGATCCCAGGTCAGCAGGGGGCACGGCTACTGCTGGGCTCAGGTTCAGATCCTGGCTGAAGGCAATGAAAGAGCTCAAAACCCCAAACTTATCCCAACTTGAGGAGACTTCTGTTCCAAAGGGAGGCAGAGTGGCTGAGAATAAAAAGAGTGCTGGACTCAGAAGATACAGAGATCTGACATGCACATATGCACACACCCATACACACTCATGCACATGCACTCGCACTCACACACGTACATGAGGTGTATCTTGGACTTCTCATCTCCAGGTGTGAAAAGGTGTTGGGACTGAGAGATCGTGGAAACTGGTGAACAAGGAGTGGCAGGCGGAAACCTGAATCCCGTTTTTGGCAAGATCCATGTTTTGGATTAGGAATCATCACTTGCTTAGTTCAGTGTACAGTTAGTAAGAGCCTACGTTGCTCTGAAAAGAGATATGTGAAAAGCAGTGTCCTCTTCAAAAACCCTCTGTTGGACCCAAGCTGCAGGCTCTGGAGAGTGCATGGAGAAAGGGGAGGAAGGGAGAGGAGGAGGCAGTGGGCATGCCCCTGGGAGACTGCAGTGGCCAGGAGCTTACTTAGCTAGGAGGGACCTCACTCCACCTGAGCACTACGTCTTGTCCCAGTCACACTACATAGCAGGGCTCTGACTATAGACTGAGATCGGGGGAGAATGAACTTGGGGTCTACACCCACAGTGAATTAAATTCACACCTGTCCACGTAGCTTAGGGCTGAGTTTGCACTAGGGCCATTTGCTGTTGGGCATTTGAATTGAGTTTGTCAGAAGTAACACATCTCCCAGCCAGGGAAGGCAGGGCCACATCCAGTCACAGTCACCCCAGCTCCAGCAAGGCAGGCTGGTGGAGGAGGTGTATCCACTGGCTCCCATCAGCATCTGGGCCCTTGTGGTTCAGGAGGCAGCATCCCTGGGTGGCCTTACCTTTGGGCAGAACTGTTGCCAGCTCTTCCTTGAAGGTTGTCTCTGAAAGAAAAATCACACACACACATATTGGCAAGTCCGTTGAGAGCAGTGGGTGTGAGGGAAGATTTGAAGATGCTGGACTTGGCATCTAGAGACATGCAGCAATGATTGGTCCCAAACCAGCTCCCGTCCAGACCCTCAACGCCATGGCTGATGCAGCCAGGTTCCTCCTACCTGGAGTCTGAGCCAGGCAGAAGGAGGTGTCCAGAAGGTTCAGGGAAGAGTTGAGGCTGGACCGAGCCAAGCACTCTATGGCAGCCTTGTCACAGGTACACAGCAGGTGCTCACAGTGGTCCTTGGACTCTGCACAGAGCAAGGCACAGCCAGTTGGAAAGATCTCACCTCGAATCTCAAGAGGTAATGCAAGCTCCAAGACTGAGTTCTCCATCTCCCCTGCCGAAAACCCACTCCCCTTGCAATGTCCATCTCATTCATATCAGCTCTACCTCTTTAGTTGTGTGGACCCAAACCAGGCCCATATCCACTCTTCTCCTCCCACGCTTGTACCCAGTGAAGCGAGCAGTTCTGTTGGCTCCACCTTCAACATGGAGTCTGACCGCGTCTCCACACCTCCATCGGCCACACTGGGCTGAGTGCCTGTGGCCCCGTGCGTGGTTACAGTAATGGCCTCCCCACGACCCTGCCTGCTTCTGCCCTTCTGCCCAATCTACGCTCCTCCAGGAGTCAGAGCAATCCTTCAGAGACTCAGGTCCAACCATGCCTTTATTCTGTTCAGAACCTTCCAGCATCTTCCCACCTTAACCTACATGTCTCACTGTCACTTAGGAAAAGTCACGTGATTGTTCTCCCCACCCATGGCCCCTGTTCGTTCTCAGATCGCACCCTCTTCCACTCCCTCCTCATCACCCCGTTTGTGTCTCACTGCTCCCTTATTTCTCAGTCACACCCGGCATCTCAAGCCTCAAGGCCCATCCATGAGCTGTTCCTTCTGTCTGCTTTGCTCCTCTCCCAGATACCTGCAAGGACCACTTCCTGCCCATTCTTTAAGTCTTCCTCATCTCATTGTCTCAGGGAGGCTTTCCTTGACCCTCCCATTTAAAGAGAATCCCCCCACCTCCCTCCACAGGCCTTTTTCCCTGATTCATTTTCCTCCAGAGCTCTTGCCCTCTCTAACATACTATACAATTTGTTTTGGGTATCTTCAGTGTCTGACAATGGTGAGGACATTCCAGAAGGTCAGGCTATCCCCAGCACAGATGACCATCTTGCACTGGTGTAGGTGCACAATACATATATGTTGAGTGGATGAATGAATCACGTTCTCCAGGTTCACTGTGCCTCCCACCTGCTGGGTCACAGCCACCTCTTCCCATCAATGCCTCCTTCATGCTCCATACTCCAGCCAGTCCATGTTATACAGACTTGAGTGTTAGTCGGATCTGGGTTCAAACCCCGGCTTTGCCCCCTTGCAGCTGTGTAATTTTAGGCAAGTTATTTAAGCTGTAAACAATGGCCCCCATCAAATAGGGTTATAAGGAAGATCAGAGTTTCTGTGTATAAGCCTATGGCATGTAATAGACACACATAAACACACATAAAGCATGGCTCTAACATAGGACCCCCTACATGCTGTGTTCTGCCTTTGCCTATTCCACCTCTGCAGGATTGCTTAGAGACATGAAATAAAATTTTTGGAGTCACACAGCAAACGAGGTGGGAGCTGAAATTTGAACCTATGTGTTTCTGATTCTTACAACCACCGCCGCCAGCCTTATTCACATATCACTACTTCCACCCTCACTGCATCTCTAAGTTCTTAACGTACGTCAGTCCCTGTGCTAACCACGTCACGAGCATTGTGTAATTCAGTTTTCATAACAAATCTCTGCAGTAGGTTGCTCCTCCCCCTTTTGAGGGTCGGAGGAGTTAAGTAGTTGCCTCAATGATGCACATTGTATAAGTAACAGTTCGCCCTTCCCCAGGTCTCAGGGTTGTACAAGTATAAAATCATAAATCAAATAATTTGCTGGTTAGCTATGATTTCAACTCAAAGACATTATTATACATCCACTCCATGCAAGATACAAATGCCATCAATCCAGTCCCCGTGGGTCTCTAAGTGCTGCCAATGGCGATGATGATGTGGAAGGACCTCAATGCCCTCAGCCTGGTCCAGGCTTGGGGTCCCTGTACTGTCATTTCTGGGTGCAGGCCCCTGGGACACCTGGAGATGCTTACCACACGTGATCTTCTTCCCAACACAATCGACATCTGTGCTGAGCTTGGCAGGGTCCTGGAGACAGTCCATCTCAGCAGCCTCCTCGTAGCATCTGCGGTGCTGGAAGCAGCAGCTGCAGGAAGGTGGACGGGGGCAGGGCGAGAGAGTGGGTTAGAGGGAGGGCAGGCGGCTCAGGATCTTTCTGTGTGTCTGGAGGACAGGGGCAGGGCGAGAGTGTGGGTTAGAGGGAGGGCAGGCGGCTCAGGATCTTTCTGTGTGTCTGGAGGACAGGGGGCAGGGCGAGAGTGTGGGTTAGAGGGAGGGCAGGCGGCTCAGGATCTTTCTGTGTGTCTGGATGGTTCCTGATGACAGTGGTCTGTTTTTATCTATTTATTAATTTGAACATAAACTCAAGATTTTATTGTCTTCATAAAAGAAACGATGACACTTAGAACAGGATCACTTGGCCCTTTCTCTTCTTATCTCCTCCCAGTTCAAAATGCTTGCATCTTTTCACAGCTGGTATTCTCTTGGATCTGCAGTTGGGCTCAATGCACTCGGCACATGCAGGTATGGGCACGCGTGCGCGCACACACACACACACACACACACACACTCACACACACACACACACTCTCACTCTTTCCTATCTGCTATCTTACAAGCTTCAGATTGCCCCTGCCTAGCCTATGGCCGTTTGCTGGTCGCAAACTGGCTCTGGATCTCAGCCTGAGGACTTAGTATGGATGTGGCCCAGCAGAAGGTAAAATGAGGCATTTCCTGGTCTTCATTTAGAGACTAAATCCTTGGCATCTCCTTGGGTCACTGCTCCCCATTACTGACCATGTCCATTTGTGCAGCCAATCAGTGTCCTAAATATCAGCTGCCGGTCTACATGAATTTTCCTCCTGCCTGGCCTTGGGGAATAGCTGACTTCACTCACTGCCCTGTTCCTGTTCGCTGGCGGTGGGAGGTGCACCTCTATCACTTGCTTGAACTGACCAGTGACGGAGAGGCCAATGCCATGTTAGAGGCCAACAACTTTAAGTAAGGAAAGTGACCCTTAAGCCGTCAGATCAAGGTTATAAGCCCAAGCAACTAGGCGGAAAGCAGAAAGGAGAAGCGGGTCATCAGCAAGAGACGCCTTTACGCCATTCTGCATGTGAATCTGTCTGCCTGAAATGCACAAGGGAGCTTAATGGAGCAGGCGGCTTCTGCACTTAAAAGTAATCTATATCTTCTTGTGTCCAGGAGAGGTGTTTGAAATGGCCATTTACGGCCAACAGAGAGAGGAGAAAGATCAACCCACATGTTCTCAGGGTGAGGAAACTGATCAAATATTAAGTCATGAGCTGGACCCAATCTCTTAGAAGGCAGGCAATAATTTTGCATAGAACAGCTTGGATTATCTCAGACAACATTATTTAAAAAAACACAAAGGGCAGCACTGTGGTGTGAATGAGCAACCTTTCCCACAACTGTGTAGGCGAGAACTTTGGGGCCCAGAGAGGGGTGAGTGTCTTCTTCAAGGTCACACAGCAAATTAGTGGCAGAGTCCCAAATCAAGGGCCTGATTTAGCAGAGTATCTACTATGTGTCAGGCCTCTAGCAAGGTGTGGACATGGACACAGCATATAGCTGGACAAAATATTCAGCTGTTTGCATACAGAAGAAAGTCAGAGCTAGACAAAGGTTGAGAACCAGCGAAGTCTACATTCTTTGCCAAGCATTGGTTGTAAATGGAGAACTGTCTTAGTACTGTTGGAGGCTCCCAGGTTTCAGGTGCATTCATGTCGAATTCAGCAGTATCTCAGACCAGCCAAGAAGGAGGGCCATGGCTGGAATATGGCCCTGGGTTAGGGAGGAAGCCTGTGAGTTCCATTCAGGTGACACCGAAAGCTGGGAGCCTCTCCCTCCGGTGCTGTAAAGGGAAGAGTTGTGAATATTCACTGCCCTTACTCCAGGCAGCACTGCAAGAGGACCTGAATCCTGGCTCTGTCAACTGCCAGAGACTTGTCTTGAGCAAGTTACTTATCTCTTTTCAAAAGAACATTGAGATATTCATTCCCATTTACCAATGAGGAAGCTGAGTCTTGAAGATGTTCTCTGATAAAAGTTTGGACTTTTGAGCTTAGCTCCATGGACTGTCTTAACCACTTCACGTTTAACGCTCATAACAATGCTATGAGTGAAGTGGTGTTATCCTTATTTGATAGATAAGAAGGCAGAAGCCCAGAGAGGTCAAGCGACTTGCCCAAGGCTTGCACAGCTTCTTAAGGACAGAGCTGGAGTTTGCAGTCTGGCAGTGCTGCTCAAGAGCCTAGCTTTTAAACACTGCCTTTCCAAAGGCGGCATATAAGATGGGCTACTGATATCCATAGTCTGTGCTCCATCTGCTGCTTCAACTTGCCTCCCAGCAAGCCTTAAAGAGACTTGTTTTTGCTCGCATGTGAATGGTCATGCCCCTGGGATGGTACTCTCCTGCCTGGAGGTTGGTGCAAAAAACAGACATGGGAGACTAAGGACAGGGGAGACTGGGGGTCTGAGGTTTATGGGCAGAGCATCTTCCCAGGGATGACAGACAAGGCTCCAGAGGAAATGGGGACTGAGCCTGCTGTAGATGAAGAGCCTCAGGTCTGGGGTCCAAACAGGATCTCAATATTCGGCCTGGGGGAGAAGTTAGGCAGAGCTTTGTTCTGGCAGGTGAGGCAGGAGTCCAGGAAACTGTAAGGGGAACTGCAGGGTGGTAGGACCTGAAGTGGGCTGGCAAGGGAGCTCCTGAAATCAGAAAGCTTAATTTCCCCTTCTTCAACAGGAATAACAATAATTCCGATGATCGCTTTTGTTATAGCAGGTTGAGTGCATTTGCTGAGTGTAACTATGCAGTGGCCTCTGTTTTAAGTGATTTAAAGCATTAACTCAGCTCCCACATGGATCTCATGCAGCAGCTGCAGTTATTACTATGTGCATTCACGTAGGTGGATACAGACACAGAGGCTCTGTATCTTGCCCAAGGTCAAATCCGGCCAAAGAGCAAGCTGGCACCAAGTGTGGGAGGTCATGTGGCTCTTGCAATGCACACAGGAGGTCAGTGGGGGCCAACATAAAGAAGAAATAACATGCATGCAGCTTATAACCTTGGGCAAGCTACTAAAGATCTCACACTATCTAACTCAGAAGGATTTTCTAGATTTAGGAAAACTTCTGCGTAGACTCTGCCTTGCGGTGGGCACTCAATAAATGGTAGCAGTTACTTTGGAATCTGTTGTGCAAGTTCAGGGTGGTGACAACCTGTCTTCCAGGAGTTTGGAAATCCTCATCTCCATCAACCGAACTGTGTAAAGTAACTGAAACTGGGTGCAAACCACCATTCATCAATTTGGGGACAGTGATACTTCAATTATTTCTTTTAGGTTGGAGACAATAATGAATAACTGCAGCATTTCTAGTTTACAAGGTGTTTTAATAATTAAAAAAAGGACCTGAAAGGAAAAGATGTTTCCACAAAGAGCCCTGACCCCCACCTGCCATAAAGAATCAGCCTCTCTCTTTCTGAATGTCAACGAGCTTATAGTTCCTACAATGGGAAACTGTCCTTTTGGTCCAAGGCAATTTGCATGCTCCCTTGCAGGTCTGAAGCTGGGAGAGATTTGTTGTTTAATTCAAAAGACAGTATTCTTTGTCAACCAAGGATATATCACTTTTTAATTAATTTGTTAGTTTTTAATTTCAGAAGAGTAATTAGAAGTTCACCACCTAGTCAATTACTTAATTTGTTGAGTTCCTGCTAAGTGCATCATACTATAGTCAGTGCTGGGAGTACAAAGAGGTAACACAGTACGGATCCTCCACGGAGGACGCTGAGTAGATCAGTGAGACACACCCTGGGCATGCAGCTTCCCCTGTGTGGTAGGGGCAAGAAAGAGATGCACAGATGTTTAGGGAGCACAGAGATTGTACTGTTGCTGAGGGTTCAGGAAATGCGGAGGCTGTCCTACAGGAGAAATGTCAGGGCAGATATGAGATACCTGATATATTGCAAAGAGGATCTCTTCCCCACCTTCTGTGAGTCTGTGCAGATGAAAGCACGTACTCCACTGGGCTGGATTTGGGCACAGGTGATACCCGTGGGGTGGGGCATGGTCACAGAGTAGAGGTGAGACCTGGGTTCACATTCCCACTTCCGTACTACTCCTGTGGCTGCTACTGTTTCTATGTCTACAGCTACTGTTATTATTACTGCTAGTTATTATTACTGCTATTACTCTTAGGTTGGTGCAAATGTAACTGTGGTTTTGCCACTGAAAGTAATTGCATAATTGCATAACTTTGAAAGTAATTGCATAATTGCGTAAACCACAATTAACGTTTGCACAAACTTAATAGTAAAATAGCACTACTAGAATAATACCGGTAAATACTACTGCTGCTGCTGTTATTATTACTGCAACCACTACTGTTATTAATACTCCTGCACTGCTGCTCTAGTATGACTATTGTTCCTATTACTACTACTGCCACTGTTACAGCCCTGATACTACTGTTCCTACTGCTGCTACTGCTACTGTTACTTCTGCTACCAATCACTAGTACTCCTGAATAAGTAATAGGAAAGATAGGGTCCCAAGTACTTTAATTTGAATTTGCTCATTTAACCCTAGATAATAATGCTATGACATAGGTATCCTTGCTACCATTTTATAGATGAAGAAACTGATCACAGGGAAGTTGAACACCCTGCCGACAATCACGAAGTAAACAAGGAACATAGGATTGCGACCACCGGGTCATGGGTCGTGGGTCTTAACACTTTAACAGATTTGCTGAGTGACACTGTAGGTCCTCCTGTTACCGGGTCCCGCTTGCCATGTCCTTCCTAACACTTAATGCTTCCAGGTTTTGAATTGTCATTCTGATCGTTAAAGGTTGATGTCTTATTTTAATTTGCATTTTCCTTGTACATAGGAAAGGAGTATATCTTTACTGGTCACTTATAATTCCCTATAGTCCCCACCATGCATTTACCTCTTTTTTTGAGATGGAGTCTCACACTGCTGCCTGGGCTGGGGTGCAGTGGGGTGATCTCTGCTCACTGCAGCCTCCGCCTCCGAGGTTCAACTGATTCTCCTGCTTCAGTCTCCCAAGTAGCTGGGATCACAGGCACATGCCACCACACCAAGATACATTTTTTGTATTTTTAGTAGAGACAGGGTTTCACTATGTTGGCCAGGCTGGTCTCAAACTGCTGACCACATGATCCACTCCCCTTGGCCTCCCACAGTGCTGGGATTATAGGCCTGAGCCACCACACCCAGCTGCATTTACCTCTTTAGGCAAGGATGGTGTTCTGTTTGTCTGAAGCACAGTGCTCATATGTTATTGATATTTGACTCATATTTGTTGAAATTGAATAGAAACCTTCATAGTAGTTTTACCCCTGCTGGCTAGGCCTGCTCTGAATAAAAAGTACTTCTCAAATTTTATTATGCAGCAAGTCATCTGGAGAACTTGTTTAAAACTCAGACTTCCAGGTTCCACCTAAAGGTATTTTGAGTCAACAGGTCAGGGGTCCCAGAATCTGCATTTTAACAAACATCCTGGTGGACTGGTGGACCCAAACTTGAGAAACACTAAAACGAAGTTTTGCTTATCAGACATGGCATAGGATCTTAATAACTTTCTAGAGTGAGATCCGATCACGGATGATGTTGCCACGTAAAGATGAAGCGAACAGTTACCCGACTAGTAGGCAGTGGAATTAAACCCTTTCCTGAGTCCCAAGTCCAGGGCTTTTCTGTATTTGTGCTCTTGCCAAGGTATCCACCAGGCCTCCAAAGAGCTCGTCTTTTGGTCTTGCTGACTTGTGGAACTCACTTACCTGTCAGATTCGTCCACAGGCAACCCTTCCATCTCGAACCTGCAGGCGCACCCATAGTCCTCAAAGTCTCGGGGACAGAGACCAGCCACACACTTCATACCATTCACAAACCGGAGCAGCACAGGGAAACTGGTGAAGACAGCCTGCAGCCAGGTGAAGTGGGAGCCCAGGCAATCTGTGGGGTGGGGGACAGGGCCTGATGAGCACTGGGAACCAGGTCTATGAGGGAGTCCCTGTCCCTGGACTTCCTATACCTCAGGCTGGTGTGCTTTAGCAACCTAGTAAGCACCTACCGTGTACTAAGACGCTTTTAGACTAAGCCTTTATCCCTGTTAGTTTCCTATTTGACAGTCATTTATCCCTTCCTCCTTACAAAACTACAATGTTCTTGAGGAAGATGAGCCTTCTCCCTAAATTCCTGACAGTATTTCACAATCATTCTCAGCTGGTCATGGAAATCCCATGTTTCCAACTGATGAGTCTATGGCTATGCATGCGACCCAGATTTGGCCAAAATACCTTAAGGGAAAATCTGTAAGTGTCTTCTGGAAACAATTTCTTTTCTAATAAAGAATGCGGCTGGGCACGGTGGCTCACGCCTGTAATTCCAGCACTTTGGGAGGTCGAGGCGGGTGGATCACTAGGTCAAGAGATCAAGACCATCCTGGTCAACATGGTGAAACCCCGTCTCTACTAAAAATACAAAAATTAGCTGGGCATGGTGGCACGTGCCTGTAATCCCAGCTACTCAGGAGGCTGAGGCAGGAGAATTGCCTGAACCCAGGAGGCGGAGGTTGTGGTGAGCCGAGATCGCACCATTGCACTCCAGCCTAGGTAACAATAGTGAAACTCGATCTAAAAAAAAAAAAAAAAAGAATAAAGGCATGTAGGAAGATCCCTTTAATCTACACCTTTTTTTCTTCCTTGAATGTGAATGAGGATGTGTCAGCTGGAGCTGCAACAACCACGATATAATGAGGAGGCCCCAAGTCTAAAGTTGAAAAGCCAAGTGCTCGGGATAGCAGAGCAGCAAGATCGAAGGAGCCTGCTGGGTCTTCGATACCTGCGTTGAGCTACCACATGCATCCTGGTGCCTTCACAGCACTTGAGATAATTAAATGTATTTATTCTTGGTGTTGCCATTTCTTTCTAAAAATTCAACTTTTATTATAAAGGGCACACATGCAGGCTTGTTACGTGGGTAAATTGTTTGACACTGCGGCTTGGGGACACCCCAGTCCCCTCACCGGGACAGCAAGCACAGTACCCAGCAGTGGGTGTTTCAGCCTCTCACCGCCTCCCCCCTCCCTGTCTAGCGGCCCCCAGCATCTACTGTTTCCATCTTTAAGTTCGTTGTGTACTTAATGCTTAGCTCCGACTTATAAGTGAGAATATGTGGTATTTGTATTTCTGTTCTTGCATTAGGTCACTTAGGATAATGGCCTTTAACTCCTTCCACGCAAAATGCAAATCCAAACCACAATGAGACAGCACCTCACACCAGTCAAAATGATGATTATTAAAAAATCAAAAAACAACAGATGCTGGCGAGGTTGCAGAGAAAAGGGATTGCTTATACACTGGTTGGTGGGAATGCAAACTAGTTCAGCTACTGTGGAAAGCAATTCGGAGATTTCTCAAGTAACCTAGAATAGAACTACTATTTGACCCAGGAATTCCACCACTGGGTATATACCCAAAGGAAAATAATTCATTCTGTCAAAAAGACACACGCATCGTATGTTCACTGCAGCACCACTCGTGATTGCAAAGACACAGAATCAGCCTAGCTTCTCATCGACAGTAGATTGGATAAAGAAAACGTGGTACAAATGTTTGCATTATTTGAGTCACTATTACTTTGCTGAATGGATCCAAATGATACGGTGCTGACACTATGAAACTAGAAGCCAGTATGGGAAGAAATGGTACAGACATTCACAACTTTTGAGCACCCATTAGGTGCTTTCACTAGCACAGTAGTGCAGCCTGACCAAGTGTGCAATGCCTTGGAAGCATTTGCTTCGTCTGTTGTCCCACAGGCCTCCTGCTAACTCTGCAAGGCACATGTTTCCTGTCATCACCAATTCATAGTAAAGAAACTTGCTTTACATTTCATAGTAAAGAAGCTGACAGCTGAAGATGTGTCCAAAGCATCATCCAGGGATAATGACTTGCCCTAAAGTATACAGCAAAGAAAATTGGCAAGAAACCATATCAAGTGTTTCCGACTCTAAATCTCGCATTCTCCTTCCCATCCCACATCTTTCTAACTAAAAGATCCTCAAGTGCTGCATGAGTGACTCCTCACTACTGATTTAACATCGGGTCACAAGACAGGGCTGAAGGGGATCAGGAGTAGTTTGTGAGGACCAGTCCCACCTCATACTCTCCACCCCATTCAAACCTCCTTTCCCGTGTTTTGTACCCACAAGGCCTAATCAGGAGAATAAGACAGAATTCTCTGCTGATTGGAAAAGCAACTCTAAGCTTTATGTATGTATTTATGCAAATACGCATTTTTATTCAGAAACTTACAGGCACCTGCACTTGGTTATGCAAACAGTTTAAGCGCAGACTTATGCCTGGCATGGGCCAACCCAAAAGCAATTCTGAGTGTCTCTGTTCAGGTCAATCATATTATAGTCCCATTTGTTTGGTACTTTAGTTGAAGAGAGGAGCCATAATAGTGTCCTGATAGTCACATAACAGATTTTCAGTTGATAAATGGGATACTTGACACACTTTGACATTCTTTTTTTTTTTTTCTTTGTGAGGAAGTCTTGCTCTGTTGCCAGGGAGTGCAGTGGCACAATCTCAGCTCACTACAACCTCCGCCTCCCGGGTTTAAGCGATTCTCCTGCCTCAGCCTCCCCAGTAGCTGGGACTACAGGTGAGTACCACCACATCCAGCTAGTTTTTGTGTTTTAAGTAGAGACGAGGTTTCACCATGTTGTCCAGGCTGGTCTTGAACTCCTGAACCAGTGATCCACCCACTCTGGCCTTCTAAAGTGCTGGGCTTACAGGCAGGTGTGAGCCACAGCACCTGGCCGACATTCTTAAACTTTATATTCACTAGTCGGGAAAGAAAAATAAAACTACTTGGGTGTACAGGACTAAGCTCTAGACTCAGAGGGGAACTCCTCCCTTCCAGCTGTGGGATCTTCGGCACGTCACTCAGTTCCCTTCGGTCCAGCTTCCTTTTCTGTAAAATGAGGATACCATTCCCCTCCTGGCAAGTTTTGAGTCGGGACTAATGAAATAAGGAACAGGAAGGCACATGGGAGCTCAGCGGCTCACCCTGCAGTAAAGGGCGCCACCGATCCGTCGGAACTTGGGTCACCTCGTGGAGAGCTAGCTGTGGAGGCAATGGGGGCTCCGAGGGCGGAGACCAAGGCCTGGCAATTTCCTCAGATTTCCCACACATGCCCTGACCTTCGGCAAATAAAAGCAATTTTACACATAACTTACCAAAAATTTCAGCCACACTTTCCACGTTTTTAAACATCCCACTGAAGAACGTGATATCTAAGGGTGAGAAAGAAAACAAAACAGTCTTGGTTTTTCTTCTTTTTCCCCTCCCTGTCTACCTTCTAGGTAACGAGTACATAAAACCTTTCTTCACTTTCTAAAGACAAATTTGACCTTGGGCTAAGCTAGCTTTCTACCAACACAGGTTACCATGGAAACTGGATAGAGATAAAATGTGAATTGCATTAGTGGGCAGCATTGAGCAATGGTAGAAATGACCCCTGGGTGGTAAGGTATATCTGGACTGGCAGGAATTAGGAGTGAACTATAAATATCTGGTAGGGAATCATCATCGTGAGTCTCGTTTAGTGTGATGACTCTTATACATGGTCATCCTGCTGGTTGTTCTAGAAATTATACCCATGAAGTCATTACTAGAGATACTGATTCCTACGGAGAACAAAGCTTCTAAGCTGGGGCTGGTCATAAATTGCTCCATGTCAGTCCCGTTTCCTTGTACCTGAGCTGTTATCTGGGATCTCCAGGACTGCTCTAGTAAAGAGTACGTCAAACCTTTCCTCGTTCTCTAAAGACAAATTTGACCTTGGGCTAAGCTAGCTTTCTACTATAGATTGCAATCTACTAGCTAGTAGATTGCTGTGAGGGCCACTCTTGCTGATGAGGAATGGCAGCTGTGGCCTGCTGGCATGCTGTGCTCCTTAGCCATGATCCTTCTAAATACACATGTGGCTTGTGAGTCTTAATGTCTGATCAAAGAAGGCCTCCTGGTGGGCATTGCACTTCCTCTAGAAGTTATGCCATTTGAAGAGAGGTCACTTGTCATTTGCATTTGAATGGGACTGATTACATGTTACGGGCTTACACATGAATGATTTGGTTGACCCAACTCACCCCTCTGAAATGTTGGAAATGAACCCTTGATTCAGGGCTGTCATCACCGGTAAATTCATCATGTGGGGTCTTCAGTGATGCCCATATAGGGACCCAGCTGAGAACTGTTTATAAACTATCGCTGAGAAAACCTTCGCTTCCCTGGGAAACAAATATGGATCCTCCTTTTTTATAACCAGGGCAAGCAATACATCATTTATCCCTTGTGGTCTTGCCTTCTTGGAAGCTCAGAGCTCAGTCTGAAGCTAAGATACAATTAATACATAACCTTCATGTCAGCCCACTTCCTGCCTTCTCCTGGTTTCCCTTTTCAGCTGACCTTTGTCAGAAATTTTTAGATTTTGTCTCAGTCGAGAGACAAAGGGTGGGTCAGACACCAGGGGAGATTGTTGGGGAGGGGCTTTTGAGTCCCACTTCAGTTACTTTACTTACAAATGCCACAGCAGTGAGTAGCTCTAGGGTGTATTCAGAGGGGTCATTTTCTCTGCCAATAACCTAGACAATTTTCTACTCAGCCCCTAAGAAGAGTTCCAAGAGTCCTTACTGATATTGTTTGGGAGTCCTGGAAGCAGCTCGTGTGGAAGGTGTGGGGTGTCCAGAGGCTGGCCCCCTATAGATAAGAGAAAGTCAAGTAAGCACAAACACTGATACCACTCACTTGCTGGACTAAGGCTGGAAGGTGACAGCCAGGAAAACTACAGGAATTCACCTAAATTCAATTCCATGCATCTGTCCCAGAACCTGCTATGCTCCAGATTAGAGGTAGTTCCTGAAGGAAACAGAGATGGCTGGGGTAGCCCTGGGGCCTAATATTGGTCAGCCTTAACAGTGGCATCCTGGTTGGGGCCGGAGAGGTTTGGGGACTTATCTTGAGCCTGTCTTTGTGCATGAAGCATCCTGTTTTATTTAGATTGCAGGTTTGTTTTGGACTTTCTGGACATAAAGCACTTGTGGAAAGAGGTAAATACATGAAAAATACCCCAACCCCCAAGGAGTTTATACCATAATAGAGGACAAGGGTTTTCCTCAGACCATCAGCATCAAAATCACCTGGGATGCAGACTCCGTAAACATTTTGATCCCTGTGTTCTCAAGATTGATTCAGCCAGTCTGGACTGGGACTTAGAAAGAAGCAATTTTAGCAAGCTCCCTACCTAGCTTTGAAGCTGATGGTCTCAAAAGCTCACCCTGAGAAATACTGTTTAGTGGTATAATAACAACAGCGTCCTAGCAGTACCCAAATACATGGTACCAGCACCACCTTCAGCCAGCACTTCAGTATGGTGGGGGTGTGGAGACGCAACCCGGGCCAATGGGACAAATATGTGGGAGCTGGAACCCCAGCTTAGACAAAGATTTACTACCTAAAAGCTCGGAGAACTTCCAGACTTGTCCCTGCTCATATTTTTCTTTCCCCAACAATATAAAGCTTATAAGTAGTTGGAAACGGTCAAAAGAGTTTTGTGTTTCTTTGTCACATGGAGAGTCATGGCGTCAGCACTGTCACTGTGACACTGTGTGGAAGTCCCATCAATCTGAAAGTCACAAAGGGCCATCCTTCACAGAAGCATGTTAGATTATATCCTCTCGGGAAGATGCCCCCAGGTGATGTCTGAGTTGGCCTTGCTCGGCTTAGAGCAGGTTTCTCAGCTTCACAGTAAATTTTCTGTTGCTGGGGATTGACCGAGGACTGCAGACCCAAATCTTTGCAGGGGTGGGTAGACAACGTAAATCAGTACCAGTCAGTGCTGGGAAGCAATAGGGAATGGTGGAGACTGTGGAGAACCACAGAGACCCAAGTCACAGCAGGACAGGCAGTTGTGACTCAGCACCGAGACTTCAGAAAGGAGTCTCATCATTTTAACTTTTCTAAAATTGTTTTTGAAATCTGAATATTTTGGTACAATCTTTCAATTTTAAACTCTTGGCTCAAATTTAAAATAAAATATTTTGCAGACTAAGCAAAACAGGCTGATTTCAGGTTGAAGGTGGAAGGAAGGTGCTTCCCTTGGGTGTTTGTGGGGCTGCTCGGGAGGGCCCATGCTCCACCTCGGGGCAGGGTTGGGCGCTGTCCACGCACTTCACAGGTTCCAGTGCCAGCCATGTATTCTCTGCCAGGTTCTCAAAATGGTTTCCATGAACAGGGAACTCCCTGCTGCCTGAGAACTACAGGCTTTGAAGGGATTGTGGCCTGTAAAATGCTGAATTTCAGATCAGGAGGGAGACTCGTGACTTTAGTTCCATTTGAGCCCTTGTCACAAAGCCCAAGTAATTGTTCTGACACATTTTTCACCGGGCATAAATGCCTTGGAAATTAATCAGCATAATAACCAACAACTAAGAATACCTGCTGCCCACTTCCCCAGCAACGGTAAAATCTTGTCTGCTCCTTGGCAGTCACTGCACTGTATTCCTTTAAGTGATAATTAAGCTCCTCTTCTGAGGGCGGGGGGATAATCTTATTACCTATAGATGTTAATAAGGTGCGCTTTCTCCCACACGCTCACACTTACTTTCAGGATGTAGACGCCCCACGTTTTTATCAGCAAGTAAAATAGTCACCCTGCATGAGAAACTCTTCATCCCAGAGGGCTAAATTTGTTCACTCACAAAGTCCAACAGTGCAGTTTAGGAAGAGCCACACATGGTCAGAAGCAACGAAAGGACAAAACTCATCCAAACGGCGTTGATTCTGATTCAGTAAGCTTGCTGTCACAAGCTTGCTGGAAGGTGACAGGCGTCTGTCCTGCAGGCATCACTTTGTCTGATCCTCTCCTGAGTGCTGCGAGGCACATTCTATCGTTACCATTTTATAGACAATGAAACTGAGACTCCTGGATGAAGCTGTAAAGCTTTTTCTCACGCAGCACGTAGGCTTTCCTTGACTTGGCCCCTTCTGCCTCTGCTGAATCATCTCCTACCTTGAATTTCATGCTCCGGAAATGCTGAAAAGCTTAGGTTTTCTGCAGCAAACTGCTCCTCACCATCCTGCCTTTGCTTGTGCTGCCATGTGGGGCCTGGGATACCCTCCCCTGCCTGGGATACCCTCCCCTGCCTGGGATACCCTCCCTGCCTGGGATACCCTCCCCTGCCTGGGATACCCTCCCTGCCTGGGATACCCTCCCCTGCCTGGGATACCCTCCCCTGCCTGGGATACCCTCCCCGTGTTTGTTCCCCTTGCGTTACTGACTCTCACTGATATGTTACGGTTCCACTCAAAGTTCAAGAAGCTCTGCCTGACCCCCAACTTGGGCTGGGTCAGAGACACTGCCCCATGCTAGTATAATGTTCTGGACATCCTTCTCTCATTGCACTTGTCACCCCATGTTGCGATGATCTGTTTCTGCAACTGTTTCCCCACTAAACTAGGGACTTGAAAGCAAGCACTGTGATGTATGTAATACAGTGATGTATGTATATACTTACATTATACATATATAAGAGAAAACACAAGTTCGATTGATATCTGTTTAATGAAGGACTGAGCATGCAACAGTTGAACCACACCATCCAATGGCCAGTGGGTGATGGCCTGCTAGAATCAGAGAATCCTAGTCTCCTATGCTTGAAGTAAACACAGAACATACCTTTAGATGGTGGAATGATAATGTCTATTAGTGCTTTAGAATGGGATGTCATGGTATTATGTATTCTACCAAGATCAGCCAGGATTGCATGAAGCACAGCTTTTCCCCCAGGTCTCTTCTCAGAGGATCTGGCGGGAAACAAGCACGCAGAGGGCCAGGGGGAAGTGGGAGCCAACACATGGTGGTGTGATGTGGGGGCTGCGGCTCGAGCTTCAGTGCAGAGCTTCCAGACAAAGGGAACATGTTAGGTGGGAGGGCCAAGCGATCTCCCTCTCCTAACGCAAATGTGACCACCCTCCCACTGGCTGACGCCTGCGCTTGAAGTGACGAGGCAGCTCCGAGAGTAGAAGAAGCACAGCAGTCACCCTGGCTGTGTTGGAAGCTGCTTCCAGTCCTGCTGCAGGGATAGAGACACTCCTGGAGAGACCTCGCCATGCACAGAGACCCTCCCCATGGTCAACTCACACAAAGCATTGTCTGGTATCGGACTCAGATTGCCACTGGGGCAACCATGGGAAGGGACCTTGCAAAGCTCCAACTACAGGAAGCATAACTGACTGAGGGCCTATGGCTATGCTTGGAAGTCCAAGGCAGGGTTTGCATGGAGGCCTCGTCCCCCTCATGACTGCTCCCAGCCAATGTCCCAGGGCAGGCAGGTATACGACAGTGGGCAAGGTTCCGGGGGCACACGGGACTCCTCTGATGGCCACCTCCTGGATGACCTTGCCAACGTATACTCAGCTGTAGTCCAGGGCGTGTTCCCCTCCCCTCTGCCCGTCTCTTTCACATGCAGAACTTTCTGAAGGGCTCTGTCTCTCATGGTTGCCACTCCATGTTTTCTCTCACAGGATTTCCTCTATTGAAATCTGCACGCTTGATCTGGTTTGGGCATCTATTTCTCAGAAGACCCAGATTCAGACATCACTCTCCCATCTTTAAGTCAGAAGCCTCAATAACAGACCTTCCCTGCTACAGTGTCTGGGCCAGAATTGGTGAATTTGTTGGGCAAGCAGTCTTATCCCAGTGGTGGTCACACACTTACTCCTGAAAAAATTGAGGCTGCAGGTAGAGCATGTTCAATTCATACGTAAGTGGATACGACTGCACGTAAACTTTCTATAATTTTTTGAAAGGTAGGTATTAACTTTTGAGAATAACATCCCTTGGGATGTACCAGAAATATTTGTAAAAGTTTATAATTATGGAGGATATAATTATCATTTTTATCATCGCAAGGTAGTTAGAAACTAATAAAAGAGGGAAGAAATGAAGCAAGAAGACAGAGGAATATGTTTAATCATCTCAATTTTATAGAAAAGTAGAGCATTAAAAAGACACGTAGAAAAGAGGGTGGGGGTGGCATATTGAAGGGACAGTGTTCATATCAAGTACTTATATGCTAAGCTGGAACTACGGTGTAAAATATCATTACTCACCAGCACAGGGGACCATCAGCACACTCGTGAGGAGAAACACAATCATGGCAGGAGAGCAAAGGATGGGACTTAGGCAGCAGCTGGAACAGACTCCTGGGAGAGAAGCCAGCAGAACAGGATGAGTGTGTTTTCAGAATTCACACAAAAAACCCATGGGAGCTTTGTCCCTTCTTGGTCCCACAGGCGTGTACTACACGAAAAAGCCCTGAACGTGTTGAGCTCCCAGCTTTGCCACTGACTGACAGTGTGCCACTGAGAAGACAATGTTACCACCTCGAGACTCAGTTTACTCATCTGTAAAACGGAAACGTAATCATGAGCTTCCTGAAGACACAGCTGTGGTCTTCTTATTTACTGATTGATTCCATGGTCGTTTATTCCAGGTCTGCCTTGTGTCAGGCATCAAGGATTGAGGATGCAGGAGTGCAAAACACACTCCTTACCTGTGAGTTGCTCACAGACTAATACGAAATGGAGGCAAGGTAACAAGTGCTGTGTTTGAGTTTTGTTAACTGAATTTTAAACAGCCCATATATTATGAGATACCAGCATTCCCAATAAACCTTCGGCATGTGGGCTGTGAACCTTTCCACCATCACTTGACATATAAATAAATCTGGCAACCGAATGGTGGCGCTGCAGGCTAGCAAACAACGTTTTCCTGCAGCATCTCCCTCTCCCTTCCCTTCCTTGGCTTTTTAGCATTTTGAATACTTTGTTGCAGTCCTAAAACTTTAATAGATATGCCTCAGAGGATGCTTTGGGGGCAAAGGGGCAAAGTGGGCCGAGTCCAGCAACCCTACTGCTTTTCAACTGTATCTGCCCTCTGCTCAGATCAGCAAATACTTCATTTCAATAAGCACTTAGGGACTCCAGTCAGTCAATTATATATTTAATGGGGTGGGGCGGGGTGGGGGAGGGAAAAGACCAGAGGGATTTTAGAATAATTTTTGCCCCATTAGAATATAACTCCATAAATAATGTCTATACAGTTGGTTGACTTGTGCATATTCTGCTTTTAGAACATGACTTGTGCATATTCATGCTTTTAGAACATACATGAAAGTATGAATGATAACACATCTTGATCCATGCCACCCTAGTGACACACACAGGGCTGTTGGATAGGGTTGTACATGTTGTGCGTTGCACAAAAGTGTTTGGCTGGGGAGGTCGTCCAGATGCTGAAATGCAGCCAGTGCTTGACTCTGAAGCTTGTCCTCTGCAGTGTTGCAACAACGCAAAGGAAGGAGCTCTTCTAAAGTTTGTTCTCCCAGAGACCAAGCCTGCCCAATATTCCTGGTGGTCCTGCATATATACCCAGGGCCATAGTGGGTCACTCTGCATGTGAGCAAGGCTTGGTATTAGGGAAAGTGTCCCAGAGGAGAAGACATTGTAGAATCACTACTCTATGAACTTATCCCAAGGTCAAACACAATCTCTGGTGCCTGCAAAATAAATATTAGTTGAATGAACCTTTTTAAAAAAGGGTAGAGTGTGACTTCCTTGAGGTTCTCAGCTCAAGAATTCTTTAGTAATCCGGTCACTGTCTCACTGGCACAACACTCTGCTTAGAGCATTTTTTTGCTACACAAATTCCTAAAGCTGGTTGGTTTTCAAGGTTAGACTGTCTCTCTGACTGGTGGAAATTCAGTTCTGAGTGATTCCTTCTCAGGCCATGAAACAGGACTGAAAATTAAGGAGGAGACATAAGAGGTCTCCAAATGTAAAGTGGTCTGCCCTGGAAACTTCTGGTTAGCAGAAGAAGGCACTTCAGAGGAGCCCAGAGGCGTCATTGAAACAACATCCACACGAATGAGGCCAATGAGAACCTGGACAATGTAGTCACTTTCTGCCACTTAGTATGTCAGGTATTTTATTGTTAAGATCACACCATGACAGGTTGCCAGCATGTCTGAACTTGGAGGGGCATTGAATCTTCTGGTCCAAGTTCTCATTACACAGATGAGATCATTGAGGCTCAGAGCCTGGCAAATCATCGCAAGAATGTCCCACTTCCCAGGCCTCCTGGCTCCCAGTCCAGTGTCATTATCATGATGACAGACCCGTCTGTGAGGTTACTGTGAAGACTGAAATGCGTTCATCTTTGTCAGGCACTTACAACACTACCTGACATTGGGAAGTTGCTCAAAAGCACTATGTATTACAGGAGCGGCACCTGGCTCTGAGTTAAAGGCTCAGCCAGCAGTAGCTGGCACAGTGAAGGCCTTTCTGCTGTTCCCTCATTTCCTGTAAGAGTGGAAGCCCCTGTCTGGTGAATGAAGAAGGGTGATCAGTTTTGCACAGTGGATCTTTGTTTTTCTTTTGGGACACGTTTCAGGGATACATTCCCCTGAGTCATTCTGCGGCTCCGATAAGATGGCCAGAGGGTCATGTTCCACTTTTCCTTCCTTGAATATTGTTGCTTGAATGCAAATGAGCCAAAGGGACTTTATTAGGAACATAACTTTTGACTCTGCTCTGATGTATTTTTGTAGTAAGTTAGAAGGAGGTATAACTGGGGGGTTCCTGGCTAATGGGCAGAGTTTCAGTAGGGGAAGATCAAAAGTTCTGGAGGTGGACAGTGGCGTGATTGCACATCAGTGTGAATGCAGTTAATGCTCCTCAACTGTGCACTTAAAAGCGGCTAACATGATCAATATTATGTATATTTTACCACAACTTTTTAAAAAGTAATAAACTTCATGGCCTTATTCCTTTAAACACAAAGTCTCACGGATTGGCTCATTCTTTGGGTCAGGTGTTCCACCGAGCACGCCCCACTTGCTGTCTTGTGACAAAACCCTCTTAAGACACTGGCCATCAAGATGCCTCACTTTGTAGACCAGGAACCGGGGCTCAGAGAGGGCGACTCACTTGCCGGGTGGCCCTTTCTCAGAAGGGGGCGCTGTAGCAATGACCAGACCCAGGTGGGCCAGTGTGACTTGTCCTGGCTCCATGCAAGGTCCTTTGAGACAAAGTAAGCAGCCCAGTGATGATTCACTGCATAACACAATTATCAGTGGTACTTGCCTAGGAGGACCCTTAGGGTGGCCAGCTTCTTGTTGGGGTGTGGTGAAACACAGCAGGTGACAGCTCCTCCGCGGCTGAGCACCAAGAAAGGGAAATCAGCACCAGCCAGAAGGTGCTGGTTAGAAGCACGTGGTCATCCCCGGGCAACAGTGAGGATGACATGAATCTGGGGTACATGCAAACTAGGGTATTTGGGTGGGATAGCTCAGGGCTGCTGCTGAAATAATCGAGTATCCTCCTGTTGGCCAAGCCAGGTGCCCCTGTCTGTGTCTACCTGGAGGAAAGACCTCCTTCTCCTAATTTGCCCAAGGATTCCTCTGGGGCGGTGTTGGCCTCATGGGTCAGTGCTGTCCTGTGGGCCTGAGAAGTTTCTCTGAGTCTCGCCTTAGTCTGCATGCCAGTTTTGGCATTCCAGCCCCCCAAGCCACCTCCCAGGGGCCGGTCTCCTGGCAGCGCAGCCAGTGCCTGAGCCAAAGGCCTCGCTGGTCAGACAGACCTGGGCTGGGGTCGGGAAGTTCAGGCTCTGCCTTTTGCTTGTCAAGTACTCTGAGCCAGGTACTGAAGGTGCCTGGAACTCATTTTCCTGGGCAGCGAAATGTCTAAATGGTATTTTCTCATCAGGGAATCATGAGGGTTAAATGTGGTAAGTCTTAAAAAGGGAGAACACCATGCCTGGCAGGCGCTAAGTGCTCAGGGAGTACGGCCCCTAATGAATGCTGGTAGTGTTTCCACGCCAGGCGCCCTGGGCAGGGTCACTGGCCCACACAGGCTTGTAGGGCCCTCACTAATGTGAAGTGGTGGATTTTTCCCCCAGGTAAATTCACCAGGTGCTGTCTGTCTGGCATTGCATATTTTCATGGACAGGCTGAGTGATTTGGGTTTCTAGCTATATCCTGGAGCAATATCCAGGTCTCAGACAACCCTAAGAACATCCATCCCCCTCCCACCTTATCCTCCATTCATTTATCTCTTCATTTCCCCTCCATTCTTCTCTCTCTTCCTCTCCCTTTCCCTCTCTCCCTCCCTCCCACTTTCCCTCTCTCCTTCCTTTTTCTTCCTTCATCCATCTCTCCCTCTTTTCTTGCCTGCCTTCCTTCCTCCTACCCTTTCTTCCCCTTCCTTCTCCCATTCATTTCCCTCCCTCTTTTCCTCTATACCTCCCTTTCCCCCCTTCCTTTTCTCCCTCCCTCCTTCTCTTCTCCCACTCATTTCCCTCCCTTTCTTGCTCTCTTTCTACCTCCCTCCCTCCCTCCCCTGCTCTCTGTCTCCCCAACCATGAGGAAGAACAAGTGCCTACCGTGAAGGATCCACTGGAGTGCACTGGATGAACGATGCTCGGCTGTGAACAGGTGCAGACTGAGTCCTTTATACCCCAAGGAAAGACCCTTAGCCATGTGATGCATCTTCCCACTCCTCACATCAAAAAGGCAGCCTTTCATGACTGCTGGCAGGTGGGCTGCCTGTTCCAAGCATCATAATACTATAGCTTGGAACAGGTGAAGGCTCCATATTAAGAGGCCCCATCTTCAGCCTCAGAGGAGACCCAGGGTCTAATTAGAGAACAATGGGTCCCCTGTTCTACCCCACCTCACCTCAAAGGCTAAGAGGCCCATGGATTATGTCTCAGGGTCATCATGGGAACTCTCGGGGATGAAAGACTGATGAAAGTCATGTGGGCTCTCCTGCAGGACAAAGGGCCGGCTTTGTCTGGTCTAGTTAATTCTTTCACAAGAGGATCTCTAGGGTGATTCTTCTTATATGCTCCCTCAGACCTGGGAATTTGATGCCTCCTTCTTTTAGGGCTTTTCTGCCCAAGCTGCAGGGTAGGGTGAGGTGGGGCTTCATAGTCAGACACCCTAGGTTCCCCTGCCATTCCCCTGCCAGCCCAGTTATGAAGTATCACTGTGGCCTTGAACTAGGCACTGCTCAGCTTTAGCTTCCACATCTGTTAAATGGGCTTAATTCTACTAGGATTGTGAGGATGAGGAAAGCCATGTACAGTGTGCGGTATGGGGGTCATTAAGGCCTAGTTCTTTTTGTCGCTTCTTCATAGCCCCTTGTGAACTATTTTCCTTCCTGATTTTAACAAGGAGAACCGGCATTTATTGAGTGTGTAATGCACCACAAATATTTTGTAGAATTTTGCCCTCATCATAATCCTAGGAGCAAAAATGAATTCGCTCTATTTGACAGGGGAGAAAAAAAAGGTATCGCTGAGGTTGAGGCATCTGTAGAAGCTCTCGTGTGATGGCAGCATGCTGGGATGCAGGTTAGCCTGTGGGCCCTCTGAGTTGCTCTCTCTATGGATGCCTCCTGCAGAAGCAGGACCCTCACGATTAAATCAAGGCACAGTTGAGCCTCTATGGAAGGACCCACGGAAAGGCTTCTTCAGATAATAGTTACTCTCGTGCACTGAGGCTTGTGTTTGCAGCTCATTAACTACTGTTCAGCATCTCATGTGCTTTGAGAAATGAAGGTACATGGTCTGGAATCCTTTCTCATTAGCACAGAAGACCCACCATCTGTAAATTGACTAAGCCCAGGGGCATCTGTGGCTCAGTGTAGCAAAATCCACCTTTTCAGCATCTCAAGAGCATAGCTGAGATTGTTATTGTGCCTGAGCAATGCTAAGGCATAGCAATCTGCATAGGTATCTCGTTTGAGACATACGTGGGGTTTTGAGAAGGATCATTTTCTCCTCATAACTTACAGTGGAGTAACTTAATCTTAGTACTGTTGGCATTTGGTCCAAATGATTCTTTTTTTGTAGGAGTTGTTCCAGGCATTGCAACTCATGCAATCTACTCAACACATGCCAGTCGTACTCCCTCCCTTGTGAAAACCAAAAATGTCCGCAGACATTGCCAAGTGTCCCCCGGGGGCCAAATCACCCCTGACTGAAAACCACTGACCTTCAACATCCCTGGAACCTTGGCCTTTTACCATTCTGTTGGTGGAGCAATGTGAGAGTGAAGCTTTCACCAGAACCCAGACATAAGAGGAAAAAGTCTGTTCTAAATGAGAGTTTAAAATTGTAGATTTCATTATGATGGCACCTAAATGTCTCCTTCACACAAACCCACAGCAGAAGTGCACCTGTGCAGAAATAGGGAGCCACACACACACAAAAACATGTAGAACCACGCACTGGGGACAAGAAACAAACACAATCTTTCTCCTCCCTCTTTCTCCTCCTCCCCCCGTTCCCTCTCCTCCTCCCCTTCCCCTCCTTCCTTTCCTTCTCTCTCATCTTTTTCCTCTCCCTCCCTTCTTCTCTCTGTCCCTCTCTTTCTGTCTCCTGACAGCTTAGCTGCTCTTCTGGACACAAACAAAATATACAGGAATGCACCTACACCTTTGCTACCTGGAAGAATGCCGTTTAATGACTTTATGCATGTAACCACAATCTCCTTCATCAGCACAGATACAGTAACTGTTTCATTTCTTTTACTTGATCTGTTAACCACTTGTGGCCACATACGCACAAATTAGTAGCACCTCCAGATCAGCAGCACCCCAGAGGCTTCCTCATTGTCCTAGCTATCCCTAAATCAGGACACACTCGGCTCAGAAGGGGTCAACCCCCGATGAACTCCAGGAGACCAGCTGGACTTCACGCAGTCGTCAGCCACTCCTGGGTCCTGTTTTCCTCCTGCCATTGCTGCTGTTTTGGCTGATGGTGAGATTGTAGAAAACTGGCCCCAAGGAGTCCTCTGAGCCTTTGTCCTTGACACTAGGTCAGATCCCTGCCTATGCCTCATAGGTATTCCACATTTGAGCTTCTTAAAGGTTATAGTCCTCTCGGTCATTATTTCCAATATATGGGGTAACTGGGTCTACATGGGTTTCCCCACAAGTGAATAGCCCCAGTCCTGGGCCCAAGTCATTCATCCATTCTTCACCTTCGTTGATGATGTTACTCTTTGGGGAACCTTGGGGATCCTTCCCTGCCAAAGGTCCTTAATTAATATCTGTGCAAGGATTGAATCAAATTAACCCACACTTAATGAGTTGGCTTGGTTCCTATCCAGGTAGAAGTCCCTTTGCCTCCCAGAAAATTAGCTGTATCCTCTTCATCTATGCAAAAGGCAGGACAACATATATTTATGAGCTTGACATCTGCATAACTTGAAAAGTCTTTCAAGTGTCCTGGAAAGTAAAAGGAAATCTTTCTGCATAAGACTAGAAAGAGGAATGTCTGGCAGCTCCTCTCTCCAATGTCCAGGTTCTACCTCCCCCAGCACCTGTAGTTCGCAGGCAGTGCCAGGCACTCAGGGGCCTTCCAATGGGGGAAACTGCTTTACACTTCAACCATGAACCGAAAGTGACTTTCCTCACCCAAGGGCAGCCATAGATCACAAAAGGGTGAAAAAACCTCTCTCTGCCTGGCAGAGCTCTAAGGCAAGGGAGAGAAGGAGCACCAGGCACATCAGGAGGAAAGCGGTCCCTGGTGATGAGGAGTAGGCGTCTGTGCAGGCGTGCTGGAGAGAGCACACATGCTCGGCATGGAGACTCAGCATTTACAGAGATACTGGAGCAACCGCAAATCTGGACATAGTGAAAAAGGTACCTGATACCATGAAGGGGGCACCTCAGTATGTGGGGATGCAGTAGAAGGTTGGCTCCGCAGGGAGCTCAAACCTTGCACCTTCCAAAGAAATGTCTGGTCCTTGACCTGCTCCTGGGGAATCCCCTCTAAACCCTTGGAATATCCTGCATGATGAGTGTCTCTGTGTACCGGGGCCTTTGTGTCACGACAGATAGTTTATGTTAACAATGTGATTTATGGTGGGCCCTTAGGTCATGCAGTATCAGCTTGATCTCTAGAGGGACTGGAGACTATAACTAAGTTGAGCCATGCAGACCATGAAGGCTGCATGCCTACTCCACACCTTAAAGATCCCCTGGACACCAAGGCTTGGATGAGCTTTCCTGGCTCACAATACTATGTATGTGTTGTTAAGCATTTTTGCTGGGAGGATTCGACGCTGGCTGTGCAAACCCACTGGAAGCTTGTGCCTGGGCTCTCTTAGACGCTCCCTAGAGGTGCCTTTTACCTTTGCTTATTTTCATCTGCAGCCTTTTGCTGTAATAAATGTTAAATGTGCATATAATAGTTTTCCTGCGCTCTGAGTTCTACTAGTGACTCATTGAACCTGAGGGTGCTCATGGGGACTTCTGAACCCAGTGGGACACACAGAATCAAGACAAGATGTCAATGAAAACAACTCTCTAAACCTCCACCTAATGATCAAGTTTTCATTATTGCGTACTTTCGGGGCCTTGGAAGATTATATAGATCCCATATAATGGCAATTCTGATTGGTTGTACATGTTTTACTTAACTATATAGAAACAGTATGTGTGAATCTCTCTAAAGTATGAATTCCATCTTAAATGCTTTTGTTGTCTTCAAGAGTTTCAAGTTTAAGTCACCTCCGTTGTTGTGCCAGAGTGTCCATGGCTGAACTGGTTTGTGCAGGCTAGTGTGTCCATGCATCCCCAGTTTTTAAATTGACAGGATTGCCTCAAGCACTGTAGGAGTTTCTTGAGCATGAACACTAGATTTCCATGACTTTGAAGCAGGCAGGGAGTTCGGCGTTGCTGTATTAATTGTGAGGCCTCTAAAATGAAACCTTCTACCGTCAATGTTTTACACAGATTCACAGGAGAGGAAAGAAAACGCTCCTTCCAAGAATAATCACTTTCAATTAATTGATGATCTATCTGGAGCCTGGGTGAATTCTTCAAGTGTAGCCCAGTTGGGAGAAGAGCCAGGATGATGGCGTAGCCCCTGAAGTCATTGTTTTGCCCTAGTGTCATTTTCAAGGTCTCACACAGACTTGCAGATATTCTCAAGGCATTTTTGCTTTAAGGCTGAAAAAAAAAAAAAAAAGAAGGAACTCAAGGTACTGAGACATAAACACTACAGAGACACAAATTAAACCCTGATGGCACCAGCAAGGGTCTAGGCTCTTCCAGAAAGCAAGTGTGGGGCAGTTGCACTGGACAGGGGTCACTACAGTGAGCCTCAGGTGGTGGAAAGGACTCGTGCAAGACTCCATTGCTGTCAACAGCGAAGTCTAGTGAGGACAGCTCCTATTTATCCACTCACTGCCCACTGCTCTTTTCCAATACCCAGCTGTATCTAATGCATCGTCACAGTTTGCATGAGGCTAATTTAAACTCACTAATAAGCTGCTCGGTAAATGTAATATATTGTGAGCATAGAGATTTTAATGCAGCAAGGACAAAAGATCTATTGAATTATGTGTTTGCAAGATTTCCCATTTCCTCTCCCCGTACCAGATAAAGGGATTTCTACCTTTGGTTTCTGACCCCTTCCCCGTTCCTGCTCCTAATGCCTATCTTTTTTTGCTGTTTAATGCAGGACAAAGGTGATGGTAGAAAGAGAATACAGGAAACGTGGGATGGTGGACTTGCATAAGAAATAAGGACCCTGTGTTTGGGAAAGAAAAAAATAAAAGAGCAGAAGGAAAGCAAATTAAGCAGAAGAGGTAAATGGAAACAGAGAAGAGCTAGAGAGTCTGATTTTAGGACAGCTACTGAGTGATAGGTTGAAAAATGAAATATAAAGAGAGGCTTTAAGATGATGGCTTGTGAGAAGTGAGAAATAGTGGAGGGCAGAAAGAATAAGAAGAGTTTCTAAGAAGTGTGACATGGACCACAAGGATCCCAGCTGGTGTTCTTCAGGACCCACGTGGAAAGATTGGGTTGTTACACCGTTTTGTTTGTTCAAATGTGAAACACTGCCAAGACTGAGCCCTGTGAGCACACAGCTTATATTTGGGTTATAGTAAGAAGGGATTCTCTACACACTTTAGTGTAGTTCCATGATATTTAGAAGACCGGAATCCCTTCAGGAAGTTCAGGTAGATGGCATGATGAGATGGCCAGACTGTTGGTTTTGGGACTTTGTTTGCAGAGGTGAGAGAAAAAACAACGCTGATGCCTGGAGTATCTGGGAGTAAATGAAACTTTGAAGCTACCAGGACAAGGACAGAGGTACCATATTGAGACACAAATTCTAGTACTTCATGCCACCTTCTCCTGCGTGAATTAGTTATATACATTTTTCCTTTGGTCAAGAATTTCAGCATTTGTATGTGGGTATTACTTTGTTTTATTTCTATTTGTCTTTTTAGCTTACCTGGGAGCACTGTGGCTAAGAGATTTTTCTGAGTTCACGCAGAGAGCAACAACGCTTGGTCAGGCTGACTCCTGCTGTGTTTTTCCCTAGACCTTATTGCAAACATCAAGCTGTTATGTTGATGTTTAAAGAAAGTAAGAAAAATCCTCGATGGCTTTGTCCCAAATTAATGGGTACTAGATGAGCTACAGCATCCCCAGGACCTCTGGAAATCACTCAGAGTTACACAACCCTTTGGTATAATGCGTTCGCTGCAAAGTTACAACATAGTCAAACTGTGTACTTACTGTGTGAGTGGGACACCCTTTTCACCCTCTGACAGATGTATGTTGCATTCTTCAGAAACCAGGAATAGTATTCAAGACAGTATCTAAAGATTTAAATCACAGTGGGGAGCAATAACTATCCTGTGATGGCTATTAGAAGACAGCCAGTTTTAAAAGTAAACACATAAACACGAACTCTATGGCCGATTATTCACAGCAAGGAACCTCTGTGCATCTTTAAAGGCTGTCAGAGGAGAGACAGGAAAGAAGGCTGGGTAGGAAGAAGTTCAGACTTTGGGGCCAGCAAGACTTATTTTTGGCCCTTGCCCCACTACGTGCTAGGATGCATGACTTCAAGCTGATAACTAAATTCTCTGGACTTGAGTTTTCTCATATATAAATGAAAGGCAAGAATAGAACCTATATTCACAGGTTGTTGAGGATAACAGATAGATAACATATGTAATAGATAAGCAGATGTAAGGATATCTTACCTGGGGATAACATACCACATGTAAAGTTCCTGAACAGCACCCAGCACACAAGACGTGCCCAACAAGTGGTGAAACTTCCTTGTTTACTAACTTATTTTAGTGGGAGATGAAGAGAGAGAAAGTGGAGTGCTGCTGTCATTACCAATGCAGCAAACGCTTTGCAAAGTAACGTTCTGTTCTCGGTCGGGGCAGCAGGAGCCGCATCAAAGGGCAGTGGTGAAAACATCACCCACCCAATTAACAGGAAAAAGAGTTTTCAGTGCAGGCTGTGTCACTAGCTCATTGTATGACTGGGAATTCACTTCTCTTTCAATCCCTCATCTGATATATGAGGAGGATGGGCTAAACATTCTCTCATTTCTCTTCCACCTCTCTCATTCTGTGATTCTAGCATACTCTAGAGAGTTTTGCAACTAACGCTCAAGTCAAGCTTGTGGTAGAGATTTTCCAAGGGCTATCACCCCCAATTTATAGGAAAGTGCAAAGCTGAGGAAACTGAGGCACAGAGATTAAATGCCTCACCCAAGGAGACATTGCTTTCTGGTGGTAGTGTTCGATTTTAGCCCAGGTAGCCCACTTTATGCCATTCCGGTAGGCAATAAGATCAATATCTGAGTCAGGACCCTGCCAGGAAAACAGAACCTGGTGATTCTATAGAGGGACTTTAATGCTGTGAATCAGTCATAAAAGGCTGAAAGAACCAACAGGGGAAGGTGAGGTAACTCCGTATTAGCAGTTACAGGGACTTGCTGGGCCTGGAGGGACAGACTAAGGAAGTATTGTGGCCAGAGCATAGAAGGCAATGGCCTCTGGTGGCAGCTGGGACCACAGAGCTGAGGCTGTCATGAGGATTTCTTGTGGAAGCTGGAACCACAGGGGAGACAGAGCCACTCCTGGAAATATTGCACACAGCAGAAAGAGAGGGGGAGAAATTCCCTAACTTCTCCCGTCTGCTGCCCTCCAATCTCCTCTCAGTATCTTCTACAGGGTGAACTCACAGGAATCCGGTTGGCAAGGATCTAGGAAAGTTAATTTGTACAATTCAGCCCCTTTCATTGAAGAGCCAACTAGAGAAAGGGCAGGAAATGGATACAAGAGTGAAGAAGCAAGTGGTGAACACACCCAGGATGCTTTTTGTGAGCCTGCAAACCTGCACTCTTAAGGAGAAATTTCAAAAGTTCCAGAGGGCCAAGCACAGTGGCTCACACCTGCAATCCCAGCACTTTGGGAGGCCGAGGCGGGTGGATCACAAGGTCAAGAGATTGAGACCATCCTGGTCAACATGGTGAAACCCCGTCTCTACTAAAAATACAAAAAATTAGCTGGGCATGGTGGCGCGTGCCTGTAATCCCAGGTACTCAGGAGGCTGAGGCAGGAGAATTGCTTGAACCCAGGAGGCGGAGGTTGCGGTGAGCCGAGATCGCGCCATTGCACTCCAGCCTGGGTAACAAGAGTGAAACTCCGTCTCAAAAAAAAAGAAAAAGTTCCAGAGACAGGATGTCAAGGTTGGCCAACTCAACAGCGGACATGGACACTAGGTACGTGGTTAGCACACACAGTGCCAGCAATGGGATTCACACTTGGCTGCCGGAGTGGACAAGACAGCAATCACAACAGTGTCTTCATCAGCAACCACAGAGTGCAGCGTTCCAGGGACCATGCAGGAACAATGAGATATGTCATTTCATTTTGTTCTCACGACACTGTCAGTGTAAGTAAATGCTGTTCCCCTCTTATATGAATGGTGCTCCTGGAGTTGTGCAACATGTGGCCTAGACTGTAGGCAGGATTGTACCCATTTTGTAGACAAACGAACTGAGGTTCAGAGATCAAACGGCTAGCCCAAGACCACATAGCTAGTAAAAGTGGCAGAGACTACATTTAAACCCAGGCCCACCTGGCTTCAAGCCCTGCCCTCTGTGTAGCAAACTGAGCTACCTACTAGCTTTAGGGGCCTTGGTTCTACAGTCTAATCCCATTCATTCTTAGCTAGTGTAACAATCTTCAAGTCATACTTTCTAGTAACTGCAACAAAACTTCTTAGAATGCTGCTGTGATAGAGGATATCAGGCAACCTTGGAGCGTGATCTACTTGAGGACAACATCACCCAAACTAAGGTGCTCTGTGAAACTCCAAAATGTGAGGCCAGGATTTAAGTTGCAGCAACCACAGAAATATGACCCATACCTTCACAAGCCAAAAAGCTGCCATTCTGTGCCTGAATTCCCTTTGACAGAGTACATGGCTTTCGGGATGAATGGGAATTCCTTGCCTCTATGATTGATTAGGAGAGAAACCATTTAAACATGACATGTGCTTTCCCCAAGCTCTCTGGCAGAGGCATCCTCTACAAGTATTGTGAGGTGTATGAACAGTAGATAAATGATCATGGTTATTATTTCGCAGGGAATGGAGTCAAAGCCCTGTTCATAACAATAGGTATTCCTCACATGGACTGGAGGAGGCATTTCCTTGCAGAACAGGCTAGATGGTCTCAGAAGAGAATCAGTTGTTAAGGTGACCTATTTTGCTTGTCTTCAGTTCTTCAGGGCAGACATCAGCTGCAATACCATGGATAGGAGGAGCTGACACTAGTGTTGATGCATCTATGATTATACCAGCCCCTTGCACCAGACCAGAGCTGCTGCACGCACTGTGGAATCAGTACCAGCCTGAATGGAGGAGAAACCATTGACACTAGACTGGGGCCTCAGGTAGCAAAGTTTGTAAGTCACCAGGGCTTTGCTATCCTTCAAGGGGTGTGCCCCGAGAATGGTGCTGGGGGTCCTAACAAGGAAAGGTTTCAAGAGATGACCCTGGGAGGGAGATGATGTGAAGAGAATGGGAGTTTAGGGTATCTCAGTTTAAAAATGGACAGGATTTAGAGGGCTGGATTTCAAGAATTCTGTATGTTGTATTTATTCTGAATAAGGAGGGAGTAGAAAGCTCGGAAGAGGGACAGATGGAGCAAAGAGCATAGAATAGGTGACCCAGGTACTTAAAAGGCGAGGTAGTCCTGCAGAGGGACGTGCCAGAGACCTAGTCTCCCATCTTTGCTGCAGCCACATTGAACATCTCAGTGGTCCTCAGATGCTCCAGGCTGCCTGTCACTCCATCTTTGCAGATGCTATTTCTTTTGCCTGGAAAACACCTATTCCTCCACACAGCCCTGTTAGTTATTTCACCCGGGATCCGACAGCGTGTTATTCAGGTCTGCTAGAGCACTCGTCAACTGCTTTGAAATTTGTCTTTTTGCATTGCCAACTTTCCCACTCGTGTTTTTTTTAATTGTAAAGGCTATGTTCTTCAGTGCATGAGTATATGAAAAAATTTACTATTCAGTGAAAATACACAGAAAAGAAGGGACAAACCCAGGCAACAGGTGCTTCATTGCTCTAAATTTAAACTCAAACTTCTCTCTGAAAATGTATGCCTTTTTCATGTATTCATTCAGCCATGATCTACAATATGAACGTTTTCAAATGTGATATTTTCCAAGGGATATGATTAACAGGTTTTTGCCTGGGTGCATGACTTGGTTCTATTACCTATAACACCATATTGTAATTTGTGTTTATGACCATTTCTTCCTTACAACTATGAAAGCCTCAGTTTCTGAGGCTGTTTCTGATTCATCCCTAGATCCCCATGGCTTAGCACAGAGCATCACAGATATATAGCAGAGACTCAATACACGTTTTTAGTTCAGTCCGTGAGTAAATGATCTCCCAAAGTGGGCTTATTTTAGACAATACAGAAAGTATTGCTGTGAAAATTTTCTTTAGAATAAGCCTGGACTGTGGGTCTACAGGTCTTGCTTAACGCTCTCTGTGAATGAGGAAATGTCCTTACTGACAGGGGATCAAAGATTACAGCTGGAAAGGGGTGGTGGGAAATGGCTGCCCACCTGGGCTTGAGACTCAGAGGCAGAAATTTTAAAAGCTGATGGACCCTGAGAGTAGACTTTGAAAATAACATTAAAGACCCAGGACATTGGTACCCAGACCATTGGAGCAGGAGTATTCACCTGTTATTTAGTTCTGGGTTTATAGTCAAGAATAAATCTCAGAAGAAAGAACAATATGTCAGCATTGTAGGACAGAAAATGTCCATGGCTAGACCTTATTAATATGAAACAGGGTCTGCTTTCTAATTTAAGTTTTTTAACTTATTTTGCTGGTGGATGATTGGTAGGGATTTATGAAGGAACTGGAATTTAGATAGACATATCTTCTATTTACTCTCTCCTAGCAAATCTCACCAGGCTGAGGGCATTTGGGTTAAAGAACCACTCAAGATGCTCTGCCATAATTCCACTTGACATGACACAAATCAACTCAACACAACACAGCTCAACATAGCTCAATTATCTAAACTCAACACAATTCAACTTAACTAAACTCACCTCAACTCAACACAGGTCAACTCATCACAACTCCAATTCAACTAAACTTAACTTCGATTCAACTAAACTCAATTATACTTATTGTGTCAGGCACTGCACTTGGTTCTGAGGACCAGCAATGAATGAGATTCCACCAAGAATCTCAAGGATGTGACTGTCTAGTAGAGGACTCGCTGAAGAGCTGCTTTCCTTGAGGGACCCCCTGCCACCTGTCTGTGAATTGCTTATTGCCTGACTCGCTGCCTTGTGGCCTACAGAAAAGCCACATCGAATAAGAAAACGATAAATATTGGATGTGAGAAGAAGCCACTGGGCCAGGTTACCTCATGTCCTCTGTCCTGGGACTCCTCTGGCTCATGCAGAGGCATTGCTGAAAGAAGTGACACAGCTCCATCAGGCATGGGTTGAGCCTCTGGATAGCCAGGGTGAGAGGAGCAGCCGCCATGGCTCCCACCTTGAAGAGTGGCTGAGGACACCCTAGAAGATGCAATCCCAGACCAATCAAATCAGTAAGTGTTTAGCAAGCATCTTCTCTTTGTTAAGCCCTGCACCAGGTGAATATGGTTTTGTCCTGATCTCAGGTAGCTCTGAGACAGACAGGTAAACATAGCACTCCTCACCATTACCCGATAAAGCTACTGTGAAAGTTTTGAGAGACAGGTGGAAAGAAGGTGGTGATGAAATTCCAGGAGGAAGACAGACATAGTTTCACTGAGAAGCAAATATCAAACAGGGATCTAAGAAGTTGAACAGAAATGCATCAGATGGAGGGCATTTCTGGTATAAGAGACAGAGCAGAGCGTGCAATGACTCTGAATGATGTAAAGGGGTGATTTGCTGACGGGGATTGGAGAAAAACTGGAGGACAGGGGTATGAGGTATGTATACGTATGTGTGTGCACAGGGTATGTGTGTGCATGTGTGTGTGTATGTGCATGCATGTGAGAACATATGGATATGTATTCGCCTGCATGTGAGCATGTGTGTGCATGTGTGTGCAAGGAGGAGAGAAGGAAGAGTAGGTTGAAAGATGAGACTGCTGGGTCACTGGAGAGTCTGGCTCTGTGCTTGTGAGTTCTCTGTTTCCATCAAGTGAAAGTTAATTATGTTTCCATGAACCAGATTTTTAGTGTTGTTTAATTTGCAGCTTTTAGGAGAAGGAAGTCCAAAGATAAAATAAGGAAAGACTAGATCATTTTTAACAAAATTTCCAACTCCTTGGAATCTCCTGAGGTTCAGATAGCTTTCTATGGCTACACCTACATTTCCTTATATGGAAAATAGGAAGACCCATCCCTCCATAGGATGACGGGGTGGATTAAACGAGAAAATTTATACAGAGCATATCGCAAAGTTGTTGGCGTAAAGTGAACAATAAACAACAGCAATTATTATTGTTATTTATTTATTTATTAAATATTTATTGAGCTCCACTACATGCTAGGCACTGAGGACAACCACTGGAGCTACAACAATGATTAAGGAAAAAAGGGGCCTTTCTCTCACAGAGCTTACTTTTAGGGACTGGAAAGTTGTATCACAATATCACTAATAGTCTTCCAACAGAGATTCACTAATCACTATCAGGAAAAATCATCTAAAACCTGGAATAAGCAAAAAGGATTACTGAGTATCCTTTTAATGCAGTTTTGGTTACTGTCTAGCAGACTGTCTGGCGACAGTCTAGGAATAAAGGATTGTGCACCACTAATTGACTTTCTATTGGATGGGTAATTTTACAGCTATCAAAGGGTAGATGTTAACTGATAGCAATATAAATAGTTCTTGTCTAAGAGCGATGCAAATGATTTCTGTCCATAGCCATGTAAATGAATTTTGTCTGGTAGAGGTGCAATTGATTTTTGTCCAGTAAAAAAAAAAAGAGTTTATTGCTGTGTGATATCAATTCACTTGAGAATTCCTTATTTCTTTGCCTGATTACATAAATCTTTTTCCCTCACCTTCTACATTGAACCATCTTTACATCTTTCTGGTTTCCTCGTTACTTAATGAGTTCAATGGTATCTTTGACATGTTGACATGTATTCATTTAATATTTTTTTCTGTCATGTTTGAACATTTTCAAAATTATAATCTAGCAGTAATTACTTATTTTCATTTTTAATTTTTTTGTAGAGATGGGGTCTTGCTATGTTGCCTAGGCTGATTTCAAACTCCTGGGCTCAAGTGATTCTCTCACCTACGCCTCCCAAAGTGCTGGAATTATGGGTGTGAGACACTGCATCTGACCAGTAATATATTTACTGAAGTGGAGACGGTGCTCATAATGTTAGCAGAAGACTTTTTAAACAGGTAGAAAGAAATTATTTTATTCAGCGTTAACTAGAACATTAAACCCTCCAGAACACTGACCAATTTCCATCAATGTGTAACGAAGTTTTCCTCTATCAGTTATTATGTACCTACTGTGTATCAGGCACTCTCCTAAGATCTTTGCATATATTATTTATTCTAATTCTCACAAATCTTGTGAAGTAGACATCAGAAATATACAGAAGAGGATACAGAGGGTCTGAGTGATTCTGCAGTTGGATCAGTCATACAACAGGGGGTGACTCCAGCCAGATCTGACTCTGGAGCCTGTGCTCATAACCATCATGCTTCACTACTTAATGTAATAAACATTCTCAAGGCTTGATTTCCATGTCCCTTTCCCCACCCCATCCCATCCAAGCTTCTCCAATTCAGGAAATGACACTTGGTAGATCCACTTAGTTGCTCAAACTTGGGCATGATTTTTGGTTCCCTCCTGTGCTCACTCCATCATCACTGTATCCTCTTGGTTCTATCTCCTAAATATCATCCAAGACTCTCTTAACCACACAGTCAGCTTCACTTTCCAGTCACCATCACCTCACAAGTTTCCCTGCTCCCAGCCTCTCCCACTCCTCCCCATTCTGTAGTCAGAGAAAACTTTCTGTAACACAAATCTGATCATATTACTCGCACTTGCCTCAGAAGTCTACACTCCTTGACATGGTGAGAAAGCCCTGTTAATCTCTCTCTTGGCTGCCTCTCTAGCCTCATTCCACACTAGCCTCTATTTCAGCACCAGAGTTCTAGCCCCAGTCCCTGGCGAACATCAGTCCTCTTAAGGTATAGAGTCTTTGCTTAAGCTTTGCCTTTGCTTAGAAAGCACCTTGTTCAGATGCCACATACTCAATTGGTAAACTCTTGAACAATCCCCTCACCTGAAGGTAATTTCTTCCTCTTTGGATATACATAGCAGTTGCCACATCTCTCAAGAATCTACCACTTTTTTTCTTTCAATTGTAGTTTTTGTTTTTTACATATGGCGTATCTTGGGAAAGGTGACACGGAGGTATGGAATGAACACAAGGTTTGAAATCAGATCGGGGGTCAAAATGCAGTCTCCTTTTATATGTAGAATTTACCATAATTTCTTAATGAGATATTACCTCTCTTGCAGAATTACGGTGAAGAGAAAGTAAAAATAGGTCTAGAATAGTTAGTGCCTGGAAGTACAGTAGGAGCTCAATAAATATTTATTAAATGGATGAATGAGTGGATGCCAAATATTTTGTGGCAAGATTTTTTTTTCTGGATGAGCAGAATAAGTTACTGAGAAATGCCAGAACTCCTTTAACTTACAATTATATTTTTCATTACATAGGTAGACAGATGGATGGTAGATGCATAGGTGAATGTCTATGATATGGAAGTTAAGAAATAAAGATAGTTAGACAGAAAGATAACTAGGTAGATGATGGATAGGTGGGTTGATTAAAGGATGGATGGATAGCTTGGATAAATATCTATCAGATAGATGACAGATGACTGGGTAGATTAATAGATAGATAGACATGGTAAATGCCTATTAGATAAAAAGTAGGTAGAACTAACAAGATAGACAGATAGATGATAGATAGATATGGCTATACAGATAGCTGTAGATACATGAATACAGATACAGATATAGATACAGCCATGGATATAGTCATAGATATAAGACATAGTCAACCTGTTTTCTAAAACTCAATCTCACAGCTGCCTCCATCTGCACCACCCTGTTTCTTTAGAACTCCTGGGAGAAAAGAGATATAATTTCCTTAGTAGCATAATCACTTCTTTGTGTCTGAAAGTTTCATTCATCTTTCACGGCGGGCTGAGAGTAAGGCTGGGGCACATCTGAGGTGACATGAAGAAGGAGACGGGGCAGGCTCCAGCATTTAATGATGCCCTGTTGACATATGCCTGGATGGTCCAGGAACCGGTAGACAAAGGTATTCAGGAGTGGGAGGAGCCTGAGGACTCAGGCAGTTTGAAGCCCTCACATTGTGTTCGTTTCTTTCTTATGGAAACTGGCTCAACAGAAAAGAGGAGGGTGAGATGTCGAAAAGCTGGAAAAATGCAGCAAAAACCACAGCAGCTCAAGTCCTCAGCCTCTGTCAGGACTTCTGAAAACAGAGCTACAGACTCAGGAAATGGTTTTTTTTTCTAGATCCATAAGAATTAACTGTGCAGGGTGGAAAGGGGAGGGTATCCCTTAACAGAACAACAGGGCATCACATTAAGCAGATGAGGTTGCATTTTGGAGTCACCTCTTTTTCATTCCTTCCTCCTTCATTGCTAACAACACTGTTCATTGTAAGAGCAGCTTCTGTTTGCAAAGTGCCCAGCATGCTGCTCAATAGACATTCACTCAATAAAAGTCAATTGAATTAAGTTCTACAGAGCACTATTCTTCCAAACCATTTCCACACACATTATCTTAGTGATGCAAAGCTCTGTCAGAAAGAAAAAAAAAAAAAAACAGGCGTTTTTAGTACCCACAAAAATTGCCATTATTCTTGCTTTACAGTTGAGGAAACTGAATCCTGGAAGTTGAGTAGTGGAGGCAACCTCACCAGTAAACAGCTGAGCTAAGATTTAAATCCCAGCAGTTTGACTCTAAATTTACCAAACAAATCTCTCTTTATTCTGCTACACGACCTTGTTCAAAACAAACACAAGCAATAGTAGTGACTGGGCACTGGTACTTACTTGAAACTTGATGGGGTCTTGGGACCAGGACTGGCTCTTCCCCAGGGGTGAATGGCCACTCTGCAGGGAGATCACCTGCAAAGGATAAGAATGGTCTTATCGAAGTCAAAATGGAATTACCTTGGGTGAGACACACAGCAAGAAACTCATAACATCTTAAAGATGCAGCATTCTTGAAAGCTATAGGGAACTGATCGCCAAGAAAAAGAGAAGTGACTTATGAAAAACCACATGGCAATTTAGCAGCAAGGCAATGCTTATAAACCAGTTCTTCTGACTCCTTTTCTGCTGGAAACAATAAAGCAGAATAACCTGCTTAGATTGCTTACTGGTACCCAGTCCCACTGGGCCCTTGTTCCCAGGCTTCCCGCCCCTCCCATTCCCCACACTCGGACCTCCACTCCCGTACTGAGTTTCTCTTTCCCACAGTGCGTTCTCACCTGTCTGTGGATCTTTGGGGGCTGTTGCCTTGGTTGGACTCGCAGTCTGTGTGCCATGGGTGAATGCTCCTGGGATGAGATGAGAGAGAGGTGAGCCTGCGTCTCTTCCAGAGGGCCCTGAGGGAGAAGAGGACCAGGGCCACCAATCCTGCCCTACCCACTGAATGTTGGTTAAGTCAGGTACCAGGCAGGGCTTTAAGAAGCAGAGATGAGTAAGAAACAGAACCCACAATGGAAGTGCTTCCAGTGTGGAAGAGGAAATGGGAAAATCCCGTCATGGCTGTGATACAGCGTGATGGGTGCCATTGGAAACCAGGAAACATTGGCAAGGTACAGTGACCCCGCATGGGAGAACAATGGTGCTGTCCAATGTGGGTGCTGCTGGGCAAAGGAAAAGTGAGTTGCTTCTCATTCCTCTGAGTCTTAGTGTACACCTTGCTCCATCCCACCCCTGATAAATTGCCTGTCATTTTCAGGAGCAAGTATGGGCTCAGTTCAAGAATTTTTATATGAGGTTCATGAAGCCTTAGTTTAAGGGTCACTTCAGGACTTGATCCTTGCTGTTAAGATTCTGGCCTCTGGTGAATCCGGCAATACAGTCTCCTCGTAGGATATGAGTGAGACAGAAGCTCAAGCAGGCACGTTCCCTCATAGTGGAAGGAAAGAGGTGAGGCTGAGAAACAGCTGGGGCACAGGTGATAGACACCCAGTTCAGCTGGGGCAGGTGACATCTACTCTGAGTCAAGCAGCACAGCAGTTCTGGAAAAAAAGTGGGCTCTGTAGGCACAGCAAAGTGCATATGTAAAGACCTGGAGATATGAGCAGTAAGCAGTGTGCTGTGTCTGCAGTCTAGAGGAGGAAGGGAGAGGGGTGAGCTGAGGCTGAGCAGCAGGCAGGGCACAGCGCCTGGGTCCATCCATCCCAGTTGTCACACTGCTTGTTACTTATTAGTGTCTCTGCTAGGACCATGAGTCTTACAGTGTCCAATTCAACACACTTCCACTCCCGGTGCTGTGTTAGCAGCAGAGGTGGACAGTGTGGCACTTTTGCACACAGGTGATGACAGGAAGGTGACAGAACTCCATAAGACAATCCTGTTATTTTCCTAGGATGGGTCAGGACAGTCTTTTGACTTCCTTCCAAGCATTGGACTGTAAGTCCCCAAGACAGAAGACACCTATTGATGCTTGCTGTCCCGGTATGTTTCTATGCAGTTCTAGAAGCTGAGCGGCCTTAGCCACACCCAAATACAGAGTTTGCTTCTCTACAGAATCTCAGAGAATTAGTCCTGAAAGGGACTGAAGCCAAGAGCAGATGTATGTTCTCCTCTGAAAGGCATTCTGTTGGCCACTACCCTTTCCAAAATGTGTCTCCCGAGGCTGGTGGCAATGACCTGCTGTGGGTAGGATGGGACAGGTTAGTAAGAGTTGCCATTTATTAAGAGCTTCCCAGCCGTTATGCGCTGAACTGACACCACCTATTTTAATCATCCCAACAATTCTGAAAGTTCCAGGGCTCAGTTGAAGAAAATCGCCTAAGGACACAAAGTGGTAGGGCAAGGTTTCAACATGGCTGTAATGTATAGAGACCAGCACTCACAGTCCCAGAGCTGTGCTGGCTGCTGCAGTCCAGCAGGCTAGACTGAAACACACTTACTTTAATTTTTTCCTAAACATAATGCCTAACCCTCTGACACTCATGCAATTGCATCAGATGTTTAAGTAATTGAAGCTATCAAAATAGCATTCCCAGAACGGTTTGTGCAATTAAGATTTTTGAGCCTATTTTAATGTAGGCGTACTATTTATATATGTGACTAAGGTATATGTTGTGTTACATTGCATGCGTGTAATGTATATGTAATTAATGTGATCATATGAATGTGTATTAATACCAGGCAAAAAGGTAGTTGAACTGCCTTGAGTGGACAATGTTTACTTCTAAGGGTCACTTGTTTAGTGGACAATGAAACAGGGAAAAGGAAGAGAAACTGGGGAGTGGGATTACATAAAAGAGAGAGAAACTGGGGATCTGTTAAGCGGGAGCTTTCATTCATGTACAGATGGGAAGAAAGAGCTAGTGCAGAGGTAAGAAGAAGGAAGAGTTTGCTTCATGGTCATTAATTATACTGCTTACATTTTCTTAGTTTTCTGTATGTGTGTTATATTTCAAAAATTTAGAAAGGTTTTCAAAACAGACAATGCTGAGTTGAATTTAAAACAGGAGAGGTAGAAGTGAGCATCCTCTCTTACCCCAGGTAGGGCTGGACTGGGATGGGCTGCCAGGTGTGGCCATTACCGCAGCAGGAGGCGCCAAAAGGCTTGTAGTGTTCATGGCTTCCTCCGCCTCTGCAGTAGTCGGTGGGGAAGAACGAGTTTCCCAAGGGTACCCTCCAGGTTTTTTCTCACCACTGGTCTGAGTCCAGGGCACGGACGATATGGAAGCCCATGTCTGTCTGTCAGCTGTCACCCTCTGAGTTCTGGCCACCCTCCTGGTAGCTGCACGTTCAAAGTGATGGTAACAGGGAGGTGACATGCTTGACCACTTCCATTCAGATACAAAATTGCCGAGACATTGAAACATTATCAAAAGGCAAACACAATGTGCATGTGTAAAACAGATAACCCAGGAGCTTAAACTTTACACTGAACTGAAATAAATGGACCAAACTAAGCTCCGTTTTCCTTAGCACCAATAAACACCCCCACCCCACACACACACACATACACTCACACCCCTCCAAATCTCTAGGACCTCCAGGCATTGTGTTTGTGGGTCAGTTGGCTGTCTCTCCAATTTATTTAATACATTGCTAATCACATGACGTAGTGGAAAGATTGTGGGGTCTGAGGTGAGGCAAATCAATGGATTAGTTGTGTCTCTGTCTCCTCCATGAACTTTGGGGCAATTACTTAACTCTATTTAGCTTCCTCATGAAAATGAGGATACTAGTATTAATAATAACACCTGCCCTCCAACATAACAGGGTTGTTATTAGTTAAGACAAATCCTTGGTTATGCCTGGAATCCCAGCACTTTGGGATGCTAAAGCAGGCAGATCACTTGAGGTCAGGAGTTTGAGACCAGCCTGGCAAACATGGTGAAGCCCCATCTCTACTAAAGTACAAAAAAATAACCAGGCATGGTAGTGGGTGCTTGTAATCCCAGCTACTTGGACGGCTGAGGCAGGAGAATTGCTTGAACCTGGATACGTGGAGCCTGCAATGAGCTGAGATAGAGCCACTGCACTCCAGCCTGGGCAACAGGGCAAGACTTCCTCTCTAAAAAATAAAAAAGAAATATCTTCCCTCACTGGTCTTTTAAAAAACTGTTGGATGTTCTTACCTGTTTATTCCCATAGTAGAAATTAAAGTCAGTTTTTTACAGTGTTACAAAAACAAATTCTATTGAAGAATTTTACATTTATAACTTAAGTTGGGGACTTTCTTTAAAATAGTTAGATTTCTCCACAAGAACATGATCATTTGTTTAAATATTCCTGAATTACTCTCATTAAATTTTCCAGTTTTCTTTGTTTAAAACCAACACTTCTACATATAGGATTATAGGTAGGTATTTTATGATTTTTTTCTTGCCACTAGAAATAACATCTTTTTGTCATATTACCCTGGACAGTTTTCTAATTTTGTATAATTGTCCTGATGCCAGCTATTGTACTGATTTTTTGCAGTAAATCTGTTTTTCTATTAAATGGAGTTGATCTATTTTCCTCTCCACCAACCCGTCATCCCTGTTTCCTTGCCTGCTGATACCTATCAATTCCTATCTCTTGGGGAAGCCTGTGTCTCCTCTATGCTAAGGCAGGAGCCCTCTCTGTGCCTTCTGTGTACAATAGTTCTTTGTAGGCTGGATCATAACTATTGGTTTACTTGCCTAAGCACCCTCCTAGATCTGAGAGCTCAGGAAGGAGAGGGAACATTTATAGACCCATGTTTTTAATAGGTAGACTCGTGTCTGGAAGGAAATATGTTTTGATGGGTAAATAAATGAATGAATTCTGATGACTTAATGAACGATTTCTGATGACAATATTGTCTCAGTGGGTCCATTGTTGGAACCCACTGAGAAAATATTGACTCTTAATGAGTTACCATTTTATATTATTTCCAAATAGGAAAAGTAGGATAAGCATGCCTTCTGTGTCTTCAGTGATGACACTGCTGATCATGTACACAAGAGGCTGGGGAGACAGGAGCCTCTGCAGGCCACTGGTGACAAATTTTCCACTGGTGTCAAGTCATTATCATATTATTGGCATCATTATTCAGCCAGTTACAGGCTGACCTAATCATGCCATAAAATATTAACTTCACTTCACCATTTTCTGTGAATTTCAGGAGTGATATTGCTAAATGCTTTGCTGAAATACAAATACTTTTGCCCACAATGTTCTGTGATTATGTAATACATTAGCACTGAAGGAGGCTGGATGAAACATAACAGGGAACTCTCTGTATTATTTTTGCAACTCCTTGTGAGTCCTAAACTATTTCATAATAAAAAAGGCATCACAGTACATATTAGAAATACATTATGTCAATGGCATTTTCTGCCTTGGCTTGATCCTATAGAACCCATACTGGCTCATATAGATCTGCTATTTAAGTAAGCCGAAGCGTAACTTCAATTGGTGGAGAAGGGATGAAGGTAAGGATTTTGCTTGTATATGTCAACCTAGAGGGACAGAAGCAAGACACAGCAAAGGGGAGGAAAGAGTGAGAAAGCATCTTACCCAAGGCTGGGGTAGTGTAGGACGCACTGACCCATGTGGCTGTGGCCCTGGCAGGAAGCTCAAGAGGCTGGCCTGTGTTCAGGGTCTCCTCTGCTTCTGAAGGAGCAGCTGTCTCTATCCAGGAAGAGGTTCTCAGAGCAGACGCCCAGGGTGTGCTCTGGGCCCAGCGTCCAGGGCTTGCACTTGGCAGTGTTTTCTGGCTTTTGGTTGTGGGTGTTGAACTCCTGGCAGTTCCTCTGGTAGCTGCACCTTCAGGGAGGCAGCCAGTGGCAACTTTAACACGCTTGACACTTTGGACATAAAAACTGAAAGCACTGGACAGCAAATATACTGAACATGGAGATTCAAACCTTTCTCCAAACAGCATCAAACAAAACCAAAAGAAGTATTTCTCCTTGAATTCAAATTAATATAAAATATAAATTTGCAAAAACAAGTCTGTGATGAGTGACACCAAACAGAACGCATAGCTGTCAGGCTTAGAAGTATCAGGCATCTGCTGTGTGTTGTGAACAGATCCTGACCCTGTCAGAGCTCTTCCCTCACCTCCAGCCTTCAGCTACTCCGTGGCTCTGGTACATGTTTCTGGAAAAGGAATTAGGTCCCTCCATGTGCCTTATGGATGCACCTAAAAACCAAAAGTGGAATTCTGGGGAATCAGAAGCTTCCAGACAGAAACAGCTTGAAAAATAGGCTCCCACAGAGACAGCAGGAGGGCTTAATTCAGAGGGAAATCTGCCAGTGTCCTTGGTTGCTCCATGAAGAAAAGAAGGAAGAGGGCTCAGTTATTAGTTTTACCTTCTATCTTCGCTATGGAAGGCTCAAGTGCAGACAGGCAGTGGATATGAAAATGACAGCCTCCAATTAGCCCATAGGGAAGACAAAGACTGGCCTACAGCCTTGTGGGCAGAGCCTGTATTGGATATTGACCCCCACCTCCCCTGAATGCATGTACAACACAAACTATGCAATCGCAGGAGTGGCCTTTCAGCCTCATTTTCTCTCTCTGCCTTACTTCTGGGCCCAATAATACCTGCATGCATCACCAGCCTGAGCCTTGCTCCCAGATCAACTGAACATGGGGCTAAGTGCATCCAGCTAAACTATCACTCTGCTGGGGTACGGCTTTCAGGCACATCAACTTCAGCATCAGCTTGTAAATATGTTCTCTCTTCCTAAGCATTTGTTCTTGTTGAAGGAACACAAAGTGGGAGATCTAATTGAGACCGGTGGGTAGAAATGTCATGGAAAGACTCTCCAAATAAATGAGATTGACTCAACCCTAAGATCTGTCCTGAGAACTGGGCAGGGAAAGGCAATCTGCCAACTCCCCGTTTCATCTTATCGAGTAGCCTTGTCCACACAAATTGAGCTTCTTGCTGCAGCATAACCAGAAGATGCACTACAATAAATATAAAGCGAAGTAGCCCGTGAAGTGGAATTGCAGATTTCTTGTATCCTTCATTGTGCTTCAAGGGACAGTGAAGAAGAGCCTACTATGTGAAAGGCACCGAAGGGAAGGCAGGCTGTGAGGCTGAAGGAAACTACTTCTACCTTCCAGTTTCATTCACTGAGGAAACACACGTCAATTGTGATGCAACCTGGAGTAACATAGAGTCCAAATGACGTACAAGAGCTGTGTTGTGGCTCCACGGAAGACAAAGACCGATTTTGATTGGGGGATCTTTAAAAAAGAGGAGGCAGTGTCTAAGCTGGCAATTGACAGGCAAATGGCATTCTGAAATATGGAAAAATAGGGAAGGAGTTTCATGTAGAGACAACGGCATGACCAATTTGGCACAGAGGCACATGAAGGTGGGGCATGGTTGGGTGGGGACTGGGTATTACAGGTTGGCCATGTCTCCAGAACAGGTCACAAATTCAAATATCTACAAAAACCAAGTAGCTAATATGAGAGAGAGAGAGAAAAAAAAAAAAAAAAAAACAAGCAGCTAATATGAGGGAAAAAAATGTGCAAGGCAAGAGGGGGCAGAGGACTATGCAAAAGACGAAGAAGGTGCCCTTCCTAATAGGGAATGAGGGTGGCAGCTACTCAGCTCCAGTTGCTTATTGCCGTGTGTCGGGGGGAGGATCCAGGATTCCCAGACTTTTTGCAGGAGAATCCAGAAATTCCTTTTTTTAAATGAAGTTCTCTGATTTTTAACATGGTAGAGCTAAACATAATGCCTGAGGGCAGCTTTCAGCCCCTAGTGTGCCAGGTGGGTCCCTGGTCTGGAGAGTCTGTGGGAGGAGTTTGGGAGGTCTGTACTCACCCAGAACACCAGACATGCCGCTAGTAAATGTGTAATTGATAACAGGGTATTTTTCCGCCATCTCCCAGAAGTCAGAAAGATTCCTTCCTGCAAAAATCACACCAACAGGATCAGATCTTGGGTTTCATCTGCTGGACAGTTGTGTCTAATTCTCAGCCCAGAGAGCTTGTCAAAAATGGCTGGTGGTTTACCTGACTTTCCTGTCATCACGCAGATGAAGATGCAATCTGATTCATTGCTTTGACTCACTGTAAGACAAGCCAGTACACAATAGGACTTAGAAATGGGTCTGAAGCTGTAGGTCTTTGGCCGAAACAAAAATTAAGCTGGAAGTACCTAACTTAGAATAACATAGGAAAGAAAATAAGGCAGACTCTACCCTTAACGCAGTTCTGACTTTCTGGTTTCTTTATTTTATTTAGCTGGGTTTGAGGGATGGTGTTGTGGCTAAGGGCGGAGTCTCTGAGGTCAGCTTCCATGGTTACAACATCAGCTCTGCCACTTACTAGTTGTGCAAACATGAATGAACTGCTTGACTGCTCCAGGACTCAGTTTACCCCTTTGTAAAATGGTGACAATTCAAATCCCGCAATCCCTTATTTACCATCCCTAAATCCTTAAATCTCTGTGAGATAACATGCTTTGTATGAGCTTGGTACCAAAACTCATTTGGTGGCAAAACCTGACTTGAAAAGTGTGAGGCTATGATCCTCTTCATCCTACTTGGTGTAAAAAGCTGAACATTTTGCTTGATCACTATTAATGTGTTTGATTATGCTGGGTTCCTCTGGATGCTGTTGGAGAGGTTACGTCACGTATGGTGTGGACACCCTATTAGATCTTCAAAGGCCTGAAAACTTCTGAGTTCCCTAAACACAGGTTTCCCTGACAATGCTGCCTAAAGAACTGTGGACTTGGGGTTGTATGTCTCTCATAGAATTACATGAAAACCCAAGGAGAGAATGGAAGTGATGCACTAGATGTGTGCCCAGCAGGTAGAGGAGACGGCAGCATGGCACATACACACCTTCATAACAACCCTGCACGATCTGCACATATACCCCAGAACTTAAAGTATAATAAAGAAGAAAAGAAGAGCATGGTAGCTAATCATGATCATCATTATTAACATATTACTATTATTATACATATTAGCATAGTGACATAAGGGCGCAGGCTAAGAGCCAGATCACCTGGCTCAGAATCCTGCTTCCACAGAGTGATTTTGAGCAAGTTCCTTAACCACACTGTGTCAGTTTCCTCACCTGTCAAATAGGGATAAATACAGTAGCTGTCCCATCAGGTTGTAGTGAGGATCCATTTAGAGAATACACGGAAAGCCCTTGGAAGATTATCTGACACCTAGTGATAGCTATTACTATTTCTCTTTCTTCCTTCCTCCCGCTTTTAAAACAGTAGCTGCTTCACGTGCATCACACCATCTTTCTGCTGAGACCAATTGTTAGACTGTGGAATAGATCTGTACTTTTCAAAGTGGGTCCCTATTTTCCTGGGGGTTACATGAAATCACCTTATAAATGAGGTCTCTCTCTCTTTCTCTCTCTCTCTCTCTCTCTCTCTCTCTCTCTCTCTTTGTGATGGAGTCTTGCTGTCACCCAGGATGGAGTGCAATTGCATGATCTTGGCTCACTGAAGCCTCCGCCTCCCAGGTTAAAGTGATTCTCCTGCTTCAGCCTCCTGAGTAGCTGGGATTACAGGTGCCCACCACTGTGCCCAGCCAATTTTTGTATTTTTCAGTAGAGACAGGGTTTCACCTTGTTGGCCAGGCTGGTCTTGAACTCCTGACCTCATGTGATCCACCCACCTTGGCCTCCCAAAGTGCTGGGATTACAAGCGTGAGACACTGTGCCTGGCCAAATGAGGTGTCACTTTCTTAACTGTACTTCGAATGTGGGCTTAGGCTCCATATAGATTTAAATCTGAATTCTAGGACCAGACTTGAGAAAAATATTCAACCTCTCTGGATCTCAGCCTTTTCCTCCTTAAAATGGGTGTATAGCTGCCCACCAGAAGCTCTTTTCTGGAGCCTGCCTGGATTCCTTTAACGTTCGAGACTTGGATTCTTCCGCCAATTTTCTGGGTCCCAGAAATGTGAAGACTTAAATATTGGTGTATGTACTGGTGGGGAAACTGGACCGCACTGATTATCCAAATAAAGATTACGTGAAGGTTCCTGGCAGTTTAGCTATAGCAGGGGGTGGGGTGAGGAACATACCATGCCTGAGTATCTACCAAAACAGATGCCAAACCTCACAGTTGCCAAAACATTTTCAAGATGAACATACCTGAGAGGATGGAGGTTGACTTAAAAATCTCCGTGAGGTAGCTGGTAGAATTTCCAATGATATCTACCAGGAGGGCTGTAAAATCTGCAAGACACATTTAGGAGGTTTAAATTTCTGCTTCAGAGACAAAAGGGGAAAAATATACTATACTTGGATTTTTCAGAGTAGATTTTACAAGTTTGATTTAGTTTAGTGTATTGAGGAATGTCAACAATGATACAGAGAAATACTAATAATTCTTAAAAAGGAAAAGTCTCTGGATTTCAGGCAGGAAGGAAACTTTGGATCCACTGTTAAAATCCTCCTTCATCTTCTATCATCCTGTCTCCCCACCTTTCTCTGCTAACATCTAAGAGCTATGAAAGGCCACATTGTTGAATAATGGTTATTCTGGGGGGATTTCCTCATTGTTACTCCATCCGATAGGAAGCAGCCCCCAGACATGCAATATAAATTTACAGACTTGGGGGTTAGAAAGTGAAAATGTAATGTCAAATGTAGTGGTGGGTTGTAAACTATGAACAGTAGAGACCAGACACTTCATAAAACCATCACCAGGAATCCTTCCTTCTGCCCACTTTGTTAAGGGGACTGATGGTGGTAAGGTGGGTATCTGAGGCACTTTTTCAACATTTCAGGTTGTAGAATCATTGTGAACTTCTCTCTCAGCTGAGTTTGAACAGGGTCATTGCCTGACATGGCGGATACCATTGACTGTGAAAACTACTAATATTCCTCTCGTCAAACAGCTGCCACCTCCTTCTTTGTGCCTTTATGGCTTTCCACGATCTAACAACTTCTTGGCTTCTAAACACGGCGAATGTGTTTGAGGAGCCCCAGTTCTAGAGAGGAAGCTTCCTGGGTCCAATGGACAATTTCCCATCATGCTGTGTGTGAATGCTCCTTACATTCATTAACAGGATCATGAATTTTGGCAGGAGCCAGCTAACTTGAAAATACAGAACCAAGAGAGGTGGGAAAACGTAATGTGACAATGAATGGAATGTGTGGCATGCCAATAGCAACAGAAGACAGGCACTACTATGTGAGAGCCAAAGCCAGGAGGTGCTGTGACTACATCCGCACAGGCACGTTTTAGCCTCCTGGAGGGAGAACACCTATGCAGTATGGAGTACACCCACGTAGGTATAGACACCTGTCTATGCAGAAGGTAGGCAAGCATGGGGACCCTCTTTTCTCTATCTCTTTAGACCAGTCTGTTCCTAGTCAATTGTGGAAACTGAGGAAGGGCATTATCTCTTAGTTATTTCATACATTTTCTTTCTACTTCTAAAAATTATCCTTTATTAATCCATTTATCTAATAAATATTCACTGAGCATTTGCAGTGTGCTATACACTTACTTGCCAGGTACTGGAGAGTGGTGTAAGACACACAGAAGAAGCTGAAGTTAGTGGGAAATCAAGATTCATAAACGGATCAATAAAGTGCAACTTGGAAGTCGTTCTTAGACTTGCTTAGATGCTATGAGCATGGCTTTGAAACCAGACACAAAGGATGGAGTTCACGCTTTGCTCAAGGCTCAGAGAGAGGAGGTAACTTGTTCAAAGTTCTAGAGCCTGTAGCACAGCTTGGATTGCAGCTCAAGTCCGCCTTGGGCCAAAGCTTCCACTATTCCCAGTATTGTTACCAGCACTCAATGCATTTTGTCAACTCTCCTTTTAGAATAGTTTTCACAATCTGCTTTTTAGGCTTGGAAGAAAGCCCGTTATTATTAACTCAAAGATATTCTTTGCATCTTTGAAAGTTTGAATTATCTAATTTGCTAGCGGTGCTCAAAATGAATGGTTCATGACTACCTTCACATATAAGTAGAAGGTAGAATTTAAAACATCTTTTTTACCTATCCATTTGGTAATGATTTAAGACTGTTTCTTAACACTCAGTGTTGGGAAATGTGAGTGGAAAAACACAGGCATTCAAACATTGTTGGTAAAACTGTAAACATATGGAAGACTTTTAGAAGACATTTCAGCAATTCAGATCATTATAATATTGTTTCCCTGTCAGCCAACAATTCTATTTTGAGGGCTTTATTCTACAGAGGTAATTGGGCAAGTTCTCTAAGTGATTTTACACAGGTGTTCATCACAACATTGTTTATAATTGCAAAAATATGAGGAATTAGCCAAGTTTTCAACAAGAGGAGACAAATTAAATAAATCATGGTACATTCTTTCCCAATGAATACTAAGAATTTATGTGAAAGATGAGGCATACTAGTATTCACTGGGATGTAATGGGTTTTTTTAAATACTTATGGGTTAGTTTGAGGGTGGATTATAAAACTGTATGAAAAAAAGAAAGATCCTGATGGTTGTCTTTCAATGTGGATTCTCCCACTTTCCTGTAGCAAGAGAGTATCAAATTTTAGTTGGGAACATGGTAATTTAACACAATGACTCTAATTTCAAACTTGCTTTGTGGGTGTGTGAAGCCATGAGACTAAATTCTGGGCAATAGGATGTAAGAGGGAGAAATGTGAATGTTTTTAGGCTGTGAGTTCATAGTGAACGTGCATGCCTTCTGGGATGGTTTGGATCTGTAATCCCTAATACTGGAGGGGGGCAGGCGGGAGGTGATTGGATCATGGGGCACGCTTCTCACAAATGGGTTAGCACCCTGCCCTGGGTGCTGTTCTCATGATAGTGAGTGAATTAGTGTGAGAACTGGTTGTTTAAAAGTGTGTAGCACCTTTCCCCTCTTTCTCCCTTGCTCCTGCTTTAGCCATGTAAGATGTGCCTGTTTCTCCTTCCCATCTGCCATGACCATAAGTTTTCTGAGGCCTCCCCAGAAGCTGAGCAGAAGCTGTCATGCTTCCTGTACAGCCTGCAGAACCACAAGCCAATTAAACCTCTTCTTTTCATAAATTACCCAGCCTCAGATATTTCTTTATAGCGATGTGAGAATGGACTAATAACACCTTCAAAATCCTTTCTCCCCTTCATTGTAGCTGGAGTGTGGATACACTGGCAACCTTAGGCTATGAGAAAAGATCTTTATGAAAGGCAGATCAACAAGATAGAAGGAGCTTGGGCCCAAAAACCACCAAAACCATTAGAGCAGCCCTGGCAGGTCTACATGCCCAGAGTATCACACATGAAGGCAATGAACTTCTACCTTCTTCAGAACAGACTGTCTTGGAGTCATTTGTTACAGTAGCTCACTTTGTATTCTAAATAATACAGAGAATGGGTTCCTGTGTGTAGAGTGGGATGTCTAGACAGGTGGGTAGACATTAGTTGGGCACATAAATAGGTAGGTTAGGTAGGTAGCTTAGATGACAGATGGGATAGATAAGTGGGTTATATAGGTAGTGTAGACAGCCTTGGATAACATTCATCAGCATGTTAATAGTGACTACCTGTGGATGGTGGGATATCAGTGATTTCTGGTTTCTTGGTTTACCTGTCAATGTTGCACAGCATTTTGACATCCCAGTACATTATTTTTAAAATCAAGAAAATTTAAGCCATTTTCATTTAGGGAGAAAAACAGGAAAATATGTAAATATACCCTCAAAGGAGGGATATAGGTCAGAGTTGAAACCATTATAAATAAAATGATCCAGATCTAAAGATCATCCACAAAGGTATCTTCCCCAAAGGCTTTGAGCAATGGCAAGTTGTTGGCCTAAGGGCACAGCCTGTCATGGTAGCACTGTGACTTCTTGTCACACCTGGTGAAAGCTGCTGTGACCTACAGAAGAACAGCATGCACTTTTGTCAGTAGATAATGATCCGTGGATCGTTCTTTTCATATAATCGCTTCAAGTGTGTGGAAATATGATTTGACCCATGAAATAAAATTATAAACTTTCTCCAGGCAGATGTAACTTTTTAAATCTTATTTTTATCTTTCACACAATCAGGACAAGGGACTCATCCAGCACAAAATTCTATCCTCAGTGGGGGTTAATGAAATGCTGAGAAAGGTGTGATTATGAATATTGTTTTTCCTCACAAATGTATTTATTGATGAGATTCATGGGGTAAATTACATAACATAATAGACATTAAGTACTCAGTGTCGGGTCTGGATATGCAGTCATTAAATGTTGGTAATTATTTCCTACAATATTTTCACAATATTTATTTTAGAAATTCTACTTTGTGGGGGAAATAATCTGAAACAGGGAAGAGTTTATGCACAAAGATGTCCAATGCAAAATATTTATATTAAGAAAAACCTAGATACACTCAAATGTCTGAGAACAGCCTGGTGACTAAGAGAATGCTTGCATTGGCTGGTTACATAGCCATTACAAACGTTTATGAAGAGTGTTATATGGTGGAAAATATTAATATTAGACTAAGCGGGGAAAACTGCTAGAGGCTTTGGTTGCCTTGAGTGCTTGCTTCCCTTACAATCTGGACTTTAACAGGCAGCCATAAGGATCCTTAGATCATGCCGCTTCTCTGTACAGACCGTCACAATGGCTTCCTTCTAATTCCTGGGTGAAAATCAGAATCCTCCCTGTAGACCTTAAACTTTTATGTGATCTGGAACACCCTCCCCATTTTGCCCTCACCGATCAGAGCTCATTTCTTACAACTATGTCCTGGTTAACCTGCTCCAGCTATGCTGTCTTCTCTGTTCCTCATGCTGCTACTTAGGCCTTTGTCTGGAACACTGTCCCCAGGAATAATCACAGGGCTGACCCCTCACATCCTGAAGGTCACCCCTCAACCCTCACCTCATTTGGAGAAGACTTTCCTGACTGCTCTCCACACAGCGGTACCCCCACCATGACTTTTCTCTCCAGCGTTCCCCCGCTTCATGGTCCCCACGGTCAGGCTGTCAGCCTACATACCATGTACTTGCAGTGCATTTATTTACGCTCTGCTCTTCCCTAGGAATCTACATCCCACTGGAGCAGGAGGCGTGTTCACTTTGCTCAGCATGCTTTCCCCACATCTAGAAGAGTGATTAGCTCACAATGTGTGCTCAAAATGAATTACTGAATGGGTGAATTAGTGGTGAGAAAAGTTGTCACTTTTATTTTCCAGTATTCTCTGAATATAAGGAACATGTAATACTTTAAAGTTTTAATTATAAAACAACCACATGAATATACTCCTCTTGGAAAAAAAGAAGTTCAGATAATCTAAAGCTCTCATAACCAACATTCTTCCACTCCAAAACACATACTCCAATCTTCTTTTCAGAAGGAATCACCTATCTGGTGCCCAGATATGTGTTCTCATCAATAACATCATGCTCTTTGTATTTTTGTGTAACTTTCTTTTTCTAATTAAAAATCTTGGCCGGGTACAGTGCCTCACACCTGTAATCCTAGCACTTTGGAAAGCCAAGAAGGGCAGATCACCTGGGGTTGGGAGTTTGGGACCAGCCTGACCAACATGGAGAAATTTCATCTCTACCCAAAATACGAAATTAGCCGGGCATGGTGGCGCATGCCTGTAATCCCAGCTACTCGGGAGGCTGAGGCAGAAGAATCACTTGAACCCGGAAGTCAGAGGTTGCGGTGAGCTGAGATTGCACCATTGCACTCCAGCGTGGGCAACAAGAGCAAAACTCTGTCTCAAAAAAAAAAAAAAAAAAAAATCTCTTGGAAGTTTTTCCATGCACAGGTCAAATTTGGGCACTCTTACTCATTTATGTATTATTTGTGGCTGTTTTCCAAAGTTTAATTCTATGGGAGACGACTTAACCATTTTTCCTTATGATGGATATGTAGGTTGTTCCTCAATTTTGCAATTAAAACAATGCTTCATGAACATTTTCCCTCTGTCCCTTTAGACACACACTGTTTTTCTAGGGTAAGACCAAGAGAAAAATTTTACTGGGATAATGAATGTAGACATGGTTAAGGGTAGTGGAAAGCACCATATTTTCCTATCTTACATTGAGGAAAAACACAAACTTATCTAAAAGGACACAAACAAAATTGGAAAAGCTGCAAGCCTCATGGTTAGCTGTACCCACCTGATAAGTCATTAGTCCGATTGTTTAAACAGTAGCAATACCTTGTAGGGAATTTGGTGGGGTCCACCGTCTTCAGGTTAGAAACTGTGTAGAGAAAAGATTCAACAGAGATCCTGACATACAGACTGGCACTGCAACACATCCCCCCCACCACCACCATCAAGAACACCAGTCAGCACTCACTGTTGTAAACAGCCACAGAAAACTTGTGGAAGGCAAAGGAGCTGTAAGAAGTCACACTCAGCAAGGAGAAGAACTTCTTTTTATCTGCCAAAACATATGAGATAAACAGACGGACAGACATGCCTACTAACGTAACAATAATACAAGTAAGTAAATAGTCCCTAGAAATTAATGACGAAAATGAAGAAACGAGAATAAACTAAAAAGTAATACAAATAAAAAATAATAAGCAAAGTAAAACTGAACCAAAAAACTGAAGAGCATGTATCATTTGTCTACATTTCCTGATTCATCTTCAAGCTGTGCCAGCTCTCTAAGTAAGATTCCAAAGTGTATTTGGCTCCTGAAGCTGCTGTAACAAATTATCACAAACTTGGTGGTATAAAGCAGCAGAAATTTGTTCTCCCCCAGTCCTGTGGGCTAGAAGTCTGGAACTCAGTAGGGCACACTGCCTTCAAGGTCTCTAAAGGAGACTCTGTTCTTGCGTATCTCAGCTCTGGCAGCTGCTTGGGTCCCTTGGCTTGTGGCCACATCTCTCTCTGCTCTGTCATCATACAGGCTTTTCTTCTACGTTTGTCTCTCTTTGCCTCTTTCTTGTAAGGACCCCTGTGGTGGCATCTGGCACAACACAAATAATCCTGGACGATGGCCTTATCTCAAAAACTTTAACTCAGTTAATCAATCTGTTATATCAGATATTCACTCTTTTGACATAGTAGCATTTAGATTCTGGGAATTACAAAGTGGATATCTTTGACAATGTTCAGTCTATTACACAAAGAAAAGGGATTTTTTTTTTAAAACCGGGAACACAAAATAAACAATCAGGTTTAGGAATACATGCATGAGCATCTTATCTACTCTCCATCACTGCCTGCTCTTGATTGATATCTGGAAGACAGTGCAGTAGAGGAAGGTCTTTCCAGACCATGATATGGGAATCACCTGCCTGTATCAACTAACCTGGTGCACTTATTAAAAAGGCACATTCCTGGGCGTGACCCCAGATCTAATAAATCAGATGGTGAAGAAAGGGGAGAGGTGGGTATGCCCAGGGTTCAGAATTTTAACAAAGTTATCAGGTGACCTTTTTTTTTTTGAGACAGGGTCTTGCTCTGTCACTCAGGCTGAAATACAATGGTGCAATCACAGCCACTGCAGCCTCTCGACCTCTCAGGCTCCAGTGATCCTCCCACCTCAGCCTTCTAAAGTGCTGGGATTATGGGCATGACCCACTGTGCCTGGTCTCAGGTGATTTTTATTCATGTAAACTTGTGACCCACCGTGATGGTGGCTGGAATAGCAGAATCATTAAACTTTGGTGCACGTAAATCATCAGTGGTGCCCATTCCCCCTCAGCTCTCTGGCTATTGCCTTTTGGAGATCCTAATGCCACACACTGGGTGGGAACCAGACTCTATTTAACAAGCTCCTTAGAAGAACGGGATATACACCAAAATGTGAATGCTACAATACTCCATTTCCTCAAGTGTTTTTTTTTTTTTTTTTTTTTTTTTTTTTTTTTTTTTTTGTGATAAGATTCACCAATAGCACTTGCTAAAAATGTACATTTAGTACCCCTTCCAAGATCAGGTGGATCAGAATCTCCAGAACCGGAACCTGGGGAGATGAATATTTAGTAAGTATGTCAGGTGCTTCTTATTGTACAACAAGTTTGGGAAACTTTGGGCCAGAACACAAACCTGGATTAAACAGTTCTGAATTGCAATTCTATATGGCAATGGGCATGCCTCATGTCTCCAAGTAGAAAATGTGGGTCAGGGTACCACTGCATGGAGATTACGCAAGGATTAAATTAGTCATTGGAAGAGTTTTGAGCTCCTTGAAGGTAGGAGTTATGACATTTGAGCCTGCAAAATTTAACAGAGCTTAGTTCAGGGCCTTGCAGAGGAAAGGACAGGATTAATGGTTCAAGGCTGGGAGAACTAAATGTTTCTGCAACCCATTCCTCCATCTGACGCGTCAGTCTCTCCACAGCACCCTCTTCAGGCAGATCGCTGCCTTCTTAACCCGCACCTCCGAGGCAGCCCTATCCGCAGTGACTTTCATGAGAGCAAATTGGGGGCAGGAGCTATATTTCTGTGATTTACAGCTACAGGCTTTGGGATAGGAATAGAGAATAATGTTGATGGGTAAATACCTAAGCAAACAAGTATAGAGCCACCAGGCACAGTTGTGCAGTGTGTGTACTGCACAGTCCTAGAGAATGCCACTTATATGGACCTCAATGCTGAATTGGCATTCTCCATCTGCCTTATTCTAAATAACACTTGTCATTACCTATTTATTATGTTTATCATTTGCTTTTGGTTACTCCTTCAATCACTAGAATGGAAGCTCCCTCAGGCCAGAGTTTTTTGGGTTTTGTTTACTGCACTATCCTCCAATACTTAGAAGAGTACCTGGCATGGGATAGGTGTTCTATGAATATTGATTGAAGAAAGTGAGAATCAATAATGAAGGCAGTGAGGAATGTACACTAGGGATTGTTCAGGCTTTGCTATCATTCACTAAGTATGTGTTACATACAAATCATGTTGCTAGATGCTAAAGAACACAGAAAGAAGACTGCAATATATTGTAATCATAATATTGTCTTAAAAAGAGAAATCCAGAATCATATTAACATAATCAATTAGTAATTATTGTTAGTTTATGGCAACAGAGTTACGATTACAAATATACCATGTCTGGAGTGCAATTTGCTCTCAAAGTTCTTATAAACCTTATGCGTCATTTTGAGTTAGATAGGACAATGAATTCTGCATTGTTTTTGTTTTTGAGACAAAGTCTCACTCATTCTCTCAGGCTGGAATGCAGTGGTGTGATCATAGCTCACTGCAGCCTCTACCTTCTGGGTTCCAGCAATCCTCCCACCTCAGCCTCCCGAGTAGCTGGGATCACAGGCATGCACCACTGCACCCAGCTAATTTTTGTATTTTTTGTAGAGATGTTGTTTTGCCATGTTGCCCAGCCAGTTCTCAAACTCCTAAGCTCAAGCAATCTGCCAGTCTCAACTTCCCAAAGTGCTGAAATTTTAGGCATGAGCCATTGAGCTCAGCCTATTCTCCACTCTCAACACCGAGAAACTGCGACACAGAAGCAAAGTGTCTTGTCAAGGTAACAGAGAGGTTTAGAAAAGATGCTAGTACAAGAAAAAAGTGGACCCAGGTTGTGCTTTAAAAAAATGATTACCTGGTTAGGCGCAGTGGCTCATTCCTGTAATCCCAACACTTCAGGAAGCTGAGATGTGTGGATCACAAGGTCAGGGGTTTGAGACCAGCCTGGCCAAGATGGTAAAACCCCATCTCTATTAAAAATATAAAAATTTGCCTGGTGTGGTGGCAGACACCTGTAATCCCAGCTACTTGGGAGTCTAAGGCAGGAGAATCACTTGAATCTGGGAGGCAGAGGTTGCAGCAAGCCAAGATCATGCCTGGGTGACAGAGCAAGACTTCGTCTCAAAAAAAAAAAAAAAAAAAAGATTACCTTTTAATGCTCTACTCAGCATCCCATTCACAAGCTCTGTCAGGTTAAGTGCAGACAGATCAAGTGACCCTGCAGGCAGCTCTGAAAGAGATTCAGAGATAGTGTCACTCGCAGGCTTTTCTTGGCAAGAGAAAAATTCCACGTTTCCAAACTTCAGGCAGATATTCAACTTCTCTGCACATATGCTGAACACAAACCAAGTGCCAGGCACATGGTTTCCAAGTCAACAGGAGAGCCCTGACCTCAGGAGGTGACAGTCAACATAACGACAAATAAGATAAGGAAATTCCAGTGAAGCACAAGAGACATATACTTTTAGTGACTACTGCATGTCTGCATTTGGAGAGACTCGGGACTCATAAAAGATATCTCAACCCTAATGGGAATACCAAGCAATGCAGGAGTTCTCAGCAGCTCTGTGTTTGAAAGTAAGTACCCCGTGTAAAAGCAGGGTCCACCCACCCTGGCCGAGCATTGACATCATCAGGAAATATTTATTGTCTAATTACACAATTCCAATGCATGGGCTTTATCCTCAGAAATTCAGAATTAATAGGTCCAGGACGTGACCCGGGTTGGAGGGAGAAATCTCCCAGCAGTGGCAGTGGGCAGCGGGTTGAGTTAAAAATTCCTGCTTCCCCCAGCTAGTCCTTAAAGATTTGGAAACAACAGTTGATAAGATGGAAGTAGTTGTTGATGCCCCTCTTTATTCAAACATTGTCTTCTTCAGCTTTTACTGAATGGTCAGGTAATGATTAGAGAGATGATGCTGGCACCACTGTGGGAAAGAACAGAGGTTTAGAGAAGCGGAGGAATTGCTCGGCAGCTCACGCCACCCGGGTATTTTGGGAAGAGAAACTCACCCGTGGTAGCGAGAAATGCCACGCCCTTCTCCTTCCTCTCTTCTCCTCTAAGGCCAGACACTAGGAAGGAAACAGTTTTCATGAGAAAAATGCAAATGGTTACAGTTCCTACCCCCAGGAACCAAAGAAGCCTTGGAAGCCTCTTCGGCAGCTGCCCTCTGTGTGAATCACTGGTGGACACTGAGAAAAGGCAGATCCCAGACTCTTCTGCATGACCCTGATACAGATTCTGATCTCCGTGGAGTGGGTGTGGCCTAGAAATCCACATTTTAATAAATAAGCTTGGTGATTAAGCTTATTTATTGCTGATTAAGCTTGTGCAGTTAGGCAAGTTTTTTCTCCTTCTCCGGGCCTCAGTTTCCCAGTTTCCAAACTTCCCAGGTAGGGAAACTGAGGCCCAGAGAGGAGAAAAAACTTATCTAACTGCACAACTAAGTCATAATGAAGGGCACAGCAGTGGCCAAAATATTAGGCCTCTTACCTACTTGGCAAATTTCATGTGACCAAAGAAGAAAATGTTAAAGAAAAATTTGAAATTTCAAAGGCATTCATTCATTCATTCTTCATTGGTTCATTCAAGAAATATCCACCGAGGGCCAAGCAATATGCTAGGCAATATGAAGTGTTAAAGGGGAACGAACCCAGTCTCCAGCCCCATGGAGCTTCCTGTGTGTGATATGGTCAGGGAGGAGGAGACTCACATGTCGTGACAAGAGAGGAGAGTCTCAACATGGTGCTGGGAGTGCCGGGGCCCCAGCCTCATGTCAGGGGGTGGAGAAGGCCGTCTTGTGGAAGTGACGTTAAGCAGAGACCAGAAGGATCAGTTATTCTGGATCACAATCATTGTTACTACTACTGTTGTCGTGGTCATTTTTCATGTTACATCTGGAAGGTGCCTTATTTTATATTTTATTTTATTATTATTATTATTATTTGAGACGGAGTTTTGCTCTTGTTACCCAGACTTGAGTGCAATGGCACTATCTCGGCTCACTGCAACCTCCGCCTTCTGGATTCAGGCAATTCTCCTGCCTCAGCCTCCTGAGTAGCTGGGATTACAGGCGCGTACCACCATGCCCAGCTAATTTTTGTATTTTTAGTAGACACGGGGTTTCACCATGTTGACCAGGATGGTCTCGATCTCTTGACCTCATGATCCACCCACCTCGGCCTCCCAAAGTGCTGGGATTATAGGCGTGAGCCACCGCGCCCGGCCTCATTTTATTTTATTAAATTAAATGAGACAGAAGCAACATGTCTTGTCAGGGTCACAGAGAGGTTCAGAAAAGAAGCCGGTACAAAAAAAGCCAGTATCAGATGTAACATGAAAAATGACCCCTGTGAAAGTAGGTACCAGCAGAAAGAAGAAGGTGACAAGCCACAGAGTCTGAGAGATGTCCCCTGCATGGCAGAGTACGTCAGGACTTAGGGCTGATGTAGTTACTCACCACACCAAGGAATGTCTCATCTTTTTCCTTCTTAACATCTTTATTTCCAGACACTGACATAAAAGTTTTCATGAATAAAATAGTAACATGAAAGTACAGCCTCAGACAATTCATAACATCCTTAGAAATCATCTTGTCCAAAACTCCCTTTAAGAATAAATAAACCGAAATCCCCCAAACTGAAATTCATGTACCTAAGTCGCATATTGAGCTATTGGCTAAGATAAAACCAGAAAAGAGCAATCTCAATTCTTTGTCCATGCTCTTCTCCCTTTTTTTTATTTTACTTTTTAAGCTAAATTAATTTTTAATTTTATTGAAAAACACTTATGAAGTCTACTATATTAACACTTTTTTTTTAGATGGAGTCTCACTCTGTTGCCCAGGCTGGAGTCCAGAGGCAGAATCTCAGCTCACTGCAACCTCCGCCTCCTGGGTTCAAGTGATTCTTCTGCCTCAGCCTCCTGAGTAACTGCGATTACAGGTACGCACCATAATGCCTGGCAAATTTTTGCATTTTTAGTAGAGATGGGGTTTTACCATGTTGTTCAGGCTGGTCTCAAACTCCTGACCTCTTGATCCACCTGCTTTGGCCTCCCAAAGTGCTGGGATTACAGACATGAGTCACCGCACCTGGCCCTATTAACAAATTTTCAAGTGCACAATATGGTATTGTTACCTATCATTACTATGCTGCACAGCAGATCTTTAGAACTTACTAATCTTGCATAACTGAAATTTTGTACTCACTGAACAACAAACTTCACATTTCCCTCTCCTAAGCCCTTGGTGACTACCTTTCTGCTCTCTGCTTCTGTGAGGTTCCCTATTTAAACACCTCATGTAAGTGGTATCATGCAGTATTTGTCCTTCTGTGACTGGGTCATTTCACTTAGCACACCATCCTCCAGGTTCATTCATGTTATTGCATATGGCAGCATTTTCTTATTTAAGACCAAATAGTATTGCATTGTATGTATATGCCACATCTCCTTTTTCTGTTCATCCATGAATGAACATTTAGGTTGCTATCTTCTGCTGTTTAGATACTGCGTTGAAACTGAGTCAAGTCAGCTGTTGCTTGCTTAAGCCAATTTGGCCTTTTACCAGTTGCCAAGCTTCTAGTTAAATATCAGAGCTTCTGCAATTAGAGGTAGGTGGGGACTCTAACTCCCCTTGCCCATAACAGGGCTACTGGAGGCAAGAGGCTTACATCACAACAAAAGGAAGTCTGAGACAGACATAATTAAGCAGGGCAAATGCTACCAACCAGCCAGCTCTCTAGCTTGAGAGAGGCCACTCCACCCTCTGGGGCACCTGCGTGGCACTTTACCTGAGAAGTGTACTCTGCAGCAGCTGCTAGATCTGCGGGAGGCACCAGTCAACCTTGCCTGTGATCTGCCCAGGCAACAGAATCCTCCATGTGAGTGAGGGACCAGGGTTATCTCCCTTCTAGGTCTCCAGGCAACAGGAATGCCCCAGGCTACCAGGCTGGCAGGATTCCTATACTTTTCCTGCCAGAAGGGCGGGGCTGTGTTATCTTTCTCACTGAGCACCTTCCTTTAGCACCCACTCCTTTCACCAAGGAAAGATGATTTCTACTGCTCCTTTCTAAAGTTACAAATCCTTGGGTGGATGTCGATAACAGTATTTCAAGTCTGAACTAAACACCAGTGGGGGACAGATTTTTGAATAGGACATAATCAGAAGCGTTTTTCAAATAAGTTCCCCGACAGATTATAAAAAGACATTTTTCTACTTTTGGATAAAAAGACCAGCATAATATCGTTAAAACAGAAGTCTCCTGGCACTTTTTGTACTTCTTCATGCTTGGCATTTTATCACCTTTTATCCTTTATGATTACCTGTGGGAAGGAATTGTTGTTCCCATTTAACGGGGAGAAAATTAGAGGCTCAGATAAGAAAAATATTTGCGGAAAATTATTCTACTTACACAATAAATTGCTACAATTGGTGCTCTCGGGAAAAGGAAACTGCTGACTCGGGGAGCATTTTAATTTAGACACTTTTGTATCTTTTGCTATTTGAACTATGTGAATGTCCTAATTAAAAATAAATAAGAGTACGAAAACAGTCCAGGCCTGGTGTCTCATACCTGTAATCCTAGCACTTTGGAAGGCTGAGGCAAGTGGATCTCCTGAGCTCAGGAATTCGAGACCAGCCTGGCAACATGGTGAAACCCCGTCTCTTCCAAAATACAAAATATTAGCTAGGCACAGTGGCACATGTCTGTGGTCCTAGCTATCAGGAGGCTGAGGCAGGAGAATCTGTTGAGCCTGGGGAGTGGAGGTTGCAGTGAGTTGAGATCGTGCCACTGCACTCCCATCTGGGTGACAGAGTAAGACCCGTCTCAAAAAAATGAATAAAAATAAAAAGTAACATAATTTCTTCAAAAACTAAAACCAAAACCATACCAAAAAATTATCCTGCTTGTTTACTAAAAATTTAGAAACAGAAATGGTTCCCTGACCCCTCTTGTCCTTTCTGTTGCAAGTATTCACCATTGTACTGCAAAGTCAATTTCATAGCATCAAAAAGGAGAGGCAAAGAAATAGGAATTATTACAAAGGCGATGATGGCAAGTGACAATACCTCCCATTGTACAATCTTCTATCACCAATGGAATGTCACAGTCTTTGTGAATTTATTAAGACCACAAGGATTCAAGTATTCAATAAACCATAAAGAAATGAGCAGCTCACAGGAACCATTGTTGGGACCGTTAGAGTGTCAGATATGGATGTATCACTATCTTATCAGTAGAGAATGTAAAAAGCTTGGGGAAGTCCAGGAATTTGCCCAAGAACAGTAAGCTAAAAAGTAGCCCTCACCACCCACTCACCTGTGGTAGGTAGGAAGGTCATTTCCTTCTCTTTCTTGGTTTCCCCTTTGATGCCAGATACTAAAGTAAAAAAGGTTTAATCAGAGAAATTATAACCATGATACAATATCAGAGAGAATTCAGTTCAACATACCCATTTTACAGATAATCTGGGATTGTGAAGTGACATTTAAAATCCCACACCTAGTTTGTTCATTCATTTAATCTTTTAGTCATCAAATGTTTGTTGACCAACTACTAATGATGGCTCATGCTATTGAGTGCCTACTATTTGCTAGGCATTGTGTGTGCGGGAAAGGCAGACACGTAGGCAAACAACATTGAATACCTTGAAGGGAATGGTGAGAGTATGTAACAGGGGCTGATCTAGTCTCAGGAGTCTGGAAGCCTTCCCTGAGAGGGGACGCTGAGCTAATCTCTGAAGAATGAATAGCATTTGAGTAGGACTTAACCGGTGGGCTGAATATTTGATTAGTATAGAGAACAGCACAAACCCAGTGTCTGATGTGGCATGAGTGTTACTTTAAAGAATTGAAAGAAGAGAAACAGTGATGGGGCATAAAGAATGAAGGAGGTGGAGGGGTAGGAAGTGGGGAGGGTGAGGGAGGCAGTGTCGTGCAGAGCCTGAAAAGGACCTGGTACACTACACAGGGGGAAGGGGGAAGTCGGTGAATAATTTGGCAGGGGGCGAGAAAAGAGGGAGGAACTTGGAAGGTAATAAGATTTATAAAAAGATCACTCAGGCTGATTGGTGGTGAATGGAAAGACAGGAGAAGCTGGTTTGGAAACCTCTCTCATCCTCTGGAAAAAGGAAAATGATGTTTTAGACACAGGTGTTAACAATGGAGGTGAAGAGAATTCTTTTGCATACGTGGGACTCAAATGTAAAAAGTCAAGGGAAAAACAGAAATAGGGAATTTTTTTTTTTTTTTTTTTTTTTACCATTTTGAACAGACTTATTTAAGACTCTGGGCAGAAACGTTGGTGGCTGAGGTTCTCTAACGCACAATGGATACTCAAACTTAGTATACAGAAAAGACACTTCCAGAACTCCAACCAGACCCACCTGTGTTCCAAAGGGACAAGACACACGCCAGGCCCATGCACAGCCTCACTGGAGGACCACGTGACAGCAAGCCCAGCATGCCTGTGATATTCTGGCCCACCTGGAAGGAGGCAAGCAGGCACTTGAAGAAACCAGCTAGATGACTAAGCACATTTGTAATGCGGAGCTTTCTTTGAGAACAGTGCACGAGGAATCATTAAAATCATTATCTGAAAAAGGCTTTGTACTAGGTTGGGAGAGGTTAGGAAGCTAAGGTAACAAATTAACTCCACAATTTAATTGGCTTCACGACAAAAGTTGATTTTGTTTGCAGTACATACTCAATGCATTTTGGTGCGGAACTCTGCTCCACACAGTCTCTCAGAGACTCCAGTTAATGGAGCTCCACGATCCTGTAGTTGTCCCTGTGGCCACTGCAGCCTCCTTAGTCTTTGATTCACCGTGGCACTGGAAGGGAGAGAGCTGTGGGATTATGCACCAACTGTTAAGTGCTTTGGCAGGAAGCAACACGTGTGCTTTTGTAACTTGCAGCCCATGTCAAAATTACTTATACAACCCTGCATGACTGCAGGAAGTCTGGGAATACAGAGGGGATGCATACATATCCAGAGAGCATTAATGTTTCTTCCACGGGTTTTCTGGCTGTTGAGATGGGAAATACCCTTCAACTACAGCATCATTTCCTCTCATAAATAGGAAAATATATTATCATAGGATTATGTGAGTGTTCACAGTCTCCTTCCTTCTCTGCAGCAGTCTGTGCCAGCCATTCTCATTTTGCATTTGCCATGGAAAATCACCATGACAGTAACAGCTGCAAAGCTGAAACAAAATGAATAATGGCTAACGTTTACCAAGCACCTTCCACATGCCAGATGCCACACAGAACGCTGTCTGATGCATACTTAATAATTGCACTGTCTTTCTATGTATATATTAATGTAATGACAATTTAAATACAGGCTGCACTGATATGATTTGAAGACAGGAGAAATTTTCCATTGGTAGAGAGTAGAATTTATCTGGAAGGTGAATTGGGAGGGAAGAAAAGTCAAGAGGATGTGTATGTGGGTTGGAGAAAAATGTTGCAGTAAGGGAGCATCCTGCTGGCAAATTGTATGTTGAGAAGTTCTGCTATCCATTAGGAATCAGAAGCCCCTGTTTTCTTAAAAGATCCCCAAAACATGCAAATAGCTTTTTAATTATTGATAGGTACGTGAGTTGAGAAGTTCTGCTATCCGTTAGGAATGGTAAGCCCTCATTTTCTTGTAAGATCTCAAAAATGTTTAAATAGCTTTTTAATTATTGATAGAGACATAACTGGCATTTGTTCTAGGTGCCACCCCAGACAGAGACAGGTCTTACGAAGAAGCAAGAGCTGGACTTTCTCGGAGCTCACACATTCTCATAAGTCTCTTTACTCGCTGAGTATCAATTTTCCTCATCTGCAAAACAGTTACGAGAACTCCCACAGGGTCTTTGTGAGGATTTAAGATGATGAATCCAGAGCATTTAACCCAGTGCCTCAGACATCCCTGTGCTCACAATAATACCAGGCATCAAGCTCAGGCTGGAGACACAGGGACAGAGTAGATACTGCCACTTCCCTTGAGCTGTTTAGTAACTTAGAAGACGTAGACATATGCCCACTAATTAACATTTAAGGCTGGCTGTGCGAAATTCTCCATTGAGAGAGAGAGAGGCAGACAGAGAGTGAGCACCTGGTGAGGCCAGGACTAAGTGTTCTCTCCAGCAAAGGGTAACTGGGAGTGGAAGTGGGCAGGCAATTCCTGCTAATTGCGGATTCTTTCCTTTGGCACCTCAACTGCTGTGAAAACATTATTTCCCCTTTCTGAGCCTCGTGCATAGAATGGACAGTTATAGCTACTTTGAAGGTATTTTTGTGAAGATTAAATGAGACAATGAAATATGATGCTTAGTACAATCTCTGAAATGTGGTAGATTTTAGGAGTCTTAATTTCTTTTTCATTCTCTTATCTTTATCTCTTTTCTCCTCTTTTCTTCTTCTGCATCTATTTCAGGACTCAGCATCATATCAGAGAAATAAGAAATTAAAGATAAAAACTTATAGTAGAAAACCAAGCATTTGTACTTACATAATAGCTATAAATTTCTCTCTCCTTTCGACTCCTGCTTTATTATGTTAAATACCCTGTACCATTTACTAAGAATAAACATGCTAAGATTTATTACTCGAAGACTACAACTCCTACTGATTTTGTTCTTGGAGAAAAATGCATTTTTACTTCTCTCCAGTTTTTAAACTTTTTTTATCATTGGCCAAGTCAACTATATGTTTGGATTAAGGTTGTCAGATTTAACAAGTGAACAACACAGGACACCCAGTTAAATTTGAATCTGAGACAACAATGAATAATATCTTAGTGTGTCTCATGCAATATTTGGAATATCCATAATTTGGAGACTTGGAGAGTTTTATAAAAGAACACTTCTGACTGACTAGACTTCACCAGATAGTAAAACTGAGAACATCTGGCCTTACACCCCCCTTTGCAAGCCTGGGCCCCTGTGGGACAGTCTAGGACAGGGAGACGGCCTGGGTTTAAGGTAAGACAGACTTCACTTGAATCTTGAGTTGGCCATTGTGATCTGGGCTGACTTACTTAACCTTCACTCCATCAAAAATTATCTGTGGAGCTCATGGCAGGTTGTTACAAGCACGAACCCTAGAGTCAGAGGATTGCTAACTTCCTGGCTCTGCTGTGCAACTTACTAATCTCTCTGTGCCTCACCCAAGACTTAGAGTCAGAGGATTGCTAACTTCCTGGCTCTGCTGTGCAACTTACTAATCTCTCTGTGCCTCACCCAAGACTGTCCTGAGGATTAAAATATGTTACTTTTTCCTTTTTTTTTTTGAGATCGAGTCTCACTCTGTCTCCCAGGTTGGATTGCACTGTGATCTCAGCTCACTGCAACTTCCACCTCCCCAGTTCAAGCGAGTCTCCTACCTCTGCCTCCCGAGTAGCTGGGATTATCGGCACGCACCACCATGCCTGGATAATTTTTGTATTTTTAGTAGAGACAAGGTTTCATCATGATGTCCAGGCTGGTCTCAAACTCCTGATCTCGTGATCCGCCTGCCTTGGCCTCCCAAACTGCTGGGATTACAGGTGTGAGCCATGGTGCCTGGCCAAATGTGTTACATTTATAGACTTCAGTGGACAGGGCCTGGCAAGTGCCATAAAATGGTTAACATGTAAGTAATATAATTAAAGTAAAGTAATGGCAAAAACCACAATTACTTCTGCACCAACCTAATATAGTGACAATAATAAAAATCATAAAATATAATAAAAGACTTTGGTACTCCAATAGTAAGCAAGACAGACAATGAACTTCATATGATAGTTACAGTCCTCAAAGTTATATCTTAAAAAGACTGAATTAGGGATCCAAAACTTTACCATAAAATTAGGTTGTCATCTTTTCACTACATTTCTCATGACTATTACTGGATAATTATCTATCAACATTTGTTCTTCAGTGACACTTGCAGAGGAGTAAGTCATGTGATGATAGGATAACAGTAACTATACATCGAAGAGGATCAGAATATGCCAGCCAAAATATACTATCCCATAATGAGCAACTTTGGGCTCATGGATCATTTTGAGTGGAAGGCCATTGAGAATCAACAGACGCAGAAAGAAGCCTTCGTGGAGCTTCTCCTACCTGACTATGTGCAGACATGTCTGAAAAATTCTCTCTCTCCTGGAGAGAGTTTTAGGGCCATGAAGAAGACGGAAAGTGGGCGCTGAGTGGGTGCACAAACAACCCTTAAATAAATAAGCCGTATCTTCCATTGGTTTCCCCATTTATTTCCTTCCCACAATTTACTGCGTCTAGAAGCTCAAAACTCTTTTCCTTCGTCTTGTCACTTCACAAATTTCTCACCTTTTTGTTAAAGTGATATATAAGCCCCCAAGTCTGATGGCCCTTTTAGCGTTTTTATTTCACTTTTGTGAGGACTCATATAAGTATATGGAAAAAAAAAATTTTTCTCCTGTAATCTTTCTTTTGTTTGTTTAATTTGTAGGACCTCAGAAATTGAACCTAAGAGAGTAGAGGACACAGAGTTTTCCTCCCCTAGAGTACAACTTATTGATCCTCCCATTTTGAGCACAATCTGTTATTTAGCTTCCCAAGCAACCCATGAGACAGACGTTGATATTTACGTTACACAAGATAAAGGCCCAGGGGTCTGAGGTGTGGCCCCAACTCCCAGTCACATGATTTCCAAGTGGGAGAACTGGGATTTGAACCGTGGTCTATCAGATACGAAAGTCCCTTTTCCACAGTGTTCTGTTTTACTCTACTGCTTTCAAAATACCATCTTGGAGTGCCAGTAAAAAGCCTGATATTGAAAACAAACAGAATCACCATTTCAAAGCATTTTGGGAGGTGGAAGAGTTAAAAATCCAGTCACACTCTCAGGAGAAGGGCTGAGAAGTATTTCTGTGACTGATGGGATAAGAATCCACACAAGAGTCTTGTGAAATTAGTTTGCAATATGTCTATGTGTTTTATCACAGCAGCCCTGGAGCTGGGAGGGTGGATGGTGAAGGCAGATGCTCTGCAGTCTTAATTAAACATCGTGCTACCTCCAATCATCAAGGGTCCCAAATTAACCAAGGTTAGTTCAGCTTGGCAAGCAAATCTGCCTTTTTCACTGAACTTTTCAGCCAAAAGGTGCTGGATCAGATATAGCATAATTATGATGTGCTGTGGAGAGGTGGAAATGCACACTGGAGTGTCAGCTGGTGTAGGCTAGCCACAATGACTGACACATGTTCTGAGGCATTACGATGGTCCATTCAGCCAGTAACCTTCCATGTAGATATCAGCTTCCCCTTCTTGGAGAGAAAGCAGAAGCCTGGGGATTCTAGACAGTTTGCCTGAGGTCATTAAGCTGGCAGGGGCAGCCCTGGACTTCAAACGTAGGCAGTTTGGCTCCATGAGCTGTGACAGAACACCAAAAGTTGAGGGGCTGCCTGAAAAAGACTAATGACGGAAAAGAGGTAAAGATTCTAATATTTGTTGACTATCTGATGTACTAGGAGTTTTACATGTAAACCAATGGGTTTACATACCCATTTGGTCCTCCAAGCAACCCTACTAATGACTTCTTATTACTCTTATTTTACAGCTTCAGGAAACCAAGGCTCAGACAAACACAAGGCCAAGGGAATCCTGGGAGACCCAGGATTGGAACCCCAGTTTGCTGCCAAAACCCATCGCTGGTGGAACACTGAGTAAGAAAATATAACTTTTCAGCTGTTGCCTCACTGCCAGCCATTTTTTAGTGCACTCTTTTATCCTCATTCCAATGCTTTGGATTAAAGATTACGTTTCTTTTATCACAGATATGAGGAGAAACCATCCTCCCAGCTGGTGACCGAATTAAGATTCTAATCAATAGCTTAAAATGAAGAACGACAAGAAATAGACTGTGATCAAGTGATCAAGGGATGGAGTCTTAGCGAAATGCAGTGTAGATATTGGATGATAGAAACTGCTCTCATATCCTTCAGTATCCAGGAGCCCAGAGCTCAGGATTAGAGCAGATGCATTCTTTAGCTGGCTTCATGCTTTGAAGAGGAGGGAGAACCAAAAGAGTTTTAAAATACCTACCGCATACGACTTACCTATCTTCTGAGCAGGGTAAATGACTTCAAAGAACTTAAACAGCTAAAAAGATTAACAGCTAGGTCAGAGCCATGGGGTTTATATGAGTTCTTAGTGAAAGATACAGGGGGTGGGGGTGGGGAAAAGCTTGATATTGCTTTAAATCCTCTTGGGAAGAAAATAGAATAATAATCCTACCAAAAACTCAGGGTGGTGAAAGATCAACTCCAAGGGAGAAAAATGCCTGTGCAATGAGCTGAATAGCATTCGTGAGCAGAATGACAAAGCACTGATTCAGCATGGGAAGGGAAACCTTTCTGACAGTAATTATGTGTATTGAAGGAGCAGAACAGGTGTCTCTAGGTGATGAGTTCCCTCTTCTTGTTGCAAAGGTCTGTGGGCCGAGCATCACCTGGCACGCCGGCCCTCGGGCGTCTTTTGAAGAAATGGCTGGGGGCTGTAGTTGATTTCAGCTGGTGACTAAAGTGGGGTAGGCAGGCCTGACCCTACTGATTTTTATACAACCTGCATTTTATTACATTGTAATGCAATGGTAAGTATTTGTGTATCTAAATATAGAAACAGTACAGTAAAAATACAGTATAAAAAATAAAAAATGTTCCACCTGTGTAGAAGAACACTTCATCACGAAAGGAGCTTCCAGGACTGGAAGTTGCTTTGGGTGTGAGGGAGTGTGTGGTGAATGAATGTGAAGGCCTAGGAAATTACTGCACAGTATTGAAGACTTTATAAAATGTATCCAGAGTTCGAACATTTCTCACTACCTCCACTGTTCTCGCTTAAGTCCAACCTCTCTTAACTCTCATTGAACCGATTACTGCAAATGCAGTATTGCTCCTAACTACCCTCTTGGCCTCTGCTCTTGCCTCCTTCAGTATATTCTCAAGCTAGAGAAACTCTTTTTAACATAAATCAGATCTTGCTTTCCCTCTACTCAACGCCTTGCAATGACTTCCCTCTTGATTCGGAGTAAAAACAACCATATAATTGGGCTCACGAGGGCCTTCATGGCCTGACCCCTGATGCTTCTCAAATCTCATCTCACTCCTCTTCCTTTTGCTAACTCCCTTGCCCTGCGCTGGCCAGAGGCAGACCTGCCCAGAACCAGGAGATAAACTGCTGGGAAGATTTTCTTATCTGACATAAGGGCAGGACGTGGGACAATTGGACTTTTCTCAGGGGAGACATCGTACATGTCTTCAGTGTGGAGAAGTCACTGGGTCCTGGGTCAACAATGCCCACTGTTGGAAGCTGAAATTATCAGAAACAACAAGTTCCCAGGAGTATTGGGGGTGTGAGGCTATGAATGGGCTTTTGCTACATTTGTGCAGATGGAAAGAGATTTTTTTCAGGGATATAATTTTTAGGCTTTTTCTCTGTCACACAGTCATACCTGAGGCTTGAGGTAGGTACGTTTTATTTGGACAGAAATATACGGTTGCAGAGTGTGTTCATTTCTCATACCTGGGAAGTTATCCTTAGGCCTTTGTGATGCGGACATGGACTTTGCAGGCAGATGATGGTCTTCTAGAAGAGCCGTGGATGTCTACCCTGGTTCTCAGAGGCGGCAGCAATGTATCCACAATGAATCGTGTCCGTGAGTATCATTACCAGCTTGCCCAGTGTTGGACATCTTTGTCCTTGGATTTACAGAGTGAATTGTGGCAACCTGGCCAGGTTTTGATTGACTTTTGTGTGTGTCTGGTTTTCAAATAGGCTTATGTGCCAGATGCTGATGGTATCCTTCCCTGTGTCCTTCCTCCCCACTTCTGAGTTCACCTGCAGTTCGCAGACAATTCTCAGCATACCGGAAGCTCCCCACCTTCACTGGCAATGCTCGTGTTTCTCTAAGGACTTCAGCAGCTCCCGCTCGCTTACCTGAAGCACACGAAAACCTGACAGTGTAGAGGATTTAACGCCCCAGGAATGACTCTCAACCAACACAAAACAGGAGTCTGTGGACAAAAGCCCCAGATTCCTGTTTCCAAGGGAGGCAATTATTTGGTGCATTTTACCTGCTTTCTCAGTGGATTTCCATGAAATTGAGCTCAGTTGTTTACAAGGATCAGCTGACCCTCGATTCTCTTTTCACCCCACCTGTTTCCTATCTCCACTCTCTGAGTTGTGTTTTCTGGGAATGCTTTCTGAATAAACCACCTATGCCCAACATCTCATCTCTATTTTTGTGGACACACAAATTAAGACAGTTTGGTGTGTGGGCATTGGAGGGAGTCAAAAACTACCACTCACTGAACATTTTCTGTGTGGTAGATCCTTTGCTAAGTAGTCTCCAGATGTCATTCCAGATAATGACCTTTCAAGATCGATATCATTCTCCCCATTTTACAGATGCTTATCATAAAAGGGTCAAGTAACCCTCTCAAGGTTCTTTCTCTCACATGAAAAGAAAATTATTTCCCATTGTACTGACAGTAGAGAGAGGCAACCTTATATAAGCTTTACCAATTTCCTCTCCTGTCAACTCAGTCTCTTTGATTCATCCATTCTTTCTTCAGTTCACATGGGCTAGTGGAGTGAGTGAAATTTCAGTCCACTGTTTCTCCAACGGAAGTTACCTGAGACTTAGGGGCAGGTGGTCCTGGTTAAGTTCAAATTGTGACTCTTTCCCTTATGAGTGTCTGACCTTGAGTAGACTTATGTTTCCAAGCCTCAATTTCCCCATGTATAAAATGGGAATTATAATTGACTGACTTAAAATTGTAATGATTGAATAACACTGTAATTAGGCTGGGAATGCTGGCCCATACCTGTAATCCCAGCACTTTGAGAAGCCGAGGCTGGTGGATTACTTGAGGTCAAGAGTTTGAGACCAGCCTGCCAACATGGTGAGACTTCATCTCTATTAAAAATACAAAAATTAGCGTGGCATGGTGGCGTGTGCCTGTAATCTCCGCTACTCAGGAGGCTGAGGCAGGAGAATCACTTGAACCCAGGAAGGGGAGGTTGCAGTGAGCAGAGATTGCACCGCTACACTTCAGCCTGGGCAACAGAGTGAGATTCTGCCTCAAAAAAAAAAAAAAAAAATTAAATCTGTGTAGTGGCCAGTTCCAAGGAGGTGTTCAGTTCCCATTGTGTTGTCTTTATGGCTATGGGTTTTACTTTTACATTTGATTATTTTCTTCCTCTGGGTCTTTATGCCATCAATTATCTGTTTTCTTTCTTTTTTTGTTCTTTATTCTTTCCCACTCAGCTGCTTCTTTTCTCACATTTTATAAGTATACTTAAGCCTCCCCTATCATTCCCTCTTGCAACTGATAGCAAACTTCTCTTTACTTGTCATTGATTTATTTCATCAACACTTGGACCCTCATTTTTCCTGCAGCTCTTTGCCTTTCTTTTAAAAGAGGTCCTCAACTTTATCTATATTACCTAAATTCAGTGGCCTCTTTCCCATCCATATCTGGTGTCACCTCAACATCCTGGTATTACTCTATATGATGGCCAGCCCCTCCCATGTCTCCCCTTTTGGTTACATGACCCTCTCTTCATTTCTATCTACACTGATCGTGGTTTCTTGGCCTCTCCTTACGTTTTCCTCTTCCTCTGCATAAGGCAGATCTGCCCCAAAGTTCATGCTTTTCCAAGCTTTGCCTTTTTATCTCAGAGCTCCTTAGGTGGTGAGCTCACTCATGCCATGTTTTCATCCTAATTAGCTACGTAGGATGCTCCTTCCTCCCTGGCTTTCTGTTGGGTTCAGACAATAGTAGGTACCAGCAGAGGATAAGAGGGAAAGAGAGTGAGGTTGTGGTCTTTACTCCCTTAGCTCCCTCCCTGCCTGGTCCACTACCAGACCGCTGTGTCCACTGCCCAGGGTCATAGTCTCTGTCACATGGCCCTCTCCATAGAGCTCCATCTGGGTTCTGGCCTTTGCAGGGCTGTTGCTAGCTTTGCAGAACTGTACCATGCCAACTTGATTTAACTAAACTATGGCCAAATCTTTGTAAGCAAACCCTTTGCTGATATCTTCTCAACTTACCTAGGGTGTGTAGGACTTTCTTGTTTTTCCACTTGGATCCTAACTGATACAACCACACATTATATAACCCCTGGAGAAGCATGCAGGGAAGGGACTTGAGTGAGAAAACTTAGGTAAATTAAATGAATGTGGACATCTTTATCCCCTGCTTAGCAAGGACTTTTACTCAAAATAGAAGGTTCTAATGAGTTAAGAATAAAGGTTCTGGAGACAGGCTTCCTGGTCTGAATCCTGGCTGTGCCATTTATTAGCTATGTGACCCTGGACAAGTGACTAAAATTCTGTATAATTTATTGTCCCTGCCTATAAAGCAGGGATGGTAATAGTTCTGAGCACCAAGGTTTATTGTGAAGAGTAAATGAGATGATTCATAGGGGAATACTAAGTAAAATGTCTGGCACATATAAGTGCTCAGTAAATATTAGCTATTATTCTTATGTCTAACAGAATTGAGCTTGGGAGAGGCTAATAAAGGCTGGGTCCGGCAATTAAGCAATCACCCTTATTAGCTGGAGGCAGGTTTCTGAGCTCTAATATTTGCTTCATTGGTACCCAAAGACAATACTGAGTTCATGCTAACTTTGAGAATGTCCTGGTTACGTAGTGTGACAGACGGGCTTTAACATGGTCTCAATTATACCTTGTGCGATAATACCCTCCCCTTAAGCATAGGCAAAATCTGTGAATTTCTTCTAATTGGTTAAATATGGCAAAGGTGATGGGTTGTCAGTCTTGGGATATGTGACATGAGACTGCAACTTCCGTCTTGCCAGCAGACTCTCCCTTGCTCATTCTGATGAAGCTGCTATGCTGTGAGCTGACCTATGGAGAAGACTGTGTGACAAGGAACTGAGACAACCTCTGCCCAAGAGTCGGCGAAAAACTGATGTCCTTAGTTTAACAGCCCTCCAGGAACTGAATTGTTCCTAATGTGAGACTAGAACTGGATTCTTCCCCAGTTGAGCCTCAGATAAGATCACAGCTCAGCCAACACCTTAATTGAATCTTGTGAGACCCTAAAGCAGAGGACCCAGTTGAGCTGTTCCTGGATACCTGGTCAGCAGAAACTGTGAGATAATAATTTTGTATTGTTTTTAACTACTAAGTTTGCGGCAATCTTTGTGTAGAAATAGACAGCACACCTAAAATGTGACTGAATTACTCATTGTTCCATTCTTTAGCACTTACAGTCACTGTGATAGTTTCTGAGGACAAGGACTGGTAAGACTCAGTGTCTTTCCTCAGACAAGTCATAGAATAGTGCTGGTAGTCATGAGAAGTGAGGAGGGTAGACACCGAAACCACTGAGAAAATCATGAATATACAGATACAATAGCAGATGACTATACGGTATACAGTCGAGGCAAAAGGGAAGAATGGTTTGTTCTACCTGGAGGATGAAAGATTCAGGAAAGACTTTGGTGAGGAAATGACGTCTTAGCAAGTCTTATGAGTGAGTTTTTCGTTGGCAAAAGAAACAATGTGATGAGACATAGCATTATTTAAAAAACCGGGTGTGTCTGGGGAGTTGCAGGCCTTCCTTCATGGAGTAGAACACAAAGCATATGTATTGTGGAGGGCGCACTGGTGAATGGGTGAGGAATATGACACTTAGCCGGACAGGTAAGAGTGAGCATGGCAAGTGGCTGATCATTGAGGACTGTGTGTGCTAAAGAAAAAATTTTAAAAAGTTAAATGTTTGGTGATGTTGAAGAGCCATGGAATGTATAAATAGTAAAAGGAAATGAATGGATTTCTGTTTCTTCAAGACCACGGTGTCACACTGCAGAGGCTGAAGTAGAAAAAAAGAGACCAGAGTCCAAGAGACCATTATAGAGCAGGAAGAGAGGAAGTGTGGCAAGAAGAGGACCCTCCTTGGAGAGAGTCACAAGGTAGAAACCATGGGCTGTGGGGAGTCAAGGTTGATGCTGAAGGCTGTGGCTTAGGTGCCCAGGTGGACCAGTGCTGCAGGTCCCTGAAATGGGACCATGGGAGGGAGTGGGACTGTAGGAAGTGGAGGCAGGAGGGTAGGGGATGAGTCCTTGTGGCAATGGCATTAGTTATCAAGAGAAAAAGACAATATGATTCTTTCTTCAGGAAACAGACCAGGCAGCTGGGAGAAGCTTGCCAGTCTCTAGATATGAGAGTAGTAGTTTCTCTGAAAGGAAAACTCCAACATTGAATTATGAGAACTGTGATCATGATGGGAGGCAGAAGTCGGAAGGGAGGGTGCAGTTTCAGACCGTGGATCTGGGAAGAGATTTCTGCACTGCTGCATGACCTCCTTAACCTAAGAGCAGAAAGTTTCAAAGGTCTTTAATACACCTTCAAGGCCGCGTCTGCCTGGATCAGTCTCCTTGCTTTCTTCATTCCAAGCACACAGCCTTCTTACTGCCCTGGAATGGTTCCTCTTTACCCAGGGCATAAATCCCATTGAGTTGCTTGCCAGAGGCAATGGAGACCATAAGAACAAGCATATAAAAGTGCAACTTTCCTGTGAACGGAACTTCTAAACTAAGCCTGTTTCATGCCTCTTTGCATATCCCCTTCCCAGTGTCAGGCAGGCCTGTCTTCTCCACTTCCTTCTTCATTTTTGGCTTTGCCAAGTCATCCTTAAATATTCCATTCATACCTCACGCTCTGCATGAAGTGTTCTCTATACCTCTAATATGAACCAGTACCAGGCCTTTGGTTTCCACAGAACTCTTGATATCTCATTCATCATGCTTCTCGCAGAACTCAAATGATTAAGGCCAATACACATTAAATTGTGAAATACTGCATCTCCGATGCTTGGCATGTGATAGATATCCAGTCAGTATTTCTTAAATGCATGGTTCTTGACCTGAACTGAAGAGAAAAAAAAAACAAGGATTATAGTCAATATCCAAATGTTTAAGGAGACAGAGCTGGCAAAATGGCCTGTGAAGGGATTATACCCACCAATGGTCCAATTCATCATAGAGACATATTCAGGTCAGGTTCTCGTTTGCTGCATTTGAAATATGTACTACTAATAGATAAGTCTTGCCAACACTTTATGCTATTAAACTGCTGCCTCATACATACTTGTAACTCCAGTGACTCCCAGGGGAACTTTCTGGTTCTCTTATTTTATTCCCTGGGCAACAACTACACTTGAGTTAGACCTAGTCATCACTCAGTACTAACAAGGAAATCTATAGGATCAATCACAGTATTCTTCTGGTGAGCAAAGCTATATACTCAACACATTTCCTCATGCTTGGCATTAATGAAGACTACATTTCCCAGCCTCCTTTGCAGATTATCCCATACAGTGTGACTGAGTTTAAGCAATGAGTTTGTGAGTGAGAATAATGAGTCACTTTGAGTCCAAGGCAGGGAGATGTGGGTAATGCTTTTCTAGATGCTCTTCTCCTGGCTCTGTAGCTAGAAGTGAAGGACTCCGGCTCTTCAGTAGCCCAAATCCTTGCATCACTCTGCAACTCAGACAGTCTACACTGGACTGTGATTTGAGCAACAAATAAATCTTTGTTGTGTTAGGTCATCGATATTTAGAGGTTTTCCATTAGCAGCCGTCGGTGTTATCTATGATAAATATTAAAATCCCATAAAAATTGTTTCGAAGCAAATAACATTCCTCCACATAACCACTGAAATGTCTATTTATTAATAAGTGGTGCGGTATTTATTTAAGATAGAACATAAAAAATCAGGTAAGAATTATTTGCATAATATATATGGAAATCAACCTATTAAAGTTGTTCAAATATTGGACAGAGCCAGAATATAAAGTACACATACAGTTTAAAAATTACAGGAAATCATATTATAAAGAGCACTAAAGGCCACTTGTGGAGTAGTTCTGTTCCCCTGTAAGCCAGAATGTGAAGAAAGCCTACTCATAGCACAGAGACAAACCCAGGGAGCAAGGCACCAGGATTCTATGCCATAAAAAGGGGTTAAAAAATACAACCCAAAATCAAATATCATGGATTCATGTCACTGGGAACCTCAATTTGTTCTTCAAAGACTGGTGTTTGCAATCACTGCTACATTAGAAAAAGCAGGAAAAAAATAGCCATATTCTATCTGAAGCAAGGCAGAGATTATTTTCCTCTTTAAAACAAGGAAGGACTGACAAATCCGATGAAGTCCACCTCTCTTTCTGAGATGATATTTTAGGATGGGGCAGAGCTGACTTCACCTCGGCAACAGTGAATCTCTGACCCTTGGCAAAATGGCTGCCCTAAATTTTGCAACTCAGCCACCACCTGGACTGTTAACCCTCAGGGGAACTGTGGGGGTGGGAGCTGCCCCCTTGGAAAAGTATTCAGAGGGGTAAAAAAGGGCCCAATTACCAGATCAGATTTGCTTCCATGGGAAACCTTGATCTTTTAATACTGAGAAAGAGAGACATAACTGTTCTGAGTTTTTGGCCTTCCAGAGAATGTTTTTAAAGACTCACCTGTTTCTGCAGAATTTCAGAGCTCTGAAATAAAGGTACAGTCTAAAGACAAAAGACCAGAGTCAGCAGAGACATGGAGATATTTGAACCTGTTTGGCTAAAAACAATGACAGGAGCTCCTTGGGGGCAGAGAACAAGGGCTGCTTGTGGGTGATGTGTAGCCACACCAAGCCCCGAGAGCTAATGGATTCCAATGTGAACCAGGTGAATAATTTATGTGGCATTATTTTCTGCCGCTGACAGCTGGATTGTGAAGCCACTGAAAGGACCTGCTGAACAGCCAAGAGGAATAGCTGGCCCAGGCATCACTCTACTCTCCAGGGAACTCATGAGTCTGTGATCATTTTACTGTAAAGCTGAGTGGATGTAGAAGGGCGAAGCATTGTGGAGGAGCTAGGGCCTGATTTGAGAGGAAGAAGCGGGAGGGAGTATAAGCTTTACAGGTACACAGGCTTTGGTTAAATATGCAGCTTTACTTCTTACAATGTGTGACCTTTGACAAGGTCTTTTCCTTCACAGCTTCAGTTTCCTCATCTATAAGATGGAGACAATAACATCTCCCTCATGGGGTTGCGATGAGGATTGCATGAACTTCAGAGAGAGCTATCATGTCACAGGCAACTCACAAAGAGTGCTTAGTATAAGTTTCTCTCCCCGTCCCTGACCTCACTTTTGTGGGCAGAGGAAGATAATGGGACATCAAATAAAACATGCTCTCCTTTTTTATTACTCTTAGGTATCAAATTGCAGTCTGTTTGACAAGTCTAAGAGAAATCACAGATACATTCCTGAGCACCGAGCTGGGCTTTTGACTACCTAATTGTAAGCTGTTCTCAAATTATTCTTATATACAGCCCATTTTCAGCTGTGTCAAAAATCATTATTTCTCCTGAAGCTTATTTAAAGCTCACAACAGTGCTATCTGGAGGATGAAGACTTAGGTAGAATGACAGTCGTCGAAATTGCTGGGCCAACTATTGTCCTAGAACTTCACCATCCTTCTTTCTATCTCTTAGGAGCTTTCACTTCAGTCTGACTCAGGAGAACTGAAACATCCTAGCACAGGGATTCACAAGGACTACTGGGGAGCCCTGCCAAATTCTGGAATATTTATCCCGAGAACAATGTAAGTGGAAACTAACAATGAGGATGTTCATTTGAGCCAACAGAGGACTGTTTACTTCCTAAAATCATTTCCTAGTTACATAAACATAAGATGCATACGACGTCCTAAGTTGAGTCCTGTTTACTTCTTTGTAGCTTTTGGAGAAGGCCTTAAGAGTATCTGCTTGTGGCCTGACCACATGGGGATTCTCTGGGACAAGGCAAGAGGACTCAAGTTGTGCTCAGATGAGACCCAGAGATCCCAGTGCAAAGGGACACCTTTGGTAAAACTGGCCACTTTGGGTCATAGAGATCCCAAAAGAAATCATGCCTGACTTCTTAAAATCAAAACCATAGAGATTTATCAAGGAGAAACCCTGTTTAATCAGTCTATAGATGAGGATGCAACCTAAGGCATGAGTCTGGAGCTGAATGAGTCCAAGTGATGGGCCAAAAGGTGAATCAGTCCAAACATGGCAGGACCAAGAAGGAACAAAGTAGGAGAGGGCAGAGGGTGGAGGGTAGAACTCCGCATGGCCACGGGATTGTTCTTTGTCATTCCCTTTCTCACCTGCACCCAGTACCAGTGGTTTTTGCTAGGCCTTCTGAATACAGCAGGGATCTGGGAGAAGGAACATCATCATCTTTCACAGCATGGAACCATCCATCTTATTCCAGAGAAGGGAAGAATTCTTCAAAGGAATGTCTGGTTTAACAGTTTCTCAAGTAGGCCAGGAAGTTCTTTTTCATATTCTGAGCTCAACAGTGATGCTTTGATTTCACTTGTCATTTTACTTTTAGTTTTGTCTCCAACTTCTGGAGCAAAGATCAGAAGATCTGAGTTCTGGATTTATTCTGTGGCTCTGTCACTTCTTCACTCACTGAGGGGTGTGGTGTGATGTTCTTTGCTCTGATCTTCTGCTTCTTGATCTAAAAGGACAGGTGATTGTTCTGGGTGACCAAGGTCTCTTCTTGTTCTATGTATCTTAGAATCCATGAAATTGTGTCTCCTTGTATCTATGATAACAAGTCAAAATATGAATCACCATTTTCTTATAGGGTTGCTGAGGTTAAAGCTGTGAAAGGCTAGGAACAAATCTCCCCAGGGAGGGTTTAAACAAGCATCAGCTCTTCCTTCTAGCAGTTCCCCCCATGCACAGTACACTCTCCTTGGGAAATCATGAGCCCTTTATTCTTGCTATTTGGCTTTATCTCCTACACATCGTTCAGCTGGCGTAACATCTGGTACTACACGTCCAATGGAACTGCCACAACTCAGCCACTGAGATCCAACATTCCTGCCTCTCTTCATTCCAGCATTTCTCCTCTTCCTTATTGTGGTGGACAAAAGTAAGCATTTTCATTTATAGAGATGTACTTATTTAAAAAGCAATTGTGAAAATGCCTGATTTAATAATTGGGATTGTAACTCCACCATTCTTTTTTGTGAGAAAAAAAATTCTGATGTAAATTTAGAGTTTATAAGTAATACCAAAGACTGAGACAATGAAGTACATGCATATCGTAAAAAACAAAACAAAACAAAAACCATAAACATCAGTCCCTGGTACGCATCAGTCATTGTACTAGGGACTTTGTCTGCATTTGAAAATCAAAACAGGGTAGAAGAGTCGAATGTTTTTGAACGTGCCGAAACTCAAGTTTTCTTCCAGGTCATCGCTGTATGCTTCCTGTCTCTTTTACACTGCCATTACTGGCTTCTAAAACCAGTAAAGCTATGCAGATAGCCTGGTCCCAACATATTCTAAACTGAGCATTACTGAGGGGCTGCCTGCTGGGTTGCTTAGGGGCCAGTTGGCTCAGTTTGGAATGGTGTAATATCAGCCACAATAGTGTGGGGTTGATTTGGATTTAAAGAAACGACTTAGACTTAAATAGTTCACATCCTGAAAAACAAGCCTTTAAGGACAAGTGAGGACATGGAGCAAATTCCTAAGGATGCCTGGGGTTCAGAAAGCAAAGGAGCATCTTTGGTTATTCATGAAAACCAAATACCAGCTATGTGGCATCTTCTGGGGGAAGCATGGGGTGGGAGGACCCTGGGGTGTGTTTGGCAGCACTGTACAAAAGGCAGTTGACTTCTTAGCCTGCTGAACAAATTTCTTCTTTTGCCCCAGGAGAATTTGATCTGCAGGTTCCCATAAGTAGAGTAACATGTTTCTCTTGAAATAGGTGCTGTGCCATAGTCCATATCACAAGCTTCTCTTGGTCAACATGATGAAATGAAAGTAGCTCAGCTCCTTGCCTGGTCTCAGTCTTGGTAGGGATTAAGAGAGAAGAAAGCTGGTTTCTCCAACAACCTTCCTCAGATTCCCTAGAACTCTTCTTTTTTATAACAACAGCTTCTCTGGAGCTATGAAGTTCAAAGCATTAAATCCAAACTCAAAGTCCCCATTCAACCCACTCAGCCTTCACAGGGCTGATAGGATCATTGCCATTTTGATGTAGAATCTTTGCTCTAATTTTCATGTCTACATAGAGTTGTTTGCCGGGATGAAATCAGTTGTTTTCTTTTCCTGGTAGACATAGTTTGAGGGGACCTCTGATTTGAGAACTCTAGATTCCTAGCATTTTGACGGCAGAAACTGTGGTTTTCTTATGTTTGAATTTCCAGTGCCCTGCACAGTTCTGGCATACATTGGTGCTTAATAAATCTTGTCAAATGAATAAACAAATGACTTTTTCTTTATTACACTTCCATTACAGTAGCAGGGAATTATGAGAATGATTTTGCCAAGTTATGAGTAGGTCCTGTTATATTAGATTTTTCTACAGGAAATTATTCTTTTAAACTACAGTGTCTAGGAATTACCTTGCACAAAATAGGCATACGATGCATAATTGCTGATTCATTAGTTCATTTTAACTTATATACCTTGGGATTATCTAGTTACGTTTTCGTAAAAACTAGGGCTTTGTAATATCAATGTCATGTCTAATAAGCCTAAACTCCCAAAGTTACTCAGTAGCATTTTCTCAAATTTATGTGTTTTTCTTTTCCTGCAATAATTTTTTTCTTAAACTTTTGATATTTGCTTTTGTGCTGGAATTTGATAGTCAAAACTCACACTTGGTCTCAAGTCCTTTTTTCTCCGCCCAATAGGATCATGTTTCACCTAACATTTGTGAAGTTGATTTATCTCATCCATTTTGATCCTGATAAAATATGACCTTTTAAATTTTTCATGTCACATTGTGACCCAAAGGGACCAAATACATACATTACATCATAGTTTCACCTATGAATATTCCTACTTCTGATGATGGAATTAATTTGTCAATATTTCATGTGGTTCTGCCAGAAGGACTGCAATTTCTTGGGCAAGTTTCAGAACGACTGGTATATCTGCAGTTGTGTCGTCTTGCGTCATGTGTATTAAGCAGCTCCATTGGATTATCATGCCGTTCCTTTGTCTGACAAAAGGATCTTTGTGGGAGTACACACTGCTTTTTCCTGTAACTCATGTTCAATTTCAGACCCTGAATTTCTGCTTGCTCACTTTAAGCCATGCTGATGAGCTTGTCTCTAAGTAGGCAACTTGAGCAGGTTTGGTTTGCCTTTCTGGAATCTATTTTTTGGGGAACAAAAAGAGAATATCAAAGCAGAATTATTCCAGAAGATCATGTTTCTCTTTTTGTTTTTGTTTTCTTAAATGGGAAAAAGACAGCTCTTAAGGTCCTTATCATTTATTCATTCATGAAACACGTATTTTGTCTGTGTCTATACTGATAAAGATGACTTATTAGATGTTGGAAGAGCAATACTTTCCTGCTATTGATCAATATAAACCCAATCCCTGCTGTCCTGTTCTTATGATCCATCAGGGAAGCTAGACTGCCTGCCTATGGTTTAGAAAACTAAACAAGCTCTAATCCTTTCTAGGTTATTAAAAGAAGCTAAGGTAGTTCCTCCAATTGTGGATCAATGGTAAATACTTTAAGCTAGAACTCCACTCAGTTGCTAGAAAATGCATCTATTTGTAAGATATTTAGGTTAGTAATTTCTGCAAGAATATCAATAAGTTAAAAAATTAATTGGTGCATATGTGGAGAATGTGATTCACTCTCCTTTTTGTTGGTTTCCAGTAACTCATGCACACAAAGAAGAGCATAGTAACATGTTGGATGGTAGGCAGTGTCATCATCTGAAGTGAAAGATTCCAGGAAGACCAGGATCCAATAATCAACCCCTCTGGAAGGGGTATAGGGTTTCTTAGATTATAATCCCCAGTGGCACTTTCAGCCATATTGGAGGAGTGGGGAAGAGACCCAAATCACTCATGCCCTTTGTCCTTTAGATTTCCAGCACATTAAATGGAAAACCGTAAGGGATGGGCTTCATGTCTGATGTGTTGAGCATTCTGGTGTATTTCCCATCTCAGACTTCGAGGTCTACGCCCATCCATTTGTAGGGGTCTCAATGAAAAACACATTTCTGCCACTCACCATGTCTGCCCTCGGCCACGGACTTCTGGCTTTGGTTGTAAGTCCCTAAAGTCAGGGGTCAAGCTCTAATCATTACTGTATTCTGAGCTTTTGGTACGGTACCTGTGGACGTGTGAGTTGAAGGGAACCTATCTCTGAGGAAGTGATTCTTTTCTTCAACATAATGCCAGACTCTTGTATTAGGAAATGATGAAAGCATCAATCAAGCATCTGCCATGGCTACTGCGGCTCTTGACAAGACTGTGACGGAGAATAGCAGTGGCAGTTGCATACAGACATTTGTTCAGGTCATCTGGACTATCTTGATCATCACTAGGGCAACTACCCACAACCGGTGCCTAGGTGTGTGAGAAGTGAGACAATAATACTGTGGCGTGGTCATTTAGCAAATTCAATCTAAGCCTACCAGAAACCTTTTCCACCAAAGTTTTTCCAAGTATAACAACATCTCATAAGTGGCCACAGATGGCTTGTGCTTAATGTCACACCTGTACAGTAGGGCAGTGCTTCCCAGGCTATCTGCTTACATTTTAGCTTGTCTCATGGTTACATGTGGTTTTAGTAGTTTCACTTAAAAAATCTGGGTTGGTTCCATACATTAGGGAAAGTAAAATTGGATGGTTCTGGAAAATTTGCCTATTTGTACATCAGTACAAATGTAGTTTGCTGTATTATTATTTTCTAGATCTAAAATGCAATGCAGCAAGCAAGTATGTTCTGTAATACAAATGGAAGTCCCCCTCCCGCTGGAGAAACTGAGTGCTTTCCACGCAACACAAAGTCGTATATCATGGCGCAATCTCTAGGATGCATGATATAAATGGAAGAGTGGTGTGGTGAGGGACACAGGGGCAGGGAGAGAATAAGCACACCTGACTTCTGAGTCCTGAGACAACTGAGTGACTCTGGGTGTGTCACTTTACCTCAGCCGAAGGTTCTTCATTTATAAAAGGAAGTACTTGGACTAGATACTTGCTGTGTGCCTTCTTGACGCTAATTTCCATTTTAGATGGATATTTTGTACTTCTGTATCATGGGGAGAAACGTGAGTTGGAACTTCATTTTAAAGGCACTGAACTTAGCTCCTGCCTAGAGGGGCATCTCACTTCTGATAAATTCCATTGTCCTTGGCTACATAAATTGGAAACTATTTTAGCTGTGTGTGTGTGTGTGTGTGTGTGTGTGTGTGTGTGTGTGTGTGTGTTTCTCCCTGCCAATTCACAACTCATCAGAAATGCTACACTTGGAATTACCACCACTTTTCACAGATAAGGAAACTGAGGCATGATACTAAATAACATTAGACCAAGTGAGGTCTTTTTGAGAGCTTTTAAAAGGTTTTGCCAGTTTTCCCTTAAATATTTGTTAGATTCTTTGTTTTAGAGATGCAATGACTATCTCATTCCCTTCCTAATGTTAGCTCAGCGGGCAGCCCCACTGATAATACACACTGTGGTTTTGTTGAGAAAATTATTTCCTTGCTTTCAAAATGTTAATCGCTGGAGTGTTTTATACAAGAGGGCAGTGATCCTAGAAATAACTTAAACTATTTTCTCTGCTTACTAAACCAAAACCAAAACCAGCCAACCAAACAGACGAATAGCATGGCTCATCAGTAATTTCTCCCTGTACTGGTCCAATCATGATCAAAAGCAAGAACAGCAGATAAATGCATATCCTAGAAGAGATTCGCGGTACCATTTATATAGTGTAAAGTCATGCAAAGCATGCTGAAAAGGAAGCACTTTGTTGTGGTGACATGGGGAGGAAGAGGCTGTGGGAAGCCCCTGCCTGGGTGGGGCCACCACGCACACGCATGCATTCGATGCAGCCATTGGTGTCCCTGCTGGTAAGCGTTGGGTGTGAGAGTAAGTGAACTATACAAAGTCTGTCTACATTACAAGGAGGGGTCAGCCAGTGACCCCTTTTAAATGGGCTTGTTGGAAGGGGTCCATATTGAATCAGAAATCCCATCCCCTGTGGACGACAGAGGTATGGAACCGCTGGGCGTGAAGGGGTCCGTGTCTGTGTCCGTCTCACCCTCGGCGAGGTACCGCTTCTCCCTCATCCAGCTCGACCCTCCATTGGGGCCAAACGCATAATCATCTCTGTCCTGGGAGATGCTGAAGCCACTTGGAGACCTTTCCAGCTCCTCGTGGTTGACTGACATCAGGGACAGAGGTGTGTCACTGTCCCGCGTGATGCTACGTCTCTGCCGGGGGGAGATTCGGTCCGAGCAGGGACCCTGCAGTTCAGCCTGGGAGTGGTAGCTCACTCGGGAGTCGAGAAGAGTCAAGATAGGCAGGACCGTGGGCCTCTCTGCATATGTTGCTGCAGAGGGAGAAGGAGTTGCTTGAACCTTTGCAGAACTGGGTCCCCCTCTGGGTGGATTCACAGGGTCATGTGCAAAAAACCCATAGGGGCTGACTTTGTCGATGGGCACCTGGTGGAAGCTGTACGGTGGTTCCGGGGGACCTGTCTCAGAATAGTTGCAGATGATGGTTTTCAAATCAGAATACCTGTTGTCCTCTTTCCTCTCCACCTCAGCTGGCGAGGAGGTCCCCTTGGTTGGGTAATACTCAGTGACGTGCACCTGCAGCCGTTCCATGTGCTGCATGTGCATATCCACGAGGAAGTCCAGCTTCTTTCCCATGTCCTGAACCTGGAAAATAAATGAAGCTGTGAACTGCCACTTTCTCTGAGGGTGGGGGTCATTGCTGTTGGTTGGGAGGAAATATTCTAATAGTGTATTTACTTTTCAGAAGGGAAGAACATTCTTGCAACTCTTAATAAGAGCAGCTAATAATTTATTTTCTGCCTCTTACTCACAAGCTTTGTACATGTATTAGTGCTAATCTAGAGAAAACCTAGGCAAGGTCTTTCTAGGAAGCAAAGGAGGAAAGCAGAGAGATGCTTTGAAGTGTTACAGGCCTGCTTTGTCCCCTAGAGGAGGAGCTGGCCTTGCTAACGTTGCCTGGGTCAAGGAGCAGGAGTTCTCAATTTATGAACATTTCCTTAGACAGAACGTGTGGATTGTTAGTGTGTGTTTCTCCTACATGGTGATATTAGCCCGAAAAACACAAGGGCAGTGGTTAGCAAGAACTGAGCCTCTCAGAACTAAGACCCTACCTGGCGGTTTGCTCTTGCCTGCCTAAATTGGTACCTTATTTGAACGTTTGTGAATGAATATACACGACTGTCTGCGCACATGTGTGTGATGTTCTTGCTTTGGCAATTCATAACTCAACAGGAAACACTGTCGTCAGGTGTATCATCCCATCTTACAGGTGAGAAGGTGAGTACCATAAGCAGCGAGGCCAGGATGGCATCTGAGCCTCAAAAATAACGGATTCTTATGGAAAAGTTAGTATCTGACTCTGTTTTGTACACTTTATTGACTCACGTGAATTTTACAACAACCTGCAAGACGGATACTACTATTATCTCTATTTCACAGGCAAGAGAACAAAGACAGAAAAATAAAGTAGAGCTGAAGTTATAAATTCAAATGTAAAAATCAAAACAAAATTCTTGATGTAACAAAAAGGAAATAATTCTGATTTTCTCCTACCTCTCCTGCACGGATCCCATTTCCAGTTTTGAATAAAACAAAGGATTAATATGACTTTTAAAAAGTGGCAGTAGCATTTATCTAATGTGGACTTGGGCAGATGATACTAGACTATGAGCTCTTTGCTATGAAAGCAAGAGTGAGCTACATGGTGCTATGTGTGAGCGGATTTCCCTTCCCGCCTTAAATGGGTCTCACCCGTAGCCTGCCCTCCTCCCAGCCTCTTCACAAAGGCCACCACTGGCCTGGACATTGAGAGAAGGAGGACATGCAATATACAGGGACAGGTCACTAACATTTCCTAAGGGGTCACCATGAAATGCATAACTGTAGCTGCCATCAAGTGTTCACTGTGCCCACTAATATTATTATTACATAATTTTTATGTACCAACTTAATCCTCACAGCAACCTAATAGGGTATTATAATCCCCATACTACAAATGAGGAAAACTGAGGCTCAGAACAATAATTAACTTGCATGTGAACATGCAATAAATGCTCAATCAGTGATTTAATTTCCACATCTTTTTTGAATCGTAGGTAGTATTACTCATGTATCTTATCTCCCTTAGAAAAACAATGGCGGGGGCTGGGCGCTGTGGCTCAAGCCTACAATCCCAGCACTTTGGGAGGTTGAGGCGGGGGATCACCTGAGGTCAGGAGTTGGAGACCAGCCTGGCCAACATGGCAAAAACCATCGCTACTAAAAATACAGAAATTAGCTGGGCATGGTGGTGGTGCCTGTAATTTCAGCTCCTCAGGTGGCTGAGGCAGGAGAATCGTTTGAACCCAGGAGGCCGAGGTTGCAGTGAGCCAAGATAGTGCTCCAGCCTGGGCAACAAGGGCGAAACTCCATCTCAAAAAAACAAACAAACAAAACAAAATGACACTTGAAAATAAACTTGGCAGACCTAGTTTTTGGTGAGAGAAAAAAAGGCTTACTTGTCTTTCAACTTTTACAAACTTTCCCATCATGCTTTGGTCTTCAACTTCTGATGTGGATGCTCTGGCTACATATGGTTCATTCCTAAGAAGAAGCGAACACTTCTATGAGATCATTATATCTATTTTTGCTATGCAAAGTCATTTCAGCTACGCAGGCCACAGCCAACAGAACCATTGTTCTCACCCTCCCACTTGCGTGGCATAAAAGAGCACCATTCAACATTGGAGGTATATGTGAGTCAGGAAAAGTCAGAGTTTTTCTGCATTCAACACTGGGATCTCATCTGTACTTTCGCTGTAGGAAAATTTGAAGCCAACTACTAAGCTGCTATTAAGGAAGCTTTGCTTTGTGTTAAAGATTAAAAAGTACCTAACAGTACCTAGAGTGTCTCGTTCGTTTAAATTAAATTCCTTAGCCTTTCAGTCTCAGATTTGAGACCTGAGACCTTTACTCTGAGTGTGTGTGCAGGTGGAGAAGGGGTCATCTAATGCCGGAAATTACATACAGTGGGTATAAATATTTCATCTGGCCAATTTTAATAAGAAAGAAAAAATCCCAAATCTTGAAAATGATTTCAAATGATGAACTTTACATTTGGAAAATGATGCCGAAGATGACACTGGCGAGGAATGGAATTGAAACGTGTGCTGAATTTGGTTTTTGGCTACCCACAGTTAATACCTGCCTACATTCCGTTCAGTTCCATTATTTTTACGTTCTTTGCACATCAGGACTTTCAGGGAGTCCAGCTCTTTCCTAGAAACCATTCATGCCAGGCACTTTCTCAATAGTTGATTTCTCTCTCATAGGCCACTGAATCCTGCTCGGTAGGACGGTCTCCAGCTGAGCAGCCTTAAATTTAAAAAAGATGTCAAAACTGCTGGCCCATGTGCTAAATCCAGCCGACTGGTGTTTTCCTTGGCCTGCACAAGGTTTTAAAAGTAAGCCATCTCAAACATTGAGAATTTCACATAAAAGCTGGATATTCTGTTTTCTGGAAACATAGGACCCACATTCACTCCTAAAAAGAGGTAGGGCCTTCATTCCTAAAAGGAGGTAGGACTCTCATTCCTAAAAGGAGGAAGGACCTTCATTCCTACCTCCTCTAGTTGGGGCATGTGTCCTGTAAGGTCTCTTCACTCCCTATTCTATCCCCAGGACTGAGGTTAAATATTCAATGCTTTCTATCATCTTGTTGATGCTCTTCATTTTTTTTTTTTTTTTTTTTGAGACAGAGTCACCAGGCTGGAGTATAGTGGTGTGATCTTGGCTCACTACAACCTCTGCCTTCCAGGTTCAAGCGATTCTCCTGCCTCAGCCTCCTAAGTAGCTGGGATTACGGGCATGCGGCACTACACCCAGCTAATTTTTATATTTTTAGTAGAGACAGGGTTTCACCATGTTGACCAGGATGGTCTCAATCTCCTGACCTTGTGATCTACCCACCTTGGCCTCCCAAAGTGCTGGGATTACAGGCGTGAGCAATCACTCCCAGCCTCTTGGATTCTTTTATAAGAAGAAGGTTCATAATATTTCTTAAGCCTAACTCCCTCACTCATTGTGTTACCTGCCTTGAAGACATTTGGGAATAAAGAGATGTAAATTTAGGCAGTGGATTTTTCTAAAGAACATCTTATTCAAAATTAGGAAGCTTTGGAAGGAGGAGAGCTGCTCTGTTAAGAAACAAAGCTCCCTGTGTTACAATGTTGTCAGGGGGCTGATATCTGAGTGGATTCTCTGGCTTTGTCCTGGGAGGGTTATCAATCAACTCAAAAGTAATTATGCAGGATGGAGAATGCTGTGGGTTCTGCTCACATAAAGTTTTCTTCCTATTCCAATAAAGCTCATAAGTCTCCTCTTATTTTATAACAGGGAAACCAGTGCAACTATTTTCATTTTCAAAAGTCACAGGAAGAATTATCACCCACATGGTCTGGGAAAAGGAGTGAGAAGATTTTTGTATACAGAAACATTTTAAATGGCCACCAACTGAAACAAGCTTCAAACTCTTTCTTCATTTTACTTAGGAGAGTCACAACTTCACCCACATAAAGGATGCAGTTGAGGTTTGGCAGGGGGGATGCTTTACAAATTTTGCACCCCTGGCTCATCAGTCCATGTCCACAGGCCCCACCTGGGAGATTGCTGGGATGGGAAGGTGAATGCTGACCCTTTCTGAGACTTCTTGTGTTTTGGCGTGGAGGGAGGTCCAGGGGTGAAAATCATATCTATTCTGAAAGAAACAAACAGAGCATGGACTAAATTACACAGAGCTTTGTTTTGGCAGGAAAACAAGTCATTCTATTCTCTCTGAAATGAGATATGGGTTTGGAGTATATAAAAGGGGAGGGGGAAGGGGAAAGGGGAGAAGAGGAGGGGAGAGGGGAGGTGGGAGACGATAGGAGAGGGGAGAAAGGAAGAGAGGAGAAGGGAAAGGGAAGGGGGAGAGGGCAGAGGGGAGAAGGGACAGGGGAGAAAGGAGGAAAGAGGGGAGAGGGAGAAGAGAGGGGGGAGGGGAGGGAAGGAGAGTGCATGGTAGCTACAGAGAAAAGAAAGATAACCTCAGTATATTCTTATGCTTTCTTTCGATCTGGTGATACTGAAAGCATCTTTTTGTCCCAGGGGAGAAGGAGGGAGATAATCCACTGAGAAGTGAGGGTTGCATCTTGATTTTTTTTTGTAGGAAATGTCATAGGTGCACTGCAAACCTGTCTTGTCTTCCAGTTCTTTTATTCCTTCCCAAAACGTCTAGTTAGGGAGTTTTACAGACAAACCCTAGGCTACATTTTCAGCTTCACACATCACTGCTGCTCTGTGGGCATCTCTGGCCAGTAGAAAGATAGATACAACACCAGCTTCCACTCCTGCTTCTATTTCTGCATGAGGTACCAGCTCCTTTATAAAAAAAAAACCTCTTATTTTAGGTTTGGGGGTACAGGTGAAAATCTGTTACATAAGTAAACATGTGTCATGGGGGTTCTTTTCCACTCCTCTCCCTCCTACCACCCTACTGCCTCAAGAAGACCCCAGAATCTGTTGTTTCCTTCTTTCTGTTCATAGTTCTCATCATTTAGCTACCACCTATAAGTGAGAACATATGGTATCTGGTTTCGGTTCCTGCATTAGTTTGCTAAGTATAATAGCCTCCAGCTCCAACCATGTTCCTGCAAAAGATCTGATCTTGTTCTTTTTTATGGCTGCATAATATTCTGTGAGTCATCAGTTCCTGCTCTATGCCTGGATCAATAGGAAAGAAACGTTGCCTACCGTGCTGCAGGTTGGGACAAGGGTGAGAGTGAAAGCAGGCTTGAGGGCTTATCACAGGTCCAGGACCATTAAGACCATGCACCCAGAAATAGCTATGGCTCATTCCATCTCCTCCCTGGAAACCCAGCTGCTCCTCCACAGACAGCACTTCCTTTCTCTCTTGCCCCAGCATGGCTGGGGATATGCAATCAGAGATCCAGATGTTCACCCTTCCTAGAAACATATTTGCTTAATAAGTAGCAAAGATCATGACACTATCATAGTCTACTTCATGCTTATTAAAACTGGCTGGTATTTTTGGAGTCTGGCATGTCTTAGACACTGTGCTTCATCCTTGTCTCTCAGAGAGCCGCACCTGCATACATAACAGCATGTTAGGCTCAGAATATGTTCACACATCTACTCATTCAGAGCCACACCTGCATAAATAACAGCATGTCAGGCTCAGAATGTGTTCACGCATCGACTCACTCAGCAGACATCGAGCACTGACTATGTGGCTACCACTATACTCGGAAGTCAAAGTTGGTATTCCAGTTAGAGATAAAGAAAAGTCATGGAGAAGCACACCTCCAACCTGACAGCATTGTTACCATCCAACCCAGTCAGGGTGATGTTCCTGTTCTCTAGAAGGACACTCCAGTGGGCCAACATTGCTCGGACAGGGAAGCTGAGGCCCAGAGAGGATGCGTGGCCATTGGAAATCTCACACACGTCAGAGAGTGAACTGCAAATAGAATTTTGGTTTCCTGATTGTTATTCCCTGATTCTTGACATCCTAACTGTCCCTTTTTAAAAAATGTTTTCTTAAAAGGGCATTTTTACAACGTATTAAAGATTTGATATATTTTAAAAGTAGGAAACAAAGTCACAGAGGGAGACATCACTCAGAACAGCCACTGCAATCTCTTGGGGGAAGTCCTACCCCTTTTCTCCAGGTCCTGATATGGGAAAGTGTGTGCACGTCCTGTGAATTTCTGAATAAGCATATGTATGTGTTTTTTAAAATTTATTTATTTATTTATTTTACTTTAAGTTCTGGGGTATATGTGTAGGTCTTGCAGCATTGTTACATAGGTATACACATGCCGTGGTGGTTTGCTGCCTCCATCCCCCCATCACCTACATTAGGTATTTCTCCTAATGTTATACCTCCCCAATCTCCCTACCTTCTCCCTATACTGCTATATCTCCCCTAGCCCCCACCCCCCAACAGACCCTAGTGTGTGATGTTCCCCTCCCCGTGTCCATGTGTTTTCATTGTTCAACACCCACTTATAAGTGAGAACATGTGGTGTTTGGTTTTCTGTTCTTGTGTCAGTTTGCTGAGAATAATGGTTTCCAGATTCATCCATTTCCCTGCAAATGACATTAATTCAGACATTTTTATGGCGGCATAGTATTCCATGGTGTATATGTGCCACATTTTCTTTATCCAGTCATCTTTGATGGGTGTTTGGGTTGCTTCCAAGTTTTTGCTATTAATCATGTCATAATAAATATTAGTTAACATCATCATAAGGTCTAGGCAGAGTGTATATATCCTGTGACATGTATGAATATAGAAATATTATATGTAGTTGTAAATATACACATATGCATATATATGTGTATATACATGTCTGCATGTGTTATTAGTAATTATATCATGCATATATATCCACAAATCATATAATTTAAAAAATATAATTATATACTTTTTCTAAATATTATTTTATGGCTGCATAATTTTTTTTTGTTTTGAGATGGAGTCTTACTCTGTCGCCCAGGCTGGAGTGCAATGGTGCAATCTCGACTCACTGCAACCTCTGCCTTTGGGTTCCAGTGATTCTGCCTCAGCCTCCCAAGTAGCTGAGATTACAGGAATCTGCCACTATGCCCGGCTATTTTTTTGTATTTTTAGTAGAGAAGGGGTTTCTCCATGTTGGTCAGGCTGGTCTGGAACTCCTGACCTCAACTGATCCATGCACCTCTGCCTCCTAAAGTTCTAGGATTATAGGCATGAGCCACTGCACTCAACCAGTGGCTGCATAACATTTTAATGAGAGCAGGTATCATTCTTTCCTTACCCACTATTTTATAATTAAGGAAATGTTAATTATGTTAGAACAGAGACTTTCTAATCAGTTGGAGCTGGTTTGATTCCCAGCTCTCCTCTCTGCAGGCTGGGTAGCTTCACTGTCCTTTCAGCTTCAGTTTCCTCATTGGAAAAATGGCACTATAATACAATACCTTGTGATTTCAAAGGAGTATATGCATGTAGGTGAAGTACTCAGGAGTTAAATAAAAATGATGGCAATTACTACTTGAATATTGAGGCTGTTTCCATATTTTTCATTATTGTAAGTAATACCTGATGAAGGTTTTTAATGTGGTAAAGAATTATATTTAGAATTAGACAGCTGGATTCGGTTTAGATGATCCTGTTTTGTTGGCAACATCAAAAGCATCACAGTCAGAAGCCATTTAAGCATGTACCTTCTCGTCTCCGACAGGCCTGATCAGGGCGCTGACCTCGGCCGTGACAATGTCGTACAGCTTTTTCACAGTCTGTCTGATATGCTGCTTTGTTGGCCTAGACATCCACTCGTGGATATTTTTCTTCTTAAAATCTCTCCCTGCATTTTGAATTATTTCTGAGTATCTCCCACCTTAAACGCTAAGGTTCATAGGGCTTTGAGGGGAGTGCAGTCCCTCCAGACATGACTGTCTCACCTCGTCTGAAGGTACTTTATCCTGGAAAGCATGTCGAGGTGCCCTGCAGAATACTGCTCAATCACATCCTTCACATCGTAAGGCCTCAAAGTCTCCTTGAATTTTTTTTTATAGAGACGGAATTGTAGAATTCTGCAAGGCAAAGCAGAGGCATTTGTGCATCACGGGTGGAGAGCACAGGAAGCTGTAACACAAGGCTAGCAAACTCAGGGGCAGGGGGAGAAAAGAACCGAAGAGAAAACAGCTTGCTGGAAGAGCTTCCAACTTCTGGTTCTGGTTCCACCCCTTGGAACCACACAGAGTTAGCACGTCTCCATCAGGACTATTCCCTTCAGTCATTTGAATAATAAGCAAATCATGGTATTCATAAGAGCTAATATGTATTGAGCAGCCAGACTATGAGCTTAGTGCTTTATGAACAATCCTGATAACAGATCCATTTATGGATGATGTGATTGTGATTCAGAGCTTCAGCATTGTCCCAGAGCCACATAGCTAATAAAGGCAGAGCTGGTACTCGAACACAGGTAGGGTGCTGACAAAGGTGGTGCTTTCCATTTGAGGACAGCTGATTTACCTCATCCTCAATAGCCTCTTTAATTCTTTTGCTTGGGAGCTCCTAGAAAACAAAAGCTAGCTCTGTTCTTTGAGTTTTCCCAGATTCTTTATAAAGTGGGGCACCCAGAACTGGTAGATGAAACCAAAGCCCCACCTCCATACTTTATTGGTTCCTCCCTGGAAAGCAATCAAATCACCCCTGATGGGTAGTGTTGCTTTACAGCCTCATCGTAAAGTTAACTGCTGCTGAGCACAGAGTCAATTCAAACCCCTAATCACAGGTCAGTGTCTGGAGGTCACAGCCCATCCCAGGCCTTTCCATCTGGTACTTGCACAAGTCTTTTTTATGGTGCATTCAAAGCTCATTTTGTTCGTCATAGCTTGGGGCTTCAACCTCCAAACATTATTTTGATATATTGATTATGACACGATCTAATCTGCTTGCCATCCTTCCTAACTTTCTGCCATTTTGTAAGCCTTCTCTTTACATAGTTCCATATAGGTGAGAGTCTGTAAGCTAAGGCTCACAGGCCAACTCTGGCCCACTGCCTGTTTTCGATGATAAGTTTTTACTGCAACTCAGCCACACCCATTCCTTTATGTACTGTCTACGGCGGCTTTTGTGCTATAATGATAGCGCAGCAGAGACCCATGGACTGCAAAGCCTAAAACATTTACTATTTGACCCTTCACAGGAAAGTGTGATGACCTCTGAATTAAGACATCGGTGAAAATGCTAAAAGAAGAGGGCAGAGACCAGGCCAGCGGAGATCTCCCTCCAGGTCAACTCAGGTTCCTTAACCGGTTTTCTTTGGATAAGGGCTTTCAGCTAGTTAGAAATCCAGATAGCTATGCTTTCATACAACCACACTTATGTCATATCCTACCTACAGGAAAATCCACATCCAAGGCTTCGCTGAGGTCTACACATTATAGCACTACTGTGCTTCCCTATCTATTAGACTGGAAATCTTGCTGAAAATACCACAATCAGTTGAATTCACCTTGGTTTCTAGAATTCACTGCTACCTTTATAAAGTGTTACATGCTGATAAAGTTTTGGTAGTGGCTACTTTTTCATTTTCTTGCAGAATTCTAAAGCAAAACAAAAATAGCTGGGATGGATTATAGTCTCTGCTGATACATGGAAAAAAACTATAATTTATTATCTTGTTAAAATGCGAACTAATTAAAAAGAACTATATGGATGAAGTTAGGCAGAAGAAAAACCATTTTAAGCAAGAAGCCTTAAAGGAAGAAAACCCTCCACCCTGACACCCTTTCCAATACACCATGGTTATAGGCAGAGCAGAACAGAGCAGGTGAAAATACTGTTGGGGGGTGTGGGGCATGTTTATAACAAGGCAGGCACCCCAGAGTCACCCATCATGGCTTGCTAAGGTCTGGATAATTTTTATTGGGGCGGCATTTAGTATTTACATACTCCTGGGACCTGACTCAGGGTTAGGGGAGGGGCTTCTTTCCCCGCTTCCCAAAGTGCAAGAGAACATTATTATAAGCCCCATCCTGTGGGGGTTGAGCGGGAGCTGGGGGGGCAAACAGGCACAGGTCGGGCCAAGGGGACATTACCTGACAGCTCTGATGGCAGTCTTCAGGGTGGGGATCATGTCTTCGATGGGGAACTCATTCCCATAGCCCCTGTCTTCTGCCATGGGGTCACCTGTCCCGGCATCTGGGAGGGAGACACGCATATCAATGGCAGGCCTGGGAAAGGCTTGGGGACCCCACTGTTCAGTCAAAGCCTTCCAAGCCTCTGGATGCGCCAATCCCCAGTGTCTTTGTTTCCACATTGTGAGACTCCACAGTATTCTCCAGTTGTGATGCTGTTCAGCCTTTCCTGGCACCCTCATTCTATTTTCCAGAAGTCCAAGTCAAAAGTGTGTGCAGCTCACGGCTGGTGGTGGGGGAAAAGGCTAGCAGGGAGGAGAAGTGAGCTCTGCAGCTCCTGAGTGGACCCCGCAGCTCCCAAGTGGACCCCAGAACCAGAAGCCAGCAAAGGACATAAACTGTGCAGGCCTTGCAGCCAGACAGACCTCAGCTGGGACTTTTGCTCTGTCAGTCTCTGTCCTGGTGACCTTGAGGAGGTCACTTCCTGAGCCGCACAAGCCTCAGAGGTCTTGGAGAGAAATGTTTGATACAGAGAGGGTTGAGGGCCTGGCTGGGCTCAGACACTGAGAACACAGGCTTTTCTGCTTGTCCTCCCTTTGTACAAGTAAAAGAGGCACATGAGGCCGTGGCTTCTACGGTGCTTTCTGCCACCTCTTCCCATGTGCTGGTCTCTAGATTACTTTGGGCCTGGCACCTCCCCATCCTTCAAGATGACCTCCATAACAATACAATTGTGGTGGGGGGGGCACCCTTAGAAACCAAGGTGACAGGTTTCCAGGCTCCTCACTTGGGAGCCTCCTGCCCAGACTCCTAGGAATACATCACCATGCCTCAGCCCAAGGGACAGGAGGAGAAAGGAAAGCAAGAAGCTGGTTTGTGGAAGGAAGGGAGAGAGCTACTTTGGGGGCTCAAAGGTTCTTAAGTAGGGGTGGTGAGGAATGAAGTAGACTTGGGGGAGGAAGAAGTAGAGGAGACAGGGAGGGAGAGAAAAAAGGCATTACCTTCAGAACTCTGCCAGAAAGCGTAGGCTTTCATGCGGAAGGCCGTGCGGAAACGCTCTTTATTGTTTAAGCCAACAGGCTTTGGTTCTTTAGAAGGACTTTCTTCTATGGCATCTACATTCAGAGGGGTAAATAGCTTTCCTTTAGTATTGCTACCACGAGGATTAGAAAGGCGAACCCGATCCAAGAGACCCAGCTTTTGGCTACAAAATAAGCAAAAGTGAACAATTTTCCTCCTTCAGTGCAGGCTCTTACAATTTCCCATCCCTCCATAAAGACTCACACATGCTCCTCCAAGGAGGACTGGGGACTGTGCATTTCACAGTGCTGAATCTGACTCAGCAGCTTGGAACTTGACAGGGTGTGGTTCCAATCCTAGTTCCACAGTTTGCCAGCTCTTACAGCATGGGCAAGTTTTTTTAACCTCTCTGAATGTCAATTTTCTCATACGCTTAAATGCAGCTTACAGGAGATGTAGGCTATAAATTGCCCAGCTCATCCTAGCATGCTACAGAGATTCGTCTTTCCCCATGCCCATTCCTGTATCAATAACTTCCTGCCTCTCCTGTGTACCATCCCATGGTACCCAGATAGTGATTCACACAGAAAAATTGTTATCAAAGGATTCCTCCTTGAAGGAAACCTGACAACACAAATTACAAGGCAGCACCGTCAATTTGGTGTCCACGAACAGACCCTCATGGATAGCATTTGGCAGTCCATGAGTTTGGACGGGGAAAAGGACCTTTTTAATTTACTAACTTCTTACCAAAGTTTAGCATCTCTTTCCATTGTGAATGTAGGCAACAAATTCCAGTGATACCCTAAATGCCTGTGACTTTCCACAACAGTAACCACAGATAACTTTATATCCTGCTATTTCAAGACATCGTTTATGCTCACGATGGCCTCGGAATGATGTTGGTATTCAGCCGGCCACTAGGTTCATCACAAAAGCACATATATGATACATCTCAACATTTTAAAGATTTTGATAATGCTGTTTCCATATAATCAGCTTCTTTTGTAACTGAATATTATATTTTGTTAATAGATTCAAAATCATTATTCTGAGGAGGGGTTCATGGGCTTCACAGTACTGCTAGAAGACTTCCTGGTACAGAGAAAATGGTTAATAACACCAATATAAAATTGCCCTACGCCGGGCGTGGTGGCTCATGCCTGTAATCCCAGCACTTTGGGAGGCTGAGGTGGGTGGATCTCCTGAGGTAGGGAATTCGAGACTAGCCTGACCAACATGGAGAAACCCTGTCTCTACTAAAAATACAAAATTAGCCGGGCATGGTGGCACATGCTTGTAATCCCAGCTACTTGGTCATGAGGCAGGATAATTGCTTGAACCTGGGAGGCGGAGGTTGCAGTAAGCCGAGAGCATGCCATTGCACTCCAGCCTGGGGAACAAGGAGAAAACTCTGTCTCAAAAAAAAAAAGTCCTGGTGCAAAAAGCCAGTTGCACCTTCACTTAAGCCCAAGTCCACCTTTCCCATCTGGCTGACCTTGGGCAAATCTATTACCTGTTTGAGCCTCAGTTACCTTGTCTGTAAAGTAGGGATAAGCATTCCCTGCTTTATCTGGTTGCTATGACATGATGTTTGTCGAGGATTTGTTATAGAGCGTGACACACAGCAGGTGCACTATACATGTTAATTTCTTCTATTTCTTGGCTTTTACCCCCTTAACCTAGTGAGCAAAAAGGATAAAGTCCTTTTTTGTGGTACTTCCAGAGAGACCCACATTGCATGTTTTTGCCCAGCAGTAAGCTTGCACCCAGCAGCATCTTCTGCTCCTTTACCCCACACAGAGCTTGGCACATAGGAGGCATGCAGCACTCACTCATGTACTCATGAAATAAATGAGACAGTGAATGAATATGGGTGACCAAATCAGCTCTGCACGGGTTTGCAATCATTTCGTGTTTTCTGAAGAGTAAGTCTGGTTAGAATAGTCGTGTGCTCCTGCCAGTAGCAGCTGCTATCTTTGCAGCTGGGTGCAATGTGGAGGTCATGGTGTTGATGCTACTGAAAGAGGAGTGAGCATTCCTCCTGCCACACAATCACCCTGTGCTTTCTGAACACCAGGTCCTCATCTGTCATGGGGGCCTAACAACACCTGCTTCCTGGAGGGCTAGGGAGTATTACACACGGTAATTTCTGTAACATTTCTTGCCTACAGTCCAGCATATAGAAGGCATTAAGAAATCTTTGAAAAAACCAATGAGTGAATGAATGAATGCATATATGAATGAGCAGTGAGCGGCTGTTATCCCTGACTTCCTCTGGATCTGTTCTCTCTCACCCAGCACTGTTCCAGCAGTTTGATTGAGGAACTCCATTAATAACCAGCCCAGGATAAATTTAGAAAAGCTCAATGCTCAGCCAGCTCCATCTTCCTTGAACTGAAGTCAACATTTTTGGAATTGCTTTCCTGGCTGCTACTAGATAAATGACTAATAGGACAGAGAATATATCAGAGCCTGTGCGCTGAAGATAGTGGATGGAGCAGGAACTGAGCTGAACACACACTGAAGGCCTTCCGGCATTGTGCTGTATGGAGACAGTACATCTCCGTGCCTGCCTGCCCCACTGGACATGTAATGCTAGCTAGGCAAAGACTCTGCCTGGCTCTCTTTGAACACAGCACATTTCCCTGCTCAGAACATCTGGATGTTCAGCACAGCAACTAAGATCATGGGCAAAATCAGCCTGGCGGAAGCATCCTGACAAACCATGTGACCTAGGACACATCACTTATGTTTTCTGGTCTCCAGCTTCCTCATGGGCGAAATGATGACCATGAGTCCCTGCCTTTCATAGATGTTTAAGGGTTAAATGAGGTAATGCATGTCCAGGGCTCAGCCAGCCAAGATTCAGGAAGCGTTCACTATATGCTGCCTGTCATCGTTACCTCGGTAAATAATCCTTTTCCCACAGAAGCACCAGAAGGCTGATGATGTGTGTGAGAAGGATGGATACAATTCCCTGGGCCACAAATGAAGGTTTGCTTTTTCGTTTGTTTGTTTCAATGAACTGAGATGAGTTTGAGAGATTTATATACTATTTTACAGTACTTCTTCTTTTTTTTAATTTTTATTGCATTATAGGTTTTGGGGTACATGTGCAGAACGTGCAAGATAGTTGCATAGGTACACACATGGCAGTGTGTTTTGCTGCCTTCCTTCTTAATGCTAGTCTGAAAATGTTCAACATTGTCACTGCACTCCAATTCCGTAAGTATTGGAAATACTTACGGAATTAAGTATATGAGGAGCTTAATTCCAGGTTAATCCTAACCCTAAACAAGACAAAGTTAGTAGCAGCCACTTTTTCTTGAATTGAAATTTCAGCATAATTGTTGAATATAAGGAAGATAATGAGAGGACTCTCCTGGTTCTATCTGTGCTGGGATTTAGGATTTGCTTGCGAGGGATTTAAATGCTGCACTGCAACCTAAAACAGTCTGGATTGCTTTGGCTACGTTCACTTAAAACCCCATTGGTCACGGATGACAGTTTAGATGGTGTTAGGAGTCCAGATGCACAGAACAAAGTCAGAAGTCTCAGCTCAGAATCACTCACGGTCATTCCACCTGAGAGGCTTATGGAATTCTTCCTCCAGCAAAGTGGATAATCAGCTTACTTCTTAATTGTGTTGCCTGAAATCCAAGACCCCAGTGGATAATCAAATGCAAGGCAAAGTTCACTGATGAAACTCAAAACCATCTCTGCTCTACTCTGTATGGATTTCCAGTGCATAATTAAGGTGCTGTTCTAGGGGGCACTGCAGATCTTGCAAGTAAAGCCTTCCCCGGAGCTGACATCAGACTTGTTTCCAAAGCTAAGGCTCTTGATTTGTTAAGTGCAGGCAAACAATTTCCAAACATGAATTGTAAAAACTGCAAATAGATGGACTGGGCATGGAAAAGTAAAATCAAGGTTGTTCCATCCTGGACAATGCAGCTCTTGTCCTGGGCTCCTCCTTCAGGTACCAGCATGGAGAACTTCAGCCACGTTCAACTCCGTGTAGTTTCTTCACATTCAGTGTTTAGCATGTGCTGTGAACTCTACCTGGGAAAACCTGCATCCCTTTCCTCATCTAAATGACTCTTAGTTTTGCCTAAAACATGGCACCAGCATCCGCCCCAAGGCTCACTTGTCAGCACAACTGGATGTTCAACACAGTGGTGACTGAGGTCCATTTGACATCCATTCCCTGTGCCTAGTCCACTTCAGGCTTTCCTCATCCATGGCGCTCGTCCATTGCAGGGAAACAGTTGACTTAATAGGGACTCCTGTACTAAATCAGTGGTTCTCAATTAGGGGTGATTTTTTAAAAAAATTTTTATTTCATTATAGGTTTTGGGGTACATGTGCAGAACGTGCAAGATAGTTGCATAGGTACACACATGGCAGTGTGTTTTGCTGTCTTCCTCCCCTTCACCCACACTTGGCATTTATCCCCAGGCTATCCCTCCCGAGCCCCCCCCCCCGCTGTCCCTCCCCCATTCCCCCCAATAGACCCCAGTGTGTAGTAGACCCCCTCCCTGTGTCCATGTGTTCTCATTTTTCTCACCCGCCTATGAGTGAGAATATGCTGTATTTCTTTTTCTGTTCTTGTGTCAGTTTGCTGAGAATGATGTTCTCCAGATTCATCCATGTCCCTACAAAGGACACAAACTCATCATTTTTGATTGCTGCAGAATATTCCATGGTGTATATGTGCCACATTTTCCCTGTACAGGCTATCATCGATGGGCATTTGGGTTGGTTCCAGGTCTTTGCTATTGTAAACAGTGCTGCAATGAACATTCGTGTGCATGTGTCCTTATAGTAGAATGATTTATGGTCCTTTGGATATATACCCAGTAATGGGATTGCTGGGTCAAATGGAATTTCTATTTCTAGGTCCTTGAGGAATCGCCACACTGTCTTCCACAATGGTTGAACTAATTTACACTCCCACCAACAGTGTAAGAGTGTTCCTCTTTCTCCACATCCTCTCCAGCATCTGCTGTCTCCAGATTTTTTAATGATCGCCATTCTAACTGGCATGAGATGGTATCTCAATGTGGTTTTGATTTGCATCTCTCTAATGACCAGTGATGAAGAGCATTTTTTCGTGTGTTTGTTGGCCTCATGCGTGTCTTCTTTTGTAAAGTGTCTGTTTGACACCCCTGCTAAGGAACACTTGGCTGTCACTACTGCTGATATAATAATGGGGAGCACTATTGCCATCTAGTGGGGAGAAGCCAGAGATGCTGGTAAACATCCCACAACAACAAAGAATTATCTGTCACAAGTATGGATGGTGCTAAGGTTGAAAAACTAAAAGGTGAGCTTTTGGCCCAGAAACTACCATGTTCGATTTGTATATCCAGGATCCAGTGCAGTGTCTGGCACATTGCAAGCACTGGGAGCATAGTCACAATGTTGAGTGAATGAAGGAAGTAGTACAATATTCAATCTTCTGATTAATAAGATACATCTGACCTCAGCTAAGAGAGGGAGTGCTATGTAGTGGAAAGAATTTGGACTTTGGAGTAAGAGAAATGAGTTCAAATCTCTGCTTGGTAGTTTGTATTTTAGTTCAGAAAGTCATCAACTCAGTTACAATTTTGTCTGTAAAACGAAGCTATTATTATTTATTCATTCAACAAAAATGTGTTCCACACCTTGTAAATCCCAGGCTCCTGGTAACTTGCTGAATGTACATTGGTGATTAAAAGAGAGGGGGTTTTCAGTCTCTAGTGAGCTTATGACAAAGTCAAGAAGACATACAATAGGTAAACAGACACATTCATTGCTAGAAATCGGACAAGGAACCCGAGAGAATGTAGTAATGAAGAACAAAGAGAGGTTTCTGTTTGAAACCTTTTATGAGTGAGGTTTCAACTCCCATTATGAGTGAGAACATGACAGATAGTGTTTGGTTTTCTGTTCTTGTGTTAGTTTGCTGAGAATGATGATTTCCAGGAGAAGCTGGATTTCAAGCAAAGGAGATGAGAGCTTTCCAGGTAGAAGAACTGCATGCAGGTACAAGGGGCATGAGGACTGGACTGTGGCACCAAAGGGAGGGCATGTGGCCAAACATTCTAAGTGAGAGGTGGGGGGCACCTGATGAGATCAGAGGCCAGGTAAGTCAGAGATTTTAGAAATGGAAATAGAATTTAAACAGAAATGGAAAGTAGGAGTTTCTATTTTATTCTAAGTATACCTGGGGCCCCACACAAATTTTTGAGGAGAAAGTATATGAAGTTTGCATTTTAAAAGACATATACCTGTTCACTGCAGCATTATTTACAACAGCTAAAATGTGGAAGCGACCCAAATGTTGTCCATCAGTGGATAAGCAGGTAAAAAATGAATGGACATGCAACGGGATACCATTTGGTATTAAAATGGAAAGAAATCCTGACACAGATTGCAATGTGAATAAACCTAGAGAACATTATGTTAAGTAAAGTAAGCCCTTTATGAAAAGACAAATATGATATGATTCCACTATATGGGGTATCTAGTGTGGTCAAACTCATATAAACAGAAAGTAGAATGGTAGTTTCCAGGGCCTGGGGGCAGGGAACAGGGGCGACATTATTTAATAGGAATGAAGTTTTAGTTTTACAAAGTAAAATGTTCTGGAGACTGGTTGCACAGCAATGTGAATGTATCAAATACTGTAGACCTGTATTTTTTTTTTTTTTTTTTTTTTTTTTTGACAGGGTCATACTCTGTCGCCCAGGCTGGAATGCAGTGGTGCCATCTTGACTCACTGCAACCTCTGCCTCCCTCTTTCAAGCAATTCTCCTGCCTCAGCCTCCTGAGGAGCTGGGATTACAGGCATCTGCCACCACGACTAGCTAATTTTTGTATTTTTAGTAGAGACAGGGTTTTGTCATGTTTGCCAGGTTAGTCTGGAACTCTTGACCCCAGGTGATCCACCGCCTTGGCCTCCCAAACTGCTGGGATTACAGGTGTGAGCCACTGTGCCTGGCCGAGATCTGTACTTTAAAAAATGGATAAGATAGGCTATTTTAGGTTATATGCATATGAATACAATTTTTAAAAAAATTTAAAAGAACACAATGGGCTTTTGGTGGAGAACGGGTTGATGAGAAGCAAAAACGAAAAAGAGAGACTGAAAAGAAAGTCACTGAAGATATCCAGGCAAAAGATGCTGCTGCTGTGGAGTAGGGCAACTGCAGTGGGAAAGGTGAACTTCGACGCTGATTTTGGACTAGAACACTAAGGTTCTTTCCTGATGAGTTCTAAATGGGCTTCGAGGAAAAAAGACTGACAAACAACCATTCCTGGTTTCTGGTTGCACAAATAAGTTGTTCAACCACATAGGTTCCCTTATTATAACCATATTATAAGCTATTTTTTTTGAGTTGGGCAGGACTTGGAACAAGCAAGTGTGGGGAGAAAAATCAAAAGTGGAGTTTGGGACATGTTACTTTTAGGAAGACTGAGAGGCATCCTGTCAAGTAAGCAGTTGGGGACTCTGCCTTTCTTATTAATTGCTATATTCCCAGACTCTATAATGGTTTCTGGTACACAGGAGTGTCTTAATAAATATTCACTGAATAGTGGATGGGACGGATGGATGGATGGATAAGTGAATGGATGATGGACAGATGAATGGATGGATGAAGATGAGTGCATGGATGATGGACGGATGGTGGATGATGGATATATGGATGATGGATGGATGATGGATGATGGATATATGTTTGATGGATGATGGATATATGTTTGATGGATGATGGCTATATGGATGATGGATGAATGGAAGTAGTGTCACTAGAGCCAAAAGAGTATTTTGAATAAAGGGTTAATCTGTCTTGTGCCATTTCGATATGAATGCTCAGTACGATGGTATAGACTGAATGCCCAGCCCAGAACAACCGATCCCACTTATAGGAGTCAAGGCCATCACTCCTTCATTCTTTCATCCTTTCATCTCTTTATGTGGACAGTGTGGGGACTAACACAAGATCTGCAGTCCCCTTTCAGAAGACTTTAGAAGGCTTCCTAGCACCATGGTCTACCCTGAGAGATACAGAGAAAGCACACAGGTAATAGACACCTGTCACCTTCTACATGCCAACCCTTTGAGGCTTTGGTGTCCTATGTTTCTAAGAAAAGGTTATAAATGAAAGTTGCTGTCTGTGCTTATTTCTTAAAATACCTTATTCTTTAAAATAAAATGGGAAATGCTAACTGGAGATGAGATGATAATGAATGTGGAGTGGTCAAAAGGGGCCTGGAACTTGACAGAACTTCCTTAAATGGCATCAACATTGAAGAAGATGATGGCAATTTCTTTGCACCTTTCACTCTGTTCATGGTAGAGCTGGGAAAACCAAATAACTCCTTTCCGTTGTGTGATGGTTAATTTTGTCAACTTGACTGGGCCAAGGGATCCTCAGAGAGTTGATAAAACATTACTTCTGGATGTCTGGAGGGTAGAGATTAGCAGTTGAATCAACAGACTGAGAAAAGATCAGCCTTCACCAAAGTGGATGGGCATCATCTAATCCTTTGAGGGCCAAGTAGATTAAAAGGAAGCAAGAAGGGTGAGTTCACTCTTTTTGCTTGAGCTGGGACCTTCATATTCTCTTGCCCTTGGAGACTAGAACTCCTGGTTCTCAGGCATTTGAACTCCAGCACTTACACCATTGGAGCTCATGGTTCTCAGGCATAAGGACTTGAACTGAATTCCATGGCTGGCTTTCCTGGTTCTCCAGCTTGTGGACTCCAGATTGTGAGATTTCTCAGCCTCTATAGTCATGAGCCAATTCCCATAACAAATCTCCTGTAATACGCCTTGATATATTCCATTGCGTCTGTTTCACTGGAGAACTTTGACCATGCACTTCATTTCTCTACTGAGGAATTTATTATTTTGTAGCTAGAAACGAAGATCCACTGTTCACTAAGGGTTTTTGTGCATTTTCCTTGGGACATGGGTGTGCTTCTTGACTGATCTTATCAATTGATATTTCTAGAGATTTCTCATATAGAATTGATAGATGCAGGAGGCAGATGGGGGGAAGGTCCCAGAGAATCTCCAAGTGGCCTGTCCACTGGGAGGATGGGTGGGGCCACAGGAAGTTCCTGCCACTTGCTGCAGGGAGGAGCCTGGCCTTTCCTGTTCCTGTGTGGTGACTTGGGATTCTATCTGTCAGATGGGGGCCTATTAACCGGAACCCTTCTCGCTTTGCTGTGTGTTTTTTTTCCTTTTTCCTTTTGCCCAGTAAATTCCATAATACCCTCACCCTTCAAAGTGTCATGTGCCTAATCTTTGCTGGTCGTGTTACAAGAACGTGGGTTTTTTTTTCCTACAATAGAATCAGGTGGCTGGAGAAAAGATCACAGGCCTAGGTACCCAAGGCTGGAAGGAAGAAAGGATAAAAGATGGAAGGAACAAAATTACCGTAATTTTTTCTTCAGCTCAGTGTAAATCTACCTAGCCTTTGAGAGGCCAAAAGAAAGGTCATCAGTGGATTCTCTCCTGTTCTCTTGTTTCAGGTAGAGCTTAGACTTTCCTTCCCTTATGTCTGTTTCCTCTGCCCGTGTCTCTAACATCCCCCTGCCAGCACCCCCTACACTACACTGTTATTTTAGGCTGACACATCCGCTCCACCCACCAGACTGTGAGGGCCTTTTCCATTAGAATATGAGTTACACTTTCCTGAGAATCTTCAGGACTGACAAAAAGCAGAACTCTTAATGCTCAGTGTTTAGGTTAGGGAAGGCAGAGGATAGAGAGAAGGAAGAATGGGTGGAAGGAAGGAGAAAAGTATTGCAAAGCCAGGCTTCAAATCTAGGTTGATCTGACTCCTAAAGTAGCTCTACACCATATGGAAATAACCCTGGAAATATGAGTGCAAATCAGGATAACGATGATGATAAGAGAAAAACCCTTAAATAATACTTACCATGGGCCAGGCTCTATTCTAAGCACGCAATCCTTACCGCAGCCCTGGGTGATAGGTGCCCTCATTATAACCATCATATAGATGAGGGCATTGAAGCACAGTGAGGTTTGTAATGCGCCCAGAATCACATAGCCAACATTTTTAAAAGTAATCAGTAACTCACAGTGTCTAATGTGTCAAAACAACGTGGTTCCAATTCTACTACTGTGGCCACAAATTCACAGCACAGGGGACCTAAAGTGGCTTGGAAATCACCTAGAGTGATCTCTACCTTCTAGAGATAAGAGACCTTAGGCCCAGGTGGTAGGTGATTCTCAAGGGGCTGGCTATTCTGGGGAAGGGGAAGGACAGATAAAGCAGGAGGAGGCACGAATGTGATTGGACTGACCGCTGGGCTGGAAGAAACAATATCATGATTTTGAAATAACTGATGTGTTAATTGGATTCTCTGTCAGTTAAACAGCTTTGCAAAGTTAGTTCTGCTGAATTCAAAGGCCTATTTGGTTTCCTCTAATTCAGTGATTTGGAGGATCTATGAGCATGACTCCAGAACATTTGCAGCTGGTCCTCCAGAGACACTGATATGAATGCGGAGAGCAACATATTCTCTGCTGGTCTCCTAATAAATGTTTTCTCCATTTACCAAATATCATGTCTGAATAATACACCAGTTGATCAGCACTGATCTCTAGTGAGTGTTTGCTACATGCTGAGCTCTCTTCTAGGTGTGATATGTATGACTCCAACCAGTCCATGAGGTCAGTACTGTTATGATCTCCACTTCACAGATAAGAACATGGAGACACAGAGAGGTTGTGTAAGTTGCCAAGAGCACACAGCTAATTACAAAAGAAGCCAGGTTTTGAAGTCTAGTAATCTAACTGTGGACTCTGTCCTCAGTCTCTATGACTATGACTGCCTCCTAATTATACACCCTGGTTATTTTTAGTCCCTAGTTAAAGAGAAGAAATGACCATAGATCTGGAGGAATCCAGGCAGACACAGGTTCTTATCTATCTGACCTCAGTTTCTTACCTATGAAATGGGGATTAAAAATAGTACATGTCACTTAGAGTGGCTGTGACAATGAGCCATGCTTAGAACTATACTAGAGAAGCAGTCAGCATTCCTTATGAGTTATTGTTGAATTCTTTGATCTAAAGCATGACTACCAAATTCGACCACTCTGTAATGGGAAAGACATAATCACCACATAGGCAACAAAGATGGTACCTGGGACAGATTTTTCTCCCTTTCAAAATATGGATACAGAGGAGAAGACTCCCAAAAGCTGCTGTTCAGATTGAATTGGTAGAAAATACAGAATGAACCATTGGGCTCAGGCAAGCAATTCTTGTCAACACAGTTATCTATTTTTAGAATGTTTAAAATGCTAGTTTCTATCAAAAAGATGCCCGTAATTATCAGCACTGCTGCATGTCTACCGAACAGTTATTATTGACGTTCAAAGTGATTATCCTAACACAAAATGCCAGGCTTCATATGGTTAGCTGTTCACGTTCTTTAATGCAATATTGTTATTAGGAATTTGAAAACTTACAGGTAGAATTTATGCCTGTAATAACAATTACTGTTTTTTGTCTGCTTGACAAAAAAAAAGGACCCTATTCTTTTCGGCAACTGCATCTCCCACTTCAACCATGTGACTTTAATGGGGGCTGCTAAGCACAGTATCTTACACCAGCATCCACCCACTCTAACGGGGGAAATCTGGTCCAGAGCTTACACAGTAGCAGATTTTACACTTTAAGGGGTAGAGATTGTCCAGGATGGGAATGTGACCCAAACTGGGTCAATCTGAATGCTTCTCTGGGATTTTAAAAACTGGTGTTGGGTGAAGGATAGAAGGATAGAAGACAGGGAAAATGCACGTGATTTTGGAGCTGTTAGCATCCACAGCTCATTGATATGGAGAAAGTCAGCTGAGAGAGTAAAATTATTACAAAAAGAGAAGCAGAGAGAAGAGACAAAGAGAGAAGTTCCTGGGGTCCTATTCCTTGTTTGTTTATTTATTTATTTATTTTTTGAGACGGAGTTTCGCTCTTGTTACCCAGGCTGGAGTGCAATGGCGCCATCTCGGCTCACCACAACCTCCGCCTCCTGGGTTCAGGCAATTCTCCTGCCTCAGCCTCCAGAGTAGCTGGGATTACAGGCACGCGCCACCATGCCCAGCTAATTTTTTGTATTTTGAGTAGAGATGGGGTTTCACCATGTTGACCAGGATGGTCTCGATCTCTTGCCTCGGCCTCCCAAAGTGCTGGGATTACAGGCGTGAGCCACCGCGCCCGGCCTATTCCTTGTTTCTTTAGCGTTCCCACTCTCTCTGGTAGCTGCCTATGTGAACCAGTACATCTCCCTCGGTTTAATTTGGGTGCAACACTACGACACTTGTAGAATAATGGGTCCATCCATCCATCCATCCATCCACTGCTTCACTAAATTAATATCTACTGGAATCCAACCATGTTTCAGGCTCTGCTCCATGCACTGTTTCAGGTGTAAGAGAAAATGCACTGAATAAAACAGACAGAGATTAGCCCCTTGGAGGCAACTGACTTAATATATGTAATAGGAAATCATCAAGGATCATGGAGATAGAGACAAGGGCATAGGCAGAGGTAAGAAAAAGTCTCTCTTGGGAGGTGGTATTAGGCAGGCTTCCCAAGGAAGTGAATATATAAGATGTGAGATAAAACCTCCTGGCTGAGGGAAGACAAGGGCTGAGATCATGCATCCGTCATGTTAGCTGAACTCATTCTGCACACATGGATAACAAGAAGGGCATGACCACCACCTGTGCTGCAGGCAGAGTCAGGCTGACGCAACGGAAGGCTCATGGACTCCTCATGCATTTGCAAGGCCCATGTTCTGTGTTTGACTTAGGTGTAAGTTACGTGACTGCTTGAGATCAATTTCCTCATGAGTAAAATAGAGGTACATCTCATCCTTTAATTAGGTTATTTATTTATAGTCACTCAGCAAATACTTGTGGGGTACATCTTACACTTCAGGTACAGTATTAGCCTTGGGGAGCCTGTGGTCCAGAGAGGAAGAGACAATTTAACAGGTGTATATATACATATATATGTGTATATATATATATATATATATTTATATATGTATATATTTATTGTATTTATATATGTATATATGTATATATATTGTATTTATATATATAATAACTTTATTATTTTTGTATAGAATATAATAACTTTTAAATCAGTTTACTGAAAAGAACTCAAGTCCGTAGTTGATTATAGAGCTATCGCTTTATGAGGGCTGTCTTGACTGTTTTGATTTATAAAAATCGGTTTGAAAAATAAAAGCTCAGTTGAATTCTTACAGTGAGTAGGAGGTTGGCTTGGATAATTTTATGCTTCCTTCTCAGGATCTCTGATTCTAAGGTTAATCAGAAATAAGACAGCCAACCTCTACTGTGGGCTTACTAGGTGCTGAACATTATAAAGTATACATGCTTTATTAGGGGAGTACTGGGTCCTACCTCAGAGCATCATGAGTCCGGCATCTAAACCAGGTGAGAAGGGATGGGAGGGTATCAACTGCATTCACTTTCATAAGACTCAAATAAGATGACATATGCAAAATGCTTGGCATAAAATCATCAAAGCCAACCTCCCAGACGTTGTAAGAATTTAGCTGGTCACAAATGGTCTGTGTAATGGTCTGGTCTCATAATATTAGCACAAAAAATTTTTTTTTAGCTTACAATTAAGTTGTCCATAGTTAAAATGAAATTTTAACAGTCTTTCTAGAAATTTGACTTTGAAATTAAAATACACTAATACAAGACTAAAAATTGGTTAGAATAAGATTTTATTAAAAATATTGATTTACTTTTAATGCAAGATATATATTTTTTAAAATTTTACTTTGAGTTCTGAGATACATGTGCTGAACATGCAGGTTTGCTGCATAGGTATACATGTGCCATGGTGGTTTGCTCGACCTATCAATTAATTTTTAAATTCTATAACCTGTTTTAATTTTAATTTAAAAATTCTTCAGATTGATCTCTCAGAAGTTTAGCTTATACCGTACCCTGTTGTTTGAGCTCTTTCTCCCTTTTGAGAAGTCCTGGGATGGTAACTCTTTCCTTCAATTTCAGTTGGCTCCTGTAACTTTTTAAAATTAGTAGTCTAAACTAAGGGAGAGAATATTTGAAAACAGGCAAATAAAAAATCTTATAGAAAAAATAAAAAGAATTCAGCTGGGCTTATGTTCCACAAACAAGTCCACATAAATCAAAATATTCGAGATAGCCCTTATAAAGATATAGCTTTATAACTAAATATGGACTTGAGCTCTTTCCAGTAACCTAAAAGGAAAGTCATTTTTCTTATCCTCAGTGTACTGTCAGCATGTTAAATTACAGAGAACAGAATTCTTTCCTCAGGCTGACAAATAAACAAGTATATGGGCTACCTATGCTAGGAGGAGGCAATAAGATGAATTCCAAATCTGACTCTGTTTAGAAATATGAATAAAGGGACTGGGCACAGTGGCTCATGCCTGCAATCTCAGCACTATGGGAAGCCAAGATGGGCCGATCACCTGAGGTCAGGAATTCAAGAGCCTGGCTAACATGGCAAAACCCTGTCTCTACTAAAAAAAAAAAATACAAAAATTAGCCGGGTGTGGTGGTATAAGCCTGTAACCCCTGCTACCTGGGAGGCTGAGGCAGGAGAATCACTTGAACCCAGGAGGCAGACATTTCAGTGAGCTGAGATTGCTCCACTGCACTCCAGCCTGAGTGACAGAGCGAGACTCCATTCTGAAAAACAAGTAAACAAAAAACAAAAACAAAAGAAGAAAAAAAAGAAATATGAATAAGAAAACGAAGACTTGCTAGGAAGACTGGAACCCAGGTAGCTGGCAGCCTGTTGCAGAAGCTGTTGTAAGGTGGAAAATGCATACCAGCAAGTGTGACTAATGCACACGATTCCTGACGTTCCAGTCAGCTGGTTCCCTGCCTCCTGGGTAAAGGAATTTATTCCTCTGTGACAATTCTTGCATCCCATCTCCAGATTTCATTTCCACCTCCAGGCTGTGCAGCTATAATCACACCTGGCATCTCACCTGCTAACACATCAGCCAAACCTGACTTTGTCCCAACCCTGGATGAAGGAGACTGAGTGACTTACATAACGACCTTGCTCTTCTTCTCTGAGGAGGGTGAGCCAGCAAACACCCAATGACTCTGACCCTGAGAAATCATGAAATAGATTTTCCCTCTGTGCTCTTGGCAGAGTGGAGGATTTTTGAAAGGGACATGAGCAAGTTGATGACCAGATATCCAAAGCCCCCTTTCTAGAGAGGCATCCCCAGGAAAGCCTCAAAATGCATCTATCTGGGACCCAATTAAACTGGAAGTGCTGAATCCAGGGCACAGTAATATTTGCATGCACGTTTCAGTGAATTTTATTCATGTAAGAATAGAAAAGTCTCTAAAGGTAGATTTAATAATTCACTTGCAGTGTCAAAATCTGCATGATTTAAAACCCTGTTGGTCATGAAAGAAGGAAAGGAAGGGGCACTAGGAGAAGATAACCTATAGATAATGAGGACAGGCTCATCCTGCATCACAGAGTCCATAAGCACTAGGAGTAGATGATCCGGGTCTCGCCCCATTGGGAGTCTCGAGACCCGGATCATCTACTCCTAGTGCTTATGGGCTGTGTGATGCAGGATGAGCCTGTCCTCTCCAGGGATGTCGGTTTCTATAGAAATATCTGCAGAGATCTCTGTGGTGTCCATTCACTCTGCCTCTGGGAGCCACGAGCTTCTGCAGATTCTCCAGTGAATGTCCTGACACCATCACTGTCATTCACCTAACCCTCCTTTCCAATCTCCCCCGAGGCCCTTACAGTCTAAAGTGGGTCCAGACAAAAACCACATGGTCCATTTGAAAACACACCCAAAGGAAACAGAACCAGTGCTGTCAGTAATTGTCTCTTCCAAACGGGATTTTGTGTGAATGGGGCTTTATGGAAACACTTGGGGATATCTGACTTGGCCTCCCAATGGCCACTGTTCTCAAGTGCTTCCCCTATAAGGTACTTCAGGGTCCTCTCACCTCCTCTGCCCAAATTCTGTCAGCACTAGAAGGACAGCATTTGGACTTAGTGTCCAGGAGATTGATGGTGAGGCCTCACAAGTGGCTGTCAATAATAATAGTTTAAAAATGGTTTGTACAGGTCGTACAGATATATAGATAGATGTGGTTTACTGGGAAGCCACATGTGGATCATGAAATTACAGTCATGAGGATCATGAATTACAGTCTTGATTCACTTACCATCTGTGAGCCCAAGAAGCAGACGAAGGGATATACCATGAAAATAACATCGTCTTAATATTCGGACCTGACTTTCAATTTTGGTCTTTCCACTCAATCTCAACCCAACCTCTCTGAGCCACAGCTCATCCATAAAGGATGATATTAGGGCCTATCTTACATTGTGGTTGTGAAGATCAAGTGAAATAACATATGCAGAAGTCCTGACAGAGAACACAGCCCAGAAGAGGCCCTCAATAACTGGCTCATGCTATGATTCCTATTAAGCTGCCCTAGGATCAACCAAAAGGACACCAGGCAGAGGACTATTGTGGTCAGCAACGATGTGAGCCCCAAAGACTCTATCTTGGGACCAGCATGAACACAAATGGGGCCCTACACCATACCAAGCAGGATGCTCTCTCCTGACACAGAGATGGGAAGAAAGGAATTCATAATCAGAAACTTACCTAGATGCTGCCTCCAGCTGTTCTTTCCTGGAAGAAGAGGGGAAAAAAGCATAAGTTATATGAAACAGCTGTATTCTTCCCCCAAAGATTATCACAAAGCTTCCATCTGAAGATGATGGAGCCGAGTAGGGATCTAGGACAGGATGGTGGGCATGGAGGGAACCGACAAAGGAAGTGGATTTCCCCAGCCAGATCCCCACCCATGTAGCTCCCATCAGCTCTAAGGCTCTCAGGGTTCTTTTCAGCCACTCATTCATTCATTTGTTCATCCAGAAAATGGTTGCTGAGCAGTTACTCTGCCCCAGCTCTCACGCTGAGCTTGAGAAATTTGTTTGGTGATGGGGACAGATCAGGAAACCAGAAATGTCAAAATGTAGCAGTCACACACATCCATAAGTTTGTCGACGCCATTGTCATCATAGTCAACACTGTCGTAACTCAGTTAATCCTCATAGCTACCCTACGAAGTACTGTCATCTTCCCATTGTCCTGAGGAGAAAATTGAGGCACAGAGGGATTAAATGAATTTCACACTTCATTGTTAAATGAACTGTGATAGGGCTCATAGGAGGCAGGAAGTCAGGACCCAAACCCAGGTGATCCAGCTCTGGAACCCTCACCCCTAACTGGGAGGTGCACCAGTCGTGCTTTGCACATATTCATGACTCCAACTCTTTCTTAGGCTCTCCATCTGCCTGGAACTCCCTTCTTCTTTTCCCTGCCTAGAACAGTTCTACTCATCCTTTATGTTCCCCAGGGGCCCTCCTGGGGTTTCCTATTCAATTGCCTGAGGTCTAGACTGAGCAAATCCCCTCACAAGTGAAATGGTACTCTGCCATTATCACTTGGATCACATCATCCTAGAAAGAACAACTGGCCTAACATGGGGATCCACAGGTGGGAGGGATGGAGACAGGACAAGAGAATCATGGCAGAGAAGTAAAGGGGCCAGTTGGAGAGTTAAGAATTTCTGCTTTGAGAGTCAGCTCAGCATCTAGTCACAGTGTGGCCTTGGGCTGGCCATACATTCTCTGGGCCCACTTCTCCCCAAGCACAATAAACTTGTGTGTTAGTTGATCACAAAGCAGGTGGACACAGAAAGCTGTGACTTTCTAGAATGCTCTGGGTCCCTGAGGCCAGGAGAAGTAAGGAAGGTAGTAAGGAGAAGAAAAGGGCAAGGGGACAGCTGAAGGGCATATTGGAAGAGAAGGCATGGTAGGGAGAAAGGTTAAAGGATTAGCATTGCCCATTCCTCTTTCATTCTCCACGATGAGTATTTCATGCTTCCTCCCTGACCGTCAGACTTCTCTCACTTTCCCACTTTCCTCCCATCTGATGACCTTGGCTCCCCTCTCACTGAGGTCCGCCCATGGTCTTGCCACCCACCCCACCCACTGGACTTCTGTTTGTGCCAATGGATGAAGGGTCCATGCTCTTAATGAATGCCCATACTCCACAGACCATCCATCTCTGCTTCTCTCTGTTCTAGTCCTTCCCCTCCCCTCATATGCATATTTTCCTTCTCTATTAGACCCTTTCCATTAAAGAAAAAAACCCTTGGCCTCACATTCACTCCAGCTGTCACCTACACTCACTGTCCCTACTTGCTTATTTCCTCATCGCACTTTAGGTCATGTCCTCTGGCTTCTACGTGCAATGCTCCACTGAGATTGCTCTATCCAAAGCCCCAGCAAACTCCACGTCACAGCGTCCCACAAGCACACCCCTATCTTATCCTCATGACCCTTATGATAGGATAGGACTGGTGCAGTTGACCTGTCCGTTCACTGTTAGATCCTCAATACCAAACACAGGGCTTAACACATAAGGGATGCTGAATAAATATTTCCTAAATGAATGGAATAAATGAATAAAAGGGTTTAACTATATTCCAGAGTGTTCTAGATCATGGTTGTTAACAGTGGCTTCCCAGGACAGTAATTTAGAAGCTGCCTTCCCCCTTCAGCATCAACACTCCCTTGTAGCCCAGACTGATTCAGCACAGACTGAACACAGTCAGTGTTGCTATGGGATAGGGACTAAGATAACTACTTTCACACATTTTATTCAATTTCACCATCCAAACAACAATCTTCAAGAATGGGTCTTATTAGCCAAATACCTTTTCCCATCTTACTTTTATCCAGTTTTCTCCCTAAATAATGTTTTCTTCCTAGAGATACAATGCAAAATAAAAACACAGGTTTTGGCAGAAGACCTGGGTTCTAAACTTTGTTCCATCATTCATCAGCTGAGTGACATTAAACAAGCTAATTAATCTCATTGACTCTTTTGTTCTTCACCTATAAAAATGGGTCATGGAAAAAGGAGTTACCCCTTCTACTAACCTTCCAGGACATCCTAAAGCTTAAATAAGATAGTATGTATGAAAGCAGATCCAACGTTAATTGACCACAGGAAATGACTAGTGTGTATAGTCCCCTTTCTGCCCATTTCTAAGCATGCCAATAATCTAGACCTTGGTCATAAAAAGAACAAGTCCTGGTTACTCGATGAACTAACTGTTCTTGGTCAAGTATTTTCTACTCCATGGGCGAAGTGTTTTCAACTCCATTTCAGTTCTAATATCTGACAATCCAGAGCTGGGCTGTCCAATCTAATAGTCAGTAGTCCCAAAAGGTTATTTACATTAACGTTTAAAAATCTGTTCCTCAATTGCACCGGTAACAGTCAAATTCTCACTAGCCACATGTGGCTAATGGCTACCATATTGAACAGTGGAGCCATAGAAAATGAAAAGTCAGACATAATTCCACTCTCCCTTCCGGGAATAAAACCGTGCACATGCTCGGTTGATAAAAAGTAATGTCTGATTTTTAACGGCTTCCGTCATCCCTCCTTGCATATAAGAATGTATAATCTGCTATCATTCCTACCCCAGCATCTTCCTGTACCTCCTTAGACTCTTATGATCAACTTGTACTAAGTCCATTCCGCCTCCACTGGCCAACAGACAGAAGACCTGGGTTTTCCCTCAGTTATGTCCAACGTGATATGTGGCCTGAACTTCCTCTGGGGGTTCCTGAACTTCTGGAGGTTCTCAGGTTCTTCTCATAGAAAACTGGATTCAGACTTGGCACTCTTTGAAGTTCTTTGCAATTCCAAAACAATGAGCTTGTAATTATAATTTGTAATAAAATAAAAATAAGAACAGACCACCATCATCCATCACTATGAGCCCCAAACACATAGATACTTGCAAATTAACGAAGACCTACGCTAAGCTGGAAATTGTGATATGGCATCATGTTGCAGATGAGCTACACAACTTCATCCTTCACAACCTTTGGCAGGAATCTAAAACAGTGCAGCCGCTGTGGAAAACAGTCTGGCAGTTCCTCAGAAAGTTAAACATAGACTTACCAATCCTACTCCTAGGCATATACCCAAGAGAGTTGAAAACATATGTCCACATAACGTGTATGTGAATGTTCATAGTAGCATTATTCACAAAAGCCAAAAAGTGGAAACAACCCGAATTTCCAACACCTGATGAGTCATTAAACACAATGTGGTATATATAATCAAATATTACTTGGCTATGAAAGGAATACGGTTCTGATACGCACCTACAACGTGAATGAAAAGTGAAAACATTAAGCAAAGTGAAAGAAACCATGCATAAAAGAAAGACAAAATATTATATGATTTCTTTATACTATGAAATGTTTGAAATAGGTGAAATAAAGACAAAAAGTAGATTAGTGGGTGCAGGGCCTGGGGAGAAGACAGAGCCAGGAGTATCTGCTCATGGGGACAATTTCTTCCTGGGACAGTGCAATTGTTCTAGAATTAGACAGTGGTAATTGATACCCCACTTTGTGAATATACTCAAAACCACCGAACTGTTCACTTTAAGAGGGTACCCTTTATGGTATGTAAAATCCTCTTATGGGTTGTGAAATGTATCTCAAGAAAGTTGTTATTAAAACAAGCACAAACAAAAGAGAAGAAAACCTTTAGGAGGCAGGTGAGAAAACACCAGTGACGTGTCAAATACTTCTTCGCCATTGACATGCGGGGTGGGTTGGAATTCAGGAGCATTATTTTCCCAAGGGACTGCCTTGCTTCAGAATGGTTGCTAAATAAATTTCTCTGGGGACACTATACTTTTGCCCTTGAACAAAAGAAAGAAAGAAATGTCCTCTCTCAGTTTAAAAACCATTCTCGTATCACAGCAACTTTCTGCAGCACAAGGTATTCCTCCAACTCTCTGACAGCTAGGACAATGCCTTATTTATGATACATCAACCCAAAAGAATGGGCCCATTGCCAGCACCTTGGGATGCATACAAAATGGAAACTGTCTTGGTCCTGCATCCAAAGTGTTCTTGTTTGAGTTCAAGGTCATTGTGTTTTCTTAAGGAGAAGCCATCTGCCCATCCTAAGATCTGCTTCATGCTATCCAAAATCCTCAATGATTGTAACAAGGACAGCATTTCAGAACCAAATGGAAACATGGAAGTCATGTTCTGAGCAAGTAAGTCTAGTTAAAAGTAAGTACATCCAAACTTTGCCATTCATTTATTGAAGACTTGCTTCCTCTGACCTCGTGAACTCTCCCAGGAGCCATGGGTCCGTTTTGCCTGATCTCTTTCAGGTCCTCCTTTTACTTTCCTTTCTAACTGCTTTTGCCGTGGTCTAGGGCCTCATTTCCTCTTACTCTGAATCCTGCAGTATTTGCTAGCTGATCTCCTTGCTTTGGCTTCAGTCCACAGATCCACCCTCTACACTCCTTGCTATTATCTTCCTGAAGCATGGATCAACTTACGTCATTCTCTGCCTTACCTGGCTTCTCACTGCCTTCAGGGTCAGACTGCTTTGCAAGTCACCTGTGACCATGACCCTCCATGGCTGTCCCAGTGATTGATACATACGAGGAGATCAAAAATATTAGTGAACTGAGGGCCCTGAATGGAAAGGGGCACTTGCCACTGGAACCTTTTGAGGAGTGAGAGCAAGATAGGAGATGTGTGGGGGTGGAGAGCAGCGGCCCAATCTTTCAGGATCCTGGAAGTCATGGTCAGGTTTCGGGCTTTCTTTTCTTTGTCGTGGTCACTCACTGGAAGGCTTTATGCAGGAAACTGAATTGCAATTCTATATCCATACTCTAGAGATGGGAGTAGAAAGAGAAATTGAGGCTGAGTGTGTGTGTGCGCGCGCATGTGTGTGCGTGTTTGTGTGTGCGTGTGTGTTTGTGTGTGCGAGTGTGTGTGTGTTCGCAGAGGAGCTGTGGTTGGACACAGGGGGAGCCCCCGTATCTGGTAGTATTGGGTTGTCTGAGGGTTCACTGAACCGGAAGACACAATGACAGAAACTTGCTTTGAAGCAGGTTCTACCCCGGCTATGAGGCTAACGGTCTATCTACTTTTTCTTTCCAGGTCAAGGGTTCTAGGAGTCCAGCACACTTCCCATAAACTTAACAATCTGAGTTCAGGCCCCCAGTATCACAACCAAAACAAGCTGTTTGTTCTAGAAGCCCAAGTACTGAAAAGACCATGGGCTTTGAAGGCTTCCAGATGTGGCTGACATTGGTCAGAATGTCCAGTGTCAGAGCCTGACTCTGCTGGCTTCTCTGACAGGAGCCTGGGAGTACAGACCATTCAGCCTGGCTCCAGGTGTGGACTCTGGGTCACTGGCTCAGTCCCACCCTAGGGGCTCCTGTTCAGGATGCATTTACCATCACTTCTCCATCAGAATTGCTGAACATGGAGGCCAGATCTACCTTTGCACAAAACCCCCATTGAGTCTGTTGCACCTTAAATATTCTGACTTATCTCATAGGGTATCTGTGGGGATTAAATGAAAATGAACTCTAATGCCTGGAGCATACCAGACATCCAGTGCAGGTTAACTTCCCTCTCCCTTTTCCATGAGCATGGAAAAGGGTTCTTATTTTCCTCTGAGATCTTTAGTTCAATCTCCCACCTCTGAGAGCACAAAACAGCATCTCTGGGTGGCTAGAGGACTCTTCGTGCTGTCCTCTTCTGCATTTTCTTTCCTGGAATCCAGAGTAGTCTGTGGGTAAAGGCCATACCCAGGTTGGAGAAGCATCCAGGATTTCTAGGGTGGCTCATTGTGTGGGCTGCCCACTTCCTCAGCCCACTGATCCTGCCCACACGTTGATCGGATCTTCTTTAGCAGCCACTCCATGTTGGCTAACTAGGAAGCCCTGGATGCACAGAGGAATCACCTGGGGATCATCAAATATACTGATGCCGGGGCCCCAGCCCTGGGGATTCTGACTTCACTAACCTGAGGTGTGGCCTTAGCATTGGATTTTTTTTTTTTTTTTTGAGATAGGGTCTCATTTTCTTGCCCAGGCTGGAATGCTGTGGCAGGATCTCAGGTCACAGCAACCTCTACCTCCATTAGGCTTCCTGGTTGGCCTAGTTCTGCTCGAATTAGGAGGCTTAGGGCTGTTCCTACTGCTCCAGCTCATGCGCTGAATAATAAATATAATGTTCCGATATCTTGGGTTCAAGCCATTCTCTTGCCTAAGCCTCCTGCGTCGCTGGAATTACAGGCATGCACCACCATGTCCAGCTAATTTTTGCATTTGTAGTAGAAATGGGGTTTCACCGTGATGGCCAGGCTAGTATTGAACTCCTGACCTCAGGTTATCCACCCACCTCGGCCTTCCAAAATGCTGAAATTACAGGCGTGAGCCACAGTGCCCAGCCAGAGTTGTTTAAGCTCCCAGATGATTCTAATGTATAGCCCAAATGGGAGACCTCTGCCCTGAAGATGTTCTCCAGGGAACCGTGAGGCCACAGACACAAATACAGACCACAGGGGAGATGGCTGGTCATGCCCTGAGCATTCGGACGAGTTGCCACTTGCCTGAAGAAAGGAAAAGAGACGACTGATTCATAAAACCTCCATGTCGCCACCAGGTCAATCCTGTTGGGGTTGGTAGCATAGTACCTCCAGGCAGCCTGAGGGGCAGAAAAGAGGGGCAGCAGTGAGCAGGCACCACCTGGAACTTTCACACAGAATCCTGCACCATCAAAACAACATTTCAGCCCTTGACTCCTAAGAATTTGAATGTGCATTGAGCCAACATTCAGAAAAAATGAGATTCTTGGTCTTCTGAAGTTACTCTGGGAAGAAAAAAACTTCCTTGACCACATAGGAGCTATAATTGGTGTGGTGAGTGGGGGAATGGACAGATGAACTGGACTGGGGGAGAGAAGAGGGCGCTAGGCATAAAATCCCCGAAAGAAGCAAGTTCTAAAGGCCAGTGTGATGGCTCACACCTGTAGTCCCAGTGCTTTGGGAGACTGAGGTGGGAGGATCACTTGTGGCCAAGAGTTGATGACTAGCCTGGGCAACATAATGTACCTTTATCTCTACAGAAAATTAAAAAAAAAAAAAAAAAAAAAAAAAAAAAAACAGAAAAAAAGAAAAAATGTTGGGCATGGTGGCACGAGCCCGTAGTCCCAGCTACCTGGGAGGCTGAGGTGGGAGGATTAACTGAGCCCAGGAGATCGAGGCTGCAGTGAGCCGTGATTGCACCACTGCACTCCAGCCTGGGTTGTCGGGTGAGACCCTGTCTCAAAAAAGGTAAAAAATTAAATAGAACAAAAAAGAAACAAGTACTACTCTTTCCGGAAGGTTCCCTGAGACTTCTCAGTCAAATATACATGAGAACAGACAGTCTTTTCTACCATTTCTAGATGCAAGAGAGAGCCTAGGAGGATTTGACACAAATATCCTAGAGTCTCTAGGATGCTCTAATGTTTGGGGTGCGGGGAGTTAATGCCTGACTCTTGGAGAGTGGGACTGGCCTAGAAACCACAGTATGCAGGATGACATCACGTACCATCTTGAGTCAGGCACACAGACCCACGGAGACACTCGCTACAACTGGACAAAGCTCACGAGTGAGTGGCCGTGCCCTTGCATGCAGGCAGCTGTAGACAGGACACCCTGCTTTCCTATGCACTGTGCCCCCATCCTCCCGACAGCTCACTAAGACAAAGCACGAAGTCTCTCTGAAGTATAAGAGGGAACACGTCTGCCTCTCTCATCACCTCGAACTGCTCTCCAAAACCCCCAGCCCACGTGGGGCTAGTGATGGAGACGGAAGGCTGGCAGATGCCTGTCCAACAGCCTCTGGTCCATGGTTATCTACTGGGCAGGACAAATGGGAAAAGTGCTTTAATATTTTGTACATGTAAGTCGTCTCTTTCTCTCTTGGCTTATGGGCTCTCTGCTTGGCAGATGTGAGACAGACCATTCTCCTTGTAGCTGACTGGCTAAGCACTTGGGCTTTAGGCTGATTCTTCCCTATGGGTCCCTAGGTCAAATCTGAGGGGAAGCAGCAGAAGAAACCTTAGTACAGCCCCAGGTCCAAGCCAAATTCTCATCTCCAACACACCATCAGTAAAAAAGCTGAGGCCAGGTGCCAAGACTCATGCTTGTAATCCCAGAACTCTGGGAGACCAAAGCAGGAGGATGGCTTGAGTGCAAGAATCTGAGACCAGCCTGGCAACATACTGAGACCTCATCTCTAAAAGAAATAAAGTATAAAGTTAACCAAGTCTGGTGGTGCACCTTGTGCTGTGTGTGGCGGTGCATGAGTGTAGTCTCAACTACTCAGGAGGCTGAGACGGGAGGATTGCTTGAGCCTGGGAGATGGAGGCTACAGTGAGCTATGATCGCACCACTACACTCCAGCCTGGACAACAGAGCGTCAGAAAAAAGAAAAGAAAGAAAGGAAAGGAAAGGAAAGGAAAGGAAAAAGGAAAAAGGAAAAAGGAAAAAGGAAAAAGGAAAAAGGAAAAAGGAAAAAGGAAAAAGGAAAAAGGAAAAAGGAAAAAGGAAAAAGGAAAAAGGAAAAAGGAAAAAGGAAAAAGGAAAAAGGAAAGGAAAGGAAAGGAAGAAAAGAGAAAAGAAAAGAAAAGAAAAGAAGAAAAGAGAAAAGAAAAGAAAAGAAAAGAAAAACCCGATGGACTGATCTCTGAGTTCCGTGTCTATTTTTTTTTTTTTTTTTTTTTTTTTGGCTTAGAAACTGAATGAGAGGCCAGGCACGGTGGCTCAAGCCTGTAATCCCAGCACTTTGGAGGCCGAGGCGGGTGGATCACGAGGTCAAGAGATCGAGACCATCCTGGTCAACATGGTGAAACCCTGTCTCTACTAAAAATACAAAAAAATTAGCTGGGCATGGTGGCGCGTGCCTGTAATCCCAGCTACTCAGGAGGCGGAGGCAGGAGAATTGCCTGAACCCAGGAGGCAGAGGTTGCGGTGAGCCGAGATCACACCACTGCACTCCAGTCTGGGTAACAAGAGCGAAACTCCATCTCAAAAAAAAAGAAAAAAAAATAAAAAAGAAACTGAATGAGAGAGTGACAGGATTGTCACCTTCAGTCACAGAATGACAGGTGACATAGAAATGCCCATAGCCCTCCACATACACACCCACAGGTACACATAAGACACACAGAAACACACAGAATCCTGGGTCCTAGGATCGTCACCTTCAGTCACAGAATGACAGGTGACATAGAAATGCCCATAGCCCCCACATACACACCCACAGGTACACATAAGACACATAGAAACACACAGAATCCTGGGTCCTAGTATCGTCACCTTCAGTTCACAGAATGACAGGTGACATAGAAATGCCCATAGCCCTCCACATACACACCCACAGGTACACATAAGACACACAGAAACACACAGAATCCTGGGTCCTGTCCCAGTTCATGAGTATGTCCCCTCCACATGTGCACACATGCACACACATAAACACACACAAGTATGTACACATGCATGGATTCTAATCCCATTCCAGTTCATTTCCAGGCAGACAGACCTGAATGAGCTCAGCGGCTGGCTTTCTCCTTTTCTCAAAGTGCTTCTGACGGTGTTGCTCCTGCACCTTGAGGGCCAGCCCGGACCCCAGGATGCCCTGGAGGGAGAGGCAGGCAGTCAGTCCTCAGCTAGACTCTTCTAGCATTCACGCCCCATTGCCAGGGTAATGGGGATTGTAGGGTTCAATTGCACTCCAAGTCCCTGTGGTGACAACACTGTACAAAGAAAGGGGGAAAGGGTCCTTCCTTTTCTTGACGAGCATAGGGAACTTGGTTAAGTAAGCCTTGAAGTTAGGAAGACCTGGATTCCAATTCTGACTCTGCCACTTTGCAGGTGTGAGGCTCTGGGCAGGCCCCTTAGCCCTGCTGCATCCTGGTGTCTTCTACAGACAGATGGGATAATAATGCCTAATGCATGATTTTGTTAAGCAAAGAGTGAGGTAATGTTTATAAACTGCATAACAAAAGGTATTGCACAAAATAGATGCCCAGTTATGTTAACTGGGTTTTAAAAATACTTTAGCTGCTTGAACTGTTGTTTGATACTTTTACTATAGCCAGAACTTCCCAGAATTGGGATCTGTTTGGACGTTCAGGTCAGACATGCCTGTGGATTAAGCAGATAGAAACACACACTTATCAAGTTGAAAGAGAACTTGAAGATCTTGTAATATTCCTACGTTCCTGACTCACTGATGAGAAAACTGAGATTCAGGAAGGTCATTTGCTCAACGTCAAATAGCTTAGAAAAGAAAAACAGACAAGGTAGGGCTGTGAATAGAGAAAGAACATCGCCATTGAAAGAATGGACGATGAAGTGGGTGGCAGGGAGGTTGTTACTTAAAAAGGTTTTTTTCAAGCTTCATGATTCAGAGCTAGGTTTTAGAACAGTGGACTTGGGATTCCTGGCTCTACAGCCCAATAGCCTTGTGACTATAGAAAATTTACTTACTCAATTAAGTCTACAGTTTCACTTTTGGAAAATGGAGATAAAAACAGCACCCGACCCATAAAGTTGCATTGAAGATTCAATGAAATGATGTGGGTAAAGCATTTGGCAGGATTTAGGCACATAATGACTTCAACAAATGCAATCTGTTTTCATTATTATTACATATCTGGACCCTTGGCTTTGGGGAGGTTATTCTATCATAGGTCAAGGCTTATTCTTGAGGGAATTTTTTTTTTTTTTTTTTTTTTTTTTTACATAAGCCAGGAGGTAACAGGACAAGAGAAGGGAGCTCACATACATGAAGGACCTGCTCTGTGCAAGGCACTGAGAATGCATGAATAAAAAATATAATCCCAGCACCCAAGGAGTTCACAGTCCTCTTGGGGAGGCAGATCTGGAAATGTGTAATCCTAGCACAGGGCCAGAAACGCCTTTATAGAATGATCCCCAGAGTTATGCCCAGAGCAACTAACTCAGCCTAAAGAAGGCAGCATTGAAAGAGGAGTTGATGTGTGAAGAAATCTTTGGCAAAGGAAAGCAGCATGGGCCATGGCAGAAAGGCAGGATCATCATGCTTAAGAGAATTGATGGAGTTGATAGGGCATGGAGGATAGAAGATGAGGCTGGCAAGCTGAGCTGGAGCCAGGCTGTAAGGGGTCCTGCAAGTCACACTGGGAATGTCATATATCAAAAATACTTACCGCTGGAAGGGCAAAAAAGGAGACGCCAATTAAGGAAAAGGTGGCAGCAATCAGACGGCCCTCCCATGTTTTGGGTGTCTTATCTCCATAGCCAATGGTGGCCAGCGTGATCTGAAGAGAGAAGAGTTCAGACATGGAGTACCCCTGGAGAGGAGTATCAGGGACATGTCAGCTGAGCTCCACCTATAAGCCTCTCTACCAGCTTGGACAATGCTCCCATTTATAACAAGTTTCCCTTAGGAGAAAAGACACGAAGTACCGACTAACTCATGAGGAAGCCTTGACACTTGTTTATAAGTTAAGGATTTCCTACCTTAGACAACCGTCAACCAACATTTCAATAATTGCAAACGTGTATGTACATGAGCATTCCTGTGTGTGTATATTTGCGAATTTGTAATTTTATGTATAGCCATGTGTATGAAAATATGTGTGCTTGTGAGTATATCTGTATGTATTGTGTGTGTGTGTGTGTGTGTGTGTGTGTCTGTGTATGCATGTGTCTGTTCTGGTGTGTTTAGTATATTTCTGTTGTGTTCACCTGTTTATGTTATCAGTATATGTGTACTTAGGCATGTGAAAGGCAGGATTATCAGAACAGCTGACAGTATGGTTTGCAGAGCCTGTCTGACTTCAAATCCCACATTATCCACTTATTGACTGAAAGACCTTGAGGTTACTTAACCTCTTCATACCTCAGTTTTCCCATTTTTTTATTGCATTTTAGGTTTTGGGATGCATGTGAAGAACATGCAAGGTAGTTGCATAGGTACACATGTGGCAGTGTGATTTGCTGCCTTCCTCCCCTTCACCTATATCTGGCATTTCTCCCCATGCTATCTCTCCCCAACTCCCCACCCCATGGTGTCCCTCCCCTATTCCCCACAACAGACCCCAGTGTATAGTGCTCCCCTCCCCATGTCCATGTGTTCTCATTGTTCAACACCTGCCTATGAGTGAGAACATGCGGTGTTTCATTTTCTGTTCTTGTGTCAGTTTGCTGAGAATGATGTTCTCCAGTTTCATCCATGTCCCTATAAAGGACACAAACTCATCAATTTTGATTGCTGCATAATATTCCATGGTGTATATGTGCCACATTTTCCCTGTCCAGTCTATCATCGATGGGCATTTGGGTTGGTTCCACATCTTTGCTATTGTAAACAGTGCTGCAACGAACATTCGTGTGCATGTGTCCTTATGGTAGAACAATTTATAGTCCTTTGGATATATACCCAGTAATGGGATTGCTGGGTCAAATGGAATTTCTATTTCTAGGTCCTTGAGGAATCGCCACAGTGTCTTCCACAATGGTTGAACTAATTTACACTCCCACCAGCAGTGTAAGAGTGTTCCTATTTCTCCACATCCTCTCCAGCATCTGTTGTCTCCAGATTTTTTAATGATCGCCATTCTAATTGGCGTGAGATGGTATCTCAATGTGGTTTTGATTTGCATTTCTCTAATAAAAGGAGCTAATGATAGAAGTTGTCTGAGTTTAAAGCAGGTTAGTGAAAGTAAAGCACCCAGAGAGATGATCTGGCAAAAAGTAAGCCTTTAGTGAATGCCAGCTTTAGTATTGTGTGTCCTTGTGGGTGTAGGGTTGTGCACACGCAGGTCTATGTGTGCCCATGTGTGTGTCTGTCACTGGGTTTGTTTGCACATGCATGGCTTGGCTGATAATAGCCTGTGACTAATAAGGCTAGGTCCCTAAACAACCACGCAACCAAGCTGCTCTAAGCCCCAAATTCTTATAAACACAAGAGAAAAGTCAATTCCAAGCGCATACCCCGAGGGAGAGTCTCCTGTTAGCAGGTTCAGAATGCAGCTGCCTGGCTGAGCATGCTCATGTCATGCCCTACACCTCTCTCTGCCTCTGACAGTCAATCCCACAGAGTTGGCCAACAAGATAGTGACTCACCAGGCCCCACCACAGGGCATCTGCATAGGTCTCAAACTCCTCTTTCATCTCCTCTCCTTGTGCATCCACCTCTGGGACATCTTTCTCAACCAGGTAGACAAGAAATGAAGAAAGGATGAGTGTCAGGAAACCGATGTACCAGGCGGTGATGAGTTCCTGAAAGAACAAACCGTGGACATGAAAAGTGGTCACTGGGGAGTCATTGAGTGGATGCTGGAGCCAGACACACTGGAGCTGAAGTCCAAGTTTACCAGCTCTGTGACTGTGGCCAAATCACTTACCTTCTCTGATCCTCATCTTCCATCACTAAAATGGGATCAGTCATGTGGTAATTATTTCATCATTAATTAACAGAACAAGTGTATGGCTCCAGGGAGAGAGAAAGATTTCCAGCCTAGGGCCACTTCAATATCACTGTTCAAGAGGCTTCAGAGGAAGGCAAGAAGGCAGGAGGAAGTGGCTGCTGTCTCTGATACAAGTCTCAGGACTCAGGAGACTAGGGTCTGTGCAGAGCAAGGAGAAAGCTGAGTACAACCAGGAAAGCAGCAGCAAGCGAGAGGCAGCACTGCATAGTGGACCGGGCTGTGGACAGGGACCCAGCCCCGCCACCAGGTTAGGGGCGGCCATGGGCAAATTATCTTCTTCTCCCGTTAGCATCCCCTTTAAATTTTTTTTTTTTTTTTTTTTTTTGAGATAGAGTCTTGCTCTGTCACCCAGGCTGGAGTGCAGGAGTGCAATCTTGGCTCAATGCATCACTGCAACTTCCGCCTCCCGGACTGAAGTGATCCTCCTGCCTCAGCCTTCTGAGTAGCTGGGATGATAGGTGCACGCCACTATGCCCTGCTAATTTTTGTATTTTTAGTAGAGACAGGGTTTTACCATGTTGGTCAGGCTGGTCTGGAACATCTGACCTCGTGATCTACCCGCCTCGGCCTCCCAAAGTGCTGAGATTACAGGTGTGAGCCACTGCACCCAGCCAGTATCCTCATTTTTTGAATGAAGGGACTGAACCACAGAGTTCCTGAAAGCATCACTAGTGAAATTCAGCTTTATGTTAAATACTGATTTAGAGGCTATGTAAAAGTAGCAAAAGAAGGCATAAAGCCTGAGATTTCATAGATATTATCCCATAATAGACCAGGACATGTGACTAAGTAAACAAGAGTAAGGTGATTTAATGGAAAGAGTTAAGTAATAGCAAGGATGGTATGGATGGAAGCCGCTGAAGTTTCAAACCCCTAATGGAGACAAGACCTAATGCTCCTTCCAGCTCCAACTTCCTCTGTTTCGCTCATTCTATTCCAGTTTCAAGGTTTATCATGGGATGTTGGGCAGGAAGAAAGGCAAGGTCATTGGTTAACAAAATCTGGAGATTTAAGCCTGTCCGTCATTCTTGCTGAGTCATCTCAGAGAACAAAGTTATTCACACTGATATCCTGCAGATATCTGACTATCTACGGCCAGTCAGCTGGCCCTTCTGGGCCAGCAGAATCTTCCCAACCAGGTTGCTTCCTGCCTCCCTGCAGGGCTTGGCTCACATGGGCCCTGTAGTCTGAACTGCCCTCCCGCAATGAGACCAACCAAAGAGCGTGGAGTCATCTTCAGACTATGTCACTTCCACTGTGAAATTTTTCTAGATGTTCACTCCCCCAATGAAAGATAGAGTTCAGTCGTGTTTCCTTTATTCCCTCCCCATTTTCTAGACATACTTCTCCAAGTCTTCAATATTTTTTATGCTCATTTATTATTATGCTCAGGCCATGCCCAGATCATCACATACACATTGCACTGGTATGAGTTTGGTCTACAGCAGAGGGGTTCGCTTAGATGATACAAGCAACACAGCTAGCCATTCCCCTTGGCGAGCGAGGTCCTGTGCTGCAGGGAATTTGAGAAGGGAAAGGTACATGGGCTCGTCTTTCCCCAGTGACTGCCTGAGCATGAGCCTCTTGCCTGTGGGCTGTGGTTCTTGTGCTTACATGTTTTTTCATAACCTCTGGCCCCCAAATGCAAGTCAGAAGTTTCATCTGAGACTTAACCAAAGAAAATAGTTGTCTGCTTACATGTGACCCGAGAAATTGACTGTTCTGGGTTGGTAAGAGATGGCGTAACAGTCAGCAATACAGAGTGAAAATGGGTCATAATTCTATACTTTGGAGTCATTTACCTTGCAGTTATTCAAAATAATTCTGACTTTACACACTTTTTGCCAGCAGCTCTGTGGCAGAACCTGACTATTCCCCAACATCCACCAGCTTCTCTACCTGCTGAGGGTCCCCTGCAGTCAAGTTGAGGCGAAAGGACTGGGGTCCAGCCAACATGGAAAAGTGATGGGAGTGAATCCCTCCTTGTCCCTTAAATCCATTCTGCAGGATGCTCCAGGTTCCCTGTCTTGGTAACTCAAGTCCTCATATTCAAGACTGACAAGGCCCACCCAGCACACATCAGATACAGTGTAAGCCAGAAGACATCTAGGTTTTTGTGCTGGGTGGTGGGAGCTCTAGGGTTCATTTATTCTGGAAGCAGAACCTGACCTATCCTAACTAATGAAAGTATTAACTTCGAAAGTTTAACCCTGTGCAACAGAGACTCCCACTTTTCATCTTTGAGTGCCCAGAAGAGTCAGGCATGGAACCTGGTCCAGGGTACAATGAATAAATGAATGAAGAAATGTACTGATAAATGTCCGTTTGCCAGTGCCACTGGTGATTCCCTTGGGGAAGAGCTTCCTCCCAGCTCCGGCAGCACAGGCCTTTAGGAGGACTCACATGTACTTTGGAGTCTAACTAGAGCCCACCGATCTAAGTCTGTGTGCAGAGAGCTCTGCTCCAGAGCCTTTTCCCACCCCTGGGAGAGTCTCTGCCTCAGTGGGGTCTGGCTGCAGTACAAGCCCATATTTACCAAGGAATTATAAAACAAACTTCCAACAGTCTCTGAAAATTACATGGCAAAAGCTAGCAGACAGCACCTGTCTATTATAATTTGGAGGAACAGAAGCAAGGGCCTAAACCAGCAATTTTTAGCACCAATGTTAACCAGGACTATGGATCAACTTAGATCCATGGATACAGGTTATGACTGAACCTGTAGAGGTGTTATGAACATGTCCTTTGATAAAAGATAAAATACAAGGTCAGGAGGAAGAAAGGGCCCTGTAAAGGATGCTCTGACCTCACTTATTCTGCTGCCAGAGGTAGAATGTACAAAAATAAAACACAGATGGCAAGACACCGCATTCTAAGCTGAAAGACTCTCAGGTATTTTATGTTTTCAATCCATTTTATGTCTAGACTTAAAAAGTATAGACATGGTGTGTGAGGAACAGCATATTCAGAATAATAAATGTTACTATTAATCAGCACCTATGACTTACCTGGCACTTAAATGCACCTTTTCTCACATGAGCATCCAGGAGGATTCACATTTTAACCATTGAGGTAGCTCATAAAAATAGAATGACACCTTTAAGGCCTTCTGGCTGGAAGGTATCAGGGCTGAATTTTGAGCCAAGTTGCTGACTGATTCTCGAGCTCGTATTCTGAGATGCGATCTCATAGGAAACTACCACCCCTTCAACATATCTAGGTGCATCCCTGAGAGAAGAACCAGGAATTGTGTGTGTATGTTTTGGAGCTGTCCAGCTACAGGTGGACGAATAAGGAAAACAAAACTCCTTAATACCAGATTGCCCAGGGCTCACTGCCTCAGGTCCAGCTCCCCAGAAACAGAACCTGAGAAGGGGATTTCGATGCATGTGACACACTGGCTGTAATTATTGAGGAAGTGGTCACAGGATTCCTATTAAAAGGGGACCTAGGTGGGGCAACAGCAGCATCTATTAAGCCTACCACGGTGGGCACAAAAAGATACTCTCTTGGGAAGCAAGGTAAACTTGACTTTGTACCCCCAAAGAACATCTGTCTCAGGGGTTCCTCCTTCTGACTTCTCCTCTTGGGATTCTTTTCTGCCTGAGCTGAGACACAGGGTTTTCCTTCATTCCTCCAGAATCCAGCTAAAGCAGATGGATTAAAACAAAGTGCTGCCAAAGACCTGGGTGAAGAATAGGAAAGAAACACTGGCAGTACCATGAATCCAGATGAACTGGATTCTGGCTGCTTGGGTTCCATACCTGCTCAACCGCATGAGAGTTTGGACTGAGTTCCACCCCTCCTGGATTCTGATCTACTTGGGAGAGGTGAGCACCGCCATAGTAAGCAGCAAACCACTGGGTACAGATGCTGGAACTGGACTGCTAGGGCTTGTACCCCACTGCGGGACTTAAGCAGGTACTTCCTCTTTCTGTGTTTTCTTCCTTGGCAGTGTAATGGGGCGGCAGTAGTGCCTGATTCACGGGGTGAGCTAGTTTGTGTCGAGCACTAAGCTGTACACACTGCGCTTTGGGCTTCACATAATTGTAACTGACCAATTTCTATGAGCTGGGTACCTTCTAAGTGCTCTTCGCATATCAGTGTATTTCATCTTTAACCCTATGAGGTCAGTGCATTATTATTCTAATTTTATAAATGCAGAAACCAAGACATCAAAACTCCCCAGTGTCACAGAGGCGGAGTTCAGATTCAAACCAGCCCGTGTGATTCCCAGGCCTTTTCCTCCCACCGTACGTTGCCTTGAATGAGCTCATTCCATCCTCTCAAAAATCTGAAGGAACAGGCATTCGCATCCCTGTTTTAAAAGTCAGAAAACTGAAGCCCAAAGAGGGCTGAGCAACTTGGCCAAAGTAATGTGCATATGGTGAAGCCAGTACCTAAGTTCAGGCTTAACTGTTCCTGCTCTCTGTACCACACCTGCTCATGCCCCAGGCCACCGCTGCCTCCTGTTCCTCCTCCTCCACTTACTCTTTGTTGTTATTGTCAAGGGTGGCAGAATGACTGACTTCCGGGGACACTGTAAAGGAAGGGATGCCACGGAAGGGCACAGGTGAGTGGGAAGGCCACGTGGTCTTGTAGCTTCTCCACCACACTTACTTTGCTGTGGGCACAGATGGCCGAGCCCAGAAGCTTCCAGGTGCCGCCTCTCCGGTCCATCCGCAGCATGCGCAGGATCTGCAGGAAGCGCAGGCTTCGCAGGGAGGTGGCCAGAACATTGCCTTGGTTTCCCACAGCAACCACCGGGACAGAGGCGATCAGCACGAAGATGTCTGGGAGAGAGGACAGACAGCGTGGGAGGGAACAGGGAAAGGAAGGTCACGCGTGAGCAATGGCATCATCACAGGTGCTGTATGCTGGCAGATGAGCATGTGCCAAGCAGTGGGACAGTGTAAGCATTGCTGTTGAATCTTGACACCAACCACACATGGTAAGTGGGATTATTCTCCCGTGACTGATGAGGAAACTGAAGCTCTGAGTCTGAGTGCCTTTCCAAGGCCACCTGGCCAAAAGCACCTGGGCTGGGACTGGACACGGGCCTGCCACACTTCAATGTTGACCCCAGAGCAGCAATTTACCAAGGTCCCCTGCAGCATGGTCCTTGAGACTCACTCTGGGGTCTGGAGGAGATCTGCAGCTGCTCAGTCTATGGAGATGAAGCCCGAAACTAAGATGCTGTCTCTATAGGTGTTTCTCCGAAAAGCGTCACTTGAGATAGGAACTTGGGTTCAAGTAATTTATTGGAAGATGATCTTAGGAAGCAGAAGTGATGGCAGAAAGAGAGAGAGACAATATAAAAAAATGTCAGGGGGTGTTATCAAGGTCACTGTTGAGTCCTTTGAGCCGTAGACAGGCTTCCCAAGATTGTACATCTGAAAAATGGGAGGCCAGACCTCTTTTTCTTGCCTCCTACTGGTTGAAAGCCACCCCTCGTGTTGTCAACGCCCCCTACACACCTGAGCTACACTAGCCTAGTGATCTGCCTGAGCTTGGGAGAAGGCCTTGGGGCAGACCGTGGAAAGAAGTAAGGCCCACCTATGACCTGGGATGCTGGTATCAGGAGATGGTGTGAAAATGTCCACTACAGACATTTTCAGAGACGGACCAAGAGGACGAGACACTTCTGACATTGTTAAGCAGGTTCTTGACATCAAATCCTCTAGCATGGAAGAGGGAAGAACTGATCTCTTTGCTATTTCCTTGTTTCAGTCAATTTCCATATCCATTATCACCCTACTTTCCTGCAGAGAGTTACCAAGTTAAAAGGCCCACATGGCCAAGTAAATTTGGGAAAAAGTCCATTAAATGGGTTTTAAAAAATTATTAGTGTTGTTTATTCTTAGTGTCATCCAATTTTACATCAGAACATAATAATCATACATATTCATGGGGTTTGCACGGCTTCTCAGAGCCTTCAATGTGTGAATATATACCGTGGTTCTCAATTACACAAGCATAGACTTTCCCAAAATATTTTGACCACACAACTATTTTTTTCAAGGGCTCCAAGATATCCAAGAAACACACTTAAAAAAATATTTGTGTTCTAGGAAGAGGTCAAGCTCTGCAAAGCCCTCTGTAATCTGGCTCCTGGGACTCTGCCAGAAGCCTGTGTAGTTCGATGAGCATACACCACCATATCTTTGTGTGTTCTGGTGTCTGAGCTTGGAATAAACTCCTCATCTCACATCAAGGCACATTTGCCAAGAAAGCTGATGCCTTTCCTACCTTATAAAAGTGTTCTCCAGGTATGTCCGGCCTTTGGAAAAACGTAGGGTCAAACCTCTGGATACTGACACATCTGCATTGTTTGCCAGGCTTCTCAGGTCATCTGTGCAAAGCTATTTGTCTATCATGCTTGTAGAGAAAACAAAAGAATGCCAGGATGTGCAGTAAACACTGTAGTCTAAGATGCTCCGAGAGGCAGGTCTAACCCATCTTCATTCAGAATGGCAGGGTCTGAGGCTGCCTTGAATGTGAAGGCCATCATGTTCACAGGTGTGATAACCATCCTCTTCTCTAACACAGAAAAACAACATTTTCCATAGGGCCACATGATGGAAGAAGTGGATATGAGTACAGTGGAAAACGTAGCAACACTAACGAAGGACCATGTGATGCTGAGGGAGGGTGGAGGGGGAACCTGGAGCTCTGTGACCACAGCTGATCTTAAAATAGTAGACACTGCCCCACAGGGGGGGAGGGCACCTGTCCTGCAGGGGTCTGGGCTCCATCTGTTAGAATGATCTCAAACTGGGAAGGAGTTTCTTTGAATGTGGGCACCATCCATCATAAAGCTATCACCCACACTCAGAACTTATGGTCAGCCTTGGATAGGTCACTCCAGAGGAGAAAAATAACTCTGCTTAATTGTATTGCACTTGCAAAAGACTTGGAAGGAAGAAAAGGAGAGAGGAAAGAAAGGAAAGTTGGGATTAGATACTGAAAGAGGGCAAAAGAAGAGAGAAGAAAGAAATATGAAGAAATAATTTAAAAATGTCCTCCAACATTGCACGCACACAGACACACACACACACAGACACACACACACACACACACACGCCCCACAGACACTCACATACCCTCCTTACATTCAAAGTTCTGACGATAACAAAATCTCAGAAGTCCAACCTTAGCAGCAGGTGGGAATAGGGCAAAGATTTCAGCCGGAAGTGGGCAAGACAATGCAATTCCAGGCTGCACGAAGAGAAGCCTGGCATATGGGAGAAAGGACATGGTCCAGTTCTTCTGTGTTCAGTCCTGGGAATGAATTTTCAAATGTGAAGTGAAGAATGGATAGCATACTCAGAGGATAGGGAGTATGACGCTGAGAATGCGTGATGTCAGGTAAGTTGAAGCCATGGATGACATTGTTTCTGGGTAAAAGACTCTTCTGGAGTAGAGAGGAGGAATGAACGGTCTAGACTCAAATGCTTGAAGAGTGCCAGAGGAGTTAAGAGGAGGCAAATGCCTGGGTAAGTGGTGAGCGCCTTGTGACTGGGGGCATACAAGCAGAACCTGGGTGACCACCTAATGGCTGCCTCTGGGGAATGGAGCAACGGGCAGGACGGCAGGTTGGACTAAATGCCTTTGGAGGCCCTCCCGGCCCTGACGGTCTATGATCCTGTAATTCCAACCATCCACGGATTTGAAGCTCCAAGACTCCTCCCTGTCACTCAAGGATATCTTGTTCTATGACTCCATGGATCTTCGTCCACACTGGACCAATAGGTCGCTGAGGGCTTCCACCTCCTCTACTCTCAAACTGCCTGCACACAAATGGAAGGGTTCCAGTGACACCTCTCAAAGCAACTTTTGGATTAAGAAGCAAGACCACGCATGGAATCCGCTGTTTCCGGCATGACTGAAAAATGACTCAGCTCTGTGAGCCTCAGTTTCCATTTCTGTAAAATGGACATAACATGATGCTGTGGAAGTAGATTCTCAGCCAGCTATGGTGTCAGGCCTACAGCCTCCATCCCAACGCATCTGGAAATGTACGGGTAACTGATTGTCACCATGACTGGGGGTGCTACTAGTCCAGGGACTGGGGATGCTCAATACCCTGTCCCTTCCTTGCTGCTCTACAACCCAAATGCCAAGAGCTACACCCTCCCTCACCAATTAAGAATCCCTGTCCTGTGCAGTCCTTATGAGGACCAGTCACAGAAGAAGGAATTTGAGGATCTGGACAGTGAGGCCGTCCCTTCTCATTGAGGCAGGGTCGGGAGTTGGGCTTGCCCCTACGATGCCGTGTGATTTCCCAGAATAGCTGCTTAAAATTTTCTCTGAGAAACAATGCCTGAGAAGAAGGGAACTGAGGAGGCAGGAGGCTCAGGGTCAGGACTTACCCAACATGCACAGGGGCTTCCTGGCAAACTTCAGTCGGCCCCGCCAGCCTTTGTATCGGCAGCAACACCCAGCAGCCCAGATCCTCAAAGCAAACTCGGCTCCAAAGATGAAAATAGCGAATGTCTCCTGCATGGAAGAGCATATGGAGGGGCACTGATTAACCGGGACCCACTTGCCAGGAGCTAGTGATTTCTATTTGGACGTTCTGAAGAACTCCATTTCTGTGTTGTTGCTGGTGGTCTTGTTGGCGGGGATGGCTGGGGATGGGGGTGCAGAAGGGGACGGGGGTGCAGAAGGGGATGGGGGTGCAGAAGGGGATGGGGGTGCAGAAGGGGATGGGGAGAAGAACAGATCCATCCCCATCATTCCGTTTGGAGGCCTCCAGTCTTCATTCCGATGTGCTAACTGTCCTTAATGCTGTTAAGCCTGGCACAGTGATTCCTTGTTCTTTTTTCTATGTTTCTGTTCCAATGGATCATTATAAAGGGTCCCTTTAATGAATGAAAAGCCCCTAAGAAGTGCAGTTGGGTTAAAAAGAGAGATCTCAGTGAAACACAATCTATTAATTCCACCCAGTGCCTGTATCCTGGCAATGCTCATTGTGGCCAGTGGTTATTAAGCCTGGTTCCTGGGCCAGGCAGCCCCCAAAAGTGTTTGATAATATTATTCTCATCTTAAATTTTGAGAAACCAAGGCACAGAGTGGTTAAACAAGTCTTTTAAGGCTTTGAAGTGGAGCAGAAGGGATCTCGGGCTCAAGTAATTAGGCGGAAGAGCCCAGCTGCTTAAGCACTAGAAAATACTGCCTCCAGGACACGGGGTCCCCCTTTCCTCCTGCACCACCCGTGATGATTAGACACCGACACCTCTGCCTCTCCCTCTCTTTCTTTTGTGACCGCTCTGGGTCCTCTGAGGCATTGCTGCTCCACAACAATCCCTGCAGCCTAGTTTCTGGAGTTTGGCAGTTTCCAAAGAATTCCTCACAGAGGTCTCAGCTCTGGGTCATGCCATTGCAAACGCCTGCTCTCAGAAAGAAGTGCTGACTCTGGTAACTCAGCTTGCCCAGTGTGAGAAGAAGGCTCCACTATTTGACAAGCCCTAACTAGGGGGCCTCACCCCATACAGTTGGCGTCACCCTGAGGAGGCAGAGCTGACTCCCAATCATGCAAGGGTGTGTCATTCAAGGGGCCAGTTGATCAGTGCTGTCCTGTGGCTACAGAAGAAGGAAGCCTGTGCTGGAGGCTCCTCTCAGCCAGGTGCTGAGGCTGGGCCCATGTCTGCATTTGCTTCTCATCTGACTTACATCTTTTAGACAAAGACTTGAGCAAATCGAGTCAGGGGTACATTAGGTGACTTACTCAAGAATTCTAACCCTGCTCTGTCTCCATCACACCAGCTGATGGAGAACGGAGAGTCAGAACAGATGGAGGCCCCAGGAGGGGAGACTTAGAGGTTTCATGTATAAATGGAATTCTGTACCTGGCTTTGAAGAGAATGAGAGATCCTTGGAATTTACAGTGTAGGATGCCAGGGATAAAAAGCAGAGACAGGTGTTAGAACGAAACATGCCTCTGTGTTAAGTTTTAGAGGACTGGGAAGCTGTTTTTATCATTTTAATAACATATGTTGGTTTTTGCTTTGACTTTATTTCCCCATCTCTCTAATGTGGAATAGCAAATCCTTGCCAAGAATGCCCTTCCTCACTCCCCATGTGACCACGTCGGGCCTTACCAAGTAATGGAGGCTTTGCTTTTCCTTGGGCCTGGACCTGACTGGAGACTATAAGAAGCCCCAACCGGTCGGGGATAATGGTACCCACCCAAGGGCGACTGCCTTTTCATCACTGTGGATGCCCAACTGCAGTGTTTACCCCTGAATGCAATCTTACCAGTAACAGAAGCCAGTCTCCTGAGACAGTCTCATACTCCTTGAATGTGGTCAGGACAGCCAGAATCAGGCACCCCAGGACAATCAGGAACCTAGAGGGGAAGAAAGAAAGAAAGAAAGAAAGAGACTAAGGAACTTTTGAGTCCTGGCTTGCTCTGAGGCTAAGATGGGGAATGGTGTCTTCCAGGATGAAGTTTCCACTTCCACTGGACCCTGTAGATAAGACCTTGCTTAGTTAGAATCATCTTCTTTCTCTTATGACCTGTGTGTTCTTAGACAAAATACAAAACAGTTCTGCATCATGGTTTCCTTCTGTGTAAAATGAATACAACTAAAGGGTCCATATCCTCAGTTATTCCATGATGTAATCCATGTCAGGTGCCTGGAAAAGTTAGCCGTCAGTAAGAGTCAACTATCATTTTATTGTAATTTGATATCAGTTTATTTGGTGCCTCTTTTGTCCCAGACATAGTAATGGTTTTAAGGATACAAACATAAATAAAACCTATTCCTCATTATGCAAGGACTCCTTAGTTCAGGGGGGAAACAGGACAAATAATTACTGGAGAATGTGGTTGAGGTTACGACCCACGTGTTCACATGCTTTGGGAGCATCCAGGAGGGACTGTAGCCAAGAGGTTGGAAGGAAATTCAAAGCTATGCTGCAGTTGACCACATTTCCGAGTTTATCCAGGACATTCCCCATTTTACGTGTTGACCTGGAGTCTGGGCCCCTAGGCATTGTGAACAATATGTACATATGCAGAAGGTGCAAATGTTCATGGGCAGAGAATCAAGTTTGATTTTTTTCTTAAGAAGGGATGTGGGCCTTTTATGACCTCGCCTCGCCCTCCTCACAGCCTTGTCATCTCCTGCTGCTTCCCCACACCCAGGCTGGTCCTACGAATGACAGAACTTCCTCAAACGCTCTGACCCACGTGCTATCTGTCTTGATAGTCCTCTTCCCTGCCCACTTTTGCCATGTCCCCATCATGAACCTGCTATGTCTCGGCACCGCCCATCACACCTGGCCTCCAGAGCCTTCCCAGACCTCAGCTGCTCTCTACAGACTTCCCTGTGTGATCTTATCCCCGGGATCCCAGAGCACCTTGATGCATTTCTACACCAGCAGGGACCACAACCCATTAGCATCTTGCAATTGTTTGCATGCATCATGTGCTAAATAAAAACACTGTCTCAACGCCTGAAAATAGGACTCCTTTAAGGGAAGAAACTGCCTTTGTCTAGAGAAATAATTTATTGATATGACTGAGGTAAAAGTTGCAACCATAAAAACATGAGACTGCTAATCTACTTAGCAATAGAAGTTAACAAAAAATTAGAAATGGGGATTTGTGTTGAGGGCCAGAAATGACAAAAATGACAAGAGGATATGGTCTAGCCACATGCTGAGGATTTGTAAGAACAAGATTAGTTAAAATGTTAAGTTCCTGGTGTAACGATGCAAGCCATCAACCACAGCTTCATAAGTGACTTTGTTTTTAGTTGGCATCAATCCTGGTGCTCGAACCCATGGCTGGGTCAGTGCACGGGGGTAAGAGACAGGCCGGTGTCCCACAGCCGAACTAATTTGGCAGGAATAGGAGTCTTTAGCTGGACTCTGAGACTTTACATGGCTCCGTGTACTTGGGATACATGTATGTATATATATATAAAATATATAAATATTGGGAAGATTCAAGTTGTGCCTATGGTGGGCAAGGCCTAAGGTAATCTCCAATGAGTCATGCAGTTGCATAACTGTCTTTTCTGAGTGCAAGCAGAACCTGTGACTTGCTTCTAACAATAGAATATGGTAAAAGAGATAAGATGCCACTCTTTTGTGTACTTTTTCAAAAAATATGGCAAAGGCAACTGGATGGTCATGCCCATGATTATGTTACATTATATGAGACTGTGCCATGGCATCCTGGGGGTAGGGATTCTCCTGCTGGTCTTGATGTGAGCTTCTGTGTTTTGAAAGGCCTGTGAGAGCTATGTGCAAGGAACTGTGGTGGATTCTTGGACTTGATAGCAGCCCCTGGCTGATGACCAGAATGAAGGTGGGACCTGTTCTGGAACTGCAAGGATCAACAATCATGGGATCTTGGGGAGTCCTCCCACAAACTCCAGACAGGAACATGGCCCAGCCAGTGCCGTGACTGCTGCTTTGTGAGACACTCAGCAAATGTCTCAGTCAAGCCATGCCTAGTCTCTTCATGAAAACTGAGACCAAAAAATTGTGTGTTGTTGTAAGCCACTAAGTAAGTGGCTATTTGTTATGCAGCAATAGAAAACTAATGCAGTGTGGAAAGAGAATCTGCACCGAGGGCATCTGACTTCGATAGAGCAGGGTAACCCAGATGAGGTCTGGGCTGCATGTGCGTATTGGCTGTGCTAGACTCCTCTCCTGGAGGGCAGAGACTATGTCTTGTTCCTCTCTGTATCTCAGTGAACAAGTCAAACCTGGCACGTAATAAGAACCAATGTGTGTTTAGAGAATGAATAAAAACAATTTCAGCAATTAGCAATGGCCTTGTTGAAATTAAAGGCAAGGGATATAAAGTGAACCTGAAGAGACAGGCTGGGAGCATGATATGAAAGGTTTTGTAGATAAAATGAAGAGTTTGGGGTTTATTCGGCAGATTTTTTTTTTAAAGAGAGAGACATGATCTCACTCTGTCACCCAGGCAAGAAGGCATTGGCATGATCATAGCTCACTCTAACCTCTAACTCCTGGGCTCAAGTGATTCTCCCATCTCAGCCTCCCAAGTAGGTGGAACTACAGGTCCAGCACCACCACCAATGGTTAATTTTCTTTTTATAAAGATGGGGTCTTGCTATGTTGTTCAGGCTGGTCTTGAACTCCTGGTCTCAACAGATCCTCCTTTTTAGCCTCTCAAAACACTGAGATTAGAGGCATGAGCTTCTGTGCCCAGACTAGAAGATCTGAATATCCATCTACCTATCTATCCACACACATACATATATATGTATCTCTCTCTCTCTCTCCATATATATATATACACATCCATCTCTCTATCTCTATCTGTAATCTCCATCCCAAGACAGGTCTCTGCCAGGACAGCAGTCAGGACGGCGTTATCATGAGCTGACCAGAGAAGAGGAGGGTGGTGCGCTGGACAGATGACAAGGGTCCCAAGAGAGCATCCTCCTGTGTTCTTGTCAGGAGTTGTGACCAATTGGATATAAAGATCGAGCAAGAGCAGCACTCGGAGGGTCCTGGGGTGGGAAGACAATGGACAATGTGCTGTTTGCAGACATCGAGAGGCTGTGCTGTGCAGCCAGCAGCACTGTGAAGATAAGAAGCTACCTGAGGACCCGCTGCACTTGAGGTCCAAGTGGAAATCTCCATCCCGCTGATTGAAATCTAAATTTAAGGCTTAGGGGGAAAGCTGGGGCTGAATATCTAACTCTCTTCCAGCTCTCGTAGTCTGATTTTAGAGCCAGGAGAAGGGATAATTCCACCCTCGCCAACCACCAAAATGCAGTTTGAGCCGAGTTCCTATTCTCAGGGAGCCTGCAGAGCCCAGCTTTGGCCGGCAGGGGGAAGCAGAGGCCTGGCGTGGCCTCCCCAGCAACCTCAGGAACCCACTTTCTAAGACAGGACAACAATCGTTAATTTACAGTCAAAATCATCAAGAAAACCCTCCTCAACCTGGGGAGAGGAAACACTCCTTGGTTTCTCGCACATTTCAATTTACCCTTAACATATGAACCAACTTAGCAGTCCCACTGATGGAGAAGGATGTGGCACTCTCCAGAGGCTAGAGATTCTCCTGCTGGCCTTGACCTCAGAGCCGCCCCCAGGCGCTCTCTCCCGGGTCTCCTGCTTCTCTTTCTGTTTTGGTTTCCTCTCTCTCCACTCTCACCAATTATTCCTGTTCTTCCTTTTCTTCTGTCCTTTGTCACTTCAGTTTCCTCCTCTATAATCTTTTTTTTTTTTTCTTGATATGCAGTTTTGCTCTGTCACCCAGGCTGGAGAACAGTGGCTTGATCTTCGCTCACTGCAACCTCCACCTCCCGGGTTCAAGCAATTCTCCATCTCAGCCTCCCAAACAGCTGGGATTACAGGCAGGTGCCACAACGCCCAGCTAGATTTTTGCATTTTTAGTAGAGACGAGGTTTCGTCATGTTGGTCAGGCTGGTCTCAAACTCCTGACCTCAGGTGATCTGCCCACCTCGTCCTTGGAAAGTGCTGGGATTACAGGCATGAGCCACCGTGCCCAGCCTTTCTCTATAGTCTTGACTGTTTCCTTTCCTCTGCTCTTCTCTTATTGCCCTGGCATTCCCCAAGTTCTTTTCCTCTCCTTCTCCTGCATCCTTTCCTCCACTGCTCCCCTCCTCTCATTCCTCCTTCCTCTGCTCCTTGCCCACCACTTCTCCCTCCCTTCTACACCCTGCAGGAGTGAGCAAGGGTTTGTGGCCAGGAGTCTTGGGGAGAGCCAATAGCAGCTTTCTGTCTGCAGCATCCAGGCTGTCTTTGCAAATGATGCCAGTCAAGGTCAATAGCAGCGAATATGCCCTTAAATCAGCCTCCATGGCCTCCATGCTTCCACCCTTAGTATTCTTTCCTCACCCTCGACCATCTTCCATCAAAGCCCAGGTTGGGGAGGGCAGAAGGGAACTGATACAAGGAAGCTGGCTTTGTAGCTGCACGTGGCACTAAAGCATCAGATGCAGGGGCCTCGGAACAGGAACCAGTGCATGCTGTCCAGGCTGGATACCCAGCCTCTGTCAAGCAGCAGGCAGGGAAGCCTTTTGCAGATGCAGATGTGAGGGATGACCACAGTGGTACCAGGAAATCCCTGCCGCCTCTTCTCACCCATGTCTGGCATCCATTTATAGGTTCCAAAGCTGAGCCTGCTGGAAGTAAGAGGCAAAGTTTCCAGCCAAACATCCCCTCACAGGCTTCATTCACAGTGAGACAAGCACAGTGAAAACATTGATGCAGGAATTTTTTCATACACCATTTTCTCTTTTACTCCTGAGAGCAACACTGTGAGAAAGAGGCACTATTATCATTTTATTTGTAACCATTTTACAGATGGGGAACTGAGCCTCCAAGCTCAGGCAGGAGGTTCTCAAAGGGAGTTAAGAGTCAGACCCTGGGCTGAGAGCAATGAGGCCTTCAAAGAGAATCTGCAGAGAATGAGGTGTGGTCAGAGTCAGAAGGAGAGCAGGGAAGGCAGCCTGGCCTGCTGACCACAGTTCTGGGAGGAGTTAATGTCTTCCCTTCTCTTCCTGTGGAGTCTGGTATCTGGCAGAGAAAATCTCCTCACATTCCAGATAGTTCCCAGAAACCCCTGCTGGCTCCTGCTCTAATTACAGCGGTCCATGGACAGCTTTCAGAACATCTGCAGCCCTCACAACATCCTAGAAGGTAGCACTAGACTCTCTTTCTTAGAATCCTTGTCTGTCTGCCATTGAATAGTGATGTGTAGAAACATTTTTGCTAGCTAGGTGAAGGCAGAATTGAATTGTCTAAAAGACAGGCATTGCTACATCACAGTTAGATGCACCTGTCCTCATCCTTGGCCACCATTCCCAATCTTTGATCTTAAGAAGGAGACATAACCTTAAAAGGCAGTGACAGACCTCAAACTGCATGAGGATCCTACTGACCCTCAACTGAAGGGCCTCAGATGGGAAGTGCCCACTTTGTGCCAGAGGTTTCTTTATTTTCTAAGAGTCAGCCCCAGGAAGGATGTTCGAGTCACCTCCTAATAAGAACGGTTCCGTCCACTAAGAACGGGGTTGACAAATCATTTTTATGTTGAAAACCCACTAGAATGGATTGGTTAAGGCTGCCAAGAATGTGGTGTTGAAAGGAATCCAGACTGCAGCCAAGTGAACTGGGGGGAAATGCCATTATTGATTGGTGATGCCCATCAAAAGGGCAGGAAAAGACCATTTACATTCCCTTGGGACTCAGACATGAGAACATAAGTCAGAACTAAAATAGTTTTTCAAAATCCTCCTCTTCCTTATTTGACTCATGCCAAGCTCTTCCAAAAGTTAAATTAGCTGGAAATTTCAGGAAACCTTAAGAAGGACCTATTATTCTTTCACCTAACAGAAATGTGTACACCAGAGTTCTGAGTGATTTGCTTATGGCTACAAAGTAACTCCCTGCAGAACTAGAACAAGAAAGAGGATTCTGGTCTTCCAGCTCCCAGCCTGCTGCATCCTCCTCTGTGCCAGTTTCTGCTTTTCCTATGGACATTTGTGCTATTCTTTTATTGGGTTGCAACCTGTCCCCTTCTGCCAAACCCCACCAACATCAGGGAAAAAGGTGATACCACACACCAGGGTCAACAAAACCAAGGTGTTTGCCTTCTCTTTTGAGAGTGGACCACTGCTTTTCTTCATTTAACATTTATACATTTTTTTCCTCCCCAGATATGCTGTGTGCTTATTTACCTATGAGGTTTTAGGCACTATAAACCATGATGTCAAATATCAGAATTTATAGTACACATAAAAAAAAGTGCAAGGAATAATTCTGAAGTCATTTAAAATGATTCCATCTCTTAATACTATCTTAAAAGTTGAAAAACTCACAACTATTTAATAGAAGAGCGAGCACAGGAGGCAAATCCCTACATTGTGAGGCTGCATTTCAGGGTCAGCAAAGTGACATAGCTGAGCCAGGCAATGGCAGGCGTCCACATGTCCCCCTGGGGGGCCTTCAGTGCTACTTAGACCTCTGAGCTGGAAAGAGGCAGCTAGAGCTGTCAGTGAGGAGAAGAGAGTGCAGCAGAGGGACCAGAAGAGCCTGTCCTTCACCACTTCTCTCCTGCCTCCATTCCACCCTCTGCATGCCTTCCAGTACCATTTTTCTAAGCAAGGATACTGATTAAGCCAAGTCCCTGTTTAAATAAAGCTGTGGGCTCCTCATATCCATTACAGGATAAAGTTCCAACTCTTTAGAAAGGTAAAACAGATTCCCCCAAATCAGATCACATGATAAAAGAAAGGATGAATAGCATGATTCAGCTATATGCTGTCTACGAGAGACTCACTTTAGATCCAAAGACACTGACAAGTAGGTTGACAGTGAAAAGATAGAAAATGTTATTCCAAGCAAGTAGGATCGAGACAGAGCTGGGGTGGCTATAGCACTATTAAACTTTAAAATGGACTTGAAGACAAAAACTGTTACAAGAGACAAAAATGGACATTATCTATTGATGAAAGGGTCAATCCATTAAGAAGATATCACAATTTTAAACATGTGCATACCTAATAACAGATCTCCAATATACGTTAGTTTTCTTTTCTAGGCTTACTTCTTCATTCTTTCTCCCTCCAGTCACATCAAACTTACAACTAATCAAAACATGGCAGGCCTTTCAAACTTTGGTTCCTCCCCATGATATGCTTCCTCTCTCTCATTCAACTGACTCATCCTTTCTACTCTTCAAGGCTCAGCTCAAAAGTCACCTCCTCTATTAATTCATTTATGCAATAAAATATTTACTGGTCATTCATTATATGCCAAGGAATAGATAGTCCACTGTCCCCCTAGGAGCTAATAGTTCATCCTCTCTTGTTCCCAGGTCAACATTAGAAAAATCATTTTGTGCATTCACAAAGGATTTTGTTCTTAATCTTCTCATGGAATTCCCCCATTCCTTGACATGCACTTACCATTCTAGGCCCTGGGCATTCAATGATGAACAGAGCACATCACTCTGTGCTTGCACCCCATGCCACTGTGTTCTCTTGTAGGCCACTCTGGAGAAGCAGAGGCTACAATTTTCCTCTTGGGATCACAGTGCCAAACCCAAAGGCTTGGCTGAAGAAACTACACACCTCAGTTCTATTTCCAGTTCTGCCATTTACTCCCGGTAGGAGGCTGAAGAAGTCATCTGTGATGTGAAGAAGTTAAAGCAGATGGTCCCAAAGGCCTGTCAGGGCTGTTATCATGGGTTCAGCCTTTGAGCCAGTAACCCTGGTGGGAGGGTCTGGAAAGGCTTTCAAAGATAAATGAGTTCCAACCTCAGCTCTGCCACTTAGCACCTAGGGGATTGTTTCCTCATCTGTAAATAGGAATGAGAATAGCTCCTAATTCAGGGATGTTGTGAAATAAATCCTCACAGACTACATAGTGCTATTTTTGGCACAGCATGCAGGGCTGATGTGTGTCAGCTATTGCAAGAGAGAATTTGAGCTTAGATGGGTCAGGCCAATGACTGTGTCCCACATGACTTGTGATTTTTATTATTATTATTATTTTTGGTCATTTTATGAGACCTGGGATTCCTTTATTTAGAATGAGCAAATCAACCAAAAATTGGTAGAACCCCTAGAAAGATGATGTCTCAGTTCCCTCATACATGGTCCCTTGCCCCATCTATTCCAGTCTGAGTAACCATTTGTCTGTTTCTGAAGAGCTCCTTTTTGTCAGTTTTCCCAGATTCATCCAACCTGCTCTACACATGCCCTGTTTGGGTGGGTGGGAGTTGTGGTGGAGGCTTCTGTCTAGGATAAGGTTCTCAGCCTTCTCCAGGCCAAGCAGCTGTGTTCCATTCCTATGTCGTCCTCCACACTAACAATGTCATCAGCTAAAATATATAATAGCTCCGTTAACACTGCCTCCAATGCCTTCTCTCTATCCCTGTTCTCATTTGACACTTATATTTAAAACCAAAGCTAGTCAAGCTCTGGCAAGTCATGTTCCTTTCTCCCTGTAGGCTGGAAACAAGCCATTAGCTAGGAACTTCCAGCTTCACTTGATCCTTGGGCCAGGCTGAGTGGGCAGGCACAGTGGGAATCTGGGCCAAGAAAGAAAAGAGGAACAGTCCATCTCCAGATGTTTTCCTTTTTTTCTCCAGGACAAGCCAGGCCTCTGGTATATCCTGGGATGCTAAGGTCAATCTGGTGACATTTAATTTGTCCTATCTGTCACTCGTGGCATGATTTCTATGCATCAGGCACCGTGCTAGGGACTGAAGTATTTGCCTTCTCTTGTGGACTGAGGTCTCATGACTAACAAAGCAACTTTATTAAACATCCAAAAGCTTCATGGCAGGCTAATGGGTTCTACAAAGTGATGTCAGGTTACACTTGAAGCATCTTCATGTTGCAAGTACCTGCCATGTGTCCCTTGTAAACTGGTGCCAAAAAGGAAAAAAGTAAAGATTTCAGAATCCAGCTGTGACAAGTACACCCTACAATGGCTGTCAGTGATCTTTGCCTTCTGCTCATCACACTCTCGGGTAATCCCCTCTGTATAAAGTTGCCTGGGACCTAGCGTATTGTTTCCAGTGAACAGACCACAGTAAAGGATGTCAGTTCTGTGATTAGGCTACAAAAGATTTCAACTTCTGTCTTGCAAGTATACTATCTCTCTTGCTGGCTTTGAAGTAAGCTGCTGTGCTTCAGAAGCCCATATAGTATGGAACCAAAGGTGGCCTCTGGCCAACAACCACAATAGAAAGCTTGGAAGAGAATCCTTCCTCAGTTGAGCCTTCAGATTAGCCCCCAGCACTGGCCAACACCAGCTGTAGCCTTTGTGAGACACTCTGAGCAGAAGACCCAGGTAAGCTATGCTTGGACTCCTGATCCACAGAAAGTGTGAGATAATAAATGTGTGTCATGTTCAACTAAGTTTTATAGCAGTTTGTTATGCAAGAATAGATCACTAATACTAGTTTGCTGGGATCTGAATCTTAGCTCACCACTTAGCAAGGTGATAATCTTTATCAGGGTTATTTTTCCAAGCACATTTTCCTATCTATGAAACAGGAGAAATAAATCAATGTACCTCTGTTATCTTAATATTCCTTATTTCAGTCTTTTCAGTTAAGAGACTGCACAGGACAGCAAAAACTTTTGTGACTAAAGGCACTAACATAGTGAAGTCTCCGTGCAAACATCCTTAACAATTTCACAGCAACCTGTATCCTGGGCATGTCACGGTTTTGCAGGTCAGTCTCTGTCTCACCATCAGATGCAATATTCAGTAGCACAGTATGAACCACTTGCAAAGCAAAATGGCAAAGTTTACAAAAGATGCAGGATTTCACAAAGTTGATAGAAACGATGATGGAAAGCTGTTCTAAATACAGCAGGGTCATTGACCAGTGACCATCGTGCAAGAAAAACAAAACAAAACAAAAACCAACTGAACCTTGAAAGGATTAAAAGCCTCATACAGTCCTACCCCTAAATGTTGGGAAAATAAACTGCAAAATCATGTTGTATTGTATAATTTTGCATTAAAAACATATCACCAGTTAATACCTGATTAAGTCTTTGTTCATTGTAAAAATTAGAGCACAGTTACAATTATAACCTAAATTTTGTTAAATGAGATACAATAAACACATTTTTGTATTTTAATAATTTTTAAAGATAAAGTACTAATGTGATATTTTTGTTTTCCCTCTTTGGTATGAAGCATTGGTCCTCATTTTCAATAGGCTCCTCTGAAGGAGGTTTTTATCAATTCCTGTTAACTGTGGAATAAAAGGTTTCCTCTAAGCCTACCTTGTGGTATAATCAAATGGATTAAAATAATATCATTTAAAGTATGAATGTGGATGAGGTGCCGTGGCTCACACCTGTAATCTCAGCATTTTGGGAGGCCTAGGTAGGTGGATGACCTGAGGTCAGGAGTTTGACACCAGCCTGGTCAACATGGTGAACTATCACTCTACTAAAAATACAAAAATTAGCCAGGTGTGGTGGAAAGCACCTGTAATCTCAGCTACTTGGGAAGCTGAGGCAGGAGAATCACTTGAACCTGGGAAGCTGAGGTTGCAGTGAGCCAAGGTCATGCCTCTGCACTCCAGCCTGGGGGACAGAGCAAGACTCCGTCTCAAAAAAAAAAAAAAAAAAGTGTAAATGTGAAAAAGTGCCTAAAAATTCTGTTACATAGTGGGCACTTATCAAATGCTAGCTTTTCCTTGTTCCTTCTTACAGTATACTCATAGAAAGTACTCCAAAATTGACTTAATACTGTGTAGGAACAAAAATAAACTGTCTTTAGAAACTTTCATATTCTGGAAATGGGGAAAGAAAATCAGACCTATAAATAACATAGACAAATCTTTATCTATTTCTATATCCATATATATGTTTATATCTATATCATATCCTTATCCATCTACAAATCCATAAATGTATCAGACAGAGGCAGGTTTTGGCCACCTAACCCAGGAATTGGCAAACTACGACACTGCGTGTTTTTGCAAATAAATTTTTATCATACTACTGCCATCTTCCTTTGTGTAATTATTGTCTAGGGTTGCTTTTGTGATGGAGCAGAAGACCTGGGTGGCTGCAGCAGAGATGGTTTGGCCTATAATGCTTAAGACTATTTACTATCCTACTCATTAAGAACAAGTTTGCCAACCCTGATCCAAACTATGAGCCAAGGGCACTTTAATTCAGTCAGTACCAACATGTCTAATCTCATACAGAAAAAAAAATTATTTAAAACCTAAATATAAGGGACCTAATCTTAAAAGTACCCCGTTGAGTTAGATAATGGAGCATTTAAAATAATTAGAGGAATAAAATGGGGGAATATACAGGTTTTATGGAGGTCTCTTTAAAGAAATTAATATAAATTATGAATAAGATTAGCTGAGGGCCTACAGTGCAAGCTTCTTTAGTATTGTGATAAATCTGCCTCTGGAAACATCTATTTAAGTTTCATGATATGTTATCATGCATTTCTTCCTGACTGCCTTATCTTCCCCTTAGTGGCTTTTAACTAAGTCAACAACCTTGTTTGAACTCACCGTTGCTGCCCCAGGTGCATGTTTATGGAGAGTGCGTCTTAATCCTCTTTCGGACACTATAACAGAATATCACAGATGGAGATATTTTATAAACCACGGAACTGTATCTAAGAAGCCCATGAGCATGGTGTGAGCATTTGGTGAGAGCCTTCTCAGGTCATAACATGGCAGAAACCATCACATGGCCAGAGAGCAGGTGAGCAAGATAGGAAGAGGGGGCCAAATGCACCTTTATAAGAAACCCGCTCTTGCAACAACATGCACACTTCTAAGACAATGGCATGAACATATTTATGAGGCCAGAGCTCCCATGACCTCATCACCTCATAAAGGTCCGACATTTCTCAACACCGTTGCATTGGGCATTAAATCTCCAAACCATGAACTTTGGGGGACACATTCACTTCACAGTATGCCACCCTTTACTTGCCAAATTTGTGTCCTTTTCACATGCAAATTACATTCAATCTATCCCAATACCCCTCAAAGTCTTAACTCTTTCCAGTACTAACTCAAAAATCCAAAGTCTGGAGTCTCATTTGAATTAGACATGAGTGAGACTCACAGCACAGTTTATCCTGAGACAAATTCCTCTCTAGTTTTGAGACTGTGGAATCAAGCTAGTTATCTGCTTCCAAAATACAATGGTGGGACAGGCACAAGATGCATACTCCCATTCCAGAAAGAAGAAATAGGCAAGAAGAAAAAATTTCAAGGCCCCAAACAAGTCCAAACCTCAAGAGCACAGACATTAAACATTAAGATAAGCTTCCGGAATAATCTTTCCCTTCATATGTCACCTCCTGGACACACTGGAATAGAGAATGAACCCTCAAGGCCATGGCCCCTATGTCTTTGCTGGGCTCAGTCCAACCAGCAGCTCTCACAGGTTAGAGCCTCATGCCTGCTAGAGTTGCATCAGGGTGGTCTACCTACAGTTATGGGGTCTCAGGGTCTGTCTATTTTCATAACTTCACTGGGCATTGCCCTAATGAGGTCTCTCTGTGTTGAGTCTGACGCTCTGACAAGTCTCTACCTGGGCCCCCAGGCTATTTGCAATATCCTTTGGAATCTAGGTGGGGGTCCCTACGCGCCCACAGCTCTTGCATTCTTTATGCCTGCAGAATTAGGACCATGTTTTCATGGTACATTATCATGCATTTCTTTGTGAATACTGCCAAGGTACAGGGCTTACACATTCTGGAGCAGTGGGTGGAGTCACAACTTGACCCAGTTGGGTCACAGCTGGGTGACTGAAGGGTGTTGTGCTGGAATTTGGGGAGCAGAGACCTGAGGCATGGGATAGTAAATGCTGAGTCCCTCAGGCACCTCTCTGGAAAACCTTGCCCTCAAAGTCCTAGATTCTGGAGATCTGAAATGCCTTGGAGTTCATTCTCCCTGGTTTTGATGAATACAACCAGGCTTCCTTCTATCTATATAAACATCTTTAGCAAATTGTGGCTAGATCACACCCTTCATAGTCTCTCCTGAGCATGCTTTTTTATTCTTTTACATGGCCAGACTGGGAGGAGCTTCCCACATCTTTCAATTCTACTTCTCTTTTAATTATAAATTCCACTTTTAGTGCATTTCTTTTTTCACTCATTTTAATGCAAGAGGCCAAAAGAAGCCATGCAGCCCGTGTGTGCTTTGCCGCTGAGCCCTTTCTTCCGCCAGGTCCATGGCCCTGAGGTTCTGCCTTCCCTGAAGTCCCAGGGCATGGACACAATTTAGCCAAGTTCTTCGTCATTTTATAGCAAGGTGCTCTAGTTTCCAATGCTTTGTTCCTCAGTTTCACAGAAGACCTCATCCAAATGGCTTTTACCACTTGTATTACTGCACACATTCTGTATATGACTCTGAGGTGCTCTCTAAGAATATTCTGTCTTTTCCTACAGCTCTCGTCTTCTTCTGAGCCGTTGCCAGAATCACCCTTAATGCTCCCATCACGGTGACACAGACTTTTCTTTCTTTCCTTTCTTTCCCTCCTTTCCTCCCTTCCTTCTCTTTCTTTCTTTCTTCCTCTCTTTCTATTTATTTTCTTTGAGATGGAGTCTCGCTCTGACACCCAGGCTGGAGTGCAGTGTCGCGATCTTGGCTCACTGCAACCTCCACCTCCCGGGTTCAGGAATTCTCTAGATACCGGCTTTTTCTAGCCTGCTCTTCCGACTTCTTGAAGCCTCTGCCCATTGCCTAGTTGCAAAGCTGCTTCCACATTTGCAGGTATTTGCCATAGCAACAGCCCCTCCCCTCAGTATTCCTTTCCTGTTTTGTTTTATTGTAACATAATATCACAGACTGGGTAATTGATTGAAAAGAATGTTTCTCAGAGTTCTGGAGGCTGGAAGTCCAATACTAAGGTGCTGGTTCCTGTGAGGGTCTTTTGGCTGGATCATCCCATCCCAACATAAGAGGGAGAGAAAGAAAGAGAGGGCCAAACTCACTCTTATAACAAACCCCTCGTGAGATAAGAGCATTAATCCATTTGTGAGGCTCTGCCTTGTGAAGGTGCCACCTGTCAACACTGTTGCACTGGCGAGTAAGTTTCCATCACATGCACTTCAGGGGGCAGATTTGAACCACAGCATGATACTAACTGTGTGTTACTTTAGGGTTTGAGGCAAACTTCCCTATGACCTAACCAAGCTTCATGGGGAGCTCCTGTCAGGGAAGACCCTGGGTCCCTGAACTGGACATGTCAAGGTCTCAAACCCAGCATCAGCACGAGACCTCTGGTTCCTCATCTCTAAAGGGAGAATAAAGTGTCTACCTCCTAAGAGGATTCAACAAAATAATGGATATAAAATCTTTACTGGCAGGCAGTGGTGACTCAGTAAGTGGTACTTTCTCTACAATTTGCTGACAAAGGCATGCTCCCTTGCAAATTATTTATCATTTGAAACATAAATTTATTTGGTAGTCAGACCAAGAATGAGTTTAAATTTTGACTGCATTATTTATTGCTGTGTGACTTTGAGTAAGTAACTTAACCTCTCTGGTTCTCCAATCCCTTCTGTTTATTATGGGGCTAATTATTCAAACTCAAAGAGTTCCCGGGAGAACTCAATATGCTGTGAGAATTAAGTATGTATAATAGGGATAGTAAAATGCTTAGTCTCGTGCTTGATAGATTTCAGTGATTATTATTAATGATTGTTATTTTTATGATCACATTACATGGTGCCTGGGGAATCTGTAAATTCTTAATAACTGAAAGCAATTATCACTATTACGGTACACTTGGATTTCATCAAACATGTATCTTTGGGGACTTCCACCAAGAGACACTATTTGTGTCTTTCAGATACCATCGATTGTAAGACACACCGTAATTGTACAAACTACTAAGAAAAGAAAACTGACAATTACCTTACGACAGCCATTGACTGTGTCTCTCACCCTCATTTTAGGGATGTCAAAGGGGAAAACTATGCATGTTAGAACTGATGAAACAGATGTAGGTAAAGTTCTTTATAAGTAAGTCCATTAAGACAAACCTGTTGAACAGGACAGTGTTAAGAAGCAACTGGGTACGTCTGAGCCGAGCTAGAGGCAGATCCTACATCTCCAACATCCTCATGGCAAGTGCATGGAGGCAGGATTTATTTAGCCTAAGTCTTTCTAGTTTTTCTTATTCTTCTCCCCACTTCACAGCTGTGCACCATCCCTGACTAGCCCCTGGCACACCTGATCCACTAGCAAATGGTGCCCATTTTCCCTTTGAAATAACTTCTCACATCTGGTCTACGCCTCTCTGCCTCTATGACGAAGGCTGGGAAAGACTCATCCTTCCCCAGCCTCATTCTGGTCACCCATCCTCTGCCTAACTCCTGGCCTTGAGTAGGCATCAAGGCAACTGTTCTGCTTCCTGTCTCCTCTCTCTCCTTCTAACCCGCCATTGCCTCGTCCTTCACCCTTCATACACAGAGTCACTCGGCATTTGGGCAACTTGGTTTATTAGAAAGCAAAGGGCCTTCTTAGGAGTCAGGTGGATCTGGGTTTGAATTCTGAATCACATTTCTATGCATGTTCACTTGATCACATTGCCTCACCTCTGGAAACTGCAGACTTTATTTATGAAATGAGGCTAATAAAATGCCATCATAGATATGCCCATACCACAGCACTGCGATTCCAGAGCAGATGAAGAGCCAGCATCTGTAAAAGTTGGCAAATTCAGACGCTTTTTCATCATCCTCAATGCCTGGAGTGCAGACCACACCCGCCCTCTGTATTCTTTGTTAATTTTCACTATGGTGAGAAGATTATGTCCTCCTGCAGAGCATCCCTACACGCACAGCACAGCCCTTCTATAAGGCCCATGCAGGAAAGCTCATACTGGAAGTGTGGGCAATATATAAAAATGCTTGAGCTTCATTTCCAGTTGGCCCACTCTCATCAGGGTCATTTTTACTGACTTTTTCCTAATTTCTTCAAAAGGTTGTCATATGACACATTGTATGTGAGAGATGAATGGGGTTGTGGGGTACTTGCTCTCCAGAAAGATATGAAGGAAAACTTCAAAAAATCAGAAGAGAGAAGTACCAAGAGAGAAGCTTACTTCTCTTCATGTAGAAACCTGCATGATCTTCTAAGGTGGGGGAAACAAAGGTGTTATTAAAAATCCGTAAATCTCAAATCGAAATCCAGTCAACTCTGTAAACAAAACATTATGTGCCTGCACTATGGATGGTATTTGTTGAGGTCCGAATTCATCCTTCCACAGACACCCACTTTGCCATCAGAACGATGCCAAACCTCAGGAGGATGTTTCATTTAACAAACAATTCTAGAGCACCTACTCTGGGCATTTATAAAGCACTGTTTGTGTGCTTTATAAGGCACTAAACTAAAAGCAGTACAGACTTGGGGAAAGAGTGTGACCTTCACAATCAGATACTATCTTTGATCCTACCCTCTTCTCCTCAAGTTTTTGTGACTCAGGCTATGGTATTTAATTGCTTTTTCTTTTTTTTTAAATTGTACTTCAGGTTCTGGGGTACATGTGCAGATCATGCAGGACGGTTGCATAGGTACACACATGGCAATGTGGTTTGCTGCCTCCATCCCCCGGTCACGTACATCTGGCAGTTCTTCCCATGTTATCCCTCCCTGACCTCCCTACCACCCCCCACTGTCCCTCCCTTGGCACCCCCCAACAGACCCCTTCATGTGATGCTCCCCTCCCTGTGTCCATATGTTCTCATTGTTCATTACCCGCCTATGAGTGAGAACATTCGGTGGTTGATTTTCTGTTCTTGTGTCAGTTTGCTGAGAATGATGTTCTCCAGATTCATCCATGTCCCTGCCCTGCCAGCCTTTTATTGTGCATTTCGCAGGGCAAGTCCAAATTGTTCCAATTTCTGTTTTATTTTGGTATTTTAGTGCCTTTTTTGTTTATTTTATATTTCTAATTGATTTCTGGTTGCTTTGCATGTCTACTGACTGACACCTTGTCCCCCTATGCATTTCTAGTCCTCTGGGTTTAAAAGACTCCATTCACAAAAGATATTCTAAAGCAAACAGTGGGAATCAAAATCTAAAAACATTGTTATAATTGAACTCAAAACCTAACAAATCAATTATTTTCATCTGCCTCTGTCCCCTTTCCAGACCAAGGACACCGTCATGTACAATGTTTATAAAACGCTATCACAGTACTGTAATCCACATTTTATGTTATTAAAGCATATCTAGAAGCTTTTTCCATGTCTTCTATATTTTAAATTTACTGTCATATAGTTGCTCGTAGTAACCAATAATGACCCTGTGAATTTCTGCAGTATCAGTTGTTATGTCTCTTTATCATTTCTGATTTTATTTATTTGGATCATCTCTCTCTTTTTCCTAGTCTGGTAAAAGTTTTTCAATTTTGTTTAGCTTTTCAAAAAACCAGCTTTTTCTTTCACTGATCTTTTGTTTTATTTTTTCATTTCAATTTCACTTATTTCTGCTCTGATTCTTATTTCTTTTCTTCTGGGCTTGCTTTGCTATTGCTTTTCTGGTTCTTTAAGATGCATTCTTAGATTGTTTACTATTAAAGCATAAACAGTCTTCCACTTAGCTATAAAATAATCAAAACAATCATGTTTAATGAAAGAGCAACATTCTATGACATCAGTGCTCTAAAATATCTACAGCCATTGCCTTACTGCTAGATACTTGTATTTAGATTCTTCCAATTCTATGTTATTATAAATAAAACTGTGACGAATACCTTTGTACATATAGTTTTTCTTTGCTTAAGACCAACTCCTTAAAATACATCTCTGGGATTCCTGGGCTTTGAACATCTGTAGGGATTTTGCTCCATTCTGCCAGACATCTTGTCTAAAGGGTGACAGGATTTTACACTATCTCTAGGGTAATACAGAATAACCTATTTTCATCCCAATTTCACCAGCATGGGTGATTACTATTTGCTAATTGTATTGCTAGTTTAATAGGTATAAAATGACACCTGGAATTTGCATTTTAATAGGGAATAAAGCCTTGTTCCAAAGGACCCAGCCACTTCTTATGAGACCCCCAGCAGAGGAAGAGAGGTTCTAGGAAAGATGGAAACTAGAATTCTCAGCAGCTCCCAAATTACCTCAAGTAGACATTTACCTTCTCCACCTACACAGCAGCCACATCAGACTCCAGCCTTTTCAACCACTTCCAGGCTGAAGGCAGTGGGGAAAATGCCAATGAGTAATTGGCATATTACTTACATTTCTTACCATGCCCTGGAGACTTTTCTCACTCACATATAAAAACTGATCCTCTCAGACTCAGACTGAAAGGTGTAAACATCTCATATTTTTTTATCTCGTTAGCACCTTTCTACAAATGTCCCCACTGTTTCTTTTGAGAGCCAAACACGTAGACATGAAGTCAGATCTGAGTCCTGTGCTGTTTCCCACCAGCATGACACAAACATGGATTATTCTAGACTTTTTTTCTTTTCCTTTTGGAAATCTCATTAGAATGGAAACATTTAGTGGCTTCAAGTTTCCAAAATGAGAGCAATTTAAAAAAATAAATAATGTGCACCACATCAGCATTAGCATGGCAGACACAGCTTCTGCTTGCCCAGCTGTGCTTCTCAAGACAATAACCATGATGGCTGATTGTTGCAGCAATTTTCTTCCCTCCCTGGGCTCCGTGTTCATCTCTAAATGCTCCAGGGTTTTATATTGACTTACTCAGTCCTTTGTTCAATACACATTTACTGAGCAATTACTCTGTACCAAATCCTCTGTACCTGGGTCAAGATACAGAGGTGACCCAAGAATCAGTTCTGCCCTTAAGATATGTATGGCTTTGTAAGGAAACCAATTACACCAATGGAGAGTGCTCAGCCTTAAAGTAGGCATGGCACATGCTACTCTGCAGGACAAGGAGCGGCCAACAGCAGCCAACGAAGCTCTTGACGGTGACCAGCTACCGGCTGCGACTTAAAAGGTTTTTCACTGGCTGCTGCTGCTGGTGTGAGCCACATCTGCTTCAGTTCTGTTGGCCCTACTATTCCCAGCTCCTGGTACCCATATCAAACTTTGTGTAATGAGGCACAATATAAATCTAGAAGAGCCCAGGGAAAGTAAGAACAGCTGCATATATTTTGACAAGTAAAGGGGTAGCAAGGGAAAGAACTATCAGGATCAGGAAATGTGATTTTAAATCTTTGCCACCAAATTCCTCGGTGATACTGGATTAGGTTGACTCTGAGCCTCAATTTCCTCACTTGCAAAATGGGTCTAATCAATACAATTCTTAGAGCAATTGTAAGAGGCTGGGTGAGAGAATCAAGTGAGAGCATACACAGAAAATTCTAGTACCATGCCTGGCCCATAGGAGGCCTTCAGCTCAGGCTCATTCCAGACCTTTCCGTCCTAGGACACCTCCTGGATCTAGAGGAGGCCTGTAATTTGTATTTGCATCAGGGTCTAGGAGGCAGCAGTAAGGAGTATTTTGGGCTTCAGACTATTGCAAAGGAGGCAGACAAGCTAGTGTGGCTCAGCACAGGCCCCAGGGGGTTAATTATCTGGGAGTAGTGATGAACAGGAAGCAGACAGGCCCTTTATCATGGACCATTTATCTGTGTGGGAAGAGAGACAGGTCACTTGTAGGTATTTGGGCTTCTAGACACACTGGGAGCAATTCTAGCAGGGCCCATCTTTTCTGAGATAATGGGAAGTCAGGCCTCTCGTTCACTGGCCTCTGCCTGTCTCATCCATCAGTAAGTTTCTGCCCTCCCTGGAAGATCCCCTTCCCATTCTCTAACCCTGTGTTCCTCCTCTGTGCCTTTCCTTTGTTTCTGCCTAGCAAACTTGTCAGAGCACTTGGGGAAGATGATTGGTATCAGCCAAACAGCATGGATGGTGTCTTGCCCTTCTTAGGCAAAAAGAGCTGAAAAAAATGTTTTCATTTCAATGGAAAATTATGCCTGCTCTGGGTTATCAGGTTCTAGGCCTATTCATTGTCACTGAGCCATTTTTTGTACAATATACATAATACACACACACACACACACACACACACACACGTATTGATGGTTCCATACCTACAATAGTTTGACTTTGAAATTGTTTACTTAATGATTATGTGCAAGCAATATGCATTCAGTAGAAGCCATACTTCATTACGGTATTCAATAAATTACATGAAATATTCAACATTTTATTACAAAGTAGGCTGTGTGTTAGATGATTTTAGCCATCTGTAGGCTGATGGAAGTGTTCTAAGCATGTTTAAGGTAGGCTAGGCTAAGCTATGATGTTCAGTAGTTCAGGTGTATTAAATGCATTCTCAACTTACATTATTTTCAATTTATGATGGATTTACTGGGATGTAACCCTGTGTGTGTGTGTGTGTGTGTGTGTGTGTGTATGTGTGTGTGTGTAAAACTGTCTTATATATGTATAAGAGTCATGACTTTATCTTTTCTAGAAAATTTTCTTTTAATAAGGATATTCTTCCAGGATATAATGATGACCTGGATTTCCTGGGCATCACAGTGTCCTGGAATCCTGGTTCGCAAAGCTAGCTGTAAATTAAAATCACCCGTGCACTGTAAGAAACCAAACACCAACGTCTGTCTTTAACCCATGTGTCTTCTAATATACTTGCCCTGGGTGGGGCACATGCTGGTCTGGTTTTTAAGCTTCCCCATGTCATAGTCACGTGCAGTCAGCATTAAAAGCCACTCTCCAGAAGGAAGAAGTCACCAGCTCACGTGGTGGGCTCTGGAGTCTGACTGTGTGGAGGTGAGTACTGGCTCTAGCTGGTCACCTGTGAAAGAAACACGAACCTGCAGTGAGTGCCTGCAATGGGCAAGGCTGTGTCCTGGAGTCAGAAAGAATGGGGTTTGAATCATGGCTCTGATACTTTCAGTGAGGAGCAGTGGACAAGTTACTTGAGAGTTATATCCTTACTATTTTCTTGACATTTTATATCATGTAACAAGTTATCACGAACATGGCAGTTGAAACAACACAGAATTATCATCTGGCAGTATCTATGGTCAACTGACTGGCACAGCTTATCTAGGTCTCCTGTTTAAGGCCGCAGAGTGTTGGACAGGACTGGGTTCTCATCAGAAGTTCGACTGGGGAAGAACCTACTTCCAAGTTCTCTCAGGTTGTTGGCAGATTTCATTTCATTTTCTAGGACTGCAGAGATGCGTGCCAGCTTACTTCTTCAAAGCCAGAAAAAGAGAGAAAAACTCCAGCAAGGCAGTGCTATACTTTGATGTTATATCAAGAGAGAAGATCATGGAAGCCACTTTAAAGTCTGTCCACCGCAGTATTCTCATCTGGAAAGTGGGAAGTTAATATCTACACCATGGAGTGGTTGCAAAAATTAAACAAGACAGTTTATGAAAATGGGTTGGCACATAATCACTCAATGGATGTTACTTGTAAAGTCCTGCACAGAAACCACTTTTGCAGGCTTTCCCATAGCAGAGAGCACTGGATCTCCCTCTGGGCCGGCACGACACTCTGCACAGACCTGCCTCGTCTCTTATCAGTGTATTTTCCACGTATTCCTCGAACCTACTGGGCCCTCACTGAAGTCTTACCATGTGACCAGCTTTGATCAAAGATTTGATAAACATGCAAGTCATTCATCACTTTTTGTAATCCTCACAGCAAACTATTGATATACAATTATTTCTATTTTCATGATAGACAAAAGTACTCTAATAGATGTGAAAAAAAATTGTGATTCAGTAGAAAACTACACATTGGACATGTTACACTTCCAGATGACCTGACTCAAGTCTTTGACTGTCTTTGAGCTACTTTACAACTCTGTAAATTATAAACAGCTGATAGCAATGCAAAAATAATTCTTGCCTCTAGATATGTGAACTCTGTCCTGTCCAGTAAAGTTTCAATTGACTTTTCCCCTCCTCCTGTGAAGAATCAGAATTGCCTCCATTTGCCTGTTTAGTTCAATACTCTGATCTATAAATGTGTCAGTTTTTCAGATAACCTTTTGAGTCCTCTATAAGATCTGCCTGGTTCCCTCACTGACTGATGAGTTAAAGAAAATCTTTAATATGGATTCATTTTATATATGTATGAGGGTGATAAGTCTGTCTTTTTCTCTTAAAAAGTATCTTTTAACATGGTTATGTATATTTCCCAAGCCACAGCTAATAAGTGGTAGAGCTAGCCTTCAACTCTCACCTCTCACCCCTGACACCCTAGGCTTAGCTACATCAGGACTCACATTCTTGACTATATGCTGTAGTACTAAACACAGGCAGATGCCCACAGATGCACTATTAGCATCTCTGCTCAGCTGACCCTGATTATGTTTGACTCATCACACACTCACTTTTCCAGCTCAAGAGTTTACTTAATTCCTGTAATTCCTATAGCTTCAGACAAAAGACTCTCATCACTGGCTTCAGCACCAAAAGCCTCTACAAATCCTTCCCTTAAAGGAATAGGCACTTGTCTTTCCATAAATTTCACTCAGTTTTCCTTTTCTCTCCTCTGGAAACTTACACAATAACACCTTTTTTTTCCTGAAATGGCTCTTCAAGCACTGGGAGGCAGCTCTTAACAGTTTTCTCTTTTCTTTTTCAGAATCATGTTATTTAAACCTGGTCTTCTAGGACTGACTTTCAAGCATCCTGACTATCCCAGTCATGCTCTTCGGGACAAGTCCCACTCTCCATGTGTATTGCATAAATGATCTTTAAATCTATGCAAAGGCTCATCTGGTTCATGTCAAGTAGAAAGCCTTCCCCTTCTGTGTATTCAGCAGGTCCATTTCAGAAGGGGAATCCTGGCTGGGCACAGTGACTCATACCTGTAATCCCAGCACTTTGAGAGGTCGAGGCAGGAGGATCATGAGGTCAAGAGATTGAGACCATCCTGGCCAATATGGGGAAACCCCCATCTCTACTAAAAATGTAAAAATTAGCTGGGCATGATGGTGCATGCCTGTAGTCCCAAAATGAACTTATGGAAACTGAAACCAAGACTTGTGTTTGTTTACATTATGACAAAACCATGGATCATTTCTCAATGGTGTCTAATGGACTTCTTCCTGGACCTAAGCACAGGCCTTCACATTGATCTTCATTCAATTTCTTCTTCTTAGACCCAGCCTGTAACACCAGTCACTGCACCTATTCTGGAAACTCAGTTTTGCCACAAGAGCTTAACTGTCCCTTCCAGCTTCGTGAACTGACAGTTTGACAGTCCTACCAGTGGCACCATTTCACTGACCAAGCTACCACTCTCCTTCTGCAACTTCTAACTGCTTCCCCTTTCTCCACTTCCCAAGCCCCCTGGGGGGAAAGAGGATTCTGGTTTAGGCTTCCCAATCCCTCTGTCCCAACTATTGTTCTCCTTGAAAGAGCTTTCCCAGTTGGGCAGGACAGGCCATTTCATTTTTCTGTGTCTGAGAATAGTTACTGACAACTTCCCAGGGTCAGGACTGAAGACCCAACTCAATGCCACTTACCATCAGCTCCTGCAGAGTGCACGCCCGCCCCTCTCATGCTGAGCTGGTGGAAGAGCTCACCCTTGGTCTGTTCCTCCCTTGCTCAAAGGCCACAGGTTCAGAGAATATGGAGAGAGCTTTCTGAGTGGGCCCATCTAAAGGCCAGCCACCACTTTAGTAAGGTATTGCAAGCTCCGGTTTGAAAACCATTCCAGCCACAGTAACCAAGACCCCAGATCCACTTATCCAAGTCCCCTTGACCTCATGGGGCTCTAATGGGGACTGAGCAAATCAATGCTTCTCAGGGTTAAGCTATAAAACTGCGTGAGAAATTTGTCATGAGTGCAGCATTTCAGATGGGATTTTTTTTTCTGTCTCTCTATACAGATGAGGACACTAAGTTTTCTCCTTGAAATGAGGACAAGAAAATACCATGGAAAATATACAGAACGACTCAGAATGTAACTAGCCACAACATTGTAGGTACCTATGTTCATCTTCGCTATAAAGTTCTAGAGCAAGGAGGCAGTAAGAAGTCCTGATACTGGGGTCAGGAGACCTGGGTTCTAGTCCTGGCTGTGCCCCCAAATCACCTGGGTGCCCTAGGACAAGTCACTTTACATCTCTGAGCTTCATTTCCCTCCTAGTAACTGGATAATTTCCATAGGTCTTTCACAGTTCTAATACTGAGATACAGACCACATTTTATGCAATAGATGTCCTCCTGAAAACAAGCACGTAAACTTTTTCCTCCCGCAACTGAAGATGATTTTTAAATGAACCAAGCCAATATTTCTCACTCTCTCTCCTTTCTTTCCTTCCTTCTTAACTTTCTTCCCTTCGTTCCTTCCTTCCGTTAAAAGCAGAATTCTTTACTCACAATAAATCTTAGGTATAAGTCCAATAACTATTGTCTAATAGAAAAAAGGTTGTTGGTGTTATGGGGTGGGTGTTGTGTTATGGGGTGAGCCTGTTTCCACCCTTGACATCCTCTCCTCCCTCCTCTCCTCCTCCTCTCCCTACTCCATATGCATACATACAATTCGTACCATTTGCAAAGCACAGAATTAGGAGAATTCTGTTTTCAGAGAGTCCTCCTCTTGATGAATACACTACTTGAGAAAGCAAAAACGACACTGCCACATGGCAAAGCACTTTCATGTCATTCCTTCATTAACTCTCCACAAATCTGCCAGGCTGCATAATCAACCCCATGCCACAGGTGAGGAGACTTAGACAGATTAGAGGTGGGATGTGTCTGTTTTGATCACTGCTGCGTTTGGCACCTGGGACATTGCCTGGGATTCAGTAGTTGCTCCAGGAATAGTTGTCAAATGAATGGTAGGACTTTCGGACCCTCCTCAATCAACTCCTGCCAGGGTTGGGGCTCCAAATCCTCTGACTTCTGCATCCACAGATGCTGGAACTGCTTTCTGGGACATGTGATCACTTCCAAATGTGATTTGGATTGTCAGTCTATGAAGTGGAATGCACTTGTCCTTCCCCCTGGCTGGAGAAGGCAGATGGAGCCATGCACTCGGGCAGCTTGTCACTGCAGCCCCATCACCCAGACCTGAGTCTCAGTTCAGCCAATCCATAGCTGTGGGACCAGTCACTTAGTCTTTCTGAACCTTAATTCTGTCACCTGAAAAATGGGATTAATAACAATATTTATCTCATACAATTTTCACGTGGATGCCCTGAGATTATGTATGGGAAAGAAATATGGAGTTAATTCTAAGTGTGTGGAAGAGAGAAATATATTTAAAATAAAATTAACTATAGCTATTTATGCTGCAGTTAACAACCATAGGGACAACAGCAACATAATATATAAGGGCAGTGCCATAATTCACAGCAGAAGAAGATACATCTCTGTTCTGTTTTCTTCTCTCCATAAAGATTAAGGAAAAAAAGAGACAGAAAGGTGTTCTAAAGCCTTGGGCAGTTCTGTTTTGCCCTTAAAGACTGTAGCAGGTGCTGTCCATGTTCTGCCCCATTTCTCTCCTTGAGGATCTTTTACTTTTTCCCAGGCTTCTGCCTCTGAGGAGCCTGTGTGTTGCTCCACTGCTGTTCCTTGAAAGGAGTAGCCCTTGAGTTATGGCTTTCTCTGTGGTCACCAGCAGAGAGCAGACAGGCCTGCCAGATGGGGGCTGGGCTTAGCCCATGACTGATGGGTGGGGGTGGGGGTGAAGGCCAGCTCCGCTGACTGGAGGGATAACTCACATTCCAGGGTTCCCTGTGGGAGGCGGCTGAAGCTCCCTTCCATGGGGTGGGACTTGGCTGAAGCTGCCCCTTTGTGCCTCTCTCCTTCTCTTCTCTGCTCCCTCTTGCTCAGATCACCTCATCTTACAGTCCAGTTTTGGGGAACTCAACATAAGATAAAGGGGAGACTTGGATCTGAGGGTCTATGATTATCAGTAAATATAAACGAGTCTGAGAGTATGCAGAAAAGAAAAAGAGCCACATTTCTCTGCTTAATAATCTCCTCTCACAATATATCAAGAGTTGTATCATGCAGTTCTTGGAAGAGCTGCAGAATATGGCCCTAGAGAAAGGAAAGATGGAAGGCTTTACAGAGAAAAAAGGGCCAAACCATATGGGAATGTAAAATGGCATTGATGACAACAGCAACCACGACAACAACAACAGCAACAAAACACAACTCCAAAATAACCCAAACCTCAGCGAAATGTGCTACATGCACGTTTTGAGTGCATTATATTCTGAGGGGCATCAGAGGGAAAGTGCTGTGCACCAGGACTGGGGTGCTGCAGGCACTCACAAGGACATAATGATGACTCCTCTGTGGGACAGGAAGGCGTCATCTGCAGGGTTGCACATGATCTCTCCCCAGCCCTGTCTTTGGGCCGAATGGATGGGAGGGACACAGCCTCCCACCAATGGCTCAATGCATTGGATCCAATTCCACTTGGATCCCAAAGACAGAGAACTTCAATTGGCATCTGGGTTTCGAAATGTTGATTGCATAGACCCCAGTGGAGGGGACAAGTACAAATATCATTCTTAACACACATAGGACAAAGAGAAAAATGTCACAAAAGGGGTGCAGAGAGTTGGAGGGGCTCCACAGAAGGAGAATGCATACACCATCATTTGGTTATTTGCATGTTAGGAAGCACTTACTAGTTCATAGTCTTCTCTGACAACACAGAGAGGACAGAGTGAGTATTTGTTTGTCTTGTTACTCAGAGCTTCCATATGTTCAATGGGCAAGAAGAAGTGGTGTGCCAGAACCAATTCCTAAGGACTCCTGTGAGCCAACTCTTAAGAGTCTCTGGAATTTTGCAAGCCTGGTAAATTGTTATTAAAGAAAAAATTATATATATATATATATATTTACAATGAATAAGTTAATTAAAAACAAGGGCAAAAAATGCCCAATACTCATCAGCTCCGAATGATTTTTCATTTCATTATTATCTATGACTTTAAAACTATACCTTTTCAATCCATATCTTGGAATTATTACATAATGGAGCACCTCTCTGCCCAACTTTATGTTAAGTGATGTCAGATTGGTAGGTTGCAATTTGCCATGGTGGGAGTATTTACACTAGAGAAATTGGTAAACATGACAGGTGATTGTTAAACATTCATCAGCATACCACTGGAGAAGAGTCCAGAGAGATGGCAGAGGAAGAAAATCAAACTACTTCATTCATTCATCCAACATTTTATTGATTGCTGACCATGTGCAATTTATGTTTAGTCACCATTTCTTCATGGCTAGCCTGTAAAGCTGATTCACAGAATCTCTACTTCATTGGGGTAGAGGCCCATATAAAACACTGGGAGGCTGAACTATTGAGTATCTTTCAGTAAGTGCATTTGGATGACTTTCCAGCTCATGTGCAGCGGCTCCAACTAATAGCTAACAAAGAGCTGCCAAGGAGGGGTCTGGCCAGGCCTGCTTCAGTAAATAGATAAGGATCATTTAAAAGCAGCCCATTAAGTGTTTGCATGCAAATGGCCCTGCCAGCTCCTTGAAAAACAGTTTGTTCTCTTAAAGAGGTTAAATATTTTCAGTCTTGTTTATGTTATTAATTTGCCTAGCCAAGTGTGTGGTTGTGGGTGTATTTTTAATAGACAACGTAAAAGCTTTGCAAAATGAGCCTTATCCCAAACGAAGGAGGCTTTATGAATTCTATACAAATGACCGTGGACCTTGCCTGTACCCCATGGAGAAAAAAATCTCTGCTCCATTCATGCCAGGTATCCCTGGCATAGGTGCAACCCACAGGGAAGGGCATGAAATAGAAAAATAATAAACCCCAGATGTACTGCACCCCTAGCAGCTAGGACAATGCCCAGCACAGGTGTAGCCCACAGGATGGGGCATCAAACAGAACCATAAACTGACAGAGTCATGCCACATCCCAAGCACCAAGAATGACATCTGGTACATGTGGGCACACAGTGCATTTTGGTTGAATGAATGAATGAATGAATAAATGAATGCTTCTATGCCATAATTCTAACCACACTTTTGACCAAAAAGGATCTTCTAATAACAATAGACAGAAAACAGAGAATAAAAGAAGGGAGGGATGGAGATTTATAAAGACACAGCAAGGCATTTTGTTTAATATTGCCTCTCATTTAACCCTCACAGATACCTGGAAGGTTTTAGTATTTCCATTTCACAAGCGAGAAAACCTAGCAGTGAGCAGTGCACTCAGCATTTGCACAGGTAGGAAGTACAGAGGGAAGTCAAAGTCTGGTATGTTTGAATCCAAAATCCATGCTCATACCTTGTACTATGCACTAGTGGCAAATATTCTTGGAAATAGTCCATTTAAAAGGAGAAATCTTTTCTCTGCTTCCCAAAAAGCTATGATGAATTTCCCTTACTGGGGAACACAGGAAATTGAAAACTAAAAGTTCACAGCAGAAACATATGGAGGCCCAGCCTCCCTTCCTCACTTCCCTTCTCTTCTTGACCACGGAGAGGCCCAGCCTCCCTTCCTCACTTCCCTTCTCTTCTTGACCACAGAGTAATGCAGGGATGACTGTGCATGCTTTATTACTGTTTTTCACTAGCTTCTGAAACATTGACCTTTAGGCTCAGAGATAAACTCTACTCACAGCATCTCTGTCCCAAAAAATTCTCCGTAAGGTGAACATAATGACCTCTGTGGTGTGGATGAGTAAATTCAGAAAAGAAAAGTGACTTGGCCAAGGTCAGTACCAGCAAATGGAGCATCTCTGAATCTGGTACAGGCTTTTCTGTTTCTAAAGTGTTTTTCCACTAACAGTTTTCTGGAACACCAATGTCGTAGGAATCCTTGGGGACCCTGATGAGTGCAGATTTTGATTCAGCAGGTCTCAGGTGGGGCCTGGAAAGCTCCTGGGTGATGCCAAGGCTGTGGGTCTCAGACCACCCTTGATGAGCAAGTCTCAGCACACGCTGCCTTATTCATGCCCAGTGACCTGTGAGCAACTCTTAGCTCATCTCCTTGTGTGTAGTCAGTTCTCAGTCTTGGGTTGATGAAGGTCCAGCTAACCAACTGTACTGATGACTTAGTAGGCTAAGGTAGGCCCTCGCTATCCCCACTGAACTCTGGCTACCTTTCTCTACCCCATCTCTGTCCCTGGGACATCATACTGCTTACCCTGGAGCCCCCACAACCTCTCTGCTGTTCTCCCTCAGTCTGCTTAAACAATAACCCCTAAAAGTGGTCTTTGTGCCTGCAATCCTGCCCCCTTTGAATCTGTTTTTTTTTTCCACCAAATAATCATTATAAACTATTTAAATATAAATGTAATGATGTCACTCTAATTTTTACATTTCTTCAAGAAGGAACAAGCCACTAACCCTCTTGCCTGTCCCAAATCCTCTTTAATCAGAGCTTCTTTGTTTTTATCAGGTATCAATATTGCGGTGCAACACAAACTTTAAAAGAAAATAAAAGATTTTGCTACTAAAGTAAGAATCATCTGATTAGTATACTCTATTTCTTCCATTGTACAGATGAGGAAAATGAGTCCCTGACAGGTCATACCTCATTCCTGAGGTCCCCCAGAAAGGTAACTATGGAGTGAGCATGAATCCCAAAAACCCTGATGATATATTTTTGGTTCTGATTCTCTCTCCATTGCACCATGCTTCTCATAAACAACGTTCTTTATATATATATTTTTCATCTATGCCTTTTCTAAGTTCCATTCAGTAGGTTCATTTATTGGTTGACAGCAAAGTACTTAGGTTAGCATGCCCCCTCCAAATTTGCCCCCTGCAATTCCAAGAATAAAGAAAGGCATGCAGACTGGGTGACTTCTTATAAGCAGTCTTCCACAGACTAAACTGACTTCTTGGCCATGAATTCTAAGGGTGGGGGCCTTTAGAGATAAATAAGAAAATGAAAAACAGCCACTGCTGCTCCGCTCAAAAATGAACGAATAGTCTTTAAGGCATCATGGTCAACTTAAGCCGGTTCTCCAGACACGATAAAGTGAATGCAGAAGCTGATAAAAATCAGTACATTGGGCCTTGAGCTGATGAACCTTTTCCCAAATAATTATTCTTTTTAAAAATATGGCCAGGTGTGGTGGCTCACGTTTATAATCCCAGTATTTTGGGAGGCTGAAGTGGGCAGATCACCTGAGGTCAGTTCAAGACCAACCTGGCCAACATGGTGAAACCCTGTCTCTACTAAAAATACAAAAATTAGGTTGGCACCTGTAATTTCAGCTACTCAGGAGGCTGAGGCAGGAGAATTGTTTGAACCCAGAAGGCAGAGGTTTCAGTGAGCCAAGATGGTGCCACTGCACTCCAGCCTGAGTGACACAGCAAGACTCCGTCTCATAAAATGAATAAATAATTAATTGATAAAATTAAAAATTAAAAATAAATAAAAATACCAATGGCATAAAACTCGTTATTTTATGATGAGATGAATCTGTCCCTAAATCAGAAAATCAACTGAAAAAAAGCTTCTCCTTTTCAAGCTCACTTGAGCAAACAATAACACCTAAAATATGTATCCTACGTCCACTCCTTGATCTGAAAACCATTCAGGACAGGGTTAGAAAACATATTCACAGTAGGTTAGCAAATAGTTCTTGGGTGAGTGCATATGTAGTAAGAAGCCTACTGTTCTCAGAGAAAAGAATGGATACTTGGCATATAATTCCTTGCTAAGTGTTAGATTCTGAGAAGAGTGAGTTTAGGGCAGGCTTGGGCAAGGGAAGATATTCTAAGTGGACTCTGATGTTAGAAAAGGTAACATTTCAGGAAGATTCCAAGAGGAGCCAATTCTGAGGCAGAGAGATGTGTCTATTTGTGCTGGGTACACTAAAGAGGACAACAGGCTGGAAGAGAAAGCCAAGAACCACATGTAGAAGAGCTCAAATCAGAGCTAAACATTCCAATATCTAGTACGGTCAGTAACAGAAAATGAAGGACAGTGAGTTTCATAACGTGGAACACACATGTGGTTGGGATGTGCTTCATGTGAATTTGAAGAAAACATAATTTCATACGTCAGATACATGACTTCACAGATAGGATCGCTTAGGATAGGGCTGAGAGTGAGAACCAGTTTTACTTAAAGAAAAAAATATTAATACCAGCTTGGATGTGACAAAATTCAGGGGAGCAATAACAACTGGAAATTAATAAACAATTTGGCTAAAGCTATAATGTATCCATGATCATTACTGGTAGTCTCAGAAAAGGCTACACTGCTGGTGGAAATGCTTTTCTATTCATCCATTTGCAAATGTGTAAGTTCATACATTCAGCAAAACTACTGAAGTGACATAATACAGAGAATAATGACTAACTTATCTTCATGAAAGGAAGGAAAGAGGAAAGGAAGGAGGGAGGGGAGGAGGGAGGGAGGGGAAGAGGGAGGGAAGAAGGGAGGGAGGGAAGGAAGGGAGGGAGGGAAAAGAAGAGGGAGGGTGAGAGGGAGGATGTTTAAGGACCTACCAAGAATCTAATAATGTGCTAGGTCTGGGGACTCAGACAGGAATGAAGCACAGTCCTCCTCCTCAAGGGGCTTGCTGTCCAGCAGGGAGGCAGACAGCTGACCAAATTACTGTAATCCCCTATGAGAGGAACCACAGCTATAAAAACATGCACACAAAGTACAAAAACTTGGAGCCAGTCAGAACAGGGGTAGCTTGGGAGAGGTGCTGGTATTTGAGTTTAGCACATTTTGCCAGGTGGGGCTATTAATTTGCATTAGTTATAATCAAGATTTTTAAGGTGTTACAGCACATGGATCCTAAAACATGGCAATATTAGAAAAGCACAAATACAAGCTTATATAATAGTAAACTACTGTTTACTGCAATGAATGGCATTAAGCTGCATGAGACGACCAGTGGAACTTGTTTTAAAACATGCATTTTGGGACTCTCCCTTACAGGGTCATATAGTATGCATGGAGTGTGGTTGGATTACTCTGAAATTGTTACAAACTCTGGGCGATTCTGATGCTGTAGACAGGTACACATAGAGAGACTAAACTAGGGAGGTCAGGGACCTTACTGACTTTTCCTTCCTTGGGAGGGGGCACAATACCTGGCATATAGGAAATATTGCAATAAATGTTGGGCAAACATGAACAAATAATAAATAATTAAAAATCCAATAACAAATCTAACACCAGAATCATAGTTTTGAGACAGAGTTTCACTCTGTTGTCCGGGCTATAGTGTGATCATAGGTCACTGTAACCTCAAATTCATGGTCTCAAGAGATCCAGAGATCTTCTCACAAGTAGCTGAGGCTACAGTGCACACCATGATGTCAGCCTTTTTTTTTTTTTTGCTTTTGGAGAGATGGGGTGCTGCTATGTTGTCAGGGCCGCTCTTGAACTCCTGGCCTCAAGTGATTCTCCCACCTCAGCCTCTCAAAGTGTTGGGTTTCTAGGGGTGAGCCTCTGCGCCTGGTCAATATTTTGTTTTCAAATAAATTTAATTTATCGATTTAAAGTTTACACTTGTATCCTTCCAGAAAGTCATGGAGCTAGCCATCTAATTAAAAATATAAGCAGGATTAATTGCTTTTTAAAATTTAATTTTATGTATTGATTAACTCAGGCTCATTGTGATGGGTGCCTCCTGGTGGGGGAGGCACTGAGTATCTATATGTACTTGAAAGTAAGGAACTGTCCTTAAGAACATTCTTCCTCATTACTCCCTAATTCTCACTGGTTAGTCTACTGACTGGTCTCCACTGGTGAGGTCTGATGCACTAGCTTATCCATCAGCAGGAACATAATGTACTCTCAAGAACCAAACCGAAGGCATGCTCTCACATTTTGCAATACTCTCTCTATTCCTTAAAAGTGTTAAAATTAGATTTATTATGGCCCATTGAGTTAAAGGGAACAGGACAATTCTCTTTCTAAGCAGCTGAAAAATAAGCCAAATTATCTAGTCCATATTCCACTCAAATACCTTGATTTTGATACTTTTTTGAGCTGTCAGCAATGCTCTGTCCTAACTTTCCATTCTGCTCATTTGGAATCTGTTTTACTACCATGAGCTACATAATGGTTATCCAACTAATCAGAAGAAGGGGAAATAGGAGAGAAGGGGAAAAAGGGTCAGGTCTTCTTACTTAGTGTATACCATCTTCCAAGCATTACACTAGGCATCTGTAGAACGATTAACAGAGCGGACACGATCCCTTCTTTTCCTGTGCTTACAATTTACAGAATGATGCTACACGAATCAAGCATTTGTAGTAAAGACTGAGACATGACAGACCCAACAGTTTGACCCCATTTGCAAATCAGGAAGATATTTGGAAATGATTTCCAGCAGGACTTGTCCTCATAGGAAAAATTGCACTCTGTTGACAGATGCAATAGTGAAGAATATTGTGTCCAAATGAAAAGGACTTTTAAAATATCTTCACAGATCGAAAGGGATGTGATAAGACTAATCAAAAGTAGCTAGGGTTGAGTTCCCGCTCAAAGGTAGAGGGCACTGAGTTCTTAGCCAGAGTTGAAAGTATTCACGGGAAAAATCAGGTAGTCCACCTGGAAAGATCATTGGAATCATTTTTAGGGAGTGAGAAGGAGATTGTGGCTGGGAAGCAGTAAAGAGCTTTAAGTTCTTCTGAAAACTCATCAAAAGCAACTGAGATTAAATGCAAATTCAGATACATCAAAAGACAGGATGGGTAGATACATGGGATTCTGAACCAAGAACTGGAACAATATGAAAGATCGTTATCCCACTTACATATGATACCAAGAGGGTGACAGTGACGTGCTGCAGCCGGCCAATGCCATCTTGCAAAAGCCAATTGTGGGCACCTCTTCCAAATCCAATTTCAGTCACTTCACATGGGTGGCTTGAAACTGGTTATCATGGGAGTATTTACACCACAGAAATTGGCAAATGCTATGAATCAGGACTCTGCTTTAAGAGAAGTGATGTCATATTTACCAGAATGTCACTACTTACAGAGGCCAGGCTAACAGCCTCCAGGACCTGCATGCAACCAGAAATTTAGAACTGGATTTGTACCCAGGTAGCACTGACTGTCTTGGAAATAATGCATTTCTCCTCAACTGATATAAACAAGAAGATTCAACAGTTACAGAGGGGCATGGAACAAATGGGCTCGAAGCCTGCTCCCTGCTCCGATATTCTGCATTCTTACTCTAAAAATATTTGTGAGGAATTTTAAGATCATCTCATGGTGATAACATACACATGAGAATTAAATGCCACACTGTATAATGTTTCTATCTGCTGCTGGAGGGGAAAAGGTATATATATATGTATATATGTGTATGTGTGTGTGGAGGCAGGTAAAGGGATTCAGAGTTTTGTGGTATATCTAAAATAAACCAAGGAATTGATATAAAGCCTAAATTGTAGTAATTTCTAAGAAATACAGAGCCAGAATGACATAATAGTACACACAAGTCATGGTGTTCTTAAAAATAACCCTAAGTTGTAGCTATTAAGGACCATGCTATTTTGCAGAAGTGTAAAGAAAGGCAGATTGAGGCTAGCATGTGGTCACCCCAGGAAGACAGCAGGGTATCGAGTGTCAATGAGCTCCCGGAGCTCAAGTCTGTGACTGAGCAGAAGAAAATGGGTCTTCTTGTGTCAATGAGCTCCAGGAGCTGAAGTCTGTGACTGAGCAGAAGAAAATGGGTCTTCTTGTGCATCCTGCCAAAACCAAATCAATGAAGATAACCTGGCTGGGGAGGCTATCACTGTGTTCACATTTTGGCAATACCCTCTGAGAGATAAAAATAAGAAATGACACTATATAAGGGTTTAGAAATTTCACATCCTTTATCCTGTTGAATCCAGCATTTTTGTGGAAAAATGTAAGTGACTTCATTTTTCAGAAGACAAAACTGGATCTCAGAAAGCTTAAGTCACTTGTCATAGTCACAGAGAAGGAAGTGGCACATACAAGACAATATATAATTAAGTACTTAAAACATATCTCTGGCTCACGCCTGTAATCCCAGCACTTTGGGAGGCCGAGGCGGGTAGATCACAAGGTCAAGAGATTGAGACCATCCTGGTTAACATGGTGAAACCCCGTCTCTACTAAAAATACAAAAAATTAGCTGGACATGGTAGCGCATGCCTGTAATCCCAGCTACTTGGGAGTCTGAGACAGGAGAATTGCCTGAACCCAGGAGGCGGAGGTTGCGGTGAGCCAAGATCGCGCCATTTCACTCTAGCCTGGGTAACAAGAGCAAAATTCCATCTCAAAAAAAAAAAAAAAAAAAGTCTCACTCCTACCAAATCCATACAGTGATCCCATTTCCTCCACTGAGACAGATCCATATTCCTCATACCTTGACTCAGAACCAAGGACATACAAGGTCCTTTACAACGCGGCCTCAAGGTACCCTGGTCCTACTCCACTGGGACTTCCCATGTACCAGTAATTCCGGTCACCCTGGACTTTCATTTCTAAGATATTTTAAAGTGCTGTGGCTTCGTACTGCATTCTGCTTATCAAATACTGAATCATAATTCAAAATTTAGCACAACTCTCACCTCTTCTGTGAAGTCTTTCTGGGATTCCAGAGACAATGTTATTCTTTTCTCCCCCTTTGTCTTCACTGTGCTTTTATCTCTTTTTTACCACTGCACGCAGCGCTGTTTGGGAGCTGGCTGAAGTGTGTTCCTCCCGGCAGCCCCATAGCTTAGAATGTGACTGGATTTAGAGACAGGACCTTTAACGAAGTGATTAAATCTAACCAGGCCATTAGGGTGAGCGCTAATCTAATGATTCGTGTCTTTATAAGAAGAAATTTGGAGACACAGAGGCAGTGGGGTGTGTGCGCAGAGAGGAAAGGAGTGAAGACGATGAGAAGGTGGATGTCTGCAAGTCTAAAAGGCAGGCCTCGGGGAACCCAACGCCTGCTGACACACTGATCATGCACTTCAGCCCCCAGAATTGTGGAAAAATTAATTTATGTAGTGTAAGACACCCAGTTTGTGTTATTTTGTGACAGCCCTAGCAAAGTAATACAGGGGGCCTCTGGCACTTTGTGGAAGCCTGACTGCAGGTAACAACAGTGGCTGTGCCAGGGGCAAATGACACTCTCCCCGGGCTCCAAGGAGAAATGCACAGTCCATCTCAGAGTCCTCATTTGTTCTGTTCTTGCACTTCCAGTGGTCATATCAGTTATAGGAGTTCAGTATGACAGCAGAGAAGCAGCCACATAGCAATTAGAACAACGATGAATGGGAAGTGGTAGTCTTTCACACAGAGCACGTGCTGTGTGCTGGAGTGTCCTCATCCCTGAGTTCTGTGAAGTTGGTGCGATTATACCAATATTTCAGATAATGCTCAAGCTCGAAGTGAAGAAACACACTCAAGTTCAAACAGAAGTTTTTTGGTTTTGTTTTTTTAAACAATAAATCCAACATAATTGTGTTTAGTTCCTTCAACAGTAAATAACTTGCTTTTGATGAAAAGTCCTTTGCTCAAGCAAAATCATGTTGATACAACCAGAACTGCTGCAATTAGTCAGATGACGCTCACGTTAACTTGTCATATATTTAAGTCCCAAACAGTTTTGCCTCTGGGTAAACCTTCTTTACAGAAGTAAGTTCATATGATTTCTCAAATAGTGGGCTTTTTTTTTTTTTTTTGAAGAATCCAAAATATTCAGGCATCAAAGTGACAAATGAATAATTTTTTTGAGCAATATGGAGAGAAAGCCACCATATTACATTGAAAAACTCACTGACTCATCCATCCATCTATCCATTCACTGAGTTATTGAGAGAGAGAGAGAGACAAAGAGAGAGAGAGACCGTGTGTCCCTTGTACATGTCTGGTTTAGAATTGGACACTGGCAATATGTAATTGCAAAAGAAACAATCCACAGTACTTGCTTTCAAGGAGCTCAAAACTTGGTACCTAATTCAGAGAATTGTTGAGAGTTTTAGATTAATTACTACATGGAAATACTTAGAAAAATGCCCAGAACTTAGAGAACCCTCAAAAACATAGTTTTTATTTTTATTGCTATCTGATAGAGAGTAAGAGAAGAAAGCATGCTTTAGTCTCCCATGGTAAAGTTTCAGTATGTTCTTGGGGGAGGGTGCTGGGAAGAAGTTCCTATCCCAGCCTGGGGGTGCCTGAAATTCTTCCTCCAGCAGTAGCCTCTCAGCTGATTCTTGAAAAAGAAAAGGAAAAAGGAATTCTATGAGATAAAGTCAGGAAGATGAAGGCCGGATCTTAAAGAGCTTCATGCCTTGTGTTAAGGAGCTGAACACTTAACTTGCAGATAAGAGGAAGCAACCATTGAAAGGTTTGACTTAGGGAGAGAGGGAACAATCATGATCACATTTGTGTATCATAAAAATCTTTCTGGATATGCGGTGAAGAAAATCATGAAAGGGGCTACCAGTGCCGTTTTTCCAAAGAGGATATTGATGACTCAACCAAGTCAGTGGCAATGGACAGCAAGAGGAGGTGGGCGACTCAAAATATACTGAGGACTTCCAGCCAACTTGACTTCACAGCTCCGGTAAGGAGAAGGGAGACTCAGAAGATGGCGTGGCTAACAGGTGCCCTTTTCTGAGTTTTGGTGTACGAGCAGGTGTGGAAGAAAGTTGATGAAATTCATTTTGGAGGTTGTGTTCAAGGTGTCTGTGGGGAGGCTTCTAGGTGGTGATGTCTAGTCCACAAACACAGGCTGGAATTCCTAAAACAGTATTACCTGGAGCTAGAAATTTGGAGTCGTAAGCCAAAAGCAGGACAGTTAAACCACAGGCATCAAGCAAGGCACTGGAGACAAGCAGCGGGTGGTGGCGGGACACCCCAGGGCCTTCCAAGAGGCATGTTCTTGTCAATAAATACACTGAGCAAGGGAGAAACTACAGCATCCCCACCCAAGGCGAAACATGGCAGGTGGAGAGAAGCCCTAGGCTGAATGCATTAGGATTCTAATGACATGCCACAATCTCCTATCAGGAGACTTGGTGGAAGGGAGCTGGCAAATATATCAACTTACATAATTGGCATCTTTTACAGCACATGTCTGGTGCAGAAGAGCTGCTGGCTCTTGGAAAGAAGGGCAGGATGGGTTCTGATCACTCACTTTTCAAGGCTACTCTTAGCAGCTTCTGTCTGGGAAGCCAGCTTTGTCAATAACTGTTCGTTTCTCTGCCTCAGAATCATGTTGGATCTACCTCGACAGTTTTCAGATGACAGCACCAAACAATCCCTCCCAGCTTCTCCCCAAGGCTGCCTCCAATTTGGATGCAATCAGCATCCAAATGGGCTCCTTTCCATATCTCCTAGTAGGAAGTGACCCTGGAAGCTGCAAAGTCCTCATTTGCAAACTGACAGTCACTTTTTCAGTTTTCCAGGCCAAGAAGAAAAAGGCTCTTTACCTTCCAAGATAAAGCCCCCTGCCTGCTAGAGCAAAGAGAAATCACACCCACACCCAGCCGACATTCATTCCCCATTTTCTCAGCCTGTCACTTCTGAGAAAGAGACAGCTGTTGCTGCCACCACAGGCAAAGAGAGAGAGAGAGAGATCCCTTCAACCTCTTACTATATTAAGTCACAGAAATTTTCTTGCAATGTGTCTCCCTGTCACTTAGGAAGGTCCCTATGACATAATTTTGAAAGTTTTTACAGACAGCAGGAAAACAAGAGTGTTAACCCAAACCTCAATCAACTAAACAATATAAGGACATAATTCCTCTTGCCCACACTAGTTTTTGGAAAGAAAGCACTGTATTTCACTGGTTGTTTCCAAACTGGTTTTGTGTATATGTAAAACATTTGCTGTGGCCATCTATAGAACATTAGGTTGACTCCTATAGTGTCAATCCCTTCTCCTCTCCAGAATTACATCCGATTCTTACCAAGAACACTTACTTATTGTGTCCCCTTCAAAAAATGTATGTCGAAGTCTTCATCCACAGTACCTCAGAACGTGACCTTGTTTGGAAACAGGGTCTTACCAGAAGTAATTGAGTTAAAATGAGGTTATGATGGGCCCTAATCTGATATGACTGGTATCCTTATAAAAAGGGAGCATTTAAACACAGAGACAGACATGCACAGAGGGAAGATGATGTGAGACTCAGAGAAGACGGCCATGCGACCACAATGATGCATCTGCAAGCCACGAAATGTGGAGGATTGCCAGAAAACAGCAGAAGCTGGGAAGGACCAAGGGAGGCTTCTCTCTCAGCCCAGTCAGAGAAAGTGTAGCTCTATAATACCTTGATTTCAGACTTCTAGCTTCCCTGGGCTGTGATATAGTAACAGTCTACTATTAGTAAGCCACAGAATTTGTGGTAAGTAGTTATAGGCACCCTGAGAAACAAATACACTCATACAGGTGGGTTGCTTCACAGATGCCTTTCTAGCCTTTCCTTTGATTTGTGATGTTCTCTCTGTTAAGGACTGAATTGTGTTTGCCCCAAAATTTATATATTGAAGCCTGAATCCTCAGTGTGACTGTATTTGAATATAGGATTTGGGGCAGTTATTAGGGTTAAATTAAGACACAAAGGTGATCCTCTAATCAGATAAGATTAGCGTTCTCATAAAAAGAGAAAGAAACACCAGAGACTGCTTTTCTCTACACACAGAAGAAAGGGCATATGGGAACAGGGCAAGAAGGTGGCCATTACAAACTAGGAAGAGAGTCCTCATTAGAAACCAAATGTGTACTTTGATTTCCAGACTATGAAAAAATAAATTTCTGTTGTTTAAGCCACCCAGCCTATGATATTTTGTTATAGCAACCAAAGCTAGCTGATACACATGTAAATTCTCTGCCATGTTCCAAGTCACATTCATGATTTGCATGACGGCTCCAAGTCACTGTGCTCATTGTGTCTTTCCCTGAATCCTTGACAAGACTGACTTCAGACCCCAATAGTTGTACAATATTTCTAATTTTGGGTATTCTAAGAAATTTTTATTCATTGAGCCCCCACAACATTGCAAGCATTGTGCTGAACACTTTAGATATCCTGTTCCTCACACCTCCCTACTGGGGCAGCGAGTAGCATCCCAGTAATTTCCAGGAGAGTTAACGGAGCATCAGAAACTAAGTAACTGGTCACCCAACAAGGGAATGAAGAGTCTTGGATTTAAGTCCTAGACAAATGACTCCTTTGAATATGCTCATCCCCCTGTATCACAGGAGCATCTGCTCTTTCTGTTGTCTGAGTTTATAGTCTTGGTTCTACAAATATGGTCAAAGTACTTCAAGCATTTCTGAAGCACCAGAGCTTCTTCATCTTTAATGTACACACAGATCACCAAGGGCTCTTGTTAAACGGCAGACTCGGATTAAGTAGGTCTAGCGGGTGGCGCCTGACAAGCTCCCAATGCTGCTGATACTGTAGGTCATTTCTTGAGTGGTGAGGATTTACACACCAACACAATGGTTGACAAATTCATGCTTCCTTTTCTAATGGCCATGTAGATGAATTCTTTATCACACACATTCAGAATCTACTACGCTCCTAGCTTTGTGCTAAGTAATGTGGACACAAAGAAGAATTAAAAACTTAATTTTAAATTCCTTAAGAGCATGGGCTGTTATTGTGACTATTTTTCTTTGACTAACGAACACAGTAGGCACATAGTAAGCACCTGGTCAACAGGATTGTACATCCCCAGAGTCTAAAACAGAGCATTCAAATAACAAAATCAGACTGAGATGTATCCTGCGACAGATATTCTTAGTCAACCACTATGATTCATTCATTCTCCCTTTTCTTCCTTACTGATGGAGACCAATTTCATTAAAAACAGCCCCAAATACTCACTCCCCTGCTTCCCTTGTGAATTGAGGTGGTCGTGTGACTTTGTTTTTGTCAATGAAATGTGCTAGGAAGTCTTTTGGCTTTTTCTCATAAAAAGGTCCCTATGTCTTCCTTCTGTCTTGTACATGGATGGATTTCATGCACACAGATGCAGTGTTTTTGTGATGAGGAGGCAACTAAGGTGAGAGAAAAGCTAAGATAATCATTTAGATATTGTTATTGGCATTGCTAAGCTGCTGAGCAAATACCAGCAGCTTCCTGCTTCAAATATCTTGCTACATGAGAAAAATAAAATTCTTTGCTTTAGCCAATCTTATTGACCTTTACATGCAGTTCAAAGTGATTTTAACCAATGTTAACCTTTCCTAGTTAGGACATTTCTATCATGACAACAGCTGAGTTAAGAGTAGGTTAGTCGAAACTTGGAAGCAAAACTATGTTAGGCATGAAAAACATGTTTTCAAAATTAATTCCAGCCAAACATCAACCAGAAGCATATTATGTGACTTGATCCAGATTCTGTTAGAGGCAAATCTTCTTTTCTGTTTTTATTTTCCCTTCCTTTCTAATCTAAATTTTGTGGATCCATTCCATGAAATTATTTCAAATCAGGTGCTGGTATGAAAAATGCAAAATGCCAAGTTGACCTAATAGTTTCTAGCTTAACCTTGATATCCTGCCAGGGTGTGTGGGAAGCCTAGTGCTTTTGGATGCATTTTGGGTTATCTTTGAGCAGCAGCCTCAGCATTAGCTTGACTCACAGCTAATACATCACAGGGACAGCCTACTCTAATCAATAGAAGTTTGGTATCCTCCTTAGACTTTCAGTGCTGATTAGTAGAAAAAGCAGAGCCCTATATCCTGGTTTCTTACATTCATCTCACACACAAACACATCACTTTTCTTCACTGCTTAAGACAGAATCAGTCTAAATGGGCCTCTCATTTCACTTTGCTTTAGTTAGAAAACACACAGAAAAAAGTTTGTTTTCATTAATATTTTACAGAAAGTCTAATATAAATTAGATACTTATGTAATGGAATCAATCACATCTTAATGCTGACTTTAAATTCTGAAGGTAGAGAAGCAGGCAAAAAAAAAAAAAAAAAGCTCTTTGGATATTTCAGCTGAAGCAATAAAGGAAAAGGTCTAATTTGACCTGTGGGGAAACTGACAAAGTAAATAAATCAAGTGAACACATAATTTATTGTCCAACCAGACCACTTTGAACAGTGAAAGGAGGAGTTATTAATAATTATGCTGGGGCAGTAGGCATAAACTAGAACATACTGGGACAAACTGGGACGTGTGGCCATGCTGTAAATAAAGGTATGTCTTCAGCTTTTCCCTAACCCCAGCCTACATAGCTTAACAATGCACAGAAGAAAGGACTCTGCTCTCTATTTGCAGTAGGAAATCACAGAAACACCTCATCTGCCTTTGTACAGCCCCTTGTGTTTCTCATGGAACCTCATATCAGGTCTTGCTCAGTCTTTGCTCTGTAAGGTGGGCGTTCACATCTACTTTTGGTAAGCAAGAAATCCAAATCTCAGAAAGGTTGTGATTCGCACAAGTCTGTAAAGCTTTGGGGCGATGGAGCAAAAAATATGCATAACTTTCTCCATGAAGAGCGTTTTTTATTCTTGGCGGGTGAAAGGCCAAGCAGTTCTTCCAAAGGATTCTTTCCAAATTTGGGAAATTGGCTCAAAGAAAGCCTGCACAGAGTTCTGGAAAGCCAATCCCATGATGGGGCTACCTTCTGTGGGTGGGTGGAGGCAGGGGGCAGAGAGAAAAGAAGATTCAACCTGAGAAACTTCAAAACAGAAGACAGACGAAGCTCCTGAAATACACACTATATCCTGGGCACTGTGGGAGACATCTATGTATTCCATCTTACTTGATTTTTACAACAGTCACGAGGTAAGTATTCATGGTCCCATTTTTCAGAATGAGGAACTAAGGCTCAGAGCAATTAAGTGATTTGCCTCTGGCTAGGCAACTGGTAGGTGAACATAAAAGAATGTTGTCCAGCCCCATAGCTTGTGCTCTTGTCGCCACATCATGTTGCCTGACTTGGATAACTGGGAGTTTCTGAAATACCCACTCCTCTCCATTGCCATAGCTGCCCTCTCCCGGCCCCCATCCAACCTTCCCTGTGCTGCTGCAGGGGCTTCGCTACCTTGCCCCACGCAGTCCAGAATGTAAATCACATTCAGTTGCCCAACTTTGTGAATATATTCAAAATAATCGATTTACGTACATTAAAATGGTGAATTTTGTGGTATGTGGACCATATATAAAACAGGAAAAGATGGTTGGCAGCCAACAAAATAACAGATCATAAAAGTTTGTAAGATATGAGTCAGATTCCAGCATTCTCCTTAACCCTTTCTGGTGGCTTCACATCACAGTGCATCCAGAAAAACACATAGCCTTCTGGATGTCCTAGGAAGCCCTAAATGATTTAAGAAAATTCCTTTTCAGCCATTAGCTGACTACCAAGCTAACTGGAAAGAGACTTAGGTGGCCGCACATGAAAAACAATGCAGACATTACAGAATTAATTCAGGAAATTTACTAAAGCCAGTCACTTGCCTCCTTAACTAGCTTTCTCTCCTTCTCTCGGTCTTTGCCAGTCATTTCCTGAACACACCATATAAACTCCCAGGTTGGGACATCTGCCCATACTCTACGCTGTGTCTGAAATACTCTGCTCCCTTCTGGAGGGCTGGCACCTTTTTATCATTTAGATCTCAGCCAAAATATCATTTTCTTAGAAAGGCCTTCTCTTACCAATTAGAATAAGTTAGCACCTTTCTAAGCAGTTTTCAATACCATCACCAAGTCCATTTCTTGATAGCACTTAACCCTGTCTGAAATCAGCTGACACATGACTTGGCATGTGCTCTTGGAGTAAATGGGCTCCATGTGGGCTTCTTCACAGACCCAGCACATGGCCTGGCAGGAAACAGTTGATGAACGGGCTTCTTTTCCGGATAAACCCACCATAAAAATCTGTTTCTCTTCCACGTGGCCACCTATACCAGCATGGAAAGTGGGACTGGGCAAAAATAGAAAGAGTGGAGAATTATCTATTCCACTCTTGCTAACTCCAACACTACTAAAGTTTCCTGAGCTCAGTTATGGGTTACAAATTGTGAAGGGCAAACCTTTTTCATTTGGAAAACATTCAAATCTCCAGGGAGTGAATATTTTAAAAACCTTTTCCCAGGGACAACTGTTTTCCAACAACTGCAGCAAGCGTAACCTCTATCAGCTTATTCCATTCAAACACAGAAAGCAAACAAGTCTTTGAAGCTTGCAGGGATTCAAATGTCTTCTCTTGTAAGTTAAAATAAAGGAAAAGGATGTAGTGTTGACAATGAAAAGACAGAGGCCTAACTGAGAATGACTGAGATTAATGCTAATAATTGAAACAACAAAATACGTACGGACCCTGTCAATGAACATCTGCCATGTGCTAGTCTCATGCTGGGACATTCACCTACATTATTTATCTCTTTATAAACCCAAGGTGGCAGGCAGAATTCTAAGGTGGGCCCCAAACTGCCTGTTCCTGCATAATTCCAAGGACTGTGATTATGAAGGATTTCACTTCTTTGATTGTGTTTCCTTAGATGGCACAGCTGGCTTTGAGTAAGAAGATTATCTAGGTGGGTCTGACTTTATCACAAGAGCCCTTTAAATCTGAGTCTAGAGATCAGAGACAGAGGAGTTTGAAGTTTAAAATAAAAGGTTTGACACAAGTGAAGCTGTTAATGGCTAGCTCTGAAGATGAAGGGGACCATCAGTCAGGGCATGTGGGCGGCCTCTAACAGTTGAGAATGGTCTCTACATGACAGCCAGCAAGGAAACAGAGACCTCAGTCCAAAACCACAAGGAACTGAATTCTGCCAACAACCTGAGTGAACTTGGAAGAGGATCCCAAGATCCAAATTAGAATGCAGCCTAGCCAACTCCTTGATTGCAGAATTGTGGGACCCTGCACAGAGAATCCAGCCATGCTATCCCCAGATTTTTGACCTATAGAGCATGAGCTAACAAATGGGGTTTTTTAAACCACTAAGTTTATGGTAATTAGTTCGAGCAATGGAAAACTAATTCGACCACAATAACAACATAAATTAAGTCTGCTGACACATGGAGCCTGGATAAGAGTAATGATGGTAATGGTGGTAGAGATGATGATGATGATGATTATAATGATGATGATGGTACAGCTGACATCTACTCTCTGTGTTCCAGGCATTGTGCTCAGTGAAGTGCATATATTACAACAGTTGATTCTCAAACCAACATTTATAAGACAGGAACTAGTATTTTTTTAAATCACGTTTTAGGTTTTGGGGTACATGTGCAGAACATGCAAGCATAGGTACACACATGGCAGTGTGTTTTGCTGCCTTCCACCCCTTCACCCACATTTGACATTTCTCCCTATGCTATCCCTCCCCAGCTCCCCTGACCACTGTTCCTCCCCTATTCCCCCCAATAGAGACTCAGCAATCCCATTACTGGGTATATATCCAAAGGACTATAAATCGTTCAACTATAAAAACACATGCACACGAATGTTCATTGCAGCACTGTTTACAATAGCAAAGAGCTGGAACCAACCCAAATGCCCAACGACGATAGACTGATCTAGGAACTAGTATTTTCATCTTTATTTGCAGCTGAAGACGTTTAGGAACAGACACCTTAATTATGTCACTGGTCCAAGGTTATAGCATAGCCAAGATGCTAACTCAGAGTCCATCCAGCCCTAGTTCTGTGCACTTAGCCAGTATGCCGCACCAGTCAAGTGCTGGCCCACAGTTGGCAACAGGAAAGGGCTTCACAGGAAATGAAGAGAATGAGGCTGGAGGTACCCATGAGGGCAGTCCAGGATAGGTGGGACAGTGTACATACAGGCCAGGACGCTTAAGGCTGGATGAAAGGTGTGGGAAATTGAAAGATAGGTGGTTTGTTGAAATTTGTGCTTTAATAGTATTTCTTGATTGCAAATTATAGAAACTCAAAGTAAAACTAAGATATAAAAGAAATTTGTCACTGAAATAGAAACAAGAACAAAACAAAACTAGAGCATCTCATGGCATTACAGAGCTGAATCTAAGGTATTACAAGAACCAGGTTCAAATTGACAGAGCAGGAGCACCGTCGTCTTGGACAAACACCACCACTTTAAGTTCCAGCTCTCTTTATAACCTCATGCATTCCAAGGAAATCACTTCTCTTCTAACAACAAGCAGCCAGAAAGAGAAGAAAGTAAAACAAATAACAACAGCTCCAGCTCGGACACAGAAGGAGGGGGCAAGTATCTTGGGTAACCAGCAAACTTCACACTTATACAATGGGCCCCAGTAAAACAGTGGGCCCTAATAAGCACATTCCTTTCCATTTCAGTGCACTAAGATAGGGAAGCTAAAAGCAGACTCGGTGGGGTGTGGTATGCCTGCAGCTGCAGGAAGATGCATGTGAACGGACACAAAAACTCTCCCTCCCAGAGAAGCAAGATAAAGAGACACAGATTAAAGCTGGCCTATGTGGTCTGAAGTGGGGTGAGAGCTGATAAAAACTCTGTTCTATACAGATAGCATACCTGGTCCTAACTAAACCTTTGGGCTCTAGGAGGGTAAGGCATCCCCTCGTCATGAGCCCTTGAACCCTTAAATACTCTTTGTCTGTAAAAGAGAAGGCTCCTGACCTAACTCGGCCAGAAGCCCCTCTCAGGTTTATTCTTTAAAATAAACCTCTATGACTGTTGAGCAGCTCTGTGTTCCTTTCCTCCTTCTTTAACTCTTACACAAACACTATCTCTCTCCATTTTCTCCTTCTTGTGTAACATTCTCATTCTTCTCTCATTTCTATTTTTCTCTCTCCCTGTCCTTCTCTTCTCCTCCTTTCCCCCTGGCTTCTTTGGGTAACATTATTGCCAGTTATACTCTAAGTATGATGAATAATGGCATCTCTGAGGCTCAAGAGCAAATTCTCAGGGAAAGAATCTTTTGACCCAGCTTAGATTGACACCCCCAAACCAATGTTGTTTCCATGAAGTCATATGGTCCAAACCTACACACTCAGACTGAAACCATGTTACTGGGGGAGGGAAGAAAAAAAGTTGTTAATAGAAGTATAATGGGAAAGCTATGCTGTAAGTGTTAGCAACTGTGACACAGACTAGGAGAAGGTTATGGAGGTAAAGACAGAGGCAAGGTCATGAAATAATTTATGGGCCAGCTTACTTAATAACAAATTAATTGATGGACCCAAAGTCTTGGCAGAATCTTATTTGGACATTAACATATTACCAGTAAAGTCCTGGGCCCCTTAATTCATACAATTTATAGGATCAGTTGCTCCTCCATAATTAAGTCTAATCCTGAGATGAAGATAGGCTTTGGAAATGCTGGAAAAACCAAAGCTGCAAATTCCAACACATGCCTTACTGACTCCAGCCCTCCCTCCTGTTTAATTTGACTCCATCGGCTGATAGTGCCTGCAAATACATCCTGCTCCTCTTTGGCAAATTGCTAAATCCAAGAAGATGTAATCAACCACGTTCTAACACATGAATAAATAAAAGCTGAGTGAGAGATTGAGGAAAATTAACACCTCTGTAAGTACCACTAAGGTTATTGCTTGGAGAATTAAAGTGCATTTCATGAGAGCCACTGATTTAGGAAGTTGGTGATGTAGGGGAAGACAAAATGAAACTCAAAGTAATTTGAGAAGGGAGGAGACTGGAAGAAGATTGCTAGTACTCCAGGAAGCCTTGTATATTAATGTTGAAACCTGCAGACTACAAAATGTGGAATACCATGCCCATGCCTCAATTTGCTAATGCTATGTGTAACCCTGGTGATGATTTCCAGTGAAATGTGACATTTAGGAAACACTTGCACGATTGAGCCAGACCCCATATATGACCAATTTTAGATAGACTGTAGAAAACCTTCAGTTAAAGATAACACAGCAATTCCCGGATTTGATTCTTAGCTCTACCCCATAATAGTTGAGTGATCTTGCACAAGTCATTTCAGATCTATGAGCCCCAGTTTCTATGTTGGGAGAAAAATTCTTGAGTTGTTGAGAATATTTAAAGGTCTGATGAGAACCTTTGACACAAAGTAGATAATCAAATGTATGTCAGCTTTGCTATCTTCCATTTCACTTTTAATCATGGCCTTTGAGGTACTCATACAGTATTTAAATATTGATTCTGCTACCTATTTTATTACCCTGGAAATGCTCCTGGTCTAAAGGAATCTTTACAGCTTGGGTCTAATGCATGATTTCCAGATGGGTTGGGAAACGCTGCAGGAACGCTGTATTTGCTACCAACTCCTCATGACACTAAATGTTGACACAGAGATTGGGAGGACGGCACATCCATAGCCCCATGCCATGATTTCAGCTACCTCTATCCTTTGTCATGTTCACCTCCCCTGTGTACTTATGCTGAAAAATAAAGCAGAATTTCCTCCTGGCAAGCAACCAATATCTATCTTGATGCCAGAGACATGATGGGAAGCCAATGGGGCTTTGGAAAGTCAAAGTGAGCCTGGAATCACCTCCCTGTGATGAGGGCAGAGCTGTTTGTCACTTTTGTTAACTGTTGTATGCCAAGCACCTAGTTTTGTGGCTGGCACCCAGTTGGTTCTCAGTAAATACGTATTGAACAAATGAAAGAATATATGAGCTAGTCAATGAGAGTCCATTATGAACCTGGCATTGTATTAGGGATTTTATATATGTTAACTCCTTTAATCTCAGAACAACCCAATGAGCTATTTTTCTTTTTGAGACAGAGTCTTGTTCTGTCACCCAGGCTGGAGTACAGCGGCTTGATCTCATCTCACTGCAGCCTCTGCCTCTCAGGTTCCAGTGATTCTCCTGCCTCAGCCTCCCAGGTATCTGGTATCACAGGTACATGCCACCACACCTGGCTAATTTTGTATTGTTAGTAGAGACTGGGTTTCACCATGTTGACCAGGCTGTTCTCAAAATCCTCACCTCAGGTGGTCTCCCGCCTCAGCCTCCCAAAGTGCTGGGATTACAGGCGTGAGCCACTGTGTCCAGCCTACCTAGCTACAATTCTTGTAACTGTTTTATAGATGAGAAAACAGCCTTAGAGATATGAAATAAGTTGCCCAAGGTCACATAGCTGGAAAACTGTCAGCACTTCTACCATTGCATTCATGTTTTTGAGTACGACGTAAAATTCTTGATACCTTTTAAAGGTGTTATGCAGTGGAATTATTTAAAATAATTTTGCTATAGTTATCATTATCTATTGTCTCCTTTGTCCTTAGAAACACTGAGTGGTAGAAGGGTAAAGAATTATTCTTATTTTTTTGCAGAAATGAAACTGAAAGTGAAATTAGACTAACTTACTGAAGACTGTATCAAGCATTATACAAAGGCATCTGGGTAGATCAAGGATGTTTTAATTTGCTTAGAAACTTACTCTTCTCTGCACAACCACTTAACAGCAATGACATTTCCATCTCAGGCAGGAAGTAAATTCAGCTCATTCTTTTGGGTTGCATTAGTGGGAATGTAATATCTATTTGAGTCAAGTAGATTGAATGGCAAGTACCTCATATGTGGGTAAGTGAGAGTTGCTGACCTTTGAGGCGGTTAATGCATCTGCTTGCTGCTATCCAATAGCTTTTTACTAGTCAATCAACAGACACTTATTGAACACCTACCATCCATAGGACATTGTGCAGGGATTTATGGAGGTGGGGTGGGAAGAAGATAACCCTGTGTAGGAATTTGAGGGGTGCTCATCCATGGACCACCTGTGATATGCTAGCAACCTTCACATCTTGCATCATCTGATCATTAAAACAGCTTCAGAAGATTGACACTATTTATGCTTAGAGATATCAAAGGACCTTCCCAGAGTCACACACTGTTACCAGCAGAGTTGAGATTTGAACCTAGACTTCTCTGATTCCAGAGCTTAAGTTTGACATCTATACTACACCATCTCTACCATTTAGTTTTATAATAATCTATTTCCTCTTTCCAGACTACATAAGTGATAGAAACCTAAATTCATAGATACACTAAAAACATAAATTCCATTACTATTTCATTCACCGTTGTATCTCCAATACCTAGGACAATGCCAGGCACATAGTAGGTACCAAATGAACATTCACTGAATGAATGAAATAATTGCATTATTTTTAATCTGAATCCCGAGGGCTTATCATGATACCTGGCATTGCATGTTTTAAAGAACAGAACAATGCTTATGTTCATTTACAAGCACTTTGCCTAAATCCTGTGGCATAGACTTCATATTCCTAGTTTTATAGATAAGCACACAAAATTTCCAAGAGAATATGGAGGTATCTCGGGGTTATATGAATTTTAGACAGAGAGGCTACCTCTGTTCACTTCTGTTCTACCATGATATTTTACCTAAAGAAACAGGGGAAATCTTGAAATATTTTGGAGGCGGAATAAGATGATAAAATCCCATTGCAGAAGGATCCATAGCAGCAGTGGACAAAAGGCTTCATGATGGGAAGACAGTAGACAGGAGAAAGAGAACCATCTGATTAATATGCCAGCTCAATCCCGATAAATGCCTATGAGATTTAGCTCTAATAATGTTCAGCCAACTGGACAGATGAGCAACTGGAGGCAACAAAGTTTCAATAATTTGCCCAAACTTACAAAACTAGAAAGTGGTAGAGCCAGGATTTGGATTCTCACATGTGAAATCTGACGAGTCTCCAGTCTCACTACTGAAACTCTCAAAAAGGGAAAGAAGATGTGAGTTGGAATTATGCCCATTATGCTTCCTGGAGGAGGTGACGGGTGACTCTCATTTGGAAAGCAGAGTAGGTGGCAAGAGAGTAGGGAGGAAATTCTAAACAGAGAAACTGCCAAGGTTTGTGGTCAAAAAAGGAAGCACATGTAGGACCCTGAAGGGCTTCAGTCTGATGGGAACAGAGGCAAAAATAGAAAATTAAAAGTTAATCCTTTTCTTACCCCTGTAAAAAGATTATATTGGAATCCTCCCCACGTAAGACATGAGTGCTTCATGGAAAGAGCAATGGCTTTGGTGTCAGAGACTTGACCTCAGATCCTGATTCCCAACTTAACAGCTACATGCCTTTGGATAAATGACTTCATCTCCCCAACCTCAATTCTGTACAAGGTAAAGTATCTATTGGTGTGCACAGTAAGTACTCAACAATTGTTCATTTCCCTTTATCTCTTCCTTTCACTGATGGACACAAGGGTAGAAATGCCTAGCAATTACCCTTGCATCCAGATTCTAAGCTTTCAGGATATTACATTGACTTAATGCTGTAGGTATTAGCATTCTCGGACTGTGTGTGTGTACCCATCCTTTACCGAAAATCAGAGGAAGATCAATGGAAACAAGCATTTACTAAGCCTTCAGGTGCCAGGAACTCAGGAAAGCTACTGCTTAGCAGAGAAGGTGGGTGTCCTAGATGTCACTGTGCAGATTCAACCACTGATGAGGGACAGAGGCTCCTGGTCCTCCAACACCCCCTGGAATCTCAGAACTGGTCAGTTCAGAGTTCTGAAACTTTATGATGATTTCTCCTCCATATTTATTCACCACCTAGGACAACAATGATTTATCTTTCGTGAACTTGAATTATCGTTTGACATAAGATATTTTAATATTTATTTATGAAAGAAACATTTATATCACTTGGTATAAATAGAAGAAAATTATAAAAATTAGTACAATGAAAAAAGAGAATAAAAAGAGCTTAGGTTTTGTTCTTTTTAAGAAATAAAAAGCCAGCAAGAGAAAGGAAGGGAGGGAGAGAAGGAAGGAGAAAAGACAGAAGGAAGGAAAATGGAAAGGAGGAGGGAGTAAAGGCAACTAGTAGATGATAGAGAGGTGCTAAAACTATGCTATCCCTAAAATGAGATTTTCTCTTTTTAACCAAAAACATCAAAAGAATGAAAAAGGCAAACACCCTCATACCGTGTTATTCAGTGTTTTACAGTGTCCTGTTTCTCCATTTACTTCCTAAAATACATCTCATGAACAAAATCAATGTTTGGGAAAATGCAGACCCAGACCCACATTTTTCACATGGGAGACTGAGGTCGGGTCAGAAGGTCTCCAATTCAAGTCCAGCTGCACAGAAATGAGCTAATGTCCTCTCTGCTCCCTTTCCAAGTAAGCACAGAAGCTTAAGGAATACCTCTTTCATTTCTGCCTGTGTCATCCCATAATTATTTATTGGCAACTCTGGAGCCTTGAGGTAAAAGTCTTTTCATTATTTATAAAAGCACAGTTTTTATTACAAAAGTAACATAACCACAGCACCTCACTTCACCACCATCACCACCAACAAAAAAGATGAAAAAGCTACCCACAATTCCACTACTCTGGCACATTGGTATATTTTCAGTCAGCATTTCTTCTATGCATTTATTTACATAAGTGCAATCACAATATACATACCTTTTCTTTTAGTATCCTGAATGGTCTTGTCCAGTCTCCTGAAATAATTTGTGCCTGTTCATAGCAAAAGGCTTGGGAAAAAACTGAATTTCCTCTGTGACTTCTTTCGTGTTTGTCCCTTAGTTCCTTCATTTGCAAAAGGTGAGAAAAACTACCATACTTGCTCTCAGGCAGTTATAAGGATTCTCAGAGGGGATATATGTGAAATACTTGGAGGATCTGACTTGTACCCACCTTTCATACATCATCCTCTGCACTTTCTTCCTATTTATAAGTCTGTTGCTCAGGGTCATCATTCTGCAAAACTCCTACCTACTCGTCAAAGCCCTACTTAGATGTGCTGTCTTTCAGGAAACTTTCCCTTCTTCCTAAAATGCTTTCCTTCTATATTATGCCTGCAGCCTCTCCATGCATCTAATGTGTTTAGTAAATGGACTCTAAATACACAAGGGTGATATAAATATATTTATTGGATAAAAAATTACAGTTGAAGTTAAAACTTCTGAAAGTTTTAACCACCATTCTCCATGATCACCAAGAAAATAACTTAGTGAAAATAACTTGCTTCCACCACTCATCTTCCAAGTTAGCCACCAAGTTGACATAGATTCATAATGTCTCTCTAGCAACTGTGTCATACTCAATGTATCATTGTCCCATTTAGTGTACGTCTTAGAAACTTAAGCATATTAAAACATATAGATTATCTCACTTTTTCTAACTACTGCTTGTCACAATTTATTTAGCTCTTCCCCCACATACATGTTGCTACATCCTTGTACATGCCTTCCTGGTCAATTTCCATCTGTTTGCTTAACTAGTTAGACCATGAGTTCCTTGGGGATAGGGCCTACATCTTATTTACCTCAGTACTCCTTTAATTTAGCAGAGTGTCTGTTACATACAAAATGCCCAATAAGTAGTTGGTGAATAAATGTTCACCAATGTATTAAATGAATAAATAAATGATGAGAAAATCAAGGGACCCCTCTAGAATCTAGACATGGAAACGAGAAGGCATTCCTGATCTTTCTTCCCAATACATTGACCTTGAAGATGCAGAGCATGGTAAGTTTTCCACATGGGGCATGGCCAGGGGCCCTCAGTTATTTTAGAGGAGCACAGCTACTTACAGTAAACAGACTGCCTGTCCCACTTACCAGTTCTTGTGCAAGTGCCCAGAGCCCTTTGGGCACAGGCAAAGGGGATTTAAATAATCCTAGGAAATAAATAAATAATGGCTTCAAAATAACCAAATGGGATATTTCCAATAAACCATTTCTTTATGGGACAGAAGGAACACTAGGGGAAAAAATGCCCAAAGCAGCAAATTTATGAAGAAGTTATAAAGTTAATACAAATAGGAGGTTTGCAGAGAAATATGCTGCTTTAGCATACCATCTTCAGGGTATTGCTGGAGTTTTCATTGCTTTTATGAGGCAGTCATGAAGTTAGAAATACAAACAACACTTTAAATCATTATTTAGCAAGAGGGGAGCAATTTCTCTGCTTAGGCAAGCCTGATTGCTGCCATGATAATGTCCCTTGTTCATTTGTTCTCTCTCCAAGAAGCTGGAAATATTTGATAGATGATTACAGTCTGTACATTTACCATGGGACACCATCACATCAGATTATTTAATGGGGTGTTCCATTTCAGGGTTGAGACAGCACTTCCTGCCTTTATTTGTGCTGTCCTTTCAACTCTGTCTTTCCTGACTCCACTGATGTCTCAGCTTTCAGCCCAGCATCACGTCCTCCAGAAAATCCTCAGCACCACAGAGAGGTATATTGCAGGGGCTATCAGCACCATGCACTGCCTGTGTGAGACCGTCAGCTGCACAACACTCTGCGTCTCACCTTTGGAATTTATAAAATACAGAGAATATTGGCAGCTACATCGCAAAGTTCACATAAAGATTAGATGTTTATAAGTATTTGCCAATTATTTGCCATAGTAATAATAATTATAGTCATTGTAATGATTGTTATTATACTTTTCATCACCTGATATTCTCTCTATCAAAGACAAGCTGGGGTCTCTTGTCTCTATACCTGCAGCATACTGTGACTGTCTCATTGTGAGTTTTATTATATTGTCTTGTTGTCATCTATGGACCTGCATTTTCCCCTACCTGTGCTCTTCTGGAGGGCCTACTTTCTTCACGAACTCCAACAAAATTCCCACCTTTATTAATGTCTACGCATTTTCTCTTCTCTATTTTATTTTATCCGCACAATGAAGCTAGAGATTAAGCTGGGTAACTTTTCAACTTTCTTTGGATGCAAGAGAAAATGAAGTTCAAAGAGGCAGGGTGACTTCATCAAAGTCCCCCACGTTTGATGAAGTCTGAGTCCTGATTGAATCTCTCTACACCACAAAATAACCTTGTTGTCATCCCTTAACACATTGGCCATCTTCACTCCTTGTTGGCTAAAAGGGCAAGAGAAAACCCTATTAGAGACTAAGAAGACAACCAGGCGAGGTGGCTCATGCCTGTAATCCCAGCACTTTGTGAGGCTGAGGTGCGCAGATTACCTGAGGTTAGCAATTCCAGACCAGCCAGGCCAGCTGGCCAAGATGGTGAAACCCTGTCTCTACTAAAGGTATTTTAAAAATTAGCCAGGCATGGTGGTGAGTGCCTGTACTCCCAGCTACTCAGGAGGCTGAGGGGGAGAATCCCTTGAACCCAAGAGGCAACTGCAGAGAGCCAAGATCACACCACTGCATTCCAGGCTCGGCAACAAGAGCAAAATTCCATTTCAAAAAAAAAAACAAGACTGAGACTATTTCATTCAGCCTGATTATTTGGAACAAAAAGGGAGAAATGAGGTTAACAGTAACAAACACTTATGTATCACTTACCTAGTGCCAAGCGCTGTTTTAAGCACTTCACAAATGTAAGCTCATTTAATCCTAATCAAAGCCCCAGGAGTGAACACTATTATTATCCCTATCGTATAGAAGTGGAAACAGAGACACATCACTTTACCAGAGTTTACACTGCCAGTAAGTGGCAGAGCTGGATTCAAACCCAGGTGTCTGGCTCCACAGCCTGTTCTATTAACTACCATTAACATTACAACTCCATGAAATGTACATATCAAAAGTACATATTTGCACTGCATGTAAGAGAAACGCTTCCTAGCTCTCTCTTGGGTTTCTGAGAATTACAGTTACTATCGTGGGAAAGGGTATTGATGACATTTTAGTTGTTAGATACTTTTCTTGTTTTCTGATACCAGACTCCATATTAGTGGCTCCCAAAAGCTGATCCATGGACCATTTTTAGTCTATGAGTTTCCATATATCTGTATCTATATATCTGTCTGTATCTATAGCTATATGAGATAGTATTCTCTTTCCAAGTATAGGAATAAGCATATAAATATCCTGTTAAAGTTAATTAGTTAGTTCACCACCACTGCAGCTCCAATTGAAAGCAAAAAGTGACTAGAGCTCTGCTTCCTTTGTGTTAACTTCTAGGGAAAGCTCAAGACCCTCTCTGGCCCACTCTGAATTACCTAATTTACCACAATGAGCAAAACAAAGTGAGAGCTCAAATTCTAACAAGATTTGTTGAGCTATTTTATTCGATAGCAGCACTCCAAAATCCTTTACTTGTCTTTCCACTCCAATATGCTTAGTCCATGTGATTCACCTGGGGCTGCACCTCCATTCCCAACATAATTGGGCACAGGCCCCTGCCCCAGCCAATCAGCAGATTGCTTTTACTCCCTGCCATGGTGAGTGGCTGAAGAACAGGACCCAGCTGAATTAGTTTGTTTACAGGCAATAAAGACAAAGATGTTTTCTGGGACTGTTGGCAAAGGGAATCCTTCTTTACCGGGATGGCTTAGGGCTAGGCCAGAATCACGAGTGTGCTGGAGGCAGTCTTGCCTCCAGGAGAAGAGAGTCTGACAGAGAATGGAGCCTCCATGGAGAAAAGAAGAGCCAAGTGACAAGGAGACAAACAGATTCCTGACAACATCACTTGAGCCTCTGGATCAACCTGGCTGGAAGGATCTTTAGCAATTCTTTAATGAAGAAACATAGAAAGGCCGACCTCATGGAATATCATCTATAAATCAGACTTGCATTTACCCCTAAGTTAACGAACTAGTAAACAGTGTGTGGTTATCATTTTATACTGTGAGGGCATAATGTATTTTAAATATTTCATAATGTCTTAAGTTTCTGGGTCAGGCTAAAATAAGGCTACACCTACCTTAAAATGTAGAGTCGAATTTTGGGGGGCTCAGTGGCCTAGTTGTACAGCACATGAACAGATTATAAAAGCAATCTCTCAGGAGACTTTTGGCTCATTTGTGGACCATTTCTCCATTCCAACGTGGATTGGGTGACCTCAAGTGGAGGCATTGGTGTCTCACAGGATGCATGGGCTCCTTCCCCAGCTCACTGGGCACTCTGTCATGGGCTGGCTCCAACCTGGCAAAATGTAATGGCTGCCCTTAAGGTTCTCAAAGAGGGTGATCTCAAGCTCTCCTCGACCCACTATATACCAAAATTTTGACAGAAGAAAACTTTACTGAGGAAGGATTTTGTGAAGTGCATGCAGTTCATCAACACTCCCAGATAGTCTAAGATGGACCCCTAGAGCAGATAAGATCATTATCTTATCTGCATTAATGATTAAGATCATTAATGCATTAGAAAGACATGCATTTGTGGCTAGGTACTGTGGCTCGTGCCTGTAATACCAGCACTTTGGGAGGCCGAGGTGGGCGGATCATTTGAGCTCAGGAGTTTGATACTAGCCTGGGCAACATGGTGAAACCTTGTCTCTACCAAAAATACAAAAAATTAGCCAGTGCGGTGGTGTGCATATGTGGTCCCACTACTCAGAAGGCTCAGATGACAGGATGACCTGAGCCTGGGAGGTGAAGGTGGCAGTGAGCTGTGATTGTGCCACTGCACTTCAACCTGGTTGACAGAGTAGACTCCATCTCAAAAAAAAAGAAGACATGCTTTTGTATTGCCCTCCAAAAACCCTGCCTTCATTGAACTGCAAGGAGGAGAGCAGCATCCACTGAAGCTCTGGATCAGGAAAAGCTGCAAAAAGATCCATTGATGGTGAGGATGACCCCTTTGAAGATGCTGTGGAAGATACTACTCCACCTGGTATCATTTTAAGAGAGAACTCCTGGGAAAACTTCTGAATGGTGATGGTTTTACTGAGAAATGAGATGCTGTTTTTGTGGTCTCTTCCAAACAAGATGCTTTATGTTTCTGATGGGTTACAGTTGTTGTGTTGCCAGCTCAGGCAGAGGGATTGGCTGAGCCACCTGCAGAGAAAGTGTGTCAGTTGTGGGAGGCTCACTCATTTAGGTCTCCATTTTAGTTTTCCTTTCGGGATTGGCTCCCACCATTAATGTTATGTATCACAATAGGCCACTCACGTCCTTTTTAGAACAAGGCCTCCTATAAAACAACTCAGTAAGAGAACGTTCAAAAACATAGTTATGGAGAGACAGCTGGAGCCTGTGGGCCAGTGAGATTCTGCCATAACCAAGCAAACAGCCCTCTTGCAGAATTTTATATCGATCTGGACCTTTAGATGCCCCATTACGCTCTGAAGGGTTATCATCACTATATCTAAATACAAGTGGGAAGGACAGATTAAAGTATTCTTCTACTAATAAGTCCATGAGTCCTTTCTCATCTTCTGGATCCTTCTGAGACAATTCTGTAGAATCTTTGTGTGGGTGTGGGTCTCAGAGTGAGTTATGTCCTTTGTTTTACTCCTGATGGGAAGAATCATGGCCACTGTGTGCAATCTCAGTGGGCATCATCTGCTGTTTCTATCATGAAGCCTCTGGGGATGCCCTCCAGCATGATCTTATTGGACAGGCCCACTGGTCATCTATCCATTGCAGATCACAGACATTCAGAGAGTGAAACTACCCTGGGTAAAACACTGCCCTCCTTCTCACTTTTGCCTTCATCCCTGGCTGTTAAAAGGTCAGCCAATGCATTTCACCACCCTCATCAGTAGAACATTTCCACCATTTCTGGAAAAGGACCTTTCCACTTCTTCAGAGAGGGATTTTACAAAGGCACTTCTGGATCCCTTTTCAAAATTTACCTCCCTACCCATTCAAACACGGGCATATATTTATGGAAGGTTTTCTATGTGTCAGCAAATGTGCGAGGGAGATTAAAAACCCCACTTACTACACAGGAGTTTGACTTACAGCCAAAAATGAGATCCATTTTCAAAAGGCAAGGACAGAAAGACTTGGAAATTAGATGTGGGCACTACTCCTAGCTCTACGTCTAGTTATAAACTATAGACGGGTCACACTTTCTTGGCTTCAGGGACTGAGTCTATAAAATGAGGGTAATAATGATTATGTCACTGAGTTAGGATAAACTGACATTACTAATCACCTACAATGAACCAAGTACTGGCAAGTAGGTACTGATGTTTTCCCTGTATTACAAAAGAAGAAACTGAGGCACAGAGATGACAGGCCCAAAATCGTGACATCAATGAATGTGAGCTCCAGGATTTGTACCTGGGCTCTGTGACTCCAGAAACAACCTGCTCTCCTGCAGCTCCTGGAACACTAAAACTGACGCATGTGCCCATGGAAGTGTGAGCACTGCTGCTCTAGGCAGAGGGAGAAGGAAGTGTGGAATGAGCAGGGAAGTGCATGTCCTCCCTATAAACTGGTGACAGAGAGCGGATGAGCTCCACTTTACACAAATGAGTGACTGGTGAGTAAACAGTACATAAATTAAAGGGGATTTTAAGAAACATTAATAATTAAAAAATACTGCTTGCATAGACAAATTAAAAACAGGCAATGCATAAGGTGAGGTGTATCAACTTGCACCCTGAGCATGCTACCATGATCACAAAGCTGTTGGATATATTAATTCTTTTGTCATATGATATTTTGATTATAAGTGTTTGTTTCTTTAAGAATGTGGATCTCAGTGAGGTAAACGTGTGTATATTATTTCTCCTTGCATTCCTAAAGGCTGATATTCAGTGTTTTAGTAGTGAATGAGGCTGTATGTGGTGGCTCATGCCTGTAATCCCAGCATTTTGAATGGCCAAGGCAGGATCACTTGAGGTCAGGAGTTTGAAACCAGCCTGGCCAACACAGTGAAACCCATCCCTACTAAAAAAATACAAAAATTAGCTGGGTGTGGTGGCATGTGCCTTTAGTCCCAGCTATTCAGGAGACTGAGGCAGGAGAATCACTTGAACTGGGGAGGCAGAGGTTGCAATGAGTGGAGATTGCACCACTGCACTCCAGCCTGGGTGACAATGAGACTATGTCTGAAAATAATAATAACAATAATAATAAAAATTAATGAAAAAGACTGGTTCAGCAATGGTGAAGTAAGGACCTCCTAAAGTCCTCTCCTCTTTAATAGCCACCCAGAGAAAGTATAATAAACTTTTTCAGATCTCTAAAAAATAGCTAGAAGTTGGAACAATCCGAGTGTTTATTTTTTAAAAATTGGCTGAATTGGTAAGAACAATGAGCTTTGTTTCATTTTAATTTGCTTAATCCTATTCCTCCAATGCTCCTCCCACCTCATGATGGCCTTAAAAACCAGTGGCTCCAAAAATCACAGTGAAAATAAGCAGCCCATGTGCATCTGGAGGAGACAGAATGGAGCTGGAGTTCCTCCAAAACCCAATTCCCAGGTAGCTGTCATCAGTTGTTCTATCTGATTCCCTGAAAAATTCCACTTACAGGACTTGTCTATATTTGACCTGACTCAGAACTTAGTCAAAAAGAGTAGACATTTTCCCCCAGAGAAGTTTGTTGAAAACAGTCAGTGGCAATTGTTAAACACTGCAGGTGCCTGAGCTAGCAATATGAGTTGGGGAAAATATCAAGTTAACCAAAAAACTTAAAAGGAGAATCTATGTTACAGAGATTTTCCTACATAGCCCTGGCAACCTAGAAGACCAATTGCATATCTTGCCTAGGGCTGGGCATATGCCCAGGGCTAAGTGCATACCAAATAAAGACCTGAGAAGTCCCTAAGCTCTCACCTTTTGGTGATTTTAAGACTCTAAGTAAGATGTAAAAACAAAGGTGGAGTTATAAACTAGCTGCCTGAGCATTAAAGTTATACCTTGTCATGAACATAGAGACTCTTATCAATGGTTGAAAGACATATTGGTCCCAGGAATCTAAGACAATTCCTGTCCAATAATTAGCTGACCATTAAACCAACTAAACAGAGACTTAAGTGGGCACACATGAAAAAGAATACAGACATTACAGTCTTAATTCAGAAAATTCATTTAAAAATTACATCAACAACAATGAAACCTGGGGTATCTAACCGCTAAAGTTGACAAATTTTATTTAAAATGTCCAGTTTCAAAAACAGTGAGCTATGCACAGAACAAAATGCATTACCTATACCCAAGAAAACGAACAAATCAAAAGACCAGTCAATAGAAAATTGTCAAAATAAAAAAAGAAAGTTTTCTATGAGGAAGCCCAGATGTAGAACTTACTAGACAAAGATTTTATGCCTACTACCTTATATATACAAAACATGAATTGAAACCACATACAAGAACTAAAGAAAATATTAAAACATCTTACCAAATAGGTTATATTGACAAAGATGTAATCTATATGTAAAATAAATAAATAAATAAGCAAAATAAAAAATTCATGAGAAGTTAATAGTATGCTTGAGCTGGAAGAAGAAAAATAAGCCAACTTGAAGATAAGTCAATTGAGATTATTCAAATTGAGGAACGAAAAGTAAATAGAGGCCTAGAGATCTGAAAGACACCATCAAGTGTAGCAACATATGTATATGGAAGTTCCAGAGGGAGAGGAGTGAGAGAAAGGGTCAAAAGCATTTGAAAAAATTTGGCTGAAAACTTCCAAAATCTGATAAAAAATATTAATCTAAACACCCAAAAAGGTCAATGAAGTCCAAGTAGATAAACTCAGTGAATCAGAGCTAGATACCACATAATAAAACTCTTAATAGGCAGAAACAGAGAATTTTGAAAGCAGCAAAAGAGAAACAACTCCTCATATATAAGATTGGTCCTCAATAAGATTAACAGTTGATTACTTATCAGAAACCAAGGAGGCCAGAAGAGCATGGGACGACATATTTAAAGTACTGAAAGAAAAATACTGTAAACCAAGAATTCTACATTTAGCAAAACTATCCTTTAAAAATGAAGGAAAAATTAGGCCATTTCCAGATTTAAAACAAAACAAGCACAAACAAAAGGCAGAGAATTTGTTGCTTGCAGACCTTCGCTACCAGAAATATTGAAAGGAGTCTTTTAGTATAAAAGAAAAGGACATTAGTAACTCAAATCCACATAAGGAAAGAATGAAGGTAACTACATAGTTTATATATACAAGACATTAGAAATGTATTTTTTGCTTGCAGTGCTTTTTTTCTCTATCAGACTTAAAAGACAACCCATGAAGAAATAATTATAAATGCTTGTTTGTAAGCATGCAATGTATAAAAGATATACTTTTTATGAGAATGCTAGCACAAAGAAGCAAAGAGTGAATGGAGCTATATAGATGCAAAATATTTTTGTAAACTATCAAAATGAAATTGGTGTTAATCTGAACTAGATTATGATAAATTTAAAAAATTAATTTAATCCTCAGAAAATAACTTTAAAAAGTAGTTAAAGGAAAAGGAGAATTAAAGCAGTGCACCAGACAATCTATTTCATACAAAAATAGACAGTAATGAAAGAAGGGAAGACCAACAAGGACATTAGACATATAAAAAACAAATAGCAAAAAGGCAGATGTAAGCTTTAGAGTATCAGTTATTACATTAAATATGCACAGATTAACCACTCCAATCAAACATAAGAATTTAGAAAAATGGATACAAATCATTATAAAACTATAAGAGACAGTTCAGGCCGGACATGGTGGTTCACACCTGTAATCCCAGCACTTTGGGAGGTTGAGGTGGGTGGATCATGAGGTCAGGAGATGGAGACCATCTTGGGCAACATGGTGAAACACTGTCTCCATTAAAAAAAATACAAAAATTAGCTGGGTATGAGGGCATGTTGCCTGTACTCTAGCTACTCAGGAGACTGAGGCAGGAGAATCACTTGAGCCCAGGAGGCAGAGGTTACAGTGAGCTGAGATTGTGCTACTACACTTCATCCTGGTGACAGAGTGAGACTCCATCTCAAAAAAGATAAAAAAGACATAGTTTAGATTTAAAAACATAAAAAGATTAAATATAAACTATAGAAAAAGATGTATTATCCATATAGTAACCAATAGAGAGTGGAGTGGCCATAATAACATCAAACCAGACAGACTTAAATACAAAAACTGTTACACCACAGAGCGTTTTATAATGATAAGAGTTAATCCATTAGAAGACATAACAATTATAAACTGGTATGCAAGTAATAACAGAGCCCCAAAATACATAAAGTAAAAAGAATCAAATTCAAGGGAGAAATAAACACTTTAACAAGAATCACTAGAGATTTCAATACCCCATACTTAATTCATGAAAGCAATTTCTAGGCAGAGTTCAACAATGAAACAGAAGACTTACAAATGGCATAATTAGACTAGACGTAACAGACAACTCCAGAACAATCCACCCAACAACAGCAGAACGCACATTCTTCTCAAGCACACATGGGACATTTCCAGGAATATACCATGTGCTGGACCATAAAACAGGTTTCAAAAGTTAAAAGAATTGAAATCATACAATATATGTTCTCTAATCACAATGTAATAAAATTAGTAATCAAAATTAAAAATTGGAGAAATTCATTAATATATACAAATGATAATAATACAGTCCTAAATAATCAAGGGGTTGGAAATAAAAGTCACAAGGGAAATTAGAAAATACTTTGAAATGAATGAAAATGAAAACACAACATACCAAAATGTATGAGATACAGCAGAACAAGTACTTAGAGAAAAGTTTATAGTTGTAAATGTCTATATTCAAAAAGACGAAATATCTCCAATAAATTACCTAAACTTCCACCTTAAGAAACTGGAAAAAGAATAGCAAATAAACTCTAAAGTAGGCAGAAGAAAGAAAATAATAATGACTAGGGCAAATAAATGAAATAGAGAATAGAAAAACAGAGAAATCAATAAAACCATAAATTTATTCTTTGAAAAGGTCAACAAAATTCAAAAGCCCTTAGTTAGAGTGACAAAGAAAAAAGAGCAGGTGACTCAAGTTAATACAATTCGGAATGAAATAGAAAACGTTTCTAGTGATCTTAAAGAAATAAAGAGAATTATAAGAAGATGCTGTTAATAACTGTATGTCAAAAAGTTAGATAACCTAGACAAAATGAACAGGTTCCTAGGAAGACACAAAGTATTAAAACTGAGTTTAAAAAGAAAAAGAAAACTTGAATAGGCTCTAGCAAATACAGCTATTCAATTAGTAACAAGAAAACGTCCTTACCCCATGAAAAAGAGTATGATCAAATGCCTTCACTGGTGATTTCTACCAAACATTTAGAGAAAAATCAATAATAATATTTCAAAAATTCTTCTCCATACCAGGAAAAAGAGAAAATATTTCCCAACTCATTTCATGAGGCCAGTATAACAAAACCAGATTAAAATGTCAAAAAAACCTACAGACCAATATCCATTATGAATATAGATACAAAATACCTTAATAAAATGCCAGCAAACTCAATTCAGTAACAAATAAAAAAGTTTATACACCATGACCAAGTGAGATTTATCCCAGTAATGGAAGGCTGATCCGGTGAAATCAGTCAATGGAATACATCACATGTTAATAGAATAAGAAACATCAACCCCCCACATGAGTATTTCAGAAAATAGAGAAAGCACTGACAAAACATGCCACTTTTCATGGGAAAAATACTCAACAAATTATCTGTCCATCCAACCATCCATCCATTCAACCAAATTTCATCCTCTTGCTCGTTCTTTTATTATTGAGATATTCACATAAAATAAAATTCACTCTTTTAAAGTGTAAATTACAGCGTCTCACAAAGTCGAGCAACCATCACTACTATGTATTTTCAAAACATTTTCATCACCCCAGAAAGAAAAAAAACCCATACCAATTCACTCCGTCCAACAGCCCTAATGTTTAAGTAGCTACTAAGGAGGTCGGAGAAAGAAAAGAAACTGGGACTAGGAATATGCAGGCAATTCAGCTCTATCTGGCATTGAGAAAAGCAGGGCTTTGGGTGGGATACCCCGAAACCAGGATCTGTTTGGATGTATTGGTTTCCTCTATGAACACTGAGTTGCCTTCTTTTCTTTTTTAAATTATTTATTTATTTATTTATTTATTTATTGCCATTCTTCCTGGTGCGGCTGCCCTCACATATGCCTGCCTCTCTACCCCAGGGGAGGCTGCGTGACTCACCCAGTGGGGCTCTGCTCTGCTAAATGGACCTGCAGGATTCCACTCAGCTGTTCCCCTTTCTCATTGTGCCAACGTGGCCTGAGTCTCTTATGCATCTTTTGTTCTCTGACTGGCTCATTTCTTCATCCTAAGCTCTGGGGAGCTTCCCAAATGGTGGGGAATGTTTTGAAGCTTGGAATAGAAAGGCAGTATGCAGTCTTCCCTTGGCTGGCCGCAGGAAAGAGGCAGGTGGCAGAATGTGTGGGTGACAGAGGGGACCAAGCTGGCAGGTGCAGATGTGACTGGGAGGATAAGGAAGTGCAATAGCAGAGATGGTATGTGAGAGAGGGCTTTGGCTTTGCTGCCCCCACTGTGAATCTCCATGTTTCCAGTCTTCACCTGCATGAACCCTGGATGTTGATGCCAACACCCTACTTGGAAAAGAGGCTGCTCTGCAACTTTGCATCTAGACTATAGAATAAAATTCTTCTGTGTAGTAACAGGGATGGACTAGAGTGAGGTAAGTGAGAAATTCACTTTGGGCACAAAGTTTAAGAGGGTACTTGTGCACAAATGCTCATAGCAGCATTAGTCCTAATAGCCTCAAAGTGGGCAAAACCGAAACATCCGTCAACAGATGAATGGATAAACAAAACGTGGTATGTCCATATGATGAATTCTTATTTGGCAATTAAAAAGAATAAAGTACTGACACATGCTACACTGTGGATGAACCTTGAAAGCATTATGGTAAGTAAAAGAGGTGGATGGAACATGTGTACAATTAATCATATTGTATGATACAATATGATAACGTCTATTCAAATATCCATAATAGGCAAATCTATGGAGACCAAACGTAGATTAGTGGTTGCCTTTGGCTGCCACTAATTCAGGGGATGGGGGGTGATACCCAAAGGGTGTGGAGTTTCTTTTTGGGATACTAAAATGCCTAAATTTGACTTTAGTTATGGTTGAACAACTCTGTGAAGACAATTTTTTAAAAACATTGTACACTTTAAATGGGTGAACCGTATGATATATGAATATCTCAATAAAGATGTTAAAAAACAAATGTAAAGGGGTGCCAAAGATCTCAGCAATCAAGGTAAATAATATTTGAATGCAATAAAGTCTCAATGAAGGTGTCAGGGAGGGCTTGAATAAGCAAGAAACCTCTGAGCTAAGTGGTTCAGGATGACAAGAGTAGTAGAAAGGCATCACAGGTAATAGAATAATGTGGATAAAGGTAAAGAGGCAGGAAGGGGTAGACCACAGTGAGGGGTGGAATTTCCAGGAGCAGTTTTTTACCTTAATATGCTCTTGAGGATGAGGACATGAGCTAAGGAGGGTGGAAACAAAAAACAGAAGGCACCAAGTTCCCTGTGACACCATGACACTGTTACACCCATCTTGGACAGATATAAAGAAAAAGAAATGTCTGTCTGTTTTGTTAGCTGGGTTTTCTGTTTTATATGTTGAAGAGTAAGTCTAACTGAAACACCAGCACTCACCATTTACTAAGTTCCTACTATGGGACATTGATCTGCTAAATCCGTTAGATGAATTGACTCATCAATGAGTCTGAGTGGTACAGCTATTGTCATCACTTTAGGCAAGGGACCTGAAGCTCTGAGGAACTGAGCAGCTGTCCCAGATTCCACACTTACTAGGAGGTGGATCTGCAATGTAATCTCCGTCTATCTGACCCCAAAGCCGAAACTCCCACCACTGCTCTGTAACTGTCTCCCACTGAATGTAATTAAGCGGGCGTCACACACTCTTTCCTATTGGCTGGTGCTGGCCTCACTGTAGTTTAGATGGTGACCTTATGTCTGACTGCAGACCACTCCTCCCGATGCTCCAGCTCTTACAGCTCGGTCCCCGGCATCTGCCTGGTAACCTATCCACTCCTAGGCAGTGATCTCAGACTGTGTGTTTTCTCTGAGCCCTCTCTTAAGGGCTAACTTCCTGAAGCCTGAATCCCATCTTGGGCCTGGGGCCCTGATTCCCCTGGACAGGCTTATCTGAGGCTGATGGCTGCACCCTATGGCCCCATTACTGTCCAGTTCCTTGAAGTGTGGGCAACTGCTCTCCCAAGGACACTGGTTCATCAGACTACTGCTAAGGCTCCCTCGTGAGGCTGGGGCTGGATAAGCTGGTCCATTACTCAAAATGGTCAGAAGCAGATGAAGCTAGAGTCCATCTAAGCAGACTCTAAAATTTAATCCACCATATGGTACAAAGAAAAACTTGTTGACGAAGGTCAAAAGAGGTAAGTGACTGCAGAAACAAAGAATGATGGGGGAAGCAAAATCAGAAAGAAGGAAAACAACCCAGAACTTTTGGAGTGGGGATGTAGAGGCTCCTTCTTCATTAGTGGCTCAGGTTAGAACAGCAGCCTCAGTGCTTGGCCAGCCTGTGCGAATATCTGTGACTTCATGTTGGGCTCTCAGTGTCGATCCCTTCCTCTGTCTCACTCCTTGGACATGGTGCATTCTTACTTGACTGAAGATCTCCAGCTCTTCGGGTCACCCTCAGCCACCTCTTGCCTCACCCTGTGACCCCAGCCTCTTTACTCCACCAGTTCTCCTTATGTAATCTGAGAGCTTACTATGTGTTCAGCACGAAGTCCAGCACTTTCACAGTAGCTAGTGTAGCCCTCAGTAGGATCCAACATGGTAAATATGACCATCCCAGCATTGGACACTGAGGTACAGTTCAGTGACTTGCTCAAGTCGCCCCAGCTAGCAAGTGGTGAGGTTGGGATTCAAACTCACGGTTGTCTGCCTCTAAAACCTGTGCTTTTGACCATTAAGGTGTACTTGCTGTTTCATTTTCCTCTCCAAATCTCCCCCAAGCCAGCCACTGCATGATACACTTAGTTCCTGCCCACAGGTACTTGTCCACAGGTTGTTCAACAGTCTGGGCTGGAATGGCCCCAGGTAATTATTCATTATTGATCTGTGCAGAGTAGAGGCAGAGCCCCGCTTCGCCAGCTCCCAGCTCTCAGGAGGGGCCATGTGCTGGGATCATCTCCCCAAACCTTCCTGGGCATTTTATGGGGCTCACCAAGGCTGCTGTGCAGTGAGTCCAGTGGGCAGGCATGAGATGGGCCTAATGGGAGAATCAACAGGAAGAAATGGAACTTTCAGACAGACAGTGGCCTCCAGGCAGGGGTTCGTACTTGAATTCCATATCAGAATCTTGTGTAGGACTTCATAAAACACTACATGTGCCAGGAGTCCCACCCTAGAAATTCAAATATCATGGAGGTCTGGGCAGGAGACCATTTAAGGGAATGGAGGGTAGATCCCATTTGTCTGGCTTTAAATTCGTGCTCTACCTCTCACTAGCTGAATGGCCTTCGGTAAGTTATCTCACTTCTCTGAGCTCAGGTTCTTCATCTATATTTCAGGATAAGAACTTACAGAGTTTTTGTGAGTGTTAAAGAAACTTAGAATATAACCTGGACCTAAGTAAGCTTATTATTATCTGTTAGCTCTAGCTATAAAATTCTTCATAAATTAGTTGAAAACTGGCAAAAGGAAAAAGGAGGCACAGTTGAAAACCCCAGACTTGAGCTCAGACACACCTGTGAGTTGTGTCACCTTGGGCAAACCACTTCACGTCTCTGAGACACAGCTGCCCCACTTGTAAAACGGGAATAGCTACCACATAGCGCGGTCAAAAGGACTGGTGGTAATAAAGGCACAGCACCCAGCACACAGTAGGTACTCAGCAAATCACAGGTAATATTGTTAAGGCATTCTAGAATAGGAGATGAACTAATTTCAACTGGGTCTGGTGGTTTTAAATTTTCAGTAACTATTTATCCTCTTTGCCTAGATGAAATAGGTCCTCCACATTTCCCAACAAGAAATTTATATTTGCTTGTAACAGCAAGGCCACCCACTGTCAAACTGTATGCTTAGAACTTGAGGTGGAAGGTGTTAATGGTGCAACTTCAATTCCTTGGCAAAGAGTCTACCCATCACTTCCAGGTTTTCCTAGCATACTTAAACTGCAAGAGAAGGAAAAAGCATGGCATTATTCACAGAATCCACCGCTTCCACAGGGTTCGTGTCCCTGATGTTTCTAGCTGTTCCTCCTAAGCCCTAGACAATGTCTGGGACATAGAGACAGTTGCTATGGAGATGGGGGCTTTTCCCACAGGGGCAGCCAATAGTAAACTCTTGTTCAGAGAGGCTTATGTGTCATACACTCTGCATCAGTATGGCAGATTTTAGCAGTGAAACACGTAAATTGTTCAAATTGACGTCACGGCACATCACAGCTGGCCCCTGTGTCTACAGCTCATAAAGAACTTAGCTCATCCAGCTTTAAATGGCCTCATGTGTCAGCTTGTCTTAAATACACCCCTCCCTTTCTTCCTCCCTAGAAAAAAGTGACGAATGAAACACCCATACACACACTTTCTGTCAGCGTGTTTTTCTCTCCATCCTCTGTCCTCATCTAAATGGTAAGTTCCTTGAACTTGAAGAATTCACCTGTCACTTCCTTCGCCTTCCTACAGTCCCCTGTTGGCAGGCCAAAGTTAGGCAGCCTCCTTCAGCCATCACATGCCAGCTGTGGACTGTTGCCAAGCAATTTCTCTCTCAGAGCCACGGATTTCTCCTGTAAAGGGGGAGTTAAACGTAGTGTCTTCCAAAATCTGGTTAGGAATGAATGATGCTATTTATGTAAAGTACCTTTCAGTCAGTAAGACCTCATTCAGTGCTGTCTCGAAATCATTATTTACAGTCAAAGCATTTGTTGACTGACTTGATTGGTGGACAGATTTCTCAGGATGTGTTCTTTGCAGAGGCAGAACAGCAAAGTTACCTAGCGTCGTAAATTATGGAAGACTAATAATCTCTCGGCCACCTCAGGGGACTGGGGGGATGTGGGTAGGGGCCAAACACAAGCACCTCTTCTAAGCTAGGAGCCAAGAGCACATCTTATCAAGTAATACGTCACAAGTCTTTCTGTAAATGAGGTATTACAGTCACTGTTTCGCAAACGGAAAAACGGGAAAAGGCTAGAATGCAAGCTCATCACAGCCTGTTTTTTATAGTTTTTGGACACTCATACAGCCAATCCCAACCTGCCTTGCAGTGGGTATGGCCAAAGGGATGAGAGGGAATATGCTCTGTTTGGATCCAGTGCATCAAACCTGCTACACACACTTCCCCCCACTCTTTCCCCTTCAGCAGAATTCAGAGGGCCCCAGAGGCCGGGAGTAGGGTTTCTCAAACAGAAGTTGCATCAGAATCTCTGGAAGGCATGTGAAAGCCCAGACTGCTGGAACCCACTTCAGACTTTCTGATTCAACAGGTCTGGAGGGAAGCTGAAGAATCTGCCTGTCTAGCAGCTTCCCAGGTAATGCTGTTGGTCCAGGACCACAGCTGGAAAGAAGGGCATGGCACAGCCACAAGATGAAAAGTACCTGGGTCCCTGTGTCACCATACAGTGTAAAGCCTCCCATTTTATTTTTACTACATATAGAAAATTTCAGGATTTATGTTTTATAACTGCTAGCAGTACTCTAGAAAAGAAAGGCTAAAGAAAAGATTTTCTCCATGTAAAAATGGGTGGCTTTATAAAAAACAAAAGCCTCTGAAGGGAAGTAAGGAACCCTGGGTTTCATAACCAGACCTCATCACCTCGAGTCCTTCAGTAAACACCAGTACGATTTCCATTGACTACAGTCATAATACCAAGTGCCACCTTCAAATTCCACTGAACATAAGAAATGGCTACAATCCACTATAAAAAAGACTGGCAAAAAAACTAAAATCGCCCACTTAACCAAGGTCCCTAATTATGTTAAACCTTCAACACTGGAATGTAGCCCTAATTCTTCCTCCTTATTCCCATTGCCATTATCTCGACTCTAGAGTAAACATTGTGACTGAGAGGTATTGCCCACTTCCTCTGTGCCAGGCACTATTTAAGGTCTTTGCAAGTATCCTGGCACTTCAACCTAACATGTATTTCCTGGAGGTGTTGTAATGGTTTCTGCTGACAGCTTGCAGATTAATCTTTTCAAAGCAACACTTTGAACATGTCACTCTCCTAATCAAAACCTCAGGGCCTCTTTATGGCCTACAGTGCAAAGTCTAAACTCCTCAGCATGCCCGTAAATTCTCTCCAAAATCTCATACATAACTACTTGTCAATCTTAAACTCTTATTACAATCTGCATCAGTGACTCCCAGATATTAACGTATGTATCAGAACCCCCTTGAAGGCTACTGAAAGGCAGATGCCCAGGTACCACTCAAATCTCCTTAACGAAAATATTTGGTGATAGCCCAGGAATCTACATTTTTAATAGACTATATTCTAGAACATTTTGAGTTAACAAACAGTAAAAATAATCAGAAAATACAGAGATCCATATATCCCTGTCCCCAGACACGCATAGCCTCCCCAACTCTCAATATCGTCAGCTAGCACAGCACGTGTTACAACTGAAGAACTGACAGGGACGCATCATCGTAACTCAGAATCTATAGTTCACATTACGGTTCACTCCTGCTGTTGTGCATTCCATGGGTTTTGACAAATGTATAATGACATGGATCCACCATTATAGCACCATCCAGAGTAGACATACTGATCTAAAAATCCCACGTCCCCTGCCTGTTCATCCATTCCTGCTCCCTCCCCACCGGGCAACCAATGTTCTTTTTAGTATCTCCGTAGTTCTGTCTCTTCTAGAATATCATATAGTTGGAGTCATATAGTATGTAGCTTTTTTTAGATTGGCTTCTTTCGCCTAGCAATATGTATTTAACTTTCCCTCATATCATTTAATGGCATGATAGCTCTTTCTGTTTGTTTGAGATGGAGTCTCACTCAGTTGGTCACCCAGTGGCACAATGTTGGCTCACTGCAACCTCTGCCTCCAGGTTCAAGAGATTCTCTTGCCTCAGCCTCTTGAGTAGCTGGAATTACAAGCATGCATCACCATACCCGGCTAATTTGTGTATTTTCAGTAGAGATGGGGTGCCACCATATTGGCCAGGCTGGTCTCAAACTCCTGACCTCAAGCAATCCACCAGCCTTGGCCTCCCAAAAGGCTATAATTACAGGCATGAGCCACCGCACCAGCCAGCTCATTTCTTTCTAGTGCTAATGAACAGTACATTGTCTGAATATGCCAGGTTTATTTATCCACTCATCTACTGAAGAACATCTTGGTGGCTTCCAGTTTTTAAAAATTATAAATAAAGCTGCTATAAACATCCATGTGCAGGTTTTTGTGTGAACATCAGTATTCAGCTTCCTTGGGTAAATACCAAGGAGCACAATTGCTGGATCATATGCTAAGAATATGTTTAGTTTTGTAAGAAACTGTCAAACTGGCTTCCACCGTGGCTGTGCCATTTTGCATAACTCTTGTGATAGACAAGAGTTCCCGTTGCTCTGTATCCATGCTACATTTGACATTGTTGGTGCTCTGGATTTTGGCCATTCTAGTAAGTGTGGAGTAGCATTTTATTTTTGTTTTAATTTGGATTTCCCTGATGCAATGTATGCATATATATCATGTGGAACATCTTTTCATATACTTATTTGATATCTGTATATCATCTTTGGTGAGGCGTCTACTAAGGTGTTTGGTCCATTTTTTAAACGGATCATTTGTTCTCCTTGTATATTTGGACAACAGCTTTTTATCAAATATGTTCTTTTGCAAATCAGACAGTCTGTGCTTGTCTTTTCATTTTCTTGACAGTGTCCTTCTCAGAGAAGAAACTTTTCATTTGAATGAAGTCCAGTTTATCAATTCTTTTTCACAGTTCATGCTTTTGGTGTTGCATCAAAAAGTCATTACCATATCCAAAGTCATCTAGATTTCCTCCTATGCTTCCTCCTGTAGTTTTGTGTTTTACATTTAGGTCTGTAATCCATTTTTAGTTAATTTTTTTGTAGAGTTTATAAAGTCTGTGTCTAGATTCCGTTTTTTTTCTTTTCTTTTCTTTTCTTTTTTTTTTGCATGTGGATATTCAGTTGTTCAGCACCATTAGTTGAAAAGACTATCTTTTCTTCATTGTATTGACTTTTCCAGAATCTGCATTTTTAACCAACTTTCTTTGATTTTCATGTATTTAGTCTAAAGACCCACACATTGAAAAACATAGTTGTTTACACATCAACTTATGGTTACTCATGAGCATTAAAACAACTGAGCCCCCTATTGCCAACTAGACTTCATATCAGAGAGAAATGACCTTGCAGTTTAAACCCCTGCTATGTCAGCTAGCATTGTCTTAACTAAGAAATAAATCTTGTCTTCCGCGTTAGACCCTGGGCCTCTTAAGACAAGGGCCCAGTCTCAGTAGCCCTTATATATTTCTCACCTCCTCCTGACCTACCCTCTCTCTATGACAACCAGACTTAGTGCAAGAGCTGGTAGAGAGCAGGAGCTCGAGAGTATTTGTTGAAATAAAATTTCTGTCTTTTACATTCAGTCGACAGCCAGATTGGGTGGGGGTAGGGCAAAAGGATGCAGCTCCCAATCCAGACATATCTATATTACTAGAGAATTTACAGTTTGATCACCAGCTCCAGAGTGGTTAACTGTTGAGTAGTTTTCAAGTGGTCCATTTTCTATGGGAACAGCTTTCTCTAACCTTCCCACTTCCTTATTAAACACCTGCAGCTCCTCTACGATTTCTAAGCTTTATGATTCTTCTGAAAAAAATTAAGCAGACTTTATTATTCAGCTTTGGCAAAGTAATCAAAGAAAGCTTTAACTTTATGCTTCCATTAAAGCTTTGGCAATGGGCTTTAACACTGCCAGATTGACACCAGCAGTGGGGAAATGGCTGCCTTTCTAAAAATACCAAGTTAAGAATTCTCCAGTTTCCAACTACATGAAAGAGAATCTCCATATGCAGGGAGTCCTAGTCACAGACATTCTATTGCAGAAACGGGTACATTCTGTTTTCCAAACAGGCTTGTCTGAGGCTGTCCTTCTAAGAGCTGTTTGTAACAGAAGGCAAAGCCTGCCCCATCTCCCTCCCTTTATCTCTTACTCCGGGCAGGACTTCGATCCTCTCTGTGCCTCAGTACCTTCATATGTAAAATAAGGAGTCTGAATTCAGGGACTGGTAACTGTAGCCTATGGGCCAAATCTAATATGTTTCTTGCTTTTATAAATAAAGTTTTATTGGAAGACAACTATACCCATTCCTTGTTCTTTACCAAGTCAGAGTTGTGTAGTAGCAAAAGAGGCCCACCAAGTCTGAAATATCTACTATATGTATTTTTACAGAAATATTTGCCAGAATGTTTTTGATATTGAAGATTATTTTTACAGAACATTTCTTTACAGAAATAATTTGCCAACCCCTGAGCTGCACCCTTTTGATTGCAAAAATTTAAAAGAAAGTTCATTCATTCATTTATTCATTCATTCTAAATTTGCATATTTGGGATGGGGCCCGGGGATATTTATCTTAACAAATTCCACAGGAGATATGTCTGCACTCTGTGCATTAACATTTGAGAAGCGCAGGTCCAGGCAATTGTGTTGCAGTGATTTGTGAGCCTCTTAGTGACTAAGAAAAGATAAGGAGGAGTGAGGTGGTTACACATTTCAGCAAGCATGTATTGTGCCCTGATGATGTGGAAGGCTAACTCTTCCAGGCACTGCAGATACAGAAGGGACAATCAGGACAATCCCGCTGCTGTCATGAAGCTCATGTTATTTCCGTGAACCCCCTGGGAGTCTGGGCATCCCAAGACCTCAAGCAGGAGCCACTGCTCCAGGGCTTGGGCCAGTGCCTGACATGGGGTAGGCAAGGGTTATACTTTGTCACTTACATTATCTAACTACACCCTGAAACCCACATCACTGTAAAGTGACTGATCAAAGGGCTAAATGGCCATGGGCCAAAATGAATGCTGTTGTATATTACGTTGGTCAGGGCCAAGAAAAAGATGGGCTTCTTCTATGACCTCCTTTGTCATATTTTATTTATTTATTTAATTTTGAAAAACATCTCTTGAACTCTGCAACCCAGCTTGTTTCTACAGTAATACTTTGGCTGCGATGCATTTCACTTCTACTAACTTACCTCAACCTATACTGTCTGCTGAGACCTCTCTGCCCTTCACCTTCCTTTTATTATTGTACTAATTAATGTTGTTGTTTTACCAGTTTGTGGCCTTCTCAAATCTATTTGGGAAAGTAAAACTTGAAGAGGAATATAATAAATGTACTGTAGTGATGACAGAGAAAGTATTCTGCAAATATAAACACCACCGTCGTCTCTCCACCCTCTATAGCTCTCTACCGCCAGGAAGCTGATTGCCTTTCCTTTTCTGGATGTGGAAAGGCTGAGTGATTCACTGCACCGGCGTGAGTCAAAGATGAAAACATGCAAATCTGTCACTGTGACGTCTGCTGTCAGCAGGCTGGAGATTGGAAAGGGCATGGTCATTGCTCTCATCTTGACCTGGTTGATCCTTTCATGAACCTTGTTAGATGATAGTTCTTTTCATTTAGTGTCTAAAATAACTGACCTGATGGTGGGCTCAGTTCCTGGCCTGAATGGAAACAGAGCCGAGACATTCTGACTCTTCTGCCTAGACAGCGGCTACAGATGTGCCTGGCACATGTAGACTTTGCTTTCTCTCTCACTACATCTGGGTAACTACCTTGGACCTCATGCTTAATCTCTCTGAGCCTCAGTTTTTAAATCTGTAAAATGGAGAGAATAATACACAAAATGCCCAGTGCAGTGTCTGGTATGAAGTAGATTCATGGTAACTTGATAGTTCTTAGCCCCTCCCTATCCTGCCAACAGCAGTGTTCAATGGGAGATGCTAGGACTCCAAGGGGATGGCTGTCTATGGAGGTGGGGCTGGAACATGAGCTGTGACCACTGGACTCATGACTGGTTCATGGGCCCATGTGACTGCAGCTACCATTGCTGTGGCCACTGTCTAGCTAGAAGAGTCAGAATGTCTGGGCTTTGCTTCAGTTCAGGCCAGGAACTGAGCCCTCTGGCAGGTCAGTTTCCATATTAATCTATCTTCATGCTGCTGATAAAGACATACCCAAGACTAAGAAAAAGAGGTTTAATGGACTTACACTTCCACATGGCTGAGGAGGCCTCACAATCATGGTAGAAGGTAAGGAGGAGCAAATCACATCTTACATGGATAAGGCAGGTAAAGAGAGAGACCGTGTGCAGGGAAACTCCTCTTTTGAAAGATCTAATCAGATCTCATGAGACTTATTTACTATCAAGGGAACAGAACAAAAACACTCACCCTCATAATTGAATTACCTTCTACTGGGTCCCTCCCATGATATGTGGGAATTGTAGGAGTTAAAATTCAAGATGAGATTTCAGTGGAGAAACAGCCAAACCATATATTCCACCCCAGCCCCTCCCAAATATCATGTCCTCACATTTCAAAATCAATCATGCCTTCCCAACAGTCCTCCAAAGTCTTAACTCATTTTAGCATTAACTCAAAAGTCCATAGTCCAAAGCCTCATCTGAGGCAAGTAAAGTCCCTTCCACCTATGGGCCTGCAAGGTCAAAAGCAATTTCCAGGCCCACAGTGCAAGCTACAGGTGGATCTACCATTCTGGGGTCTGGAGGATGGTGGACCTCTTCCCATAACTCCACTAGGTGGTGCCCCAGTAGGAACTCAGTGTGGGGGCTCTGACCTCCTATTTTCCTTCTGCAGTTCCCAGGCAGAAGGTATCCATGAGAGCCCCACCCATGCAGCAAACTTCTGCCTGAAAATTCAGGCATTTCCATACATCCTCTGAAATCTAAGTGGTGGTTTACAAACCTCAATTCTTGACTTTTGTGCACTTGCAGGCTCAACATCATGTGGAAGCTGCCAAAGCTTGGGGCTTGCAACCTCTGACGCCATGGCCTGAGCTGCACCTGGGCCCCTTTTAGTCATGGCTGGAGTGGCTGGGGCACAGGGCACCAAGTCCCTAGGCTACACACGGCATGGGGACCCTGGGCCCAGCCCATGAAACCATTTTTTCCTCCTAGGCCTCTGGGCTTGTGATGAGAGGGGCTGCCATGAAGACCTCTGACATGCCTTGAAGACAATTTCCCCATTGTTTTGGGGATTAACATTCCACTCCTTGTTGCTTATGCAAATTTCTGCAGTGGGCTTGAATTTCCCCTCAGAAAATGGGATTTTCTTTTTCTTTTTTTTTTTTTAAAGGAGAGAAGGAAAGAAAGAAAAAAAAAGGAGTGAAGGAGAGGAAGAAAGAGGAAGAAAAAGAGGGAGAGAGAATGGGAATATTGCTTTATTCTAAAAATGGGTATTAATAATGGCCGATCAATATTTAGTGTAATTAAAGTGGAGAGCTCTATAAATATTTATTAAGTTTACTTGTTCTGGATCTGAGTTCAAGTCCTGGATATCCTTATTAATTTTCTGCCTCGTTGAGTCTAAATCTCTTTATGGGTCTTATGTATCTGAGTGTTAGAACTGTTAGCTCTTATTGTTGCATTGATCCTTTTACCACTATATCTTTGTTGCTTTGAAATCTATTTTATCAGATGTGAGAATTGCAACTCCTGCTTTTTGTTTATTTATTTATTTTGGCTCTCCATTTGGTTAGTAAGTCTTTCTCCATCCCTTTGTTTTGAGTCTTTGTGTATCTTTGGATGTGAAATGGGTCTGGATGTAGCATACTGTTAGGTTTTGGCTGTGTCTTTTGATTGGGGGATTTAGTCTATTTAAATTTAGGGTTACTGCCATTTGATGTTAACTGGCTATTTTATCAATTCATTCATGTAAATTCTTCTTTATGTTGATGCTCTTTACTTTTTGGTATATTTTTAGAAAGGCTAATACTGGTTGTTCTTTTCTATGTGTAATGCTTCTTTCAGAAGCTCTTAGCAGGCCTGGTGATAATAAAATCTCTGAGTACTTGCTTGTTCATAAAAGATTTTATTTTTCCTTCAATTGTGAAGCTTAGTTTGGCAGAATATGAAATTCTGGGCTGAAAGTTCTGTTCTTTAAGGACGTTGAATATTGGCCCCCACTCTCTTCTGGCTTGTAGGGTTTCTGCTGAGAGATCTGCTGTAAGTCTGATAGGCTTCCCTTTGTGGGTAACCTGACCTTTCTCTCTGGCTGCCCTTAGTATTTTCTCCTTCATTTCAATCCTGGTGAATCTGAAGATTATGTGCCTTGGGGTTGCTGTTCTTGAGGAATATCTTTGTGGTGTTCTCTGTATTACCTGGGGTTGAATATTGTCCTGCTTTGCTAGGTTGGGAAAGTTTTCCTGAATAATATCCTGAAGAGTATTTTCCAGCTTGGATTCATTCTCTCCATCACATTCAGGTACACCTATCAAACATAAATTAGGTCTTTTCACATAGTTCCATATTTCTTGGAGACTTTGCTCATTTCTTTTTATCCTTTTTTCTCTATTCTTGTCTTCTCGTTTTATTTCATTAAGTTGGTCTTCGACCTCTGATATCGTTTCTTCTGCTTGATCAAGTTGGCTATTCAAACTTGTGCATATTTCGCTAAGTTGTGCATATTTCGCTAAGTGTTGTGTTTTTCAACGCCGTTAGTTCATTTATATTCCTCTCTATATTGTCTATTCTTGTTATCATTTTGTCAAACCTTTTTTCAAAGTTCTTAGTTTCTTTACATTGGGTTAGAACAAGTTCTTTTAACTCCCAGAAGTTTCTTATCATCCACCTTCTGAAGCCTACTTCTGTTAATGGAACACAGTCCTTTTCCATCAGGGCTTGTTCCGTTGCTGATGAGGAACTGTAATCCCCTGTATAGGGAAAGGGGTTCTGATTTTGGGTTTTCTCAGCCTTTTTAGGCTGGTTTCTTCCCTTTGTTATAAATTTATCCATCTGTCATCTTTACAATTACCACCTTTCTAATTAGGTTTCTGAGTGGACAACCCACTGCACCGGCCAAAACAGCAGTGATAAGACTGATGGTGCTCTTCTGCCTGGGAATCTCCAGTCTGGCTTCCTTCTGAGTCTGTAACAAGCGGCTCTGCCTTCCCAGAGCTCCAAACATCGGTCAGAAGGGGAACCAGTCCCGTTTACTCTGCACGAAGAGCTGCTGCATCGAGGCATCGGCAAGACCGCTGCGTCAGCCAGAAGAGTCGTGCTGGCGACCCATGGGGCTCCTCCACTGGGAATCTTCTGGTCTTTGAGTGAAGAAAATTTGTCTGAAAGTGTGGGGTCCTCTTGTTCTCTGCACTTTCACTGGGAGCTACAATCCCGAGCTGTTAGTGGTCAGCCATCTATTTCCTTTCTATCACATTGTCAGGCTGCAAATTTTCCAAACTTTCATGCTCTGCTTCCTTTTAAAACTGAACGAGTTTAACAGCACCCAGTTTGCCTCTTGAACGTTTTGGTGCTTGGCAATTTAATCTGCCAGATACCCTAAATCATCTCTCAAATTCAAAGCTCCACAGGTCTCTAGGGCAGAAGCAAAATGCTGCCAGTCTGTTAAATCATAGCAAGAGTGACCATTGCTCCAGTTCCCAACAAGTTCCTCATCTCCCTCTGAAACCACCTCGGCCTGGATTTCATTGTCCATATCATTATCAGCATTTTGGTCGAAGCCATTCAACAAGTCTCTAGGGAGTTCCAAACTTTCCCACATTTTCCTGGTCTTCTTCTGAGCCCTCTAAACTGTCCCAACCTCTGCCTGTTACCCAGTTCCAAAGTTTCTTCCACATTTTTGGGTATCTTTTCAGCTGCACCCCACTCTACTGGTACCAATTTAATGTATTAGTTTGTTTTCACATTGCTGCTAAAGACATACCCGAGACTGGGAAGAAAAAGAGGTTTAATGGACTAACAGTTCCATATAACTGGGGGGTCCTTAAAATCATGGTGGAAGGTAAGGAGAAGCAAGTCACATCTTACATGGATGATGGCAGGCAAAGAGAGAGAGCCTGTGTAGGGGAAATCCTCTTTTTAAAACCATTAGATCTCATAAGACTTATTCACTGTCAAAGAACAGCATGAGAAAGACCTGTCCTCATGATTCAATTACCTCCCACTGGGTCCCTCACACCACCCATGGGAATTATGGGAGTTACAATTCAGGATGAGATTTGTGTGGGGACACAGACAAACCATATCCATTTCTATATATGTTAAATGAGAATATGTACTATCTCACAGGGTTCACAAAAGGATCAATTAGCCTGCCACCCCTTTATACAGAATATAGTGCTCTCCTCCTTGAGCCTCCACTATATCTAAAGCTTATGTCTCTCTTGCCCGTGTTACATTTCATTCATGCATCAAACACTGACTGCATCCGATGTGCCACACACCAGGCTGGGCTCTAGACATACCTGTCTTCAAGGAACATGACCTACAGTGGCAGAGATATGTCAGCACATAAATAAGTGCAAACTGTGAAGTCCTCAGTGGGGTGCCCGGAAGTGGGCAGCTGTTAATATTTCTCTAAGAGGTGACTTCAAGCTGGAATCTGAAGGATGAGAAGGAGTCGACCTTTTGGAGTGTGGGGTGGCTGAGGGGTTTCCTGCACAGGAGCCCTGAAACCCAGAACAGAGCACAGGACTGGTCAAAAACAGCAAAGAGATCCAATCAGCCTGGGTGAAGGGTGAGAGGAAAGAGCAGGAGGTCACCTGCCCCATGAAGGAGGTCATCTACCAAAGCAAGGTGATAGGTTTAATTAGTAGTGAAAAAGTGGGAGGGGCATAGGAAGGTGCCACCAGAGGGTTTTAAGTAAAGTCAGGACATTATTTTCATTTTTAGGACCCTTTAGGAATGGCATTTGTTGAGGGTACTGTGTCTAATTTTTATTTACCTCCCCAGAGAATGAACAATGGCCGACAGATAGTAGTCACTCAATAAATATCTAGGAAATGGGGGAACTGATAAAAAGAAAAAAGGATATATAGAAAAATGTGGGAAAATGCTTTCTAAATTACAACACATTATAAATGTGAATCAGTAATTGCTATTATTTAAAGATTATTTACATGCCCCTTGAAATCAAATAGAAGAAAATTTGATGAATTTAATGCATGATCCCTTATGGAGAAAAAGAAAGCTGTAAAATGACATAGAAGGGGGTTCCAAGCACAATCCAGTCATCATTAGCAATGGCAGAACCCCAGCCTTTGGAGGCTGCAAGGAGCTGTGAGGGTCATTTACCCCACCCTAGAGGCCCCACACCTGCCTCACAGGATCTTTATGAGCACTAGTGCAACCTTCTATATGTGCACTCATTCTCGCGGGTGACACCTGGAGCCTTCTGTGGAATCACCTGCTGAATCCAAGTAATTGAACTAAAATATTCCTATTATGAACTACAATTTATTGACCGCACTTACTAGGAGCCGCCACACATCAAGCACTTGCACCCAGGACCTTGGGTCTCTGCACCTCATCTGATTTGCACAATTGCCTCAGTGTCTGATGGGAACCACAGAATAGGGCTTTGATTCTAGGACTGCTGATTTGGCAAAGGAGCCAAACCATACAAGAACTCAATTTTTATTTTTATAAAAGTGAAAATAATTCTAGCAGCTACACTTACTGTACCCCCATCACAGGTTGGAAATGGTTCCTGACACTTTATATGGTTTATCTTAAGGCTTACGCCCACTCCAGGAGGTGGGCACCCTTTGTGGGTTTTACAGAAGAGGAAAGGGAGGTGCTGAGGTGTAAGTAATGCAGGAGAACCGCAGAAAGAGGAGTGGCAGGGGAGCTGTTAGCAGAACCGCAGAAACATCCAGGGCAGCCTCTGTTCCTCACCGGGAAACTTGCTGTTCCCTGGCTTTCCCTGCCCAGCCCCTGCAGCAGGCTATGAGGCTTCCTGCTTAGACATTCAATGGTGGGGAGCTCATTACCTGCCCCCACCCCCAACAAGGTAGCCCATTCTAATTCCAGGCAGTGATGGGTATTTAAAACTACTTCCTTACGTTGACTCACAATATGTCTCCTGTCACTTCCCTGATGTATTTTTATCCTGCTCTGTTCTGGGGCTGCACCTGCATTGTTTTGAAACATCATCACGATCCTCCATGGTCAGCACCATCCACCCTAAGACTGAACACCAAGGCGAGTATGTGCCTCAGGGAGAAGCAGGCAGAAGCAGATTTAGTCCCCATTCCACCAACCAGAGCCGGGTGACTGCGGGAAATCACTTAACCCCTGAGAGTCCATGTCCTGGTCTGCACAGTGGGATAATGAAATAATAGTAACACCTGTTTCAGAGCAATGCCGTGAGGCCCAGATGCCATGATGTATATGGAATGCTGAAACAGATTAATAAACACTCCTTCCACTTTCTCATCTTCTTAGCACAGAGTGAGCCCACCACATCAAACAGACAAATATTAGGGCTGAAGAAATAACCAATAAAACTGGCTTAAAGATGGCAAAAACAGAATCAACAATGATTTAAAAAAATAAAGGAAAAAGAAACAATTAAAATTTCTGATGTGCTAGACTATATACTTAACTACTTCTGTGTCTTCTATCTTATGTTTACAACCTACAAGGTAGACGCCATCAGCCTCATTTCACAAATTAAAAAAAGCAACAACAACAAAACTCTGGGACTCATAGATGTTGAACAGCCTGCTCAAGGTCACACACGTCTTCAGTAGCACATTCAAACTCAGGATTCCTGACCCAAATCCAGTTCTCTTTCCATCCCCAGTCTTCTCTTTCCTCCAACATCTGGCCAAGCCAAGGTTGCTATCAGTGTTTTCACAGCCCTGGAATAGGCACAGATAATGCAGAGAAGCTACACATTCAAGTTCGCAAAGTAAATCCTAAAAAGTCTTAGAGAAGGAACTGCGAGGATGCCAAATCAATCTGAAGGAGGTCTCAGTAGACAAGGAGGCATGGGGAAGACCGGCTGGGGAGACAGATTTTTGAGCGTCTTTTCACAAAATCTAAAAATTACTAACCTTCTACATGTCAAAAGATATTTTTTGTCAACACATGCAAGAACACCCTGCTAAGAAGAAGCCCAAATGAGCAGATGGATGAGTTCACAGACTCACAGATGCTGGAGTTGGAAAAGTCCCTGCTGGCAGTCCCCAAGGGACGGTCCAGAAACTCCACCCTGTTCTCACCCCTCATCGGGCTGAGTGCAGTACCTTTCAGAGCTCCTGCAGGGTTCTGGTCTTTGACTGAGTCTTCCTCTCTAGAAACCAGGTTGTTGAAAGGTTTTTATTTTTCTTTTTATAATGATACCACTGTCTCTGCTTCCTGCTCCTACCCCACTCTCCTCAGCTTCTCTCTGCTTTCCATTTGGTATTCTGCAAGCATCTTACCTTCACTTCCACAGGACAGAAGGGATCATCCCTCTGTGATAGGTAGGAATTCAAGGCTACAGAGCTGGGATGCAAACAAGTCAAGAAGACACAATTACACCAAAATCTATCTGTTCTCAGAGACCATAAGATTTCCACGGTATCACATTGCCTCTAAAGAAATAGAATCCATGAGATTTCCATGGTATCACATTGCCTTTAAAGAAATACAATCCATGAGATTTCCACGGTATCACATTGCCTCTAAAGAAATAGAATCCATGAGATTTCCACGGTATCACATTGCCTCTAACCAAATAGAATCCCCATTTTGTACTCTGGAAATTTACAACCCAGAGATGTCACATAAATTGCTTTCACATAGGATGGAAAGACCAAAGACAAAATTAGCATACAAAAGTAGAGGCATACATCTCAATATCACTCCTATTTTGGGCTGCCATTTTGTACTGTGCTTCCTGTGGCTGAAGGAGAAAAAAAAACAGAAAGAAAGAAACAAGGTTAATCACACAATCAGTATTGTCCTCCAGGAAACATCTACCAGTGCTGCGTTGACACAAGTTTCCTGGGATTCCTGCCTGAAAGAGCAGCTTCCTATGAGCTGGCGAGTCTGGGGCGGTAAGAACAACTGTCAACTTTCCCAGGACAGCTTCTTTTGATGAAAGTGGAAAGAGACCCTGAGTCAGACCTTCTGAACACAGTTCAATGGGACTAAAAGTCCGTAAGTAGAACTGTGGGGTGCTCCCACCTCGGCTAGTGATAAGAACAAGATCTGCCTTCTTACTACTCCAAGTGTGGCCTGAAGACCAGCAGCATCAGCATCCGTGGAGGTAGACACGCAGAACTGCAGACCTCCTGAGCTAGGAATGAGAATCTGCATTTCAGTGAGACCAATGGAAGGTTTGTTTGCACATTCAAGTTTAAGAAGTACTGTAGTAGGGCAGTTGCTCTAATTAGCCCCTCCTTTAGAATTGGGGTGTTCACTAAAATATATAAATTCCAGCCTCCCCACAAGCTAGATCCCTGGTCCTTAACCTTGACTGCCCATTCATATCAAGGAAGGCATCAGCAAAGGGTCTTCATAAAAAATGCACATCTGCCAGGCATGGTGGCTCATGCCTGTAATCCCAGCACTTTCGGTGGCCAAGGCAGGCAGATCACTTGAGGACAGGAGTTCAAGATCAGCCTGGACAACATGGTGAAACCCCATCTCTACTAGAAATACAAAAAAATTAGTTGGATGTGGTGAGGAATGCCTGTAATCCTGGCTACTCAGGAGGCTGAGGCAGGAGAATCGCTTGAACCCGGGAGGCACAGTTTGCAGTGATCCAAGAATGTGCCACTGCACTCTAGCCTGGGTGACAGAGTAAGACTCCTTCTGAAAAATAAAATGTGGATGCTTAGGTCCCAACCACCGGTGATTCTGATTTATTAAATATTTGGTCTGGGGTATGAGCTAAGATCAGGATTCTAAAAATCTCCTAGGTGATTGTACTGTGCAGCACGGTTGAGAAGCCTTGGACCAGAGGATCATCAGTATGTGTAGGCCTGCTAAACACCACATGGTAAGATGTCAGTGGACATTGTGGTGAGATTTAGCTTAGCATCAGTTAGATCTGGATTCCTACTCCATAAGAATTCAATGAGAATCTATGGATGTGAAGACCAAGATTTTGAATGTTTTTAAAGCTCTGGAGTGGATGGACTCTTATTTGCAGGTTGAGGATCACTGGTTAAAGCATATTTCATAGCACCTGGCATATAGTAGGTGACTTATGAATGGTATATATTTTTCCTTAGCAAAACATGATGACACGTAAAATCAACTTATTCACTCAGCTAGCATGCTCCTCACTCATTCACTGTATTAGCTGAAGCCAATAAGAATTAACCACTAGAATTCCATCTGAGAAGGGCTGGTGGGGCATAGTGGGGCTGGAGGTTCTTTCGGTGGCCCTCAGATCACAATCTGGCCCCAATTGTCAGCCAGGCCTGTTTTCTGGCACAATGATGAGTTCCCAGAGTGTCCACAGGAATTTCACTCAACCTGTGGAAGTTTATTGCAGCCTCTTAGACTAGAACATCTCAGGAATAACCATCTACACACCAACAATGGAACACCATTTGGGGAAATATGGAGTCCCAAGGGCCAACATTCTTGGACTGCAGACACCTGAACTGTAGTGACTTCTCTGACATTCGGTGGCTGTGGACCCTTAGAACCATCACACTCTTTCTCTAGGCTTAGGGTTCTCGTGATGGCTAATTTTCTGTATATATGTGGCTGGGCCATGGTGCCCAGATGTGTGGCCAAATGGTATTCTAGGTATTTCTGTGAGGGTGTTTATGGATCAGATTTATATTTAAATCAATGGACTGGCTGGGCGCAGTGGCTCAAGCCTGTAATCCCAGCACTTTGTGAGGCCGAGGCAGGTGGATCACGAGGTCAAGAGGTCGAGACCATCCTGGTCAACACAGTGAAACCCCGTCTCTACAAAAAATACAAAAAATTAGCTGGGCACAGTGGCACATGCCTGTAATCCCAGATACTCAGGAGGCTGAGGCAGGAGAATTGCCTGAACCCAGGAGGTGGAGGTTGCGGTGAGCTGAGATCGCGCCATTGCACTGCCATTGCACTCCAGCCTGGGTAACAAGAGCGAAACTCCATCTCAAAAAAAAAAAAAAAATCAATGGACTTTGAGCAAATCAGATTTCCCAACATAATGTGGGTGGGTGTTACCCAATCAGTTAAAGGTTTGAATAGCACAAAAAGCTGACCTCCCCTGAACAAGACAGAATTTCACAGCAGACGGTATTCGGATTTAAACTTCTATATCCCCTCTTTGAGTCTCCAGCCTTCTGAACCACCTTACAGATTTTGGACTTGCCAGCCTCCATAACTGCATAGGCCAATTCCGTAAAATAAACAGGTCTCAATATATTCATACACACACACACACACACACACACGACATTGATTTTGTTTCTCTCGAGAACTCTAATAATGTTCTTAACTATAAAGTGTGTGTGTGTGTGTGTGTGTGTGTGTATGTATGTGTATGTGTGTATTATAGGACACTGGCTTCAATGAACATTTCCAAAGTATGAAATGATCTAGGAGATTTTAAAAAGGAAAAAAAAAAATGGATCATGCATGAAAGAAAAGACTAGAATAAATAAAATTAAGCAAAGTTCAATGCAGGACTCTTCAGAGCCCACAAACCTTTGTTCATGTATGCTGTGCCTCTGAATAGCACTGACAACACAACCTAAACTTACTTGATTTACACAATTCTTTTGTTGTATGAATATTCAAGACTTCCTAAGCTGCGGTTCATAGATCCTCTTCCCCCAAGGAGTGTGTGGATAAAATTCAGGGGTGAATCAAAAAATTTTAGCAGAAAATTGTGTATTTTTGCCATCCTCTAATTTAAGTACCATTAAACTACAGTCTATGGGTCAAATCCATCCCCAATACCTGCTTTTTAAAATAAAATTATATGCTTTGCCCACTTTCTGATGGGGTTGTTTTTCTCTTGTAAAGTTGTTTAAGGAAAAGTGGGCAAAGGATATGAACAGAAACTTTTCCAAAGAAGACATTTACGCAGCCAACAAACATGAAAAAATGCTCATCATCACTGGTCGTTAGAGAAATGCGAATCAAAACCACATTAAGATACCATCTCACGCCAGTTAGAATGGCGATCATTAAAAAATCGGGAGACAGCAGATGCTGGAGAGGATGTGGAGAAATAGGAACATTCTTACACTGTTGGTGGGAGTGTAAATCAGTTCAACCATTGTGGAAGACAGTGTGGCGATTCCTCAAGGATCTAGAAATAGAAATACCATTTGATTCAGCCATCCCATTACTAGGTATATATCCAAAGGATTATAAATTGTTCTATTATAAAGACACATGCACATCTATGTTCACTGTGGCACTGTTTACAATAGAAAAGATGTGAAACAACCCAAACGCACATCAATGATAGACTGGATAAAGAAAATGTGGCACATATACAACATGGAATACTATGCAGCCATGAAAAAGGATGAGTTCATGTCCTTTGCAAGGACATGGATGAAACCAGAAACCATCATTCTCAGCAAACTGACACAAGAGCAGAAAACCAACCACCACATGTTCTCACTCATAATTGGATGTTGAACAATGAGAACACGTGGACACAGGGAGGGGAACACCACACACTGGGGTCTGGGGATGGGGGAAGCTAGGGGAGGAATAGCAAGGGGTGGGGAGATTGCAAAGGGATAGCATTAGGAGAAATACCAAACGTGGATGATGGATGCAGCAAACCACCACCATGGCATGTGTATACCTATGTTACAAACCTGCATGATCTGCACATGTGCCCCAGAACTTAAAGTATAATAAACAAATTTTAAATAAGTAAATAAATAACATTTTATTGTTAATTTGGAACACAGTCACACCCTTTCACTTACATTTTGTCTGCGGCTGTTTCTTGCTATGATTGCTGAATTGAGTAAGTGTGACAGAGACTTAGTTCTGCAAACGTGGAAAGTCACATTTACCAACGGGCTATATACAGCACGATACTGTGATTTATACTAAGAAATTTACAGTTTGTCTTTGTCCTTCGTTATTGGCACAGCGTTCCTAAAACCCTTGTAATTCTATGAATGACGAGTTTAGAGGAGCATTTTTGCTTTAATATTTGGTCTTAGACCCCAGTTCCTGACACAGAAATCTCAGTCTCAGAATTTTCTGGGTGGTAGGAGCATCTTTTATTCTAACGAGGTGACTGTTGGTGAGTTCCTGGATGGGAGCTGATCACCAGAAAGGAAAAGCCAGGATTCGAGCTTGGAACTATTTGTTCCCTCCTGCCCCCATCCTCTGGGAAGGGGAAGTTGCTAGAGATTGATTTAGCAGTTAATTGTGCTATACGATGAAACCTCCAGTAATCCAGGACCTACTGGGTTCAGAGAGCTTCTGGGTTGGTGAACACATCTATGTGCCAGAAGGATGGTGCATCTCAACTCCACAGGAATAGAAGCTGCCCTTGGGGCCCCTCTAAACCTCATCCTATGTACTATGTATCTCTTCACCTGCTTATTTTTATCCTTTAAATATATCCTTTGTAATGAATTGGCACTAGTAAATGAACCGCTTTCCTGTGAGTCACCCTAGCAATTATTGAAACAAGTGGGTTGTGGGAATCTCTGATTTATAGCCAAGCCAGACAGAAGTTGTGGTTAACCTGGTGTCCGAAGTGGGAGGTGCTGATTGAAGGGGGTGGGCTACTTTAACTTGGGTGGTTATATTAGGACATTCTTGCACTGCTATAATAAATATCCAAGGCAGGGTAACTTTTAAAAAAAGATGTTTAATTAGCTGATGGTTCTGCAAGCTGTACAAGCATGGTGCTGGCATCTGCTCAGCTTCTAGGGAGGCCTTAGGGAGCTTTTACTCATGGCAGAAGGTGAAGCAACAGCAGTAGGCATGCATGTCATATAGCAGGACAGAGAGAGACAGAGAGTGTGTGTGTGTGGGCGTGGAGATGTGCCTCATTTTACAACAACTAGATCTCTTGAGAACTCACTCACTATCGCAGGAACAGCAACATGCCATGACCGTTCTGCCTTCACGACCCAAACACCTCCCATCAGGCCTGACCTCCAACAATGGAGATTACATCTCAGCATGAGATTCAGAGGGGATATCCAAACTCTATCAGTGGTCACAGAAGACCTTTTGGTGGAGATGACATTTAAGCTGAGAGATGAAGGACAAAGAACCCAGCCATGAGAAGATCTGCAAGAAGCATATCCAGGCAGAGGGAGCAGCTGGTGCAAAAATCAGAAGGTGGAAATGAGTGAATCATGTTCAAGGGCAAGTGTGATCTCATTCCTCTTTTTATTTGTGATGTAGTTGCATTTGTTATGAAGTTGGCAGAGAACATGGTAGGAACTGGGCGTACAGAGCTATTCTGGGGCTTGTTCCAGGGTTAAGTGTCACACAGTTTTGAACATGGGATAAATAAGTGACACAATTCCTTTATTTTCCGAAAAAACCCGGATTCTAGGAAGACCAGAATGAAGCAATCATCAGGGTGATTGTTTGGCTTGGGGTGGGAAGAGAAAGCTGAGAGTGAGGTGCTCTCATTTATTAGGCACCAGCTGTCTTCAGTGGCAGGCAGTTGTGGCTTCATTTAATAGTCCACATCAGCCCTGCGGACGAGATATCATTAACTTTCCTGGACAAATTTGGAAACAGAGATTGAGGCTGAGCACCTTGTTTGGCTTTATATGACTAATACCATGTGCCCTTCCTTTAGAAGAGCCAGGTCTCCCGAAAGCATAGTTAAGTGGGAACTTACTGGCAAACCTCAGACATGTGCTAGCACTCCCCAGGAGGTGCTCTGGCACCTCAAAAGCACCTGTCCTGCCTTCTTGGCTGCCTTACTCCAAGAAGGCAACATTGAACTCCACAGAAAATTATATACACACACACACACACACACACACACACACATTATATATATAATTTATATATATACACACACACTTGGGATACAATATACACATGGAGTATGTATATATGGAATACATATCTATGTATACACATGGAATACATAAATATGGAATAAATATGTATATACACACAAGTGTGTATATATATACATATTATATATATATGAAATGAATATTCACCTACTTCATTCCATCTCCATCTCCATCTTCACCTCCATCCTAGTATAAGATTCCACGTGGACAACTACAACAGCCTCCAATCTAGCCCCTCCACATTCGCTCAATTCCTGGCTGCATGCCACCCGCACCCCCACACCCTAGCCACCACCATGTTTACTGCAGCTTGGGAGAGCTTTCCAAACACAGGTTCACGTAGACCTTCACTGCTCAGAACCCTGCAGTAGCTCTCCACTGCCTACAGGGCAGAGCCACAGCTCTTGTCAAGGATCACTGTGCTCCCTGGGCACTTCTCTTATGTCTCCTCTCTCTCACTGATGGTCTTGCAACTCTGGAAACTTCCACTTGGTCTCTCTTTCCTGGGTCTTCACACACGTTCTTCCCTCTGTGTCAATCACTTTCCTCATCATACTGGCCCATCACGTAGGCTCCCAAAGCACCCTGTAAGACTCAACAGGCATCCCTGCTCTAGCAGCACCATAAGATTAAGAACTGGTTTCATGTTCCAGGCTCCAGCAGGGTTTAACATCACTATGTGCCTAAGTGAACTACACTGTGACTTCCTGAATAGTATGGCATGAGATGATCCTCTGAGAGTGTCTCTTCCAGCCTGGAAGTGATTCTTAAGTAGGTTAAGAAGAGCCATGCATGTATCTATGTAACAATCCTGCATGTTCTTCATATGTACCCCAAAACCCAAAACGCAATAAAATATATATATATATATATATATATATATATATATATATATATATATATTTAAAAAGGCTATGTCCCTCTGCTGAATTTTAACAGGTGAGAAACTTCAGTCCAACCTTCCTTTGCTCAGGTAAAGAATTTTGGGGGGAGAGTAGCCACCACATTGTTCTCAGTCCCGTCTGTCCCCCTTGCTAAGTTTTGGGGGAATGAACACAATTTTGATTTTTGCATACTTTCCAGCATCTCCCGGGCTCCCTCTTTGTTTCCTCTTCCTTCCCACAGCACTTATTCCCTCTTGCTCTGCTCCCACCCCCTGCAATACATCTTGTTCTGTTTGCATTTTCCCTTCTGCTCCTCCATGAGAAGGATCCCATTTCTAAGATTCAGGCCTTGCCAGGGCTTCTTGGCATAGGGCTGCCTTCTCCCCAAGATGCCTGCCAGACCAGCTCAGGCACCAAGGCAGGTGCCACCAACCCCCCTTTCCCTCAGCATCAGTTGTCAAGAGCTCTGCTTGCATGAAGCTTCTAAAATAGAATTGCACCCTGACCTCCACCTAGCAGGGTTGCCCTCCTGATAGGCAAACCTGCATATTACATGCCAGCAGCCTGGCCCAGTGACTGCTAGGGTGCCTGGAGGCCACAGGGTCCCAACAAAGTGTGGGGAGAGAAAAGCTGGCAGGAAGGAGCCAGGATACAAGAAAGTGAAGGGAGGAACTCAGCGAGGGGGCAGAGAGAAGCCTGGGCAGAGAGAGAAAGGAAGATAGTGGCTGGGAGGGCATCACAGATGGGAAACAGAACATACAGAGACAATGAGGAAGAAAGGACAAGAGGGTCTTTCTCTCTTTCCTTCTCTTTCTCTCTCTCTCTCTCTCTCTCTCTCTCTCTCTGTGTGTGTGTGTGTGTGTGTGTGTGTGTGTGTTTGGTGGAAGACATCTATAGAAATTCTTATTGAGTGTCTGCTCCATTGCTCCTAAATATCTTGTCAGGATTTTTCTGAGCAGGCATTATTACTAACTCGCATTTTCCAGAGGAGTAAATGGAGGTTCAGAGAGGCAAAAATGACCAAGTACTTACCTTTGGTTCTCCAGCATGCGGTCCAGTTAACAGGGCACAGAGTAGGCTCTATTCAGCAAAGGGTTGCATGAAAAATGAATATATTAACAGACTTAGCATGTGTGATTACTAATCCTGTCCTTTTACCATTATATTTCCCTGCATTTCTCTCAACTGGAAACACACTCAAAGGAAAGACCAGCATACTCAAGTGAACAAACGTGATGCAATTGTTTCCGTATGTTCTTCATTTTGCTGGCAAAGAGTCCAGTGCTGGCTGGAAGGTCCTCTTCCTGGACTCTTTTGCATCATCAGCAATGGGGGTCAGCATGGCCAGCAGCCTGCTGCCTCCATGAATATCTTAGGAGATTTCTGATCCCCTTTGTCATTGGTATTCTATGCCAGGTTAGACCGTGGGAAAAGGTAGAAGTGACACATTAGGTGGGATTTGGACATGCTCTGAGAACACAGAGAAGTATACACATATAGAAGGCCTTTGTTTTTGCTGTTACACAATTAGTTCTATAAAATAGAAGCTGGGCATTTCTGACATCATCTTTTACAAACCAGTTCCTTGTAGTGCTAGGAAAACATGGCCATAAGGATTATAAGCCTAGTAAGAGCAGGATTGGAACCTCAATCTTTTAATTTCTATTCATTCGATTTAAACAGTATTTGTCAGGCATCTACTTTTGTAATAGACAGACTCTGTGTTCAGCACTCTTCAGGAGTCTAGAGTCAGGTGAGGAACTGCATATCAAACAAGGGCAAACAAAGAAGTGCAAATTGAGTTACATGCCATGAAGGAAAGGAGTGAGAGGCTACAAGGAGATCCACTCTGCTGTTGATAATAGGGCTCAAGGGGGTCTTTCTAAGGAAGTGACCCTGGGGCATAAGGAGGCAGATTCTGGATGAAAAGGAGCAGATGGTCATTCCTGGTCCAGTCCAGTGACCAGGGGTAAATATACCTTGTATTGTAAGTTATACCTCAGAAGCAAGAAACTCAAGAAAACACCAGATTAATTTTGATTCAATAACAACCATTTGTTAAAAGCCGCTCTGTGTCAGTATGTCTCAGGTAACACAGCTAGGGAGTGCCAAGGTAGTATTTAAATTAAATATGCCTGTTTGCAAAGTTCTATAGATTTTTTTATAAACTCTTTGGAGATGAGTGTCTCCTGGAGAGGAGGACAGGGGAACAATTGTCAGCCTGCAATTGCTTGAGTTACCAGCCCAAAGCAAATCTGAAACATAGAAGCCTACATATGGAGAATTTTCTAGAGAGATTTTAGAAATATTTCTCTAATGAAAAGAAGTTCAGGTCATATTTACTACCCTTAGGATCAGGCACTTAAAATTAGACACCTAGAATGGTTTAGACTTTTTTCTCACCAAAACTCATGTCAAAATTTAATTGCCAATATGACAATGTTAGGAACTGGTGCTTTTGAGGGTGATTAGGTCATTAATATGGATTAATGTCTTTAATCTAGTCTCAAAAGACTAGATGAGTTCTGGCAGGAATTAATTAATTAATTCCCATGAGGGTAAGCGTGCCTCTCCTATTTTTCTCTCTTTGCATGCACTGACCTGCTCTTCCACTTTTCTGTCATGCTATTAAGCAGCATGAGTGCTTCACCGGCTGCAGCTGGCTCATCTTAGACTTCCCAGCCTCTAGAACTATGGGTCAAAATAAACCTCATTTCTATGTAAATTATTCAGTCACAGGTATTTCTTTCTTTCTTTCTTTCTTTCTTTCTTTCTTTCTTTCTTTCTTTCTTTCTTTCTTTCTTCCCTTTTCCCTTCCCCCTTCCCTTCCCCCTTCCCTTTCCCCTTCCCTTCCCTTTCCCCTTCCCTTCCCTTCCCCCTTCCCTTCCCCCTTCCCTTCCCTTCCCCCTTCCCTTCCCCCTTCCCTTCCCCCTTCCCTTCCCCCTTCCCCCTTCCCTTCCCCCTTCCCCCTTCCCTTCCCCCTTCCCCCTTCCCTTCCCCCTTCCCTTCCCCTTCCCTTCCCTTCCCCCTTCCCTTCCCTTCCCCCTTCCCTTCCCTTTCCCCTTCCCTTCCCCCTTCCCTTCCCCCTTCCCCCTTCCCTTCCCTTCCCCCTTCCCTTCCCCCTTCCCCCTTCCCTTCCCCCTTCCCTTCCTTCCCTTCCCTTCCCCCTTCCCTTCCTTTCCCTTCCTTCCCTTCCCTTCCCTTCCCTTCCTTTCCCCCTTCCCTTCCCCCTTCCCCCTTCCCCCTTCCCTTCCCTTCCCCCTTCCCTTCCCCCTTCCCTTCCCCCTTCCCTTCCCCCTTCCCCCTTCCCTTCCCTTCCCTTCCCTTCCCTTCCCCCTTCCCTTCCCCCTTCCCCCTTCCCTTCCCTTCCCTTCCCTTCCCCCTTCCCTTCCCTTCCCTTCCCTTCCCCCTTCCCTTCCCTTCCTTCCCTTCCCTTCCCTTCCCTTCCTTCCCTTCCCTTCCCTTCCCTTCCCTTCCCTTCCCTTCCCCCTTCCCTTCCCTTCCTTCCCTTCCCTTCCCTTCCCTTCCCCCTTCCCTTCCCTTCCCTTCCCCCTTCCCTTCCCTTCCCCCTTCCCTTCCCCCTTCCCTTCCCCCTTCCCTTCCCCCTTCCCTTCCCCCTTCCCTTCCCTTCCCTTCCCTTCCCTTCCCTTCCCCCTTCCCTTCCCTTCCTTCCCTTCCCTTCCCTTCCCTTCCTTCCCTTCCCTTCCCTTCCCTTCCCTTCCCCCTTCCCTTCCCTTCCTTCCCTTCCCTTCCCTTCCCCCTTCCCTTCCCCCTTCCCTTCCCCCTTCCCCCTTCCCTTCCCTTCCCTTCCCTTCCCCCTTCCCTTCCCCCTTCCCCCTTCCCCCTTCCCTTCCCTTCCCTTCCCTTCCCTTCCCCCTTCCCTTCCCTTCCCTTCCCCCTTCCCTTCCCCCTTCCCTTCCCTTCCCTTCCCTTCCCTTCCCTTCCCTTCCCTTCCCTTCCCCCTTCCCTTCCCCCTTCCCTTCCCTTCCCTTTCCTTCCCTTCCTTTCTTTTCCTTTCCTTTCCTTTCCTTTCTTTTTCTTGGTAGCAACATAAAATTTACTGAGACAGAAAAATGGTACTGAGGAGTGGAATGACACCTGAAAATGTGGAGTGGATTTGGAATTGGGTAATGGGTTGGGCTGAACAAATTTGGGAATCGTAGGCAGGCTGGAAAAAAGCCTGTATTGCGGGAGCATTAAGGGTGATTCTGGTGAAAGCTCAGAAGATGAGAAGGTTGTAGAAAGTCTGGATCTTTTTAGAGATTGGTAAAGTGGTTATGACCAGAACGCTGAGAGGACTATGGAGAGTAAAGGCCATTTTTATGAGATATCCAGTGGAAAATGAGGAATATCTCACTGGGAACTGGAGTTAAGGCCACAAAGAACTCGGATGCACTGTGTCTATGCCCTAGGGCTTTGTCGAAGGTCAAACTTAGGAGCAATGGAATAGCATATCTGGCAGAAGAAATTATGAAGTATCGAAATTCTCAGGCTGATGTAAGCTTACTTATAACTATTTACAGTGAGCTGCTAGAAAACAGAGAGGCAGAGTAAAAAGATTTGAAAAATCCATAGCCTGGCCATGTAGTAGAGAATGAAGAGCATCTTCAAGAGGAAATCAAGGGTATGGCCCAGAGACTGTTTGCCAAGAAGACTAACATGGTTAGAAGGGAGCTAGATAATACTCATCAAAACTATGGGAGAAAGACCCCAAAGCATTTCAGAGATCAAGGATGTCCCTCTCATCACATGCCCAGAAGTCTAAGAGTACAGAATAGTTTTCTGGGATTGACTCAGGGTGTCCCCAGCAGGTTTACTGCCCAGGCTACCTCAGGAATCTGCTCCTCAAATTCCAGCACAGTGCCCCTTGGTCACTCCAGTCATAGTTCCAGTGGCCTCAGGTGTGGCTCTTCCTATCACTCTGGAATGCAAATTGCAGACCTTGGTGGTATCCATATGGTGCTAATTCTGCAGGTGTGCAGATTCTAAGAGCTATGAAAGCATGGCTTTCTCTACCTAGATTTCAAGGGATATTATAGAAAGCCTGTGAATTTGTTTCATGGATGGAGCCACAAAGAGCCTCCACTAGTTACACCCAGTGGAAATGTAAGGTTGGGGCCACTGTCAGAACCCCAGAATAGAGCCACCAGCTGCCTGCAATGCCTGCCTATAAAAGTCACAGACACCAGGATGCAACTACCCGGGGACAGCAGCCACGTGGACTGCACCCAGTAAAGTTGTAGGGGAGGAGCTACCTGAAGCCTTGGGAGCCCATCCTTATTGCAGTATGCTCAGGAGGCAGCACATAGAGTGAAAGATTATTTGAGGGCTTTAAGATTTAATGTCCTCCCTGCTGTGTTTCAGACTTGCTTTGGGCTGGTAACTCATTTCTTGTTCCTTTGGAGTGAGAATGTTTACCCTACGCCTGTTCTGCCACTGTATTTTAGAAGTAGACAACTTGTTTTTAATTTTACAAGTTCATAGTTGGAAGGAGCTTGCCTTGAGTGTCAGATGGGACTTCTGACTTCAGACTTCTGCATTGGTGCTAGAATGAGTTAAGACTTTTGAGGCCACTGGGGTGGATGACTTTGGCATGTGAGAATGACATAAATTTTGGGGGTCCAAGGGAGGATTGCTGTGGTTTAGATGTAGTTTGTCTCTGTCAAAGCTCATGTTGAAATTTAATTGCCACTGTGGCGACATTGGGAGGTAGTTCTTTTAAGAGGTGATTAGGTAATTAAGATGGATTAATGTCTTTCTCATAAGACCAGGTTAGTTTTCACATAAATGGATTCATTCCCATCCCACCCATGAGAGTGGACTGTTATAAAGAGAGATTACCTCTCCCATTTTGCTCACTTTACATTAGTTTGCTCATCCTTCCACTTTTTCACCATTGAAGTAGACTAGGCCCTTGTCAGAAATAGCCACAAAACCTTAAACTTGCCAGCCTCTAGAATTATGAGCCAAAATAAACCTCTTTTCTTTGTAAATTATTCAGTCTCAAGTACTCTGTTTAGAAACATAAAACCAACTAAGGCAGATGTTTTGATTAAAAAAAATACTTTAGATACAATAACCTGATCTTTCTCCTCTAACTTTATAATGGAAACATTTCTCCATGTTATTAAAGATTTTACAGGATTATTTTACATTGCCATGTAACAGTTCAAAGACTGGTTGAGAGTGATCACATACCCAAATGAGATGCCTTCAAGAGACAGTGTAATTTAAAGGCTGGAATATAAAAGAGTTGGGTATAAAACCAGATACAGTGGTTGAAACAGAAGCCAAGCTGAATACAAAGCCCAATAAAGACATTCAAGTTCAATTCGTTTTAAATTTGACAATCCAGAAACTTTATTCATAGGTATGTCCTTTCCAATTGAAAATAGGTATTTAAACAAAGCTTGTACACAAATATTCACAAAAGCACTATTGACACTAGCCCAAAAGTGAAAGCAACCCAAATATCCACGAGTGGATGAATTGGTATACAAAATGTAGTCTATCCAGATCATGGAATATTACTCAGTCATGAAAAGGAATGCACTACTGATATTTTATTCCTTGCTACAATGTAGATAAACCTTGAAATCATCATGGTAAGTGAAAAAAAGCAAGGCATAAAATATGTCTGGTTCATATGTATAATTTTATTCAGAATATCCAGAATAGATAAATCCATAGAGACAGAAAGTTGATTAGGGATTACCAGGGACTGGGAAAAATATGACATTGGGAATAACTGCTTAATAGCTACAGGGCTTCTATTTGGGGTGTGACAAATATCTTGTAACTAGTTAGAGGTGATGGTTGCACAACATTATGCATGTAGTGCCACTGAGATGTACACTTTGAAGTAGTTAATTTTATGTTATAAAAAATTTACGGGCCGGACGTGGTGGCTCACGCCTGTAATCCCAGCATTTTGGGAGGCCGAGGCGGGTGGATCACGAGGTCAAGAGATCAATACCATCCTGGTCAACATGGTGAAACCCCGTCTCTACTAAAAATACAAAAAATTAGCTGGGCATGGTGGCGCGTGCCTGTAATCCCAGCTACTCAGGAGGCTGAGGCAGGAGAATTGCCTGAACCCAGGAGGCAGAAGTTGCGGTGAGCCGAGATCGCGCCATTGCACTCCAGCCTGGGTAACAAGAGCAAAACTCCGTCTCAAAAAAAAAAAAAAAAAATTTACCTCATTTGAAAAAAATTGACCAAAAGTAATATTTCTAGCTTTGGTCCTGGGCTGCTACCTTGTGAGCTCTCGAACCCTTCTTCCTGTATATGTAAGTTATTTTTTCCTTTCCATATCATAAACATGGCTGAGGTGAACATATTTATGTATGACATCTTTCCATATTTTGTGTTTTTCCTTTAGGGTAGATTCTTGAAGGCAGCACTCTCTGTGTAAAATACATGGATATGTTTATGGTTTTTAATACATATTGCAAAGTCATTCCCTAATAAAACTGGATTAACTTAGCCTCCCACAAACACTAATGAGAGGTCTTAATCAACTCATCCTCAACAGCATTCCCATGTTACTCTTTATAAATTGCTTGCATGGTACAGGACATGAGGCATCTCATAATTTTTCCTATGATCTTGTAAAAGTCATTTCTCAACATCAACTTTTTTTAGGAATTTCTTCCATGTAAACATGAGCTTCTCTGCTGTTTTTGGACTACCTGTTCTTCACTAACCCCATATGTCACCTTCATCACCTTTGCCCATGCTGTGCTAGCTGTTTAAAATGTCTCTGCTTCTCCTCCGCTGAACTACAAATTCATCAAGGCTGAGACTGTCACATTTCTTTACAGCCTTCGGACTCTCTGGCACTGTACTGTTTTCACATCTGTACTCCCAAAGCCCTTGTCCCTACCTCTTTCATAGGGCAGGACATTATATGGGTGTTTTTCTTTTCTTATGTGTCTATTTTGTTTTCTGGATTTTGAGATTCTTCAATACAGAACTAACATTTACAAAACTAAAAGCTGAACTGACCCTACTAGCATCATCCCTGACCCACTCTTCCACCGGACTCATCTGTCTACCGATGTGCCCAGGATCTTCCAACAGCGTGAAGATGTGGTCTGAATACTCAAGAGCCATTCACAGTGAAGGAAGAGTGGCATTATTTACATTACCAGATGGCAAGGCCTTGTCAATGTGACGCAATTATACTACTTGTGATACAAGTGAAAAGGCAGGAGTTCCAAGTGGCAGAACTATGCTTGGTGTTCAAGAAATTGAAGTGGATTTCAAAGTGATTCTGAAAGCAAAAATGCCAACTGAGCTGAAAAGACATTGAGTATAAGAAGTGGGTTAAAAAATACATCACTAAGACACGTTCTCAATTCAAGGTTATGTGGAGAGTACATAGCTAGGCACTCATTCAACAAGAATACTCCTCAAAAGGGCTGAAGGGATAGAAAGAAGCTTTGAGCATCATTTTATGGCATGCCAATATAAAACACATGGATTTTAATGGTGAACACTTCTCATACATCGTCTATATGATCAATAAATTGAGTATAAAGTTTCCTACAACGGCTGCAACAAATTATCCAAAGTTGGTGACCTAAATCAGCATCCTTGAGCTGAAAAGAGTTGCCAGCAGGACCAGCTCCCTCTGGAAGCTATAGGGGAGAATCCTTCCTTGTCTGTTCTAGGTTTTGGTACCTGCTGGCGTTCTTTGGTTTGTGGTTATATCATTCCAGTCTCTGCATTGTTTACACATTGTCTATCTCTATGTTAAATTCCTCAATGTCTCTCACCTACAACAATACATATGGTTATATTTACAGCCCCACCAGGAAAATCTGAGATAATCCTCCCATCTCAAGATCCTTAACTAAGGTAACATTCACAGGTTCCATGGATAAAGACATAGATTTTTTTTTTTTAGGGTGGAGGGAAGGAAGGGGATTATTCATTCTATTACAAATATATAAAATGAAAATATTCTCAATTTCCTGTAAAGCTCTAAGATAAGTAATGCATTTATGTTGTTTCTCTGTCTCTTTTTATATATTACAGACTTCCCAAAGGCCAGAATATGACCTTCTGAGTCTCTTATCCAATCTGTGACTACATCCTTGGTAGCAAGCAGAAAAAATTCCCAACAGCTCCAAATAGAGCTAAGTCCCAGTGACACAATTCTACTCTCTTTTTCTTCTATAGACTCTTCCCTGTGTGTTCAGAAGGACTTTCAGTCTCCATATCTGTAGACAAATGGTTTTGGGTAGAGCAGACTTTAATTCAATCAGCCAATATCAGCTAATGTAGAAGCCAACGTGAAAGCTCATCCGTGAAAGTTATCTCTTGTCCTTTCATATTGAATCTGAAATCCTAATAAAGGGCAGAAAATTCACAATTAATGCTTACTCCTGATATGGAAAGTCTGGCTGCTTCTTTGATTAGTCACTAAGTTAAAAGAATTAAATGAATATCTCCCATCGTGTCCTCCTTGAGGTCTAGGCGAGGACTAAATCTAGTGAACAAAAGAGGAAACAGTAGGGATGAGACAGCAGTGGAAGCTGGAGGTCATTCCAGGAAGAAGCTGCTTACATATATTGGTAAGGATGCTGTGCTTTATCTCAAGAACAATGAAAGGCACTGACGTTTGGTTTGGAGGGAAGATTAGGGAAAGGGGTGAGACAGAACCCTCACTGTATTTTCACATGGATTAATTTGGTTGCAGTGTGGAGAGTCGAATGAATGAAGCAAGACGGGTTGCTAAGGGGATTGCACTAATCCTGCAACAAAATTACGTTGGCTTGAAGTAAGGGGTGGCATTGGAGATGGAGAAGTAAAGACATCAGCAAATATCTGAAGATGAGGACAAGAGGGCTTGGTGGATGTGGAGGGTGAGAAGCAAGTTTCATGGATGTTTTGTTAAGTTTCTGGTAGGAAGGGATGGAAGTGCCACCACGCTGAGTTAGAAAACACTGGAAAAGGATGAGAGTTTTGAGGTAAGATGAAGTTATCTAAATAGCAGTAAAAAGAAGGCAAGTGGATATTCAAGCAGGGTGCAGGCACACTACTGTGATAAATCAGTACCTGGGAGAATACTAGAGTACTGCTGATGGGTGAGATTTCCTAGGCACGGCGTTCTGTCTGGAAGGGACAGGCACCTGTCAGATGACAGAGGACCAACAGTTAGCGAGGAGGAAAACCAGGAGACAGAGTGCCATGAAAGCTAAAGGAAGAAGAGACTTCCAGAAGCGCTGAATACTGTCAAGGTATCAGATACAGTTAGGACTGGAAACAGTCCACTGGATTTGATGCCATGAATTGAGGATCTCAGCAAAATTCATTTTGGTGAAACAGTGGTAAAAAGAAGCCCGATTAGGCTGGGAGGAGAGGGAGACAGCAAATTGAGACAGTAGTTTTGGGGCTTCACAGAACCCGGTAATGCATATGAAGCACTCGGCACAGTTTTTTTTTTTGTTTGTTTTTGTTTTTGTTTTTTTTTTTGAGACGGAGTTTCGCTCTTGTTACCCAGGCTGGAGTGCAATGGCGCGATCTCGGCTCACCGCAACCTCCGCCTCCTGGGTTCGGGCAATTCTCCTGCCTCAGCCTCCTGAGTAGCTGGGATTACAGGCACGCGCCACCATGCCCAGCTAATTTTTTTGTATTTTTAGTAGAGACGGGGTTTCACCATGTTGACCAGGATGGTCTCGATCTCTTGACCTCGTGATCCACCTGCCTCGGCCTCCCAAAGTGCTGGGATTACAGGCTTGAGCCACCGCGCCCGGCCTCGGCACAGTTTTAACCACTAGCAGCCGAACAATAAATGTTAACTTCCTTGCCTTCCTCATCTTGAACATCCACTGACTTTCCCTTTTGGATACTGACAGAGATGAATGCAAATATTTCTTTTATGGCTTTGAAAAGGTACCAATAAAAGTGATTTTCTATCACCAAGATACAGCTGCTGCTGAAATATATCCAGGGCTACTTGCTGTTCTGTTGTTCTCCACGGCACTGCCAATGTCAAATCATCTACATTTATATGATCACAAAGGCAATTTATTAATTGTATGTCTAAAAGTGCATCATTTTTTATATCTCTGCTAGAGTTTTTGGACATATTTCTGAACCACATGCAACCACACTTAGCTTAGACAATAATATCCCCGATGTTTATGTGCTATTGTACACAAGATTCATGTTTTCTATTTTACTTATTATAAAATCCATATGAGATTTCATTTAGGAAAAATAAAGTCTTTTACTACTCACACATAACCAGATGCAGAGAAGCTTTTGAGACCCCATAGCCAAGACCCCCAAATTGTTGGGGTGATCCATTCATTTATGCTATCTATAACTGTGTATTAGGAACCAGATGAGAACCTCATGGGGCACAATAATTTAAAAAACAGCAACATTAATCCTGTCTTGGAATATAAAATGTAAGAAGATTACTTGGCTTCCGTAAGTTTCAGACAACAGAAGAGAAATAAAGAAAATACCCTGCAGACTAACACAGAGCAGCAGCTCTCAATAAGGAGATTTTTAATAACTTCTGTCTCCCAAACAGTCCACCCCACTCTTGTCCTATCTGAATGCCAGAAATCATTCATTGCCCACATATTTAAGAGTTTTCATCTCTTTTTCATAAATTGAGTTATAATTCCCAAAGGATAGGCTTCATTGACCTATTGCTACTTGAAGTGATACATGCTAAAATAATCAAATATATACAAAGCAGAAAAAGTTTGAGTCTCACTGGGCTGAAGAGCTCCTTGAAGATGGCAGGACCTCAAGTGTCTTGATTTCCCCACTGTCTACAGTAGGCTATTAATAATTGATAACAGTGGTTGAATGCTTTATGTGTCAAGAAATTTTCTTGAGATTTATATGCACCAACTATGTAATTCTCATCCAATCTTAGGACTATGAGGTAAATAATATTCATCCCCATTGAGCAAATGAGGAAAAAGAGGTTCAGAGAGACCAAGTCACGTGGTAATAATTTAAAGAGCTAGAATTCAAACCCATGGAATCTGACTATAGAGATTAAGTCATTGACTACATTACAAATGTTTGTGGGTGGATATATGGAAGGAAGGAACAGGTAAGTGGAGCTATGGTTGAATAAATGCATGGATGGAGAGACAGCAGGATGGACCAACAGGGGAGAAGGTGGATGAAGAGTTGGATACATGGATATTCATTTGTCTTAGGTCCAGTAAAAAACAAACTTCCAAAGAACTAGTGTGGTGTTATGAAATATAATTGGTTTTCCTCCACGGTTCCTGGCTCCTAACTCCCATAGTCCTTGTTATAACATTGGGGCACTTTGGGCCTCAGGAAACAGAATCTCTCCCTCTGACCTTCTTCATGTCCTTCATTCACCTGCCCAATGCCAGATTCTCTTCTGATTGTGGTTCGAAAGACCATAATCCAGAGACAGTTTTGCCCCCTACTCTAGAGGAAAGAATGCTAAACAGAGGAGCCAAGAAAAGTCTAAACAGACAGGACTTGCTGGTGTAGATTATGTGCTTTTTGTCCAGTCACATTTCCACAGCGTTGTCTATCATGCCTATGTAATGAAGCCTCCATAGAAAACCCAGGACAACTGTGTTTCGAAGCTTCCAGATATCTGATCATGTGAAGATTCCCGGAGGGAGGTGGTACATCCAGGGAGGGCATGGAAGCTCCACATCCCATCCCCCAGACCTCACCTTACCCATCTCTTCATCTGCATCATTTGTAATATCCTTTATAATAAACTGTAAACGTGTTTCCCAGAGTTCTGTGAACTCAAATAGGGGGTCATGGAAACCCCAACTGGCAACTGCTTGGTCAGAAGTTCTAGATGCCTGAACCTGAGACTGGTGTCTGATAGGAGGTAATTTGGGGACTGAGCCCCCAACCTATGGGCCCTGACACTATCTCCAGGTTGATGGTGTCAGAATTGATTTAGAGGATACCTAGATGGAGTCTCCTACTTGGTATTCAGGGAAGAACCCCCATACCTTTGGTCAGATGTCTTCTTTGGTGTTAATGATTACCGTTTTGCTGTCAGACCAGAGGAAAAACACGGTTTGAAAGAGGTTTTCCCTATGACTAGAAACGATGATTGAAAGCTGACTCTTATTCTTCATCCAGTTTCATGTGAGAATGAGTCATCAGTCCCTGCGTGCCATGCCTCTTATTAGGTGGTGCTGTCATACCGTAGGAGAGGCAGGTCTTCAGACTGGGACACCAGGGATGGGAGGGAAGGCCTTGGGTGGGGAAGCATGTCGTATCTCTTTGGGTCTAGATTACTGAAGAGTCAGGCATGCCATGTGAGATGGTGTCCAGAAAATGGGTGATAAGTTGTTATCTGGAAGTGAAAGCAAGCAAATCACACAGACAAGGGTCTTGCTCCTGTATCTTAGGATAGAGCCAGGGAGCCCTGAAAAGGACTCAAACTCTCCGTCATCAACCGTGGTACTGAAATCAGATCCTTCACAGGCTCTGAGATCACTTCTCTAACATTCTCCCTCAGGGTTCACTAAGGTATTTTTGGAAGACAGTGTTTATGCCAGTGATGTTGGAGTGAATCAGAGGTGGGGGGCTTGGGATGTTGCAGGTATTGTTCTGAGGAGCAGGGCTTCCCCTGGGACCACCTTAAGGAGAAAAGAAGAATCAGAGAGAGAAAGAAGATCTGAAGCTAGAGTTGGGAAGAACAGAATCAAGGCTTCTTAGTCCTGTAGGTCCTTATTAGTGGGAAATTCTCATTCTGGGTCTAACCTTAGGAGATTTTGAGATTTATCTTCTCCCTGGGACACATCTTTCATAAGTTCTTGTGGAATGTTTGGTGAGATACTCTGTCTTTTGTAAGTTGCCGAATGTTTAGACTTAAGGCTGACTACATTGCTTCAAGGTGGCCACACTGACAGCTGCTCATCCAGAGTGATGCCGACCCCTCAATCCACAGGAGTGTAGATCAGACAAACTCCTGCTAGCAAAAGGAATACTTATCATATTGAGCAACTATCCTAGGTCAAGTGTTTTACAGGGATTCTATCTACTACTTAAGGTTATTGGACACTTGGCATATGCAGAACATTGAAACTGGGTCCCTCCTTTACACCTTATGTGAAAATTAACTCAAGATGGATTGACGTTGTAAACGTAAAACCCAAAACTACAAAAACCCTAGAAGAAAATCTAGGCAATGTCATTCAGGACATAGGCATGGGAAAAGATTTCACGTTGAAAACATCAAAAGCAACTGCAACAAAAGCAAAAATTGACAATGGGATCTAACTAAACTAAAGAGCTTCTGCACAGCAAAATAAACTATCAACAGAGTGAATGACAACCTACTGAATAGGAGACAATCTTCGCCATGTGTCCATCTGACAAAGGTCTAATATACAGCATCTATAAGAAACTTAAACAAATTCACAAGAAAAATATAAACAACCTCATTACAAAGTTGGCAAAGGCCATAAACAGACACTTCTCAAAAGAAGACATTTATGTGGCCAAAAAAAAAAAAAAAACCATGAAAAAAAGCTCAACATTACTAATCCTTAGAAAAATGTAAATAAAAACCCAATGAGATACAATCTCACACCAGTCAGAATGGTGATGATTAAAAAGTCAAAAAACAACAGATGCTGGTGAGGCTGTGGAGAAATATTAATGCTTTTACAGTGTTGGTGGGAGTGTAAATTAGTTCAACCACTATGGAAGACAATGTGGCAATTCCTCAAAGACCTAGAACCAGAAATACCATTTGACCCAGCAATCCCATTACTGGGTATATACCCAAAGGAATATCAATCATTCTATTATAGAAAGACATGGAATCAACCCAAATGCCCAGCAATATAGACTGGACAAAGAAAATGTCATAAATATACACCATGTAATACGATGCAGCCATAAAAGGAACGAGATCATGTCCTTTGCAGGGACACAGACAGAGCTGGAAGCCGTTATCCTTAGCAAAGTAACCCGGGAACAGAAAACCAAACACTGCATGTTCTCACTTATAAGTGGGAACTGAATCATAAGAACACATGGACACAGGGAGGGGAACAACACACACTGTGGCTTGTTGTGGGGAGTGGGAAGCGAGAGCATCAGGATAAACAGCTAATGCATGTGGGGCTTCATACCTAGGTGATGAGTCGGTAGGTGCAGCAAACCACCATGGCACTCATTTACCTATGTAACAAACCTGCATGTTGTACACATGTATCACCCAGAACATAAAATTAAAACTAAATTTAAAACAATATTTAAAGTTATTGGGGACTTGGAATGTGAGTGGTCATCTGAGGAAGTGAATTTTACATTGTATTTGCCTACTTTAAATTGTTGCAATTTGAATGCCACCTGTGGCCATCCAGTACCAACACTTCCACTGTCACAGAAAATTCTCTTGGACAGTGCTGCCTCAGGGCAGCTTTTCAGGGCGGTCTTGTAAACCCTGTTTTGACTAAAGAAGAAACTAAACCTGAGATGCCAAAGCATTTTCCCAAGAAGACAAAAAGTGTGGGTAGCAAAGGCAGGATTTGAACTTTGGTCTTTCTGACTCCAAAGCCTCTTTTTATTTCATGACCCTATTCTATCTACAAAGCTGATTTCACGGACAGTGTGCTAATCAATAATTTTCCTTGTCCAAGAAGGTTTAATGTGGCTTTTCCTAGAGCCTTTCCCACTACAGCACAAATAAAAACCAACCCTATGTCATAAACGTACTCTAAGTTATTTTAAATGTATATATTATTGAATCAATAATGATACTACAGTTTACGCTACAATAAGACATAATCTTCTCTGTGGCTGAATGTGATGAAAGGTCATTTCTGTCTCACTCACATGACAAGTCCACTGTGGATCTGCGCAGGGCTCTGCTGGAGGAGGCTACATGGCCAACTCTCCTTTTGCAGCCACCCAGACCCCGTGGCTCCTAAAGCTGCTGACCACAACTCATGTATCAGTTCCATTCCCATTCGCCGGCCAAAGCAAGTCACAGTGCACCTTAAAGGGGAGGAAATGGGTGGTGAAAGCACTGATAGCTTCTACAAGCTTTTCATTGTGTTGGCAAATGTCACTTTCTTTTAAAAGTACGTTTTCAGTTACATGAAGTCTTTTTTGGTTGTTCAGATTCTGAAATCACAACTATTTATGCTTTTGTTCCCTTAAGAGACTTTGTCGGGCACCCAAGCTGTAGAGTATTCTGGCCTTTGTGTTAGAGACGAGGACGATGAAACAGTGTATTTCCTGTCTACAGGGGTTTGCCGGCTAGTAGGGGACACATGAAGAAATCAACCATCCCAGTTTGCCTGGGACTCAGAAGTTTCCCAGGACACGTGACTCTGAGTGTTCAAAGTAGAATTCTTGGGCAAACTCTCTCTATATTCATGGAACATGAGATTTGATGAACATCCTACACAAATAAACAGACCACTATACTCCTATTTGAGAGAATTATGATGGGGAGCAAGAGATGTTTTGAAAACACAGAGACAGGCCATCTAACTGGAGAAGGTAGAGTGAGGGCCCTTAATCAGGGTGTGGGGATGGAGGTGCTGGAGGGAAAGTAGGTACCGGGTAAAAGGAAAGGCACACACACGTATGTTGGCCAAAGAGAACGTGGCTCATTCAGAGAACTGCAATTGCTTAATTATGCCTAGTGTATAGAATCTGACATGAATGTAGGGTGGGGGAACCTTAATATACTGATTCAGAATGTCCGGAAGAGAAGTTCATTATTTACAAATGTACTCAGCCAGGCGTGGTGCCTCACACCTGTAATCCCAGCACTTTGGGAGGGCAAGGTGGGCAGATCACCTGAGGCCAGGAGTTAGAGACCAGACTGGCCAACTTGATGAAATCCCTCTCTATTAAAAAAGTAAAAAAAATTGCTGGGCATGATGGTGCATACCTATAATCCCAGCTACCTGGGAGGCTGAGGCAGGAGAATCACTTGAACCCAGGAGGCAGAGGTTGCAGTGAGCCAAGATCACACCATTGCACTCAGGCCTAGGCAACAAGAATGAAACCCCATCTCAGAAACAAACAAAAAATAGTACTCACTTTTAAATTTAATTAAAATTATTTTAAAGTGAAAATATATTAATATGACACAGAGTTTAACAGGATCTAGTCTGTCTCTTATTCTGCTATTTAGATAATTGTTCCCATTTCCATAGGCAACCAAGGTTTTTAGTTTCTTACATATTCTCCCAGATACATTCTGAGCAGATACAAGAAAATATGCACATTTTCCCCCAAAAAAGTTGTTTCCCACACTAATGTTACCGGATTACACACTCTCCTACATTTTGCTTTCTTCACTTAAAAATCTAACGTGGAGGTGGTTTGAGAGGATTTGTATTCATATGGAAGCTGGATCTTCAAGCAATTCTAACAAACATCCAGGGGTAAGACCCACAGGGGATGTTTGCTCTTTCATCCATATCTTCCCTGTGCCTGGCAGCATTAGTGGCAAAGTCTGATGGACTGGACCAAGGGAATAAATGAATAAAGTGAGAGAAGGGAAAACGAATTTCAAAAAGCAATAAGAATGGAAAGGAAGAAAGAAGGACCCAATTAATATTTAATCCTTGGGAAGCATCTTGCCCCATATTAAATGATATGCTCTCGTTTTGGAAACTATCACGCAATTAGGGAGGTGCCAGTCTGCTTCAGCCTGTATATCCCATTGCTTTTTCCATAACTGGATACACAACTTTTCTGAGGTCTCAACCAGGCAGTATTTTCCTGCCCTTCTGAAAAATGAAGCAATTTAAATTCTGTTTATAAGGTCACGGACTTGAGCTCAATGCCAGGCCATGATAGAAATACTTTCCTACTGGCCAAAAACACCTTGGCTTCTAAAGAGGTCATGTGCTCCTCTTCTCTGCCCTCTTAGAATTCCCTGGACATCTTTCTATTTCAGCACCTGTGATGGGGGATTGGCAGTATCTATGTGTCTGCTTTCCTGACTAGAGGAAGTCCCTGACTGAGGACAAGGATTACATCTCATTCATCTTTGTCTCCAATAACATGCCTGCAACACAGCAAACAGAGTCAGTAAACTAACGCCTATCGCAATGACAGGTGAATTGAAAGAATGTGCCTATTAAGGGAAAGAAAGGACAAGGCAAGATAAGAATGCACTGTGGATCATTCCGTCATGGAAGATGACACCTTTTCTGTGTTTTCCCTCCTGCCAGGGAAAGCCCTTTGCCGCTGTTTCATGTGCAGAATGTTGGAAGTGTTAGCCTCCCGTAGGACAGGAGTACCCTGCACAGAGACAAGAATATATGAACTTGTTTCATGGTTTCTATTTTTATTCCAAGGAGGAAGGGCTATTTCTGTTTCAACTCTGAGGGGCTGAAGGCAAGCACATGGCAGTTTTTGTTGGCTGTCAGAATGTGGCACATTTTAAAAACTAGAACCCTCTGAGAGGTACCCCAAAAATGTTTCAGGGGTTTGCGATGGCAGCGGGAAGTCCAGAACTCTGGGACACATCAGTGTGTGGCACCACGACTCTATACCAGTAGCATCAGAGGCAGGGTGGGCCTCGTGCCTTAGCAGGTGGAGAATAGCTGTTTTTCAAAACTACCAGGGCAAGTTAGCCCACCCAACTTGCACTAAAACAGAACCTTTGGGTTTTAACCCAATAAACAATGTTTTAAACTGTATCTCAACCCTACCCATGTAAAGGGACTCCACCTCCCCAACCTCTGGCAGGTTGATTCTTCTCTGTGACCCCTTATGGGCTCTTCTGCAGAGGATCAGCACCACCGATCACTGGGCATGATGTGAGAATTAGGGAAGTTGATGAATGAGCAGTTTGTCATGCAGAAAGCAATTATGAGGGTTCGCCAGCATCAAGATGGTGATAATTATTATTATTAACGTGATGCCACAACAAGGGAGTAAGCCAGCCAATGGAGAAAGAGAACCTCATCAGTTTAGATGTTTTCCCAGGTGCCTTCTGGCTCGCTAGTTGCCACTGAATCCCAAGCCTATCACCCATGATTTAAGCATAACCCACCATTCAACACTCTTTGCTTGCCTCAGGCCTTTCTTTTTCCTTTCTGTGGCAGGTAAACACAGATTTCCTCCTCAAGAACCAGTGAAAGTGCTCTATTTCTGATGCATAAATTCTGAATAACTTCTCCACACTTCCAGATACTCCACACCTCACTCCAGCTCACCCATCCCACCTCATTTCCAACTGTATATCCATCTCGTCATATTCCACTCGTATCAGGTCAGCACCCATCTGTTGCTATGAATTGAACACTGCTCACTCCAGCCACCATGCCCACCCTCCCTGCCTGTCATACCTTCTTTGTTATTTACCTAGACACTCACCTGGTCAATAAGGTCCCACTCAGCCCCATTTCCTCAGGGAGTCTTTTCATTGTTGCATTCCTTACCATGCACTTTACTCTGAAATCATGAATAATAATGGGTCCATAATTAAACAACTAATTAAAGAAGCATTTACTGACCACCTACTAAGTGTCAACAAGGGTGACCTGAGAATAATGATGAATAAATAGAAATACTGAACCACAGTCTTGCTGGGTAATTGTTGGGACCAGAAAGGTAAGGAAGATGAAGGAGGCTAAGATGATCCCCAAGTTTCCGGCCTAAGAACAGGGTGGAGTGCTGCCACTCACTGAGATGGGGACACCGCATGGGATCAGACTGGTGGGAGGGGGACGCCAGGCAGCTGCAAGTGGGCACATTGAGTCTGAGGCTGCTGTAATAACACTCGGGGAGAGGCGTCCAACAGAAAGTTGGCTCTGTGAATTTTCTAGTCCCGGAACTCAAGAGCCCTCTGTCTAATGACGGAAGCTCACAAATAAGCCCAGAAATTATAATAGAAAGCAGTAAATGCTACAGGAAAAGTGGAAAAAACCAAAGGCACCCAAAGGAAGGAGCAATGCCTGGGGCACTGGGAAACTTCTAAAGCTGGTGGCCCTTGAGTGGGGCTGGAAGACTGGTCCAGGTTTGACATGTGAATGGGTAGAAAGGGCACGCCCAGATGAAGCAGGAGCAAGTGCAAATGCACCAAGTGGGGACGAGGATGGGCTAGTCCAGAAGGGGCAAGCAGGTCACAGTGGCTGGAAAGTAGAGGACGTGAAGGAATCCACGGCAATGGAGCTGGAGCAGACGGAAGACCTGCCAGTAATGACCTCCAGATCACATCTGACCCATAGATATGCTTTACTTGATCTGCAAAGTAGTTTAAGACACTAGATGTTTTACACCCAAATCCAGATTTCCCTCTTCTATTGAAAGAAAAAGGAGAGCCACAGCTTTCGTTTCCATGGTGACAACAGTCAGGCAGAGCAGTGGCTGCTGCCGTGAACAGTCAGGCCTTTCTTCTTGGCCACAACGTTCAAACTGACACTTTACTCTTGATATTATCCACCTCGCTCCTGTCGGCATTTTCAACTTGAGCCACTGCTGGAACTGGAAGACAATGCCAAGGAGTTTGGACTTATTTCCGAGGGCAACGCAGGCCCACTAAGGGCAAGGCTGGTCAGAGTGGACAACGTAATGAAGACATGTGGATAAGGTCATTTTTTTGAGTTCCTTCTCCTGAAAAGTTTGACCCCAGACTAGGCCTGAATAGATGCCATGAGAATCTTCTCTGGTCTTTAAAATCCGTTTCCTGGGACTCAGTTTTTCTCTCTCTCTTGCCCTGTTAGTTAACAATGCTGTATCCTAGGTGTTGAGTCATAATGGCTCTACTCAATTTTACTAGGAAATCCATCCACCCCAAGACTCCTCAGCATGGTGGTCCTCTGACCCACAGGTACCCTGGATGTTGAGAGATGTATGTCTGTCCAGGAGGCAGCTGTTCACTTTAGAAGCTACTCAGGACAACCTATTCAATTGTATCACAATTTTCAGGGACTTCTGATCCACTGGCCTCCTGGGGAGCATGCTGGGAAATGCATGACTGCTGAGGGAAGAAAGACTCAAGTCAAAGGGTAACAGGCTTAAAATACTCCCAGCCAGAGCTATTGATCATGCAAGGACAGGAGAGGGAAGGGGGCTGGCCCAAACTTTCTCTCAGCAGAGAGCTTGCTGATCTGTAGAATTTAAACCTATGAAGACAATGAAGGAGATTTGCACCAACAGGCCCGTGCTACAGCACTACTATTTAGGTGCTTATGCAGCCCATTAAAACGATAATAAAGCACTCATTTGCTAACCTTTTTCTTTGTACCTAATATGTGTCTCCCACAGTGACTCAGTTCCTGTCCTCAAAGACCTCATGGTCTATTTAAAAATGTACACAACTAAATGAATCACTACAATACAATGTGAAAAGTGTATCTATCAAGTACATCGATTACATATTTACCAAATGTTACAGTATTCACAGCTGTGGCTGGGTATTATGGAGGCTTCCTGGGGAAAGAGAGTTTGGCTGAATTTTGAAGAATGAGTAGGAATCTGGCCAAGAGGCTGAGAAGAAGGATGCCTAGGAAGAGGGAGCACTTGTGATCAGATAAAGAAAATGTGATTTTATATATATATACACAGACATATATATGGCATATATATACATATAGCACACACACATATATATACACCACATATATATGTACATATCACACATATATGTGTATATATGTATATATCTGCCTCCCACAAAATATGTGTGTATAGATACACATAGATATACATATATGCACACATAAAATATTATCTGTGTATATAAGTACACATGTATACATATATATACACACACATGCAATGTTTTATGTAACATTATTTTCATGGCTGAGTATGCTTTTTATGACTGAATATTTTCAGCCGTAAATGCACACACACCATAAAATACTATTCAGCCATAAAAAGAATGAAATCCTGCCCTTTGCAGTAACATGGATGGAATTGGAGGCTATTATCTTAAGTGACGTAACTTAAAAACAGAAAGTCAAATACTGCATATTCCCTCTTATAAGTGGGAAATAAACAATGTGTCCATGTGGACATAGAGAATGGAATAGTGGACACTGGAGACTCCACAAGGTGGGAGGGTGGATGGGAGGTGAAGAGTGAGAAATCCCCTACTGGGTACGATGCACACTACTGTGATGGTTACATAAAAGTCTAGACTTCACCACTATGCAATGCATCCATGTAACAAAATTGTAATTGTACCCCCTAAATCTGCAGAAATGTTTAAAAATGAAATAAAATCTGGTATAGCCGGAGGAATAAGAAGCTGAGCATGTCTGGGGCCAGTGAGAACTGGGTCCTTGTTCTGGCTCCACCAATAAAAACCATTGTAATGGGCGCCCATGGGTATCTTAACTTCACCAGGACTCAGTTTTCTCACGTCCGAAATGCTGGTAATAAGAGCAGCCCCTGTAGGGTTGCTGAGAGCAGCACTGTCCAACAGCATAACCCTAACCACTTGTGGCTATTCAAGTGTATATTAGTTGAAGTTAAGTGAAATTTTAAAATCCAGTTCCTTATTCACAATATGCAAAGTACAAATGTTCAGTGGCCGCATGTCCCAAGTAGGACCATATTGAACAGTGCAGCTTATAAAACATTTTCATCATTGCAGAAAGTTCCACTGCACAATGCTGATTTAGAGGATGAGACTCTGGATATAAAAGTCACCTTGCATATTGTTTAGTATAAAAACTGTTTAATAGCATAATTTTACCAATTATTAATTGTAATAATAATTTGTAAAGGCCTAGAGTCATAATTCTCAACGTGTGAAATGAATGAAGGAAAGAAGGATATACAGATAAGGGAGAATTGCTATCATTTGGGAAGTGAGGCAATGAGAGAGTAATGGAAGGAAAGGAGGAAGGATGGGAGAAAAGCAGGCAGGCAGATAAGTATGCCAGTTCAGAGGAACTTTGAACTGTTCCCTAAAGTCATTTTTCTCTTTCCTGCTCTACTCAGTGCCTGGGAGGCTGATCTCTGCAGACCACCTCATCTAAGCCCCCTAGCTGGCTGGCTTCTGACAGGGTTTGGTTAATGGAAGTGAAAAATAAAACAGTCACCAATTTGCAAAATAATGACCTGCAAAAGAGCTAAACCGGTCCAGCCATGACATGCAACACAAATTAGCTCAAAACATTTTTAAATATTGGCTCGTTCAGTCCCACTTGTTCCCAGCTAATACTGCAAACTGATGTAACTACAACTCTGTATGAACTTATATGCTCCAGAGATAAGGCCACTGACTGTCCCAGAAAACTGCCTCATTCATAAATTCTGACCAATCCTTGTCCAGACCATGCTTATAAAAACCATCTCATGACTAGCTTTAGCCCCACAATCTTACAAGTGCCTTCCCTAACTCCCCTTTTTCAAAGCATTCTTGAGATTTTGTTGCATGGCTACTTTTCCTTGCTTGTCCTATTTAATAATAAATCCAGCTGGTAGGATTATCAGTGTTCCCTGGTGGTGGTTGCTTCAACAGGAGGCAACCAGAGGAGCCAGGAGAGCAGGAAGCAGGGTGAGGCATTGCTTTCCATTCCTCACTGTTTTAGTACTGACTCTGGCTGTAGCTGCACCTGCCCCCCAGCTATAGGTTTTGCTTGCTCTTTTACGAGCTCCAACAACACATCTTCCTCCTCTCGTCCCTTCAACCTGGGGCAGTAATAGTGTTTGAAATTGCTAGCTTCTGGCTACTTCACCATTCCTCATTTGCTTCCTTAGCCGTGCGCATTTTCTACACAACTTCCCTTCATTAAAGAGTTGCTGTTGTTGTTGTTTTTAGTGTGTGGGCAAACTGAGTTTCTGAATGACAGATAATGCGACCTACTTATTGTCAAGAAGTATGCCAAGCTCCCTTTCCCTGGGTATCTTCATAGACACCTGCATGACAGACATTCAACCCCAATTTACAGATGCACGAACCTAATTCATGGGGTTAAGCCCCTCACCCAAGGCCATGTCAACCGATATTCAATGTGGGAATGTATACCTTTCAAATTCAGATACCTGTGTGCTTTCTACTACTCTGCACTGAACTCAAACACGGGCATTTGAAAAATGGTTCTCTCTTTCCCTTAAATGAATATTCTGTTAGCTCCTGGAGGTTGTTCTCAGTATTTATGTTTTTGCTTTCTTCTCCCTCTCCCAATCCTGGTAACATTCTGAATTTGCATTAAGCTTTTACAGCTTCCCCTCAGGAATTGATGTATCTTTTTTCCTCCCTCTAAGAAACAATTGGCCAAAAAACAATCTACTCTCCTTGCAGATCTCTGATCATTCATCTCTGTCTTCAGCCTTGGAAGACACCAGTGTCCTGAAACCCAGCATCACGGAGACGAGATGATGACTTTTAAGGAGGGCGGAGTGCCACCCTGGAAACCTCAAGTGGATCTTCCTAGCCAATTCACAAATCTATTTCCCAGCAGCAGGTGCACAGGTGTAGCACAGCTAAATCGCACCAGTAGATGCACATCCAAATTTATATCAAAGGGGCAACACTGTAGGAAGCAGGCAAGCTAGCAAGAGTCAGCATGAATTAGAAGTTTATATAAAGGATAGCAAAATCTTCCTTGATGGATGTAGCAGTAAACTTAGAAAGATCAATATTTAGAGGAGAATCTCTTGAGTAATAACTGTTAATTATGTCAATGCACAAATCATTGCTGGGGGGGAGAAATAATGGAATATTCCCTGGCTTAACAAAGGCAGACTCTTGACAACATCTTTTTATATCTTAAGTTGAAAGGTGGTAGAGGAATCTGCATAAGGAGTTTATGGGGATTCTAGATAGAAACAGACCAGCACAGAATACAAAGTGACTCCGAAGCTGTTGGAGTGTTGGCTCGTGCCATTAATTTAATACCTGGGTCACAGAGTTTGGGGGTGATAGCTGATCCCATCATTACTTGTAGCTGAGCCCGATTCAGCCACTTAGCCACAGAATTCTTTAACAATAAATGACTGAGCATATAAAGCTGAAATTAAAGAGTTGAAATCTTAGAGCCCAAGTTTGTGGCATCTGGGAAGCAAGTGTTAGAATTCGGGCCAACAGTAGCTTGAGTGCAGGGGAAATACACAGCCACTGAACTGTGCAGGATCTTTGTTCAACAGTGACACCATGTGGCAGTGAGAAACTACAGCAAGAGTAGACTATGCACACTTTCCAATTTTCTTCACAGGAGCATTAAAAGCAAGACTGGCTCCTGTTTTGTGCTACATAAGCCCCTTACGTTTGTGGCCAATTCAAGAGGAGCTACTGGTAACTCTGATGATAACTCATAAACTGGAAAAGGAGAGGTGAAGTAAATCACAGCAATTACATTGAGAAATGTGGGCTTATTTCTTGGGTTGTAACTTGCTGTGTGTGACTTTGGCCACATCATTTCATTTCTCTTGACTTTATCATTTAATCTTTAAAAGCAGCCTTCTAGCCTTTCTAGATCCAAGACTTCCCAGAGGACCATGAGCTCCATAACATACAGACAAAGTTTTGTTCACTGCATTATCCCCAGAACCCAGTGGACAGCACAGAGGACTCACTCCTAAGTGCTCACTTAATTGAATCAGATTAATGATATCAAGCATAAGCTATTCCTCAACAAGCTTAGCCTTGAGGCGAATGCAAAAGAAAAATCAGATTTGGGCTGGGATATTGGTCACTAAAGGAGCCAGAGTAGTACTGAGTTAATGGAAGACAAATGAGAAATGTTCATCCCAATCATATCAGAGGATTAGAAAGGTTGTATGACTCAAGAAGACACACAGCTCCCCACACTTTCATAGGGTTCTCTCTGTTTCCTGGTGACAGAAATGTGTCCACCAGCTTCTTTTCCTCCTGGGCCAGCTGGCTCCTCCAATGAGAGCCTGCTCCTCCTCTGGCCCCCTGAGGACGGCAACCCTTGCCTCCTGCCCTAGAAACAAGCACTAAAGCTTCCTGGGGCTTCTCTGAGAGTTTTCCGTGTCAGGCCCAGCAGGGAGCTACAGGCAGGAAGGAGAAAGAACAAAGAAAAGTAAATAATATCTCCTATCTCATGGGGCTCACAGCAGAGGTCTTCCCAGATTTGGGGTTGAATAAAAACAAAACTGGGCTATGAGCTTCCACATGACTTTGAGTCTAGGTCCCTCTCCTCCTCCATGACCTGATGGGTCCCCATGCTTTCTTCTCTATCAGTAGCTCCAACTGCAACCTGCCCTCTGCAAGCCTGATCCAGTGAGGAAGAGAGCAATTAAAGAGGCCAGGCAGAATCTACAGTGACAAGTACCATTAGAGAAGGATGGATGATGGGCAGGGGGAGCCCAGAGATGAAGGCAACAAAGTCAGCCTGCAGGGGAAAAGCTGGACAAGGGACCTGGATTTGGAGGCAAAAGCAGCACTGAGGAGCCAAGAAGGCATATCAGTGAGAAGTACAGCAGCAAATAGAAAAGCCATGTTCTCAAAGTTATGTATTATGCTTCACGTGAGGGGCATATGTGAGGGAAATCAGAAACTGTTTTTCAACGACTGCATGCGTTTGCTTTTCTAATTATTATCATCAAGCAATAATAACCACAAGGGGTAAGATTTGTCAAGTGCTGGTACTGGGGCAAGCACTGTGATTGACCTGGTTTATTTGCTCATGTAATTCTCACAGTAACCCCATGATGGAAGAATGTTATCATCCCCACCTTGCCAATGGGGATACTGAGGCTCAGAGAGGTTAAGTAAATTGCCTGAGCTCCCACAGTTAAAAGTGGCAGGACTAGAATCCCAGTTCAGGTCTACCTGACTCCAGAGTCTAAATTGCTGCTATTTGTGATGGTTAATACTGAGCCTCAACTTGATTGGATTGAAAGATGAAAATTATTGTTCAGGGGTGTGTCTGCGAGGGTGTTGTCAAAGGAGATTAACAGTTGACTCAGTAGACTGGGAAAGGCAGACCCACTCTCATTGTGGGTAGGCATAGTCTAATCGGTCGCCAGCTTGGCTAGAATAAAAGCAGGCAGAAGAACGTGGAAAGACTAGACTGGTTTAGTCTTCTGGACTCCGTCGTTCTCCCGCGCTTTTAACAGGAGAACTGCTTCCTGCCCTAGAACATCAGACACCAAGTTCTTCAGCTTTGGGACTTGGACTGGCTTTGTGTGAGTCAATACTCCTCATATATACTCCTTAATAATGTCGCCTTCATAGTAACATCTACCTATTAGTTCCATCCCTCTAGACCTTAATAGACTACTATTATCTCCTCTGCTCTTTAATTCATTCATTCCACAAATATTCTTTAAGCATCTTTAAGGTGCTATTCTGCACCTTATTACGCTGATTTCTTGATATTTGAGTTAGAGGCAAATTTCTAGGGGCACAACTACTGTATGGAGCATTATGTACACTAGAAGATACACTTGAACTAACTAATGGTTCAGCTCCCTTTCAGGACGAGCACTCCAAACACACTGAACTACATCCATAAGTGTGCCCCAGAAAATGAGGCACCTTCCGGCATCACTAACAATCAAGATGAAACACCAATTAGCAAGGACCACACACAGGAAATCCCCCTCACCACATGGCAGCTAACAGAGTCAACTAGTAACTGCATGACAAGGATTTTGCAAACACAGAGCTGGGGTGAAGGAGCCGACAAAGACAGGACAAATCTCCATCCCTTTAATTACAAAGCCTGACAAACGGGAGGCCTCTGTGAGAGTTTGAATCCCAGCTGCCTCAGAGAGCTCTGTGCTGTGAAATATTAAACTTGGATGGACACCTTTTAAACTTCCCCAATTGTCAGTTGGTCAGATATCCCGTCACCAACTTGGCTTTGTTTAGGCATGACTTGTATTATTAATTACTTTATGTATTTTTTTTTTTTTGAGATAGAGTCTCACTTTGTCACCAGGTGCGAGGCTGGAGTGCAGTGGCGCGATCTTGGCTCACTGCAACCTCCACCTCCCGGGTTCAAGCAATTCTCCTGCCTCAGCCTCCTGGGTAGCTGGGACAACAGGCACACACCACCATGCCCAGCTAATTTTTTTTTTGTATTTTTAGTAGAGATGGGGTTTCACCATGTTGGCCAGGATGCTCTTGATCTCGACCTCGTGATTCACCCTCCTTGGCCTCCCAAAGTGCTGGGATTACAGGCTTGAGCCACCGTGCCTGGCCTATGTATTGTTTTAAATCAACTTTCTTTGCCACTTCAATTCAATTACAGCCTAAGAGGAGACTTTATATCACACCCTTTCATAGGAAAGCCAGACCCCTCATTTAAACAGTTACCCTATGAATAGATCTACTGCCCCAGAATGTGACTGAGTTCGAAGCAGTTTATTACATCTCTGTGTACCCCATATTCACGGGAGGACACTGAGCAGAAGAGTGGGAATGAGCCCTGCTCAGATCCCTGGGTGGCTGCTGCTTTACTGGGACTGGCGTGCAGACCCAGGATGCTTTCACTGCTGTTTTACTGCTTGGTGGCTGCCCGTCACATTTATTAGCCACTGGTCTGTGTGAATAGCTGTACAACCTCAGGCCCATCTCCATTTAACATAACGATTCCCCAGCTCACCCTTTTCATTGCAGGTCTCTCTCTCTGAGCGTGAATCTGTTGACCACGGCTTCTTAAGGCGTCTCTCACTCCTATCTCCACGAGGAGTGCAGGAGTGCAGGGCAAAGCGCCCCACCAGGATCACCAGAGGGAGGACCTGGGCAGGGGTGACTACAGGAGGAGAGGTGGGGTGGGCAGCGGAGGACAAGCCCCATTGCCTGGGCTGGACTTCCGCTTCTGTGACTGGCTGAGATGATGCTTTCCTCTCTGTAAAATGAGCCGTCAAAGAGCACAGGTGCTTCTCAAAGTGGGATTGGGCACCACAGGTGACTGGAGGCCTTCACAGCTGAGCATCATAAATATGTTGCAGTCAAACGCATGACTCTAACCCCTAGAACATTTGGAATCAATCATACAGCAGTATGTGAGCTGAGTGGTCCCTGTTTTTAAAAAGGGTTAAAAGAGAATTTGCCAAACTACATCCAAATAAATCTTGGAATGGGTTCCTTGAAAATTTCTGTGTGGTTTATTAAAGTGATGGGGTTTAGGAAGACTACAGGTGGCCACTGGGAAGTAGCAAAGGTTTGCTATGAACAAATGCTATCAGTCACCTTACGACTATTTTTTAACGAGACAGTTCTGGTAGATTAAAGTGATTTGCTTATTCCACAAACCTTTATTGCATAGTTACAATAAGTCAAAGAGTTTGTTGGGTGCTCTACATAAGCCATTTCATATCAATTTCTTCAGTAGGGCATGATAACAAAAAGACACAACCAAATAATTTGGGAACTGAGAAAACAGATGGACCTCTGCTTACTAATTGATTGTAAAAGTGGCTAAACAGAATTGGAGGACAGATGTGTAAATTGTCCTTAAGGAACAGAGAGGTTAAAAGGATTTCTTTCTAGCAGCCCTGTCCAGTGTCCTTCTACTTCTCATTAAAATACCACCAACGACACAAGAAGAAGCGAAAACTTTCTAACTCATAAACATGCTGAAAATCAAAACTGATAAGCCAATTATTGCCGAAATTAAGAAGAAATTTTCATTGACTTCATATTTGAAGAATTTGCATATGTGAAGTGCTTACAGCAGTGTCTGCCACATAGAAACGCCAATTGTTAATTATCATTAGCTTAAGTTCAAAGGAACTGAACTGAGGAAAACAACTGGTGACCTCTGCAGAAACTGTCCTATGAAAGAGAGGCCCTACCAGGCTGAGCGGTGCTGAGCAGATGTAGTTAAGCTGAATAATTTCTCCCAAATTTGTCTACTCAGAACCTGAGAATATGACCTTATTTGGAAAGAGGTTCTTTTTAGATGTAATTAGCTAAAAAGGCATTATAGTGGAGTTGGGTCATTGCAATGACTGATAGCCTTATAAACAGAAGAGGAGAGGAGACAGAGACACCCAGAAGTCCATGTGAAGATGGGGGCAGAGCTGGAGTGATGCATCCACCAGCCAGGGAATGTCAAAAACTGCTGAGAAAGAGACAAGAGAGGGCTTTTCCCGAGAGCCTTCAGAAGGATCACGGCTCTGCTGACACTTCGATTTCAGACTTCTTGTCTCCAGAGCTGTGAGGGAATAAATTTCTGTTGTGTTAAGTCACTCAGGTTGTGGTACTTTGTAATGGCAGACTCAGGAGATGTATTCGTCACCTCTACTCCACCGGCAGAGAACCAGGTTCTGCATTCACTGGTAAAATGTGCCATATTTCTGCATTTGGGTGCTGTTTTATGAATCAGCAGATACTATTTTCAGTCATTTCCAATCTTTTCATCTCCAGGGAAAAGTCAAAGCAGAGAACAGTTAGATTACGTCTGGGGGATGGGGCCATGACAGGCAGAACCTTCCTTGCCTTGGGGATGAAGAGAGAAACAACTTGGGGTGCTTAATATGCAGGGGGTCGAGGTCTTTCAGGTGCTCCACCAGTGGATCAGTAGAAGAATGGTGATATGGTTTGGCTCTGTGTCCCCACCCAAATATTATATAGAATTGTAATCCCCATAATTCCTACTTGTCAAGGGAGAAACCTGGTTGGAGGTGATCGGACCATGGGACGGTTTCCCCTGCATTGTTCTTGTGATAGTGAGTTCTCATGAGATCTAATGAGACATCTGATAGCTCAGATCTCATGAGTTTCTTGAGGTCTCTCCAGCCAGCCATGTGGAACTGTGAGTCAATTAAACTTCTTTTCTTTGTAAATTACCTAGTCTCAGGCAGTTCTTTACAGCAGTGTGAGAATGGACTAATACAAATGGACTTCTTACAAACGGAAGCTCCCACCACCATTCATTAAAACTTCACAAAATTGTCTGTGAGGCCTGGGACCTGAGCTTGGCATTGTGCACCTGAACTTTCCAGCAGTACTTTTATGAGGGAAAGCTGTGTGTCTATTCAGGTGGCAGTGAGCAAGGCCAACAGCAATCCACATAGGCAAATGCTAGCCTAGAAAGACACTTCCTGTTTACAGATACTTAAGAGGATAAAATAATGAACAGGGAGCCTATGTAGAATACTGCGGTACGAGTGAAACAGAACATTATCTCGAAGTCTTAAAGAGAATACCACCGAAAAGAATGTGCTATAGAAACCTGAAGGATAGTTTAGAAAAACAGAAAAGCCTTTTGTTTTGCAACAGGATAGAGAACCCGGTCTCTGTGATACAGGAATAAAGCGTTACATGAAGACAGTTTGCAAGGAAGGGAGAACTGGATATTGTAAAAGGCAAATATCTACATTTAAAAAATGGACGCACGTTGGTTTTCTTAATGTTAACATATGGATTCTGGAAGGATATGTTAGAAGACTAACCCACCTTGACTTAAATAGAACTTTTCAGAAATGCTACAAGTGTTTAAAGTCAGCAAATCATTTAATTATTTGTATCAATAAGACATTCGATCAAAGTAATTATTCTTAAAAAAACCTAGGAAACTGACAATGGAAGGTTATTTTGCTGACATGAGGAAACGTCTTACTTGTGAGCTATCAGATGTCACATTAGTGACGACTAATGTCACTGACAAGACAAGGACCTATATTATTGTTACGGTAATTTATTATTCTTCTGAAAATATAGTCCAAATAATTAGAACAAGAAATAAGAGTTCTGGCTTTTACAAAAGCAAAGAGGAATATAAGACTGTTTCCAATAATATGACTGTCTACCTTCAGTAACAGAGGTTACATTTACTGAAGGGTCAATAGGCCTAGCCATTGGTTAACACTTCTTAAGTTCCCAGATGAATCTCCATAGTAACCTTATGGGATAGGTTCTATGACTATACATGTAATGAGTAGGTCAGGCAAGTTAAGAACAGAGAGGGTGATTTTTCTCAGGATAATACAACAGTAAGTTTAGAGCCAGGTATGTTGGCTCTAAGACCCATTTCTGAATGGGTACTTCCAAGCAAATCAACTGAAACCTGGACAAAATGAACAGCAACACAACCAAGCCAAACCCAGCATTACGAGTATGGCAAGGCTGTGAAGTGGCTGGATATAAAAATAAACACTCCCAACAAAAAATATTTCCCACATATAAACACTTAGGAAAGGTAAGATTTTTTAAATTCCATTTATATTAACAAACCAACAACAACAATAACTCCAGCAACCACATGATAAGGGAATAAACATCCCAACATTAAATCATCAGGCCTAGAGGAAGACAGACAAATGAAAACTATGCTTCAAGAAAAAAAGACGAACTGTAAATACTTTGAGAATGTCCCAGTTAAGTTTAGCCTTCACATAATTCCTAAAAAAAACCCAAAGATTTTGGTGGAGACATGAGAAAACTGATTCTAAAATGCAACCGAATATATCCAAAGGTTCAGAAAAACAGAGTAATAAGAGGGGCCTTGCCCTAAAATAAAATGACAGTTATTAAGTATCTTTTGTTTTTTTTTCTTTTTTTTTTTTTGAGATGGAGTCTTGCTCTATCACCAGGCTGGAGTGCAGTGGCGCAATCTCGACCTATTGCCAACTCCGCCTCCTGGGTTCAAGTGATTCTTCCACCCCAGCCTCCCGAGTAGCTGGGACCACAGGCGTGTGCCACCATGCCCGGCTAATTTTTGTATTTTAAGTAGATACGGAGTTTCACCATGTTAGCCAGGATGGTCTTGATCTCTTGACCTCGTGATCTGCCCACCTTGGCCTCCCAAAGTGCTAGGATTACAGGTGTGAGCCACCACACCAGCCCTTATTAAGTATCTTTAATAACAAGAACAATAAGGTGAATAATTGTATGTGTGTAACAGGAATTATTGAGTAAAGGCAATAAAGTCGAATACATGGAAACAGGTCCCAGGAATATAAAATGTAGTTTATGGTGAAGGTAGCAGCACAAGTAAGTGAAGAATAAAAATGACCCAATAAATGTTTTCCAATATAATTAGCAAAAGTGGCATTTTCTCTAATCCAAATACCAAAATAATACTAAGAGTCCTAATAGACGTTATGATGTTTGAGAGAAGTCTTAAAATGTTAGCAGGATTATGTCAAATGAACTAGAAAGGTAACAATGATAATAGGCAGAAAAAATATGCAATGCATGGCATGACAGAAAAAAAAATCATATTCAGACATTTGCAAGAAATTGGCTGGATGGAGCGACAGGGGATAGCAAGAAAGAAGACCATAAAGGTAAATTGGACTTACGAAGCTTAGATTCTATCTCACAAGGGAGAACCAACTGCTGAATAATTTTAAGCAGATGAGCAGCATGTTCTGGTTAGTGTTTTAGGAAGATCAGTTATCTGGCAATGTGGAAGAGAGCTGGGAGAAAAGAGAAATGGTATATAATTAGGAGGCCGATAAAATGAAATTATGCAACGGGAAGGAGAATGTGGGGAAGACGGGAAGGAATGGAGCTGAGAGCTGATTAGTTAGTAGAACCAAGTAGTCTATGGCAAACTGGTAAAAATGAGGTGTGAAAAAAAGAGGTCAATGTGATAGTGAAGAGGAGGGCAAAGTCTTGATTTCTGGCTGGGGGCAGTAGAGTCATTGCTGGAGATGAATTCGGGAGTAGAAGGGATAACGGTTAGGATATGTTTTTTTTTGTTTGTTTTTTTTTTTTTTTTTTGAGACGGAGTTTCGCTCTTGTTACCCAGGCTGGAGTGCAATGGCGCGATCTCGGCTCACCGCAACCTCCGCCTCCTGGGTTCAGGCAATTCTCCTGCCTCAGCCTCCTGAGTAGCTGGGATTACGGGCACACGCCACCATGCCCAGCTAATTTTTATATTTTTAGTAGAAATGGGGTTTCACCATGTTGACCAGGATGGTCTCGATCTCTTGACCTCTTGATCCACCTGCCTTGGCCTCCCAAAGTGCTGGGATTACAGGCTTGAGCCACCGCGCCCAGCCCTAGGATATGTTTTATGGATCACGTAGCTGAAGGAGCTGAGCTATGAACTTGGCTTGGGAAAGGGAAGAGTGTAAAAGTTCATACTCCCGGGGTTTGATTTGTCCAATGTCTACTTTAAAAGAAAAGGTTAAGTGTTTCTCCCTAGCTCCTGTTCCTTTGGGTCAAGATACAGGGTCTCTTCTGTAAGTAGCTTCTTCAAATTGAAAGGTGACTTTTTCCCCATGATATCCCAGTTTCTGTTTTCCCTTCTTCAAGGGCAATCCACGTTCTTTATTTTCGTTGCATCTGAAGTGTTTCTATTAAATTAGCTAATTTATCCTTGAAGTCATATCCTTCGCTTTAATAAGAATAAAATGAGGCCACTCTATGTATTATTAAACTTCATTTCAGGCTGATATTGAATTATAAACTAGCCGTCGTTCCTCTCATGTATCACAAGTTATTGCCCCATGATTCATGCTTCGGAACGGTTTTCAGTCTTGGAGGCAGTAGGGAAACTGTCTTAAAATTCCTTGAATGTAGCACAATGAATATTTTTGAGAAGTCTGTAATTTTGGAAACTTTTATAGAAACATTTTTACTAACAACGACCCTGGAAAAGGGAATCTGCGGTGGGCATTTAACATGTGAGATGCTGTTTGTTTCTTTGCTTATTTTCTTTTCCTGAATGCAGTGGTATTTTAAAGGGCCACGTTTATCACCAGATAAGGCACTGTGACTGAACAGAACCCTTTTATCCAAACCCTAAGATCTCAGTGGTGCACTGTGGCATAAGCTCTCTTGACATCATTCTGTCCTGAAGGATTACATATAAATGTTCAACTTGCCTCTTCCCCGCTGAAGAGTTCCTGTCTTCTCCCTTTCTAAGTCGCGCTGTCATAAATTACTCACCACCTCAGAGTGAGGTGTTAGGAAGTCCCTAAAGCCAGATAGACCTGGTTAGAACACCGGCTCTGCCACTTTAGTTCTGTGACTTGGGGCAAGTTCCTGAGGTCCCCGAGCTTCTGATTGCTCATTAGTGAAGAAGGAAAGACAGAAGTTCCTTCACTAGGGGCCACTGTGAGGAGCAGAGTGTGATCCTGGAGACGCACTAGTACTGCATCCAGCCCAGAGTGACTGAAATTCTGCACACATATGCATGGAATCACTAAGGCCGGCATCAAGCAGTGCAGCCTAGCTGTGCAGACTTCGGTGAGTCATCTGCCCTCTCCCAAGAGGTCACCAGTTGTTTTCCTCAATTCAGTTCCTTTGACTTTAAGCTAATAATAATTAACAACTGGCATTTCTATGTGCCAGACACTGCTAAGCACTTCACATATGTGAATTCTTCAAATATAGTCAATGAAAATTTCTTCGTGACCGGGCACGGTGGCTCACACCTGTAATCCCAGCACTTTGAGAAGCCAAGGCAGGTGGATCACAAAGCCAGGAGTTCAAGACCAGCCTGGCCAACATGGTGAAACCACGTCTCTACTACACATACAAAACTTAGTTGGGCGTGGTGGTAGGCCTCCAGTCACCTGCAGCTGTAGTATCCGCTCCTCGGGAGGCTGAGGCAGAAGAATCACTTGAACCCAGGAGGCTGAGTTGCAGTGAGCTGAGACCGCACCATTGCACTACAGCCTCGGTGACACAGCGAGACTCTACTCAAAAAAAGAAAAAGACAATTTTTTCCTAATTCTGGCAGTAATTGGCTTATCACTTTTGCTTTTCAGTGTATTTGTGAAGGACATTTTGGCTTCTTCCCATGTTGTTGGAAGGACCCTGCTAGAAAGAAATCATTTTAACCTTTGCTCCCTAAGGGCAATTTACACATCTGTCTTCCAATTCTGTTTGCTCATTTTTACAATAAATTAGTAACTAGAGGCCAAGCTCTTTTCTCAGTTCCCAAATTATTTGGTGGTGTCATTTCGTGATCATGTCCCACTGAAGCAATTGATACGAAATGGCTTATGTAGAGCACCCAACAAACTCTTTGACTTACTGTAACTGTTCAATAAAGGTTTGTGGAATAAGCAAATCCCTGAATTTACCAGGCTTGTTAAAACAGTGGTAAGGTGTCTCTGGCTCCATTTGTTTATAGTGAACCTCTGCTACTTCCCGGTGGCCACCTATATTTTTTCTAAAATATGCCTAAAACCTATCACTTTAATAAACCATGCAGAATTTTTCAGGGAATTCATTTCAAAGTGTATTTGGATATACTTCGGCAAATTTGCTTCTAATCCTTCTTAAAACAGGGACCACTCAGCTCACATACTGCTGTACGATTGATTCCAAATGTTCTAGGGGTTAGAGTCATGCGTTTGACTGCAACATATTTATGATGCTCAGCTGTGAAGGCCTCCAGTCACCTGTGGTGCCCAATCCCACTTTGAGAAGCACCTGTGCTCTTTGACGGCTCATTTTACAGAGAGGGAAGCATCATCTCAGCCAGTCACAGAAGCGGAAGTCCAGCCCAGGCAATGGGGCTTGTCCTCCGCTGCCCACCCCACCTCTCCTCCTGTAGTCACCCCTGCCCAGGTCCTCCCTCTGGTGATCCTGGTGGGGCGCTTTGCCCTGCACTCCTGCACTCCTCGTGGAGATAGGAGTGAGAGACGCCTTAAGAAGCCGTGGTCAACAGATTCACGCTCAGAGAGAGAGACCTGCAATGAAAAGGGTGAGCTGGGGAATCGTTATGTTAAATGGAGATGGGCCTGAGGTTGTACAGCTATTCACACAGACCAGTGGCTAATAAATGTGACGGGCAGCCACCAAGCAGTAAAACAGCAGTGAAAGCATCCTGGGTCTGCACGCCAGTCCCAGTAAAGCAGCAGCCACCCAGGGATCTGAGCAGGGCTCATTCCCACTCTTCTGCTCAGTGTCCTCCCGTGAATATGGGGTACACAGAGATGTAATAAACTGCTTCGAACTCAGTCACATTCTGGGGCAGTAGATCTATTCATAGGGTAACTGTTTATATGAGGGGTCTGGCTTTCCTGTGAAAGGGTGTGATATAAAGTCTCCTCTTAGGCTGTAATTGAATTGAAGTGGCAAAGAAAGTTGATTTAAAACAATACATAGGCCAGGCACGGTGGCTCAAGCCTGTAATCCCAGCACTTTGGGAGGTCAAGGCGAGTGGATCACCAGGTCGAGATCGAGACCATCCTGGCCAACATGGTGAAACCCCGTCTCTACTAAAAATACAAAAAAAAATTTAGCTGGGCGTAGTGGTGAGTGCCTGTAGTCCCAGCTACCCAGGAGGCTGAGGCAGGAGAATTGCTTGAACCCGGGAGGCGGAGGTTGCAGTGAGCCAAGATCGCGCCACTGCACTCCAGCCTGGCACCTGGTGACAAAGTGAGACTCTGTCTCAAAAAAAAAAAAAATACATAAAGTAATTAATAATACAAGTCATGCCTAAACAAAGCCAAGTTGGTGATGGGATATCTGACCAACTGACAATTGGGGAAGTTTAAAAGGTGTCCATCCAAGTTTAATATTTCACAGCACAGAGCTCTCTGAGACGGCTGGGATTCAAACTCTCACAGAGGCCTCCCATTTGTCAGACTTTGTAATCAAAGGGATGGAGATTTGTCCTGTCTTTGTCGGCTTCTTCACCCCAGCTCTGTGTTTGCAAAATCCTTGTCATGCAGTTACTAGTTGACTCTGTTAGCTGCCATGTGGTGAGGGGGATTTCCTGTGTGTGGTCCTTGCTATGTGGTGTTTCAGCTTAAGTCAGTGATGCTGGAAGGTGCCTCATTTTCTGGGGCACACTTACGGATGTAGTTCAGTGTGTTTGGGGTGCTGGTCCCAAAATGGAATTACCATCATATCAAAATGCCAGAAAGCAGGGAATGGATGGGATGTGTTCACTCACTGAACAATGTGCTGAGTGCCAACTCTATGGGAAACACGAGGTACTATGGGACTGTCAGTCAACCCGAAATCCATTGTCCTCAGGAATTTTTATCTCTAAAGGTGCCTAGATCCCATGACCTTGGAGAAGTACCTTGAAGTGGCCACAGACCAACTGGGATGTGAGTGCAGGAAGCTGCCAAAGGTTGGAGACCTAAAAAGGATTAAATTGTGAAGACTAAGTGGGAAGATTTCAGGAAGACTGCACTGGAGCAGGGTAGAATTATGACCCAATAATGTGGGCTCCGAGAGAATTTAAAAAGTGGGATAAATCCAGGCAATCCAGAAGTTGGGAAAAGTAAGTGCAAGCGCATGTCTGGGGAAAAGGAGGGCATGTTAAGGGAGTGATAGCATTTCTCAGTGGAGCCCAGCATCAGCAAATGCAGGAACAACAGTCACTTTGTCCATCAAATTGCACAGATAAAATATTCTGGGGGCAAACTGAGGCCCAGAAAGATTGAATAACTTGTTTAAGCTCAGATCACTCATCTGACCCAATGGGAATTTGACCCCAGGTTTTTTCTATTCCCACAGCAATGCCTGTTTCTGAATAGGCTCAATTCACCCTCTGTAGGACTCTCTGAAGGCAAGGATTGCAGGCTTATTCTTCTTGTCTTCCAGCACTGGCAGGCTCAGTACTTATTTGTTAAGTGAAGTGAAATAATAAATCTACACGCAGGCGCCTTTACAACAAGCCTGAGATCAGAACAGAGACCAAAGGCAGATTTCTCAATTATCTGAGACAGGCTGCCAAAGACTCTGCAGACCCCGAGGTTGGGCTGACCCTGGTCTGATGGCCCCAGGAATAAAAGAGTCATCGAGCTGCCACAGCGAAGCAGCAGCACTGCCGGATGATGTGATGGATGACGGCCACAAGTCCCTCTGGACTCTTGCATCCTCCCCCGCCCATCTGTAATCCTTGGATCACTGACGCAGCATGATGTAATGGACTTTCCATTGCTCTAATAGTCTGGCCTGTCAGTGTGGATTTATCTCAACATGTACAGGGACATGGGGCCTGAAGCCTATTCAAGACTATATGATGGAAGAGCTTTAGCAAAATGAAGAGTCTGCTATTACTATGGCAGACCTCAATCTAACCTTCTCAGTTCCCCAGATGAGCCCCTCCCAATCCCCTCAGCACCTATGGTGGCTAGCCTTGGACAAACTTGAGTCCCTTCTTGAACTAAATGTTGAATGAATCAATGAAATAAAAAAAATGAATAAATGCTAAATATGATTTCCAATAAACCCATAGATTTTATTGACAGTAAATAGGTGGTACACACAGCTGTCAATTTTGAAAGCAGTTCTTTAAAAAACTAGTATGTGGTTGGATTTGTATAGTTCCCAGTTTCCACGGGATTTTCATTTATTTTAACTGGTCATTAAGACTGTAGGCTCTGGAGGCCAAACGTGAAGGGTAGAATACCAGGCTTATAATTTACTAGATATGCAACCCTGCAAAAGCTACTAAGCTCTTAGACCTCAGTTTATCCAACTGTGAAATGGAGCTGATGCAAGAAATAACAGACATAACATAGGTAAACAGCACAATCTTCATCTCCTTATCTGAATTCTGGCCTTCTATGGAGATGGCCGTTTTGCCGATAAAGCAACTGAAGCTCAGGGGGACTATTTTATTTGCCAAAGGTCAGTGTCATCAAAACCCAGGACAGCTAGCTCACCACCATCCACCAGCCAGAGCCGCTTCCAGCCTGAAATGTTCCCAAATTCTTTGTGATCCAGGTAATTCTCCCTGACCCTATTACCCCCATTCAACTCTGAGGGCTATAAACAGCTCCCACTCTACTCAGAGAAGCTGGAACTTGATCTGGAAGGAAATCTAATACATACTGACAGCCCCACTTGCTCAGAGACAGAGCCCCTGAAATTACATTTAACACCAAGCAGAAAAGGGAAGGAAGGGCAGGCTTAATGAATCCAAGGCTGGTGTTATTCATAACAGAAGAGAAAACAAATGAATGCTGGTGCCTGATCACATGCCTGATCACATTTGCCACTTATCAGCACCTCTGTCCACACTCGCAAAAGCCCTGCATTCACATGCAATGGTGAGAACCTCTTTTTCACCCACAGTCTTTATCATCAGTGTTTTTCTAGCTGTCCACTAGAATCACCTAGGTGACCTCTAAAAAACACCTAAGTAAGCAGGGGTACATGAAACCTACCTATAGGGAGTTCATATTTAAACAGTCTAAGACAGGACCTGGCCTCCATTGCTTTTTGAAGGTTCCCAGGTGATTTGAATGCACAGCCCAGGCTGAGATCACAGCTGTAGGTTATGATTACTGAGCAGTTGGCTGGTTTGGGACATAAAGTCATCCCATGTTGTAGAAAGTCCATTTCAGATGGAATCAGTCACAGAAACTCATTATGCCCAATCATAAGGTGTTGTTTCCCAAACCAATCCCCCACCCCCTCCCAGTTCCTGCCAGGTTTTCAGTACCCTACTAAAATCTGGCTAAAGCCCTCCATTTTCCTGAATAAAACCTAGCCTTGGCACAGCCACCTCACCTTGCTAACACCAGGCTATGACACCACCATATTGCAGAAGCCCCTGGATGTCACAAACACTATTTTCTCCTCCAACCTACAACCTGACACAGAATACACACCTGAAACTCGCTTCCTCCCTCTGCTTCCTCCTTGGGGTCCTTTACTGCCTGTGCCTATGCCACCACCATGGGCCTCCTGCCTCTATTTGCTCTCCCTTCCTACACAGACACACAGGATGCTTCTCAGAAGTAGCGAAGCCTACCGGGTCATTTCCTGGTTAGACTCTTGATTCATACAGGATAAAATTCAAACTTCTCAGCAACGTGCTTCATATTTTCACCTACTTTCCTAACCACATTTTTCTGGGGATTCTCCATGTGATTTACACCCTAGCCAAACTCAGATCTACGCTGCATTTCTAGAACCCTGCACTTTGGCCCAGGCTGTTCTTTTCACCAAATATGCCCTCCACACCAGTGCACTCGGAGGAATCTGACTTGTCCTTTAAGACCTCTGTCTCCTCAGGGCCCACCTCCCCACCTGTGCCCACTGGGCCTTGGGCTGAGTCTCCTCGAGCATTACTGCTCAGTCCTCCCTACCGCCCAATGGAAGAGGAGGAGCTATTTTCATGCCCACATGAGAAGTGTTTTTTAAAAGCACATTTTCTTGACAATGGCTTAGATGTGGCCTGGGGACAAGGTGTGTCAGGAGAAAGAGAGCCAAGATGGGAGGTGAAAGAAGAAGGACAGAGAGAGATGAGACGGTTAAGTCATGTGACGGGTAAGAGGGCAAAGGGCTAAGAAAGAGAGTTTATTTCTTCCTGATATATTCACCAAATAACAGAGGCCAATCAACCAGTTTGAATCATTTGCTGTTTAGTGCTTGCTTGGCTTCTCTCATCTCTGCTAATTCCCCAAACTCTCAGAAAAGGTGACTCTACATGAAAATGCCCCGAGAGAGAGCAATTTGGAAAGAAATCAATGCAAGGGGCTTGGGAGGACATCCCAGCTGGCTCAGAGCAGAGGGATGAACAGGAACAGCAGGAAAGGCAGGACTGAGATGCAGAATTTACCAGGGCAGGAAACTCAGAGTCCACTGACATGGAGAAGCCCATCTTTTCTCTACCCCACACCTCCCGAGCTGCAAGGAAATCGGCAGAATTAAAAATTAGCCCGCTGGTGTTCCCAGCATGTGTGCATTTGTGGAATAAAGGGAGGGAGCTCCTCCCTTGTATTTAAATCTCAAAGATGGAGTGACCCCAACAGATACTTGGCTGATCTGCCAAAGCATGATTACCACACAGATCGGGCTTTCAGACAGGCGAAACTGGGCAGGCAGACAAACGTGCCTCTCTATTCACCTGTTCAGCTCAAATATGTTTGTATGGGAATCTTGGGGCAGAAAGCTTCGTCCTCATCCCTCACATGTCAGCTCAAGACTATACAGGTTTCTAAGCCTCCAAATAACCAATGAAAAGCAATCACGTCATGATGGCCTTTGAACACAGTTGGTGATGACCCATCTGAGAATAGAGAGCTCCAAAATAATTACATTTCCCCATGCAGTCCCTAGAAAAGTGCCCCCTGCACCACTTGCAAGGTTATTGGGTTGGTGCTGAGTCGAGCACTTTGGGTCCTTTGTTTCAAAGAGCAGTGATTACGTTTGCAAGACACCAAGTACTCCCAGCAGTGCTCCAGCTGGGCATGCTGCCCTGCCCGTCACAGATGGGGAGGCTTCCTCCAACCCCAGGAAGCAGGGGAGGTGGTTCACATTTTAGGAGACCCTATGCTAAGTACTGGGTCACACACTCCTTATTAACAGCTCAGTGCCCTCTGCCTTCTTCCTCCCAAGCCAAATCCTGATTATGATCACTTAAAGATGGGCAGAGGATGAGGAAGAGATCTCCTGACCTCAGGATAGGGGACTTTAGCCAGACTGGTCCAATCCAAGGGGCTTGCGGGCCAGATCCAACCAATCTAGTCTGCCACCTGCCATTTGTAAAATTTTACTGGAAGACGGCCACGCCATTCATTTATAGACTGTCTGTGGCTGAGTTCATGCCATGACGGCAGCTTTGTATAGCTGTGATACAGGCTGTACATGCCCCACAAAGCCTAAAATATTTACTTATTTACTTATTCTTTGATCATTTATAGGAAACGTTTACTGCTTTGACATGACTTGACGTGTCCCAAATTGTATTGCTTTCCCTCCAAAACCTGCTTCCGGCCTGTTTTAGGAAATGCCGTGGAGTCAACTTGCTGGTGAACCATGACTGGGCTTATTGCTCGTTTCTGTCCTCTCCCTCACTTCCCATTTCCATTAAGGCACTGTGTCAACTGACTCTGCACCAAAATCTGTGTTTCTACTATCTGTCACCTCCTTTGATCCCCCTGCTCTAGTTGAGTTGAGTTCTGTTCTCATTCTCAGGTAAGCCATTAAGACATGTCTCGGTCTTGCTCACCTGAATTCCACTGCCCGTCTCCTGCAGAAGGAGTCTCTTAAAAAACAAATCTGATTTTGTCATTTACTCCTTATGATACTTAATTTGCTTTCATCACCTACAAAAGGAAGTACACGGTCTTGACCGTGGAAATCAAGACCCTCCAGTCTGACCCTTGACAATCTCTTCTGTCTCCTCTTCCGTAACTACTCTTTTTTTTGTTTTTTTTTTTTGAGACAGCATTTTGCTCTTGTTGCCCATGCTGAAGTGTAATGGCACAATCTCAGCTCACTGCAATCTTGGCCTCCTGGTTCAAGTCATTCTCCTGGCTCAACCTCCCGAGTAACTGGGATTACAGGCACCTGCCATCACACCTGGCTAATTTTGTATTTTGTGTGGAGACCGGGATTCACCGTGTTGGTCAGGCTGGTCTTGAACTCCTGACCTCAGATGATCTGCTTGCCTCGGCCTCCCAAAGTGCTGGGATTGCAGGCGTGAGCCACTGCCCCCGGCTCCCATGGCTACTTCTACATCAACAGTGTGTGGTTCAGAAATTCCACTCATCATACTGTTTCATGCCTCCATATCATAGCTCTTCCTGCTGTTCCCTCCGTTTGTAATTCCCTCTGGGTATTTTCCATCTGAAACATCCTTCATGCCTTTCAATACCATGTTCCAATGTCAACTCAATTCCAGGAAGCCTTCCTGGATGTCTTGTCCCATCAGCATGGTCAATTCACCTCTTCTCCTCTAGCTTACACATGCTTCAGTTTTTTTTACCTTTACTTCATTCTAACGTCTTTCCTTGGATTCTCTCTTCTCAGCAAAACTAGAGAATTATTGAGAGCAGGAACCCTATTTACATGTCTCTGTATCCTTAATCTCTAAGCACAACATCTAAACATCAGTAGCTTTTTGTTAATTAAGTCAATAAATGTGTGAATAAACAAATGGGTGAATGCAGACACAGCCATTATCCCCACGTTGCCACCTAAGAAAACTCTTTCCAGTCTCACCCTTTCTTTACTCCAGTAACTTGTCTCTAAGGAAGAACCACACTTAGAAGTAAAGAGGAGTGGACACAGTTTATGAGGATTAAGGGTAATGACCAAGCAGAATTTCCCTTTTCGTTAAGCAACCATTTATTGAGCACCTATGGTGTGCCAAGCATTGTACCTAATTCTTTACATGTAATTATCTGACGCCATTGCATGGGGAGGGTAAGAACAATAAGTAGATCAGCCCCATTTTTATAGGATGAGGCTAGATAGCGACCTCCCAGGGTCTCCCAGTGGGCCAGTGATGGCTCCAAAGGTGGAACGCAGCCCCACTGGCTCCAGAGCCCAGCAGTTGCCATCATAATGTGCTGCTTTACTGAGCTTTCCTGCAACTGAGCTCCACTGAGTTCCACTGTTATTTAATTTTGTGTGAAGCAAAGTTAGAGCCTTGCCAGTTAGAGGCTGCACAAACCCAGAATAATTTTGTATTCACTGTCCTAGTTTTTTTTTTGTTTTTTTTTTTTTAGAAAAAATAAATCAGGGCAGCATGTTCCCTGGCCACATTCCCACTGTTTCCAGGATTGCCACACAACACAGCTCGGTAGAAGCCCAGGAGTGGGCACAGCTGATGCCCACACGGTGACAGGCTTTCTTGAGCCTTGTCCTGGGGTCCTGGAGGTGCAGATGGGGACACTCAGTCAGTCAATAAAAGGAAAGAAAACCACCTAATTGTGAGAGCTGCAGATGGATTTCATAAAATGTTGGACTCAAGGGATGCAGGGGAGCAAAGTGTGTTGAGGGTCAAGAGAGCTGGGATCTGTCCAGGGTCAAATACAGACTTGGGACACAGTCAAGACCATTTCATCTCTGGGCCTCTGGTCCACACCTGAGAAAAGAGATGGCTGTCTGGTGTCATGCACTGAATGGTGCCCCCTCAAATTAATATGTTGAAGTCCTGACCCCTGGGACCTCAGAATGTGACTGTATCTAGAGACAGGGTTTCTAAGGACTTCATTAAGTTAAAATGAGTTCATCAGGGTGACCTGCTCCCACATGATGGGTGTCCTTGTAAGAAGATATTTGAACACAGACATGAACAGAGGAAAGAATGTGAAGACACAGGAAGAAGACAGCCATCTACAAGGCAAGGAGAGAGACCCTAGAAGCACCCTGTTGACGCCCTTGATCTGGGACTTTGAGCCTTCAGAACTGTGAGGAACTACATTTCCATGTTGGACTCACCCAGTGAGCAGTGCTTTGTTACGGCAGCCTTGGCAAACTAATGCCGCTGGATGCATTGGACGTCTAGCTTCTCCTCCCACTACGGCACCCAGGTGGATGTGTCTGATTCCGGGATCTCAACTGGAGAGAACAGAATCATGAAAGGCAAAAAAGGCAGTCAAATACAGAACCGAGACTATTTGGGTCAGAGAAGAGAAAATTCTGAAAGAACAACCTTTCCTTCATACGCCCCATGTAAAAGGGGCAACATTTGTTGGGCTTTGTGGGAGGCAACTGGCCACCCTGAATGGAAGTAGCAGAGACACATGTCTCGGCAGGAGGTGGAAATGTGCATTACTTTAAGCTTCCTGTCTCTGGGGCATTGAAGCAAAAACCCAAAGACAATGTGGTGAAGCTGATGCCGAGGGCTCCAGCTGTGTCATGGCAGAAGGAGGAAGTACCATGAGTGCAGAAGGTGGTGTGACATACAAAATAACTTTGCAAAGCTTCCTCAATAAGGACAGAGGCTTCCAAATAAAGGCATAGGGTTCCTGTGCCTGGAGGTCATCAGGCAGGGTTCCAAGGCCACCTCTAGCTGGGCTGGTGGAGATTCTGACTCTTGGCCAAAGCCTGGAGCTTCATCTATCAGACAAATCTTTCGGGTGTCCATTGTGTGTTAGGCACTGTGCAAGAGAAGGAAAGATCCAGTCCCTGCCCCCAGGCAGTTAATATTCACTCCCTCATCCACCGCTATGATTTGAATGTGTCTCCGCCGAAGTTAATGTTGAAATTTAAGCCCTAATGCAATGTATTAAGGGGTGATTGCATCATGAAGGTTCCACCCTCTTGAATTGGATTAATACCCTGATTAAAGGGCTCAAGGTTGAAGGGAACTATCTCTTGATCTCTTCCATCCCCACTACCAGGTGAGGACACAGTGCTCCTTCACTCCAGAGGACTCAACAAGGCACCATCTTGCAAGAAGGGCCCAGCCTTCACAAGGCACCAATCCTGCCCATGACTTGACTTGGGCTTCCAGCCTCTAGAACCATGAGAAATAAAGTTATGTTCTTTGTAAATTACCCAGTCCCAGGTATTTTGTTATAGCAGCACAGAGGGACCAAGATACTCACTCATTCAGTCATTCATTCATTCATTTACTCATTTGCCTTATTATCAAAGAACCTTCCCCGACCAACTCACCTAAAATAGCAACTGTCAGTCCTCTTTCCCTGTTTGATTTTCCACCCTAACACCTCCAGCCTCCAGCCATATTCTATATTTACTGCTCTTGCGTTAATCCCCTTCACTGAAATAAAACTACCAAGACAAAGGAGGCTTGACTGTTTTATTCATTGCTATACCCTAGAGCCTAGAAAGTCAGTAAGTAGTTGATTTTGATTCTGACTATGTGCGAGGCAGGGAGGCAGGTGCTGAAAAATCAGAGGTGAATTTGGTCCTTGTTTTATAGCCTTTAACACATGCAGGATCTCATGTGTGAGAAGAAACACGCAACCTGAGAAAACAGGAAGAGCTAGTAGGGGCTGAGGGAAGCACTCTAAGATCAGGCACTCGAAGACCTTTTTTGACTTTATTTCTTTGAATTCCCATAGTGTCTCTATGAAGTTAGAAGATATCATTATTCCTATTGTACAGATGAAAAAAACTGAGGCTCAGAGACTTCAAGTACCCTGCCTCAAACGACATGGTAACGGGGTTTGATCCCAGATCTCTAGGTATCAGAGGATGGCCCTTGAGTCTGGGTACTCAGGAACCTGTTCTAGCTCTGGCATTTGGGGTTCCACTAGGACCTTCACTCAGCCGTGTCCATGTGCACAGGTGAAGGGGATGTGCCCACTTGGAGCCCATGTGCCCCCTGCTGTCCCACAACCGAGCACCCAGGACCATGCAGTTCCCTGCCTGACACCCCAAGCACCTGCTGGGCTCCATGGACTTCATCCCGTTCTCTGTTCCTAGAAAAACCCAGGCCCTGTGTGAGCACAAGGAGGCCTAAGGGGAAACCCCGGGGGCTATTTTACAGGGGATGAAAGGAGCTTAGATGTGTGGGCTGAGGGTTTACAGCTGGCAGGTGCATGAAGCCCTCACGGTGTGGGTAGGAAAAGGTCAACCTGGGGTGCAGAGGGCCCCACCTGTACTTGTACTACAGCTCTCCACTCACAGAAATTAGGGGAAGGCATCTCTGTGGGATCTAGGGCCTGGAGCATCTCCAGACTCTATCCCACAAGCTCTATGTCCCATCGCCCCCAGAGCCAGCATGGGGGCGTGGGTGAGCAGGATGCTGCTCTCTGCACTCACACAGGATGGCTGTGCTGTGCCATGTTCACCTGAACCAGAGGGGGATGGTACTGAACCCAGGTGGCTTGGAGGAGGAGCCCACAGCATCAAGGCAAACACCCAGGAATGGGAGGGTTGACAAAGGCCTGGGCTTCCCGTCAGCTGGCCCTCAGGACCCACTGTCCGCACACTTCCCAACTCACCGCACCCCAGTCTAACCAGGCTCCCTGCTGCAGGGGACAACAGCACCCCCAGTGTCAGAGTCATGCTGCCTAAGAGTGGGGATAGAGGGGCAACTGGACGGACCCTATATAAAGGAGAACCAAATCCTTCGCCTTCGGCAGGCCAGGCCAGCCTCAAATTAGAGAGACAAGATGGCGAGGTGATCACAGGGGTGTGCTCAAGGAATGATCCCCTGAGTTCCGCCTGACACTGACTCTGGACAGCTGGGTGAACACGCCCAAGTTACTTGAATTTGAGCAAGTGATTTAAACTCTCCCACACCACAATTTCCTTATCTGTAGGGCAGAGAAAACTATACTCTCCACCTCAAGTCTTGCAGTGACAACTAGAGAGTTAATACATGAATAGGTGTATATAGAACAAAAGGTATACTTATCCTCTATACCACAGGAAGTATATAGAACAGTGCCTGGCACGCAATAAACGTCCAATAAATACCATTTTTGATAGTATTCTCTCCTCTTCCCCTCAACTCGAGCTCCTTCTTTGTCTCTAGGTATTGTAGTTTCCGGTTCCCAAAAGTGCCCTCTCTACCCTTCTTTCTCATGTCTACCTGCTCCTTCCTAGGCCACATCCTCTCTCCTGAGTCACTGCAACACTTTCTACGGAGTCACATGCCTCACATCATATCTCCATAAAGTATTCTCAGGCCACAGCCAGAGAGACCTCCTGGTAATGTAAATCTGATGTCACATCCCCACCCGCCTATTGAGCTCTTCATTGTCACATTCAGCAGGTACGTGCCAAGTGCCTACTAAGTGCTAGGCAATTTCTGGACGTTGGAGAAAGAGGATTGAACCCTAGTAAACAAGGACACTGCCTTTATGGAACTTCTCATGGAGGGAGGAAGACAGTACTCAAATAAGCAAGTAGCAGGTAACACCAGGAGCTCTGCAGAGCGTGAAAACAGGGCAACAAGCAGGACCTTTGCAAGCCCTAAGATGTCTCCATATAAATGAGAAAGCAGCGTACCTTCCTCCTGGCTGAGGCAACCCCATGTGCTGTTCAGCCCCCACTCACCTCCTCCACCAGCCCCACCATGTGCTGCAACCCAGGTAACGGGGTGATGTAACAGAAAACACTGACATGCTGAGAATCCTCCAGTGCTGAATTTGCAGCTCCAGCCAAGTCCTGGAAGGATTTCTACTTCTGTATGGACAGCAGAACGTCTGCTAGTCCAGCCAAGTCCTGGAAGGATTTCTACTTCTGTATGGACAGCAGAACGTCTGCTAGTAGAAAAGATACTAGATTCTGAGATTCTCTTGAAATAAACCTTTGTTGCCATCAAGGGTGACATGTCTTTCTATAATTCAGAGGCCATGCACACCTCGTCAGCTCCCATCACAACATGTGACAGAGGCTGGTGTAGCTCTGGTCCTTCCCACATCCCAAGGCACCCCCAGGGAGCTCTAACCATGACACGTCTCTGTCAGAAAACCTTCCATGGCATTGTATCGCCAACAGGCTGGCACTCAGTCCCTCCCAGATCTGCTCTTGTTATCTCTCTAGCTTTGACAGTGTTCCCCAAACTCTAGAGGACAAGCACATCAGCTTGACTGCCGAAGCCTGAGAAGACAGGGAACTGCCCTCATCCTCAGGACTACCCCACACGGTTGTTCAAGGTGTGCCCTTGCAACTCATGAATTAGGCCCCCTGGAGTTGTTCTGTGCACACTCTGTGCAGCTGTGCATGGCAGACCTTGGTAGTTGGCCGAATGGTGGTCCCCAAAATATACATCTACACCCTGGAAACTAAATGAGATATTTGGAAAAAGGATCTTTTCAGATATATTAAAACTAAGGATCTTCAGATGAAGAGATCATCTGGATTATCTGGGGGGAGGCTAAGTCCGATGACAAGCATCCTTATAAGAGACATCCAGAGCATAGATACACAGATAGAAAGGTAAGGTGAAGACGGAGTGGACACTGGAGTGACGTGGTCACAAGCCCAGGAATGCTGGGACAGGCACAAGAACCTGTAAGAGGCAAGGAATGGATTTTTCCCCTAGAGCTCTGAGAGTGGGAAAGATCCTGAAGGATTTGGGACTTCTGGCCTCGAGAGCTGGGAGAAAATAAATTTCTGTTGCTTTCAGACACCAGATTTGTGGTACTTTATCATGGCCATGTCAGGTAATGAATACTGCCTGCACCAGGTCTTAGTTTAAATGCCGTTTGCTTGAGGAAAACCTCCAGGGATCTATCTCCCTCCTGCAGCTGTGCTAAGCGCTCGCACTGGCGGCTGTCAGGCACGCTGCCCTCCTCTCGACACCCAGTGCCTTTTGCCATTTGGGGCACTCTAGTCTGTGACTTTGCCCTCTACTCCTGGGCTTGTCTCAGAAGTGGGAGATGGACATGTCAGCAAAAACTCACCATGTCCTCCAAATGCAAGGGGTTCTTTTTCAATATCTTGAGACCCCAGAGGCAAAACATTAGGAGCTGGGGAGTAAGTGGGAGTTCCCTAGTCCCTGATTTTCTGCAGCCAGAGACTTGTGTGTCGACACTCTATAAGGCTTATATAAGATGATGGTGATACACATCTGTAGCGGGAGGAAGATGCAGCAGCTGCTGGGCCACTTCAGCCCCGGTGGCTTTCCCAGGCCACACTGGGCAGTCTGTCAGTTGTGTGTCCCAGAACTGAGAGCCCTGGAAGTTAGTGGCAGCCACTGGGTCTGACAGACCCATCTTTCCTGCCCTGTATCTTGTCCATGATCAGCACGTCACAGTGATAAAGGCTGTGTCCACTGGGGTGGCTTCTGACAATCCCGAACCTGAATATCCCCACCTGTCCTATTTTTCCTGGCGTCCAGTCCCCTTGGGTGGCTGGGTGCTGTGCCCACCAGGGGAACAGGAGAAGCACTATAGCTAACACTTGTGAAGTACCTTCTAGGAACCAGGCACTGCCCTGTGCCCCTCACCTGGAGAAATCCATCTAATCCCAGGACAACTCTGTGATAACTGTTATCTCTGCACACTGAAGAAGAGGATTTGAAAGTCTAGTGTTTCCCAAAGTCACAGAGCTCATAGTAAGGGCCCTGGGATTCAATCCCAGACTCTCTGCTTATGAAACTCATGCTTTTAACTTAGAAAGTCAGACGTGGCCTCAGTCAGGGTCTCAGCCTCCAGGAGGATCACCTTTGAGGGCTGACTCAGTCTCACCTGCAGGGACCCCCGCTGAGACTCAGGGGTGCCCCCCATATGGCCATCCTTGGGGCCTCTGGTTTGGAAAAAAACAGCATCCAGGGGTTAACATCTGGTATCTGTTGACATCTATCAAACAGACTCGAAATAGTAATAGCCTGGGCAGCTGTGATTGCTGCTTACCCCCTCCCTGTCCCCTTCCCCTCCTCTCTATTCTCTACCTCCTCCTTCTGCTCCTTCTTCTCTCGAAAAATATCTATTGAGCACCCACCTAACTGAAGGACCTGGGTCCACTGGGAATTTAGCATTGTAAAGGAGACACAGCAAAGTATAATGGGATATAAACAAGTAAACAGGCAAATATGACATAAATATTATACTCATTGCTGCTGTGGGAGAGGAAGAGATTCCTTAATGGGCCACTTCGTTTATGGCACTGAGAATCTGTCTTGCAAAGGCTGAAGATGAAGCATGACTGCAGAACTCTGAAGTAGTCCAGAAGGCTCAAGAGAGCGGAGTCATCAGGGCATGCCCATCAGAATTTCTGCAGTAGGCAGTGGTCGGCAGTCTCTAAAATGCTCTGATCATGCCTGCCTCCTGATGGTCATATCCTTGGGCAATCCCCTCCCCTTGACTGTGATCTGGATTTAGTGCCTTGCTTCTAATACATAGAGTAAAACAGAGCGATGGGATGTCACTTCTGGGATTAGGATATAAAAAGACTCTGACGTCCTTGGGGGACTCCTTGCACACTCTCTCCCACCCTTGCCTGTGTCACTAGCCAGCGGGGAAGCCAGCTGCCATGTCATGAAGCAGCACATGGAGAGGTGCGTGCAGGGAGGGACCAAGGCTGACTAAAAGCCACGTGAGTGAGCCTGGAAGCAGACCTTTCCTCCCCACTCTAGCTCACAGATGAGACTACAGCCCCAGCAATAGCTTGGCAGCAACACATTAAGAGACTCTGAGCCAGAGGCACCCAGATAAGCCATGCTGCCATCAGAGGCTGGCTAGAAATGCATTAGACATTAAGCTCCTGTGGAAGGCACCTGCTGCACAGGAGGACAGCTCTGACATGCAAACTGTGCCACCTCTACTCCTGAGCACTAGTTCTATCTGCCAGAAACACACAGAGATAATGAATCAATTCCTTTGCCATATGATAGTCTTTCAGGTGTGGGGAGTTGGTACCCTAACAGTGGGTTCCCCATTCTCAGTTTTCTTCACTCCTGGCCACACTTTCCTAACTGGTTCTCAATCCTTCTCTGTCCTTGTGCTTCCTCCCAATACAATATCCCACTTATTTTCCTATAATGTCAAACCAACTGAGCTATCTTGTTTCTGGCTAGCAAAGCTTTGCTCAAGATGTGCCCTGCACCTAAAATTCCCTTCCTCTTCCTTATCTGGCCCAATCCTTTCAGTAGCCTGCCCACTCAGCCTAGTTGGACCCTTCCCTGGTGCAGAACCTGTCCTTCCTGTGGCACTCACCGCTCTTCATTGCATCACTGTGCCATCATAATGTGTTTGTGGGTTTGCTTCTGTAACTCTAAGTGCCCTGAGTGCTGGGAAGGACCCATGGTATACCTTTGAATCCACAACACTTGTTCATAGTGAGAGGATGGATGGATAAATGGATGGAGGGATTGATGGATGGATAGACGGGCGGTTAATGAACAAAGGAACAGAGGGCCTGCTTTTTAGTAGACAGGGTTCCATGGCATCCTCAGTGCCATCTTTCTGGGTATGTGCACTTCATAAGAAAGCTTCGGTGACCTTCAAGATAAAGCCTGGGCAATTCCTCACGGCCTAAAGCAAAGCAAGCCTTGCCAATCACTCTAAGCCTTGCAGGTCCAAGTGTCAGGACTTCAGTGGTTAGAAAGTTCAGCGAGAGAGAAAGAGAGAGAGAGAAAGAGAAAGAGAGAGAGAGAGAGAGAGAGAGAGAGAGAGAGAGAGAGAGAGATAAGAAAGTTCAGCAATAAAGAGAGAGAGAGAGAGCAAAGAGAAAACAACAAAGAAAATGAGCCTAGGTTAAAATATTTAAAACATTCCCATACTTCCTGGCTTTATAAATATTTCATTGGTAAGATGCTGTCCCATATAAATGCAAACTCAGGGGAAAGGGTCTAAGGAAAGCTAGGAGTCAGCATTTTGAGGAAGCTGATTCCCTTTATAAACATAATACCTTCTCACTACAATGTGAAAAACGGAAATACAAAGAAGAAAGAAAAATTGATGTATTCCTCAGTCCCATCACCCAAAAACAACCATTTTTAGTATTTTATAAATTTTTGACCCATGGATTTTGTGTATTTTGGGTGGTTGCATGACACTATATATTCTCTTGTGTGCCCTGATTTCCTTTTTTTTCCTAAACACAGTAACATAAACTTTATCCTATGCTACTGTGAACTCCTTATGAAACAAGTTTTTTGTTTTTTGTTTTTGAGACGGAGTCTTGCTTTGTTGCCAAGGCTGAGTATGATGGCACAATCTCAGCTCACTGCAACCTCTGCTTCCCGAGTTCAAGGGATTGTCGTGCCTTGGCCTCCCAAGTAGCTGGGATTACAGTCGCACACCACCACACTCAGCTAATTTTCTTTAGTTGAGACAAGGTTTCACAATGTTGGCCAGGCTGGCCTCAAACTCCTGACCTCAAGTGACCCACCCACCTCAGCCTCCCAAAGCGTGTGCACCACTGCATCTGGCCATGAAACAAGCTTTAACTGGACTACCTAATATTCCATCTAGGGCACGTACTATCTCGGAAGTCATCAAGGCATCTATGATACAGTGACAGAGACAGGTGTAGTTGATTTACATCCTCCCATATTGGGCATTTAGGTTGTTTCCAATATTCCTACCATTAGAAAAGTGTCAAAGTTGGGGCTGGGTGTGCTGACTCACACCTGTAATCTCAGCACTTTGGGAGGCAGAGGCGTCCTGTTTTCTTGCCTCTCCCACCTGACTGTGTATTCCCATGGGGAGGGTCTAGGGCTGGGCACGCAGGGACCTACCCCAAGCAATGCCAGCAGGGTTTCCAGAGGCAAGTCACAGGGGCCTCCCCTGCACCATCAGCATGGCCCCCAGCTGTGCCTCCACCTCCACATCTGGGGACCCTCATGGGGTGGGTCACACACCACCCAATACCTTCCAAGTCAAAGATCCACTTTCAAAGGGTGGCTCTATCCCATGTCCAAACACAAGTCCTGCTGTAGTGACTTACTCTCCTAGGGTTTCTGTGTCTCTTTCTGTAGAAAGCACCTGCATGATGAGGAAGGGAGGGTTGGAGGATAATATTCACGGAGCACCAGGCAAAGAGTAGGTGACCTCAAATGATAAGAGGCACGGCGGTGTTATAAGGCCCATAAGATGAGTAATGGGGATCTGAAGCCAGGGAGCCTGCCTTTGGGATCCACGTGCTTAAGCAACGCACCAACCACTTCCTCTCTTGCTAGCCAAGTCTCCCTATCCCTTGCAGTGTCATACAACCCTTCCCAGAGGCAATTTACAGTGCTCACTCCCTCTCCCTCCTCATAATTATTCTCCATATTGAGTACCCATCATCCTATAATGCACCAGTGCCTATTAAACCTTTTTTGGATCAGAGACGTCCAACATAACACATAGCTCCCTCACTCTAAAATAATCATAGTACAGGCAATAATTCACACACCCTCTTGTAGGACTGTTCAGGTTGTGTACTGCATAAGGGTACCTGTCCAAAGGGCCTCTACAGGAATCTAGACTCCAGCCCTCATTTCATTCAGCAAGCACTGAGTCCTCGAGAGAAAAGCCAAAAGGAAAAGGTCCATTTTGGTAACAGGTCTGCCCAGAGAGGAGGTCCTTTTCGCATTTCTTTCCTTCTAAAAGTGTTGGGTGCCACCTTTTTCTAATTTGTATGAAGGCTCCTTACGGGCTAAAGTTGGCCACGACACTTACATGTAATTCCAGAGGAATGGATACCCTAGAAACCTGTCCATGGAACACCCTGAGGTATAATGGTTTCTCAAGTAAAGAACTGTAAGGCCGGGCTTGGCGGCTTATGCCTGTAATCTCAGCACTGTGAGAGGCCAAGGCGGGAGAATAGCATCGCTTGAGCCCAGAAGTTCGATTCCAGCCTAAGCAACAAAATGAAAGCAATAAACCCAGTCTCTATAAAAATTTAAAAAATTATCCAGTCAAGGTGGTGTGTGCCTATAGTCTCAGCCTCTCAAGGGGCTAAGGTTGGAGGATTGCTTGAGCCCCAGAGGTTGAGGTTGGGGTGAGCCATAATTGTGATCATATCACTGGACTCCAGCTGGGTGACAGAGCAAGACTGTCCAAAAAAAAAAAAAGTTAGAGTCGGCACCCACCATATGAATGTCTGAATGAAGAAGGGTTGGTAACAACATTACCTGTTGTTAATCACATATTGATTAACAGTTTGGGACTCAGGAAATATTTCTACAGACATGGCATTTAAAAGACTCCTCACTGTTCACTATAGTAATGACTTGGAACCAAGCCAAATGTCCATCAATGGTAGACTGGATAAAGAAAATGTGGCACATATATACCATGGAATACTATGCAGCCATAAAAAGGATGAATTCATGTCCTTTGTAGGGGCATGGATAAAGCTGGAAACCATCATTCTCAGCAAACTGACACAAAAACAGAAAACCAAACACCACAAGTTCTCACTCGTAAGTGGGTGTTGAACAATGAGAGCACACGGACACAGGGAGGGGAACATCACACACGGGAGCCTGGGGGGTTGTGGGCTAGAAGAGGAATAGCAGGGATTGGGGGATTGCGGAGGGATAGCATTAGGAGAAATACCTAATGTAGATGACGGGGTGACAGATGCAGCAAGCCACCACGGCACGTGTATACCTATGTAACGAACCTGCACGATCTGCATCATGTACCCCGGAACTTAGAGTATAATAAAAAATAAATAAATAAATGAAGACTCCTCAGATCCCCAAAATCTGCTGACCAGTTTAGAAATCACAATTCATACACTATTGCTACAGGAAAATGCATTTGCACTCAATGTGAGAATAAAAATCAACATGTCTTGATCCATGCCTGGATAATCAATACTCAATGCATATTGCCCCAGCCTTTGGGGGGTTGATCCTATGCTATAAGGCTGAACTCTGAAGTTTGGCAGTATAGAAATGAGCTTTGCAAACCACTTGCCAAGAGAGGAACATCATAAATGCACATGATATTCTTATCATCTAAATATTTTTCCAAATCAGTTCAACATAGCAAAGATAGGAACCATCTTGGGGCCACATAGAGATGGGCTGGCTAGGAGGGAAACTTTAGGGGCAAATCTCAAATGGTCGAAAGTCTGGAGAAACAAATGGCTTCTACAATTTCCTTTCTTTTTGGATTTATTGAGGACTTTCAGATACTGGGCAGAGTACAGTGGGGAGCATTTTGTAGATATCACCCACTTTAATTCTCATAATGAGCCTGTGAGAGTATTAGCATACCTAGGAGGACCCTGGAGGTGAGGAGGCTGAGGCATGGCCCCAAGGTCACACATAAATGTGTAAAGGCAGAACTGAAATTGAATACCCTGGTCTGACTTCCCAGTGGTCCTCCCACACAGGGGAGTGGCTGGGAGCCCAGATTCAGGAGTCCAACCAGTGGGATTTAAATGGTTGGACTCCTGAGCTCTGTTATTTCCTACCTATATGAGCTTGGACAAGCTCTATGTCCTCTCTGAGGGATAATAAAGTGCGGGTGTTTGTGATACTGACCTCAGAGGGTCACAAGGTAATTACTATAGGATAGCATTTAGAAGAGTACGTGACACATATCTGCTGTTCATTTCAGTATCATCACTATGGTTTTGATCACGGCTCTTTGGAAGCTGGTGGTTTGACAGTGGTGTTCCGAGGGAAGCTGAGGGTGTGAGAACACTCGGTAGCATCACCCGCCACTGGCACCCGCCAGTCCAGAATTCCCATCTGTGCTCTCAGGAGCACACCGATTGTTTGTTAGCAAATGCCCTTTCTTGTTGAGGGGATGTTGATGCAGAAAAAAAACTGAGCTACTTCTAGCAGAACAGTCAGGCAGGAAACTGGTCTTCGGGGTAAGCAATGGTTCAAGAAGAAGGGATGCTGAGACCTCATGGATAGGTGAACTTCAACACCTCCATCACCTCCTCAAGGAAGCTTCTCTTAATGGGGCTTGTATAACATGGGTCGGGGGTAGGGGGAGGGCAGCTAGCTTGGTCTCACTCAGGAGAAACCAGTGTTGAGAATGAGGAAATACCACAGGGCAAAACCATTAAAGAAGCCGCACGCATACTAAAAACCTCTTCCGGCATTATAAAACCATTAAAGAAGCGGCACACTAAAAACCTCCTCTTCCCGCATCATAGAGGTGCTTGGGATAAGATGGCATGGGAATGGGAATTGCGTGACCTGGGCTCCAGCTCTTGTTCTACGATTCATCATGCAGTGGTCTCAGGTCAGTCTATTCCCCTCTCTGGGCCTGAGGCACCTCCTCTGAACAAAGCGGTGGCTGGAACAAAGCCACGAGCAGGGCCCTTCCAGATAAGAAATTGTAGGTTTTGTTAAACATAAGAATCTATGTTATATATTAGTTTTAACTTCTTTTGTTCATTCATCCATTTACTCATTTATTCATTCATTCCAACTCGAATTGGGCAATCTAGAGGACTCCCTCACCCTTCAAAAATCTAAATTATACAAGTTTGTCCTCTGCCAATTCAAAATGCCTGGGAATGCAATGAGTTCACTCAGACACCTCTGTATCCCCAACACTTCCTTGCTGGGTGAAGTCTCTGTTTTGCAATTTACCACCAGGTACCACGGTCAGCTTCTTCACTGGTTTCTTACAAAAAAGAAAAATGTACTCACACTAAACATTTTATGAGTTTGGATCCTTAAGATGGGGCAGGGGTGAAACCCCATCTCTACTAAAAATATTTTTTAAATTACCTGGGTGTGGTGGTGGATGCCTAGAATCCCAGCTACTCAGGAGGCTGAGACACGAGAATTGCTTGAACCCAGGAGGCAGAGGTTGCAGTGGGCTGAGATGGCACCACTGCACTCCAGCCTGCAAAGGGCTTATTTGACAAGCAAATAGCCTGCATTTCCTGCCTCACTCTGTTTGCCAGTGTTTTGCCATCACCACAGAGTCCACATTTTTCTGCTATTGGAAAGATTAGCTTCCCCATTCCCAAAAGCCTGGATTCCTGGCAACACCCAGACCATGGGAATAGAGATGGAGTAGCTTTTACTGGAAGACATGTAGACCCAAACCTATGAGGACATCCAGCAACACAAAGGTCCTCTCTGTAAAGAAATTTACTCTTCTGAATGCAGCCAAGAAACATATGAAAAAAAAACAAACTCATCACCACTGGTCATTAGAGAAATGCAAATCAAAACCACAATGAGATACCATCTCATGCCAGTTAGAATGGTGATCATTAAAATGTCAGGAGACAACAGATGCTGATGAGGCTGTGGAGAAATAGGAACGCTTTTACGTTGTTGGTAGGAGTGTAAATTAGTTCAACCATTGTGGAAGACAGTGTGGCAATTGCTCATGGATCTAGAACCAGAAATACTATTTGACCCAGCAATCTCATTACTGGGTATATACCCAAAGGATTGTAAATCATTCTATTATAAAGACACATGCACATGTATGTTTATTGCAGCACTGTTCACAACAGCAAAGACTTGGAACCAACCCAAATGCCCATCAATGATAGACTGGATAAAGAAAATTTGGCACATATACACCATGGAATACTATGCAGCCATAAAAAAGAATGAGTTCACGTCCTTTTCAGGGACATGGATGAAGCTGCAAGTCATCATTCTCTGCAAACTGACACAAGAATAGAAACCAAACACCGCACGTTCTCACTCATAAGTGGGAGTTGAACAATGAGAACACATGGACACGGCGGGGGGGGGGGGGATCATCAATCACCCAGGCCTGTTGCGGGTTGGAGGCAAGAGGAAGGAGCTCATTAGGACAAAGAGCTAAAGCATGCGGGGTTTAAAACCTAGATGACAGGTTGATAGGTGCAGCAAACCACCATGGCACATGTATACCCATGTAACAAACCTGTACTTTCTGCACGTGTATCCCAGAACTTAAAGTAAAATAAAATAAATTAAATTAAAAAAGGAATTCACTCTTCTTAAAGAGCAGCCTAGATTTTAAGTAGGAACAAGCAGTTTCCTTCATCTCATGTATGTTGAGCACTTTCTGAGAGCTAGGAACGGAGCTGGATACCTCAAGGAGTTCTCTGATGTACTTGTCACTAGCTACCTGTGATCATTCATCTAAATTCAAATGACTTGCAGATAAATCACATCTAAAATTTGGTTCCTCAGTCACAGGAAAGATATTTCAAGTGATCAGTAATCCCACATGGTTAGCAGCTACAATATTGGATAGTACAGACATGGAGTATTTCCATGATCACAGAAAGTTCTACCGGACAGTTCTGGTCTGGAAGGAGCAAAGAGAGGGAGAGAAAATTATGCCAGCCAGGAGCCAAAGCGTCAAATACTGAGGAAGAGGTTTCCTGTTGAGTTCAGCATTCATGCGTGACTAGCCCGCAGGCAGGAGTCATTCACAAACCTCAATGGAAGAGGTATGTACTGGAGACCTGTCATGTTCAATCTTTTTCAACCTTAAAGTTAGATAAGGAGTTTCATTTATGCAGCTGAAGGCACGTTCTCTCCATCTCAAGAGGTTCAAGTCAAAGATCTCCTCTTTTAGGCCTTCTCCTCTTGACTTCTGAGCTCTTCATCTAGCTCACTCCTGCCAGAACCATGGGCATTCTACCTTGCATCACAATCATATACATGTAGGTCTTATGGCCCTGCAATCTGTGAGTGCCTTTTCTTCCCTCATGTCCTAGTAATCCAATTTGATAACTGAAGGAATGAATGAGTCAGTGAAAAATAAGTGAATAACTGAATAAACAAATAAATGAATGAAAACATCCACAACTGTCCATTCTGCTGTGGGCTTAATGCAGACCTGGTTTCTCTGTCATAAACCTATCTAGTCACTGTTGAACTTGAAGAGGTTAAGGTTCTATGTCAGCTACAAGCTTCCCATCTCTCTAATCTTAGAAACCTGTGGAAAAAGAGACATTCAGAGCATATCCACCTCTAATCAACCTGACAAATACCTATACAAAACTCTCAAGGAACCATGCAGTTTTCATCAGGCAAAAATAACTCTCATGAGTCATTGCATTTTCTCTAATAAAGGGGATAATTTTGCATGCACAGAACGATCCCCACTTTTCCACACAGCTCTTTCTTCCTATTCCTCCATTTCTCAAACTTGGAGGAGAACTGTTCTTTCTGCTTGTGAAGCAAAACTCTTCATGTGTCCTTGGCAGTAACCTCCTAGTTCCACTGGGCATCAATCCATCAATCATTGCCCTGTTCCCTGCCCAATCTCATATCCACCATTGCTCATCAACAGTTTTCGGTAAATTTGGACGGAGGAAGATCCCTTACCATCTTTCTAACACTCCCTAAGCTCATTTGATTGCCTCTAGCTCAAACCCAAGCCATGACCCTCTCTCTTTCTTCAGCATCATATCTCCTTCAAAAGGCACCATGCCTTCACCTCCCCTTTCCCCTGACATCCAACTCTCTCCCCATCCATTGACTTTTTTTTTTTTTTTTTTTTTTTTTTTTGCAAGGAGCATGGTCATCCCCATTCTCATTACCCAAACCACCATCAAATTTCCCAAACTCTCTCCTCAGGTATGGTGCCAGAGTAGAAAGGGCAATAAGCAGAGCGAAGGTGGTCAACAGACAGTCCACAGGCAGAATTTGGCCTATGAATGTGTTTTGTTGGGTTTATAAGGTATGATAGAAAATGGAGAAAGTTAACAGAAAAATCCAGATTCCCCCACTTGTGACAAATAAGACCGGATAAATTCCCAACCCCACTCAGCGTCAATTAGCAGAAGCAGTGATTGCTTTCTTTAGAGAAATTAGTTTGCCAGTTCCCTGCAAGCCTCACTACTCCCTGTTATCTTGCCCTAGTCATGCCTTTCATTTGAAATACTTGCCAATCCCTGTAGGCATTTGGCTTTATAACTGCCAAACTACAAAGTCTCAATCTCATAATATTTTATAATAAATGTGTTTCAATAGTTCTGAAGTATGTGCAGTCACAAGTAGAGCAGAGATTATATATACTTCTTCATCATGAGATAGGGCCTGTATTCTCCCCCATCACCTACAGCACTATTACCGTATTTTCTTACATACTCTAGTCTTTGTTTTTACAGACATGTCAAAGAAAGCATAGGGCCACTTTTTTAAGACGAATGTGCTGGGCACTGTGAGCTTTCCTGCAAGCCGATGCCTCCGTCCAAGTGCACTGAGACCACAGCACACAGGGCTTCAATCCAACTCTGCTCTAACACCAAGCATGGTGTAAGGACTGCTGGGACTCATGGGACTGCTCACCTCTTCATCCTTGAAGCATTTCCTACTCTCACGGTGAATTACGGTGTTCAGTGGATTTGCTTGCTCACTCCATTTCATTCATTCACTCACTGATCATAGTACTTATTCATTTTTTATTCATTACAGTTTTATTGAGAGTTTACTGTGTTCCAGACCCTATGCCAGGCACAGGGAGGACCACCTTTGTTTATACCCTTCCCATGGGGTCTGCATGACACTGCCTGTATTATATTTATCTGTGTTCATAGCTTGCATCAGAGGTTGAAACTAGTGCCCAGGCCTAATCTTTCTGTGTCCCAAGCACCAAGCTAGGGAAATACCCCAGGAAAGCTCCATAAGTGCTTATGAAAATTGGATTCGATCTGTGGACCCAAAGCTGGCAGAGGCTGGAGATGAAAACTTGCTAACATCATGGGAGTTAACCTCAAGGCTCCAGCTGTCTCATCAAAGGCCATCTAGGCTGAGGCATCACGGTCAGTTCAGGAGGCAGGAGGAGGATCACGGTGTTGCTGGTGGCTTCTTTAGGGACCTTCCAAAAAGAGGTTTGCTTTCCAGCTCCTCCCACCACCCCAGAGATACTTGCTCCCTGATTTCCCAAGCGGAGGTGGCGTGCTTGTGGGGATCTCCACCTGTTGTCCTGGGTGGCTTTGCTTGTGGGGATCTCCACCTGGTGTCCTGGGTGGCTTTGCTTGTGGGGATCTCCACCTGGTGTCCTGGGTGGCTTTGCTTGTGGCTCTTCCAGTCTCTGTAGTGTGCAGTCTTCAGTTCCATATTTTCTTTACCACCGTGAAATGAAAGGCAAATCTGTGCCAGATCTGCTCAATGAGGAAGACAGGAAATGAAATGAGATTTCCAGCCAAGATTCTACTCCTTTCTCCAATTTGAAGATGGGCTGAACAGATGAAAGACATTCAGATAAGTGGCACATGTTCTCTGTGTTTAAATAGAGCTTGTTGCTGGGCAATAATTGGCCTCTGCATGCAGGTGCCTTTGGTGAGAAATCCAGGCTTCTTTGGAGACATGATCTGAGTAAGTGCACAAGCATATTATGGGAGATATCTAAGGAGGAAAAGGGATTTTCCCATAATACCCTATGATCTCATCTGATTATATCCAGGTTGCAAGGAAATCTCTACAACTTACAGAGCATTACAGGGTCAGTACCCTATTCTCTAGTAATATAAATTCATAAACAGTCCTTGCATTTACTAAACATTTAACATCTTCCCCAGTAATCTTTTAAGTGCATCATATTCAGAGACATCGCCAAATCTAAATCTGTCCATGTGTCTACTGGGAGGCTATCGACTGGGTGCCATTTGAAGGAACTGCATGCCTTGCTTCCCCTTTGCCTCCACTTATTAGATCTGAACAAGACAGACATTTAGTGAGTTTGTTCTAAGTGCTGAGCACTGTCCTGAGCACTTGCCACGTATTAACTGCGACTCCTCAAGTAAAACCTATGAAGTGGTGCATTTGTGATCTCCACTGTGCAGACAAGGAAACCGAGGCCTGGAGGAGTGAAAAAACATGACCAGAATCACACAGTCATCATGGTGGAATAGAATTTGTACCTCCAGCACCTAGGCAAAGAAACTACGGCAAGTGGCTTTGTTTATATTCCTGGGAGGGATCACAACACAGGCTACAGGTTCAGGGTGCAGAAAGTTGGTGGAGACAGCTGGGTGAAGGCAACAGGTGAAGTTGAAGTCAGTGAATAAGGAGCAACAGAGACTGAAGAGGAACCTGTTGTTGGAGTTACTCAGAGAGGAGGAGGCTGGGTACTCTGAGTGGAGCAACTTACCAGCAGCAGTTCCCAGAAGCTTGGGGGAAGGGGGAGAGAACATGTCAAAAGACAAAGGATGTGAAGTGACCCAAAGGAAAGGACAAACAGCTGAGATAGAGTAGCCAGTCTCAAGGTCGGCCCTGCCGGCAATGTTCGGCTCCATGCGGTCAATGGTCCAGTTTCGCTAGACCATGCTCCCATGTGGTGGGCTGCTCAAGGGGCAGAGAGTGGTGGCCCTAACTTGCTGAGGGATTTCAAGTGAATCCTTGCTCCACTGGGGCTCTCAGGACACACATTTATGACCCTGATGAAATTTAGAATCACACTGACTCACAGATCAGAAATTAAGATTGGTGGTCTGGCTAAGTCACGGAGTAGCTACGTTCATCACTTTCTCTCATTTGTCAAATGGAACCACCCACACCCATCCTGCCTTCCTTAGTTCTGCCTTAGGATTAAAGAAGTACAATGAAGGTGAAATACATTTGGAAACTTGGAAAGATCACATCAAACTGAGACAGTGTGATGGTCCACAAATGTACTCAAGCAACGAGTGGGTACCGAGAGCCGATTCCACGCAAGGCCTGGATGAGGCACTGGGGATACAGTGAACAAGACGCACTTCACCATGAAACTAACCCCAGGTCGGGAAGATGGCCACCACACAGGTAATTCCACACTATGAAGGAAAAGCCCCATGTACAGTGAGAGCACACACTTTGGAGACGGCAATGTTTGGTCTGAATACCATCTTGATACTTTCCAACTGGGGAATGTATTTTCTGCCCAATATGTAAACCACTCTCGGTTTCATTACACCTATCTCTGAAATGCAAGTCTCGGAGGGTGGTGGGGAATATGATTATCACAGAGCTGTGCATATAGTAAGAGCTCAGTAATTAGTTCTTATATATCCTGTAGAAGACTGCAGCTACATTAACAATGATGATGAGGAGGAAGAAATGGTGATGGTGAAGAGGATGGAATGGTGGTGGTGATGATGAAGAGTTAATGGTAATAATGGATGATTATAATGACCAGATGGTGATGATGAGGATGAGAAGGTCGTGATGGTGATGGTGATGATGGAATGGTCATGATGCTGACGACAGTGATGAGGGTAATAATAATGGTACGGTGACAATGATGGGGACTGAGGCTGCTGCTGGCAGTGATGCTATGTCAGGGGGTGACCATCACTTTTTCGTTTTTTCTTTTCCCAAAGGGCCCATAGGGGCTACTCTACAAGTGAGTCTGGAACTTGAAGCCACATGTGGGTCCCCTGCTTGTGCTCTCAGGTTCCAAAAAAGGCAGATTGGCATTTCCACACTGGTTTTCTCTGGCTGCATTTCTTCTGCCTCTGCTCATGTAAGTGCCACTTCACTCTGAGAAACTGCCAGCCTCTTCGAGGTGAGCTGGAGCCTAGAGAGGCGGAGGCGGGAGCATTTCCAAAGGTCAGGATGACTCAGCAGTCCTCTGAAAAGCCTCTGGTGATAGGGAGGCGATGCTGTCAGAACAAGGAAATACTAGAGCCCTTTCCACCACTCTCCATCACAGTTAACAACGTTCCTCGCCATTTCTTTGCCCTCTTCTGCAAGTCTAATGAGGGAATATAGATGCTTACTCTGTTGAGCTGCAACTAATGCTTCAACTCTAGAACCTCTCGGCAAACTCCTTGATGTTTGCCTGGACAAATCCCCCAGGAGGCCTAGGCTGGAAGGTAAACTGGTACCCAAAAAGCCACAGGGTCTCCTACCAGACTTGCTTAGCTTGCAGGACAGAGCCTGGGAGGGGAGAACAGGAAGTCCCACCTCACAGCTCTTCCCTCCCGTGTGTGCACGCCCCAGGGGTCTTGCTGATGGTAGAACTACCCCAAATAAAAAACGGCTGCTTTGAGAGGAAGGGAATCTGGCAGTGCTTCTGGAGACACTGGGGAGGAGGAATCTAGCACAGACTCGAGTGGAGGGCAGCAGTCCAAGGCACTAATCTTGCTTTGACAGAGTTGAATGAAACTCCCTCTAGGTGAAGATGCTGGCAGTTTTGCCGTCTCCCTCCATTGTCTTGTGCAGGCTGATTCACACAGGTAGAACATCTGCCTGGCCCCTGTAGATGCCTGAGTCTCTACCCCTAGGCTGGGTATTTTTAAGGATATCTTCTGCTCCTAGAATCCTGGTTTTCAGAAATAACATGTGGTAAACAAATCACCCAAGAATGAATAGCCATGGATTCTAATCCTGACTTTGCCACTGTAATTCCTGCCAAGTCCCTTTACTCATCTAATGTTTCGATGCCCTGGGAAGTACCCGATCATACCTCCCCAGACATGATGATGAGATGACCATGATGACAGTGATGGTGATGGTGAATATCCCATAATACTGCATTAGTTCACTGTGCTCTTTGCTAATGCTCCCATTCTTGGAATACAACAGTGAACAACACGGTTGTGTTCTTTTTCCTTGTGGAATGACTTGCTAGTGGGGGAGGGAGTAAAATAAGGTATATATAAATACTTGAGCCAACACACAAAGGCAAATGGTAACAAACACTGTGAGGTGAAAGGGCAGGTCCCTCAGGGCAAAGGGCAGCAGCAACCTAACTTAGGTAACTCACCCAAGAAGAGCTTGTTTTAAACAACCACTCTCTAAACAGAGATAGAAATATTAGGTAAAAGGTATCCAGGTACAGAGAGAAAAACCCACTATTCCAGAGAAGAGGAACAGCACTTGCAGATGCTCAAAGGCCGGGAAGAGCTGGACTCTTCTCTGAGCCTCTACTGCCTTTCCTACATTGTAATTTGTAATTGAAATTCTTCATTATGAAGATGGAAATCTGCTCTTATGAGTTAACTCTAAGTTTCACCCTAGGAGAAGTGAATTACTATTTGCAGCTGCTGATGAAAAAACAAACAAACAAAAAAAACCAGTGCTCCCAGGATTGTGAGCCAGGGTATCAACTGCCCTAATTTGGAATCAGTACCTTCAGAGGTGGTTACTTAGCTCTTAAAATATCTCTGTGTAAATTTGCAACAGAGGGTTTGCTGGACTTGGATAAGGGCTGTTAGAGACAATTTTTCATCGGTGAAATGAATAGTATTTACATTAGAATCTGGGAAGCCCTGTAACTGAGGATTTCTCTGCTGCATGGTAAATCCAGTGGGGCACCGTCCAACAGAACTTTCTGTGATGGGAGAAGCATCCCACATCTGTGCACCACGATGGTGTCACTGGCCACCTCAGGCTGTAGAACACCTGGAGTATGACTAGGGAGAAATGTACATAAACTAGAATTTTAACTGTATTCCATTTAAATTACTTCAAATGCAAACAGCAGCATATGGCTGGCTAGCGGCTTCCATATTCCATAGGTGCAGAGGCTGGCTGATCCACCTTCCCTCCCCTTCACAGAGGGCTCTGGCATGTGATTGAACACAAACCTGGCAGTCCTGCTTGAAAAGACATTGTGTTAACCTGAAAGCGACTGTTTCTTGACTTTCTTGGCCAGTAAATAGTTTGCAATAGTGTTCATTTATTTGCCTTACTTTTCACATGTGTGGTAGTGAATGTCCACACGTTGGCAGAATTTAGTCCTGAACTTGCTTTCACTGTAACATACCATGTGCACACAAGATTCTGAGGAGAAGACAGATAGTCTCCCACCTGTACCCTCGGGGCCCACCTATCACTACCTACAGGAAGCTATTAATATTCACCAAAATAACCTGACTCTTTCAGAAAAGCCAAATCGAACTGAGTCTGTTTCCAACAGCCTTGGTTTCCTCACCTGTAAAAACAAGAGGTCAAGCTAGATCGTACCTGGGAGTCCCTCCAAATGTCTTCCCTGGGAGCTTGTCAGAGTTCTTTAATTTCATCATGGATAGACTAAAGTTTGGTGTAGACTTACCTTTATCAGTTTCAATTCTGATTTTTTCATACTCCATTACTTTGAAATGTTTTTTTGAAAGAGAATAAAAATTGTTCTTGGAAAAAAGAAGAAATGAAGACTGTCAGAGCTGAAAGAGACTCATCCAGGTTCCTGATGCTCAGACGGGAAGTGGCCTACCCACGGTCACAGAGCAAGTCAGTGATTCGGGGCAGCATGGATGGCTAAGTTGTCTGGTTTCTATTCCACTTTAATGGGGAGATTGTGAAGACAGATTCACTTTATATCACACTAGTATCTAATGAGGGACTTCCAAACGGAACAACCCACAAAATCAGGAGCACAGCTGAGAGATGAGCTGTATTTTTCCTTATGTTACAGATGACAGGTGGGAAGAACAGAAAGAGAAGAGAGAAAGAAGTCTGCCTTACTTGACTCATCAAGTCCATTGACAAAGTGGACTTTCCTGTTCCTTCACTCTGGGCTTGTTATATGACTTGCTTTTGACTAATAAAATATTATAAGATGTTAACAGAGGTGATGCAAGCAGGGGCTTAAATCACATTTGGGTTTTCCCTCTTACACCTCTGCTAAGCCCTGAAAGAACATGCCCTAATTACTTCACATATGGAACAAATCCAGCCCAGGCAACCTGCAGGTGGAAGCAAAGCCCAGCCTCATTTGAGCAGCTGTATTCTTCCTGAAGCATATGTGCAAGCCCAGCCAGGATCAGCAGAACCACCTAAGCCAACCTGCAGATCCATGAGAATAAAAGGTTGTTTTGAGCCACTGACAATTGGGGATGGCTTGTTACACAGCATTTCTGTGACAACACCTGACTGATGTACTCAGCTGAAATGACCTGCTGAAGGCTACACCACTAGTAAGAGAGTAGTTGGAATTCTTACTCTGCATGAAGGGAGATCATGCTTCATAGATAGAAGCAGCATGTAATGAATCATTTAAATGGAGCCTCTTTTTTTTTTTTTTTTTTTGAGACAGACTTGCTCTGTTGCCCAGGCTGGAGTACAGTGGCATGATCTCAGCTCACTGCAACCACCCCCTCCCAGGTTCAAGCAATTCTTCTCCCTCAGGCTCCTGAGCATCTGGGATTACAGACACACACCACCACCACCCAACTAATTTAGAGATGGGGTTTCATCATGTTGGTCAGGTTGGTCTCGAACTCCTGACCTTGTGATCCACCCATCTCAGCCTCCCAAAGTGCTGGGATTATAGGCATGAGCCACCACACCCGGCCAAGAGAGCCTCTTTTGAGAGTGAAAAGGAGCAGTGAACATTACTTTGGACCTGTGAAATGATACTGAAGTGTGAGGTGCCTCCCCACTCCCAAGTGGCACACTTAGCGGGGTGAATACAAACATTGTTGGCAGTCTGGATGTGTCTTACAGACACTGAAGAGTTCAGAACACGTAATATCTGCACAGGTTGACACACAGACCCAACTGTCCCATTGCAAGCAAGTTCCTTCCAAAAGAAAATGTCAGGATTTCAAAACTCCTGGAGGGCGGGGCTGGGGGCTTCGGCCCTAGTGATGCTGGCTGTACTTTGCTCTAACTTGCCCTAGCTGATGTCACTGCCTAGTGCTTCAGTTTCCCTTTGTTCTGCTCATCCTAATATCCCAGGGACAGAAAGGTTTTACAGGTAAGATCCTGAAGTCCACTGAGGCCAAGATACCTGCTGTAATCACCTGGCCAAAGAGCACTCAGATAGACTGATTCCAAAGTTGGGGCCACCACATCTGCTCATCCCAGTAAGGGTGGGCACCACAACATCCTACCAAGGATCCTGCCCAGGGAAGCAGGGCTCTTTCCTGGGAGCACCACAGAGTGCAACAGAGAGGAAAGAAGGGACTGAGTTTTCCTTCTCCTTTTCCTTGTTCTTCCTTTCCTGAGAAACAGTCTGGGGCATCTAGAGTGGCCGCTCAGCATTCCTCATGCACGTGAGTATTAGACAAACACTGCCTGGTATTGGACTAGGTGGCCAGGGAGGAAATGTTACCGAACCCTCACCCCAGGTGCCAATCTTGCAATTCTGCCAGGCTTCTCTTTAGGAATTCTAAAGAATTTAGAATTGAAAACTCAAGAGAGAGGAAATTATTTTTTTAACAAAGCAAATCCATTCATGTGGCTAATGACAAGAAGTTCAAGGGTTGGCCTCAAATTCCAGGTAAGGATGCTTCACCCACCTGACTTACTCATACCCCACCACTTAGCGAGGGGCCTGGCCTCCCTCAACACCCCTTCCCTTCCCACACCTCCACTCTCACACAGTTCTGCTTCCCCCCCAGTGACGGATCCCACTAATACAACTGGAATATCCGCCAAGCACTAAGCATTCTCTAGGTTACAGTAACATAAATGATCCCATTTATGTTCAATCCTCAATCCCCAAGGCTGAGATGGATTATTCCCATTGGTTCAGATGAGGAAAGTGAGACTCACTGACATAAATTGCCAGAGATCATAGAGCTTAGCCAGGGTTAGATCCAGGGTTGAACTGATTTGTGTGTGACCCCAAAAACCATTCCCCTTCCTCCCGTCTTAAATTTACTCAATCAAAAACTACATCCTCAGGGATACTATGTTGGACAAATCAAATTGGAAAGCAATCTCCCCCACCCCTGCCCCAACTCTCTAATTTCTACCAGAGCCAGCCTCACTCAGACACTGATGAGCCCATCCCTTAGTGAGTCCAATGAAGCCCACGGAGGGGGCTCACTACAAGAGACCCCAGAATCCTTCAAACATAGGCATCCCTCCTCCATGGTGGCTGTGGGGCTGGAAGCAGGCCCTCTTAATGGAGGACCATCAGGGTCACCTGCTTCAGCTCAGCGCACAGGACACAGGGTGAGGAAGTTTTGCCCTTCCCATGGGGGGCACTGTGGCTACCTGGAAGCAGGTAACTGTCCTTGGGCTGTGGCTTGAGAAGCATCCCACACTGAACCAGAGTCAGGCTCATCAACCCTTGCCTCAGTTTCCCTTCTTGCACCTGAGAGGCACTGGCTACAGGGGTAAGGAAATCACTTCGGGTTCCAACAGATGTGGATTTAAATTCTGAACCTGCCAGCTGGCAGTGGGCAAATCGCTTCTGCTTTCTAAGACTCAGTGTCTTCAGTTCCATCTGGGGCGACTTCAAATGACCCCCACTGCACCCCTCTCAGCAAGGAAGGAAGTCAGTAGTCTTAGAGTCAGCATTATAGCTCACAAGTGTGCAGAACATACCATCTGCAAGTCATGGTTTGGGCTCATTTTATGAATTAACTCAGTTAATCCTAATAAAAAATCCCATGCACTGTGAGGGTGGCACTGTCTTCAACCCACGTTTAGACGAGGAGGCTCAGAGAGATTATGTAACGAAGTTACAAGCAAGAAAGCAACTGATTGAGGCTTTACAACCAAGCAGTGCTGTAAAGCAGTGGTTATCACCAGGGACAGGGTGTTAGGGGCAGAAAGAGGGGAGAGAGGGATGATCTTGACCCCCCCAAGGAGCATTCAGCAATGCCTGCAGACAGTTTCGGTTGTCACAGGTAGGTGGGGTGCTCCTATGATCTAGTGGGCAAGGATGCTGCTCAACATTCTACAATGCACAGGACCAAGAATCCTACAAGAAAGATTCACCTGGCCAGAAATGTCAACAATGTTGAGGCTGGAAAACTGGCAGGTTCAGGAACGCAGTGCAGGACTCGCTTAGGGAAGTCACTGCCCGGGGCCGCTGTGAGCACTAAGTCAGAAGTTGCCCGTGGGCACCCTGGCACCACAGTCCTTGCAGGGAGGTTTCCTCAGCTCTTGGGGTGACAGATTGGACCACAAGGTGGCGCAAGTGACAGCAACAGTTATGCCAAAGGGTTCATCCTTTTTCTTTGATTTTATTTTTCATTTTCATGGAGATTATGCCATTTTAACACTGTTACGGCAAAAATACTCAGTGACTCATGTGTCATGATTTTCATAGCTGATTTCATGAGTTTTTGACAGTTTATGGTGGTTCCAATCGTTGGGGTTATTTTCTATCTTTGGGACAGTATCGGGGATGTGCTCATTGCAGGCTTCCCTGCCCGCAGTTCCACACTGGGCATGAGGTCCCAGGAAGGCTGGCTTGGATTTACGGAAGGGATGGCATGAGAGTGAAGCACAAGAAGTAGGAGGGAGAAGGCAGAAGGTGGAGAGAAGAGAAGGGAGAGGAAGGGAAGGAAGCGGAAGTAAAGGGAATTTCAGGCAGAAGGACCACCTGAAAAAAAATACTAACAGACAACTAAGAACAACCATTGGTCACATGGAAAGGGTCAAAACTGGAGAGTTGAACAAATGTTTGTTCAAACTTTGGCTCTTTCGCCGAAGAGGGACTTTGTGCAAACCTGGTAATCACTTATGGTCTCATTTTCTCATCTGTAATTCGATTTAAAAATACTTGCTTTTAAAAACTTTGGATTTTTCTTTGGGAAGCTGAAGCAGGCGGACCACCTGAGGTCAGGAGTTTGAGACCAGCCTGGCCAACATGGTGAAACCCCGTCTCTACTAAAATACAAAAATTAGCTGGGCGTGGTGACAGGGGCCTGCAATCTTAGCTGCTCGGGAGGCTGAGGCAGGAGAATTGCTTGAACCCAGGAGGTGGAGGTTGCAGTGAGCTGAGATTGTACCACTGCACTCCAGAAGGGGCAACAGAGGAAGACTCAGTCTTAACAAACAAACAAATACACAAACACTTTGGATTTTTGCAGCAATAAGATGAGGTCACAGGCAAGAGAGAACACTGTTAAGCTCTAAAACAGCTGCAGATAAAAGTTACTAGAGCCTTGCCTGTGGTCATGAGTGTGTGTTTCCTATGTGTCTACTGAAAAGGGAAAGCAGCTCTGAGTCAAGTACTATGGGGAATGCAGAGAGCAGGAATATAGCATCTGGCTCAGCACTTTGACCAAACAGGAGCTTGAACTCTGACCCTTCTGTGAAATGCAGGAGCTTGTCTGATTTCCCACCTAGTGCCCACCTTGTTCTGACCACTCACAGAACCCCCAGTGTATGAGTTTGAAGAAAAGATAAGACAGATACCTGCAGCAGAGGCAGGTGGCTGCTCTGTGCTCTCATGGGATGGAATTCACCATCAGTGAATCTCTATGCTCTCACGGGACGGAATTCGCCATCAGTGAATCTCTGTGCTCTCATGGGACGGAATTCACCATCAGTGAATCATTTGTTATTTTCAGGGTCTCCACCCCGACAGGTAGACTCACATTAACTAAACTGACACGTATCTACACCAGCATGCTAACTGCTTACCATATACTGAGAACAACTGCCAAGGATACCAGACAATACTTCCATAGGCCAGTCTATCCCTGCTGATCACCTATAATTAGAAATTGGGAGCCAGGCACAGTGGTTCAAGCCTGTAATCCCAGCACTTTGGGAGGCCGAGACGGGTGGATCATGAGGTCAAGAGATCGAGACCATCCTGGTCAACATGGTGAAACCCCGTCTCTACTAAAAATACAAAAAATTAGCTGGGCATGGTGGCACGTGCCTGTAATCCCAGCTACTCAGGAGGCTGAGGCAGGAGAATTGCCTGAACCCAGGAGGCGGAGGTTGAGGTGAGCCGAGATCGCGCCATTGCACTCCAGCCTGGGTAACAAGAGCGAAACTCCATCTCTTGAGAAAAAAAAAAAAAGAAATTGGGTTGGTGAGACAGGAATCAAAACAGCGGGCATTAGTTACATTATTTGAGTATCTCATGGCACTGAACTTGTAACCAGCCTGACATTTCCATCTTCATTTCAAGGATACAGAGCCACTGAAACCAGGAAGGTTGTATCCTGTGGTCAGTACACCCTCTCCCCTGGATAATACTCAGAGGACACTTCCCGCCTGCTGCTCAGACTCCGCATAGCCATACGTCCATGGTGAGCCAATGCTACTTCTGATGGGCAAATTTATCCTCCAAGATGTTCCTACCTTCTGTGAGATGACAGCTTGGTCTTCCTCTGGACTGAGAGTCATTCTGCCCTATAGATCTTGGATTTCCTCCTCTGAAGGCTGAGTTGCTGGCTGGTCTCTTATTATTGTACTGCTGGGCTTGTGGAGTCAGTGGAGGACCCCCAACACGTCCTGGTAGCCTCTTCTCTTTACAGTCCTCATATACAGCCACCTGGCCTGGGGAAGGGTTTGAGGGACATGGGTTCAACATCCCAGCAGCCTTCCTAGACCATCACCCTGGCATTGTCTCTGTGACTGCCCCAAGGATATAACCCCAGAGAGCAGTCAGCAACAGCACCAGTTCTACAAAAGTCCTTATGTCAGCAACAAAGCTCTAAGGAAAGAGAAATGTTCCTTGTTCTTTATGCTACTTAACTAGGAGCCGATCTATTTATGAAAATGTCACAAAGCACCTTTAGACCAGATTGAGGTCAGGATTTAGGTTTTCCTTTCCCTAGTGCAGAGCTGTATGTTTGATGTACATAAATTACTGCTATAAAAACACCTCAAGGCTATTTGTTACTCAGTGGTAAGCAAGGATCACACGTCTAGTAGGGCCTAAGATGGTGTCTGGGGCCTCTGTGCCTCCGCTCCAGCCCACCATCATCACAGCCACCCTGATGGATAAAGGAGTCCTGCAGTCCAAGAGAAGCTGTGTCCCTCCAGTTATCTGTCCAAGGAGAGGTCCCTGATCCAGGCTGGGCCAAGCAGAATACTTTACTCTCTGCCACAGTGATTGGTCTAGGGATTGGCATGTAACCCTGAGTGTGTGAATCAGGACAGTTCCCTGGAAACTGATGGTGACAGGTGAAGAGGAAGAGCCCAAAATAATCAGAAGGTGAGTTTCAGGCTGGTAGCAATTGTGTTTCCATGCCCACAGGGAAGCTGGTCTGAGAAAATAAAGCTGGCAAGCAGAGAAACAGGGATGAGAGAGGGAACGCTGGTGGGATCTGAGTGTTCCCCTAGTTTCTCCTGAACCTGCCCATCACATGGTCCACTGACATGAGCCCATACAGTCCCTTTGTGCTTAGTCTTGGGCAAACACAGATTTTATCACTTATGACCAGAGTCTAGGCTCACTGGACCTCTGAGATATATTCACCTACCAGAGTCCCTCAGCTACCTGGTCCTGAATTTGCCTTCAGAAACTCCAAAGATTGCATGGATTCTCCAATGGTCCTTTTGCTCAGAGAGAGTCAAAACAAGAAAAACAAAGAAGGCAAACATCTTGATGCCAGGAAGTCAAGTAAACGTGGCTCTGAGGGCAAGCTGACCTGAGTGTGGATGCAGTTTAGGAAGGTGATGAGTCAGATAAGCACGCTCCTTCTCTGAGCCTCAGTTTTCTCATCTATAAAATGGTGACAATTGCAGAGCCGTGAGTGGATCTCCTGAGACTGTCAGCACAGAGCCAGAAGCTGAGTAGCGGCTTCATGAATATTAATTCCTTGTTATTCAGAAAGCAGCAGAAGCCACGCCACTGCTTGCAGGCTGCTCACCTTCAGCTATCATGGAAAAAATATGAGTGTTCATTCAAAGCCAAGTTTCTACAAGCAAAATGTGGTGGGAAGAGAGCTGGACTGGGACAGGAAAAGAGGGATTGATTGAAAGGATGAGATGGCAGCAGTGTCACAGCTGTGGTGCCCACTACTCTACGAAGCAGGAATGATGTTTTTAAGACCACACACTCAAGTATCTTCCTACATTGAGGCTCTGGGTCCTCTGGATATGAGAGCTGTCAGGTAGACCTCAAGCCGCCACGCAGTTGGATGGATGTGTGTCCACTCTACAGACTCATCTTTCCTCTCAGGAATGACACATCTAAACTTGGAAAGAGAATATCAGGAAGCTCCTGGGCTCAGGAGGAAGTCCCATTTCCCGACGTATAATTATCCACAACAAAGCTGTTATCTATGAGACCCCATCTAACTTTGTGCTATTTCTTAATTGCTTTACAACCCAGAGGGAAAAGGACTGTGATTAACGCCCTTCTCAAAAACTCCAGCACCTGGCATTTAACGGATGCTATATAAACATTCACTGGGTCTATTTTGTTGAGTGACAGCCCAGGAATGGGATGGTCTATCTGGAAAGTAGTGAGATCCCCATCAAAGAGATAAAAAACAGACAGTGATGTCTGCATGACAGAAATAGCACAGAGGCAATTTAAATATGAATTGTGAATTGGATTAGACGTCTTTTTTTTTGAAACAGAGTCTAACTCCGTCACCCAGGCTGGAGTACAGCGGTGCAGTCTCGGCTCACTGCAGCCTCCGGCTCCCAGGTTCAGGCAATTCTCCTGCCTCAGCCTCCAGAGTAGCTGGGACTATAGGCATGCACTGCCACGCCTGGCTAATTTTTGTATTTTTAGCAGAGATGGGGTTTCACCACATTGGGCGGGCTGGTTTTGATCTCCTAATCTCATGATCAGCCTACCTCTACCTCCCAAAATGCTGGGATTACAGGCATGAGCTACCACGCCTGGCCAGATTTCTTTTAAAATATGTGCCAGGCTTAAGGTTTTACAGTGGTGTGGGTCAGAAGAGACTACAATAAATCTAAAACTATTTTGTTAACAACAACAACAAAATTAAAGGCCTTGGAATTCTGGAGGTTGAGTCACTTGCCCAGGGAAGAACAAAAACATGTTGAAGATGATCACCCTTTCTAAATGAGCTGGAGAATACCATGTTACTCCCCCAGTCAGACCATGCAGCATTAGATTCATTCCATTTAAAACCAAACCAATGTCCCTATCTTAGCTTGGGTTTCCCCAAAAGCAGAACCTGAGAAGAGGGCTGGGGGTGGTTCCTTTGGAAGGTAATTCAAGGAAGCAAAAGTCGGGAAGTGAGCAGTAGAGGAAGACAGGCAGAGAGGTGCATCAATGTGAGGGTGTGCTGTGGAGAACAGGGGCTCAACTCCCGAGACCACCTGAGACGCTGAGAGAATCTTCAGTAATTGTCTGCACTAAAGACGAAAGACTGGCACATTTATCCATGTCTCACTCACTGCCCGGCATCCATGGACCTAGTTTGCCTGTAAACAGTCATGTGAGGTCAGTCTGCAAGTCTGAGCTGCCCCAGACAGCGCCAGACAAGAGGAGAAGCGGGATGAGTGCAGGAGACATGGGTATCACAGGCAGCTGGAGCTCAAAAGTCTTCACTCCGTGTCATCCCCAGCTCCAAACTCACAGCCCCGTGTGCCAGTCTCCAAGCTGTTGCCTCTGTGATCTTCCTAAGACTGTCTTCCTGCTCAAAACCCACAGGAATACAAGACAAGCCTAAAACCCTTCTCGATAGGACCCCAACCCCACTGGGGTCCATCGCAACCTTTGGCTCCTCCTCCTTCAGTCAGAACCTTCCCCTTATATCCCAATGAGTCACCTGCAATTTCTTCCTCATGTCCTCCTCTAAAGGCCTTTTTGCTCTGGCACTAAAGATCTCTGTCTGGAACACCATTTAGTTTCATTCATTCATCAAACTCCATCCAGTCCTCAACAGCCCAGCTGTAACATTTCTTCCAGGGAATTCGTTCCCTTGTGAGTGTACTTACTGGGTTGCATTGTAATTTGTTTAAGTGTTGGTGTCCTCACCAAAAAAAAAAAAAAGAAAAAAAGAAGCCTCTTCAAGGTCAGGGATAAAGTTCTAATCTAACTTCAGGGTCAAAGTTGGCTGAGTAAATGAATGAATGACTCCAAAAACTTCTGCCTTCACAGCCTCAGCTTCTTGCACTTTAGAATGAGGAAGCGGAATTAGTTTCCTGCGGCATTTTCTTAGAAGTCCTAGCACTGTCAGATGCCTCTAAAGAACATATTCTGAGGCCTATTGGGATCTGGTGATGCCTTAGACGCGCTTTAGGAGTCCCTGTGGCTTTATAGAGAGTCCTTTCAGCTCTTTTTAAGTCAGCGATGCCCAGATCCATTCAGCCACAGAACATCTAGAGGAAGTAGTCTACCAAAGAAGGCTCACTGGGTAATGCTAGCTGAGACATGACTTTGGCTCCTTCCAACTCAAGAATTCTGTCATCATCATCAACCTCTGATGAAGCTGAACATTACAAATATATGTGTGTGATTCAGAAAAAAAAATAATATCACAGAGCTCTCCAAAGGTGAGGAGGCAGGAAGCTTGCCACTGTGACTGGGGTTGTTCAAAAAGAATGGATGATACCCACGAAGTGCTGGGGACATCCATGTGCAATTCAAATGTAGGCAATATCACATCTTCATCTGGGGTCCAAGGACATGCCTGTGGGGTGTGTATGAGCCCCTGAGATTATATATGAATTTGTGTGGATGTACACTGTTGCCAGATAAGGACTCAATACTTTCAATGCAATGCGAGTTCCTACCTACAGAATGGTCCAGAAGGGTCATGCATAAGAAACACACAGCCCAACCCCATCAGCTCAAGGACAAGGGAAGACAATGAGTCTGGAAACCAAGCCTCTCCATTGCTGGATTTCTGCCTCCCATACTCACTAAAGAATTACCTGCGTTAACACTCACGACGCTTGTTATCTCTTCACCTTGGCCCCATACTTGGCCTCTCCATACCCTCATTTCCTTATCTGTCAACTGGGAACAGCATGGTAGTAATTGGGAGGGTCAATTGCAATGATGAAGCATCACCTAACTTGAAAATTCAACAGTAGTGGATACGCAATCAAATTACCTGCCATTTAAAAACCAGGAAAATCCTCACTCTTCAGTTTAAATCTAAGAGGGAGAAATGTTTCACATTTGATTCAGCAATCTTGCTGTAGCCTACATTCTATATCTAAACACTTTCCAATTTCCCAGAATTGTTGGCACGTGGGTTGGCGTGAGGCTCCTTGCCCCTTCTCTCTCATAAGCTTACTACTCCTGAGTTAGTAAGAGTTCTCACTGTGTCCTGCTGGCTGCTCCAGGGAAGGGCTTTGACTCCTCTTAGCCTCCTCTGCTTGGACAAAGCCATCAGAGACACCTTTACTGCACCATGTTACGATGCCCCTTGGACACGGCTGCATTTCTGCATCAGAAAGAGGGCTGGCTACCAGTTGAATCTTCTTATACACTCCAGAAAGAGAGTCCTTGGGGCAAATCCAGCTGCGGATTGCGTGACAAGGTGAAAGCTCAGTTAGTGCTTCCTAATTGTGTCACTGGTTATTGGGAAACTACTCATGATGACGTTACTACAACAAATAATTAGATGCAGTTTACAAAGCACCCAATTCATTCAATTCATTTTGTTTTCTAGACGTACCCAGGTCAAGGCACTCACGTGGCAGGTGAACGAGACCCCTTTCCCAGCAAGCCCAGGCCCATGCACTGCCACATCTGCAGACTTTTCTCCTGGTTTTCTCCACCACTTCCTGCTAGTGTTTCCTCAGCTTCTGACTACATCTGCATGTCCACGCCTACACTGGCCCCTTGGATCTGATACATATTTAGTTACTCAGGCCTGAACCTGGGTACCTGCTTCCCCTGATGCCATCTACCCTTGATTTCTGGTTCTTACTTCTCCCGGTTACAAGGTCCAATATGGCCTCGGCTTTTAGGACTCTACAGCACAGCTAGGTCAGTGACCAAGCTCCCTTGCTTGGGGTGTCAACCACAAAAATGATACCCCTTGCTATGGCCTGCAAATCTCTAGCAATCCAGCCCCTCAGGACCTCCCTGTCTCTCCTCTACCTTGCTTATATTGGTCCCTCTGGGCTGGCTTCCCAGCTGTTCCTGAAGTTAGCCCAGCAACTCTGTCCAGACATCTAAAGAGCCCCCTCTGCTATGCCCCCTTCACCCTGTCTCTCATCCCTCTTTATTTTCCCTCCTCACACTTTCCTGCACCTGACCTATAAGATTTGGCTTATTTGTTGATGATCTATCTCCTGTCACCAGAATGTGAGCTTCATTGGGATGCAGGTTTCATTTTCTTCCCTGCTATTGCGTAGCACAGGAACAGAGCCAGGCACACATGAGGGGTTCGGGAACTTCTGATGGAATGAGTGAAGGAGTGCACTTTCAACCTCCCAGAGGCTCCTCAAAGAGTCTCCAGCTCCAGCCCGGCCTCTGGTCTAAGCCTCTCCTGGCAGAGACCTGAGACTCATGGTAAGAGCTGCTAGCTGTGCTTCCAGGCCCCTCTGACATCGGCAGTTCCTCCTCTTTCCTCCTGTCTCCCTTGGACGTCAGCTCATTTACTTCCTTCTTAGTACTGTTCACGGTCCATACTTCCCTTGTGCATATTCCTCTATAGTCTCCTTTCCTGTCTGTTTTGATCTTTAAGTGTCATGAAGGTATTAACTTGGTATCTTTTGGACACCTGGAGTCCAGGACAGTACTTGGCATGCAGCAGTCGTTTATAAAAACGGAGGGAAGAAGACAGGGAGGGACCTGCCTGTCATGACCTGCCTTCAGCTTCACTGCTCAGACCCTTCAGGACCGTGCTTCCACCAGGCTACTGCTTGGCTCTTCACTATGGCCTCAGTCCAGAATGCCACTTTTTGAGTTCTCTTATCTTTCTGGTTTCCATTCCAACCTCTCATCTAGTAACCAATGCAAGCTTCCCAAACTCCAGTCTGTTTTACAGACGAGGAGGCTGAGGTGCATATCAATGAGGTTACTGATCTAAGACTGAGTGAACAAGGTGGTATGGTAGACGCCGAAGTCCAGACCCCTGGCCACTCTCCAGTAGCCTCTCTGAAGCCCAGTAGTTTGGTTATAAATGGAGCTGCACCAGAGAACAACCTATGCAAAGAACAACTCTGACTCATCTGATGCTTCTGCAGCATGAACCTTCTCAGATCCTCACTCCAAGCTTCCCTTAGCAAAACTCTCCCCCAATGCCCATACCTACCTGGTAGCTCCAAGGCAGAGGTCTTATACGTCTAATATGTTCTTTTATGCACTGACCTTTTAAAAATTAAAAGAATATTTTTCATCATCTGAATTTCTCAGAGTGAAGACTTGTGGTTCATTGCTCTTTTAATTGTGTCTAAGAATACCAACCTTGTTTATCAGGCTGTGAAATTACTGTTTGTGAGAAATCTTCCTAATAGATAAAGTAGAAGGATATAAACAGAACATTCAAGAAGAAAAGAAAAGTAGAATGAAAAGGTTAAGAAAATGTATACATAAAAGGGTCAACATGAATAGCAACCAAAGAAAAGAAAATGAAATCAACTTCCTTTCTCACAATAAATTTAGAAAATCAAGAGGGCAGGAAAACAGAATTCTCAATTATTGATTGAGAAAGAATACACTGTCATTCTTTTGGGTTAATATTTGCAAATTAACCCAGACAAGATATTTTTAGACCTTTAAACTTTCCATTCATATGTCAAAACCAAGTCAAAGATACATGCCCAGCAAAGGCCTTCAGTTATTATTTATAATGATGTAATAGTGAAAAACAATAACTTCTTTAATCTACATGTAGGGGAAGGAATATTAGAAAGTCATTGACATTACATTAACACACTCATGTCAGCAAATATTAAATAATAATATAGTAAAATGCTTATGTTTTGTGTACATGAAATGAGTAGTATTTTGAATTATATGATGTAACTTCGACAAAGAAAAAACCATGCAAGAGATCTCCTAAAACGTTAATGTGCTTCAGAGTCTGCATGTGGCTTGGATAATTTTCTTCAACAATCTTTTTTCTATTACTTATTTTACAATATTTCAAAATAGACCACTATTAATTTCATCCTGGAAAAAAAGAACGACAATTTTAAAAAACTCAAAATGTACTTGCAAATCATTCAAGATCTTTCTACAACTGAGTTTAAATCTGCCAGAAGTTTCCCAACACAGGCTATTATTTTCTAAGAATGTCACATTTTTACCTGTGGAAATTCTTTAATTCTTACTACTTATCCCAATTCAAACTGTGCCTTAAGGACCTGCCAAAGTGCCACATGGCCAAGTCATTCGCAAACATCTACTGAACAGCCACCTTCTAGTTCCAGCAGAAACAGAGAGGAATAAACAACAACAAAAAAACATGCCTTTGAGATGTTCAGGTCGGTTTGGGGCAATTGGTGCTTAAATAAACAAACAAGAAATGAGGACCTGCTGGGACAAATGTTCAAGCAGGGGTGTTTGTGCTTGCTCCTGAGTAAGCCTCAGAAGGCTCTGCTGAGCAGGAACAGTCACCAAGGTGCCTCGATGCCAGAAAGTGGAACCTTTGAGCCAGGCTATGAAGGGGGCACAGGATTAACCAGGCAAAGAGGAGGGAGCATGGGAAAGAAGAAATCAAATGAATGCAAAGACAAGCAGGCTTGAAGGGCATGTGGTCTTCAGAGGCAGGAAAGAGTCACAGCTGGCAAGAAAGCAGATGTGTTGATCTGGGAAACGACAAGAGGCCAGAGAATTGGTGACCATGTGAACAAGTCTTGTGATAGGGCATTTGTAAACAGGGAACAACACAGCACACACCTGAGTTCTTAAGGCTAGCAGGAAGGAGAGGCAAGAAGTAGCAAGTCCCATCAGGCGAAGATTTGAAAAGTAAAGGGGGAATTACCAACATCTGAACCAAGGTGATATCCCAGAGGGATGCCTGGCACCTAGTAGACTCAATGAGTACTACCAACGAGACAGACAAAGGCAGGGGAAAGGGGCTAAGAAATTAGATTCAGAAGGAAGCAATTCACTCAACCAAACCAGCCACTTTCAGGAGCACTAACAAGATGTACAGAGCATCTCTGATTATGAAGCTCAAATCTCTAAAGATGTAACACTAGTTCAGAAGAATATAGGTAGAAGAAACACAAAAACACAAAAGGGTGTCATTTGGAAAATGGGTTTGGAAAAGGCTAGATTATGGTTCTGGACTTCTCAGAGCCTCGAATAAGTTACATAAATTATGCAAAAGATGGAGAAGTGTTTCCCAAATTATTTGTCCATTGAACACTTACTTTCATAATTTATTAAGGTCCCTTGGAATGCACTTTGGAAAATGCTACCAGGCCACGTGGAAGGAAGGAGAGAGTGTCTTGTGGGTCTGGTTCAGGTGTATTAACATATTCACATAAAGAAGACCCAAGAGCACCTGTAAGGAATGACATCAAGGAAGGTTTATACATGAAGGCCACCCCCGTGTTCCTCAAGTTCACACCTCCAAAGGCACTGGCCCAGGAAGTGACCTGATTCTGCTGCACGCTGTCGCCATCCACCCTGGATGCCATCTTTTAGCCCACAGACTTAGCCTAGGGCCTGACAGTGGCTCTCGCATGCTCACATCATTCGCTCTTGTTTTCACAAACCAAGTTCCATCGGAACTTCTACATCCCACAGATCCTGCTTCTGCTTGTCTTCCTGTCTTTCTTTCAAACTTTCTGAGGGTCAGCTTTGTGCCATGAACTGGTGAATTTTAAGCCAGATTGTTCTGCTTTATCCCTAACTGACCCTGCATTTAAAACTACAATCTCTCAGCAAATCTACACTCAGATGCAATTATCTGTCTTTTGTAAAAAAGTTCATGTGTACCATTGAAGTTCGTGTTCTGTTCTTGGCTAGCAGCAGCATAATTTACCTCTTCATTTGTGACCCTGATATTTGCAGGAAAATATTGTCCCCAAATGCCATTAGTTTCAACTCCTCAATCCATCTTCCCTGACACTTAGTCAATGATTCTCTAGCTCTAATTCATCACATCGAACATAATGTAAAAATTGAATTAAAATATTTCAGGGCAGACAGAATACAGATTAGGACACAGGATGTGGTCAGCACTGTGAAAGGCAACATTGGAGAAGATATAATTTGTAGCATTTAAAAAGTGAATTAGTTTCGGTGAGGGTAGGGAGTGGAGACCACCCCAATCTAGGGCTCCAAGTGCTGGAAACATGTCTATATAACAGATAGCTTATTGCTCTGGGCTGATGATTCCACATCATGTAGAATTGCCTAAGCCTTTTCCACTGAATCCGCCCTTCACTGTGAAAATGTTACCCATCATGCCAGGGGAGGTCACTTCTGTTGATCATCCCAGGATTCAGGAAGTAAAATGGTGAGATCCTAGGCTGGAGGCAGTGTCACTGCTGCTTTTCTGTACATTCCAGAATGGAAGATACAGGCATGTCTGGCTCACAGTTACAGGTTCAGGACCTAGGACAGTTCCTAACATATAGTAGGGAGTTTTATATAGTATTTAACAAATGGGTTCAGTAAATGGATGGATGGAGGGAGGCAGGAAGGGAGGGACGGAGGGATGGAAGAATGGGTGGGTGGGTGGTGGGTGGATGGATGTGTCAGCATGTACTTATGCCAATACTATTACTCCTACTGCTAATCGTATAATAACAAACATTGATAAATTACCTAAGCATTTTGGGGGTATATTTAATTTAACCCTTTCAACAACATTGTGAAGTAGGTACTATTATTACATTTCTCCTTTCACAGATGAAGCAAGCAGGGAGTGATAACTCTGTCAGAATCGTAGAGCTAGGAAGTGGTTGTCTCCTATTTTCCACTTTCATCTGGTGACACAGAATATCACCAGAAAAGTAAAAATGGCCACTCAAGCAACCAAGATACTGGTTTCTGCTTTACATTTTGCTTGTGCTGTTGTGTGTTTTTTCCATTGCACACCATTTAATATTCATTCCTTTTTATACCCAGAGTCAAGCTTGAAGACCAGCACACAGTAAGAGCACAGAATATCATTATGCTATTAATTCGTTGAACGAAGGTTAAACCTACTTTATGCTGAGCTCTGTACTAAGTACAAAGGAAATAACATTTACGGGTGCCAACTTTACACTAGGCATTGCATTAGATGCCTTATGTGGTGAACTAATTTAATTCTTACAATAAACCCCGGCATTTTCCCTACGTTTTACCCATAAGGAAAGACAAATGTGGGTGCCTATGCATGCTTTTTCTATCACACCATCTGCTTCCAGTTGCTTCACAATGTAGCACCTTGGCTCGAGGGGATGAGGACTCAGGAGGTGAACTCCCTGTGTTTTCAGGCTGGCTGTGACATTTTGGAGCTGTGTGCAACTTTAGACAAATTAGTTCGCCTCTGTGTGCCTCCATTTCCTCAGCTGTAAAATAGATGTAATGATAATAATTGTACATGACTCAAAGTTTATTGTCAAGTTAAATAAATGAATGCTGATAATAAATGTAAACAGAAACTGGAACAAAATAAGCATTTGATGTGTGAATCTACTTATAGAGTGAGCCAAGATGGCACCACTGTACTCCAGCCTGGTTGACAGAGCCAGACCCTGTCTCAAATAATAATGGTAATAATAATGAAGTCCCACTATGTTTATATTGAGATTAACTATATAAATGAATACAGAGAGAATTGGCATCTCTATCTTGTTGAGGCAACTTAGCAGCCCGCTGGACTCTCTCATTTGTTTAGAGCTTCTGTTGTTTACCTTAAGAGTATTTTTAAGTTCTCTTCGTATAGCTCTTGCACATTTTTGGTTAAGTTTACCCTTGGGTATTTCATAGTTTATATTACTATGGTAAACAGTTTTACCATTACTATAGTAAATTAACTTCTGCATCTAATTTTTTTTGTCTTGCCCCCTTACCAAGTCTCTCATAGAAGTACATTTTACTTGATTTAAGTTTTCCAGGGATTAATTGTGTTATCTGAAAACAGCAATACTTTTACCTCCTTTCCTAATCTTCATGCCTCCAATTCCTTTCTCTTGCATAATCACATGGGCTAGTGTTTCTAGTTCAATGTTAAATAACAGTGTTGGTGGATACTCTTGCCTTTCAGCCTCCTTTTTTATTTAAACTCCCCTCTGTTTTACTCTGAGCTCTTCCATTGTTTTCTCAGTAAGCATGATGCTGGCTTTTGAATTGAGGTAAATATATTTTATCAAGTAAAATTAAGTATCATTTATAATTTAACTAAGAAAATCTTCAAGAAATACATGTTGAATTTTGCCAAATATCTTTTCAGCATCTATCAAGATGATTATATACTTGTTCTTTTTATATCATTTTATTGAGATGAAAAATGTTACAGATCTCCTAATGTTACATCCCAGAACAAATCCCATTTGATCATGGAATATTCTTTTAATGTACTGCTGGACTCTGTTTGCTAATATTTTATTTAGAATGTTTTCTTATGTTCATAACTGAGATTGGACTGTAGTTTTCTATTTATGGGACCTCTTCATTGAGTTTTGGTAGCTATCTTATAATTTCTTCATTAAAAAAAGCTTTGGGGGTTTTCCTTATTTTTCTATCTGAGCCACACATTTTTTAGGCAAGGGAGGAGGCTGGAGGATAAAAGAAGGAGACACTACAATAAAGCACAAACATCAGTATGTACAGAGAACTCTGACACTGAGGCTACTTCACGAAGGCCTGAGCCCTTCTCCTCCCCCTCAACCCCTAATGTCTGTTTGGAGGTAGCTGTATACAATTGTTTTCTCATGCATATTGATCCACAATGATTTCCCACATCAGTATTTTTTCTTCTTCTTCAACAAGATTATGAGACCTTCTGTTTATCCCAGAGAATAAGTTATTGGATTAAACCCCAGCAGCACACGGGTGTATAAAGGGCTGGGCCAAGGCATCTCACTAATAAATTAAGTCATTCACACTCATTAAGTCATTCAGTCACTCGTTCTTCCAGCACATCTGGAAAAATAAGAGAAGGCCTTTGCTTTCAAGATCTGAGAGTCTAGCATAAGAGAACAATATGCTTCCAATTCCTTTCTCTTGCATAATCACATCGGCTAGTATCTCCTAGCTCCAGTTTGATGTTAAATAACTAGTATCGTTGTAATCTGCAGGACAAATTAAGCTACTAGATGGACTTTGCTTTCTCAACTACAAAACAGTTTTCCCTACGAATGTTTCTTAAACCTCTAGTGCCTGCCACCAAAATCTCAAAGATAAAATCAGACAATAAGAAGCATTTCTGGGATAAGCCGGAGGCAGCAGCACTTGCTGAGTTTCACAAGTCCTTCTGGTAAACCTAGTGCTGTGGGTCAGCTTGTAATTCCTGCCGATACCTTCCTCCAAGATCGATTCTCAGAATTAAACACGTTCATGAGTCACTGTGCCTCATCCAGAATGACGAGGCTCCCAGGATCTCTAGTTCTCCCAGACATATTAGAGAATCAGAACTCCCAGAGAATTAGAGAATATAGCTGGGCACACACTAGGTGATTATTAAAAACTTATTCACTGACAAATATTTTGACATTCAGCTACATAAATACTATACCATCATGTACTGCACCAGCTAGAAAAGGAAACAATACTACCTTCTTCAAGGAGGTATCATGAGGTAACAGCATCTCCTTTCACAGATCTGTGGGAACTAAGTATAGTGAGTTCTGAGAATTTATGTAAAACGATGTATAACAAAACCATTTCCCTTATAAACATCATAGTAAAACAACACTATTCATTTTTTGAGGGCCAGCTATTGTTTTTCCAAGAACCTATTGAGGGCATTAGTGAGGACTTACTATAATAGGAGTGAGAGTAAGAATCAACATGAATTGAGGACTAACTCTGTACACACACTGTATGTGCTACTAATGTCTCATGTCCTTTTCACAACAATCTTATTTGGTATTAATAATATAACCAGCCAGGCACAGGGGTTCATGTCTGTAATCCCAGCACCTTAGGAGGCTGAGGCAGGACGATCACTTGAGTCCAGGAGTGTGAGACTACCCTGGGAAACACAAGAAGACCCTGTCTCAACAGAAACAACAATAAATAGCTGGTGTAGTGGTACATTCTTGTATTCCCAGCTACTCAGGAGGCTGCAGTGGGAGGATCACTTGGGCCCGGGGTGTGGTCAAGGTGGCACTGAGCTGTGATTGTGCCGTTGCATTCCAGACTGAGTGATCGAGCGAGACCACTCAAAAAGAAAAGAAAAAAATTTTTTTAAGAAATGTTAAAAAATAAAAAATAGTATTACCTACTTTTTATACTAAATGTTTTCGTTTACACCAGTTTTCGATTAACTGAAAACTTGCGAAGATAATACAGGCAGCTCTCACATATCCATAACCAGTTTCCCTGTTGATGACATCTTACATTACCATGGTCCCTTTGCACAGCTATATTAACGAAAGTCACATTTTTTCAGATTTCACCAGTTTTCCTTCACTGGCCCTTTTTTTTTCTGATTCAGGATCCCTTCAGGATTCCAAAAGATGTTATGTTCACATCGCTTCTCTGACCGTGACAGTGTTTTAGCTTTGCTGGTTTTTGATGACCCTGACAGTCAAGAGATGCTAGTCAGATATTTTGTAGAAAGTCTCTCAATTTGCATTTGCACAGTGTTCTTTCTTCTCATGATTGGATGGGGTTATGAGTTTCTGGGAAGCAAAATGGCATTCTCATTACATCCTATCAATGGTACATGCTGTGAATGTGACTATCGCTGTTGATGTTGACCTTGGTCATCTGGCTGAGGTTGTGTTGCTTAGGTTTCTCCACCCTAAAGCTACTTTATTATTCCTTCTTTACATACGCTACTAATTAGCAGAAAGTTACAACATGCAGTTCATACTTAAGGGGTGGGGAATTATGCTCTACTTCCTTGGGAGGGAGTTTCTACATAAATTGTTTGAAATTCTTCTGCACTGGAAATTTGTCTAAAAGCAATGATACCCCCATAGCAACGAGCATACCCATCCCACTGTCCAATAAAAGAAGCCATGATTCCTTAGAGTAATGTCTGGTTTTAGGACTCGTCAGGGACTATGAAAATGAAGCTGGAGCATCTCATAGCCCTGGAAAGCAAGGAGGTGCTCAAACACCACACACACACAATATCACACAATGAGGGTTACTGAAAAGACACAGGAGCCAACAGAAATAGTTCCCAATGATGAGGAACTGTGGTTCAGCATGATTCAGTAACTTGTCCGTGAGCACACAGCAAATGGAGGTAGGGCCAGAACTTAAACCCAGGGTTTGATCCTAGAAACAAGTTTTTTTTGTTTTGTTTTTGTTTTGAGATGAAGTCTCACTCTCTCACCCAGGCTGGAGTGCAGTGGTGCGATCTCGGCTCACTGCAACCTCTGCCTCCCGGGCTCAAGCGATTCTCCTGCCACAGCCTCCTGAGTAGCTGGGACTACAGGTACCTGCCACTAAGTACAGCTCATTTTTGTTTTTAGTAGAGACTGGGTTTCACCATATTGGCCGGGCTGGTCTCGAACTCCTGGCCTTGTGATCCACCCACCTCAGCCTCTCGAAGTGCTGGGATCACAGGCATGAGCCAATGCGCCCAGCCACAAGTTTTTATAAGCATAGTCCACACACCTGGCATTATAAGCTCCTTGAGACTTGAGATAATGTGTTCAGAGTGTTTAGGAAGGCATGGAGTATGACAAGGCTTTCAATAAATCTCTCCTATTAAGTTATCACCAGTACTATCTTTCCCCACCCACAGTGAGGCTCTTTATCCACACTTTCCTGGCTCCAGGCATTTCCCGTGCTGCTGTGTTCCCTCTTCTGACAATGCCCTTTCACCTGTTCTCCCTTGCTGGAATCCCACTCATCTTTTAAGACTTAGTGGAAACTGCTGTTGTCTCCTAGACTGGCTGACTCTGCCACTGTAACTCCCAGCACCCTATGTAGGTACCTCCTCTACCTATTCATGGTTTCCAATGGCTAGTACCCCCAGTTTATCAAGCTTAAAGAGGGAAGGGACAGTGACCACACACAGGAAGCACTCAATAAATATCCACTGAATGCATGCATGAATAAAGAAGTGAATTTGTGTCTGTGATCCCCTTTGTGCCCAGCACAATGTTGGAGCACAGCAGGTGCTCAATGCATGCCTGCTAAATGGATGGATGGATAAATGAATGGATGAATGGATGGATGATGGATGGATGGATGGATGAATGGATGATGGATGGATGATTGATGGATGATGGATGGATGATGGATGGATGGATGGATGAATGGATGATGGATGGATGGATGGATGATAGATGGATGATGGATGGATGGATGATGTGTGGATGATGGATGGATGATGGATGGATGGATGATGGATAGATGATGGATCGATGGATGGATGATAGATGAATGGATAGATGATGGATGAATGGATGGATGACAGATGAATGGATATATGATGGATGGATGGATGATGGATGGATGGATGGATGGATGGATGGATGGATGGATGGATGGATAGATGATGGATGGATAGATTAGCAATTGAACCTTCTTCCAGAAACCTGACTCCATAGGAGTAACAGATATGATTAAGGGTATCCTGTAATTTCCCCCAATGCTTGGCTGGGGCAGTGAGTCCTCAGCACCACTGGCCAGCTGGTGTGGGGAGAGGGGCAGCATCTGTGAGCTGCCAGCCTGCTCCTTCTGGCAAGCTCTCTGTTTGTGCCATTAGAGACCTGTATTTTCCTCATGGCCTCAATCAGCCCCAATCAATTGGGAAGAGGAGAGCAGGATGTTCAAGCCAAACTCAGCTGAAGAGCAATGGGAGATCTGGTTACACACTTGGTAAGGGTGGGAACCAGGCACTCCAGGCTGGGCAGAGCCCATGGCCAGGAATGCGCTTTTTACTGGTACTATTGGAAATAATAGTTTGTTGATAAGAAATATGAACAATAACAAGAGGCAGCACTTCTCAAATGCTGAACAATGTTCCAGGCTCTGTGCAAAGTGCTTCTCAGGGCTGACCTGGCTTACTACTTACCAGTCCCCAGTGAGGTCAGTCATCATCTCCATTTGCAGATCAGGAAACTGAGGGACAGAAAGTTACACTGCCCAGGAGCCAGCAATGTGCAAACCGGGGGCCAGAACTCCTAAGTCTAAGCCCTTAAACCACTCTAGGGTTCTGTGCCCTTCTTATTTTCCAAATCCTTGGCAACATCCTTCGTTTCCAGGACACCCTCTCTCATCACTCCCAGATGCATCTGTTGTTGACCACCAGCCACAAAACGATTGGTGTAGACACAAATCTTCTCACAACCTTGCCTCATCCACCCGCTCCTCCATTTTCAGTCTGACTCCTTGAGGTCAGGAACTGAGGTTTCTTATCTCCCTCAGCGGGACGTGGAGCACTTACTAAGCACTTTTGATTGGTTTTCTCACAGGGCTCTGGTAATTTGCTGGGCCTATTTGTTCCCCTGGAGTCTTTAGCCACCATGTGGAATTTCAATATGATCTACTGGAAATGATACTGAATCCCAAAGCAAGTACTTAATAATTTGGGTAAGTGACTTATTCTATCAGAATCTTTATCATTGCTCTAAATGGGACTAAATGTCTGCCTGCTGTGGTTCTTGGCTTTATATGTGGGCAGTCAGGGAAGACTTCCCAAAGAAGGAGATGTCTGAGCTGAGTCGTCAAGGAGGAGATGAAAATGACTGGCCAGTGAATGGCTCCCGTCAATACGCTGGTCCCCACAGAGGAGCAGGACTCGTGAGAGAAATCCCCCTTTGAGATCTTGCTCTATCATAAGCAGGGATAAGTATCTCAGAGGCAGGGAAGGCGGCACTTGTCCCAGGTAGAACGGGCAAAAACCAACACCACTCTCCGTGTAAAAGGATAAAGCTTTACCCCTTTAAGACTCAAGAAGCACAGGCTGCATCCTCCCAAGCAGTGGCTCCAATGTGAACAGTGAGTAATTCCAAAGTAAGTATCAGCAGAGGAGGCCTCATGTTTCTTCAGTCTCCCTCCGCACACAGCAAACACATTACGCCACTGCCCTTTGGTGAGCACCCTTCCTTAGTCTGTGGCCTGTGATTGAATCTTGAGAGTTACTCCAGGGGATTGGTAACCATTTAAGACACCGTTTTGCACAGGGTAGGTACAAAGTCTCGGTCAAGCCCTGCTGTAATTAGCAGCCAGTCTTCCAGAAGCATTTAGCACCAGGCCCTGCCCATCACTGCCAGCTTCTGTCCCAGTCCCATCCTTCCCCTTGCTGCCAGCTCCACCAGGGAATATCTGCAGCCCTTAAACAGCTTCATCTGGGCTTCCAACATCACCATTCTATTTATTAGTGGTCTGTCCCAAAATTCTGAGTTCTTTTTCTTGCTTACCTCACTGAGTCAGCTGCATAGGTCTTTTCTTTCTAAGGTTGCAGCTTCATGGATGGCTCTAAAATTAGACTGTCTCTGACATTGTCTTACTTCTGATGCTTACTAGCTAAATATCCTTGGGCAATTTCCTCCACCTCTCCAAGCCTCAAGCTTCTCATCTGTAAAATGGACACCTTAATAGTACTAATCCCGTAGGGCTGTTCTGAGATGGGAGTGAAGACATAAAAGTGTTTAGAGACTGGGCGTGGTGGCTCATGCCTGTAATCCCAGCACTTTGGGAGGCCAAGGTGGGTGGATTGCTTTAAGTCAGGAGTTCAAGACCAGCCTGACCAACATGGTGAAACCCCATCTCTACTAAAAATACAAAAAAATTAGCTGGGCATGGTGGCATGCACCTGTAATCCCAGTCACTTGGGAGGCTGAGAAAGGAGAATTGCTTGAACCCAGGTGGTAGAGGTTGCAGTGAGTGGAGATCATGTCATTGCACTCCAGCCTGGGCCACAGAGTGGGACTTTGTCTCAAAAAAAAAAAAAGTGCTCAGAGCAGAGCCCAATGGGGTGGGCCTCAAGTGAGCATCCATCACTCACCTTAGCATTGGCTCACGGGCCAGTTGTGAATACTAGAGGCAGAAAGGCATGCAAATTGCAGAGCTGGGTTCCTGGGGGGAAGTGCTCTCTGAACGTTACTGTGGTTGGGAAGGAGCAGGTAGAAGAAGGAAAGAACGGTAACGTGACCAGTCACAAAACTGCCATGGCCTCAGTCTGGCTGGGATTCTGATTCACTACTGGACCACCTGGCCCATTCCACCTCCCTGTGCTTTCTCAGCCTTTTTTTTTTTTTTTAACCAGTGAACTCCTCTTAAGGCAAGTCATGCCAACACCCAAGGCCTCCAGCATCAGACATGGGTATTGAAAAGTCAGCCACCTGCAGTCTGGACACACAGGGAGGGAGGCCAGAGAGACAGCCCTGGAGACCTACACCTGGGGTAAGTCACTTAACCCTCTGTACCTCCATTTACTCATTAATATCATTGGGCAATAACAAAACACCTAATACACAGACCCACTGTGAAAATTACATGAGGAGATGGGCCTTAAAAAGCTACCAGATACTAATGTGACATACTAAGGATCGTATCAGATGGTAGAAATAACATTTTTCAAGTGTTTTCTCTCTTCCAGGCCAAGATCTAAGGTTTCACATGTACTCGTTCATCTAATTTTCACCTACCCTACAAGGTGCTTGATATTTGTATATACTATTTCCATTTGACTCAGAGGAAACTTAGGCACAGAGGGACTAAGTCAGTGCCCAGGGTGACCCAGCTAACCAGTGTCAGAATGAAGTCTAGAGCCACCAAGACCCAATGTCAGTTCTGCCTCTGCTTGCTGACTGCATTGAAATAAGTTAACGGGTGTTTATTCCTCTCTCCCACTGGACAAAGCTTAGCACCTGGCAGATACAGGTTCCCAGTGAGCTCTACTGAATGACTACAAGGAGACAGCTTCCCTGAAGATGACTCTTCCCTCCCCAGCTCCCCAGGTTGGTTCCACACAAGGACAAGCTCATCACTCTTGCACACTTTTTCCAGAGCCCCTGCAGGCCATGGCAACCTCCTCGGTGGACAGTCATGTTGCCAGATCAGCATCCACCACCCTCCCTGAGGTGGATACCAGCGTCCGAGTTGGCCGCCACCCCCAGGCTGCGTGTTCTCCCAGGTGCCATCAGAGACGAACTCACACGGCAGCCAGGGAGCAGGGTCAAAGCCCCGGGCATTTCTCATGGACCAGAGCCTCAAACACCCTCAGGGCCACGGAGGCCCCTTGTCACAGGAGAAAACTGCAATGGCCCAGAAGTCACACAGACCTGGAGTGGAACCCTGGCTCCAACCTGACATGCTCCATGTTGTCAGGGAAGCCACCTGACCTCTCTGACCCTTGACACAAGAACAGAAAACCAAACACTGTATGTTCTCACTCATAAATGGGTGTTGAACGATGAGAACACACGGAAACCGGGAGGGGAACATCACACACCAGGGCCTGGGGGGCGGGGGCTAGGGGAATAGCAGGGGGTCCGGGGATTGGGGAGGGATAGCATTTGGAGAAATCCCTAATGTAGATGATGGGGTGATGGATGCAGCAAACCACCACCATGGCACATGTATACCTATGTAACAAACCTGCACGATCTCCACGTGTACCCCAGAATTTAAAGTACAATAATAATAAAAAAATAAAATGTAAAACCTACCAGCCCCTTTCTCATGGTGATGTTGTAAAAACAAGATAAAGGGCAAATGCCAGCTTCAGCACCAGGCACCTGAGGAAATGGTGACTCACTTCTAGAATAGAGCGCGTAGAAACTTCCTGGAGTGATGGCTTGCTCGGGGCTTCCCTTTGGCTCACTATCCTCCACTCCCCATCCCACTTGTATCCCACCTCCTGCTGCAGGGGCCTTGGCCCAATACTGCCCCCTGCTGGCAGCTGTGACACACACCCCCTCCTGGAAAGCTAACCTTTTAAAAAAACCTTTATTTCAAGTTCATGGGTATATGTGCAGCTTTGTTACTTAGGTAAACTCGTGTTACGGGAGTCTGCTGCACAGATGATTTCATCACCCAGATACTAATATCAGTACACAATAGCAATTTTTTCTCTTCTCCCTCCTCCCAGACTCTACCCTCAAGTAGGTCCCAGTGTCTGTTGTTCCCCTGTGTGTGTCCACGACTTTTCATCATTTAGCTCACACCTATAACTCAGAAGATGCGGTGTCTGGTTTTTCTGTTCCTGGGTTAGTTTTCTGAGGATGATCGCCTCCAGCTTCATCCATCTTCCTGCAAAAGAAGTGATCTCATTATTTTTTATGGGTGCATAGTATTCCATTGTGTATATGTACCAAATTTCCTCTATCCAGTCTGCCATTGAAGGGCATTTAGGTTGATTTCATGTCTTTGCTATTGTGAATAGTGCTGCAATGAACACTCACATGCATGTGTCTTTGTGGTAGAATGATTTATATTCTTCTGGATATATAGCCAGTAATGGGATTGCTGGGTCAACTGATAGCTCCATTGTTAGCTCTTTGAGCAGAAAGCTAACCTTTAATCTAGTATTTTCTAAACTTAAATTTGATTAAAAAAATCCCAAAGAACTTTCATCTGTGCAGATCATATCCACCAATATTCACTGTTACAAACTAAAACCAAGATATTTTAAACAAGTTTTTAATTCATTTAAACATAAAAACATTAAATCCATTACCTATTTGCATAAATAACATATATTTATGAAAAAAAAATCATTACATTTTCCAAAACAGGTAATACTACTGAAAAGAACAGTACTGTTGTGCCTTTCGGGAAATCCCTTGACTGTCTGGTTCAACAGGAGACAGCTGAACTCCCATTTCTGCTTCAGCATTCAATCTGTCTTGATCTCACTCATCCTGTAGCCACTGAGAAACTCCACTGTACACCCCTGAGAGAATGTGACTGAAAAGGGCACATGAAATCTTAGCATAAGGAATATAGGTTTGACTTCTCAGACTTCGTGAAAGGTCTCAGGGGCCCTGGGCTATGCAGAGAGGGCAGACCTCACTTTTAAAATAGCTGCTTTAAGTGGTTCTCTGTTCCCTAGAGCATTGCCTCCCTCCCCTAGGATCCCTCGGAAAGAATGCACAGGAACATTTCCCACCTGCATCTGCCGGGTTACCCTCTCTCTCCAATGCCATCTCAGCCTCTTCTCCTGGCCCATTCCTTTTCGCCCCTGGAAATTCACTACAGATAACACTTTCTCTAGAAACTCCCCTCAACCCCTGTCACCCCCATGCCAGGTAAATGCTCACCTATGCTCACCTGTGATTCATCATCCTATCAGTCACCGCTCTGGAGTCAATTACCCAGTTAGAAATCTGTCTTGAGCTCCTTGAGGGCAGGGGGGTGTCTTACTCACTATGATGAGTCAGCTCGAAGCCCAGGCCTATCTCTTGTCACGCTCTCATGGAACATGGATGTGGATATGTTTTTCTCTAATTTAACTTGCCTAGCATGCCAAATTTATTTTCTGTCTACTTAACTTCGTCTGTCCAAATTTCCATTTCCACAGTTATTACCCTAATTCTTCAATTCTAAGAGGCATGCTTTTTTCTCCCCACATTATGATATTTCTAAAATCAGAATGTCTTAAATTGATGTGTACGTTTAACATTTCTGATATTTCTCTTCTTGAAAAGTTGAAGTTAAATTGATGACCTATCTTCCAATCAGCAGCATTTTGCATTATAATGAGTAGAATTACTGTGTTCCAAATGTGGTGCTGGCAATCCACAATTGTGCGTTTAACTAAGAGCTTCCATGCAGCCCTCACATTGTTCTCCCAATAACCCACCCAGCCCTGGGCACATAGAGCAATGCTTTCATTAACTGGGAGTTTTTTTTGGCAGGGAAAAAGGAATGGAAGAATTTCAGGCAATGAAGCCTCCATGCTGAGAACTGAGAGAGAGAAAGTGCCATCCAGCCTTAAGCAATTTGAGCTAGAAAATACATTGCTTTGGTGCATATGACTATCCAAACACTTATGAAGTTGATCCCAATCCCTTTGTTTTTGACACCTGCAAACTGTAACTTACATTTGCATATCTTTTACCACTTGACCAGCTGTTTTGATATCCATTAGTATATTCTATCTTCCCACCATCCTATCTGAAAATCAGGTAGAAATTGTTTCTTCCTTTCATTGAAAAAAAAATTAGAGTTCCAGAGAGATACGTGACACTGACTTAAATCAGAACAGGAATGGGTTCCCCAAAGAGCAGAGCGTTGGTCCTGCGCTCATCCCCTCTACCACGCACCTACCGTCCACTCCAAATAATTGGAAGGACCAGGTGAAAGGAAAGAATGAGGAAGAGACTGAGCTGTTAAAATGGAAACAGAGTGAAGGAGAGAGAGGAAAAGGGAAGTGTGACGGTTAATTTCATCTGACAGCTTGGTTGGGCTAAGGGATATCCAGGTGGCCAGTAAAATAATTTCTGAAAAAAATGTGAGGACATTTTTTTCAGAAGAGATTACCACACGAAACAGTAGACTGCCCTCACCAACGTGGGTAAGGACCATTAATCCATTGAGGGCCCAAGTAGAACCAAAAGGCAGAGGAAGAACAAATTTGCCGTCTCTGCTTGGCAGGGGCATCCCTCTTCTCCTTCTTTTGGCCTTGAACACTCCTGGTTCTTAAGCCATCAGAGTTGGACTGGAGCTAACCCACTGACTTCCCTGGGACTCCAGCTTGCAGACAGCAGATCAAGGGACTTCTCAGCCTCTAGGACCACATGAGCCAATCCCACAGAACAAATGCCTTTCTAGATATCTCTGTATGTCCTCTTGGTCCTGTATCTCCCTGGCTACTCCAGGGACTGACGGTTAAAGAGGAGGAACCAAGGAACAAGAGAGGTAAGGAAGGGGCAGGAGGATGAGGCTGGGTCAGGGGGTCTGCAGGGCTCCCAGCCCATCACAGAACTTGTCAAGCTCTACTGAAATTGCTGGTTTGCTTGTTTCTAGCTCTGCCTGAGACTACAAAACCTACGGGGATGGTTTGTCTGCCCTGTTCATGATTCTGATCCATCTCCAGGGCTAAGCACAGTGATAGGTAAATAGTAGGTGCTTGATAAATATTAGTGGAATTATCTTCAAATACGGTGGTCCCTGAAGCCAGAGTAGTAATGGGCCAATAACTTTACTCTCTCTGACTCAGTTTTCTCATCCATAAAATAGGGATGACAAGGTCTTTCTTAGAAGATTATGTCAATAATTTTTTTTTTTTTTTTTTTTTTTGAGACGGAGTTTCGCTCCTTACCCAGGCTGGAGTGCAACGGCGCGATCTCGGCTCACCGCAACCTCCGCCTCCTGGGTTCAGGCAATTCTCCTGCCTCAGCCTCCTGAGTAGCTGGGATTACAGGCACGCGCCACCATGCCCGGCTAATTTTTTGTATCTTTAGTAGAGACGGGGTTTCACCATGTTGACCAGGATGGTCTCGATCTCTTGACCTCGTGATCCACCCGCCTCAGTCAATAATTTTTTTAATGTCAATAATTAAATGAATTCACGCTGTTAAGGGTGCTTGGACAAATTCCAGTCCATAGAATACCAATTCCATTGCCAGAAATAGGGCCCATCCTTGAAAACAGAGTAATCAACACATTCTGTGGACTTGGAAGAAGGTTCTACAAGGACAGATTATTTTATTTGAAAAACGACACTTTAAAAAAAATTTAAAAGTAATATAATACATATTACTTTCTGCATTACATACAGAAAATGGGACGCCTGGAGCTATTGCAAATGATGAGGAGCCCTAAGGGCTGTGATTGTGAAGAAGAAACTTAGACTCTAAACCGAACAACATGGGTCACATGCCTGCCCCTCTTTAAAACACATTCGTATTACTTTTATCACATTGCTTTTTGTATTTTTTTAAATGTCATCTTTCAAATACAGTAATACAAAAAGCAATGTGATAAAAGTAATTCAAATTCATTTTCAAAAAGTCAGACAATGCGGCTGGGTGTGATGGCTCAGGTTTGTAATCCCAGCACTTTGGGAGGCTGAGGTGTGCGGATCATCTGAGGTCTGAAGTTTGAGACCGGCCTGGCCAACATGGTGAAACCCCATCTCTACTAAAAATACAAAAATTAGCCAGATGAGGTGGCACATGCCTGTAGTCTCAGCTACTGGGAGGCTGAGGCAGGAGAATCACTTGAACTTTGGAGGCAGAGGTTGCAGTGAGCCGAGATCATGCCACTGTACTTCAGTCTGGATGACAGATCGAGACTCTGTCTTTAAAAAAAAAGAAAAGAAAGAAAGTCAGACCATACTAACAACATGAAAAGGAAGTAAATATAATTTACACTGCAATCCTATGGCAACAATCATATTGTGAAAGCAATTATCATGTTGGTGTCATTATTTCCAGGACACTTTACCATATGTTGCCTTTAATAATGGAACAATACTATATGCTAAAGCAGATACTCTTGCCTTCCCACTTCCAAACCATTCTCTTCCAGTTTGTTCACTAACTGAATATTTCTGTTTGTTTTCAGCATGGAGGGATCATGTGACCACGCGCTTCAGATGAGGTCCCTTATATTCCCAAAATATCGATCTTGACTAGGCTAAGGGAAGTCCCATTCATTCCATTCTTACTGCCGATAATTGGTGTGTGAGTAGATTAGGCATGTGGTCAACTCTGGGCAATAAGACAAGGAAGTCGGGCGGGGGTAGTAAGACAGTTTCTCGGTTTGCAAAAGACACTTCCAATGAGAAATACCTTTTCCTGTTTCCAAACATAATTGCAGAAGGATGTGATATTCAGAACAACAGCTGCCATCCTTTAAACATGGGAGCAACTCACGGTTGACTTCAAGAGAATCACTGAGACGCCAATGGAACCATGAAGTCACTGAACAGGTGAGTTAACCCAGCCAGGACTTCCTGTTCTGTAGAATGATGAACACCCCTCACACACAAGTCTCCTGCACTTCAGTTGGCTGTTACTTGCAACCCACGGCATGCTAACCATAGAGTTACTATTTATTACCAGGTTTACGGTTTATGTGTTTCCTTTTTACCTTCTCTCCACATCAGTGAACAGAATCGTATTAACTAATGTGTATCAAAGACTGCCTATTTGCAAGTACTTTATAAGGCACGTTATGGGGATTGTCTCATTTTTAATCCTCATAACAGATTTCTGTAGTCGAAATGATTAGCTCTGTTTTTTTTCAGATGAGGAAGAAATCAAAGATTTAGAAAGAGCAAATGATACAGCAACAAAATGGAGGGGCAGGAATGTGACTCACTGTTCAGCTGAGAGTCTAAATTTCTTCTCCACAATCGCAGCCCTTAGGACTCCCCTCATCATTTTCAATGGCTCCAAGTACCCCATTTTCTGCACATAACATGCACAGCTACCTCCTACTGATGCCCACATCCCACAAGGTGAAGCCTTTATCCTCCTCCCTTCCCAAACTCTTCCCAGTTGGCCCTACGTGTTTGGCATCTTCTAATTATCCTGATTCCTAAATATGCAAAACAACAACATTCCCCAATTGCCTGCTCCTATAATTTCATGTAACAGGTTCTCTCATATAGAACGTCCTTAATTTTAATTGCATATTATGTTCCCTTTCTGAGGGCTATTTATTCATCTAGCTAATTGTTCAGGAGACAAAGACATGAAACATATCGCACCAAATTAAGTATTTGCTAGTTGCTATTACTACCGGGGCTATAATACATACCCCGATTTACGTTCTAGGAGCTCCTCAGGAAATCTTGGCATCTTTTTTCTTAACATTTACTTTTTGGCCTCTCCTACCTATGATTATACGAAGGCTAACAAATCCTGGGGTTGCACTATCAGCGGTGATGATGATAGTAATTAACACAATGTATAGATACACAGCCATATGCTTTATACAATGAAAGAAGAAACACAGTAGAAAAGTGGTGTTTATGGAATACCTATTGTGTGCCAAGCATTGGCCTGGGCATGAGAAAATATTAGCCCATTCCCTCATTTTTGTTCAAGAACATCTTAAGAGACTCTCTATGAACCTCGTATTTACTAATGGGAATTGCGGGGTAGAGAAGTGAAACCACTTGTCTGCACCAGGCACACAGCTGGGCATCAGAAGAGATAGGTTTTGAGCCCAGCCCAGTGTAAGACTAAAGTGTAGGCCCTTGTGGGGCTACTACGGAGCACATAGCTACTTCCAACCTCACTACTACGGAGCACATGGCTGCTTCCAACCTCACTACTACGGAGCACATGGCTGCTTCCAACCTCACTAATGGCGTATGAGAAAGAGGCAAGCTTCTCAATGACTGCTTTATAGATATGGTCACCTGCATAGACAGGAAGTGATTTTCCCAACCTTGTTGGATCAAATTATTCATCAGAAGGCAGATGAAGAAGGTGCTCGTTCTCATACAAAACAGTCCCAGTACTAACAAGCCTTGCCTGCTTCCCAAGCTGCCCACTTCCAGAAAGGGTGGGACTGTGTTGCCACCTGCATGTGCCTGGATTTCTCTCTCCATCTCCCACCGCCCCCACCCACACCCACACACCCACAGCTGCAGGAATTTGGGCCTCATTCACCAGATTTACCTTCTGCTCCCCCCTCATCCCTGGAACTTAGTCCCACAGCCAAGTGAGAGCACATGCCCAGAGAAAAACCAAGTTCATTTAGTTAATATTCACAGAACACCCTGCCTGTATCAGGTGGGCACTGTGCATGCAGAGATGTAACAAACACAGCTCTGCAGAGATGTGACAAACACAGCTCTGCAGACCTCTCAGCCCCAGAGTGAGTCCCAGCTCATCATGAACTACAGCCAAGGGAGATTGGGCAGGAACTGATACCCTCTTTCTATAGAAAATAAATGAAAGCCACACACACACACACACACACACACACACACACACGGAAGAGGCAAAGGGCATTGTGCATCTGGGTAGAGGAGCCAGGAAAAAAGAAGGGAGGATAAAGCAAATGGAAAATGAGCAGTCAGAGTTGCCAAGAAACCTATTAACCTGAATGTAATTACTGGGTGCCACTATATGCTAAGGGCACTGCACACATATGTTCGATCCACCACAAGGTTGGTCTGTTATCCATCATTTTACAGACAGGGAAATTGAATCTCGGAGAGGTTAAGCCACTGGCTTTAGACTGCACAGCTGAACAGTGGCAGTGTTAACATTCAAGCCCAGATTGGTCTGACACCAAAACTCATTCCCTGTGTAAGACAGTCATCAAAACTAGCCCTAATTGGCATTCATGAAAGCTTCACAGCTGAGATGTCATACTCAGATAAATGTGCCAGACACATCCATACACTCACTGAGTTTCATGGTTTTGGATTCATTAATAGCAGAAATTTCCACTAAAAAACAACAGCACTTCCCAAAGAAGAGCTGTAGAGAATTCTAGGCCTTCTAGATTACAGGACCCCAAAATGCTTAGAGAGAGCCAGAACTATTATGCTGCAAAGACAAGGAGAAGACTTTCCCAGAGAGAAAAATTCTCCATTAAGATAACTCCTGCTAACATCCTACCAGCCTACAACTGGAGCTCATTCATTCAACAAATACTTACTGAGCACTGTTCTAGGTGCTTAAGATAATCAGTGAACAAAACACGTATTGACCTTGCGGTGCTGACATTCTAGTGATGGATGCAGAAGGAGCAAAACACCCCAAAACCCAGCTGTGAAGTCCAGCAGCTCAAATGCACCCAGAGAGATCTTCCCTTTACTTTAGCTCAGCCCTTCCCACAATCTTGTACACCATGGTATCAGTAAGGCCTGGGCAGACCTTGTCCGAGGTCAAGCTGAGCCTCCTGGCAGAACTGAGGAGGAAACATCCTGAACATGTGGGTAGATGGGTAGACCCTTTCTGGCCTGGCCAAATCCCATCTCACCTGGAGCCTGGAGATCCACCTTGTCGTGGCATCTGCGCACTGAACTAACCAGGCAGAGGGCTTGTCCAAATCACATTAAGTAGCAAGCAATGCAGGACTGCCTCCCAGGGCAGGCCGGCCGGAAGGTGTAATACAGTTTTAAGTCTTTAGAGTTCTTTTTTTCTTTAATAACACCTTTATTGAAAAAATGTTTACATGCTGACATAGTCTGGATATTTGTCCCTTCCAAATCTTATGTTGAAATGTGATCCCCAATGTTGGAAGTGGGGTGTGGTGGGAGGTATTTGGGTCACGAGGGCAGATTCGGCATGAATGGCTTGGTACTGCCTTCCCAGTAATGAGGGAGTTCTTGCTCTATCAGTTCATGTGAGAGCTGGTTGTTTAAAATAACGTGTATTCTGCCCCCCTCTCTTGCTCCATCTCTCACCATGCGACATGCCTGTTCCCCCTCCCCCTTCTGCCATGATTAGAAGCTTCCTCACGCTTCACCAGAAACCAAGCAAATGCTGGATCCATGCTTGTGTAACCTGCAGAATCATGAGTTGGATAAACCTCTTGTCTTTATAAATTCCCCAGTCTCAGGTATTCATTATAGCAACACAAAACAGACTAAGACATATACCATACAATTTTGCAGGATTTTTAACCAATTCATTGGGAGGGTCAGGCATTTTGAAGTCAAGTGTGGAGACAGGCGGCCAGCCCCCAGGAGAAAGAAATGGCTTTAGCCTTAAGAGAGTCAGTTCAGCTTAGGCTCTGAGCTCCTTGTGAACTGGGGAAGGGAACAGGGGAAGGGTGTCAGGGGCGTACCATCCTTGCTGCGTAATAACATGGAAGAGCCAGATAAGGAATCCAAGCCTGCACCCAGATCCTGGTTCTGCCGCTTCTCAGCTCTGTTCATTTGGCTTCTACGCACCTCAGCGTTTCCATCTGTAAAATGGATATAAGCAAGAACCTGCCTAATGGAGCAGTTGGGAGGATTCGATGAGACAGTCTCTACAGCATCAGATCTAGCTCCAGGCTCACAGCATCATCATGGGAAGTACCTAAGTCTTCCTAAAACTCTCTCATTCTAAATAGAAAAAAACTCCAACCCCTTGTCTTCTAAGGGTCCACAGCTGAAAATGCCCCACACCCAAACCATCCCTCCTTTGCCTGCTTTCCCCATGAATCCAGCAACTTTGCTTTGAAGACCAAGTGCTCACCCACCCGATGAGGATCCAAGATGAGGGGAACAAGAGGCACAGGTTACAGAGGAAGGCCTCCAGCTGCTCCTGAGGCCACACAGCATTCAGGGCCTGAGAAATCATAGGAAATCTTATGAAAAATGGCTTGTGCAGTGAGTATTTCTTGCAGAATGCTGGATCATTGTGGTGACAGGACCAGGGCAGCGAGGGAGGTGGAGGCACTGCCAGCCTACAGGGAGCTGGGGCCAGGAGAGACTGGTGGGGAGCGGAGGTCAGAGAAAGCCTCAGGCTGCAAAAGGAGCCATGAGGCAAAGAGAAGAAGGCAGTAACTAGAGTCTGGTCCATTCACCTGGCACGAAGATGGTTTGGAGTCCCCACCTTCATATACTCAACAGACCTGGGCTAAGCCCCAGCACCATATAACATCAAATGGGTCTAAACACTGGAGGGATGGACAGGACTATGCTTGTTCATCTCTACAGCCCTCAGCGCTGAAACGGTACCTGGCACATGCACACACAGGGGATGCAGACCTTGTGGATGAGGATTGAGACAGGGAGGTAGGAAGGTTTTCCTAATGGAAAAGGAAACTATTTGTAGATGGCTTTCTCCTGTTTCCAAAGATCAGGTTGCCCTCTGAGCATTGCCAAGCAAGGAAGCAAACCTGCCTCTACAACATCCTGGCTGTGTAACTTTGGCAGGCCAGGTAACCTCTCTGGGTCTCAGTTTCTCCTCTGAAAAATAAGGATTAAGTGAGTGAATAGAGGAAAAGCATCTAGAGATTCCAAGTTAAGTCTTAGCTTCAATTTGCTGTAATCCACTTTGTCAGGCCTAACTAAGGAGGCTGGGAGTCAGTGCTAAGACACGAGTTTGTTTCCTGACAAACTCCTATGCATCCTTCAAACCCCAAATCAGGGTGCACCTTCTATAAGAAGGCTTCTCTGTCCTAAGACCTGTCCTCTGACTCAGTGAGTCTTTGCTAGGTCTGTTTCCCCATCACACGCCCATCCCACAGCACTGCATTTTGCGTTCTTATTTGTTCCCTTGTCCCTGTGAGCTGCCATAGCTCTTAACTCTGTGTCCCCATCTCCTAGTCCTGTGTCTGGTAGGGACAGAGCACCAACACATTTGAAAAGATGAATAAATGAAAGAATGAGTAAGTGATTTCCCCGCAAGAAGAGCAGATAGGAAGGAAGTAAACATCTTGAAGTAATATGATGGCAATTTTTCAAATCCAGGATGGAGACAGACTCCTACAAGCACACAAACAGAAATAAAGAGGTCATGTACAATGGAAGAGAAAAGAATCAGAAAGCCCTAAAGACTTCTCCTCGGTACAGTGCATTAAATCTCAGAAGGCAGCTGAACATCCAAGCAAGGGCTTAATGGGGAAAGGCTGCAACCCAAGAATTCTACACCTGTCAGCTGGTCATTCATGTGTAAAAGCAACTCAAAGACAACCATATAGTCATTTGAGAAATATGGGTTCAAAGCGTTTTTTAATATTTAAAAGTAACTGCTAGGAAAAGTAAGAGCAGGATGCATAACTTTCTGATCAAATGACCAGTATATTAAAGTCAGACAGTCTAGCTTTGAGTATCAGTTCTGCTACTCTATGCCTAGTGATAAGTTCTTTAATCTCTTGCTGCCTCACTTTCCCACCTGTAAGATGGAAACAGTGGTAGTACCTATTTTCCAGGTCTTTGTGAGAATTAAACAGGATAATCCACATGCAATGCTTTTCCCAGTGGCCAGGAAGGACACGGCAGGTTGTAGTACATGCTGTGATGCTAACAGATCTTCCCTCTGAAAGAAAAGATGGCCCTCAGTGGAGTGACAGAGTGCTCTACAAGAACACCTCAGCAATCAGCTCTTAGAGGACTATGTTGGCTGAAATAAAACTCCTCACCCAAGATCATGCCTCCTTCCAGATGTGATCCAACAGCCAGTGACCCATCAACATACAAGTAAACAGGCACAGCACCTTTACCCCAACTTCAAGCAATTCTGAGAGATCATCCCAGCTTCAGAGATTGTGTGAAGTCAGTGGAGGCTTTTGCAGGGACTGCAATTCCACTCTTCCCTCAGCTCAGCGCTGCTTCCTTTCCTTCCCTTCTACAGGTACCAATGTCAAAGGCACTTCCTAACAAACAGCATGCATGCCAGTGTCCAACTCAGAGTGTGCTTTCTGGGGAGCTCAACATGCCAGCAAAGAGACTGCAGTGGTCTGAATGTGTCCCTCAGAGTTCATGTGATGGTAACTCAATCCCTAGGGCATCAGTGTAGGGAGGTGAGGCCCAATCCAAGGCCATTTGGTCATGATGGCTCTGCCCTCAAGAAATGGACTAATGTTAACCAGGGAGTGGGTTAGTCATCTTGAGAGCAGGCTTGTTATACAAGCAAGTTCTACCCCTTCTGCTCTCTCACACTCTCCTCCCCTGCTCTTCCCCTTCCTCTCTTCCTTCCACCATGGGATTATGTAGTAAGAAGACCCTCACCTTGAAGAGTAGAATAGTGGCTGCTACAGGTTGGAAGGAGAGGGGGATGGGACAATGGGGAGAAATTTGTCTATGGGTACAAAGTTACAGTTAGAAGGAGTAAATTCTGCTGATCTATTGTACGGAGTGACTGTATATAGCTGGAAGAGAGGATTTTGAATATTCTCACCTCAAAAAAATGATAAATGTATGAGGTGATGGATATGCTGAATACCCTGATTTGACTTTTACACAATCCATACATGATTCAAAACATCACACTACATGTACCACACAAATATGTAAAATTATTATGTGCCAATAATAAAAGAAGGCCATCACCAGATGTGGGTCTCTTACTCTTGGATTTCCCAGCCTCCAGACTGAAAGAAGTAAGTTTATTTTCTTTATAAATTACCCAGTCTCAAGTACTCTGTCATAGCAATACAAAATAAAAACAGAGACCCACACAGAGTCCTTGACACAGAACCATCACTTAAAAGCAACCAGCCACTAACAGGAAGCAATACACACTTTGAGGGTGCTTATGCTTGTCTTCAGGACCTCGTACCACTTTTACCTCAGAAACCGCAGTATGTTAGTTGAGCAGCACTGGGTCCCTCATGATTTCATGCCAGACTGGGGGATCTGCCTTATGGTAAAAGGAGGTGTGGCAGAGAGCCCCTAGCAAAAAAATACAAGAGCAAGGAAATATAATGAACAAAAAGCATAAAAGAAAACAAGATGGTAACAATGATGGATAATCGAGCATATAAGTTTAACTCTCCTTAAAACTCCCTAATAGGGTAAAGAAATCAAGTCTAACAATTTTGTATCTATTAGAAACACATTTAAAACAAAGTACCAGAGAAAAGTCAAAAAATTAATTAAAGGACTCCAGGATGCAGGGGATGGTGCAGGGAAGAGATCAGACTTTCAAGGACTGCTATGTGGTTTGAAAAATTCTTCAGGAGATTTTGATATACGTTCCTACAAAAGCATATTCTCCTGCTTGGGGGGAAAAATTGTCAGAATTTAAGGTGGTATCCAAAGCTGTCCTCGGAGGAAAATGTTTAGCTCTGCATGCTGTCAATTTTAAAGCCTAGATTAAAATAAATAAATTGAGGTTTCAATGAAATATTTTTTACTCTTAAAAAACAGCTTAATAAAATTAAAAATTATAAAAACATAAATTAAGAGTAAAATTGAAAAATGAATCAGAGCCAGTTAAATGTAGAATAAAATTAAATTTTCTTAGGAAGCATATATAATACCTAGAGCCTGTTTCACTAAGACAATACAGGAGAGACTTTAAGAAATAGAAACTCTAAACTGCAAAGGAAAAGACTGACAGAAAATATTTTATGTATAAAAATATAAATTTTTTGAAGAAGAAAAAAACAATGAACTTTAAAGAAAAGTGACAATTTGGGAAACACAGATATAGATCCATTTTTAAATCTCAACAATATTAATTATACCCAGTTCTGTGTAGTTGAAGAAGTTGGTGAAATAGATGGTTTTAAAGGTAAATATAAATTAGCAAAGTGAGTTCAAAAAAAAAAATCTTGAGAAATATCATATAAAATTAATCATTCTTTTAAATTATCACCATTAAATAAGATATTTCCTATTGGTTTCAAATAATTCTTACCATATTAAGGAAGTTTACTCTTATGCTATGGATTTTAAAAATTGGAAAACATATCAAACTGGATCAATAGCCAACTGGTCATCTATTAAGGTAATTATATAATTTTTTTCTTTAATTTATTAATGTGATGACTCCTATTAGAAAACTCTTCTAATGTTGGACTATCTTTTATTTTCCTGGAATGGTTCATGAATCATTTCTCTGACTATAAGGAAAAATGAAAATTCTCTAAATCCATTTTGGGGAGCATCATGTTGAAAACTAAGAAAAATATGATTAAAAAAAACAAAGAATATCCTCACTACAAAGAAATGACAAATGTTTGAGGTGATGAATATGCTAATTACCCTCATTTGATTATTATACAATGTATATAAGTATTGAAACATCACACTTTATCCCACAAAACACATACAATTATTATTATATCTCAATTAAAATTTTAGAAACCAGAAAGGACATTCTCTCAAATGTTAGTAGGAGAGTCTACAGCATATTTTAAAAAATAAAATTAATCATGTCCAAATAAGATGATATAATTCAAGAAATCTGAAAATAGGGCTTATTCTAGGAACATAAAATATAGCCCAACATAAGAAACGTTTCCAACAGGAGCCATTACATCAGTAAGTCAAAGAAAAAATTTATAAAATCACCTTAAAGATAACCAACTGGTAATTAATCAAGTTTGACGTCTAGTCTCAATTTTTAAAAATCAGTAGCATAGAAAGATACTTCCTTAATATGTTAAGAATTATTTGAAACCAATAGGAAACATATTAATTAATGGTGAAAACCCAGAGCCAGTTTCATTAAGACAATAATGGAAAGGTTTTAAGAAGTAGAAACTCTAAATCACAAAGGAAAAGACTGATAGAAAAGATTTTATACATAAAAATATGAATTTTTTAAAGAAGAAAAAAACAATGAACTTTAAACAAAAGTGACAATTTGGGAAACATATTTGCATATATCTGATATCAAGAGATTACTGTCCTCAGTAAATAAAGACCTCTTAGATGATCTTGGCAGTTATAAAAGAAGAAATAGGAGGCTGGGCACAGTGGATCAGGCTTGCAATCCCAGCACTTTGGGAGGCCAAGGCAGTAGGATCACTTGAGACCAGGAGTTTGAGATCAGCCTGGGAAGCACAGTGAGATTCGATCTTTATAAAAAAGGAATTTTTTTTTTTTTTAATTAGCCACTCAAGCCCGGGAAGTTGAGTCTACAGTGAGCCATAATCGCCTCACTGAACTGCAGCCTGGGTGACAGAGCAAGACCCTGTGTCAAAAAAGAAGAAAAAAAAAGGAAAAAGAAGAGGAGGAGGAGGAGAAAGAAGAAGAAGGAAGAAGAAAAAGAACAAGGGGAGGAGAAGGAAAAGGAGGAGGATGGTGAGGAGGAGGAGAAGGAAGAGGAGGAAAGGAAAGGGGGATGGGGAGGGGAGGAGGAAAAAGGGGAGGGGAAGAGGGAGAAGAAGAAGGAGGAGGAGGAGAAGGAGGCAGAGGAGGAGAAACATAAAGGGTTATATAAAGAACATTTTCAAATTCACTTGAAATAAATCAATTAAAATTAAAATGTGATATGACTTTTTCCATCAAATGAGCCCAGATTTTTAAAAAGTTGTCATGCAAAAGATCTGGAAAAGAGGCATGGTCGTTGTTTGCTCATTTAAATATAAAGAGACTCAAATCTGTTTAAAAGCAATTTGGTAATAAGTTTAACAATACGTATAAAAAGGTGAATACACCTTTACCTACTGACTCCACTTCTAGGAATACATTCTGAAGAACTAAACTGAAGAGCATAGGAAAACTTCAGAATGGAGAATGCCATTATTCTAGTTCAAAGGTAAAAATAATATACAAGTTCAACAGCAGGGTACTGATTAAAAACATTCCACCTTTGATGGAATACCAGATAACTATTAAACATCATCAATTAGAAAAAAGTAATATTAGAAAACAGTTAAGGGCTATACTTCAGTGAATAAATAATGTTGCCAGTAGCGTATATAGTAGGACTTGGGTTTGTGTATATACAAAAAGAAAAAAAGATGGAAGAGGATAAAGTTTTTATTCATTTATTCATTTCTTATTTATTTCAAAAAATATTGATTAAACATCTACTAAGTGTCAGGTCTGGTTCCAGGCACTGACAAATAAAATAGACAAGATGCCTCTCTTCATAAAATAAATTAATGGAGTTATTTCTGGAAGGTAGAATTAGTAAAGGTTTTCACGTTTTTCATTGAGATTCTACACTTTTATCCAAATGTCTTATATGAATCATGATTTTGATCATCATGCAGTGGTTCTGATTTCATTCTATAATGTGGAGTACACTAGGAAGCGTAAATACCTACATTTACATGGATAAAGCAAATTCATAAAAAATGTTCTGGGAAAATTTGGTATCAACTGGAAAGAAAAAACAAACACAGTTGGTCTCTACCTCACACCATATACAAAAATCAATTCCAGTTTGATAGTAGACTTTAATATAAAAAAAAGAAAACAATGAAACTTCAAGAAAAATATAGAGAAATCTTCATTACTTTTTTCATAAAGGACATACCTGATCAATCTCACTGCATTAAAATTAAGAAACTTTGTTCTTAAGACAAAACAATAACAAGAAAAACATTAATAGAAACACCAGAGAGTGAGAAAAAGCATTTGCTGCACATATAACTAACAAAGGGCTTTTATCAAGAATCTGTAAGGAAAACACAGACAACCTAAAGGAAAAATTATGCAGAGACTAGAGTACTCCCTTCATGAAAGAGGATATCCACATGGCAGTTAACCAAATGAAAAGTGAGCAACCCCAGAAGCCATCGGGGATATGCAAATTAAAGCCACAAGAAGACACTGCCATATACTCATCAGAATGGCTAAAATTAAAACCATTAACAGCATGAAAGATGGTTGAAATGTGGAGTGGAGAGAACTCTCATATGCTATTGCTGTGAGTATAAACTGGTACAACCGCTGAGGAAAACACCTAGACATTAGGTACTGTATTTGAAGATTAGTGTACCCTTTATCCAGCAATTGTGCACCTAGGTACAAACACATGTGCATGTATGCTCCAAAAAGCACATACAAAAACACTCCTAACAGCATTACTTGTAATAATCCAACATAAGAAACTGCCTACATAGCCATCAACTGTCATTGATAGTATGGTTACACAATGGACTTCTTTACAGCAATGAAAAGGAGCTAGCTAGGGCTACACACAACGACATGGATACGGATACAACTCACAAACTTAAGACTTAATGGAAAAAGCTAGACACAAAGTAACACTTTCTATATATGGTTCCAGTTATATAAGACCAAAAACAAAGACGAAGTATACTATGTAGGGATGAATACTTAGGTAATGAAAGCACAAAATAAGGTAGGAAAGTGATGACCATTAAAATCAGGATAGAGGTTGCTTCTGGGGGGAGACTGGGCTTGAGCAGAAAGGGACAGTGCGGCAGCTCCCAAGTCCTGGCAATGGTCTTGCTCCTGGTGGTGACATGTTGTTCCCTTTACCATAATTCAGCTGTACACTGTGTTATGCTTTCTGAGTTATAATATACCACAAAATGGTAATAAAGCAACCCAACAAAATCTTTAATGCCTGGGCCCCACTCCAGACCAATGAAATCAGAATCTTTGAGAGCAGGGTGTGGCATGGGTGTTTTATAAACACTCCTAAGGAGATTCTCAAGCACCGCCAGGGCTGAGAAGCCTTAGGAGCACTGCAGAAGAGCAAGCTCAGGTTCTCCAGTCTCCAGCTCTCTCCAGCACATCTCTGGGCCTCCATTTCCTCTTCTGTTAAACGAGTGCAATAGCAGTACTAACCTGAAGAGGTTGTAAGAATTTTAAGTGCCAACACCATGAAGGGTTTAGAGTATTACTGGCACATTTTAAGTACCCAATTAGCATTAGACTGTTAACTTTTTAATAATAAAGAAGCAATACATCTCATTTTTAAAATAAGACAATGGAAGGGATCAACACAATTTCAAACATTTAGCTAACACTTTCAAATGTTATTACTATTAAATATTGTGTTTCCAAAATCTCAGGATGAACTAAGATGCTCCTCCGCTCTGGAAAGCCTCTCCCCTTTGGGCTTGGGAAAGGAACAGAATTTCAGAAAACAATCCAATGTCATTCAGAATCTGTCAGAATAAGCGTATGACCACTTGGGATATTCCCACAAGTTTTTAGTTTTGTAAATTTCCCAGAGACAAAGCCCAGGTCCTTCTTGTCTTGATTCTGCTGATGGTGCCTAGAGCATACCTTGTAAGTAGTAATGGCACAATGCTATTTTGATCCAAGACTCATTGGTTCAGTAGGTCAGGAAACTACCCATGAAGATGATGGCATCAAAAGGCCAGTGCTTAAACATTCATTTCACCTTTTACTGACTGGATGACTTTGGGCAAGGCATGACCTTTGCAAGCCTCAATGCCCATGTCTGTAAACGGAGAGGATGACAAATACAGCACTCTCACTTCTTCAAGATGTGTTGGTGATGAGAAAAGAGATGCAAAAACTCCTAACACACAATATGTGCCCAGCTAACAAATGCTTTACACCTCTGCACCCAGCAGGTGGCCGGGGAATGGCACTGACAAAACAAATTCTGCAGGCTGAACTGGATTTTGGGAGCCCGTTGAGCTGAAACAAACATCAAACTACTCCACAAGGCTACACTTGGGTACACAATGCTCAGTGAGGGAAAAGAGAGTTGGAAAAATCCTTTCCCATTAGTCTACAGCTATCAGAGGAGAGAAAACATCTTCCCCCTCCCCACAGTAGGACACTCAGAAACAGTTATCCCACTTTTCTTTCTAAACCCCCTGGGACATAGTCTCATCCAAATGCCAGCCAGCCTTCTGCACCACATTCCATGTGCAGGAGGAGCAACTGCTTCTGATACAGATGCCCATGGTGCCTGGGCAGCCGCTGTCTTGCAAACTGCCTCCTGCACTGGCAGAGGGTGGGTGTGGAAATGGTGTGTTTCCCTGAGTCACAGAAGGGAAAATAATCATCCATCCTAAAGCCTCATCGAATATACAGTCTGACACTGACAAACGAGCAGCAAGGCGTCTGTGTCTGCACACCACACCTGTGGGGGCGCGTGCTCATTTTTGTGTGCACACATCCCGCTGTCATAAACCACTGCGGACTTTAATTACCCAGCAGTACCAAGCCTGAGCCTTTTAAAGCCTGCAGCATCCTGCATCCCCCCTGGAGAAACATATCTGGTTAGGACGTAATTCCTCTGACCTACATTGAGTCACTTTCTTGTCAAAGAGGACAGTGGCTCTTCAGCTCTGGGGTTAATTTTATTGACTTTTCTCCAATAGAAACTCTGTGGAACTCATCTTTTTTTCCTGCCTTGGATTAAAAGTTTTGAGAGGAGAATTTACCATTTGTGTTTTAAAAACACAGGTGCTGTGCGGGCCCTCGAGCCCTGCCCCAGCCCAGTATTCTCTGATCTCTCTCTGTCATGCACCCTCTTCCTAACTCTTCCCTAGCCACATCAGCATTCTTGCTGTTCCTCAGAAAGATCAGGCCCATTTCCAATCCAGGGTCTTTGCACTGGCCCTTACCTAGATGTTCTTATTCCGCATGTTTGCACGGCTCACTCCTCTCTCTCTCTCAACTCTATGTTCAAACATCATCTTTCCAGGATGCCTACACTGATTCCCTGTTTAAAACTGCAACACTCTTAACCTAGGCAACACAGCGAGACCCTACCTCTACAAATATATATTTTTTAATTAGCTGGGTGGGCTGGGTGCAGGGATTAACTCTTGTAATCCTGGCACTTTGGGAGGCTGAGGCGGGCGGATCACCTGAGGTCTGGAGTTTGACACCAGCCTGACCAATATGATGAAACCCATCTCTACGAAAAATACAAAAATTAGTCAGGCATAGTAGCGTGCACCTGAAATTCCAGCTACTGGGAAGGTTGACACAGTAGAATCACTTGAAACCCAGGAGGCAGAGGCTGTGGTGAGCCGAGATTGCATCATTGCACTACAGCCTGGGCTGTATGAGCACACGTGAGGGTTAAAATGCAGGTCTTTCAGGCCCTGCTCATTCCACCACTGAGCATGTACCTCCCCACCTTGTTGCATGCTCCCTGAAGATGCAAACTCATGCTGAAAATGAGAACTGGAATTCTTTACCACCCACTGCGTACAGATTCCGTCACTCATCTGCCAGCCAGGGTTTGCCAGCTACCTACTGTGTGCCCTTGCTGTGCTCAGTGTGATAAAGCACTAGTCAGACTCTGGCTCTATAAGACAACAGAGCTATGGAAACAGCCAAATACCGACCACGTGCCAGGCGCCAGGCTGCCAGCATGAGAAACCTGACTGATTCAGGGCCTGCCTTCAGGAGAAAGGGCAAGAAGCACAACTACTCTCAGGGCCTTCTATGTGCCAAGCACCGTGCAACGATTTCCTTGCCATGCAAGTAAATGACAGGTGTCCACAGAAATGCAGAAATGTCAGGCGCTCTGAGGAGAGATGGATTTCCTCCTTGGGACTTAAGAAAGGTTGAGTTATAGGGCATGGTTAAGCCATGTGTTTTTGGGAATCAGAACTGGGACCACTTCCCATTCCAAGCACTTACTAGCTATAGAGACCCTGGGAACGTGATCCTGTTTCCGTATATCAAACAGTGATAACAGCGTAACCTCCCACCCTTATAATTTTTTTAAAAAAAATAAATGGACTAATATATATGTAAGTGATTGCTTGATCCAGTGTAGAGACTTAAAGTGTGGCCATAATTATCAGCCTGGTCATCTTGAAGGACCTGAGAGACCTTCAGAGTAAAACCTTAGGTCTTCAGAGACCTATGAGTGGCAGTGCTACCCTGCCCTACTTAACACACCAGTTGCCATCAACGGTGACAATGGTGTGATGGGGGTTGATGGGAGAAGCTCAAGGACTTCCCGGATCATGAGGCTTCTGTTTGTTAAATAGCCTGAAGTCAGTCAGGACCCCAGATTGGATCCTTTGCCTGTTAAACTAGCACCCAGCACTGAGCAGGCATTGTCTGCTGCCAAAAGCCAATGCGTGCGCCTTGGCCAGGGTTACCTGGATATCCGCAGAAGATGAACTATGCTTCTGCCCAGAGACACAACTTAAGACCAATGATGAACTCCAGCTGCGTCGGATGTGGAAACTGAGCTGGGCCTGCTGGTCATGGGGCTGCCTCCCTGACAGCCAACCCTGCCTCCATCAGTCAATGCAAGCCTCATGCATTTACAGCACACAGATGGGAGTGTAGTGCTAACAGGTCCTTCATTACTGTTCCCTCCCAGCCCTGCTGGTTTTTAAAATTTTAATGTAACTTAATTTTTAACTTAATTCTTTTAATCCACAAATAATAATTGTACATATGAAGTGCATGGTGATGTTTCGATACGTATAGTAATCAGATCAGGGTAATGAGCATATCCATCGCCTCAAACATTTCTGATTTATTTGCCTAGGGAACATTCAATATCTCCCTTCTAGAAATTTGAAATTATATAATATTGTTAACTGTGATCATCCTACAGGGTATAGAACACTAGAACTTATTCCTCCTGCTTTTCCTGGAACTCCCCAATCACATCATGCTCTAATAGAAGTATCAGGAGTCCTAACACCACAGCAAAGGGGTGCCATAGAGTCAGATTTGACATAATACAGTTCAAGTCAAAGTGGTACCCTACCCTACCTAATACAGCAGTTACTGCCAACGATCACCTTTTTAAAACTCAACCAAAAATCTTAGCTCAGGGCAACTGAGAAACAAAAACTAACCCAGGAAAGTGCTGAGACTTTCAGTCACAGAGAAACAACCTTCTGTGTTTATCCAGCTCCCGCTAAGGAGGTTTCTCATTCACCGAGCGTTCTGGAGCTTCTACAGTGATGTGTCTGGAGCTTCCTAAGATGTTCCCTTATTTGTTTCTTTTGAAACCTTCTTACAGGCATTGGACTCATCCCCATTTGGCTGAAGTCGAAGCTCAGGGAGCTCAAGGGACTTACCCGGTGGCATCTCGTAGGGGAATTTTTCGTCTCACCAAGGAGGAGGAATGACAGAATCCTTGGGACAAGAACTGGCCCAAGGCATTTAGCAGAGACCCATCCAGGTGCCAGGCCCGGAATGTGGTCACGGCCAGACCTGAGTTCAGTCCCAGCTCTGCCAATCTGATCTGGAAGGATTTGAATTACTATCACCTATCACTCTAATTTCAGTTTCCTCATCTACTACATGGAGCTAATGCCAGTCTCTCTGCCCAGCACTGCAGTGAGGATTAGAGGAGATGGCACAGGAGAGGCCGTCAGCACACTGTTGCCACAGCCTTCGTTTCCGACCCCGGCAGTGGGCGCGGTGCTCCACGTATGTTTCTCATTTAGGATTTCAAATGGTCCACTCTTTGCCCCATTTAACAGCGCACATAACAAACACTTGGGTGTCCCAATCAGTTTCCATGGAAATCAAATCTCTAACCACGACACACACCGACACTCAGCAACTTACAACTGATCTTCGCAGAAGCAGAATTTACACGAGAAAAAAACTTCCACTTACACTGCAAAGAAAAACACAAAACGAAAGCCTGACCTCTTCAGAGCCATGAATTTGGTAAAAGAAAAAACAAAAACCCGAGCCTGACACAGCAGTAACTTCATGTACTGTCAAAAGGGAGACATTTCTTCCTTTCACCCTCAGATTTGATCTCAGACTTTTCCAGCCTTGCTGACTGTTAGTTCAAAAATCTAGGTACCAAAACCTCGGAAAAATACCAGAGTTGAGGACAGATGCACTGGGTAAGATTATAAGATGAGCCCCAAGACTCCTGGCCTCTGTGGATACACACCTTTTTCTCCCAGTGAGTTAATTAAACACAAATCCAGGGACTGCTGTGAAGGGATTAGCTATCATCACTGAGATCCCAGATCAGCTGACCACAGATACAGAGAGTATCTGGGTGGGCCTGACCTAATCACCTGAGTTCATTAAAAGTGGAGAGCATTCTTAGAAGAAGTCAGAGAGAAATACCTTAGCTAGAGAAGTGGTCCAAAGTAGTTAGATGGGCCTCATAAGAGGTGATCAGAATTGAAAGAAAAGCAATTAAAGGGATGGGAGAAAAACTCTGTGTGTGTGTGTGTGTGTGTGTGTGTGTGTGTGTGTGTGTGTGTGTGTGTGTGTATGAGAGAGAGAGAGACAGAGAGAGAGAGAGAGACAGAGAGAGATTTAAGAGAGTCAGGGAGAGCCTCTCTAGGTGGTGCCATTTATTCTCCAAGTGTTTTATTATTATTACTGCATTTTTCATTAAAAAACGCCTGTTGCTTAAGACAGAAGTCAAAACCAGTTTATCTAGTTGGATGGTTGCTTAATGGGCTAACATCTCATTTACCAACTCACTACTTGAAACTTCATTACTCAGTCTGAGAGGCTGAGTCAGGTCCACTGTGCCCAGAGGACTCCTGCCTGACATGACCTACATCCCTATCTGACCCTGCCTCAGTGCCCTCCTTCTTCCTGCCAGGGTAACCAAGACAAGTTTTCCCCTGGAACCTCTTCTGTGATGAGGGAATCAGAATAAGACCATCTTCACTGCATAGAGTTGGGATGGGAATCATGCAAAATCCTATATAGGGAAGTGCTGGGTACAAAGCAGATGCTCATGAAATGCTCTGATTCTTATCATGATCCTTAGAAAACTAGAATATGTTTTATAGAGACCATCAAATGTGAATTTAAACAGGTTTTCAATAAACCGTGCTCAGTAAGGGGTTACTACAGGAGATTTAAGGAACTTCCTCGGCTTATAGACTATCTGGTTTGAAAAGTCCTTTCCCTTCATCAATAACAATAATAATAAAGGCTAAAAACACTTCCCAGAGAAGCTGTAACTTGCTCAAGGGTGCACAGAAGGGCCCAAGATTGTTATCATCTCACTTCAAGTTCAGGAATTTGCTTTCTTCATCTTCAGCTTAATGCCAGCTATCTATCCCTCTTATCTGTCTGTATTTCTGTATATCCATCTGTATAAAATCCTAGAAAAATTTTAAAGAAAAAGCATATCTACCAAAAAAATCAAATTTATGAAATATTTACTCCTTGTGCAAAAGCACACGTTTCTTGGTGTCTTTGGGCGGTTACACAAGGGTAGCAAGGGACACCAGTGATGTCGGAGGCAAACACTGAGAATTACAGCTCTAGAGAAATGGCAAATTCCATCCACAGCAGTTTTTTTAAATCATCAAGTTTTTAGAGCAGTCTTTTTTTTTTTTGTCGAAAGTAAACACAACTCCCAAAATCTAATCAATCTCTACAGGTAGTTTCTGCTGGACCAAAAGATTAGCAACGGGCTGTAATTTCTCACCCTCTTCAACTAGCTGGTTAATTCCCACTTTCCTTTCTCCTGTGTGACATAGTCTCGTCAAATTTTTGAGACTCTTGATTTTGGTTTTGCATTTTATGCATTTTTTGAAAATACATTAGAGTCAAATAGAAAGAAACCAACTTACACTGCCTTTTATTTTTAAGTGGCATTTTCTGAAATGATTTGCTTATTATTCACATTTTCTAAATTTTCTATGTACGTTTTACTGCCAAAAGAAAAATCTCAAATGTCAAAATCTCATTTGGGGGTGCCTGAAGAACTCAACACTTTATCAAAGGTTACTTGCATAATAAGCCTTTGCCCCTATTAAAATGCTATTTTAATTTTGCTAGAGATCTATAAAGAGTATAAATCAGTACAGGTTAAGTGGCAGGAAACAGAAAGGCAGAAATTGGATGCAATTTCCAAAATCCAACGCAAAGGTGGGAGATACAGGAGAGGGGAGCATGAGTAAGGAAGAAAGGAAATGTGCAGATGACCCTGAAGCAAAGGGACAGAAGGAAGCCGGCAAATAAATTAAGCAGCATGTTAAGGGATTGAATGGGCAATACAGAGAACACCACAAAGATATTCCTCAAGAACAGCAACTCCAAGGCACATAATCATTAGATTCACCAGGGTTGAAACGAAGGAGAAAATACTAAGGGCAGCCAGAGAGAAAGGTCAGGTTACCCACAAAGGGAAGCCTATTAGACTTACAGCAGATCTCTCAGCAGAAACCCTACAAGCCAGAAGAGAGTGGGGGCCAATATTCAACATCCTTAAAGAACAGAACTTTCATCCCAGCATTTCATATCCTGCCAAACTAAGCTTCACAATTGAAGGAAAAATAAAATCTTTTATGAACAAGCAAGTACTCAGAGATTTTATTACCACCAGGCCTGCTTTACAAGAGCTTCTGAAAGAAGCATTATACATAGAATAGGAACAACCAGTATTAGCCTTTCTAAAAATATACCAAAAAGTGAAGAGCATCAACATAAAGAAGAATTTACATCAATGAATAGATAAAACAGCCATTTAACATAAAATGGCAGTAACCTTAAATTTAAATAGACTAAATCCCCCAATCAAAAGACACAGCCAAAACCTAACAGTATGCTACATCCAGACCCATTTCACATCCAAAGATACACAAAGACTCAAAACAAAGGGATGGAGAAAGATTTACCAACCAAATGGAGAGCAAAAATAAATAAATAAAAAGCAGGAGTTGCAATTCTCGCATCTGATAAAATAGATTTCAAAGCAACAAAGATACAGTGGTAAAAGGATCAATGCTATAATAACAGCTAACGATCCTAACACCCAGATACATAAGACTCATAAAGAGACTTAGACTCAACGAGACAGAAAAATTGATGAGGACAACCAGGACTTGAACTCAGATCCAGAACAAGTAAACTCAATAAATATTTATAGAGCTCTCCATTTTAAATACACAAAATACACATTCTCCACTTTAAATACACAAAATATTGATCGGCCATTATTAATACCCATTTTTAGAATAAAGCAACATTCCCGTTCTCTCTCCCTCTTTTTCTTCCTCTTTCTTCCTCTCCTTAAAAAAAAATAGAGGGATTGAATGGGCTTTCCCAGAAGCCCAGGTGGCAATGGCATCTGTGCAAAGGAAAGGGAAGCTGAATTTAGATTGCCTCCCTGAGACAGACTGAGTTACAGGCTGCAAGGGTGAGCGCATGCATCACATGACCTCTGACCACAGAGTGAAACTACCATGCTTGCAGGTACCTAAAATAAATTCAGTGCAGCCTTATGTCAAGAGCCTTTCAGCCAGGGCATCGTAAAAGTACCAACGAAATAGGACGGCTTCTCCAGACCTTTATCCTAATCATGGCAGATGTCTGCAGAGATGCCAGAGTGCACATCAATGACAGAAGATGCAGCTACAATTTACAAGTGTATTCATAAGATGAGTCTCTATGGGCAGTAGAATCAACTTGTTTTGCAAGTTCTTATTAAAAATGTTGCAATCAAAAACTCTTTTAATAGCTCTCTCTTCTGAGCCCACGGAGCAGCCTGAACCTCACCTTCTGGGGAGTATTTTTGTCCTTCCAGTGTATTTGATCATTTTTGCAGCTCTCACAGAAAGCAGTTATATTAGGTGACAAGCAACCAGCTGCCTATCCCTCAGGAAGACACTTCTCCCATGTATCCAGTGCCTCTTGGTTTCCTGTCTTCTACTTCCTCTTATCCCATCTCTGGCCATCCTGACCTTTGGGAGTCATTTTGTATCTGAGGCCCACAGAAATTGGAGAAGGGGGGAAAAGCGCCCTCCAACCCTAGAGGAGAATAAACTCTATGATCTGTGTAACTCTTTACATTGTCCAAAATTCCAAGCAGCATGAACTCACTCCTCCTGGATTGGAAGAACTTAATGGACACCTCCCATTAGAATGAATCCATCTAATAATTCCATCAGAATTAGTACAGCAATATGCTCCACACGTCTGTGTTCCTACTCGATGGTGAGGTACTTGAAGAGAGGGGAAATCCTGCACATCTCTAGGTCCCAGGTGGCCACACCTTTACCACCTGTTTGACTTCAGATAAACACTCTATAGGCCTCAGTTTCTTCTTCTGTAAAGTGGAAACATGAGGCACTGGAACTGCAGAGGACTGTTGTGACTAGGCATGAGAGGAGTTAAGAAAGGCTTCTGAGTCTACTCAGCTCTGTGAATGAGCGAATTGGATCATCTTTAAATCAGGTTTTCTGGCTCTCAACCCTGAACCACAATCTACTGGGTGTCCATGCCAAGGAAGGGGTAGGTGCAGGAGGTAGGTAACCTGGCCACCAGGGAGGGCTTCCTGGAAGCAATGACACCTCGCCAGGCCTGAGCAGTGAGTTGAAATTGTCAGGTGAAGGGCTGAATGTTCAGGGCAACAGACAAACACATATTCACCCATTCCATTCATGTGTTAACGAATGTATTCAGCGTCTGTGTGCCTGTTGCCTGGAATCTGCCTCTTTTGTGAAATGAGGAGACTGAGCTGAAAAAATGCTCTAATCTCATCCACTTTTAACACTACCTGACAGAGCTGGGTTCAGGGCTCATTTAACCACAGTCCGATTTGCAGGCATAGAGTAGAACCCCAGGGCTGGTTTTTCACCACTCTCGTACTCAAGCATGCGGCATTTCATAAACCTAACTGAAAGCGACACTTGATCAACTTTGAACTGACTCTCAACAGCACGGCTGTGAGTGGTCCACGCTGCGGCACGAGGTTCATCAGCAAGAGCAAGGAGCCAGCTCCCAGGCCCTGGTGATGCCACCGTGGGTCCCTGCACAACAGCCCGCACACCAGCTCTGGCCGGGCTTCCAAGGAAGCCCACATACGTGAAGGAAAGCAGCAAATGTGCTCTCTGAAAGGACCTCCACTCCTGTGTCATTTCTGTATGGAAAACAATCACAGAGCCTCATCCCAGTGGAGAGGGAATAGTGGGAGACAGCATATAAAGAATCAGAATGGTGAGGCCCTCCAGTGGCCTGGTGCTATGCGTTTATATTCAGGGCCTTGCTATCCCTGGGCACAGTGACATTAATTCTAATCCCTTTCCCTCCCCTTCTACTTACACTGTCTCACTTGTCCTTTTGCCACAACCTCAAAAGGCAGGTAGTGTTTTCTGTTGCACATCTGTCCAGAGGGAGCCTGTCCAGGCCCCTGACATGATCTCAGCATTCTGTTCATTCCTATACCCTTTGCAGAGGCCACAGCCAGCATTTAGGATAAACTAGTTAGGAAACCCTGACTCAGCTTCACAAAACAAGAGCAGGAAGGCGCAGCCTAGAGTGGAGCAGGAAGGCGCAGCCTAGAGTGAAGTCCAGGTGCATAGCTGGGCAGTCCCCATGGGGGGCAAATCTACATCTGAACCCCTGCCTCAGAAACTGCTAGAAGCCAGGGCTGCATCCATGAACAAGGAGCCAGCAACATGGAGACTGAGCTGAGAATCCTCCCAGCTGGTTGGCTTTCAAGGAAAACTGTACACAGAGAAGGCTTGACTTCGTAAGATGATTGAATCTTATGAAATCCACTCCACTGTGAATTTCACCCACTTCCACCCCACTGTCCCATGTCCCTTTTATCCCCATGAATATGGAGCCTGGCAATGCTAACATTTCGGTAGAATAGAACATTTTTAATTACAACGTATCTGCACCTGAAAAGCTAGGAAACAATCTCCTCTGATTCAGCAATGTATCTGCAACTGAAAAGCTATGAAAGAATACCACCCTCTGCGCTGCCCACCCTCCTCCTAGTGAGCGCTGATGCAAAATGAATTGCTTGAGGCTTCCACCAAATGCTGCAGTGCTTCTACCAGCACTGCGCTGGCACGAGGAGGGACAGTGGCTAGATTAAGGCCTGAGAAAGGGGTTGGGAGAACTTAGAGTCCAGAATTATTAGGACTCTGAACCCTTCTGTGTGAGAGGGCTGGTGCAGTCTGCCCAGCAGCTGCTAGAGCCAAATCAAATCTCTGGGGAAGGAGCTGGCCGTGCCTGTGCTTTCTCCTTGCAGGCCTGGGGGGCAAGGGTGGGCATGTGCCTGTGGCGTCATCATTAGTCCGGGGCCACAGGCTTTGGAATGTTAACTCTGGAGATACCACGCTACCTAGAGCTGTCCCTTGCCCAGAGAGCATGCCCATGTGTGTGGGGACCACGGGGGCCACAGTGCTTCCATCTTGCTCTTATTTCTATCTATGGCCTGTTGAGTGCCAAATTCCTTCCTGGCTAAATGAGAAGGAGCCCAGCTTGAGAACTGGCCCCCAATGCCCAGCCCCTTCCCACGCTGCATTGTGTCTGAGGGCAACCAACTTGCTCAGCTTCTGGTGAGCAATTAGACTGCATTCATTCTCCCAGTTCTCTTTCTCATACAAGACAAATCGCAGCTAAGTAAACACCTTCAGCACATTTTAATTCAGAGTAGCACTAAAAACCGTTATTACGAGGTAAGGTCTTTCGTGTATCTCCTTGCAGAGCCTAAAATGACCAAATAGGTTGTTTATAAATGTCTTCCTTGGCACATTTAAAGGCCTTGCATGCTGTTTCTAAATGGTTTCTAATAGTTGGAGCACAGGGAACTTGTAAAGCAGTAAAATGATTCTGTAGGATACTAGAATAGTGGACACATGACATTATTCATTTGGCAAAACCCAGAGAACTGTACAATGCAAAGACAAATTGTAATATAAACTCTGAACTTTAGTAAATAATAATGTATCAATATTGGTGTATCAATTGTAACAAACATGCCATACTAATGCAGAAAGTCAATAATAAGGGAAATTGTGGAGGGGGTAAGGAGGCATACAGAAACCCTCCGTATTCTCTGCTCAATTTTTCTGGGAAACCTAAAAATGCATCCCCCAAAAAAATCTATTAATACTTTTTTTTAAATCCCAAGGTAAGAAAATGTCCAAATGAGGACTTGTCTCAGAAGAGAGCCACGACCCTGGGCTCTCCTGTGGATCCCTGGGTGCCCCTAAGATCCAAGCTGGTCACACGGCTGCTCTGGGCCACCCCCAGCCCCTGTGGATGGAAACACTCCCTCAGCAGCCCAAGCCTCCTGTGCACAGACCTGCATCCCATTCCTGCTTTCCAGGGAGCAGCCTACTTCAAATGCTGTGACTGGCACATTCAAGGAGGCACAGCAGCTTTGGGTTCATTCAGTAGCAGTCAGGGTGTTAAGCAGCATGCAGACCCAGGCTGCAGGTGTGAACCTCACTTCCTCTCCACACCTCAAAAACAACGCCCTATAAGGAACACCAGTGATCCATCCCAAACTGTGAAGGTGGTGAACTTTGAAAACTTCAAGGAAGAAAAGTATCACGGTTCCATTTCCACCTGCCATCATCTATGAATCCTTCAAATTTTGGTTCAGTATCATCTCCCCAGGAGCTTCCTCTGGCATACACAGCCCCAGGCCTCTGATTTGCTCCTGCTGGTTTCCCAGGGCATCAAGGCACACCCTGCTGGAGATAGCTCTTTCCCCATCTGTCTTCGTCACTAGTCTGGTGGATCCTGCAGAGAACACGGACCTTATTTTATTCATCCTTGGGAAACTTCAGGAAACATCCCGCAGCCTGGCTTGTTTTAGCTACTAAACTCTCACCAAGGGGCCAGAGCCATGGGGTGGGTACGACACAGCCCTCTTTCCAGGGCTGAACCTGAATCGCTTCTCTCGGAATCTCTTCTGAGGGCCAAGCCCCGCTCTATACACCTCCATAGACCGGCCCTTGCCTTGAATAACATGTCTCAGACTTGCCCATTTCCCCTTCTCTTGCACAAAACTCAGAGGAAATGGGAGAAAGAAATGGGGGCAGAAATGTTTTGATTATGAAAGAAGAAAGCGGGATAAAGGGATGCTGTGTAGTTTCATGGTTCTAGATGGAAAGACTTGTCACCTACCAAAATCTCCAGGGAAAATGGGCTTCTGTCATTTGAGAAAGTTGCCTGATGCCTCAGACGCTCCTCTCCCCTTTTCCCCTGGTTAAGAACTCGGCTGGTCTTCTGATATGTCAGCTGGGCAGGTACAGCCCCCAGTCATTTAATCGAGCAAGTATTTCCTGTGAGGCTAATTTATGGAGGTGAATTAAGTCCCCAGTCAATTGATTTTAAGTATGGGAGAGTATCCCAGATAATCAGAGTGGGTCTAATTCAATCCGTTGAAAGGCCCTAAAAGCAGAGCTAAAGCTTCCCTGATAAAGGCGAAGTCCTGACTTTGGACAGTGGCTTCAGTCCCCGAGGACAGTTCCAGTCTTCCCTTCCTGAAAGCTTCCCCTGAGGCGTTCGGATTTGCCGAGCCAATCCCCACAATGACATGGCAAACTCACTGCAATAAATCCCTTCACGTGTCTCCTACCGGTTCTGCTTCTCTGGTGGTACCCTGGCTTATACAAAACTCTTAAGTAGTCACTGCAGTTCCACCAGCAGACACTCAGGATGAGACAAGGGACTTAACAGTCATCAAGCACTTTCCGTAAAAATCAGGCAATTCACATATGATAAGCATGTTTCTTAATCTTCACAATAACCCCATCGTCCGGATTTTTCAGATAAGGCAAAGAGAAGACTCCCAAGTGACCCACCTATGACCACAATTAAGAATCAAAGCAAGGGTTTTGCTGTGTTGAGTGCACATCTGCTGGAGTACAAAGCCTATATTTCCCAGCACAAAGGGTCTGGACAAAGTGTGAGGCGGTGCGGGAAGTAGGTGGGAGTACAACGGCAGCAGATGGCACATGCTCTTGGTTCATTTCCTCTTCCGCAAAAGTTTGCCCCTGAGTGGCCACTGGGCAGTATTTCAAGAAGCAGCCAGAGAGGAGAGATTGGCTCCTCTTGACCATGCATGAGAATGCCTGAGAAGGGGATAGGTGCCACCATGAGCCATCAGCCCTCATGCTGCAAGGGCGGGTATGAGGGAAGCAGAGTTTTTCACGGCATAAAATTGCCTGTTCAACAAAAAACAGCTCCTGAATTTCCCAGGTCAAGTTCCTCAGTTCACTCGTTCACTCTTCCTCCAGCCACCCAGTGGCAGTGAAGAATACAGACTGCTTCTAAAAGACCCCTTCTTCTACTTGGTTTCAGGGTGAGAGAAGTGTTAGGGCTCATTTCCCTCACATCTCGAAGGTGAACTTCAAGACCGAGTTGACTGGTGACTACTCCATTCCACCGAAGAACTCTGATAAAGCACCCACTCAGTGCCAGGGGCTGTGCTGGGGAACAAGGTGGGGTTCAAAGGTGAATGTGGCGGGGAAACCCTTCTTTCCAGGAGTTTATAACTTAGGGTGTAGACTAACTCTACATTCAAAAACAACTCTGGGTCAAGGCAAGACCAGTGCTACAGTAGAGTCCAATCATTTCTTCACTCTATCAACATTTCTTCGTGCAGGAAACACTGCAGATTTGCTGTTGGAGGGCTTTCACCATGCGGCGGGGATGTGACATTGCAACGAAGATGGAGGAGACTAGAAAGGCACCCCAGAGGAGGTGGTCCTGAAATGAACTATAGTTCAGGTGGCTCCTGCCCTGAACTGTAACTGCTTCTCCTGAAAACTCTACCCCCAAACAGCCTCCAGTTCAAGAAAGGCAACGCTGAACTAAACAGTCAACCACAGAGAACAAGAAACCAGGAAGAAATGTCCCAGGTGGGTGGCAGTGTGTGTGGGGGTGACTTCGATTTTCTGTGCAACAGCTTCATTTTTTTTTTGCAAACTGGGAGTAATTATGCCAAATTTTCTAATTTCATAAGGTCATGGTGAGGACTAAACCCTGATAGAAAGAAGGGTGTCCTTTCAAAATATTTAACCCCAGGTATTGCCTGGATACTGATAAGTCAGAACAGATGTTGGGCTTGGGTGGGGTGGGGGTGAGGCTGCCAACTGTTAACACTTTCCTTGCTGGATCAAGTGGGGCTTGGGATAGCACTATTAGAAGGTGGGAAGGAGGGGACTCCAGAGCCTGGGCTGCAACCACGCCTAATCTCACACAGGAGAACATCAACGTTTCAACAGCTGAGCTTGTCCACTGAGTATCAGCCTTGCTGCTAATGCTCCCAGAAGAAAAGTGCTGATGAGTTTCATACGGACACGAAGATTTGGGTCTGCCTTCTTTGTCAGTCTCATCCCCTCCGCAACGCCATTCCTGAGCCCCACTCACTCAACACACATGCACACACCTACACACAGACACACACACAGAAAGACACAGGCATACACTCTGCACACAGACACACATGCACAAACATGGACACAAAGACACACACGAACACACAAACACCAGCAAAACTAAACCACCATGCTTTCTCAGTTCTATGACTCCATTGAGCATAAGAAACACCATCAGTTTAAGACTAAGTCAGGGATGTAGAAGGGAGGGAGCAGAAACCACATTAAATATACAATTTAACTGACGCTGACTTCAAGAGTTAACCCTGTTTTACAAATCAGGCCAAGGGTTCTCAACTTTAGTGGGCTTAAAGTTCTAAAATGGGAGAAAGGGGACAAGACAATTTCATGTGGTGGGAAGATTACTTAATGGCATATGAAGAAGAAAGGCATAGTGAAGAAGTGAAGGGGGAGTGACGTTTCTTTCCCCTTTTATGAAGCAAGCCAGCCTCTGTGCTCCAGGGCTGGGCAACTTTGCTTCCTACACTGGCTGCTAAACTGAGCATGCCTCTGTGTCCAGGCCTTTACCAGAAGACATTCCCGCACAGATAGGCAGGTGCTGCTGAGGAGGAGAGAGAAGAGGAGGGTGCGGTGAGTTGGGCAGTGGGGTGGGGACCCTTCCCAGTTTCACCCCAGAAGCAGCCACAGCAAAGAGCCCTCCTTCAAGCCAAAGGAGACAGCAGAGCCACCCACTCCGAATGGACCTGTGATCTTATTGATCTGGCCTTTCAGTGGCAGTGGATGGTCTTTCCAAAAACTCAGACTCTGGGACCATTTCTAGTGGACAAGGAGAGCAGAATCCCAAAACAAACCCAAAACAAAGCAGCCTGATTTTTCTCCCTATCCTGGAAAGTAGGGGCTTACAGCCTGATTAAACTGGATTTAGCCAGGTTACACTGGACTCTGAACAAATCAACACACGTAGCACTTCCTTCACCGAAGAACTGGGTGGCACTTCAGAAGGGCTTCACTTCAGTCCCAGGATCAAAGCAGCACAGTATTTTTAGTCCCAAGCCGTCCCCATTTTCTGTCCCCCATGACCTTCTCTGGTGCTGTTCCTTCTCCCTGGGATACTTCTTTCCTTTCTCAAAGCGATTAAGGCACGGAGTGAAGCTGTTGGCTTGTTCCCCTATCTTTCACCATCACTATAGTACTTGGCTAGGGGTTCTCAAATTTCCACTGTTCTCAACCACCTGAAAAGTTTGTAAAAAATACATCTTCCTGGTGCCACTTCCAGAGAGTCTAGCTCAGCGGGTCTGCAGCAGAGCGCAGAAGCTGGTGTCTTTCACATGCTCTCCAGGTCACTGACACTCAAGCAGCCCTCAGACCACATCGTGGAGAACTCAACAGAGGGCAGGGACTGTCTGGTTCATAGATAGCGTTCCAGAATCCATCAGATGATAGGGTGGAGGCTTCAATAAGCAGAGGCTGGCTGACTGGCGAAGGTAAGTCCCTGGGTGGGTAGCTCAGAAAACGAGTGAGCACATAAATTAATCTAGTTTATTACTAGTTTATTACGGACTCATTCAGTCAGTCACCCACCCACCCACCACCTAATTAATTATGCTACATACCCAACGACTATAAAAAGGATTGTGGGCCGGGCGCGGTGGCTCAAGCCTGTAATCCCAGCACTTTGGAAGGCCGAGGCGGGTGGATCACGAGGTCAAGAGATCGAGACCATCCTGGTCAACATGGTGAAACCCCGTCTCTACTAAAAATACAAAAAATTAGCTGGGCATGGTGGCGCGTGCCTGTAATCCCAGCTACTCAGGAGACTGAGGCAGGAGAATTGCCTGAACCCAGGAGGCGGAGGTTGCGGTGAGCCAAGATCGCGCCATCGCACTCCAGCCTGGGTAACAAGAGCGAAACTCCGTCTCAAAAAAAAAAAAAAAGGATTGTGCACATTACAAATGTCAGAAAACATCTTTTTTAAAAAATATCACTGTGGACTATATATACAATATAGAATCATTTTCCCAAAATTCTCCCTTGAAAGCTTTGGCATATATCCCATGGAGATACTTTGAAGAATCCAGCAATGTCTCAAGTCTATTTGCCAAGTTCTGGTGTGGGGAGTCTGAGGCTTCTGCCTCTACTATGTGAAGTGAGCTTCTGGGTGTACTGGAGTCCCTTCTGCGCCTGCGCTGGTCTTCTAGGCACCTCTCTGACCTTCAATCCAGCCAGTGTTCAGTGCTCTACCCAGCGCTGGACCCTGGGGATATAGGAGTGAATTAAACATGGGCCCTGCTGCGCTAGGCCGACTTGTAAGCGCCCCTCTCCCGGTATGCTTACCCTGTGCAGCGTCCTCCCATGGGCGTGAGCAAGATTCCTGAATATGATGCAACAGCATTCAAGCAACTATTTTATCTTATGTGGCCAAAAGGATTTTGCAAATGTAGGTACATTACCAGGGAACTTTGAATTAATCAAAAAGGAGATGATCCTGGGTGGGGCTGACCAATCTGGTGAGCCATAAAGGAGGTCAGAGAGTCAAAGCATGGCAGGAGCCTGCTGCCATGTAACTGAGAGGGCTATATGGAAGCAAACGGCACTAGGCAGCCAGGAGCTGAGAGCCAACCCTGGATGACAGCCAGCAAGAGAACAGGACCTCGGTCCTACAACTGCAAGCAACTGAATTCTGCCAACACCACTGAGCTTGGAAGAGGACCCTGAGCCTCAGAAGAGATGCTGCCTGACACCTTGATTTCAGCCATATAAGACTCTGAGTGGAGAAGACAGCTACACCGTGTCAGGACTTCTGACCTACGGAACCTGTAAGATAATAAATATGTGTTTTACGTTGCTAAATTTGTGATACTTTTCTATATGGCAGTAAAATCTGATAGAGTGCTTTCCCCCAAGGAGCTCACAGACACCTAGGAGTGACAAATACAAGCTCATAATTACTATGCTATATTGTTTTCAAGACTACAGCAATTCACAACTTTAGCAGTTTTCAAGTTGAGCCCAATTTGCCTTCAGGAAGGTTTCCTATTCATCTGTTTCCATCTATGCATTCATTTAATTTATAAACTCATGTTGAGCTTCTATTCTGTGCCTGATATGTGCTGGACCCTGAGGACCCAAGGTGACACACACAGCTCCCGATTCTCTGACCTTAGACCAAAATGTCTTACCCAAACCTTGCACAACCCACTCATGCCCTAAGACCCAGCCTGTGTCACTCCCTGACCTAACTTCCTAGATCTCCTGTCAAAACAAACAGCTCATCCTCAGAATTCCCATAGCAAATTTCATGGCACTCTGCTTAACATGTCTTGGTCCTACTGTGCATCGAACTGAGTGTGTGTACATCTCACTGGACTGTGATCTCCTTGGGGACAGGGATATCCCTCCTCATTTACCTTCACAACCTAATGTCTGACAGGTAGAAGACACTCTGAAAATACTGGTTGAATAATGAACAGTTCATCTAATTCATCCCTGGATTTCCTTGCCAACTAGCCCTGGGTTCTCCCTATTTCCCTATTTTAGAGTCAGTCCATATTGAAATGGAGGAAAAATACATCAGGGGAGACACTGAGACAGCTAAATATGCAGCTGCCTTCTAAGATTGGCCTTGCCTGATACCCATAATTAACCAAATTTCTTGGAATAATAATCTCTGGTCATGATTATAGGGGTCCTTTGCTTCTGGAGGTCAATTTCAGAAGCATTACTCATACATTGAATTTTTGCCAGTCAAATCTTATTTTTTAAATGATGGGTTTAGTCAGGCGTGGTGGTGCACAACTGTAGTCCCAGCTACTCAGGAGGCTGAGGATTGCTTGAGCCCAGGAGGTCGAGGCTACAATGAGCAGCGATGGTAAATTGAGACAGAGCGAGATCCTGTTTCAAAAAATATAACAAAAAAGAAAATATAAAGTAATGAGGTTGCTGTTTTAAGGGGTGACTATGAGTTATTTTAAAATGAGGACTCAGAAGGTTTTTGATAACATGACTAATTTGAAAAGCATGTAAGGTCGGCTAAAATAAATAGAGAACATGAGAGTAAAACTGAAGATTTTCCTAAAGGGAGAGGTAAATTCATGGGAAAGAGGAAGAAGATAGGCCAAGAATCTGGAACAAGATAATACCTGAACTTCTCGAAAACCAGGACAAAGAGGGAAAGATACTGGACTTTTTAGCTGTTGCCGCCAGATGGAAAGAAGTAACCCCGTCCACCTGGACACAGAAATCTGTCCTTGGAGCTCAATTAAGAGTGGCTCATGAGTGAGATCTGTGAGAAAACACATTGCATGCAAAGTATCTGTCCCAGTGCCTGGCGCACAGTAAGCACCCAGTGACGGCCAGTTTGCAGCAGCAGCCGCGTTTCCGTTTCCCATTGGTCTTTAAAAGGAGAACTGGATGGCATCTAACGTTACCTTTCACTACAGCTCTGCAGAAATTAAGTCATATTTTTCTTTTTTTCTTTTTGAGATTGAGTTTCGCTGCTGTTACCCAGGCTGGAGTGCAATGGCGCGATCTCGGCTCACCACAAGCTCCGCCTCCTGGGTTCAGGCAATTCTCCTGCCTCAGCCTCCTGAGTAGCTGGGATTACAGGCACGCGCCACCATGCCCAGCTAATTTTTTGTATTTTTAGTAGAAATGGGGTTTCACCATGTTGACCAGGATGGTCTCGATCTCTTGACCTCGTGATCCACCCGCGTCGGCCTCCCAAAGTGCTGGGATTACAGGCTTGAGCCACTGTGCCTGGCCCAAGTCATAGTTTTCTAACAGAAATTTGGAATATGCCGAGTTCCCTCAATGCCAAGGTCATGTCATTACATGATAACTCCGGAGAGAGATTTTTGGAGAGCGCTTAGCTAATTTATAGATAGTGTGACAGATGGCAAAGTGGGACTCTGTTGCTTCTGTTTCACCCAGGACCTCATATAGCAGCCACCACATGACCCCTGAGGCCAGCCCAGCCCATCTCTGACCTCACCATACACATAAAGCACCTAGGCATCTGGCTCCTGCAGTTTCTGACTCCTCAGGTCTCTCGCGGGCCTTAAAAGCCCCCTTTCTATAAAGCCGCAGGTGATGCAGCTTTATAGCCATCTGAGATTTGAATCCTAGCTCCACCCCTTACTTATGGTGCTGTGTCTCTGCTGTGCTACAGAGGGGTGGCCAGTTCCAGGAGCAGGTGCTAGGGCAAGTAACCAGGTCTGCCCAGAGCAGGCTGCTGAAAACCCGTTGTGAGAACACAGCTGTGAACATACATCAAGATTCCACCTGAGGAGGTGAAAATGAGAGGGAGTGTTCTTTTAAGAGAAATTGACACCTTGTGAATTCAATGTCCTCTGAGGGAGGTAAGAGAGGCTTCAAGCATTGTTGCCTAAGACCTAGTTAGAAGAACTTTAAGAGACCACCTGGAGGGTGTACTGTCCCCAGACCTTGGGGACACACAGTGAGTAGTGCACTGGCTTGATGACAGGGGACACGATGTGGGATTGGGAGGTAGGAATGTCAGACTAGAGATGCAATGTGGCTTTTGCCAGCTGGAAAGGCTCTCTCAGCAGAAAGGGAAGGAGGGTTGCCCTGGTTGTGGCAGCTTAAGGGACAGCCCTCGAGAGGCACTGCAGGGGTGGAAACAGAAGCAGGACAGGCGTTGGTGAGGGAGGCTTCCAGGAACCCAGGAAAGGCCCATGAGAGGAATCAGCAGCTCTGAATATCTTCTAGGGCTAGAGAAAAACAACTGGCACATCCGGGAAACACACACACACACACACACACACGCACACACACACACATGCATGAGGCCTCCTCTGATCCCCACCTCCCTCCCTCTCCATGCTCCCACCCAAAGGACCTAGAAGCTGGTCTGGGCATTTCGCTGCCTACAGTGAGATCAGTTCTGGACCCAAACAACGAGGGACTTCTCATTCTCTAAGCACAAGGACAAGCTGTGAGCTGCTGAGCTTTCATAGACCGTACAGGGATGGAGCCCAGCTCCCAAGTGTGGGTTGAAATGGGTCACGTGGGGATGATATGGAGCTTCTGCTTGTGCTCCAGGCATCTTTCCTGTTCAATGAACCGCTTCCACCCCTTTTGAGCACCAACTCAGCGCCAGCTGGCCTTTGCTGGGGTTAGGCAACTGGGATTTGAACCCTAGCTCCACCCCTTAATTATGGTGCTATGTAGAAGGTTCACCCCATGGTCCCCCAGAGAGGAGTGAGAATGAAGCAAGCCCACCGCCTGGCTCTTGGCACCCCACAGGGCACGCCGCAGGGCTCAGCCAATAGTCCCTTGCTGATTCCGGGAAAACAACTCCATTCGTGCTTTAAAATGATGCCTCTCCAACATGAAAGAGCTTCAGAATCACCAAGGGCAGTGATTAATAATAGACATTGTAGCTTCCCCCAAGAAGTTCTAATTCATGAGTCTCCATGGGGCTTAGGGACCTGCTTAGCATCTCTCCTTCCAGGTGATTCTGACTCAGGCAATCCACAAAGCACACTTTTGAGGAAAAGATGTTCAGGATGGCTCTGAGAAGGAGAGGAAGCAGAGTATTCCATTCTGCTCCAAAGGAATACTGAGCCACCTCCAGCCAGGCTGCAGCCAGGACCTCAGGGCTTGGGAAATGTTTTAAACATGAAACAGAAATTCTGTTGCAAGTGCCACTGGCCACCTGAGCTGTCTGAAAGTTAAAAAAAAAAAAAAAAGAAGAAGTGCATCACACATATGAGCCCTCAGCCTAAGCAATGGTAGCGCCATAGGGAAGAAACCCAGCAAGCTCCGAGACAGGAGGGAGGCCATATTGATGCCCCTGCAGTGCCTCTCGAGGGCTGTCCCTTAAGCTGCCACAACCAGGGCAACCCTCCTCCTCTTTCTGCTGAGAGAGCCTTTCCAGCTGGCAAAAGCCACATTGCATCTCTAGTCTGACATTCCTACCTCCCAATCCCACATCGTGTCCCCTGTCATCAAGCCAGTGCACTACTCACTGTGTGTCCCCAAGGTCTGGGACAGTACACCCTCCAGGTGGTCTCTTAAAGTTCTTCTGACTAGGTCTTAGGCAGCAATGCTTGAAGCCTCTCTGACCTCCCTCAGAGGACATTATTCACCCGGTGCCAAACTATTTCTCTTAACAGAACACCCCCTCTCATTTTCACCTCCTCAGGTGGAATCGATGCATGTTTACAGCTTTGTTCTCACAACGGGTTTTCAGCATCCTGCTCTGTGCAGACCTGGTTAGTTGTCCTAGCACCTGCTCCTATGGGGATTCTGGCACAAAAGGCAGGACAGCGTGGCCACCTCCCCTACCCCAAGACAGCAGGAAGAGGATAGTCCGTCACTGTCCAGCATCACTTCTGGGGCCACACACAATGTCTATAAATGGACCCCAACTGGAAAACAGGTTTGCTGTGGTCCCAATCAAACCCAGAGCTTAGTTCTGTTGACCTGGATCATTTAAAGCAAAGCGATCAAGCAAGTGACCAGGAAGGCGGCCTCCAGGTCCCATCCGCCACCTCCCAGCACACTGGCTTTGTGACCTCCTCTCTCCACTGACACCTCACAGTGTACTGCACACCAGGCTCTCATGAAGCATTTCTTGCATAAGTCAAAGGATGAATGGATGAATTAGTGAATAAACGAGTGAATGAACGAATGCACACACTTATCTCCCAAGCGTCCTTTCTTCAACCTAGTCTATATCGTGCAACCAAAGTGTTCTTGCCATGCTACAAACGATACCAAGTTCCCCTCCTACCCAGAACCCTCAGTGGTTCCCACTGGATCATGTGCAAACCTCCAGCAGTGTCAGGACTTCCACAACCCAGCTCCTATTTGCAGCTTCCTGAAAACACTATTTCCTTGTATTCCTCAAAGTCTTCCATCACCTACATTATTTCAAGTCACCCTTTAAATTACTTCCTCCAGGAAGCCTTCCCTGCTTGCCTCAGGCAGGATTAAGTAGGTTAAGTAGACTTTCAGTCAACAGCTAATTATTAATTCAGCAGAAAGTTATTAAATACTTATTCTATGTAGCACACACCCCTTTGAGTTTCCACAGCATTCTATAAAGCTGTTTATCTCCATTCCCCCATGCCTATACAGGCCAGAATCCAGGAGGAATGAAATGACTGTGAAATGAATAAATAAACTGATCATCTAATTCCCAGGAGATGTGTGCGCTGCAATGGTTAAAAAATGTTGTCACACGTTGTCAAGGATACGGCAAGATGGAAAAACCCCTTTTCTTCCAGAACAGAGCAAAGCTTTTGTCACATATGGCACAGGCAGCAGATTCACCGCATCCATTTTCAGAAGCTGAGGTTCCTGCCCGTCTCCTCCAAGAAGCAGGGCTTCCTCAGCGTGTCTGTGTCACGCTGTCTGCAGGAGCACGTGACTGGGGAATCCCATCTGTTCTCACCCGCACGCCCACCCATGACAAATGAATTCATCTGCAGTGTTTGCCAGGAGCTGCTTCGGGAGCAAAGGAGACTGGTGATGAATTATTCATCCTGAGGAGATGCCCGCCCCAGCTTTCCAGAGTGGGTGCAGCCTGGAGAAGCACCCCTCTGAATTGCAGGGCTCCGGTCCCAGTACACAAAATAATAATTAATAATAACGGGCACATCTACCATGTATTGATTTCCTATAATACACGCTATTGGGAGCTTAACCTATATTATTTAATTTCATTTTCACAATAGCAAGTCGAGGTTTCATCATCCCCATTTGCAGCATCACAGAGGGGGAGGTCACTGGCCCCTTGTCCCACAGGTTTCTCTGATCTCCAGAAGATGTGCTTGCCCCTGAAAAAGGAGAGAGCATCAGGAGGGAGCAGGAAAGCCCAGGGAAGCCCAGGGAGGGATCCCCTCCGGCAGAGCTGGGAGATGCCCAGCCTCCCCTCACCCCACTAGATTTAACATTCAGAGCAGCATGTGGATCAGGCAGGATGACTTGCTCGGAGCCCTTGCCGGCCCAAGGCATGTCAAATGCAGCTGCTATTTCCAGCAGCTTCTCTACCAAAGAAGCCCTGTCACATCTGATATGGCTGAATCCATGATTTTGGGGGATGGATGTGCAGTCAGCAATGGCTAAACGACAGATATGAGAAGAGTCACTGGGAGCTGTGGAGGAAGGAGAAGGAGGGGACTCCTTAGGAGCTTAAACCTTGACACAATTATCCATCTCCAACCCCATGGACTGACGGTGGGAAAGGTGGAGGGACAGGTGGCATGATCATTTTAAGAGAAACAAAAGTGGGAGAATAGCAAAAGAATAGACAGAGGGAGCAAACAGACACTGTGCGTGTTAGAAACGCATGACCCGCCTCATTTCACAAGGAATTTGGAGCCACCTACAAGATCAAATACATGATGACAAAACGGAAATATGTAAATAAGAAATTGGCGGAGTGCTAAGTAATGAACGAGGAACAACGCGCCCGGCGGAAGTAGGGATGGAGAGTGGGCTGAGTTAGGGCTCCGAGCCCCAGACCACCTCCCGGAAAGAAACTGCTGTCAGCTGTGTTAGAGACACTTGGCAGTTATTGTGTCACTCGGGTGTTCTCTGGCTTGACTGCATCAGCTCACCAGAGCAAGGGAAATTAAAAGCCATCGAAGCCAGCACAGGTGTGGAAAACCATGGGCATCGGCCTCCTGGGCCTACTCTCAGCCTCCCTCTGAGCCATCTACTGCCTCAACCTCCACTTCAGGCAGCTTGTCTCTTGTCCTTCATTTCCACTCCCACAGCCTTTATTTCCACCCAGGTCTGCTCCTCAGCCTGATGTCTTTGCCAGCCTGAGTGTAGCAGGCATAAGGATTCAGGGACCTCCAGTCCAGCCTGCTCCAGTGCAATAACACCAGAGGAGTGTCACTGCCAGTCTGGCCAGTGAGGTGTCCCTTCCCCTACATTTCCACTAACGTGGTGGAAATGTCACCGTGTTGATGCTCAGAATATCAACACCACCATCAATCACCCCATGAGTCTGGGAGCTCCGTGACTGCAGAAGCCAAGTCATCTACCTCTGGATTTCCAGGGCCTGACCCCTAGCTGCTGAATCAAACAGCAGTGACATTCAGCCTTGTGACTCATGTCTCTGCAGTGACAGTGCTCAGGGACCCGGGCTGCTCTGCAGACCACAGGCTCAGACGGGATTCCATTTCTGTCTGTTCTTTGACTACGAATGTCTCAAGAGCAGCTCTGGGCTCTGGTGCTGTCCATGGTCTGAACAGTTCTTTTGTTGGCCATCAAAGAGAGATAAATCACCAAAACTGTGCATTCTCAATGGGACAAAAAGAAAAGGTGATTGGAGAGCAAAAGCCATCTTAGCTATTACAATGGTGTGTGGCCCTTCCACAGGCCACAGTACCTATGCAGTATATCTGTGGCATGAAAATGTCATGGGATTAGGAAGAAAAAGTCTAAAAAGGTTCACCATGGCAATAATCATGAACAAAATATTAAGAAACACTGCTCCATACTAATCATATGCATGAGAGCCCGGCTGGTAGCCACCTCCCAGCTATGCATTTCTCCAAAGAATAACCAGAGGTTCAGGGAGGTCATATGACTCACCCCAGGCCACAGTGGTGGCACTGAAGTAGGACCCAGACTGGGGCTAGAGGTTCTACCAGAAGATGCCTTCCATGTGTGGGAATGAGATGTTTGTGTTAAGGCACTCACATTTTTTGTTGTTGTTTTTATTTCAATGTTTTTAAGCAAAAATAATTTTCCTTTTCTAAAAATGAAATTAAGTTCTATAAATATTCATTGCTAAGATGGTATTTCTCTCAACATCATCTCTTTAAAATTCCAAACTGGACTTCCTCTTCGGAATTCAAAAACTCGACTTCTCTTTGGAATTCCAAACTTACCAGCTTAATAATTCATTAATTCAGCCAAGCACGGTGGTTCATGCCTGTAATCCCAGCACTTTGGGAGGCTGAGGTGGATCACCTGAGGTCAGGAGTTTGAGACCAGGCTGGCCAACATGGTGAAACCTCATCTCTACTAAGAATACAAAAATTAGCCGGTCATGGTGGTGGGCATCCATAATCCCACTTGAACCGGGGAGGCAGAGGCTGCGGTGAGCTGAGATTGTATCACTGCACTCCAGCCTGAGCGACAGAGTGAGACTCCATCTCATAAAAGAAAATTCATAAATTCACTCGAGAGGTGTATACATTGGGTAGATATTAGGCATGAGGCACTGAAGCTGCAGAGGGGAATCAGACACAAAACCTGCCCTCAAGGGGTTTCCAGTCTAATGGGAGGTGGTTCTCAGGGCTGGGTCCACTCCGAGAAAAGGTGAGCTCGGAAGGCTGCAGCGTACAGAGCGGAAGGCTGGGTAAGTGCAGTAGGCTTTGCGAAGGGAGTCCCTCTGATCTGAAACTGAAAGGCAGGACAGATATTCCCTGTTGGAGCAGATAGAGAGGGAATCTAAACAGAAGGGCTAATAAGTGCAAGGGGACATGTGTGAGGGAGCTTGAAGGGTAGACGAGCTGATAGTTCTCCAGGGAGAAACTTATGTCCAAGTAGCCACCACCATTATTGGGTCCTCCTTTTGCCCAAAGAAATTGAGCAGAACAAATCTAATCCTTGTTTAATATGACAGGTTGTACGGGTCTGATCCCATGTACTCATGCAAACATCAAGAGTGGGCAACATCCCATAAAGGGCCTCTATTTCTAAAGGTGGGGAAAGGTTTAGGGAAATCAATAAGAGAAGGTGAAGCCCCTGGGATTGGCAATATCAAATGTTACCATCTCTCCAACTAAGAAGGCCAAGGGAGGGACCAGTTCTCAGAAACCAGGAAAGCTGCTGGCTCTTGGAGGAGCTATGGCCCACAGCAGCCCAGCAGGGAAAGGACCAAATCCTCCCCTCCCAGCTCTGACTCACCCATCTCCTGCTGGTTCCTCCCATTGTCTGCATCCAGTCAGAACTCAGAGGGAAGGGGGCCACTGGTGAAATTTACAAGTTGAGTCTCCCATGGGTGGGGAATGGATTTGGAGAGGGATACAGAAAACACCCAGCACGTGGACAGCCATGGGAGACATCTACTTTTTTTTGGAAATCTAGTCTGCATATGATCTCTGTTCTGGTGACATACACACTCTATGTGCTGGGGACTTGACCACTTAGCAAAAAGATGGTCATGTGACCCAGATCTGGGTAAAATCCATTCATTCATTCATTCATTCCTTCATTCCTTCATTCATTCCAGGCATAGCACTGAATAAGAAGTATACATCCATGAACAAAACAGATTTGCTTCCTAATGGAGTCCAAGCAACAGGAGCGCTCCTGGAATGCACAACAAGGCAATCATTCAGAACCTAGTTCTGGAACCTCTGTGGACAACAACAGAAAAGAGACATTCTCTTTCTGTTGGCCTAGGGGTTGAGAGGATGCAGGTCTGGAGACCCATGAGCCAGCCAGAGGACAGCAGAGTGAGGACGGCTTCAATCCACCCAAGGTCCATGATGCAAAAGCACTTCTGGCTCTAGATGAGGGGAGTATTTCTCCACTGAGCCACGCCCCCCTCATCTTCCAGAGATTTCCTTAGTCCAGCAGGATCAGATCAGGGACACAACACTGAGCATGCTGGCTCCGTGGTTGGGAATAAGAAGCAATGCTAGTTTTTTTCTGAGTAAGCACGTATTACCCACATTGAGTGACCCACAGGAAAGCGAGGAGGAAACAATTACTTTGAAGCCTGAGGACAAGATAAATATAAGCTCAGATCACAGGCTTTCTGAAGAGGAGCGGCGCTCACTGGCAGCCAGGAGGAAGGGATCTGTGGCAGAGCTGAGGAAACGTTGCCAGCTCTGTGTGGATTTAATGAGGCATGCTCACTCATGGGAGGCAGGCAGGACAGCAGAGAAAAGCAGGTGAGGGAGGCAAGAGCTCCGCGTCTCAACCTGGCTCTGCCTCTAACGAACTCTGCGACTAGGGGTAAGTCATTTATTCCCCACTAAGGTTTCAGCCTCCTCAACTGCTAAATTTAAAGAGTAGATGGCCAGGCACAGTGGCTCACACCTGTAATCCAAGCATTCGGGGAGACCAAGGCAGGTGGATCACTTGAGACCAGAAGTTCAAGACCTGCCTGGACAACCTGGTGAAACACTGTGTCTATGAAAAATATAAAAATCAGCCAGGTATGGTGGTGTGGGTCTGTAGTCCCAGCTACTTGGGAGGCTAAGGCCAGAGAATCCCTTGAACAGGAGAGACAGAGGCTGCAGTGAGCCGAGACCATGCCCCTGCACTCCATCTTGGGCAACAGAATAAGACCACCTCTCATAAAAAATAAATAAAAATAAAATGTAGGTAGCTATAAGGGGTATTGGGGGATGGGCACAGAGAAAGGTGAGGAAAAGCAGCAGATAGCATTATGATCAGGCTTCTGTGCAAGTTCTAATTCAATCTTTAAAAGCCATGTGACATAAAGCAAGTCAATTTCTTTTTTTATTATTATACTTTAAGTTCTGGGGTACATGTGCAGAACATGCAGGTTTGTTACATAGGTATACACATCCCATAGTGGTTTGCTGAATCCATCACCCTGTCATCTACATTAGGTATTTCTCCTAATGCTATCCCTCCCTTATCCCCCAACCACCTGCTATCCCTCCCCTAGCCTCTCAGCCCCCAACAGGCCCCAGTGTGTGATGCTCCCCTCCCTGTGTCCTTGTGTTCTCATTGTTCAACACCCAATTATGAGTGAGAACATGCAGTGTTTGGTTTTCTGGTATTGTGTTAGTTTGCTGATAATGATGGTTTCCAGCTTTACCCACATCCCTGCAAAGGACATGAACCCATCATTTTTATGGCTACACAGTATTCCATGGTGTATACGTGCCACATTTTCTTTATCCATCTGTTATTGATGGGCATTTGGGTTGGTTCCAAGTCTTTGCTACTGTGAACAGTGCCACATTAAACATATGTGTGCATGTGTCTTTATAATAGAATGATTTATAATCCTTTGGATATATACCCAGTAATGGGATTGCGGGGTCAAGTGGAATTTCTATTTCTAGATCCTTGAGCAGTCGCCACACTATCTTCTACAATGGTTGAACTAATTTACACTCCCACCAACAGTGTAAAGGCAAGTCAATTTCTAAACCTCAGTTTTCTCATCTGTAAAATGGGCATTACAGCATCTACCATAGACAACTTCATGAGGATTAAGTGAGATAAACTAACATATAGGTGATGTTCAGCACATGGGAGAAATACAAGAAAAGGCAGGCAACATCACTGAGAAGGGATGAATCTAAAAATGTCAATACGATACTTTCCAGTCCAAAATCCTAATGCTTTGGGAGCTAAGGCACGACAGCACTGTTTGAAGGAGGAGGAAATTCCTTCCCCTCCCAGGCTCCCTGCTATATAACAGGGTTCTCACCTTGGCCTAAACGTAGCGCCTTTCATCCTCTTTTCAGCTGTAAAAACCTTGAAAACTATTAGATCTTTGTGTGGATTTCTGGATTTGCAGGTCACAGGCATCGTTGAAAATAGAGTCACATTAGTAAAACACAGTAAGTGCAATATTTTTCACTTAAATACTACTTTTAAGAGCATTATCTCCCTCTGTCTTACCATTGTTAATTCACTGATGTAAAATTCACAAAAGAAGTCCAGTGCGTGAGTCCTGATTTCTGAGAGCAGATAGAGCCTTTTTTAACCTTAAAATACTTGCCAAGGAAGCCATCATGGGGGCCAGAGAAAAGGCAATGGACAGCCCCACCCACCTCCACCACTGAAGCTGCCTGTGCCCTCAGAGAGTGCTCTCTGTCTATCAGAAAGACATGGGGGCCAGAGAAAGGGCAATGGACAGCCCCACCCACCTCCACCACTGAAGCTGCCTGTGCCCTCAGAGAGTGCTCTCTGTCTATCAGAAAGACAAGGACTGTCTTCCATGTGGCCAGTAGATACAAAGGCTGTTCTTGATGTTGTGCCAGTTTTATTACTAATCCTCAAAATAAATCTATGATGGGTAATATTATCAGCCCATTTTAGAGATGAGAAAACTGAGGCTCAAAAATCCTGAAGTGACTTGCCAAGGCAACACAGATATACAACGGCAGTAACAACAACTGATATGGCCTGTATTTGAGCCCAGTACTATCTTGCCGGAAAACCTGCATTCTTCCAAACATGTCACCTCTTCAAAGACCAAAACTCCCATGTTGGAATACATGGGTCCTGTCAGAGTTTGGGCTGCCTTAACAAGGTACCATAGAGTGGGTAGCTTATAAACAACAGAAATTTATTGCTCACAGTTCTGGATACTGAAGTCCAAGATCAGAGTGCCAGCATGGCTGGATTCTGCTCAGGGCCCTCTTCTGGGTTGCAGACTGACACCTTCTCCTTGAGGTGTCATATCGTAAGCAGAACATGGGAGCACGCTCTGGGTCTCTTGTACAAGAGCACTAATCCCATTCATGAAGATGCTCCCCATGACATAATCACCACCCCTAAAGCCTCACCTCCTAACACCATCATACTTGGAGTTAGGATTTCAATATATGAATTTTGGAGGGACACGTTGAGTCCAAAACAGGTTGCCCACCCAAGATGCTGAGTATTTGGCTGGGTAAGTCCTGATGTGCCTTAGAAAACATCACTGCAGTGTCATGGACACAGACGATGAGGGTCCCTCAGCCTTCTGGGATGCCACATCCAGAAGACCAGCCCAGCGACACAGGCAGCTTGCCCTTTTCCCTTGAATCAGAAGCATCCAGCACCAGGACTTGATATCTTCTCGACTGACGCCTGGAAGTGTGTGGACTGTGTTTGTTATGCAAAAGACAGCGATGAACCAGATCCCAGGCAGCACTAAGGGAGGTCACTGGTCAGAAAAGACTCACAGAGGGAAGAATCCTCTGGGAAAGCCTAAGTGTTTATTTAACTGCTTTATGCCTCAGTGAATAACCAATTTGTACCAAGCCCCCATGTTCTCGAGATGTGTTGATAAACGATGTCGCAAAAAGCATCATGTTCCTGTGCTTTCCATGTCTTTTGCATTCCTGGAGTCTGTGAGGAGAGAATCTGCATCTCTAAACTGGGGTTTCAGATGCCGGGAAGCACTGCACAGAGGGTCCCTGGGTTTCTCCATTGACCTCTGTCCTTCCAGCTCCCAGACCAGCATGTAGTAGAGATGCAAAAAAAAAAAAAAAAAAATTGCCTGGGTTGACGTGAAATACATTTAAATTTTAATCCCAAAAGTAAACCTGATTTTGTAAACAGGAAGGCGTGGCTGGCACATCCCAGGAGGAGCCTGAGCAGGGGGTGCGGGGCAGCGGTGAATGTTTCAAAGATTCATGCAGTCGACCTGTCATTAGGAGGGCCTTGCTATGTTTCCTAAATTTCTGATTAGATTTATGTGTATGTGCGTATATAATACAAAGTCTTGTGTTCAAATTATCTCTTGATATGAATAATATATTTTACGATAGTTGATGCCTACACAATAGTCATGCATGTGAGAGAAAATGGGGAAAATGTAGTGTTCCCGGCCCAAGAAACCCTCTAGGAAAATGGAAGTCCAACAGTTTGTCACGAACTGTTCCGTAAGAAGTCTCAAGAAGCCAACGCTGGGAAATGGGAAAGGCTCTCCGAGAACCACCCGGTGACGAAAGAAACAGAAGACACAGGTGCAGGCAGGACACGGTTTTTAAAATTCTTCAAATCTACAGGAAGAGCACAGAGGAGCAGAGGAAAGGCAGGTTATCACCAAAATGACGCTGCCTGACCCAGGGTGTGTGGGGGTGGGGACAACACGGGGCATTCACTTGGGGCAGTGACAGGTGACAGGAGAAAGGTCTTTTTAACTTCAGCTGGTGGTTCTGTCCTCAGCAAAAACAATTTTCCAAAGGGACAAACCTCCGTGAGCAGGAACAAGTTGGAACATTTGAAAGATCCTACCAAGATGTGATACACTGGCCTACATGACCCCTCCACCTGGATCTGGCTGCAGAATCAGACAGGAAATTAAACTTTTAAAACAGAGAATAGGAGAAACGTCTGGATCCTGAAGATGGGCAAATGCAGACTTCATTTCCCAAATGGAGCCAGGATGGGGCCAGGTCCAAATCCTCATACTAGTTCCAATGTTCCATGTTTTCTGTCTCTCTTCTTTTTCTGGTGGGATGAGGCCTCTAGGGCTGGTGTTGCATCATCAGCATCAGAAAGAGAAACGTTATATCCTCCACTCGGAGCTACAGCTTTTCCACCCAGATGCCTGGTCAGTGCCTCCACCAGCCCCCACCAACAGACAATCACTGCCTGCAAGACCAGGGCAGACGCTTGGATTTCACCTCCAAACTAAATCTTTCTAGGATCGCCCTTCTCAGAAAATGACACCACCATCCAATGCAGGTGCTCCAATCAGAGACCCAGGAGCCATCCCTGACTCTTCCCTTATCTTTATCTGCACATTGACTTCCAGGATAAATCCAGAAGCCTCTGTCTTCCCTTCACTTCTATGCCTAGAACTCAAGTCCAGCCACCGCCACCTCCCACTGCATCACTCCAATGATCACTCACCTGGTTCCCCACCAAGTCTCAGCAGAGCTGCCAGAGGGGCAGCCTCAAAGTGTATGTTTTGCATTATATTTAAATCTAAACTCTTTATCCTGCAGGTGTGCCTCTGCAAATCCACCTGCTACTATTCTCCCCACTGGGCATGACATTCTAGCTCCCCTGGCCTTCCTTTAGCTCCTGGAACACTCAAGCTTTGCCACCTTAGGATCTCAGAACACATGATCCTCCAAGAACGAAGTTCTCTTCCACCAGCTGCACTCGGCCCCAGCACGGGCCTGACTGGCTCCTCTTCCGGCAGCTGTATCTCAGGGACTCTCAGGGAGCCTCCTCCCACCACTCTCCATCTCACTAAGCACTTCGTTTCCAAATTGTAATGCATAATTATTTGTCCATTACTTGTCTCTCTGCCTCTGCAACTAGAGAGTCAGCTGCCTGGGAGAGGAAATGATGGATCCTTAAGCTTAGGCCTGAAGAAATCCTCAGGGTAGACAGTGGAGGGAGAGAATTTCAGGTACAAGAAATTGCATGAACAAAAGCACAAAGCCATACAACAGCATACATAGAGAGGAGCAGGTCCTGGAAAAGGGTGGGAAGGAGATGGGGTTGGAGATGTAGGCAGAGGAAGCAGGAGACCTCAGATGGCCAGACTGGGAGCCCCTTCCCAAGTCCCACACGTTGTTAAAATGCCAATCCCCTCTCCAGGGAGAAGCCAGAATTATTTGTTTGATGTGATCTGATAAAGTAGGGTATTACCATGTAATTACGCCCCACCACCACCCCTCTGCCACCTGTTCAGAGGAGGGTAACACAGTGTGCATGTCATCTGAAGGACACAGCAGCTTCCACGACAGATCGCTATTGCTGGTAAGGACCAAAGGACCTTTCATTTTCTTAGAAAGGACAAGAAAGCTGTCCACCAAACACATTGGTGTCCCAGAACTTTAACCCAATTCCACTGAGTTGGGTCCACATTCTAGCAACCTCTCTTCCCTCTGGAACCCCAAGAGTGGGCAGCACTGACCTTCCTCCACAAAATGGCAAAACTCATTCCTGAACATCCATCATCTGGAAAGGCAGGGAGGGGCAATGGTTAAGAGCATGGACTCAAGTCAGACTCCTGATTTGGCCATTGTATGGCCATAAGAGATGGTCATGAAACTGTTACTTAACCTCCCCATGGGGCCAAGTCTTCATCTACAGCATGAGGTCACTAACAGCTTCTATCTCAGGAGCTGTTGTGAAAATCCAATGAGCAAATCCCTACCAAAATAAGGCACATTTAAACCCACTGTGCAGCTGGGTAAACTGGGATTCAGAGAGGCTAGTAATTCAGCTGGGGTCACACAGCTGTAAGTGGCAGAGCCAGTGCAGTCCCATCCCAGAGTCCCACGTTCCTGATCTCTGAACCACAGCAACCTGCTCAGTGGAGCCTCGTCCAGCTGGCTCCGCCACCCAGCACGGAGACCCCAGCACATAAGCAGCTCTGAAGGTGGCTCCAGGACACTGAGTGAAGCGTGTTGTACTTCAGCTCAGTTAAGGATAACCACATCCTGAGCGCAACCAAAACTAGGTCAGAAAAATTATTTCTGGGATTAAAAAAAAAAATCGTGCAGGACTATCTTAAGTGTTTCTCCCATCATTTGCAGCCGACTGATCTCAAATGAAGGGGGTGATAGTCTTTTTCTTCTTCCCTACCACGCCATGTCGCTGTGGCTGACTGGAATGAACTGGTTCCGACTGGCAGTCCACACACCCCCCACGTAGCTGGCTTTCTCCAGGCACAGCAAAGTGAGCTAGGGACGTCATCAGCTGCTGCCTCCAAGGGGCGCAGACACACAGTTATTCTGCCTCTGTCGCCCCCCACAGAACGGACATGCCCCCCACCTCACCCCTTCCTCCCTCTCTCCTGCTGCCCTCCAGCCCCTGTGCCTCTCCAAATATCATAACTACTTGACAATCCCAGTCTCAATACCTCCAAAATCTCTAACCTCTACCTTTGGTCACTCTGTGTTCCCATTTTGTAATCACATCCCCCCCAACCCTCTCATTTTACAGATGAGGAAACTGAGGCTCAGAGAGCAAAACAGATTGTCTCAAGACCCACAGTCCATTGGCAGCAGAACAGGGCAACAGTGCAGGGCTGTGGGGACTTAGGACGATCATCTTCCTGCGTCACCAGGAGGAGGTCCTAGGGACACTTGGGTATATTCATTTCCTGGAGTGCTCTTAACAAATCAACACAGACGACTTGGTGGCTTCAAACCACAGAAAGTTATTTGTCATGATTCTGGAGGCAGAAGTCTGCAATCCAGAACTCAACAGGGTGGCACTCCTTCTAAATGCTCTAGAGGACAGCCCTGTCTTGCTTCTTCCAGTTTCTGGTGACTTTAGGTCTTCCTGGGCTTGTGGCTACACAATTCTAATTTCTGGCCCTGTCTTCACATCATCTTCTCCCCTTCTCTCCATGTGTCTCACCAATGGCAAGGACACTGTCGCTGGATTTAGAGCCCACCAGGTACATCCAAGACGATCTGATCTTCCAATCCTTAATTATATCTGAAAAGAGCCTCTTTCCAAATAAGTTCATGTTCACAGGTTCCAGTGTTTAGGACACCAATATGTTTTTGTTGGTCATCAATCAATCCACTATAATGTCTTTCTTCTTGGGGATTTCCAGTGTCTTTGGACATCAAGAATTTGTGAGAACCATGGTGGGTAAAGACCCTCAGATCGAAGTTACATCTGCCCCCATAGTGGAGCCCATGGATCCGCAGCAAGGACCTGCCCCCGCTGGACACCAACACATATAGTCACAGGAGAGTCACTGGGATACATAACGTCAGAATAAAGAGAAGAACTCTTATTTATAGAAGGCGTAGTGCATAACAGACATGGTGCTAAATCATTAAACACCATTGCCTTTCATCCTTACAGCTGCTCTGTAACTCGAAGTAGTAAGTAAACTCCATCAATTACTGGTTGTGTGACTTGGGACAAGTAAATTCTCTAAGCCTCCATTTCCTCACCTTGAAAGGGTAATAATACTATCTGCATTGAGAGAATCTTGTGAGATAAAGAAGAAAATGTATGGGAAATGCCTAGCATGATGGCACACACAGACATACACAGTACGAACTGGTATCATCATTACTCCTCTCTTTATTCAGCGTCACCATCTGATTTTTTAAAATCAATGTTATATCTCCTTTCATAACAGCCATGACCCCAAAACCTTCATAGGTTGTAAAGAGTAGATACATACTTGGAGTGTTATTTTACATGCACGTAGGAAGTATGTTGTTTAAAGGAACTCCTGGGGGACTCCTGCTGTAAGGCTTAAGATCCTCCGGCGGCATGAATATTAATCTGCCAAGGTATCCACTCTACTCATTTGTATTCATGGTCACGTTCTAATTATTTAACTGGGGCACAACTCCTGTCAGCTCAATGAATCTGTGTTTTCCAGCCCTGACTGTATTTAGTCCCACTGACTGGTTACCTCATTCTCTGATTCTAAGACAAAGCCTGAATTAATTTAGACTATTTTGCTTCTCCCAACCCCTCCAACATGACAGTACAAAGGGAAATCAGGAAGAAAATTAATTACATTATTAAATATTTTATAAATAATAAAAATTATATTACTAAATGATATTACATGTTCGTTGCCCAGGTGCAAGGAAATACAAATGCAAACACACATGGAGAGGAACCATTTGCTCACATTTGATTCCAAAACAAGCTTTTGGCAGGAGCCTGCATGGCGGGTGGGAAAGATCACAGGCTCATAGTCCAGCAGCCCTGGGTTCAAATTTCAGCTCTCCCTATCCCGGTTGTGGTGGAAGGCCTCAAGTTAAGGACCAATATGGAAGGCTGCCTTGACATCTGGTGAAACTGGGAGGGCCTCGGATGGCCTAACTGAAAGTTCCCCACCCTCCTCCGCTCCCAAAGATAAAGTCTCTTAGATAAACAACCCTACCTATCATGACACCAGGCATAGTTCCTGCTTATCCCTAAATAGTGTGTTTCCATTCAGTTCCCCTCCAACCCACAGAGTTGTTAAAATAAGCCAATCAGATCCTCTTATGGGAAGCAGGGGCACCCCCACCAATAAGCCTGCCTCCCACAGCCTGGCTTGCTCACTCTTAACCTACATACAATCCTCATGGGGACCAGTGTGGCACGTGGTGTCCTCCCCGGGGCTGTGACTATATGTGAAGAACAAACTATCCATCTCACCTATTCAGTGTCAGATGTCATAGATGCAGCCATTCCCATATCCCATAACCCTAGGGTGGAATCCTTCCCTCACCAATGGAATGATTAAAGCATCAGCTGATGTGCTGTATGAACTTGGCCATTCTCTGAGCAACGGTTTATCAATTTATCCAAGGAAGAATAAAGACTTCCTTGCCAAGAACCAAAACACAAATTCCTATAGTCTAACTACAGGTACTCTCTGGCCCCCCAAGATAAACATTAAAGCAATGAGATAAATAACTCTTGAGACTGGATGATACATTCCTTCCCACTCCCTCACTTTCCTGCATAAACAACACTTAGATTCCGGAGAAGGGATAGGCTAAATCCCTTCTAACTCTAACATACGTGTTATTATTATTAACCAGTGGACAGTGGGGCACAGGGTAAGACTATAAAGCTATCTACACAAGAAACACAAACACACATCAGCAAGAGAGTGGTGTTTGGTGCAGGAAGGGCAAAAAGGATGCATCCCACATGCAGAATCTAAATGACTGTTGCTGCCCCCCAAGCACAGTCTTGAGAAGGGTCCAGCAGCAGCAGGTCATGATTGATTAGTGATGCCTGTGATTGATTCGTGATGTCTGCCATGGGCACAGGTATGGGTCAAGACAGCAGGCTGATGGCAGAGGTGCCCTTCTGCCTCCATGGGAGTAAGAACACCAGTCTTGCACACAGATCCCTAGGGTTCTAGTCAGTCCTGTTCTCAGCACCTCAGTCTCTGTCTGTAAAATGAGAGACATGAACTGGTGATCTCTGGGATCTTACCTTCCTCTTTCTTGCCTGGTCTCCTTTAACCTAAGGAGTCACATCACAGTGAGGGGCCTGGATGGGGTCACTGACCTCAGGAGCAAGAAGAAACCATGCGGACCATGCTTTTGGCTAACTGTATTTATTTACTTACTTACTTATTTATTTATCTACTTTTGCCCAATAAACTCTTAAAATCCTACCAGGTCTGACCCCAAAGAAAGGCTCAGGAGCAAAGGAATTGCTGTAAGCTGCATTTGCTCTCTGCAGTAGCGATTTAAGATGTAAAAATAACAGCCTTTGTTCCAGCAAGGCCTGAGATCTGGGAAGCAGAACCAAAGAAACCAAGGCCTATGTTGGGGCTCTGTGTGGGCTCTCTCTCAAATTACCTGGCGAGAGGGAGCTCCCCAGCTCTGCCACAGGCAAGAGGAAGAGCAGGGGGGCAAAGCCACAACCCCTTCTCCAAGGAGCAACTGAAACAGCAGCTGAGCACAGGGTGAGAAAATGGCCCAGGTTGGTCTTCGTCAAAGAGGCCCAGATCTCTTTTCAATAAAATGGCCTTTAATCGCTTTAAAGATTTTATTAAAAATTCCCCATGGACCAATTATAGGCAATGCTTCCTAGCCACGATCTATCCAGCAATCATACCAAGCCTTATGCCTCCGCTGCAGATGCTCCCAGGCCTGCTGTCTCTCCCTGACTTTCCCAATGCATCTGTCTCTGTGTCTTTGACTCTGATGATGCATGTGTCCCCATCTCAGGCCTTGTCCCTCTGCAACTCCATCTCTCTCTACTTCTTGGTCTCTTCCCCTCTGCTCTCTCAATGCCTATCTCCCTCTCTGAAACTGTCCTCTTTTTCTTCATCTGCCTTACTCTGCCTCTCTCTTTGTGCCATTCTCCTGCCACCCCCTCCTCTTTACAATCCTTCCTTCTCTTTTGCTGTCCAGGCATTCTTCTCGTTCTTTCTGCCTTAAAGAAGTTTTTTTCTGACTTGAAATGCCTGCTGTAGCTAGACAGAAATTCTTTGGATGCACACCCTCTCAAATGCTTTTGCATAAGGCAATTTATTTGCAAAACATTATTAAAATAATTAACAAAAACAATTTGAAACCGCAATCAGCCTCTGGTCCCTGGAAGCAGCACACGGAAATTAGTCAGTATTCTCTCCTTGCACACAGGCCCCAGAAGAAAATTCACACACACACACACACACACACACACACACACACACCCAAGGGAGAGAAAGAGAGAGAGAGAGAGAGAGACAGAGAGAGGAGAAGAGAGAAGAGAGAGAGAGAGAAAGAAACTTTCTATGCTTCACTGTAAATGGTGAACCCTTGAAATGCTACCAAATTTGTGATTTATTTTATTACATCTTAAAAATGGAAGACATAGCAAGCTACACCTATGTTAAACTGTATATGTAAATTTACATTTTATGAAACTATTTAGCATACGCCTCACCAGGAGCACTACTTAAATACAGTTTAGAACTCCCACTGGCAAAAAATTATATTCACTCAATTACATAAGCAGATATTAAGCATCCATTGTTTGGCGGAGGTTGACATATGAATAAGAGACCATCCTTCATCTAAAGCTATGTAAGCACTGAGGGAGGAAACAAACATCCAAGCAGAACATCATGTATAATAAAGATGGTAACGGAAAGGACACCTGAAGGAGGTTAAGTGGGAACTACACAATGACTTCCAAGGTTGGTTCCTGAAGGATGGGTTAGCCATTCCCGACCGTCAAACAGGGGAAGACACTGGCATTTGGATCAATGCCAAACTTTGAATTAATGCTTTATATTTTTCAAGACATTATTTCAAAGTTCTTTCCCCAGCATCCATCTGTTTTGATCCTCACAAGCACAGTGCCAGGGATGTTGCAGGAACCTGATGCAAGTTTGTCAACCACTAATGAAGGAGTGGTCTCTGGTTGAGCAGGCATCTTGCCTTCTTATCTTCGCAGCCTTAGAAGCTAGCCCATGGGTGGTTCCAAGCAGACCTTTCATACATGTGCACTGAATGAATCTCTGGGTGTGACAGGAACTGAAGGCATCAGTAGCACTATTCGGCAGATGATAAAACTAAGACAGAAAAGATAATCCCGGCCGGGCGCGGTGGCTCAAGCCTGTAATCCCAGCACTTTGGGAGGCTGAGGCGGGTAGATCATGAGGTCAAGAGATCGAGACCATGCTGGTCAACATGGTGAAACCCCGTCTCTACTAAAAATACAAAAAAATTAGCTGGGCATGGTGGTGCGTGCCTGTAATCCCAGCTACTCAGGAGGCTGAGGCAGGAGAATTGCTTGAACCCAGGAGGCGGAGGTTGTGGTGAGACGAGATCGCGCCATTGCACTCCAGCCTGGGTAACAAGAGCGAAACTCCGTCTCAAAAAAAAAAAAAAAGAAAAAGAAAGAAAGAAAAGATAATCCCATGGCCACGGTCATCCAGCTAATTAGGGAAGCTGTTGAAAACAGAAGAGCATTCATCTCCTCTGAGATTCAATACATGCATGATCCTCTTAAGCATTTCTAGATCAATCCTCAAAATTTTGCCTCACTGTCATGTCACAAAACATTAACGAGAAAGAGCCCTAAGAATGAGTTTTCTGGTCGAGTGTGGTGGCTCACGCCTGGAATCCCAGCTCTTTGGGAGGCCAATGCAGGCGGATCACACTTGAGGTCAGGAGTACGAGACCAGCTTGCTCAGCATGACAAATCCCATCTCTACTAAAAACACAAAATATTAGCCAGGCATGGTGGTGGGTGCCTATAATCCCACCTACTCGGGAGGCTGAGGCAGGAGAATCACTTGAACCCAGGAGGTGGAGGTTGCAGTGAGTAGAGATTGCGCCACTGCCCTCCAGCCTGGGTGAGAAGAGGGAAACTCCGTCTCAAAAAAGCAAAAAGCTAAAGAATGAGAGTTTGCCAATCACCTCATCTACAGTTCCTCTGCTTATGCCTTAGACTGTTTCCAGAATTAAGTGCTCCACTTCATTCATTCAACAAGTGGTTTCTCATTCTTAGACACCTACTCCCTGCTACACCCTACGCCAAGAACTGGACAGAAAGGGTTAGGGGTTCCCCTTTCCCTGAGCGGTTGACTGTCATTCAGAATCCCTCAACCAGAGAGGCCTCTTGGTTCTTTCATGAGCCATCTCTTCACAGAAATCACATTCAGTGTGTGTTTTCAATTTAGATTTCCACCCAGATCTTCCTCAATAAGCATCAGGTGAAATTAGTTTGACGAAGACTAGTCTCAGTTCCATCCAAGACAAAGTAAATCATAATCTCTAAGATGAAAAAAAGATAAAAATGGGACATCAGAAATTTTAAAAGGGCCCAAGCAATTCTTACAAGCAGGCCCTTCAGGAATCACCAAACCAAGCATTTCTGTAGCATCTTCTCAATAACGTGGCAGAGAAAGGTCACTGAGTCAGGAGCCAAAGGCCCCTGTGCCAGCCTGCGAAGTCGTCTCCTTCCTTGAGAGGCTTGCCTTGCCTTTCCATTCCAAACTCAACTCTACAAGGCAGAGTGACCCTTATAGGGCAAAGCCAGTTGTCTCACTCCCCTGCTGAAACATTCCCCACTCTTTCAACAGGACTTAGAAGTCCATCATCTAGGTCCTGCCTACTTCTTCCCCTTACATCCTATCTCTGTCGTCCACTCCAGACACGCTGCACTTACCAAGTGATATTGCAATCCTGCAGTTAAATGTCTGTCTTCTTCACTAGACAAAAGCTCCATAAGGGCAAGAATTAGTAGGATGGCTCACCTGTGCCAGTCACAAGTCAAGACCTCAAGGAGTATTTGTTGAACAAATGACCTAGTTCATGCTAAGAATAATTTGCCAACACTTGAAGAGAACAGAGAAACAGGTATGGCAACTATGTAACACCAAGTTCTGGGTTAGATAAAATCACAAATGGTCTCTCCTACATGTTAGATGAAGAATCCCCATTTTTTTATTTAGATCATAATTACTGACCTGTTCAATTATTGGGGTCAAAGAGTCTTACTGTGCTTGAGGAGAATTGGAGGAGGCCTCCTGAATTCTCCCGGAGATGACTTCACACTTTAATATGAGTGTCTGGATCGGAACTGTTCTAGAAGGCAACCTGACTCATCTGGGTCATTAGCCCCTCCCAGTTCTCAGTTCAATGAAAAGCCACCACTAGCCATTCTGTTCATGAAAAACAACCCCAACTGATGTGTGGGTTTGTTCTGACCCAGCAGAGAAGGATTGGGAACAGCCAGATGCTCCTTCATTTCCTTTTGTATTTGCTTTCTTTTCAATCCAACAAGTATGTGTTCACCTCTGACCACAGATGCAGTGTTCTCATTTCTGAAAATCGCCATGGAGAAATCAAGGCCAACACATGTGGCAGTGCTGGACACTGCCTTTGTGGAAGTTCAGGGGAACTTATCAGAGTGTACTGAATTGATGAGTACTTTAATTTTGTTACTATAGACTTAAAAAATAAACTAATAGGCCGGGCTCACACCTGTGAGCCACAATTACAGGTGGCTCACACCTGTAATCCCAGCAGCTTGGGAAGCCAAGGCAGGCAGATCACCTGAGGTCAGGAACTCAAGATCAGCCTGCCCAACATGGCAAAAGCCCATCTCTACAAAAATACAGAAATTAGCCAGGTGTGGTGGCGTGCGCATGTAATCTCAGCTATCCAGGAGGCTGACACAGAAGAATCACTTGAACCCAAGAGGCAAAGGTAGCAGTGAGCCAAGATCGTGCCACTGTACTCCAGCCTGGGTGACAGGGCAAGATGCCATCTCAAAAATAAATAAATAAAAAATAATAAGCTAGTATTTCTGTGTTTTTTTTTTTAAGTTGCTAATTTGTCATCCATTACCCGACTCCTGCTCTGTTTTCCTCTGTAGGTTTTATCACTGTTTAACCTGCTATTAACATTACCTTGTATTTTGTATCTATCACCTGCCACCCCTAACTAGAATGTACAGTCTATGAATGAAGAGGTTATTTTTCCTCTTTTGCTCACAGATCTATTCCAAGCACCTAGAACAGTGGCTGGCACATAGTAGATGCTGGAAAAATCCTTTCTGAGTGAATGAGTCAGTTCATGTGGTCAACCTTCTAAGGCAGGTATTTTTATCTCCATTATATAAAAGAGAAAATGGAGGCTTAGAGAAGTTAAACTATTTCTGGAGATTATCCCCCAAACTCAAAAGTTTTAAGCAAAATCAAAATGATGTGAATGCAGGAAACTTCCAGAGCCATTTCAGATAAGAAGGACCAGGAGCTGCTGGATGCTAGAGAGCAATACTTAGACATGGACAAGGAAGAATCACGCATTCGGTACCAAATTGTCCACTACGGACAGCAAGCGCTGAAAGAGGTGAGAGAAAACTGGATTTGTGAGCCATGGAAACAGGAGAAGCCTTCAGAAAGGAGATGACCCTGGAACAGGCTGGCCCTTAAATGCTGAGTAGGAGTCAGTATTACTTGAAACCGATTTGAACCTCTGCAAATTTTTCTGAGTCTGAACAGTTTCTGGCCCCAAAGTTCAGCTCTTTTAAACCTACAGCCTACCATGTAAAGGGTTCATTCATTCTAGACACATTTACTGAGCAGCTACCTAGGTCAGGTGTGCTGCCTCAGTGCTAAGCATGCATGGATGAACCAGCACAGGCCTGGGTGGGGGAGAGCAGCCCATAAGCCGACAGTTAAGAAAGGATGTGAGTTAAAAAAGGATGTAAGCCCATAGGCCGAAAGTCAAGGAGTGTGCCCAGGGCATCCTGGACCATGGGCCCAGTGCTCCCACTTATCGTTATTCTCTTTGTTTTATTTTATTTGATTATTTGATGTATTCACATTTGTAGCACACAATAGATGCCCAAACATTTTGTGAAATAAAATAGGGAGTAAAGGAATAGTACAGGAACAGGTCTGGGGTCCTTCCAGTAACTGAAGCTCAGAGCCACGGTGCCAGCTGATGCTGATCCTCACCAGTTCAGCCAGAGGCGGGGATGACTCCATACACCTAAGGAACTAAAGCTCAGACAGCTTGAGGAATCGCTTAGCAAGCACGGGAATCAAGGTATTAGCCTACATCTGTGCGACCTTAACCTCTGTAGGCTGCTTTTGGTACATTTAATCTTTAAAGCACTTTTGGGGGATACGTTGGCTATCTCTGCTTTATTGATAAAGGAATTGAGAGTAATTAGCCCAAAATCAAACTGCTTTCAAACCGAGATGTAGTAGTGAACAGGAGCCCAAGAAAGTAGAAAGAAAGCAAGCAAAGACCATTTTTTTTCTTCTTTTCCTAAATTAAAATGTATATTTATATTTATTATTTTATTTCATTAGGATGAGGTCTCACTACGTTGCCCTGACTGTCTCAAACTCCTGAGCTCAAACAATCCTCCCAAAGTGCTGGGATTACAGGTGTGAGCCACCATTCTTTCAAGAACCTCAGGGTGGAAGGCTCTCGGTCTTTATTCATCCCCCCTTGTCTTGTTCTCCTCACTCAGCATTGCAGCCAAGTCTGTATCGTCTCTGCCAGCTTCTATGCTCCTGCCCCAGCTCTGCCAGGGTTGGCCCCTGAAAAAGGGGCAGAGTCCAAATCTATTAAATGGCTTTTTAAAAACAATTCATGATGATTATATATTTTTCCATGAAATTTCCTTGCCTTCACTCTAGCAAAAGCATTCATTATGGTCTATAATGAAGATTTTCATATAATATGCACTCTGTTGACATAATGCCAGATAAAACAACCTTTGTTGAGTTAATGTTTCTTAGACCATTTTTAATTAACCTTCATTTGGAGAAGCAAATGATCCATAACATTTTAAATACTTAGGTTTGGAAATAAACCTTAATTTTCTTTTTTTTTTTTTTTTTTTTTTTTTTTTTTTTTTTTTAAGGAAGAGGCCAGTTTTATTTAAACAAAACGTGCACATAAGCTGTCTACTCATTTTCTTCGCTGCGCAGCCTGGCATTGGGGTTGGTGACTCTGATGGCCAGCTGGGCAGCTCTTTCCACGATGGCTTTGCGGTTCTTGGAGGAAACATTGTGAGCGATCTCAGCACAGTAAGATTTGTTGCACATCAGCAGCACTTCCAGCTCCTTGACGTTGTGGACCAGGAACTTGCGGAAGCCACTGGGCAGCATGTGCTTTGTTTTCTTATTGCTCCCATAACCAATGTTAGGCATTAAGATCTGGCCCTTGAACCTTCTACGAACCCTGTTGTCAATACCTCTGGGTTTCCGCCAGTTACGCTTAATTTTGACATATCGGTCTGACTGATGCCGGATGAACTTCTTGGTTCTCTTTTTGACGATCTTGGGTTTCACGAGGGGTCTAAGGGCGGCCATGACGCCGAGGAGGAGATCGCTGTTATCTCCGTAGGCAGCGCCGAAGAAGAGAAGGGCAATAAACCTTAATTTTCACATTTCCACACTGAAATACTATAAGGGAGGTATATATATAACCTGTTATATCACAGAAGATACTATAAAATATTTTAACTTGATCACATAAATCGCCATCACTAATAAACATTTTCAGTACTTCTTAAGCAGTATCTAGATCCATGTAGAAGATCCTAAATTGTTTCCAATTGTAATGCTTGTATATTATGAGAAAAACTGAAAACAGCAGGATGACGCTCACCTTGGTTTAAATCTCTCTTTAAATGATACGATACCTTAACTTAGAATGAATGTAAAAATAGCGTCTATAAACAGTAGTTTGGGGATTATTTGTACAGGAATCTTCTTCAAGCGAGGCAAGTACTTGTGTTTCTTTGTTTTATTGCCCTTATATTTTACTGGAGTTTCATTTTTGTTGTGTATTTCACATGAAGTTTTGAGTTTGTTTCCCCCAATTTTTTTTTTTTTTTTTTTGAGACGGAGTTTCGCTCTTGGTACCCAGGCTGGAGTGCAATGGCGCAATCTCGGCTCACCTGCAACCTCCGCCTCCTGGGTTCAGGCAATTCTCCTGCCTCAGCCTCCTGAGTAGCTGGGATTACAGGCTGCGCCACCATGCCCAGCTAATTTTTTGCATTTTTAGTAGAGACGGTGTTTCACCATGGTGACCAGGATGGTCCCGATCTCTTGACCTCGCGATCCACCCACCTCGGCCTCCCAAAGTGCTGGGATTACAGGCTTGAGCCACCGCGCCCGGCCTGTTTCCCAAAATTTTTAAAGACAAATTTTTCATCCTTAAGTAAAATAGCCAAACTTAAATACATTTTTAAGAATTGTCCCAGGGATATCAAGAAGCCACAGGGAAAACCCTTGGTGGTGGCTAGTCCTCCCCGGACCCCACCCTCAGAAGGTAAGGCTGGAAGGGACCTTTCTGGGGGTCACAGATTTACACCCACTTGCTCCAAGCAGCCCAGGCATCTCTTGTCTTTGGCCTGCTGTCCTTCAAGCCAGGCTTTTCAGGAGTTGGCCAAATCTTTTCTGCCAGTTTGCTTCTCTTAAGAGTGGGGTGGTGTGGGGGGACAGGCCCTAGGTTTTGGTTCTGTGGTCTCTGTACCTCAGTTTCCTAACATAGGAGATGTGGCCTGTGATTCCTCTCCCACCTTCCTTACAGGCCAACATGGAATATTGAACGTACCTTTCTTTGAAAAGCTAAGCGTCTATTTCTAACATTTAATGTATAATTTAGTTTACACATGGAAATGTAATACTCTGCCTATGTGTTCATTTTGAAATATTTCTAATTTGACATGCTAATTTGGCAAACCATTTATTCTTTGATATCACTGTTTCTGATGCCTCTAAAACACTTTAACTTCTCAACTCAGTTTTCCAGAGCATACTGTAGTATCATGCACCATATCCTCATGCGTCTAGGTTGCTCAGGAGAGATACATCTTTTGAAGCCATCCATGATGCTGTCACTGAAAACTTTATCCTAGCCCCCAAATACCCAACCATCTTTGAGGATCCTTACAGAATAATCACTAACTCTAAGGAAGCTTTTCTTTCATAGATCTTTAAAACAATTGTCCACGGCAGTTTAACTTGCATTTGTGAGAACTTTGCCCCAGGAAAAATGATTAAATCCATTAAGCAGCTTTGTGTGTGTGTGAAGCCAATTCCATTGAGTGACTGCTACCAGTGTCTAAACTAGCCCTGACTATGTTTATATCACAAGCAAATGTGCCCCTTCCACAAACAGTAACTTGTTGTCACAGAACAAAACAATTGAGACAGTGCTGTAGAATAAAAAATTTGTAAGGATTCAATTATAAGGTGATTCTTCTGATAAGAAATACATTGAGAAAAAACTGCTTACTTTTTTTTTTTTTTTTTTTTTTTTGAGACGGAGTTTCGCTCTTGTTGCCCAGGCTGGAGAGCAAATGGCATGATCTTGGCTCACTGCAACCCCTGCCTCCTGGGTTCAAGAAATTCTCCTGCCTCAGCTTCCCTAGCAGCTGAGATTACAGGCATGTGCCACCACGCCCAGTTAATTTTGTATTTTTAGTAGAGACAGGGTTTCTCCATGTTGGTCAGGCTGGTCTCGAACTCCCAACTTCAGGTGTTCTGCCCACCTTGGCTTCTCAAAGTGCCAGGATTACAGACATGAGCTACCGCATCTGGTCAAAACTGCTTTCTATTATAAGGTGATTCTTCTTATGAGAAATACATGTAGAAAAATTGCTTTCTTTTCAAGTCTGTATTATATAAGACTAGAATTCCTGCCACTTACAGGTCCTTAGATACATTGAAGTCTCCTTCTGTCATCTGAACCAAGCTGTATCAACCCTTGGAGTGCCTGGGCTGCTTCCAAATGCAGGCCAAAACAGTGGCAGGATTTACGGTCTCTGTCCCGAGCCCACCCTGCCCATTCCCTCTTCCATCTGAGGAACTGAGGGACTCCATTAGGCCCTCTGTCATTTTCCTGAGAAAGAGTCCTGACCAATTTCTCTGTGGTCTGTGATGACCAATGGGAAATGTGCTCAGAACCCAGAGGCCCTGGGCAGCCTCCTTATCCAAGGAAACCCCTGCAACGTGTGGGTGTGGCTTCTCGGTGATCTCTGAGAGTGATGACAGGTGGTGGTCAGCTGGGAGGCCAGCCCTGGCTTGGGTGCTCTGATAATTCTTTGTGGCATTCATGGAGAAAAACTAACACTGGGGAAAGAGACAGCGAGACTGAGCTCAGGTCAATGAAAGGAAATGTGGTCAGAGTAATACTCTCAAAGGAGAGCTGCCCTGCCTTGCTCCCTATCACTAGGGGAGTTCATGAACAATCTAGGCTACAACTTTTGGGGATCTTGAAGAAGAGATTCAACATTGCATGTGGACTTCTAAGAAATGACCTTGAGATCCATTCCAGCCAGATATAACGTTTTCTTTAACCATTCCCAGCCTGGCTGAACATTCTGCTCTCTAGGGGCAGCCTTCAGCCACAGTGTGGTGGAGGTAAAATGCAGCTTCTCTTTATACCTTCTTTTGTGAAGAGATCCTATAACCCTGGCCTACCCAAATACCCATCACACTCATGCCATCTCCCCAATTCCCCATACTTCATATCAAGCTTTATACTGAGCCAATTTTTTCATCTGGTTTTAGATTTCCCACATCCCCAACCCATTCTAGCAAAGTCAAGATTTACCACTGCTGAGTAACATTACTTCTGGACTGAACAGCAAACTCATCAGGATAAATTAGACTCAAAGAATTCAATTCATCCCAGCAAACCTTTTTAAAGTCTACTGCACAATTCTAAATCCAAATTTCCATGCCCATTTTAAAGATGGAGAAATAAAGTGAAGAGCCAAAGTCTCGAAGCAGTGAGGCAGCAGGACTGGGACTTAGGGGCAAGCCCGCTGACTCCCCAGTGCGACTTCTCACTGAGAAAGAAGGTGCCTCCATTAAAGCCAAGGAGAGCCACGTCTTAACCCCCAGAACCTGTGTTATGTTAGGTTACAGGCAAAAGAAAGTCAAGATTGCTGATGGAATGAAGTAAGCTAATCAGCTGACCCTAAAGAGATGATCCCGAATTACCCAGGTGGGCCCAACATAGTCACAAGGGTCCTTTCTAGCAAAGGAGGGGGCAGAGGGGAGTCAGAGTGAGAAGAAAGAATAGTTTGCTACTGGCTTTCATGACGGTGGAAGAAGCCATGAGCTGAGGAATGCAGGTAGCCTCAAAAGCTGGAAAAATTAGGGTAACAGGTTCTCCCCAAAGTCCAGAAGGGACACAGCCCTCCTGATACCTTGTTTTAGCCCAGTGAGACCCACTTTGGACTTCTGACCTTCAGACCTATAAGATAATAAATTTGCCCTGCTTTAAGCTGCTAAATTTGTGGTAATTTGTTACACAGAAGTAGGAAACTATAGTCATCCTTCGGTATCACAGAGGATTGGTCCTGGGACGTCCTGAATACCACAGTGCCAGATGCTCAAGTCCCTAATACAAAATGGTCTACTATTTGCATTGAACGTGCAAATATTCTTCCACATACTTTAAATCATCTTTAGATTACCGTAATACCTGATACAATGCAGATGCTAAGTCAAGATACTGAATTGTTTGTTTTTAATTTCTATCATTTTGTGATTGCTGTATTGTTCATTTTTATTTTTTTGAATGTTTTCCATCTGTCATTGGTTTGAACCGTCGAATACCAGTGGTCATCTCCGTTACTCTCCCTTACTCATTCAAGAGACTCTGCCTTACTCATTCAAGTCTCTGCTCAAAGTCACCTTAAAAGAGAGAATCTGCCAGGAGCACACGTGAAGTACTGCCCTTTGCCTGCACAGTCTTTCCACCCTTTTCCCTGCTGTGCTTCATGGCACTGGCCAGGTCCTGCAGTATCAGGCTTCCCCTCCATTCCTGGCCTGTGTTTGTCTTCCCATACTAGAATGCAGCCCTGAGGAGTGGCCTTGAGTCCTTCCTCCCCTCTGTGTCCATGCCCAGAGCCTGGCCCCGCACAGGGTAATGTGCCCTGAAGAGCGAACACTGCTCACCACTCCCTTGTGCAGTGCAGTTCTCCACGTCAGTCATGGGAAACTGAGGCTTGGAGGAGTCACATGACCCAATCCCCACACCAGAAAGACAAGAAAGCAGGAGGAGAAAATACACTGCCTCAATCTGGGTTCAGACTCCACCTCTGCCCCTCACCAACTGCACACACAGGAAGCGGGTTACTGACTCCTTGAAATCAGCATCTTCCAGCAACACCGACAGATGCCACTCTGCCACCCGCACAGAACATTAGAGTGGGCCAAATCAAACCCTGCCAAACACATAGCCCAGCCCTATCACGTCCTATTCAAAGGTGACACTGTATTTATCTAGGAACATGAGTGACCTTCTGCTCAAAGGAATACGGCATTGCCACCAAGAAATGAGAACTCCGCTTCTCACCTGTTAAGGACTAGGGTCTGCCAGATACCCGACCTGCACTTACCTCTCCGTTCTTGTCACCGTAACTGTGGAGCAGATTTGATTAGTCCTATTTTACAGACCAGATAACTGGGACTCCAAGAGGGGAAGTAACTTACCTGCCCCATATCCCACAGCTAAGACTGGCAGCAATGGTAGGGCCCAGTACCCTCTTTCCTGCCCCCAATACTTGAAGACCTCAAAAGTAGGTTGATGCCATGTCTTTGCTATTGTGAATAGTGTGGCAATGAACATAAGCAGGCATGTGTCTTTACAATAGAATGATTAATACTCCTTTAGGTTTATACCCAGTCATGGGATTGCTGGGTTGAATGGCATTTCTGTCTTTAGGTCTTGGAGGAATTGCCACACTGCCTTCCACAGTGGCTGAACTAACTTAAACTCCCACCAATGGTGTCTAAACACTCCTTTTCCTCTGCAACCTCATCAGCACCTGTCAGGTTCATTTTTTACTTTTTAATAACAGCCATTCTGGAATCAACCTAAGTGCCTATCAGTGACAGAATGAAGAAAGAAAATGTGACACACACACACACACACACACACGCACACACGCACACACACATGCACACACGCACGCACACACACGCACACGCACACACACGCACACACGCACACACACGCGCACACACACGCACACACAGACACACGCGCACACACACGCACACATGCACACACACACGCACACACAGACACACGCGCACACACACACACACACGCACACATACACACGCACACACACAGACACACGCGCACACACACGCGCACACACACACATGCTAGAAATACTATGCAGCCATAAAAAAAGAATGAGATCATGTCTTTTCAGGGACAGGGATGGAGCTGGAGGTCCTTAACCTTAGCAAACTAACACAGGACCTGAAAACCAAATACCGCTTGTTCTCACTTAGAAGTGGGAGCTAAATGATGAGAACACGTGGACACAAAGAGGGGAACAACACACACTGGGGTCTTTCAGAGGGTAGAGGGTGGGAGGAGGGAGAGAATCAGGAAAAATAACTAATGGGTACTAGGCTTAATACCTGGGTGATGAAAAAATCTGTACAACAAACCCCCATGACACAGGTTTACCTTTGTAACGTACTTGCCCATGTACCCCTGAATGTAAGTTTTGAAAGAGAAAGTAAACCAGATTCTTCCTCCATCTGTATCTCAGTGTCAATATCTGCAAAGCCCACTCTGAGGTGTCCCAGGAGGCTAAATCCCTTTATACACCAGGCATCTCTCCTCTGGAGAACTTAGCAAGGGGGTAATTTGACATCTATTTTTTTGATTCCTTGATCAATGTCTGTCTCCCCCACCAGGCTCCAAACTACGTGGAGCCGCAGAACCATTTGGTATGGGTTCCCCACTGGTTTCTCTGGTGCCTGGCACAGAGCCCGTGAACCTCATCAACGAATATGGGCCAAAACATATTTTCAGAATGCACTGATGGCTGCAAAGATGGACCCTGAAAGCCAACAGCAAACTTCTCAAACACTGGCTTCCACCAAGGTGGGCCAGATTTTCTCCTAGTTCCCCAGACAAGCTACCCTGGAAGCCTGCTGTCCCTCAGGCTGGGGGAGCCACATGCTCTCCTACCACTGACCTATGAAGTCAAAGCATTCTCGCTCCCAAAAGCAATATCCAGGGCAGAAAAACCACTCCCACCGTGCTGAAAGCATTTCACCCTTTTGAACATTTTCCTGCTTCTTATTTTACTCATAACCAGGCAACCTGAAGCTTTAACAGGATACATGTTTTTTTCTGTCTTCTAGATTTAGAGAAAAAAATGTTTGAGATATTTTTAACTGAGAACACCCAGCCCCTTCTCCCCCTCCAACACCCTCTCCCCAAATCTGTGCTCAGACACCGGATCTCAGCCCCAGAGACAGGCTCCTGAGGGTGAAGCAGCTCAGGCCATAAATCCTCCTCTGCGGGTGGTAATCCACATGGTGAGAAATGACAAATGCTCTATTTACCCTATTTCCAAGGAAATTAGAATTACAAATTGGAGCTATTGCTAAGGCCCCGCTTGAGCATAACCTTTGGAAATAAAGGTAGGGAGGGGGTGGGGGAAGATTGGCATTTGACTAGCCCATTTCTTTGTCAAGTTAGCTTTTGTAGAAATCCACCCCCACCATGGGAATCACCCCCACCTCCCCATCCCCTCCAACCCCAGCACCACCAATTACAGCCTGTGGCTCAGGAGTTTTCACTCTGGCTTTGTTCACCGCTAAAGGCACCACCAAACCAGGTAAGCAATCACTTCCAGGAAAAGTACAGAAAATTGCTTCTTTAATTGGGTAGTTTCTAGGACTAAGAATAATTTAATTGAAAACCAGCATTAATGAGAATCAAAAGGTTTTTAAAAAGGGGCCTGGATGGAGATGTCCACGTGTCAGGGACGAGTGAGAGCTGGCGTTCTCAAAAGACACATGGAGAAAAGGGCTTTGTTAAAAATTCATCATCCCCCACTACCCACACTCCTACCTCACCCCTCCAAACACCCCCCTCCCGAGCACAGATTCACAAGCCTGATTTGGATGCTTGTTTTGAAAACCATCATCTCATCTCCAAACCACTGTGAACTACTGAGGAAGATGTTTTTTGTTGCATTCTGTTTAGTTTTCTCAATTTTGCAGCAAGCAGTGAAACACTAGGAGAACCGTGTAGATTTCTATAGCGTAGGTTCCAGGAGCCCTGAGTTCAGGGCCTGCTCCTGGACCCACTGTGACCCTGGGGAAGTCACCCAGTCCTCTGACACTCTTTCCCCCACCTATCTGTCTTATTTACTCAACAACTTCTTTCACGCAGCTAAGGGCCAAGCATTGTTCTCAGCACTTTATAAATACCACGTAATTTTATCCTCTTACCAAGCTCCTTGGACAAGCACAGTTCATTGTCCCCTTTGCTTCTTCTCAGAAACCCAGGAGGTACAGAGAAGTTCAGAAACTTGCCCACAGTGACACAGCTGGCAAATTACGGAGCTGGGATTTGAACCCAGCAGTCTGGCTCCAGAGCTCACCTCTGGCAATACACGGAGAGGATGCTACCACTCCATCAACCTCTATTTTCTGGGGTGTGAGTGCTTAGAGGACATGGGTAGGGTGCTGAGCCCCTGGCTCTCCGTGTGATTTAGCTCATGCCCCTCTGATCCTTTTGTACCTATCTCCCGGGTGTTCCCTCCTGCCCTCCTCATCCAGCCACCAACTGATTCCCGGCATTAAGCTCTGTTTCCGCACTTTGAGTTCTGAATCTGTGTCTGTGCTGCCACTGGGGTCATGTGTCCTGCCCCCAGTGAAGAGTCTACACTGAATATGGTAGAATTATGGACTGTATTCCAAATAGTGAGGCGCAGACTTGTCGTAAAAGACAGCATGGTGTGGAGGACAGGAGCCAACGCTTTGCAGCCCAGCAGCTGGGACTGAACTTAGGAAAGTCATATAACTTCTCTGCCTCTACTTCCTTCTTGTAAAAATAATCAAACCTACTCCACAGAACTGCGCAAATTGAGCATCTTAAAATAAGCACAGCTCTCCAGAGTGCTATGGGGAATGCGGTATGAGATAAATGCACAGTGCCACGTAGCTGACCATAGGTCAGTGCTGCTCCGAGGGCTGATCTGCAGGATGGCAGATTGCAGAGAACGTGGGAGTTGGTGGCTTTGGACTTGGACTGAATCAGACATGGGACTCTGTCACATCACTCAGCATCTCCAAGCCTGTTCCTTTTATATAAAATAAAGAGAATAATAATTCCTGCTCACTTCACCTGGTTATGAGGATTCGACAAAGCAGAGTACTTTGTAAATTACAAAGTAACCTACAAACATTGAGCTTTATTCTTAGAAGAAAATTAGTTGGTGAGAAAGTATAAGGAGACTTGGATTTCAGGGTAGTAATATGGGCTGAAGCCTTCAGGGTGTTTCCAGGTAACACGCTCTGCATCCAGTCAATATCACCCTGTAATTCTCACGACTCTGTGCCTGTTTTACAGACAAAAGAAAACCTAAGGCTCAGAAAGGCAAAAGGATCAATTGCTGTCTCGAGAAGGAGTGGAGCGACATTTGGAGCCAAGTCCCAAATGCTCTTAATTATAGCGTTACATTGTCACATTCCTGTCACTGTCACTTCATGGGGAAGCAAAGAGCTGGCCTTTCAGAAAGGGAGTCAGGTCCCAGATCAGGAGGAGAGGCAGCTGTGAGCGAAGGCGAGGAGGAGGAACGTGCCTGGGAAAGGCCAGGCAGCTCTCCATGGCCCAGAGCAGCACAGCCATGCAGCTTACCTGCCTCCCTCCTCCAGACTCTGCATTCACAGTGGGCAGGGACACATTAGCTTTCACTTATTTCTCCCATGCACCCGGCCTCACCCCCAACATAAATATTTTTAAGGGAAATCAACTGAATGAATGGATGATATTACTCAACCGAGGCACTATAATTGAGTTAAGAAGAAGTAAGGAAACGGCTCTAATAAACAGTAAGGTCATGAAGACATCTTCACCAATCCTCCAAATCAAATTAATTTTCCCAACTTTGAACACCTTTAGTTATTCTGTGATTAGCCCCCACTCCAAAAAAAACACACAAGAATCATTATTACTAATATCATGTATTGAGCTCTTACTGTGTGTTAGCCATTTCCCATACAGAATCCCACTCGAGTCTCACAACCACCCCATTTTACAGATGACAAAATCAAGACTCATCAAGGTTACAGAACCTGCCTAGGTCATATGGTTTTAAAGGCCTAGTTTCATCCCAAGTCGCTGTTTCTGAGGCCAGAACTCGGCTATTTCTCTACATTCCTGTCTGCCTGTTACACACCCCATACATTTCCAAGCCAGAATTCCATCGTACATGCCCAAATGTCCGGGATACCTTGAAAACTCTCCCAGATCAGGAGAGCAGTGTGCTCCATGGGCATTTGCAGAGCTGAACTATATTTAATCATCTGTGTCCATTCAAAGGTTGAGGTCTTTATGGGATGGGGGCCCAGAACAGATAAGCTGGGTTACTGTTTGCCTCTCCAAGCAGCAAAAGCACCAGATGACCTTCTGGTCCACATTTACTGCTGAGAGCCCTGCAGTGGCTTCCGCAACGAGCCTCAGCCTGGATCCACTGACCTTAAGTTCTTCTCAAGACAAGGCTTTCGTAGTGGCCAACGAGGTTAGTGCCCAATTAATAACTATTTTGGAAAGACTGAAAAACAGCTTGGCAAACTGCATCGCGCCACACATTAGTTTGACCTGAGAGCACCCTGCTTGGAAATGGATAGATCAAAGGGGCTGAAAAGATGAGCTTGGGAGACTCACGCTCTGCTCTCCTTGGCTGCTAGGAATCTGTGTGTCTTTAAGCAGCCCGGGTTTAGGTTCTTCATTCTTTAAGCTGAAAGGCAGAGCTATACTGGGAAGGCCTCTTCCAGGTCCAAAATTCTGTAGCTCCAGGTTACAATTAAAGAAAGCCAAGCAAGGCAACCAGGATGAGTCTACGTGTCAGCAGAAATTCCCAGGCAACACATGATTACTGGCACTTAACCAACTCAGAGTTAACTCCAGGTAATTTCCAGAGGATTTATTATAACTCTGAATGCTATTTTGTGAGGGAAGTAATGTATATTTAATATTGACAGTACAGGAGGCAGGTTCCCTTTCACCAAGCCCATAAATTATTCTGGGTGACGGGAGGACAAAACTACCAAAGGCTTGTTACAAGCAGGCTGCCTCCCAAACAGAAATCAGGCTTAATCGAAAGCAATAAAAAAAGATGTAGGAGGAGATGAATTTAAAGCCAGAAGCATGTGAGTGGTGTGTGAGACAGTGTGTGTCTGTGTGTGTGTGTGTGTGTGTGTGTGTGTGTGTGTGCATGGCCTCAGAAAATCAAACTATAGAAGTCAGAGACGAATGCCCAATTCATTTCACTAACGTTAGGCTGGCTTTCTGTTCAGTCCTACAACAAAGATTTCCTGAGCCCCTTCTGAGAACTCAGGGTGAGTCACACCAGACCTGGCCCTAAATAAGCTATGTATGTGGCTCTTTCCCTCTCCCCTGGGACTTTGAGTCCATCTTAGGATGCTCTGTTTCCACATCCCCAAAATGAGAATCCAAAAACTTACATCATGGTGTGTCCTGCAGGCTTCATAAGGTAATGAATGCAAGAAGAAGATTTTTAACAAGTGGTGGTAACACAGCTAGAAATAACCCCAAGCAGGGCAGAATGGGTAGACAGAGGTCAAGATAGAAGTACCAAAGAAAACCATGGACAGATGGTACATGTTTCTGGGACAGGGATATGGAGAAGACACCGCAAGAAAGAAGAAAAGGAAGAGGGTGGGGAAGAAGTGGTGGAGGGTACCCGAGGATAGGCCACACCAGGACTGGCTGTGTGTGAGGAAAGAGATTGCAAAAACAGGAGAAAGAGAAGTAATGGAGATTAATGAAACAGAAGGAGCAGAGCAGCGGGTGAGCTGGGCAACAGGAGAGAGAGAAGAGAAGAGGACGTGAACCATAAGGGAGACAGGATAGAACAGGAAATCAATAAAAATGCCTGAAGTTGATGCATCAACAGCGCCAGCAGCGCATGATTCAGAGATACAGGAGAACCACCAAGAGTTCTAAGGACAGAAAGAAAGAGACTGCCTCTGGGGACGGGGCTGTGGCTTTTCATTTATCACCTGCCTTCCTATACGACTTTGGGCTTGAATATATGCATGTATTCCTCTGGAAGAAATAATAATTGGAAACATTTTTAAGAGATGGAAACAGAAGTTAACACGGAATAAGTACAACCTGCTGGGCATCACCTTCAGCAACTTGTAAACACCACTCACATTCATCATCCCAACCGCACCACAGCATAACCGAACCCCCTTTTCATTTTCCTTCAACTGCACTTATTTGTGGGGGCTGTGGTGAGGACTGAAAGAGCACAGGCAAGCAGCTACAAACGTGCCTGGAAAATGCAAATGCTGGATAAACGTTCCTTCCTACTGTCAAAGAATTTGACAAGCACGCCTCCCTTTTCCTGGGAGCTATTCTTCCCCCTGCATTGTAGCAGTTTTTATGCCATCTCACAATCCTTACACCCAAGGACACAGGTTGGGGATAAGGTTCTGCAGTGGGCACCTGAACCCAGATAAGTCAATGGGTCCCAAACTTAGGAATGCAACACCTTGCTTCATGGTAAAGCCCCACCATTGTGTTGATCTCCTCTGAGGCTCATAAGCCAGCAAGCTCCCTGGGACTCCTCAGCTAGTTTAAGATGGGCTTCTGCTACCAGCCTCTGAAAGTGTCAGGGGAGTTCAAAAGCAATCATCATGTAGGCGTAGGTCTCTCCAGGGGTTTCACAGAACAAGAAGCTGAGCTCTAAGAATAAGGAGAAATGAAGATACAAAAAAAAAGAGGAAGAAGAAGAAAATAAAAGAAAAAATAAAAAAGAGGAGGAGGAAGGATATGCTTGCAGTGAATTCTGCATTTTGGTTGTTGCTATTTTATAGCTAAGGAAAAACTAAGCAAAGCAATCGCTGGTCACAGCTATAGCAAACTATTCTTTGCATTTCTATCTTTCCAACCCACGATCTGTGCCATTTGGATTTGATGGTCTAAAAATACCTCCCAAACTTCCAAGTATGTTGGCATGGGCTGAGGGACTCAAATTTTTAATCCATTTGTAAATGTTTTCACACAGCTCTTTTTTTTCCCCCTCAAATTCTATTTCTTGCTGAATCACTTCCATCATTCAGTTTGGCATTTATTGTGAGCAGGAAGGAAATCATCTTGAACACAAATGTCAGCCCTGGCCCTGAAGGCTCCTGAGAGAGACAAAAGGGGCCAACATGGGTTAGAGAATGGTGAGGTTGCCATGGCACAGCAGGAAGAGCACCAGCTTTGGCATAGACTTTTCTGGCTGCGTCCGGCCGTGTGACCCTGAGCAAAATATTGGACCTCTCTGAGCATGTTCTTCAGCTACAATGTGAGGATAATGAAATTCAGTTTAACAGAGTGTTTACAGCAATTCAGTGGGTTACAGCCCCGTGTGTACCTCCTAGCACAAGGCAGGAGCTTAGTAAATGGCCTCATTCTGAAGTTTAGGTACCATTTGAAATATGTCTTGTAAAGACCATGTGTATGCCTGCTTCCCCATCCCTTCTGCAGCCAATAGCAATCACCCTTGCAAAACACAAATCTAATCATGCCACTCCCTACTGTGAAACCCAGCGGCCACAGGGTCAGATTACAATGTTCACTTGGTCAAGTTCCCATCGCCCCCCCCCCCGCCCCCGCACTGGTCTCTCCAACTGCCTGCCCTGCAGCCTCCCAGCAGGATGCTCCTACTCTGCCTCCCACGGTTCTGACTTTCATTTCAGGTCCTCCACCTCACCCACTCCCTTCTCTCTCCACTCCAGACCCCCACAGGCAAAGACATCTCTGATGGTATTCCCTCTGGAGCCCTCAGATTCACCCTCCACACCACTGGCTCTGCCTGGGTCACATGATCACTCCTGTACCTGTCATCATGGCCAGGTGAAGCCAGCTGATCCCAAACAATGAAGAATAGAGAGGAATTAAGTCCCCAGAGTAAAATCATGGACTGGTTGTTGGGAGAGCTGGTGGCTACATGCAAGAGGCAAGTATCAAGGGTCAAGGCCAGTTTCCATGGATGAGCAAGGGACAGTCAGAACCAATAAGGCCTCAAAGTTTTACAAACTGAGAAATTAAGGTCCAAGATGGGCTCACAGCAAGCCTAAGTTCACACCAGGCCATCACCTAGGGTCCAGCCCCCAACTCTAGCCCTCTTCCCACTGTATTGCCGACAGTTTCCCCCTCCCCCAGGAAAACAGTTTCATGATTACATCATTTTTGCAATCAGCAGTTCCAGCCACAGGTTCCATAGCAGGATGCGAGGAATGGTTTCTGAAGATGAAGCTGAAGGGCTGTGGGCACGGAGGGGCTGGTATCACATCATCTTCCATAGGCAGGCCCACCAGAGTCAGGCCCAACACAGGCGAATGCCCTCTGAGCCAAAGAATAAGGAGGAGCTCACATGCTCTTTCTCCTTCTAGGGCAGCTTCAGCCCTCCAGCTTTCCCTCCATTCCCCATCATCACCTTTCTCCCCTCTCTGCCCTTCAGTGGACGATTGGAGCAAGAGAAGGGGTGAGAGAAAAGAAAAGCAGAACTTAAAAGGGACATTGGAAAGCTCTTTCCAGAGAAGGATAGAATGTCTAGAAATAATCTCTGTGAGGCCCTTTCCTCTGGGCCTTTCTGAAGAGCTTTTATTCATAGCTCAAGATCCATAATATGGTTTGGCTCTGTGTCCCCACCCAAATCTCACCTTGAATTCTAATAATCCTCATGTGTCATGGTAGGGACCCAGTGGGAGGTAACTGAATCACAGGGCTGGGTTTTTCCCATGTTGTTTTCATGGTTAGTCTCACAAGATCTGACAGTTTTATAAAGGGAGTTCCTCTGCACACACTCTCTTGTCTGCTGCCATGTAAAACGTGACTTTCCTTCTCCTTTGCCTTCCACCATGATTGTAAGGCCTCCCCAGCCATGTGGAACTGTGAGTCCATTAAACCTTTTCTCTTTATGAATTACCCAGTCTCAGGTAAGTCTTTATTAGCAGTGTGAGAACAGACTAACACAATCAGGCTCAAGAAGCATCTCCTTTGGGAAGACTTTCTTGATGGACTGCCCCCCACCAAGCAGACATTATCCTGTCCCACCTATATGCCCACTGGTTTGGGACACACTGCACATTCTATTTGTGTGACTGTCCCTACAGCTTGCATTTTCCGGAATAGGAAATCAGTAGGTGCTCACTAAATGTTTAGTGAATTGGTTAAGGATGCAGAATTACAAAGTACAGGGAAGAATAATATACAGTTATGCAAGAAACAGAAATGTAGGGACGGGAAGGAAGAAAGGGGTCTATTCACACAAGACCCCAGCGCTGGAGCAGCAAAGGATGAGTTTTGCAGAGAGACACAGCACACATCTATCAATGGATAACTGTTGCAAATATTCAGCCACGACATTTTCTCCATTTAACTGGTGAGATGAGATCTGCTGTCCCCAGGCCTTAAAATAGGCCAGGAGCAGTGGCAAGGTGGTGAGAGCTGGGCAAGCATGGATGTTTGTATGTTCAGCCAGCCTGTAGTTTCAAGGGGGCACAACTGAGACAGGTCAACAGAGAAATGGGACACTTTGAAATGAAGTTTTGTTTTTTGTTTTGCAGAACTAAACATCCTGGAATTGGAGGGCACCTTTAAAGTCACTGGGTCAAAACCCCCACAGTGCGGTACATGGCTCCTCACACCCTAGCCAAGGGTTGGGTTTTCATTTGTTTGTTATTGTGCTGAGATATACACAACATAAATTTTACCATTTTAACCACTTTTAAGCATGCAGTTCAGTGGCATGCACTACATTCACATCCTTGGGCAACCATTACCTCTTTCCACCTCAAACATTTTCATTTCCCCAAAATGAAACACTGTTTCCATCAAGCAACAGCTCCACCTTCCCTGCTTCCTCCAGTCCCTGGTAACCACCCCCCTACTCTCTGTCTCTATTACTTAAACTCTTCCAGGTGCCTCTCATAAGTGGAGTCACGCAGTATTTTTCCTTTTGTCTCTGCTTATTTCACTTAGCCTCATGTCCTCAGGGTTCATCCGTGTCGTAGCATGTGTCAAAATTTATTTCATTTTAAGGCTAAACAGTATTCCATGCACATGCTGTTTCATCACCTCCACCAGAACCTTCCAGCAAAGATGAGACACTACCCGCTTTCCAAAACTGCTGTCCCCCTGCAGCCAAGTATGACTGGCTCCAAATTCTTGGGTTGAGCGGCTGAGCATCTTGCTATGGGGAACCACAGAAAGGTCCTTTCCTTAGCCACAGGACAGGACTAGGGACATCTGAGGGTAAGCACTCCCTGCCTCCAAGCTGGGCATACTTATCAGTCAAGCATGATAGAGGATTCAGGTCATCCTCAGGCTGCCTTGCTCAGCCTCCTCCACAAACATTCCAGTGAGGCTGTCTGGGTTACTCAGTCAGTCAACAACATACACTATGGACAGGCCCCAAGCTGGGAGCAGGGGACACCACAATGAACTTGATGTGATGTTTGCCTGCTTAGAGCTCTCAGTTTAATGAAGGGAGACAAACCAGTAAATAAACATGTAACTTACAGCTTATGATAATTACAGCTCATGACAGGGTGCTTGGAAGAATGTAAAAATGAAGACTGACTTAGGGTGAAGGTGGTCACGGAGACCCTTCCTGGAATCTAAAGAAGCCACTTCATGGGAGTTGAGGGTGCAGTCAGTCTCTTTGGTAGAGCAAAGGCCCCAAGGAGAGGCAGGGTCTTGGATGATCTAGGTAGGGCCATCGTGAGCTGGAGAGCAGAATGCTGGGGAACCAGCCGGTTTGGCCAAGGGAAGAGAGGTGGGCAACGCTGAATCATGTGGGGCCTGTTGGTCTTGGTGAAGACAACGGGTTCTAGTCTAAGGTCAACAGACAGTCCCTGAAGGGCTTTGAGCCACGGAAGGCATCATCTAGCTCATTCTGGAAAAAGATGACTCTGGCCACCAGGTGGAGAATGGATGGTTAAGAGCAGAAGAAAGGAGACAAGTCAGGACACTACAGGAGATACGACCTGAGAGGTCTGGCTTCCCAGAATTATTATGGGGGCCCCTCAAGGCCAGTGGCACAGCCCTCTGTGTATCCTCGGCTATTCTTACAACAGAGCACAGGGCCTAATACCCAGGGGAGCCTAGGGGCTCCCTCTCGGCAGGCAGTGTCCCTGAGTGCAGGCTAAGAGGCCAGCTGGCTCTCTCCTCTTCCCCTGCAAACCCACCAATTCCCTTCTTGTGAGCTGGACCATGATCAGTCAATTCCCATTGATCTGTTTTTTTATTTCTGAGCACAAACATTAACCGACTTAAAAACTGGAATAGAATCCACACACACAACAGTCTCTGGATAAATTATCATAAATGGCAAGGGTGGTTGTGAGGGAATGGCAGTGGAGCTGACCTGGCCCAACTAGAGGACGGAAGCTTCTCTCCGGGCTGCCAAGCGCCTGCCAGGAGTGAGCCAGTCTGTGCAGTCCCCACGGAAGCCAGTGGTATTCAGGCTTCTGAGAGCAGCTTCCAATGCCAGTGTTCGCATCTGGGGTTTGGTTTGGAACCCGGCTCGGACACTATAAGCCCAGAAGGATTAGTCAACAATGCTTGTTAAATGTGGACCTCATGCCCAGCACTATGTCTGGCACCGTCGATTAAAAGAAAACATTTCATGCGTGGCTCTTGCCTGCCAGAAAACCAGGATCTGGTTGGGATGCTCATGGCAGACTCTACCAAGGCAAAGCCTAATGCGAGATGAATCTGAGTGCCACCTCCACTGGAGCTCAGGGAGGAGGGCCCAGAAAAGGACTGGGAGAGAAAGCATGGGCCTATCCTCACTCAGGCTCATTGGGTTCCAGCCCAGCTGTGTGCCCCTGGGCAAGTCACCCAGCCTCTCTGTTCTTCCACTCTCTCACGTCTACAACAGGTCATAGTGATTAAAATGACGTACAATATCCCTAGACTGTTACATTAATAATAGTAGCTTCATTTCTACAAGGTGTGGCTACATGTCAGCACTGTTCCAAGTGCTTTACATAAATAAATCGTTTTATTCTCCTAATACTTTATAAGGAAGGAAATATGAGTACTCTCATTTTACAGATGAAGAAATGGAGACCCAGAGGAATGAAAGAACTGTCCCAAGTAATCCAGCTAGGAAGGCGTCATCTCAGTGCCTGATACTCCCACTGTCCTTTCTCCCCACTGATCGCCGTGGAGCTGCAGATGAGCTGGGCTTGAAGAGCCAGAGAAACTCAGACATAATTAGATGCATTGATATGGTGACGTACACCCATGTTCATGGAAGTATTACTCACGACAGCCGGAAGGTGGAAGGGAAGCAACCCACGCGTCCATTCACGAATGAATGGCATGTACGCATACAATGTAGTATTATACAGTCGCGAAAGGGAAGGAAATGTTGACACATGACGCGATAGGAATGAAGCTTGAGGACGTTATATTAAGCCAGTCATAAAAGGACAAATACTCTATGATTCCATTCATAGGAGGCACTTAGAGGTGTTAATATCATAGAGAAAGTAGAATGTGGCTGCCAGAGACTGGGCAGAGGGGTAGGTAGAGTTACTGCTTAGCGAGTACAGAGTTTTAGTTTATAAGATGAAAAAAAGCATTCTGTGCCACTGAACTATACACATAAAAATGGTTAAAACAGTAATTTCTCTTTGAAACAGTCTCGCTCTGTTGCCCAGGCTGGAAGGCAGTGCTGTGACCTTGGTTCACTGCAACCTCCACCCCTTGGGTTCCAGTGATTCTCCTACCTCAGCCTCCCAAGTAGCTGGGATTACAGGTGCGCCCCGTGACATCTGGCTAATATTTGTATTTAGTAGAGATGTGGGTTTCACCATGTTGGCCAGGCTGGTCTCAAACTCCTGACTGCAAATGACCTGACCACAAATGACCTAACCCCTCCCAAAGTGCTAGGGTTACAGGCATAAGCCACTCTGTGCAGCCATTAAACTGTCAAGTTTTTGTTATGTATATTTTACTACAATTAGAAAACACTGCTATGGGCAAAAGAGGCCTATGCTTGGGTGCCCCAGTATTACTCCCTGTCTGTCCATGTAGATTTATTCATTTCTTCAGTTGGCAGTTTTTGAACTAGGCGCCTATTCTATTTACAGCTAGAATCCCAGAGGCCTGGATTCATCACCACTGTCATTGTCATTGTTGTCCACCCTAGCAGATACTTACCCTCTCCTTTGTGCCCAGATCTCGTCTATGAGTTCCATCTACACTAACTCATGTAATCCTCACCAGCACCCTTAGAAGTAGATACTATTAATATTCGCATTTTATAGAGGGGGAAACTGAGATCCAGAGAAGAGAATTCACTTGTCTGAGCTCACACCTCTGAAATTCAGACTCCCCATAGTCTGGCTATAAACTCTGGCTCCAAAAAGCCTCTGTTACCTGAAACACAAGATGCATTTTCATCCACATTCTCTCCACCCACCCCCAATCCAGCCAAAGTGGCGGGCTTCTGCAACGACACGTTCTGCAGCCTGGGGAGGGGTCTGAGTCGCCGCAATATTCCTGGAACAAGCCCACTGCTTCTGCTGTTTCCAAAGTCAGCATTTCCCACTGCTATTTTTTTTTTCCAGATGAAAGCAACAAGGTCCCCAGCTTAATTTGCTTCATACAGTGACACTAATTAATGTTCCACACACCAGGGCTTGGGGATTGAGGGTGTGTGTGAGGGTGTGTGTGTGTTCATGCATGCACACATGTGGTTTGTGTTTAACTTATTACCCAACTTCTGAAATGATATATATGGGTATTTTACCTGAGCCAAAGTGTTTATAGTTCAAAAAGCAGAGTTAGCATTCTTAAAGTCATTCAAAACTACTGTGAACTGCACACTCACCCTACAAGTGCGATCCTCCAGCCTCCTACAGATTTGTTTTAGCTTCAACCAACTGTGTGAATGCTGGAAATCTGAAGCCAGAGGCCTCAGGCAGTCACGGCCTTTAGAATAAGAAGTTTTACAGATATCAGAAGGGAGTGGTCCTCAAACAAGGGTGCCACCACCCCAATCGGACCCTCTGTAAAGACTGGGTCTGATTTATCACAACAGGGGAACTCTAACAGTGCTGTGGACAGGAGCCCAGGATGTTGAACATCCTGCAGAGTGTATAACATTCCCGTCCCATGAGGAACAGTCCCATCCATAATAGCTTCTCCACTGAGAAATCCTAAAAAGTGTCCATATAGTTTTTCAGGAAATAAAGATACAGAGACCCTGAGGTTTCTTGTATAAGATAACACAGCAATTCCCCAGTTAAGAAAGTTCATCTTCATCTCTTGTTTCACCCTCTCACCACTCAGCTACCCCACCCATCCCACTTCCATATAAAGGGTCCCTGGATGCAGCCACTGGGAAATGATCACACTTTAGGGACCTGCTGCATTTTCTCATCTCCAAGCCTTCATCAGTGACTCCCTTCTGCCTTCACCCCTAACCCAGACTCTGACACCATTCCATCCTTCCACGCCTGGATCAAAGGCTGCCTCCTCCAGAAAGGCTGCCAGAGCTCTATCCCAGAACCCCTCATAGCAGTCCGTCTGTATTTCGACTTCCAGCCTGCGTACCAATCCGGCTCTGTACTAGAGGTGTTCATTTGCATTACCCTTACCATCAACAGTACTATGCCAGCTGCTTATTTTTGAGTTATTTTCCTTATTGTTGAATTGTGAGAGTTCTTTTATGTTTGATACAAGGCCTTTGTTCAGATATTTTGTCTATTTTTTGGTTGTTTCCCTTATTGTTGGATTTTGAGAATCCTTTGTATGTTTGATACAAGACCTTTATCAGACACGTGTGTGGCAAATATTTCCCCGTCAGTGACTTGTCTTTTCATTATCTTAACAGTGTCTTTTACCTATTAAACTTTCACAACTACTCTTCTGCAGATGAGAAAAAATCGAGGATCAAAATGATAATTTTTTATAGCACTTTAGTCTAACAAGTGTAAACTATAAAAATCAACGAGTTTTTACAGGACCTTGTAAATATACTAAAACCACTGACTTGTACATTTATTTATTTATTTATTTATTTATTTATTTATTTATTTATTGAGATGGAGTCTTGCTTTGTTGCCCAGGCTGGAGTACAGTGGTGCAATCTCAGCTCACTGCAACCTCCACCTCCTGGGTTTAGGTGATTCTCATGTCTCAGCCTCCTGAGTAGCTGAGGTTACAGGTGTTCATCACCATGCCCAGCTACATCTTGTATTTTTAGTGGAAACAGGGTTTCACCATATTGGCCTGGCTAGTCTCAAACTCTCGACCTCAAGTAATCCACCCACCTTGGCCTCCCAAAGTGCTGAAATTACAGGAGTGAGCCACCACACCCAGTTATGAATTGTACACTTTTAAATGGTGAGTTTTTATGATATATAAATTAAATTTCAATTTTTTACAAATGACAAGAAAATCAGCAGTCACTGAGTGGCAGTGCTGGAATATGAACTTTTGACTGCATCACAGCCTCTGCATTCAGAATATCTGAGGCGAATGCCAGCCATACCCCTGAAAAACTCTGAGAAAGTCAGATACTTTTTCTGAGCCTCTGTTTCCCCATTGATAAAACAGGAGCCAGTTATAACATCTGACAGTGTTATCACAAGGATCAAATGCAACAATGGTTTTTTTGTTGTTGTTGCTCTTGTTACCCAGGCTGGAGTGCAATGGCACAATATTGGCTCACAGCAACCTCCGCCTCCTGGGTTCGAGCAATTCTCCTGCCTCAGCCTCCCGAGTAGCTGGGATTACAGGCACGCGCCACCATGCCCAGCTAATTTTTGTATCTTTAGTACAGACAGGGTTTCACCATGTTGACCAGGATGGTCTCAATCTCTTGACCTCATGATCCACCCGCCTCGGCCTCCCAAAGTGCTGGGATTACAGGCGTGAGACACCGTGCCCAGCAACAATGGTTTTAAAGATTAACCTGATACCCGGGACACAGGTCAATAAGGAATAGAAGAAATGATTACCATTATTATTATTACTGTTGATATCCAAAATCTGAAGAATATTCTCCCTCTCCCCACCTACCATTTTCCCTTTTCCTCCTTCCTTCTGTCTCTTTTTCTACACACACACACACACACACACACACACACACACACACACACACATATCACATATATACATAAACAATATATGCCTGACTCAACACACACATACACACAAAATTTTAGCATTCAGGGAACACAAAAACCATAACGACCTTTAAATTTTATCAGATTTTTACTCTGTAAATAGCTCTATTTTGGAAGACAAATTTGACCCACGACATATTCACATCTACAAAAGAACCCAGATTAATTCAGTGGGATTAAAAAGACTCGTCTGAGAGGATTCAATTGGCAAATTCATTTACAGTATGTATTGAGCTCTTTTGTGACAGAAAAATAAAATCAAGTAACAGGAGTGTTCTTAATAAGAAGTGCAGTTCGAGAGCACGAGGAGAAGGAAAGAACCGGGCATGAAGTCTGTAACGTTGCCACTCTAGTTGAGCCACAGATGCCACCCACAGCCCTGGTAGCCAAAGAGAAAGCCAGAAGCATCCTGCAGAGCTCATTTTCTACAAGATGGAAACAATTTACTCCATAAAGAAATCCGATAGTTTCTCACTCAAGTGAACCGAAAACCAACTAGATCTCCGTTTCTCTTCTCTTCAAGTAAGCAGAGTGTGTGGTGGGTTTAGATGTCTAAGATGATTGCATAAACTCAGTCCTGGCCCATCTGAAGGTCATGTGGTCTAGGCGAGTGTTTTTCATGACATATCTGCTTCCTCAGGTGACTTGGGCTAAGCAACAAATCTTTCCTTCTACACTTCTTTTTTTTTCAAAGTAAATTTCTCCCTTTTACAATAATGACACATCAGAACTCACACTTTATCCTGCTCTGGGGCATAACCTTAGGATAGGAATCATGATCCCATATTGACTTCAACATCACTTTTATTCCGTGACATCTTTGAGACAGTTTTCCTCTGTCACCCAGGCCAGAGTGCAATGGCGCATTTTATGCTCACTGCAACCTTCACCTCCCAGGTTCAAGCGATCCATGCCTGTAATCCCACCACTTTGGGAGGCCAAGGCGGGCAGACCACCTGAGGTCAGGAGTTCGAGACCAGCCTAGCCAACATGCTGAAACCCTGTCTCTACTAAAAATACAAAAATTAGCCAGATGTGGTGGCGCGTGCCTGTAATCCCAGCTACTTGGGAGGCTGAGGCAGGAGAATCACTTGACATCATTTTTATATTAGCCGAATTGGAAATGCAGATGGAATGGCCATTTATCTGATACCAACTATAAGCCCATAAGACTGTATTACAGCCACTTCATTTAATCCTTACCACGTGCACAGATATGCTCACATTACAGATGAGCAAACAGGTCTAGGCTGGTTAAGTGATGTACTCAAGGTTACTACTTAAACAATGATACAGCCAGACTTCAAAGCCAGGACTTATATCCGTGTCTGCTCGTCAGTGGAGCCACACACTCCTTGGAGGCTGGCATTCTATCCATTCACACAAAAAGACTTTGTATCCAGTGTCATGTGTCGTATGTATCAGGCTCTGCAATGCAGAGAATGGATGCTTACATGTATGAAATGTGCCACTAAAAAGCAAGTCTTCAATCTCTTTGCACAACTCAATGAAAGGTTCACCCAGCTCAGGTTTTATGATTCTTTCCTCTGTATCACTTTCAGCAACTTTCCTTCACTGTGATAAAAAATTGGACCTTGGATTCTTCATCATCAAGGCTGTACATTAGAAAATGAAGGAGGAAGTGGTCTCCATCCTACATGCACGATGAAATCTACTTGATGGAAATCTTCCCTGATATGTTTAAAAAGTGTTGACAACTTTATCTCAACCCCAGTGGACTCCATATCTGCATATGTGGGAGTGAGTATCACGCCATTATGCAATTCTTTATTCACCTATTTGGCCATGAGTCCCTCAAGAGCAGAAACTGATTTATTCACTGGTTTCTCTATTCCTAGTCCAAGGTCTGGCATCTGCTAGGCCTGAGATCAACAGCCTCTGAGTGATCAGTCCGCTTGTCTTGAGTTTGATTAGGGTCTGTTTATAAAACCTAAAGGATTACGGTTTTTCCAAGAAATGGCTTCCCAGCCAAACAAGATATGTTGAAGTTCATTGCACAAAAAGAGGAATTAAAAAAGAAATCTCAGCATTTCCTATGGTGTTCCAGAACTGTGAAGGGGAGTGTTAATTACGTCCCCAGGAAACCAGAACTCCAGCAAAGGGCGGAAGTCACAGGACCTTGTTTACAACCAAGATCCTGCCATTTTCTCCACAAAAGATGCGTTTGTAAGAGTAATTGGAATATCCATTTTAATCTTATTTTGAAAATGCTAATGTTTCCCGCATTATAAATTAGTAAGATTATTCATTCTTTGAAAGTATCACAAAAGCCACTCAGAATTATGTCAGTAGGATTGAAGTTGTCCATGCTTATTTAGAATAACTCTCTTGGGGGTTCCAGATTGGCTTGGGCAACGTAGTGAGACCTCGTCTCTACAAAAACTAATTTTAAAGAAATAGCGGGCAGGGTAGCACATGCCTATGGTCCCAGCTGCTTGGGAGGCTGAGGCGGGAGGACTGCTTTGAGCCCAGGAGGTCAAGGCTGTGGGGAATCATGATTGTGTTCCTGGACTCCAGCCTGGGAGACAGAGGGAGAACCTATCTAAAAACTAAATAAATACATGAAACAAAATGAACAAATGACATAAATAAAAGGAAAGAACTCGCCTGTTTTATTTGGCGAGATTTAAAAACACGTGGTCATACCATAATGTTAACAAGGACAGAGCTCCTTTCCCCAAAGGCTCATGCGGGCAGTGAGCAGGTTTTGCAGTGCTTCTGGGAATGCTGTGATTCCGGCACATAGTAAGAGCTTAGGAAGCTCAGCGATCTTTAGATGCCAGGCTCTCCTGTCTACTTTTGCACACACCTGTAATTTTTAACTGGTCTTCCTGTAAATAGAGTTTTGTACAATGTTGTCTCTGGGAGGAAGGAAGGCAGGCTGAGGTGGGACTGGGTTGGTTATAGTTTCAATCCTGAGTTCTGCCGCTCTAGAATCTAACCAGAAATAGAAACCTAGTTTTTAAGGTGAAAGAAAAGTGGGGGTGCCCATTGGTGGGTGGTTCGGGACCTCAGACACGCAGGCCCTAGCGCGGGCGTTCGAACTGGTGCTTGAATCCACATATTTACATATTTACAAAGATTTACAAATATTTTCAACTCATTTCTTTCCTGAATGACTATCCTACATGAAAAATTAATGAGGGGGAAAAAACACTAGAGAATCATCACCATCCTTAGGCTTCAAGACTTCTGAAGAACCACTGAGAAAACAGCCACATATTGTGAGCTTTAAGTCACAACATTTTTTTTACTTACGTGCTACTTGTCATTGGCACCCTTCCCATACCTCCTCAGGACTCACTCCCAGCCCCTGCCGAAAGTAGCCTAAATGTTTCACGTTTGTTTAAGAAATTTCTCTACCCGCTGGAGCAACCCTTAGCCAGTCACGGTTGGGGTTCAAGGATCATTCCAGGCTGTTCTAGATTGCATTCCAGGGTCCCTAGGAAGACGAAGCCGCCATTGCTCTCCTGGGGACCTGCTTTAAGATGCGTCCTTATAATCTACATCTTCTTTCCTGTTTCATTTCACTTACTTTCCCAATTTTAGTTAATTCTCCAATTTTTCTTGGAATCACCTCCTAAATCATGCACCCTCAGTAGGGATGCTATTGCCTCCCAGGGGGCAAAATTGGTTCCGGGAGTATGGAGTGAAAAAATCTTACTCTTTTTATATTTTATATACCAGACCCACATAACACACAGTTCATAAACACATACACAGCGTATCAGTAGTATTAACATTTCCTGGGTGGGGGCAACTGGGGGAAAACAGTCTGAAAGATTTCTCAAAGGGGAGATAACAAAAACCAGATAGAGCAATTCCGCAGTAAATAAACCACATGCACTGAGGCCCCTGCCTCAGCGTCGGTTTCTGGTTGGATACAAACCAAGACAGAACGGCAGCACTCATCCCCATGCTCTGTGGGGCTGCGTCCCTCCGTTGCTTCATTTAACCTTTTAAATAACCTGGAAGGCAAGAAAAATTAGGTCCACATTTCAGAGGAGGAAACTGAGGCCACTAGAAGTAAAATGAGTTATGGAGACTACAGAGGAAATCAGCAGAAGACTCAAGGTGAGAGCCTGGGTTTCCTGGTGGCCGGGCCCATGTCCCCTGGGCTCTCAGCCACACCTGAGAACTATCTACAGTGCTTAGCCCATGGCACAGACAAATAACACTACAAGTAAATGTAAGTGGCTGTTTCTAATAAAAATAAATCAGGTCTCCATGAATGGAACAAACAATGGTGTGACTCCACAGGTGACTTTATACAGCATCCGGTGGATGAAAACATTAGTCGTCATTGAGCTGAAGGTTTTGAATGCCCCAGTCCAACGTTGAGCTCACGGAGTTCAGAGACTATTTTGTAGTACTCTTGGTAGAAAACCAGATGGGGGGCAGGAAAAAGACAGGAAAAGGGAAATCTTAGCTCTGCGATTTCAGCAGAAAGAGAGGCCCTCTTTGGCAAGAGTCCATATAGGGATGCCTGATCCCTCAGCCCGACCTGTGTTTACTCCTCCTTCTCTTCATTTATAAACAAACACCTCAAATAAATCAAGAAGAAAATGTGGCCCTGATTGATAACTCATCTTTTGCCCTTGAAAAAAAAATTCTGAACAAATATCCGTAGCTTTTCTGAGATAAAGTGAAAGACCCCATCAAGCAAAACGCTTCAGACAGAATTGGGCTCAGATCCTAAGGCAGCTGGGAACCCAGAGGAGACAAGACTCCCCTGATGACACGCTGCTGTTGGAGGCTTGCGGGAATGCCAGTGTGGCTGAATGGATGCCAGCCTTGCATGAAGACCTGGTTTGGGTCATCCCCTTAGCCGTACAACCTTAGGCAAGTTTCAAACGGCCCTGGGCCTTCGTTTCCTCTCCTCAAAGGTCCCTTCCAGCTCCAACAGCCTCTGATTTTTGTAAGCTGCCAAGTGCCTCTCTCTGTGCCGGGAACATAAATCCTATAAATTGCTGCTAAGTAACTGCTGATTAGTGTGATTAGATTTGCTGATTATTAAGTACTGCTGGTTTCATTTTTCAGCCTGGCATTACCATGAGGAGAGACATCCATAGCTGATACATGAGACAGCTGATAGCGAGCAAGACAAAGCAAAAGCTGGGATTGAAGAGACAGGCAGAAGGAGAGAGATGAATAGTCTGATAGGGCAAAGTGATTTTCCATAAGGACACATGGCCTGGGCTAGAAAAGCAAAATCTCCTAGCCCAGGACTTTCAAGTCTTATTGAAGAAGATTTCACTTCATCTCCCCAAGAAGACATCAAGGCAGAAAAAAACTTAAACTGCTGTAATGAGTTTACAAAGAACCTCAGGTGTCAAAGACAAGGAATTCTATCTACAGCCAGCCTGCCTGCCTTTGGGTAGGACACCAGCTTCGGAGAACCAGGTTTGGTGATTTGTAAGCAGCACCTGCTGTAGCTGTTGTAGTTACTAATACACAAAAATCAGGTTACCCTGACATTAAACAGATGGTGGTGTTGCCCAAGAGGTGATACTATCAAATGTGAAATGATGTCAAAGCTTTAGCTGTTATTACTAATATGCCGCTTCATAGAGCTCGACCCAACTGTTAACACTCTTGCAAAATGCAGATGATTTTACGTGACTCTTAAAAAGGAGGACGTGGAGAGGAGAAGAGGTTCCCAACCCTGAGGCCTGAATTCAGTATAGAGAGAAGCCCACCTCAGAGGGAAGCCAGCCGGCGCCTGTCTATGGGATACTTCATGAGCCCACAGCGTAAGTTCTCACTCTTACACTTAGTCATATGTAACATATGAAAAGCAATCTCACTCCTGAGTTGTAATCCAATTCGTTCCCTGGAGAAAACATTTCAAACAACTCTTCTATCCCTTCTGTGGTAGAATGAAAAATCCCATCCAACAAGGCTACGATTTGGATGGGATTTGATGTGCATACTATGACACCTGCAGAATCAGAGGGGACCTGAAAACTGCAAATTGACTTCAATTTTCTTAACTCCAAACCTAATACTCTCTTCATCCTTTCCAAAGGTGATCACCTTGGGAAGCTGACATCCCTACAGACACAGGTGCTGAAGTATACAGTTAATAGGTGCCCAATAAAAACAAGCAGTGATGGTCAGGTGATGCGACATAGAAATGTGGCAAAATGTGCACGGGCAGATGCTTGAACCCAATATAGACAAAGTCCTAATTGTGGGACCCACCTGATCCTTCTACAGCTTGAGGAAAACACTACCTTGGTGTGCTGACACTTGCACTCTCTCACACAGTCTCACGGGATTCTTATACCAATTCTACGCAGCAGGTATTACGATGACCATTTTGCAGACTGTGTGGTAAGTGAAGTGTCCAAATCACATAGTTAATGCTGATCTCCTGAAAGCTCACCCAATGTACTTCTGACAAACCCAGAGCTGTTCTGGGCTACCCAAAACCAGAACCACAGAGCATGGCATCTACAAAGGCTTTTTACTCAGTCCGCATCTGAAGACCTTTTCCTTGCTTCCCTTCACATTGTCCCACTTGTCAAAAGATGACATAAATCTTGTTTGCATTCCGTCAAGACCTCCAGACCCAGACCAAAATGAAAAAAGGAGCGGGGACCCTGACCGGTGGGAAAATACCATAGGATCACACTTGATTTATGAAACTTTTAAACATTTATGGAATTTTTAAAATGAATACAAACTTGAAAGTAGGAGCTTTGAGATAATATAAGAATGATTTAGCATTGAATTGAAGGAAATTTGCATTCCATTCTCCAAGCAGGAGACGGAGACCAGGCATGGCTTTGACAGACAGTAATACCTTCATCTCATCCCTGGATGCTTAAACCTCCCTTGAAGAAGTCTCCATTGATACAACACGGGAGGGTGAGGAATGTTTCCTTTTCCTGCTCTCCTGAGGTTCCTCATTTGCATTCTATTATTGCATTCGCTAGACTATTTAAATTTAGTCATTCCCAGTCTCTCTTTCCATAGAGAAAGAACTATGGCTCATCTCCCTCACCAGCCTGGCACAAGGTTTGGCAACAGTGTCTATACACAGAATCCATGAATCCGAGAAAGCCCATTTTGCTCAGTCAACAGTTCTTAGCCTGGCTTCCTGCTGGAATTGCCTCAGGGCAATGCCTGTCATCAGGACTCAGGTGTCTGCTTTGCGTGTCTGTATGTGTTGAGTCTTCTTTTTAAACTATTTGTAACTTTTTTATTTCTAAAAATTTGTTTAAAGTTAAGGGAATAATATAACATGTACATATATTCTCTTTACCTGGATTCACCAATTATTAGTTACGTTTGCCATATTTTCTTTTCCTCGTTCTCATTCCGGGTGTGTGACTTGTGTGTGTGCATCCACACCCGCAGCCCTCTTGTCTGTATGTGTGCTGAACCATTTGAAAGTAAGTTGGAAACATCATGACTTGTCACCACTAACTACTGCACCATGCATCTCTTTAAAGAACAGAACCCACTTACATAACCACAATGAAATTATCAAACTCATGAAATTAAATTGTGATACAACGATGTTATCTAACCTTGAGGCCATGTTCAACTTTTCTTAGTTATCCTTGTATAATATCCTCTGTTATTTCTTTTGTTCAATTCAGGAACCAATCAAGAATCAACAGTGCATTTGGTTGCTACGTCTCTTTAGCCTCCTTAAACGGAGACGGTTCCCCTCTTCTTCTTTTATTTGGCCATGATATGAAGCCTTTGGAAGAGACCATGCCAGATACCTAGCAGGATGCCCCACAATTTGAATTTGTCTGTTATTTCTTTGTGATTAGATTCAGATCATTTTAAGCGTCATTGCAGGTAAGTTGTACGTTTCCACTGAATTACATCAGGAGGATGTTAGTTTGTCTCATGCACAAGTTTGATAACTTTTGTTCAGGTGGAGTCTGCCGGATTTCTCTCTTGTGGTATATTTTTGCTGAGGTGATTCATGCGCATGCCAAGGTTTGAGAGGCAAAGTGTGGTCAGTAGAATAGCAGCATTCTGGAAATTTGTCAGAAATGCATCTAGCTATCCAGGACCCAGGAGGGAAGAGCTCTGGTCTCCCTTTGTTAATCCTCCCCTGAGTATACCATGACATGGTGAAAGAAGCACCACCCAGGAGTGAGGACTCATGTGTGACACCAGCTGTGCCACTTCAGTAGCTTTAAGAGCCTGGGCAGATCACCTAACTTCTCAAAACCTCTTATCCATTTGTAAGAGAGGGCCACTGCTCAACCTCCCCGTCAGTACAAATGGCCACCTGAGATGATTGCCAAGGGAAGTGTGCATGGATTTCATGAGGGTCGCAAGAAGCCATCAAATCAGATATGATCAAGAGGAGAAGCAAAAGAGAGAAATTATTACTAAATGCCTATAATGACATGTCTAGGTGTTTCATATCCATCATCTCAATTAAATTTCCCAACAATGCAGAATAAAGAAATGACCTCTATGCCTTACCATATACAAAATAAACTCAAGATGGATTAAAGACATAAAAGTAAGATCTAAAACCATGAAAATCCTTGAAGAGAATAGAGCAAACACCTTACGACCCCGGTCTAGACAAAGATTTTATACCCAAGACCTCAAAAGCATAGGCAACAAAACAAAAAAATGGGCAAATGGGCCTATTTTAAACTAAAAAGTTTCTATGTAGCAAATGAAACAATCAACAGAGTGAAGAGACAACCCATTAAATGGGAAACAAAATCACAAACTATTCATCAACAAGGGACTGATACCTAGAACAAACAGGAAACTCGGCAGTTAAAAACAAACAATCCCATTACAAAGTAGGCAAAGGATATTAATAGATGTTTCTTAAAAGAAGACATACATACGGGCCAACAGATATATGAAATGATGTTCAATATCACTAATTATCAGGAAAATGCAAATCAAAACCACAATGAGATATCATCTTACTCCAGTAAGAATGGTCATTATTAAAAAGACAAAAAATAACAGATGCTGATGAGGATTCTAAGAAAAGGAAGTCTTGCTTACTTTTGGTGGGAAAATTATGGCTACAGATTAGTACCACCACTATGGAAAGCAATATGGAGATTTCTCAAAAAAACTGAAAATAAAACTATCATACCATCCAGCAATCCCACTACTGGGTATTTATCCAAAGGAAAAGAAATTAATGTATTGAAGAAACATCTGCCCTCTCATGTATACTGCAGCAGTATTCCCAATAACAAAGTAAGGATCAACCTAAGTATCAATGAACGGATGGATGGATTAAAAAAAAATGTATATGTACACAATGGAACACTAGTCAGCCATGAAAAAATGAAATCATGTCATTTGCAGCAACTTGCATGGAACTGGAAGTCATTATGTTAAATGAAATAACCCAGCCACATAAAGACAAATGTCATGTGTTTATACCGATATGTGAGAGCTAAAAAAGTTGATCTCATGGAGGTAGAGAATAAAATGATAGATACCAGAGGCTAGGAAGGATGAGTGTGCAGGAGTAAGGGAATAAAGAGAAGTTAGTTAATGGGCACAAACATACAGTCAGAGGCAGTAACTTCTAATGTTTAATATCAAAGAAGGGTGACTACAGTTAACAATGTACCGTATAATTCGGAACAGCTAAAAGAGAGGACTTGAAATGTTCCTGACATAATGATAAATACTCCAAGTGACAGATGCCCCAAAACACCTTGACTTGATAATGACACAGTCTACACATGCAATGAAATAGCACATGTACCTCATAAATATGTACAGATATTATCCATCAATTAAAAAAAGTCACAACAGCCTCGGGAGGTAGGCATCATTATCTTCATCTTAGAAACAAAGAAATGGAAATTCAGAAAGGTTGAGCAAATTACTCCAGGTTACACAGAAGAAACAGTAGAGTTAAATTCAACCAAGGTTTGACCCTAAAGAGTATGCTCTTACTGCTGGATAAAGAGTGACAACTTCTCAAAATCCCTGCTTCTCAAAATGAGAAGAAAATTGGCAATACTGAGGAAGGAAATGCAAAGAGAGATTAGTGGGATGAAAAAGCGTGAGGATTGATTGAGAATGGTTAAGAAAGGCAACATCAAGTGGTAGATGAGAAAGAATAAAATACATGGGAGTTGAAAAGGAGAATGAGTGAAATAGACTCAGAGAAATGGAAGCGCCATGATAGTTGAAATCAGCTTTGTCTAGAGAAAAACTGATGTCACTTCAGTAAGGAATTACAGTTTATAGGCATGGCTAAGATACTGCTAGAGGGATTCATTCTGCTCTGGCTGGGAGGCTGATTAGATGACCAAATTCTGAGATTTCTGCTAATATTAACAAGATTGTCATTAATATATATGTTCCATTAGGAAGATTTTTGTTTGTTTGTTTATTGCTATGTCTCTAATATCTAGAAGAGTGCCTGGCACAGAGAAAGCATTAAAAAATATTAACTGATCAACATTAACAACACAAACATCTAATACTGAGTGTTTCTTTCATGTAAAGTGCTCTTAGCTTCACAAGAGCCTATAACTTACTGATAACATTTTTCAGATGAAGAAACTGAAGCCCAAAGATATACCAATTTGCCCAAGACCATACCAGCTATAAGAAGCAAAACAAGTTTGGAAGCTGAAATTTCTCTGAACCCCAAATTGGGAAGACTGTGGATTACTGACAGTGTTAAGTGGGCATTCAGTGTCTCTCCTCCACCTTGAAGACAATAGATCTTCTTGTCAACATGCTAAGCCCACTGGGAAGGCCCTTTATGTTCCAGAGCAGCTGCTGTCTCCATGTTTCACTACCCAGTCTTGCCTGCCAGATGTCCCTGGAGCCAACATACCCCAGAATGCAATCAGTGGGTATTTTTTGTGATCATTTTCCCTTGGTTTGTCCACAGGAGAGTGATTGATCGCAGCTGGCTGTGGCAAGATGGTCAGGGCAGCAGGGTGCCTATGCAGTGCCAAATGAGATGAATGCCAAGATGAAGCCAGCATCTTTTCACTAACAGGCTAGGAAGGGGGGTCCCTGGACAGCCTCAGGACAGTCACAGTATCAGGTGTGTATGACTTTCAAGGAGATCCCAGTTCAGAATTAACTAGTGAATGCTGAATGTCTGCTGTTGGGCTAAGTGCATTCATATACACTATTCTTTGAGCCTAAAAACTACCCTGTGATAGAGTGGAGTAATCATCCTCAGCTTACCGGTCATCCGCAACCTGACTCCCACAAAGTCAGAGACATAAGGCAGTCCAGATGTGAATTCCAAGTCCAGCATGTTTTTCACAAAATCAGAACCTCTTTCAGTCATAAGGATAAAAAAAACCAGAGAAGTGATCAGCCTTACTCAAGTTAAAGCATGGTCTGCAATCTTCTTTTCTCTCCCCACAGTCCATTTTTGGACTTCTAAGAACTGCTCTTATAATGAAAGTCTTATAATGCTACCTTTGACCACTCACTACTACCGTGATGATAATAAAGCTATTGCAGCAAATTCCTGATTAACCAGAATCCTTGGAGAAAGCTTTCATGAATCCATTCAGCAAATGCTTACTTAGTACCTACCAGGCACTCAGCCTGCTGAGGAGTGGTAAGGCTACAGGAGAACACACAGCTCCCACTCTCAAGTAGCTCTCAGTTCAACAGGACAGAGAAGCAGGGATCAATGAAATGCAAGGTACAAAATTTTATGTCTGGGGAAGCTGGGCCAAGATGAAGGCAAGTCACCAGGTGAAAGCAGGGGATGGACATTTGATATGGTTTGTCTCTGTGTCCCCACCCAAAACTCATCTCATGGTTTGTCTCTGTGTCCCCATCCAAAACTCATCTCAAATTGTAATCCCCACATGTTTCAGGAGTGGCCTGGTGGGAGGTGACTGAATTGCGGGTGTGGACATCCCCCCTTAATCTTCTGGTGATAGAATTCCCAAAAGATCCACTTGTTTGATAAGTGTGTGACTCTTCCCCTTCACGCTCACTCTCTCTTCTGCCACCATGTAAGACATGCCTGCTTCCCCTTCTGCCATGATTGTAAGTTTCCTGAGGCTTCCGCAGCCATGCAGAACTGTGAGGCAATTAAACCTTTCCTTTATAAATTACCCAGTCTCAGGTATTTCTGTATAGCAGTGTGAAAATGGACTAATACAGGAAATTGGTACCTGGAGTTTGAGGCACTGCTATAAAGATACTTGAAAATATGGAAAAGACTTTGGAACTGGGTAACAGGCAGAGGTTGAAACAGTCTGGAGGGCTCAGAAGAAGACTGGGAGATATGGGAAGGTTTGGAAGTTCTCAGTGACTTACTGAATGGTTTTGATCAAAATGCTGATAGTGATATGAACAACGAAGTCCAGGATGAGGTGGTCTCAGATGGAAATGAGGGACTTATTGGGAACTGGGATAAAGGTCACTCAAGCTATCCTTTAGCAAAGAGACTGGTAGCATTTTGCCCTAGAAATCTGTGCAAATTCGAAGTTCAGAGAATGATTTAGGGTATCTGGTGGAAGAAATTTCTAAGCGTCAAAGCATTCAAGAGTCAACCTGACTTATTCTGAAAACAATCAGTTATATGTGTTCACAAAAGTATGGTTCAAAATATATCATATTGGAACTCATATTTAAAAGGAAAAGTGGAGCATAAAGATTTGGAAAATTTGCAGCCTGATCATGTGGTAGAAAAAAAAAAACAACGCATTTTCTAGGGAGGAATTCAAGCCAGTTGCAGAAATATGCATAGTAATGATGAGCTGAATGTTAATAGCCAAGAAAATAGGTAAAATGTCTCCAGGCCATGTCATAGAATTTTGTGGCAGCCCTTCCCTTCACAAGCCCAGGGGCCAAGGAGGGAAAAACGGTTTTTTGGGCCAGGCTGAGGACTCCACTGCTCTGTGCAGCTGCAGGACTTGGTGCCCTGTGTCCCAGCTGCTCCAGCTCCAACCATAGCTAAAATGGAAAAATGTACAGTTTGGCCCATTACTTCAGAGTGTGCAAGCCCTGAGTCTTGGTGGCTTCTGTGTGATGTTGGGCCTGTGGGTACACAGGAGACAAGACTTGAGCTTTGGGAACCTTCACCTAGATTGCAGAGGACATATGGAAACATCTCGATGTCCACACAGAAGTCTGCTGCAGGAGTGGAGCCCCCGTAGAGAACCTCTGTGAGGGCAGTAAAAGGGGAAATGTGATGTTGGAGCCCACACACAGAGTCCCCACTAGGACACTGCCTAGGTGGAGCTGTGAGAAGACTACTGTCCTCCAGACCCCAGAATGGTAGATCCATGGACAGCCTGCACCGTGTGCCTAGAAAAGCCACAGGCACTCAATGCCAGCCCATGGAAACAGCCACAGGAGTTGAACCCTGCAGAGCCACAAGGGTGGAGCTGCCCAAGGCATGGAAGCCCACCCCTTGCATCAGGGTGCCCTGGATGTGAGGCATGGAATCAAAGGATACTATTTTGGAGCTTCTTAAATGAATGTCCTGCTGGGTTGCAGACTCGCATGGGGACTATGGCCCCTTTGTTTTGGCCAATTTCTCCCATTTGGCATGGGAACATTCACCCAATGCCTACACTTCCACTGGATCTTAGAAGTAACTAATTTGTTTTTGATCTTACAGGTTCATTGGCAGAAGCAATTTGCTTGTTTCAGACGAGACTTTGGACTTGGACTTTTTTTTGAGTTAATGCTGGAATGAGTTAAGACCTTGGGGCACTGTTGGGAAAGCATGATCGGTTTTGAAATATGAACAGGACATGAGATTTGCGAGGAAGCAGGGGCAGAATGATACAGTTTGGCTCTATGTCCCCACCCAAATCTCATCTCAAATTGTAATCCCCACATGTTGTGGGAGTGGCCTGGTGGGAGGTGACAGAATAATGCGGGTGGACTCTCCCCTTGCCCTTATTGTGATAGAATTCTCAGGAGATCTGGCTGTTTGGTAAGTGTGTGGCTCTTCCTCTTTGTTCTCTTTCTCCTGCCACCATGTAAGACATGCCTTGCCTCCTCCTCCCCTGCCTCCTCCTCCCCTTCCGCCATGATTGTAAGTTTCCTGAGAACCCTCAGCCATGTGGAACTGTGAGTCAATTCAACTTCTTTCCTTTATATATTACCCAGTCTCAGGTGTTTCTTTATAGCACTGTGAAAACAGACTAATACAGCATTTGAGGCGAAAGAAGACAGGTAAATGTTTGATTGATTTCCACATTTCCTATATTCTACTTTTAGAAAGGAGAAAAAAATAATAACAATCTCATCTCATGGGCCTGGTTCATTAAAAAAAAAAAAAAAGCTGCACTAGATTGTAGACCTGTGGTCAGCCCAGCCCAATTTTCTGGGCCATTGTTCCATTAGCCACAGTCCAGAACAAGAAAATGGATGCCTGAAAGTATAAATTTCAATGCAAAATCCTGAATCATCAAGGAAAGGTTCAATTATGTTCACTTGACTGGACTGTCTCCTAAGCTGGAGGAAGAATGTACTGTGCATCTACTAAGTACGCTTCACTATCAGGAGCTCAATGTCAATTCAACACAGGTTTTGCTGTGTAACTCCCAATTTATTAGAATCTGCAATCCCTCCACCACCCCAGTTCATCCTCCATTTTCCTAACACTGTGGCTCCCTGGGTTCTGACCAGTCCCCAACTTAAATCCAAACTCCTATTTCTAGCCGTTTGCCAACTGAGAGCTAGCACGGGGAGGCCAAGACTTTACTCAGGACCCTGCATTAACAGTGGGGAAAGGGGCACCCAGTGACGCTCAGCAAAGTACCCAGGGTCCCACAATGGCTGGCAGAGGATCAGAACTGGGATCTGGGCTTGGAAACAGAGTGAACGCATTGCATTCAAATGTGAGCTCCAGAAACCTTAGCTGTGTGATCGTGGACAAGTGATTTTCTCTCTTGAAGTTTTCATATCTTTATCCAATGGAGATAATAATTTCCATCTAATAGTACTGTGTGAGAACTAAATAAAATTAGTATATTTGCATATTTGCATATATATGCATTTGCATATATAGTTTCTAGCTAGGTAACTGTCTTCCCTCTCACAAAGTCTCAACTCTTCCAGGATCTTTTTTGGGACAATAGGCTCCAGGTTTTGGCATTATCAAATCTGCTTCCAGGTGATGGAATAATTCTAGAGAAAAATAAAATTGAGGCTCAGTCAGTAACAGGCTTTACCTATTCCCTTCCCCAGACTGGGCAAGGCAGAACTGGAGATGCTGGCTGGGAAAGGTGGGAAGAGAAGAAAGTGGGAGCCCACATGCTTCCATAGGACCCCAGGATTTTTAGTCAATACGTACTGAACACCATGTACATGTGAAAGGACACGTGAATCCTGTATGACTGTGTGCACTCAACGAACTTATGCCTTTTTAACTATCACATATTCCAGTATTCACTTCACTTCAACTAAACATATTGCTAGAGACAGAGATAAATGTATTTTTAATCCTTTTTTGCCACCTAAGAAGAGCAAATGAAAGAGCAACAATTGTTAAGCCCTCTCTCCAGACAGACCCCAGCAACACTGCAAATACACACACACACACACACACACACACACACACACACACACACGCACAGAGAGAGAGAGAGAGAGAGAGAGAGAGAGAGAGAGAGAGAGAGAGAGACAGACAGACCAAAATCCACGTTCCTGGGAAAATGCTCCACTCCCACTCCACCCTTCCTGCTGGTTCCTTAGTTTCCGGGAAGGCACCCTCTCCAGGCTCGGTAACCTCCTTGAAACCTGTTGCTAAGTCTGAGGTCCTGTGTGAACGCCCCCACCTGGTGGCCGAATCTGGAAAAACGTTTCCAACCAAGGAAGACTGGCAGGTAGTTTAACTAACTCCAAGGTTCCTGAGCCCTTCCGACTACATCAGTCATGGGTGAACTGGAGGAGAACAGAGAGGAAAATCCACTGCTAAACGCTTGAGGGATGGAAAGGAGGGGGGTGTTGCCAAGGTCATAGGCAATTCCCTGCCAAAACCCTGGTACAGTACGGCTTCCTAGAAGCAGCCATCAGGATGACTAAACCAGAACCAGGAGGCAGAGCCTGGTAGCTGGACGTGCCCTGCCAGCTCCGAGGTGGGCGCTGACAGCCTAGATTTCCCAACCTGAGTGTGGAGCACCCCCACCATCCTCTCCCCCACCCAAATACGGGAGGATTTTCCATCCCCAGTGGCAGGTCCAGAGGGAGTCCCTTCCTTCTGGCCATGCATTTACATCCGGACTAACAAGGAGATTCTAGGAGAACAGTGCCTGGGAGCAAACCTCCAGGCCAAGCCCCTCACATTCCCGGTGCCCTCGCCCAGCCAAAGCAGGAGAAGGGGCGGCGACTGAGGCTGAGGGAATATCGAACCCCAAACCAAGGAGATGTTTCATCCAAAAGAGTCCCTGGCCCCCTCACCTCCTGGCTCCGTGAAGCCCCAGCCCCTCAGTCTAGGCTTAGACCCACACATTCCCATTCACTTCCCTAAAAGGAATCCTAAGACACGCATTTCGGCCAGTTCCAGCTCCCAATCAGAGCAGCACCAGGTTCTTCTCTATGCCAGTATCCAGTGCTAGGAAGGGTGGCACAAGCAAGCAACACACGCACACACACTCTCCCCCACTCCCAGCCCATGAGCGGTGCGCACACCCCCCCATCCCCAACTAAACTCAGTGGCGATCCCAACAGAAGGGATCCACCCGAAACAGAAACACGGCGCTCACGGGAGGACCTGCTTTATCCTCTTCAACCCTCACATTAATTGGAAAAACCCACATAATTCTTTTAAGCTTCCAAAGCAACACCCGGAGATGTCATAAATGCGCACCCGCGCGCGCACACATCCGCCCAAATCAGCAGGGGAACCACGCTTCGTTTGTTAAGCCCCGGTGTGGAACACCCGGAGAGCGGCTCACAGACATACAAACACACACACACACACACACACCAGGGGAGCGCGCTGAGGACCGGCTGCTCCCCCATTCCGCGAGAAGGCATCTGAGGGTCTCAAAGCCCCAGAGACTTCTCAGCTCTCACCCCGACCCCAAACCCGCACACGTGCCGCCGCCGAGGGCGCCCCGAGAGGCCGGGTACTCACACCAGCGCGTGGTAGAGCAGCGCCCAGCCCCGCGGTCTCTCCAGGGCGTCGTAGATCAAAGTTTGGATGCGCCGGTACTTGGCGTTGTTCCTCTTGACGGGGCGGCTCAGCGGGGTCTTGGCCAGGAGCCCGATGCCCTGCGGGGTCCTCCGCTGCCCCTCTTCGCGGCCGCCGCCCTCCAGTAGCAGGGTCCCATCTTTGTCAGCTCCGGCCCCGAGCGCCAAGGTGACTTGCTCCACGTCGCCGGGCGCCAGCCCCACTTTCCGCTCCTCGTCGCCGGCCGCCGCCGCGTCCGCTCCGGCTGGGTTAGCGGCCCCGCCGCCTCCGCCGCCCCCGTCGCCGCCGCCGCCAGCCGCCCCCGCCGCCCGGCGCGCCTTGAGCCCCATCTGCCTCGCCCCCGCCGGCCGCTTCGCCCTCTCCGCTGCTGCTCTGGGAAGAAGGGGCGCTTGGGGTGCGTGAACGAGGCGGCGGCGGCAGCTGCAAGCCAGGGAACTCCAATGCCATGATCCGCGCGCCCCTCCCCACCCACCCCCCCAAACGCAGGCAAAGGCGGGCCCCCTGGGGGGCAGGGGAGGCCGGGCAGGGGGTCAGTGGATCACATCCCGCGCGGGTCAGCCGCGGGACCCCAAGGGTCGCGGGCCGAGGGCTGCGGGAAGGATGGGAGGGCGCGGGAGGCTGGCTCGGAGGCGCTAGGGCGCGCGGCGGCGGGAGCCTGGCACCGGCGCTCCGGGGCGGCGGCGGCGGCGGCGGCACCCAGGCCGGCGAGCCCGAGACAGCATCGCAGTTTATTTACAAGCCCGGTGCCAGCCGCCCTCCCGCCCGCCCGCCACACGCGCCGCCGCCGCCGCCGCCTCCTCCCTCCTCCGCCCTCCCACCCGCGCCCCTCCCCGCCCGCTCCAGCCTCAGCCTCTCAGCAGCAGCGGCAGCAGCAGCGAGCGCGCCGCGGGACGAGCGCACGCCTCCCTCCCTCCTTCGTCGGGGTGGGGCCCCATTGTCCCGCCCCGTCGCGGCGGGAGGCCTGGGCGGCGGCGCCCCGCCCTTTCCCGCCGACCCCCACCCCTGATTACCTGGGGGACCCCGGATCGCCTGGGCTGCCACCGCCCCCGTTGCAGCCAGGCAGTGCGCTAGGCGGCCTCGGAGCCCGGCTCCCGGAGCTCCCGTGGGCGTTGGGGCTTCCCCTGGATGGGGCGTGATAGGGGCAGTGGGGGGAAGAAGAGTAGGGGAGGAAGGACTAAGGGGTGGTCTCCTTCCAAACACTGGCTCTGTGGTTGCAGCTTTATGAATTTCCCTAACCCGCTACCCCTGCTTCTGGGCTTCAGAGGTAAAATCCAAGTTGTTGGGTTGGACATGCCTGGCGCACTGCGAACGCACCCGCTTTGTGGTAGCGAAGCTTGTGACCCTCTTCCCGCTGGTTCGTGATTCAAGGTGGATGCCGCGGCCCTCACTCGCCCAGTCCTTGAATAGCACCTCCACCAGTCTGGGTGGGCAGAAGGCTGAAGAAAATGCAGTCAGAATCCTCGGTTCCTGCGTTGCTCCCGATTTGCACCCAGGCCAGTCATTCCTTCTCTCCTCCAAATTTCGAGTCATTCAACCAATCTCTAACCCGCCCCCCCGCCGCATGAACTTCCCTGGCGAAGGGCAGTGATCTCTATCCTGAAGAAGAGGTCTCTGCACTTGTGAGATCCACTTCCTAGTCGGTGGAAGACAATGAAAAGACAAATTTTAACTGCAGAATTTCCGATATTTGTAAATACTATGTGGTAAGAAAATAGAATGCTGTGCTATATATAGTGACTGGTGAAGCGTCTCTAAACTCGCTGGTCGCGGAAGGCCTCATCTTGAGAAGACCCTTCGAGGTGAGATCCCAATGGCAAACTGGGAGCAACTATGTAAATGTCCAGAGAGCCCTCCGAGCAGTGGAACAGCAGGTGCAGAGAGGAAGGGTGTCTTGAGCTTCATGAGAGGAGAGTAAAGTGAGGCCACAGTTAGGCAAAGGCTAGACCTTGGAAGCCACTGACTAAGGACGGGAGCCTCCTGCCCTTCCTCCATGGCCACCGCCATCGGAGAAGCCTCCATTCCTGCTGCCCAGTGGCACCTGGTGCTCCTTTCCTTCCTACGCTCTCACCTCGTGTCTGTCAGCTGCGGTGGAGGGGAGAGGCTGTGAACAAGGCCAAGAATCTATCCCTGGTGTATAAGAAATCAGAGGCCTGCAAGAACACCAGCTCTGGAATTGCCTGGAGAGGTTGGCCAAGGAGAGCAGACGAGACCGGGAAGGGGGGAAGGGGGGAAGGAGGAAGGGAAGGGAGTAGGAACGCCAGGGCTGGAGCAGGGGAGGAGTCAGAGAACCACCACGCTATAGAATAACTGTTAAAGGGGAAAACCTCCAAAAGGGACCCCAAATCGAGAAGGGAGGAGTTTCCAGAGGAAGTTAAACTATAAGACGGAAATCATTAGAACACTGGGATCGGTACAAAAATAAACTCTCAGTGCAACAGAATTGTTTGTTCAGAAGCAGACTCTAGTATGGGAACTTAAACAGGAAGAGTCATGACTAGAACCCCAGAGAAAAAGGCTGCTCATTGATTGATGGGTTTTGTGAGGATTGTATGAAATTGCACATGGAAACGTGGCAGCTGCCCAGTAGGACCCCCATACGTTTATGATTAGATTAACCCCCGGCAGTGAGTTGAAGTAACCAGTCGGGGCAGGCTCTGGAAAGGAGAAAAAGCCCAAGGAAAAGGGAATTGCTTGGATTAGAATATCTCCAAGTGAGAGATGGGCACCGCAAAGCCTTCTCCAGCCCACGTGTTAGCCCTGCTATGCACAGCACGCCAAACCCACATGTATTCTTCCTGTCCTATTCCCATCCCAGCTAACCAGGAAACAGTCTTCCCTTTTACCTATGAGCACCTTTTCCAAAATTGCTCTTCTCCCTCAGTCTCTTCCTGTTTTGTTCCTTCATTCCATTTATCACTGCCAAAAATGATTGTGTGTACATTCTGTTTACTTGTTTACTGTTAGCTTTCTAAACAGGAGCAGGGACTAAGCATCCTCGTTTCGAATCCTGGAAGCATGTCTATCATATCACAGGCTCTCAGTCTGTGTTTATAGCATGAATAAATGATGAATAAGTGAATGAAAAGTGTAAAGCTCCCAGCACAATGCCTGGCACACAAGCATTCGAGGTAGGTTTGTTTTGTTTCATTTCACCTTTGTGAAAGTCTTTATACTTAGGAAGTCTTCCTAAGGAAGCTCCTTTATGCTCCTTGCAACTTAAGAAACATGATAAAAACATTTTGACAGTATTTAAAATAAAAAGTTTCACTAGATAAACATTTTCAAAAAAAGAATATGAGTCAAGGAATGTGGAAAGAAGACTTGAGAATTTATTATTGTGCGATTAATCAAAAGTTCAGATTCTCAGAATAACAGTTGGGATCCTCAGGTACATGAAGAGAGTCAAATATTACAATTTAAGATAAGATGCAAGGACTTTTTTCATGCCTCCCAATAAAGATGAGGTTAAGTCAATAACAAATTCATAACTGAGCCAATTAAACTCACTGATAGGGAAACTGCCAGGTAGTTGAGTCTAGGAAATGGAGTTGCTTCTTTGTTTTTATAATCCAATAGCAAGCAGTGTTTAGATTTCTAATGGGGGCTTTGGAAACATCATGAAAAGCAGGGTGTGCACTGAGTGTCATTTGAGCAACTGTATAATCACAGCGCTCCACAGCACAGGTTTCAGTGGAAGGAAATCCAACATCCTGTATCCCATTGGAAGGAAACTTCTCTGAGGGCTAAAGTCCCTGAAAGCCTCAGGTTCTAGCTGAACAGGGGACCAAAGCAAAGAATTAGTGACACAGTATCAGTGAGGATAACAATGAGGCATTCCCCTTCTGCTTTGAGCCCCAACTAGAAGCGTTGCATTGAAAACCCAACCACCTGCTTCCCCTCCTCCATGCCTTAGCTTTCATTTTCGAGTTTCTCTTTAGCTGGTCTTCATCTCAACGTACAGGTGAGAAGTCCAGGTAAATTCTCCCTTGCAGGGGAGGCACTTCCTGGGAATGAGTAAGTAAAAAGAGACAAAAGGGCTTTCTCTGAGCCTACATTTCTGCCTCTACAAATACTGCCTTCCAGGGTTATAAGCATCTAGTGATGAGGTGATATTCCAGTGGTGGTGATTATGGCTGTCAATGAATGAGTAGGACCGAGTCTCAGGTTCACAGGCATATGCAGATGGTGGTCCTGCTCGCCTCTCTCACTCTGTTCCCCAAACACATTAAATAATTGCTTCAGGCCAATTTTTAATTCACTTTTATTATTTGTTACACAAGAAATGCAAAGTAGTTGTTAGGAAATTATGAAAATGTAAATCAGCCAGAAGGCAACAGTAATCATCTTGTTACCCAGAAATACCCTCTGTGAATATTCTGATCATGACTACTGCTAATAGGACTGCAGCATGTCTGACCTGCAAGCAATGGAGATGCTCAGCCCCCAGTGGGGCACCTTTCCTAGGGGACCAGTCAGCCACCTCGTGGCAAGTTGATTACATTAGACCTTCTAATCATGTGCAGGGGCAGACATGTGCCATTCTTGGAATAGACTCGTATCCTGGGTGCAGAATTGCCTCTCCAGCCCTCGACACTCTGCCAACACCATCCATGCACTTAGGAATGCCTTATTCGCCATCAAATAATTCCACATGAAACTACTTCTGATGAAATAATTTGTCCCCAAAATGCTTACTCTGGACCTGGCTCTAAATCTACCTCTGGGCGGAGCCAGTGAGACAGGTCTTTGTAGCCAAAAAGAGCACCCTTTGTTTGTTTGGAGGAGACAGGACAAGCTCCAATTCTGGGTCTAGAAACAACCTGGGCCAAAAGGAAATATGTTTGGGAACAATGGATCCCATTACTACCCTAGATATATCTTTATTCTTGAAAACCCAATCTCAGCAAATTCTTAAATTTGCTGCCCTCTTCCCTTCCTCCAGGTCTTCCTTTTGTCTTCCCCTTTCCTAGAATTCATATCACTGTACACTAGGACAGAGGAACTCTTGCTTCCTTAGAGGTGAGAAGCCTTCCCAGGAACGAAGGAGAAGCAGCTAAGGAACACCCCTGCACATGTCACTCAGCAGAGGCAGGCAGAATAGCATTCAGCGTTTAGATCATCCTGGCTCTACGGCTTTGAGCTCAGTGATCTCAAGCAAGTTGCAGACTCCTATCTTGACTGTTTCCTCAGTTATATAATGAAACAATGTTTCTTACCCTCCCTGCCTCAGGTGATCTGAGTATCATTCCTTCCAGGATCCACGTTCAGGTAGGGCTGTAGGGCTTTGCAGCCTGCGATGTACTGTGCGCATTGACTACATTACTGGAAGGCATCTGACACAGCATCATGGAAGGCACTCAAGTCATGCACGATGGAGAATGAATGAGCTCCAAGCCAAATGGCGCTCACCTTCACTCCAGATGGCAGTGATTAAGGGGCTTAGATTGTTCTCAGTTGGAAAAGTATTTCTTTTTCTGCCTCACATTTGCAATTTTAACATTAACCTTTAAATTAATTTCACATGTTTCTTAATGCCACTTTTGTCTTTTTTTCTTTTAAATAATTATGTTGGGTAAAATATTCAATTTATCTACTTAATGAATTCATTCATTCATCCTTCCAGTGAGCATTCACTGATTGCCTGTTTTAGGTGTTGCCCTCCATCTACGAGAAACAGAAGGAAAAAATAATTCTATATTTAGTTGCAAAGATAAGCTAATAAAATGCAAAACAATTTACTCATCTTTCTGTGGTCATTACTGTCAATGACCTGACTCGTGATAGATGCTTATTACTATAATAACATTTATTGAGTGCTTACTGTACACTTGGCACTGGGCTGAGCGCTTTATATAGATTATTTAATCCTCACAACACAGTTATGAAATAGGCATTATGGCTACTGCTCTTTATATCAAGCATGATGAAAATTATACTTCGATTAAGTACTGCACCCAACGTTACATGACTAAAATGACAGCCCCAAGATTCAGGCTCAGGTGATCTAACTCCGGAGCCTATACATTTAACCACTACAGTGTATTATTTCTTGAGAATGCTGTTCCAGGTGGCAGGTTCAGCATAGGTAAAGGCTTGGAGGCAAGACAGAGAGTGGAGTTTCCAGGAAAAGTGGTTGTGATGGTTGGAGGCAAGCATGGATGGAACAGAGGCCACATGGGGAAGGCTTTCATACACATACCAGGCTTATAAACTTGGGGGTCATGAGTTACTTTAAGCATAAACTGACCTAGTCCCAGGTGGTTCCACAAAGGGCTTTCTGACAACTGTAAAGGAGAGGTGGGAAGTGAGAAAAATCAATTCAATCAGAGCAATTACAAGGCAGAGCCCAGCTGAGAGATGTTGAGGCAGATATTGGAGAGGAGGGGCCAGCTGCAAGAGGTATTTAGAAAAGGATATTGCCAAGAATTGGTACCTAAAAAACGTGGGGCTGGGCCATGGGTCACTTTGCATTTTAGAGGCAGAAATAACCTCCCCACAATGTCCCAGCCTCTCACCATCCAGACTGTGGGCTCCCTGCTAAGTTGAGCATCCTCTTCTGGCTCCAGTAATTGGCTCCCTGGGCAGTCTGTTCCTTTCTCTCCAGCAAATGACACTTCTTCTCTTGGGGTCCTGATTGTGAAAACACCCAGTTCGCCCATGTCATTTACGTATCCCAATTATCCACTGCCATTTTCTCACTAATGAGCCCATGTGTCTGCGTTTAAAAGCGTCTGACCCAGAGTCCACTTGCTCAAGGGGGCTGAAGGCAGCAGCCACAGACGCTATTCTCACTGCCTTCAGACAAAAAGGACTGGGGCCATTTTTCTTACCTCCCTCTCTTAGGGCTTGACTGACTCTCTAGACCGCAGACCTTAATCTTCATTACCCCACCCCACAGACCCCACGATGCTCAGTGTACCTTGGGTACAAGAAGAAAAGCACCATGCCAACTAAAGAAGCACTCTGTTTCTCCTGCAATCATAAAGGGCTCATTGTGCCCCGAGGCACAGGTGCGGATCCTAATAAAGCCAAGACCTTCTTACTCTCCATCTCTGCTGACGTTTGTGTGCTAAACCACTGGCCAGAAGATGATGCTGTCCACGCAGGACAAGATGATGTTGAAAAGGGAGAGTTCAGGCTTTTGAGACCACCCACCCTGGGTGGGAATCCTGTCCCTGAAAAATGCTAAGTGTTTGACCCTGCGCAGGTTTAATAACCAGTCTTAGCATCACCTGAAAAGTATGAATACTAATAATCACCTTGAAAAGATGTGTCAGGATGAAGGGAGTTAACATCTGTCAAACTTTAGCATGAAAAGGCATTCAATTCATATACAGTGATATAATATGAATGGTGCCATAGTCATGGTTACTATTATATCCAGATGAGAAGATAAGTTTTGGGTATGAAGTCCAAAGTTGCTCTACCTTCTGTGACAGTGACCCACATTTTATATCACAACCCAGTCTACGTGATAGAATACACATATCACTAACTGAAATGATGTTTTCCGTTCCATATGGTATAAAATGCTGACTGCAAGCTGTATTCATTTGATAGCACTGCCGTAACAAAATACCACAGACCGGGTGGCTGAAACAATAGAATGTTACTTTCTCAGGGTTCTAGAGGCTGGAAGTCTGAGATCAAGGCACGGGTAGGCTTGGTTTCCCCCGAGGCTTCTCTCCGTGGCTTGCAGATGGCCAACTTCATGCTGCATCTTGACATGGTTCTTCCTCCATGTGCAAGCCCCCTAGTGTCACCTCGTGTGTCCAAATGTCCTCTTATAAGGACACCAGTCAGGTGGGATTAGTTCCCACACTAATGGTCTCATTTCAACTTGGTTACCTCTGTAAAGGCCCTATCTACTACACATATGGTCACATTCTGAGGTCCTGGGTGTTAGGGCTTCGGTGTATGAATTTTGGGGAGCCGTAATTCAGCCTATCACATAAACACACTACAGTGACTTCACATTTCATTGAGGGCTCATGAATCTAGCCTATAAAGTGTTAATCCAGTTCAATCTTAGCCAAGCTGTTTGATTTCTGCCTGAATATCTCCATCATGTGGGGCTCATTGCCTCCCAAGAAATCACATTGCTGAATAATCAGTACACTCATCAGTTGCTGAGTGTGTGTTCTATGGCTAGACCCAGTGCTAAACATCTTTACCTCGTTTACTTGTCATAACTGCCCACTGAAGTTGGTGTTACACAAATATACATTCAAGAATGTGTGTGGCTGGGCACAGCGGCTCACACCTATAATCCTAGCACTTTGGGAGGCCAGTGCAGGTGGATTGCTTGAGTTCAGGAGTTCAAGACCAGCCTGGGCAACATGATGAAACCCCGTCTCTACTAAAATACAAAAAATTAGCCGGGCGTGGTGGCATGTGTCTGTAATCCCAGCTACTTGGGAGGCTGAGACAGGAGAATTGCTTGAACCTGGGAGGCAGAGGTTGCAGTGAGCCGAGATTGTGCCATCGCACTCCAGCCTGGGTGACAAAGCATCTCAAAAAAAAAAAATGTGTGTGGATTTCCCAGAGTCACAGAAAAATGTCCGAACAGAGATTCAAACTCAGATTTTTCTCCAAAGCCCAGAAGATAGTGTCTTCATTACCAGAAAGTGCTTCACACTGAGATGAAATTCTTCCCAAGTAATGTGAATATCAAAAACCTAATAAAACTCAGGTGTTTCATAGGAGGCCTGTGATTCTGGAAGCTTTTGGTGTTTGAAGACCTAGGTTTCCATTCCAGCTTCAGCACTTTCTAAGTGGGCTTGGGGAAGCGACAGCAGTTCTCTTGTACTTGGTTTTCTTCTCTGGAAATGCATGAAGGAACTAAATAACATCTACCTCTTGTGCTCATGGTGAGTTTCAAAGCTAACTGTAGAGACACAAAGCACCGAGGGCCTCTATCTCTATCTCTGTCTCAGTCTCTGTGTCTCAGTCTACTGAGGTTATTGCTAAATCCCAGCTAGTTCCTTGGGCTATATTCTCATTGCTGCCTGACCAATTATTAATCTCTCTGAACTTCATTTTCTAATATGATGATTATCCTTGTATTATATATTATCTGCATAATAATGACCTTCTCAAAAGGTTATTGAAAGACGAGGTAATTTAATCCATGTAGGACACTGCATTATTTAGAATTGTCTCGACTTTTCTTTTGATGCTCCAAATTGATCAAGAAAAAACAATGAAAAAAATACCTTTTCTTCCTCAGAAGAAGAACAGATAAGTCTCTTCGATATTGAGTTAAGGCTCCTGTTAAATTTTCTGAGACCACCCCAAACAGGTTTTATGAATGCAAGTCCCAGCCACAGTTTACAAGCCTCCTGTCTGCAGGAACTTGAGTCACCAGGCTTATGTAAAGTGCTATGCACAGAATCTACCACAAGAGGGAGGAATTCATAAATGGCAGCGGCAAGTCTGATTGCCATGATCAGGGAAAAGAGGAAGAGGAAGAACGAACGGAATTAAGAGAAGGAGGAAGATGCTCTCAGGCTTCTGGGGAATCAGTGCTCCCTCAGACTGACTGCTCCCTTCACCTGGACCCCTGTTCTATGGCAGGATCCCTGTGCTGTTATGTTGGACTTCTCATCCTGATCTCAGACTTTAAGGGCGATACCCCAAGTGGTTTTCAACCTAAACTGGAAATCCTCATTTTTCTTCTTTGGTTGTTTACCATAAAGTGCTTTCACTATAAATTGTGGCCAAAAAAAAAAAACCGAAGAATCCATTAAAATGTCACGTATCATCTATTGACTGCATGTAAAAACTACAGCTGTCATCTTCTTTCAAAACTAAAGTATTTCCTCAAGTTCTTTGAGTAAATAAATGCTCCGGATGAATATTCCATAATTTTTCATTCTCTCAAAACATGGTTCTGAAAAACCAAAGGGCTAGATGTGCCCTATTTAAGAAACATGTTCCATCACCAACTTTTATCCAGCACTCATTAAACACACCAGGTAAGAGTCAAATCTCTCAATGAAATCCCTCATGCTATTGGTAGATTATGTCAGAAAGCCAAGCATCAATGTGAGTTCGTTTCCAAAAGTAACTTTTGGATGGCCAGCCATATTTCTTTCACTTTTAGAAAAGGGGTAAATGATCCCAACGGGATATCTGTATGTAAAAGTTGTTCCTCTGTGTTAACACAAGTGTCCCTGTGTCCAGAAGTGTGGTGGGTTTTTTGCTTTGTTTGTTTGTTTTTGCATCTCTTGGCACAACCTGATGTGGTCTGAACATCAGAAGAATGATGACTCTTCAGGAAATATGCACTCCTCTGCATCCATGAGAGGATTATGCTTCGCACTAATGTGGGCTGGTTCCCATAATTTGCTCTGACCACTGGAATATGGACAGAAGTGAAAATGTACCACCTCCAAGCACAGGCATTCAGAGGCATCACATGCTCATGCTGTTTCTCTGGAAGTCCTGACCTCCACTAGGGAGAAGAGCATGCCCCAAGGAACTACTGCCCCCTCCAGCCTGGACCCCAGAATGAGATGGGGGGAGAGCTACTTCACTGTCCCACAGACCTGTGAACAGAATCAATGCCTATGGTGGAAAGGTATTGAAATTTTCACTTTTTTTTGTATAAGGAAAATTCAGAAATTGGCAAAGAGATTATTTGGAGTTCTTTTAGGGATGGCCAAGATCCCTCAAGGAATTATTGATTCTATAGGTATCTGCACCTTTGACTGTCTTTCTATTAAATCTATTTACAATTCTGTAAGAATAAAAGTTAACTTATAGAAAACTGATAGCAATGCCAATGAGTTTTGTCCAGTCAAGATGCAACTGTTTCGTGCCATGCAGAAAAGATAACTCTAAATGTTACATGTTACGGCATTTTGAATGTTAATCTATTTTGTATATTTTAGCAAATCTATTTCAACATTTCTAATTACCTATGTATCTTTCTGTCCTACAAAAATTTCCTGTGAATTGGTCTTAGCCCACACTGATTTGCTCATTACTGGATGAGTTGGATAAAACGTTTTAACATGTATTCATTTTACATACACATGAGAGGTATGTATTTAACTTAAAAAATAAATGTTAGCATTTAGAAGCAGAGGCTTACAGATGGGGGTTCTAGTCCAGTTTCAGTCATCACTGACTGAGCAACTTAGAGAGGCCTTCAGTGTCCTTATCTGAGAAGTGAGGATTTGGGACACAGAGTTTCTTTATTCACTTCTAAAGATCTTGTGGCATAGGGAGAGAGAGTATTCTAAACCCATTTTACAGATAGAAATGCCGAGAGTTAGTGAGGTTTAAGATTTTCTCAAAGTCACAGAATACCTCTGCCTCCCACATTAGTTCAACAACTGCTGGACTGCACGGCAAATGGGTCTCGGGCTGCACAAATGAAAAGCTTTCATGAGCTCATGCTCAGGTTCTTGCTTAAAGAAAAGAAGTTTGTGGCATCTCACAGACTGAACTTGCACCTCGGCTTCACTAATTAGTACCTGTTTAATCCTGGGCAAATTGCTGAATCTCCCTAAACCTCATAATGATTTCCAGGTTCCTCCACATGGTAGCATGTATCAGTGCTTCATTCATTTTCATGGCTGAATAATATTCCACTCTGTAGCTGGACCACACCATTTCTTCTTGGGCTTTGCCTCTGAGATGACTTTTTGCCCCAGTGAGGTGGGGCACATAATATGGGGATATATATTGGGGATAAAATGTGTACTTTATAATGTGGCCATAAAATGTCAAAATAAATGTGTAGCAGCCAACACAGTACCCGGTGCATGGGGGGAGTGCTGTAAATGCCAGTTGCCTTCCATCTCTTTCAGCAGCGTCAGAGCCAATCCAGCACTAAGTTTAAGGCTCTCTACTTTCTGGCTGTGACTGTGAGCCGGTTAGCAGGTGCCTGTGCCTTCCTTCTATCCTGTGGAAAACGGAGATAGGAGTGCTACCTCTTAATACCAGTCTGAAAATTTCAGAGGGCAACATCCAGGACTGCTGAACACAGGAACCACAATGGAGGTGCTAAATCCATTGGTTTTTAATCATTAGTTGATAATTTGTTAAAAGTCAGGCAGAGCTAAGGTCAGAGATTGGAACTACAAGGATCTTTTGTGTGAAATTTTGAACAGAAACTGCCTTAAAACCTGGACTAATATCAACAACATATAGATTTGGGAAGCCTGATTCTCAGCTGAAGGAAGCAGAATTGCATGATAAAAGAGCTCCTGCTTAATAAAAAATTATGTGAACCCTAATTTTAAAAATAGTGATGAGGGGTATTATGTATGTATATGCAATTCTGAAAGACATATCCATCTTAATGGCTGGAAACCTCCTTCAAATTTTCCATCTGCCCTGGAATAGGTCTAATGTGATAACAAACAGGAAATTGACTGGGCTGAGGGACATGCAGTTCTGTTTTGTACCATAAAATATATGAGGCTGCTGACATTGCATATTAATTAGCTGATTCTTTCCTTTGCAAATTAAGAGCCCAGTTTTGTATTACTTGCATGGATGTAAAGCTTCACTCTGTGGTTTTGGATGCATGGAGATCTCATTCACTAAATATTTTTGGAGCACTTAATACTTTTTAGGATCTTCCAGCCTTGGCAAGGAATGAGGTAAGACATAACTGAAACCATGGAAAATCTCTCACCGTCTAGGAAGATGATGGGGGAGGATAAGACGAGAGTAAAAGTGACAGCAGTAAATCACTTCCGAAACATCTAGGCTTATCCAGAGCATCCAGTGTGTTTTATCTTGTAGCCATTGCGAATCTTGTGAGCTTCGTGGTTTTCTCTTTGTTTTGGCCAGAAGGCTAAGGGCTGATTTCCTCTGCTTTCCTGTTTCTATGTATATGTTTTAAAACTCTTATTATTCATTTATTTATTTAATAAATAGTTATTGTACAACTAGTATATGCCAGGTACTCTACTAGGTGCCAGAAAGACAGCAATAAACAAAACAGGCAAAGATTACTGCACTTAGAAAGCTTATAATCAGGGTTGAGCTCAGCAGCCAATACCTGTAATCCTAGCACTTTGGGAGGCTGAGAGGAAAAGACCACTTGAGCCAGGAGTTCAAGGCTGCACTGAGCTATGATTGTACTGCTGCACTCTACCCTGGACGACAGTGCAAAACCTATCTCAGAGAGCGAGAGACAGCGAGAGAGAGAGAGAGAGAGAGAGAGAGAGAGAGAGAGGAAAGCTTCTATTTAAGTAAGGAAGATCAACAATAAACACAAGAGAGAAGTAAATATAGACTTAAGATTTTACTTGGGCTGAACGTGGTGACTCACACCTGTAATCCCAGCACTTTGGGAGGCTCAGGCAGGTGGATCACCTGAGGTCAGGAGTTCAAGACCAGCCTGGCCAACATGGTGAAACCCTGTCACTACTAAAAATACAAAAATTAGACAGGTGTGGTGACACATGCCTGTAGCCCCAGCTACTAAGGAGGCTGAGGCAGGAGAATTGCTTTAACTGGGAGGTGGAAGTTGCAGTGAGGTGAGATTGCACCAGTGTTCTCCACCCTGACAGTGTACTGTCTGTCACCCTGGGTAACAGAGCAAGACTCCATAAAAAAAAAAAAAAAAAAAGATTTTACTTGATGTTCCAGTTACTTATAGCCATGTAACTAACCTCCCCGGTCTTACTCGTGCAAAGAAAAACTGCCTTCTTTGGGTTAGCAATTCTGACAGGGCGTGGGGGAAGGATCTCTCTCTGTTGTTTGATGTTTGGGCTTCAGCTGTAAAGACTGCCAGTGACTCCAATGGATGGGGCTGGATCAGGAGGGGCAAGAGGATCCACTTCTAACACGACACAGCTTCTTCGCCAGAAATGGTTGGATACTGGGCTCAGCTGAGATGGCCACCCAGAAAGCCAACACGATGTGGCCCCTCCAGGATGGTCATGTCAGGATAGTGGGGCTTCTTGTGTAGAGGCCAAGTGTCCAGTAATTTAGGCAGAAGCTGTACAGTCTCTCAGAAGCTAGTCTCAAAGTCACCTCATGCCACTTACAATGTATGCCATTGGTTGAAGGAGTCAAAGCTCACTGAGATTCAGGAATATGGAAAACAGACTCGATGGAAACGTCTCAAACTATTTGTGAATCAATTTTAAAACCAGCACATGACTTTAGGATCAATTCCCATTATCACGGGGAAGGGCTCCAGATTTAGAGTCAATCACACCAGGAGTTGAACAGCAGCTCAGGCTCGTGCTCTTATTTGGCAAGCATCACTGTGTGCTGATGGCGAGTCCATCACTGCGCCAGGCGTTGGGGGTTCCACATTGAGGTAAACACACTTTCTCCCCTCGACTCAGGAATGGAAAGTGGCTGAACACCCAATCATAAACGTGCTGTTTGACAAATATGGTGGCAGAGAACACACAGGGGACTGTGGAGCCACATGACAGGAGAAGTTAGTTGAGTGAATTTAAGAAAATTATTTAGCGTTTCTCTGCCATTGATGTCTTTATTTGTATAATAGGGCTGATGAGACCTGCCTTATAAGGCTGGTGTAAGGATGAGATGAGACGGGTAATCTGCAGCAGCTCCCGGTCAGTCACTTCTCACCGTCCAGTTGAGGTCTGTGCATGCCACTTCTCACTCTCTGACCTTTTCCTAGTTTCTTTGTGTGCTTATTATCTGAACTCACCAAAACAGAATATAAGATATATATAGTCTATTATTCAGGCTACTGTATAGAAAATAAACTCGTCTCTGTCTAGAAAGCCCTTCCCTTCAGATATTTTGCGTCCAACTCTTTCCCCGTTTATCAAAAGAAAGCACTAAATATGCTGCCTAGTCATTCTATTTAAAATTGCATCCTAGAACCTTCTCTATAAATGCTGGCTTCCCATTCTGTTCTACTTTTCTTTTTTGAATAGCACTTAAAACCTCTAACATATTCTACATACGCTTTAGACTTATTTTATCTTCTCTCTCACCCTGCTAGAATGTAAATTCCATTAGGGCAGGGATCTTCATTTTTTCACTGATGCATCACAAGTGCCTATAACCACATCATACCCTTCTCTTAATGGAACAAGTGAATCCATTGGGAAAAGGTAGGACATTGGGTGAAAAGGGTGAGAAGGAGTCCTTTGTAAGACAGGATAGTTTGTATTTTTTTCCAAAATAAGATAAACAGTGTAGACTTTTATGAGAAGGTATGACATGAACTAAATGATGTTTTTGTGTTATTCTGGCTGCTGTATAGAGAATAGAATAGAAGAGGTCAAGATTGGACAGAAGGAGATGAGTTAGGGGCTGCTTCTGGTGTCTGGAGAGAGGCAGTTGGCTTGGATCAAGATGATGATCCTGGAGATGAAGAGAAATGAGCAGCTTTCAGATGGGCTTATACATGGAAGGAAGGACTGACCAGATATGCTGATGGACCAAACAACAGAGTGAGTAAGAGAAGGAAATTGGGGCTAACTCATAGGACTTCGGTTTGAATAACATGGCATGACATAATGTCATTTACTGATATGAGTCAAGACTAAGGAAGAAGCAGAAAGTATGTGTGTGTGCATGTTTATGTTGCTGTGGGTGTGTGTGAAGTGTAGCTGTGTGCATGCAGTATTGGGTGTCTGCATAGTGTGTATGTGTGCAGTGGTGTGTATGTGTAGTGTGTGTGTTTGTGTATTGTGTATTTTGTGTGTGTGTGGTGTTCTTTGTGTGTACAGTATTGAGTGTGTGTGTAGTAAGGTGTGTGTAGTGTGTATGTGTGTAGTGTGGAATGTGTGTGTGTAGTGGTGTATATATGTAGTGTGTGTTGTGTGTATTTTGTTTTTTTGTGTGGTGTGGTTCTGTATGTGTTTTTGTGTGTGCAGTATTGGGTGTGTGTGCAGCGAGGTGTGTGTAGTGTGTACGTGTGTAATGTGTGCAGTAGTGTGTGCGTGTGGTGTGTTTGTAGTGTGGGGTGTGTGTGCAGTGGTGTGTTGTGTGGGGTGTGTGTGCAGTGAAGTGTGTGTGTCGTGTGTGTGTGTGTGGTATGGGATGTGTGTGTGTGCAGTGTGTGTTTGTGGTATGGTACTGTGGGGGGGTGTGTATGGTATGGGATGTGTGTGTGCAGGGTGTGGGGGTCATGGTAGTGTGGTGGGGTATGTATGTGTGCAGTGGTGTGTGTGAGCAGTGTGTGTATGTGTAGTATTAGGGGTGTGTGCAGTAATGTGTGTATCTGTAATGTAGCATGTCAATGGGTGTAGTGCAGGGTGTATGTATGGGTGTGTGATATTGGCATTGTGGAGGGGGTGACAATTAAGATTTTTTTCTTGGCTTTGTTCGTTGTGAGATGAATATTAGACTGGAGAAGTATTCTCCATCTAGAATCCACCCTAAGGGGATAATCGTAAGTGATCGCCAAGATTCAAAGAGGTTCATTATTGCCTTACCATATTTGTAAGTCAAAGACTGGAACCTTCCACAGGGTCCGGCCTTATGAGGGCAGTGCAATCAATCCCAGGTCTTCCGTATGACAGGGAGCTGGCCGTCCTTCAAAGTGCTGCTTCCTAAGATGATAATGAGACTGGAAAATGCTCATTAAATAATCAAACGGCTGGGTAAGTGCTTACTGCAGGATATATTCATGTTAGTAGAGAAATATCTACAAAACACACTCACGGTAAACTGTAAATCATGAAAATGTGAACGGAAAGAAATCTCAAGGTCATCATTTCAAAATGCATGCTGTAGTTGAGCAAAAGAAAAAAATCAGTGAAGACTCAAAGGCTGGCGAACCCCTTGTTTAAGCTGTGACATTTGATCCTGTTAGTGGGAAAAGACCTGAGCGAGAAGGACCCGTGTCCTCGCTCCTGGTTTCGTTGCTGCTGCTTCGCTGCGTGACCTTGGCGACACCATTGAGCGTCTCGGCTTTTTCACTGTTAAATAAGACGGTTGGTAATTCCTTGCTTTTCAGTTTCCGTGGTTTAGTTGCCATCAACTCTTCCTTATAGCAGGGAGTTTTTCACCTGCAAAGAGTGGTGGAGTTCATTTCTTCCAGCCCACTCATAATTTGGCTTATACGCAGAAGGCAGGAGACTTTCCCAAGGGCACACACGCCTCTGTAAATAGCAGTTTATGGACTTCAGCAGAAGCAGCAGAAGCAAACAGAGGAAGTGAAAATGACCACTGGAAGAAAAACCGATGACAGAAAAACAAAATCAATTAGACTTTATCTTTAAAAAATCCACTATGACTTTAATTGATTTCAGATGAAAATATTTGTAGCTTTATGAGGTACATTAGATCACCGAAAGTCATGTTTACAGGGAATATTAGTCACTGCGAAGAAAACATGAGGCTTCTGCCAGAGTTCTAGTCCTGTTCCCACGGCTAGTCCATTCTCTGCAATGTGGACCCAGAGCGATTTTCCAGAAATGAAAATGTCATTCTGTCACACACACCACTGACACCTGAGACATCTGCACTTGAAATGGTTAAAGGGTTACCATTTTCTGTGAGATAAAGACTGAGACTTGACCCCACCCACCTCCTCCAGTTTCTTCCCTTGCTGTTCCCCTTCCTGCCCTCCTGGTCCATGTCTGTTTGCTCTTAAGTAAGTATGGCTGTTTCTAAACCTTCTGGTCTTTGCCAATGCTCTCCTTTTGTCCTTGATCAGCTCTCCTCACCTGGCACACCAGGAAAACACCTACTCATCTTTCCAGGATCAGCCGAACATCATCTCCTACAGGAAGACCTTTTCCGACCTTTGCTGCTTTTGTCCTTTGTAACTGATTACATGGGGCTCCACACAGGCTGCTATCCTACCCAATGGAACATTTCATTGCGTTTAATTCTTTACTTGCTTAGCCTCTGCCCCTTGTAGGTTAAAAGCTTCTTGGAAACAAGAAATATGTTATTTCATCTTGGTATCCCCAGTACCTGTGATGGCACTGTCATTCATTCATTTGATAAACATTCTCTTAAGTCTCTGCTAAGTTCCCTGCATTGCAGTAGGCAGGGTAGACAGTAGGCAGGGTACACAGCTGGCAGAGACTGTGTAGCAGAACAGCAGAGACTGCACTTGTTTATCCAGCTCCCTTTCCTCCATGGTGGTAGATTTTTAAATCTGGGTACATGGACACCCAATTGAAGGTTATATTTTCCAGCCCCTCTTGCAGTTTTGGGATCATACGAACAAGTTCAAGCTAATGGGATGTGAGTGGAAGCGATTTGTGCACCTTCTGGGTCTTGATCTTAAAGGGGAAGTGAGCCCTTCCTTTTATTTTCCCTTTTCCTGCTGGTTGGAATATGCCTGCGACAGTGGGAGCTGCAGCAGCCCTTTTGGGTCATGAGAGAGAAGCTACAAGTTGAGGGTGGCAGAACAAGTTAAAAGTAGGCAAATGTCCCTTCATCATCAAGCCTTCACACCATCCCTGAACTGTGTCTAAACCCACATGAGCAAGAAGACTAACAGACAGTCGATTCAAAGCCATGCATTCGGGGCCCGTTTCTTAAAGCAGCCTACTCCATACCTTGCTCATATAAATGGTGTCTCAAGCAGACATGAGCTTTTTACTGATGAAGCTTGTTTAACATAGACACTGGACACATGGCAAATGAAATGAATGAGCAAGGTCTAACCAGAACCAGCTAGAAAAAAATTAAAAAGTAATAATTTAGTCATTTGTCACAACAGGCAGATGCCATCATACCCTATAAGGTTGAAATTATTCGGAGCCTGTGCTTCACACAGTGGGTTTAGGCATTGCAGCTTCACAACTCCGTCTGTCTCACCCTCTGCATATGCAGAGCCACAGCGGACCTTTAATTCTCCCTCCACGTGTTGTCCTCATTCTGTTTTCTCCTAGCCTCTCCCAAAGCTGTAGCTCTAATTTGGATCCTCATTACCTATTACCTAACCCGTGGTACTAGTTAGTGAGCTGGCCTCTCCACCCTCCTGTCCTCCCCCAGAGCTGTTGCCATGGCAATCTCTCCCTGGCACAGTGTTGATCAAAACCTTCCAGGGCTCCCCACTGCCTTCAGGTAAGAGCCCAACCCCCTGAAATTATCTCCAGGCATTGGCCCGCCCCCTTCCCTGCCTTAACGCCTACTCGCCATCCCCACCTGTGCCCACTCGCTGTCCTCACCTATGCCGTTTCCCGTCCCACGACACACATTCCCTTTCTAGATGCTTATTTTCAAGCTAATCCCTTTCCCTGGAATAATTTCTTTGTCCAGTTTCACTCCTACCTCTGCCTGTTAAAATTCTACCCTTCTTTCAAAGTCCAACAAAATGCTGCTTCTTTATGAGGCTTTTTAATGTTTTAGAATCAAAAGAATCTATCCTCTCTCTGGACATTCCTAGCCTTCTTTATTCCTAATATAGCATCTGTCACACTAGGATTGGGATTAAGTGCAGGGTGAGTAGAGTGGAAGATGCTATCTGCACTAGTGTTAACAGTAACCATGGCTAGGCGTGATGGCTCATGCCTGTAATGCCAACACTGTATGAGGCCAGGGCAGGAGGATCACCTGAGGTCGGGAGTTCAAGACCAGCCCAAGCAACATGGAGAAATCCCATCTCTACTAAACATACAAAAATTAGCCAGGCATGGTGGCAGTCCCCTGTGATCCCAGCAACTCGGGAGGCTGAGGCAGGAGAATCGCTTGAACCTGGGAGGCTGAGGTTGCAGTGAGCTGAAATCATACCACTGCAGGCCAGCCTGGGTGACAGAGTGAGACTCAGTCTCAAAAAAACAAAAACAAAACAATAGCAATAACCACAATAACAGTAATAATTAACAAGGTCTAATCATTCACTGAGTGCTTGCTGCATGCCAGGTCCCATCCTAAGGACTTTAACTGCATGAAAGCATCCACAGCCCACAGCAATCCTACAGGGTAGCTCCATTTTAGAGCCGAGGAGGTCATAGGCACAGAGAGGTTAAGCAACCTACCCAAGATCACACTTCTGGGATTTTGAGTCTTGGCCTGACCATTTACTAAACACATTAACTTAAGTGAATCATTTCACTTCCTTGAGTCCCTAGTGTCTTTATCTCTCAACGTTTTTTTTTTTTGAGACAATTATATGATATACTGTATGGAAAGTTTCTAAGCCAGCTCCACATACATGGCAGGCACTCAACTCATGCCAGCTCCTTGTCTGCAGTGCTGTATCTTACAAGTCTTAAAACATGACTTATTTCTCTCTATGTGGTAGGTGTCTACAAAATGTTTGTTTATGCTCAAGCTTATGTTTGTGTTGAATGCCAAAGCCCCAGTCACACTGTGCCCAGTGCCTCTCAACACAAATAAGGGAGCATAGAGTGCCAGGTGTCCGTTAAGAATCCCTTTTTGACTACTATGTTAGTAACAACAATAATACATTTTTACTCAAGAGTGATTCACAAGCTTCTCTTGCTGCTGAGTATGACCGCAATCCCAGTTCTGGCCAATGGTATGTGGGCAGAGCTAATGGAGGCAAAGAGTCTGTCCTTTCCCTTCTTTCCTTCTTGCCACCTGGGATGAGGATGTGAAGGTGAATCTTCAAGAGCCATGCAGAGGGGCCACCACCCTGGAGATGGCAGCTGAGTGATAAGATCAAAGGAACATGGTCCCTGACAGGTGACATCAGGATTGACACATGAGAAACAATTAACTTCTGATTTGTTTAAGCCACTGTATTTGAACCTTGGTTACAGCCAGCAAACTGATACTCCAACTAGTACTGTTGTGAGAGCCTAGGTGACATAATTGCCCTGCTTGCTGGCTGAGTGAACATAAGATCCCAGTGCCTCAATCCTCTCAGCTTTTTTTTTTTTTTTTTTTTTTGAGATGGAGTTTCACTTTTGTCACCCAGGCTGGTGTGCAATGGTGTGATCTCAGCTCACTTCAACATCTGCTTCCGGGTTCAAGAGATTCTCCTGCCTCAGCTTCCCAAGTACCTGGGATTACAGGCACCCACCACCATGTCCAGCTAATTTTTATATTTTAAATACAGATGGGGTTTCACCATGTTGGTCAGGCTGGTCTTGAACTCCTGACCTCAGGTGATCCACCCACCTTGGCCTCCCAAAGTGCTTGGATTATAGGGTGCACCGCCGCGCCCTGCCAATCCCCTCATTTTTAAGATGAGATAGCATGACATCTATGTGACAGAATCAATGTGAAGATAAATGAGATAATGCATGTAAATTGCTTGGCACAATGTTTGGCACACATTAAAAGCTCAATAAATGCTAGTGATTATTGCTATTACAAGTAAGCTAAAATTACAGCTTTCCAGAGACCTGCCCTCTTTTCTAGCTGGGGTGCTTATTCTGCTCCTGGAATAGCTGGTGTAATGATGTCATCCTCTCATGTTTATAAAATTCAATGCACAACTATGCTTCTCTTCAGTCCCTCCTACCAAAGTCATCCTTGCTCTCCCTCCCTTGGCCTTGTGCTGAAGCGTGGAATGGCTTATCTCAGTACCAGAAGGAAAGCAGAAAGCAAAGTCACACTACTGTCACCATGACACATTTCTGAAATGGCTGGTAGATCTGCAGGATGTGTGCTTTGCTCAACAGAGGAGCCAGGGGAGAAAACACATTTTTACTGAGCACCTCCCACAGCCTGGAACTCTCATGGGCACAATGCATCTCACATAATCGTCACTTCTCCCCTCTGTGGTCATTGACACAATTGCACAGACACTCAACTGAAGCTGGAAGATATAAAATAATTGGTCCAAGGTCACATAGCTGGACAATGAGGAGATGCTCATCCTTAGATGGCAAGCTGGTCTGAATGACGTCAGAGCTCTCCTAACATTCCAAGGGTCATAATTAAGCTTCTACAGTGAAATCAAGGAACATTAAGAGATATCTGGGATCTCTTTTAAAAATCCAGATGGCAAGGAATGTTAAGAGACCTCTGACTTCAATCAGCCCAGCTTGCCATCTGAGGATGAGAGAATAGCAGCATGCACAATTGATTTATTTGAGCTTTGGAGAAAGTCTCCTTATTAAAAAGTGTTTCTTTTTCTGCTACCTGCCTTTTAGCAATGAAGCTCCAGGAGAGTCCACTGCCACTGAGACTCCCAGTTCAAAGCACCACAGGAGACAGGGGCCCATAGCATCATCCAGTTTTCTCACAAAGCTGCTGCCCTTCTACGCAGCACACTGTCTGGCTCCTCGGGTTATATTTTGCTCTTGGGTTATATTTGAGTTTAAATAAGAGAGTCTCCAAATTTTAGATATGGATATTTTCTTAAATAAATAGAAAAGAGTGTTGCTACCAATTATGCATCTGTACTTGGAGCCTACGAGGATGCTCCTAGGGCCTCCATGGTTTGCAAATCCAGGGGAAGCACTTAAGCCTGCAGAGGGTGAAAATAGGAGGATGCAGGGACTCAGAGTCCTCGCAGACAAGCAAGCCACTGTCCTCCTGGCCCTCCATTCTGCCTTAGCAGCTTAATTATGATTTGTTTCATACTGAATTCTCTTTAAGACTACATTTTGGGGGAAAAAAGGGCTTATGCTAATAGAACTAAGAAACACATAAGTTCGGTATTTTAGAAAAATTCCTGGGGAGAAATGCCAAATGTGGGTTAAGGGGAGGAAGGCAGCAAAACACACTGCCATGTGTGTACCTATGCAACTATCTTGCATGTTCTGCACATGTACCCCAAAACCTAAAATGCAATAAAAATTAAAAAAAAGAAAAATTCCAAAACCATTGGTATATTAGAAAAATTCCTGATTGATAGAGGATTTTAAAAACCCTTGGACCTAAGTCCTGCTCCAGCACTGTGAGTTCTTGTGCACATTTCCTTCTTCTCAGAGCCTCCATTTCCCCATCTGCAAAATGGAAAAACCAAGTATCGATTGGAAGGATTGTTCTGAAAGTTGAGATAAGAGTTGGTTGTTGCTATTACTTTGCTTTCAGAAGTCTGTGAGCTGATGGAGGTTCTCACCCTCTTTCATGGCAGGATAAACTACTAAAGTGAAATACATTAATAGTTTATTATATTGATAATTATTATTTTTGTGAACTAGTGATTCCACTCCTAGGTACGTACTCGAGAGAAGTGATTACACATGTCCACAAAAAGGCATAGACAAACATGCTCATGGAAGCTTTATCAACAGTAACTCCAAACTGCAACTAACACAAATTCTTATCAGCAAGCAAATAGATACACAAATTGAGGTGTGTTTGTATCATCAGGAAATAATGGTTAAGTTTTAGAAAAGGGCCAGAGATCCCTGCACGTCCTCTTATTGTCTGGCAATACTAGCTGCTGTCTAGAGGACTCTCCAATATTATCTGAGTGTATAGAATGTATGCTTTTCTTTCTATTGCCTAAACGACTTTAAGTTATGGAAAACTAATAGCAGTGAAAATGTTTCCTGCTCATAGCAATGAAAAGGATTCCTGTCTACAGCAAAGCAAACAAATTCTGTCTGGTAGAAAACATAAATCTCAGTCATTCAAATACATTCTCGTTGAAACCTGTTTTTAGTGTTCTACTGATTCCCTTATTAATGAATCTGTTGAATAAAATCTTTGATACATTGTCAATTTATATTTGCATAAGTCAAGTTTTAGGAAAATTATGATTTAGATGTATACTTGACAAATACACAGAATTTATGTTGATTAAAAGAAGCTAAACACACACCCAAAATACATGCTGTATAATTCTATTTATATGTAGACCAAAAATGGGTAAAACAAATGAATGGTTTTGGAGATCCAAACAGTGGTTACCTCAGCTGGGTGGGTTCGATGACTGGGAAAGAGCCCCAGGGAAGCTTCTGAAGGGGTGAAAATATTCTACATCTTGGTCTTGGCAGTGGTCAAACGGGGGCATACATCTACAAAAATCATCATCAGGCTGTACACTTAAGCTATGTTCACTTTATGAAAGGCACAGCTCGATTTTTAAAAAAAAATGAAACTTAAAAAAAATTAATGGATGATACTTAATCCTTTCAGCAATGGTGTTATCATCTCAGCAAAAGATGGTACTTTACCTTCTTAGCAATGGTGTCACATTGCTATAACTAAACTGCCCCCAGCACGCTGAAACCCCAGAGATGGGTTCAGTGGGAGGTGAGGGAGACTGACAGCCCCTCTGGTCCCTTTTTCACAGGGCTGCTGCTGAAAAGAGTCTCCCTGACACGAGTCTCCAAAGCTGTGGCCAGTAACACACCCTGTCACTCTAACAACCTCATTAAAGTGGCTGAGGGCAGAAATAACCCAGGTCTAGACAGCTGGAAGCAGACAGATGCTCCTCATTTTAAAGCTCAGCAAAATGTATTTTAAAGGAGCCCTAAAAAGCTTTATAAGGAAAGTCTGTCAAAAATCATCGCAAGCATCCATCTCTAAAACAGCCTTATCAGCAACATCTTTTATACAAAATCAAATCAAAACGGAATCTTTGCCTAGAAAGGAAATTTTAAGTCTTCCGAGTCCTTCTCATTCGCAGGCATCCGTGCTTGACATCCTCCGAAGCATTCATACTAAGGGTCATTCCGTCTTTACTACTGACAAGGAAGCTCATTGCTTCTCTCTGTAACTAGAACCTACTGAGGATTTACTTGGCTTCACCTCATTTCATCCTCACAATGCAGTGAGGTAGGTATAAATATCATAGCCATGTCACAGATGGGCAAACTGGGGTTTAGAGGGATTAACTAACTTGCCCAAGACCACGCAGCTGGTGAGGGGTAGAGCCAGGGTTCCAGTTCAGCTCTGACCACATGACCGCTGAACAATTACCCTTCCAATGCAAGCCAATTCCACCCTTGGGAAGCTCGGATATTTACAAAAATTGTCTTTATAATGAGGCAATCTGCCTTTTAATACCCTCACCTCCTCAGCATCTGCCAAGTTATTACATAACCCTTGGAACTGCACAGAGCATCTATTTTTCTCTTACATGTGAGAATATTTCACCTATTTGAAAATACTCCCTATTTCCCCCCTTGTCTTCTCTTTCCCACACAAAATATGGATAACACTTTACTTTCCAGTGACCAACTATCTGGTTTTCAAGAGATGGAGGGAATTCTTTGGATGAGGGGCTTCCAGTGGTAAACCAGGGACAGTTGCAGCAAACCAGATGAGTTGGTCATCCTACGTTTTTGCCAACGGTGTTACCTGATGCATAGATTGTTTTTATTTTCTTTACAAGGCCTGTTCTGCATGGTGACCATATCATTCAAAACTCTTACTGCAATTGCAGAAACTACCTCAACTGGCTTAAGCAAAAAAGGGAATTTCTGGGTTCATGGAGCAAAATCTCCTGGAGTTGCAGGAACAGAAGTGTGCAGAGATGGGGTGCCACCCCTAGCCTTTTGTTTTCATTTGCACTACCTCCCCAGATTGCCTGAAGAAAACCTCTCGGTCTTCACCAAACCCCTGGCCCAACTGACAATGGCCCTTTTTGACATAACCTGTCATGAGGGCAGCAGTCATTCTCACATAAACTCGTTTATTTCATAATCAGCTCTCCCATCACACTGTGACTCCCTGAACATCTGTGTCTTGCTTGTCTTCATTTTCTTTTCTTTTGTTTTTTTTTTTTTAAATTGTACTTTAGGTATTGGAATACATGTGCAAATCATGCAGGGCTGTTGCATAAGTACACAGCTAACAGGGTGGTTTACTGCCTCCATTCCCTCTTCATCTATATCCGGCATTTCTCCCCATGTTATCCCTCCTCACCCCAATATCCCTCCCCAGTCCCCCCTAACTGACCCCAGTGTGTGATGCTCTTCTCCCGGAGTTCATGTGTTCTCATTGTTCAACACCCACCTATGAGTGAGAACATGCAGTGTTTGGTTTTCTGTTCTTCTGTCAGTTTGCTGAGAATGTTGGTTTCCAGATTCATCCAGGTTCCTACAAAGGACATTAACTCATTGTTTTTTATGGCTGTGTAGTATTCCAAGGTTTATATGTGCCACATTTTCTTTGTCCCATCTATCATTGATGGGCATTTGGATTGGTTCCAGGTCTTTGCTATTGTACACAGTGCCACTATGAACATACGTGTGCATGTGTCTTTATAGTAGAACAATTTATAATCCTTTGGGCATATACCCAGTAATGGGATTGCTGGGTCAAATGGAATTTCTATTTCTAGGTCCTTGAGGAATTGCTACACTGTCTTCCACAATGGTTGAACTAATTTACACTCCCACCAACAGTGTAAAAATGCTCCTATTTCTCCACATCCTCTCCAGCATCTGTTGTCTCCAGATCTTTTAACCATGGCTGGAACAGCTGGGATGCAGGGCGCCAAGTTCCTAGGCTGCATACAGCAGGAAGACCTGGTCCTGGCCAGTGAAATCACTTTTTCCTCCTAGGCTTCTAGAACTATAATGGGAGCTTCAGGAAATGTCTGTGACATCCCTGGACACATCTTCTCCATTGTCTTGGTGACTAACATTTGGCTTCTCAATACTTATGCAAATATCTGCAGCTGGCTTAAATTTCTCCTCAGAAAATGAGTTTTTCTTTTCTATTGCATCATCAGTCTGCAAATTTTGTGAACTTTTATGCTCTGTTTCCCTTTTGAAAAGGAATGCTTTTAACAGCACCCAAGTCACATCTTGAATGCTTTGCTGCTTAGAACTTTCTTCCACCAGATATTCTAAACATCTCTGTCAAGTTCAAATCTCTAGGGCAGGGACAAAATGCCTCCAGTCACTTTGCTAAAACAGCAAGAGTCACCTTTACTCCAGTTCTCAATAAGTTCCTAATCTCTATCTAAGACCACCTCAGCCTGAATTTAATTTTCCATATCATTATCATCATTTTGATCAAAGCTATTACACTGCTGGGAAGTTTCATTCCAAACTTTCCCACATCTTGCTGTCATCTTCTGAGCCCTCCAAACTGTTCCAACCTGTTACCCAGTTCCAAAGTCGCTTCCACATTTTTGGGTATTTTTACAGTAGCACCCCAGTCTACCGGTACCAGTTTACTGTATTAGTCTGTTCTCATGTTGCTAATAAAGACATATCCAAGACTGAGTAATTTATAAAGGAAAGAGGTTTAATGGACTCGCTGTTCCACACGGCTAGAGAAGCCTCACAGTCATGGCAGAAGATGAAGAAAGAACAAAGGGATGTCTTACATGGCAGCAGGCAAGAGTGAATGAGGGCCAAGGGAAAGGGGAAACTCCTTATAATATCATCAGATCTCGTGAGACTTATTCACTACCATGAGAACACTATGGGAAAACCACCTCCATACTCCCACCAGGTGCCTCCCACAACACAGAGGAATTACGGGAGCTACAATTCAAGAAGAGATTTGGGTGGAGATGTAGCCAAACCACATCACTGGTCAAATGCAGCTGCCATTTGATCTCCCAAGTTTTGCATACCACTGGCACTTTATTCCAATTAAATGTAAGTGAAACTTTAGTAATGGTGATTATGTTGAAAGGCTATCATTACTGCACTTACCATAAGCAATAGTTTGTCTTGCCTTCAGTCTCATAGGAAATTTACCTCCAAAACTTTATCTGGAAGGTCTGTTTTCTTATATCACTTCTTAAACCAATTATCTTAGCATGGGTTCCCTTAAAGGAAAGACTGAGGCCAAGCTTAATTGAATGGGTGTAATATGAGGAGAGGAAGAGAGATGCAGGAAAGAAAAGAAAGTAATGAAAACTGACATTAGCTTCTCAAGAAAACACAGTTGGTGACTTGGTCATGAGGGATTTTTCTGGAGAGGTTGTATGGAATCACTGCATCAAGGGGGAGAAGAACGAACAATCAATCAATCAATCAATCAATCAATACACTCATTCCCAAGGGTAGAAATACACATATATATGTATTTGCAGACTTCTGCTCATGTAATGTCTCACTTGGTCTCATCTAATGTCTCTGGTCAAAATTCATCCCATAAGGATATTAACACACTGAAGCATTTACTGTTTGTTGCCTCTCACAGGGATCCAGCAGGGAAGCCACCATCAGGATGTGTCTGGTAGGCTTGGGCCAGGGTGGTGGAAGAGCTTTAGTTTCCTCTAGGATAGGCCTGGTTAAAAGTAGATTGATAGAAGGCATGAGACTGTGGCCACAGAGGATTGACAGTCAAGGACGCCGTGAGCAAGCATCCTCCCGGAGAGACCCGGGGGGCCTCAAGTATTTCATAAACAGAACCAGGATACCTGTGTGCTAGCTGTTTTCCATTTGCCCCTTCCACATTTATGCATTTCCTTTCTTTACTTTGGTCTGGACCTTTAGAGGATGCCCTAAGGACTGCCTTACCCTATCTGCTTTTCCCTGTCTCTTCTGGTGGGATTCCACCAATGGGAGACACTAGGAGGAGATAAGAAAATACAGGAACGAGTGGTTGAGAACTGTTTCTCCCACTCCCCCCCGACTGATGCTGTGATCCTAGCAGTGGTTGCATCCTCTGTGACTAAGTCCCTGTTGGAAATCACTCCTCCCATGATTCCACTAACACTGGTTCCTCTCTATGTCCTTACAGGTGAAGGGTTACCACCAGGCCTACTGTCAGTGGTACTTGGGTTCTTTGCCATCTCTCAATGGTACCTTTTACCCAGAGCTGGCCTCTGTAAATGCACTCTTCATTAAATTTCCTTCAAAATTCTAGCTGAGTGCTTTCCAGATTTAACTGGGACTCTAAGCCTACATTTGTTTTTGTTGATCTCATTCTGTTTTGTTAATCAATTTTTGTTTGGCTTTGTTATTTTAAAATAATATTCCTGTTTAGGTATCCTAGCAATTATGACACATTTCCTTCTCCTCTGTGTCTAATGCTTTCTTATAGGTTGGGATCTTTGTCTTACTTCTACACGCTGTGTTCATTGTTCCAGTGTTTTTATTTCTTCTGTACTATATTTGCTTAGTCATTGTGTCATTTCTTTCCATCTGTCTCCTGCATGAACAGTTCTATACAGATGTTCTATTTCGTCTGATACTTTGGGGCTGACTTATTGATTCCTCTGTTACTGTATATGACTCCAGTTAACCCTCCCTTTCAAGTACAGTATGTGTGAGAAAAGGATGTTAGGTTCTCTCTCCATTTTTCAAAACTGGAGGGAATAGCTGAGATGCACATGTGTGTACATATGTGTATACGCACCTCCACACACACCCCCATACACACAAACACACACACTGTGGAAAGATTAACTGAGTTGCTGGCTAGTTTTTACTAACATATCTGAAGTTTTCTCTCACTCTGATATTTTGTTGTTTGCTCCACCTGGTTAGGCCACATATTCTAAGATTTTGAAGAGGAACTCTTGGGCTTCGGCAGTTTTCTCCAAGTTACTGATGAAGAGGCACTTGCGAATTCAACAAATCTGTGTTTTGACAAGAACTCCTCCAGCTATTCTCATTAGTTGACTGGTGTGTTAGTTTCCTCTTGCTGCTGTAACAAATTGTTACACATTTAGTTGCTTAAAACAACACAAATATATTACCTCACAGTTCTGGAAGTCAAAAGTCTAAAACTATAGGGCTGCATTTCTTCTGGGGGCTCTAGGTGAGTGCACTAGGTTGAATAGCATCCCCCCACCTGGGAAAAAATGCATGTTCATCCAGAACCAAAATATATGGCCTTATATAGGAACAGGTTCTTTGCAGATATAATCAATTAAGATAAGGTCATATTGAGTCATATTGGGTTGGAGTGGGACCTAAATCCAATGACTGATGTTCTTATAAAAGTAGAACAGATACAGAGACACAGACAGAGAAGATAATTATGAGAAGATGGAGGTAGAAATTGGACTAATGCAGCAGCAAGCCCAGGAATCCTAGGGATTTCCACCAAGCACCAGAAGCTAGGAAGAGGTAAGGAAGGACTCTTCTTTAGGCCCTTTGGAGAGAGCGTTGCCCTAAAGACATCCTTGATTTTGGGCTTCCAGTCTCCCAAATTTGGAGAGAATAAATTACTATGTTAAACCATTTTGTTGTTGTTGTTTCTGAGATGGAGTCTCGCTCTGTCACCCAGGCTGGAGTGCAGTGGCGTGATCTTGGCTCACTGCAGACTTTGCCTCTTAGGTTCAAACAATTGTCCCTTCTCAGCCTCCCAAGTAGCTGGGACTGCAGGTGCATGCCATCACCCATGGCTAATTTTTGTATTTTTAGTAGGATGGGGTTTCACCATGTTGGCCAAGCTGGTCTCCAGCTCTTGACCTGCCTGGGCCTCCCAAAGTGCTTGGATTACACGTGTGAGCCACTGCACCCAGTGCACTTTGTGATATTTTTTATGATAGTCCTAAGAAACAAATATAGTAAAAATTAATTTCTTTGCCTTTTTGAGCTTTTAGAGGCTATCCCCCTTACTTGGTTTGCTGGCCCCACATCACTCCAATCCCTCTTTCCATTGTCACATCTTCTCTCTGACTCTTACCCACCTGGCATCCTCTTATATATAAGAATCCAGGTGATTACATTGGGTCCATCTAGGCAATCCAGAATAATGTCTTATCTCATGATTCTTGACCTAGTCACATCTGCAAGGTCTTTTTTCTCATATAATCTAATATATTCACAGCCTTCTGGGATCTGAACATGAACATCTTTTGGGCATTGGATTGGGTGGAAATTATTTTTCTTACCAAAGCTGGGCTGGCTCCCCGGAGTGTGATATGCCAGTGGTTTATAATACACTAGGTAACAAGAACAAAAACATCAATTCCTTGGCATTATAATAAGGAAAGTGTCAGAAGTCTCACAGAGATGAGGGTTTTATAACAGACTTACTATGTAAGACCTGATAATCTACTACCTGACTATATCCTGAGAGGGCTCAGAGAACTTTCCTCACTGAGGAAGCACTGCCATGGTGAACAAGAGAGTAAAATCTCTTGTAAGCTCAGTAGTAGCCTCGCTCTAAAAGACACAGTTGAGAGTTAAAGATATTGTCATGCACCTGGGTTTACTAATATCAATGGAAATTATGGGATTCCTGAAGCACTGACCCAATGGCAGCATTTAACTCTAGAGAAAAGGTGAAATTAATTACTTAATCACTCCATTGGCAGGGCTGGTAACCAAAGTGCTTTCACCTGCAGTAATCACAGGCTCTAAGAGATTATGGTGATCTTATGGGCAAGATAGATGTATTACTTCCTATTTATAACAATAAATAGTACACTGTAAGTATTGCTTACTATTTATAATAATAAATAATGGAGGGATGGCAAACAGAAGGATGATTTTAGCTACCTCAATGGAAATCTGAGGTCCCCATCAAGTTTCCAAATTTAGACAGTTACAGATGCACAGTAGAACGGACGGTGTATTAAGACCCTGAAAAGTCCACACAAGTAGATACAATTAATATTTCTCAAATCCTTTCTCAGAGGGACCAAATGCCATTAAGCAGAGTAAATGTCCACCAGGGAAAGAGAAATACTCAGATATTTTTAATGTTGTTGCATACAGAACGTGAATGGGCACTCATAGTACTTTGAATCTCTATGTCACTACAGTCAAATTATCACTATGGCCCACCCCATTAGGGTAAGTGTACATGGAAGAGAGGTTTCAAAGGTAGTACCGGCTCAGTTCATCTTAATAAGGGTTCAGTGGGTCCAGAAGATCATACTATGTTCATTTCCCTAGCCCCTGACATCTTAACAATGATGTGTATCCCTGGTAGTTGGAAGACACACATACATTGCTTTCTTGATCCAAGAAGAAAGAGTCATTACAGTAGGAAGGGCCAAGAATATGGGGGTATTTCTTTCCCATTTCACAATCAAACAAATCTAGATACTCTTACTTATTTATCTCAGCCTTTACAAATCGATTTTCTGCATGCATTGCAGGAGTATGCTAACTAATAGTTATTTTGATAGTTGGGTCTAGGCAAATACTGAAGATAAGCTTATTCAACAGCCATTCTAAGCCCCTATCTCTTTCCCTGAAATTCTGTAGAATCTGGAATGTGAAAAGCTCACATTCTCAGCAAGGAGATGATGTCATATGATCCAACTCTGACCAGTGAGATGTAGCTAGAAGATCCTGAGTAGAGCATTGTTTCCTGGAAAAAGCCACATGCCCTTTGCTGTTCTCCCTTCTTCCTGCCTGGAATGCAGATGTGGTACTACAGAGACAGCAGACACTGTGTGCCTATGCGAATGAAAGTCACATATTAAAGAGAGACACATAGCCAGAGAGAAGGAACCTGGTCATCTTTGAGTCGTTGTACCTACTCCTGGACTTTTTGCATAAGTCCTATGGCAGGATTAGATATTGCTCACAGCTTAACATCTTAACACAACTCTAACAGAAACAGTAGAATTGTCTGTATTCCTTCCAAATTCCCTCCTTTCAAACCTCAAGGGGGTGCCCTCTTGCCTAACAAGTAGGTAAAAGCTTACTGAGTGAGCAAATCCGTATTTTGTTCTATAATCATAACCATGTTCAAGATATTTAAAATGTTCCTCATTCCTTGACTTCATTTTTTTCCTTGCTTTAAATTAACAGGAGGAAGATTGAGTGCTTATATATTTAAGGAGAAAGTGGAACTGAAACTGAGCACTTGCTATTTTTCACAGAGTATATAATAAATTCATCAGCCAAGAGTGAGTTTGGAGAAAATTTATTTAATTGTCTTATCTTGAATATAACACAAAATCCTCCTAATCTGTTTCCTCTCCTGTAAATTAGGGAGAAAATATTGATGCCCACTAGATCAGGTTGTAAGAAGACTAAATTGAAACAGGAAAAGTGTAGAAGGCGGCCATGGAATCTGCAGGATTCCTGACAAACATTAGCCAGAGTGGCCTCACTTCCTTGAGATCTACTCCCCTGAAGGTCAGGGAACGTCTCATTCCTCTCTAGTGACAACCTGCCCAGCGCAGAACAGGAGTCGTTTTGGGGGCTTGATGAATGAATCAATTAATGATAAAATGGATGGATGAATAAATGAACTGTGGCTGAAAGTAAGAAAAGAGAAGGTGACGCCACCAAATTAAGCATATTCCATGCTGGTTCCATGGCTTCCTACACGAAAACAGGTTTTCACATCCTTGGAAGCCTGGGGCTCACCTGTCTCAGAATCACTTTTCTTTAAAAATGACTGCTAAAAGAAATAAATGTGAAAACAGGAGCTTTATGTTTAGCGTAAAAAGGACTCTCACTAAGCGTGACTCAAGCCTCAGTCGCCCTAAGCCAAGACCTGCAGGGAAAGCCCGTTTTTGAGCAAAGGGGGTGAGAGGAAGGCAGAGGAATGGGAGGTAGGGGAATCCCAGGCAGGCTGAACTGGAGACGGAAGCAGACTGATTGGTTCCTTGTGTGGGGCCTTTAGCCCTTTAGAGATTAACCAAGGATGATTCAAGACCTAAGCTTAGTCTCAAAACAGAGTCGACAGGACAGGAAGCGGAAGCCATTCTCTGCATCTAACCGGATGTTGCGTTTGTGCTCCAACCGGATGTGACGTTTGTGCTGCGTCCGTGCAGCACTGCAGCTGGACGAATGGGAAGGCGCACGGGAGCGCCTTAGGCTGCACAGGATCTGGGGAATAAATGCGATACCGGCTGCCTTAGTTACTGAGCACCTACTGTGCGACCGGCTTCCTGCATTATCTTGCTAACCTTCCAGGCAGCCAGCACGGGGAGGGTTGATCATCTTTTTAACGGATGGACGCCCTGAGGTTCCCAGCTTCCTAAAGGCTACGGAGAAAGTGTGTCGCACACCTGGGATTCAGACCTCGTGGGGACATCCGGAGCAGACAGAAAGGAAGGGTCTTCCGGGACTGCAAGGGACTCACAGTTTTTGAGTGCCAGGTTGTGTGGTCACTGTGGTCAGTGTTTCTTCTTTTTTCTTTTCTCCTTCCTTCCTTCCATCCGTCCCTCCGTCCCTCCCTCCCTCCCTCCTTCTTTCCTTCCTTCCTTCCTTCCTTTCTCTCTTTCTTTTCTTCTCCTTCTTCTTTTTTTTTGAGATGGAATATCGCTCTGTTACCCAGGCCTGAGTGCAGTGCAATCTCGGCTCACTGCAACTTCCGCCTCCCAGGTTCAAGCGATTCTCTTCAGCCTCCCAAGCAGCTGGGACTACAGGCGCAGGCCACCACACCCAGCTAACTTTTGTGTTTTCAGTAGAGACGGGGCTTCACCATATTGGCCAGGCTGGTCTTGAGCTCTTGACCTTGTGATCCACCCACCTCGGCTGCCCAAAGTGCTGGGATTACAGGCGTGAGCCACCACACCCAGCCAGTCGGCGTCTTATTAATCGGCACATATTTATAGCAGCTCTGGTGGATCAGTATTATTGGCCCTGCTTCAGAAGCAGGAAACGAGCCTTGAGATATCAGGTATACTGCCGAAAGTCGAAAAGATGGTAAAGGACAGAACCGGATTTGCACCCAGCCTGATTTCAAAGTTGTGTTCTCACCCACTAGGCAAAGGTGCTAGGCTTGGGTTCAGGATGAGACCCTGATCTTCCTTGAGGAAAGAGGGACAATTTCTTCAGTAGCAGAGTTATCCTTCCCTCAGGAGAGCTAGGAACACTTAATTCGATACTGGGAGCAATACTATGATAAAATCAAACCCTCCATCCCTAGATAGGTAGAGTGGAGACCGACCAATTACTCAAGGACCAATGTCAAGGGCACATGACCTGTTTTGGTTTCACACTTCATGACCAAGAAGGGACTGCATACCAAGCCATAAATGTGCCTCATTTCAGACAGGATGAATTCTACCTGCCTCAAGGCTTGGATGTGCAGATGGAGTCTGCATTTGGGAATCAGGTACCTATTTCACCAAGGATTTGGAGAGGTGACTCAGCAGCAGACTGCTGGGGAAGGCAAAGTCAAGGCAGTCAAGCCTGCCTCTGACGCCAGAGTGACCTCAGACAATTTCCTTCCCCTCCCTGGACCTCCGCACCTTTAATTTACCTGCCAATCTTGGAGTTACTTCAACTCTGGCAATCTAGGACTTCCAGGAATAACTAACATCTGTTCATGAGGAATAATCAGTGTAAAGGGAATTCAGTTATTTAGCAATAGTGAAGAAGAACCTACAGTGTTTACAACTGTGGAGAGAGTTCTGCTCCAGCTGGTGCAATATGGGTCTCAACTTTGAGCAGCTCTGGATTTTACAGAGATTATACTCTGATGATTTATGAGTAAAATCCCCCTTGCAGAGTAGCTGTGGTTGCCCAGAGTGTGAATTACGAAAGACAGGGAATCCAAGTGCCTTTAGAGAGGGCATGCCCTCCCTGACATGTCACAGACCTGCTTTCTCCTTTGTCCTGGCTCCCAATGACAACGCATTTGAATTTGTATCTCCAAATTAGACTCTTGGATTGTCTTGCAGAACACTAGTCCAACCTCCATTTTCTCCTATCCCTCCCTGGCCACTGCAAGCAGAGGGGGAAGCTGTAATTTGTGGGCTGCCCTTTCATTGCAGTGTGAGTAACAGAAATGCCTTAATCCTTCCTTGCCCTGCATGACTGTGCCCAGCAGCCAGGCCCCCAGAGCACATGAAGGCCAACGCAAACGGGATTCTCTCCCATGCATTATTCACACCAGTGCTTCCCTTTCTATTTTTAATGTTCAGCGTGTAGCGGTTCCCTCTGCCAGCTATTTTTAGCCTCATTGCTGCCAGCTGACAGCAGAGACAAAGGCACCGAGGCACCTTGAGAATGACAAATGGCGATTTTAATGATGAAAATAGAAAGGCTAATTTTCTTCCCAGGAAAGAAAAGGAAGAAAACCTCTATAGTTGCAAGGTTGCTTGGGCTTGAATTGAATTTCTAATTTGGAACATATAGACTGCCATGCACATAAAGGATTTTCTCTCACACACATACACTCACACGCTCATCATTTTCCCAGAACAAATACGTCCTTTTTTGTGAAGCTTTATCTGACACTCCCCTCTGCTCCTAATAAGCCATCCTCTCTCTAGAGATAGCATCTCCATTATTGTGATCCTCACCTGTTGTTGTAAATGTTTGCTTCCCTGCAGACTGTCAGCTCCTTGCAACAAGGACTTATTGTTAAATCTCCATTGTCTAACACTAGGAAAAACAAGCAGCCCCTGCTATCTAGAAGCCAACTGGGCACTCATAACTAGGCATAGTTGGACATAAGCAACCTCATTGAATAACAGAATCAGACAAGGTTACTCTGAGACCATGAGAAAGTGAGACAAAACAAGAACGCTTCATAATTTTGTCTGAGCACAGACAAAAACAAGGTAGCTGTGCCAACCGCAAAATGTCAGATATCTTCTCTTTTGCCTAAAATGAATGCCTGCTCTTTCTTCATCAATCAATCACATCTTTGTTATTTCCAGTCTGCCCTTCCTATAGACAAGATTTATTGAGCTATTCAGTAATACAGTTACCCCACTTTCTGACCGCAGCCAACCTAGAGAAAATCTCTACTTTAGACCCACCCCCAACTCTCCAACAAACATCTGAATTCCATAATAGGTTACTGAGTGGTCTGAAAGTTTTTAGGGAGCTAGGAAAAGGGGGAGGCTTGAGGTCAGAGGAAGAGTGAAAGAAAGGAAATAAGAATTTCCAGAGCAATGTATTCCCTTTCATTTTCCACTCATAGCTAAGGGAGCTATGTATCAGCCACAACTGCGTGTGTGTAATTTTACATAAAGGGATTATATTAGTGAAAACATGAGTAAGAACATTTCGAGATTGCATAAGGAGGTCTTCAATGATAGCTTTCTTTTAGGCCTGGTGATTTTCATATCATTGCTTTTTCCATTACGTTCATGTAATAGTTCAAAGAACTACTTGCACCTACCTTAGCCACCTTTTGCCACTAGGTTAACAAATTCTTCATTCCAATAGTCTCGTGTCAGCCTGCAATCTCCAGGGCTCAGTCAGCTCTGGGGCTGCCATAGTCTCGTGTCAGCCTGCAGTCTCCAGGGCTCAGTCAGCTCTGGGGCTGCCATAGTCTCGTGTCAGCCTGCAATCTCCAGGGCTCAGTCAGCTCTGGGGCTGCCATGGCTCTGCTTCTTTATGGTTACCTCGGGCTCCTGGCTTCTGCTCCTTCATTCCCCTTATATCAATAGTCTGGTACTTCCGAAGACGGATCCACAGCAAAATCCTCTGTTGTTTAACCCCTAGTGCTTTTATCCTCTCATTTTTCTCTCTCATAAGCCCCTTCTGTGTCTACTACACCCTGGCCCTAATTGGGGGTAGAGGGCCTGAGATCTACCTTAAGAGGGCTGTCATGTGAAAGATGATGATAATTGTCTTCAGTGGGCCCGTAAGATGAAAACCTAGAGATTCCAGAGAGACACATCCCAACTCAATCCAGGGAGAAATTTCAACATTAGGAAAAATAACTCAAAAATACAATAGACTGCTGTATGAACTAGTGAGTTGCCCAACACAGGGAGTATACAAGCAGAAACCAGAACTGGCAGAAATGTTTTAGAACGCCAGCATGGGGTGTGCGAGTCTGGGGTGGAGTGTCAACAGAAAGGAAGTGTGTTAGAGTAATTGCAGAGTCTCTGAATCCATGGGCTTCATCCTCCTCCACCTTTCTTACAAATACATATTGTTAAATTTTCTATAAATGCTGTTGTGATTCATAAATAAGATTTCAGTTAAAACGATTACTGAGTTTGCAGTAGCATTATGTCTCAAAACTAATATTATGCAGGAGCTTGTGAAATTTGCTGACCCTAAAAAGTGACTTCTCGTTCTTGAAATAGTCTCATTCACACAAGGTGGGAGAAATCAGATGATGTTTACATTCTTCCCTGCTACGGTTCGAATGTTTGTGTCCCCCCTCAAATTTATATGTTGAAAACTCAGCCCCAAGGTGATGCTAAGAGGCAGCGCCTTTGGAAGGTGATAAGGCAGTTAGTGTTGAGCCCTCATGAACAGGATTAGTGCACTTATAAAAGAGGCCCCAGACATGCCTTGCTCTTCTGCCATGTGTGAATACAGTGAGGAGGCATCATTGATGAACCAGAAAACAGGCCTCCAGCAGACACAAAATATACCAGTGACTGGATTTTGGACTTCCTACCCTCCAGAACTGTGTGGAATAAATGTCTTTTGTTTATAAGCCACCCAGTATACAGTATTGTGTTAGAAGCTCACACAGGCTAAGATACTTGTAGACCAGTTCTTAGATTCTAAGCATTCACCTTTAACATAACATGATTTCACAAAGAGACATAAACAAGCTGTTAGTAAAAATGAGATGTGTGTGTATGATTTAGTTTGTCACTAAGAGATGGATCTTTTAACAAATATAGAAGGGTCATGCCATTAAGAAAGAGGAAATTGTATTTAGTAATTCAATTGTCCAAGTATCTGTCACTGACATTTATTTAAGAATTTTTAAAAATCCATTTGCATAGGCCACTCAGATGTCACCTGGCCCTGAATTTCAGATGTCAGCTAAAGTGAAGCATGCATCTGCAGGAAGACAAAACAATTCCTGATGGAGACAGGTGCTTGGTCATTCTTCAACTCTCTCAGGAGCGGAATCAAACAGGGAGCGGTTTCAAACCTGAATCAGAAGTTATCTAAACTGGCCCCTAAGTAGGACTTTCTGAAAGCAAGTGTTGTCAAATTTGACAGCTCTCACTGAATGGGCTGAAGTCTCTTCCAAAATACAGGCATTCATCCTCGTTTTTGTGCAACTCATTTTAGAGAATATGATTACCTTCTAACCAAGAAAGTCAAATGGTTTCTAGAGAGAGAAGAATAAGCTCAAATAAACTGAGTTTTAAAAAGTGTATTTAAGGAAGAAATGATATAACTTGCATCTTAAGGTGGTGGAAAGATCCTTGGGTCACAAGAGAGGTGACCTGTGTCCTGGTTCAGTAAATCTACATCGGCGTTTGAGTTTTGGCCTCAGTTTACCATGAGACTGAACCATATCACCTTTGGTGAGATACGGTGAGACCAGATGCAGATCCTAAGAGAAAAATAGAAGAGCGTTTTACAATTTTATTATACGTACAGCTCCTTGGGGAGGACAGAGGATGCCACACAGGGTCGCTGGAGAAGTCAGTGTTGGGCATGAGGCAGAGGGAGGGAGGGAACTGCGGGAAAGCACCTTTATTTGGTTTCTGGGTAAGGAAATGGGTGAGGCAGGGTAAGCCAGTTTAGAATTGGATAATTTGAATAATTTCAACAGGTTCAAGGGCAGCAGGGTTTCCCTGGTGGCCTGGTACCTAGCCCCGAGGTGATTAGGGTGGGTATATAGTGGCTCCACTGTGAGAGATTCATGAGGGAGATGATTGGGGGAGGTGGCTTAATTGGCTACTTAGGAAGGAGAACTGACCAGCTCTTAGCTAGATCCTCAAAACTGAGTCAGACAGCACATAAACGAGACCTTCGCCCTTTCTGGGCCTCAGTTTCCTCATTTTTTCACATAGGAAGAAGGACCAAAAGGTGTTTAAATTTTCTTCAAATCTGAAGTTATTCACTTTGGTAAAAATGCCTTCTGAAATTATTTGTAACATCTCCCAGAAACACATTGCTTTCCAACTAGAATATGCTGAAATTCTACTTTAATCGTAACAGTAATTTTCAAGATATTGCAAGCATTGTCTTGAATGCAAACCATATCACAGGATAAATATGCATGCAAATTTTATTTTTAATCCAATATCTGAAGCCCTGGTAGACGAATCATTCACCTCAGCATTATTCTCACATGAAGTACAGATTGCAGTTCCAAACGCCATGCCCTGGACTTGGCTTTATTATTCTAATTTTATCTCCAAGGATTTTGTCTCCCCTTGTAATCTTCTTGGGGATAATGAATCTCATTGTGTATTCATTCAATTATTCAACCATTCAACACACATTTGTTGACTCAAAATTTCTATTTACCAGGTATTGTGTAAGCAGTGAAGATACAAAAATAAATAAGGCATTGCCCAGCTCCTCAAGGATTTCACTCTCTAGGTCAGGAAGCTATACATCTTAGCAGACATGTTAGAGAAAGTGAAAGACGAGTGAACTTCAGTGTGACAATGTCACAATTTTCAATCTGGCCTAAAAAATGACCACACAAATTTCTCTGTAAATAAATAGAACGTGGAAAAAAATGTTTTCTTTTCTTTTCTCTTTTTTTGAGATGCAGTCTTTCTCTGTTGCCAGGCTGGAGTGCAGTGGTGTGTTCTCAGCTCACTGCAACCTCCACCTCCTGGGTTCAAGTGATTCTCCTGCCTCAGCCTCCCGAGTAGCTAGGACTACAGGTGCGCACCACCATGCCCAGCTAATTTTTGTATTTTTAGTAGAGACCAGGTTTCACCATGTTGGCGAGGATCTTCTCGATCTTCTGCCCTTGTGATCCACTCACCTTGGCTTCTGAAAATGCTGGGATTACAGCTATTAGCCAGCACACCAGCTGGCTCAGCCTTTTCTAAAAAAGATAAATAAATAAAATAAAATAATGAAAGCAGTGACATGTGGCTTACTTTTGTGGGCCTCCTTTTCAGTGTCTCTCTACAGAACCCCATGGGCAAATTTTATTTAGATGTGCTTTTCCTGAGGATAATCTATTCTCTGAACTTTCTGTCATTTCCTTCAGTCACCCAATATTTTACCAAACCCATATCAGCAAAGTCATGTTATGTGAAAAGCAACTTAATTAAGCTAGACTTTAAGACTGAAATCACTATCCTTGCCTTTATCACCTAATCATTTATTTTCAGTTTTGTAAATGTATTTTTAAAATTACAAAGTATGTGTGTGTGTGTATACACTCACTGCAACAAATAAAACAACAGATTACAAAGAGTTACAAAGGCAAAGATAATCATCTCCCCTTTCTCCCACTCTCATTCTATCTCCCCGAGGTAACCAGCATTATTAGCACATCTTTCTCATAATTCACACACATATATAAAAGCACATATAGTCACAATTTATCTTTAATTTTTAGCAAATTAGAATCACATACCCATTACTCTGCAACTTCTTTTTTTTCCACTTTAAAATATAATCTGAAAATCTCTACAAATCCAAGGAAGATACCTATCTGATTATTTTCTTCATGCATATGCACGTAAAATACACACACCAATGCCAACAAATACACACACATTAAATTAATTAAGGCTATATTTGACTGCATGTGATAGACAAGATACCGGAATAAACAGGATTAAAGTTCATTCTCTTTCATTTAAATGAGATCTGGAAGCAAGTTGCTCAGTGGCGAGCTGTCCAGGCCTGGTTGGCAAATCCATAGTCACCAGGGAGCCACGCTTCCTTTGTCTTACTGTCACACCATTCTTTGTATGCTGCCTCGTGGTCCAAAATGGCTGCCAAAACTCTGGCCATTATGTCTATCATCCAACAGAAAAAAGAGGGGTTAAAAGGGCACATTCCTTTTTCTTTAATGGTATTTGTTTATGGACGAGCATACAACTGCTCTGCTTACATCTCATTGACCAGCATTTAGTCATGTAGTGCAAGGAAGACTGGGAATTGTCTTTTTCTGGGCAGCCATGTGCCAGCTAAAATGTCATTTGTTTCACTACTAAAAAAAAAAAAACAAAAAAAACAAATTAAATAAGATAGAAACTGGGAGCCACTCTAGTGTGTGTGTGTGTGTGTGTGTGTGTGTGTGTGTGTGTGTACGTGCGCTCTTACACAAATACAATCATATGAGCAAGAACATGAATAAGAACATCTGGAGCTTGAATGAGGAGGTTCTCGGCGATAGATTTCTTTGAGTATGGTGCAGATTAGATCAATGTTTTCCTACTACATAGTGTTATTAATCCAAGGATTTTCTTGTGCCTGCTTTTAGCCTCCTTTGTCTATTGGGTTAATAAATTCTGTACCATAATCATTTCATACAAGCCTGTAATTCCTGGATCTCCGTGAGCTTTGGGATTTCCATGTCTGTTCAGGGTCATAAGGATGAACCTGTGAGTCAGGACATTGGCGTTCTCAGCTCAGCCTTTTCTTTTCTTTTTTTTTTTTCAGCAGTAAAGTCTTTACTTTTTTTTATTTTGATCTATGACTGTGTTCTTTTTGCCCTTCAGCCCTCACATTCTTCCCATTTTATTTTATTGTATTTTTTTATTTGTATTTTTTAATTTTTATTGCATTTTAGGATTTGGGGTACATGTGCAGAACGTGCAAGATAGTTGCATAGGTAAACACATGGTAGTGTGTTTTGCTGCCTTCCTCCCCTTAACCCACATTTGGCATTTCTCCCCAGGCTATCCCTCCCCAGCTGCCCACTGTCCCTCCCCTATTCCCCCCAATAGACCCCAGTGTGTGGTAACCCCCTCCCTGTGTCCATGTGTTCTCATTTTTCTCACCCGCCTATGAGTGAGAATATGTGGTATTTCCTTTTCTGTTCTTGTGTCAGTTTGCTGAGAATGATGTTCTCCAGATTCATCCATGTCCTTACAAAGGACATAAACTCATCATTTTTGATTGCTGCATAATATTCCATGGTGTATATGTGCCACATTTTCCCAGTCCAGTCTATCATCGATGGGCATTTGGGTTGGTTCCAAGCTCAGCCTTTTCATGACAAGTTCTGGGCTTCTGGATGAACATCTCCTTGCTGGGTTCCAGCTTCCTCCTTTGTACTGTGAGCAACTCTAATGCCTCTTTCAGAAAAAGTAAAAAAGAGGATATTCTTTGGAGTCAGATCCTCATGGGTTCAAATCTTACCTATGCCATTGACTGATAATCCCCAAGCAGTTGTTTAACTGAAGTTTCTTCATCTATGTGACCAGCACAATAGTAACTGCCTCATACAATAATTATGAGAATTAGAAGCTATATCCTGTTACCGATTTAGCACAATGCCTGGTATACTGTTGATGCTCAATAAATGTGAGTTTTCATTACCTTGATTGTTTTGTCTTTCTAAACAACTATTAAGGCATCTAAATTCTGATTCTCCCAATGCATCTGGACTCTTAATGACAATAATAACAGCAACAGTAAAAACAAGAGTAAGCATTTGTTAGGCAGTATGTTTGGTAATACTAATCAGAAGAGTTTGCTTACTTTTGAATCAGACATTGTATTTGATTTGGAATTGAAATATACTAAGTCAGCATGTTCCAGGTACTATTTATTAGATACTTTGGAGGAATATAAGAAGGCAGAGATCTTCTTGTGACCACAAGAGTAGAGGCACATCATTAATGCTCAGTACACGTGATTTCCAGGATTAGACCTGGGGTTGGCCCGTGTGAAAGTGGAGGGTCCTGCTGAGGCCGAAGCTTCCCATTGTTTGCTGACAGACCCTTCTCCTGTTCATAACATAGTGAGAAAAGCCATATATGAAGGAGATACATGCAAACAAGAGATTGGTGGACTCCAGGGGAGGAGTTTGAGATAGTCTCATACAGCAGACCGAGAGGGAAACAAGGGGGATGAATTCAGTTTTCTCTAAATGTGAATTTGGCTGAGTTTGTGTGCTAGAGATTCTGGTGTCCTGCAATTTAGGAGAATCTACCATGGACTTAGGTCAGAGTCCGTGTAAATAAATGCAATGTGGAACATTACTTCTGCCTTTCTGATACTGTCAGCATATGAAAAGAAGCCCTAGCATCAGTGGATGTGTGAACAGCAACTTTTACTGAGCATGTGCTGTATACAAAATACTATGGTAGGCAACTGATGACAATGATGTCACGAATCCTCACTGTAACCGCATGAGATGGATACTTTCACTTGAGAAATGTAGAAAATGAGACTCAAAGATCTAAGGAGGAAATAAGAAAAATGTATGAACTGGGCAGATACAAGCAATTAACATAATGTTAAGATTAAAGACAACCTCAGCTCAACCAGAAGAAAGATAGTTTGGATAAATTGGTGGAGGAAAGGGAATGAGAAGTCACCGGGAAGGACTGTCCCTATGGCGGATTCAGGGTTTGGTTTTGTTTATGTCCGATTTTCATTTTCCTGTGTCACTGCTCCCATGTGTTTTCTTTCCCATTGATTTTTATATTTGCTACTTTAACAGTTTCACGGCCCAGGTACATAAAATTCACGCACTGCCTCTGTGCTGGAGCTGCCCTTCTGTGTGTCATGGTGGCAGGGTTTCCACCTGGATGCCCCACAAGCATAGCACGCTCACAGGAAATTCACCGTCCACCCCATCTTCTCCCCTTTGCTTCCGATTTCACCATCTGCCCAATCTCTCAAACTGCGAATGAGGAGCCATCCTTGGCCCCACCCTCCTGTTAGTTGCCACTTCAGGCATCCAATTCTATGGGTTCTATGGACACTTTCTGTGCCTTCCGCCTCCTCTTAATCCCTCCAGCATTATTCGTGCTCAGGTTCATAGTCTACCACTTAGACTTCCACAGCAGTTTTCTTTAGCCTCTCTGCGTTCAGGGAGAGGGTGTTTGACTTTGGTAAATACATCTTCTACCTAAGAAAACAACGATTTCCCGAGAAGCAGATATTGACACAAAGATTCACCTGCAGATGATATTTGAGGACACGTCCCCAGGAGAACTTGGGAAGTTAGCAGGGGATACTCTGCTTGGAAAGAAGCCAAGGAGGAGTGCAATTTCAGGCCAGGTCTCCAGCCAAATCCTGCAGGAAACTCTGGAGTTTGTACCAACTCAAGTAAGAAAGCTGGGCTTTCCTATTCTTGCATCAGTCAGTCTTTGGCTAAGGTCCACTCCAGGGAGACCAAACTCAGAGCTACTTCCTGCTCACTGCAGGTGGCTTCAGTAGCCTAGGAGCAGAGAACTTCAGGTGCTGGCTGAGGGCAGCAAAAGCACAACACACCCAGAAATCAGTTAGGGGCTCACAGAAACAGACAGGGGATCTCAGGCAATCTGTGTGGAACATCACAAAGTCTGCTGTAGGCCGGGCGCGGTGGCTCAAGCCTGTAATCCCTTTGGGAGGCCGAGGCGGGTGGATCACGAGGTCAAGAGATCGAGACCATCCTGGTCAACGTGGTGAAACCCCGTCTCTACTAAAGATACAAAAAATTAGCCGGGCACGGTGGCGCATGCCTGTAATCCCAGCTACTGAGGAGGCTGAGGCAGGAGAATTGCCTGAACCCAGGGGTCGGAGGATGCGGTGAGCCGAGATTGCTTTGCACTACAGCCTGGGTAACAAGAGCGAAACTCCGTCTCAAAAAAAAACAAAAAAAGTCTGCTGTAGAAATTTTCCAGTATTAAAGTCAGGAGAGAACTAACATTTTTTTGAGTACATTTCATATTCACAACCACTCTGCAAGTGGGCATCATTTTCCTTATATTATTTTAAGGGGACAAAATTAATATCATCTCCACTAGCTTCTCCGGAATTTCTCAAATGGGAGAAATATTCCTTAGTAATTATCTAAGGACTTGGGTGTCCAGAGAACAAAGAGGTTAAGTCACTCTGCATAGAAAATAAGCCGAATGCACTTATTCATGAAAAGGGAAATAAGAGAAATAAGGGAAGAATAGGCAGGAAGTCAAGCAGGTAGTGAAAGGCAGGGAACAGCACAGGGTGGCATTGCCAGGGTAATGCCCAGTGGTGGGATGACCAAAAGGACTCTAGAAAGTGAAATGTCGGACGCGCTAATGATCAGACAATGAGGTACTTGGCACACAGACAACGCCAGAGACAAAGCCAGCAGAAAACAGTGTTTTCCCCAAGGTCAACTGAAGCTCAAAATGAATGACTAACAACCCTTTCTTTTGAGTGGTTGCTACTTTGTTACAAGTGACTACCCCAGCCCTCTCTATTTCTCTCACTCCTAAACAAAGAGAAACTCAGTTACCAAGCTGCTCCCCTTTCATGGCAGCCCCCAGTCCAGAGCCAATCCTTATTCTCCATCCCTCTCCACCCCACCTTACAATCCTTCATCAGGAGCCTAAACCCTAAGAAAAACAACTCCCCTCCCCACTCCTGACTAAAGAAGTGCCCCCAGGATTCTCTGGTGTGTGGTCTCCCTTGCTGCAACAAGTTGATAAAGCCCACTTTGTATAGTTTCAGGTACATTTTAAATGGTATCTATGGGCCTTTGCTAGACTTTTCACTCCTAATACATTTTGTTTGCTTGGTTGGTTGGTTTCGTTGTTTTGTTTTGAGACAGGGTCTCGCTCTGTTGCCCAGGCTGGAGCGCAGTGGTGTCATTACAACTCACTGAAGCCTCGACCTCCCTGGCTCAAGCAATTCTCCTTCCACAGCCCCCTGAGTAGCTGGGACAGCAGAGGTATATCATCATGCCCAGCTTGCTTATTTATTTATTTGTAGTATTATTTTTTGTAGAGACGGGGTCTCCCTATGTTGCTCAGGCTGGTCCTGAACTCCTGGACTCAAGCTATCCTCCACAAGCAATGCCTTTCAGTGTTGGGATTACAGGCACGAGCCATCACACCTGGGCTAATGCATGGTTTTAAGATGCCATGTAGCACAGTAAGTGATGCTTCCTCCCTCTTTGTAACTCCCGACAGCTTTGAGTGAAAGGTTTGTAGGGGGTTCAGTTTCACCCCAGGATCAACATTGCATGGTATAGAACAAGACAGAGTGAGGAGCTTTTAAACTGTTCAAACTATTGCATGGCTTTCGGATTTCCATGGGCCTTTTGATTGTGATGGGGGTGGGGGTCAAACCAATCTGATGGGAGGAGATCCTGCTGTTTATCTTCTGACACCCATTGTCATCTTCCTCCTTTTAGCATCTTCCCTGAGTTTATTGGACCCATGGCCAACCAGCTAGAGATGAATCTAAATGTGGCCATGAGCCTTGGTCTGGCCAAGGAGATAGAAGTGCAAGAAACCTGCAGACGTTGCAGGTCAAGTCTTTAAGAGGGAAGCTCGTTGCCTTCACTGCCTCTTCTTTCTTCTGTCCCACAGGCTGCAACATGCAACTGGTGTTGGTGAGTCAGCTTCGACCAGGGGAACAAAAGCAACAACCTGGAGGATGATGGAGGATCTGAACAGAAGGCTTTGGGTTCCTCCTCATCCCAGGGCAGAGCATCCTCACCTGCCCATTCATCCCCTGCTATCCACCTTCTCCAGTGCATTTTCCGTATAAGAAAGGGAAAAATAAACTTTAAAAAATGTTTGAGTTTCTCTCTTTCTCAGAGCATCTTAGCTTATGCTCTAGTCAACAAATCTAGATCTTAAAGGATTTGGAGGCCTGAACTCATAACTAGGCCATGTTACAGGCTCACAAAAGCTAGGAAATTTGTGGAAAATCATGTAACTCATGTGACAAATACCCTGGGCAGTCACCTCTGTCCCCAATCTGTTTCTGAACAGTCTCCAGGAGTCATGCTCTCCCTCAGATGTCTCTCTCTCCCTCCTCTCTCTCTCTCTCCTTTCTCTCTCCTCTCTTCTCCCCCTCCCTCCCTCTCTCACACAGAGGCATTTGGACTTCTTTGCCATCCCCACATCTTCCACCCAAAGTGTCAGCCCAAGAATCCAGACATGTCCATGATGTTTTCATGCAGACTCCTCAATTCAGAGTGTGGCTTGTGAAAGAAACTCTGTGAGGATCACCCCAGCTTCCCTGGAAATACCAGGATCACTGAGATGGCAGGTTCCACTGAGATATTACACTCAGTCGCCCATAAAAACGTCACTCTTAAAAAAGAAGTAGAAAACATCACACTTTCAAATTATAAACCTAGTTATAAAATAGAAGAAAAATTTTAAAAAGACAAAGAAGCTCTCCCGCCCACACACACACATACAGTGGAGCTCTGCACCTCTGTGAGTGTGTGTGACCAAGGCATTGTCTCTGAGGCAGGATGAGGACACTTGAAGAAATGTCTCACGATAGAGTCATTAAGTGGAAAATACAGGCTTCAATGGTTTAACAACAGTCCCCTTTTCTGGGATTTAGAGCTGGGCACTAGCAAAGCACTCCATCCCTCTTCAGCTAGAGGACAGAGATCCACACTTGTCCCCACTTCCAGCCCTCCTCCAGCACCATGAAGAACTGGATCTCTGGTGACTGTATCTGATTGTTTTGTTTTCTCTAGGAGAAGTTACAGACCAAATGATCACTTGCATCACTTTGAAGTTATGCAGCTTCTATGTCCTATGGTCCTTTTCCCCAGGATACAGCAGAGTGTTATGGGGTTATTTGAAAACTCTTTATTTGGGTGGTAGGATTCAGATCCTGTTTACAAGAAGTGAGCTCCTCCACGAATGAGGCATCAAGCTGTGCAGACCCATCTTTGACATTCCTTCCTCACACTCTCTTACAGGGTGGCCTGGCAGGGTAGGCAGAGCTTAAACTTGCATCTTATAATGCCAGGGCTTAATTCTAAGCTCCTACTAACTCAGTAACCATAGATAAATTAGTTGACCTCCTTAGCCTCTGCTTACATGTCAGTAAAGTGAGTATAATACAGTGCAAGCTTGTTGAGAGAATCAGAAGCAAAACTAGTAATAGCTGACATTTGCAAAGTGCCACCTATTTGCCAGGCACAATCCTATTATTTACAGGAAATCTTTCCTTTCTTCCTCATAGCAAGTCTAGAAGGTGGTGTCATCATTCTCTGTGGTACAGATGCAGAAGCAGAGCTTCCAACGGGTAGAGAGGAAGCTGAAGTGCAGGAAGGTTAAGCAATTTCCTAGTGCCCCCCTTGGTCCATGTAGCCCAGGAAATCTGCCTCAGGAATCTACATTTCCTCCTTACACTTTAGCCTCCTGCCTTGCTGATGTCTTTCCTGTGTCTGCCACATTGTCCTTGAGTCTGTGTACAGAGCAGGTGTTGTTTCCTTCATTAGACACAGGAGGACACCGACACTCAGATCAGCCTGCCAGGCTCACCCAGTGATAAGTGGCCAATAGGAATCAGGGCCCAGATCTTTCCAAAGCATTTTTCTGTCTATTATGTCTTTTGCCAAAGCCCCACAAGGCAGGTACTGTTATCTCCAATTTAGATAAAACATTTGGAATACAGAGAGGCCAAATGACTTGCCCAAGGTGTCACAGCCGAGTGGTAGCAAAGTCACAGTGCAAACCCTGTGACCCAGGTCCTCTGACCCTGTCCTAAGACATGGCAGGAAGCACAGGGCATGTCCCAAAGGACAATGCTGTTGTCAGTAAAATCACACACTGATGGAGAGGGTGGGCAGGTGGCTCCCTTTATTGTTTTCTGGAAACACCACAAAACACTGCTTTTTAGAGCAGGGAAGTATGTCTGGCTAAGCAAGAATTAAGTTCTAGGGGTGGCATTATGTATGTGTGCATGAAAGGGGGTGGTCATGCATGCTTTAGAGAGACAAGAGGCATGTGGAATAAGGAGGACAGAATTGCATAGAGGACCCGAAGGAGAGAGAGAGACACACACAGAGAGAAACCAGCCTCTCAATATGGGCTCAGAAGATATCCACTTGTGGTGTGTGTGCGTGTATGTGTGTGTGTGTGTGTGTGTGTGTGTGTGTGTGTGTGTGTTTGTTTCAGGGTCAGAAAGAGGTGCATGGAGTTTATGCTCAAGTCTCATTAGACTTCCAAGCACCTACATAAAATTATTAATTGCCCAGGAATGATAGTTTTGCTTATTTGCCTCCCAAACCAGCCTATTATATCTGTGATGACAGAGGCTCTGCTTATTTATCTTTGCAGCATTTATTCTCCTAGAGATATTTGCATTTAAAGGAAAAGAAACCCTCAAAGATGCATTAATTTTAAGAACAACCTCTAATAACATCAGTGTTTTGCTTCTTAAAATATACCTAAGGCTTGATCTATCATGTAGAGAGTTTGTCAAAATGTACTTAATAAGACTGAATGCTTATGGGACATGCAAAGTAGGCCACTGGTGAGGGAAAAGAGCCATGGGCAGAGAAGAAGTTAGGAAGTTCATTCTCAGAACAAGAGGTGGAGGCTCTAGCCTTACATGTGAGCACACTGACTGCCCAGAAAATGCTTAAACAGAACACACATTCTACTTTCGTAAGTTTGGCCAAAACCACCTTGAACGTCAGCTGAAAACTGATATGAGAGAATATAAATTGGCTGCCTGTGCTGGTCCTGTTTTCCCAGTTATTACCAAAGTGGACAGGAGTCCATCCACCAGCCAGCCAGTGCAGCAGAGCCAAACGCTGGCATTGGGATTTGCAAGAAGAGAAAGTGAGCCATTTATTACAGGGCACCAAGCAAAGAGAATCAGGGAGTTTGTGCTTCAGACCCAAACTCCCCAATGGCTTACATGTAAGAGTTTGTTTGCTTGTTTTTTAGTTGGAGTCTCATGCTATTGCCCAGGCTGGAGTGCGGTGGCATAATCTCAGCTCCCTGCAACCTCTGCCTCCTGGGTTCAAGTAATTTTCCCACCTCAGCCTCCCGAGTACCTGGGATTGCAGGCACATACCACCACACCCAGCTAATTTTTGTATTTTTAGTAGAGACAGTGTTTCGCCATATTGGTCAGGTTGGTCTCGAACTCCTGACCTCAGGGAATACACCCCCCTCGGTTTCCCAAAGTGCTGGGATTACAGACACTTTGGGGAACTTCGTGAGCCACCACATGTGGCCAGCTTTTAAAAGGCAGGGAGGCAAAGTCATGAATTAACGCATGGAGGCTATCCATTAGTTTTACCTAAAAAGATGGGACATCTCAAAGGGGATGGGCCCCGCAGGTCACGGGGGGATTAAAAGAATTTCTGATGTGTGGTTACTTAAACGTTGTCTAAAAACTTAGGATCAGCAGAAAGAAATGCTTTTTTCTGGGGGGCCTAGAGGAAGTCACATCCAAAGGAATGGCCTCTGTGTGTGACTTCCTCCAGGAACCCCAGGGAGAAATTTAGAACAAAGAATAACAGTCAAAGATGAATTCTCAGTTTCCCCTTATCTGAGGTCTACATGCCAGGGGATGGCATTGTTCCATGTCGTAGGGGTCTGGGTTTCTGAAAAACAACTCATGGACATATGCTAAGATTTTATCTTCAGTTTCTATAGGAAACCAAGCATTTTGTGGCTCTAATATCCTTGGCTATTGTTGTAAGCTACTATTACTTCCTGCTAATTTACTTCTCGAGTCTAGCTAGGGTGTCTGAAATTTCCCTTGAAGGAACTCAAGATTTTCCTTTTTCTCCATGCCTGGGGGACCACGCAGGCCCCTAAGAGGTGCCCCTGCTCTGTATTGTCAGCCACCTCACCTTTGAGAAAACTCGTTAACAGTCCTTCCCTGTTCTTCAAGTTCATTTCTTACCGTGGCCAGCACCAGCCTGATTTCTTCTGGAGCCTCATTGTAGACTAATTCTTTTACCATGAGCTTTCTGCTCCAGGCTTCTGAGCTTCCATTATTTCTCCAGATCTAATGCTGGGCCTTTATACATGCATCTGAACAGATACACTTCCCCCGGTCTTTCCCTGGTTACTCCTAGTTACCTGTGAATGCCACCTCCTGGGAGGCAATATAGCTTTATGGTTCCAAATGTGGGCTCCCAAAATAGCCTGGGTTGTCCCTAGTTCTGGTCTCCCCCAGATGTGGACCCACCATAGCTGTTCTTTCTCTAAGGGGCCCCTACTTTCAAGGCACCTCTGCAGGTGTGAGAGCCAGCTTCCCAAACCTCTTTCTAAAAAATAACAGCTTTATTGAGATATCGTTCACACACCATTACAATTCACTTGTTTAAAATGCACAATTCAATAGTTCTTAGCACATTCACGGGGTTTTGAAACCATTACCATAATCAGTTTAAAAACCTTTTCATTATTTCCCCAAAAAATTCACATTCATTAGCAGTCGCTCCCCTCTCCACTGTCAACTCAAAGCAACCACTAATCGACATTCTGTCTTTATAGATTTGTCTCTTGTAGACATTTTATATAAACGAAATCATACAATGCATGTGGTCTTTGGTGACTGACCTCTTTCACTTAACACAATGGTTCCAGGGTTAGCCCATGTTGTCATCGGTATCAGTACTTCATTTTTCTTTAATTGCCGGATAACCATTGCGTGGAAATACCATCTTGCATTTATTATCATCAGTTGTTTGATGTTTGATTTGCTTCCACTTTTTGCTGTTATGCACATTCATGTACAAATTTTTGTGTGGACATATGTTTTTAATTTTTTTGAGTATATTCATAGGAGTGGAGACTGTGGGTGTATGATGAGGCTACGGTTAACCTTTAGAGAAACTGCCAGATTGTTTTTCAGTGGTCTCAGACCTCTTTGCTCCCAGACCTACTCCCAGCTCTTCCTCTACTATTCTCTAAGTGGCAGGAGGGCTGATTTCTGCAGACTCTTGGTCAGTTGGAAGCCTGGAGGATGAGAGGAAGGAAGAAGCCAGGGCATTTCTCTCTTCCCTCCTATTTTCTTCTGCCAGACCTCAGGCAGCCTCTCCAACAATGCGTGTCTCTTCATGATGGCCCTCTCAAACTCCAGCTTTCCTTGCTTGACACCAGCCCTCAGTTTCCACAACATACCCTCCTTTCCTCTGCCTCTATCTGGGGAGTGCTGGGGGCTTTCTGCTGTCGATAATCCCCTGTTGGGCCTCTCAATCCTTCCATCACTGGTGTAACTAACGTCAATTATCTTGTAATAGTTACAGCTGTTTCTGTTTTCCAGCCCATATTTGACCATTACAGGGGGTAGGTATGACAACCCCCTACCCCACCACACAGTAAAAAACCCATATATCTTTGGACTCCCCCAAAATTAATTACTTATGGCTTTCTGTTGCCTGGAGCCTTACTGATAACAAAGTCAATTAACATATATTTTGTAACCTATATGTATTCTATACTGTATTCTTACAGTAAAGTAGGCTAGAGAAAGAAAATGTTACTACAAAAATCATAAGAAAAACGTACTTGCCATTTATTAAATGGAAGCAGATCATCATAAAGGTGTTTCTCCTTGTCACCTTCACATTGAGTAGGCTGAGGAGGGTAAGAAAGAGCAGGGGTGAGTCTTGCTGTCTCATGGGTGTCAGAGGTGGAAGAAACTCTGTATAAATATGGATGCACACAGCTGTAACCTGTTTTGTTCTAGCATCAACTGCATATGCACTGCACACAATACCAGTCCACTTACCTATTACTGACCTAAACCCAAACAGAATTTTAAGGGCCCTGAGAGTGGGGGGCTACCTCAATCATATCTACCCTTGTATCCTGGAGTGCCTGGCCTAGAATGGATCTTTAATAAATACTTACTGAATGATGAAATCATGACTAAAGGGGTCAATTACTAGAAAATTTTCTGGTACACTGTCCAGAATTGTTCTTCTTTCCGACTCATTTTCACTCTATTTTCAACTCTGCACATCTTCAAAGTCTTATTCCTGTGCACATAACCTCATTTCACAGATCCTCTAAAAGTTAGAGTGGGGCAACCCACTCTCCTTACTGTCTACCCTCACTCTTTTGGTGACTTGGTCCATCTTATTTCTTTAGTTACAACTTATGTGTGGACGATTCCAAGTTCATATCTCCTTTTCTTTATGCTCCAACAAACTCCAGACTCATATTTAACTGTCTGTGTCACGTTTCCACTAACACCCATCTCACACCTAATATATCTGAAACTGAACTCCTCAAATTCCCCCCACAGTCTCTCCCTGTGGTGAGTGTCAGTTCTATTCCCTAAATCCATAGGCCAAAATCATTGAACTTGTTCTTGCTTCCTCTCTCTCAAACCCCATATTTGATCTATCGGCAAATTATAACTGACTTCTTCCTGCCTCCACCTTCATTACCACTTCCTTAGTCCAAGCTGTGGCCATCTCTCACCTGGATTACTGCAGTCACTCTTCCCTGGCCTCCCTGCTTCTACCCTTCCCCCTACAAGTCTACTCTCAACAGGGCAGCCGAGGGATCCTGGTAAAATGTAAGCCAAATCATGTCACTTCTCTGCCTAACCCTCCATGGGTCTCCCATCAAACTCAGCGGAGCAGAAGCCACATCTTCATGAAGACCTCTATGTCCGACACACAACCTAGTCCTCCTCCCCACTGTACCCCCTTCCTAACCTCACCTTCTCCCTCCTCATGCTCACCTAGCTCCTGGCTCCCTAACCTTCCCGCTATGTTTCAAACACGCCCCAAGCATTCCTGCCTCAGGGTCTTTGCACCAACATTCTCACTACCTGATGTGCTTTTTTAAAAAAATCAGATATCTGCTGTGTTCAGATCATTACCAACCCCACCTTTTTAGTGAGGTCTTCTCTAGTAACCCTATCTAAATGCAAACCTTCCTGTTACTCTTCTCTGCTTTCATTCATATCCATTTCTATCATTTCCATTTATACCATAGTTTACTTACTTCTTTTTTTTTTTGAGACAGAGTCTTGCTCTGTTGCCCAGTTTGGAGGGCAGTAGTGCAATCTCAGCTCACTGCAATCTCCACCTTCAGGGTTCAAGTGGTTCTCCTGCCTCAGCTTCCTGAGGAGCTGGGATTGCAGGCATGCACCACCACACCCAGCTAATTTTTGTATTCTTAGTAAGGACGAGGATTCACCATGTTGGCCAGGCTTGTCTCAAACTCCTGGCCTCAAGTGATGTGCCTACCTTGGCTTCCCAAAGTACTGAGGTTACAGGTGTGAGCAATGAGCCACTGCACCTAGCCTATTACTTATATTCCTTATTATCTGTCTCTACCCCCAACCTTGCCACAGTTACAGTTCCCTGAGGACAGACAGATAATATTTCTTTCTCCTGAAATCTTTGGTGTGTCCTTGTGCTAGAATAGCCCTTTACACACCATAGCATTTCACAGATATTTGCCATAGCAGTGGAAGGACTGCTCTGTGGAAATGTGCCTTCTGAGTTTCCCACCACCTTTGCCATGGCAGGCTTGAGGACACAATCTGCAATCAGACAGACTTCGGTTCAGACTCTAGCTCTAAAAGTTAATGACCTTGAGCCAAGGATTTAACCCCTGCAACTGAAAATCTCATTGGTAAATTCATATTTCATCAGGGCTTGTGAAGACTAAGACGCAAAACGATTATGTGTATTCCACATTAACTATGGTGTGGGTGCTGCCTGAGAATCTGGGATAATTTTTAAAGTCCCAAATACTCATAGACCTGGGTACTTAGTCTCACCTCTGAAATTAGCTGTTAAGTGTGGAAGAAGCCAGCTAGCTGGTTTTGAGTCATGAGGTCTGAGATGTTACCTTATTATGTCAATCAACAGATAATTTTAGTAGACATTTTAACAACATTTAAATAGAAATTTGGGGTAATTCATGGATAAATGAGAACTAGCAGGTAGAAAAAGTTCTTATTTTCTACACCTCCTTTTACAAAACACCTTTAAAAATACTTTTCAAAGATAATTCTCCTTAATATTTAGTATCTGATTTTCTCTTTATCCCATACACATAAAAGCCTGCCACATACAGGGGCATCTTTAACCTCTCATTCACTTATTTACTTCACTTCATTTGTTCATCAAACAAGTGTTTATTGAACACCCAATACAAGACCCTATGCTGGGCCCTTAAATGCATGAGTAAATAGAAGATTTTACTTTCATAAAATTTACAATTTAAGAAAGGACAGAGATTAAGACCTGCACACAAATATCAGCTATCTCACGTTTAGAAAGGTACAACAATGGAAATTAATCATTGAGAGATGGAGATGAGTCATGTCCATGTGTCATCCAATTGTACTCAATCTCCTTTTAACTGTTTTGCACTCAATCCCCCATGTGCCTTGGTTCCATACAATAAGCAGGAAAAAGCAGCGATTAACAAATAGAAAGACCCAAGGCTGCTCCTACTGTCCTGGCTCTTCTGCCTGCTCTTGCTCAGATCCACCACCTCCTACTTATCACATCTGCAGCCTTGTCCAGTTCTCATCTACATGGCCATCTGATGTGACTGGCCACCTTCTCCATAGAACTGCCTCTCCCCAGTTTCTCCTGGTTCAATCCCTACCTCTTTTCCAGTTCTATGAGTACTTCACTGAATCACCCTCCTGTGATCATGCCTTTAGATAGGGGTCTGCTGGACTTCCTTTGCCTCTTAGAAGAGAGAAATCTCCAAGGTTCACAAAAATATTGCCTTATCCTGGTTGTACTTATTTTAGTAGCAGCAATAATATCGATAGTGTTTTTAATATGCTAACCATAATAAACTAAGAGAACTGAATGAGGTATAAATGATTTATTTATGACAAAAAGACATAATATAAACTTAGCTGTCATTGCCTTACTAAGTTTGGGGATTACACATGAGAAAGGACTCTAAAGATGCATGGTCAAGTGCGGAGAAACATGAAGTTAGGTAGAGTTTATTGACTCAGATGTATTCCTCTGTGATACAGATTTTTTTTTTTTTTTTTTGAGACGGAGTTTTTGCTCTTGTTACCCAGGCTGGAGTGCAATGGTGTGATCTCGGCTCACCGCAACCTCCGCCTCCTGGGTTCAGGCAATTCTCCTGCCTGAGCCTCCTGAGTAGCTGGGATTACAGGCACGCGCCACCATGCCTAACTAATTTTTTGCATTTTTAGTAGAGACGGGGTTTCACCATGTTGTCCAGGATGGTCTCGATCTCTTGACCTCATGATCCACCCACCTCAGCCTCCCAAAGTGCTGGGATTACAGGCTTGAGCCACCGCACTTAGCCTTGCGATACAGATTTTAACATCTTCCCAAGATCTCCAGGAGATGATGTGAACTAGTAATCCTGAAAGTGTGGATAAAACAATGCCTTAGGCTGAGCATAGTCGAAATGCTAGCATTACCGGGGTAGAAGATTGTGGAAGGGATGAAAGTCTCATGGAAGTAAACATGCTAGAATTGACTTACCATGTTCATGTTGAGGAAGACACAACAGATAACTCATGGGAAGGGTCAGAGGAAAAACCTTTTACCAAAAACATAAGGAATACTGTTGAGAGGGCACCAGCATCACAAAAACTGGTAAATCTCCTTGGTAGGCCAGGGATGATGTAGGAGAGACTCTTAAAGAGTTTGGCTTGCAGATAGCAATGGGGATGATAGACTCTTAAAACAATGAAGATCAGGTGGCAGCACTGAACTGCCAGAACCACCACAACTGTCAGGGAAGAGGGTCCGAGTTACAGAGGCTTACGGAGATGGTTCATCGGATATGACAGCATTTGAAGCAAAGCACATAGAGGGGACATGGATAATACTCCGATGGTATGAGCAGAAGACATCAAGCATGAACACGAAAGTGGTAGCTGAAGAGGAGTTTTTCTTACTAACTTCCCCTTATAAGTTTCCCTTAGGGAGAAGCCCACCAGAGTCATGGAGAGCGGAATCTTCCAACGTATTTGGAGAAGAAGATCCGAGCAGAGCAAAGGGTGGGCTGCGACAGATATGTAAGTGTGCTTCCCAGATCCTCTTCCTAGAAGAACTTTCTGCAGCCGCAGGACGTGTGTCAGCATCACTACAGCCTCTAGTAGCACGTTCATTCAGAGTTTGGCTCTGCTGCTCTACCCAGGTGGAAGCTTTTCCCAGGGAAGCTAGTGACTGGGTGGGATGGCAATAATCTCACCTTTACTAGTCTTCCTTACTAGTTCTTGTTTCTCTTAGCAAGTAGTCCCTCTTACCTAACCCTCCTTGCATTCTCTTAATTTGAGTGTGCCTTCACTCTGATTGATATCATAACCACCAAGAGTGGTACATCTAGAGAGACACCCATAAATACATGACTTGGGGTAGGCACATCTTAAGATTCTGCCTCTTGTGTCAGATCAGTGCAAAAGCCAGTAAAAGCCAGATTACCAATATGAAAACACAGGTCTGGAATATATATTCCACTCTGAGTTTTCCGGAAGATTTTTTGTGTGTTCTCATCACCTCATACATGATGCAATTTATTCCTCATTCCAAGTAACTGATTGCCTGTCTTCAATGTCACCCACTGAATATAGCGCTGGCTGGCCACCATCAATCAGCCTAGACTCAATCTCTTCTCAACACTGCAGATCTGGCCAGGCTGAAGAAAGCATTTGTTCTCTAGGGGTTTCCAAAAATATTGACAGTTTTTGGAAGAGATTCAACTCAAATTTTGGGGACTTTCTATTTTTCTTTTCCATGGTGACAGCTTTCCTGACAGCATGAGGCTAAGCATTTCTGCTATTTAAATGGTAATTTTTAAAAAGATGATGATGATCTCATCTCCGTAGCTTTGTCTGGGTAGGCATGAGTAGCAGAAACATCTCACATGCCAGACTGCATAATGAGTTTGAGAGGATCATGGTGCATTGGACTAACAAGACTGTGGACTGTGGTCTTGGGGTCAGTCTCCTTCCGTGTATCCACGGCATCTGGGTTATTGCATATGGGGCACCTTTGCTTCTAAAAATGGAACAGCTGGCATTTTCTTTTCCAGCTGGTCACTGGAAGCTCCTCTCTGTGGTGATTATATCTGTGGCAGATGCCTTCTTCTCAAGGTATGCTGCACGCGCCATTCCTGAAATGTGTCCTTTACTGTACTCCCTCTGGGTCTTTGTGGTTCTCTCCACCTGGAATGTCTGCTCCCTCATTTCCACACGTCCGATTTCTATGCATTTTATAATTTGCCGCTGACTCCATAACGTCCTGCAATCTCTCATGTTGGGTTTAGCATTTTTCTTATCTGAACATCCATAACATGATAATTATATGACAACTTAAGAAATAATGCTGGGTACTATTTCAGTTTTCAAAGCACTTTACACATACATTATTTAATCCTCACCATTTATGACATTACCCCCCTTCGTTTCAAGGCCTGTGTGTTATCCAGTCACTGGTGGAGTTCATCCAACAGCCCCAGTTCTCCTGACACATAATAATGTTCCACCTTCCTGTCAGGTGCAGCTGCATGACTTGCTTTGGTCAAGAAAACAGAACAGGTATGTCATTTCTGGGCTACAGCTTAAGGAGCCAGGGTGAAATTTCCATCACTCTCTTTCTCTCCCATTTAGAATGACCAGTTATGCTGGTGATCGTGGCTGCTCTGACAGCCTGGATTTTCTGCTAGGTGCTACGGACACAGATCGGTAAGAATGGTTCCAGCCAGAAGGGCTTCCGCGGAATTACTGACACTAGTGCTGGTGCATAGATTACTCTAAAATTAAATATTACTATATTGGAAATACTTTCAAAATAATGTAGGTGTATGGAAGAAAAATCCTGAACTTGCCTGGAAAGATTTGTGGAAATATTTACATTTGAACTGATACTTGGAGGATGAGTACATGTTAGCCAGGACAAAAAAGTAGACATGGGTTGTTTCAGACCAAAGGCCATGAGAAAGGTGTACAGGTAGAAAAGAGCTTGCAAGGACAGAAGAGCTAGACTGAAAGAAAAATCCCATAGAGATTATGATGAAGGCCAGCACCCTGGTGTATGCAGACACTCACCGTTATTATTACATGGCAACACAGTAGCACCGAGCAAATGATTGTTCATGTTTTCTCTTCCCATGCCAAACTCTATATTGTTTTTTGAGGTCGGGTTGCGGGACGATTTCACATTCTGTGTAAATTTTGTATACAGGACCTGGCTTTCTCTTCCCCCCATGCCTGACTCTTGCTTTGGAAAAGACATGGCTTCATTAGTAAATGCCCTGATTCAAAATGGTCAATGATTCTCCATCCACTACCTTCAGGAGAAAGTTCACACTTCTGGGAAGGCATTGAAGGTCATTTGCAATCTGTCCCTGACCTATCTCTCCGGGATCAATTGTTCTCTGTTAGCGTTCATATGGAACCATGTGTCCTGAACTTTCAAATCTCTGAGGCTTCATCCGTCTCCTCATCCATTGTACAGGCCCTTTCACTTCCTTTCTCCCAAGCAAATTCATACCCATCTTTCAAGATCTAACTTAACCGTCACCTCCTAGATGGAGTCAAATTCTTCCCTGATTCCCTACCATTCTCCCAGAGAACATACCTGTTTTCTCTCTTTTTTGTAAGAGGGATTTTCCCTTTGCTTTTTGGCAGTTTTAATATGATATGCTTAAATGTAATTTGCTTTTTATTTATTCATCTTGGGATTAGTAGAGGTAAGATTTCTGCATCTTTAGCTTGATGTCTTGAGTCGGATTTGGAATATTTCTAACCATTCCGTCTTTAAATATAGCTTCTGCCCTACTCTTGATCTTCTGTCTTTGTCAGGCTCCATTACCCTCTCTTCTGTAGTTACCTGTATTTTCTCTGTTTTTATCTCATTCTAGATATTTTTCAACTTCAAACTTCTCCTTTCAAAGTTTGGTTTAATCTGCTGTTGAAGTAATCCATTGACTTTTAAATTTCAGTTACTGTATTTTTCACCTCTAAAATTTTTATTTTTTTTTTGATGTATCTGATTCACTGCCAAAATTTCCAACCCTTTCTACCTTCTAGAAATATAATGTACATTTATTTTAAAGTTTGAAGTTGTTAACTGCATTGTTCACATTATCTATGGCTTTGCTCCCATTACCTATTCTGTTTTCCATTTATCTCAACTTGTCTGTTTGTGGGCTTGGTTATTTTTTATTGATTTAATTGCACTGTATTTAAAAAAAAACTAGGAGAAGTGAATAATAAATATTGCCTGACTATAATCCCTGATACAGAGGGATTATATGAAATGAGACCCATGATTGCTCCATTTTTCCACGTAGGGTAACTTTGTAGCATATGGAAGAGAAAGATGAAGCCCTAACGAAGCAGAATGGTTCTGGTGAGCTGAAGAGACAAATCAGAGTTAGGAGGTGCTGAGGAGGCTGGAGTTTGTGGGTCAGCAAGTCAGAGAGATGGGAGGGAGCTCCAGAGATAAAGAGCTCCAGAGATACGCATACAGTCGACTTAAATTTTTGACCAGATACTAATCTGTGCATGCAAAGAATGAGACCCTACTGAGCATGGTAGAGAAGCTGTGGACTGAACGGAGATTCTGGAGGCCACACAATGCTGGGAACATAGAAGTTCCGACCAGCCAGAAAAATCTTGGGGAACCACCACGTTACTCAGTTGACATCCCCAAAGCTCTTTTGGAATTGAAGTATCTACTGTAGTTATTTTATGCTTATCTCACCATTGTATGCTCGGGGTTGGAAGGGATTTAATTTGCTCATGGATCTTCAGTTTGCGAAGAATCATATTTTAAATAGCACACCTGGCCAGGCATGGTGGCTCATGCCTGTAATCCCAGAATTTTGGGAGGCCAATGCACGTGGATCACCTGAGGTTGGGAATTTGAGACCAGCCTGACCAACATGGAGAAACCCCATCTCTACTAAAAATATAAAATTAGCTGGGCATGGTGGCACACACTTGTAATCCCAGCTACTCAGGAGGCTGAGGCAGGAGAATCACTTGAACCTGGAAGGCGGAGGTTGTGGTGAACCGAGATCGTGCCATTGCACTCCAGCCTTGGCAACAAGAGTGAAATTCCGTCTCAAAAAAAAAGAAAGAAAGAAAGAAAAGAAGAAAAAGAAGAAAGAAAGAAAGAAAGAAAGAAAGAAAGAAAGAAAGAAAGAAAGAAAGAAAGAAAGAAAGAAAGAAAGAGAAAGAAAGAAAGAAAGATGCAGCAAACCCAATGAGTCCAATGAATCTCATCTGTACCCAGAACTAATTAAGATGATGAGATTCTGAACTTCAAACTAGAACTGTAATAGCATGGAATCTTGAGGTCTTAGAAAGAGATGGCTATATTTTACATGTGAAGAAATAATTTATTATCAGAGGATGGAGTGTGGTAAAGATGACCAGAAATTCCTTGACACTCCTCCCACTGAGAGGCAGAATCTATACCCCTTCTCCCTGACCCCTGAGATCACCTTTTAGGTAAACAAGTACATACAGAACCTATCTTACGTCTGTCTTGGGAATCTTGGGTTCAAGAAGGCCCCTATCCGCTTGGCGATTTCCCTACTACAGAATCCTCTCCATTGGTTTTCTTTTCTTCAGTAATACAGGGATAGGTCAGTAAATGTGGCCAAGCAGAATCCCCATTAAGAAATATGTTTCTGGCCGGGCATGGTGGTTCATGCCTACAATCTCAATACCGTGGAAGGCAGAGGTGGAAAGATCACATGAGGCCAGGAGTTTGAGACCAGTCTGGCCAACATGGTGAAACCCTGTCTCTACTAAAAATACAAAAATTAGCCGGGTGTGGTGGTGTTCACCTGTAGTCCCAGCTACTCAGGAGGCTGAGGCGGGAGAATCATTTGAACTTGGGAGGCAGAGGTTGCAGTGAGCCGAGATTGCGCCATTGCACTCCAGTCTGGGCAACAGAGCAAGACTCTATCTCAAAAAACATTAAAAAAAAAAAAGATAGGAAAGAAGTTTCTATGATGGACAGCTTTGAGCATAAGACATTTTTATGTGATTCTGATTATTTCCTGAGGTTATATGATCAGACTCAGAACTTTGAGATCATGGGACATAAACATAAGTGACATTCTTCCTATACTTTAAAAATGTTCTTTCCAAAAATGTTCTAGTTTACATCACAGTAATGGTTCTGAGAAGCTCAGATATGATAGATTTTGAAGGGGAAATCAAAGGCACATGGGGTTTTCCCTGTCCATAGAAAATGACATAATCTCCTGGTGTCTCTGCCAAAAGCAGTTCTCTGTTGGGTGGACTGTGAAGCGTGACTGCTTTTTAAGCCAACGAAAGGCTGTCTAAAAATGGGATCTTACACACTTTTTTTTCAAGTGAGTGGGAGCCAGTTGGCTGTAGATCTGAGCTTAGACAGAGGAAAGTTTGAACTGAACTACAGTGTTTTTTTTAAAAATGGGAGATTCACATGGGGATTTTCTTTTTACATCAAAACCCCTCTGTAATAGCATTGGAATGCATTTAGCACTCAGAGAGGATTTGTAAACCGGGTTCAAATCCTGACTTTTTAGCTGGGTCTTGAATGTTGTACTTTACCTCTGTAACTGAGTTTCCCTCACTGTACAATGAGGATAATAACACTCACCTCTAAGTGTTGCCAAGGTATTAGAAATAGTATCTTCTGCTCAGTTCTCTGCCCTGAATACCAGGCTATGTCTGCCTACACAATATCTCTCTTGGAAATTAAAACTCAGCATGCCCAAAACTGAACTCCCCACCTCCCACTGCCCCAGAAGACGATTCCAGATCTCTGTAAATATTGATTCACTTGCTGTTTCTCAAGCACTTCAATGCCACCCTTGATTCCTTCCTCTTTCTCAAAAAAATCACAAATCTGAAATCCTGATGTGTCTCTCTTCAAAACATACCCAGAATCCAATCACTTCTCCCAACTTTCACTGCCGCCCCGCGATCCAAGCCAGCATCATGTCTGGATTGCCATCACTCCTTCTAACAGGTCCCTGACTTTTTCCCTTGCCCTGACAGGGCAGCTAGAGAGGACCCTTGAAGTAAAGTCTTCCCCGTTGCCCCAGCCCTTTAGTGCACCAATGTTCTTTCCCATAGACCTCCACTAGGAATCAAAGCAAAGTGCTGGCCATGCTCTGCTAGGCCATACAATTGTGTTCCACCAGCCTTCTGACCACATCTTTCTACTTAGCTTGCCTCCCCTCTCCAGCCATGCAGCCACCTGGTCATCCTTCTGAGAACTTGGCTCATGCCCCCCACAGGGCCTTTGCTCTTATTCTTTAAGCTACTTTGGATCCCCTTCCCCAAGAAGTCCATTCTGGCTCTGACAACTCACTGGGTGCTCTGCTCAAATGCCTCCTTCTAAAAGAAGCCCTCCCTAACCACAGCATTTATCACCTCAGTCCCCATGAGACTTGCTGTCCCTCTCACTTATTTTTTCTGGACACCTCACACACCATCTGGTTGGCTCGTTTATTTGTTTACTATCTGTATCCTGATTAGAATGTAGACTCCATAAGAACAGAGACTTTGTCCTTTTTGTTTACTGCTGTTTCCTCTGCCTGGAACATAACAAGTGCTGGATCAATATTTGCTTGAACAATATGAAAGGCATATTGTAGATGTTCAATAAGTAATAATTATCATTATTATCAGTTTTACAGTATTACATTAGCCTCCCTTAACCATATATACCACGAAAAGTATGTGTTGCTGAGCTTAACTTTCTGGTTTATTTTGAATTAGATTACTGTTGGTGAAAGTTTTAAAATGTAAGTCATATTTTTTTAAAATAACTCTTCCCTTAAAAGGAAATAGATTAAAATAGATTGCTTATTTAACACCCAAAACTCATAGAATGGACTTCATTAGGTCGAATGAGGAAACAAAGATGTCTCTGCAGATACCAGTAAGCCCCAGCGCTGACCTTCTCCTCTCTGGAGCTCCTAGCAAAATCCTGTGATGGGATGGGATCCTGGTGAAGGCAGGCCAAGTGGGTCCTGCTCACTCACTCTTATAAGAAGTGTGATTTATTTCCTTAGGTACAGGCAGGACCTGGGACTCTTCCTGCTTGCTGTGATAGCTGAGCTCCTCTTTAGCTGTCTGCGTGCTGTGGCCTGTGCACTGCAGAGGTGTGTGGGCCAGGTGTCAACCCTGCTTCCTCTGCCTATTTGCCGTGTGTGGTCCTAGATCAGTGAAAACTTCTCTGCCCAATTTGTTTATCTGTAAAAGGGGAACGTTGAGATCTACTGGAATTGCTCACAGGTTAAAGATGAGGTCTGAATACTGCTGGTTCTATGCCTAGTCCAATACCTGGCCCTCAGGAGGTCATGTCACTTTCCACCCTCAGAGGGGGTCACAGGCACTTGTGCCACCTCAATGCCATACTTGTCCTCACCCTGCCAGGGTTCTGACCAGTGGAGACATGTCTAATGGTCACTAACCCATGGGAAGTAAGAAAGGACTCCATTCATCTCTGTCTCCCAGAGCCGGCCCATCTAGGAAAGGACTGTGTCCTGAACCTAAACCTTGGGATATGGATATTGATGGTTCCTTGAGGGACACAAGTGGACGTGCAGAACAGATGATGAAACTCTTCACCGACCCAGATGGTGGACCTGACTCCAGGTCCACTGCACAGATCTATAACCACCCCAGACTTTGCTCAGGAGGACTTACCTTTTGGGAATAAGGAGAGCAGGAAATTCTACTGCATGGCTTGAGTGAAATGAAAGAGGAAGCAGCCACCTTTATTCATGTTTTTTTTTTTTTTTTTTTTGAGACAGATTTTTGCTCTTGTTGATCAAGCTGAAGTACAATGGTGCAATCTTGACTCATTGCAACCTCCTCCTCCCAGGTTCAAGTGATTCTCCTGCCTCAGCCTCCCGAGTAGCTGAGATTACAGGCATGCACCACTACACCCAGCTAACTTTGTATTTTTAGTAGAGATGGGGTTTCTCCATGTTGGTCAGACTGGTCTTGAACTCCTGACCTCAGGTGATCTGCCCACCTTGGCCTCCCAAAGTACTGATATTACAGGCATGAGCCACCACGCCTGGCCTTCATGCTTTTAAGACATAGTCATCTTGTTCACCATTAAGATGCATCTCACTGAATAACCTGCTCAGCTCAGGTGGACTGGATTAACCACTTGGTAAGATACAAGCAAGGTGACGCTGTTTTAGGGGGTTTCTTGTTGGACTTTTCACATGAAGATGTATGTGCCACTTTTTAGGTGTAGATTTTTGTGTCAGTAGGAGTCAAGCTTTATGTTTCCCTATTCAGATATGTGCTTGACTCAGCATCACTTTTTAAAATCAAAACAAAAAAAAAGTATCATTTCCCTACTCCTTTCTAGTCTCTCCTTTGTTATAGATTGAGTATTCATATTGGGCCATTCTGTTTCTGAACTCTATTCAGTTCCTACATCACACTGTTTAAATTACTTTACATATCATGCATTTTTTCACTATCTTTACAGTAACTGAGTAATAATCACGACCTCCACCACCATCACCACCACCCCCATCATCATCATGATTATCCTCTGAGAGCTAATAGTTACCAAGCGCTCAAGATGTGCCAGTAGGTACATGTGCACTCACTCCTCACATCAGCCTTCTGAGAGTGATATTATTATAAACTTCATTTTGAAGATGAGAAAACTGAGCCTCGATGCTGGTAAGTAGCATTCCCAAGATCATCTAGCTAGCACATGGCTGCACAAGGTTCTGGCCAGGTTTGTGAGAGCCCAGTCCACCAGGGCTTTCTACTTTATCCTAGTGCCTCCCTCAGCTATAGCCCTCCCATCAAATATGTGTCCCATCTTTGAGAGAGAGAAGGATATTTCCAGGCCAGGGGACAGACAGATGCTGGCTTGGGTTTGCTCTATTTTGTAAACAACTGGATGAGTAAATTTCATCTCAAAGGGGTTACTAAACTTTGTGAAACGTTTAAACATCTGAGGTTGGCTACTTGGGGCATGACTGAAGTTTATACTGGAGTTATTTTCAAACTCCAGTTTTTACTGGAATAAAACTGAAGTTTTCACAGTCCAGGCAATACCAACCACAGGTCAGGCTGTCTGAAGTCTTACATGAAGGAAGTTCCTCTCGGAGCCTCCCCTTTTTCCTGCCAAACCACCGGCTCCTCTCCTCTTGGCATAGGGGTCCTGGCAGGTAAGACCCAGCATTGAAGGCAGGGGTAGTGTCTCCATAGGGCCAGGAGTGGCCTTGCCCTTGTCTTACTCTCACTGACATCCGTTATAGCTGATCTATCTAGGTGCTTGGAGATGCCGTGTGCTTTGCGCAAAAGTGAGAGCCAGGGACAGAACAGTTCCAGCCCAGAACAGCAGGCTCTGGAAGACTTGAGCCCTGAGTTTTGGGGGGCTGCAGATGCAGGGGACTGTGCAACCAAGGAGAACACAGTGATTGGAAGGACACCGTTGGGCAAGGAGAGCTTTGCCTTCTCTGACCCTGGGATTCTGCTGATGGCTACTACAAACCTGCTGATATTTCTGCTGAGTGCCCATTCTTGTCTGAAGTCAGCAGTCCAGGGGGTGCTAACTGCATTCAGGTAATGTTAATTTAATGCCCAGCCAGTGCTGATGAGGCACTATTAATTTGGGGACACTTTAACACCATGTCACTGTGCCAGCTTAGCAACCTGGCTAATTAATTTTTAAAAAAGGAGTAAAGGGTTTATTTAAAGAGACATTGAAATGAAAACTAAAGAGTCATTGCAAATATTTTGATGAAAAAAGGGAGTTTCCAATTCTATATATGTCAACAGAGGTAAAGCTGTAACCTTGTTGATGCACATATATGGAATTTTATGTTTTTTATTATAAATCAGTACAGTATAAAAGAAACATGTATAGTAGTAGGTACATGGGTTTCAAATAAGAGAGATCTGAGTTTAATCCAGGCTTTTCTTACTAAAACAATGAAGCATCACTCATTTAATTTCAATGAAACCCAGATGTCTTACCTGTAAAATGGGGACAATGCTTCCAACATTGCAGTGTCATTTTGGAGATTGGAGATGGCTGTCTAGTATGTGCTTAGCCTCGTGTTGGACCACAATAGGCTCCTTAAACATGCTTTTTACGTGAGAGTCCAACATGAGAACTTTACAGACATTGCAAACCACTCTTGAAGTAGATTCTGTGCACCAAGAATTCTTTGGTAATAAAACCTCCTCATTATATTCCCGTAGGTGGAATTGGTTGAACTGGTGTGGAGGGGCTTGCTGGCCTTACCTGAAGGGATGATACCCAGTGCAGGTTCACTTGTGTGTTCTGCACTCAGCACAGGGGCAGAAAAGCTGCTCCACAGGGAAGTCAGGCTTTTGATTCCAGAATGCTCAGCCTTTGCAGGTTTTTGAGTAAAACAGTGACATAGAAGACAGGAACTCTGAGGTAAGTGTGCAAAATCACACACATTGCCTACTAGGGGGCCAGATTTGGAAACACTCACGGTTAATACATGCCCTGTTCTCAGGAGAGATGCAGAGAGAAAGAATCAGAATAATTCAGAGGTTGCTTCCTCCAGTAAGTGTTGCAGAGGTAAAGACTTAGATCAGAAAGTCTTAATGAAAAAGAAGATATGAAATATAATCAGAAGTTTTGGTGTTGAGATATGTGGGAGTGTCATAAGTAACACCCTTGTTTTTTTATGTTCACAACTTACAATCAACAACCATGAAATCCATGGAAGTTATAATAATCAGCCGTTACAACTCCAAGTTTTATCTAATTCATGGGAAAACTTATGGCACACAAGGAATTAATTCCTTCACCATTTCATTTCATGTCCTTGTTGAAATGACTCTAGAATTCACGGTTTAAAATGAAGCTATTTTCTTCTTATTATTATTATACTTTAAGTTATGGGGTACATGTGCAGAAAGTGCAGGTTTGTTACATAGGTATACGCATGCCATGGTGGTTTGCTGCATCCAACCGCCAACCCCCGTCATCTACATTAGGTATTTCTCCTAATGTTAGCCTTCCCCAATCCCCCCACCCCCTGCTCTCCTTTCCCTAGCCCTTCCCGACCTCCTGACAAGCTCTAGTGTGTGATGTTCCCCTCCCTGTGTCCAGGTGTTCTCACTGTTCAACACCCACTTATGAGTGAGAACATGCAGTGTTTGGTTTTCTGTTCTTGTGTCAGTTTGCTGAGAATGATGGTTTCCAGATTCATCCATGTCCCTACAAAGGGCATGAACTCAACATTTTTTATGGCTGCATAGTATTCCATAGTGTATATGCACCACATATTCTTTATCCATTCTATCATTGATGGGCATTTGGATGACTAAAACACCAAAAGCAATGGCAACAAAAGCCAAAATACACAAATGGGATCTAATTAAACTTAAGAGCTTCTGTCCAGCAAAAGAAACTATCATTAGAGTGAACCAGCAACCAACAGAATGGGAACAAATTTTTGTGATCTACCCATCTGACAAAGGGGTAATAAGAATCTACAAAGAAATTGAACAAATTTACAAGAAAAAAAACCAAATAACCCCATCAAAAAGTGGGCAAAGGATATGAACAGACACTTCTCAAAAGAAGACATTTATGCAGCCAGCAAACATGAAAAAAAGCTCATCATCACTGCTCATTAGAGAAATGCAAATCAAAACCACATTGAGACACCATCTCATTCCAGTTAGAATGGTGATCGCTAAAAAATCATGAGACAACAGATGCTGAAAAGGATATGGAAAAATAGAAACGCTTTTGTATTGTTGGTGGGAGTGTAAATTGGTTCAACCATCGTGGAAGACAGTGTGGCGATTGCTCAAAGATCTAGAACTAGAAATACCATTTGACCCAGCAATCCCATTACTGAGTATACACCCAAAGGATTATAAAACATTCAATTATAAAGACACATGCACACGTATGTTCATTTTGGCACTGTTTACAATAGCAAAGATTTGGAACCACACCCCTGTTTTAACTGCCTGAGTTCAGAGTTAATGAGAATGAAGCAAGGAGGGTGACATTAATGGATGCTCATCCACATGGAAAGGAACATCAGGAGTAGGCAACATGTCTCCTCCAACAAGAAGCTTGATCTAATTTGAAAATAAAATGTTGCCTCTTAATTGATGCTCAACATGTTACATTGTGTAAGGCATGCAGTTGGCTTCAAGGATCACTACACTGTCTTGTGATCTAGTAAAAATATCTTTCAAAGGCCAAAATGGAATTCTATTTCCCAAAATCATCACTGTTTTTGATTAATTTTAGGATTCAATGCTGAGTTTATTTTTGTAGCTAATCTTCTGGTTGTCTACGCAGTATGCATTCTTCCCTTCTTTCTCTCTAACAGAGCCCAGCTTTTCTTGGGTGCAGAACAGTACACAGTTAAAAATACTGTAGCTCCAATTCCCTTGCAGCGAGTGGCAGCCAGTGAGATGGTGGGAGCCACAATGCAGGTCCTTGTGTGTGATAAGTGTGCCCCTCTTACTTCCACCCTTTTCTGGGGTTTCTTGCTCTTCTACTTCCTGTCCAGACGTTGACACATTGCTTGAAGGTACAGCAGCCAGTTTGTATCATGAAGATGAAAGGCGTATGCTAAGTATGATGGAATAAGGAGATTAATAAGAGCCAGTATTTCCGATTTAGTATTCTGTCCCTGGATTGCTCAACCCTAGACTGGCCAGACGTCTTACGTATTATACTATTGTGTGTTGGGTTTTCTATCACTTGAAGCCAAATGTATTCCCAATGGGTATGATTTTGAATTTTAACATTACACTAACGGAAGGCATTGACTTTTACTGTCTAACTTATAGGACATGATTAAGAAAGGGTAATAAGCCATTAACTGACACAGGAGTCTGACAGGAGCAGAGCTGAAAAGCTGAGTGGCTAGGTCTTGGCAACCAGGTGTTCTTCTCAGAGAGATAGAGGCAGTAATAATTTTTATAGTCACAAGTTAGAACACAAAGTCTGAAAAATGGTCTTACTAGGACAACAGAATAGTTGAAACTTTATAGAATCCTGGAGGAGTAAAGCCTGTGAGCAGATGCAGGTCTTTGAGGGAAGCAGCAAGGGATAAGATAGACCGGAGAGACCACGATTCCATCTCAGCTCTGCCATTTACTGGAAAGTACTGGAATAAATTCATCAATTGCCCCAGGACTCAGTTTGCTTCTCTGTAAAATGAGGCCATAAAGTCTACTTGGAACAGGAAAAAAATCCACATCCTAGTCCATGCAAAGTCAACCCTGGAGCTGGGCAGACAGACTGTACCTGCACAACCAGATGTGGTAGCCCTGCCTAAGTATGTGGTTGCCCAAAGAATGATCCTTTGCCATGGGCATTAACTTGTTTTACCCTCACAACACCAGTGTGAAAAGATATGGTTATCCTTTTCCTATAAACAATGGAACCAAAGTTCAGAGAAGTAACTGACCTGACATGCTGCTGGAACATGGCAGTGTAAAAATCTCTCCCATTGCTGAGCACGGTGGTTCATACCTGTAATCCCAGCACTTTGGGAGGGCGAGGAGGGTGGATCACCTGAGGTCAGGAGTTTGAGACCAGCCTAGCCAATGTGGTGAAACCCCATCTTCACTAAAAATACAAAAAAATGAGCTAGATGTGGTGGCAGGCACCTGTAATCCCAGCTACTCCAGAGGCCTAGGCAGGAGAATTGCTTGAACTGGGGAGCTGGAGGTTGCAGTGAGCCTAGATTGCACCATTGCACTCCAGCCTGGGCAACAAGAGTGACTCCATCTCAAAAAAAAAAAAAAAAGAAAGAAAGAAAAAGAAAAGAAAAGAAACCTCTCCCATCCTGGGTCCACTTGGTTTCATATGCAATCACACTACCTACCAGTAGAGATCACTAGCCTTGGTTTTATGGCAGGAAAACCAAGCTGGGCAGGTTGTCATGCAGAAGAAACACTCCATTTCACAGACTGTCCTGGAGCACAGAGTCACTACATCTCTAAGTCTTGGCCAATGAGAAGTGGGCAGAAGTGGGAACTCCAAGAAACTTCCTAAAAGGCATCTGTGGACATGTACTTTTCTCCTTTGGCTGGCTGGACCATGACTGTGATGGCTGGCACTTCAGCAACTATATCAGGACCTGAGGTGACATTCAACAGAGAAACTATGTGCCTGAGTGAAGGAGCAGAGAGTTACAAAGCTGCTCTGTAATGGCGCCATGTAACTTACATACTCACTGTATTAGTCCATTCTCGCACTGTCGAGAATAAATACCTTAGACAGGGAAATTTATAAAGGAGGAGGTTTAATTGACTCACAGTTCTGCATGGCTGTGGAAGGCCTCAGGAAACTTTCAATAGCAAAAAGCAACGGAGAAGCAGGTATCTTCTTCACAGGGCAGCAGGACAAAGTGAGTGCAAGCAGAGGAAATGCCAGATGCTTATTAAACCGTCAGATCTCGAGAGACTCATTACCACCAGAACAGCGTGGAGAAAACTGCCCTGTGATTCAATTACCTCTACCTGGTCCCGCCTTTGACATATGGGGATTATGGGGAATAAAATTCAATTCAAGATGAGACTTTGGATGGAAACACAGCCAAACCATACCACTCACCCTATATTTTCTACCTTTGGACTCTTGTCCAAAAATAAATGTTTCTCTTATTTTATCCACTTATTTTATTTTCTATTATATGCAGTGAAATCAACCCTAATTTATAAATCCTAACAGAGATAAGTGATGCACCTGTTAGTGCTACTGGTTTAGAAGCTTAGCCTGCGGTAGTGGGCCACACACACTTACAGCTCTGGTCTGGGATCGTAGGCGAGTGGGCCAAGGGCGGGGTCTGCTGGGAGGACCAGCGGTGTCTTCACATTCTCGACAGGCTATTATGCAACACAGTAAAGAGCCCTGGGTCGGTGTCAAGTCTAAAGTCAATTGCTGGTCATGCTAACACGAGCTGTGTGGCTCCGTGCCGGTGTCTTGGCCTCCCCGAGCCCCCGGCAGAGATCACATAAATGCTTCTACTGCATTAGTGCAGTTATGAAGAGCAAGCAGATGCTGAACATGGAAGCACCCAGAACGGTTTTGCATCCTTAAAGGTGCCCGGTCCATAAGTACAACATAGCTGAATCTGAATCTGGAGAGAAACCCACTAATTTTTCAACTTTTTGCTCTCTCCTCTCTTTTCCTCTCTCCTCACATCATCCCACCTTCCTTTTCAGTGCTTCCAATCAGACTTAATTGCTCCCCTCCATGGTCCCACCTTGATGCTTCAGGTAGTTGGGATAAGTACTCACACAATGAGCTGCACCTGGAGGGCTCCTCAAACTGTGAGCAGCCAAGGACAGGGCCTGGGGTTTATGTCTTTGTGAGCCCAGGGTCTGCCTGTGGCCTGGTGCTCAGAGGCTCTCGACATCATTTGCTGACTTCAAGGGCTTTGATTTTTCTCTATCCTGGTGGGGAGGGATGGCTGTAGCGAGTGCCAGTTATATTTTTCTTGACACCTCTCATGATTAATGAAGTTATATTTAGCTTCTAAAATAACCACAACCCAGAGCAAAGGCCACCTGACTGGAGACCAGACCACACAGTTGATGTGCAGGTAGACAGGGATGGCCCCTCGGGCCACGGAAGCTGGCTTCATTCCCAGCCCTGTTCTCACTAGGCCTCTGTGTTCTCATGGGCTTCACGACATCAGTGACAGGTAGCTATTGAGACGACTAAATGAGTGTCAGGTACTGAGGACACAGATACAGGAACTTGACTCCATGCTGCTCTCAAGCAGCCATCAGTCTGGTGTGGGAGGCAGCCAGGACTGAGGCGGGAGGGCAGAGGGGTGAGCGTGAGCTGGGGCGGGGTAGGAGATGGCCTTGTGGAAGGGCTGCAGGGCCTCTAGCATTTCTCTGACCCTTTTGTCCATGTTCCTGGCAAAGAGAAAGTGCTCAGCAAATGTCCACTGACAAAAAACGGGGGCGTGAAAAGTGCAAAGCAGACCTCAAATTAAATCCACAGCTGAGTAGAGAGTGTGGTGTTACTATCTGCAGCAGCTTCAGGGTATGCAAAATCTCCTGCTTTTGAGGGGAAGTAAAAGAATAAGGCAAATGGGTGTCTGATCTTTTTTTGTTTTTCAATTCAGTCAACAAAGTTTTCCCACATGCTCCCTCTGAACCAAGAACTCTGCCAGGCGCTGGGGCTGCTGAGGTGACCAATCCAGCCCCTGCCTTCAAGTGGCATATAATCAAGGATAATACAGACGAATAGAACAATCATGGCACACTGAGGCTATTAGGGTTAAATCAACAGGTATCCTACTTTTCAAAATGAAATATATAAAGAAACGGGCAGGGCACAGTGGCTCACGCCTATAATCCCAGCACTCCAGGAGGATGAGGCAGGTGGATCACTTGAGGTCAAGAGTTCAAGAGCAGCCTGGCCAACATGGTGAAACCATGTCTGTACTAAAAATACAAAAATTAGCCAGGTGTGGTAGCATGCACCTGTAATCCCAGCTACTCAGGAGGCTGAGGCACGAGAATCTCCTGAATATGGGAGGCGGAGATGGCAGTGAGCTGAGATCACGCCACTGAACTCCAGCCTGGTGGACAGAGTAAGACTCCATCTCAAAAAAAAAAAAATGAAATAAAAATAATATTCACAAGAATTATTGTGCCACTTCTGGGTGCAAGAAGCAGTCTGAAAGACATGATCTGGTTGCCGGAACCTAAGAAATGTGGTTATTTTAACGATTTGTGAGGAGAACTGGATGGGATATTTACATGTCGCCAAGGATCCTGAGTCCACAGCTGTCAGTCATGCACACTCATTACAGGGGCTTGTGGGGTCCAAAGGGAAAGCAGTCAAGAACCCACTTGTATGCCTGGTCAGGGGACGGTGAGAAGCAGTGATGAATGGGAGGGATTTGGAGGATAAACTTCCCACCCCTATGAACTCACAGCAGTATCTCCTGCCTCCCCAGCAAACAAACATAAATGGGAAGGAAAAGAGAAAGAAGAAATAGACAAATGTCTGGTTTCCTGCAAAGACAAAAGCGTGCAGGACCCCATATGAGATGACAAGTGACTGAAGGTATTGTTTTAAAGTGGAGTGAATACAAATTGAGTGCTGTTAAAATACTGCGGTGAGTATGGGCACTTGTGGAGGCTGGAGGGTGCGTGGAGCTTTGGTTTGGGGATGGAGTTGACAGTGACAGCGGCCCTTTGAAGCAGGGATTTCTCAAGGTCACCTGAGAGGTGATTTTTATAACCCATTAACCACTAAAGAAATGACATATTTTCAAAGCTTTTCTTGGAACAATTCTCAAAGGGAAATTATTCTCTACAATCCACACACTTTGTGAAGGGTCGGATCGTAAACATTGCAGGCTTTGGGGCCCTGGGAAATCTGGTGCAGTTACCTATGCTGCCCCTGCAGTGAGAAAGCGCTCATGGACAAAACAGAAACCAGCGCTGCCGTGCTCCAACTAAACCTTGTGGACAGCGAAATATGAATTTCTGTAATTTTCACATATCACGAAATACAATTCTTCTTTTGATTTTTTTACCGACTATTTAAAAAGGTAAAACTCGTCCTTAGTTCGCAGGCTGTATAAAAACAGTCAGTGGGAAGATTTGGCCTGTGGTTTATTGATACCCACTCTCATCTTCAGAGAGAGTCCCAAAGAGCCAGCACATCACCACTGACAGTGATCCCACAAGTGACCAAATGTAGTGGGTGCCCCGTCTGTCCCAAGTTCCAGGGAGAAACTATCAATATAACAACTGCAAAAACAGTCTAAGAAAAAGTTTACGTATGTAAAATGTTAAGTATCTATTTATATAAAATTAAATATGTATGTGTGATAAATGCGATATGTATGTATATGTGATCTCATGCATATTCACCCTCAGTGGGGTCTTTGCTGCTTGGTTCCATATATCCTTTGTTTTTTGGTAAAGACAATTTACTAAATGTGTAACTAAATTAAGTGGTGATTTAATGATGGTACATTGTATTAAATGAGTTAAGAAGGCAGGAAATATCCTGGCAGGTCATGTGCTATTGGGGATTTTTGTTTCTGAATGGCAAATTTTTATTTGTAAATGGCAGTTTATATTCTACTACACTTTTAATTCAAGATTATTGATACAGAGGGACACTATGAGACTTTGTTGCTAATCTCCTATCTGGAAAATTTACTGAACGTATTTGTTCTAACGACTTGTCTTTTCTCTCATAGGCTTTCTCTGAAAATAATCTCATTATCTGCAGGTAAGGATTCCCTAATGCCTCTTCCTTTTGTACTTGTCTCTTTGAGGGGGTCAGAATCTGCAGTAGCATGTTGATCAGTAAGAGGCATAGAAAACATCCTTTTCCTGTGGAGAAAATGCATATAAATAACTGATCTTCTTGGAGGATTTTGTGTGCTGTACGTTTTTAGTAAAAATTCTTACCAAGTTAAAGTTCTTTTTTAAAGATCCATTGTTCTAAGAGTTATTTTTTTCCTTTTAAAATCGTACTATTAAACTTCTGACCCATTGACATGATGGTGTAATGCCTCTCCCTTCCCATAGATTAATGTAAATTAAATTGATAGAATTCGTAATGTTAAACCACTTCTGCTCGCTAGTGATGTGTGAGTTGTAATGCAATGACATTAAATTAGTTACTTTTTTTTTAAAGAAAGAAAGAAAGAGAAAGAGAAAAGGGGGAGAGAGAACAGGAGTCTTGCTCTATTGCCCAGGCTGAAATGCAATCTAAAAGTAGATATTAAAACTTCTTTTATGCCAATAATTGTGCTTAACAGAAGAGACAGGAAGGAATCAGGAAAGAAAGTAACAAATAAACAGCCAACCAATGTTTCATTTAAGTCTGTGAAATGCTGTGCAAGTGCTGAAGAGTGATTTGCTTCCATTTATGTGGTCACTTTCAAAATAGATGTAATGCGATACTAAAAAAAAAAATGTATGTTCTGTGGACCTGGGGTGAAGAATTCTGTAAATATTCACTGAGTTTACTTGTTCCAGGTCTGAGTTCAAATCATAGATGTCCCTGTTAATTTTCTATCTTGTTGATCCATCGAATATTAACAATGTGGTGTCAAAGTCTCCCGCTATTATTGTGCGGGAGTCCAAGTCTCTTTGTAAGTCAGTGAAAACTTGTCTTATGTCTCTGGGTGCTCCTATATTGGGTGCATATATATTTACGATCATTGATATTTATGATCATTGACTCCTGTTTTTGCATTGATCCTTTTACCATTATGTTATGTCCTTCTTTGTTTCTTTTAGTCTTTGTTACTATTAAAGTCTATTTTGTCAGAGACGAAAGTTACAACTCCTGTTTTTATTTCTCTCTCTGTCCATTTGATTGGTGAGTCTTCCTCCAATCCTTTGTCTTGAGTCTTTGTGTGTCCTTGCTTATGAGATGGATCTGGATAGAGTGCCATGTGTTTTGACATTTTATTCAGTTTGCGTGTCTGTGTCTTTGATTGGGGCATTTAATCCATTTAAATTTAGGATTAATATTGATATTTGTGAGTTTAATACTGTCATTTAATGCTAGCTGGCTATTTTGCCCATTAGTTGATATAGATTCTTCATTATGGAGATACTCTTTACCTTTTGGTAAGTTTTTGGGATGACTGATACTGGTTGTTCCTTTCTGTGTGTAGTGCTTCTTTCAGAAGCTCTTGTAAAGCAGGCCTGGTGGTGGTGAAATCTCTGAGTGCTTGCTTGTTTGCGAAAAATTTTATTTTTCCTTCATTGATAAAGCTTAGTTTGGCTGGATATGAGATTCTGGGTTGAAAATTCTTTTCTTTGAGGATATTGAATATTGACCCCCACTCTCTTCTAGTTTGTAGGGATTCTGCTGAGAGATCTGCTGTGAGTCTGATAGGCTTCCCTTTATGAGTAACCCGACCTTTCTCTCTAGCTGCCCTTAGAATTTTCTTCTTTATTTCAACCCTGGTGAATCTAAAAATTATGCGTCTTGGGTTGCTCTACTTGAGGAATATCTTTGTGGTATTCTCTGTATTACCTGGAGTTGAGTATTGTCCCACCTTACTAGGTTAGGAAAGTTTTACTGAATAATATCCTAAAGAATATTTTCCAGCTTGGATTCATTCTCTTTATGACATTCAGGTACACCTATCAAACGTAAATTATGTCTTTTCACATAGTCCCATATTTCTTGGAGACTTTGCTCATTCCTTTTTACTTTTTCTTCTTTAATCTTGTCTTCTCATTTCATTTCATTAAGTTGGTCTTCAACCTCTGATATCCTTTCTTCTGCTTGATCAATTCGAGTGTTAAAACCTGTGCATACTTCTCGGTATTCTTACTATAAGGACACATGCACACGAATGTTCATTGCAGCACTGTTTACAACCTGGAACCAACCCAAATGCCCATCAATGATAGACTGGACTGGGAAAATGTGGCACATATACACCATGGAATATTATGCAGCAATCAAAAATGATGAGTTTGTGTCCTTTGTAAGGACATGGATGAATCTGGAGAACATCATTCTCAGCAAACTGACACAAGAACAGAAAAGGAAATACCACATATTCTCACTCATAGGCGGGTGAGAAAAATGAGAACACATGGACACAGGGAGGGAGGTACTACACACTGGGGTCTATTGGGGGGAATAGGGGAGGGACAGTGGTGGGGGCAGCTGGGGAGGGATAGCCTGGGGATGAATGCCAAGTGTGGGTGAAGGGGAGGAAGGCAGCAAAACACACTGCCATGTGTGTACCTATGCAACTATCTTGCACATTCTAAACATGTACCCCAAAACCTAAAATGCAATAAAAATTAAAAAAAAAACAATAAAACCTGTGCATACTTCTCGGCGTTCTGGTATTGTATTCTTCAGTTCCATTAATTCACTTATATTCCTCTCTAAATTGTCTATTCTCATTAGGATTTCGTCAAACCTTTTTTTCAAAGTTCTTAATTTCTTTACATTGGGCTAGAACATGTTCTTTTAACTCACAGATGTTTCTTATTATCCACTTTCTGAAGCCTAATTCTGTTATTATAACACACTCGTTCTCCATCAGGTCTTGTTCCCTTGTTGATGAGGAACTGTGTGATCCTCTGTAGAGGGAGAGGCATTCTGATTTTGAGTATTCTCAGCCTTTTTACACTGGTTTCTTCCCGTCATTGTAAATTTATCCACCTGCTATCTTTGTAATTACTGACTTTCAAATTAGGTCTCTGAGTGGACGTCCAACATGTTAATTCCCAGCACCGAAATCCGAGCAACCCACTGCACTGGCTAAAACAGCAGCATCAAGATTCTTGGTGCTTTTCTACCCGGGAGTCTCTGGTCTGGCTTCCCTCCTGAATCCCTTCTTCAATCAGCTGAATGGGTGACTCTGCCTTTGTGGAGATCCAAACGTTGACCAAAAGGGGACCCAGTCCTGTTTACTCTGCACTGAGAACCACTGTGCCAAGGCGCCAGCAAAACCACCACACTGGCCACAAGAGTCATGCTGGTGACCCGTGGGGTTCCTCCACTGGGAATCTCCTGGTCCGTGAGTAAAAAAATTCGTCTGAAAGTGTGGCGTCCTCTCATTCTCTGTGCTTTCACTGGGAGCTACAATCCTGAGCTGCTAGTGATCGGCCATCTTGGATCTCTCTCAGTTACTTTTTTTTTTGAGACAGAGTTTTGCTCTTGTTGCCCAGGCTGAAATGCAGTGGTGCCATCTCAGCTTACTCCTCCCGGGCTCAAGCAATTCTCCTGCCTCAGTCTCCCAAGTAGCTGTGATTACAGCCATGTACCACCATGCCCAACTGATTTTATATTTTTAGTAGAGATGGGTTTCATCATGTTTTTCAGACTGGTCTTGAACTCCTGACCTCAGGTGATCCACCTGCCTTAGCCTCCCAGAGTGCTGGGATTACAAGTGTGAGCCACTGCATCAGGGCAATTAGTTACTATTATATCTAAGAGTTTATATTAATGTTCATGAATGAAATTACTCCATATATGTTTTGAATATCTAGTTTGATATTAAAATTATTTTAATCATCATATAAATATTTAATCAGCTTTTTAATCTCTTTTCCTTTTTGAGAACATCTTGGATGATATAGACCATTTTATATTTTGAACATTTTCTCGAATTCTCATAAAACTTCCAAGGACTCAGGAATTTGGTGATGGAGGAAGGAGGAGGTAGGTCAAAGTTTGTTTCCTAACATTGTAAAGTTTTAAAAGTTATTGGTCCATTTAAGTTTTCTATTTTTAATGCCAATTCTGTCATGTGATAGTTTTTCTAAAATTTTAACTGTATTGGTGTATAGTTTATTTAATATTTCACTAAGAAATTTAAATTTCTTGTACATAGGTAGGCATGTTCATGCTTTTATCCTGTATTTTGTTAATTATCTATTTCGTCATGTGCATCACCTCCTTCTTCCTTCTGAACATTTTTACCAGAGTTTACCTGATTAGTCCTTTCAAATAAACAGAACTCTCTTTGTTGTTGTCTGCTAATTCATTGATTTCTGCCCTATCTTCATAATTGATTTTTCTCTTCTGTCTTTGGGTTATGTATGTTTGATTATTTTCTAGCTTCCTGAGTTGAATTCTAAGTTTGTTTTCATCTTCAATATTTTTTAATAAACGTACTCAAAGTTCAAGAAAAGTTGTGAAGGACTTTGGAATGGGCAAAACTAAATAACTGGGTCACCTCTCTGGCTCATTTTCCTTGTCGTCTCCAGATTTCATTGTCTGTTTTCATAAGCACGTAAGTTGCAGAAAATCATAATAAGACAAAAATGTGTCCGGGAGATTGCATTTGGTCATTGCCCTGTGAATAGACTGATTTTGCATCTATTTGTAAATTCATTTTATAATCTACATGCTATGTGCTAGTGATTCTTGAGTTATCCTTTGAAGCAGTTATAATACCCTAGAGGTTCACTCATTAGTGAGCTAAATACAATCTCTCACATTTATTTATCCTATATTTATAAGAGAGTTATAATTTATCTTTATCCAAAAAAAGTGTCTTTTAACAAAAGCTCTAACTTTTCTTGTTTTTTTTTTTTAAATTGGATTTTAGGTTTTGGGGTACATGTGCAGAACATGCAAGATAGTTGCATAGGTACACATGTGGCAGTGTGATCTGCTGTCTTCCTCCCCTTCACCCATATCTGGCATTTCTCTCCATACTATCCCTCCCCAGCTTGCCCCCACTGTCCCTCCCCTATTCCCCCAAACAGACCCCAGTGTGTAGTGCTCCCCTCCATGTGTCCATGTGTTCTCATTGTTCATCACCCACCTATGAGTGAGAATATGCTGTATTTCATTTTCTGTTCTTGTGTCAGTCTGCTGAGAATGATGTTCTCCAGATTCATCCATGTCCCTACAAAGGACACGAACTCATCGTTTTTGACTGCTGCATAATATTCCATGGTGTATATGTGCCACATTTTTCCAGTCCAGTCTATCATCGATGGACATTTGGGTTGGTTCCAAGTCTTTGCTATTGTAAACAGTGCTGCAATGAACATTCATATGCATGTGTCCTTATAGTAGAATGATTTATAGTCCTTTGGATATATACCCAGTAATGGGATTGCTGGGTCAAATGGAATTTCTATTTCTACATCTTTGAGGAATCGCCACACTGTCTTGCAGAATGGTTGAACTAATTTATACTCCTACCAACAGTGTAAAAGTGTTCCTATCTCTCCACATCATCTCCAGCATCTGTTGTCTCCAGATTTTGTAATGATTGCCATTCTAACTGGCGTGAGATGATATCTCGATGTAGTTTTGATTTGCATTTCTCTGATGACCAGTGATGATGAGCATTTTTTCATATGTTTGTTGGCCTCATGTATGTCTTCTTTTGTAAAGTGTCTGTTCATATCCTTTGCCCATTTTTGAATGGGCTTGTTTGTTTTTTTCTTGTAAATCTGTTTGAGTTCTTTGTAAATTCTGGATATCAGCCCTTTGTCAGATGGGTAAACTGCAAACATTTTTTCCCATTCTATTGGTTGCCGATTCACTCTAGTGACTGTTTCTTTTGCCGTGCAGAAGCTGTGGAGTTTGATTAGGTCCCATTTGTCTATTTTGGCTTTTGTTGCCAATGCTTTTGGTGTTTTGGTCATAAAGTCCTTGCCTACTCCTATGTCCTGAATGGTTTTGCCTAGATTTTCTTCTATGGTTTTTATGGTGCCAGGTCTTATGTTTAAGTCTTTAATCCATCTGGAGTTAATTTTAGTGTCATGTGTCAGGAAGGGGTCCAGTTTTTGCTTTCTGCACATGGCTAGCCAGTTTTCCCAACACCATTTATTAAACAGGGAATCCTTTACCCATTGCTTGTTTTCGTCAGGTTTATCAAAGACTGTATGGCTATAGATATGTTGTGTTGCCTCTGATGCCTCTGTTCTGTTCCATTGATCTATTTCTCTGTTTTGGTACCAGTACCATGCTGTTTTGATTACTGTAGTCTTGTAGTATAGTTTGAAGCCCGGTAGTGTGATGCCTCCTGCTGTGTTCTTTTTGCTTAGAATTGACTTGGCCATGCGGGCTCTCTTTTGGTTCCATATGAAGTTCAAGGTGGTTTTTTCCAGTTCTGTGAAGAAAGTCAATGGTAGCTTGATGGGGATAGCATTGATTGTGTAAATTACTTTGGGCAGTATAGCCATTTTCACGATGTTGATTCTTCCTAACCATGAACATGGAATGTTTCTCCATCTGTTTGTGTCCTCTCTTATTTCATTGAGCAGTGGTTTGTAGTTCTCCTTGAAGAGGTCCCTTACGTTCCTTGTAAGTTGTATTCCTAGGTATTTTATTCTTTTTGTAGCAATTGTGAATGGCAGTTCGTTCTTGATTTGGTTCTCTTTAAGTCTGTTATTGGTGTATAGGAATGCTTGTGATTTTTGCACATTGATTTTGTATCCTGAGACTTTGCTGAAGTTGCTTATCAGTTTCAGGAGTTTTTGGGCTGAGATGATGAGGTCTTTTGTATATACTATCATGTCATCTACAAATAGAGACAATTTGGCTTCCTGCTTTCCTATTTGTATACCCTTTATTTCTTTTTCTTGCCTGATTGCTCTGGCTAGAACTTCCAGTACTATATTGAATAGGAGTGGTGAGAGAGGGCATCCTTGTCTAGTGCCAGATTTCAAAGGGAATGCTTCCAGTTTTTGCCCATTCAGTATGATATTGGCTGTTGGTTTGTCATAAATAGCTTTTATTATTTTGAAATACATTCCATCAATACCGAGTTTATTGAGGGTTTCTAGCATAAAGGGCTGTTGAATTTTTTCAAATGCCTTCTCTGTGTCAATTGAGATAATCATGTGGTTTTTGTTTTTGGTTCTGTTGATGTGGTGAATTACGTATATAGACTTGCATATGTTGAACCAGCCTTGCATCCCCGGGATGAATCCTACTTGATCATGGTGGATAAGCTTTTTGATGTGCTGTTGCAATCCGCTTGCCAGTATTTTATTGAAGACTTTTGGGTCTATGTTCATCATGGATATTGGCCTGAAATTTTCTTTTCTTGTTGAGTCTTTGCTGGGTTTTGGTATCAGGATGATGTTGGTCTCATAAAATGTTTTGGGAAGGATTCCCTCCTTTTGGATTATTTGGAATAGTTTCAGAAGGAATGGTACCAGTTCCTCCTTGTGTGTCTGGTAGAATTTGGCTGTGAACCCATCTGGACCTGGGCTTTTTTTGTGTGGTAGGCTCTTAATTGCTCCCTTGACTTCAGACCTTGTTATTGGTCTATTCATAATTTTGGCTTCCTCCTGGTTTAGGCTTGGGAGGACACAGGCGTCCAGGAATTTATCCATTTCTTCCTGGTTTACTAGTTTATGTGCATAGAGTTGTTTGTAATATTCTCTGATGATGGTTTGAATTTCTGTGGAATCTGTGGTGATTTCCCCTTTATCGTTTTTTATTGCATCTATTTGGTTATTATCTCTCTTTTTTTTTTTACCAATCTGGCAAGTAGTCTATTTTGTTGATCTTTTCAAAAAACCAGATCTTGGATTTATTGATTTTTTGAAGGTTTTTTTTGTGTCTCTATCTCCTTCAGTTCTGCTCTGATCTTAGTTATTTCTTGTCTTCTGCTAGGTTTTGAGTTTTTTTAATCTTGCTCCTCTAACTTTCAATTTTGACATTAGGGTGTCAATTTTGGATCTCTCCACTCTTCTCATGTGGGCACTTATAGCTATATATTTTTCTCTAGAGACTGCTTTAAATGTGTCCCAGATATTCTGGTATGTTGTGTCTTTGTTCTTGTTGGTTTCAAAGAACTTCTTTATTTCTGCCTTCATTTCATTGTTTATCCTGTCAACATTCAAGAGCCAGTTGTTCAGTTTCCATAAAGCTGTGCGGTTCTGAGTTAGTTTCTGAATTCTGAGTTCTAACTTGATTGCACTATGGTCTGAGAGACTGTTTGTTATGACTTCAGTTGTTTTACATTTGCTGAGGAGTGACTTACTTCCAATTATGTGGTCAATTTTAGAGTAGGTTTGATGTGGTGCTGAGAAGAATGTATATTCTGTGGATTTGGGGTGGAGGGTTCTGTAAATGTCTATCAGGTTTGCTTGTTCCAGGTCTGAGTTCAAGTCCTGGATATCCTTGTTGATTTTCTGTTTGGTTGATCCATCTAATATTGACAGTGGAGTGTTAAAATCTCCCACTATTATTGTGTGGGAGTCTAAGTCTCTTTGTAAGTCATTAAGAACTTGCCTTATATATCTGGGTGCTCCTGTATTGGGTGCGTATATGTTTAGGATTGTTAGCTCTTCTTGTTGTATCGATCCTTTTACCATTATGTAATGACCTTCTTTGTCCCTTTTGATCTTTGTTGCTTTAATGTCTATTTTATCAGAGATGAGAATTGCTACTCTTGCTTTTTTATTTATTTTTTTTTTTGCTCTCCATTTGCTTGGTAAATCTTCCTCCATCTCTTGATTTTGAGCCGTTGTGTATCCTTGAATGTGAGATGGGTTTCCTGGATACAACACACCGATGGGTTTTGGCTTTTTATCCAATTTGCCAGTCTGTGTCTTTTGATCAGTGCATTTAGACCATTTACATTTAGAATTAATATTGTTATGTGTGAATTTGATACTGCCATTTTGATGCTAGCTGGCTGTTTTGCCCATTGGTTCATGTAGATTCTTCATTTTGTTGATGGTCTTTAGCATTTGGTATGCTTTTAGGATGGCTGGTACTGGTTGTTTCTTTCTATGTGTAGTGCCTCTTTCAGGAGCTCTTGTAAAGCCGGCCTGGTGGTGACAAAATCTCTGAGTACTTGCTTGTTCATGAAGGATTTTATTTTTCCCTCATTTATGAAGCTCAGTTTGGCTGAATATGAAATTCTGGGTTGAAAGTTCTTTTCTTTAAGGATGTTGAATATTGGCCCCCACTCTCTTCTGGCTTGTAGGGTTTCTGCCAAGAGATCTGCTGTGAGTCTGATGGGCTTCCCTTTGTGGGTGACCCGAACTTTCTGGCTGCCCTTAGCATTTTCTCCTTCATTTCAACGCTGGTGAATCTGACAATTATGTGCCTTGGGGTTGCTCTTCTTGTGGAATATCTTTGTGGTGTTCTCTGTATTTCCTGGACTTGAATATTGGCCTGCCTTGCTAGGTTGGGGAAATTTTCCTGGATAATATTCTGAAGAGTATTTTCTGGCTTGGATTCATTCTCTTCGTCACATTCTGGTACACCTATCAAATGTAGATTAGGTCTCTTCACATAGTCCCACATTTCTTGAAGACTTTGTTCATTCCTCTTTGCGCTTTTTTCTCTAATCTTGGTTTCTCATTTTATGTCATTGAGTTGCTCTTCGACTTCTGATACCTTTTCTTCTGCTTGGTCAATTCGGCTCTTGAAACTTGTGCATGCTTCGCAAAGTTCTCGTGTTGTGTTTTTCAGCTCCTTCAATTCACTCATATTCCTCTCTAAGTTGTCCATTCTTGTTATCATTTCCTCAAATCTTTTTTCAAAGTTCTTAGTTTCTTTGCATTGAGTTAGAACATGTTCTTTTAGCTCATGGAAGTTTCTCATTACCCACCTTCTGAAGTCTCATTCTGTCATTTCATCACACTCATTCTCTGTCCAGCTTTGTTCCCTTGCTGGTGAGGAGTTGTGGTCCCTTGTAGGAGGTGAGGTGTTCTGGTTTCAGGTGTTTTCCTCCTTTTTACGCTGGTTTCTTGCCATCTTTGTGGATTTATCCACCTGTCATCTGAGTAGTTGCTGATTTTCCAATTGGGTCTGTGAGTGGACGTCCAGATTGTTGATGATGAATTATTTCTGTTTCTTAGTTTTCCTTCTAACAGTCTGGCCCCTCTGCTGTAGGACTGCTGAGGTCCAATTCAGGCCCTGCTTGCCTGGGGTACACCTGTAGCAGCTGCAGAACCGTGAGAGTTACTACCAGTTTCTTTTTTTGCTATCTTTGTCCCTGATTGATGCCCACCAAATGTCAGTCTGATCAGTCCTTTGTGAGGTGACTCTTTCGATATACAGGGGTCAGGGAGCTGCTTGAGGAGACTGTCTATACTTTATACTTGAGGAAACAGTCGGTACTTTATAGGAGCTCAAGTACTGAGCTGTGAGCTCCGTTGTTCATTCAGGGCTGCTAGGAAGGTATGTTTAAGTCTGCTGCAGCAGAACTCATAAAGCCCCTTTTTTTCTTCAGGTGCTCTGTCCTGGGGAGTTAGGGCTTTATTTATGAGTATCCGTTGCACTGTCCTGCCCAGCAAGGAGACAGTCTAATCACTGCCTGCCTGTAGTGGCTATGCTGAGCTGCTGTGGCCTCTGCCCTGTTGCCGTGGGCTCCACCCTGTTGCCGTGGCATCCGCCCTGCTGCCGTGGGCTCCGCCCTGCTGTCATGTGCTCTGCCCTGCTGCCGTGGGCTCCGCCCTGCTGTCATGTGCTCTGCCCTGCTGCCGTGGGCTCCGCCCTACTGCCGTGTGTAATTCCCTGTATTCCTGTTTATATAGGTGTGGTTAGAGCTGCCGTGGTGATGATGGCCTGCCTCTTTAGTGACGGACTCTCTCTGTTATGGTGGGTTGCCTTGGCAATTGTGGGTTGCCTTGGCAATGGCAGGCTGCGTGAGCAATGGCAGTGTACCTCCGTAGGGGTCTAGTGCCTCGGTAATCACAGACGCCCCTCTCCCTCCAAGCTGCACCGTTCTGGGTTCAGCTGCGCTTGCTGTGAAACTCTCAACCCCGAGCATTTCCAATTGCTGTTTTCTTTGTTTTTGTGGGGGTGGGACCCACCGAGCCTAATCACCTGGCTCCCTGCCTCAGAGCCCTTTTTTTTTTTTTAAGTTGAATGGTTGACTCTCTCCCAGGTGTTCCAGTCACCTGCTGAAAGGGTGCCGGGATCTGGTGATTTCCCGTGCAGCGACCCACTGCGCCGGCTGGAACCACGTTGCTGCCCGGGAATCTCCTGGCCTGGCTTTCTGGTTAAGTCCCGTTAAATGAGATGAATGTGCTAATCTGCCTCCAAAATCTCCAACTGCCAATTTAACAGGGCAACCAAACCAGTGTATTTTGTACGGAGTGCCGCTGCACTGCGGTCTTGGCCCAAAAAGCTGCGCCGGCCCAAACAGCCGTGCTGGCGGCCCATGGGACTCCTACACCTGGGAATCTCCTGGTCTGTGGGCAATAAAGATCCATCTGGAAATGCGGCATCCTCTCACCATCTGCGGTTTCACTGGGAGCTGCAATCCTGAGTTGGTCCTAGAGCATCATCTTCTCTGTCTCCCAACTTTTCTTCTAAGCAGTGAGCTTCATCTTTCAAATTTTGACAAATCGTCTTTTCATTGTCATTTAAATTCATTTATTTCTTTTTAACCCAATTATCACTCTGTAGTCTGTTTTTCAGGTTCAAACCTTGTTTTAGCTATCCTTTTATTGATTCCTAATTTTATTGTATATAATCAAATAGGCTTCATTTATATATGCATATCATTTTATTCTAAAAATTACATTATTCTATAAAATCATTTTATTCTAAAATGATATACATACATAAATGAAGCCTATTTAATTATATACAAAAATTCACAGTATAGTATAATGACATATAAAGTGAAATGATATAGAAAAATGTAAATAAAAAATTAGGTCATTGGAAAATATATTATACAGCAGATCTCAGTGTGCACACAGGCTGGGTCCACCTTGGCTGTACTCATTATGGCTGTCCAGGTGCATTAGTCCGTTCCCATGATGCTAATAAAGACATACCCGAGACTGGGTAATTTATAAAGGAAAGAGGTTTAACGGACTCACAGTTTCACATAGCTCGGGAGGCCTCACAATCACGGCAGAAGATGAAGGAAGAACAAAGGGACTTCCTACATGGTGGCAGGCAAGAGAGCATGTGCAGGGAACTCCCCTTTATAAAATCACTACATTCTCATGAGACTTGTTCACTATCACAAGAACAGCATGAAAAAAAACCCTCCCCAATGATTCAATCACCTCCCAGCAGGTCCCTCCCATCACACGTGGGAATTATGAAAGCTACAGTTTGAAATGAGATTGGGGTGGGGACACAGCCAAACCATATCACCAGGTCTATCTGGGAGCCTCTAGGGAATGGTAGGGTGGCTGAGGAAAGACTCGCAGTGGTGGGAGAACGAAGTGGATCCAGGAGTGTTTAGCAACCCCAAGACCATCTCCAGGTTTGGTCATTTGCCTGGAGGACTTACAGGGCATGCCTAGAGCCATACTCATGGCAATGATTTATCACAACAGAGGAATGTAAAGCAAAATCAGCAGAAGGAGTCGCATGGGAAAAAGTCCAGAGGAAAGCTCCCAAGAGTCCTTTCCCTGTAGAGTCACATGGCACATATTTAATTCTTCCAGCAACAAGTTGTGCCATGTGTGAAACGTTGTCTATCAGGAATACTCTTAAGAGACTCAGGGCCCAGGGTTTTTAATTGTCTCCCTCTACCTGGCACATATCAAAATTCCAGACTCCCAGAATGGAAAGCAGGAGTTCAACATACACCACATTGTCTGTTTAGGTACTGTGAGCCACCCTTATTAATTCGGGGGATGTTGAAAACCCTCCCTAAGTCCAAGTTCCCAGATGATGGTCATGCCTGCAGGTCTTTCTAAGGATAACAGCCCCAAACATGCTCTGTTAACTCATTTCTGGGGAAGAACTCAACTTAATGAGAGTAGAGGTTGGCTTCAAGAGCTGCCCCAGGGACAGACTTTAACCTCCGGAGAAGACTGGTGGTTCACAGTGTAACATGCCGACAATTCCAAAATATGCTTTTAGCAGAACCTGGGGAAATTGGCTGAGTCCTAAGGAAAGATATGGCTTTGCATAGTGCAGCTACTTAAATAAAAATGCCACTGCCTTCCTGCCTTGGAGGAGAATCCGAGGAATTCAGGAGAAGAGACTGGGCACAGATGCGTCATTGTCTGACAACGTGCTTCAGCTCTGCTGGTTACCCAAAGCAGCAACTGCATGAACAATCTCTAAACAAAATAAGACCACAACTGTTAAGAAATGAGGCCAAGCACGTTATGTTACCAGAAAGAATATACATGACTGCCATATGGAGTCCAAATCAGGTTTTTTTGGAGAATAATGCTCATGGTGTGAGGTGGGTTTTATTTTGTATCTCAGAATGGAAGAGACCTCCCCTCCTCCTCTGTTCTAAGGGGTAGAGTTCACTCTTCCAGATGCCCACACCTAAACCTCACAGGGTCAGCCTGCAACAAAACAGGACCCTACCTTTCCTTTGGAGGCTCCCAGGATGATGCCAATGACGAAGTTTTTAAGACGCAACAGGAGGCTTAACTTTGATCACTTCTATAGAGAGGTCTGGTACTTCCAAGAAAATGGGACAGCTGGAGTCCTGTTGTGGAAGAGGATTAAGATGACAGGGCTTGAGAAGAGAGAGGAATGGAAATATGGATTATGAAAAGAATATCAATTGAGGACATCAACTCAATTCCTAGAATATGAGGCTTTGCTTCTGGAATGACAGTGAAGGGGCTGGCAGTTCTTTCACCAGTGGTGTACAGTTAGGTTAATTATCAGAGATTTTGGAAAGAATACTCGAAGCTTTCTTGGAAATCCAGTATCTGTTTTTGCTTTGAAGACAGGTGAGAACAGTGACAAGGGATCCCCACATGACAGTGGTGACTGTCATGACTCTCACTATGAACCACTGGCTAGGTGATGGCCACTGACCATCCACGGTTGAAGACCCAGGAGAGGGAGAAGGTATTCTCACTTCTACCCCAGCACCCACCACTTGCACATAGAACAAAGGGCAGGAAAAAAACATTTCCAATTCATGCACAAGTAGTCTATTCTCTAAAGTCTGACAGCACTCAAAGAACTGCACTGGGAACTCTTCTATTAATAGTAAAGGATTGCCTGCAATTGTTGGACATATTGACATGTTGGCATGGCCAGAGCCCAGGGCATGCCTAGTGGTCTGAGGAACACCAGTAGACACTGGAGCCTTGAGGGGAGGATGTCTTCAGAAGGTGCTGTCCAGTTGAGTAGGGAAGCATTGGCACTGAGGTTCCCCAGGAATACATGGGGATACAAGCTGAAGGTCCTCCATCAGCAGATGGGGCTGGAGCCAGGGAAATGTGAATTAAGGCCATGACAATGATCCCAGATAAACTCACATACTGACACCTTGGGAAATTTGAGTTATATTAGATAGAATGCAAAGATACTACCAGAAAAATAATTAATGAATAGGTAAGTACAATATTACAGTTCAGTGTGGCTCTCAGAGAAATACAGCCAGAGGAAATTAAAATTTTTCTTTTCTATTTTTATCTGCATAACCTAAGGAACACTAAAGAGGATCTAATTCATAATGCTGAACCACTCTTCTAAACTGCTTCTGAGAATCTTTATTTGGCCTTGCATCGATTTGTAAATATTTTTATCTATAGAACCCTCCAAAGGAAGCAGTGGCAGGCAGCGGTGTAGGTTCTAAAAATGGCCTTGGGGTAAAATTAAATCTGTATCTTCCCCACCATCACCCACATCTTTTATTTGTACAACAGGTAAGGAATCACCTCCTCTTCTTGACAGCAGGGGACATCACAATGTCACCTAAGAGAACTTGAGCTTCACGGAGGAGGAAGGGCGTTGTGGCAGACTGTATTTTCCAAAGATCTCCCAACAATATCACTTGTTCCACATGCTCTTTGAGAAGCTTGTATTCTCCCCAGCAAGAGGTGGAGACCGTCTTCTCCCTTTGAACCTGGGCAGGCCTCTGTAATTTCCCTGATCGTTATGGTATGGCAGAAATGAGCTATGCAACTTCCAAGGCTGTTTTTAAAATGCCATGCGTCCCTTCATTGTTTTTTTGGGGTACTCACTCTTGGATCCCAGCCACTCTGCCCTGCCCTGAGAAAGCCTGGACTAGCTGTCATGGACATATGTGGCTGTTCTGGCTGTCAGGTCACTTGAAGGCTGGTCAAAAGCATCAACTGACAAATGCCCAAGTAAAAACACCTCCAGATGATTCCAGCCTCCAGATTCCAAGTTATCCCTGATTTTGGGGTCTTCCAAGATGAGGCATAAAAGACAAGACATCCTCATTATGGCTGTTGGCATTTCTGACCTACAGAGATCCTGAGCATAATAAAATTGTCACTTTACGTCACTAAGAATGGAGTGGTTTGTTAGGTAGCAATCGTAACATTGCTTTTCCTTTGTTGGTGGAGGTGAGCAGAGTCAATATGGTTCTCCATAATCCTGGGTCCTGCTGCAGGGAGCTCCTGGGTCATGATGGCCCAGGATTTGTCACCTAAAATAGCACCTGGACTGGTGCCCTTACCCAGTGCAGCTGAAGCAAGATGACAGCTCATTAGATCAGACTTCATTTCTATCTGACAAAGCCTCCACTGGTTTATAATAATTCCAACAATGGATATTCTTGTCAAGGAGGAGATGCCCTGTGCACGTGGTCTGCCTTCTCCTCCACCAGCAGGAACTTCACTCTGTCCCTGGGCCCTGGCAGCACTCCCCACTCCTGGCCAAGCCTGAGAGGAGCTCCCCTGGGCCCCTTAGATCAAGCACACCACAAGCCTCAGTCCAGGCACACCACCAGCAGGGGGTCAGTGGATATGTCACACTGGCTGGTCAGGGATGGTGACAACTTTGGCGTTGTGAGCAGGATGGGTGCCCTGGGAGAGGTGGCGGGAGATATGGCACATATATAGCAGATTGGGGCCCAGAGCTGATGTGTTCAGCCTTGCCCTTGGATAATAGTCAAAGGGGGCATTTATATCCAGGTGGGCTGAGGCTGGGGGCATGTTAGCACAGCAGATGATGGAGATTAAATGCAGACAGAGGAAAAGCATTTGGAGAGGGGAGATGCTTTCTTTGAGGTAGAATTGACCAGAGCTAGTCACCAATTGAATGGTGAATATAGGAAGCAGTGACAGTGTTTTCTAATCTGGGTGATTGGAAAGTGAATTCACAAAACAAAAGCCCGAAGGCTCTCCACAGAGGCCGATTAAGATGACGTGGCAGACAAAACGAGGAGGAAGACACTGAACTGTGTATGGAACCACGTATGAGGCATCCAGGAGAAGAGAGATGTACTTTAGGCACAAACCTCAGGCCAAAGATGGAGATTTCAGAGGCATCCATCCAGAGCTGGTGGCAGAAGCCAGGAGACTGGGCCCTGGGAGGGTGTGCACAGGGAGCAGAGGGTTGCAGGGAGAGGCGACCCTCAGTAATCAGCCTTCATATGATGGCTGGAGGGAATAGAGTCATCAGCGGAAGGAACATGAGAAGGGATCATGGGACCTCGGAGGCGAATCTTCCCTCGGATGGCTCCTCACATCTTCTAGGTACTTGGTGAATGTGTGCTGAGTGGAGAGCCCTAACAGCTGGACAAGCTGCAGCTGATCTCAAATACAAGGAAAAGCCCAGACCAAATGCAAAGAGCAATCATTAGGGAGCAGACGTAGAAGAGAACAGCTCATTTATCTTGGGTCTGCTACAGAGTGGTAGACACATTGGCCTGACATGCGTCAATTGCAGATGGAGTAGCACTTTCCATCCAAATGCGTCAGGAAAGCTGTGACAGGCTGAAAAGGGTGACAGACACACACCGCATGCTGCAAATCAGCTATCAAATGGAGGGCAGCCTTCCCATGGGCAATGAAGGAGGGCAGCGCCACTCAGGCCTAGGGGGCTTCAGCCAGGCTCACTTCTCCCCAGTGGTCGGTGATGTCTTCTGGACATTTGCAGGCCACTCACGTGCAGAGGCGTGCAGCTGCAGGCTCGTCATGGCAGCCAGGAGGGGAATGCAGACACAAACAGCTGTGTGGGGGATGATGACTGGGATGGGCATGGACATCAAAGGGCAGGTTCATGCTACTCAGGAAAAGCTTGAAAGGAAAATCAGAAGAAAAATGCACGGCATGCAGGGTGTTGGGCATCATGCATGGTGAGTTTCTTCCTTCTGAGGCCTGGGAGGAGATCCAAAGGCCTCTACTGCCACTGTTGGTGTTGACGTGGGAGCTATAAGCAAAACAGGCCCCTGGAAGTATAAAACAAGCAGAGGCAGAGTGTGAGAGGGTGGCACGGGGGACTCTTCAAAGAGCAGCTGGAGCGCTGGGTTCTGGGATCACTGCTTATTACCTGTGTACTTTGAAGCATGAATGTTCACCTTGTCTATGTGATCTAAACACAGCAGATTTGTCTCCCACTAGGCCTTCACCCTTCTTCACTGGGGTTGGCCCCTTGCTGCCCCGCTGGATGATTTAGGCAGATTCTGTGGCATTTCTTCTTGGCCCTTTGGCCATTGGGCTTGTATTCTCCATCTCTATTCAGAAATGAGATTGTCCCTATAATGGTCAAAACCCTGGCATCGCATCCTGTCTCTTCTCTCCCTTTTCTGTTCCCTTCTTGGGATGCTGAGGTTAGAAACTGGCAACAGAAAAGGTGGTGACGATGTGTTTCTTTCTCTCCCTTCTCTCATCCTGCTCATGTCATGGTCTACTGGACCCCTGGATCTCTAGCCCCCTCCAACAGTGTGGGAGAGCTGGAGTGGGGAGGAAGGAAGATAAAAGGGAGAATGCTGGCTCCGACCCCTGCCCTTCACTGTGCCGTGTGCCCAGGAAGATGATCTCGAATGACCCCCTCCACAGGCTCCCTTGCCTCTGGCTTCCAGTGGGTTTTGGTCACTGGGAAGCTTGAGCAAGAGACTGGAGGGAAGGAGGGAGTCAGGCCAAGATGCCTCTTCCCCTGGCTGTCTTCCTGTGGGTGGCGCTGGGCAGGCTGCCCCTGGAAGGAAGAGGGTCCCAGCTACCATCAGTTGCCTGCTAGACTCAGCTGTCTCTCCGGGTCCTGGTGTCCACCACCACCCCCCCTTATTCATTCAAGTCAAAGGCTAGGAAAAAACAGGACCTTGACTGTTCTTAGGGGCTTGGTCAGGCTTCTCACTCTGCGGGGTTGAGGGAGAATTGGAGGTGACTTTTCTCCCTCAAGACCCTTTCCTGGCCTTTTCAGAGGTTCTCGTTTGCCCCTCTCTCCTACATCCTTGGCTCTCTCCAGTCCTCTGAGATTCTGTCCTCAGTCCCTGGCATCCTGCAGCACATGCCAGCCTCTTCTCAGGCTCCTCATCCCTCCAGGCTTTACAAACGAACAGTGCCCTAGATGAACCCAGGCCATCCTTTCCTCAGGGAACCTCAGTCAGCTTTAGGAGAGGGCCACATTCTTCCATTGCCCGAACATGGCCCTTCTCTGGCTGTCTGACTGATTCAGGCCACAGGATCAGACCCCGGCCCACTATCATTTACAAGCTTCCCAGGTATGACTCATGTATCAGCCTGCGTACCCCCAACTTCAGAAGACACTACCCAAGGGGACACGAAGCCACACAGTGGTCCACAGTTACGGTGAGGCCAGTTTCACGCTGCTGAAAGAGACTGGGATGAGAAAGTTTTAGTTTTGAACCCAGCTGGGTTAGCCCCTTTACATTTCCTCTTTAGCTTTCACTATTTGTACCTGCAAGACCCTTGTGGACACCTCCAGCATTCCGTCTGGAAATCTCTTTCACTAAATGCATCAAGGCAGTAGGTGCAGCAGATAAATTTTTCATCTTACCACAGGCAACAGTTAATAAACTGTCTTCTACTGTATAACAAGGACCTCCTTTCCTCCAGCAGGAAGAGCATGTTCCTTAGTTTCCTATACGTCCTCACTGACAGCCTCCTGGGGCCTATCAAGTTTCCTTAATAGTCTTGTGTAGCCACAGAGATGCACTGCTCAGACCTCTTCCAGACAGAACCTACCACAAGGAGTGCGAGGAGCCGACAACCTCAGTGGCAAGTGCCTCCCAGGTCCACTGGAGCATTCAGGCGGAGGCCCCCACTCTTCAAGGCAGCTTCCAGTCAATAACTCAACATGGCAGGGGCATCCAGGCTTGGCCACTTCTGCGCAACATGCCGTCTTCTACCACAATCCGTGCTGGAGCTCCCCATTGGCTGAGATTTTCCCAGAGCTGCAGTTAGAGGGTCCTTCTGGCCAATCCTCCTTCCTCTTCCTTCTACCTTTTGACAGGTGTCCAAGTCGCATCTAAGCTTGAAAGTCTTAAGACTTTCCATTTGTACTTCTGCTCCACCTTTTATCCTTCTTCCCCAGGTGTTAACCCCAATAAATCTCTTGCACTTCTAACTTCTTCTTGGTGCCTGTTTCCTGGAGCATCCAAACACATCAGCCTCCTCAGGGTCCTTCCAGCTTGACTGCTCCCTGGTCCCCAGCAATAACCATATGTCTTAGGTTTTTGTTATGGTAGAATGCCATCTCCAGGCACCAAATCTGTTCTGATTGCTATTGCTGCCAAAAGAAAAATTGCTTCCCTCCCTGTGTCCATGTGCCAGATATAGGTGATGGGGAGGAAGGCAGCAAATCACACTGTCATGTGGGTACCTACGCAACAATCTTGCATGTCCTTCACATGTACCCCAAAACCTAAAATTCAATAAAAAATATAAAAAATAAAAAGAATATATGCTGAGAGAAAAAAAAGAAAGAAAAATTGCCCCCAAAATTTAGTAGATTAAAACCATTGTATTTTGCCTACAATTTTGTGGGTTCAGTTTTGGGAAGGCTCAGCAGTACAGCTTTCATTTGGGGTCTCTCCTGCTGTTGCAGCCAGATGTTGACTAGAATTGCAGGAATCTAAAAGCTTGTCTGGACTGAACATCAAATATGGCAGACTTGTCTGTCTGGAAGTTGATGCGGTAACCAGGAACATGGCTGAGGCTGTGATTGCAATGGCCATGCGTGACATTTCCTGCATGGCAGTCCCAGAGTGGTTGAACTTCTTACATGGCTGCTGGCTTCGTCCAGAGCAAGCGTCCCAAGAGAACCAAGCAGAACTGGTATGGCCATGACAGCCATCGAGTGGTATGGCCGTGACAGCCATATGACATCATTTCCATAGGTAAGAACAAGTTTAGCCCAGATTCAAAATAAGAGAGCAGAGACTCCGCCTCTTGACGGAAGGAGTGTCCAATAATTTGCAGATGTTTTCAGACTTTTACAGTGACAAATAAGACAAGAGTAGCAGCCAACACTTAGTCCCATATATGGCCACTTTAGAGCCCTATGGAACCAGCCAGCCACCTGGTGGCAAGTTGATTACACAAGAACAATTCTATGACAGAAGAGACAGACTCTTATTTTTGCCAGAAAATGCACTTATTCTAAACATAAATCTGCCTTCCTTCCCTATAATGCTTCTGCCAAAACCACCATCTGTGGACTTACCTAATAAATGCCATATTCACTGTCATATATTCAGCATCAATTCTAACCAAGCAACGCGATTTCCAGCAAATGAAGCATGCCAATAGAATGATGCTATAGAATTCCATGAACTTACCTGGAGCAGCTGGCCTGATAGAACAATGAAGTGGCCTTTTGAAGGTTTAATTAAAGTGCCAGCAGGTGATATAATGCTTTTTGTGGATGAGGTAACGTTCTTTGGGATATAATATATAATCTGGATCCCTATGCAATATGTGGTACTGTTTTACCCACAGCCAGGATGCATATATCTGGAATCAAGGGATGCGAATGAGGGTGGCCTGCTCACTACTGCCCCTACTAATTAATTTGACAACATGTTACTTCCTGCTTCTGGAACCTGGGGCTCTGCTGGTTTAGTGGGATTGGTTCCAAAGGAAAGATCACTTTCATCAGAAAACACAACAATGCTGCCTTCTAATTGCAAGTGGAGACCAATCTGGCCATGTTGGGGTCTTTGTGCCACTGAATTAATAGGCAAAGAATGACTGGCTGGGTGATTTCACCATCACAAGAAAATGCATAGCTACTGCTCACAGGGGAGCAGAAGAGAAGAGAAGAGGGAGGAATTTAAGTGAAATGCAGGTAGTTCTCAGGGCATCTTTTTAGGACCTCCAGTTTTGTGATAATAATAAATGAGAAACTGAACAACCCAATAAAGATAGGACTGCCAATGGCATAGAATGTGTGGGAACGAAGGTTGGGTTGCCCCATGAGGCCAGGAGCTACCCTGTGGAGGTGCTTATTGAAGGAAAAATAACAAGAAATAGGCAGTGGAAGGATGAGGCTATAAATATCAGTTACCAGCTGCAGCCACGTGATTAGCTTCAAAACCACGATCTATAGTAGAGATGGTATTTCTTCCTTGCTTTGATATGAATATATATGTGTATAAGCACACATATCCATATATAAAAATCTGTCTAGTTTCTGGAACACTATTCCCCCAGATATCCTCCTGGTTTACTACCTTACAGCTGGATCTCCCTGGGGAAGAACCCTGCTATACTGCCAAAATTTTATTCTATAAATCTTCGCTCTAGCTTTCTGCAAAAAGGCCCACATTTACCAGAGTGACTATGCACTGAGAGGAAAGAAACACCCCAACATTTCAGGGATTACTGGACATTGGCTCTGAACCAATGGTAATTCCTGGAGACCCAAAACAACACCATGTTCCACAGTTTGAGTGGACCACATATTTACATCCACATATGAATTTGTCTATATACCTAAATTCCCTTCACTTTGTTTTTCTTCCATTCTAAAGTAAGATGTGTTAATCACTGTATATCTCAATTTTAATTCATAGGATATAAAAATGAGAGATTGACTCCTCTAGAAAAGAAATAACCATCAGTCACGGATGAAAAAGGTCACATGGAGGACTCTGTGAATCTTTTTTGGGAGAGGAATAATGTCCTCGTCTGCTTGGACTGCCACAAGAAAATACCATAGAATGGGTGCTTAAAACAACAGAAATTTAGTTCTTCCAGTTCTGGAAGCCAAGAATCCGAGACCAAGGTGTCTGCCGATTCTCCTCCTGACTTAGTGCCATGTCCTCAGATGGCTGAGAGAGAGTACTGTTGGTGTCTCTTTCTCTTAAGAACACAAATCCCAACATGAGAACCCAACCCTCATGATATTATTTAATCTGAATTATCTCCCAAAGCCCACCTCCAAATACCATCACACTGGGGGCTAGGGCTTCCACATACGATTCTGTGAGTACACAATTATTCAGTCCATAACAGATAGCACAGTTTGGGTTGTCTAAGGGATAATTGTATTAGTTTGGTCAAAAGTATAATTTTGCTTTCTTTATGTGGAAGATAAATATAGTCCTGACAAATGTATATGGTTTCCAAGTTGGTGGAGGTTCAGTTCTGTTGGATTATGATATGTCAAGCTGGCTAAGGCTGGGAACTGTTTTCCAGAATTTCCTTCCCTATGTGGCTCCCAGATAGAGTTGACCACACAAGGAATCTGCATGAGGCTTGGGAAGCAGAACTGAGGAAAGGTGTTATACTCAGCCATCATCATCAGTCACAGTGATGGACAGATGCAGAGGAACCCAGACTGCCTCAGCGGGTCCTTGATCTCTACTACTGTGTCCACCCCATCTTTCTTACCACAGGCCTGCTGACAAAGGCTGGCTCCAAGTCTGCCCACCAGGATCTTGGTCATGGACCAGAGGAGTAATGGATAGAGGCAACACTCAGCAGCACGGTAATTTCCGTAGACCTCTCCACAAGCTCCCAGCCACAGTCCTACTTCAGCTTCTCAGACTGTGTGCAAGTTCGGAATTATCTACCTGCACCAATGCTTCTTCCAATTCTCCAAGTCTCCCTTCTAGAGCTTCACTTCCCAGCTCTTCCCACATTTGTGTCCAGCTGCATTCCCATAACCAATCCCTCGTTCTCGTCACATTTTTCTAACTGATGCATTTTGGTTATCTGCTAAACATTAAGAGAGTCTTCCATTGGAAGCCTGTTTAATAGAGAAAGGCCCTGTTTGAAAAAGCACGTGTTGCCCTTGATCCCCTCCCCTGATTCTCCTTCACAGCTCTGACCAGCACCTGAAATAGTCTGTGTGTACGCATTTGTCTGCTTTGTTACTACTAAATCCCTGATGAACACAGAGGTTGCTAGCACTCAATAGTGGCTCAATAAGGATTTGTTGAATGAATATTTGGGGAAACGGATTTAAATGCTACTATACCATGATCAGCGTAACAGTAATTTTTCCTACAGTATGTGAAATATTGAATTCATAATGTTCTAGATAAAGAACAGGTAAGATATTTAAAAAGTAAAGAAGGAAGTAGAGGAGGTAGAGTAGAATGGGGAGGAAAAAGGGTAAAGAAAGAGAGTAAGAGGAAAAAAGTAATTGAGAAGGGAGGGGAAGAAGGAGCAGGAAAGAGGAGAGAAAGGAGAAGGGGAAGAAGGAGAGAGAGAAGGGGAAGAAGGAGAGAGAGAGAGAGGGAAGCTCTAGAAGGGAGACTTGGAGAATTGGAAGAAGTGTTGGTGCAGGTAGGCTCTAAATGTAGGGCTGACATTGCACTAAGTGCTTTTCTGCAGTTTATCTTCAGACAAACCTGTGAGGCAAGTGTTATTATTCCCAGATTATACATGAAGCCACTAAGGCTCAGAGAATTAAAGGACTTGCTGAAGGTCTTTAGAAAGTGATTGAGCTGGAATCCAAATATAGGGTGTCTGATTTCAAAACTCATATTCTTGCCATTATATCGTGCCGCCAGAGAAAGCAGACACATCATGAGAAGAAAAATGGAAATGCTGTTGAAAATTGTATTAAAGTATTCCAATTGGATCTGAAATTACAGTTTTAACTTCTAAGCTTGGCGCATTGGCTGAAGTACCAGTTTAATACTCAGTCCTTTTATCTATGACTTAATCTACAGTTCTGGGATTTATAATCAATGTTTTATGCAATAGTTCTATGATCTTACTAAACATTTTCAATACCAACCCTTTATTATAGGTAAATGATGAGTTATAGCATTTAACCCATCATTATAAATGTAGAGCATAATTTTAATCTGAAGCTAGCTTAAGGATATTACTATGCAAAGTAAGAGTTAAAACACAGGTGTAGTGATATTGACAAATAACTGTTTATCCCAGGAATAATATGCATACAGTTTCTACACCAACCAAAGCTGGACCTGGTAAGTCTCAGCCAATGACAACGCAACCGGATGTTTCAAATCAGTGGAGGCACGTCAGGGTTGTCTTCAAAGGTTGGGTCTTCCTCACTTGGTATAATTTTGGGTTCAGATTGTCTTCTGGGTGTACGTTTTTTCTCTTGAACAATGTTAGTCACGTCAGGGAATGAGTGCTTGCTGGGGTCTACTTCTAGTTTCTCCATGTTCTTGCTTCTACAACAGCAAAAAAAAAAAAAGGCAAATAGAAACTGATAATACATCATTTACAATTTCAAATAGATTCAACTCATCCATCCATTTATCCAGCAAACATGGGCAAGTAATATCCCTGGAGCTCAAAAATTAAAAAAAAATAAAAGAGAGAATATCCCTAGGGTCAAGAAGCTTAGATTCCTGTAGAATCAAGATTCTGACCCATAGAGCAGAGAAATGCTAATAATAATAAGGGCACTGGGCTGTGCTAATGCACAGGCAATTGGAGGAGACATCACCTGTGAAACTCCGCCTCCCTAAGAATTTACAGTTGAGGACTAAAATGATACAGCAGGGACAGCCCTACAGCCGAGATCAATAACTGAATCCTTCCAGGCAGATGTTACTCCTGAATGCAGCTCATCAGGCTTCTGGATCCTCCTGCTTCAGACAATCTAACTTGTAGGGGTTTGGCTGGAAGGGGCATCTACATGACAAGTTCAGGTGCATAGCAAAGTTCAGCCCCACCAGCCTCTCTTCACACAAGAACCTGTGCCTTCTGCACTGATTCAGTTCTCTCAGCAACAGCAAGAGTGGAACAGAACAAGGGAGCACCTCAGCTGGCCAGCGTTCCCAATATCATGGCCAGCGTTCCCAGAATCATGGCCAGCGTTCCCAACATCATGGCCAGCGTTCCCAACATCATGGCCAGCGTTCCCAACATCATGGCCAGCATTCCCAGAATCATGGCCAGCGTTCCCAATATCATGGCCAGCGTTCCCAATATCATGGCCAGCGTTCCCGACATCATGGCCAGCGTTCCCAGAATCATGGCCAGCGTTCCCGATATCATGGCCAGCGTTCCCGATATCATGGCCAGCGTTCCCAGAATCATGGCCAGCGTTCCCGATATCGTGGCCAGCGTTCCCGATATCGTGGCCAGCGTTCCCGATATCGTGGCCAGCGTTCCCAGAATCGTGGCCAGCGTTTCCAGAATCGTGGCCAGCGTTCCCAATATCGTGGCCAGCGTTCCCAGAATCGTGGCCAGCGTTCCCAGAATCGTGGCCAGTGTTCCCAGAATCGTGGCCAGCGTTCCCAGAATCGTGGCCAGCATTCCCAGAATCGTGGTCAGCGTTCCCAGAATCGTGGCCAGTGTTCCCAATATCGTGGTCAGTGTTCCCAATATCGTGGTCAGTGTTCCCAGAATCGTGGCCAGTGTTCCCAATATCATGGTCAGTGTTCCCAATATCATGGCCAGTGTTCCCAATATCATGGTCACTGTTCCCGATATCATGGTCAGTGTTCCCGATATCATGGCCAGTGTTCCCAGAATCATGGCCAGTGTTCCCAATATCATGGCCAGTGTTCCCAATATCATGGTCAGTGTTCCCGATATCATGGTCAGTGTTCCCGATATCATGGCCAGTGTTCCCAGAATCATGGCCAGTGTTCCCAATATCATGGCCAGTGTTCCCAATATCATGGTCAGTGTTCCCAATATCATGGCCAGTGTTCTCAGAATCGTGGCCAGTGTTCCCAGAATCGTGGCCAGTGTTCCCAATATCGTGGTCAGCGTTCCCGATATCATGGCCAGCGTTCCCGATATCATGGCCAGTGTTCCCGATATCATGATCAGTGTTCCCAATATCATGGTCAGCGTTCCCAGAATCATGGCAAGTGTTCCCAGAATCATGGCCAGTGTTCCCAATACCATGGCCAGTGTTCCCAGAATCATGATCAGATAAAAAACTGTAGATAATCAGGTCTCTGGGTTGCATTTCCCACAACTTTGATTCAGTAAGTCTGGAGTTGGGCCCAGTAACCTGTATTTTTATAAAGTTCCCCCAAATGATTTTAATAATCGAATTATTTTGGAATCACTGTACCATTGATTCAAATATTCATTAAACAGACATATGTTAAATATCTATGATACTCCGGGTGTTGTATAGGCACCAGGGTCCCTGGTAATATCTAATCGCACAGTACACTGCTCAAACATAGAATTTATGACTCTGTCATACACTTGTTTCATTATTTGTCTGTTTTCATACAATACTGATACCTTTGAAACAAAGATTTTTGTCTTTTTCATCTTTTATCCTAGGCATATGGCTGTATTGAATAAATATTGTTGAATAAGTGAAAAAATATTATATTTCTATTGGGGGAAATAATGAAATTATATAAGAAATTATCTCTGACCTAAAGAAAATCACAGTCAGTCTAATCCAGGAGCTCTGAACTGATGTCCTCAGACTAAACTCATCCAGTGAACATCCTTTGTCACGGGAGAAAAGTTCCGTTTTCTTTTGAAAGTGTCAACTCTCCATTGTCCTTGAAAGCGTTTCCCTTCATTTCTGTAATCTGCCATTTAATGCATTTGAGTGTTTGATCTCTCACACTATTTTGCCTAATACACATGGACATGCTGAAGAAAAAATACAACATATACAAAGAATACAAAATAGTATATTCAGGGCCGGGAGCGGTGGCTCACACCTGTATTCCCAGCACTTCGGACGGCTGAGGTAGACAGATCACCTGAGGTCAGGAGTTTGAGACCAGCCTGACCAATATAGAGAAACCCTGTCTTTACTAAAAATACAAAATTAGCTGGGCGTGTTGGCATATGGCTGTAATCCCAGCTACTCGGGAGGCTGAGGCAGGAGAATTGCTTGAACCTAGGAGGTGGAGGTTGCAGTGAGCCAAGATTACACTATTGCACTCCAGCTTGGGCAACAAGAGTGAAATTCCATCTCAAAAAAATTAAAATAAATAAAATAAAATAAAATAAAATAAAATAGTATATTCAGAAGCCCAACCAGCATACTATTCACTCCACATGCCATGGGAAGAAGAAATGGAAAGGGGTCTATACATCCTCTGAAGGGGTGCAAGGTGGGAATCCAAAGATGGCCTGAAAGATGCTAAGGAACATGGGTGAGCAGTAAAGGGGGGAGTCAGCGCTCCAGATAAATAAATGGCACTGTGGTCATGTCCTAAGCACAGCTTCCTCTCAGATGCCGTGGTGCCACAGTATTCACTGAACCACCTGCCTTTAAAAGAACAGAGTTTTGTGGCTTCAGCTATGATGCTGCTTATTCTTTTCTGCATAGTCAGTCGCCATAAGGTTGGTGGCTGACTGTGAAGAAAACAGTGAATATGGCAGGCCAGTGATGACTGTCTTTAAAAGGTGGGCCTGCAAGGTTGGGCATTGGCTGGTAAACTGTTCCCTACAGCCACATGAAACTTTCCGTAAACAATAAGGGTAGCTCACTATGCCTAGTAATGTGTACAGTCAACTTGGTTTATGCTTTCCTTCTGGGACTGCATAATTTTGGCACCTGCTAGGGAGGGGGTGCCTACCAGCACCCAACAAAACCCTGAGCAGGTTCAGAGATTCAGTGAGCTTCCCTGATGGACAAGATTTCACATGTGTTGTTACGACTCATTACGGAAGGAATTAAGCATGTATTGTGTGACTCCACAGGGAGAGGACTCTTAGAAGCTTGCACCTGGCTTTCTCTGGACTTAGCCTTTTGCTGATTTTGCCTCTTGTTCTTTTGCTGCAATAAATCTTAGCCATGAGCGTGACTATATGCTGAGTCCTGTGAGTTCTAATTAATGTCTGAAGCTGGGGTCATCCTGGGACCCTTGACACACTGCCTTTCGTTGAGTCCCATGCTAAGGCTTTACTTATGTCATCAAATCCTCAGGCCCAGTGGGAAGACAAGAGGAATAGTCAGCCAAGGTCCCATAAATAAACATAGGCAGAACCAGCTAGAAACTGCATCCAAATATCTGGTATTAACATCACCCATACTGCTCCTCATAGAAAATTATGCACTACATACAGCATAAAGAGGGGTTTTCTATTCTTGACACTTGGGATGTAACTTACATCCCTCAAAACAAACAATTCTTCAGGTCAGCATGAATATTGAAACCAACTGTGCTATGACCCAGTAAACCCACAACCTGCTAGGCTCTCTGTCACCTCATTTATTTCTTGTTAATCAAGAAACGAAGTTTGTTACCAAAAGTCAAAAGGCAGTAGAGCATCGGTAGCTTGCAAGATCTTGGCTCCTACCCGATAAGCTGTGACTTAGTCAGCCACTTTATGCCTCAAAGACCTCACCTTTAAAATAGGGATGGTGACATTGAACATAGGGCCGTTGTCAAAATGAAATGAGTTCATCCACGTAAAGCACATAGAAAAGTGCTAGAAACAGAGCAGGCATTCTGAAGGGGCCAGTGCTATGCAGGGAAAGAGTGGCATCAGTCAGTATGTACTAGGACATGGGTATGGTTATGCAAGTCAGTATGCTTTTAAGCACACATCTTTTAGGTGCCCAGTGCTATAATCAGTGCTAGGAATTTAAAGAGGGGTAAGACATGGCATGTGCCCATAATCAAATGAGAAGCACACACACATACTTGGCTATTTTGCACCAGTGTGGCAAGGGCTCTGCACGTAGGATAAACAAGCTGGGTTGAAGCACACGGAGACAACCATCACGAAGGCCTGGAAGGAATTACAAATAGAATTCATAGAGTAAGGGAACTTGGCACTTGGCACCTGGCACTGGGGGCAGGGTGGGGTGATATTTTCCAAGATTTTGAGGAGTAAGAACATTCCAGAGAGAGAACACTGACAAAAGGTAAGAAAACATTTGTTCTGCTTATTCTTAGAGATTAAGAATTATTATTATTATTATCAGAGAGTGCGGTACACAAGGTGGGGATGGGGGAGAAGTGGGAGTGTCTGGCCTGGTCCAGTTAGGGTAGGGCCTGCGTAAGCAAGGGAAGCCCGGATGGACGGGTAAGGTATTCTGTTGAGGAAGCTGCCTGGAAGTGTTTAAAATAAGATGCTAAAAGTCTTTGGCTCTGTGGCAAGTGCCATGACTCTTGGGAACTGAGGCACCTCACTCCATAACATTTTTCTTTTTCACTTTTAGATACTCATGCAGTGGGGAGTGTGTTCATTTTTAGAAAAGTTAGAGTCTGATTTTTTTTTCAAGTAAAGGAATGATGCTTAACAACCTATTAATTATATTCAGTGTCATGTAAATGTTGTTAGGAAACAGAACACCAGCACTACTCCTTGGTACTGCCCTGCTAAGTTTCCAGTTTTTCTTTAATTGCTATTTGTCACAAATAAGATAATTTACCTTCTTTCTCATTGGTTGCTCACAATTCATGTACTTATTCATTCCACAATTTACTTACTGAGCACCTACTATGCACGCAGGTTTGGGTGTGTCCTAGAGATTGAAAATGAAAAGACATCTTCCCATCCTCAACCTCACTCTAAGTAGATAAACAGTATTATTTTTATTAGCAAAAAGAGATGTTATACAATCATTATTATACTTAAAGAAGCTATATAATGTGTGCCCAAGTGAGACAATTTGACTGACCAAATCGCCCCCGTTGTGCTGGTGAACTGAAAGGGGCATGTTGCTGTTTTCAAAAGTCTCTCAATATATGTTGAGCATTCCTAATCTGAAATTCCAAAATCCAAAATGCCTCAAAAATCTAAACCTTTTTGAGCACTGACATAATGCTCAAAAAAAAAAAAAAAAAATGCTCACTGGAGCATTTCAGATTTCCCAGTCAGGAATGTTCAACTGGTATCATGTGAATATGCCACAATCCGAAAAATTCCAAAATCAAAAACAATTCTGGTTTCAAGCATTTTGGATAAGGGATACTCAAGCTGTATGTTCACAGTCTTATCTGATGTTCACACCATAAATGAGCCTCACCATTCCTTCCCCACCTCACTGATGCAAATGTGGCAGAAGAGAGAGGGGCAGGGGTCCATTAGAGGCTGAAGCTGAGGGTCAGGCTCAGGATTGGGGCAGGCACAGATATTTCATGTATTATGTGGTGATTTTCATAACTTTTTAAGCCTTTTTACTGAGTGAAATACTTGTATAGAAAAGTGCCCAAATCATAAAACTTTCATTAATTGAATGCACCATGGATTAAGAAGCAGAACATTATCGGCACTCCAGGAGCTCCTACTATGTCCTTCCAGCCATGATATCCACACTGAAACCACCATCCTGACTACTAACAGCTTAGAATTTACTTTGCAATTTTACAAGCTTTCAGGACCCTGGCAGGAGCTGTGCTCCTCGTCAGCATCTATTTTTCATTCTTCTCTGACTTTAGGTAGTGGCAGAAATCTGTTGATCTCAAGGAAGGTGGGAATCCAGCACCAAGGGATGAATCATGAATGATTTAAACCACCAAAGGCAATTCCTCTGCCCATACTATACTGACAAGGAGCAGGGGAGTCTGATGAGGAGGAAGCCTTTTTTCCTGCTCCCTTCTGTATGAGTTTTCTCTTACTGTTTTAGGAAATACTGACAACTTAGTTGCTTAAAACAATGCACGTGTATTATCTCACAGTTCTGTGGGTCAGAAATGGGTCTCACGGGTTAAAAATCAAGGTGTCAGCATGCCTGCATTCCTCCTGGAGACTCTGAAAGGCAACTGGTTTTCTTGCCTTTTCTAGGGTCTGAAGCCTGGCAGCATTCCGTGGCTTGTGATCTGTCCATCTTCAAGGCTAGCAATAGCCAGTTGAGTCTTTCCCATGCTACGTCACCGTGACTCTGACCCTCCTGCTTTCCTCTTTCATTGCAGGGATCATTGTGATGACTTTGGGCTCAATTGGACAGTCCAGGATATTCACTCTATCTTAGAGGTAAGCTGATTCCCTCTGCAACCTCGATTCCCCCTTGATATGTAAAGTAACCTATTCCTAGGTTCTTGGTATTGGGACTTGGACATCTTCAGAGGCTACCATTTTGTCTACCATGCCTTTCTTCTTATGGAGGGTGCTGGTATCACTGTTTTAAGCTCCAGAGGTCATCTACGACACTGAAGGGAAGGCCAACAGAAAAAACAGAGGCTAACCCAGGGTCTTAACTGCTAGCTGCCAACCCACCTAAAAAAGCACCCTCTTCCAGACTAATTGTTATTTGAGGTAATAAAATATCGTACATTTAAAAGTCGATCTTAGGTATTCTGTTACTTGTAGCCAAATGTATCCTGATACAAGCCGTGTCCAAATGTCATCTATTAGTACATATAGAAACATAGGGAAAGAATGCCAGCATCTCCCTGGGAACCAGGAATCCCATAACCTAATGTGAATCTTTACATAGGCAAACTAGACCAGTTATGACTAAGTTTTTATAATTATAATTATTTAGTATAGTTATTCCATTGTACAAATAATTAATAATGATGTTAGGAACAATAGCCACTGACATTGGCATGGCACTTTTTTTTTTTTTTGAGATGGAGTCTTGCTATGTTGCCCAGGCTGGAATGCAGTGATGCAATCTCGGCTCACTGCAACCTCCACCTCTCGGATTCAAGTGATCTTACCACCTCAGTCACCCAAGTAGCTGGGGCTACAGACACATGCCACCATGCCTGGCTAATTTTTGTATTTCTAGTAGAGATGTAGTTTTGCCAAAAGTTGGCCAGGCTGGTCTCAAACTCCTGACCTGAGGTGATCCACCTGCCTCAGCCCCCCAAAGTGCTGGGATTACAAGTATGAGCCACCATACTTGGCCAGGCACTTTGTAGTTTGAAAATATGTAGGAAGTTCAAGGATATGCATTACAGTCATTATTAAATAAAGCCCTACTTTTTAATTATTATGTTCTTATTTGTCTTTTAAGTAAATATCTAAGTTCATCTACTATAATTATTTTGTCCTTGACGCTGAGAAAGAACAGCCTACCTTATTTCCTGGCATATCTCCTGGGCTATAATTTCTGGATCTCAGTAATAAGCCAAGAACTTAGCTTGTATATTGTTATCTGTGGCACACCTACTTCAGATGTTGTGAGGAATGAACTAAATCGGAACAGAGGACTTCAATTACTCATGGATTTCCAGAGTAAAAAACAGTGAGCAGCTAAGCTTGGGGCAGCTGAGAATCACAGTAATCTCCAAAGTAAACAGGAGAGGGGCCTTTTCTCCTTTGTTTTCCGCCTTAATATCAGAGGCCTCTAGGACAGATGCCTATCACTGCTCTTACCGTCTACCTGACTGTCAGAAACAGAACCTCTAGAATCCAATAAGAATAGCTGGAAGGCAAAATCAACAGATTTATCATCATGGAAATAAGCAAGAAGAAAGAAAATGCCTAAAACCAACCACTAAGTGTAAAATGCATCAGAGATTCATTCCTTTTATCAAAAAAAAAAAAAAAAAAAAAACATAAAGAAAGACTTTTTTTCTGGTTTTCTAGTAAGCTAGCATATCTGGACCAAAGACTCCCACTTCTCACTGAAAACTTTCTTGAGATCATGAAAGACTCGATACAATCACAAGGAACTACAAGGCAGAATTCGAGGAAAGTGGGAACTCAGAGAGAACAGAGCCCTGAAGCCACCTGTGCCCTGAGGGTACCTGGGGAGCCCTTGAAGTTGTGCTTTGGTCAGTCTGGCTTTATAGAGTCTGAAGACAGAGGGCAGAGCCTGAGCATGCCAGTGGGCAGTCTAATGGGACACACTCTCCATAATAAGGGTGCAGTGCCAAACAGCTTCTCTCGTTTTAAGAGTAAATGCCCACTGCTCACCTCCCCAAGGCACTTTGAGGAAAGCTGCTTCAGTGGAGCAGAGGAAAGCTGAGTTGTCACCACAAACTAGAAAGTTTACAGCAGCTGTTGGTGAAAAATCCTCAGTCTTGAATTTAGACGAAAGTGGTTCCAAATTGGCAGTGTTTTTCTCTGCAGCACATGCCAGTGTTCCCTGGCCAAGTACCTCCCAGGCCTCTAAGGAACCACCAGACTATTTTCCTAGGCAGTGGGGTGTGAAACAAGTTCCCTGTGTACTGGTTACCAACTTGCCTGAGTCCAGTAAAACAGAACACCCCACACACGACAGGCTACAGCAGAGGACAACAGAAACCACAGGTGCATTGGGAGCTGCACCCCAAGGCTCAGGAAAACCGCCTGGGAAGCAGATGCAGTCTCTTCTACACATTCCTCACTTGCACGACAGCAGAGGGACCCCAGGAAGCAGCCCATCCTGGATTGTATACCCCTGGGTCACATGATCACTGGGCTATAGCACTGGAGGACATCTGTTTCCAGAGTGGGGAAGGAGGCTGAGACTGAACTGAGGCTATTTCAGCCAGCTCCCTCTTATCCCAAGGTGTTGTATTCCCAGCACATTCCACAGTTATTCTTGTGAACTCCAAGTAAGAAAGTGGGGGAAAAGGGTTGGTCCAAGGTCACTCAGAAAACTGTTCTATATGCAGTAGCTCACAGTAAAAAATAAACAACTAGGCCAGACATAGTGGCTCAGGCCTATAACCTCCATACTTTGGGAGGCTGAGGCGGGTGAATTACTTGAGGTCACGAGTTCGAGGCCAGCCTGACCAACATGGCAAAACCCTGTCTCTACTAAAAATACAAAAAACTTAGCTGGGCGTGGTGGCAAGTGCCTGTAGTCCCAGTTATTCAGGAGGCTGAGGCACAAGAATTGCTTGAACACAGAGGCAGAGGTTGCAGTGAGCCAAGATCATGCCACTGCATTCCAGCCTGGGTGACAAAGGCGAAACTCTGTCTCAAAAAAACAAATAAACGAACAAAAAAAAAATCAACTATTCAAGGAAGAAAAAAGCACTTTTCATGAGAACCAACAGAATTAACAGGAACGGGAATAGAAACACAAAAACTTCAGATATTGGAATATGAAAACATGAACTATAAAACCACTACAATTACTATGTTTCAATAACATGTCTCAGACTTTCTAGAAAAGACGGAAAGCTTCCCTCTGGACTTAGCAAAACAACGAAGATGCTGCCATCACTCCTGTATTCAGCGCTATCCTGGAGCCTTTCCCTGTGCAGTGAGGCATGAAGAGGAAATAAAAGAGATACGGATCGGTCAGAAGCCAAGCCAGTAAGCTATCATTCTTTACAGGCATATAGAAAATCCAAAAGAACCACAGATTAATCAATAAAATAATAAGCGAGGTTAGTAAAGTTGCTGGGTACAAAATCAAACATAAAAGTGGATTACACAGAGGTGACGGTCACACGATACTGTGAATATACTAAATGCCACTGAATTGTACACTGTTAAATGGTTACAATGGTCCATTTGAGGTAATGTGTATTTTACCACAATGAAAAAGTAAATTGCAGTCTACATACCAGCAACAGAGAAAAAATGAAATAATACATTTATGATAGCATCAAAATATCACACACCTAAAAATTAACACATGGGTATACTTATGGAAAAGTAACAAAGAGATATCAAATAAGATGAAAGAAAAGACAGAGAGACACTAATACTATAAGAATTGTTCTCCCTAAATTGATCTAGATGGCCAACACAATTCAAAGAAAATCCCAATACACACCTGTGTGTGTGTTTGTATGTGAGAAAACTTGTCCAGTTGATTCTGAAAGACACATGTAAGTGCAAAGGGATAAAATAGCCAACTCACTCTTCAAGAAGAAAAGGTGAGAGGACATTTTCTACCACTTAAAAAGCTCATTATAAGACTATGGAAATTAAGGAGAGCAGAATAGAGACAAACCCATATAGACGTGGACACCTGGTCTGTGGCAGAAGTGGCCTTGGTGACTGATGTAGACAGGATAACCATTTCAATAAGAGACTCAGGGAGAGCAGGGTGCCAGCACTGGGAAAAACCAAAGTTCATACTTTAAACAAAACTAATTCCTGATGGATTAGATGTTTCATCAAATGATATCTAAATGTGAAAGGCGGAAGTTTAAAGCCTTACAAAATACAAGGCTACCTTTATGACCTCAGGGCAGGATAGAATTTCTAGAACAGAACAAAAATAAAATAATTAACCTTACAAAAGTTCAACAACTTTGATTATTGTAAAATCAAGATCTTCTGTTTATTAAAAGATACCAGGAAGAGGTTAAGCAGGCAAGACTGAAGATTTCTAACTGGTTCTACCACTTACCAACTTTGAGACCTTGGCAAATGCTGCCTCTCAATCTCGGTACATTAGAAATAATAGTATTTACCTGCAGGGTTATTCTTGAAGATGAAAGATAATACATAGCATCATGTAGCAGAGTCACCACTCAATAAATCGCTTCATTTGGAGGAATTTGTGCATCTTCCTTCATTCTATGGTGTTATGTGATCACAAGAGGTCACTGATTGTTACCCTCCGGTCCTGATTAATAAAAACCTACCCCACTTGCTCTTCCCTCTCCATTCATTTTCTCCCCAGCATGAGAAACAAACCACCCAGTGGCCGGCTGCATCTACAGTCCTTTGGCTAAAACCAACAATCCTGCCTGACCTCAGTTCCCGCGAGCAACTTCAGTGGGCAGCTGCTTGGTTAATGGGGTTGCCCAGCCTGAGGCTGAGATAACACGCACAATGGAGTCTGCCAGTGATTAAGAGCACCACAAACTACCTTCACACAGGCATTTTGTATGTGATTGTGGGGTGATCATTTCTCAGCAATCAAAAAGAAAAAGGAAGGCTTTGCAAAAATACCACAGAAGGGACTATTACGACGAATCATGCTAAGAAATCTTGAGCCCTCAAGTGTAATCACAGTAATGATAGTTTTCCTGGGGTCTGAAAACCAGCTCCGAACTGTTTGCAATGATTTGGCTTTCCATTGCTGATTCCTCACAAATTAGATTCAGACTCTTTCCATGTGTTGATGCTGCTGGGGGTTAATTATGGCTGTGAATATTCATAATAGTCGTAATACCCGTGAATCTTGTATGTGCAATGGAAATCACTGAGTTGGGAAATAGAGTGGATTTCCAAGGTTAAAAACAGCAACCCACTTTTCAGTAGGAATTCAACTGCATACCTGTTGTTCAAACAAGCCCCATGTTTAAAAATCTCTACAAAACTTCGGCAGTTGCCTTGAATACACCAATGCCTGACTGCTTTAACACATAAATATAGCTCTTGTTCAGGTATTTTTATGGTGGTAATTCTGGCATATACATTTGTACCACAAAGATAGCTTGCTTTACTTCAAAATAGATTTTACCATCTGGATGATAAGAGTCTGAAAATCATAAGAAGCAGGACAGTTGGAAGAACTGGGATCTCATTCTAGAGAACAGAGAAAGGGGAGAGCTTTGTGCAAATTACTTTAAGGGATGGCCCTGCTCAAGGGAGACTGACTTGGTTCTGAGGGTCTCCAGGAAGCAGAGCCTGGACCTTCACTTAGGAATCAAAGAGAGACAGAGAGAGGCTGTCTAACAGTAGAGGATACCAGGAATGAAATGAATACTCTCTTGAGAGGGTGAGGGTCCTGTTGGGAAAGGAATTTAAGCAAAGGCCAGAAAATGACCAACTGTCAGGAGATTGACAGGAGGGGCCCTTGTACCCCTGAGAATTGAGGAGTCTGTGGAGTGACACACGGATCATAAAAGGGAGGCAGTGACAGCAATGCTACCAGTAGGATTGTCCCAGCATGTCACGGCTACACGGCCTTCAGTATATTCTACATTTCTCCCTCCCTCTGTTTCCCTAACTGTAAACTGGGTGCAAGAATTATGAGAATTCAATGTGTTAATATGAGTAAAGCACACAGAATAACACCTGACATGAATCAAGCACTTGGTAAGTGTTAGCCCGTCATTGGTGCAGACATCACCAGTCAAGGCATATTATGACAAGACATTGGGACCTGTATACACACAGATCTGTTTTTTAGGAATCAGGAGCCCTACAAAGCAAGAGTCTATGGTTTGGGAGACAAACATTAACATTCATGATATGAATCATCTCAAAACTTTAAATACTTGTATAATTTTGGAAGCTGCATTCCAACCAACAAATGAAAACGAAGAGAGCAATATAATTCAGCTAAGGACAGACCAGGAGGGTAGTACCTTGCATTTGTCTGTTCTCTGCTCCTGTCCGAGGTAGTTTTCATAGATTTGAATGCTCGCTGACCACCTGTGATTACTTCTCCTACCTAAAATAAAAATGAAACACACACCAAGTGATGCATTACTCCTTGATGTACCTTTAAAAATATACATATATGTATTTTAAAAGATACTAAAGCATTTTAATTTTTTCTCTACATATTCCATGAAAGACTCAAACTTGAAGCCCCTATATGCAGTGTAGAGAAGGTTACATCATGAATTGCATCTTTCATAACAGTCTTGCAAAGTCACAAGCTATCTACAACTGCTAAAGGACAAGCAGGAAATATGGTGAATTAATGGATTTAACAAATACTATCTAAGAGACAACAACATGCCAGACACGTTTTTGGGGTGTTCAGGATACAGATGTGACAGAAACACCACCTTTGAGGTGCTCCTGGTGAAAAGTGGAAAGCACTCTGAGTTGGGAGCTTGAATCCTCATTCTCCCAGCTCACTGGGCTCTGGTTGCTTCCTCAGTAAAATGAAGACATCGGTTTATAATCTCAAAGGCCCCTTTTTGGTCTAAAAAATCCTATAATTCTACTGTATTTTTAAACTAAATAAGCTCACTGCTAAGCATGTTGAAGTCTCAATAAGAAAACAATTCCATTCAACAAACATACTGCGAAAATTACTCAGATCCAGCACCTCATCTCAAGAAACTCCTAAGATATCAGAGAGGGGAAGGAAAAGAGAACCTGCTGCTACTTGTCAGACCCCAACTACCTGCTAGGCACACATCTGCCAATACCAAAACTGTACTTTACTCAATCTCCCACCCCTCAATATTCCTACGAGGCAGGAATTGCTAGTAGGAAGAGAGAAGTTTAAAAACTCTCTTCTTCCGCTGCCTGGGTCCAGTGACCACTATGGGGTCTGCTCTTTGTTTTCAAGGAGTAGAGTGACCTGCAGTGGGTGTCCATTCTCCTATCTACCCTCACCAGGTCCTTCTCTTTGACAGGGGAATGACTCATTCACTGGCAACATCTCTCTGATGGGCAAGGTCATTGATTTCAACAGTGAGGGCTGTCTGCCTTTTCTCTGTTCAGCCTGAGACTCGGTATGCTGCACAGCTGTGATCCAGGTTCATGCAACTGATTAAAGACTAGGCTTGGATTTGGAGGGTCTGTCATCATCTGCCTCCCATCTACTGGCTCAGGCACGTATCTTCACTTACAGTGTACATTTGGGAAGGGCATTGGGAGCCCCACTTTAGCCTCAACAATAAGCCACACTCTCCTATCCAAGCTTTACTAGACTGAAGTGTTGGGCATTTCATCGTATTAATACATGGAGTAATTTGCTTCTTATTTGAGATTCTTGGATATATGCTCCAATAAACCTCCAAAGCCTAGTCCACTGTTTATCACGTGTATACTTCAATAAATAAATGACTACAACAGTGAAGAAATGAATCCTAGTCTGAGAGACTGCAGCATCCAACTCAGGGAGGTGAGGACTCTGATGGATGTCCACTCCCAGGTGGCGGTCCTTCTCCTGTGTCAACATCATAGAGTGGTGCAAGACCAGTTTTTTACACGGCGCAGTTGTATGATTTTCAATTATATGTTGTAAAAATGCAACACGTATGTGTATGTGTGATGCAGTGCAGTTCCCTTTCACTGGAGACCGTGAATATAAGAAGCATATCTTCCTCTTCCCATGGGTCTCATGGGAGGGCCTATGGGTGATGTGGAAAGATCTTCAGCTCCACCCTTTCAAGATATGCTCTGAACTCTAGACTGGAGCAAAATAATAACCCAAACATCACAAGTGGTCGATGTGATGGTAAGACTTTTGCTGAAGCTCCAGAAGAAAAAAAATAATGAATGCTACTAAAGACATTAAATTCCAAGGCTGGAAGGGTTTGTTCAGAAACGTTTCAAAAGAGATGCAGTCTGCATTACAAAAACTCATAGAAGATTGCTACAGAAGAATTGGCAAGTAAAGCTACCAAAACAATGTTTAGTGAATAATTAAAGAAGGTGACTCATGGAAAGGTTTGCCCAATGGAGCAGGTTGGTATTATCAAACACGGTTTATTTTGGAGTAGGCTAAGTCTAAAATGTTGTATTTGCTATGTTTTAAAATAGATTTAATGTCATAATTTTGTTGTTTTTGATTAATTTTTGCTGACCAATGTTGTGTTTGTGGATGTTACTGTGGCAGGGAATGGATGTCCTCATGGTTTAAATAGAATGTCTAACTGGTTTTCTTCTTTTTCTTTAACTGAATGAGTGGGATGAATCTAAATACTTCCTCACATCCTGGCCTTCCCTTAAGGAAATGAAAACACTTTTCAGTTGCTATTAATCCCAGTTACAGTTCACCAAATCAGATTCATGCCAAGTATAAATTTAAAAAATAAAATTAAGAAGATATTTCTAAACGGTTTGTGGAGACTAAAAAGGCACTATCCTTAGATTTAGAGAAGGAGAGAGGGAATAGAGGGGAAGGGGCCTCTTCCTGGAAGTATCCCAGGGAGGCAGCAAGACCTCCAAGAGATGTGGCTGTGTAATACTCATGCTGTCCAGCAAAATGTTCTGCAATTCTGTTTTTCAATATTTCCTAATATCTCAATATTTCTGTTGGAAATGCTCTGTGCTATCTGACACAACAGCTACCAGCTACATGTGGCTACAAAGCACTTGAAATGTCATTAGTGTAACTTAGAAACTCAAGTTTTGATTTTATTAAATTTTAATTAATTTAAATTTATGTTTATTTAGCAAGAGAAATGGGAACATAACCACAGTCAGCCTCAAACACAGGTGTGTTGGTCATGTGATGGGCTACCATGATTCTTCTTCAGCTATGAAGGACCTTGTCCATATCAACTACCCATAATTCATCTGTGTTCTAGACCACATCGTCTTTTCAGTTCTGGAACTCTCTGCTCCTTCCTTACCATGCTTGAGACCTGGAACTCTCATGTGAGTGTGAGAACTCAGGGGTCTACAATCTAGTCTTTCTGATCAATGTAAAGTCTAGAGGATCCCCTGTGCCTGATTTGGCCAATTGAAAAGACTCAGGTCAGCCACAGAGCTCACTGAGATGTTGCCTGAGACCTTTGCTGGGCCTGCATCACAGCTCATCTTCCTTTTCCCACTCCTGGCTCCTTCCCTCCTTTTCCAGGAGTTGACCCCCATGGCACTTCTTAATACATATTTTGCATGCTCATCTGCATTTCAGAATCTGCTTCCCAAAGAGCAGTGGCACTTTAGCACCTTTTAAGTTTCTTAATATTTTAATTCCTTTAAATGAGGTCAATGTTAGTTAAAATTCATTAAAATATCAGCTTAAAAAAGAAAGCTCCTGAACACAAAGTACAGGTTTTGTATACCTTTACATTGCAATATATGCACCAATGAGAATGGGAGCACATGCATAATTAGAGTCTTAAAACACCCCATTTCTAACACTGTTATTTGTCACATAATAAGCACAAAGACTGTGTTTATGGAAATGCAAATAGAATCACAAATTTGGAACTTTTATTCACAGGGAATTTGCTGCGCACCAGAATCTAAATGTGTTTCTTATTTTTAAAAGGTATTTTCAGCTCATTTAGTTTCAAAGACTGTTTTGAGTTTAAAAGTTAGAAGGAATTAAGGAATCATCTGTAAGTAAAATATTAACACCAAAATTCAAATAACTGAAGTTCATTTTTTTTTTTTTTTGAGACGGTGTTTCGCCCTTGTTACCCAGACTGGAGTGCAATGGCGCGATCTCGGCTCACCGCAACCTCCGCCTCCTGGGTTCAGGCAATTCTCCTGCCTCAGCCTCCTGAGTAGCTGGGATTACAGGCATGCGCCACCATGCTCAGCTGATTTTCTGTATTTTTAGTAGAGACGGGGTTTCACCATGTTGACCAGGATGGTCTCGATCTCTTGACCTCGTGATCCACCCGCCTCGGCCTCCCAAAGTGCTGGGATTACAGGCTTGAGCCACCGCGCCCGGCCCTGAAATTCATCTTAATGCCAACATTCATAACAGTGAAATTCATCCTAACACATTCGTAATACTGAAATTCATTTAAACACCAACATTTATATTAATGGTAGGTTACCTTTTCTGATAAGATCTAATTTGCCCAAGCCGAGGACTAGAGGTTCAGAATTCCAAGGTTTTGGAATCCTAACATTTGGTTTCCCGCTGTACCTGCAGTCCTGGAAGCAATGCTCATTAACATCAAACATCATCTTATTCATTTGTGCTAAATGTGTTTAGGAATGACTAATGGAAAAGTTGTGAGGGCCAAAATATGTTTAGTAAATTAGATAATGTGAGACTAACGGTTTCCTGAATCCACAGAGAGAAATGTAATCAACTACTTGAAAATTCAATTGTGGGATAGGCATAAAGGAACAAATTAACATTTTAATAACGTTACATTATTTTAACTCTCATAGAGTCATGTAATTGGAAGTTGGGAGTGAACATGGAGGTAGTAATAGAGTTCGTTTTTCTACAGAATACAAAAGTCCATTCTGAGGCTTTTCTGATGCATGACTTTCCAACTTTAGCTTAAACAGTACCCTCATTGGAAGTTCCATAACCACCTGAGGCAGCACCTGAATAGAGACGATCTATATCGACTATAAAAGTTACCCATACCAAGAAACAGACTATGTGAGCTACGTAAAAATACAGTAAACTGATGCAAAGAAGCTACTGAGTTCTGAATCCTTATACTGTGGGTTGAACCATAAAAATTGCCAATATCTATGTTTGACCCATAAGAAAGGATTTTTTTGTGATTCAACTTAATGTTTAAGTGAATTTAAATTAAAATGAGCAAACAATAACTCCATTTCAGGTGAAGATGTGCTACTTGTAAATTCAGAGGGAAAAACAAATAAAATGAATATAATCAGAAATACTTGTTAAGAAACAAAATATAAATCAACTTTAACTTTTCCCTGGGAGTTTAGCCTGGCCTCTTAAATAAAAGTATAAATGAAAATCACAATAAATTTATATTTCTCTTGGAGATTTCACTCTCTCCAAGTTTCAACTATTACCTTCTTTAAATCTGCTCCAAGAAATATTTGCTGAATATCTGCTATATGCCAAGCATAGGAGTGAGACGTAGACATGGAAAGATAGATTAAAAATTATCCCTGATCATCTTATGAGAGAGAAGGATATATAAACAGTTAAAATACATTGAAAAAAGTACAATTGCTAGATATATGCATAGACTACTCTGGAAGCCCAAGGGAGGGAGCTGTGCTGAAAAGGATAGAGCAGAAATCATATAAGGTATTTTAATCTGTTCTCACATTGCTATAAAGGAATACCTAAGACTGAGTAATTTACGAAGAAAAGAGATTTAACTGGCTCATGGCTCTGCAGGCTGTATAGGAAGCATGGTGGCATCAGCTTCTGGGAAGGCCTTACGAAACTTACGATCATGGCAGAAGGTGAAGGGGAGGCAGGCATGTCTCATATGGCAGGAGCAGGAACAAGAGAGAGAGAAAGAAGTTGCCACCCACTTTTAGACAACCAGATCTCATGAGAATCCTACTGCAAAGCACTAGGGGGATGGTGCTAAACTATGAGAAACCAACCCCATGATCCAACCATCTCCCGCCAGGCCCCACCTCCAGCATTGGGGATGACATTTCAACATGAGGTTTGGGTGGGGACACAGATCCAAACCTATCCTGTTGGGAGGCTGTCTAAATCTGCCTAATGGCCATCAGAGGGCTTACTGGGGGAGGTGATGTTTGATATGAATTTCAAAGGATAAGCAGGAGTTTTCCAGAAGATATAGGTCATGTAGTAAATGAGGAATATTCCAGAGAGAGAAACAAAGCATGAGCAGAGACAGGAAAGTAAGTGACCACACAAACTGGCAGGAAATATGAGGCAGACTGCAGCTGGAGAAAAGGCTGAAGAACATAGGAGAGATTGGGGAGAATTTATTTCATGGCACTTGAACTTCACACAAGCAGTGATGAGAACTTTGCAGTGCTTCCTCCCCAAGTCACACAGTTACTCACCTCAGCTCAACAGTAGTATTTTACACACATCCTTATTTTCGTTACACAAGGTGTGTGACGGTAACAAAAATACTAACTACAGTGGAGTGATAGCTTTTGAAAAGTATCTTTCTCTCTTGCCTAGCTAGATAAAAATACTTTCCTTTCTCTTTAGACTATTTTAGTCAAATTTTCTGTTCCTGCACCCAACTTCACTCTGAAAATACTCATGACACACAATCCTGTTGGGAAAGTGTCTAAATGTGTATAACGGCCATCATAGAGATTCTATGAATCCGCACATTTGAATCACTGGCTAACTGTGCTGTTCTGTTGGGCTTTAGTTGGCCTACAGACACCGACACTTAGGTATTTCCCTAGTAGACCACTGTCTCACAGGAGGTGGTCTTGGATTCTGCATTCAAGATCACTTAGCACGTCTATATCCTCTTAAATGGGGTCACTAGCACGAAATACAATCCATTATCCACAATTGCCCCAAAGTGGAAGGTCATGAAAGTTAAGGGGATAGTTTCTTAAAATGAATTGAACATTAAAACATGATTGTTACACTCATCAGTACAGACTTTTCCAGTATTTTCATGCGGATGTGAAATAGCGTCTTAATGTAGAGTACACTACTGGGTCTGTTTGTCCTCATATCCATCGCTTGCCCTGTCTTTGCTCTGCTCTGTAAATCACAGGGAGACAGAACCCTGGTGGCTTCACTATCCAGCCTTCCACGTCAGCTGGCTCTCACCTGGGCCTGGCCAATGGGAGACAATGCAGGGAAGCTGGAGGGCTGAGAACTCTACATGCTTTCACAACCGCTATCTGCTTCAGCAACTTCTCCAGCAATGGTAGAGTCTACTCTGTGGCTTCAGGCCCTGCCCAAGAGGGCTCTGCAGTTCTGTGTTCTTCCAGGTGACCTTTCCAGGTAACCCTGGTGTTTGCTTTCTGCCAACACCAACGTCTCCCTCTGTCCCAGGAGTGATGGTAACTTCCTGATGGTACACATTTTTTCCTTTCTTCGACTTCTCAAATCTCCCATTACCTGTGTAATATGTTTCCAAAATTACTCCTAAACAATAAATTTCTTGATAAATCCTGTATGGTATACATTTAAATACTCAGGTATTTTCTGATTTTTCATTAGACCCTTTCTTATTTATGTTATGGTTTGCAAACCTTGGGGTGCTCATTAAAACAAGAGTCCCACATCTTCTAGTTAGAATCTGCAGATAGTGGCCTGAGAATCTAGTTTTTAACAAGCTCTCTCCAGGTAATTTTTAGATTAGGTGAGTTTTGTAAACAGTCCTGGCTGATACTGTAGCTTCCAGGCTTTTCTGAATGCAATTTATACAACCTACATTTACTAGATGCCTATAGTGCCCTAGAAATTGTTTTAGGAGCTGGGATGCTATGGATGAACCAGAAAAACACAGTCACTGCATTGATGAAATATTTTACATTGCCATTCATAATTACATACCTTGATCTACAGATGAGCAATAATAAGTGTAATACTACCTTTTATGTGTGCACTGGTTTTAAATAGAATATTTCCAATTTCTTATATCATGCTGTCTACACATGTACAAAAATTGTATAATATACCTAAGTATTTTGTTAGAAGGGAATCCAAATTTAGAATTATTAAGTCACAATGTACATTTTAGGGCATGATATGTGTCAACAATTTTGCTCCCAAAAAGATTAAATCATTTCTCTAGCAGTTTATGAACATACTCTTTCATTGAACCTTCATTAGCATTGAATTTAAAAACTTTTTAATAGGAATTTGGCAGAAGTGGTTTCTTCTAGAAAGAAGAATTAGATGGTTGAGGAAGAGAGAGGAAAGAAAGACTTGCTTTGTACAGTAGTAAGTTATTTAATACTTTTGAATTCTGTCTTGTAAATATATATTATTTAAAAATAAATAAGCTAGGCCAGGCGTGATGGCTGAAGCCTGTAATCCCAGCACTTTGGGAGGCTGAGGAGGGTGGATCACAAGGTCAAGAGATTGAGACCATCCTGGTCAACATGGTGAAACCCCGTCTCTACTAAAAATACAAAAAATTAGCTGGGCATAGTGGCATGTGCCTGTAGTCCCAGCTACTCAGGAGGCTGAAGCAGGAGAATTGCCTGAACCCAGGAAGTTGCGGTGAGCCGAGATCGCGCCTTTGTACTCCAGCCTGGGTAACAAGAGTGAAACTCTGTCTCAATAAATAAATAAATAAATAAATATATAAGCAGCAAAAATGTTTAAATGTTTGATAAGATGAAAAATGTATTTTATTATAATATATAACGGAAATTTCTCATATCTCTTGTGTTTCTTTTGTAACTCATTTCCTGCCTTCCTATGAGAGCTTTAATTGTTTTCTGAAATACTTTTATGAATTTATACATATTATCCTTCTTTGGTCTTTTGTTTTCTGGCAATGGGACATATCAGCATTAAAAAAAAAAAAAACTGTATCCTAACTTGTTTATTTTACTTCACTGAAATGTAAATTCCATGAGGACAGGAAGTTCTCTGCTGGGCACGTGGTTGGTCCTCGACAATTATTTGTTGAATAAATAAATAAATAGATGAAATGCAAGTGAACAAAAAGTATTTACTGAATGGTAGCTTTTGACATACAGATCTTACATTGTAAATAATTAATTATTTAATAATTACAAATAGTAAATAAGTAAAACTATTGCTTTGCTTTGGTGATTTTTGCCATTATTTTATGTTTAGAAAATCCTTTAAAGAATGGAAGTAGATATTTATCTTTATTTTCTTAATGCTTTAAAAATAATACTTAATTCTTTAATGCATGTGAAATTTATTTTGGTGTCTGGTGTATTTCATGAACTAATGTTTTCCAAGTAGTCAATATCACCCAAATTTACTATAAAATATACATTTATTTCTTCACTCAATTTCAATCAATAGGTTTTTTTTGAATAATTACAACGTGCCACTGAACTAGACATAGTTCTTATTTCAGTGAGCTTATGGTTTAGTAGAAGAGAAAACAAGTAAGACACAGTTTTAGGGCAGTGTGATCAATGCTAGGACAGAGAATAAACACAGGGTGCTGTAGGAGCATGGCAGACAGACACCTCCCAGCTTTGGGGGCTCAGGGAAGTTTCCCGAGGGAGTGTTATCTGAGCTAGAAAGGGAGTATCCAGTTGAAAGGAGGAAAAGTGCCTCTCACAGAGAGGGAAAACTTGCACAAAGGTGAGAGAGAAGAGGAGCTCCTGGAACTGGAAGTTGTTCCATATTCCTAGTGCATAGCCTTTAGAAGGGGAGACAGTAGGTGCTGAGGTTGTGGGTGTAAGCAGGGTCCACAGCATGCAGGAACTGTAGGCTGTCTTAGGAGTTAGGACTTCATTCTAAAGATGAGAGGGACCCTACTAGGCTTTATAAAAGAAGCAACTGGCACCATAAAGTCTGCATTTTCGGAAGGTTTCTGGAAAGCAAAGTGTGTATGTATGTATGTATGTATTTTTTAAGATGGAGTTTTGCTCTTGTTACCTAGGCTGGAGTGCAATGGTGCAATCTTGGCTCACTGCAACCTCTACCTCTTGGGTTCAAGCAATTCTCCTGCCTCAGCCTCCCAAGTACATGGGATTACAGGCATGTGCCAACATGCCCAGCTAATTTTTGTATTTTTAGTAAAGACAGGGTTTCTCCATATTGGTTGGTCTTGAACTCCAATCTCAGGTGATCTGCCCACCTTGGCCTCCCAAACTGCTGGGATTACAGGCATGAGCCACTGTCCGGCCAAGGAAGTCTATTTATAATAGCACTGTAGTAATAAGGTAAGAGATGACTGTTATCTCTCCCAACACAGACAGTGGCAATAAAGAGAAAGAATGAATTTGAGGTATGAAGGAGGCAAAATCCAGCAGCCTTGAATGTGAAGAGTGAAGATAGAGGGAGGTGACAAAGATGATTTCAGGTGAGCAGAGGATGGCAACATTCATTAAGAAAAGGGATTTGGGAGGTGTAGTAGGTTTGGAAGAGAAATAGAGTTCATATTTTAACTGAAAATCCTGGAGATACATATTTAAAAGTCCGTCATATTTAGGAAGTAACTGAAGCCAATTCAGTGGATAAGATCAATCAGGAGAGGGTAAGAGTGAGGAGAGTTGTATAAGAAACACAAAGGAAGTTAAACATTCAAGGAATGAGCAAAGGAAGGTGCACTTACAAAAGAGGCCGCAAAACAACGGACAGAGAAGTAGATAATGAACAGGAGTAAATGATTATATAAAACTGTGAAAAGAACAGGATTAAAGGGGAGATGAGAATCCAACAGTGTCTCACACAATGGAGAAATCAAATAAAGTAAGTGCCACAAATTTTCTATTGGGCTTAGTAAAAAAAATTGTTCAATATTATAGAAGTTTTTGACAGGTAAAAATAATAAACTTCAAAGAATACACACACACACACACACACACACACACACACACACACACACACATATGTAATGTCCAATGACTTTTACAGTGAAAATGACAAATTGCTGTTGAGAGACAAATTTTAGAACACCCATGGAGAGAAACCTCATGACCATACATTGACAAACTTAATATTATTAAGATGTCAAATCTTCCCAGATACAGTTTCACTAAAATCCTAATTAGCATCCCAACAAGGTTTTTGCATGAAAGTTGATAAGCTGATTTCTAAATTTATATAAAAATACAAATAATAGACAAAATGATAATCAAAAAGAAACAAAGTCATAAGAATTGCAGCCTTGTAGGTAAATTATAAAGCTAAAATGATTAGCATAGGGTAGTACTGACATAAGGATACAGAGATCAATGGAAAAAAAACAAGGCCTAAAAATAGACCCTTCTTTATGAGACTGCAGATTTTTGACAAAAGGTGGCGAAGCAACTCAATGGGGAAAGTAAAATCTTTTGGGCTAGAGCTGCAAATCCATAAGAGAAAAAAATGACCCTTAACAACTACTACATGCCATACATAAAAATCCATCTGAAATGAATCCCAGGCTTAAAGGCAAAAGCTAAAATGATAAAGTTTCTAAAAGACAGTGTGAGAGAATATCTATCAAGCCAAAGATTTCATAAATAAGAAAAAGGAAGTAATCACCAAAATAGAAATGAAATAACATATGAGAATTAACCAAAGCCAAAACTTCTGCTTATTATACAATAATAAAATAATAAGCAAATGACTAGTTGATGCTGAGAGAAAATATTAAAAAATCAGATAAGGCATGATAAGGAATGAATAAGAAGTTTGAAGGGTTTCATTTTTCAACTAATATTTATTTGTTGTAATACTTATATACTAAAAGGCAAGTACTATTCCAGTCATCGGCTGAATCAAGGTCTCTACTCTCATAAACGCCACATTTAGATAGGTAAAGACAAATCATACAAAATTTAATAAGGCCATTTCATACAATAATAAATACTGTGGTCAAATACACCAAGTAATATGGCTGAGAAAAGATGCCTGAGAGATTGTGATTGGCTATGTCAGCTCTGGTACTAAAAGTCCACGTAAAAATGGAACATCTGAGCCAAAACCTGCATAATACAAAGGAGACAGACAGTTGAATATGGTTTGGCTCTGTGTCCCCACCCAAATATTATCTGGAATTGTAACCCCATATGTCAAGGGAGGGACCCCGTAATCCCCATGTGTGGAGGGAGGTGATTCGATCACGGGGGCAGTTTCCCCCATGCTGTTCTGTTGATGGAGAGTTTTCATGAGAACTGATGGTTTTATAAGGGATTCTTCCCTCTTTACTTCCTTTACACGCTCTCTCACCTGCTGCCATGTAAGATGCACCTGCTTCCCCTTCCACCATGACTGTAAGTTTCCTGAGGCCTCCGCAGCCATGCAGAACTATGAGTCAACTAAGCTTCTTTTCCTTATAAATTACCCAGTCTTGGACAGGGCTTTATAGCAGTGTGAGAACAGACTAACAAAGGAAATTGATACCAACAATGGGGCAGTTTCCCCCATGATGTTCTCATGACAGTGAGTGAATTCTCATGATATCTGATGGTTTTATAAAGGGTAGTCTTTCTGGCTCTCTCACATACTCTCTCTCCTTCCCCCATGGTCCAAGTTTGCAAACTTCACCTTCCACCATGATCCAGAGGCCTCCCCAGCTATGTGGAACTGTGAGTTAATTAAACCTCTTTCCTTTATAAGTCACCCAGTATTGGGTATTTATTTATAGCAGTGTGAAATGGACTAATACAGGTGTAAACAGAGAAAGGGGCAGAAATGCTCTTAGCAGAAAAAGCACAGAAAACACAGAAGTCCTGCCAGTGGGAATGAGGTTCCAGAACCTTACCAGAACCTCATGTGTTTGAGGACCTTATCGGAATTTTCCGTGTTACAGAAAGAGAGAGAGATAGAGAAAAAAGAAAAGCTGTGTCCAGAATGTGAGTGGAGAAAAGTTCAAGAAGATACCAGAAACATGCAGAAACTACCTTGTATACAGCTTTCTGGGCCAGGACAAGGAATCTGAATACATTCCAAGTGCCACAGAAAGCCATTGGTAGGTTTCAACAGGGGAATAAAACTATTATTTGCAAGATGTATATTTCTGTTTGCAAAACTTACTTCTTTAAAAAAATAACCACTTTGAGATAATTATACCTGAGAACAAACAAAAGACCTAAAAGAACCAAAACAAAATGTTTAGATAGCAGGACCATCAGGGTTTTTTTTATATAGTGTTGTAGTTCTACAGTAATAACGTCATAATAAAAAGAAAAAATATTTTAAAAGATAACTATAAACAAAAAAGTAAATACAAGGGCACTGGGGCTTCTCTGCAGAGAAAGTATCAAAGAATGGAAAGAGCAGAGCAGAGCAAACGTGAGAAGGCAGTCCAAGGTAGTTGGTTGAGGGAGGACACTGGCTTAATGGGAGGTGATGGCGGGAAGTGGTGCTGAGTAAGTGAATTCAGGATATATTTCAGTAGTGCACTAGCAAGATGTAGTTAAGGAAGCCTCTGAATCATTGACTTGAACAATAGTGTATCAGTTGATGGTGCCATTTTCTGAGACAAGGAGGACTATGGGAGGAGCAGGTCTACGGAAGGAAATCATGGGTTCATTTGGCTATTTTTAATTATCGAGGCTGGATGTCAGCAAGATGGCAGGATAGGAAGTTCATGCTGACCATGAATTTATGTGGCCCATCAATTGGCAGGTGCATACAAAATGTAATTGATTCTCAAGCACATAATTTGCTAATGTTTATATTATAAGGAAAATTTTTAAAGATGTAGTTACTGATATGCATATGTAAAATCAACACTGACGGTTACTTAAGGCAGCTGCATGGCTTTGAGTAAACAGAGAGCAAATCTAACCATCAACTGATTCCTTCAAAATTATTTTCTACTTGGAAGGTCATTCTTCTGACAGTTCCTCATAGAAGATCATCCACACACTGCAGCCTAAAACTGAGAATATTTTATTAAGTTAGGACAAACATTAAGACTGAGAATGATGTATAAAAATAAAATTTTCTTTTACAGTTTTGGTAGAGACAGTCGCTAAACGTGCTAGAGAGGGTTTTATGCCTTAGTAAAAAAATGACATCCTGAAGTCAACCCTTCTGTCTGAGCTGCAGGCTAAGTACCCAGGACCTGAGGCTTCTCCGTCTCACAGTGGTGATGTTCACACTAGGTGATAAAGTGAGCAAATATCCAGGCTGACCTGACTAGGCTACTCTGACCTCACTGTCTGTGAGAAAGCTTAAATATCAGGAATCCTGGAATGAAACAAAGAGCGATGCTTCCTCTCCTGTTGCTCCCTGTAAGGAACCATCAGCCTGGTTCCTGGCCTCGAAGGGACTGTGGTGAGATCTGTCTGACTAGGGTCAGCTGTGCAGGGAATTGCCACAGTCTATGGCTTCTTCCAGTTGTCTTGAATTGATGTCTGATCTTACGTTCTTCTCCTAATTTGCTGGTAATTAGAAGAATGACCTATCACCCACCCTAACTGGCCAATGGGAAAAAGGGACAGAACCCATTTTAAGTGGCAACTCTGCAGTTCTGCAGAAGCTATGAAACCAAGTCACAGAAAGACAGTGTTTGGAATCTTTGCAGTCAGGGACAGGGACATCACTTGACCAGTGGAGAGCCAGCCTTGGGTCACCTATTATTTTATTTTTAAAATGAAAACTGTATACAGATTCATGGGGATAAAGAATACAAGATAAGATGTAGTTGAGGGATCTGTTTCAAGATGTGGCTTTTTCTCAGAGCCCACCCAGCATTGCCATTCTTGAGAGCACCCCCTGCCCTGTGTACAGCCCCAAAGAGCCCTTCTCCCTCATACCTAGGAGCCTCACCTGGCAATGGGAGCCCTATGAGTTTCCAGTTCCCAACAAGCTGATTCAATTTTTGGATCAAGGTCAGCTATGCAGGGAGCTCCTGATGAGATCTGACTTACTTCTGAGCAGCTAGGACCTGACCTTTTTTGATATCTACTATATGTTTATTCTGACAAGAATGTATGTAGTTGACAGCAATAAATCTCATTATTTAAGTGACCTTTGTTTATTTCACTTCCAGGAAACACAGAAAAGAGAAAAGCCAAGCCCCTGGTCCAGGAAGAGGCCAGGCAAGGTTTTGGAGAGAATGCCCATGGTTTTGAAGAGGCTTCTCTATAACCTTGAAGAAAACAGTTAACTGCAAAATAATGTGTATTTCTTTGTCTCCCAGATGACAACAAGCTGGGTAACTATGCAGGTATCTTCCAATTACAGTGGTATGAAGAATCATGGAAGAAAAGATACATTTCATTGTATCTAATTTTGATCCTCAACAATTTTCTTAGTGGGGTGGGGGAATAATTTCACAGAAGAATAAACTCTGCTAAGATACTGATACTCATGAAATATCCTAAACCAATTATTTATTTTAGAGAAGAAATAATTGGGAACAAAATTTTAAAGGTGAAGCTCTATATTATATTAAGCCACAAATGATCCAAAAGTAATCTGGCTGTAGATGAAAATTATGAGGCATTGTTTGTGTTCATTTGGAAACATATGCTATGATTTAAGGCAGCACCAGAATTTCATTTCTTCTTCTGCAAATGAGGATAATCACCCCTAATCCATAGGATGTTCAAAGTATTCAACACTGTTTTGTGGCACACAGTAAAAGTTCAATAAACAGTAGCTTTGTTTTTGTCTTGATTATTAACTGGTATGGGACAAAAGCTAGAACCTAAATGGTGTGTCTAAATATCACATTTATTAGAGGATTTTGACTGATCTGATGACCCCAATCTAGTGTTTTCTATGACATGATGCATCCATTTATTAGATTGTGACCCCGGGAAAGTTATATAACCTCAGCAATCCTCATTAAATAATCTAGATAATAAAAATCCCTAGGTTACAGGGTTATTTCAGGAAGTAAGTTGTTTAAACTGTTTATCACAGAGCATATACAATTTTTGCTAAATAGTCATAACTGTAGACATATCTCTATAGGTGGTAAAGTCTTTCAGGGCAGGGGCCACGCCAATTTTATTTTTCTATTCATAAAAATTATAGCATAGTAGCTCCCAGCCTGGAGGTATGTAAAACATTTTCAGTTTTTGCAGGGGGAACACATGTAAAAATCCTAAGTATAAATCCTGTAGTTAGTCATTATCTCCTTAAATATCATCTGTGCTACATTCTCCCTGTATTCTCCAAATAAGACTAACTAAATTAAACTATGTTAGACCTTCTCACTCTATTCCACATGTTCTTAATGTCTGCATTAGTATTTTCTTTCTCCATGCTTCATTCTGGATCATATCGTCTTACTTTCCAGTGTAGCAGCACTCACTTCAGCTCTGTCTAATCTGCAGTTAAATCTACTCATTAAATTTTAATTTATCATATTTCAGTTCTAAAAATTTTGTATTTAGCTCATTTTCAAGTAAGTTAAACCACTTCTGTAGTTTCTGGTTCCTTATAGAACATTTCATGCTTGACTATTGCCTCCTGACATAATCAGCATCAACATCAATGTCACTACCACCCCATAACAGGGAGCAGTCATCAACCAAGCTTCCTCAGGAGCTGGTGTACAAATGTCCCAGTTCCATTGCCCCTTACTTAGGGTAGTGCTGAGGTATGTGTTTAGCATTGTCTTCTTGAGTTTTCCCACTGGGGGAGCTGGTTCAACCGAGAACTCTCTATTGGCTGCCTTCCCTTCCAACATTCCCATACTTCCCAAATAAACTACTCTACTCCAATCCCTATGGAAGTTTCTGCTTCTGAAAGACACCAAATTAAAACAGTGTTTTACAGTCTGTGTCTAATAATTTAATGCCTACAGCAACTGTTAGTCCCTCAAGGTTGTCCTCAAGGAGGAAGAGCAACAATCTGCCGTAATCAAATTCCAAAGCACTGACTGGTTTTCTACTGATGCTGCTCCTGTCCCCATGTGCATCTAGTTTATCTTTAGGTATTCAATACTTAATCTGATACACACACACACACACACACACACACACACAGAATTGAATTATTATACATACCAACTTGCAGAAGCCTGGGTATGAGAAAGAACCAGCAATGAAGCATCTGGTGGCAAAGGGCCCCAGCAGACAGGAGTATCTGGTGGCAGAGGGAAACAGGTGTATCAAAAGCCAAATGAAAAAAGGTTTAAAAATGGAGGAAGTGCATGAGGGGTAAAAAGCCTACTGAAAGTTTAAATAAAAGAGGACAAGGAATATCACTAGATTTGGTAATCTGGAGGTTTTTGGAGACATCAAAGAGAGATGTTTTAGTGGAGGGGGTGGAGAGGAGACAATGACTAATTGGAGTTGGTTTGAGAGCCTGAGAAAAGATTTGAAACAGCAAATAGACATACCTATTTAAATGATTTCCAATAAAGTGGACCAGGGTATTAAATAGAGGGGAATGTTTTTATTTTTCTCTTTGACTTTTAAGAGGGGAGACCTTTCAGAATGTTTTTTGATGTAATATCCAGAGAGGTGAAATTCAAAGAAAAAGTATAGAGAGCAGAGAACTGTCAAAGGGGGGTGGGATGGGGGGAAGTCTTTTAAAGGCAAGTGGAAATAGGGTCCAATACACATCTAGAGGAATTGCATACACCACAGACAGTTCATTCACAGAATTAGGAAGGAAGGAAGGCCGGGTTGAGCAAGGGAATATAAATGCAGGTAGGCTGGTAGCCATCATGTTGAAGTTTGTGGAAATTATCTTTTGAGGCTTCCACTTTTTTCATTTGGAAGTTTCAGGAATGAGCTTCAGTTTTCATGAGTGAGCTGAGAATGAGAAATAAAAGAGCAGAAGTATAGATGAAACAGGAAAATCTAGCAAGATGCCAGGTAACACTACAGACCCACTTGACCATCGGAGAATAAAAGTACATTTATGTTGCATATATCACAAGTATATTTGAGCAGAGAAAGAGCGCTGTGAACTCTGCAACTAATAAGGAGGAGGTTGGTTTGAGACTGTGTTTTTAAGAAGCACGGTCTGTACTACTGACCTTAATATGTGACCTTCACCTCTTGTGCTCAGTATAAACAGAATTAAGCAAGATATTCACCAACTGAAGTGATAAATATATTTTGCTGTTCAGTTCACATGGCAACTTTCTTAATCTCAGTAAATTATTCTGAAGGAACACCCAAAGGAAATCATGAAGCATATTCTCGGAGTGTTCCTGTAACTTGTCATTTGAGAATTGAGATGGCAGTTTAATTTAATGACTTGATGCAAGTGAACAAGCCTCTCAGTGCATGCAAAATTCCAGTTACATCTTAGGTTGGACTGTGGTAACATCACATACTAGATATCCTCAGGATGATAATGAAAAGACTATGTACATAGAACATAGTCTGATTACACATTTTTTAAAAAAATTGGATGAAGGCCAATAATAAACTCTTATAAATGTGATGGGGAATAACTCTACCCAAAATAGAAACTAAAATCATACATATAATATCTAAAAATAAACTTAGGACATGTGTAGCAACTACACAGAGAAAACTACCAAAAAAGAAAACCTTCTAAGGTAACATGAAATAAGAGTAATAATGGAGAAACACATTATTGAATATCTAATTTTGATCATGTAAATACATCAATTCATTCCTATTACAGTCTATGAATTCAATGCAATCTCAATAATTATAAAATGTTAGCAGTAGCAATTTATATTATTTAATAATATTCATTACTAGCCATGAATAACATTAATTAACAGTAAACATTGATGTAGTATGTATTATGTCCCAAGCACTGTCCTAGGTACTTATATTCATTTGCATAATCCTCAAAACAACCTTTGAAGGCCTGAATCACTACTGATATCATTTTATGAATAAAGAATCTGAGGTACAGAGAGATGAATAATTTGCCAAGGTCAGACAGTTGCCGAGTGAAATATCAGAATTTAATTCAGGTTCTCTGGCTCCGGAGCCCGTTCCCTTAATCACTTCTTCCCACTGCCTTTAAATTCATGGCAATAAACATTTCAATGGCCTTTTCAGAGGTGGAATTTGAGAAACCCATTTTAAAGTTAACCTGGAATAATACATATGGAACAATAATCAGGAAATAGTTTGGAGGGAGAGTAGTTTAGGGGAAATGCATGTTCTATATATTAAAATATATTTTAACGGTATGTTTAAGGTATTTATATTTGTTTATACTCATTCAACAAAAATTTACTGAAGACCTACTCTTTGTCAAGCTCTGTTCTAGGTGCCATTGACAAGAACAAACAACACTCCCTGTTCTCATGAAGCTTAAATTCTTGTTGGGGGAAAAAGAAAAAGAAATAAACAATTAAATATTTAGACTGTACAGCAGGAACAGGAGATTTAGAATACAGAAGGAACAGGGCATACAGAATGCTGAGATTGGGAGGAGGTGTTTTGTAAATATGGACATCAGGAAGGGCCTCGGTGATGACACTTGAGCAGCAGCCTGAAAGAAATCAGAGAACAAGTGATGAGGACATCTGGGGGAAGGACGTTCCAGCAGAACGAACAGCAAGTGCAAGAGTCCTGAAGTAGAAGACACTTGTCATGTCTTTGAAACAGCAAGGAAGCCAATGTGGCAGGAATGACTAGGACGGAAGTGGTAGAAGATGACGTCAGGGAGATAATGGGGTTGAAGGGACAAGTTAACAGGGGATTCTGGCTTTAACTCTGAATAAAATGGGAAGAGTGACTTGGTCTGATTTGCATATACAGTCATGTGTTACATAATGACATTTACAGTGACAATGGACCACATACACAATGGTGGTCCCATAATAGTATAAAGGATATGAAAAATTCCTACTGCCTAGTGACAGTGGAACTATTTTAATGTGGTAGAACAATGAATTACTTGCATGTTTGTGATGATGCTGGTGTAAACAAACCTACTGCACTGCCAGTCGTGTAAAAGTATAGCATACACAATTACGTGGAGTACATAATACTTGAGAGTGATGATAAACGACTACGTTACTGGTTTATACGTTTAATTGTGCAATACCTCTTATCATTTTAGAGTGTGCTCCCTGTACTTATATACATGTTTTAAAAAAGGTTGTCCCTGAAGACCTTCCCATGGGACAAGATGTGGAGGCAGAAGACAGTAACACTGATGATCCTCACCCTGTGTGGGCCTACACTAATGTGTGTGTTTGACTCTTTAACAAAATTTTTAAAAAGAAAACCAAATAAAATATTAAACAATTTTTATTTTTCGAGACAGGGTCTTGCTCTGTCACCCAGGCTGGAGTACAGTGGTGCAATCAATGCAGCCTTGTCCATGTAGCCTCTACCCGCCAGGCTCAAGCCATTCTTCTGCCTCAGCCTCCTGAGTAGCTGGGACTACAGGCATGAGTCACAGTTTCTGGCTAATTTTTAAATTTTTTGTGGAAATTGAGTTTCAGTATATTGTCCAGGCTGGTCTCAAGCTCCTGGGCCCCTGCTTCAACCTCCCAAAGTACTCGGATTACAGGCATGAGCCATTGCATCTTGCCAAAAACTTTTAGAAATAGAAAAAAGCATATAGAATATGGGTATAAAGCATAAAAATATTTTTGTATAGCTATCTAATGTGTTTGTTTTTTAAGCTAAGTGTTCTCATTAGAGTCAAAATGTAGAAATAAACTACAAAGCTTATGAAGCAAAAATGTTACAGTAAGCTAATTTATTGTTGAAGAAAGAAATCTTTTAAAAAACAAATTTAGTGTAGCCTAAGGGTACAGTGTTTATAAAGCCACAATAATGTATAGTCATCCTAGACCTTCCCATTCACTCACCACTCACTTGCTGACTCACCCAGAGCAACGTCCAGTCCTGCAGGCTCCATTCCTGGTTAAGTGCTCCATGCAGGTGTACCATTTTTATCGCTCCCCCATTGCTGGATGCTATCTTTATGAGATGGCAGGAGTACCTCTTCTCCTACCTTACTTGCCACTTCTAGCCTAGACAGTCACCCCTGTTAAATGGTTGAGGAAAAACAGTGACAGTTGGCTTTCTGGGAAATGGGATACCCACAAGGTAAGATATAAAGATGGCAAATGGAGACGAGAGTCCTGGCTGTATACTAGGAACTGTGATATTTGTGTATTATAGCAGTCTGTGGTATGCTACCGACTCAGCAGTGAAGAAGCACCTAGGATTGCAGAGCTAGCACAGAGTGAAACCTTCTGGAACAAGGGGCTGAGCTGGGAACAGCCACTGACATGGCAGCAACACAAAATATAGCCATGAGCCACATGACAGGGAAAAGACAAACTGATGAAACTGGCCTATGTGTCAATATTCAGAGTGTAGAGATCCAGCCTCATTTAGGAAAAAGAAAAGAGAAAAATATTAATTTGACATCATAAAAAATGGTGAATAAAGTATCTAATATGAAATATCATAGAGACTTGTGGATTCAATGACAAACGTTGTGTCCCTAGAAAACGTATACAAAGATCACTGAATTAACATGATAGAATCATCCATGCATAGGCAAAGCTAGGTCAGCCCTTCACAGCATTCCTTACAAATGCCGACACAAAGAGGGAACTTTAAACATCAAATCTAATATTAAACATTGATTTAGAGTATCCAACTATTAAAAACTACTGAAGACCATTCTAGAAGTATTAAATAGCACTTAACATGTTGATGATGCTATGCTGTGAATGAATTGAAATTGTACGTAAGTGTCTGTGATTCTTTTTTTTTTTAGGTGAAGTAATGTATTTTTCTTTATCATTTAAACCACTTTGAGTAAGCAGTTTCTGTTACTTGAAGCCAAAGGCATTCTAAATATACAAAGTTCTTTAAATTGGTAATGTTTATGTTATGTGTTTTATTTTTTAATTCCATAGGTTTTGGGGGGAGCAGATGGTATTTGGTTACAGGAATAAGTTCTTTAGTGGTGATTTGTGAGATGTTGGTACACCCATCACTCAAGCAATATACATTGAACCTAATTTGTAATATTTTAGTCCTCATCCCCTTTCCACCCTTTCCCCCTGAGTCCCCAGAGTCCACTGTATCCTTCTTATGCCTTTGCATCCTCATAGAACTGCCACTTATGAGTAACAATATACAATGTTTAGTTTTCCACTCCTGAGTTAATTCACTTAGAACAATAATCTCCAATCCCATCCAGGTTGCTGCAAATGCCATTAATTCAATTCATTCCTTTTTATGGTTGAGTAGTATCCATATAGACACGTGTGTGTGTGTGTGTGTGTGTGTGTGTGTGTGTGTGTGTGTGTGTATGCAGTTTATACACTCATTGACTGATGAGCATCTGAGCTGGTTACACATTTTTGCAATTTTTAATTGTGCTGCTATAAATGTGTGTGCAGGTGTATTTTTGGTGTATTTTTGTATAACAACTTCTTTTTCTCTGGGTAGATATCCCGTAGTGGGGTTGCCGGATCAAATGGCAGTTCTACTTTTAGTTCTTTGGGGAATGTGCACACTGTTTTCCATAGTAGTCGTACACGTTTGCATTCCCACCAGCAGTGCAGAAGTGTTCTTGTTCTTTTTCACAGCATCCACACCAATGGCTTTTTTTTTTTGAATTTTTGATAATGGCCATTTTTGCCGGAATAAGCTGGTATCACACTGTGGTTTTAATTTGCATGTCCCTGATCATTAGTGATGTTGAGCAGTTTTTCATATGTTTGTTGGCCATTTGTATATTTTCTTTTGAGAAGTGTCTATTCATGTCCTTAGCCCACTTTTTTATGGAATTGTTTTTTTCTTGCTAATCTGTTTGAGTTCTTTGTAGATTCTGGCTATTAGCCCTTTGTCAGATGTACAGATTGTGAAGATTTTTTTTTAAAGAATAAATGTCATTGTGTATATTTATGGCATAAAATATGATGTTATGGGATATATATAGAGAGAGAAAGTAATAAAAAGGCTACTATACTGAAGTAAATTAAAATAACCATCATCTCTCTGAGTTACTCATTTTCTCTTTTTGTGGCAAGAGCAGGTAAACTTATTTAGTATGAATCCCAAATACAGTACAATTTTATTACCCATAATCCTCATCTTGTCCATTCCATCTCTGGACTTGTTCACCCACCATACCTGCTACTTTGTACCCTCCGATCTCCCTGTTTACTTCCTCCATCCACCATCCCCCTCATCCCTGCTAACCGCTGTTTTGTTCTCTCTGTATATTTGAATTTATTTTTAATATTCCATATATGAATGACATCATGCAATATTTCTCCTTCTGTGTCTAGCTTAATTCACTTGGCATAATGTCATCCAGGTTCATTCATGTTGTGGCAAATGGCAAAACCTCATTCCCTTTATGGCTGAATGATATTTTATTATATTAAATGGTGACACACACACACACACACACACACACACACACACACACATATATATATATATATATATATATCACAGTTTCTTTATCAGTTTGTCTGATGATGGACAAAGGTTGATTCTTACAATATGTTTTATAACTCCAAGAATTCCCTTCAGTTATTATAATGCAAGTCAGAGTCACATAATTGCACAGTAAGTTCATAAATCTAGACTAATATAGAATTGCTCAGTGGATTAAACTTTGGTACTTAAAATGTTTCCATCAATAGTAATTAGAAAGATGTTAATTTTCATAAATATACATTTTTAATATTAAGTATAAATGAAAGTAGACTTTTAAAAACTTTTGGTGGTTTTTAAGATCTGTCGTTGTTTGAGCTTCATAATCCTTAAAAATAACCACTCATGATGAAAAAGACGACCGATTTTGAGCAAGACATTATCCTCCAAAGTTTGTTTCTACTATCTTCCTTTTAAAAGGAATAGTGATAGGAGATGATGAACTTATACATCAATGTCACTTTAACATAGTAGTCGAAAATCTTAAAAAATATATACCTCGGCCGGGCGCGGTGGCTCATGCCTGTAATCCCAGCACTTTGGGAGGCCGAGGCGGGTGGATCACGAGGTCAAGAGATCAAGACCATCCTGGTCAACATGGTAAAACCCCGTCTCTACTAAAAACACAAAAAATTAGCTGGGCATGGTGGCGCGTGCCTGTAATCCCAGCTACTCAGGAGGCTGAGGCAGGAGAATTGCCTGAACCCAGGAGGTGGAGGTTGCAGTGAGCCGAGATCACGCCATTGCACTCCAGCCTGGGTAACAAGAGCAAAACTCTCTCTCTCTCTCTCTCTCTCTCTCTCTCTCTCTCTCTATATATATATATATATATATATATATATATATATATATATTTTTATATATATATTTATATATTTTATATATATGTATATATATTATATATATATTTATATATATACCTCAAGGAAAAAAATCATTCATAATTTATTAATGAGGAAAATATAACTATTCCTAGTCATTATATATACAAATTATTTCATCTTCAACCAAGCACTTCTAAAATGCTCTTTCTTCAATAAGCCATTTATTATTATTTTCATGTGAAAAATTTAGACAGGTAAAAAATCAAAAGGAAAAGGGAAATGGAATGCTGCAGCTGTTTAAGACTCATAAACAAGTGCAGTAGAGTTTTTCTCATCAATTGCCTGGGACCTTGCAAAGGATACACAAATCATCTGTCTTGATTTCCCATCAGGAATCAGCAGTCTCTATTTAATTTTTTGGCTTTTTGGCTTTCAGTTAGAAGTTTCATATGTACAAAAAAAAACAATAGGCTGCTAATCATAGCATTATACAAATGTCTATATAGAAGTACTGAAGCAATTAATTTATCTCTTGGTTTTCCCTATAGAATATTCTGGTTACTATAGAAGTATTAATTTGTTGCAGTCATCAAAGACAATACAATTCTTACAGCTGTGTTTGTTATTTTATTACTTGACAACAAATTGTATTTGCTATTTTATTGCCTCTGAGTACAAATACATACTTAATTACCTATAATGAATCTGTCGGAAATTGGCTACAGGAAAATGCAGGATAATTAAATTATTACAGAAATCTTTTTGGTTAATCAAGTTTATACTCTTCATAGATGACACTCCCCCATTCTCCTCTTTTTCCTCACCAGCAGAACCCAATTTTGACTGGTTTGTCTACTCTTCCCCTTTGAAATCTAAGTGTTTTGGGCAAAGTTGAGCCTACCTCTATCTTATGGAATGAGGTATGATTAATAGAAACCAATCAAAATACTCCTTGGTGTCTGTGGGAAACTGGTTCCAGGAGATCCCTTGATCACCAAGATCTTAAAATTCTCAAGTCCCCAGTTAAAAATGACGTAGTATTTGTATATTACCCGCACACATCTGTACACTTTAAGTCATCTCGATTACTTACAATAACTGATACAATGTAAATGTAAGTAGTTATTACACTGTATTGTCTCGGGAATCATGACAAGATAAAAAGCCTGTACATGTTCAGTACAGACACATTTTTTTTCCTGCATATTTCTGATTCATGGTCGGTTGAATCCATGGATGCTGAATCCAGGGAAGGCTGATTGTACTACCATCTTTTTGGCCAGAGATTGGTTTTAACGGTTCACGATTATGCTAATCAAGACTTGGTGGGTTCTTCAGCTAAACTGACCTAATCAGTCCAGAGGAACTTCTGTTTCATTGTGATGAGAGAGATTCTCTGTGTTTCTTTCTCTGACCCTCTGTCTTTTTATCTAATGTGAGGTAGGAACAAGAACAAATGCTGCACAAGTCACTGCTGGTGCACATCTCATGGAAGAAAACCTGTCTGAGGGCAAAACTGAACTGACAGATCAGAAAGGTCCTGACCTTATGTGCCTGGCCTCCCTGCCCCCCACCTTCTCCTATCTTGTTACAAGAAATGAACCATTTATTTATTATTTAAATGAACCATTCAAAACTGGCTTTATAAAGCCAGTTTTATTTGGGGTTTCTTCAGCTTACAGCAGGAAAATTCCAACTCATTCATATGACCCGTAATGAGGAATCCATGTTCTTTCTACGGACAAATTAGTATTTTTAAGTTTAATTTCCCCAAGTTCTTTCAGGAAAGGATAAATCACTTCAGGCCCAAACCATACCCCAGTCTGAGTTCTTTGTTCTCACACACCTTTGTTCTCCTACCTCAGCTAGTGTGAGATTTCCTGGGTCTCCCAACTAAAATGGACCTTAATCAGAAGTCATCATCAGTCCCGACAGGCCAAGATCCTTCAGGAATCATCATATCCAGACCTGAAATTGACCCCAATGACATGACCTACCTTGGGCATGCAGATGACCAGATGACCTGTTGTCTGAGATCTTTTAGCAGAGCTGCTATCAGGTCTCACTTCTGCAGGAAGGACAAGCTGAAATGGCTGAAAATAAGTAGAAAGTATCATTGAGAGCAAGGACGTTACATGAGAGGGTTACTACAAGGGGTATTTTCATTACAAATTCAAGGTACACCATTCAATTAAGAAACGTGCTTAAACTTAATAAAAATATATATGAGCTATGCTTGCTATGCATGAACTATTTTACCTATTTTAACAAATAGTCTAAGAACAGTTATCAGTCACAAACGGTGAAATGATCATGGGTTCATTTATGGCTAAAAAGTAATTTATAGAGAAAACATTGTCAAAACTTAAATATATTTCCATTAAAAATCTTCAAGCTAATCTTCAAGCCCACAGGAATGCTCTAAATTAGTAAAAAATGGCATTTTAGAAATAATAAAATTATAGTTGTTATGAATGAAATCATTGACAACTTAGAATGGGTGTACTATTTAATTTCATGCATAGGCTCCCATACATGTGATTAATTTATTAGCTTTGGAAAAGTATACCACAAAACCAGATTTAAAATATTAATGATATTCAACTACATAGGGTCAGTAGCCATTCCCACAATATACCACTCCCATGATATAAAACCATGTGCTAAAAAGTAGCACTCTATTTAGTTTCCGTTTTTCTATTTTTTGTTTGTTTGTTTATTTATTTATTTTTGAGACAGAGTCTCACTCTAGCAGCCCAGGCTGGCGTGCAATGGGGCGATCTTGACTCACTGCAACCTCCGCCTTCTAGGTTCAAGGATTCTCCTGCTTTAGTCTCCTGAGTAGCTGGGATTACAGGTATGAGCCACCATGTCTGGTAATTTTGTATTTTTAGTAGAGACGGGGTTTCACCATGTTGGCCAGACTGGTCTTGAGCTCATGACCTCAGGTAATCCACCCGCCTCGGCCTCGCAAAGTGCTGGGATTATAGGCAGAAGCCACTGTGCCTGGCCCCTTTTTCTATTTCAATAATACTTAAAAAAAAATCAAGGCACCACAGCTTAGTTCAAAGCTTAGCCTTTGAAATTGTAATAGTCTACAGGGTTCTACCTACCTTTCCTTTGATCATTACTCGCACATAAGTTGGTTGCACATCAACATCAATTAAAGAGGTATCCATATATCTTCAAAATTAAAGACACAAAATCTTACAATTTTAAAAAATATCAAGTTTGAAGAAGTGCAAATACAAATTCACATTTATAGAACCATCTTAAACGAAGGACATTTAAAATATCTGTGCTAACTGGGTCTTTACAAATTAGCCTTAAATTAATCCCCAGACCAAAGGAAATTCAACATATCAGCAATTTCATTTTTAGACCCACAAATACACTTGGCATTGATTGCCCCCAACCCAAAAATATCCGAGGTCTGAAACACCAGAGGTTTGCAAAAAACAGCTTGCCATGCTCTTTCATGAATATTTTATTTTAAGCCCCTAAGACTTGAATAGCCAGGAATGCTGATTCTATTCTGCGTGAGGCCTGCAACCACCAGCTCCTGCTTCCCTGGCGGCTCTGGATCCCCTGCAGCTGTTCTGCAGCTGCCCTGATACTCTCTCTCCTGGAAAACTAGCTTGCTTCTCCCTGCAAAGGCACATCCTTCTGAATAAGCAAACCCTTCCATTTATGGCAGTGACCCCAAGATCAGGTGGCAATTATTCTCTTCCACTGATGAGCAAATAAAAAATTTAGATTTCACATCGCTCATTAAAATCAGAAGCTTAGCCAAATAATTATGTTCATATATTTCAAAATACTAATTGTAAACATTAGAAAACACAGAACTCTTAAAAATCACAAATGTTAAGGCAGGTAAGCTAATACAGGGGTAACAAACATAGGTTTGAAGTCACACAGGCTTGTGGGGAACTGGCTCCTCCCCTTCCTGCTTTATTACCTGGGACCACATTCTTTAACCTCTCTAGGCCTCAGTTTCCTCTTCTGTAAAATGGGAAAACTAGTAGCAGCTAGCCCTAGGATTGCTAGGAAGGAACATGCATAGTACCCAATACATAGCTAGTGTTAAAAATGTATTATTATATGCCATTTAAAAACAATTTCTACAACTTCACATGTGATATATATGCTTTAATGAAAAATATATTACTTTCCATGCTTGGACCCTTAAAATATTCATCTGTCTTTACGTATAAGGCCTTTCTCTGCCAGAAATAATCTTCTGACTGTTTTTTGCAGAAAAAACTACTTCCCACCCTCCAATTGTCATTGCTCATGTCGCCCCCTTTCCCTGACCACTCCCCACACAGCATTATTTCCATCCCTGAACACCGTCCCTTTCCTTGACAGCATCCTTCTTCCTTTGTAACTCATTAGATGCCTATTGATTGTCTGTCCTCCTCCCCCACTGGGCTCTAAGTGATAAGAGATCATGACTGTATTTAGAATATGCCAGTTATAGTCTCCCCATGCCTGGCACATAGTAGGTATTCTATAGATTCTTGTTGAATAAAGGCAGGAAGCAGATGTGAATGAATGAATTTAACTTTCAAGTATACACCCATGTGAGCATAAAGATAACTGGGAATTACAGCATAATTCATTTAGACAGATTCATTGAAATGAAAGTTTTACTACATAGACAGGAGAAATACTACCACCCCTTAAAATGCACATGCATGGGAATGAGGAATGTTCCATTTGAGGACTGAACAGGAAGCAGCCAACAGCTGAAAAAGAAAGGGGTATACATTCATTAAACTCCAGACACAGGGCCTAAAACTGGAAAGGACTTACAGGCATGAAACAGTGATTTGTCTGCAAAGCACTAGAAACGGCAGCTTGGGAAGCTGGAGGAGCAGAGGATATGAAACTAGTGAGAGAAGAGCTGGGAGCTTCGTGAGGGCAGATGACCTGGCAGCAAGCAGGCAGAAGAATTGACAGGAGGTGTGGAAAGGCACACAGCTCATCAGAGACAGCTCGGCACACAGAGGAAGGGACAGCGCTAAGGGTAGCCCTGGTTCACAAGAGCCAAGGTGGAAACAACCCAAATGCCCACCAATTGGTGAACAGATAAACAAAATGTGGTATATCTATGCAACGGAATACTGTTTGGCCATAAAACGGAAGGAAATTCTGACATATGTTACAACATGGATGAGGCTTGAAGACATTATGGTAAGTGAAAGAAGCCAGTTACAAAAGCCACGTGTTGTATGACTCCATTAATATGAAATATACCAAGTAGGCAAATCTATAGAGATAGAAAACAGGTTAGCAGTTGTCATGAAGAGGGAGAATGGGCAGTGACTGCTTAAGGGCCATGGGGTTTCCTTTTGGGGTGATAAACATTTTCTGAAACTAGACAATGGTAACGGTTGTACAATATTGTGAATTTATTAAATACCATGGTGGTGTCCATTTTGAAATAGTTAAAGTAATAGATTTTAAGTTGTGTATTTTATCAGCATCAAATCAGCAAAGTTTGTTGAAGTCCTGAGGGTTGATGATCTGGCTCCTTCTATCCCCGTTTACTTTGACAAGACTCAGTCTTGGAAAATTCACTCCCTCTTGGGTAATAATCCCTCCTACCTCCCAGGGTTACTGAGAGATTAAATAAACAGGGGCACATTGAAAGCCATTAAAAAGAGAAAATTTATTATAATTCATGCATGTAAACAGTTATCCATTCATTCCCACATGTAAATGTTATACTCCATCATCAGTATTCATTCATTCATTCATTCATTCATTCATTCATTCATTCATTCTTGTATTTATTGAGCACCTAACAGGTACCAGGTATCATTTTAGGTGTGGAGACATAGAGATGAAAGAACAAACAAAACAAGTTTCCTGCTCTAACTACAAATTTTAACACAAGTAAATTCACACTTTGTCAGCAGGAAACCAAAAAGCAGGAAGAGTGGAAGGAAGTGCTGGGCAGGGGTAGGAATTGCTTTATGTTAGAGAAGCCCCTCTAATGTGGTTAGGTGACATCTGAACAGAGGCCTGAAGGACACAAGGCAGCAAGTCACAAGGACACAGAGGACAATACAGGCAAAGGGAAGCACAGGCAAGCAGCCTCTGAGATGATGCCAGGGGACACTGAGGTCATCAGAAGGAGGTATCAGCACAGTGAATCAGAGCCCAAAATCTTCAGGGAATGAGGCAGAGGGACCTGATGCCTTCAGGTGCTTCCACAAAAGAGGCAGAAGGTGATACAGGCTGAGGGTTTAAGTGTTAAAATCATGGAGTTTTAGGGAGGACAGAGGGATAATACTTTGGGTGTAGTGATGAAGGCAGGCAGATCTGTGCCACTCCTGCCCACAGGTGAGAAAACAGGCAGGAAGTGAGAGCACCTCCACTGGTGACAGAGGCTGCTAGGTATTCCCCCCAGGCCACTAAGATGGGACAGAGAGAGGAGAGTTGACCACCTGATACCTACTGCTATATATAGCAAGGCATTTCAGACAAAAACCGAGGACTATGGCAGCAGAGAGCAGAGTGGGGTCCTTCTAGTATCAGCATAGAAAACAGCACAGGTCTGAGAATTATTTAAACTCTGCCTTAGGTATTCCTGAGTTCACAGTCATGAGATTGTGGCCTTCTTTACCTTTCCTTTCAGGATCATGCTTTGAAAAATTATAGTAACTCCTCTGTCTTTACAAATAAGCTTCATCTAACTATAGAGCTAACTCAATTATATTTCAAAATTTTTCAGAACTCAAAAATTGCTACTGATAATGCAAACAGACAGAAACGTCATCCAATAAATACATTTCAAATGTCTTTACCTATAGACAGCAATGTCCAGGATGATCTGCTTTTCATTATCGTTCAAAGAGAAGTCAATTCTAAGAATAATAAATTGGGTGGGGGAAAGATGCCTTTAGGATACTGTATAGATGATCCCATCACAAAATCAGAAGCAACTTAGATAATAATTATATCATAATATCCAATGACAACTTATTTTTGTGGTTGGAAAATCAAATATCAATGCTAACTTTAAAATCTCAGAGAGACCTACAACATATTAATAAATTATTTGTGTTTACAGTGTTTAAATGTGAGAATCTGAAGGTAAATTACACACAAAAAAATTAGCTTTGGTGCAGAGATAGAGACATCTGGTGGCTAAAGTTTTCTTTTCCATTTCCTGTGAGTTTGCCAGAAGCAAACTGAAACAATGGAATTATTTATGGAAAACTAAAGTTGCTTTTGCTCCCCTTTATTCAGCATTCTATTTTTTAAGTTTTAAAGAGTCTTGTCTTCCTTCTTTTTTCTTCTCCTTTCATTACTGACCTTTCCGATGCCCTGAAAAAGGCTGAGAGACTGTCCATCATCTATTACCTCTGTTTTACAGATGAAGAAACAGAGGTTCAAAGAGGCTGGCCTAGCTGAATTATAACAAATGCCTTTGCACTTCATCTGCACGAGCCTGGCTAGGCAGGATTTCAAGGCTCTATATCTTTCAACTGTTCCCCGAGGCAGAGTCCTGTTTAGCTTCCACGCTGTCAACATACTATCAGAATTGTCTGGTCAATTTTCTTTTGAGCATTGCACTTACCGTATTACTCTATAAAATACATGACTCAACCATAGTAAAGAACATAAGCTAAATTGTTTAGAAAAATGTAAAGTTCGCGAAAGATTTGACTGTTAGCAGTATTTCTGCTTGTAGCAGGCACAGTCTCATTGCTTTCAATAGTGCAGGCCTGTGGGATTTCTTCAGGGTCTCAAATGGCCCATGCATTTATAGAACCTCATCTCAGGGCCTTTTTATGTGCTCCTGCTCTGCCTCAATTGCTTATTACTTGCAAAGTAATTTCAGAGAAGTTTCCTGTGGCAGAGATTGCTCTTTTGTTCTATCTGCTTCCGCTTTATTCCTAGTGACAGGAACCATGGTTTTAAGGAGGTGCATGGCTATGTATAGCCAAGGTTGTATTCTCTGGCCTCCCTTGAAGGTAGGCGAGGTGCATGGCTATGTATAGCCAAGGTTGTATTCTCTGGCCTCCCTTGAAGGTAGGCGAGGTGCAAGGCTATGTATAGCCAAGGTTGTATTCTCTGGCCTCCCTTGAAGGTAGGCGAGGTGCAAGGCTATGTATAGCAAAGGTTGTATTCTCTGACCTCCCTTGAAGGTAGGCGAGGTCATGTGAGGGAAAGGTGTTGTATGGCACTTTCTGAGAGTGTCCCTTAAGAAAAGGAGCATGTATCCTTTCTTCCGTTTTTTTCTTTTTTAATAGGCTGAGTAGAACAGAATGTAGGAGGCCAACAGTTGAACCATGGGGACTGCTTTACAAGCAATTACAACTGTCCAAGCCAAAGGTAGTGTTGGCTAGTGATGGTGGTGGGGTCAGTGTGATGTGGCTGGATTCTGACAATATCAAAGGAAGTGTTCATAGGGCTCACTGATAGAATGAGAGAAGAAGAATCAAGGCAGAATTCAAGGTTTCCAGCCTTAACCAAGGGGTGAACCTGTGTTACTGAGATGGAGAACACAGGGACACAGCATGCTATGCTGGAGAGTGGTAGGGACGCTGGAAATCAGGAGTTATTTTTTAGCCCTAATAAGTGTGCGATGACTCTCTTACATCCACGCAGTGATGTCAAACAGCTAACTGAATACACATATCTTGAGCTAGGGGAAGAGGTTGGATCTGGTTGGGAGCAGCGTAAAGCGAGTGTTTACAGCCATGGATTTGGTGAGAACCTAAAGAGTGAATATAAAAGAGAAGACAGCTGAGGAGTTTGCTACAGAGCATTGAAAAAACAAAACCAAAAGGACCCATCAAAGTTTCGGAAGATGAGCAGTCAGTACAGTAGAAGAAAAATCAGAAGCAAAGGAAAGAAATTACTTTAAGAAGGATGGTGCTGAACAGTGTCATCCAAATCAGCTTTGTCCAGTAAGACAAAGACTGAGAATTGAACACTGAACGTGGAAATAACATGGCTAAGGAAGTTTCAGGATGATGGAATACACAGAAGTGGTTTCAGGAAGGAACGTGAAATTAGAAACTGGAGACCGAGTGCAGACAATTCCACTAAATAGGGGCAGAGAAAAAGCACTGTGGTTGGAAGGGAAACCAGGGAAAGGGAGGTTGTTGCTTTCATTTCCTTTAAAACAAGAGATTACTACAATTTGTTTGCACATAGGTGAGACTGATCTAGCTGAATGGAGAGAACTAGTGCAGAAGACCCAGGATAACTGAGCAACCAAGTCCGTGATAATAAGAGGGGATGGAGTCACAGTGCTCACAGAGACTGATTTCTGATGGGAAGTTCACTGACAGCAGCAGGAGAGGAGTACATGGGACAGGTCCAAAAACACTGTAAATTGGATATGGGGAGGAAAAGAAACTTCCCGATTGCTTCTTCTTTCTTCTCAATGAAATAGGAAACAAGGTCCTCAGTTAAAACTATGGAAGTGTCAGATGATGTTGGAAGTAAGGAGAGAGAAGGTATGACAGCAGCCTGCAGGACAGTGGAGAGTGGATGACCCAAGAAAATACAGAAATATTACCAGAGTCCACTTGAGATCTGTGGTTATGAACTTAAGGTAAGACCAGCAAGTTGAGATGAATGGTCTCCTCCAGCCATCTAGGAGGACCAGCTCAAGAGTGGGTATTGTGCTAGATTTAAATAGGGTTGGGGTTTTGTGAGGTGAGGATGATGGAAAGAGAAAGAGCAAGAGAGCTGAAGACATATGCCAATGACTGATTGCTTTTTCTTTTTCTTTTTTCTTGAGACAGGGTCTCACTCTGTCACCCAAGCTGGAGTGCTGTGGCATGATCTTGGCTCACTGCAACCTCTACCTCCTGGGTTCCAGAGATTCTTGTGCCCCAGTCTCCTGAATAGCTGGGATTATAGGCATGTGCCACCACGCCTGGCTAATTTATTTTTAGTAGAGACTGGGTTTCACCATGTTGGCCAGGTTGGTCTTGAACTCCTGACCTCAAGTGAAGTACCTGCCTCAGCCTCCCAAAGTGCTAGGATTATAAGCATGAACCACTGTGCCTGGGCCAGGGCTGATTACTTCAACGAACCATAAAACTAAAGCTGGGCCAGAGATGAGGGGACAGGGACAGTAAGAAAAATAGGCGTGTGAATTATCTTATGGTCTTCATGAGGGCACGTGGTTGTTAGAGTGGAGGGAGTCCCCCAGGAACATAAGAAATGGGGTCTACTGAGACACTCGAGGTGAAGGTTCTGAGGTGGAAGAGAGAGGGCTAGTGGCAAATCTAGGAATGAAAATGGAATCATATGACTGAGCTGAGATGAAGTGAGCTGGTTGGGGAACTGAGAGGCCAGGGCTTCTGGTGGATCACCTACATGTTTGATAAAGTCATCACCTAGACCAATGATGACAGGAGAGGCAGAGAGAGACACTGATCTGGGTGAAGTATCTTCAATGAGTTGAGAGGCAGAGGGTTGAGGGTTGAGGGTTGATCAGGGTGATGTAGATGACTGAGGGAAGAAGGAATAGGGGTGGCATATCTACATGGCTTGTCTTCAACAGAGAATGGCCTGAAAGTGGAGATGGGCTGTAACTGTCCCCGTGGTGTATGTGATGAGAAAGAACAGTGGGCAGCTGCAGAAGTGAACCCTCTGCTTCAGTTAGTGAAAGAGGAGAAACGGAGGCTTCAGGCTTTGCTGACCAAGCTCGAGCTCCAGGGGACACAGGGAAAATTGGGGATCCAGGAGGGGCGAGAATGAGTTGAGTTGGATCAGTGCCATTTGGCTATAATATTCTGGATGGTGGTGCATGACCTGGGAGGGCAGGAACAGGGACGATCACATGGCGGGAGGCAGTGCAAGTGGGAAGGTAGGTAATCGCCCTCTGTGGAACTGGTTTTGGAGGCAGGTGAGGTTGCAGTGTGTGGGAGGAGTGGTGGTCTTAGCAGGGACACATGGAGTTCCAGGAGTCTACCTTGAGCTCTGTTGTAGGCTAAAGAGAGACGGCCTAAACTCGGTTTCTGAGCTCCAGGAGGTCACAAAGAAACCTGTCGTAGTCACTGCTCTATCCAGTGCCTGGCCTAGTGTTCTGTCACTGAATGTGAGCAAGGAGAAGACATTATAAATATCATCCTAGAAATCATTAGAACTAGATTAGCATGAGCAACTCAGGAACACCACCTACTAGCCATGTGACCTTAGGCAGGTCACTCCACCCCTCTCAGGCCCAGGTTCTGGACATGTGAGAAACAAACACTGTCTACCACCTGGGATTGCTCTGAAGATAAATGATGCCCTGGAATAATTCAAGATTGTGCCTTCACCGTGGTCATGACAGAGCAAATGAAATGGCGGTGGGAAATAGGTTTGAATACTAAAATGAAGTGAATGAGATTTAGTCTGTAGGCTCTCTCTGTAGGCTACAAAAGGCTTTTCTGTCCTGCTTTCTATTTTCAAACTTTAAGACAGACAGAGTAGATCAGATAGTATTATACTTGAATATTTCCAGTTGGAATATCTTTCTTCTCATTAAATTCATTGAGGTTATTATACTGATTTCCTTCTCTAGCTCTCAAATGTTTTATAGATGTGCTCCAGAGTATAAAATAGATGTATAGGAGGTGCATCAGTATTCTCAACCAGCTTGCTCATGGCAGAGTTTTAAAAATTCATAAACACAACAATAATGCAGTAGCAATTTTCAGGCACAAAACTGTATATGGTCCAAAGTTTCATGGGGTGCATGAATAACTAAGATCTCCATATGTCAAGATCATTTTCTAGATGCCAAGAAAATAATTCATTCGAAAACATAATAGATGTTTTGCCTTTACATGTGTTCAAAATGACATTATTTTTAGACTCATCAAACTTGTTAAGAGCGGTCAGATCTATTCTTTGCAGAGCAAACCTGTAATTGAAACAATGATTGACCAACACCACGACTTTTGCGTCTCTAAGTCTCTATTTGGCCTCACATACTTGGGCTCATTTACATTCAGAGCCTTCCCATTTTCAGTGATCAGAGTCCTGGGTGGTTTCACTTTCTTCTTTTCACTTAAGATTGGCGGTGGGTGAGAACAAGAAGCAGTGTGGGGAGAAAAAGATAAGCAAAGAGAATATGTAATTAATACATTTTTGTGAAACAGCTTAAGAAAACTTAATTGAACTTTTATGAACATATCAATTCATTGTTCTGAGGTCCATTCCTTGAATACTATGCTGAGAAATGACAATCAAACCAGATTTTTTTATATGGTTGTATCTGTATCTGTACAGCAAAAACTGATCAAGACCATCTGTACATAATTTGAATGGGGGAAGAAAACTCCTTTTCATGACTATCTATTAATATTTAAATAAGTCTATTTTATACAATATTTACCCAGATAACTGTCAATTCTCCATTTGTGTAAAGAGTTTCTGCTTCAGCTAAAACACATTTAACATACCAAGTAGAAGCTATTTAATATAAATAAAAACACCAGCACATAAAAATCTATGTAAGAGGATATTTCTCACGGCATTATTTACAGTGGCAGATCCCTGGAATTGTTCTGAATGTCCATCAGTGGAGGAATAGTCGGATCAACTGTGCTTCATTCATGCTATAAAATACATTGCAGCTATTTAAAAATGTATTCGTTGTTTACCTATTGATTTAGAAAAGTGTTGATGATTTTTTTTTTTTTAAGACGGAGTCTCACTCTGTCGCCTAAGCTGGAGTAGAGTGGTGCAATCTCAGCTCACTGCAACCTCTGCCTCCCAGGTTCAAGCTATTCTCCTGCCTCAGCCTCCTGAGTAGCTGGGTCTACAGATGCGTACTACCATGACTGGCTAATTTTTGTATTTTTAGTAGATACGGGGTTTCACCATGTTGGCCAGGACGGTTTCAATCTCCTGACCTCATGATCTGCCCACCTCAGCCTCCCAAAATGCTAGGATTACAGGCATGAGCTACCGTACCCAGCCTGATGATTTATTAAGAACAAATATATAAGATATAAATCCATTTTTGTTTTAAAAAAGACCCCACATCTTACATTTGCAGAGACAGTTTATACGATTATAAAGGTTAAGAAAATATGTAGTGAGATCAACCCAAGCCTGTTGACACTCATTACATTGAAGAGTTCAATAGAAGGTAAAGAAAGGAAGCAAATAATAGAAGATTAATGGAGTAATACGGAATTAAAATGCAATGTGTAAATTCTATTTAAAAGACTACTGAAAATATATAGAAACTTAAACAGGCATATGTGGACAATATCCAGATCAGATGGACAAATTTGTTTAGATGATGGACTTGTTGGCAAATCTCTGCCTTAAATTTCTATTGTATTTTTAATATAGATTTTGTGTCAGTTAACTTTATTTTGAAAAAAATCGTTCACATGCTTCTGCATCATAAAATGGGCCTCCAGATCCAATGGAGTTTATATTTCAATGACCCAGGACAATTAAGGGGCATCCACAAGTCCTTGGGTTCATTCTACTCAGTGTAAAGCAGATCACAGTTAGGAACAAAAGATTTCTTTTGTCTCTGCTTACATGCAGTTAGTAAAAATGGCAAGACAATCAAAGGCAAACATCTCAGGAACCCACTGGATTGGGCAAATTAAGGTGTCCAAAACAGAGGGACTCAGCCTTACTTTCTTAGGTGTAAGGGAGTAAAAAAATTTCTCCTGATTTCAGGCTCAATATATAATAGATTAGATATTATATATATACCCAAGGATACATAAATATAACATGTGTGTATGGGTATATATGTATGAAATGTTTCACATTCTATAAACATGTATAACTTCCATTTCAAAGGGCTCTTGAGTCTGCAAAGTACTTTCACATGTATAAGCTTATCAGATTTTCTTAGTAGTACAGTGGGGTGGGTAAGACAGGTATGATAATCCCTGTTTAGCAGATGAAGAAACAGATGAGAAGGTAGGTACTTGCCAACATCACACAGAGGGTAACAGTGGAGTCAAGACATGCATATCTAATCTTATTCAATACTTTTCCCAAAGGACCATGTGGTCCCTTAGTGTGTAAATCACAACGTTTTACAAACAAGTATTTTAGATAAAATTTGACTTTTGATTGTTTTACCTCTCTATACTTCTAACTAATGAAATTTTTTAAAAAGCAGCTGAGATTTCAAATCTTTTTTTTTTAACTTCTAGTCTCTTGCTTTCACTTGTTAATGACAGGGAGAGATATTGTGTTTTGTTTCACTTGAGTCATTGCCATGCAGATTACTATATTTCAGGGCTAATTTATCCCATTCTCAAGCTCATGAATAGTAAGTATTCCCATAAGTGATATATTTTACATATTAGACTTAAGCAATGACATGAAATGGAATGATATAAAATCTATTTTTGAAAAAGCTACTCTGAAAATAATAGCATAAAAATCTTAGCTTCTAAAAAATCATCAAATTATATGTAAACAACTCAAAAGTGAAATCATGCTGTTAAATGTCCAAAAAAGTTGTATTAGGAAAATAAAATGTCTAATGAAACCAATTTCCAGTTCTTCACTTTGTAAATTAATAGAACAGACTCAAAAGGAAGCCCATTCATTCCACAAAATGACCTTTTTCTAGGCTAGAAATACTAATGTATTAGTGTACCCTAATATACTATGATTAGGTATATTTAAAGTGGTAAAAAGGTAAAAACATTCAAACAAACAAACCTCTACCTAAAATGTTGTCATTCATGATGTTCTAAAGACAATACTTTGATATTAATGAGTTTTAGCCAATCCAATTCAATAAGAAGCCATACTTGGAAAAAAAACGGTATCTACATATGAGTTTTTAAAGGTTTAACACAAACAATGGGAAAAATAATGGGCAATCATGAAAATCTGCTCCATAAGTTGAGTACTGTCTCCCTCCCATAGGAAAGAATGAAATACCTTAATTTCTCCTGATTTTTCCGTTGTTTTTCCATGTGTCTAAGTGTTTCCAATCTTGATTCAGGAGTAAACAAACAGGGCTTATTCCAGAATTCCAAGTCATCTTCATTTTCGTCTAGTTTCTTTGTGTTGTATTCCTCCATGTCTGGTGCCTGTAGGTGGTCTTTGCTCTCTAAAGAAGAACTAGGAAAAAACAAATAGAGCACTTAAGAACAATAAGGGATTCATGAGCTTCATCCTTAATGCTGCCCCTTTAATAATCTAGATACTTTTCTCTCACTTTGTCACCCATGCTGGAGTGCAGTGGCACGATCTCAGCTCACTGCAAACTCCACCTCCTGGGTTCAAGGTATTCTTCTACCTCAGCATCCCAAGTAGCTGGAACCATAGGCACACACAACCACACCTGTCAAAGTTTTGTATTTTTAGTAGAGACAGGGTTTCACCATATTGGCCAGGCTGGTCTTGAACTCCTGACCTCGTGATCCGCCAGTCTCAGCCTCCCAAAGTGCTGGTATCACAGGCATTAGCCACTGTGCCCAGTCCTACATTTTTTACCTTTGAATGACAAAGTGACTCCGAAAGACAGTGTATTCAAGCCTGGTTGGAGGAAATTACTGCCACAGCATCAGGGTAGGCTTTCGTCCTCTACCACCAGGAACAATGTGGTAATCAGATTCCAGGGTTCACAGATGTGATTGCTAAGAGTCACCTGGAGAGCTTTATAAAAGTACAGATTCCTGGGCTCTCATCAGAAAGTCGATTTGGTAGATCGAAGTAGGGCCTAGAAATCTGTTTTATAATATTTTGCAGGAGACTCTGATGATCAGACAAGCAATCACCCCACCTTTAATCCTATACGTGTCAATTACACTCTCCACACTACTCTACTCCCAGAGGGACTTTCCTGGCAGGCAATTTGGATCACATTATTTCCAGGGCTTTTAATGATACTCTTACCTCCCAAATAGGCTTTGGGACAGATGATACTTTTTATGGTATAGCTTATGGCTACTTTATTTTTCATGGATAACTTCTGATTATGTGGCTTTATATGGTAACAGTTCTCTCTTCTCTTTTATTCATGTTTTGTGGACTGTCAGAGAATTAAACAATATCTGTGTATGTCATCAAATGGGTATTATATGAGATATTCAACATTTGTTCAACATGGATCCAAGATATATTTACTGAGCATCTTCTGTGGTGCCAGGTAGCAGAGATAAAACCCTGGCCAAGACAGAGCATGATTCTACTTTTAGAAGATTCTGTTCTTGTGGCAAGAGAATGACATCATTCAAGCAATAAACATTAGGTATAGTCTCTCTCCCCTCCCCTCCCCTAGAATAGACACTTCATTAGATGATATTAAATGAAACAAATTACATAAATCCTTTAATACCAACTATAGCAAATAGTAAGTACTCAATACATGTTGGGTTTTGTTATTGAATCAGGTGACAGGAAAGGCTCCTTTCTTGTTGATCTTCAAACTAAAGATATTTTATTCATTTTGAAAAAATATTTTCAAATATATTTTATTTTGAAAATATTGTGAGAGATATTTTTCAAAGGGATGAACCAAAATACTAGAACATGAAATTTAAATAGAATAAATAGAATATAGAGCAAAATTCGGCCATATTATTTATAGATACAATTAAATATTTTAATAAGCAAAATAATGCAAATTTCTGAAAATAAATAAATTGCTTGCTATACAGCTATAGTTCTTTATGGCATTGAAAGAATAATTATAAAGGGGATCTATAATATTCTACAATATTCTAGATAATTGCCACTGAAATAATTGGTTCCATTCTTATTTAATCATTTAAATTATATTTTTCCTGGAAAGTGACTTATTGGTTCAATCTGGCCTTTTGCAATCTAAAATAATAATTATAATAAACATAAAAATAACAGTGCTTAAGAAAAACTATCAGAGATATGAAATAAATAAGTTTCCAAAGCAAAATGCATATAAATGTGTATAACTGGTTATGAAACAGAGTGAGCTCATTAGTGTAGGATCAAAAAAACTTTCTCTTCAACCACTGCCCTCAAATCTGCTCTCTCAGAACTCTCTTCTCATCCACAAGCAGATCCCACAGCTCTATCATCACTTTCAAGAACAGCATAATCTCAGCTAAACACTCACTTTCAGGTACTAAAGGGTCTACAGTTTGAATCAAAGTTCAGTCCTAAATATCAAATCAGAGCCATTCCCTCCCTCTCCAACCCCTTTTCCCTCCTGGCCCTGTTCCAGGTTGGGGTGTGCATGGGAAGAGGGACACCCTCTCCTCCTTCTCACTGTCCTCCATTCCTTCCTCTGAATCCCGTACCACCGGGCCTCTTAGGTTCACAGGCTTCCTGCCTTTAGAATTTGGGGCCTGGGATGATGAAGAAGGAGAAGAAGGTGAACATCTCTTATGCGACCACTCCTATTATAACCTGGCCATTGCTACCCTCGCTGGGACCAATATCCAGATACTGGCCTTCTCTTCCTGCGAGCACCTGTGTCACTCTTGGAGACACAACAAGAGCCTTCCAAGTGTACTGTTCACTGTTGAGGGGTCAATAGGCATCTCTTCAAGACAGCTCAAGCCCAGCTCCTTCTACCATGTCTACTTGGCCTGTAAGAGATTCACAAATCCTTGCCATGTGAAATGCTTAAAGTGTAAGCTGCTTCCATTAATACCTTCTTGCCTGATTCGTCTGCTCCAGGCCACTTTCTATCTTTCCAATTTTCTAGGCTGGAGGCAGGCTCTACCTAGTCAAGAGGTAGATGTTCATCTTGCTTTCTTGCAGCCTCTGATTCTCTGTAGTGTTTCTTCTTTCAGTCCTGAGAGGGGAATAGACTCCTACTTCTTCCCAACTAATTCGACAATTCAGTATTTCAATGATTCTCCTCCAGAATGTCTACATTTCTATTCAAATAGGCTAAATAGGGTAAGAGTGGCAAAGGCTCAAGGATCAGCCAGGCCTATGGGGGAGGCAAGAAGGGACCTGCGAGAAACCCCACTGTAAGCCTCTACTAAGGTACAAGGAACAGATCATTTTACCTTTTGTAAACTTTCATAAGCCAAGGATAGTGAATTATTCCCAAGATATTTTATGTGCCTATTATATAACTTTGATGCAAAACACCAGGAAAAAATACAATGAGAAAAGGTTATTATAGCATAAACTCACTTATGAACACAGGATCGAATAGTATAAATATTAGCAAAATCAGTGCAGCAATGCATTAGTAAATAATCATAGACAAAGAATGTTTATCCTAGAAATTCAAGGATGGTTTAATTTTAGAAAATCGATTAATGATATTCAACACAGTAACAGAAAAACACTATTATCTCAATAGATTCACGGAAAGCATTTAATAAAAATCCAATAGAATGCATATGATGACAAAAGCTCTTCATCAACTAGGAATAGAAGGAAGCTTACTTAACATGACCCAAAAACTTACAGCAAATATTGTACTCAATAATGAGAAATTGCAAATATTCTTTCTAAGTCAGAATCAAGATACAGATACCCATTCTTAAAGCTACTATTACATCCCATTCTAGAGGCCTTTGCAGGCACCATGAAGAAAATAAAGTAGAAAGAGAGATTGGAAAATGTTCAAGTTACTGCTTACAAACAATGTGTTTTTCTACCTAGAAAATGCAGGATTGCATCTTTTATAAAGGTCAGCAAGATTAATACAATATCAGTATACAGAAATAATTTGTCTCTTTAAATGTCAGAAAAAGCAATTACATTTGTTTTTAAAATCTCATTCTACAAGATACTGAGAAATTAATACAAAGAAAGATGGTTTAAGACTTTTATAGTGGAAATTTAAAACCTTATTGAAGGACTCAGAAGAAGATCTAAATAAAGAGAGTGCTTCCAAAGTTTAGCAAGGAAAGAATCAATGCAATGAAGATGTCAACTTTTCCCCAATTAACATATTAATTAAATGCAATGTCAATCAAAATTCCACTAGGGATTTTTAAGGAATTTGATTAGCATTGGATTCTAAAACTCATACAGACAAGAATTAAAAATAGCCAAGATAACTTTGAAAAATGAGAATATCCCTACCAAATATCATCATATGCTATAAATCTACACAAATTAAAACCAGGTAGAAGGCCCTGGCAAAGATGGAAAACTCTTGTATATTGTTGATATATGAGTAAAAATTATTACAACTACTCTAGCAAACAGTTTGACAACACACTTAAGGCTGAAAAGATGTCAAAACTGTTGTGGCAATGCCATTGCTAGACACCCTAGAGAAACCTTCATAACTGAACAAGGAGACACAGGCAACATCGCTTGAACCTCTCAACAAATGTTCAACGTGGATTCAAGAAATATTTATTGGGCATCTTCTGCTGTGCCAGGCACCAGAGACACAACCCTGGCCAAGGCAGACTGTGATGCCACTTCCAAGAGATTCTATTCTCATGAGAATAGGGAAAACAATGTGCATAGCCATCCAAAGAGGGATGGCAGTGTCCAGGCTGACCAGCTGGCACCACTGGGACGACCACACGTGTTGTTAGAGCTGCCACACACTCTGATTAGTCAGGGCAAGTGAAACACTGTCTATTAACCGTTTTGAATATGACCTCTGGAATAAATTGTAATCCATTCATCCAACAGGACATTATTCTATATTTAAAATGGATTAGTTCTACATGTCTTCATATGCATAAATCTCAAAAACATAACGTTGCATGAAAAGCTAAGCTATAGAGAGATATTATTCATGCTAAGCACACATACTCAAACTACTCTTGTTTAAGAAGGCATACTTGTGAAATAAAGGTATTAAAAATATGGATGGGATCAACGTATATCAAATATGTCCCAGCTTCAGGATAGCAGATGCCACTGGGATAGAGAGACGAATGGAAGGAAGGGGAAGTACTTAAGGAGCTTCTACTCTCTTAATGGTATTTTATTTCTTATTTTAAAACAATCCAAAGCAAACATGCAAACTACTGTCACTGATTAAATCTAGTTGGTATAACTACAAGCTGCCTATACAACTATTTTCAAATATTTATGTATGCCTGAAATATTTTATAATTATTATTTTCTTAATTTTAAAGGATTCTGTTATCTAAATACTTAACACTTTCACTGTGTGGAATCATATCAACTGACCATAGTTGCAATTCACTTACACAAACATGAACATTGTAATTTGTTTAAAAAACCAATTAGAGAGTTGTTAATCACATTAAAGATGCATTCAGTGTATAATTCAGAAACTAGAATGTTTTATGATGCAATTAGAATTATTCAACTTATAATAATGTGATTTGTATTTAACTTTTCTAAAATATTCCTAGTCGGTAAATCGAAGTACACCTATTAATTCATCTTTTCTGTATATATTTTATGGAGATTTCTCTGAGAATAATTTTAGATGCAAATTAAAATTGCTAGTTTAAAAAAGGCATTTTTCCCCCAAGGAAAGAAATTGTCAAAGCAATGAGATGCTCATATTCTTCCATCCAAAATTCACATCATATTTTATTCTTCAAATTAATCTGGAATATACATGTACTACAAACAACTTGGAAAAAGAACACAGTTTGCTGCTTTTAACAAAAGTTAAATAGAAAGTAAACTAATCATTTACATACAGAGTAGCACTGGTGTCTGTGTACCGACGTCCATCAGAGCCTGGGTGACTTCTCCTGTCTCCATTTTTATCCTCTTCTTGGTGCTTCCTCTGAGCCTCTTCCTTGAGTTTGGCTCTTTTAAGACAGTGATCTTTCTCCTGCTTTCTGATTTGTGATTCAATTACTGAATAGTCCTGTGATGCCTTAATCCTTTCTGAAGGCTCTATTTCTCTACCATCCAACCACTTAAACAAAGAACAATAAATATAGTACAATTGTTCAAAAGTTGCAGCATGAATCAGCCCCAGGTTGATTTTGATTAGAACTTTCCACAGTGATAGAAAATTAAAACAATGTCATTAGTGAGAAATATCAGAACCTTGGTCTAAATCAATGTTCTTTTATACAATTAACACAGTTTAAAAAATATCTTTACTGGTAATAATAATAACTAGATCTTCTGTCAAAACTGATAATATAAGCTCTCAAAATATTTTATGTTCATTTTATAATTGCTCACTATGTCAAAAATTTCAATGCTTAAGTCAAATCATAGCTTCAGAGTATAACAATGACACTTCCCAGAAGCTCTCTACAGAAAAAAATGGCCTTGAATATTACACATGATTGGGTTCTAATACAAATGAGCCCATGTTTCAGCTTTAACAACAAGACAAACAGGCTACTGTTATAGCATTGCCTACATCTGACATTTCAATTAGGATTTTCCAAAGTAAAATATTAAAATAAAACCATCAACTAAAGTCTAAAATGTTAAAACTAACAGTTTAAAGACACCTGTTTATCTACCCAGCCTTATTCTGTGAAATGAGGCAAGGTATTTAGGAAGGTGTGGTTGGAAGATAATGGTTCCCCAAGAATGCCCGTGTTCTAATCTCCATGAATGTTACCTGACATGGCAAAATGTGCTTACAGGTTCCCCAAGAATGCCCATGTTCTAATCTCCATGAATGTTACCTGACATGGCAAAATGTGCTTACAGGTATGATTAGGTTAAGGATGCTGGATAGTCAGGGTGATTCTCATAAGGATCACTGAGGTCCTTATAAGTGAAAGAGAAAGGCATGAGTGACAGAGTTAGGGAGAGATGTGAAGATGGCTTTGGAGATGGAGGAAGAGGCCATGTGCCTAAAAATGCAGGTGCCCTCTAGAAGCCGAAAGGGGCAAAGTAAGGGATTCTCTCCATGAGCCTGAAGAAAGAATAGCACTGGCAACACCTTGATTTCAGCCCAGTGAAACCATTTCAGGCTTTTGATCTTTAGAACCATAAGGTAATACATTTGTATGATTTTAAGTCACTAAGTTTGCCTCAATTTGTTGCAGTGGCAATAGGAAACATATAAAAGGAAAAAAACTACATACAAAGATTTAGTAAAATATAAATTAAAAAATTATTGGGATCAGCTACATTATAAGTCAAAATTACGTGGAGATTTAGAAAAAAATAATTCCAAATATGCTCTGGTCATAAGAACTCATATGGTCGCTATAGATGGGCTGCAGATTTGGTTCTGAGCTTCTTGGCAGCCAAAGTGAAATAGAAAAACAAAATTAGTTACACAATTTTCATGGTCCTTGAGGAAAAAATACAGTTTGTAGCTTTTCTCTAACATGTAGCTCTAAAACCCATTTCTAGCATAGAGTTTCATAATGGAGATCTTGAGAGGTGTCAAGCATTGTTTCTGTAGAAATATGTCCATACAATCACAGATTTCATAAGTCTGTTTCTTGTAGTATCCTTCAATAAAGGTACCTTCATACCATTATGTATGAGACTGTAATGATAAAATTCAATTCAATAAAACCTATTATTTAAGGTGTTAAGTAACTGTGGTCCACATACTTAATCTGATCTACTTTAATACAGGGTGGGGACTGAATCAATTTGGAAAATTTTGGATAAATGAAGTGTACTTATTTTGTAAGTACATATAATAAGTAAATATACTATATATAAATATATGAATAAACAAATTAAAATATATTTATATATGAATAATACTATATATTACTTTCATAAATTTCTAAGTCAACCAATTTGTGGTACTTCATTATATTACTTTATATAGTATAATTTATATAGAAATATATATTAGCATAAATGCACTATATAAAACTGTATTATTGTAACAAGTTAGAAAACTCTGAATAAATATAATTTCTTTCAACTGGTATTTCTTCCCAACAGAACATTGGGGAGCAAGGTGATATTTTCTTCCTTGTAATTGAAGTACATTCATTGATTGATTGATTTCTGTCTTTATAATTGGTTTAAGTCAATATTGATTTATTTTATTATTTTTTTATTGCATTTTAGGTTTTGGGGTACATGTGAAGAACATGCAAGATTGTTGCATAGGTACACACATGGCAGTGTGATTTGCTGCCTTCCTCCCCATCACCTATATCTGGCATTTCTCCCCATGCTATCTCTCCCCAATTCCCCACCCCCCACTGTCCCTCCCCTATTTCCCTCCAACAGACCCCAGTGTGTGATGCTTCCTTCCCTGTGTCCATGTGTTCTCACTGTTCAACACCTGCCTATGAGTGAGAACATGTGGTGTTTCATTTTCTGTTCTTGTGTCAGTTTGCTGAGAATGATGGTTTCCAGGTTCATTCATGTCCCTACAAAGGACACAACACAAACTCATCGTTTTTGATGGCTGCATAGTATTCCATGGTGTATATTGATTTAATTAGAACTACCATTCCTAAGAGGCTATGACAACTGAACCCTCGGTCACTTTACTAACAGGAGATAAGGCCTCATATTAGTAACTGATGACAAACTTGGGACTGTACGCCAGCACCTATTCTAGCAATCTAACTCTTTTAGCGATTTCGGTTAGTCTTTGAAATTGGCCCACATTTCCTTCAAGCCAAAATCACATCTGAGTTTAGAAGGCCTAAGTTGTTTTTTTTTTTTTTTTTTTTTTTTTTTGAGACGGAGTCCTGCTGTGTCGCCAGGCTGGAATTCAGTGGTGCGATCTCAGCTCACTGTAACCTCCGCCTCCTGGATTCAAGCCATTCTGCTTCAGCCTCCTGAGTAGCTGGGATTACAGGTGGACGCCACCACACCCAGCTAATTTTTGCATTTTTGGTAGAGACTAGGTTTCACCATGTTTGTCAGGATGGTCTCCATCTCCTGATCTCAGGTGATCCATCCGCCTCAGCCTCCCAAAGTACTGGGATTAAAAGCATGAGCCACCACACCCAGCCCCAGGGATTAAGTTTCAAGCTGAGCATTTTTCTTCATCTTTCTTCACACAGGATTCATGCAGCACAAAGGTGGAGTGTTCACACTTATTCATAATAACTGTGGAAGTGCTGAAGCTGAGAAAGGGACACGAAGATGTACTGAAGGCCTCAGAACTCATTTAAAGTAGTAATGATGATCCCACTATACGTGAGTAAACTGAGGCATGCAATTCACAGGCAGTGGAAGTAGCCGTCAGACCCTAGTTTCTCTGCTAGCAAATCTGTTTCGCACCATACTGCAGGGCCTACCTGCTCCTGTGGTGGCTCAGCGACTGGGAAGAAAACCCTCGAAAAGAGCCGACTCTCCTGACTCCCCTCACACCTCTTGTACGTGACTATCTAAAATAACTACTCTGTTGTTATGGGTTGAATTGGGACTCCCGACAAAAAAATATGTTGAAGCCCTAACTCCTAGTAGCTCAAATCGTGGACTTTTTGGAAATAGGGTGATTATCAATGTGATTCATTGAGACCAAATCATCCTGAAGCAGGCAGGCCCCAAGCGAAGATGATCAGTGTCTTTATAAAGAGAGCCTTGTAAAGATGAAGGCAGAGACCCTTAGGGTGATGTGTCTACAAGCTCGAGAATGCCAAAGACTGGCTGGCAAATCACCAGAAGCTAGGAGGGAGGTATGGAACAGATTCTCCCTCGCAGCCCTTGGAAGGAACCAACCCTGTCAACATCTCGAACTTGAACATCAGGCCTTCAGAACTATACGATGGTACATTTCTGTTGTTTAAGGCTCTAGTCTGTGGTACTTTGTTACATCAACCCTGGGAAAATAATCCATTTATCAACACAATTCCTTTCAAGCAGCTCAGCTTTCAATGAAATGGTAATTAAGATTCTAAGTATATCAGCCTATTTTTAAACATTAGTAAATATGTTAATACTATTTTCAAAAGGGGGCTGTTGATTTGGAGAAGTCCTTCTGAAAAGAAAGACTTGATCCAAAGTCTGTAATTTGACCTAAAGAGAAGCAGTGAGTGTGGGTACAGTATGAATGGTGGAGGTATCAAGGTTGGACTCACATAGGTTCAAATCCCACCTGTGTCCCTTGCCAGATGTGTCAGCTTAAACAAGCAGCATTAATTCCCCGAGCCCTGACTTCCTCATCTCTGAACGCACCTGCCCCCTGCATGGGTCTGGGAGGGTCAGAAACACTGTGCACAAAGCACCTCGTGGCACCACCTCTGGCCCTGCCTGCATCAGCCACGTGATGGCTCTCACACCTCCAGCCAGCTCACTGCAATACTGGCACAGGCTCAGCTGCAGCGGCCACGAGGACTTCTGGACCCTTATCCCTTCCAAGGGAATGGCTCGCAGCATTACACTATGAGATCTGGTTCTATGATAGGTTCTCACCAGTTCATTTTCTAGGAAATCATTGCATAATAATGATCAGTTTAGGTTACGTTTGAGACAATTTATCATTTATTCTATATTCAATTACCAGAACCACTCATTCTCTTAACCTGAGAAATTTTACATTAGAAGCAATGTGTTTCATTAATCCAGCAGTCAGCAGTCTGTTGACTATAGAGAACACAGAAGCCTAAGAAACAATGTCCTTTGAGAACTGAAAAATGCCTGTTGCAAAGGTGATGTCTCCATGCATTCTCTTTGCAAAAACACGGAACCACACGCAGGCCGGGAACTCTTAGAACTATATGAAACTTAACAATGATGTTCTAATATTTCTCTGTTGTATGATTTCTCAAGAAATCATATTTTTTTCCTCAGTTCTAAAATTATTCGATTGCAGGAATATGGATAAGAGTAACATACACAGCACTCGTTGCCAAATGAGGTCCCTGCACCAGCAGCAGCATTACCAGATTTTGTTAGAAATGTGAAATCTCAGGCCCCATGTCAGATGTGACCCAGAAACCCTGGGGAAGAGCACAGCAGTGTGTGTTTTGAGGCACACCAAAGACTGTGAACCTGCGGGGCATGGTGGCTCAAGCCTGTAATCCCAGTACTTTGGGAGGCTGAGGTGGGTGGATAACTTGAGGTCAGGAGTTCAGGACCAGCCTGGCCAAGGTGGTGAAACCTCATCTCTACTAAAAATACAAAATTGGCCTGTTGTGGTGGCATATGCCTGTAATCCCAGCTACTTGAGAAGCTGAGGCAGGAGAATCACTTGAACCCTAGAGGCGGAGGTTGCAGTGAGCTGAAATCATCCCATTGCACTCCAGCCTGGGCAACAAGAGAACAAGAGCAAAACTCCTTCTCAAAAAATAAAAAATAAAAATAAAAAAAGACTGTGAGCCACTGCTGTAGAGAATATGTTAAAAAAAAAAAGCAATGATAAAAATAATAATTATAAAAGCACAGTAGCTTGTGTCCCTAAAACCTAAAATGCAATAAAAAAATAAATAAATAAATAAAAGCACAGTAGCTTAAGACTGCGTAATACAAAGGTACATAGCTGTAGCTACCTCTAAAATCCTAAACTTTTGGCTTGCTATAAGTAATAATGAATTTTAATCAGTAATGATGAATCTTCTGCATAACTGTGATTTGAACTCACTGAGAAAAAGTCAAATTCAGTTCTGTGTGTTTTGGATGAGAAAGGTGAAAAGTATGCAATTTATTTTTCAGGGATTTATTAAAACTATTCAAACAATATTAAAGGTCTAGCCATTTAAATAATTACTTTGGGCTCTCTGGAATATTCCATTATCTGAAGCAACACATTCACTGTTGTTGCAAGTAAAGCAGGAATTACCGCAGTTGCTCATGTTCATTTCTCCGTGATTTCTGTGACATTAAAATAACCATACCTTTAATTGTGGAAGAGTTGCTACCACGAACTCCCTATAGTGGTGAAAGGTAGCACATGGGTTCCCCATAAGAAAGAGTTCCTTCAGATGGATATTGTGCTTCAAGGTTTTAATGCTGCTCAGCTCTCCAATGAAATTTACAGTCAAGTCAAGTTTTGCCAGTTCTTCACATCCTGTTGCGAAAAATAAAAAGAAAACAAAGCAAAGAAAGAAAAATCACAGTGGTAATAAATGGTGTGTAATAGCACATAATGGAAGTAACAGTTGTAGTCTTTTTAGTCTACTGATTCATTGCACTGCTTACCATGAAGTGAGTCTTCAGAAATATCAACTCAAAGGCTTCATCTTAACTCATTTTTCTATCTCTGCTTCCCCTCATTTTCACCCCCTGAGTCCTTCCAGCCAGGGGAAATAATTTTCCCTGCTCACATTTGCAAGGCTTGTTAATGTTTTGATCTGGTCACTATCTGGCATGTACAAGCTGTGACTACAGTGGTGCTGCCTCAGAACAAAACTCCTACTAGGCAGGGAACCTGGAAGGTGTCCTCCTGAGTTTTAGCAGGTTGGCAGGACACATTTCACCTTGGAGGGTGATAGTGGAAAGTTTCTCCAAAAAGAAAGGCATGTCATAAAAGCAGTGCATCAGAACCAGTATTTGCAAAGTCACCTGGCAGAGAGAGAATGGCTCCAAGGCCACTGAGAACTGAACTGAAGGTTAACAAAGGTAAAGAACAAGATGCTTTGATGCTCAAAGGAATAATAGAGAAAGGGTGAGTCGGCCGGGCAAGGTGGCTCATGCCTGTAATCCCAGCACTTTGGGAGGCCGAGGCGGGCGGATCACGAGGTCAAGAGATCGAGATTATCCTGGTCAACAAGGAGAAACCCGTCTCTACTAAAAATACAAAAAATTAGCTGGGCATGGTGGCGCTTGCCTGTAATCCCAGCTACTTGGGAGGCTGAGGCAGGAGAATTGCTTGAGCCCAGAAGGCGGAGGTTGCGGTGAGCCGAGATCATGCCATTGCACTCCAGCCTGGGTAACAAGAGTGAAACTCTGTCTCAAAAAAAAAAAAAAAAAAAAAAAAAAAGCAAAGAAAAGAAAAAGGGTTAGTCACTGAAATAGAGTTTTATAGTAAATCTGACCCACCCACCTTCATTACAGAGATAGCCAGCCAGATGCTAAAAAAACTTGAATCAAATTCAAATTCGAATTTGAATTAATCCCCTCATTCACATTCCACGCGAGTTTGGTGGATAGGAGTCCAGACTTAGGAATTAGACAGATACGAGTTCAAGTGCCTCCTCTGCCTCATCTTTGCTAGTGTGACCTTGGATAAGTTACAAGCTTCAGCCTCCTGGTCTATAGAATTCTAATAGTATTAGTACTGGAGTCCGAAGTTGTGAAGATAATAAGATGACTCATATAAAGCACTTAGCATAAAGCTTGCCACCGAGAGTGTCAGTAAACATGATGATTAGAATAGCTCAATGAGCCCTCTAATTATCACAGGACTTTGTGGACAATGCACCTACAGGGAAAGAAGCAAGTACAGCTGTCTCATGAGCAGAAAGCTTGCAGTTTCTTTCTGTGAACTAAGAAGAGTTGACCCAGTTTTTGTAGCAGCCTTTGTGAGCTTGGGTCAATGTAAGATTATCTCTCCCTATGACTGCTTCATGTTTGTGGGATTAACATGGCAGATTTTGCAACCTTCAATATCTAGAAAGCCATCGCCAGCTAATAGCCCAGGTCTACCTCGCTCTCACTTATTTCTTCAAAATTCTACATGCTCTTATGATTCATGTATTTTCTCTATTTAAATGTTCTTATAACATTAAATATTAAATAAGAAATTCAGTTGGCTCAGGTGAAAACTAAAGGAAAAACAACTATAAAGATAATTGTGCAAGGGAGGGAAAAAATGGAATTGACAAGACAGAGTGTAGGTGACTATTATAGTTGGACATTAAATTCTAGTAAATGTAATTACATGGCATAAAATAAATAAGCACATGTAGAAAGAGGCCCAATGTAGAAAAACGGTCAAGCAAACCCTAATACATCTATTCAATATTTAATGCAATAAGAACATTCAAAATGATGGTTATGAAAATTATCACAGCATGGAGGAGGAGAGTTTACAATATAACGAAAGTGGAAAAAGTAAGATATAACATCACCCATACACTAAAATTACAACAATATAAAATACAGAAAAATATTAATACAGCAAAATGATAATAGCAATGGCAGAATTAAGATTAAACATCATTCTGTTTCTTAAAATTCTGCAACATGGTTATATTTGAGATTTAACAGCGTACAAAGAGAGAAAATACATGAAACTGACAGAAAGCTAAGATATGTTAGCATAGTTTTCTCAAATGTCATAAGCATGCTCCAGGTACATGATATGCTTATATTTATTTGGTGTTTATTATGCCTCTTATACTCAGTATCTTATTCAATCCTAACATCATGTCTATGAGAAATAGCACAATTATTACCTTTATTTTAAGGTCAGATAGCTCAGTGTGAGCCCTTGGCTCTGAGATGCCCACCATCATGTGCACTCATGCCATTTCTCATGGAGAGATGGCATCAAGTCCTTCTCCTTCACTCTGCATTGGGGCTGGCCCTAACGACTGGCCTGACCAACAGACTGCAGCTCCAGTGAGGTTTTGGAGCTGCCTAGACATCTGAAATTCTCACATTGGAAGGATCGCCCTCAGAACAATTGCTCTAGGACATGTCAGAAGCCGGATCAAGTGTCTGGCTACCTTCACTCCACCGCGCGCAGAGACACTGAGCCACCTGGAGAATCGTAAAAGCAGTGAGGGAGAACAAAATCTACTTCTGTGGAAAGAAACACACTGAGAAGCAGTGCCAGATGGCAACCGAAGCAACCATCTTGGAAGGGGATCCTCCAGCAGCGGCTGCTTCTGGGATCTATCTGGCAACAGATACTTGACACTGCAGTGCAAATGAGCTAGGAAATTACCAAAGTTTACACGGCTCTAAATGGATGAGTTGGGATTTGGACCCACGTTGGCCTACCTGAAAAGATTCTCTGAACTGGTACGTTAGAGCAGCAGTCTCCAACCTTTTGGGCACCAGGGACTGGTCCCATGGGAGATGGTTTTTCCACAGATAGTGGGTGGGATGGTTTCAGGATGAAACTGTTACACTTCAGATCATCAGGCATTAGTTAAGTTCTCATAAGAGCACACACCCCAGGTCCCTCGCCTGATCCGTTCACAGTAGGGCTCCTCACCTATGAGAATCTAACTCAGCACACAGGAGGCGAGCTCAGGCACTAGCGCTCTCTGGGCCCACTGCTCCCCTCCTGCTGTGCCTCTGGCTCCTAAGAGGCCACAGACCCCTATTGGTCCTCTGCCCAGGGGTTGGGGACCCCTGTGCTAGAGAGTCTCTTTGCCAATGCTAGCTATTTATTATTAAAATATCATCATCATCTTCTCTTAAAATTCTCATGCCACAATTCTGTGGAACACATACTTGAGTCTATAAGTAAAAGCACTTGTCACCACCCGGCAGAGGTACGGCCCAGGACTGCCTCGCCTGGAATTGATGACGCAGGTGGAGAAGGAGAGACCAGCTTGTAAGAAGGCAGGAGGAGGCAGGTGGAGAAAGGCCAGAGATTAGATGTGGGGGAGTTGAGCAGCGAGTGTAATATCTCGTCCAAAAAGAATTAATTCCAACTATCAGTCCCTGTAAATGGGTCCGTATCCCATATTTCATTGTGATATCCTGTTAATGTCATATGAAAATACACGGATGTGGGCAGAAGGAAATTAAGAACCTTGCAATGGTGTGGGGAACCAAAGTCTGCATCTTCTGCACTGGAAGTCAGTAGACATAAAATAGGAATATCAAGGAATAGCAGACAAGCATGATATAACTGCAATACTTGGAGCTAAACATAATATTGAGTGCATTATTTGGACACTTAGAAGCAAGGGGAATTTAGAGCAGCCACCTCTATGCAGTAGGACTTAGAGGCCTGAGGGCACTGACAAGGGACGTAAGTATAGCACTGTGACCTTCTGAACTATGACACTACCATGTTAAAAATACTAATTGTGCAAAAGATAAATATCCAAAATGTACAAGAACAAATAAAGGCTTTTATATAGTCTAGATTTTTCATTAACTTCACATCTTCAAAAATAATTATATAAGTGAAATGGGGAAATAAAATCATTATTTCTATGAAATTAATAAAAACATGGCTAATATTAAAAATATATATCGGTAAACCTATGAGATAAGAGTTATACCTTTCAGCATCCAATTTATCAATACGTAAAATAGGCCTTTAAATTCTTTTTTCCTCCATTGCTAGAATTTTATCTGGGGAAAAAAAAAAGTTCCCAACTAAATACCTCAACTGGAAACAGAGGTAACTCATAAAAATCTGTTCAGAACAGTTCTATTCATAATAACAAATATAATTAAAAACAGCTCTAGCACCAAACAATAAGGTTGCATTTAAAAAACATCAATATCCATCAATAAATTTGATAATACAGTTGTTAAATGACAGCAGACTATCATTTATATGGTAGACTCAGCCACTATATGAAGCATGTGTACAAAACTGTATCTATAAATATAACTCACCCTATATCTGTAGGTTTGTGTGTTTATTTTACATTGGCAAAAATGATAAATTTTATAAATGTGGAAGGTATATTTGGGGTAATCTGACTTAAGATAGGTTAGGTGGCATTTCTTAAGTTTACTTTAGGGGGCTCTGGAGGACATTTTAATTACATTTTTCTTTCATATAAGAAAAGACTGACATTTGAAACTCCGATGAGGTGAAAATGTCATACATCTTTGGATTCTGCTGTAATTTTGTAGATAAAGAACCCTCCAAATGTTCATTATATTTTCAGTGTTAAACCTTACTGTTTCTTCTACTTGGACTAGAATTAAGAAATTAAACTACCTTTGTCATCCTAAAGATGAACAATTCTTGCCAAACTGGCCTAGCTTGAGAAAATCTCTCTGGAGTTAGGCACTGCTAATCTCTGCCTCCTGTTCTGCAGAGATCCAGTACAGGAACCCTCGGGGGTCTAAAGATCATGGAAATCAACAACATAGACCACCCAAGGAGGGTGGGAAAGCTCATGCCATGGAAAATTCCACCTCTCCTTCCAGGTTAGGGTAAGCGGTAGAAAACAAAACCACTTTATTCTACCCTGGTGAACCCTCAATAGGAGAAAAAGAAAAAGGAAGACTAGCCATATATATATATTGCCATCCAAGGAAAAAAAGTAGAAAAGCAGAACAACTTATTTTATTTTTTTTTAATTTTTTAAATTTTTATTGCATTATAGGTTTGGGGTTTATTTTTAAAATTATATTGAGATTTACTTAAGCAGATGGGCTGAAGGTGCACCTTCATCTTCCTCTTGTCACCTCAAGCCCTTAAAATTAAACAAAAGTACATATTTGCCAGCAGATAAAATGCATCCTCCATTCCCACTATGCCCCTCCACCGCCCTCACCAAACAATCTTCAAGCTACCCTACACCCAGTTCACCTGTGTTAAAGCTGGAAGGCAGAGCAGAAAAAGCAGACCCGCCCAGGTAAAAGGCAGGAGGTGGGCTGGCCTGCAGTTTGCCAAGTTAAAAAAGACGCAGCAAAACACACTGCCATGTGTGTACCTATGCAACTATCTTGCATGTTCTGCACATGTACCCCAAAACCCAAAATGCAATAAATAAAAAAAAAGAAAAATACAAAAACTAAAACAAACAAACAACAAAAAAATAAAATATAGTAATAACTAGTGGTAGGGGAAATGTGTAGACATTGTAACTCCATAGACTATCAATGGGAATGCAAAATGGTGCAGCCGCTGTGGAAAACAGTATGGTGGTTCCTCAAAAAATTAAAGATATAAGGGCCCTATTATCTAGCAATCTCACTTTTGGATATATATCCAAAAGGATTGAAATTAGGATCTCAAAGAGATGTATGCACTCTCAAGTTAATTACATTAGTTATAATGGCCAAGATAAGAAAACAATCTAAATGTCCATCAACGTATGTACAGATAAGAAAATGTGGTACATACATACAATGGAATAGAACTCAGTCTTTAAAAAGAAAGGAAATCCTGCCACCTGCAACAACATGAATGAATCTAGGAAATATTATGCTAAGTGAAATACACCAGTCACAGAAAGACAAATCCTGCATGAACCATTTGTATTAGATATCTAAAATAGTCAAACTCGAAGAGCTGAATGGAGTTTTTCAGAAGCTTGGGAGAGGGGAAAATGGTCAGCTGTCATTCATTTGGTATAATGTTTCAGTTATGCAAGATGAGTGAGTTCTAGGGATTGGCCATAAAACAGTGTGTACAGTTAACAATATGGTATTGTGCACTTCACAATTTTCTTAAGAAGGTAGATATTAAGTGTTCTTACCACTGAAAAAAGTACCGCAAAGGGTGCAAGAAAATTTTTGCAAGTACTAAATAAGTTTGTTTTCCTGATTGTACATAATTACTGTTTCACGGGTATACATATATATATATGTATATATATGTGTGTGTGTGTGTGTGTGTGTGTGTGTGTGTATATATATCTGTTATATATATAATATTATGTTATAATATAATAATATAAATTTTTGCAAGTACTAAATAAGTTTGTTATCCTGATTGTACATAATTGCTGTTTCACAGGTATACATATATATATATATATATATATATATATATACACACACACACACACATATATATATGTATATGTATATATATACCTGTTATATATATATTATAATATTAATATATATATAATATATATGTATACCTGTGAAACAGTATACATATATATAATATATGTATATATATAATTGTACATTTGATATATACAATTAGATGAGTATACATACATATGTGGCTGTACAAACTCATCTAATTGTATATATTAAATAGGTATTTTTTTTTCTATAGTATATATTACACCTTAATGAATCTATTAAAAATTTTAAACACTGTGGAAAAAAAAAAAAAAGACAATAGTGACGATGCTGCCCTCTAGTGGTACATAAATAAAATCACACGAACAACTTCTCATATGGGTAAGAACACTGACTTCACAAAACTAACAAGCCCTGGACAACCCAGCCAAGAATGCCAGTTTTTAATTATTTCTTTGACATTTTAGATAGAAACTTCATTATCACAAAACATGGACATAGAATACATTTTTTATTCCTTTTGTTCACAGGAGAACAGGGCTGTAAAGTGTTAGCTGGGAGAGAGCAATGACTCTATTTCTAATGCAGAAAAATTCCAATGATGAAAAAGATATTCTTGATCCCAGGACTCAGGCAGTTTCGGGGGCTTTGGCAATGGTAAGTTTTGAGAATGAAAAATAACATATGATTCATATTCATATAATTGTTAATAAATAATCGTGATAGTCACTGTAATATCCATTTCCTCTGGTAGGCAAATAGGCTAAAATCCACCATGACCTAAGTAAAGTCCTCCTAATTTCAGCTTTAGCAGATGGCAGTGGGGTGGGCAGAGCAGCTTGCCTGCCTCTGCTCCATGGCCCTGCACTCTAAAGTGAAGTCTGCCAGTCAGCATGCCCCACCCACTCACATAGTGCACAGTGGCTCTGCCAGACAGGCTGAGGCTAGAGAGGCAAGCAGAAACTCACCACTGCAGAGTAAGTCACACAAACCACGTAATACACCACATCTTTTGTGATTATGATCAGACACCAAATGTTACCAGATATTTAGAGAAAAATAGCACAAGACGGAAGCCTGCAAAATGAAACAAAAAAAATCTCAGATGAAGATAATGGAGGGGATGAAAAAAATTGACAACAAAAAGCTCTAACAAGAATCTGCAAAGATATTTAGAAGATATCTCATCAATAAAATAAAAATACACACCACAGGAACGAAGCAATCAGAGCATAGAAGTAAGTTCAGAAGAATAAAAAGTATGGCCAAAATAAAGAGTTAATTGCAGATGGACTGAACTATAAAATGAACACAAATGATTATTTTGGATGAATGAGATGAAAACAAAATGATTATTTGGGATTTGAATCTGGTGAAATATTTTAAAATGTACAATAACAAGAAAAAATGGATTTAAATAAAAGAACAAGTTAAAAGGCACAAAAGAGCAATATAATACTACTAAAATCCAACTGAAAGAAGTTCTTGGAAAGATTAAAAAATATAAAATAAAGTTATTGGAAAAGATAATACATAGGTAGATAAATGGACGGATAGATAGAAGAACGAAGGGAGGAAGGAAAGAAGAAAGGGTAAAAATGTAATTATCAACAAATAATTCTCAATCTGGGAAAACTCCCCTTAAAAATTGGGAAATGAATTATTTTTACATAGATGAAAATGAGAGTTTTTCACTAACAGATCTATGCTATAAGAAATAGTAAAGAGTGCCTTTCAGGCTGAAATGAAAAGACACTAAGGAGAAACTCAAATTTATTTGATAAAGTAAAAACAATTACAAAAGGTAACTGTATAGGTAAATATAAAAGACAATATAAATATATTTTTGTTTGTACCTATTTTCTTCTCCTAAATTATTTAAAAGATGACTTCAAAAAGAAATAATTATAAATCTATGTTACTGGGCATATAATATATAAATATGTGATATGTGACAGTAAGAGCATAAACAAAGGAAGGGAAACTAAACTACATGGGAGCAAAGTCTGTATACTATTGAAAGGAAGTTGGTATTAATTTGAACTAAATTATTGTAAATTAAGATATTAATTGTAATTCCCAGGGAAACCACTAAGAAAATAACTCAAAAATATACAGTAAAAGAAAGAACAAGGGAATTAAAATGGTACACATGAAAAATAACAAAAATGAAAACAGTAATCCAAAAACAGAATAAGGTAGACATAAGATGACAAAAGATATATAGAAAACACATTGCAAATAACAGATACAAATTCTATCTTATTGTTAATTACATTAAGAGTAAATGGGTTAATCTCCCCAGTTAAAAGGCAGAGATTGACAGGGTGGATTCAACATCAAAACATGATTCATCTAAATGCTGTTTAAAGAAAAGCACTTTCAATTCAAAGATAGAAATAGTTGGAAAGGCAAAGGATAGGAAAAGTTATACCATGCAAATGGTAACCAAAAAGAAAAAAATAGATCTGGAGTGACTATATTAATACCAAACAAAAAGACTTTAAGGCAAGCATTGTTATTATAGACAACTAAGAACATTTTATAATAATAATAACATCAATTCATCAAAAAGATAACATAATTATAAAAAATAAGCACCTAAGAGCAGAGTCCCAAACTATATAAAGCAAAAACTGATTCTATTGAAGGGAGCTATAAACAATTCAAAATAATAATTGGAGACATCGATAACCTGCTTTTAATAATTGGTAAAACAACTAGACAGAATATCAGCAAGAAAATGGAAGAGTAGAACAACATTAAGGCAAAGAAACAAACAAGCAAAAGGCTAGATCTAACAGGCATATTTAGAACTTAAACCCAAGAACAGCAGAATGCACATTCTTCTCAAATGTACATAAACAGCCTCTAGGATAGATCAATTGTTAGGCCATAAAACAAGTCTCAATAAACTTAAAGTAGTCAAAAGAAAAGAAAGTATTTATTTGACCTCAATGGAATGAAACTAGATATCAGTAAAATAAGAAAATGTGGGGAAATCACAAAGATGTGGAGATTAAACAATACTGCTATATAAGTAATGGGTTAAAGAAAAAAATCACAAAGGAAATCAGAAAATACTTTGAGATGAATTAAAACAAAGCATAACATATCAAAACTTAGATGCAAAAAACTAATGCTCAGAGGAAAATTCATAGAATTTTATTTATGCCTCCATGAAAAAGAATACCTCAAATCAATAACCTAATTTTCTGCCTTAAGAAACTAGAAAAAAAGAAAAAAAGTAAAGAGAAAGAAATAATGAGGATTACAATGGAAGTAAACAAAATAGAGAACATAAAACAATAGAGAAAATCAACAAAATCAAAAGTTGGTTCTTCGAAAAAATTGACCAAGTTGACAAACTGTTAGCTACACATTAATCCGAAAAAAAAGAGAACACTCAAATTTAGCAAATCAGGAATGAAAGATGAGATTTTACTATTGACCTTAAAGAAAAAATGAAAAATATTACAGGGGAGTAATAAAAACAACTGCAATGGTAATGAATGAGATAACCTAAGTGAAGTAGATGAATTCTAGAAAGACATAACCTTCCAAAACTAAGTCAAGAAGAAACAGAACATCTAAATAGACCTACAACAAGTAGAGATTAAATTAGTAATAAGCTTTCCCAAAGAAAAGTCCAGGACTAGACGGCTTTCCTGGTGTATTCCAACAAATATTTAAAGAATTAACAAATCATTTACAAGCTTTCTGAAAAAAAAAACAAATAAGAAGCACTTCTCAATTCATTCAATAAAGGCCCTTACTATCTAGATAATAAAACCCAAGACAACTATAAGAAAAAAAAAGCTATAGGCAAAATTAAGAACAATTGTGCCTCAGAAGTCACCATCACAAAAGTTGAAAAGAAAACCCACATATTGGAAGCAAATCAAATAATCTGATCAAACTCTAGCATCTAGAATATATACATAACTTTTACAACTGAGCAATAAAAAGACAAATAATATAACTAACTTAAATATGGGCCAAAGTTTTGACTAAACATTTTTCAAAGCAGATACTCAAATGACCAGCAAGTACATAAAAAATTCTCAACATTATTAGTCATTAAGTAAATGCAAATCAGAAACACAATAACATACCACGCCATACCTATTAGGATAGGATGGCTACTATAAACAAAAATGTCTTCCTATCTTAAAAAAATATTGCTTATAGAAAGTATTAGTGAAGTTGTGCAGAAATGGGTGCTCACAAGGATTATTAGTGTAAGTACAAATCAACACAATGAATATTTTAGGGCACAATTCAGCAGTATCTTTCAAAATATACTGATTTCAGTGCAGGAATTCCATTTCTAAGTATCTGTCCTAGAAAAAACTGCGCAGATGTACACAAAGTAAAATGTAGAAGGAGGCTCACTGTAGCTGTGCTTATTATAGCAAAATGCTGGAACTCACCCAAATGTCCATTTGCAGACAGATGGTTAGATAAATCAGTCTACAATGATTCTAGTATGTAGCCCCACGCCCCCTTTCCTGGATATCAAAAAAGCAAGGTAATTTTAGGGAAGAAACTAATTTTCAAAACAATACTCATAGTATACGATACCACTAACAGAAAGCAAAATAAAACAAACCACCTTCTATATACCCAAGTGTTAATTCTGGCTACCTCTGAGGAGGCTAGGTTAGGAAGGGGTAAAGTAACCTTCATTTTTTAATTTACATATCACGTTATTGCTTGAATTTTTATAAGAAGAATAATTATATGTTGTATATAAAATGTTAATTTTAAAAGCATACCTATTCTTATACAAGACTGTTAAATCTAACTTTAAATCTCAATTTTAATTCATAATAACATAACAGAAGAAACATTCTTACCTTCCAAGTTTTCTATTTTTTCAATGTTGTTTAAAGCTAAATTCAAATATTCAAGTTTCTTGAGTTTGCTAACATTTTCTGAAATATAAGATAATGTAATTAATTACAAGATAATCTTCAAAATAAAGACACTTTAATGTAATCTATTGTTAAAATAATAAAGAAAATCTAAAGATTATGGTTATCAAAACTATGTTGCTTTTTCAAATCTATACCTGTACAGCAGACATGGTGGCTGCCTAAGGAGGACCTATTTCTCCCTCCATCCTTCCTAATGAAACCCAGTTTTGCTCATGTCTCTTTCTAGCCCTAACTCTAGCGGGGGTAGGTTTAACCACACTGGGCCAGTGCATGACAATCCAATCTCTCTGGCTAGTGATGGCTCAGGAAGGTAGGTTTAAGCCAAACAGCCCATGGCAGTGTCTTGGCAACTGTGTAGTACAGGAGAGGACATGCAAACCAAGTGCTCCTAATCAGATAAAAGGGAAGGATCCATATTCCATGCTTGGGGGGCTCTTATCTCTTTTTCCTGTGGGATATTAATAAGGAATTACTATCTCTATTGATTCTTACACTCAGTCATAAGGGAAACAACAGCAGGACAAATCTGGATAGCTGGTAGAGCAGAGAGAAGGAATCAACCAACCCTGATTGATTCTGGAGTCTGCCCCACCTCTAGACTTAGAGATGAGTAAGGTCATTGATTTCCTTACTGTTCTACCACATTCAGTTGGGTTTCTTTGACTTGAAGCCCAAATCGACCTGATACAGGATTATCTTATTTAATAAATATGAAAGCCCATACAGGCAAAACCACAAGCATAAACAAGTCACAGAATTGCTGCAGAATGGGGCCTTTGAAAAATAGTGAATAATATCAAACATTGCTGAGTGCTTATTATATGTCACACAATGTGCTAAGCATTTTGCATATATTATCTTATTTAATCCTCGTAATAACCCTATGAGGTCAAAATGATCATCTCCTTTTTATAAATCAGAATACCAAGGTACAGAGAGTTAGTTTACTTGTCCAAGGTTAAGTGGTAGAGCCAGGAAATTGCACTCCAGAACCTGGAACTAAATGATTATAGTAAACCTTAAAAGGACAGTTCTTTCTAAGATGACAGGAATGTAGAAAACTCTGCTAAGGACTGTGCACTGGGGCAGCCTCACTCAATTAGTGCCTCCTCTGCCCATTTCTCAGGGGTATGATGAAGCTGAAAAACATGGTGATTTACAATCATCACCCTTATCACCTCTAAAAGTTAATCTAAAATTTACAAAACATCATATATTTGTTTCCATAGACATGAACATAACAGTTCACATCTCTGAGTTTCAATTTATGCATTATTTAAAAGGAGAATTTTGGGGGGAAAAGTTACAGAAGTTTGTCTCAGAATTTAAATTATTCCAAGTAATCCTAATGTTCGCAAAGGATCTCTAGAAACATCTGAGCATTCAATTGTCAACAGATTTGGAGGTTTCTGTGTGCCAAGAACTATGAGAGTCTAGTCTCTATCCTGAACAAAAATACTTTATTATTATTAAAATGGCCAGCCCACAATAAAATACCTGCTGGAAATAGGACTTCCCTTTGTTACATGCATCACCCTCTAAATGCTAAAGGAGTCAGGATAGAAAATTAAGGCTTGCTCAGGGAGGGTTTCCTAAATCAACTCCTCAAAAACAACAGGGCCCAACTTGGAAAGAGGGAAGGGGGTGAAGCTCAGTAAGACAAAATAGAAGAGCCTCTTGTTTAGTGGAAAGGGAGTCTGAGTTCCAGCCAAACCATTCTACAGTTCTCAAGAACTAAGCAGACCCACAAACTTGGAGTAGACCCTCTCCCTTCTCAGGTTTAAGAAGCTCTGTAGCTCTCAACTTGGCCTAGGCATGCAGTCCATTGTGAAGCTGTTGAAAGGGTTGATTCCAGCAGCCCACAGGTTCTGATTCAGTAGATCTGGGGCGGGGCACCGGACAAGACCCCACCTGGCACCTGGGCTCCCTCTTGGGTCACCTCTAAGCAGCGCCTTCCTCAGCACACCATCTGTGTCTTCCCGTGGGCAACAGAGCTTTAGGAAAGGCAACTGCTTCGCAAATTTCCACCTCAATGGCGCAAGAGCAAGTCTGAATCCTAGAGGAGTAGTTTTACTTGCTAAATAAGTGCCTAAATGCCTATGGGTGGAGTAGCACTGAAAAATCCCATTATTGGGATTTAAAAGGGTGTTTAATTTAAGAATACTTTGGAAGCAAAAATTTAAGCTTTCTCACAGCTCTGAAAAGGACTGAAATACCATGCTCCTAATTAGTAATTGTGATGGACCCAGCTGTGAAGATTAAAATTTTGGGAACTCTTTTAGATCTGTACAATTAGAACCGTTCTTTCATGCCCCCATGCATAAAAGCTGGTGCTTTTCCGTAATAGCCTTTTTAATTGAACAATGTGCCAGAGTTTCTAATTTCTGGTCAAGTTAAAGATGCCAAAAATAATTAACTGAAAAAATACAGAGAATTTTAGTAAATCTTCAAAAAATGATGCAAATCTAGGCTTTTTGCAAGCCTGAAGCCAGTTTTCAATTATCCACGAAACTACAGGCAACCACATCACCAGCATTTCTCAACCTCAGCAATACTAGCATTTTGGGTTGGATCATTCTTTCTTGGGGGCGGGGGTGGCATCTTGTGCACTGTAGGACTGTTTGCAGTATTCCTGGCCTCTATACCCTAGATGCCAATAGCATTCCCTCCCCATCCTCCCATACACATACGACAACCAAAAATATCTCCAGACATTGCCAAATGCCCCCTGATGTGAACCCCAGCACATTACCATGGGAAGTAAAATGAAATCCTATAAGCTGACCTCTGAGTTCTCGTGCCAGGACACACAGGGGTTGGCACTCTCTCTGCCTCATCAATCCTGACTCCATCTTTTTTCCTCCAACTACATTGACTTCTCCCTTCTGCTCCTATCTTCATCTGGCTAGCCTGGAGCACACTGGGGTAAATGATCAAATTGATAATAGTAGCAGGCAGCACAGCAGCTATCTGCTACTGAATACTTATGATTTAGCAAGTACCAAGCATATCATTTCATGTAATCTGTATGCCAATTTAGACATCAGGCATTATTAGCCATTTTACAGATGGCAAAACTAAGACTTGGGCAAAGTAACTGACTTGTGAGATTTCACACTGCAAATAGGTAGGTGGCAGAGGCAGTGTCTGACACAGGTCTACCTCATGCCAGAGCCTGTGCTTTCTCTTTCGGGGTGCTGGGGATTCTCCTTCTGTCTCCATGTGGCAAGACCTCCATTAGAGCAACTGCACAGGCCTCCCTTCCCTCTGCCCTTTAATTCACCATTCTGTGGGAGAAGTCGGGTGTGGTGAGGGAAGGAAGGCCAATGTATCTGATAGGTTCATCAGGAGAAGAAACTCAGCATACCCAGTCCCACCCTCTTTCCTGATTTCTGGGATCTTCCTGCCAGCAGAGAGCACATGATCTCAACCTACCTCCTGACATAAAGCAAAGACCCACCTGGGTAGGAGAAACTTGTGGTTGTCCAATTCTGCATGTAACTGGGTGGGTAGGTGTATTCTAAGGGTGATATTAGCAAGCCCACTTGGCTGCAAGTCTAAGTTGCGTTTATCAGTTTTAATGCTGATGTTTTTATCTTCATTGACCTGATTCCTGCATTTACCTCTAATTTTCATTCCTAATTGGAACCCCCTCAATACCCCCTCAATACAGAGCACAATGCCTTGCACATATATGGTCACAATAAATATACAATAAATCTGCAGTAACCTGACAAGGACTCCCTCAATTCTTATATAAATTAGTTTTGCAGTGTGATGTAAAACCATGACAAATGCCTCCTCCCTTTCAAACTTAAACAAAATCAGGTTTGATGTGTGCTCTGTCTTTTTAGATGACCAGGTCAAGTAATGTGTCCCTCACCTTTATCTGCTCTCGATGACCAGGTCAAGTGATGTGTCCCTCACCTTTATCTGCTCTCGATGACCAGGTCAAGTGATGTGTCCCTCACCTTTATCTGCTCTCGATGACCAGGTCAAGTGATGTGTCCCTCACCTTTATCTGCTCTCGATGACCAGGTCAAGTGATGTGTCCCTCACCTTTACCTGCTCTCGATGACCAGGTCAAGTGATGTGTCCCTCACCTTTATCTGCTCTCGATGACCAGGTCAAGTGATGTGTCCCTCACCTTTACCTGCTCTCGATGACCAGGTCAAGTGATGTGTCCCTCACCTTTACCTGCTCTCGATGACCAGGTCAAGTGATGTGTCCCTCACCTTTACCTGCTCTCGATGACCAGGTCAAGTGATGTGTCCCTCACCTTTACCTGCTCTCGATGACCAGGTCAAGTGATGTGTCCCTCACCTTTACCTGCTCTCGATGACCAGGTCAAGTGATGTGTCCCTCACCTTTACCTGCTCTCGATGACCAGGTCAAGTGATGTGTCCCTCACCTTTACCTGCTCTCGATGACCAGGTCAAGTGATGTGTCCCTCACCTTTACCTGCTCTCGATGACCAGGTCAAGTGATGTGTCCCTCACCTTTACCTGCTCTCCCAGCTCCTTGCTGGAAATTGTTTTCACTACACACAGAAATGTTCAGGGAAATGCTCCCCCTGCACCTACTGAGAGATGGCTGTCTGTCTTCCCATGCGATTCTCTTCCAGTGATTGTCTCCTTCTGAAAGTAACACTACACTTTCCAAAGTTCTCTCATTCACAACGTTAAGGAAACCATGACAGCTAAGTACTGAAACTTACCAATTTTCCCAATAAAATTATTTTGAAGATAGAGAATTTTTAAATCCCGGCACCATTTATCAATGTGTTCTAGTCTTTCTATTTCTTGCTGATGCAAGGAGAGTTCCTCCAGGGAAAAAATGACACAGTCATTGTGTTCAGCATTCCGTCTAATAAGATCTTCTGTGACTGGAAGAAAATGTTACATATTACATTTATGTTCCCATTGTTCAATATAAGATTATGGTACTATTAATGCATTTGGGCTTTTTTTTTTTCAGCTAAATGTCAATTCTCCATGTCCAACAATTTTCAAAGTGAAAGAGAAAATGGTACCTCCTCCTGGAGTTTTTGTGATGCCATGATGTGAGTCAGAGGAAAGAAGAAGACATGATGATATTGTATTTGTCTTTGAATGTGTAGGGTCTACATATATTTTGCTGTATGGATGAAGATGGAGTTGAGAGTTAATGTCAACATAAGAATGTTGACATGGAATCTTACAGTGGTACTATGTCAAAATGAATGAGATCCACTAACTAATCTGAGACAGAGTAACTTGCTACTGAGAGGCACAGTGGGGCTGGCAGAGGGCGGAAATATGAAAGCATCTTCCACCATTCAAAGAAGAAAGGTCATGGGTCATTCATTTAACCAATATTTATTTATTTAACTATGCTTAAAACAAAGAAAATGAACACCTTACATCTTGTACTGCAGTCTTACCAAACAAGTGGCCACCACTTGTTTTGTTTCCTAGGAGAATGTTTTTTAAAGCTGCTCCCAGGAGAAGGCATAATGGCAGCTCCCATCCCTCTGACAAGAGTGATGTGTAGCACTGGGCTTGCCTGCCACAGAAGGTCAGCAGTATGTGATGAAAACGGCGCAAGGAGACTGGACATAGTGCTGTCTATGGTCCACAGTCGGGGCCAACCACAAGACCGTGAATCGTCTTCATAAAGAAGTACTGAAACCAAAGAGCTAATGACAAGGAGAAACCACGCATTTCCCACTGCCACTAAGAATGTTATTTGTTGAACCCTCACCTCTTAAGTAGGATGTGGAAATATCGTCTGTCTCACCGGGAGATCATTGTCATGTACAAGTTCCAGGTACTATTCCAAATGCTTTGCATCTATTAATGTGTGACTACCTGGAGTTATGATTTCCAACTGTCAGATGAGGAAGTAAAGCACAGAGTTTAAATAGCTTACCTGGGTCTTGGTGATAAGCGCTAGAGCTAGGTTTTACATTCACAGTGCAGTGCCAGACCATCTGCTCTTAACCACTATGCTCCCCTGCCTCAAGCAGGAGCAAATAACAGCCTCTTGAGATTTTAGGTTTCCTGAAGGTACAGCCTCCTCTAGCTGAGACAGAGTTATTTACTGCAACTTCTGCTACCACTCCTCTATGTCACATCCTTAAAAGTGGAGTTTGCCTTTTTACTAAATGTAAAAACATGTACGAATTTGATCCTTCACGTGCAGTTAGCTAAACTCTCTGCTACTTCCAGTGGGAGGAGATACAAGTGCTTGCAATGACAGTTCTTTAGAAGGACCAGAGTAATGTAGAGGTTGAGAGATTAAAATACTATACATGGGGAAAGTCCTTGCTACTCTAAGCTTTGGCTCAACTAACAGGCAGAGATTGTCACAAACCAGTTCCTGGTGAGGGACAGACCAAAGCACCCAGGAAGGAGGGTAACAGGACACCACCACCAGCCCGACTCACTGGGACCCCTGCTGCCAGCCCCATTCAGCTGTCCCTGGAATTCCACTGCTGGTTTTAGGGAGCTCTATTCCAGGAAAAGAGTAAAACCAAACCTGTAAGAGAAGAGCATTAAAACTACTCTCCATCCTCCTCACCAAAGTTGGTTCTAACAGTTTCAATCAACTGATAATGAATAAATGGGTAAAGCCAGAGGACAGAGCAATGCTCCTATGTAAAGCAAAATGTATCATTTGTATCTCTAATTTATCTATAAGAATTCTCTCAGCAGGGATGCAACGTGGGTCAAAAGGTTTAGATGGTACAACCCTTGTTATCTGTACATTTAATCAAATGTGGAAATTATTCACCACTAGTAATAACACCCTCAAAGACTAATGGTGTATCTGTAACTGAAACTATACAAATCCACAGAGCAACGGGGTAGATTGTTGGAGGTCTTGCTACTATTAGAACTGGAGTCCTTGGGGCCAGGAGGACGTGCCCATCAAGGGCCCATGTCTTCCTGTCTAGACCATGGCCCATGGAGGGAACAATGGGACTCTCTGTCCAAGGGGCTCTAAGGCCTACTCCAAACCCTGCAATGGCAGCTTCTTCAGGTTCATTCTTGAAGACAGATCATGTCATCAGGTATACAAGCCAGTGCCTAGGGGTGTCCAAGGATCAGCTGTTTGTGAGGGATGTAGACAGCATGGATATGATATGTAGGCTGGAGTGTCCATGCTCATACATGGGCATGAGAGGCCAGGATAGAGCCACAGATGGGAAGAAAAGGGAAGACGGAGCCAGAGGACAAGCTTTCCCCAAGCCACCATGCTGTGTCACAGAACTCCAGTACATGAAATGCAGCCTTCCGGGTTGTTGCAAAAGTATACTTGTCAAGGGAGGAAGATGTATGATTTAGCAGTTTGATTTATAACCGGATACATCGGCCTTTACTGAAACTCTTGCCCCAGATTCTGGTTGAAGGCTTAGTTTTGTATCCATATTGAAGATGTAACTTAACTTGAACTCCAAAGGAGCTGTCATCTATGCTTAAGTCAAATGTGTTCAGGGGACTTCTGATAGCATGTTAGCATCACCTGGTCTCTGGCCTTACATTGCCAATGGGACTTTCTAATCCTCAAGGCTGCTCAAGGCATCAAGGCACCTCCAGTCTACCTTCTGAAAGGCTTTTCCAAACTGTCCACTCTTTTTTTTTTGAGACAGAGTTTCACTCTTGTTACCCAGGCTGGAGCGGTGAAATGGTGCGATCTTGGCTCATGGCAACCTCCGCCTCCTGGGTTCAAGCAATTCTCCTGCCCCAGCCTCCCAAGTAGCTGAGACTACAGGCACGCGCCACCACGCCCAGCTAATTTTTGTTATTTTTAGTAGAGACGGGGTTTCACCATGTTGACCAGGATGGCCTCGATCTCTTGACCTCGTGATCCACCTGCCTCGGCCACCCAAAGTGCTGCGATTACAGGTGTGAGCCACCGCGCCCGGCCCGAACTGTCCACTCTTAAAGATTTACAGGGTTGACAAAGTTTCTACTGGTACCAAATATCCTTGTAGTATTCTTTCGCTACACCTCTGAACATTTAAGAAACACTTTTTTTTTCCTTTGAGACAGGGTCTCACTCTGTCACCCAGGCTGGAGTGCAGTGGCATGATTATGGTTCACTGCAGCCGGGGCTCAAGGGATCCTCCCACCTCAGCCTCCTGAGCTGGAACTATAGGCATGTGCCACCACACCCAGGTAATTTTTGCTTTTTTCTCTTTGTAAAGATAGGGTTTCACCATGCTGCCCAGGTTGGTCTCAGACTCCTGGACTCAAGTGATCGACCCACCTTGGCTTCCCCAAGTACTGGGATTACAGGTGTAAGCCAGTGTGACCAGCCAAGAAACTATCTTCATCATGCTGTTATGTGTGTAAAATTTATCACTTCATGCAATTGTCAAATCTTCCTTTTCAAAGGCACATAAATATTAAGAAAGAATTATGTTGATTCATATCTTCTAACCATGAGAATTAAGATGAGAAAAATCCCTGTTAAAGAGGTGGAGTTCAGGGAACGTCCCTTAGCATGAGCAACTAAGCTATACACACATACACAAAGGAAAGAAGGGACACAACAGAGAAGGTTGCCTAGACAGCAACGATTATATACAATTAGGCAGCCTTAAAAGAAAATGGAGAATTGCAGAGGAGGATAGAACTGTAAAGATCTGGAATTTCCCAGCAGACCTTTTCTAAACTCTTCTGTGACACTCAAACTGCTTTGTGGCTTACCATGTTAAAGCACTCAGGAAAGTGTTGTTACACAATGCTGCTCTACCTGTAACGGCAAACATCAGAACAAACACCAGAGTCCCAGGAAGAAATGTGCAAAGATGTCTATATGGTCCACGGGGACTACAGTGTTCCCATGCATTTGAACAGGAAAGCATTTTCGGTTTTATAACTAGTTTAGAGCAAACATTCGTTAAGTCCAAGGAGCATTATTTGCCCTTAGAAATTTCTACTCCAAATAATATAGCACTGCACTGATGTGAGATCATTCTAGAAATTTAAAAATGCTTTGGGAGGACATACAAGTGGCCAACAAACACAAAAGTTAAGTTCCACATCACTAGTCATTAGAGAAATGCAAATTAAAACTACAATGAGATACTATTTCCCACCAGCCAGAATGGCTATTATTATAAAAGTCATAAAATAATAGATGTTGGCAAGGATGCAGAGAAAAGGGAACACTTATACACTGTTGATGGGAATGTAAATTAGTTCAACCCCTATGGAAAACAGAATAGAGATTTCTCAAAGAATTAAAAATAGAATGAACATTCAACCCAGCAATCTCACTACTGGGTATTTTCCCAGATGAAAATAAAACCCTCAATCAATCAAAAAGACGCCTATATTCCTGTGCTATGGCAGCACTATTCATAATATCAACATCATGTGTCAACCCAAGTTCCCATTAACAGCAGACTGGATAGAGAAAATCTGGCATATGTACACCATGGAATACTATGCAGCCATAAAAAGAATAAAATCATGTCCTTTGCATCAACATGGATGTAGCTGGAGGCCATTATCATAAGCGAATTTGTGCACAAACAGAAAATCAAATACTACATGTTCTCACTTATAAGTTGGAGCTAAACGGTGTGTACACAAGGACATAAAATGAAAACTATAGACACTGCGGACTCCAAAATGGGGGAAGGGGAGACAAGGGTTGGAAAAACAACCTACTGGGTACGGTGTTCACTATTTGGGTGAGGGGTTTACTTGAAGATCAGATCCCAGCATCATCCAATATACCCATGTAACAAATCTGCACATGTACCCTCTGAATATAAAATTAAAAAGAAAAATAATATATAGTTTCAAATAGCTAAAAGGAAGATACTGAATGTTTCCAACACAAAGAAATGATAAATGTTTTAGATAATGGATATGATAATTACCCTGGTCTGATTACTGTACAGTATATATATTGAAACATCACTATGTATGCCATAAATATGTACAATTATGCAGCAAGTAAAAACAAAATTAAATTGTAAGTAAAAAAAGATACAAACTCTGCCCCTAAGGAGTTTTCAGTCCTGAATTAGTGAGAGGCAGTGAAAACAGTGCGTGATGAATGATGAGCCTGAGAGAAGAGCTGGATACCACGAAACATGTAGGAGGACCACCCAACCCAGGTGCGGCTTCAGAAGGAGGGGATGTCGATAGAGATACGGAGCACAAATGAGAATTAACCAGAAAAAAAGAAGACAATGGAGCAGAAGAAACAGCATAGCACAAAGGCCAGCAAGTGTATCTTCATTCACTTTGCAGCAAGAATAAAGTGAATATACCTTCAGTAATGATGTTGTAGACACAACGGCAGACAGTCCTTGCTTTCATGGAGGCTGCCTGATAGGAGAGGCAGAAAAGAAGTACAATGTACCTACCACTGGGTGACATGTGGATGGTCTGGGATATCCAGAGCTTCTAATCCAGACTTGTGAGTATATGGAAAGCTTCCTGTCTTAGCTGAGACTGAGGATGAGTAACATTATTCAAGAGAAGAGGGCAGATAAAAGATAATCCCAAGAAGCAATCTCAGAAGAAGAGAGGCCACAGAGGATTCTGTAAATTATGTGACATTCATTATGGTTAGAGCAAAGTGTTGAAAAAACTGGGAAACATAAAAAAGCTAGGCAGCTTTGAGTCCATTGCAAAGAGCGCTGGAGAGCTAAGGACCTAGAACGAATTTGTACTATTATTTAGAACTGGAACATAACCTAAGCAATGGGGGGGCATGCAGTGTTGTCATGAAAAGATTTTGTCAAATCCTTGCTCCACCATTCTCTACCTGTTTATGATATATAGATTTGGACAAAACTATTCATCTATTTTCAGTTTTCTCATCTGTAAACTAGAGATAATGTCAGAAATGATTTCTTAAAATTTTTCTGACGATTAAATAATTAAGTAAAGCCCTTAACACAGTGCCAGGTATACAGTCATTGGACAATAAACATCAGTTCCCTTTTTCCTATAAATAAGTAAATAAATAATAAATGCTTTGGAGTGATTAGTAAGTTATCATAAGACCATTTCAAGAGAAATAGTATTATAGTACCTATTATATGGTACAGAAGAAAAACATGCCAAGGTATAATATAAAACATATTGCCTTCACTTCCTTATTTTAGGAAATTTCAAAAATGAAATTAGCAAAATACAAGAGGCCGATGGGTGAGTGCTAGCCAATATCTGCGTAACTGGAGAAATAAGTACTTGATGAAGGATAATGACAGCTTCAACCACAGATACATACTCCCCTCACTAAAAGAGGCTGTGGAGAAATCCAAAGGTTGAATCAAACTAGCTCAGCCCGCCTAAGCTTCTTTCCAATTCCTTAATATGAATGGGTTCTCCAAAATTTGAGGGTGTATCAGTAAAACGACATTGCAGGGAGCAGAGACAGAAGGCTCAGGGAGGAGGTGTCTGTGATAGGCTGTTCTGCTGTGTTTGCTTCTAAAGTTTTTCCTTACATTGCGTGAAGTTCTAACAACTCCCAAAGCCAATAATTGAGTGTTCATTCCTTCAGGTTTTACATCATGTTCTGTAAACAACTCTCTTTCTTTCCTGCTAGATATTAAAGTCAACCAATACGTATTTATCGCAGATTTTGTAGCATTTTCAGACATCTTGAAAGACCTATCACATATGTCTATGAAATTGAGATTTAATAGAAATGAATGGGTTACAAATAGGTGATGGTCACCTCTTGCAGCATCTAAAACATTTTTTAACCCTTTTCAATGGAAACTTTTTAAAGCAGGATTGTACACGTGCCTGTCTTTTCTTGTTGAGCCAGGCTCATCATGAGTGTCAGTAGCCATACTGTACTCTAGTCCCGTAATGTCTTTGGAGATTATTTGATAGAGTGCGCTACTGAAAAGCACCAAGTGCTCCGGGGCACTAAGAGAAGCACATAGAAAGTACAATGAGTGCACAGGATCAGTGCTACTGAGAAAAGGGAGATCAGAAGAGGCTTTATGGAGGAGAGGCCCGAGTCGAATCTTGAAATGTGAGTAGATGTTTCTTAGATAAACCAGGAAAGGGCATCTCAGGCCATCGCGAATGACATGAAGCACTTCTCAGGTCCCTCTTCAAAACTGAAGGATTAATTCCTCCAGCTGCTGGGAGCTCGGTTCAGACAGCCCTTGGCTGCCCACCTTCTTCGCCAGCTGCCTCAGCTGAAGAGATTGTTCAACCAAGGTCATGCTGTTTCCCTTTCCTGGGAAAGCCCACATTCAATGACTGGTTGATGGAGGGACTGTAAAGGTCCAGTTCTTCACCCCAACTTGGGCAAGTCAGAAGGTCCATTCCAAGTTTAGATCTCCTAGTGAGTTTCCCAAGGCCTTTGTGAGACACATCACAGCCCAACTTCCCCCTCTGCCCAATCTTGATTTCTTTCCTACCCACCCCAACGGTGTTCCCTAATAAACCTCCCGCATGCTAATTCCCAGCTAGATTTCAGCTTCCTGAGGAGCCCAAGCTGGAAGAGTTGATGCCAGAAGTGGGTCATGAAAGCAGATGCCAACTGAGATAGGCTTCCGGAGTCAGATTACATACTGCCAGAGTCCAAGGACACCATTATTCCTGGTAGGCAGAACACAGATAGTGCCTGGCCCAAGGCAGATATGCAATCGTAAAGACTTTCTCTGGTGTTGAACAGAGATAGGATACAGTGGAAGGGAATTTACTAGTAAGTGTAACATGTCAGGTGTTAGAGAAACTGTAACTTGAAGGACAATTGTATTGTATAAAGGCTGCTGCCAAACACAACTGATACAGAAATGCTGAGAGAGAAAGTGTGAAACCACAGGACTGCATTGGGAGCGCTATGAAGAGGTTTTCATTTCCTGAAACCAGGGGACACAGAAAACTGAGGGCTAGGACTGGTACTTCATCATAAGATTAGCGGCAACGTCAGCTTCTGGACATAATAGAGTTGTAGAACAGGGTTTACCCTCTAGCCTAGAATAACTAAAAAATCTATACAAAACATACAAAAGTAACTTTTTTTTTAACTTGGACATAAGGACTAAAAAGGAAAATTAGAAAGCATTTTGAACTGAATTAAAAATTATACACACAAGAAAAGCACATCAAAATTTATGGGATACAGCAAAAACATTACTTAGACGTAAATTTATAGCATTAAATACACATAGTAGGAAAAAAGAAAGGTCTCAAATATTGGCCTCCACTAGAAAAAGAATAAATTAAACCCAAAATAAGCAGAAGAAAGCAAATAATGAAGATTATAACAGAAATCAATGAAATGTAAAGCAGAAAAAAAATAGAGAAAAATCAAAAAAATTAAAGCTGGCTCTTCAGGAAAATAAAATTGGTAAACCTTTAGTCTGACTTATCAGTAAAAAAAAAAAAAAGAAAAAAAAGAGAAGACACAACTTGCCAATATGAGGAGCAAGAGAGGTGACATCATATGTATTCTACAGATACTAAATTATAAAAAAGAAATCATATAAGTAACTTCATGCCAATAAATTCAAGAACAATTAAGTAGGTGAATCCCTTAAAAGACACAAACTACCAAAACTCACTCGAGAATATATAGATAAGGTGAACAGCCCTGTATCGACTTGATATGTAGTTAAAAACCTTTCTTTCCACAAATAAAACTATGGCACAGATGTCTCCCATTGATTAATTCTACCAAGAATCTAAGGGAAAATAATACCCATATACACAAACTCTTGTAGAAAATCAAAGAGGAAATAATACTTCCCATTATATTCTATAACAACCAATCAAATACATTACAAGAAAAGAAAACTACAGACCCATGTACCTCATGGACACATATTTAAAAATCCTAAGCAAAATATTTAGCAAATCAAATCCAACAATATAATAAAAATATTATACTTTATAACTAAGAGGGGGTTATCCAATGTATACAAGGTTGATATAATGCTCAGAAATCCATGTAATATACAATATTAATAAACTAAAAAGGTGATAATGTCAGTAGATGCAAAATGGCAGTGGACAAAATCCAACATCCATTCCTGATTTTTAAAAGACAACTCAGAAAACTAGAAATAAAAAGGAACTCCACTTGAGAAGGAGCATTCACAAAAGACCTATGATCAACATTATATTGAATGGAGAAAGACTTTCCCCTAAGAATCAGAAAAAAGGCAAGGAAATCTGTTATCACCACTTGGACATTATACTGAAGGTTCTAGCAATAGGCAAGGGAAAGAAAAGACATCCAGGTGGTAGAGAAGTAGAATTATTTCCATTTGCAGATGACTTGACTGCCTACAGAGAACATCAAATGGAATTCACATAAAAAGCTACTCAAATAAGAACATTTGACAAGATTGTGGAATATAAAATCTATATGAAAAAATCAAGTATACTCCTATTAACCATTTACAATAGCATAAAAAATATGAAGTACTTAGAAATAAATCAGAAATATATGTGCAAAGTCTGTCCACTGAAAACTTCAAAAATTCTGTAGACATATTTTCTAAGATCTAAATAAATAGAGATATATCCCTTGTTCTTGGGTCAGAAGATTCAATATTGTTAAGATGCTCATTCTCCCCAAATTAAGCTGCAGATTTAAAACAAAATCCCAGAAGACTTATTTTGGTCAAAATTCCAGCAGACTTATTTTGTACAAATTGACAAAATACTACTGAAATGCATATAGAAATGCAAAGAATCTGAATGCCTAAAACATCTTTGAAAGAGAAAAAAAATTTTAGAGGAAAAACACTACTTGATTTCAAGACTACTTGTTACAAAGCTTCAGTAATTAACAGTGTGGAATTGACACGAAGACAAATAAATCAATGAATCAGAAAAGAGAGTCCAGAACACACATATATACATGCCACTGGTTTATCCAAAGGTTCAATTCAATGGAGAGAGCATAGTCCTCAACAAGTATTGCTGGTACTACTGGATTTCCACACACAAAAAAAAATCAAACCAAAAACAAACAACAACAACAAACACACTTTAATCTACATTTCACATCATATACAAAAACTGAGTCGAATGAATGAAAGAGTAATGTAAAAGCAAAAATTATAAAATTTCTTGGAAAAACAGAGAAAAAAATCTATGTAAACTTAGCAAAGATTTCTTGGATATGACACCAAAAGCAAGATCTATAAAATAATAAATTATATCTCAAAATTTAAAACTTATCTTTCATAAATAAGAGAAAAAATATAAGCCATAGAAGGGGAGAAAATATTTGCAAATTACGTATCTGATGACTTATGTCCAGAAAATATAAAGGACTCTTAAAACGCAGTAAGAAAACAATATAAAATGGGCAAAATATCTGAAGACATTTCACTAAAGAAGATACATAGATGACAACTGTGTCACAGTAATACAAAACATATTCAGTAATATAAAATTGAAAAATAAAGATGCTAGATCTTCTCTAAATCACAGTATCTACCAGATTAAACGCACAGAGAGGAGCTAATTCATTTTCCCCTAGCCACTGTCCCCAGGCTTAATACTGGTCCTCCTGAGCAGAGAGGACACTAAAAGCAGTGGTCTCTGACTTTATGTGAGAATTTGCACCATGACCTCTCTTTTTCCCACCAAACTTTCTCTTACTCCTAAGAGGCAATATAGCAAACACATATAAGAGTACAGGCTCTGCTTACCATCCCAGATATAACGCTTACTGTGTGACACTGGGCACTCTGCTTAACCTGTGCTCCAGATTCCTCATCTGCAAAATGGAGATGACACTAGTGTCTACCTCAAATGATTGTGAGAATTCAATGAGCACACAAAGAAACTTTCAGAACACTGACTAGAAGGCAATAAGCAGCTCAGCAAGTATGAGCCATTATTATCATGCTCTCTCAGAGGCTCAAATTTCTCTTTCAGCTGTAGGAAGCTGAGAATTTCGGAAAGGGCAGCGAAAGCGGGGAAGCTTGTATCCTAGGTCCGACATCTCTCCTGACTGACGGGATTTCACGTTGGCTGGATTGATGTTCCCCTTCTCATCTCTAAAATGAACAGGTACAGTAGAAGATCTCTCCAGCATGGTTTCTCTAAAACCTGTAGGAACGATATCCCTGCATCTTTTTCTGGAAAACAGGAAAGGCAGCGGAAAAAAGGGCACACAGGAGTAGTCAGGAGATGTTAGCAAGAGGCAGAGGGCCACTTACTGGGAAGCACGGGAGAGAGAGAACATGTAAAAAGGGTTTGTGGCACAGCAAGAGAGGACCACTTTCTCCACCCACATCTTTCCAATTTGTCCACTTTGCCTCAGTCCTGTGGGAGGCAGTGTGGTGTCATGTAGAATCCGGAGGATATCTTCGTGGGTTCTGCTCCAGCCCTAACAGTGACTGTGTGGTGTCATGTAGAATCCGGAGGATATCTTCGTGGGTTCTGCTCCAGCCCTAACAGTGACTGTGTGATTTACTCTCTGTGCTTCACCTAAAAAATGGAGATGTCAGTAATCCTTCCTGCCTTAAAATGCTGCTGGGAAGGTTAGACCGGAGAATGCATGTAAAGCATTTTAACTAAGCCTGGCACATCAGAGCTAACTCATTGGAAGAGTCACCTGCCCTGCTGCCATGCCTGAGTTCAGCCTACTATCTCCCACTTGCACTCCTACAGGGCCAAGTCATGCCGGTGAACAAAACCTTTTGGTTTCCCTGTGGCTCTTTGGACAAATTTCTAAATCCTAAGTAAAAAACCCCTATGAGCAGATCCCTGCTTACCTGTCAGGCCTTCCATCTCTCTTTGCTCTCCATTCCTTCTTTCTGTCTCACCAGTTACAGTCAGTGACAATTTGCCACCAAGAAGCCCCGCTCTTTCTCACCTCTGAGCAATTCACTGTGCCTTCCTGTTTCATTTTCAGACAGCTCTGCTTCCTCAGAGAAGCCTCCATCCCCCCCGAGGTTAGGTCCCCTGCCCACACTCTCAGGGCACAGGCACCTCTGTCTCACCTGGCTGTAACCACCACACTTGTGTTTGTCTACTCCCTCCCTAAGAGGGTAGGGCCCCATCTGTCTCCTTCCTCACTGTATCCTGGATTCAATGCCTGGCTCAAGGTAGACACTCCGATGCAAGTCTGACCAGTTAATGATTTAACAAATGAAAGTGGGCACGATTCCGAGAAAGAGGGCAAAGGAAAATTCATGACATAAAATAGGGAAGGAAGAAAGGAAGGGAGGAAGAAAGGAAGGGAGGGAGGGAACAAACTAGGGTGAGACCAGGGGATGGGGAAACAGTCCTGAGAACACAGGAAGAAATTATCAGTAGCTGGTTTAGGAAAGGAGTTTTAACATTTACAAATCACTCCCCCGACCCCGCACCCTTCCCACCTGCAGGTTGTCAGGTCTTCCAGGGCAGAAAGCCCATCATCTGGAGCAGGCTCTTGATTTTTTAAAAAGAGTTAATTATGACACTTTTACAACGATGAGTGATCAATTAGGTGGAGCTGTACAAAACTGCCATATGGGGAGCTCAAGAACATTGCCGATATCAAAACGGTTCATCTAATATAAATAACTTACTCGCATCACCTTGCAGTCTGTTAGTATATTTTTAAAGAAACACATTTGTGGCTGGGCGCGGTAGCTCATGCCTGTAATCCCAACACTTTGGGAGGCCGAGGCGGGCGGATCACCTCAGGTCAGGAGTTCGAGACCAGCCTGGCCAACATAGCGAAAACCTGTCTCTACCAAAAATATAAAAATTAGCCAGGCGTGATGGCAGGAGCCTGTAATCCCAGCTACTTCGAAGGTTGAGGCAGGAGAACTGCTTGAACCCGAGAGGCAAAGGCTGCAGTTAGCGGAGATCGAGCCACTGCACTTTAGCCTCGGCGACAGAGCAAGACTAACCCCCCCCCAAAAAAAAGAAAAAAGAAAGAAAAGAAAGAAACGTTTATATTTATAACACTTAACTGTTACTGTGTCTAAAACAGTACTATGATTGCCTTTATTTTGGAGATGAAGAAGCTGAGGCCCAGGGGGTGAAGTCACTCCCTCGAAGTCACAGGAGGAGGGAGGACTTCAACCCTGGCTCCAGAGTCGGACCCTCCACCCCTGGGTACACTGCCTCTGGAACGCGTCCTAAGATCGCGGCTTGGACGCAGCGCCTGCCCCACGTCCACAAAGTGAGTAAGGCGCCGCCTGGCCGGACCCGGTGTGCCCGACGCCAAAACCCCTGCACCTCCCCCGACCTCCTTTCTTAGGGTCCAGCGCCGGTCGGCCCCTCCTCCCCTGCCCACGGCCCCGCCCGTTTTACAGACTGGAGCCCGAGCTGGAAAGGGCCAGGCGGCCCGGCCTGCGTGCGGAGGACGTGGAGCAGCGGGGCTGCAGGGCGGAGGGCCGGGTGGGTCTGGGGTCCGCCCAAGCTCCAGGGAACCGGCTCCCACGGGACCCGGGACGACGCAGGCAAGGACAACGACAGAGGGCGGAAGGTGGCGGAGGGCTTACTCCAGCCCATGGCGCCTCTCCAGCTCGCTGGCCCCGCACGCCCGACCGGACTCCAAGAGACGCCTTTCACTCTCCACCGCCGCTCCTCAGCGCGTCCCCGTCGGAATTCGGGAGCCAAGGCAACCGGGACTCTACGGCGGCCGCGCGGGGCCAAGACACGCCGCGTTTCCTGAGCTCCGCGGAGCCGGCGGGAAAGACAGTGAAGGGGCCCTGAGGCCGGGGTTCCCCGACCCAGGCGGTCTTTGTCCCCGTCCCGCCTGCAGTTGGCCAGACTGCTTCCCTCTCCCCGAGTCACAGGTCCAGACTGAACATTTCTCTTTCCTGTGCCTTCAGGCTTGTCTTCCAGACCGCCGTGGACTTCGCCTTTCCTTTTTGTGTTTGATTTAAAGTTTCCAGAGCCAGGAGGTCCGGGCTTGGCCCCCCACCAGGGGGATGACCTTACACTTCCTTGTCTTCAGTTTCATCTGTAAGATGAGAAATAACCTGTGAGGATCACTGTGAAGCTTTTCTTAGATAATTTGAGTGAATGAAAGACGCTATAAAAACAACAGGCTCACTATAAATTCACTATAAATGTTAACTGTCATATTACTTTTTTTTTTTTTTTATGAGACGGAGTTTCGCTCTTGTTACCCAGGCTGGAGCGCAATGGCGCGATCTCGGCTCACCGCAACCTCCGCCTCCTGGGTTCAGGCAATTCTCCTGCCTCAGCCTCCTGAGTAGCTGGGATTACAGGCACGCGCCACCATGCCCAGCTAATTTTTTGTATTTTTAGTAGAGACGGGGTTTCACCTTGTTGACCAGGATGGTCTCGATCTCTTGACCCTGTGATCCACCCGCCTCGGCCTCCCAAAGTGCTGGGATTACAGGCTTGAGCCACCGCGCCCGGCCCATATTCCATCTTTTTTTTTTTTTTTTTTTTTTTTCAGACGGAGTTTCGCTCTTGTTACCCAGGCTGGAGTGCAATGGCGCGATCTCGGCTCACCGCAACCTCCGCCTCCTGGGTTCAGGCAATTCTCCTGCCTCAGCCTCCTGAGTAGCTGGGATTACAGGCGCATGCCACCATGCCCAGCTAATTTTTTGCATTTTTAGTAGAGACGGGATTTCACCATGTTGACCAGGATGGTCTCGATCTCTTGACCTCGTGATCCACCCGCCTCGGCCTCCCAAAGTGCTGGGATTACAGGATATTCCATTTTTTTAAAGTCACTGTCCAACATCCATTTCCCGCTAACAAGTTTTCTAAAGACTCCACCAATTATCCCCTCCATCAACTTCCCTATTATCCACTCTCTTAATTGTAAAATATAGGAAGTATATCTCCTATAGCCCCACACCCCCTCACATTTCCCCAGACCATTCTCTGAAAGTGTCCAACGTGCCTTCTCCCATTCTAAACTAGGAAGCACATCAGCAAGCTCATTCATCCTCAGATCTTAGTGTTAGCACTTTAATGCATTAGCTTTCCAAGAATTTTTAAAAAGTACCAGTATTATGAAAGGAATTATTACTCTTTACTCCATTTGCCAAAAAAAAAAAAAAAAAGGAGGGGGGCAATATGCAAAAGATAAAACCTTCTCCCATCCCAGTCCTTGTAAACAGTCTGGAGTGCGTGCTTCTTATCTTGATATGTGTATTATGTTTGCATTTCAAAAGAAGATTCCTAGAGCAATGCTGAGTGCAAAGAAATAATTTTTTAAGCAAATAGCTGTTAAGCATTTACAGCTGGCAATTATTAGGGTTTGACAGGTAGAGACAAGGTCATAAAGGGGCAGAGAGGCAGGAAAGTCTACCAGAGTGAGATGATGGGGGTAAGCAGATGCATCAGTTTAACAATAAAGAGAGCTAGATAGGAGGGGTCTTTCAACAGTAAGAATGAGAGATTAGATCAGGGGTAATGGGGGCCTTAAGTCAGGCCAAAGGAATTGAACTGGAAGAGTGAGATTTCAGGCTCTACTTCCCTGAATATTTGGATTTCCAAGGGGAGAAGTATTTGGATTTCCAAGGAGACCTCCCAAAAGTCACTCAAACTATAAACTTACCTGACATCTACTATTGTTTTTCTGAAAGCAGGACAGTGTGAGATGAAAAGTATGAGCTCTGGCACTGGAAACGTAGGTTAAATACACAGATTTATCATTGTGTGGCATCTGACAGATGACTTCGCCTTTGAAAGCTGAAACTTCTCTATTTCCACATGATGATGACAATGTGGGTAAACATCTATGGCCGTGCCACTGATAGGTCTGGGCGCTGATGTCTGATTACTTGCAAAGGAAATGAAATACTCTGAGCAGCAGGCAAGTTTAGCAAATACACCTGTGCTTGAACGTGCATTTTTAACAGCAAGGAGCTCATCAAGGTTAAAAAGACTCCAGCTTCTGGAAGGAAGCTGCGATTGGGTAACAAGGTTAGCTTCTAAGCTGACAGAGGCATGAGGTCAGGCCTACTATAAGGGATCTCAGCTTGCAGTGAGCTAGGATTGCACCATTGCTCTCTAGCCTAGGTGACACAATAAAACTATATCTCTTAATAAACATGGAAATAATAACAAAAATAAAGGATCTCAGCCTCTGGATCAGGAGACAAAAGGAGGCAGTCCAGAACCCTAGAAAGTTCTCAAGAGCAATTGCAACTCAAGTGTTTGATATGTTGGCTCTAAGCTTCTATCCTCACTCTTAGACCTCCTCACTGTTAACCTAAAAAAAGAAACTGAGGTAAAATTAATATAGGTAGAGAATTTTATTTGGGCCAAGGTTGAGGACTGAAGCCTGGGAGACACTGGGAAGCACTCTGGAGAACAAAGTTGAGGTTCCAGTCTTAAAGAAAAAAGGACTAATTACGGGAGGGGTGACTACGAAAGTTGTTTGTTAGGAATTCTCACTGGTTTACAGAAATAACATTGATTAGTTATTGGATGTATATTGTTAAACTATAGGGAATGAGTTATAATGTCCAATGTATAGCATCGTTAGGTTAATCTATAGCCATTGATGGCAACACTCAGTCCAGAGTTTGTATGGCAGGCAGCTTAGAAACAATCACTTAGTTTAAAGGGATGGGGGACTAAAACTTGACTACTGTCACATTTCAGTGCCTCTCTGGGCCCGATCATTTAAAGGGGGCTCCCATTCCTCAGATAGAAAGTTGCTTTTTCTTTCTCATCACTCTTGAACTCTCAATCTTACTCTTAAACGCTCCAGTTGTCAAAGGGGCTGCTGTGGTTTGAATGCTTTTGTTCCCTCCAAAATTCGTGTTGAAACTTAATCCCCAATGTAGCAGTATTAAGAGGCATGGCCTTAAGGAGGTAATTGCATCATACGGGCTCCACCCTCATGAGTAGGATTAGATGCCCTTATAAAAGGGCTTGCCAAAGAGAGCTCACCCCTTTTTGCCTTTTCTATCCCTTCTGTCATGTGAGGACAGAGGGTTCCTTTCCTCAGAAGAATGCAGCAATGAAGTGCCATCTTGACAGTGGAGACCAGGCTCTCACCAGGCACCCAATGTGCCAGCGCCCCAATTTTTTTTGGACACAGAGTCTCACTATGACACCCAGAATGGAGGGCAATGATCATGGCTTACTGCTGCCTTGAACTCTTGGGCTCAAGCAGTCCTCCTACCTCAGCCTCCCGAGTAGCTGAGACTATGTGTGTGCACCATCATGCCTGGCTAATATCTTTTTAGATTTTTTTTCTGTAGAAATAAGGTCTCGCTATGTTGCCCAGGCTGGTCTCGATCTCCTGGCCTCAAGAGATCCTCCCGCCTGGGCATCCTAAAGTGCTGAGTTACAGGCATGAGATACCGCATCTGGTGCCTAGTGCCCTTATACTGGACTTTCAGCTTTCAGAACTGTGAGAAATAAATTTTTATTCTTGATAAATGACCTAGTCTTAGATGTTTCATTATGGCAGTACGAACAGACTAGGACACGTCCTTTGGATTTTTCCTGTGAAATTTTATATCCGTGGGACTCAAGTATTCTGTTCATTCATTCATAAGAGAATAAACAATGGAGCTGTCATTCTACTGGAGAAAAACCTCTAAGATATTTTTAAGCACTGTGTGCTCAACACTACCCATGTACTTTGAAATTACTAACTCAATTAATTCTCAAAATTTACCCTCAAATAGGTCATATTGTCATGAACATATCACAGATTAGGAAACTGAAGCCCAGCGATTGTTTTGTTTCCATCCCTGAATCCTAGCTCTCGGAACATTTCCTGACACTCATTGGGTGCTCAATAAATATTTGTTGAATGATCGAATGAATGAGTTAGTGAGCCAATTTCTTCAAGAGCTTGGCTGTCTTGGGTGTAAGGACCACATCTTGGTCACTTCAGTAGGATCACCAACCACAGAGGTGTCACTGTTGTAAAGGGATCTAGCAGGCTTACCAGGAAGGGTTACCTCATTCTCTGGTCATTGGATAGTTCCTTTTCTTGGGACCTTTTCACCAAAATCTAAGATAAGATCTGGTTTCAGGGGCAGGGTTTGACAGATCGTCCTGCCACTCTGGTGGAGCAATGTTTGGCTCTGTGTCTCCACCCAAATCTCCTCTTGTGGTGCCTATAATTCCCACGTCTTGTGGGAGGGACCTGATGGGAGATAATTGAATCATAGGGTGGGTTTTTCCCGTGCTGTTCTTGTGATAGTAAATGGATCTCACAAGATCTGATGCTTTTCAAAGCGGGAGTTTCTCTGCACAAACTTTTCTCTTTGCCTGCTGACATCCATGTAAGACATGACTTGTTCCTCCTTGCCTTTCGCCATGATTATGAGGCCTCCCAAGTCACGTGGAACTGTAAGTCCAATTAAACCTCTTTCTTTTGCACATTGCCCAGTCTCGGTTATGTCTTTATCAGCAGTGTGAACATGCACTAATACAAAGATAAACACTTTGGATGGTAAAGCAGGGAAGCCAGCAATGTCTGCTTCACAGTTTGTCATGGGCCAGGCTGGGCTGGTTCTGCTGTGTCTTTCCTCAACCCAACATCACAGTCAGTGTGTTTCTTAGTAACAGAGGACCCATGGGGTATGAAGGATGTGTGTACAATGTGCTGCGATTGTCACAGTCCACTGACAGGGAGGACAAGTGGGAAATAAATCACAATGTGACAGCTCTAAGTAAAATCAAGTTCATTTCACTCAAAGTGAATGAAATTGTTTCAGGAGTTCTGACGTGTGTCTGTTTATGCAAATCATTATTCCAAATAGACTTATTATTTTTGGCTGCTGGAACTATAACAAGATGAGCTGCGCTCCCTTAAAAAAAAACGGCTGCAACATTTGTGTATACAAGTAGAAAAAATAAATCTTAAAGAGAGGTTTTTTTTATTATTAATTTCAGTAACAGCAAAAGGGTCCTCCTACTTCTTTTGCACTGGATAAATTCCAGGGACATTAGCCTAGAAAGCAATTTAGTTCTTTTTATTTTCATTGTAGTTTATATGTGAGTATTTTTTTATGATGCGTAACCAATACTGTGGCTACAATTCCACATACTTTGCATTTATTTGCCTTCAGAAAAGTTTCTTTGCAACTTTATGAAAAGTAAACCAAGCTCTCAGTTTACCAGCACCTCTACAAGTCTCAGTTCCTTCCTTTCATGCTCCTGTTCCCTTATCCCTTTTCCTTACCCCTTACCCTCTCCTGTCTTCCCTTCCTTCCTTTCCATTTTTTCCTCTTTTCCTTCCTTCCCTCCTTGGTTCCTTTCTTCCCTCCTTCCTTCTTTATTTCCATCAGCATGTATTAATTGAGTGCCTTCCCTATACTAGGCAGTTGAGGACTAATTGACGTGTTACATGTAACACCCTTGGAAGAATATTTGACATGTAGAAAGTACTCAGTATGAGCTATCAGCTTGGTGCAAAAGTAAGTGCACTTTTTGCCATTAAATGGGAATTACTTTTGCACCCAATAACTGTTCCTTTTGTTTTTCTTTTTTTTGAGATAGTTTTACATGTTTTGCCCAAGCTGGAGTGTAATGGCGTGAACTCAGCTCACAGCAAGCTCTGCCTCCTGGATTCAAGTGATTCTCCTGCCGCAGCCTCCCAAGTAGCTGGGATTACAGGCATGTGCCACCATCCCCGGCTAATTTTGTATTTTTAGTAGCGACGGGGTTTCTCCATGTTGGTCAGGCTGGTCTTGAACTCCTGACCTCAGGTGATCTGCCCGCCTCGGCTCCCCCTAGCGCTGGAATTATAGGCATGAGCCACTGCACCCAGCCAACTATTCCTTTTTTTTGAAAACAAAGTAATCTCCGTAGATGGTTACCATAAAAAGTGGGTAGTATTGCTGTCTCCATCTTACAGATAAAGAAACTCATTCTGCTTTGTACCAACCTAGTGATAAAGATCTGAAAAAAAAAAATCAAACTTAACTGTTTCGCTTGTGACAGAGGAGACTGGAGGAGGGCAGCATTACTTAAGTTGATCTATGCATCCAAATTACAAGATAACTTGTTTTCTGGAAGAGACGTGAAATGTGACTAGATAATTCTCTGGTGCTTTCTTCACCCCTATCTATAGGTAGAAATTTGTGTTGTCAGATATGAATCCTCCAAACATCAGATATTCTAGTAATCAAATGGTACTACAAAAGCATGTCTCAAAATCAAAGATGAAATTAATTTTAAATGATCGTCTTAATGTATTTGTCCAAACTTATGCCCATCCCCATTAGTTTAAGAAAGGCAAGAGTTAACATTTAGGTTAGGACTTTACTGATTTGAATATACTCAGAGGAGAGTAACGAGGATATCCTACTCCACTTTTGAAGGATCAAGTACAAGAGTCCCAAGCAAATTGCTTAACCTCATTGTTTTTCAGTTTTCTCATCTATGAAATGGGAAACATGAAAGTGATTACTCGATTGAATTTTACCAACATTTAAAAGAGATAGTGTAAAATGCTTGACCATCGTAAGTGCTTGGTACATCTCAGTTTGAGATATGAAGATTTTAAAACATGATGACAAATTATTATACATTATTTTCCATTGGAAGGTGATTTCTGCTCTCCTTCCCTTGAATCTGGATGTGCTTCTGACCACTTTGACCAATGGGGTGCAAGGGAAGAAACACTAAGTCATCTGCAAAGCTAGTTCATAAAAATCCTTGCAGCTTTCACTTTGATGAACTCTGTTTCTTGGACCCCTGAGGCTCTATGTAAAAGTCTAATGTGGCTGCCCTCTCCAGCTCAGCCCCAGCCTTCCAGCTCTTCCTGCCAGGCACCAGACACATCAGTAATGCTGTCTTGTATTCTCTAAACTGTTTCATCCATCAGCTGAGTATCACTGAATGACTGACCACTGTTAATGCCACAAGGAACAGAAGAATCATCCAGCTGATCCCTGCTAGAATTTCTGACCCACAGAATTATGAGATATAATCAAATATCTGTTTTAAATATGGGACTATTTTTAACACACTCTCTGACTTGGAAAGTGAGCAAGCTCCTTTCACTACTGTGTTTGATGGAATGGGCCAGCAATGTGGACACGTTATACTTCCAGTAGAAGGTGATGCTTTATTTAGGTAACAAACTAGTGTCTTAGCTTATTTTGTGTTGCTATAAAGTAATACCTGAGGCTCTGTCATTTATAAAGAAAAAAGACCTATTTGGCTCATGATTCTGACGGCTGAAAAGTGCAAGGTTGGCATCTGCATCTGGTGAGGGCCTCAGGCTGCTTCCACTCATGGCAGAAGATGATAGGGAACTAGCATGTGCACAGACCACAAGGCAAGAGAGGAAGCAAGAGAGACAAGGCTCTTTTTCACAACCAGCTCCCTCTGGTACTAACAGAGCTAGAACTCACTCACCCCCAAGGGAAAGCAATCATCTATTCATGAGGGATCTTCTCCTGTAACTGAAACACCACCCATTAGGCCCCACCTCCAGCACTAGGAATTGAATTTTAAGAATGAGGTTTGGAGGAGAAAGAAATGAAATCCATATGATTGCAGCTGGATTCCATGGTATTTGAGCTTTGAATTAGCAGCCTAAGCCTTCTATTCAAATCCTAATATGCAGGACAAATAAAAAAGGATCTTCTCAGGTTGAAGCAGGGATCAATGACCATGAGCACCAACCTGAGAAGAACAGACAATCTAATCAATGATTTGTCTATGTAGACCTGGGAGAAGAAAAGTATTGGATTTTCATTTGATGTTGAAGGAGGAACCCATGAACCCAGCTCATGAGATACTCCATAAACGTAGGGTTTGAAAATCATTGCACTAAAGGCTCCCCCTGGCCCCCTCTGAGCCCATTGACGCACATCCTCAGTGTGCCCAGAATGACTCAGCCAGCACAGCCTCCCACCAGGTCAGCTCCTCTGGGATGGGCACCTGGTATAACATGCCCACCCTCTTCTGTCTTGGTCTCCTGACCTGTTTCCTTATTTGCCCCTCAGCACAGCCTTCTCCTTTGCTTCTAGCTCCATCCTGCCAGTGCCTGTGGGGGTCAAGGCATCTGTTGTTTCCGGCCCCTACACAGCCTCAATGGGAAGAAATCAAGCCTTCTAGTTCTTCTGCATAGAGTATCTCTAACACAAAATGGAATCTTGCAGCTATTGGTAGTTTCTCATGTGTTACTTTTGAAGTAGAAATGTGCCACGTTTTGCCACCCAGCATCTTTTCCCCTGGGTCACTTTGAAGGGCAAATCCAGGTGCCAGTTTCATGCTGGAGGGCTAAAGTGACGCCTCTTATTTTCCTTCCATCCCTGGAAGAATGGCCAGTGTGGGGATATATGACCTCACTTTGCTCGTATGGTGAGGTCATGAAGGTTTTCTCTTTAGGGAACACCTGTAGACAGAAAGATTAGTGGAGTCATCCCCATGGTGTCTTGCCTAGAGTGTTTTACCTGGCTGATATGCCTCTTCCTCTACCTTCTTGGCACTCCAGAGCACACCCAGTTTTTGCTCATTGCAAGCTTTGGTGCAGCTACAGCAAATTTTTAAGACCAACTACAAAGTTTTAGGGAGAACGTTCTCCATACAACACTTCCCTCACTTCTGACACCAACTGCAATTCCAGGGGTTTAGAAAAACCACCCTTAGTTCACTAGATGAAGTCATGGAACTTCCTGGAAGCGGTTACAGTAACAGCTACAGGTTATTAAAGAAAAAGGATGTAGATTAAATCAGCCAAATGAAGAGATACATGGACAGAGTCTAGAAGCTTTTGTTGCTCTCTCCTCATGGAGTCAGGACGCATTACTCTCCCAGCACCAGTGTATGATCACACATAGGGGGATCGGCCAACCAAGAAAGCTCACCTGAGCTTCAGTGTCCAGAATTTTTATTGGTGTTTTGTCACATAGGCATAACTGATTGACTGATTGATTGTCCATGTAGTTAATCTCAATCTCTGAGTTGACTGATATCATGTGATTCAAAGTCCTCACCCCCACACTCACTTACATTATTGGTCTTTCTGGCATGGAAAGTCCCCACCCTAAGTCCACATGAGTCTGGTTGGCACCTGCCCTAAATCACGGTCTTGGACTAACCACTGTGACCCAATGTCCCCAGATAAATAAAGACACTAGAGATTGCCTCCTAGAAGCTGAGGACAAAGGCCAGTCCTTCTCTTTGGTCAAATTCTTTACTACAAACCTATTCAGATTTCCATGCTCCCCAATATTCTTCTAATCCTTTTGATTCTGTTGCCAGAGTCATTTTCATGGCTAACAACAAGGAATGCTAAGTGATAAAACATTGATGTCTTATGATGCTAAAAAGTAGCCTCCTCACTGTGAGAAGAGCAGAACCAAAGGGCGAAGGAAACGGAGAGGTCAGTCCTTCCCCTCTTACCATGTGATGTCTCCTCCATCACACACATTTCAACACAGTAAAGACGCTGTTGATCTGAAAACGATGGTGTTCAGAGTTTTTACTTGGTTAGTTTATTTGCTTCAAATCCAGGGTTCTGTCATTTTCTGGCACTTCCTAGCAGACAAGTGGTAGCAGGTGCTAAAGGCCTAAAGAAATTATAAGAGAAAAAAAACTAAGAAACATATCCACTAATTTAATTTTCTCTGAGAAGTGAGTTAACAATAGCTTTATTCAGTTTTAGTGTTAGAACACCTGGGTCCAGCTCATAGAAAATTTGGCATCCACAAGATTATTATTTTAGAACCACTGAGTTCAAGTAACTATGAATAGGGATGTGAGTACATGAAATCCACAAAAATTAAAACCACATCTCTGAACACATGAATCCTTCCTAATAAAATCAACTACGATAAACTTGAAATGAGGCCCCTGGGGTAATTGCAAGTAACTGCCAATTTTGCTAATGATAATAAGTTGATTTTAATTGCTAATATATTCCTAATTACTCTAGTTCTAAAATGTTTACTTCGCTGTCAATCATCTTCTTTGATTTGAGCTTTTTTGTGAAAAGACTTTGTCATATCAGTCAACCCTTCTCAAGTTGGCTGGCATCTGCTTAAAATGATCTCACCTTTTTCTGCCACACAAGCTCTGCTAGGCACCATTTGTCCAAAAGCAGAGAGTGGTCTTAACCACAAATCTTCTACAGTTCAGAGTTGCCCCTTCCAGCTTAGAGAGAAGTTATGTTTTCAAGGCTTTCATTGCCTTAATGAAGAAGAATGACAATATTTATTCTGAACTCTACTTTTAATCTAATTTTCCACCTGTCCTGTATCTCACTTACTTGAATATGGGTGTGTGTCCAAATAATTGTGTTTCAAGATATAGTTAGTCTAAAGATTTCTAATTTGGGTGGGCATAAGGGTCCCATTGATCCAATGACTCATTTTTTCCCAGCTAATAGTATTGAGTCCCTGGGGGCTGGGAATAAAGTGATGGCCAAGATTGAAAAGATTTTGATCATCCTGAAATTTCTACACTGATTCAGAGTGAACATACAATGAATGAGTCAACAAATAAATACTACAAGAGAAGATTGAAGATCATGATATGAGCTAGGAAAAAAAGTGGAGTGATGATAGAATGAGAGTGAAGACTTGATTTGGGTAGTTAAAGGAGGTCATCAAATGTCATCTCTGAACAGAAGACATTTGGGATGAGACCTGAGAAGGAGAAAGAAAGAGTTATGTGAAGAACAAAGGAAGATTTTTCCCAGGGAGAGAGAAATGCAAAAAAAAAAAAAAAATTATTAGACTGGGGAGAGTCTGGTTTTGCTCAAAGAACAGAAAAAGGAACCAAACGTGGTAAGGCAGAGGAGCAGGGAGGAATGGAAGGGTTGGGAAGGCAGCAAATCATCATTTTGTGAGGAGACAATATGTCATTCCAAATGGGATGGAACATCTTTGTATGGTTTGGAGATGATTTGTTCCGACTCGCATCTTTAAAACATTGTTTTACTGCACAATGCAGCATTTTCACAACAGTGCATTGTGGAACTGGATCATAATATGGAGGTGGGTATGGGTGGAAAGGCTGGGCAGAGTGAGAGCAAGAATGAAGCTTCTGCAGCAGACACCCAGCTAGATCATGAGTCAGCTGGACTAGGGGGACAGCAGTAGTGATACAGGGAAGTGGGCATGTTTAGGACAATTTTGAAAGAAGAGACCCTGGAACTGACTGTTGAGAAAAGAGAAGGAATCAATGATGCCTCCTACTTTCTTGCTGACTGTGTTTAATGAAGAGTCAAGGGAAGAATGGAGGAGGAATAGGTTTGAAGGTGAGTAAATATAGATTTGGAACATGTTAAGTTTCTGATGCCTACCTCTGTCCTCCCACTGGCTCCCATATTGCTACTATTACATAGAGCATTGATACTTAGTAAGTTTGGCTTATTAACTATCCCATCGCTAGTCTGTCTCTCCTGAACTGTGAACTTCATGATGACAGAAAATTTGCTTTTTCCATTTTCACTTCCCCAGCATCTGGCACAGCGCCTCACCCATAGAAGACACTCAACAAACCAGGAAACATTTGCTGAATGAATAATTAAATAAAAGAATACATGAAGGAGTCTATGCCCAGTTGTATTCTAATTGTTGCAAAGCAGATATCAAAAAGGAATGCTATATAAAAATTACAAAGGATAATATACTGACAATATATTAAGATTCTGTCATATATATATATATATATTTACATACATATTTCCATATTTTCATTTAGTGCCTGCTTACATGAGTGATCAAATATCAGAATGAAAGTGACTCATTCATTCATTTAACTTGTAATTTCCAAACAGCTCCTTTGTGCCAGACACTCTTCTAAGCACTGAGGGGAAACAATGTATAACACAGAAAAAGATCACTGCCCTTTAGAAGGTTACATTCTAGCAGAATAATGAAGTCATAATTACCCTGCTCTCCAGCAGTCACTTTTCTTATCACACCTTGATGATGCCAGGGTGACTCCACCTTCCCAGAGCAAGGGCTGCCTCATCTCATCTCTTCAGACAGGCAGCTATAACAGGTTCTATCATCAGCAGGTGGACCCACACCTTCACTGAGTTCTCGCCAGGTGCGGTGAGCTTCACGGGCAGTCTCCTGTTTAATTCTCACTCACAATGTCCTTGGCATTGTTGTTTCTGTTTCTTACAAATGAGGAAATGGAAGCTTAAGGGATATGTGACTTGTCCAAGGTAAGAACCCAGGACCTGAACTCAAATCTGCCTGACCCCAGAGCTCATACTTTCAATCACTATATTGCATTGCTTTTGGTCTTGATATATACTTACATTAACTATATGATAATTTACCACAGAGCCCATTACACACCAACTGTGAAGCATTTCTATAGGAAACTGAATGTTTTCCTTAGCTTTCTTGAGACGATTTAAGCCAGATACAAATCATATAGGATATTAAATTACTACTAAATTAGGATAGTAAATTATTTCATGTAAACTATGATACAATATAAAATGGAGCATCCATATAAAATGATAGCTACTCCATTACCACTCATATTTCTAATTCTTTTTTCCCCTAATTCTTAAATTCGTGCAAAGAATAAAGTTTTGGTTGAAGTCTGGTTCAAATGCTGCAATAACAGTGTCAATGCACAGAGCATTCATGACACATTACCACACAGAGGTCCCAGCTCTCAACACTTGCATTGGGGGTTAAGTGTCCAACACAGGCACTTTGGGAGACACATTCAAACCACAGCAATTTCTCCTTCACATTTAAGGTATTACCCAACCTGGTAATCTAGACATCTGGTTCCCTGTGGGGAATATTTTACAATCAGTGCTGAAGACCTCTCTTGGCTCTGCCTACCTGGCGTCCATTCTCTCTTCTGGTAACAGCACCCTAAATTGTCACCAAAGAGCTTCCCCTCTACTCTCCATATGGGTTGTATATGGCTGACCCCACCTCCAGGCTGCAGGAAAATACCCTCTCTAAGGCCTGGCCAATAAAAATTCTGCCTTTCTTTAATGACAAGTATTTGGTTCATGGGTGAACATATGATCCAAGCTAGGCCAACAGTCAAACAATGGCAATGGATGAGGGTTAAACCTGAGACTATTGCTAGAAGTCTTAGGGACACTTATTTTCTGCTGAGGTTGCTGGCAGCTCTCTGACCACTGCAGTAAAGAGAGTGAGAATAAAGCCAACATATGGGAGAGAAAAACAAAAGGTGGAGAGAGATCCCTGAGGACATGGTATATGCATCTGGATCAAGCCGCTCCTGAAAGTCACCCTTGGACTTTTTGTACGTATGAGATCTTAATGTTCCTTCCCTTAAATCAGTTTGAGTTGGATGTCACTAACTTAGAACTGATTCCTTATTAATATACCCTTATTGATATACTCAAAATTACTTAGGTTAAAAATACCGTGTAAAAGACTGGTGGAAATGTATTCTAATTCATGTAAGGGAACTAAGAGTGTTTTGCCAGTTTCCTTAGGATTTTAATTCAAGATAATTTAAAATAGCATGGCCTGTTTTTTCTAGAAGATTTTGAATCTGGCTCAAAATCGTTCTTTATTTCCTATTATATAGGCTACTAGGAAGTATTCGTGCCTGAGTGACGAATTAGAGAGGAAAGATGACACATGTTGCAAGACCCACAGTTACTCCTTGTTCTCCAGCGGATGAGCTTCAAAGCTTTGGGCAAGTCCATGAGTAGCCTCTTTTGTAAAATGGGGTGATAATAAACCTACTTTTAAGAGCTGCTTGGACATTAAATGAGAGTGTTACTACTAACGGGGTTTTAGAAGCTACGAAGCACTTGTCAACTGCCCTTATTTGCACTTGAAATATAATTGCTGTAGAGATGGGGGAACTAGAGCTTTGGTGCCCAGACCTGATTATCCGAATCATCTGGGATTTGTTTTCTTTATTTATTGACTTTAACCAATTTAAATGGATATGCTTATTATACCATGTCAAAAACACAAAGATATACAAGGAAAAGGTTAATAAATCCCTTCACGAATTCAGTGTCACTCCCTGAAATGAACTCCATTGTTTCTTGTGTATTTTCCACACTTTATTATTTTTATAATAGGAATGTACTATATACATTACGGTAAAATTTGCATTTTTAAAAAATTTATATATACCATGACCATTCTCTGTGACGTTATTTGACTTATATACGTGTGTGTGTGTGTGTGTGTGTGTGTGTGTGTTTACATATATATTTTTTGAGACAATGTCTCACTCAGCCACCCATGCTGAAGTTCAGTGGCACAATCATGGTTCACTGTAGCTTTATTCAAGCAATCCTTTGCCTCAGCCTCCCAAGTAGCTGGTACTACGTGCATGCACCACCTCATCCTGCCATTTTTTTCCTTTTTGTACAGATGGAATCTCACTGTGTTGTCTAAGCTGTTTTCAAATCCTGGCCTAAAGTGATCTTCCTGCTTCAGCCTCCCAAAGGGCTGGGATTACAGGCATGAACCACCATACTTGACTCATATTTTTAAAAAACTGCTTAACATGCATTAGTTTGAGTTATGTTACCTGAATTATTTTTTAATTAAACTTTAATTTTTAGGTTTTCAACTTGAGATTTTTAGAAAAATTGCAAAGGTGGTGCAGAGAGGCTCCATGATATAGGTATCCTGTTTCCTCTCTTATTAAAATCTTACATTGGTGATATGGTTTGACTCCATGTTCCCACCCAAATATCATCTCGCTTTGTAATCCCCACATGTCCAGGGACATAGGTAATTGGATCATGGGGTCGTTTCCCTCATGCTGTTCTTGTGATAGTGACTTCTCATGAGATCTGATGGTTTTGTAAGTGTTTGGAAGTTTCTCAGTCTTCTCTCTCCTGCCACCTTGTGAAGAAGGTGCCTGCTTCTTCCTCCACCATGACTGTGAGTCTCCTGATGTCTCTCTACCCATGCTGTACTGTGAGTCAATTAAACTATTTTTGTTTATAAATTACCCAGTCTCGAGAAGTATCTTTATTGCAGTGTGAAAATGGACTAGTACAATTAGTATACTGTATTTGTTACAATCGAATAATCATATTGATACATTATTATGAAGTAAACTCCACATTTTATTTAGATTTCCTTAGCTGCTACCTAATGTCTGTTTTCTTGTCCAGTATCCAATCCAGGTTACCACACTTCATTTAGTCCTGACTCCTAAGGCTCCTCTCTGCCATGACAGTTTCTCAGGCTCCTTCTGTTTTGATCATCTATTTGCCAGTTTTACAAAGCACTGGTTTGTATTTTATAGGTATTTTATAGGTCCTTCAGTTGGGATTGTCTGTTGCGTTGCTTGTGATTAAACTGGGGTGATGGGTTCTTGAGAGGAAGGCTGCAGAGGTAAAGTAGCATCTTCAGAGCATCACGGGTATTGGCCACATGATGTAGCCTTGCTTATGCTGCCCTTGATCACCTGACTAAAGTAGTATTTGTCAGATTTCTTCTGTGTAAAGGAACTCCATCCCCCTCCTCCCTGCCTTCTTTCCATTCTATGTTCTTTGGAAGAAAGTCACTATGTGTAACCCACACTTAAGGAGTGGGAAGTTATGCTGAGCTCCTCAGTGTGTAGTGTCTATAGATTATTTGAACTTCTTCTCCTCCATTAACACAGTTATTTTATTATTTATTTATATCACTATAGACTCATGGATATTTATTTTATTCTTTGGGTTAGAATCCAATATTATTTTAATTTATGATTCAAATTAGTCCAGCTTTGATCATTAGAAACTCTTTCAGTTTTCAGTTTGATCATTTGAAACTCTTTCAGTTGGTTTCCTGGTGACTTTGACCTACACCCCGTCATTATGGGTTTTTTGTTTTGTTTTGTTTTGAGTACTTCCTTAATTTCTGGCAATGCGAGGCAGCCCAGGCTCATCTTACATATTTCATGTCTCTAGTCCTAGAATCAGTTATTCTCCGAGGATCCCTGGTTTCTTTCATTGGAGAATAATATTAGAAAGCAAGATGGGTTCTCACACTGCTATAAAGACATACCTGAGACTGGGTAATTTATAAAGAAAAGAAGTTTAATTGACTCACAGTTCTGCATGGCTGGGAAGGCCTCAGGAAACTTACAATTATGGTGGAAGAGGAAGCAGGCAGAGTCTTACATGGCAGCAGGAGAGAGAGAAAGAGAGAGAGAGAGAGAGAGAGAGAGTGTGTGTGTGTGTGTGTGTGTGTGTGTGTGTAAAACTGCCGTTTATAAAACTATCAGGTTTGGTGAGAATTCACTCACTATCATGAGAACAGCATGGAAGAAACCACCCCCATCATCCAATCACGTTCCACCAGGTCTCTCCCTAAACACTTGGGGATTACAATTCAAGATGAGATTTGGGTGGGGACACAAAGCCTAACCAGAAGAAGACCCATGTGGCTGGAGGATTATGAACAAGGGGGTGAGTGGTTTTGGATGAGACTGCAGAGCAGAACATGTAGGAGATGCAGCAGACTGTGGTCCATATCAAAATGTTCAGAGATCATTTTTTGGAACATGGAGAAACAAAGGCATGGTCTACGTGTGAGAGTGATGTAATACAATTTACTTTGAAAGAGACTGTTGTGGTTGCTGTAGGAAAAGAGAGTAGTAGGGGCTGGGTCAGAGAGTAAGAGTAGAAGAAGGGAGACCAATTTGGAGGCTAGTGATACTGTCTTACAGAAGTAATGACAGTGAAAATAGTAAGAAGTAGTGACTGTTGTATAAACTGGGGTGGGGGGTAGGGAGCCAACAGGGCTTCCTGATTATTTGATTGAAGTTTAAGATAAAGAGAGAACTCAAGAATGACCACCCAAGTCATGCAAATGAACTAGTTTCTTTTTAAATAACAATTTGTAGCATAAATATGCCTAACTCGCCCTATGACGTTCATCATTCAACTCCCCCTCTGGGCTCGAGTTTCCTCATCAATAAAAGAGGAGGCTGGATCAGATCATTTTAGAGTGTCCCTCAGCCTGATGAGCTTCCAAGCTTGACAATCTGCAAAACTGCGTGCAGCCAGCCACAGCTTTTACATTGTTAGCACTGAGAGATTTTGATCCAGAAGTAAGGAGTCAGTGCTGAAGACAAATGCACACAGAACAAGTGGTATTTCTGACACGTAGGTATTGATATATCCTAGTCATTAGGCAGCCAAAGTCAGCTCTGGCCCAGTGCCTGGTGAAGGTGCTCAAATCCTTGCACCACTTCATCACCCTGTGCAGGTCTTCCATCTCCACCCTGACCCTCTCCCAGTTCCCAGTTACGCATGTTCCCAGGTCCATATGCCAAAGGGTAGCATTACTCTTTCCTGACTTTCCTTTCCTCATTGTATCCCTGGGGGAAGAAAAGTGTCCATTTGAATAAATCATGGATGGGGGCAGAAGGAACAGAAACATGCTAAGCTGATTACAGCACATGAGCTTATTATAGCTCAGAACCAAATAAGCATTCCTGATTTCTTCTCATCTGCAAATACACATATCTACAAGGATCAGCTTCCATCAATGAAAAATGGACACATCAACAACTCTAGGACAGAACCACATCACAGCCTGGTGACTATAAGTCCATCATGTTGGTGGGCAAGCCAGGTGGGAATGAAGAAATGCAGGTGGTTGCAGCAGCAGGCTGGAAGGGGTGTCCCCCTGATGCCAGAGCCAAGAAGGAGAATGAAGGGCAATGGAGAAGGGGACCCAGGGACAGAGAGAAAGCAAGACATGGGAGGTGAAAAAAGCCACAGAGTTAGAGTAAGCATATGCACACAAGAACAAAAGAAAAAGAAAAAATGGAGGGAGAAAGCATTTTACTACTATTGCTTCATTCTTTCCATATCGGCAGATGCTATCACTTTATTCAACAAATATAGAATACATATATGTGTATGTATGTGTTTATGTATATCTGCAACACAAATGCATATATGAAAATATATTTACACATATATGTAAATGTGAGTATCTGTGTTTGGGGGGCTGTATCACATACTTACACTAGGTATTGGACACTGTTCTTGGTGTTGAAGATACAGCAGTTAGACAACCACAACCAAAGAGAGTGCCTGTCCTCATGAAGCTTATACTTATATAAGAAGATACAGCAAACAAACAAATAAACAGGTAATTTCATGGCATGTCAGGTACTACTAAGTGCTGTAGGGTGGGGAAAAGCAAGCAGAGGAAGGAGATGGGAGTGCTGGGGAGGGTTGCTTCCTTATTTAGGAGAAGTTGACATTTGAGAATGGACAGCATAGATGTCTTGGAAGACAGTTCCAGACAGGGGAGCAGCAAATCCAGTGCCTGATGAGGAGAGAGCTCAAGAATGCCCAGGAAAGGGCACGAGGACCCACGTGCTGGAGTGAGTGGTGAATGAAACAGAGATGGAGCTGGGGCCACAGCATGCGGAGACTTGAAGGCTTCTAGAACTTTGACTTTTCTGTGAGAGAGATGGGAGCAATTGGGAGATTTTGAACAAAGGAATGTTAAATTCTGATTTTTATTATAACAGGATCACTGTGGCTACTCTGTGTTGACAGTAGGTTCTAGGAGCAAAGATCGGAAGCAGGGACATCAGCCGAAGAGGCAATTGCCATAAACTAAACAAGAGTGGGTAATAACATTGAAGTTAATAAGCAGGGGGCAAGTTCAGGCTCCAAGGTGGACTCAACTGAAGGATTAAACTTACAGAGTGAAGATAGATTATAAGAGAAAGCAAGGAATTGTCATGGATTCAGTTGTGTCCTCCCACCCAAACTTGTACAGAGGTAATGAAGTTAAAGTGAGGACATTAGTGTGGGCCCTAATCCAATATGTCTGGTGTCCTCATAAGACACGGAAAATTGGACAGAGACACGTAAGAGAGAAAATGATGTGAAGATGCAGGGTGCAGGGAGAAGGTGGTCATCCACAAGCTGAGGGGAGAGGCCTCAGAAGAAACCAGCCCTGCCAACACCTTGATCTCAAACTTCTAGCCTCCAGAACTGTGAGACAATACAGCTCTGTGGTTTAAGCCACTCTGTTTATAATACTTCGTTACAGCAACCCTAGCAAATGAGTCCAAGGCAAAAATGAATCCTAAATTTTTGATTTGCAAAACTGAAGAAAGGCCATTGCCATTAACTGCAATAGTGAAGACAGTGGAGGGACAGGCTTGGAGGAGGTGGAAACTACAAATCTGAGACATGTCTTAGCCACCCAGATGGAAAGTTTGAGAATTAACTTGGACATATGTATGAGGAACAGAGGTCCAGGCTGGAGATCTAGTTGGAAGAGTCATGGTTTACAGAAGTGTTTACGGTCATGAGTATGGATGACCCCACTCTAGAAGTGGGTTTAGGCAGAGAAGAAATCTGGCATACTCCAAAATTTAAATGCTGAAAAAATGTGAAAGAATTACCAAAGGAGATATAAAACCAGTGGGTAAATTGAGAAGCCAAGTGAGAAAAGTGTCTCAAGAAAGAGGAAGTCATTACATCAAATACTGCTGGGTCAAGTCAGACGTGAACTAAGAATGACCATTGGATTGAACAGCGTAGAAGGCTGTTGACATCTTTGGCATGGGCTACTTGGGTGGATGGTAGGAGTCAAATCCTGATTGGGGTAGGTTTGAGAAAGAATTGAAAGAGAAGAATTGAAGACAAATAAGCATAGAACTCAAATCTACCAAGGAGTTTTGCTGCTACTGTAGCAGAGGAATGGAGGAGGGGAATCATTCTAAGCAATGAGGAATCAAAAGAGGTCTTATTTAAGACAGGTATTATTACAACACGTTGGCATGCTGCTGCTGTAGGAGGGAGGGGACAATTCCTGGAGCAATTTTTATAAGTAGGTAAGAGCGGGTGGGCTGCAATGCATGAGTGGTAAATTGGCCTTCGACAGCAGCAAGCACTTTCCTTCTATAGAAACAGGAAGGAAGGCAGAGTAGGAACAGATGCCCGTAGGTGGGATATATGAGGTGGCAATATCTAGCTGTATCTTCATAACTGTTTCTATTTTCTCAGTAAAGTATAAAGGAAGGACATCATCTAAGAATGAGACTGGGCGACGATGTGCTGAAGCTTTAAGGAGAGAGGACAAGGATGAAATAATCACCCGGAGACAGTGAATTAATAGAACTAGATAAGATACTTGCAAGGCACTACCAAATACACCTGGAGGCTCATGGTTATGAATTTAAAGAAAGGCCTGGCTGTGTGTCTATGTTTTTTTACAGGGCACATTTAGCATGTTGGTGAAGCTGAATAATAATGTTTGATTCAACCAGAATTATAGTTTAACCCAGAAAGTACAATGAATGGAAAGAGATACAAAGGTATGACTTTAATGACAGCCCATGGAATCTAAGCTGAATAAGAACACAAAGGAAGACATGACTGAGGACGAGTGAAAAGACATCAGAATCCGTGGAATTTGATCTCAGTCATTGAAAAATTATTGGGAGATAGAGTGAACTGGAAAGATGGTGACGGTTAAAAGTGGGATGTTCAATAGTGACAGCATGGGGGAGGTGCAGTCATGGGAATGAAAAGTTCCAGGGCTTGACCGTGAGAGCAGATGACTAATTTAGGGTAAGAGACAAAATTATAAGCAGGAAAGAAGTAGAGAAAGTGAGCAGCCAGGCAAAATGCACATGAAAAGATACTCAACATCATTAGCCATTAGGAAAATACAAATCAAAACCACAATAATATACCATTTCACATGCACTTGGAGTTGCTTAGAATAGAAAAGATAGACATTACGAAGCATTGGAGAGAATGTGGAGAAACTGGAACGATCATGTGCTGAGAGCACATAATGGTACACCCACTTTGAAAAGCAGTTTGGCATTTTCTTAAAAAGTTAAGCACAGGTTGACCATATGACCTAGAAATTTCATTCCTAGGTATCTACTTCAAAGAAATTAAAGTACATGTCTCCACAAAGTCGTGTATGTGAATTTCATAGCAGCATTTTTTTCATAATAACCAAATGGTATAAACAGCTAAAATGTCCATCAATTGGTGAATGGATAAACAAATAGGATATATTTAAACAGTAAAATATTATTCTACTATAAAAAGGAATGAAGTAGTGATTCATGTTGCACTATGGGTATGTCTTGAAAATATTATGCCACATGAAATTAATGACAAGATTGGGTAGAGAAAATGTGGTACATATACACCATGAAATACTATGCAGCCATAAAAAATGAGATCATGTCTTTTGCAAGAACATGAATGGAGCTGGAGGCCATTATTCTTAGCAAATGAATGCAGAAACAGAACACCAAATAACACATGTTCTCACTCAGAAGTGGGAACTAAATGATGAGAATGCATGGACTCAAAGAGGGGAACAACAGACCCCGGCTGCAAGAACTTTCCTTCTATAGAAACAGGAAGAGTGCAGGTTGGAAGGAAAGAGAGGAGCAGAAAAATAACTATTGGGTACTAGGCTTAGTACCTGGAGATGAAATAATCTGTACACCAAAGCACCATGACTTGACATGAGTTTGCCCATATAACACACCTGCACATGTACCCCTGAATCTAAAATAAAAGTTAAAAACACAAAGGTCACATATTGTATGATTTCATTTACATGAAATGTCCAGAATAGGTAATTTTAAAGACTGTTAGTAGATTAGTGGTTTCCTCGGGCTGAAGGATGGGAATGAGAAGTGACTGTAAACGGCAGAAGGGATCTTTTTGGGGGTGCTATAAGTTTTCTAAAATTGGACTGCAATAATGCTTGCATAACTGTAAAACTAAAAGTCATTACATTGTACACTTGAAACAAGTGAATGTTATCTTGGGTAAATTGTAACTCAATAAAGCAGTTAAAATATACATCAAAAAATAATCCTAGCCCTTTGAGAGGCAGAGGTGGGCAGATCACTTAAGGTCAGGAGTTCGAGACCAGCCTGGCCAACATGTCAAAACCCCATCTCTACGAAAAATACAAAATTTAGCTAGGCGTGGTGGCATGCACCTGTAATCCCAGCTACTTGGGAGGCTGAGGAAGGAGAATCGCTTGAACTTGGGAGGTAGAAGTTACAGTGAGCCAAGATTGTGCCACTGCACTCCAGCCTGGGAGACAGAGTGAGTCACCATCTCAAAAAGAAAAAAAAAAAAAATCCAAAATAAATAAATAAATAAACTGATGGGCCAGAGTATAAAAGGGGACATCCATGTGTATGTTGAGTTCACCAAGAATGACTGGAATTGTACTAAAGAGAGTGACAAGGAGGGAGATGCTAAAGTCTTCAAGAAATAAGGAGTTAGTATTTGCACCCAGAAGTGGCAGCAGATGGTGCAGTCTAGTGTCATGAGTTTCAAAACTGGAGGTGTTAGGGGAGAAGAGGGGATAATCATCTAGTAGATGCAGGGAGAAGCAAGGAGGACCTCAATCCTACTTTTAGGTCCAGTGATACAATAAACATGTGACAGAAAAATATTAATAAAATGTATGTATTTATAACTTGTCATTAATTATCACAACATACTGGTGAGGTAGGTAGGGAAGCACAGGTGGAAAACATCCTGGACTTGGAGGCAGACCTCACCTTGACTCCTCCAGTGGTTGACAATTGACTTCAAGCAAGTGACTCACCCTCTTGGATCCTCACCTATCAAATGGGAACAGTAATCCCTATCGACCTCAGCAGCACAACATAAGGCAGAGTGTTCTGAGCACAAAACCAGAGGAAGTATAAACAAACCTATCTCACATTTCGTAGTAGACCATGGAAAGCTCTTATCTTCATATACTGTTCATTTGTGCTAATGAGAAACCTGAATTTCAGGGAGATTAGGTGCTTTGCCCAAAGCCACACAGCACTAAAAGAGAACACAGATCTTCTGAATCCTACAACCCACTATGCTGCCCACCCCTTGCAAAGCTGCTTCTCAGGAGCAACTCTTCCAGGGTTTCCATGCTGGCCCTGAAACAGAAATAACAGACAAGCCCTCAGTTCCCTTTGGTACTGTGAAATAATCACACCAGGTAATTTCTAAAGCTAAATTAGGGTGTACCTGGTATAAAGAGGGCATGTTGAATAATCTGGGCACAGTCAACATTGCTACCACACCCCACGCCACCTGAAGCTCTCTTTCTCTGCACCAGGCACAATATATTCCTTACCAGTTCACTAATGGGTCATATTCAGCCATCCACTAATTAAGCAATTACTTATTCTTGGAGTTTCTGGTGAAAATATAGGGCAGAGCAGAGAGGAACCAAAAACCAAATGAAACCTAACAAGTAAAATCACACACCACAAATAAGTGAGAATGATAATTTCTGGCTGGGCACGGTGACTCATGCCTGTAATCCCAGCACCTATGGAGACCAAGGCAGGTGGATCACCTAAAGTCAGGAGTTCAAGACCAGCCTGGCCAACATGGTGAACCCTATCTCTACTTTAAAAAAGAAAAAAGCTATCCAGGCACCATGGCGGACACGTGTAATCTCAGCTACTTGGGAGGCTGAGGCAGAATTGCTTGAATCCAGTAGGCGGAAATTGCAGTGAGCTAAGATCACGCCACTGCACTCCAGCCTGTGCAACAGAGCAAAACTCTGTCTCAAAAAAAAAAAAAGATAATTTCTGATAATTAGATAGTTGAGTGACCAGAGGTGGTGTGTGTGAATATGGAGAACATCCCTAAGATGGTAGGGATGACCTTTCTATGGAAGAGGTATTTGCATGATGAGAGGAAGCTGGCTATGAGAAGTTCAGAAAGAAGAGTGTTTCCGCTTGAGTGTCCTGCAAATGCCAAAGCCCTGAGGTGGAACCAAGCTTGGTGATGTCATAAGAACAGAAAGGGGAGCCCCGCTACGGCCATAATGTAGTAAGCAAGAAGAAATGTAAGGCGTGATTGAGGGTAATTAACAAGGAAGCCATGTGGCCTGGTGTCAGGTTTAGAGAGATCACTGTAATTGCTGTGTGGAGACTGCAGCCTGGAAGAGTGAGAAGAGGGAAGGACAGGTAAGAAAATTTCTCTGCCCTGGAATAAGTTTCCCTCTTTCCTTCAAATATCCTTTCCCCTTTTCTTTTCTTTTTCTTTCTTTTTTTTTTTTTTTTTTTTTTTTTTTTTTTTTTTGAAATCGAGTTTTGCTCGTTACCCTGGCTGGAGTGCAATGGCGCGATCTCGGCTCACCTCAACCTCCGCCTCCTGGGTTCAGGCAATTCTCCTGCCTCAGCCTCCTGAGTAGCTGGGATTACAGGCACGCACCACCATGCCCAGCTAATTTTTTGTATTTTTAGTAGAGACGGGGTTTCACCATGTTGACCAGGATGGTCTCGATCTCTTGACCTTGTGATCCACCCGCCTCGGCCTCCCAAAGTGCTGGGATTACAGGCTTGAGCCACCACGCCCGGCCCCTTTCCCCTTTTCTTACCTGCCAAACTCACTCTTGTTTTTTTCAAGAGCATTTCACAACCATTCACAATAGCCCCCAAAGGGGATAACAACCCAAACATCCACCAGCAGATGAATGAATAACCAACAATGTGATTGATACATCCATACAGTTGACTATTATTCGGCCATGGAAAGAAGTGCTAATACATGCTAGGATGTGAGTACGAGAAACATACAAACATGTGAAGTGAAACAAATGGATGCAAAGGGTCACATATCACATGATTCCAATTATATGATATTGTCAGAACAGATCCACAGGTAGAAAACAAGTGGTCGTCAGGGGCTAGGAAGGACGGAGTGGAGAGAGACTTCTTAATGAGTACAGGGTTTTCTCTTCGGGATACACAAATGTTTTGGAACTTGATAGATCGTGTTCTGGAACCATGGTGTTGTGGCACACAACAGTGTAACTGTATTAAATGACATTGAATTGTACAGCCTTAAGTGGTAAATGTTATGTTATATTGATTTCACCTCAATTAAACTTTTTAAAGACAAAAAACATATTAGATATATGTTATTTTATTTTTTGTAGCAAGCAAGATAAATGTGTTCTGACTAACTTAAAAGGAGAGATGGATGGGAAAGGCACTGAAGTTCCTCAGAGACTCCATGAGAGACTGCACCTCTTAGCCTGTCAACTAGGCTTTGGGAGAAGCCAGCAGGAATGAGTGCAGCCCTCCATCCCCTGAACTTGGATATGGCCTTCCTCTCATCACCACCTGGCTCTGGGAGAAAAAGAGTCTGATTGAAGAGTTCAAGAAAAACCTAGGCAAAAAGTGAGAACCCACCTCTCAAAAAAAAAAAAAAAAATCAGCCAGATGCAGTAGTGTGTGCCTGTAGTCCCAGCTACTCGGGAGGCTGAGGCAGGAGGGTTGCTTGAGCCCGGGGATTCTATGTTGCAGTGATCTGTGATTGTGCCTCTGCACTCACACTTCAGCCTGGGTGACAGAGGGAGACCCTGTCTCTAAAAAAAGAAAAGAAACAGACTCTGATTACCCAAGCTTGTGTCTTATACACACGTTGTCCCCAAAGTTTGGGGTCTGGGTTTGAGATCAGTAGCCCCACCAAAATTCAAGGACGAGGAGGGGTGATTGCCCAAAGAAAGGGGTGTTGTAGAAACCAGAATAGAGAAGGAAGTGGCAGAATATCTTCATCCTTTTTGTGCTGCCATGACACAATATAACATACTTGATAATTTCAAATGAACAGAAATGTATCTGCTCAGAGTTCTGGAATCTAAGAAGCTCAAGATCAGGGGGTCGGTATCTTGCAAGAACTTTCTTGCTGTGTATCCATGGAGGACGACGGAAGGGCAAGAATGAGCAAGAGGGGGCTTGCTGTTTTATAATGGCCCCAATCCTGTCTATGAAGGTGGAGCCCGCATGGCCTAATCACCTTTTTGAGGATCCCACCTCTTAGCACCGTTACCATGGCAATTAAATTTTGACATGAGTTTTGGAGGGGATAAACATCCAAACCATAGCACTGGGATACAGAACAGGACAGCAAACCGTCACTACAAATACCACCCAGCTCATATGTTCTTTGAACAGCAGCAGACTGATCAACAGTTCCTGAGTACCTCCCCAGAGGCACTGGAAATAGAGCAATGGCCACAGGGGAAATGGTCTTTGCCCTGCTGGAGCTTGTAGTCATGAGGAAAGACGGACCCTGGATCTAGCCCAGTGTGCTGAGCACTGTGCAGGGAAGTACAGAGGATGCCTGGGAAGCTTTTCTGTCTGTCTTTCTGTTATCCAGGCCGAGGTGGGAAGGGCTACCTGGAGCCACCTCCATCGTGACTGTGAGTCCCTGGGCTGCATGGACCCCACAACTAACAAAGGGCTGAGAGTTGAAATGAAAAAGGAGAGAGGGAGAAAAGGAAGGTGTGAAGACTCAGCAGATACACCAGATTTCAGTTTATGTCCTGCTTCCCTTTCAGTAAAGCGTCTTTAAAACTAACTTTGATTGTGTGGCCATCTTGCCCCCAGGTTGGGGATGGGGAGTGGGATGACAATGGTACGGTGTGACAGCCGATGGCACTTTTCTTACAATAAATCATAGCAGGGGGCTGAGCCTGTCATCTGGTAGAGCCCTCTGCTTTCAACAGAGCAATGAACACATAATTGACCCCAGATGGTGGTGGCTCAGAGGCCCAAAGTCCCCCTCTCTAGGTGGCCTGCTTTCATATCTCATCAACCTTGCAGCCAAGATAATTTTCTTGGATAAACACCAAGATGTTGGTCGTGGCTATTCTTGAGTTGAGGGATGATGTGTAATTTCTTCTCTTTTGCCTATTTGAATTTTTCGTTTCTATTTAAATAAAATGATGGTGAGTCACTTTCAAAATAAAGAAAATTGAATTAAAGAAGTTATTTTTGAAGCCAATCTCTTCTCATGCCACTATATAAGCTTACTTTCTCTTACTCGGCCTTCTTTCTGACAATAGAGTGATACAATCAGTCCATACCGCAGCAAGAGCTTCAGAGAAGGCCCGTTTCACGGGTCATGAAACTAGGCCCGTTTTATAAATGAGCAAAGGAGGGTCAAAGAGGTTGAGTAACAGGTCCAGTATCACAAAGCTAGAAATGGCAGAACCGTCAGCGTCTATGTCCAAGTCCACCTACATGTCTACCTGACCTCAAAATCCGTATTTCTGCTTTCCTACCATTCTAACTTGTGTTAAATATTAAGAAATATGTATTCAGCGAAACTAACACATCCTTAGCTAAGCCTCAGCCCGCAGTTAGTCTCTCCTTTCTATCATCTCACCCAATAACTGAAAAATTTCCATTGTCCCGGAAGTCATAAATACTACTACTATGACTAATGGTGCTACTGTTATTATTACACAATAATAACGATGATGATAACAATGGCAGCTCCCACTTCAGAAGAGCTTGTGATCTAGCGCTGTTTTAAGTATTAAGCATTTTGCCTGCATGAACTTGTTTAATCTCATAAAAATTATATGAATTAGGTAATATTTTTATGGCATTTTAAAGACCGGGAAATTAAAGCTTAGAAAGTGGAAATAGCCTGTCCAAAGTGACAGCAGTTAAGTAGCTGGGTCACAGTCTAGCCCCAGGCCTCCTCTGACTCCAGAGCTGGAGTATCATGCTATACTGCAATGCTACTACCCAAAGGACATGGCAAGACAGGAAACGAGGAAGATTAGGATGGAGGAAAGCTCTAGAATGTGTTTCATGACTTTTTCTTTTACTGAAAAAAAAAAGAAAAGAAAAAGAATAAAACGGAACTGCTGGCAGTGAATTTCAGCTGGCTCCCCCACAGTAGATCACTTGCAGCCTGAAGATGAGCTTCACCCACACAAAGGTATGCTGTTTCAATCTGGATTGGGCTGGAGGAGGGACTACCTTCTTTCTCTACAATGCAAATGTAAGATTTCATTTTGCATTGAAGAGGCACATCCTGATTCACCAGCCTTTGTTTTACCCTTTGCATTTTATTTTCTTTTCAAAAATATTTCATTTAAGGCTACAAAAGGATACGAAAATTTTTGCAAAATAGTTTCCAGTTTTTAGTATCCACCTGCAAAATTGCCCTCCACTCCCAAGGTACACTGTCTGGCTCTCCAGCAGGTGTAGCTTGCAGCTGTAGCAGATTTTACCCAGCATGGGACAGATGGAGGGAATACAACCTGCACAGTAGGATACATTTTTTTTGAAATACACAATCAGAACTTCATCAAAGCCTGGTAGGGAAATGTGGCACTGATGCAAAGTATGCCAAGTTGGCAGGTGTCTGTGTCTGCTGCATTGTGTTTGCCGTAGTGGGATTCCTTTTGGGGGTGGTGGTTGGCCTTTCCTGCACCACAGGCAGATTCATTTTGCATCTGAGTTGTTTCGAAGTAACAACAGATATCTACCACAGTGGATATCTGCTTGGAGAAGCATTGTGGTGGGGGTACAGGGAGGGGGTGGAGGTGAATGGCAAGGCGTCTTAGAAACCTGTGGTGTATGACTCAGGGTGAGCAATACATCCTCCTTGAAATCTGCCTTCCTCACTTTTAAATGAGTGTGGGTGGCAGAGCTGCTAAAGCTCATCAAAGATCCATGCACTTCCCTGCTTTCTCCACCACCTTGCATAAGTGGGGTCATATGACCAATCCTATAAGGAAAGGGACATGACACTTCCCAGCCTGTGACAATTAAGACAGAATATGCCAGGCAAGCTTGGAGGCCATACGCCATGGTTACAAGATGAAGGAAGGCTGGCTGGCCCCATCAGACTTGGTGTGGGTTTACATACTCTGGAAGCTGACCAAAGCCAAGAGTGGTCCTCAGCAGGATGGTGGCAACGATTACAAAGAAGATAAATCGCCTGGCACAGAGTAGATGCTTCAGCAACATAGCAGCTCTTCTAGCTCTGTAGCTACATCAGCCTCTCCGAACAGAGGCTCTAAAGCGGAGCAGACAGTGTTCGATAATTCTCTTTATATTGCATCTCATTTATGCCGATTCTCCAAGAAACTAGATTTGAGAACCCTGAGAAAAACGGTGAAGGTCATCATTGTCTCTGAAAGTTGACTCTTTTCATTTACTCTTTCGCCTTATGGAAAACTTTCTTCCGAGTTAGCATTTCTGACGAGAGTGACTCACACAGCCTTTGATTACCAAGGCACCAGGCCCCTCTCATGTAACCTTCTCAGCAGCAATCAGTAGTGGGGGATGCAAGGGCTGTGGGTCAGATAGACTTGGCTTTGAAATCTGGATCTCACACCTGCTTTCTTGGGAAACCCTTGGGAAAGTCATTCAACCCATCTAAAGTTATCTATCTATTAAATGTATAAAATTGCAATTATCATATCTGCTATATTAGACAGGGTTGTCTGAGATATAGAAACAATAGGACATATGATATATTATAAACATGTACATTACATATATCACACACATAATCACATATTATATGTCCTATTGGTTATAATGTGATGAATTATAAGTATATATTTTATGTATATTATATTATATATTATGTACATTCCATGTAATATATGTATATCTATATTATACATCCTATTGGCTCTGTTTCTCTGGAGAACCTTAATACAATATATATATATATGGTGTGTGTGTGTGTGTGTGTACATATATGGTGCGTGTATATATATATAATGTGTGTGTATATCTATATATGGTGTGTGAGTATATGTGTATATATATGATGTGTGTGTATATCCATATATGGTGTGAGAGTATATATATATATAATATATATGGTGTGTGAGTATATATATATATATGATGTGTGTGTATATCTATATATGGTGTGTGAGTATATATATATATATATGTATGATGTGTGTGTATATCCATATATGGTGTGTGAGTATATATATATAATATATACGGTGTGTGTGTATATCTATATATGGTGTGTGAGTATATATATATATGTATGATGTGTGTGTATATCCATATATGGTGTGTGAGTATATATATATAATATATACGGTGTGTGTGTATATCTATATATGGTGTGTGAGTATATATATATAATATATATGGTGTGTGTATATATATATGATGTGTGTGTATATCTATATATGGTGTGTGAGTATATATATATATATGATGTGTGTGTATATCTATATATGGTGTGTGAGTATATATATATATGATGTGTGTGTATATCTATATATGGTGTGTGAGTATATATATATGATGTGTGTGTATATCTATATATGGTGTGTGAGTATATAGATATAATATATACGGTGTGTGTGTATATCCATATATGGTGTGTGAGTATATATATATGTATGATGTGTGTGTATATCCATATATGGTGTGTGAGTATATATATATGTATGATGTTTTTTCCATGTGTGTGTATATCCATATATGGTGTGTGACTATATATATATAATACATACGGTGTGTGTGTATATCTATATATGGTGTGTGAGTATATATATATAATATATATGGTGTGTGTATATATATATGATGTGTGTGTATATCTATATATGGTGTGTGAGTATATATATATATATGATGTGTGTGTATATCTATATATGGTGTGTGAGTATATATATATATGATGTGTGTGTATATCTATATATGGTGTGTGAGTATGTATATATGCATGATGTGTGTGTATATCTATATATGGTGTGTGAGTATATATATATATAATATATATGGTGTGTGTATATATATATGATGTGTGTTTATATCTATATATGGTGAGTATATATATATGTATGATGTGTGTGTATATCCATATATGGTGTGTGAGTATATATATATATAATATATACGGTGTGTGTGTATATCTATATATGGTGTGTGAGTATATATATATAATATATATGGTGTGTGTATATATATACGGTGTGTGTGTATATCTATATATGGTGTGTGAGTATATATATATATATATGATGTGTGTGTATATCCATATATGGTGTGTGAGTATATATATATATATGTATGATGTGTGTGTATATCCATATATGGTGTGTGAGTATATATATATATAATATATACGGTGTGTGTGTATATCCATATATGGTGTGTGAGTATATATATATATATATGATGTGTGTGTTTATCCATATATGGTGTGAGAGTATATATATATATAATATATATGGTGTGTGTATATATATATGATGTGTGTTTATATCTATATATGGTGTGTGAGTATATATATATGTATGATGTGTGTGTATATCCATATATGGTGTGTGAGTATATATATATATAATATATACGGTGTGTGTGTATATCTATATATGGTGTGTGAGTATATATATATAATATATATGGTGTGTGTATATATATATGATGTGTGTGTATATCTATATATGGTGTGTGAGTATATATATATATATATATATATATATGATGTGTGTGTATATCCATATATGGTGTGTGAGTATATATATATGTATGATGTGTGTGTATATCCATATATGGTGTGTGAGTATATATATATATATATGATGTGTGTGTATATCCATATATGGTGTGTGAGTATATATATATGTATGATGTGTGTGTATATCTATATATGGTGTGTGAGTATATATATATATATGATGTGTGTTTATCCATATATGGTGTGAGAGTATATATATAATATATATGGTGTGTGTATATATATATATGATGTGTGTGTATATCCATATATGGTGTGTGAGTATATATATATATATATGATGTGTGTGTATATCCATATATGGTGTGTGAGTATATATATATGTATGATGTGTGTGTATATCTATATATGGTGTGTGAGTATATATATATATATGATGTGTGTTTATCCATATATGGTGTGAGAGTATATATATAATATATATGGTGTGTGTATATATATATATATGATGTGTGTGTATATCCATATATGGTGTGTGAGTATATATATATATATATATATGATGTGTGTGTATATCCATATATGGTGTGTGAGTATATATATATATATATGATGTGTGTGTATATCCATATATGGTGTGTGAGTATATATAGATAATATATATGGTGCATGTATATATATATGATGTGTGTGTATATCTATATATGGTGTGTGAGTATATATATATATATATATGATGTGTGTGTATATATATGGTGTGTGAGTATATATATATATATATATATATGATGTGTGTGTATATCTATATATGGTGTGTGAGTATATATATATGTATGATGTGTGTGTATATCTATATATGGTGTGTGAGTATATATATATAATATATACGGTGTGTGTATATATACACATACAGTATATAAGAGAGAGAGATTTTAAGGAATTGGCTTACACAGCTGAAGTGGACTGACATGTTCAGAATCCACAGGGCAAAATGGCAGACTGGACATTCAGGTGAGAGATGATGATTCCACAGCTGGAAAGTCACATAGAACGTTTATATTGCAATTTGGAGGCAGACTTCCTTCTTCTTTGCTAAACATCTGTCTTTGCTCTTAAGGCTTTCAATGTATTTAATGAGGCCTACCCACATTATGGAGGATAATCTGCTTTATTTAATGTTAACTGATTGCAAACATCAATCACATCCACAAAATACCTTCACAGGAACATCTAGACTAGTTTTTGACAAAACGACCGGGCATCATGGTATATCCAAGTTGACACATAATATGAACCATTACACCTGCCTAGCTAAAGTGGCTGTTACGAGATTTACTAGAACATGCAATGTGAACCTGCCAGGGCGGGATCGGGCACGGAATAAAAGCCCCTCGTAACTGTATTTCCTGTTACGGTTGACTTGCTGCCACTGCTATCATTTCTTTTATTTTCTTCTCCTTACTTCCTGTTTTTGACACTGAACACAATACCATAATTCCTATCAACCCAGGAGAAGAATTCATCTAAATTTCCAAAGAATCTGACTTTGTAAATGTTTTCAAAGAAACGCATTCTTTGGCTCTAGAGTATATTTGACACTTGTAATTACATGCTTAGCCAGTTCCCAGTCTGCTATGACATCTGCTCCTTGAGAGTAGAATTGTATTACCTTCATATTAAAAATCCCTGGTTCCTAGCAAGTGCCAGGTAATTATCAGGTGATCGATAATAATAATGATTAATTGGGTTGATCAAACTCATGGATGAATGAGCTAGGAAAACTATAAGTCATTTATACTTTCTAGAGCAGTAAAATAATATCTCTAGCAAAAGTCTTTAAAAGACCTGTACGTCAAAACAATGGTGTTCAATTCAGACATACTGAATCTCTATCACTTATTGTGTACATATTTTTGGTAACTGGGTATTATGTACCAAACATGTTTGTCCTGTATGTTTCATATGTTGAAGCTGTAATCCCCAATGTTATGGTGTTTGGAGATGGGGACTTTGGAAAATGATCTGGTCATGAGAACGGATCCTCCATGAATGGGATTTGTTCCCTGATAAAAAAAGGGAGGAGACACTGGGTCTTTCTTTCCAACATGTGAAGCTGAAACAAGAAGACAGCCATCTGCAAACCAGGAAGTGAGCCCTCACCAGACACCAAATCAGCTGGCACCTCAATCTTGAACTTTGCAGCCTCTAGGATTCTGAAAAAACATATACTTGTTGTGTAAGTCACTGAGTCTATAGCATTTTGTTACAACAGTCTGAGGTGTGACTGTGGGTGAGAGGAAATCCTCCATGGTCCTTTACAGTCTTTTGCGAGTATTGATCCTGTGGTCTTATCCTTCTTGTTTTATGCAATGCCTTGTTTCTCCTATTAGAGAGCAGAGGGCAAGTTTGTTGAGGGCAGAAACCACATTTTAAAATGTCTGTACCTGTTTCAGTTCTTGCAGGTGGTAGGCTCTCAAAAACTAAATGCTGGGTGAGTTTTTAAAGGTGAGTTATTATCTATACATCTCTCACGCTTAATTTACTTTCCCAATCTTTTTCGCATCTTGGTGAAGTACGAAGTTCATAGAGTATGGACGTTGGAAGGCATGCCTTCTGGGAAATTTTATTATTAAGCATCTTCCTTCCTATATATAAACATTGATTATACAGAGCATCCTGGCCATCTTTAAAAGATACTAAGAAATAAAATTTTTGTTTTGAAAATTAGCCAATAAAGGAAAAGATTCAAGCATTCATCTCTCCTTTCCTATAAATCGGAAACACTCAGCAATCAGATGGTAGATGTTTCCTTGCACAGACATATTCCCAACAGGTAAATAAAGAAGATGTGATCAAACTGGAATATCACCATTTTCAATCTCTAATTAATTAGATATCTAAGCATTAAACAAAAATGGCTGCTGACAACACAAAATGACATAATCCCTCTCGACAAAATATATGACACTAACTAGGAAGTAATTGTTCCCCACAAAATTCAAAACAAAAAACGATTAAGCCTCTATAATCAACTTTCAGTTGGCAAGAAATATAGAAGACTAAGGAAAACATTAAACTTTCCTACAGACATGCAATCAGCAAAATTCCAATGGAGTAAAATCTACAAGAAAAATGATGCAGTTTTCAAAGAAATAAACTTCAAAGGTCAGCGAGGAAGAACCTATACATTAAAGTATACCCAAAAGGCATATTAAACGAACAAACAAACAAAAACAGGCAGAGCTGTACTACAGTATTTAGACATATACATTGGTAATAAAAAATATTAACCAAGATACAGAGGTGATTATCATAAACTCAGCATAGTGGTTATTCTGAGGGTGAGGATGTTGGAAGGGGCAGCTGGAGGGCTCTTGGTATAGCTAGCAAGATTGAGCCTCTTTTTTTGTTTGGTTCTTAAGAGGGCATGCTCTCAAGAGCAACCATTGGGCTAGAGTCCACTGCTAGGGAACATGTCCTAAAGTCATTTTGCACAGCAACACACTTTATAAACTTGGGAAAGAATCAGTGGATGTTGTGTTCATTATCTATCACAGTGTAATGACATTAGCACAAGCTTAGCAGCTTAGAACAGACATTTATGAGCTCACAGTTTCTGTAAGTCAGAGCCACAGCTTTAACTGGGTCCTCTGCAAGATTGCAAAGAAGGTGTTGTCCTGGGCTGGCCTCTTATCTGAAGCTTTGACTGGGGAAGGCCTTAGCCGTTGGGTCCTGGAAGATGTCTGCATTCCAGATCTCTGGATCCTATGACTAGGTTACCTTATGTGGCAAAGGAACTTTGCAAATGTGGTGAGGTTAAGGATTTTAAAATAGAAAGATTAGTCTGGGTTATCTGAGTGGGCCCCATGTAATTAAAAATTTTCTTTTAAGAGGGAGGCAAGAGGTCTAAAGTCAGAAAAGGAGATGTGACCACAGAAGCAGAGGTTAGAGTGATATGGTCTGAAGATGGAGAAGGGGGCCAGGGGCCAGGGAATGCCAGCAGTCTCTAGGTTTCAGCCTTGTAAGACTCATTTTGGACTGATCTCCAAAACCGTAGGGTAATAAATTTGCATTGTTTTAAGCCACCAAATCTGTGGTAACTTGTTGCAGTAGCCATAGCAAGCTGATACAGCCTGGGAGGAAAGGTCCCTGTCAACAATGAAGTATTATATGCATGTAAACAATTAGTAATATTTCAGCATCTTACTTTGAAAACCATTATCATTTAAATCAAACGGCCCTGTAGAAAAATGTATGTTACACATAGATGAAACACAGCAATTCTCAATGGAAGCTCTCCTAATAAAGTATTAAATGAAAGGCTCCATATGCATTTAGTTTCCCATTAAATTCATTTTAAATCCCACTTCAAAGCATTCCATGCATGTGGATTGTTGATCACTTTGTGATCACTTTACCTAGTTGTAAAAATGGGAAATGTATGGGACACATCCCAGATCTGCTAAATTATTACACAAACCTATTTCAAATACAACTGTGGTAAGTTTACTAATGGTTTCCCAAAATAGCCAGGTTCTAATCATAGAAATCTGTGAATGTTACCTTATATGACAAAAGGGGTTTGCAGATGTCATTAAGTCAATGATTTTATCTTGAGTTATCAGAGTGGATTCTAAATGTAGTCTCAAGTGTCCTTTAAAGAGGGAGGCAGGGGAGATTTTACTGCAGAAGAGGAGAAGGTGATGAAATGATGCAAGTAAGAAATCAGAGCTGTGTGCTTTGAAGGTAGAGGAGGGGGCAACAAGCCAAGGAATACAGGCAGACACCAGAAGCTAAAAAAGACAAGGAAATAGATTTTCCCTAAAGCCTCCAGAGGGAAAACAACTCTACTGACCTTTGTTTTAGACTTCTGAACTCCAGAACTGTAAAACAACAACTTTGTGTTGCTGTAAGCCACTTGGTTTGTGGTAATTTGTTAAGGTAACAAAAGGGAAATATACAGTCTTCAATTAATGATGTTACTCCATGATTTCTCAAAAAATACATGTAGATAGACACACATACACGCACACATACAAATTTCCTGATGACTCCATTTATTTATTCGTTTATTTTTTAACCAAAAGTGCACTAAATGCAAATTTTACACAAAGTTATATTTTGGCATTACCATTTCAAGCAGAGGCAATTTTCTGCACGTAAGAGTTTTTACTCAGAGAATATCACATAGAACAAATTGATAGTTTGAATTGCAGGCCGTATTTGCTTTGTGAACATGCACCAAGTGCGGGGGTAGAAAGGGAACACCTTCCACGGCCCTCGAGTCAGGGCTCAAGCATACAACTGCACCATTTTCATGCATTTCAAAGCACTCTGGTGTTTTGCCTTTATTTTTCCTTTAAGGCATTTTTCTGTGGTGTGTCTTTGAGTGCCATTTAAGTGAAAGATAATTACAAGCCCCAAGAAGATTAAAAACTTGGTTTAGAAAGTGGTTCAGGCCGGGCACGGTGGCTCACGCTTGTAATCACAGCACTTTGGGAGGCTGAGGCAGGTGGATCATGAGGTCAAGAAATCGAGACCATCCTGGTCAACGTGGTGAAACCCCGTCTCTACTAAAGATAACAAAAAATTATCTGGGCATGGTGGTGTGCGCCTGTAATCCCAGCTACTCAGGAGGCTGAGGCAGGAGAATTGCCTGAACCCAGGAGGCGGAGGTTGCCGTGAGCCGAGATCGCGCCATTGCACTCCAGCCTGGGTAACAAGAGCGAAACTCCATCTCAAAAACACACACACACACACACACAAACAAATTCCCTTGTCTACTAAAAATACAAAAATTAGCGGGACACGTTGACACAGGCCTGTAATTCCAGCTACTCAGGAGGCTGAGGCAGGAGAATTGCCTGAACCCAGGAGGCGGAGGTTGTGGTGAGCCAAGATCGTGCCATTGCACTCCAGCCTGGGTAACAAGAGCGAAACTCTGTCTTGGGAAAAAAAAAAAAAAAAAAAGTGGTTCAAAAAACTATAACATTCTAAAAATGCTTGTTTCCTGTCCATTTTCTTATCAACCACCAGCTACTGTTGCCACCTAATATCAAGTCACTCCATTGGGGTGAATGACACATTTTTGCAGCATTATATTTTATGTACAAATTGCATTTATTGTTATTCAAGTTGTCGAGTTGGTATTAATTGGACAAATTTGCTTTCATTATTCTATTAAGCAATTCAGCCAGGGATAAGTGCATGTGGCAGGCCCAGGAATCTGCAGTTACAAGCTCCTCACAGAATTTCCTAATGAAAATTAATGCTCGAGAAGCACTGCCTTAGAGAATCACAGGGGAACGTTTACCACAGACGGTTTCTCTCCATCACGTTCCTCAGTCCTTTCCCTTTCAATTGCTGGTGTTCGCAAAGGAAAGGCAAATTGATATTATTTTCATGAGCGTATTATAATTTTGATGGAAAACTGAGATCAGTTTAAAATCACGTAGTCAAACTAAAATGGAATGGAAACACTGAGATCATTTTAAAATCACATAGGCAAACTAAAATGGCTTTTCCTCAATTATTCGCTCACTCCCTTCCAGTAAAACACCTGATTCCAAGTGGACAATTTGCAGATATCCAGATGGAGGACATTCGTCGAAGGCATTCCTAAATGACCGTCAAATTTTGATAAACCTAGATTGGAGAAAGAAGAAAAGAAATGCATAATTCATCCACATACACAGGAAGTGCAGTATCTAATCACTGCATACCCATGTGCACATATATATGCGCACACCCACACCCATACCCACAACTGGCCTGAATAATCACAACTAGGAAGAGTGGAGCCTCAGCTATGGGTAGTTTTTGTTTTTGCTTTTAACCTAGCAGTTCTTAGCGCTCTCCTTTTTGCCTGAAAGGGTACAAAAGTTTGGACCCCTTAGCCCAGCGTGGTACTTCGTTAACTAACATTTCCTATGTTTTTCTCTTCCCGCTTGCCCTTATGGCATTTTTCAGTATTAGATCTGTATTTTAATTGCACTTTAAGTGAAAGGTAATCATGAGCCTCAAGTAGATTAAAAACTTGGTAAAGAAAATGGCTCTCATCTGCCCAGTAGAACAGCCTGTAGAGTAACAGGTGGATTTTCCCCATATTTTTATTCCCTAAAGTTTATTCATTCATTCATTAAGTATATGAACATACGTTCCTTCACCTAAGAGAGAACAGATGTTACCCACTTTGTTGCTATGAAACCGTAAGTGTGCAAAATGTGTACCGCCGATGCTAACATTTCATTACTAACATGAGATACCTGTGCTGATCCTTACTTGCAAGGGGCAGTCAGGCCAATGGTGAACAAGATAGATAGTCCCTGTCCTCACAGACTTTAAATTTAGTGAGGAAAGCAGTGGACTAAGAATTTCATTATGTTATGAAAAGGGATAATATCTGAGAGGCGTGAGGTGCTAAAGAGGTGCCGAATCAAATCTAACTTGCACAGTGCAGGATGGGTGTGTGGGGGAGGGTGCTGCATTAATATTTGCTGAACTGAATTCCATGCTTACCCTCCACTTCCTTAGACCCTCATCATTGATGGTTAGAGGAGACTTATGAGTCATTCCTGACTCTTGATATTAATATCTATGTCTTTGGTTTATTAGTTTCTCGGTATGTTTATATAAGAGGGAGAGGGTTGCAAAATCTTTAATATACACGCAGAGCTCTTGGCTTTCAAGGAAATACTTCAAGAAATGATGCAGCAAATACACTCAATTTAATGAATATTTATGGAGTAGATACTATTTTCAAGGCTTTAGTGGTAGATACAAAAATGAAGTCAATCGTCCTTGGTTTCATAGGTCTTAAATGCAAGAGTGTGTGTATATGAGGCTGGTGGGCAGGAAGCAGGGAAAAATGGAAGGGGAACAAGAGAAGAACAGGTAGAAGCATGTACACAAATAATCAAAGAAGGAAGCTTATTCCTCAAGTTAGTCAGAAGATAAGAGCGTTTGTTCATGATACAAATATTGGCCTGATGTAATTTCTTTTAGGAGAGAACAAGCAATGAGCTCAGAACAATGGGAAGTTTGGAGAAAACAGCAGTGACATAACCCCTGCATTCGGATATTGGCTCTTCCAGGAGGGACCCCTGAACATACTCCGAACTCCTCTTAGTCTGGGAACTGACCGCCTTGTGCTCCCCTGGCTCCTGTACCATATTGAAAGGTGACTCCACCTTGCCCTTCACATGCTCTTTACTCTAATGAGACTATGAAATCTTGAGGCCAGCCACATGCCGGAGCATTGTCACCCTGGCACCTAGTGACTGTGTCCATCCCATGGTAGACACTCCATTAACAGCAGTTGAGCTGAACTCATAAATTCTCAATAAAGATTTGGTAACTTAGGTGGTGCCACTTTAGTAATCAAGGAGTAAAGACTTTAGAAATCATCTTTTCCAGATTCTTGTAGTTAATGTGCAAATAATTACCTGGAGAAGTAGTTACAAATAAAGACACCCTCTGAAACTTTGATTCAGAAATGTTGCAATCAGGATCCAGAAATCTGCTTTTTAAACAAGCTTCCCAGTTAATTCCAGAGCCACATTTTGAGAAACCCTACTCTCCTTACAGAGCTTTCTAGCAAAACTATGCTTGTCTTTCTGATTTATTGCACAGGTTCATCTTAAAACCCAGGGAGAAGGAATTTATATAATTCACATTGATGAATCATAGTAATGTTTTCATTTTTGAAAGTTGGGCAACAAAATTGCTGTTTGGGTGAAAATCAGACATGATTAGTTAGTCCACTCCTGACTAATTGTTATCTCAGCCCATGAATCTGAGCACGCATGCAAACCTGTAGTAATGTCATGTAGGATACATCTCTACGCCTCTGTAGAGCCATAGAGAGCAACCTGTACCTACAGAAAAGGAGGTAAGTATCTCAGGATTGTTTTAAACAAATGTCATTCATTTCTTTTTCTTTGTCCTTTTAAGACAATTTTTCTCTCTGTAGCACAGGCTGAAGCGCAGAGGCATGGACACAATCACGGCTCACTGCAGCCTTGACCTCCCAGGCTCAAGCAATCCCTCCACCTTAGTCTCCCCAGTAGCTGGGACTACAGATATGCATCACGGCACCCAGCTAATTTTGTTTATTTTTTGTAGGTCTCACTATGTTACTCAGGCTGGTCTTAACTCCTGGACTCAAGGAATTCTCCTGCCTCAGCTTCCCAAAGTGCTGAGATTACAGGTGTGAGCCACCATGTCCAGCCTTATCCTTAATTTCAAGGGTTAAATTATAAGGGTTTCTTGAGTTATCCAAAGATTCAATTTTCTAAATATCAGGTTGAACAAAACTTAGCTATATGTGCATCCCCAGAAACCTGAAATACCTAGAAATTATGGGAAGCATCACTCAAAATGTCAGTAAATCAATATTGGCTAGACTCCTAAACAAAATAAATTTTCACTAAACCCCCTTGTGATTTCAGAATTAACACAGATTTTGTAAGAGTGCCATAGTGAATTAAAGACCTCGGTTTCCAAGCCATGGGAGTTTGCCTCTGGCAGCCATATTGAAATGAAGGTAATTAACACAGTTCATCTTGCCATAGGATAGTGCTTTCAGACTGTTTGAAATTCTATGAGCATCCCACCCAGACCCCAGTAACCCTTTGAAATATGCTGAACCACGGCAGTTAACACAAGGGGATCATTAAATGAATAAGAGAAGGCAGAGAAATCACAGTTTGTAACTGAGATCATTTCATGGGCAGTTTGCCAGCTATTTGGGAAAGTCTAAGGCAAAGATTTCTTCATATGAGGCATATTATAAAGTGTAGTGCTATGACTCTACAAAATCACTTCTAAAATTATTTTAAAGGACAAATTATTTTCTAAGTCCTGCTGCTTAAGAATTATTTGATGTAAAAATTTAAGAGGCAGATGATAATACTACTAAATTTTATCAGCAACAGAAAGTCGTCTTCAGGACAAATGACCAGGACATTTCCTATATGTAGTCACTGTCTTCTGTTACACAGTGGAAACCATTCTCAGGTATCAGACTATGGCCACTTTTGTCCAGACCATAATGATTACACAGGCAACATGTATGGAGCACAGGCGGGGGTTTTGAAAGAGCTGGCAAGGCTGAGAAACAATGATTTTACATCCTGAGTGAGAAAGAGGAAATATTTACAAGTCATTTTAAAATGACCAAGATTGGAATAAAATACAGGCATCATCACAGTAACCTGAGAAACAGTTACTTACAAGCTATGGTTGCCATCAGCGAGTATGTGAAGACACTGGCTAAGATTTCTCCCATAAACCATCTGAAACAGCAAGGTTGCTCCGATTTAGCATACTAATCAGGCATTTCCAACCTAATTCCAATGCGATGTTTTTTAGATTTACTATAGACACATGATTTCAAGGTTTGCTATAAAACTACGGTTATAAAGAGAGTGTGGTATTGGCAAATGGACAGATATACAGAGCAATGAAAGACAGTAGACAGCCCAGAAGTAGACTCATGCAGGTGGAGCAAACTGATTTGAATTGAGGTGCAGAAGCAATTCAAAGGAAAACGTACAGTCTTTTCAGCCAATGGTGCTGAAACAATTGGATATTTATATGCAAAAATGAACTTCGACATATATAACACAACTTACACAAAACTTAACTCAAAATGGGTCATAGACCAAAAATGTAAACTGTAAAAGTGTAAAACACTAGAAGAAAACACAGGGGAATATTGATATGACCTTGCATTTCGCAATGGGTTTTAAAATACAATACAAACTGCACAATCCATGAAAGAAAATGAATGAATAATTGGACTTTATCAAAATGTAGAACTTTTGCACTGTGAAAGACACTGCTAAGAGAATGACAAAACAAGGTACAGTCTGTGAGAAAATATTTGCAAATGGCATAGCTGGTCAAGGACTTTTCTATCCATAATATATAAAGAACTCTTAAAATTCAATAATAATAATAAGCAACCCACTTGAAAAAATGAGCAAAAGATCTGAACAGACACTTCACCAAAGAATATATGCAAATGGAAAAAAAGCATAAGAACAGATGTTCAACATCATTCATTATCAGAGTAATGCAAATTAAAACAGGTCAGATGCCACTGCATACGTAGTAGAATGGCTAAAATCCAAACAACCTACAAACGAAATGCTCGGGAAGATGCAGAGCAACAGAAACTCTCATTCATTGCTGTTAAGAATGAAAATGGTGTAAACACTTGGAAGATAGTTTGGCCCTTGCTTCCAAAGTTAAACATTGACTTACCATGTAACCCAACAGTTGCACCCCTTGATATTAATTTAACTGTGTTGAACTCTGTGTCTGTGGAAAAATCTGCATGTGATTCTTTGTAAAAGCTTTATTCAAAATTATCAAAAACTGGAAGCAACCAAGACACCCTTCGATAGGTGAATGTATAAACAAACTGTGGTACATTCATACAAGGGAATATGATCAGCAACCAAGAGGAGTTAGCTAATTGTAGAATGGCACATTTATTATTGCTATGGGTTAGTATCTTTTCTTAAAGGAAGTGAATAGTTTTCTATATTAATCATATACAATCAAAATATTCCATAGGATAAGCAATTGTTTCTGACAAAATAAGAAATGAAGGGAAGACAGAAATGGTGGGAAACACTGAAGTCCCATAAGTGATGGCAGCAGCAGCCCATCTGGAGCAGCTGCTGCAAAGACACCAGCTGCAGCAGGGGAGGCGTGGCCAGGGCTGTGTGCTACACAGAGCCTGCAGGAGCTGGGAACAGGAGGGAGCCCAGAACAGGAGGGAGCCCAGAACCAGAGGAAGCCTGAACTGGAGGGAGCCCGGAACCGGAACTGGAAGGAAGGGAGGGAGGGAGGGAGGGAGGGAGGTAGCCCTGCCCTCCCAGGTGCTGCAGCTGCCCAGTCACGTCTTTGAACCCAGGCATCCCTGCCCTCTTGGGGGCCTTGGAAGCCCCCCACCCCTGCAGGCTTGGAAGTGCCTGCTGCCCCTGGCCTCTCCCTGCTCCTGTTGCCTGCTCTGGTTTCCCAGCAAAGTTGTGGCTGGGCCCCCCGGCTATCACAGCCTAGCCAGATGTCTGCGCACTTCCAGCGGTACTGACAAGAAGCTGCCTGCTGCCTCAGCCCCCTCCAGACTTTGAACACCAACCAGCATAGGAGGGAGGCTGAGAGAGGGCTGAGAGCAGCTCGGCCCTGCAGGCAGCCCCCACTCCCACCAACAGCCTGAGTGCCATGGGTGATATGTTGTTGGTGGCAGGAGACAGAGTGGATCCTGGGAAGAAAGGGGCATGTCCCTGGTGAAGCCCCACCTTCGAGCCAGGGACAGCCTGAAGCCTGGAAGCCAGGCTGCCAGTTCCCTGTGAAGGAGGCCCAGAGCGAGAACTTACAGTGCTTTTTCTGGCTCCCCTCCTCCGCCACCATGGCTGCCCATGGACTAATCAGCACAAAGGTCCTCCCTTCTGTGCCCATAAAAACCCCTGGACTCAGACTCACAGAGAGGTTGGGACTAACAGCTATGGGAAGGAGCTACCCACTACTCTTCTCAACTTGGGATGACCTGCCTGCAGAAAGGAGCTACCCACTCTGGGTCTCCTCTCCACTGAGAGCTGGACACTCATCAGATGACCTGCCTATGGATAGGAGTTACGCACTGCATGAGGGCTGAACTCATCAGGACTATATGCCTGTGGAAAGGAGCTACCCATTTCAGGTCTCCTGAGAGCTGGTCTGTTGCTCAATGATGTGCCTCTCTACCTTGCTCATTCTCCAGGTGCATACCTCATTCTTCCCGGATGCAGGACAAGAACTTGTTACCTGCCAAATGGCAGGACTGAAAAAGCTATAACACCAACAGAGCTGAACTATCTCCCCATCCCACCCTGCACAGCCAAGTGGTGGAAAACAAGGAGAGAAGAGTTGCAGCCCCCTGGGGAGTGCGGACCTAGGGGCTCCCTAAGCCAGGGCTGAAACACCCTCCTTGGGGCTGTGTGGTTCCTGACATCTCCAAGCTTTTGGGTACCACCTCATTTCGCTTGTCCAGATGCTGGTGTCCACAGCAGAAGCTGCTCCTGGTATGTTTGATCCAGCCAGCCGTAGCCTCACATGGAGCTGGCACCTGTGAGGTGCCAGTTAGGGTTAGGGTTAGGAGTTGCCTGCCTCACTGCAGCAGCTGGTGTGTCTGACTGTACACAGTGGCCAGACCCCACACTTGTTTGCTCACACATCCCTCACCACTTCACACCTTGCTTGCCCTTGGCAGGCATGTGATCCAGGCTGGTAGTGTTGGCCAAGCATAGCCTGCCGGGCTGAGTGAGTGGAATAAGACCAGTGGACACAAGCAATACTTAGGAGGAAGGCGCCACCAGCAACAGAGGTTTCCAGCTGGTAAAGTGACACCCCAAGGATCCCATGACAAAAGGAGCAAAATTCAATGTGAGATCTAAGCTCATATTTCTGCTCCCTTCCCCACCTTTCTGTTTTTGCTAATAGTTACTTTTAAGCTAAAAAAATGAATGAGGTATTTCTTTTTCTGTTCTTGTGTCAGTTTGCTGAGAATGATGTTCTCCAGATTCATCCATGTCCCTACAAAGGACACAAACTCATCATTTTTGATTGCTGCATAATATTCCATGGTGTATATGTGCCACATTTTCCCAGTCCAGTCTATCATCGTTGGGCATTTGGGTTGGTTCCAGGTCTTTGCTATTGTAAACAGTGCTGCAATGAACATTCGTGTGCATGTGTCCTTATAGTAGAACGATTTATAATCCTTTGGATAGATACCCAGTAATGGGATTGCTGGGTCAAATGGAATTTCTATTTCTAGGTCCCTGAGAAATCGCCACACTGTCTTCCACAATGGTTGAACTAATTTACACTCCCACCAACAGTGTAAGAGTGTTCCTATTTCTCCACATCCTCTCCAGCATCTGCTGTCTCCAGATTTTTTAATGATCGCCATTCTAACTGGTGTGAGATGGTATCTCAATGTGGTTTTGATTTGCATCTCTCTAATGACCAATGACAATGAGCACTTTTTCATATGTTTGCTGGCCTCATGTATGTCTGCTTTCGTAAAGTTTCTGTTCATATCCTTTGCCCATTTTTGAATGGGCTTGTTTGTTTTTTTCCTGTAAATCTGTTTGAGTTCTTTGTAAATTCTGGATATCAGCCCTTTGTCAGATGCGTAAACTGCAAAGATTTTTTCCCATTCTGATGGTTGCCGATTCACTCTAGTGACTGTTTGTTTTGCTGTGCAGAAGCTGTGGAGTTTGATTAGGTCCCATTTGTCTATTTTGGCTTTTGTTGCCAATGCTTTGGGAGTTTTGTTCATGAAGTCCTTGCCTACTCCTATGTCCTGAATGGTTTTGCCTAGATTTTCCTCTAGGGTTTTTATGGTGTCGGGTCTTACGTTTAAGTCTTTAATCCATCTGGAGTTAATTTTAGTGTAAGGTGTCAGGAAGGGGTCCAATTTCTGCTTTCTGCACATGGCTAGCCAGTTTTCCCAACACCATTTATTAAATAGGGAATCCTTTCCCCATTGCCTGTTTTTGTCTGGTTTATCAAAGATAATATGGTTGTAGATGTGTTGTGTTGCCTCCGATGCCTCTGTTCTGTTCCATTGGTCTATATCTCTGTTTTGGTACCAGTACCATGCTGTTTTGATTACTGTAGCCTTGTAGTATAGTTTGAAGTCTGGTAGTGTGATGCCTCCCGCTGTGTTCCTTTTGCTTAGAATTGACTTGGCTATGCGGGCTCTTTTTTGGTTCCATATGAAATTCATGGTGGTTTTTTCCAGTTCTGTGAAGAAATTCAATGGTAGTTTGATGGGAATAGCATTGATTGTGTAAATTACTTTGGGCAGTATAGCCATTTTCACGATATTGATTCTTCCTAACCACGAACATGGAATGTTTCTCCATCTGTTTGTGTCCTCTCTTATTTCATTGAGCAGTTGTTTGTAGTTTTCCTTAAAGAGGTCCCTTACATTCCTAGTGAGTTGTATTCCTAGGTATTTTATTTTCTTTGTAGCAATTGTGAATGGCAGTTCGTTCTTGATTTGGTTCTCTTTAAGTCTGTTATTGGTGTATAGGAATGCTTGTGATTTTTGCACATTGATTTTATATCCTGAGACTTTGCTGAAGTTGCTTATCAGTTGCAGGAGCTTTTGGGCTGAGGTGATGGGGTCTTCTAGGTATACTATCATGTCGTCTGCAAATAGAGACAATTTGGCTTCCACCTTTCCTATTTGAATACCCTTTATTTCTTTTTCTTGCCTGATTGCTCTGGCTAGAACTTCCAGTACTATGTTGAATAGAAGTGGTGAGAGAGGGCATCCTTGTCTAGTGCCAGATTTCAAAGGGAATGCTTCCAGTTTTTGCCCATTAAGTATGATATTGGCTGTTGGTTTGTCATAAATAGCTTTTATTACTTTGAGATATGTTCCATCAATACGTGAGAAAAATGAGAACACGTGGACACAGAGAGGCGGTCTACTATACACTGGGGACTGTTGGGGGGAATGGGGGAGGGACAGCAGGGGGGGGCTGGGGGGATAGCCTGGGGATGAATACCAAGTGTGGGTGAAGGGGAGGAAAGCAGCAAAGCACACTGCCATGTGTGTACCTATGCAACTATCTTGCTTGTTCTGCACATGTACCCCCAAACCTATAATGCAATAAAAATTAAAAAAAAAAAAAAAAAAAAAAAATGAATGAGGTATTAATTCATGCAACAGCATGTATGAATCTTTCTGCCTCTTGCTCTATGAAAGAAACAAGACTGAAAAGGCTTTGTTCTGTATGACTACATTAATATGACAATCTAGAGAAGCCAAATCTATAGGGACAGAAAACAGATCAGTGTTTTCAGGAGTTTGGGGAAGGAGGAGTGTTTGACTAGAGAACCACAGAGAAACTTTTAAGTATGATGGAACTAGTTTGAATGGTACTGTAGTGATGGATTTGGCATTGTGCAATTTGTCAAAACCCATCAAACTTTGCAGCAAAAGAGCAAATCTTCATGCTTACAAATTTAGAAATATCAATCAGGAAGTTGGGGGATTCCAGGATGGAATGCAGCCAAAGTGATCTAACTGTAGTATGAATATATCGCATAATCTCACTGAAGGGAGTGGGGAAAAATAACTTTGGAAAATGGAGTTTCAGCTGGACTATAAGACCAAAGGCAGAATGTGTAATGCAGAAGCATGGTACTCGAGTCAGGAAGACTGCTCCTCACAGTTGGTATGGGTTAATTCAGATGTGTCTGTACATGTAAACGAGCATTGAACAAATTAGTGAATGGATGCCAGATGGTGAAAACCTGCTTTCTAACTGTAGGAGCACGAGGTTACAGGGAGGCAAGGTGAGGAGAAGGCTAGAATGAAGCATGTGGTATTGGGTTAGAGTTAAACATAACAATATGCATGACATTTTGCTTAAAACATATGCATAAATGGTTACAAAAATAATTTTTGATATGTAGGTATATATGGGTAAGTATACATACACATATTTCTTATTCCATCTACTGACTGGCTATAGAAGCAATAACATCCCAGTAGCTCTGAGCACATCCAGCACCTAGATCTCAGTTTCTAGTGTTCTATAATAGAAAGAATAAGGGGTTCTTAGAAAAAAGGCTGAGGGCTGGGGCAGGAAAAACACAAATTGAGCGTGAATTATCTGGTAGTAACAGAAGCAAGAAAGCGTTCAAGAAAAAAAGATTAAGAGCATGTGAAAAGGATACAGAAAGTAATCTGGAAGAGCTCTCAATGGCAAAAGTCAGAACAACTTGCAAAAAAATAGAAAAACATTGTATAACGTTACAACCCAGAGTATAAAATAAAAGTGTGTGAGTACCTACTGATATAAATAAATGTTTAAATCAATAATTGAAAAGGGGGACTAAAACGAAGAGGATGATTAAGGAAGTCTAGTGTCACAATGGGAATAGATCCTCCCCAATCGATATAAGGAGAAAGCTATTTTATCTGCCGGAAGAGTGCTCACAAAGGCAGGAGTTCTGAAATGACTTGGTGTTTAACAGGTTAGAATTAACAGGGTGGGGAAAAGGATAGTGCAGTGGGTCTGACATTGCTGGACCTGGGAGAATAAATTCATAGGAGGTGGGAAGATGGAAGAAGCAGATCTGAAGCTCATTAAGTAGCTGAACTTAAAGCTATTGGCTAATTGAGTCTTATAAAGATGGCAGGGGAGGGAGACTGGTGGGAGGAAAATTAGTTAGGAGGCTACTTGTAAAGGCTGAATATATATCTGAATCAGAGTCGTGGCAGTGAAGAGATGGAGGTCTAGATGACCCACACATGTATATTCCATAGCATATTTTGTCCATAAAAAAGCTATTCAGACAAGTCAGACCCAATACCCTCTTTTAAAAACATTTCATTTAATAACAGTAATGCCTCTTCTTGTCCTGAGGTAAAGTTCTTAAGAAATATAACCCATCTACATAAGTAATCTAGAGATGATTTAAACTATATGGGAGGTTATACATAGGGTATATGCAAATACTACATCATCTTATATAAGAGACTTTAGTATTCAAGGATTTCGGTATCCAAGGGAAACCCTAGAATCAAACCTCCTTGGGTACTGAGGGACAACTGTATTCAATGCTTGCACTTCCCAGTTATTATGAATAATTTGTACCTTGAAAGTCCTCCTCCATGGTACAGATGTTAAATTTTAAATCTCTCTCTCTCTCTCTCACTCTCTCTCTCTCTCTCTCTCTCTCTCTCTGTCCCTCCCCTCCCCCCCACCTCATCTCTAACTTTTATTACGACATCTATCTCTATTGCACTTCATAACTACACATTCTTCTGCAGTGTGGACAAATGTTGTTTATTCAGTCCTCTATTTATGGACATTTGAGTTGTTTCTATTTTTTGCTATTGCCAAAATGATGTGAGAGAGACCCCAAATAGCTAAAACAATCCTGAGAAAGAAAAACAAAGTTGGAAGACTCATGCTTTTCCACTTCAAAACAGTACATGCAAAAGAATGAAGTTGAACCTCTACTTTATGCCATATACAAATATTAACTCAAAATGAATTAAAACCTAAATGTAGGTGCTAAAACCATAAAACACAACAAAAGATAGGTGGGAAACTTCATGACATTGGATTTGGCAATGATTTATTGGATCATTGACACCAAAAGCACAGACCATAAAAAAAGAGAAAAACAGAAATTGGACTACATCAAAATTTAAAACTTCTGCACATCGACGAACACATTGGACAGGGTGAAAAGACAATCCACAGAATAGGAAAAATATTTGCAAATCACATATCTGAGAAGGGGTTAGTATGCAGAATATATAAAGAATATTTTAACTTAACAACAATAAGAAAACAATCTGGTTTAAAAAACGGCAGAGTACTTGAACAGACATTTCTGTAAAAAAAAGATATACAAGGCCGGGCGCGGTGGCTCAAGCCTGTAATCCCAGCACTTTGGGAGGCCGACGCGGGTGGATCACGAAGTCAAGAGATCGAGACCATCCTGGTCAACATGGTGAAACCCCGTCTCTATGAAAAATACAAAAAATTAGCTGGGCATGGTGGCGCATGCCTGTAATCCCAGCTACTCAGGAGGCTGAGGCAGGAGAAGTGCCTGAATCCAGGAGGCGGAGGTTGCGGTGAGCCGAGATCGCGCTATTGCACTTCAGCCTGGGTAACAAGAGTGAAACTCTGTCTCAAAAAAAAAAAAAAGAATGAGGAAAATTTTGATTCCTCATAAATTGCTAGTGGGAGTGTAAAATGGTGCAATCCTATTGAAAAACATTTTAGCAGTTTCTAAAAATATTAAACATAGACTTACTATATGCCCAGAATCTTCATTCCTAGATATTTAACCAAGAAAAATGAAAATGTACAACCATACAAAACTTGTACATAAGTGTTCATAGCAACATTATTCATAATGTCCAAACAGTGGGAAAAACTCAAATGCCCATCGACTTGATGAATGGAGAAACAAAATTCGGTATATCTATACAATGGAATGTTAGTCATCCATAAAAAAGAATGAAGTACTGATACATGCTATAACATGAATGAACTTTGAAAACATTATGCTAAGTAAGAGAAACCAGACACAGAAATGTACATATTGTGTAACTCTATAGGAAATGTCCAGAATATACAAATTCATATAGGCAGAAAGTAGATTAGTGGTTTCCAAGAGGTGGGGGAGGAAGGAATGGAGAGTACCTGATATTGGGTACAGGGTTTGTTTCTCAGTGATGAAATTGTTATATAATTATAGTGGTGATGGTTGCACAATTTTGTGAATATATTAAAAACTACTAAAAGTACACTGAAAAATAATTTTTAAAAACTGTTTAGAAATGCAATAAATAGCATGTTACATATGTCATTTCACACATGTGCTGGCATATGTGAACAATAAATTATTAGAAAGGGTATGGCCAGGTCAAAGGAGGCATGAAACCTTAAACCTGGCTGACATTACTGAACCTCTCTACACAGGGATTTTAAGAATAAATTGTTGGTCAAGTTAGGTGTCTTACGCCTGTAATCCCAACACTTTGGGAAGCTCAGGTGGGCAGATCATGAGGTCAGTTAGAGACCAGCCTGGACAACATGGTGAAACCCCATCTCTACTAAAAATACAAAAATTAGCTGGGTGTGGTGGTGGACACCTGTAATCCCAGCTACTTGGGTTGTTGAGTGGGGATAATAATTTGAACCAGGAAGCAGAGGTTGCAGTGAGCCAAGGTTGCACCATTGCACTCCAATCTGGGTGACAGGTCAAGACTCCATCTCAAAAAAAAAAAAAAGAATAAATTGTTAAAATTTTCACAGCAATGATGGAGCATGTCTTTTACTTCACAACCTTGCCAAAAAAGTGTGACCAAGCATTTGAATTTTTGCCAATATGATGGGTGATGATGTCACTAGGTAGATTTGTTTCAAAAAAGAATAATATTTTTATTGTTTTTATTTTCAAAATGTGAATAATTTGAAAGAGATTACAAATATATACAAAAAGAAAAGAAAATATCAGAAAAATCCCATAATACAGAAGTTATTAATAAAATCTGGTGAATATCCTTTTGGAAATCTCTTTACATGCATTTTGAAACTAGTATTCTAAAATGAGCTCTAACATACATACAGCAAAGCCTATAAAGTGTACAACTTGATTTTGATTTTTTTATATAAACACCTGTCATTGCTACCCAGATTAAGATATAGAATATTTCCGCACCCTATAAGGTTCCTGGGTTGTTCCTTTCACTTTATATCCTTGGAATTAATCACTATTCTTACACCTTAATAATTGATTTGTCTTGCCTTTTTTGAATTATATATATATAGGTTGAGCATCTCTAAATAAAAAATTCAAAACCTGAAATCCCTCCAAGTTTGAAACTTTTTGAATGCCTACATGATGCCACATGTGGAAACCTCCATACCTGACTTCATACCACAGGTGCACAAGATTATTTAAAATATTGTGTAAAATTACCTTTAGGCTATGTGTATATGAAACATAAATGAATTTCGTTTAGATTTGAGTCTCATCCTCAAGATATCTCATCATGTATATGCAAATATTCCCAAATGTGAAAAAAGTCCAAAATCCAAAACACTCCGGTCCCAAGCATTTTGTATGTGGCATACTCAACCTGTATATAGAAACATACCAGATGAGATACCTCTCATCTATCACTTACATCTCTATGAGAAACATCTATGTTCTCGCCTACATCTATACATTTGGAGTCAATTTTTTAATTCAAATGAAATTATTTAGAATAATTTTAGATAAGCAGAGAAATCGCAAAATTAGGACAGAGGGTTCTCGTGGTCCCCAGCGTCTTCTATTATTAACATGTGATTTTACTGTGGTATGTTTGTCACAGTGAAGGAACCAACGTTGGTACATTACTGTGATCTCTGCTCCGCACTTCATTTGGATTTTTCTTTTTCCGTTTCAGGATCGCATCCAGGTCACCACATACATGCAGTCATCATGTCTGCTAGGTTCCTCTGGGCTCTGAGAGTTTGTCCCTCTCCCTGGTTTTGCTGGCCTTGGCGGTTTTGGAAAGCCCTGCCCAGATAATGTGTTGAATGTTCCTTATTTTGTTTTTTTCTGCTATTTTTTTTTGGTTAGACTGGGGTTTGGAAGACCACAGAGGTAAAGTGCCATTCTCACCACATTGCATCAAAGGGACATGCAATCAACATAGCTTATCCCTGTTAATGCCGACTTGTTCAAACAGTTGCAGCAGTGTTCATCTAGTTTCTCCGCTGAAGAGTAACCTTTTTTACCCCTTTCCTCACTCTACTCCCTGGAAGAAGTTTCTAAATGCAGCCCTCCCTCAAAGGATTAAGAGTTAAGCTCCACCTCTTGAGGGAGGAGTATCTACAAACATTAACCTAAGGAACCTTCATTCATAGTCCTGTGAAAGAAAAGAAAGGGCTCTGAGATCAACTTGGAAGTTTGGAAAACACAAAGTGAAAGGAAGCTAGATGTGTTCCTTCACCACATGACTTCACTGATTATTATACTAATGCACATCGTGGTACTCCAGCTTGGGATATAGAACGCAGAATTTTGCAAATTTATTTTTAACTGCAGGAGCACCACCACCCCCGACTCCACTTTTGTTCTTTTGGTCCCATTGTGATCTGAAAATGTTTTACAAACCTCATAATTATCGGGGAAGCTTATTTTGAAATACCAATTCTCAGTCAATCTAAATTAGTATCTCAAGAGATGGGATCTAGGACTTTGGATTTTAAAAAGCAACTCCTCTAAGTGATGCTGCTGTATTTGACCCACAAAATGAGGGACGCGAGAGCAGGCAGCCCATGCTGTCCAGAGTTCAAGAACCATAAAGACCCCTGGACTGTTCTATTCACCTTTGTTTCATTGATTCAACAAATATTGAAGAACTCTGGGCACTGAGGACGCTGAAGTGAGGGAGACGCACAATGTGTCCCCAAAGTCTGCTTTCAGGTAGCTCATATTCTTGTAGGGAAAAGCAGATCCCATTAAAACTTCAACAGATAACCATGTCACAGGTCAGGGGATAATAAGTGCTCTAAAGAAAAGTGAAGCAAGGTACATGTGACAAAGAGCGGCATGCTATTATACAGGATTTTCAGGGAAGATCTCTCTGATGATGTGACATTTGAGTGGATTTTGTCAAGAAGTAAGGCCACATGTAACGAGGATATCTAGAGAAGGATTGTAAGAGGCAGAGTAAACAGCAAGTACAAAGGCCCTGAGACGGGAGTGGGCTCAGCACCAAGGAACTCGATCACTGCCCTGGAGACTCGAACAGGGAAACAAAAGAAGGCAGAGAAAGAACATGCAGGCCAGAGGGTAGAGAACAGACATACCTATAGGAAGGCATAAGGAGACAATTTATGTGGGGATGTACAAATACAGTGGGAAAGTGGAGTCTCTGCTGGGACCCTAAGTCCCATAGTGGGGACTTCAACTGCCTTTGAACTCCAGGCAGGGACGCTTGGAGTATATCTGTAACAGGAGCCACTTCTTTTATGGACAAAAAGCGATAAAATTTTATGCAAGGTACACTAGGTTTTGTTTGCTTTCTAGGTTTGTTTTTGTTTTTATTTTGAGATGGAGTTTCACTCTTGTTGCCCAGGCTGGAGTGCAATGGTGTGATCTTGGCTCACTGCAACCTCTGCCTCCCGAGTTCAAGGCATTCTTCAGCCTCAGCCTCTGACAGCGGGGATTACAGGTGCCCGCCACCACACCCAGCTAATTTTGTGTTTTTAGTAGAGACGAGGTTTCTCTATGTTGGTCAGGTTGGTCTCAAACTCCTGACCTCAGGTGATCTTTCCTCCTCGGCCTCCCAAAGTGTTGGGATTATAGGCGTGAGCCATGGAACCTGGCCCCTTTTCTAGGTTTTGTATGCTTTGTAACAGGTTAGAGATGGCAATGAGAGACAGCAGGGTACTTACCGTGGACAGACAAATGAACAAATCTTAACCACAGCTACCTAACGTGTTTTGTGGAATAAGACAAGAAAAGTTATCAATCAATTATAGCTTCACTAATTATGAAATACCTCTGCATGAAAATAAAATCTGAATTACCTTGCACATGCAGAAATGATTAAGCACGCAGCAAGTAGGATTGCCTGAAAGCAGACTTCTTGCAACAAACTGGTTTCTAAGAGAAAGAACAAAAATAAATAAATAAGAAATCATTGCTGATTCAATCATCTTGGAACAAGAAAATCATCTCAAACTTCCCTTCTACCCACCAAAAACAAAAAAAGTTTTTGAATGTATGTCAGTTTCAAGTGTTATAAATAACAAGATAAAATTACCTAATGTTTGACAGGGCTGTCATTAGACAATTTCCTGCAAATAATTGCTTTCTTCAATCACTGTAAAATAAAACTATAAAACTATTTACACAGTTAGGTCTTGCCTTTCGATTTCATTTTGGGGAAAGGCTTTGTAGAGTTTAGGATAATGTAAGAAATCTAACTCTGCGATAGTGATGATTATAATAATATTGCCTAAAATCTATAAAGTGCCTTATAATTCACAAAGAGCTGTCATACTAATTAGTTCACCTAAACAGTACCACAACCCTGTGAGGTGGATGCCATTATCTTCGTTCTGCAAAGAGAAGAACAAGACTAAAAGAAATGATGGACTTGTCCAAGGCCACACAGCTAGGAGGTGTCACAGCCAAGATTAAAAAAGCACATCTAGACAGGACATAACATTTTGTCTGAAGTGGGCAGGGAAAGACAATTGCAACTTTGTATACTGGAAGTCTCTAAAGACCAAAAATGAGAACATATATTATGAAACATTTGTCTTTGCAATCAGTACAATATTTCAGTACCGCCAAGCCACAGTAGAAACTACAAATCATCCAGCAATTATAGGCATAAGAGTTAAACCAATCATGAACTTCGGTATTATTTTAATCACCTTACACAAATTAAAACTGTTTTAAGTATTACCATATAAAAACCTAAAGGAGAGTATAAACAGATTTCAACTTAATTTTTATCAAATGCTTCAAAAGCTCAATTTTGCAACAGTTGTTTAAAACTTGGAATGACTTTATGTTATGAATGCATTTATTTTTGCTATTTATGCCATGAATGAAGATCGAGTCAGATAACAAAACTTACTTAGCCCATAATGTGGGTGGAATACTGAAGATTGGCAATAATTTACTACTGTGAAAATATCACAGTAGTAAATTATGTCATTGCAAATGTACAGTTGTTCATGTACATTGTGAATTAAGTTATTGTGAGTTCAATTGAACACTCAACCATCCTCCTAAAGTGTGTTTCTATTCTTAGTCTCCCCTGATTTCATGTGGAATTTGGAAAACATTTTCTCACAGAAAGAAATCCAGCTTGAAAAATGCAAAGATCACTAGATTTGGATACTGAAGGATGAATGGGTTTAAGTTTGAGATCTACGAAGATGAGTTGTGTGATTTCGATGAGTTATTCATGGATTCCTTGCTTAAGTAGCCATTTGCCGAATACCTCCTTCAGCTCAGCTCAAGTGTAACCTCTTTCAGGAAGCCTACTTTGATTCTACTAGCCCCTCCTTGGCCCTTAGCCACGCCCTCTCTGGGCTCCCATTATACCTTGTTCATATCTTCATTAACTCTCTTTCCACATTGAATTAAAAATTCTGTAATATTTCTCTATATTCCTCCACTGGACTGCAAGCTCACTGAGAAAATAATCAATATCTAGTTCCTGTTCTCCAGGGACAGTGCCCATATTTTCCTCATGGAATCACCTCTCCCCACCTTTGGTGCACAGTTTGGGTGAAGTGACTGAGTTTTTCTGATTTTCCTCCAAGCATTTTTTTTTCCTTTCAAGCTTTGTGGAGTTTCACATACTTATCAACAAGATTTTGTCAATGTGAAACAGGCCTTTCCAGAGCCAACAAATCAATTATCGACTTCTTGTCATTAGTCTAGACAGATGTAAGCTCTGTCTGCTGAACAGGAAACTGGAAAGGTGTAGGCACAGAGCCACCAGGATCCAACACGGAAGGAAGACTTTTTCTTTTCTTTCTTTATCTTATCTTTTTTTTTTTTTGAGACAGGGTTTCACTCCACTGCTCAGGCTGCAGTGCAGTGCATGATCGTGGCTCACTGCAGCCTTGACCTCTTAGGCTCAGGTGATCCACCCACCTCGGCCTCCCAGGTAGCTGGGATTTTAGGCATGCACCACCACGCCCAGCTAATTTTTTTTTTTAGAAATTGGGTCTCACCATGTTGCCCAGGCTAGTCTTCAACTCCTGGGCTCACACAATCCTATCACCTCAGCCTCCTGGGTAGCTGGGACTATAGGCATGAGCCACCATGCCTGGCTAATTTTTGTAGAGACAAGGTCTTACTATGTCACTTAGGCTGGTCTGGTACAACCTTTTAAAGAGTAACACAGATACAGAAGAGAAGAGGGAACAAAAGTCAAAGAATGACAGGATCCTGCACTGTAAACCTGGGATTTTCATTAAGATGAGTCAATACATTCTCCTATTGATTGATCCACTTTGAGTTTGATTTCCGTCCACTGGAACTCAAAAATCTTCAACTGATACAGATGATGTACCTACCTATACCCTTAGCACCTGGAACAGAACACACATGTAAAACCTACATGCAAAGGACTTAAAGGAAGATGGAGACCTTCTCCACCCAGGACTTTGTAGCCCAGTGAGAAAGAGGAAAATAAATGGTTTCTATAGCAGAAAATAGAGTGCCAGAGAATCAAGGGGAAGTGAAGTGCTAACACCACCAGCCAGAAAGGGGTAGAGAAGGCACATAGAGGAAGTCTCATCTAATTGGAGCCTTGAGGAAGGGTAGGGGAGCCGCCCAGGTATAGCAGGTGGGAGAGATACTCCAGACACAGCAAAGAGCTTATATTTGTTCTTACAAAACTCTGGGCAAAGAGTACAAAGGTTAACTTTACCTGTCTGAATCTGAATATTCTTATCTGTAAAACAGAGGTAGACACTTATTAATTGGTCCATCAGCCATAAAGCATTATCTCTGTGCCTATGTGGGCATTTTGGAATTCACAGATGACTATGACCTAGTGATCATATTTAAGGAGCTCACAGAAGCAAACATACAGTAACAGTGCAAATAATGGGCATGAGAAAGAGAAATCCTGGGAGCTAGAGGAGTGCCAAGAAGGGTGGGCTCCCTGGAAGAGGTGGCTATTGAGCCTCCTTAGGTGTTAAAAACCTGTCATTGCAACATCTGGAAAGGGAACATTAAAAACAAACAAACCCTGAAGACTTATCTGGTAGCTATACTGGGAACACAATATAAAAATCACACTGATCTTCAGGAAGAGTGAAGGCCAGTGAAGTGAATATTTATGATTTTGTGAAAGGAAATAAAAAGAAAATGTTTTTTCCATTTAACTTCAACTTTATGTAACAATAACTTCACATTTACTGAGTATTTAGTAGACACGACACAGTATGCTAAGTACTTTATGTGAGTTATTCTAGTCATTACAAGGTAGGAATTACAATCATCTACATGTAGAGATAAAAATGTTCAGTTTGAGAGGGTTTGGCAAACTGCTTCTGAGTTATAGCTAATAGGTAGGGAGCTGGGCTTTTAATCTCAGCAAGCCAATGACAGAGGGAGCTCTCTCCACCTTGGTGCAGCACCATGATCAAACATGTTTAATCTGACATTAGCAAACTAGAGATTACGGGACATGCTTGCTGAATATACACCAAATGCCGTTATTATCTTTTGACTTTCCGTGGCTCAGAAACATAAAGAATGTTCTTTTCATTCTTTTTCTTCTTCCTCCTCCTCCTCCTCTTCCTCCCTCCTCCTCCTCTTTCTTCTTCTTTTTTTGAGATGGAGTCTCACTCTGTTGCCCAGGCTGGAATGCAGTGGTGCGATTGCAACTCACTGCAACCTCAGCCTTCCTGGTTCAAGCAATTCTCCCTGCCTCAGCCTCCCAAGTAGCTGGGATTAAGGTGTGTGTCACAATGCCTAGCTAATTTTTGTATTTTTAGTAGAGACGGGGTTTCACCATGTAGGCCAGGCTGGTCTTGAACTCCTGACCTCAGGTTATCCACCCACCTTGGCCTCCCAAAGTGCTGAGATTACAGGCATGAGCCACTGTGCCTGGCCTTTTTTTCTTCTTATGTAGTATGTCCACTACACAGCTAAGAATTAAAATAGCAAACATCTGTGTATCTTCTACTCTGCTTTATTGAAGCCTAACATTTTACAGTATAGTCTCAGGATTTTCTTTTTAATAGAACACTGTGGATCCAGTGCTTCTGGTGCCTCTAACATGACACTCAAAGGCAATCATCTCCTCTGAAAAGGATCATCTGGGCTCTAGCAGAGGCCCCGTGTCCTCCCCTCTTCCCACAGTTTGGTACCAGCTCCTAAGGGCACATTAGTCATTCTCAGGCTCTGAAAGGAAGAATTCTTTCGGTGTGCAAAGATTTTAAAAACCTGAACTCACCTGAATGATCTGAACTATTCTCTTGGAAATGTTCAGAAGCTGTCAACTGGGACTGAAGAGACGAGTCGTGGAAGTTTCCTCCAGGAGATTGAGATATGATGTGGCTGGAAGAGGTTATTGCAGACTCTGCATTCATCTTCCCTGACTCCCAGTCATCATGCAGAGAAGAACAGTCCAAATCACCTCCTGGAAAAGCAGTGAGGCAGAGAGAGAGAGAGAGAGAGAGAGAGAGAGAGAGAGAGAGAGAGAGAGAGAGAGAGAGAGAGAGAGTTCACTGACTCCTCAATGCACAGTTAGTTCCTAATATTCACAAAAATAGTATCATTCATACAGTATTGCACTACCATAGTGGGATGGGAGAAGGATTTCTGGATGAGATGGTGTATTAGTCTGTTGTCATGTTGCTGATAAAGACTTTCCTGAGACTGTGTAACTTATAAAGAAAAAGAGGTTTAATAGATACACAGTTCCACATGGCTGGGGAGGTCTCACAATCACGGTGGAAGGCAAGGAGGAGTAAAGTCTTGTCTTACATGGATGGTGGCGGGCAGAGAGAGAACAAGAGCCAAGCAAAAAGGGAAACCCCTTATAAAACCATCAGATCTCGTGAGACTTACTCACTATCATGAAAACAGCATGGGAAAGACCCATCCCCATGACTCAATTCCCTCCTACCAGGTCCCTCCCACCACACATGGGAATTGTGGAAGCTACAATCCAAGATGAGATTTGGGTGGGGACACAGGCAAACCATATCAGATAGCATTTCAATTTGTCATCATCTTTGAAGGTTGGAGAGAAGAATCCGGTGAAGAGATAAACAAAGGCCAGGGGCGTCTTCAATGACATTGAGGTTTGTACAGGTGGATTTAAGAGATGTGTAGTCAGATGAACCTCATATCTTTATAGGACCAAACTTTAGCAGTCAACTCCTTCTACTTCTAATTCATTTAACATTTATTGAATGTGACTATGCATCAGAAACTGACCTAGCTGCTGGGATATAGTGGTGAATTAGAACAACATCTCTTTCCTTACAGACTGCTGGGGGACAGGGGAGAAAATATCTTGTGATAAGTGTCATGAAGGAAATTCTCCCTCTATAAAATACATTGAAATGCTGGTTAAAATATAGCAACCATCTGTTTAAATTTTTTATTCAAAGAGGCTATTTCATACATACATAGCTCCAAGAACATGCACCCATTTTCTTCTATGATGATTCATACATAAATACATTTTACTGGCCCTAAACTTAGCCTGACATTCTCACAAAAAAGTCAAGTTTATTGCAAAAACATGCATGCAACATCAGGTGACAAACATGCTAAGATGACTCCTCATAACAATTGGTGCTTCAGTGTGAGGTCAACAAGGAATGAATTTTAATCTTTGATTCTTAGTTTGAGTCAGACATTAAGGGATCCAACACTCCCCAAGCCAAAGTGTCCTTGGAAAGGATGAAGGTGTTAAAAATGCCTTTCAACAACAGGGAGAGTTAAGCACCACACCTCTGACTCCGCCACTGGAAGTCTCTCATTTGGTTCATCTGGCATAAATGTACCTAGGAATTCTCTTGGTTCTGTCTTGAGTGCTCTGTATTACATTCCAGGGTTTAACTTTACTCTCGTGATCTTGGGTAAAAATTCGAGCCAGTTTAGAGCTCACTGACTTGGAAGCAAAGCCCCTCGGAAAAAGTAGGCAGAGTCCTGCCTTGGGATATAGGTATTTTCCAGGCTGACATCTAAAACAGATCACACATGCCCAACAAATGTTATTTTTCTTTTACTCTATAGTGGAGCTCAAAAGAAGGAATTATTCCCAAAGGCCAAGCCAGGGAAACCTGGAACTCTAAGCATGTGCTGTGGATGAAGCTTCCAAAAGGGGTGGGGAGAGGGCCTTGGAAGTCATAGTGATCAAAGGTCTATGGATTAACTGACATTAGGGACAAGGAAAAGGGCTTGATCTCAAGACAGGCAGAAAATTGAAACCAATAGGACTCAGAATGCTACTTCCTCAAAGAAAACATGGCTAGGAAAAAAAAATCTGTGCATTAGTTCTAGGAGAAGGCATGAAAGCTTATCTCTTTTGGCCTAGGTAATGAGTGGGAGGAAATGTCTCTCCTAACACTTTATAAGTAAGTGGGTTTTGAGTTAAAATTTATACTGACCTGAGAAGTTAATATTTTAAAAAGTCCCAAGCTGGTGCTAGCCCTGTGACATCTGCCAGAATCCAACATAAAAGCTCTCGGTGAAAACACACTGTAAGCCAACCTGCAAAGATTTCCCCAGATAAAGCCCAAAGGACAAGAGCTCACAATCTAAAATTACAAATTATACAGAGAGATAATCTCCCATTGGGTAAGGAGAATAAGTGTGGTTCTTCAAAAAAAGATAATCCTGCAGTGGGAGATGATGGGGCAGCCATGAGGTTACTGTCTGGCTTTAAGCTTTGAGTAGGAGGCACAGTGTTTGGAGAAATTGTTCTAATTTATTTTACCTTGGGGGAAACTCTGAAGACCTGTAAAGTTTGTGGTTTTTGCTTTTTGGGGTTTTCTTTATACTCACATTATGTCCTTATTTTTGCTTCTTGTCTAAATAGGACAATTATTTCTACGGTCCATCTAAGCTTTGATTTCATGACTAAGGGAAGTAGGCATATTGACTGGGCAAATATTTGGTAAACTTATGAATTGTAGGACACTTAGATGGGAGGGGAACAAGGGAGAATAAGACACTGTCCCAAAAGAAGTTGAACTCTAGGGGGGCTGTGTGTGTGTGTGTGTGTGTGTGTGGTGTGTACACATGAGTCAACAGTGGGAATCGATCAAGAAGGCATCACTTATGGACAGGGGAAACAGATTATCATTTTCTAAAAAGAGATAAAACGTGGTTTGGTAGAAATTTTAAGGACTTTGGCATCAGAAAGGTTGGAACATACATTGTAATACTAGTAACAGGGCAATTTGCTTAATTTTTCTGACCCTGAGTTTCTTCATGTAAAATAAGACGGTAATGTCTACCTTTTTACAGCTGTGATCATTGAAGGAGAAAAGGCAAAATTGTAAACATCCTAACATATAGTATAGATGGAGAGAATTGAAACTTCCATCACTAATAAGCATTATAATAGATATTATCCCTAGTTACATGACCAAACGGGATAGTCAACTTCGTGCGGAGTGGGGGATGGTAGGAGGGTGCTGATGAGTCATCAAAGGATGCTTAAAGGTGGAAGGGATTTTAAAGAATTTATTATTCTACAATAAAAGGAGCTTGTTACTTGACCTTGGGAAAGGTAATATTTACTTTGAATTAGATATACAGGAAATTGCTATACCATGAGGAGATTTCTAAACTTGCCCAGACATTTCTAGGCACAAGCTTTATCCCATACGGCTGCTTAATTGCCCTGACTTCACGGTAGGACAGACTAGAAGAAAGTGCCCCAGTGGAGGGAACAGACCCCTCTCTGCCCCCTGCCCCATCACAGAGCTGAATAGGCATAGTGAGAGGGTATCTGGGAGAGACCAGCTGGACCTAGTGGAGAATAGCCACCGCTCCTGAGAAGGGTTTAGAGACAGGGACAAGAGAAAAACAAGGAGGAAGGAGTGAAAGAATCCAAAAGGTGATTTTTACTGTGTAGTAGGAACTTCAAGGAGGACAAACAGGGGAATCTGAACAGCCCCAGTTAATAAATAGAAACTTTCTCTGCCTTGATTGCTGCCATGGAATGTCCAGAGCATAAGATGACTAAGGAAAGATATCAATCAGCTAGGAGGAAAGACTGAGGCAGCCCCCAGCTGAGTCCCAGCCAGAGGAGTTGGGAGGTGGAGCAAAAGGTAAGAGGAGAACAAATGTAAAGGATGCCGCGTGGATACAGGCCAGGAAGATCTGTTTAATCATTCCATGCAGTTATTGTATATACTGCAAATGCTGCCCTGGACGAAGGTAGTCAAATTAGATACTGCTCTGCCCTACTCACGATCTGGAGAGGGACAGACATGCAAATGAACAATTAGGATGCAATGAGGTAATTGCCACAATGAAGGCTGGAACAAGTTATCAGGTGGGAGTCTAGGAAGGGGTGTCTGAGTCTGGGGGAAGTCCAAGGAGGCTTCACAGAGGAGGCAGTGCTTCATTGGAAGCTGGAAGGATGAGTAGGAGTTCTTCCATGTAGACAGCAGGAAGAGGACAGTTCAGGCAGAGAGGAAGAGGTGAGTGCAGATAAAGAGAAATTACAAGACATCCATCTGTGAGAGACCAGGGTTGATTCCCAGATGAGTGTTTTTCTGTGTAGCTAGACAAGAGCATGTGTGTGAAGTCAGTCCCAGGAGATTATTCTGTCTGGGCTGATAAGCAGAGGTCACATCATGTGGGGTCTCAAGTCACATTCCAAGCCAAGATTGACTCTGTGGGCATTTGGAGTCATTAACAAAATTTGAGCATGAGTGTAACATGAAATGCTTTGTGTATTAAAACACTCACTCAGCAGTGAGAGATTTTTAAGATTCCCAGTCTCCCATTGTAGGAGCTGAGTGACTATGGGGCTCTAAGAGACACTGGGGTCCTCATACAAGAGTAGTTCTTAATATGGGGTGAAATCTGCTTCCAGGGGACATGGTACAATATGCTGAGACAGTTTATGTTTTCACAACTTGGGGTGAGGTGAAGGTTGTTATGGGCATCTACGGAACAGAGGCCGGGGATGCTATTAAGCACACAATAATGCACAGGACCAGTGCCACAAAGGGGCATTACCTGGCCCAGAATCCCATGATGCTGCGGCTGAGAAACCCTGTCACTGAGAGAGCGTACCTAACCGTCTAAGGCAACTACATCGTTAGAGTCCTTTGCACAGCTCTGGTAGGTGCTTCGAGTGGGGATCACGTGTCTGTGTTTTCCTGGTTGTGCTTACTCTAGTCAAAACACTCTGTTCTCTCCCTTCAGAGGACAGATCATAATTTATGATTTTATAACTGTTACAGAAGTACAGACAATAGAATGCATAATTTGTGTGATTTTTTTGGTTATTTAGCGTCTGCTCCCTCACTAGATGAAAGACTCTGTGAGAAAAAGATCACTTCATCTGTCCCAGACACCAGCAATTAGTATCCAGCTCATAGTCAGCATTCAATAAACTTTATGAAGAATTCGGTAAGAGTTGAAAGGTTAAGACGTGTAGTGTTATTTGCAAAACCTAACGTGGGCCTGTTATAACAGGGTACAGAAACTATAGAGAAAGCGGGTTGGTTTTCACCACCACAGAGGCTAAGGCTGAGCAAAGACTGAGACTTCAAGAGAAGATAATGGCTGGTGGGCTGGCTCCATCTGTGGTCCCACAGCCTGGATACTGAGCTGGGGATTTTGGACTGGGGAATTCCCACTAACCCTGCAGGCTTCCTTGTACCACCATACGCATAGCCTTTGGCAGCTTGACAAAGCAGTCTGTGGATACATCCCTGCTGGTTGCCATAGAGAAAGGAACGGCAGAAAATGAAAGATACAGATCATCCAATAATGACCAGGCTCCTGAGGGGGTCCTGGACTACGCCCATCCCAGCACCATGCATGATAGCCAAGATGTGGAAGCAGCCCACATGTCCATCCATAGATAAGTGGATGTTGGAAATGTGGTATATGCAGACAATGGAATATTATTCAATCTTAAAAAAAAAGAAGCAACTCTTGCCACTTGCAACGACATGGATAAAGCTGGAGCACAGTATGCCAAGTGAAATGTCAGTCCCAGAAGGACAAATATGGCATGATTCTCCTTCTACGAGGTGGACAGAATAGTCAAGCTCATAGGGGCAGACAGTACAATAGTGGCTGCCAGGGGTTAGGGGTTAGGGGTTGCGGTGAGGGAAATAAGGAGCCATTGTTCAACATGAATACAGTCTCAGTTATGCCGGAAGGATGAGTTAGAGATCTGCTCCACAAGCAGATTGTACCTGTAGTTAACAACGCTATTTATTGAGAAGGTAGCTCTCATGTTATGTTCTTACCCCCCCCACACACACACAGACAGAGAGAGAGAGAGAGAGAGAGAGAGAGAGAGAGAGAGAGAGAGCGAGGAACCTTTGGGACATATTGGATATGTCTATTACCTTGATTGTAGTGACGCAATCACGGGTGTCTGCATATGTCTGAAGTCATAAAATTGTACACATGAAATATGTGCAGTTCTCTGTATAGCAATTACACCTCAATAAAGCTGTTAAGAAAAGATAGGAGGCTAGCTGATCAAATCAGTGTGGAAGTGAGAAAGAGCTGGGAACTTCCATGGCTAATTATGTATTCACGACTGTCCCTTAACTGCAGTCTGGGCAGATGTGGAGGAGACTCTGACAACGGGAAAAAGATCCCTGTGCGGTTTCCCAGGACTGCCCAGTTGAATGTAGAACTTTGCTGCTGAGAGTTGGGTGAAATGAAAAATGTATCCTATATAGAATGCTGGAAATTGTACACAGAATTTTCTAAAAGAAAAGATGGTATTCAACAGAGAAACCACAAAAGAAGTCTTAACATTCAAATATGATCAAGGAGTTTTTCATCTCTGAAAAGACGTGATTTGACCCAAACTCACTTTCCCTGATTGACAGTGAATTTTCCTCTCCTAGCTTAATAACAAATAAAAGGATTATAATGCAAAAAAATGACCAAATAGCTCGTTGTATTTTTGTTGAAGATACCTATTTCATTCTGTTTCACCCAATTTCTAAATTCAATGTAATTTACTTCCATTGGGAAGATTCTGTATTTTCTAAGCACATCTTCCATATCCTTGTATATAAAAATGGGCATTATTTGCTATAAAGAGAAGCCCAAAGCCACATACAGATGTTGCCATCTAAGATATTTAGGTGACAGGCATGCGCCCTAGAGAAGGCACGCAGCTCAAGCTCAGGTGAGTCTCCTGGAGTCATCCTGCCTTTTCTAGGACTGGCAGAAATGGAGCCCATCCTGTTCGGTCCTCCCTGTGTGAATTCTCTACTCTCCTTCACTATGACTCACAGGCCCTGGGAACACATCCCAAATTGCAGTATTGGGGCCTGGGTAGCTGCAAAATTCCGTGGCTCAAGAATGAATTGCAACTAATGAGGAAAGGTGTCAACACAGCTGGGAAAGGGGTGAACTGAGGACAAACAAAACAGGCAAAAACATCCTCTCGCCTGAAAATGAAGCACAAGAAAATCAGGGGAAGGAATGTTTGATTGCATCCATTGCTCAGAGAGAAAACAGCAAAACAACTTAATTTTGATTTCTTCTGGAGTCTTCTAACTAGGCATTTCCAGAGAAAAATAAATTGCTGATGGAAGTCACGGGGCCTTGGGTAAATCCGGAAAGCAAGAAGTCTGGGGAGGATGTGGTTACTTTGACAGCAGAGGTGAGAGATTTCAAAGTCCTGTGTGCACCCAGGTTGACTAATTACTGATTTTGGATGGAGGTAGTTTGATTTGTTATATTTAGAGGATATTTGGAAACCATGAGATTTTAATAAGATACCTCATGCACGTGCAGCATTGCTGTGGTCCAATCACTCTGAAATTGTTTGGACATATTTTGAAGAGACAATGATGGAAAGACTAGATGTTAATTTCTATATATGTGAAATACTGCTTTTAGAACAGTGATTCTCAGACTTTAGTCATCCAGACATCGTTTTCCTGTTTTTTGCCAAATCCTGGAACCTGCTTGCTCTCAGCCATTTAATATTTTCTTAAAATTGTCTCATTCTACATTTTTACTTTAAAGCAAACTTTATATCAGTCACAGAAATACCCTAAACAGAAAGTAAAGGTGAAAACCAGTACAATGGAAAACATAACCTTATTTCATGTGTTCGAAATACTGGTGTAGCAGAAAGCTCTGACCCTGTTCTTAGTTAAGAAGAGCCTTGTTAAAACCAAAGAGAGTATAGCAAATGCTAGAGAACCTGACAGCTACAAAGGTTTTAAACTGAGGCTTGGTCTTCTTGGTTTTATCAGAGGATTGTAAGGAAACTGGAAGAGGAGCCACAGCTTCTCTCTCACTGTGTGATTCAATGTTCACTTTTGCTGTGTCCTAGCAGCATTTCCTACATTGCTCTAGAACCGAGAAGAGACTTGCCTCGTTGCTCCAGAAAAAAACAGGGGAGAACCAGTGGATGGACACTCCAAAAGGCACACTATGGGTAAGCCTGAGTAAGCCATTCCTGGAGCAGCAGTATCCACTGAGAGGAAGAGGCAGCCTCAAAATGTCATGAGTGGATGGGGAAGTGGATGAGGAGATGTTGGTCAAAGGGTACAAAGTTCCAGACAGGATGAAAGTGTTCTGGAAATCTAGCCTATAGCATGATGACTAGAGTTAATAATAACGTATTGCGTTCCTGAAAATTGCTAGGAGAGGGCCAGGCACGGTGGCTCATGCCTGTTATCCCAGTACCTTGGGAAGCCGAGGTGGGCAGATTACTTGAGCTCAGGAGTTTGAGACCAGCCTGGCCAACATGGCAAAACCCGATCTCAACTAAAAATACAAAAAATTACCCAGGTGTGGTGGCTCGTGCCTGTATTTCCAGCTACTCAGGAGAGTAAGGGAGGAGAATTGCTTGAACCGGGAGGTGGAGGTTGCAGTAAGCTGAGATCACACCACTGCACTCCAGCCTAGGCAACAGAATGAGACTTCATCTCAAAAAAAAAAATTGCTAAGACAGCAGCCCTTAAATATTCTCACAACAATAACAACAAATGGTAAGTAGATGAGGAGATGGATATGTTAATTAACTTGATTTCACCATTTTGATATATATATATATGTATATTAGAACATCACCTTGCCCACTTTGTCAACAACACCTTAATTAAACATTTTAGCAAAATAATGACAGTCCAGAATTGGCAAATCCATGAAGACCGAGAGTAGACCAGTATTGGTCATCGGGGCGGGTGGGGAAGGAGGAGTGACTGCTAGTGAGTGTAAGGTTTCTCTTTGGGGCTGAGGGAATGTTCTGGAATAGGAAAGCAGTTGTGGTTGCAAAACCTCCCCATGACTGTACTAAAAAAAATCACTGAATTGTACACATTTAAATTGGTAGGTTTCAAGGAACATAGATCACATCTCAATTAAAAAGTAACAAGAGCTCTGTACTAGGGTATTTGTACCATTCTGTCAGAAGGCGTCAGAGAGATGACTTCTCCCTTGCCTTCTGAATGAAGATTCCACACATAACACATCTGCCAGAGACTAAAGAATTCTCGAGTTGACCTCCTTATCAATCTGTGCATTATTAGCCATTTCTTCGTATTCTTTTCTTTCATAATACTACATCCTTCTGCTTCCTTACCTGAGAAACTTTCCCCAAAGAGCTTTTACCCAGTGTAGCCCAGGGATTAGGAGCACATGCTCAGACTCTTCTCTTAGAATCCTGGCTATGCGACTTCCTAGCTGTGCGGCCTCATAAACAATACCTAAGCTGCCTTAGCTTCTCCCTCTGGAAAATGGGGATAAACAATAGTAACTTGCTCAGAGGCTTTGCACAGAAGTGATGATGTGACATGTGGCTTTGTTGGAACTGTGCTCGCCCCTAGCACTCACACAATTAGGGATCATTATTACCGGGGTTTCCGTTCGACCTCTTGAATTCCTTTCTTAACTCCCCTTTCTTCTCATTCACTTGTTTTCCATAAATAGACTTCTTTATTCCAAAGAACTCTACTGCTTCTCACATTGGCTTGTGAATCAACATCTCTAGATCCTTTCTCACTCCTGAACCTCCATCTTACGTTTCCAAATGTCCACTGGTCACCTATTTCCCATCTCAAAGGTATCTCAAAGTCAACCCATAAGAAATACAGTTCATTGTCTGTTTTGATGATCCCCATCTGTTCTTTTCTGCCTTTTTAGAACTAATGTGTATTAAGCAGAATATCAGCCCCTGGTATTCATAAGAGATATTAGAGATGTGATATTTTTCATGAATTATTGCATTTCATTCTCACCATTCCATAGTTTTCTTCTTTTATGTATAAGAAGTAGAGAATCAGAGCGGTTATTTAATAACTTGCCCAAGAACACTCGGGTGGGAAAAGGTGGTTTAGGATTTGAATTCAGGTTCATACAGTTCAAAAGCTCATTCTCCTTGTCACTCTACCACACCATCTTCCAGCCCTTGGTGACTGTATTTTTTATGCAGAAACTTTTCATGCAGTCTCCCAAATTAAATACAACAGTTTTCTTTGATTCTCCCACTATCTCACCACTATCTTCTATCTACCACCAACCTGTCAATTCTACCTTGAAAAATATTCTTTAAGGCTCTTCCTTCCTCCTTATTTCCTACCACTCCCTCAGAACACTTGTTGGTTTTAATTGCCTCTGAGCTCCCATCCAATCCTCACTTTGTGCTAAAAAGGTAACTTGAAAATTCCAAATCTGATTGCATCATCACCCTGTTTAAGAACCATCAAAAATATTCTTGACTGACTAGATAAAACCCCAAATCTTCAACATGGCACAAAAGGGTCTTCAACTATCTATGGTTCATCATTCTGGCCTCACCTCCCACATCCCTGCTCTTTCTCCTCTTCTCTTCCTGCTTACATTTTAAAAACTAATATAGTATGACATGCACACATATACACACATACACACAGACACACACACACACAGGAATATATGTGAAAATTGGTAGAATCTTCATGGTATTGCACCAATGTCCATTTCGTGGTTTTAATAATGTTGCTATAGTTGTGTACATTGTTATTGGGGGTGAAGCTGGATGAAGCATACACTAGACCTCTCAGTACTATTTTTTTGTAACATTTTGTGAATTTACTGAAATTAAAAATTAAAAAATTAAGTTATGTGTGTTTTCTGTCTAAGAAGCAGATTAAGAAAAATTGTATCCATGTAATTGCTACACACTTAAATTAATACATTATTACATCATATGACTCCTCTAGCTTGCTCTTTGGGCCTGCACTATGAAGGATATGATGGATTTCTCTTTGAAAAGGAGAACAAAACTGTTCCTGGCAGCAGAGAAGAATCTGGACTTTTAAATAAGATAGACCTGATTTAATTGACCTGGTTGAATTCCAACTCTGCTGTTTATAAGCTAAATTAACTTGGAAAGTTCTTTAACCCTGAATTTAAGTTTTATCATAATTATAATAAATATGATAATATAATCTACTTCATATGAATTTTGGAAATATTTAAACAAGATAATGTATGTAAACAAGCTAATATATTTTTAAAAGACAAAAAGTAAAGTGCTCAGCATGTAATAAGTACCCTTACTTCTCTTTTTCTCTCACAGCCACGTAGGCAAATCCTGTTGCCTCTACCTGCAAAATGAATCTGGAATCCTACTTCTCATACCATTCTGCTATCATCTTAGTTCAAGCTGCCATTATCTCCCACCTGAATCACTCTAACAGCCTCTTAACTGGTTTCTTCCTTCTGTTCCTAATAACTGACATCTAATCTGAACCCAGAAGCTGGAGTTATCCTGCCAACATGTAAATCAACACAGGTTATTCCTCAGCTCAGAATCCTCCAATGGTTTGTCCTCTGCTCTGAGTAGAAAGCGAAGCCTTTGAAATGACCCCACAGTTCTTTGTCCTTTCCCACTTTCATCCCTGACACATACTCCTTTCAGTCTTTTCCCTGCTTTCCCCGCTCACTCACTCAGCCCAGTGCAGGCTCTGAGACTAGAACTTGTACCTCAGCATTTCATGTAGCTGGATTGTTCCTCCCCCAGGTATCTACAGAACTGTTTGCTTTTACTTTTAAGCCAATGCTCAAAAGTCCTTCCCAATGAGGCTTTCTCTAACCACTTTATTTAAATTTGCAATCCCCATCACTTCCCCCTTTCCTGTGCCTCATATCACTCACCATTTATTAACGTGCTACGTAATTCATGTATTGTCTATCTCCCCCTATAGAAATGCAAAATTGCATTTTGTCCATTTTATTCACCACTATGTTCATTGTGTAGAACAATGCCTGGCACATTGTTTTCCCTCAATAAAATCTTCTAAATGAATGAAAAGGTGAATTCTAACAGAGTGAGTAACTTAAGTAAAGCCACAGATGTGTGGAAAAGCAGGATCCATTCAGGAAATTGAAAGATCAGTGTGATGTGTATCAATTGCATGTAAGGGAAAGGAAAAAGATAGAGTTGAAGACAAGACCGGCCACGTGGACCTTTGACAAGTGCCATTGCACAGGGCTTCTTGTCATGAGGGTCTTTTTCTTGGTTGAATGGTGTTTCTTGGTTGACACTTGAAAATCTTAAGCATTTCTTAACAGCGAGCCTTGTATTTTCTCTGCAGTGGGCCTGAAAATTATGCAGCCAGTTTGGGTTGGAGAAGTAGGAAATATTCAAAAGGCCTTATATGCTGTGTTAAGGAATGACAAGGCCACATTTGTGTTATAGAAAGGTTAGCCTTGCAGCAGTTTGGAAGATGGAATGGGGAGCTGGGAATATCACCCCAGCTCATCTCTGCCTAGTCATCCTACTCATCCTCTAAGACCCACTCAGAAATTGCCTCCCTCTGATGCCCTCCCAGTCACCTCTAGGTAGAGCTAACAATGCCTCCCCTGGCTAAACCTCTGACAGTGTCTCCACATATTACTCTTAAATCTCTTATGCTGTTTCAGTCATTATACTCAAATTATTTGCAAATATATTTATCTACCTGTTTTAAACCAGGAATTTCTTAAGGTTAGGGTTATGTCTTACTTGGTTTGGAAGTGTTGTGTTTAGTGCAGTGGTTGGCACATAGCACATACTCAGTGAGTTTGATGAGTGAATGGATGAATGAAAGAATGACTGTTAAATTAGTATATAACATCAAAGTGGACCTGCAAACCCACTTTTATTTCAGGCCTATGTGTTGATGAAGTGACATGTAATAGATCATTTTCACACTCCTGATAAGGACATACCCAAGACTTGGCAATTTACAAAAGAAAGAGGTTTAATGGACTTACAGTTCCACATTGCTGGGAAAGCCTCACAGTCATGGTGCAAGGCAAGGAGGAGCAAGACACGTCTTACATGGATGGCAGCAGGGAAAGAGAGAGCTCGTGCAGGGAACCTCCCCCTTATAGAATCATCAGATCTGGTGGACTTATTCACTATCATGAAAACAGTATGTTAACTGAACCCCCATGATTCAGTTACGTCTCACCAGGCCCCTTTTGCAACAAGTGTGAATTCAAAATGAGATTCGGGTAGGGACACAGCAAAACTATATCATGATATATACTCATGATATGGTTTGGCTGTGTTGATAGGATGAGAAGAAAAAGGAAGAAGAGGCAAGGGCTCATTCAATCTTCTAATTTGACTTCATCCTCCTTCACCTCTCCTCTTCCCTTCTATAGGCCATTCTTTATTTCCTCACCTCTCACTCTCTCTTCACTGTTCTCCTGGTTCTCTTCTGCCACCTTCACTCCACTACCAGTCACCCCCAGGCCAATGAATCTGATGAACACTCAGTCCTCATTCTACTTACCTTGTCAGTATGATTTTCCATCACTGAGTGCTCCTACCTTTTGTACCACTATTATCCCAGGAATTTAATTACACAACACTCTCCTGGTTTTCCACTCACTTCTATGAATGCTTCCTTCCTAATCTCTTTTGCAGGTTAATCCTGTCCTATTTATTTATTCAGTGTTTGAGTTCATAACTCCGTTTTAGGCTCTCTTTTTTGAAAATTGTATATCTCCTTCCTAATCCATCTCATCCACTGTAAGGCTTCGATGACCTCCTAGACTGATATGATTCCCAGATGTATAACTTTAACTCAGCTTCCTCCTCTGAGCTCCAGATGACAAATATCAACACCATCTTGACGTTGTCTCTTGGATGTCTTAAAGAAACTTAAACTCATTGTGTTCTAAAGCATGCGTGCTATCTTCCCTCACTGAGCAAGTCTACTCACTAGGCAACTCACACTCCAGACTTCTTTATCTCCTCAGCACAAAATGTTTTTACTTTTCCCCTTCACCCAGCAAAAGCCCCTCTCATTGTCTAGCACTCATCTCCATCGTCAGTTCCACAGGGAAGCCTTTCTTACGTTTCCAAATGAGTCAAATTCCCCATTATATCACATAACCTTTTTGCATGGGCCCAGCACAATTATTATGCCATGTTTGTGCAATTATTTAACAAAGATCTAAACCCCAGTGCCTGCTCCAGTAGACCATAAGACCCAGGAAGACAGGGGATACATTGTTTATATTCATCTTTTTACCGCCAGCCTACCACATGGCCTGGAAAATAGTAACTGCCCAATAAATATCTGTTGTTTCCATTCTAGTAATAAAAATAATTGTAACAACAACTTATTGAGCACCAGATATTGAACTATGACTGACTGTCATTGTCTCATTTCATCTTTAAAATATGCTTTGAGAATCAATATACAAAAGTCAGTAGTCAATTCTGTACACTAATAACATTGTGTACACTAACAACGTTCAAGCTGAGAGCCAAATAAAGAATGCAATCCCATGTACGATAGCCACAAAAAGATAATATACCTGAGAATACATCTAACCAAAGATGTAAAAATATCTGCAAGAAGAACTACAAAGAACTTAAAGAAATTATAGATGACACAAATAAATAGAAAAACATTTCATGCTCATGGATTGGAAGAATCAATATCACAAAAATGGCCATATTGCCTAAAGCATTATCAATTTAATAATCTACACATTTACATTAGGCTATTTTCCATGACATAGACACATATGTGTTTTGATCACACATATAGTATAGAGAGAACTTTAAATGAATTTTTAAAATGTGGCATCTCTCCATCAGAATGACTGTCATCTCTGGACTTGATATTGGTCGAGGACCACAGGGTTACCACTGCCCACTTGGAAATGAAATTTTGCTATGGAAAGGAAGATTCAAACTCACCATCTCCATTGTGGTGGTGTGTGTCCAACCTTCTGATCCCCTCCAACCAGTTGTCCTCACTTGGAGAAGAGCCGATGTCACCAAAGACACTTCCATGTAGCCAAGATTTAGAGGTACTGAGGTTGAAGAGAGAAGAAAAGGGATGGCGGATTCTCTTTTTCTTTCTAAATATCCTAGAGAGAAATGAAAGCATGGAAAACAATGAATAATGGTTACTTGTAGTTCAAAACTGTGATTTGGTACACAAGTACATCTCTACAACCCAAGTCTGCTCACTGCATTAATTCTACAGAAGTTTCTCAAAATTCTGCGGTGTGCCTGGTCCTTGGTTCAACATCAAGAATACAGAAATAAAAGACAAAACTTTGCATGTGATAAGTGTGCAATGTTTTATGGGAGAAAGAAAAAATGATAACGCACATACAGGTAGTGCTTTTCTAGAGTGTGTTCTGTGCCAGGCATTTTTCTTAGTGCTTTGCAAAGATTAACTCACATTATCTTCAGAACAACTCTATGAAACAGGTGCCATTATTATCCCATTTCCTGATCAGGAAACTTAGGCACAGATAGGTTCAGTCACTTGGCTGAGGTCATGCAGCTAGTAAGTGACTTGGTTGCGATGCAAACCCAGAGAATCTGCCTGCACGGTCTCTGCTTTTGATCACTACGCTATATAGGGGATATATGCTCTGAAAGGGTTACCTAGAGGCTGCTCTGAGGGCACCAGGAGTGGCATTACTAATTGATAATCGAGGGAGGTTTTCTGGGAGAAATGAGTGCCAAGCTTCATGAGATGATCTCACCTGTTCATTGAGGAGCCAGTGGGTGTGATTAGGTCATGCCAAGAAGTGAAGCTGGACAGGTAAAATGAAGGCCGATAATGATGAACTTCATATATGATGCAGGGGGGTTGGAATGTAGTGTTGGAACAAAGGGAGACCTCTAACGCATGGCTATGGGGAAGAGAGTGGTGTTGACATAATTTTATTTGCATTTCCAAAATTGTTGGTAACAGAGGGTGGCTCAGAGGTGCACAATTGAGGGCAGAGAGGCTAATCAAAGTGCACAGGGGAGTCACTGTCCCGTATCTGCCTGTGATGTGTCAAGCCCCGTGCTGAGTATGCTATACTGAGGGCCTGAACTAAAGCTAGGTAACGCAAGGTCAAGTGGGACAGCTTTCCCATCACATGCAAGATGGGCATGGAACAGTTTTCCCAACACAAAATTCTGCTCTCCTCTTGGGATATCCATGGCTGCTATCAGAAGATGCATTTTGCGTTGTGTTTTCCCTTGGTGGTTAGGATGAATTATAAGCCTTGTGCATTCTTTATCCTGATGGTTCTCTACCAGGTCGATTTTGGCTGCAGGGAACATCTGGCAGGTTCTGAAGACATTTTGTTAACATTACACTAGGGGAGGAGTCCTCCTGGCAGATGGTGAGAAGAGGCTAGAGATACCATTAAACATCCTACAATGCACAGGGCAGTTGCCCACAGCAAAGATTATCTGGTACAAAATGTGAATAGTGCTACTGTTGAGAAAACCTGCTTTATTTGAACTCTCTCTGTCATAGGTTTCAGGAATGGCAAGTTGAGAAAAATGGTAGAGTTCATGACAATGGAACACATTCCTGTGAAAATGAACCAAATTTGAAAGATTCTTGTAGGTTCTAAGATGAGGTCATTTTAAACTGAATAAACTGGAATTAGAAATGTTTATTCATTTATTCTTATATTCAATAATTTGCTAAACAAAACTTTATGAAGTACCTATTATGGGATGGGCACTCATCAAATTTGAGAACAAAAAGTATGTATAAAACATCTTTAACATCAAGAATATCTACATAAGGTGGGCTAGAGTTAAAAGTGGCGGTTGAAAATTGGTTCTCTAAAGTTGAACAATCTGAGCTGAAATCCCATTTCCACCTAATAGCCCTGTGAGCTTGGGAAAGTCACTTAACCTCTCTGAACTTGTGTCTCACCTTTGTGAAATAGGAATGGCAGTAACAAAATCTATGTCATAAGATTCCAGAGCAGGAGTTGAAATCAAATGGTAGTATACATGCAAAACAGTTGAAATAGCCCCTAGCACACAGAAAGCAATCAGTACATTTATTTTATTTGGGTTTTTTAAAACAAATATTGGCAGTTATATAAGGTGAAATGAGAAGAAAGTAAATCGAGTAAAACCTCTCTGAAGGAGGGTGCCTAGCCAATGTAAGAAAACCACCTTGCAGTAGCCTGGCCTGGAGAATGCACTGGAGGGTGAGTAATCCAGGAGGCATCAGAATACTCAGGTAACCATGGCAGAAATTTAAGCAAGAGCTGATGGTGGCCTGAATGAATAAAATAGCTAAGGGATCAAAGAAAGAGAAACAATTCAAAATAATTTTAGGGAGTAACTCATTTGGTCTTAAACTTTATGGTAGAAACAGCAAACTTCTTACCAAACACAGTGTACCTGGACACACAGTTGAACTACATCTTTCTGCTCCCTTGCCATTAGGTGTGGTCACGAGTCTAAGGTCTCCCCAGTGGAATATGAGCAAAAGTGATCTGTGCCATTTATTGGCTGGAGACTTGAGCAAAGTAGCTGTTCCTCCACCTCACTTTCTTTCTACTTTTACCAGTTGGCACCAGGCAATTCCACCATGCCACAGCCTCTACAAGGTTTGCATGGTTAGCAGATGCATTTGACAGAGGAAATCTAGATCTCTGAGTCTCTGCTTCAAGGTGAGTCACCAGTTAAGCTGGAACAGTCATGCTGGACAATTATATGAGCAAGAAATAAAAACCAGATTTTATTAGATCTAGAGGTTACTACCTGTACCGTCTTATCCTGACCAACTGACTAAAAGAGATGTGTGAATAAAAAGGTCAAGTCCAGAGAGACTCTCAATGAAAGATGAATGGTGCTTCTTTTCTTTGAAATAGAAATCATGTGAGAAACATTTTGAAAGAAAGAGGGCCTTTTCTATTTTCGACATACTCAGTTTGAGATACCTATAGGAAATCCCTTCCTCCCTCATCAACAAGGGTAGAGTGTATTTCTCTGACCCTTATTCCAACTTGCCCATATAAGTTGAATTGACCATTGAGATGGTAGCAGATTCATGCACACAGAGGCTTGAAATGTACCTGTTGTTGGGGTAAGTTTTCTTGCATTTACGTAGTTACAACACAAAGAACACTCTTCTGTTGTCCACTGGTCTCAAAGTTGGAATTCATACTTGATTCAAACTGAAGCCAAGCTCCACCTGGTTCAGATTAAACCAACTTACTTCAACTGACTTCCAAACATATGTGTGCCCATTGTTTTATGTCATTAAGATTTGATAGTTATTTGTTACACAGCTATTGTGTCAATAACTGATGGATACAGTCAGCATATGGGTGGTTCTGAAGCAAAAGAAAATGAATGCGATCATCCAAATTTGCTGATGCAAAGTGAACTCATCCGTCTTCTTTCCTCAAACATGCTCCTTCTTTCTTTTTGATCTTGGCAAATGGTCCTACCATACATCCAGTTGACAGAGCCAGAGTCCTAAGATTCATGCAAGTGTTCTTCATTTGCTGGACCTCCCACATCTTTGGATGTCCAGGATTCCACCTCTTTACCATTCTTTTTATCTATTTCCTCACCCTTACTCTTTCATCAGTTACCACGATTTGCTTTCAATCCATATACACCCTGCCTTCATTTTGCCCATTGTACTCACTTTCTACTCATGTATTCACACACATCCAACCACCCATCTTTTCCATTGCAGTCACTGTTATTTTTCTAAGAATAAATCTGATAATTTATCAATGGCCCCTCTTTATTTATAGAGTACAGCTCAAACTCTTTGGCCTGAAATTTAATCGCTTTCATCCAGCCCCTGTTCCTGCGTTCAGTCTTCTTTCTTACAAAACACCCCTTCTCACCCTAAGTTTGGCCCTACCAAACTATCTGCTACTCTCCAAGTTTTACCAGGGTCTCTCAGAAACCCATGCCTGTGTCATCTTTCCAGAAGTCCTCTTTCCTACTTTTATTTTAACTAACATCCTACGTTTTTCAAGACTTAAATCAGCCATCACCACCTCTAGTCAATTTGCTTTTACCTATTCCCCAGGTAAAATAGATTCTCGTTCTTTTTCTCCTTCACTGCCCCCTGACAGGTTTCTATCCTGGCACCCATATTACTTCATTGGTTTCATTTGTTCTCATGTTGGCTATGCCTGTCCCCTCTAAACCTTTGTATTTCCACAGTTTGGAGCAATAATGTGCTCCTTATAAAAGACAGTTGAGTGAGTAAATGAATGAATGAATGATTAATGGATGGATTGGATTTCAAATTTCCTTCTGTAATATGCTTTGCTTACCTAACTAAGTTCTCTTTGTAGATAACACGGGTCTGGGACGGGTTCAGAGTTATGTTGCCATCTTTGTTGTACAGGAAACTGTCTTCAGTCCAAATGTAGTAGCCATTGGTGAGGAGTCTGGGACTTCGGCGACAGGTATAGTGGGAGCCCGTCAGGGGATTTATGGAGCAGCATTCAAAAGAATGGTCACCATCTAGGACATCACAGGTTAAACTAAGAAGGAAAAGGGAAAGCCTTTTAAATCTCTATCCATTACATCAGTTCCATATAAACCACATCTCATCACTGTGAAGGAAAATAACCTCTTTCCAAACATGACTGTCAATTACCTCTGCAACCATTAGGAATGCCACTCTTAACCTTCTGGGCTTCATCTCCTCACCTATGACAGCATTGAACTACAGAAACTTTAGTGCTTCTTTCTGTTTTAAACCTCGGTGAAAACATGATGGCTAACACTTTCCTCATCATATGCTGAACCTACATTTGATGTTAGTCTATTATATTTTTTTTTGATGGAATGTTGGCAGCTCAAAACCTCCTCTACTCCCTTACTTTGAATAGCTCTGCAATTGCCATATCTTTATTCTCATCACTGTAATAGAGACATTAAAATTATGTGGCCACCAGAAACATATGAGGTACAGGGTGAACATGCACTCAAAGAGATTGTTTTTAACCTTTGCAAATTTTTCCCCAGGTTGGCTGCACACACGGGCACACGGTTACCTTCTCTGATTTTGTAGCCAGGGAAGTCTCATAATTATTTGAGTAAATCCATATGTGTCTTACGTTTAAAAATCAATCACATTGAGTTGGGCATGGTGACATGTGCCTATAGTCCCAGCTACTCAGAAGGCTAAGGCAGGAGGACCCCTTTAGTCCAGGAAGTTTGAGGCTGCAGTGTGCTATTCATGCCTGTGAATAGCCACTATGCTCCAGTCTGGGCAATATAGCAAAGCCCCTGTATCTAAAGGAAGAGGGGAGAGAGAGAGAGAGACAGAAGAGGAAGAAGAAGAAGGAGGAGGAGGAGGAGGAGGAGGAGGAGGAGAGGGAGGAAGGGAGGGAGGGAGGGAGGGAGGGAAGGAGGGAAGGAAGGAAGGAAGGAAGGACAGAAGGAAGGAGTAAATTACAGGTCCCTATAATTGACAGCCAATCAAATTATTATGAAAATATTTCATAAATCTAAAATTTCTTGAGGTGAGGTTTGGTAGAAGCCTGGTTACAATAGTAATAGAGCCATATTGAAGGAAAAAAATATGTTATGTGCTATTTCTTCAAAGATGCTTGCATTTTTCTCCTCTCTTCTCCCATAAAAAGTATTTTACTTTCTCCTAAATTCCAACTAATCTCATTGTCATTTTTGTGTATGTATGTCTGCCTCAGTAATTATTTTATACATTTCTGGAGGGCAGATACTGTGAGCCTAAAAAATGTTCAGTATGTAAATAAATTCAATATGAGTTACTGAATGAAATCAGCTGACAGGCTATGGAAATCTGGTAAAATCTGTGAAAATATATAGTGTCTAAATATATTTGAATTCCTGGGGTGGTTTTGTGTCAATCAGTTAACAGTGATGATATTATAATAGCTCTCCTGTGCTCTTTACCTTGATATTTTCAATAATTTCTGAATATTATGTGTTCCACTTAATTGCATAAATTGGGATCACATGTTTCCAGAGATCACAGATTCTAAGAACCAGAGGAGTTTCGGCAGTCATGTCTGCAGCCCTACCAAATTCTGCTTGTCCCATCTGCTGTATTTCTGGCAAACATTGTCCTGTCTCTGCATGCAAACCTTCAGGAAGAAGGACCCCACACTTACTAAGCACCTCCGTGCTCCTTAACTAAACAAATATGACTGGAGCATACTGGAAAAGACAGGAAATTTGAAGTCATCCCCCTGCCCAAGTCCATAATTCCAACTCTTTCAGTGCTTAGGTAAGTAACCATAATCCAGTCACGTAGCCTCTTAGACTGTTTCCTTATCTGTAAAACAAGAAAACAAATCTCCATTTTGGAGATTAAATAAGAAAATAAATGGTCTGTGCTTAGCACCTAGTATGGGTCTCATAAATGTTCACTTTCTCCCTTCCTTTCTTTAGATTTAATAATTAAATAAGAAAATAAATGGTCTGTGCTTAGCACCTAGTATAATTAAATAATTAAATAAGAAAATAATAATTAAATAAGAAAATAAATGGTCTGTGCTTAGCACCTAGTATGGGTCTCATAAATGTTCACTTCCTCCCTTCCTTCCTTTCCCTTGCTGTGCTGTTCCTTCCATTTTCCATTTGAGATCGAATCAGCTATCTGAAGAATTTCCATGTCCTCCCTGGGTCCTCATTTCTCCATGCTAAAAGTGCTCCAGTTCATTTAACTCGTCTTTATACGACATAACGTAGTTTTGATCCCTTAGCTGTCACAGTTTGATGGCTTTCCTCTTAGTAGTCTCCACTTTTTAAAGATCCCCTTAAGTAACATGGCAACCACAGAACCCAACCCTTTAGGTGTGTCTGCCCAAGGAATATAGAGATTATCACCTCCCTCATTATAGAATCCAAGTCTTTAGCAATGAAGCTTAAGTCACATTAGCTTGATTCTTTTATTCCCTCCAGTTACCAACATATTATCACACTATTAAGTAGACTGTTAAGTCTATGACCACATCACTCTGAACGCACCTGATCTCATCTAAATAATCTATCAGTTTCTAGTCTTTCCCTGTATATTTAGGTGTGCTTTTCCTCTCTTAGATTTTTGGACTAATTTTACCTTAGAGAGTCAATATGTAATCAAAACTTTGCAGATAGATAGAGCTAAGTTTACACCCTGGGTTTCAATCCTGGCTCTACCTCTTGCTAATTATTCTGTTCAAGGCTTTCTATTTTTTTTTTTAACAAATGTGAATCTGTGCAACAAAGATTACCCAAAACAAACCTCACAGGCATAAATGTTAAATGTCATAGTTTAATGGAGGTTATTAATGACTGCTTTCCATTGCCTAAGTGTGGTAAGCTAAATCTGTTGGCTACTATTTGAATGGCTATTCATACTGTGCTATTAGAATTTTGAAGGATTATGATTATATTACATAATACTTTTAATATATTTACATGATACAAATATGTTGGAAGCTACATGTCCTCAATACAAATCATTGACAAAAATATTGACTAGTACACGTAGAAATCTGAGACTTTGGAAACACCAAAAGAGACTATTTCCAGACATGCACTGACACACTCTAGCAGACGTTTTGGTTCTTGTTACCCCTATTCATAAATCAGAAAATGGAAGCTCCAGTAGGATAAGTTCATTGTTCAATAACTCAGGGCTGATGAGTGGGAGAAGCAAGGGAAAAATCTAGATCTTTTTTCTCCTACTCTAGTGCTCCTTCTTCTATATTATTTTGTCTGCTTGAGAATTAATGGGGCAACTGTATGGTCCTGGACACTTAGGAGGTTTCAGAGTTCTGGACCTGTATTTCTAGCTGCACTCCAATTTCCAAGGTTTCAATATTCAGCAGTTATCAACTATAGCCTCCCTAACCCCCAGCATCTTTCCTTTTTAATGCCCCTGCCTTCATCCTCTCTTGATTGTAAACAAAATGAAGATACTCTTCCAACACCCAGATTATAGTTAAAAAAAAAAAAAACCCTTCTGAACAATATCAAACATTTAGAGCAGATAACAAAGTTATCTCTAGATCTTGACTCTTGCCTCATTCTGTTGTAATAAACTTAGTAGCTGATTCTTTTCAGTAGGTCCTTTCCAATTCATCTCTAAAGTCCAATCCTACAGTAAAGCCCAGCAATGTGCCTGATGCCTAAAGACAAAGTCCTTTCCTTTCACGTGACGTTACTAACTAGGCCTTAGAAGGATACGACAAATCATGCCTCCTAGGATCGGACAAAGACTGGGTGGTGAAAGGACAAGTATCATTAGGGTCATTCAAGAATTTTAGATAATTACACACTGATAAATTACAAAATGTCTCTCATCCTTCTGTACTTCTGCCTCATGCACTACTGAACTTCTGGTATTTTTACATTTAAAAGTTTATATACAATGTACTCAGCCTAGTAATAAAATACTATTTCAAATGAATGTGATTTATTGAACACTTACCATGAGCCTCGCCCCCTACTTTGCCCTTTATCTACTCTTCACAAATCTCTAAAAATTTGTGATTTAGTATTCCCTGATCATCTAGCAGGAGAAAAAAAAATGTACAAAAACAGCAAATTACTTGAGTATTTTACATAGCTTGTAAGTGGCAGAGCTATGATATGAAACCTAGTCTATCTGACTCTAAAACGTGGATCCTTTCCACATGTGCCTCTGTTCACATTGATTCATTTGGTACTATCAGGAGGCCTACAGTTTGTAAGAAGGAGTGGGTCCTAAAAGGAATATATGATCTCTTTATATTATAGGCACATTTCACAAAATGTTAGGAGAAACATCAACTGATGTCTTTATAGGAAATAAGAGACAGTCAGAGAGTCAAAAAAAAAAAAAAAAAAAAAAGGGAAGAAAAATGACTCCCTTGCAGGACTTCAGCAAAATGGTAGGCTATACATGTTTTAGTAGAGCACGAAATTCAGTCATCGGTATAGAATCCTGTTGCTCTTGTAAAACAAGATAGGAAAGCATATTTAAAAGGATATCAGTTTGAGAAAAAGTAACCATTCATCAGTATTCAATAGTTTCACCACTTGCCAGAGAAACAATTCAGAGAAATAATATATAATATAACATGATATATATGTATATATTCATTATTCTATTAGGCAAGTTTTCATTTAGCATGCACATGGCACTGAAAAGATATAACGTATCAAAACTAGATGATAGCTAAAATAATAATTTCAAACCAATAACACAACAAAGCAAGACATACAGGAAAATAATAATAATAATTGCTATTATTATTTTCAGATGGGATCTCGCTCTGTCACCCAGGCTGGAGTGCAGTGGTGCGGACTTGGCTCACTGCAACCTCTGTCTTCCAGATTCAAGCAATTTCCCAACCTCAGCCTCCTGACTAGCTGGGATTACAGGCGTGTACCACCACCACACCTAGTTAATTTTTGTATTTTTAGTAGAGACGGGGTTTCACTGTGTTTTACCCAGGCTGGTCTTAAATTTCTGACCTCTAGTGATCCGCTGTGACCTCCCAAAGTGCTGGGATTACAGGTGTGAGCCGCCGTGCCCAGCCAAGAATGTTTTTTTTGTTTTTTTTTAAAGAAGCCCCATAAAATACCTTGGAAAAATGCATGTGGGAGAAAACCGTCCAGCATATTCTCTTTCCAAACTGGAAGGACCTGTATAAACAAATGAGAGAGAAGTAGAATGTCTCATACCTGATCAACAGTCATAAATGTTGATACATATGTATCACTTGTACAACAGTGTACACTGTTGCAAATATCCCTAGTATAAAAGTATACACCATTGCAAACAGTGAAGGAATGAATGTAAGAAGATGGGAATAGCTGACGTCGCAGCCTCAACAGGAAGACTCCAACTAGTGTGGACACCCTTATCACCAGGGCTCTAGAGGAAGCAAGACATAAACTAGGGACTTGTGCCTCCTTCTCCCATGTAACACTCCTTTAGAAGTTCCTTAGTGCAGGATGAGGCAATAATAAGCCATCAGCATCAAACTGAGCTCATGAAAGGATGGGGAAAAAAATGTCTTGTGTGAAGCAGGAGAAAACCCGAATCAATTACCCAATGTGTTGATTATTGTAGCTTACTCAGTAATCTGAGGAATTCAATCATTGTTCTAGACTCTCCCTCATTAGTGCATATTAAGACACTTATAGGGTAAAACAGTGAGCAAAAGCCATTAGTGAGGAAAAAATAAAGTTTTGTTTTGTTTTATATAAGATTTTATAATGTATAAATATTGTGAGTATTCTTAATTATAGAAACCTCATCCATCCGTTCATTCTGGTTTAGCCAAAGGCATGACAACAGACTTTACTTGGTGAAAGTTGTAGTTGATTAATATTCTAAACTCTAAAGCAGAATTTTACTGTGTGCAGTGATGGTGTCAATAGTCCTAACAGAGAGGCTTAGTGAAATTTGATTCCATTATGGATAATTAGTATCTAGGACAAAGAATGGAATTTAGACTTTCAGATTGGGTTGGTTGATTTGTAAAGCGAAACTGTGGGTGTGTGAGGGAGAGTGAGAAGTGGGGTTTTGGGAGAAAATAACAAGAGGAAGGAAGAAACTTGAAACCACTACCGTTTTAACAGCGCCCTTATTTTCTGCAAGTAGCTATCAAAATCATTCAGCATTTTTTATACACAAACAGTTTTGCATCTTAATAGTAGCTGATAAACAATCTCCTTTCACATTTATGCACAGGCATCTAAAAAAAAACGGTGATTTTTTTTTTTCTACTAGGAGGAAAAATACCACATTTCTTTCAAGGAAAAAAAAGAAGTGAAAATCATTGCCAAAGTGAACACTGGCATTTAAGAAGCACAAGCTACTGACAGATGGTTAATGGTCTGAGTATCAGCAAAATCAAAGCAAGGAAATTGCTAAAAGGAGTCTAATCGTTCAAAAGATAATTGCGTATCGCAGTTCTTCTACATTTACTTGCTACTGGTGTTGACATCAGTTGAGATATTCGGTACATCTTGGGAAGGCCGCTTGTTCAAACTTCACAGATTCTCTGCAAAAGACGTTAAAAAAAGGTGGACTATATATTAAAAATAGAAAAATTATGCCAAAACAGATGGCATCTACTAATTGCACTAGTCAGATTTGTTTACTGAAATAATACAGAGATACAGAATTGAAGGTAGGAGACCAGATTGAAGACACAACTTCTCAAAGTTGTGTCTGCCTCTATGACTTTGAACATTTTCTATTGCCTCACTCCATGCATCTCAATAACCTTTTCCTGTAAATAAGAACCACACTTTATTTGGAAAATCTAGACTTAAAGAGGTTGATTTGTAATCCAAAGAAAATAATGAAAGTGAGGTATTTGATTAAGAAATCTTAATAAAATGACTGGTTCTAACGGTCATTTACTCCCCAAAACAAACGTATTTGTATTTTAATCATCTGACACAAATCAACTTCATTATCAAGTTTCAAACGGTGCTTGGAGATTGGCGTCTCTTTTGCCCAGCAACTTAAACCACTGACAGGTAGTCACAGAGAGTGTTTTTTAATAGTTTTTATCAGCGTGGACATTCCTAAACAGCGTAAGTAACATTGCACTAAAGATTGCATACCACTGGGAAGATTTCAGAAGCCAGTTCCCATGAGCACATAACTTAGTTTCTCAATCACAAATTAAAAACATATCAAAGTATGCAAATTATGCAAACTTTGATCATTTACTGTTCATCAAATAGAACTATCTTCTGTTGACTATGAAACTTTTGTATATAGTATCACTGTCCTAGTCGCTTTATAAGGTAGGACCAAATTCTTTTCTGATTCACCACCTATGTCCACATTTTGCAACATGAGAACTAGTAATGAATTGTTTTTATAGCTGTAATACAATCAATCAAACCAGGCTAATCCTACAGCTTTAAGTTTAATATTTCAATAAATTATGTACAAACCCTATTAGGAAACTACAAAGCTAATAGAGACCTTTAAAGATTTCAGGATAACTTTCTGGCCTTCCTTGGAAGATCTCTAAATCAAAGCACACATTTACAAACTTCATTTGTTTGGGATACAAAATAAATCCCAATAATATAATGTAATATATCAGTATGTTACTTGTCCTTTTCATTCTTGATGAATATTGTATGGATGTGCCCAGCCAACATAACCTTGTTTTAGTGTTCCCCACATATTAAACTTAATTTTCAGCCTACAAATCCTGCAGCAGAAAGCAAGATCTTATTGTTCTGTCTTACGAGTGCTTATAGCAATCTACAGGAAGTACGCTGACATTCAATTGAAAATTAGTAACAGTAGAAAAAAAAAACCCTCAGGTACAGATCTAAAACTTTTCAAGAAACAGAATCTACCAGTTCCATCAAAGCAACACATCTGTTCTGAAAAATAGTGTGCTCATAAGTGTTTCTTCCAAAGGGAGTTCCCAGCCTCTTCTTCATATTGACAATGGACAAAATTTTACTGAAATAGGAAGCTTCCCGTGGTTGACACTGGAGAAGTAGAGGACAGAGCAGTTCCTCAGCTGCAAATATCTGAATGTCAACAGGTGCAGAAGTCTCTTAATAAAGGAATCCCACCCTACCTTCTCAGAGACGCCCACAGGCATTGCCATGCACAGGGGCTTGCAGAGTTTTGTCTTCAGCAGCCTCTTGTTCTCATCTGTTTCCCGGTACAAATGAGCGTATAGTTCTTGGGAAGGTCAGCCTTACAAACCGTCTTGTTTTCTTTTGAAAACAGCCTGCGTAACCAGAGGCAAAGAGGCAGAATGAGGTCACGCTTCCTGTTGGGCTCACATCAGTAGCGTTCACACTGAGGAGTGTGGTGAAGACTTCAGATAGTTTCCTGGGCCAGCGGCAGGGAATCTGCAGCCTGTGTGTCAGGCCAGCTGGTTACACCCTGGTCACTGGAGGGGTGGTTTTCTGAGCTAACTTGTCACCCTTGGCAGTGAGAATGTGAGAAAGACTTTTAGCAAACTGACACTTCCTGCTCATCATCTGGCCACATTCATTTATAAGTAGTGCATAGTAGTGATCTTTGTCTAAATCACTGAAGTTTATTGAGGAAAATGCACCGCTGCCATTAAATTCAGAATACTATTAAATAGCCAGGCTTGATCTTATGAAAGTTTCTATAGAGGCAATATATTTATCCATTAAAGGCTGGGCTTTACAAAAAACTATATAGATGGCGTTTTACATACACAGTATAGTAGAGCGCAAATACCTGATGCTCTTTGTGGGTTCCTACACATCTGTACTATTATAAGTGATAAAAGAAATATACATTCAAACACATTCCAGCAACATCGAGGTACCACTGCATAGTGGAAAGAGTGTGGGTTTCGCGGTCACATAGAGATTCAACCTGTCTACCATCCTAGTTGTGTGACCTCAGATTTGTGACTTACCCCTCTGAGTTTCAGTTTTCTCAATTATAAACATAATAATATATATGTCACATCATGGCTTGAAGAATTAAATGAGATAAAAGAAATGAGAAATAATTCAGTCCTCAGCACAGATGTACAAGGTGTATTCCTTATCTGTTTTCTATAAATCAAGTTCTCTTTTGAGACACCAGCTGGTCAGGCTGGCAGAGAAGTTAATCTCATCCTTTCTTCGGGTTCCCTTTCCCCTTGAAGTTCTGCCACACGGCAGGATCTTCTGTAGAACATGTTCTAGGAAGCAGAAGCTGTCAGGAGGAGGGCCCACTTCATGTCTCTTCCTTACCCCTTGAGTGTGGGCTGAAACTGCTGACATGCTCCTTGTAAATAGAGTAAGGCAAAGGTGCTGGGTTCCACTGCCATGGTAAGGCTTCTGTCTTGTTGGACTCTTACTTTCTTGGCTGGCGCACTTTGATGAAGCAAGCTGCTATGGTGGAGAAGCCCACGTGGCAAGGAATCAAGGGTTGTCTCAAAAGCCAGCAAGGGACTGATGCTCTGTCCAACAGCCAGGAATCCAGCCAAGAACCAAGTGCGTGAGCTTGGAAGTGGCTCTTTCTCCAGCTGAGCCTTGAGCTGACTGCAGCTTCATCTAATGCTTGATTGCAGTTGAGAAAGACCCAGAATGAGACAACCCAGGCTGGCCCTGTTCAGCTCCCTGGTCCTCACAAACTGGGAGGTGACAAATGGTGTTTGAAGTCACCGTGTTTTGAGGTAGTTTGTTATACAGCAACAGATAACGGCTGCATAGACCTAACACAGGTCACTTCCTAAGCCACCTGTCATTGCGGACCACTCAGTCAGCGAGTCTCTGCTGCTTTACTGCCTCCTGTAGAATATAGTCACATTTACTCAAGGCTACTTCCGGTCACCTCTGCCTAGATTGATTAGACAGCTATTCTGCTCCACAGCTGTTTGACGCTCTCTTTATTGGAATTCAGTTTTCTTCTTCTCCTTTTCCTGTTTCTTTCTTATTCTTCATCCTCCCCCTTCCAGCCTTGGCTTATCTCTTCTAGATGAGGGAGGAAAATCCTTCTGACTCATTTGAGACCCTCTGCTCTTCCTGTGCCCACAAATCCACTTCTCCAAAGAGCTCATGTCAGAAAGACTTTGGTCTATTTTGTTTAAAGATCTGACATATATTAGAACCTTATTATTAATGATCACAATAATTGCTAACTTTAAGGAGTGCTTACTATGTACCAGGGACTGATCTAAGCCCTTTCCACACATCAACACATTAATTGTCATGTCAATTCCGTGGGAGAGGCTTTATTATTATTCTCATTTTACAGATGAGCAAACTGAGTTTAGAGAGTTAACGACCTTGCCCAAATTCACATAGGCAGTAAGTGATGAGTAAGCAGAGCTAGGATTCAAACCCTGGTGAGTGGGTTCCCAAGTTTGCATTCTTAACCTATAAGTGATGAATGATCACATCCAACGAGTTTCAGCATTTCCTACAAACTAGGCGCTGCACTCAACACTATGATCTTGTTTCAACCTCACACAGCCCTAGAAAATAGGTGCGATTATAATCCACATCAGGACAGAGGCTTATAGAGTTTACATGAATCTTTCAGAATTGCCAAGGGCCAGAACTGAAGTCTAACCCCATGGCTCCCCCCTCAATCTTCTCTCTTGAGGCCCACTCACCTTCTCGTTGTTTCTCAAACACTAGACACGTATCTACTTCAACATCTTTGTGGTTAGTGTTCCCTCACCCTAAGGGGCGCAGGGATTTCTTCCTCCCCTCCCTCAGCTCTTTGCTCCATTGCCTTGCTACTAAGTTGCGCTCTACACCACTCCCTAGTCTCTCCCGGCTTTATTCTTTTCTTTAGCACTTTTTACCAAGCAATATGTCACACAATTCATTCCTTGTAACAAGAAACATACTCCTTACACAGGATATAAGCCTCAAAAGAGCAGAGAATATTGTCATTTTTTTTTTCATTTATATAGCCCCAGTATCAAGACTAGTGCTTCTCATATAGTAGGTTATCAATTAATGTTTATAGAATCAACAAGTAAATTAATTGCATCCAGGCAGACTTGCCTTCAGAACTCTTATTCTGCATGTTATAAATCGATGTTTCTAAAAGCACGTTCCACAGAATATTTAATCCTCCACTATTAATGGAGGTGATGTGTGTGGATGGAGGAAAAGATGAGTGTTAAACGCAGGTACAAAAAGTCCTAGAGAACATAGGTCTCTGTAATAGAGGTCACTATATAATCTTTTAAATGATATTCAGACTCGTTACTATACACAGGACACATGATCTCACCATCTGTCAGAATTATTTGCTTTGAGAATCTTTTTGTCACATATCATCTCCCAAGACCTGGGTTCCAGAGCTGTGTGTCGCAAACTTTCATGTGCTACGAATCACATAGGATCCTACAGAAGTAAGGCAGTTGGAGACAAGTGTGTCATATCAGCTCCTAGGTAAAGCAAAGCTGCTAGTCTATAAGATACTCTTTGACAGGCAGGATGCTAGAGAACTCATTTTAGGAAATGCTGACATAAATCAGTGAACTTGACAAATTCAATTTTAACATACTACCAGCAATGAACAAACATGCCTACATGCTTGCTTAAATCCTTCATGTACTCATGATCTCCCTTCCTACCCAAGCCTCATCCTGCTCTGGAACTCTGTGACCCATTAGATGGCATCACCTTCCACCCAATCACTCATGCCAGAAAACTAGGAGAAATCGTGACTCCCATCCATACAGCTCTTACACTTAACGTCTAAGTCTCCACCTTCACTATCTGCTCTGGGAGTCCAATTATGTCCTTCTGTTGCCTGGAATTCTGTACCACCACGCCCAGATCACTTGGCCTCCCTCTAATACATTCCCCAAGCCGTGGCCAGAATGACCTTTCCAATAGAAAATCTTATTATGCCACTTCCCTAATTAAATCCACCGGTGCTTGCCCTTGCTCCTCTCCCCTGTCAAGTTCAAAATCATCTTCATGGCCTGCCAGGCCCGATAGGGTCTGGTCCTGTTTTTCAGCCTCATTTTTCCCTCAATAGGCCCCATCTTTCCTTTAGAATTCAACCACACTGGCTTCCTTTCAGCTTCTCTTAGCTTTGCTCTACCCCAGGCCCTTGGAATGTGCTATTGTCTTCATCTCCCATCTCTTTCTGAAAGAGCTTTTTTCTGAGCAGCCTCTCTGACCCTCCTAGACCAGGTTATGGATCCCATAGCTACCTGCACTTTCCCTTCAGAGCATACATCACAACTGCAATTAATGAGCCAAGTTTCTGTCCATGTTAGTTCCTCTTGCTACACTGTGAGTTCTCAGAGAATAAGAAGAATGCTTTTCTAGTTGGCTATTATGGTTTCTATGATTAGCATAGTAGGCACTTAATAATATGTGAGTAAGATTTAATTTTTTATCATCTAAGTCTGGCTGAGTTTTCTGCCACACATAGGCAGAAGGGCCAGAAGGAGGTATATGGGCAAAAGCCTGGACAGGCTTATAATCTGGAAGGAGTTGGAAGCTAGGCAATTTATAACGTTCATGCCATAGGAAAAAGCAACCTCCAAATCTTAGTGGCATACAGCAGTAAGCTTTTGTTTTCCCACTTGGTGGCTTTGTAATACGCCAACTTGGCAAAATGAAACTACATTTCCCAGAATTCCTTTTTTGTAGGCTCCTGGTTAAGATAGGCCTTAAAAGCAACTTGTTCAAGATTTGGAAGCTGAAAGTGGGGCTGGAGATGTGTGTATTCTTGGAAGATCCACGCCAGTCAGACTTTGCAGCAGCTCATAAACGTTTTCACAGACCTGCTGGCTTGATGTTTGCACTTGGCCCAGAGCTCCAGTCCCTGCAGATCACTTCCTTCCACCTCACTGGTCCTCGTAGAGGAGAGAGTGTGGCTCTACAGAAAGAATACCAGCTTCTGATTAGAACATACTCAGCCGTGAGGGTGGAGTCTCAGAGACCGGAAAAGACCTATGTGACTTTTGGTGATAGATCCACACGTGTTCCAGATGGTTCTTTGTGGATTCCAGTTTTCTGTGAGCTCCTCTGCTTCCTGTTCATCTTTTGATATTGAGCAACTGTCTTGTGACTTCAGGCTCAGCACCCCTCCTAAGAAAGAGCCAAACTGATCTCATTTACCAGTGTCCATAGAGGAAAAAGTTCAATTCCTATTTTACGTAATTGCAATTCTGCACCATTCCTAGTGGTTCTGCTTCTCTACTTGAATCTAACACATTTTTATACTATTATTATTATTATTAATCTTTTGAGACAGAGTCTCATTCTGTTGCCCAGGCTGGAGTGCAGTGGCACAATCTTGGCTCACTGCGGCCTCCACTTCCCAGGTTCAAGGAATTCTCCTGCCTCAGCTTCCCGAGCAGTTGGGATTGCAGGCACCAGCCACTACGTCCAGCTAGTTTTTGTATCTTTTAGTACAGTTGGGGTTTCATCATGTTGGCCAGGCTGGTCTTGAGCTCCTGACCTCAGGTGATCTACCCACCTCAGCCTCCCAAAGTGCTAGGATTGCAGATGTGAGCCACTGCGCTCTGCCGAATCTCACACATCTTGACCTGTGTTCATTGCAAGGTGCCTGTAGCTTTGCTCCTTGTGCCATCAGTTCAGGGGGCAGTACCCCTTATGGGGGACTTCCTTTTCTTGTGGCAGAGGAAAGAGAACAGGAGAGCTGCCAGAAACATACAATGGCTTTTATAGCTTTTCAGAATTGGCATCTGAAATTTCCACCCTTATTTCCTTGGTCAAAGCATATTGCATGGCCAAGTTCAATGCCATCAGGATATGGAAGTACACACCTCCAGGGAGAAGCTTTGTAAGTCACAGGGCAATTGGTGGAGGTACAGCCAAAGTATATAGGTGGGGTGAGAAAGGAAGAACTGGGCAGTGTTGTATAATTTACTACATTCCTCCACAAATAAATATTTACATTCCTCCTTTTTACTTTAAAAAATGCTGTATTTATCTAGGCATGGTAGCTCATGCCTATAATCCCAGCATTTTGGGAGGCTGAGGTGGGTGAATCACTTAAGCTCAGGAGTTCAAGAGCAGCGTTGGCAACATGATGAAACCTCATATCTCCAAAAAGTAGGCAGGTGTGATGGCTTGAGCCTGTGGTCTCAAATACTCAGGAGGCTGACGCCATACGATCATTTGAGCATGGGAGGTGGAGGTTGCAATGGGCCAAGATCCCACCACTGGACTCTAGTCTGGGCAACAGAGTGAGACTCTTTCTCAGAAAAAAAAATGCTGTTTTCACTTCATCTTTCCAGAAGACACCCCAAAATCTTATTTAACTATGGCAAAAGTCTTCAAGTCCCGAATCTCATAACAATCTCTACATCAATGTGGTTTCTCTTGATATAGGGACTTCTAAAGCACCTTATCCCACATGTCCAACATTCAATAGCAGAACAGAGATAGAATAACTTCCATCAAAACTTCTCCTATTTAGAAAGAGAGTAATGGGGCCATTCTGAAATGTCATGATCTATTGTTAAAAAAGCCTTGTACCCTGTGAATGGGGAATGTTCCTTGATACAGCTCTGATTCTGTTCCCAAGGGGTAGCCACTCAGGCAATTGTGGTTCTTTTTCTACACTCTGGAAAGTAAAAGCATTTTTTTCCCATTACTCTCCTCAGCCACCTCTAAAGATTAGAGAATATGCCTTCCTTGGGGGCTGAGCAACTTTTTCAACTTACTTTCTGCTTGTAGAAATCTACAAAGAACTAAAACAGATTTACAAGAAAAAAAAAAACAAACCCATTCAAAAGTGGGTGAAGGATATGAAAAGACACTTTTCAAAAGAAGACATATATGCTGCCAACAAACACATGAAAAAATGCTCATCAACATTGGTGATTAGATAAATGCAAATTGAAACCGCATTGCGATACCATCTCACGCTGGTTAGAATGGTGATCATTAAAAAATCTGGAGACAACAGATGCTGGAGAGGATGTAGAGAAAAGGGAACACTTTCACCCTGTTGGTGGGAGTGTAAATTAGTTCAACCATTATGGAAGACAGTGTGGCAATTCCTCAAGGATCTAGAAACAGAAATTTCATTTGACCCTGCAATCCCATTACTGGGTATATATCCAAAGGATTATAAAGCACTCTATTATAAAGACACATGCACACGTATGTTTGTTGCAGTGCTGTTTATGATAGCAAAGACCTGGAGCCAACCCAAATTCCTATCAATGATAGACTGGACAAAGAAAATATGGCACATATACACCATGGAATACTATGCAGCCATAAAAAATGATGAGTTCATATCCTTTGTAGAGACATGGATAAATCTAGAAACCATCACTCTCAGCGAACTGACACATGAACAGAAAACCAAACACTGCATGTTTTCACTCATAGGTGGTTGATGAACAATAAGAACACTTGGGCACAGGAAAGAGAACAACACTCACTGGGCTAAGTGGAGGAGGGGTGGAGGGGAGGGAAGGGGAGGGGCAGTGGGGTGAGGGGGAGGGAGGATGGGGAGGGATAACACCGGGAGAAATGCCTGATGTAGGTGACAGCGGGGAGGGGGACAGCAAACCACCATGGCGTGTATATACCTATGTAACAATCCTGCAGGATGCAGGATGTACACATGTACACCCGAGCCCAAAATATAATAATAATAATAAAAAGAATTCAACACACTAGTCACATTGGGAAGATAAAAAAAAAAGAATTAGCAAATGGAAAGGTAACTTTGTAAGTTTTAGTTGTCATAATCTCTTTGATACCAAGCTGGCACCTCTTTGACTGTACGTTCTATTAAGACCATATTGACACCTTTTCATGCATTGGATTTCAGTCAGCTTTATGTGTCAATATTTATACTTACAATTCTTTTGAGACATGCTTCTTTTGAGAAGTACTCTTTGTTTTTAAATTGCTAGCACCTTGAATTTATTGGACAACCATTTGGTTAGGCATCTTTCCTGCGTCATGTAAATAATTCATGGGCACATCTTTGAAGAACTTTCAAACTGTTTGGCTTTATGAGAACTGCAAGATGATGTTGGTCCATATGAGTTGTGGTGAAATTGTGAGATCATAATGACACTAAGGAGTTTTGTTACTTACAGGTAATAGGGGGGTAGGGGTGGGGATTATATATACAAATATTTTGAGAATATGATAATAATTAAATTATAAGTGATCCACTAAAAAAGGACATAGAAATCAGAAGTGGCAAACCAGGATAGATTTGGATTTATTTAAACTGGCTTACTTCAATTCCCTTGTAATAACACTGGAATACTTCATGTTAAAATAGTGATAGAAGAATAAGATTTCGAATGATTTGTCCTGCTTTTTGGAATCTACAGTTTCTACGTAGTAAAATTCATTGCAGTACTTTCATTACTTGCCTGCTATAATTGAGTTTCTCAAACTTCCTTTCCTCACGAATATTTACATTCCTTCCTTTTACTTTAAAAAATGCTGTATTCAGCCAGGCATGCTATCCACACCTATAATCCCAGAACACTGGCAGGCCGAGGCAGGCGTATCATTTGCTGCTAATGTGTCTTTTTAGGATTTATAGAATATTTCCTGCAACTAGAATTCCTATCTCTCAAAAATGCTATAGATATATCCCTACTGTTTGCTCAGGGTTCATTTTCAATTGCAGCATTTTTTATTCTTTTTGAGAAAGAGAGACGGAGGTGGGGAGGGACAGATTATGAAATGGGGGTGCAGGGGAGTCAGATTGAAAGAGACTGATTAGCTAGTGAAATTCTACAATAAAGTCTTTTTTTGTTTGTTTGTTTTTTGAGACGGAGTTTCGCTCTTGTTACCCAGGCTGGAGTGCAATGGCGCGATCTCGGCTCACCACAACCTCCGCCTCTTGGGTTCAGGCAATTCTCCTGCCTCAGCCTCCTGAGTAGCTGGGATTACAGGCACACACCACCATGCCCAGCTAATTTTTTGTATTTTTAGTAGAGATGGGGTTTCACCATATTGACCAGGATGGACTCGATCTCTTGACCTCGTGATCCACCCGCCTCGGCCTCCCAAAGTGCTGGGATTACAGGCTTGAGCCACCGCGCCCGGCCAATAAAGTCTTAATAAGAGCTTACATTCTGGGCAGCAAGAACAGTGTCTTATTCATCTCTGTAATCTCCAGCAGCAAATGCAGGGCTTGACACAGTATGTCCTCAGCAAATGTGCGTTTTCATGGAATCATAGAGAAACTGGGACTATTCTTAGAGATTACAATAATTAGTGTATGGTTCCCTGAAAAAGATGAGAAAGAAACATTAGGAATCACCTGCCAATTGTGTATCAATTATAATTTACCAAACATAATTTCTATTTCATTTAATCTTCATTACAACTCTACAAAGTAGATTTTAATTTTAATTTCCATGTGTAGAAGAGCAAATCAGAGAAGTATCTTGTCCTAAACATATTTCTAATGTGTCAGGTCTAACATACAATTCCCAGTCTCATTCAAGATCCCTGGATCTTATATGTTGTTAGATCTTTAAGTTGTTGTTTAAAAAACAATAGCAAAAAGCAAGTTAATGGACTGATTTCCTTCAAATCAACAGTCTCCTATTACCTTCACGATAACATAGTTATAAAAAAAATGGGAGAGAAAAGAAAGAAAACCAAAGGGCGTTTCTTCTCAGCCTGATGAAACTGGCTGTGTTGAATGTTTTGCAAAAATACAAAAGAGGAAGTAATCCGATACTCCACCACAAGGGTGTGTTGCAGGAGCTGTGCAATGCTTGTGCTGACAAATTATCTGCCCTGCCCTACTCCTTCTCCCTCCTGCAGAAGGGGTATTAATTCATTGAATGTCCACAATTACCTTGGAGATATTGTTATTGTTTTTTGGTCCTGGCCAAGAGGCCAGACATTTAGAGAAACTGTGAGTGACTGGAGCCCAAATGCTGACCCTACACATTCTTCCACACTAAGACTTTCAAGGTATCAAAGTTACCTGTTTGCATGTTTATCTACTTGTCTACATTGTTAAATGCCTTAAGATGAGGAATTAAACTTACCTGTCATGCTCCCTGAAACTAGAGCTGTGTGCTTGGCACATCACAGATGTTCAGTAAATGCACGTGGAAAAGAAATGTAAGTAGAATATTTTCATTTGTCAGTTCTTGAAACTATAAAGAACTATAAGGCATTAATAATTATAAAGTCTACATAGAACTCTTATTTGAAGCTTACTCATCCTTCAAGGGAATTTCTTTAGATGGAGTTTCGCTTTTGTTGCCCAAGCCAGAGTGCAATACATATTTTGAATGTCTCTTCCTCTATGCTGTCCTTCCTGATTTGTCGAGTGAGAATGACCATATCCAATAGTATCTTTGTTTCAAACTAATTTATATTTAGCTTTATATTGTATTTGGCTGTTTCTATATACATCTCTGTAACATGGCAAGTCAGCTTTGAATGGGTACCCAGTTTTATTTTTCTTATACCCTTATTCTACATCACCCAGTCTCTAGCATTAGAAAAGAATTCAAAAAGAGTTTGAGTGATATGAACTGAATGCGTGTCTCCTTGACCCCCAAATTAATATATTGAAGCTCTACTCCCCAATGCGATGGTACTTGGAAGTGGGGCCTTTGGTAAGTAACTACGTAATGAAGGTTGAGTCTTCATGAATGGGATTAGTCCCTTAGAAGAGACAAGTGAGATGATCTCTCTCTGTCACGTAAGGACACAGTGAGAAGGCAGCCAGCTGCAATTCAGGAAGAATCCCAGGCACCAAATCAATTGGCGCCTTGATCTTGAACTTCCCCGTCTCTAGAACTGTTAGGAATAAATTTCTGTTGTTTTAGCTGCCTGGTCTATGGTATTTTTTAATTAGCAGCCCAAACTAAGGCATTAAGTGATTAAACAGATAATGACAAATGAATGCACATAAGTAAATGAATAATGCATGCTGTCTGCCATATTTGAGGATGTCACCGAATTGCTGCTAGGTCTGTTCTCAGTGAAAACAATGATCACTAAAAGAGTGAAAATATTCACTCCTTGGTGACTGCTAATTTATGTAGTTGCTGTGTTCTGCTGCTCACTCTCTCCTCCCCTAGTTTTAACAATCCACAGAAATGGGGATTGTATGTTACAGAGACTATCTCTAAAATCAAAGACTACAGAATCAGGGATGTGAATGTTAGGCCAATCTCTCACTAGATCTGCCTCTCAGTTGGCTTGGTTTTCTAACTTTGCAAACCTGGAAGAGAATGGTCAGCTTGGTTGGATGACTGAATGTAAATTGTAATCTGGAGTTACCATTGTGTTGAATATCAGTTATTTTTGCTGTCTCTATTTCAGTCGTTTTCTTTTAAGTGACAGCACCCAAATTTTGCATTAAAGAACCCAGTCATCCTCACAGCTTAGTCCATTAGGTTTGGACCAGTCTTCACACTTTTCTGCCTGCTTAGGCATTGGAACCCAGTTTAAGCCAAATCAGTACAAATCATCCCCATGGCCACCATGCTTGGTTCAGGTTTAGGCACCTAACTTAATTTAGGCCAGTGAGAGAAAGACTTCGAGGATTTGTTTTCACGATCACCAGGATGCTGTCATGTCTTAAGCTGTTGGGGATTGGGATGTGGATCCCCAGAATCAAGCCAACCCTTAGGAAATAGAGTGGAAGAGGTTATAGTTTTTGACTAAATCAAACTGACCCAGAAGGCAAACTTATCCCTTGTTTTCTATTAATTCCCCAAACTGAAAAATTCCCTTTATGCTTACACATAAAATTTTCATTAAATCTTCTGTCACGTGTGACAAAAAAGAATCCCCACACACTGCAGGTGTGAATTTTTCATGTATGTATGAATTGTTCAGGGTAGCTTGCTAAAATGCAGATTTCCAGTGCCCAAACCTAAGATATACATCAGGGCCCAGGAACTTGCATTTTACCAAACAGTGTTGCATTTTAACAGACTGTCTTGTTAAAGCAGTGCCCCTAAGCTGCATGCACATCTGTATAATGCAGGCAAATGGCGGACCACAGCTTGAGAAATACCGATATAGCTAATGCAAGAGACCCTAGTAAACAATGATAAAAATCGGGGGAGGCGCAAAAGTATCACATAGCAGCAGGAAGCAAAGACCACCCTTTGTCCTGAATCAGAAATGGGAAAATATTTTGAGCTGTCAAGAATGGATTCCATATCCAGTGTACCGCTATTTATAATATCTTTACTAATTTCTCATAATTATTTCTTCCCGCTTTATGTGGGATGATCATATATCTCAGTTTGTCTAGAACTGTCCAGGATCCACCTGTCATTCTGGTGTAATTATTAATAGCACCTCCCTCCATTCTCAAAAGTGTTCAGGGTTGGATGATAAATTTTACGGTCACTCTCTTGCTTCATGGTAATCTGCACACAAAAAAAGAGTCCTTTGTCTCTCTTGCTGCATTTGCTGAAATAGTCATACATATTTTCTCTATTTCATGACTCCAAGTAGAAGAGACTTTAATATCTTAGAATCATTACTGCCAAGCCTAAAAGTTTTAAAAATCTCAGAAATCCATGTGGTGCTGAGTAACATGTAAACTGAGTAACACATAAACTTACAGATACATGAATATATATACATAATATATGTATATACATACATATGTTATAAAGTAATACATATTACTTTAATATTCTATACTTTTATTAAAATGAATAAATTGTATTATTATTTACTTTAATAACATATACTTTAATCATTTTTAAAAATTTTATTTGTGTATACAAACATGTTTAAAATGATTTGGAACACCCTGTCATCCTTAGAGTTGCCTCATTCTAAGAAAGTGGAATATAAACCTACAAATCACATTGAGGAATACATCAGAGATGTGAAAGAATGCTGTAGGAACATTGCGAGAGATGACATCTCTGCCAATTTATACATGGCCTAGAGGTCCTATTGCCAGGGATTAATTCTGGAACAACTATAACTTCTGGTCAGTTGATAAAGGGTTATGGTGACAGAGAAAATAGAAGTGAGTGCTTTGACAGGTGAGGGAAGTGATGCCAGTGTTCTTTTCAAAGATTTTTATATACCTGGAATGGAGAGGTTTGACAGAGGTTATCTATCACAGCAGTTTAAGTTTCTACTAAACTAACCTTAAAAAAAGAAAAAAACCTTGAATTGCTTTGATTTTCTTACTAATGCTAATTATAAGTATTAAGTAAACACACAAAAAATTGCTTTCTTGTGTTTTATTTGTAATCAAGGAGTATCTGGTATTAAATACTACCTTTTTTCTACCTTAAAATAGGTATACGTTTGTTAAATATTCCAGGAGACGCTATGGTTCCATATTCATGCTCTTCATGTTGGAGGAATTTAGTTCAGTGATTTCTGCCTAACAACTGTTGTTTCGAGATAATTTGCCCACTGCTTGTTTGGTTCTGCTCAAACACAGCTGTAAGTTCTTTCTTTCTATATTTGGAGATGGAGTGACTGATGGCTGGGCATCGACCATCTGGAATAGGGTGTGTTGGGTGGAAGGGAGGGGAAGGGACAGAGCAATGTATAGCTTTATCACATGGCTAGGGAGTCAGTACGAGAGTTCTGTATATTCTGTATCCCTTCCCTGATCCTGACCTCTGACTCTTTATGGTTAAAAGAGGAAATGACATCCTACATAAGTTTTTTTGTCAGTTTCATCAGGCTTAATGCCTCCCTTTTAGAGTAAACATTATGTTCACACCCTCTCCACTTTCTGAAAACTAATTCATAAATAACATAACAAGCTATACATATATACTTAAAAATTATGACAGTGATAATATAACAAACAAATTTTATGAAAATAATTCATAAAAATCATATATATTTCAATACACAATGTTCAGCCATGTCTCACAGAGATATATAATGGAGTAGTGAATTGCTTGCATCTAAATTTAGATTTACCTGAAATGTAGCAGTTACAAAAGCAGACTGACACAGGTGCATTCTATCAGTGCCTCAAATACTATGAGTAATTAGCCATTGGTGGCATATTTTAAAATGAGATAGACTCTTGATAATGTTCAAAAAAAGGACAGTGTTTCCTTACATTACATAGCTCCTTCATTCCTGGAAAATTTAATGTGTATTAAAACCTTTCAAAAATAAGTATATGTGAAATGCAGTTCTAGGCACAGATTATATGCAAGATTTTTACCTACATGAATGTCTGGAAGGACACCCAGGAAGTCATGCATGACCTGGGGCCATTCTTCAAGGTATGGGACTGCACTGTACATTTCAGGATGTCTAGCAGCCTTGGTTCCTTCCCACCAAATAGTAGCAGTGCCCTGCCCCAAACCTGAGACAACTAAAATACCATCCTCCATTTCCAAAGTGCCCTTTCTGGGATGATATTAACTCCAATGAAGACTACTAAGCCTGTACAATCTACTCGAGCCAGAAATCATTTAAATAAGACATTATTTTTATTTTTTTCTTTCAAGTGTCATTATTGGAAGACCCATCATCAAGTTCCAATTAAAATTGAACAATCATCTTTTCAGAGTGGATTCTCAACAAATAGTTGGGAGAATGGACAGAATCTATGTTAGTTTATGTATGCATTTTATTTAAATTGCAAACAACCTCAAATTTTTAGTGGTGAATAATAATAGATATTTATTTTTTCTCACTTACTAGTTTGTGATTCAGCAGGGGTTCTGCCAGAGTTCAGAAAGATTTAACACTAGGCTGATCATCAGAAACTTGATTACTGGTACTGCCACAGATGGGGGAGAAAAGTTTCCTTATGAACATCATTAGCATTTTTTGATACAAAATCCTTAGTAAAAGTTTTACTTGAAGTTAGAACTTTACCTGCAAGGGAGACTGGAAACATGAAATTCTGATTTTTTCATCTTATTTAGTGGGAAGTTGGTTCTGCATCCAAGATTCATAAGGTGCATGTATCATTTAGTTTGGGTAGGATTATGCCATGTAACAAATAATCCAGCTCCCAAATCTCCATAGCTTAAAATAATAAATATTTTTTTCCTTATATGACACAGTAGTTGTAGATTGTCAGTGAGGCCTGGGCTCATGATAATCTGTCTAGAGCCTGGATTGCTAGAGTAGCTATCACTGCAAACACTGCTATTCAGTGTGTCAGAGAGAGAAAGCTTGGTGAGCTGGTGTTAAAAATTACCAGCTGGCCGTGAAAAATCTCACTGCTAATTACATTTTATCAGCCAAAGCAAATCAAATAGCCAAGGTGGAAAGTATAATCTTGTCAGGTCCTAAGGAAGATGCTACAAGTATACGGTGTTGTGAACTAACGACAACCATGATGAGAAATTTCCCAAACATGGAAACAGGATTCAGATGCTGGACAACCAAAAAGCAAGATACCCAAATCCACTCGAGACTGCCTTATTTATATCTTTTCCATGTATAACCATGCTCAGTAGATCTAGCTCAGTAGCTACTAGTGACATAGTAGGTGCTGAATGAATGTTTATTGAATAGCAAACAGAATGATTGTTTACCACATCTTAGTATAACTGAAGCTTAAAGAGTAACTTTGCTATTTTAACTCTACACTATGAAGCAAGATAAATATAAATGTCATTTGTACGCAAAGTCGCACTTGAAAGCCAGAGTGGTACAACGGAAATGAAGACAAAAAAGATGTTTCGTCTCGATATTCCTTTGAATGTGCTCACTCATTGCTTTTTCCCCGCAGCAGGGATACCGCTTAGTAGAGTTCGGGGCGTTAGGTATTCAGTAAAAGCAGTTCTGCTGTCATCAGCTGTGTAGTCTTGGGGAAGTCATATCGAAGTAGCCATAGGTTAACGTTATTCAGCTGTGCCCAAGCGCAGGCATGCACACATATGAGCAACATTCGTCTTCGTATTGTAAAGATCTCCAAGACTGGAAAGCGATACAACTGTACAATTGTGATTGTCATGTGACATGTTCACAGCCTAGTGTCTACCACCAAGTATCCATTCAAGGCAGGTTTACTGATTTTCTAACAGTAACCATGCTCTATTCTTGATGTGGAATGGGGTGGGCGTCTGAGAAAGCATGTACTGCGTTTCAAAAAGTTTGCCCAGGGTCCTGCGTAGAGGGCTTTGGGGACGTGCTTCCCAACGAATCAAGAATAACAAGCAATGCCCTTCGTCCTCAAAGCTCAAAGGTCAAACACTTCACAGCTACCAGTTGGCACCGAGAGCTCGCGTTCCTTCCTTGGCTAACCAGGGCCCCGCCCGCCAGCGGTCTGCTAACGACCGCAAAGCCCAGCCTCCCACGGCGTCCCGCCAATCGGCTGCGCGGCCCGGGCCCAACCCTCGCGAGTCACGTGACAAGGCCAGGCCCGCTTCCGGCACGTCGCGGGCGGCTGACGTCGCCGGGGTCCGGCGTCGCGTCAGGGCTGGCCGGCGGCGGAGGCGGCGGCGGCGGCGGCGGCGGCGGCAGCGGTGATGGCAGTGGACCCAGAGCGAGCTTGAGGGCTCGGACCCAGCTCCCTCCCGCGAAATCTTGGGCCGTTCCGGCGCTGCGGCCCCAACTCGCTCCGCTCCTGCTCCCTCCCTGGCCGCTGCCTGGGCGGAGGCGGAGACGGAGGCCCGGGCTGGCCGCCCTTCTCGTGCCCCAGCTCTGCCCCGGACGGCCCGGCTGCTGTGCAGAGAGGAGGCCGAGTCGGTAAGAGGCGGCGGCGGCTGGGCCTGGAGTCCGCCTGGCCCCCGCTGGGCCGCCCCGGACGCTCCCATTCTGGTGTCTCTCTCCGGCCCGCTCCCCTCCCGCCTCCCTCCCCGTAACTCGCCGGCCCTATTGTCTGGGCGCCGCCGCTCCCTCTTCCCCTCCCTTCCTTCCCCCCTGCCGAGGGCCGGACGACTGTCAAACCTGGAGACTTCTCCAGCTCCCTGCCAGCCGGGTCTCAGCCTTTCCTGCCTGTGTCTTGCCGCCCCCTCCCTGTCTGGCCTCACCTCCTCACCTTTTTTGGCCTCGCGGTCGTTCTCTGTCCATTGCTTTACGTTGTCCGTCTCTATGTCTTCTTGCTCGCTTCTTCTTCCCTCTCACTTGTCATCTCCCAAAACTTCCACTGTCCTATTTCTTGCCAGTCTTTGCCCCTTTCTTTCTGTTTTTACTCCTCTCCGTGCTCTCTGCCTTCTTTTTGCTTCAAGTTTTACTCCCAGTGGACTGTCTTACTTTATAAAAGTTCCTTAATTCAAATCCCCCTTCATCTTTCCCCCTTCGACCCCAAGACAAAGGAAAATCTTGGTTATTATGGTACTTCATCCCTGTCACTGGGGGATTATACTTATTCAGTCCATCACTTAATTATGAGCTCTAAGTTTGATGCTGGAAGATGTTAGTGTACCTGGCGAACCACCCCTTACTGTGTTCTTCCTGTGACGGACAGTAGAAAAGCTTGATTTGATTTCTACACAAACATTTTAAGTAAACTGCCTTACATGTTGCGGACTGACAAGACCTCTATTAAAAATATTCATATATTTGTTCTTTTGCATCAGCTACACCCTGGCCAAGCTCCCTGTTAACTTTTTAACGCATTAATATTTGCTCATGCCATGCCAGGAGGATATGCTCTCTCCCTCTCCAACCATGAGTATTCAAGTTTGAGTTCGCATATTTTCATGGCCAGTGTTGGTGCTATTTTTCCCCTTACCTGTCAGATTCTTTCAAAGAGAAAAGAAGGAGCAGTTGGAATTTTATGTTTGCTGTTCTGTCTGTTATGAATTGTGGCCAAACCATTATAAAAAATGACAATTGTGTGTGTTTCTTTTTTTCTTTTTAAACTGTAGGGAGCATAGTCATTAGTGATCTTAACTATCAAAGAACATCTTAGGGATCTCTCCTTTCCCCTGATAACAATCAACTTGCATTCCTAATTATAAGTTATGTTTTGACTAGGCTGTCTCAAAATGTATTCTTACTCCTCATATACCCATTAGTGAAAAAGAGGCCACCTCAGATGTGCTCGGTGGCCATTGTGGCCCAAAATGTAGTTTGCATGGGAATGATCTAGATATACATAGGTACTCCTTTGCAGTTTTTGTTCTCGCGTTACAACCACTTTTATTATCAATGCGGACACTGCCTATATTGAAATATAGTAGAAATACTCAGAGTTAATAGCATGTTATTATTGCTTGTTGAAAACGAAGTATAGGAAAGCAATTTCTTTTGTAACACTATATATTATTGGATTATGTGCTCCCAAGGTGGGAGCTCATGGATAGTGAAAACTCCTAATCCCAGGAGGAATTAGTGGTATCTTCACTGGCAGAGGAGTGTGTCTACTGTTTCTACCATCTTTGTGTGCTATAGGGCCTTATCTAGTGTTTTGTATTATGTGGCACTCGACAAATATTTGTTGAAATTAAAAACTTGATTTTGTTCTCAAGAATTTTGGTAGTCATATTCCAGAACACTCAGCCATCTTAATTTTTCAAAGGCAGGAAAGCATTTTCAGCTGTCCCTGTAGATAATTTTCTTGGGTAGCTTCAAGCTAAAATATAGTGTTTTTAGCTATTAACAAGTTTTTAGTGTTTTTAAATAGAGTTTTTAAGCTATTAACAAGTTTTAACAGCCCATTCATTCTTTTCAGATAGTTTTCTTTGTTCTGTTTCTGAAGTCATTATCAAGATTGCAGGTTGCTCAGCACTTTATTAGAGATTTTGGTAATCCTTCACATTTCTTAAAAATTTGGCAAGTATTTTATCTTTTCATGTATTGTTTTAGAAATTCTATTTAATTTTAGTTTTATCTGTTCCCTTATAGTCTACTTCCTATGCATTTTCTGCATTGGAATCTAACTTTTTTCTTTCTCTTGAGGTAGTGAAAAGAGAATACTGAAGAATAGGATCTCAAGATGAGTAAAAAGCCCCCAAATCGCCCTGGAATCACTTTTGAGATTGGTGCTCGTTTGGAGGCACTGGACTACTTACAAAAATGGTATGGAAAATATAGAACTTTCACCTAAAGCACAGTATCTGTAGCCTTACGTATGTTAATTAAGACAGTGAATTCCACTGATGGTAGCGGAAACATCAGTGTATTCACGTTTTGATTCCACATGTACGTTGTTTTTTAGTCCTACTCTTGAGGCTTTGTGTGTTTAGCATTTAAAAACTATTTTTATTCAGTTATTTAGTATAATCATTTTCAGTGTTTGAGAAATGAAAATAATTGTCTAGAATGTGAGGTTTATGGAGAGTATCAGTACCCATGTATACCTCACATGAGTTGTTTTGGTGGAATAGAGAGAGGAGTAATCCAGAGAACCAGCTTCTTAAGTTTTGGATAAATTTTGATTTACATCTGTATTTTTGGTCTGTCAGTGGTAGTCTTTCAAACTACAGAGTATATTAATGGTTAGCATAGGATTTTTAAAAATTTATTTTACTTTAAGTGCTGGGGTCCATGTGCAGATTTTGCAGGATTGTTACATAGGTATACACATGCCATGGTGGTTTGCTGCCTCCATCCCCCCATCATCTACATTAGGTATTTCTCCTAATGCTATCCCTCCTGAGTCTCCCCACCCCTTGGGATCCCTCCCCTAGCCCCCAACCCCCAACAGACCCCAGTGTGTGATGTTCCTCTCCCTGTGTTCATGTGTTCTCATTGTTCCACACCCACTTAATGAGTGAGAACATAGCAAAGCACTTTTTTTATAGTGAACACTTTCAAAAACGTCTCCACTATTCATTATCCCACCTAACACCAAAATCACACTTCTGTTTTCCCTGGAGGACCGTAACCTAAAGGCAGGTTATTGCAAAATAGGCTGTCCTTTCAGAACTTGTGTGTCTCTCCCTATTCTGGCCATCGTGGTAAGTGGTAAATTTAAACCTCCCATCATATCCTTTATACAGTGGTTATGAAAAGTTGAAGAATTGGTACAAAACTACCATCTGGAAAGGAGAGAAGGGTAAGCCACACACAGGGGTCCTTGGGCCAGAGATTCTCCTTTCTCCTAAGGAGTGTGTTCCTCATTTGGCTTAACTGACACCTTGTTCTGCTGTCTTGGCAGATGTCTTTTTGTTGCCATTCTCAGGTTCTTAACCTGAGAGGGACATTAGAGGGTTTCCACTTCTGGGAGGGATGCTGCTTTTGCTCCTCCTGAAGCCCATTTATTTTGATGCAAGCTCTGGTTTAGCAGTTCCTGGACTCTCCCAGACTTTTAAATATTTTCTCATTTAAAACCATAGTGGGCATTTTGTAGATTTACTTTTGATTGATTTGCATTAAGTCAACTTCCTGAGTTGGCAATGGCGGGAAGAGAAATCTTGTTTAGTCACGATATTTGACTGTATAGACCAGGCTGGTGTTTTTCTCTCTTAACATCTGGCGTTAGAGTTTGGCACATATCTCTGACCCCAGCTTAATGGCCTCTTGTCTTGAGCCCCGCTTTAGGACAGTTTGAAGCTACACTTTGAGATGAGGAGGTTGTCACTGTCAGGAGGTGGAGAATATACGTGATAGTTCCCAGGAGGCGTTTGGGAAGCACCTGGGAATTAGACAGTAGCATCTCTCCTTGTAGTGACAGTCAAAATATCTCCACACATTGCCAGATGACAGCTGGAATGAGGGTGACTGGCGGCGAAAAATGCTTCTGTTGAGAACCTCACCATTAGACCATGCAACAGAAAATACTAGTTGAGGCAGCAGTTGGCTATCTTGGTTCGCATTTGACCAAGAGAAGCTTTTTACTCCAAAGGCATGCTGTTGAATCTCTGCGTGATACCAGAGTGTAAGAAATAATACTTGTTACTTCTTCAATGTTACCCTTAAGTGGTTTATGGATTTTTAACTTACTGGCTTTGTGAATTAGTTAATTCATGTTAATATATTCTGTTAGGCTTCCCAACTGACAGTGTTGCAGTTGAACTAGCTTCCAGTTTTGGAGAAACGCATAATTAGTTCTGTCAGTAATTTACAGGGATAGTAATAGAACTTTGATATTAGTGAGATATTTTGGTAATGAAACATTTTCTAACTTAGGAGCTATTAAATTTATGATCCAGTAGTTCAAAAGACTACAAAAAAAGAACTCTTAAAACCTTGCTTGAGGCCAGGCGCGGTGGCTCACGCCAGTAATCCCAGCACTTTGGGAGGCTAAGGTGGGTGGATCACCTGAGGTCAGGAGTTCGAGAGCAGCCTGAACAACATGGTGAAACCCTGTCTTTACTAAAAAATACAAGAATTAGCCAGGCATGGTAGCGGGTGCCTGTAATCTCTGCTACTTGGGAGGCTGAGACAGGAAAATTCCTTGAACCTGGGAGGCAGAGGTTACAGTAAGCCAAGATCACACCATTGCGCTGTAGCCTGGGTGAGCCACAGATCAAGACTACACCGTCTCAAACAAAAGAAAAAAACAAAACGAAACCATGCTTGAACGTACCTTGAGAGTATTCTGTGTTTTTAGAGTACTTGAGATTTCAGAGAACAAATGAAAGTTGTATCTTCTTGCCACAAAATTCGTATGTGCTTACTAGATAGTGTCATGCAAATGTACTCAATGATAAAGCTTAGATTTAGTTTTAATGACCTTGGTAATAATAGTGGAAATAAGCATTAGCCAGAATAATTGCCTATCATCACTTACACTTGTTATCAGTTTTATTTTTGTAAGCTCATTTATATAAAGATTTTTGTACTATGTTTTAGGTGGCTCCTTAATTAAAAAAGAATTAAGAATATTGTATATATGTATTCTAGGTAATTTACAAAAATAATTTTCTTATGTGATTTTGCTTATTAACTACAGTAGTTTCAAGAACTAGTTAGGCTTGGGTGCCCCTTAGATTTAGGTGGTTTGCTATTGGACAACTATTTAATTAATGAGATGTATTGAATTTTATATGGGACACAAAAGTTTTATGAGATCAGTGCTCTTAACGGATTTTATTTCTAAATGGGATTATAAACTTAATTGTTCATATTATTCCATATGTAAATGATCATTTTATATTTCATGGAAATTCTATAAATTTTTGCATTAATATGAAGTAAAATTATAGGATTATTTGATTATCAAAAAACTGATATTCTTTTGAGAAGCAAAATATTATAGTTAATCATTGAAAATTTATGGAAATTCTTTTCTCTCTCTTCCCCCACTCTTCTCTTTCCCTTCTTTCATATTCTATTTTTTGCATCCATATTGAATGCTTAGTCTTCCAAATTTATTCAATTCTCTTTGAAAAGATTTGAGTCATCTTTGAGATAAATGTAGTTTCAACTATTACAGTCATTGGATAGGGTGGAGCAGGAATGCAAATCTTGCTTACTGTCTCTAAACTCAAAACATTTACAATAAGCAGCATATTAATTAGATATTAACTTATCACATGTTGATAAATTACCTTTTGGAGAGGAGTACAAAAGGAAAATGGTGCTAGTGAAGAAACTGAAAGGCCTATTAGTTTTTCTTGCTTTTTTTTCTTTGAGACAGAGTCTTGCTCTGTTGTGCAAGCTGGAGTGCAGTGGCATGATCTTGGCTCACAACAACCTATATCTCCTGGGCCCAAGCTATCCCCTCACCTCCCCCTCTTGAATAACTGGAATGATAGGTGGGCACCACAAGTCTGGGCTAATTTAAAAAAAAACAACAACTTTTTTCGTAGAGATGAAGTGTCACTGTATTGCCCAGGCTGGTCTGGAGTTCCTGGGCTCAAATGATCTTCTCACCTCAGCTTCCCAAAGTACACTCCCTGCTGGTTTCTCATATTTAAAAAAGGAAAATAGTTTTTGGTATGTGTCTAGACATAAAAGGATAAACTCTAAATTTAGTAGGTGGAAATAAAGTTAAGCTCTCACTTTTAGTTTTGGGTAGATTTGATTTAATAAGAAGACTCAGTCTGTTTCTCGAGAATTAAGCTGAAGTTAAGCTCTCACTTTTAGTTTTGGGTAGATTTGATTTAATAAGAAGATGCAGTCTGTTTCTCGAGAATTATTGCTTGAAAAACCATATTACATAATTCTTAAAGATCAGAAAGATACCTTATCCTTGAAAATACATTGATACATTGTACCTTTTTAAGTAGTGATTTATGTTTATTTTCAAAGTAACTGTAACTGCATTTGCAGTTTATTTACCAGTACTAATGAATGCAGGCCCTGAGAAACCACCGAGAGGTCAGTCATCTTAGTCCTAGTATTTGCTTTTTGATACTTGGGCCTCTCCTACACTGACCAAACCTAACTCCTGAGTAGTGTGGACTGTTTTATTTTTTAAAATATTATAGCTTTGCAATATTTTCAAAACATTTTCTTTTAACTTTTTTTTTTTTTTTTTTGATAGGGAATCTCACTCTGTTGCCAGGCTGGAGTGCAGTGGCATGATCTCTGCTCACTGCAGCCTCCGCCTCCTGGATTCAAGCAATTCTCCTGCCTCAGCCTCCCAGGTAGCTGACACTACAGGTGCGCGCCACCAATCCCAGCTAGTTTTTGTATTTTTAGTAGAGACGGGGTTTCACCACGTTGGCCAAGATGGTCTCGATCTCTTGACCTTGTGATCTGCCTCGGCCTCCCAAAGTGCTGGGATTACAGGCATGAGCCACTGCGCCCGGCCTTTTCTTTTAACTTTTACAATCATTTGCATAAAGACTTTAACATGCTAATGTTTACAGCTAACATAGTCAATCATTTTTTATCTTTTTTTATCATATTTTTCATGCCAAACTGTGCATCTAAACCTTAACACTTGAGTTTTATAACCTCTTGAAGGTAGTAACATCATAAGAATAAAAATGAGTACAGGTGTGTTGATACAGAAGTACATTTGGGGAGGGAGAAAGTTCAGAGTCGAGGTTATATTGGAGACACTGTAAGCTGGTGGGTTTGAATTCATACTGTACATATGGGTAGGTCCTTTAACTTGGTTTTCTTAGCAGGAAAATGGAAGCAGTGTTACTGGCTTTTATTTAGCGGTTGTTTTTTAAGGTTCAAATAAATTTATGTGTTGCTTTAAATTCTGCAGATTGGCACATAATCATAAAGCATTGAGGTAAATGCAAGGGGAGAGGGAAAATAGAAAAATAAATCTTTGGGGATCTGAAGAGTTAAGTGATTGAGTTTTTTGATGTAACTTTAGTTGACAGGACAATGGCTTAGAATCATAGAAGGCAAAACATGTCACTGCAACAAACTGATGATCTTTTTTCCTTTATTTATTTATTTATTTATTTATTTATTTATTTATTTTTGAGACAGGGTCTTACTGTCAGTCACTGCAACAAACTGATGATCTTTATTTATTTATTTATTTATTTATTTATTTATTTATTTATTTATTTTTGAGACAGGATCTTACTGTCACTCAGGCTGCCATATAGTGATGAGATCATGATTCACTGCAGCCTGCAGCCTTTACATCCCAGGGCTCAAGCCATCCTGTTGCTTCAGCCTCCCAAGTAGTTGGGACTACAGGCATATGCCATAGTACTTGCGGATTTTCTTTTTTTTTTCTTTTTTTTTTTTTTTGTAGAGAAAGGAGTCTCCATGTTGCCCAGGTTGGTCTTGGACTCATGGGCTCAAGAAGTCCTTCCATCTGTCTTGTCCTTCTGAAGTTATAGACAGCCTTTTTGAAGTGTTAATAAAATCCTCATGTTTCCACAGAGTTTTACGAAGTTTGCTTGCAAATACTAAAGCATCTAATCATTCTGAATATTGTTTAGTAAGAAAAGTGATAAAATCACACTGGTGTTGACTACTGATTTAACTCCTGTTTTCTAATTGAAATTAAAATAGTTATTCTACAGTAAATGATTGTTACAAAAACACAAGAGATTAAATCATATACTCTGCTGTTAATCTTAAAATAAATTTGAAATATAGAGTCAGTTTAAAACATTCAGATGAGTTATGCTCCTCTGACTGTTTTGGAACATTTCTATTTAATTCTATTCTGGATCTAAAAAAATGGAAAATATAAGATTAAAAAATATGGAGATTTCTCCAAGTATCAGAGTTTAATAGAACAGTATAAATTTGAATTGACAAATGCTGTTTTCACACATTTGAGGTTTTTGAACTGTAGAGAACATTTGCAAATGTGAGTTTTAAGATGTTCATGACAGGATAGGAGAATTAAGGAAATTTACATTGTAGCAAGTACAAATACTTTTTAATCTAAATAAAAATACATATTTTCTGAATAAAAAGTTATTTTTTTTCTAATTAGATTTAACTATTCAAAGGAAAACACTACTGGAGATAAGTTGTATAATCTATATTTAGAGTAGGAGAATATTTCTGATATGTAACATGTAGATGAAATATAGTATTGTAGGAACATTACGTGAATACTTTAAAAATAGAGGTTCTTTTACTAATATTAAAATGCATGCAGTTTTTGTCGTTTTGTAATTTGGAATTCTTTAAGTTTGTGTAAACATGAAAAGTAATGATTATTATTTTGAGTCACTACCTTTGAAAAGTGATGCCAGCTGGAGACTCAGAAAAAATGTACAGTTATAGTTGTATATGTACACCAAAATAAATGAATTATATACTGTGGTCATCAGTTTATAGAAAACTTATACATGACCTCCAGGTTAAGGACCCTTCTTGCAGAGAATTCAATTGAAATCTGTAATTTGTTTAAAAGTTCTGAGATAATTTACATTTAGATAGTCACAAGTTTTGAATCTTAAGGTCAAAGTGAATCATCCAGTTTAATTATCAAGGAGGTATGTACCAGTGCACATTTTGCTTCTTTAACTTTTAAAATTTCCACAGAAGAAAGCCCCATACATTTCTTTGAACAATACTAAATATAAGAAAGCTCCCTATGTACCCCTCCAAATGTGTGAAAGGTGTGATCAGAAATAGGGACAGAGAGTACACCTGGTTTTAACTTGTTCTTGCTCTGGTGTTCTTCCTTTTTTAATAGATTAATTCATTTTTTATAGAACTCTTTCTGATTCATAAGCTTTTTCTGCTTATCCTAGTTTTTTTGAAAAACAAAAGCATTGGAAACTAAATTAAACTGGAAGTCATAAAATATGGGTTTTAAGTGCTATTTTGCCATAATCTATGTGATTTTGCAGAGGTATTTCTCTGCTTTAATGCCCTTAAAATGAATGTCTTACATTTTAGATGGTCTTTCAGGTGTAGTTCAATTCCAAACTCAGTTTCTTTTTATCAATTTTTAGCTATTCAGGGATGACAGATTTTTTTTTTTAAAATCATAGTTTTAGATGGGTAAATAACACAAACTTGAGGCAAAGGTAAGATAGACAGAAAGTCATAGGTAGTTCAAAACTGCTGGCTACTGGAGGACAATGTGAGAAAAATATAGAAAACTGAATATAATTTGGAAAAAAATCTAGAGGTTTCAGCTATTTGAGGTATAACTATATTGGTCATGAAAGCTTTTGGCTCCCAATATAGTGATCTCTCCATACAACCCATTGTCTCCCGGAGATTTCCTAAAGCTTTGAGCCTCAGTTAACTAAGTGGCTCGGCATTCATGGATCATCTTAGTTTCTGAGCAATTGTCGTAGTAAGTGTACGTCTGGTATTTGGAAGGGCCCTGAAAGTCCAGCAAGCCTGTGCCACTCTTTTTCACTGGAATTAGAGGGCTTGAGCAAGGTAGGTAAATTTCAAGTTTATCCGTCCTAGGGAGCCTTCCTCCTAAGTTTACTTTAGAATCAAATCTCCAAGCTGATGATTTCTTAGCATCCTTCATACGTTCATAATGGGGTAAAGTCCAGGAATCTCAGGCTTACTGTGCTGTGCTTTATGAGTGTCTGATCATATAGTGGCAAGGGTTGGAACAAGAGAAAAGACTGTTTTACTTGCTTATCTGACGTTTGATTGAAGTCCAGCTATCACATATCACACACATCCAACTCCCTATTTGTTACATAATTCCTGCCGAATGTTATTATGTATTATGAGATTTCACCTTGCCACATCACATTAGATAAGGGTTTAGTTTTTAGTTGGGGGTTGATTAAAGCCCTAGCTGGAAAACAGTTGATCTCTTTGGTAGTTAACTCTACTAAAAAGAATGTTTTGCAATTCTAGTTTTGCTGAGTAGACAGAAATGGCATCTGCAGATGCTTGTGTTTTTAATTTTGGTTTTAAGTGATTTCTTTTAAGCTGAGGGAGAAAATACTAGTTTTAATTTTAAGTTTTTAATATCAGTAGTACAATTTTTAAGAGAAATTAACGGGGTATTGAAAAGGCGGCTTAGTTCTGTTCTTCATAAAGGTCCCAGTTTTTTAGTATTTTTACTGAAACTTGATATTTTGAAGAACTCTTGACCACTCCCTATCATTTCTTGCTACAGATCATTAATACATAAGAATATTCTTATTAAATTAGAAACTGGTATGCAAGTATTATGTTATTTCAGTAATTCTAATTACCTCAACTTTGAGAGAATTGTTGCAGTAAAGTTGAAGGAAGAATATAAATATAAATATTTACCTAATATTCAGAGTGTCTTGAAACTCTGTTTTCTTATTACCAAAAAAAGTTACCATCAATTAGCACTAAATGTATTTCTGGTATATCATGATAAGCTAGGGTACTGAAGTATAAGCCACTTAAATGAAATGGTGTATCTGCAAGGCCTGAACATAGTAACTTACTCATAAGACGTGCCCAGCAAAGTTTATTGAATTTTGTTGGGTTTAAAAAAGATGAACACAAATGTTTTGGGATATCTTGAAATAACCTAGTTACCATTGCAGAAAATTATGGCAACTGCATTGTGAGTTTTGGATTGAAAACTAAGCATAAGATATTTGTTAACCTTGATTAGCAAATTTAATTTATTTTAAAAGTCACTTTGTGTTTTCCTTAGTTCTGTAACATATCATATCCTAGATTTCCTATCTTAATTTTAAAATTTGTGAGTTTCAAACATGATAAAATTAAGCTACTTTCTTTTCTCCAGTTGTTTTGTTTTAATAATGTGATCTTTCATACTTAGGCACAGTTGAGATGTAGTGCCCTTTGAGAAGTTTTAATAACAAAACAGAGGAGCCTTTTATCATTGCTTCATCATTTTATGCATGGAGGATATTTATTTTGTACAATTATTTTCCATACTCTTTCGTCTAACAAAAACCAACTTTGTTCATGTTGCTAGTATATGAAACAGAGATTAAAAGTAAAATTTTAAGAATAAACAGATAAAATAATTTGATTTTTGTATTATCTGTTTTTAACATAACTTTGGTAGGAGCCTCGTATATTGAAACACTGCCATAAACGTGATAAAAACTGAAAATCATCAGTTGCAAGACGCAGAATCTGTAATGATTGAATACATAGTCTTTATGGACAGGAGTACCTCAGTTCAAGGATCCAGCATTCATTACCTCTTTTAACATGAGCGAGTTACTGAATCTTTCAGAGCCTCCATGACTTCCCATTAAAAACTGGGAACAGTAGTAGTACCACACTTAGAAGGTTCTTTGAGGATTTAAACAAAATAATGCATGTTGTATGCCACAGGGTAGGTACTTAAACATTAGTTTTAATCATAACAATAACATGAACATTCATTATTTCAAGAAGGTAAAGTCAAATGGAATATAAATTGATGTAAATTCATCAGGCGTTAATCAGTAGGCATGTCAACAAATATGACTGTAGTAAAAACTTTTTAAAGTGCTAAATGTTAAGAAATAGAACGGGGTGATTGTAACCTGCTAGATTTTGAGTTTTGCTAGCACAATTAAGTAAAAAAAGTTTAGTTGCAGTAGCTTGAAAAAACTGTATGAAGTGCATACACTTTGATTCAAATACCCATGATAGGAAGAGCATGTTTTAGTGGAGTAGGAAAGAAATTCTCCATGGTCTAATGGATTCATGTGATGGGAGAAGGTAGTGAGTACAAAGGCTAAGATACAGGTATTTTGATTTGGTTAGAACTGGCAGTGTGAGTGAATACAGGCATGCCAGGATTCAGGTGCTGTGGGGTGGGAGGAGAGAGAAACAGGAATTTAAATACAGTGATCTGGAAATGAAACATTAATTTGCAAAGTACTTGCCACAGAGTTCTAAAGGAGAAGACATAGCTTTCTTCTTTTTGTTGTAAAAGTTGTGGACAAGTAGGAAGCAGGGTGAACTACCAGCTTGTGCCAGATCTGTATTATGGGGATCAATAGGTCTTAAAAGAAGGCCTAAGAAATAATGTGATGAGGTTAGTGTTAGAGAATACATGATTTTGACCTGTAAGCTATCATCTGAATGATTTGAAATTTAGGCTATTTTGTATTAACATTGGATTTTGGAATACTGAGTTTGAATTAAGTAAGAGAGTTTTGTTTTAGCGCATTGTTTTTAAAGTTTGGAGCAAATGAACGTGCAGTATTTGAAAGTGCTGAATTTAAATACTGTAATTGTAGTAGCTGATATCGTTACTGTAGTTATAATCAATGGGTGAATGAGAAAACATTTTTGAAAGTTATAAAGCTTATTGTAAATTCAAAGTGCTTCCATGAAGCTAAAAATGTTAAAGGGTTACTAGGTTACAAGAATATTTTGTTTGCTTTGGGTTACGTTCTGTGTTAATTTTATTATTTGGCAAATAATCCTCTTACTAATAATTAGATGTAAGACAGTTCTTACCCTTCTGTTTCTAGTTCTTTTACTCTTTTAGTCATTTTTCATGACCACCATAGTTGTTGTTGTTCTTATCCACAAAACTATTTTGAATTGTTAATCCTAGATCCCAGGATTCTGCTAATAGCTTGGTTATGCTTAAGTCATGTTTCAGGTGTATTTCATACATCTGTCCTTTATAACGTAAAGAACTGCCTTGTCTAAGAGAACATCCTTGTTCAGATATTCTTTCTGTATGCTAGCATAATGTCTTTATTATATTACCTATTACATTACGTTGAGTCATGTTAAGTTATTTGATTCTCTTTTTCTTTGTTGATTAAATGAAATGAATGAGGAACTGTCAATTTCTAAATTTACATGAATTACAAATCCTGTTGGCTGATCACTATAAACAAGAAAATGACTTTAAAATACATAATTTGAATAACTTATTGAGGCAGTTTATAAAAATATGTTGCTCTTTTGATTGATATGGTGCTTATTCAAATGATTAGTTAAATCTCAAATCTTTAAGTGACTTCTCATGGTTTTTAGGGCATTTGGCAGCATATTCTGGCCCTGCTAGGTGGATTGCAACCTGTTGTTGAGATAGTTATCAACTCTGTATTTTGACTTAAGTACAGGAGATTCTAGGTTATATCAGTTAATTTCCCTTGTCCTTTTCTCATGGTTGACTTTATCTACACAGATAAACATCTGGATATATATTTCACACTAGAAGACAAATCAGAATGAACTCCTTAAATGCAAATGATGTTTAATTGTTTTGGTGTTTTTACATTGAATGCAAAGAAATTTTAAAAATTAATCCTTCAGATTATATTTCTGGCAGATAAATATGCATGCCCACCATTAGCTTTCCTCTTTTATCCTAGGATAATGAAGCTCTGAGAGTTTGAGTTCATAAATGATCTTATCATCCAAAAGTTTTTGTTTTCGTGAATGTGGACCACTTTGAAAATCTGATTAAATCTGGGAATTCTCTCCTCGAAAGAATACCCATACGTCTACACCAAGAACATAGCATTTTGCATGCAGCCTCAGGGAATTCACAGTCTCCTGATCTAGTGTGTGAGTCCAGACCTGCCCATGTAAAACAGTTAACAGTGTGAGCCAGGATAAGAATTCACTGGTAATAATTCCCATTTTAGGTTTCTATAAAATATGTAAAAATAAATTGTAAACAAAACATATTTATGTTTTGGTAACACTTAGGAGTTGATGCAACAGGGAGCTGATAAAGTACATTTACAGTGGAGCTAACTTCTTTGGTCAATTTCTGTTCTTATTAGATTGTGGTGTTAGTCCCCTCTCTGAAGATGCTTGTACAGGTTATAGTGTTAGAATGACAGCACATCAGATAATGCAGTCAAATGCTATAGGAGTTCAGAGAAGGTGAAAAAACATTTATTCTTGGTCATGGCCTTGCTCCACGCTTGTGATGGCTACAGTTTGACTTGTCCATTAGAGGACTTGGATCCAAAAGGGTCCCACACTCATTCAGAAAAAGTCTCAAGAAATCAATTGAGATTAATAGAATTGCATATTTGAAAATTCTGTTAAATTTAGCAAGAATCATTTTAAAGTCTTTTCTCTTTTGGAATGTTCTTCATTTTCATTAAGCGAAGAAACAACAAAGAATTCATTTTAGAGTGGATTATTTTTCTTGTTAAGTTTTCTGAGGGTAAACTCTTTTCTAGGATTCAAGTATAAGGTAGACTCAGCAGTGGAGGTGATTATTTTCTACACAAGTAGAAAACATTTAACAATGCATGAATTTTAAAATGAAATTAGGGAAGGTCCATAGCAGAAATTTTAGGATTTATTGCAGTAGCGTATAAGGGGTAAGTAAGCTCTATGTGGAATTTTGGCACTGAGAAATCCTACTTTTGTTGAGATTGCTTTCTCTTCATCTGTTTCTGTTGAACCCTTGAGAGATGCTAGCTATGGTTGTTTTCTTTTTTTTTTTTTTCTGAGAGGGAGTTTCACCCTTGTTGCCCAGGCTGGAGTGCAATGGCGCATTCTCGGCTCACCGCAACCTCCGCCTCCTGGGTTCAAACGATTCTCCTGTCTCAGCCTCCCAAGTAGCTGGGATTACAGGCATGTGCCACTATTCCCAGCTACTTTCATTTGTATTTAGTAGAGACGGGGTTTCACCATATTGGCCAGTATGTCTCCATCTCTTGACCTCGTGATCCACCTGCCTCGACCTCCCAAAGTGCTGGGATTACAGGCATGAGCCACTGAGCTATGGTGGTTTTCTTTCCTGTTTATCTCTAATCATTGTTATTGGCATCTTATCTCTGACTCTTTAAACTCTGGAACCTCCGTCTTCCACTCCTTGAATCTTTTCCTAATTTACTCATAAATGTCTGGAGCAGCCTAATCACTATTCTTTAATTTAACAGCTTCCTATGATTCAACCTTTAAAGTGACAAAACAAAAATATTAACACTATGCCTTCCAAATTCAATTAGAAAAATCATATGTTCAATTCACAATTAATTAGAATAAAACATAAATAGTGCATCAAAATAATATTGTAGTTCAGTATACAGAGGAATTTGTAAATACATTTGTATTCAACAGCATTTTTCCTTCACTGTATGTATCAAAACATGGTTACCATGAGCCATCTGCTACAAATAATTTCACTGTGCAAAGCTATATGTTAAATTACTATTTACTGCCTTTTACATGGATTGCAAAGATCTTGATGTTACGATGTTTTTTCCTCTGAGATATAACTGGTAACCAAATTAAGTACAAACTTTAAGTTACTCCCTGTTATCTGTAGAATAAAGGATTGTTTCATTAGTTTGCTATTTCAGGCCCTTCAAGTTTCAACCAAGCTAACAAGTCCCATCTCATGTCTTAGTATTCTCCTTTTCCTGCTTTACTTCTTACCATGCAGTCTAGCTGGAAGGACTATTACTCTTTTTTTTTAAGTACTCCTCCAATCTCTGAACATGAGGTCTTTGAGGACAAATAACCACATCCTACTTATCTTGAAATCCTCCATGGCTGCTGGCCTAACTCAGAATCATGTAATGGTTTTAAGTAAATGAACGTTGAGTAAATGAATTATGCTCTGTGTATGCACATTGTTTGTGCTCATGAAGTCCGTATTCTAGAAGTTCCCTAGCAAGTCCAACATAAATAATGTCTCCCAAGAACCTTCAGTAAATTCCAAGATTTTCTATGGACTATTAAAGCATCTTACATACAGTTTTTATATACACTTACCAGTTTTACTATGCATGATATAATCACTTAGACATAAGCCTTATCCCATTTCTCCTTTTGGCATAGAGTATAGACGTTTGTGCCACTTAGTCTTAGTTTATAATACTGTCTGCAACATGTATATTATTGGACAGGTTTTCATCTGTTAAATGTCATCTGTGTCTTCTATACCTTTCATGATTACCAAGATCAAATGAGAAAACATACAGAAAAACAGTCAGCACTCAATAAGTAAAGAAAACAGCCTGACACATGTGTGATAATAAATATTCTGTCTCTTCTCTCTTTCTCCTAATCTGACCCTAAGCTAAGCCCATCAGTGATAGGAGTTGTGGAGTTATTTCCTTTTTGTTGTTGTTGTTGTTGTTGTTGAGATGGGGGAGTTTTGCTCTTGTTTCCTACGTTGGTGTGCAGTGGTGTGACCTTGGCTCACTGTAACCTCCACCTCCTGGGTTCAAGTGATTCTCCTGCCTCAGCCTCCTGAGTAGCAGGGATTACAGGCATGCACCACCATGCCCGGCTAATTTTGTATTTTTAGTAGAGAAAGGGTTTCTCCATGTTGGTCAGACTGGTCTCGAACTCCTGACTTCAGGTGATCCGCCTGCCTCAGCCTCCCAAAGTGCTGGGATTGCAGGTGTAAGCCACTGCACCCAGCCAAGTTGTTCCCTTATTATGTACCAACAGTGCCTAGCAAGTGCCTTAGTCTTATTGGATGTTCAAATAAATGTTTAATGAATAAACAGAAATTTGGACATTTTTTATAATGTTAATGTTTCTGTGCCTTTAAGATTAAAAATTTGATTAGTGAACATTATAAAAAATTAAAATAGAGAATAATCGTGGGTATCTGTGTTACTTATTTCATTCTTGGCCTTCATCCCAAGTGTATGTATCAATTACTAGTTATTTATGTAGAGAGTACAGAATGCTATCACTTATCTTAAAAAGGATCCCCAAAACATAATTTTCATTTTGGTTGTTGCATCAGGCATCTCAGCCAGAAGAATGTTAAATATTTTAGAAAAACCATAAGTCACTTGAAAATGCGATCCAGACTTAAATTATTCAAAATCCCTTAGATGCTGATTCTTTCCTGAATTGAATCATGCTGTGAAAATAAAGATGTGTTTAACCTTGTTACTGTGGACAGTTCTCACACTGAGAAATGTTTCAAATATATAGAGTTGTATACATTTAGATTTTGAAGGAACCTAAAGAATAAACTCCTAATTTTTTTATTCAAAATGTAAATGTAGGACAAATTAAGTGCAAGAAATTAGAGTCTTTTATGTTTTGAGAAAAATTTATCAATTTTTATAATTGAGAGAAGATCTCTTTATAGTTCTTTAGTGACTAGTGAATGTTGAAAAATAAAGAACAACCTTGCTATGTTTTTCTTAATGCTATTGGCAGTTTTTAGGTTTTAAAAACCAGGGCAACAAAAACAAAACCAGAGCAACACTGCAAAAGACAAGTGTTAGAGCATTGGTTCTAAGTGGTGGGCAGGTATGTCCACCTCAGGGAGTGTGTTCGTCTCTTAAGTGTTCTTGTTTTTATACAGGCCTTCCCTCACCTGTACTTACTCCCCCAAAAAGACTGAGAGCTAACAAGGTTATAATTGGGTCAATTGCCTTAGTTCTGAAGAAATGAGCAAATTGCCTTTCTTTAAAGCTGCTTCTGACTCCTGCAAACATTCCCTTAGTAGCAGTTATGTGTCCTGTTACAGAGCTGGGTGCTGGGGACTATAAAAGTGAACATGACTCAGTTATCTCCAGAAGCTCACAGGCCAGAGTAGCATTTCCAACCGCATTTTCCTTAGCTGTCTGCTATCTCCAGATAAAAGGAGCTACATATTACTTTGAATACATATTACTTTCATGCTAAAAGGGGCCACGTATTACTTTGAATCTGTTAACACTGAATGTTTTATCTCCATCTCATTGACAGCACCAAGAAGTCTTTCAATAAAGAACGCAGCCTAACTTTTTTTTTTGAGACGGAGTTTCGCTCTTGTTGCCCAGGCTGGAGTGCAGTGGCGCGATCTCGGCTCACCGCAACCTCCGCCTCCTGGGTTCAGGCAATTCTCCTGCCTCAGCCTCCTGAGTAGCTGGGATTACAGGCACACACCACCATGCCCAGCTAATTTTTTGCATTTTTAGTAGAGATGGGGTTTCACCATGTTGACCAGGATGGTCTGGATCTCTTGACCTCGTGATCCACCCGCCTCAGCCTCCCAAAGTGCTGGGATTACAGGCTTGAGCCACCGCACCCGGCCCAGCCTAACTTTTTAAATTCATTAATTCCCTAGCTTATTTGACAACAAGACCTTTTTTTTTTGGTGCCACACAAAAAAACATATCAGTGTCCCAAGAGATACAAGTGTTCTGCAGCACCCAGTTTGAGAACCTGTGCAGAGATCGTCCAGCTCAGCAGCATGGGAGTTAGGGAAGCCTTCACACAAGCAGTTTTCTGTGTTTCACCAGGTTTGCAACGATTTGTGTACAAAGGAAGGGAAGGGCGGTTTAGGGCTCTGCTGAAAATAGAACCTAGAACAGCACGAATGCTTGACACAGAGTGAGGTATGTTTGAGGAAAATCCAAGTTGTTTAATATCATTAGATCAAAGTGGGGTTGAATGTCAAGGAAGAAGCTCTACTAGAGAGTGATCCTTGAAATATCTAAAAAACTGAATAGTGTGACTGAGCTGTAATGTATATAGTAATCAGTTCCAACATTTCAAAGTTATATAAAGTCCATTGTACTTTATATTTAAAGGTAGTTTTCTGCAGGGAAAACAAAGATTCTGAATTTAGCAAAAGCTAGCAAGAATGTGGGATAAACTGTATGGCTGAATCATCTACCATGTGTTGCTATTGCGTTCTGAATGTTATTTAATCATACTTAAAAAAATTAAGTCATCTGTCAACATTTTAATACAGTACATTAAAAATGATGAAGCAATTTTCCTTGTAAAAAATTCAAGTTAACTAATTCCTGTTTTGGGATTATAGAATTGTCACATGTGAAGACAGAACAATGAAATATTTTGTATTTTTAAATTTAAGGTTTTACTGAGCCTTTCCTTACCATCATTGATTTTCTTTATAAAATTTTGGTAAACACAGAAAAATAAGAATAAGTTGAGCTTCCGTCATACAGAGACAGTGTATGTGCTGATGTACTTTTTACTAGACAAAATTTACATATTTATATTTCTGCTAAATATAGTGCTTGGTTTTTACATTTTCCCCATATTGTAAATTCTTTGTAAACACCACATTCAGTGACTACATTTGATTCAGTGAAATATTGTTTGTATAGCTCTAGACAGTCTTCAGTTTTTCCAACCATATATTTAGATGGTTTCCACTTTATTTATTATTATAAATAATGTTTTCTGTATACAGTTCCAGAATTGGAATTGTTGGGTCAAAAAGTAGGAATATGTTTAAGGTTCTTGATGTATGTTACCACATTACTTCACAAAACAATACAGTCATTTATATTTGTACTGGGAATGTATCAAGGAGTTTATTGAGATCTTAGGGACTATCATTTAAAAAGACAATAAATCAGACTTTTTTGGTTAGTTTTAAAATACGGACATATTTATTGTTCATGGTTTTGATGGTAAACAACATTTCAGCTATCTCTATAATACTTTGTATAAACAAATATAAAGATTTTCTCTTGATATAAAGTGTTTTGATTTTTGAGGTATCCATCACGAATTGAAAAAATCGACTATGAGGAGGGCAAGATGTTGGTCCATTTTGAGCGCTGGAGTCATCGTTATGATGAGTGGATTTACTGGGATAGCAATAGATTACGACCCCTTGAGAGACCGGCACTAAGAAAAGAAGGGCTAAAGGATGAGGAAGATTTCTTTGTAAGTAGCAGGTTGTTTCTGTTTGCTATTTTTGCTGGCTATTTAATGACATATTTTAAAAGGATTCTGTTAAATTTTACAAAAGCCTGTTTTTGTTAAGGAAGTGCTTATTTAATATACATGGAATTGATCTTAAAAGTTGTTTAAAATAGGATTTTAAAGCTGGAGAAGAAGTTTTGGCTCGTTGGACAGACTGTCGCTATTACCCTGCCAAGATTGAAGCAATTAACAAAGAAGGTATGTGTTTGAAATGATCTGACTTAAAATTAGATTAATAGTAAAATTTTACTATATTTTAAAATTTAGTGTATGTTATGTAATCATCTATAACTTTTCTTTGTTTTATATTTTACTGAACAAATTTTCTGCAAGTATTCTTTTTTGGGGAGCATTTAATTTGTTATATGTTGTCGAGAATAAAATGCCACATGATTTACTACCTAAGTAGTATTTAAATTAGTAGATGAAAATAGTTGGTTAAAATTTTTGAACTTTCAATTCACAGGCTTATATGCATTTTATTTCTACTTCTGTGTTTCTAGTTTGTGACCAAATTACATTTATAAGCATCTAACCAGAGTGTGAGGAAAGGTTAAAGATTTAGGGGAATTCAAATCAGTTTAATGCACAAGTGAAACACCTGGCTGTTTCCTGATGAGAGTATGGACTTTTTACCAATTAGAGGATTTCCTCTATTGTGTATCTCCCTGCTCTCCTATCATTAATTTCTGTAGATAATTGAGTTAATTTTTCTAGTAGCTTTTTGTGCACATTTTTTAGAATATTAGATACTGAGCCACAGTTACTTAAGTAATCAAAAATGCTGAAAGTAACACAGAAATTAGGTGTGTTAGTGTTGCATAAGACTGGGAAATCTATTGGACAGATAAAAGATGCATATGCTGATTAATTTGGCAAGTTGTGAGAATTAATAATTAAATTATTATTGAAAACATACCTGAATATTTTATTTTTTTAATTTCTTATTTAAAAAGTTATGGAATACTTACAAGTATTTTTTTAAGTTAGTAATACATTCATTTGCTCCTACAGTTATTTGTTAAACTTGACCACTTATAATAGTCCTCCCTTATCCACAGGGGATACATCCCAAGACCCCAAGTAGGTACCTGAAACTTTGGAAACTACTGATCTCTATATATACTCTGCGTTTCCCTATACTGTACATGTATATGAAAGACAAAGTTTAATTTATAAATTAGGCATAGTAAGAGGTTAACAACAATATCTAATAATAAAATAGAAGGTTCAACAATATATTGTAATAAAAGTTTTGTGAATGTGGTCTCTCTTCCTTCCTTCCTCTCTCTCTCACCTCTCTCTTGCAAAATATCTTACTGTGCTGTACTCACTCCTTTTCAGACCGCGGTTGACTGCAACTGTGGAAAGTGAAATCGCCGATAAGGGGGATTTCTCTATTCATTGTTATTACTAAAGAGACAAACATTGAGTGGCAGCTTCTTGGCAAGAAGGGCATTTGATCTAAGTAACGGGACATTTCCTTTAAACTGAGTCTTGAAAGACAACTAAGTAAGCTAAAGAAGTGATCTGAGGGCTCTTCTGGTGGAAGAAATCTGTGGAAAATACTAGAAGTGGGAGAGGCATGCCATCTCATTTTAAGGAACTGCAGGTTCTTTAGAATGATGGATTCCTTTAAAGGTGATAGAAGAGCTGGAGTACAGGTTGGAGAGAGAGGCAAATACTGGTATATGAAGTGTCACGTAATCTTGCTGAAGAATTTGAATTTTATTTGGAGGTATTGGGTGCCATGGAAGAGATTTAAGCTGAGGATTTAATCTAACAACAAACTTGAGAGAAAATAGGAGCTAAGAGAAGATAGAAGAGGAAAGCAGAGATCTATTAAGGAATGTTAGGTGTGAAAAAATAAGTCAGTAGTCTAGTAGAAATTATGATATACCTTTATAAAGACCTTAATCCAATGCATTGTGTTAATGAATTGAAACCATGAGTATGGCTATGGTTTTCTTACCACTGGTTACTCCTGCAGAAAGATGTAAGAGACATCTCAGTTGTTAGGTGTGCAGGCTGTTTCTCCTTTTCTAGTGGGGCCTGCATTTCCCTGTGCACTTACACCTCTGTGGAGACGGAGCTTACATTCCCAAGTCTTTTTTTTTTTTTTTTTTTTTTTGAGACCGAGTTTTGCCCTTGTTACCCAGGCTGGAGTGCAGTGGCACCATCTCGGCTCACTGCAACCTCCGCCTCCTCGGTTCAGGCAATTCTCCTGCCTCAGCCTCCTGCGTAGCTGGGATTACAGGCACGTGCCACCGTGCCCAGCTAATTTTTTGTATTTTTAGTAGAGAGGGGGTTTCACCATGTTGACCAGGATGGTCTCTATCTTCTGACCTCGTGATCCAGCCGCCTCGGCCTCCCAAAGTGCTGGGATTACAGAGTGAGCCACTGCGCCCGGCCCACATTCCCAAATCACATTGGCTCCTGAGTGTCTAGTCCAGAGCCTAGCACACAGTAGACAGTAACAATTTGTGGAAGTAAAGGAAGAAGTAAAATCTGTTCTGTTGGATAATAGGAGGTTCCCCAAACAAAGTAAAATTAAATAGTCATTGCCCTCTACATTAATTGGTAACAGTTTCTAAGAGCTTTGGGACCTTCCTCCCATGCTTAAAGTTCCTGTGTGTGGGCAGATGCAAGTACACACACACCACGCATACGCAGAACAAAACCACTGTCATTCTTTATCCTATCTGTTTCATCTACAGGCATTTAATATAGAAAATTCAGCCTATATTAGTGGAGAAGCGATGATACTGACTGCGATCCCTGCCATTTCAAGAGTAGTTTCAGTGAACACATGGTGAAATATTGGCAGATACTATTTGTTTTCTGAAAGGTGTTAATTTTGTGATCTCTTTATGCCCCACATGGTGGATATGCTTGCCCCCTCCCCACCTTGACAAACATCAGAAGGGCAAAAGAAGCTATCCATTCAGTGTAAGAGCAAAACAAAGTGAACAATTGTCAACATTTAGGCATTTGTAATACAGCATATAGAGGTGAAGAAAAGGGGCCAGTCAGTGTGTACTGAAGTCATTGAGAAAGTTTTCATCTTGGGGATGGTCCTTGAAGAGTGGACTCTGGTTTAGATAGACATAAGGAAAGGAGAAAGGCATCACAACAGAGTAAATAGCACAAGCAAAGGCAGAGAGGTATTAATGCCCATATGGTCTGGTGTGCATGCTGAGTTTTTCTAGAATGCTGTATTGAAGAAGGAAGATGGAAAGTTGCAGGGAAGAGGGGAGTGCAAGGTGTACATAGAGTTTGGCATTCTCAAAGTATTTCCAGGTCTTTACATCCTTGCTATTCATCTAATCCTTTGTTTGCATAACTTCAATTTAGATCTTTGTATCTGTGAAATTCAACATTATGCTGATTATAGAAAGATATAAAATCAAATGATGTTATTCAAAGTACAAAAAAAATTCTTTGCGTGTATATATGACTGGTCTTTGGTGCCAACTCCAAAGACATTAGTAATGATTGTCACATTTCTTGTTTTATAATTATTTTATAAAAGCCAAGTATCTGTTTACTTAAAGCGGGACTCTGCCTTCATTTGGGAGATGGTAGAAGAAATTTTATCTAGGAAATGACAGAAAAACCTTTGAATTTCCTTAAGTAGAAAATTATACATAATTTATATCTTCTAGTAGTACTGACTTATATTGACTTGAAAGTATGGGGTCTGTAACAAAAAGTGAATATGCTTCATAATGGACAAAATCTTGGGTCCTTAAAGTAGGATGAGTTTGTAGGAAAGACATGGATGACTAGATGAGATCGGGAGCGTTGGTTATGACTGTGCTGTCGCTTAGGTGAATGCCATTGGGTGTAGCACTTAGCCTTCCTCTAGAGTTCAGTGTTCTGAGCCACATATGAGGACTTTTATCTCGATGATTTGTAAAGCATTTTCTAACTTTAATGTCTGGAAATCTATACTTCTTTCAGTTTGTTATTATTGCCCAAGGAATAATCCTTTCCAGGGCAAATGATCTTTTTTTGTGTATCAGCTCCTTCTTTGTATTACTTTTTTTGAAAGAAACATTCAAAGAGAGCAAATGGTAATTCCTATGGAAATAATATATATTTTTGTAAGTAATAATTTTTACTTTTGTCAGCTATGTTATGAGTCTAAGTATTTGAAATATTGCAAAATAAATTATCAAATTCCTTAGTAAAAATCAGAGTTACATGGAACTAACTCTTACAACTCTTAACTCTAAATGAAGCCTTATAAAGGCTTAATTTGTGTACTTTTGAAGGGAAACAGGAATTCCGAGTTGTTTCTAGAGGGAGGGAGAAAGTAAACTTAAACTTGATGGAGTCCTCAACAGGAATCTATGTTTGTAGTTTTTGCATTCCAAAGCATTTATTTATACAGATCATTACTTGTTAGATTTCAGGTGTTGCTGTAAAATTGAATTATATTTTCTAATGGTTCTGACTTGCTCCTGTTTCAGGAACATTTACAGTTCAGTTTTATGATGGAGTAATTCGTTGTTTAAAAAGAATGCACATTAAAGCCATGCCCGAGGATGCTAAGGGGCAGGTAAGAGTGTTCAGTATTCCTGGCTACCCAAAGGGATATCTTCTTGAACGATGAGTGATTGATCAAAATATATTTATACATAGATATATTTTATATGAACTAATTGTAGGGTTATGTGCTGATAGCCCCAAATAGCAGCAAGAAAAAGCAGCTTAGACTGTAAAATAAATTATACACTTGATTTTTGCTTCTTTGGTTTTAGACCTGCTAAAGTTATAGGTCACTAGTTTCTGTTCCAGGTGAAATCCCAGCATCCACTAAGCTGGTGTTGTCCTATCGACCCAGCTGGATCGTGTAACCAGTCTATGGGAAGTGAGGTAAGTGCCTTTTTAAAAAAATTTTGTTTTATTTTTCCTGGTATATAATGTCATTTAGAAAGTTAAAAAATTTTAGTGTAAAATTTTACATTGAGTTCTTATCATTTAGAAAGTTAAAAATTTTTAATATAAAATTTTACATTGAGTTCTTACCTTCTTCTTTCCTTCTACAAATCAGTTATTCATTTTCCTTTAAAAGGCGCTTACCTGACACTCTGTAGGCTGTTTCAGGTAGGGCTTTCTGAGTCGTATGATGGAAGCAGTGTATTGTATGCTTTGTCACTGCTCAAAGCAAGAATGGACGGTAAGCATTGGAAGGAGAATCTTGGGTGGAGATAAAACCACAATTCCATTGGTTGGCTGTGTTTTCTGAAATATTGGAAAGAAAGGTGCCATTAGAAATTTAAAATATTCCTTTATATTCTGCTGTTATTTGGGATTTTCAGCACCTGGACCTACAATTATTTTTAAGAAATTGAAAGTAGTCTGTGAAAATGTCTAATATGGAAATATGCTACGTATTTGTTCAAACTATGCAGTGAAAACTGTCATTCTGAAATGTGTTGAAATTACCTGGTCAGCTCAGTCAAGTGTAAATGTTTAATGCTCTATGAATGTATATCCAACACATTAAAAAAATTATGAAGAAATAAGTGTGATTGTTTTAAATTACCTGGTTTTCAAAAATTTAATTATGAACTGATTAGCAAGCAGGTTTCCTCTAATTAACATGTAAATGCAATTTAAAATGAAAATGCTTTTGATCAGGAAGTGGCTTTGTGTGTTCCCACATACATATATAAATAAAGTGTTCCTTTAATCATTCAGTGGTGTGATTTCTTGGTTACTACATAGATTGATTAAAATGTTGGGAACATTGTTTAGTAATACCAGCTTAAACAAAAGTCTCAGTTTTTTTTTTTTTTTTTTTTTGCTTTAAAACAATTATTTTGTTATTCTGGTTGATCAGATGCTCATGAAATGACACCAGTATTATTGCCTTAAAACTTTCTTTTTTTAAAGTGGGACACTGAGCCAATTTGGTTTGTCATAAAATTACAGGTTGTAAAAATTAAATTTATTGGGTATTATGGATGTGTGTTTTTAATAAGTAGTGATTCCTTAGTCACGCTATGGTGTATTATAACATTAAGATCAGTGCCAAGATATAAAACTACTGAAATAGTATTTGGATAGTAGTATATTTCTTTCAATTTTTCATTTTTTCTTTTTAATTCATAATTACAGCAACACTAACAATATTTGTAGAATTGTGTTTTATAAATGACTCCCATTTTATGAGCTGCTTTTTCCTAACAAGCTTTTGACTTGCCTTCATTAAGGAAATATGCCAAATCAGGTGTTATTTGGCCAAAGCTAAGGGGTGGCCTATCTTGCTATCTTCTAGATTTTGAGTACATTGAGAATTTCTTTATAGTTTTTAAATTGAGCTAGCAAAGAATAGTGCATCAAATTAATGCCCTCTGGAAATGCTCTTTCTTAAACTTTCCGTAGAACCTGTCTAAAATGTGACATTAATAACACTTCTGTATGTGCACACCTCCAGATTAATTGATACTCTTAGGCCTAAATAAGTCTTAATGCTGTTGTTTTTTACTTTGAACCAGTTGGTTATTGCTAGATAAACTGCTGCTTGCGTTATTAAGAGGTTAGCTTGAGCACCTTAAGGAGCTTTTAATATTACAGTGAATGTGATGTAGTCCTTCTAACACTGTGTCTGTAGACCTTTTAATATTACAGTGAATGCGATGTAGTCCTCCTAACACTGTGTCTGTAGACATTTATCTCACTGAATAATGGTAGACACGTTAACAGCCCAAAATAAGATCCCCTGTTTTTCTCCCTACCTACATTTTTTTCTTCTTCCACATAATTTTGTGTGGAATGGTAGTGTTGATACATAAATAGCTATGAAACTGACATATATCATAGGATGAGGATTGATTCCTTAATCTTATGAGATACTTTCTTGTTCCTTCTGGTTTTCTACCCTAATAAGAGCGGTAGTAATTACAGGGTGAGAGATTGAGCCATTATATTTTTAATATGGAGGCTTTTAACAGAAGTACTTGCTTTTTCTCTTGATTTTTCTTCTTGAGGGTGTGCTGATACAGAATTTATGTTGTAACTCACAAGTGTTAATAGTTCACTCATAAGTCCTTTGCTATTAATATTTATAAAACATTTTTTTCTGTGTATTGTTTCATTGGAGTCTTTTAGTAGATCCTTTGACATAGATATGGCTAATATTTCTGTTTCACATTTGAAGAATTCAGATGTTGGAGGATTGAGTGACTGACTTAAAATTTTACTCAGTCATTCTGAGCAAAGTGATTCCTTTAACCCAGAGTTTCTGATTCCAAACACAGTGCCCTTTTTAGTGCAATACCTTTTTATCTACAAAGCACTTGGAAACATATCATTATTAGTTATAGTTCATGAAAAGATCATACTTCAGTTATTTTTGACAATGAAGCTTTTCTGTAGAAGGGGTAAATGCAGTGTTTGATAGCAGAGTAGAGTGACTGTGGTTAATAAAACTGTATTATATTTGGGTGATGGACACTCTAAATACACTGACTTGACATCTCCTAGTTATATACATGTAACAGAATTTCACATGTATCCCATAAATTTGTATAAATAAACACAAAAGCAAACACAAAATAAAACAACATAAAAATAAAAGAGAAAAACAATGGGAGAGTTCTTTAATCACACAGCTGCAGTGATTCCCATGCAAGTCATATGATTAAAAAGCATTTAAAAAACATGTTTAAATTTTAAAAGGTGTGATATGATTCTCTTTTTAGTTTTCTCTTCATTGGAGGTAGAAGACAACTGATGGAAACTATTTCTGACGTTTTCCAGCAATTCTAACAAGTTAAAATTTTCCCCATAATGTGGAACCCAGAATTTAATGCTCTACTCTTAATAGGTCTGCAAACATATGATGTCTGTGGCATATAACACTTTCCTTTCCTTTTGCTTGTTTGATTGTACTTACTCTTGTTTCTCTTCCCATTTTGTTGATTGTTCTCTCAGTCCTTTTTTTTTTTTTCCCACTGATGGTGACTTCTTTTCTCATTGCTTAAATGTTAGTCTCAAAGCTCAATTTGGCCATACTGCTCATAGCTATCCATATTGCTCCTTGAATCTTCCATCACTTTCACTTTTCTGTACACTTTTAATGCTGGTTTTTGTTTAACGTTTTTCCTTTTGCTTGGAGTAACCTTTTCTCCTTTGCCACTACCCCTGTCCCTAGCAAATTTCTACTTAACTTTAGGGTTTGGTTCATCTATCATTTTCCACTCGTCTTTCTCTTCAGTCAAAATCAGTCTTTTCTGTTCTCCTGTAGTATTTTGTTTACTACTCTAGTACCTTTCCTGTCACATTGGCTTGTAGCTAATTTTATTTATCTGTGAATTCCTTATGGACAGGACCAGCATTTTAACACTTGCAGTCTCCTGAATTCTTAGCCTAGTACCTGGCATGTAGGACATGGTATAATCTCAGCTACTCAGGGAGCTGAGGCAGGAGAATCACCTGAACCCCAGAGGTGGAGGTTGTAGTGAGCGGATATGGTGCCACTGCACTCCAGCCTGGGCGACAGAGTGAGACTCCATCTCAAATAAAAAAAAAACAAAAAACCAAAAAAAAAAAGAAAGAAAGAAAGAAAATTGGTGATTAAATGTGTTAAGTGCAATCACATGATGTTTTCAGTTAATTTCAATCATGAGAGAGAGTTAGAAATACAGATTTTTTTTAATGGCTTTTATTTTCACCATATATTTTTAAGGCAGTGTTAACCTACATTGTTCATTGCTTAATTTTATTTACCTGTTTTGCTTATATTAATGTAAACCATGAATTAAATTCATTTGATGTGAAATTTTTAGTTGCTTGAACTAGGGATTTCATGTATTTTGAGGGAATCTGTATTGAGTCTATTTGACACAGCTTAGTGACCTCAGCAGATTGACTCTGTAGAGATATTTATATTTGTTTTAAAAACAACATTTTGATTGTGAAAATATTAAAATGTTAGGACCACTGTATACTTGTTTACACCTTTTTATATTTTTTATAATAATCATTTTTAGTTAAAAATACAATAGTAAAATGTACTTTAGCGACAAACTAAATTAACACAGGAAAAACAAATACTTGCACCTCAGAAGAGTGGTACCAAACAGAGACTTAGGATGTTGTATAGGAAGAGAAATTAATGTGGAGTTCTGACAGTGGATGCTTTACCTTGGTCAGTGGAGCTCTTTTCTTCTTCATCAGTATTATTAAGCTGTTGTGATAAATTGCTATCTGAATTTCAGTAGCTTTAGAAAATAATAAAAGGCATACCTTTCTTGATTTCTATGAGATTGACTGTAATTTGAATGGTACCTTTGTCCTAATAAGGAATAGTAATTTTGGTAGGTGGGAATACACTATTTTTAATCTTTGTAGACTATTCAAGATAGCATTTTTCTCTTCTTTTCTAGTCCTTTATATTATGGAAAAGTGATGGAATGTAACATTTAAGCCCTAAAATACTAAGGTAGAATGTTATGTAGTATTCCTTATCTGCCATAGGTTTCCTCTGCTATTTTATGAGATATTATACAATCTAACCATTTGATTATTAAATTTGATAGCCTACCATGTTGAGCTATCATGTAAATATTGTTATCTCTATGTTTGTGTGGTTACATGTGAAAGTAGCTTTGAAAATGTGACACATATTTTTATAAGTGTAATCATATTTTAATTCATTTTTAATACTTCACATGTTTTGTGTTTTTCCTTTGGAGGATTGGATAGCTTTAGTCAAAGCAGCTGCTGCAGCTGCAGCCAAGAACAAAACAGGGAGTAAACCTCGAACCAGCGCCAACAGCAATAAAGATAAGGATAAAGATGAGAGAAAGTGGTTTAAAGTACCTTCAAAGAAGGAGGAAACTGCAACTTGTGTAGCCACAGCAGACGTAGAGAGGACGGAGGATCTGCCCACATCTAGTGAAACACTTGGTACAAAATACATTCCTATGTTAATTCCTTATGGCACTGGTAAACTCATTAGTGAACAAGTCAAATCCCTTGGCTTCCTTTGATTTTGAATGTATAATTAATTTTTTAGGCTTTTTTCCCTAGTATAGTATAATGGCTAACTTTTTAAGCATCTTACAGATAATTAATCTGAAAATTAATAGTGTAGTATGGATTACTTGATATTGGATGCCCTCAGCATTCTTAAAAGAAATAGGTTGAGATTTTGATTTATAACTTCTTGGTAGCAGATTTTTGTTTGAGATATTTTCTTTTGTTTTGTGTTTTTTCTTCAACCTTTTAAATGCTTCTATGTATGTTTCAATATGTAATATGGAAAAAGCAGTAGGTCATTTTCCTCCTGCTTTTCTTTAAGAATAACTGCTTTAGTAGTCTTTTTATTCTAATATATTACTCTAAAGGAATTTGTGGTTTTCAATGATCTTTATCAAGAAGTAGATTAAACTAATGTGCAAAGCATTGTTACTATTTTGCTATTAAAAGATCATGTGTTTTAATTTTGGATTCTAGATAAACTCTCATATATGTGTTCTATTAAAAGTAGGACTTCATATAGAGAACGTTCCAAAGATGATCTTTCCACAGCCAGAGAGCACGTTATCGAACAAGAGGAAAAATAATCAAGGCAACTCATTTCAGGCAAAGAGAGCTCGCCTTAACAAGATTACTGGTAAACGACAATGATTTTTTTTGGGGGGGAAATGGAATGTTTATAATTTTAGAGTAATTTGTTTTTAATAAAGTAAAATGCGTCATTTGGTTTAGTATTATGGACCTGTTAATAACAAAGACAAGGTCAGTGTCTTTCAAGGTCAATGTCTTTCAACACTTCAACACTGCCAGCTTTTTCTGATGTAAAATGTGAAAAATATCATATTTCTTCTACCTACCTCACAGGGATGTTGTGAGGGTTGATAAGGACAAATACTACAAAGCTCAGTCATTTTTAAATTACATTGATGGTAGTAGTAGTTTCTAGAAGAATTATCTTATTTTGTCAACTTAAGGTAACACAGTGTTTGAGGTTCTAAATTTTTTCATACATTCTTATAATTGACCAGTTTTACTTAAGGAGGGTACCATATATGGTTGGAAAGATGACTGTCTGACTTACATTTACTTCCTGTATCTGTTAATTTCTGAATTTCTGATATAAAAGTATTTTTATGAGTTTTTTTTTTTTTGTTGAGACAGAGTTTCGCTCTTGTTACCCAGGCTGGAGTGCAGTGGTGTGATCTTGGCTCACCGCAACCTCCGCCTCCTGGGTTCAGGCAATTCTCCTGCCTCAGCCTCCCGAGTAGCTGGGATTACAGGTGTGCGCCACCATGCCCAGCTAATTTTTCATATTTTTAGTAGAGACGGGGTTTCACCATATTGACCAGGATTGTCTCGATCTCTTGACCTCGTGATCCACCCGCCTCTATTCTTACCTTCAGGTTAGTCTCTAGAATCTGGGCTTATTTCCATATGCTTTTCTGTAGTTTAGGAAATAGCAGTGCTAGGCTATTAGAAAATTCTAGCCTGGTTAGTGTTCATGGAGGAGGGGATTGAAGGATTAGAATTGGGGCCAGTCATACTACATCCTGCCATGTCCGTGGTCTGTTCAGCCTAGTCATTCTAGTCTTCAAAAGAAATAGTGAACAGATTTACTTTTTCTGAGTATATGTTAAAAGTGGAGTTTAAAGATTTCATGATTTAGTCATATGTTCTTATTATAATGACATACCTTTTTTTAGTGCCTTTGGCCTAATAAGGCTGTATAAACCTTTGTTGGCATTCATTTAAACTTGAAGAAACTTGATTTCATGGTCAGATTTTAGGAATAAAAGTAAACTAAACATTTTGACCATTTTCTGAAGAGAGGAAGTCAACAGAAAGATGACTCTGGAGCTGAGGGTTGTTTAGACCAACCATTTTATTTATATTGTTCGCCTAAGTGATAATAGTTGGTTTCAGCAGGTGAGAATGTTCAGTCTCTTTCCATTTGTATATATTATTTTCATGCCTGTCTCTGATAAAGGATATATTTGGCTCCAGAACAGGAAATATTTTAAATCAGTTAACCTGTTACACCTTTTCCTTGTAAACTATTAACCTTGGAGAAAGCCACATGTTCTCTAAGTGATTGTTCTTATGGCATGAGACTTCAGTTTTGCCTTAAAACGTGGAACCCATTGCTATATACTGGGCAGAAGTGGAATAGTATTTCTAACTCCAGTGATACAGAGATTGAAACAGCACTGCTGGAGGAGTCAAGATCAACGAAGACGGAGGTGACACTGACATGATACAGCTGCCAGCTTTCCAGCTTCATTTTTTTTTCCTTCGATTTGGATAATCTGCTTTTAATAGTTTCAGTCAATATAGTGTTACATATGCCTTACTGGGAGATTCAAGCTCAATGTTTAAAGAAGTAAAAAAACCAAGAAGCCATAAAAGAAAAACTCAGCTGAGCCCGCAATGATGCATTATTTCTCCATGGCCTTGAAAAGACAGTAGTGAAGGAAGAAAAGTACCATTTTACCATATGCCTCAAGTTTATAATACTGGTTGCTTAGTAACACCCTTCCCTTCCATGGAGGGATTTTTCTCTTCACTTTCCCTTTGGAGTCTCAAATGAATGGGTTATAGTTTGACAGCAGCAGCAAAGCATAAGATTTTATGAATGTGAAGCCATTATGATCTTTTTATTTACTCAGAACATTTAAGGGTGTCGTAATCTTTTTAATAGTTCATCTTTCTACATCTATTTCTGATTTCACATTGCAACTATGTCATGCAAAAAGACAATAGATGTAAGATCGCCTTCAATAGTTGAAATTCAGGCTTGCCTTTTAACAGTAAATTTCATTTATAGTTTATAAAGATAAATGAGAAGTAATATAAAAAAGTAATTTTGCTCTGGCATTATGGTATATTTTAAATTTATCAAGCTCATCTGTGTCTCTTTGTCCTTTTACTACTGAGAGGATTGAGGCTGGGATCATGGCAGCCTGCTGTGATGTATTTCTCTCCTCTATTTTATTTTATTTTTAAAGAGTTCTAGCTTAAATAAGTGGACCAGCCATTGGAAAACTTTAAGTCATGTATTTATCATTTTTTCTATTCACTTTGCCACTTACATACCATGTGATGATTTTAAACTCGATTTCTATATAGAGAATCATAAAAGGATGGCTTTTTTGAAAGATTCCAAATAGGTAGACATTGAAAATACAGTTGTACAGTATATGGAATGTGTATGTATGTATGTATGTATGTATGTATGTGTATGTATGTGTGTATATATACACACACACACACACACACACACACACACGTATATAACTATTTCACATATATACATGTTCCATATGCTGTACAATATGTATATACACACACACTTCCAGGTTCATATTTTTCATTATGTAATATACCTTATTGATAGCTGTTATCATATATGGCTAATACATACTAATTTGCAATAAACAGTTTTACATAGAAAATTAGTAGTCCATACTTTTAGAGACAAAGTCGCAAACAAATTGAAAATGAGTAGACTTAAAACTGCAGATTGTCTAGAGAGTAAAGGAAAAAACATCAGCAGTTGGTGCTGCATGGTCTGTTTCTAATAGGTTCTAAGAGTTCCTGGAATTTCAGCCAGCTTAGGTGTGTTTCTGTAACTTAAGAATTAAAACATTTTTTTAAATCCTGAAATTTAAATTGACCAGTAGTATATTACTGATAATAATATCAAAAATATTTGATTCTTAGTCCCAGCAAGACGATTGTGTTTTGAAATATCTGGATGAAAAGTAGACCAAGAATTTAACTACTTTGCTCTTTCTTTGTTCCCCTTTGCCATTCCAGGGAGTTCTAGCCTCTGTTCTACTTCTTCCTATTGGCAGGAAGAGACCTCCTGTGTATTTTCTAGCTAATATTGAATATTGGGAAGTTGTGACTTTGTTGGTGGTTGGAGCTAATAACTATTTGATATTCTTCTTTTACCTAATTTCTAAATAATTTTTGAAGCACCATAATGCATTCTTATGGGGCAATTTTATCCCATAGGTGTATTCTTCTAGAAGAGGGCCTGTTAGTAATATATTGATTATTAATAGGTACTTGCTGATAATTTCCTTTCAATTTTTCTCATTTTCTATGGATATTGCATTTCTTCCTGGAATATTAGCAGGTCAACATAACAGATTTTGGACTGCCTCTTAAGGCAGAAGTAGTCAGAATTCTCTCAAGTACCTATTTTATTATTTGTTCCATTTTGTAGTTTATATTTAATAGCTATTTTGAAAGTTGATATGTATGTAAAGCATAAAAAAGACTTTATTAATCATACTTGGGCTTTTAAATTCTCTGGATAACCAAATATGCATTTTTAAATTTAATTTTAAGTAGTTTTTTCTTAAATCTCATTACTTTTTATGAACACATTACAACACTTCATTTTTCCTTCTCAAACCTTTAATGGAAATGGATTTTAATAAACTGGGTCTGTAATGTCCTAATATAAATCTGTAGGTTATGGGTGAATTATTTTGTTTCTTTCAATACTTGTGGTACCTATTTTCAGTTATTTAGTTTGTGATCTATTTCGGTTATTTAGTAAGTGATCTAGGTAGGAATTCACATATTAAAATTATATTCTTGGGCCCAGCACAGTGGCTCATGCCTGTAATCCCATGACTTTGACGGGCTGAGGCAGAAGAATCATATAAGGTCAGGAATGTGAGACCAGTCTGGCCAACGTGGTTAAACCCTATTGAGTATTAAACTATTAATACTCTATTGAGTATTAAAAACTCAACTCTATTGAGTATTAAAAACTATTATTAAAAACCAGTATTAAACTATTATTAAAATGAGTATTAAAAACTCTATTGAGTATTAAAAACTATTAACACTCAACTCTATTGAGTATTAAAAACTATTTCTACCACCTCTATGAAAGGAAACAATATATTAAATATATTGAATAGCAAAATTCGTCCTGTTTGAATAGTCCTTAGAAATAGAACTTCTACTCAGTTTCCTGCAAAATAAGAACTTGATTTTCTAATTATTTTTGTTTCAATAGTTTATTGATCCTTATAAATATTAGCTGGAGAATAAAAACCTAGTGAATGTGGCTTTAAATGTTAGATAAATATTCAGTACTGTATCTTTTTCAGTAATGTAAGAATATGTTCAGAATATAATTAGGATTGAAACGGTTTTTGTAAAATTGTTTATATAAAGTTAATATGGTATGAGACTGGGACAAATACCAGGTTTTTTTTTGTTGTTGTTGTTTTCTATTTTTCAATATAGAGATGGGGTCTTGCCATGTTGCCCACACTGGTCTCAAACTCCTGGGCTCTCAAACTGCTGCAATTCACAGGCAGCTACAATTACAGGCATGAGCCGCTGCACCTGACCTTAGATACCAGTTTTAATACTAATCATAGATGTATCAAACTCATTGTCTTACACTCAGCCTTTTTTATTTTAAAGTATAATCTGCGTACTAGGCATTCACCTTTCAATAAAGGAAAGGTATCTTTTGCCTAATTTAGAATTTGACTCGAGTACTACTTTAAGAATTTAATTTGTTTATTTATTTAGAAACAGAGTCTCACTCTGTCCCCCAGGATGGAGTGTAGTGGCACCATCTCGGCTCACTGCAACCTCCACCTTCCAGGTTCAAGCGATTCTTGTGCCTCAGCCTCCTAAGTAACTGGGATTACAGGTGTGTACCATCACACCCAGCTAATTTTTATATTTTTCGTAGAGATGGTGTTTAACCGCGTTGGCCAGACTGGTCTCGCACTCCTGACCTCGTATGATTCTTCTGCTTCAGCCTCTCAAAGTGCTGGGATTACTGGCATGAGCCACTGTGCTGGGCCCAAGAATATAATTTTAATATGTGAATTCCTACCTAGATCACTTAACTTCTTTAGGGTAGTTACCTGAAAAAGTCAAGGCATGTTGCCTCATGGATAGCTCTGTGTCATACCACATTTGATGGGGAACCATTTTTCTTCTATTAAATATGTTGTGGACAGCTTCTGTAATGTGTGTAGTATAATTGCTGTGGTCAGTTTACTATTAAACTAGTTGTTAGTTTTAAACATGGTTTTTTTTTTGGAGCAAAGTTTTTATGTGGCCAACTTTGAAATGACACAAATATGATTTTTGGTGGCCTTTTATGAGCAGGGTAGCCTTAAACAAAACCGAATACTTGTTCTAGGCTTATAAACTGGGCTTCATTGAAGGTACCGGACAACTTTGAAATGACACAAAAATGGGTTTTATTTCAATAGTATTTGCCTGGCCTTAAACAAAACCAAATACGTGTTTTGGGTTTATAAACTACTTAATTGAAGGTAACTGACAGGCTTAGCAAAGAATTTTAACCTAAGTAAATGCCTATGTTTTATTAAAGCAGAGTTTTGATGTTTTGGTAAATTAATAATACAGTTATATATTCAAATAAAATATATTTTTTTCTTTTTTTAAGAAAGAGTCTTGCTCTGTTGCCCCTGCTGGAGTTCAGTGGCACAATCTCAGCTCACTGCAACTACTGCCCCTGTGTTTAAGTGATTCTCTTTGCTCAGCCTCTCAGATAGCTTGGATTACAGGTGCCCACCAGCACGCCTGGCTAATTTTTGTATTTTTGGTGGAGATGGGGTTTTACCATGTTGGCTAGCCTGGTCTTGAACTCCTGACCTCAAGTGATCCACCTGCCTCAGCCTTCCATGGTTCTGGGATTACAGGCATGAGCCACCACGTCTGGCCTATTCTGTTTTTTAAATTTGAGAATTGTGACATACATAGAAGAAAACTGGAACTTCTAAAAATTTCTGTCATTTATAGACAAAATGAACTATAATACTAAGTTCAGATGTTCTAGGAAGGACCCACGCTTTTATTCCCTTAACATAAAATGGATCCATCTGTGTTTAAACTCTTATAAGAAGATAAGGTACAACTGGACACACATAAAGCTTAGATCGAAAGGATCTAAGTGAACTTAAGAATTGGTAACTTTTTTAGCTAGTAAAACAACAGAAAATCGTATTTTATGTTCTAGATGTTTGGAAGGGTTTCATCTGTCTTACTCTGTTTTTATAGTTGTATAGACAAAACCTGTATTATAATTATTAGCAACTTGAGCAATCTTAATCTGGACATTAAGACATAGAATTTTAACTTTTTACAGAATAAATGTAAGTGTGCATGTGTGTGTTTTCAGTGATTTCATTGAGTAATATTAAACAAAAACCTACACAACCATGTAAGCAACTCTTCAGTCCTGATTCAGTCCCTTGGCTTATTATTAAGCATATTTGTATTTTTGAAAAGAAAACATTTGAAACTGTTTACTTCCTATAATAATTGAAAAGGATAGGAATTTCAGCTGCTAAGATTTTTGAAAAGTTAATTAGGGTGTAAATCAGTATTTTTTTTTTCTAATAAGCAATTTCTGTACGATTTTTCTCAAGGTTTGTTGGCATCCAAAGCTGTTGGGGTGGATGGTGCTGAAAAAAAGGAAGACTACAATGAAACAGCTCCAATGCTGGAGCAGGTATGAAATGGTAGCATTTGATTTTTTTCAAGGTTCCCACTGGAATGATGACGGAGCTCTAGTATCTACGTAATTGAAATTCCCCTTTTGATCAGATATGGGAATAGGAAGCTAATTAATTGGTGATATATTTTTAACTCTGCCTTCTCCAAGGTATACAGATAACTACAGACTTCATTAGTGTTTGATTTCAGTAGACTGGCATTAAAGCTTTTGTCTCCAAAATTTGAAGGCCTGGAGACAGGCATCCCAGGGTATAAGCTTCCAGCCGGATCACCTTTAACTAGCTTACAAAAAGACCCTTACACAAATACTTTTCATTTGTGAGTTAAAACAGGGTTTTTTGACATCTAATAAAGCTTCTTTTGTAAGAAGTTTCTTTTATATTGTAACAATTGGTGTTGTTAGATTGACTATGTGTTTTATGAATTGATCAATGAGCCATACATTTTTGCTAGGATGTATATTTTAATAACTACAAAAAAAAGAGAGTTTAAAAAACTATTAAGGGTCTGTCTTTAAACCACCTAATAGAGGAATTTAAAAGTGAAGGTTGCAGTTGCTAGATTTTGCCTTGGCTACCTTCAGATTCCCACAATACTTGTACATAATGAACTGTGCATGCTTTTACATTCTCTAAGGGCTTAACTTCTTAGGCACTGTAAGACTATAAGAACACAGTAATAGCCATAACTGGATTTCCTTGGTTCTCCTGTTTTAAAATCTGAGCCTTAACGTAGTTTTAATATATCCTTTTTGTATTACTTTTCTTTATTAGTAACCTAATAAAGAAGACTTTAGAATGAGTATCTTTTGCTCTCCTCTAGATGCATTTAAAAAAATATTCCAAATTTAATTGATATTGTATTGAGTTTTTCAGGGTTATTTTAGGCCTGATTTGATAACAATGCGTTGTTTTGGTGCATCCATTAATGTTGTATGAAATCAATGGGTCTTTTAAATTGATTAATATGTCATTGAATCATATCTTCTGATTTTCTGTGATCATCAGACGGTTAAGTCTTTGCCGTTATTGTCACTATATCAACCAAATTTTAAATAACTTTTTTTACTGTGTATTACTATATTCAACGTCCCAGTTATACAATATTTTGTATTTTCACCACTGTTTATGGTATTCTCAGTGTGCGATAAATCAGGGACTTGGGTAATAAAATGTTTCTGGAAAATTCATTACAATGTCAATCTTTGATTATGCACAGTCCTGCTGAGGTGAATGTGATTGTGAAAAGTACTTATTAATGTGGAAGTTAGTGTAGAGGGCAGTACCCACTTTAGAGAGAAGTATAGAAAACCACGTTTTGAAATTGAATTTCTAAAAAGAAAGGAAAACTGTGTAACTCGGCTGTTTCTATTTTCGTAATTTAAAAATTTTGAGAGTCCTTGCCAGTTTTGTAACAAAGAGACCAACAATCAATCATTAATGAAAACCTTGTAACTTATTTTAGATTTTAAGGAACACCATGCCATTCCCTCATTTTCTATTTGTCATTCAAGTTGATTTCAATGTGAAAATGTTTTGTAACCAAACATATTTTTATCCTTTGTGTTAGCTTTGCTTCGTAGTTAAAAAGCCGAGTTATAAAGCTCTTAATTACATCTCAATTGGTATCAGCAATAGACCTAAAGAAGAGGTATCAATTGTTACTAACCTCTGTTTCCTAATGAGTTAAAGTAATGTCACTCGTGACCTAGATTGATAACAGGCCTCTGGTCAAAACTTACTGTGCTAATGGACTTACTTATATTTTTTAAAAATTCAAACTCTGTGGTCTTGAACCCCAATTCTTAGCTTATTAATTATAGATTATTTAATTGTATTAGGGATATGTCATGTTATATTTACTTTTGGATAAAACTTGCATTAGATGCATAATAATTCAGTAAGTTTTAAAAACAATGTTAATTTTTCCTTGTTTAGAAGTTAAGCACCTTATCAAGATATTAATTTAAGTTTTAAAACCTTGTTTTATAACTTTGTAACTTGAGAGTAATGGATGCTGTAGTGATGTCTTTCACATATGTGAAGATGAACAATAAAATTGTTTATTTACAAGTAATGGCTCTAATTACTTTTCTGGCAACACCTTTTATGATAAGGTTAGGAATACTATCTGTTTATGGAGTACCTTTTCAAATAATTAACCTGCACTTAAAACACATTTGTAATGAGTAAATTCAATAATAGAAATGACAACTGAATGAATGGGACACTTGACACCAGGCCTTTCATGTGGTTTGTCCAACATGCTGTCTGTAGAGCATTCAAGGTGCCCTACTTAATACCAAATATGCACTTTTTTCCCCCACCAAAATTTGACTTGTGTCAGTGAGAACAGAATTATTTATTTATATGGTCCCCAGAAAATGATCTTTCATACTCCATAGAAATGCAGACCGTAGACCTGATAGTTATTCTCCACAAGACACAGAAGTAAAAAGATATCTTGGGGACAAGCATGTTGTTTATGGTGCTAGCAGTTTCACTCTTTATAAAGGCCTATGGTAGAAGAGATTTCCAAAAAATGTGTATTACATATTTTGCTCTCAGATAAGTATATCAGAAAGAGAGAGGCATTTCAGCACCATAGTTTGCAAATCCATCCAGGGTAGCTATTTTCTCTTGTTTTGAAAAATGGACACATTCACACATACTTTAAAACATATGTAGGAAATTTTACAGCCAAACGATAAAAATATTCTTTTATGAAAGAACTGACAAAGTTCTAATTTTTTTTTAAAAGTATCAGTTGGCAGGAAGAAGGTAAAAACTCTCATCTAAGAATGCGACGTATTTTGTTTTTAAATCCAATGTTTTTAACTTACACTTTATCTCTTTGTTTTTTTTTGTTGCTTGTTTTGTATTGTTTTTTAGTCTTTTAACTCTGTATTGCTGGTGGCTCTGATTTCATGATGCATTGTGCTTATGAAACTCTAGCTTTCAGCACTAAAAGGAGTTAAAGATAATGTTTTGTTAATTTGGTCATTGTTTTCCTGTTCGGAGCTTTCTTTAAAGGGAAACTGTCTACTTAGACCTCCACGTTCAACTTAATAAAATAAATGATTTTTTAAGAAAACATCTAAAGTTGAAAGCTTAAATGTATTCCTCTAGTCCTTTAAAACATGAAAATGTTATTTGTTTATTGAATTATTGTCATTGGCAATTATGGTTCCTAAAGGGGTGTATTTCTGTATAATACTGAAAATATTTGTCCTATAACATTTTATATTCTGAAAATATTTTGAATAATATATTTTAAAAAATGAATTTAGACTAAAAGTTGACAGCATCCCTTTAAAGATAGCCTATTCCACTTTTAGTTAATAATTTGTGGGGTTCTTTTTGGTTTTTCATTTGTAATAGAAATGTTATATGTTGCTTAACAATGTTTCTGGATACTAAAGTTGCTTAACAGTCAAAATAGAATACAAGAACAAAAATGAAGAAGCCAAAATAAAAATATCAATTTTTTATTATTTATTCAGGCGATTTCACCTAAACCTCAAAGTCAGAAAAAAAATGAAGCTGACATTAGCAGCTCTGCCAACACTCAGAAACCTGCACTGTTTTCCTCAACTTTGTCTTCAGGGAAGGCTCGCAGCAAGAAATGCAAACATGAATCTGGAGATTCTTCCGGGTGTATAAAACCCCCTAAGTCACCACTTTCCCCAGAATTAATACAAGTCGAGGATTTGACGCTTGTATCTCAGCTTTCTTCTTCAGTGATAAATAAAACTAGTGAGCACAGATTTTTAAAAAATAGTTCTTTATCCTGTAAGATACATTAAAAACAGTTTGATTGTAGTTATATTGTATTTTTATGAAGTTGCTTTTTTAAAAACTCAAACTCAAGTGGATATGATAGGGAAGGCTTGAAACTATTTCAGGGGCAAAAACCATAGACAGTTCTTACTGATTTATTGCTTAAAGACTACTGTTGGTTGAGATACCTTACCATTTAATAACACAGATTCCACTGTAGTTTGACTCTCCTCAACTAATAATCCAAGCATACTGAGACGCCTGATTCATTACAAAAAAAAAAAAGAAAGTTATAAAAAGACCGTGATAGCTATTTTTACTTAAGACTACTTTTCTAGATTTTGTATCCCCACTTATCTATTACTTCCCTCTGTAATACATTCTATTCATTCTTATTATAATATTTATAGTCTAGACTTCAGTTTAATCTTTTTAATGAAAGAAGAATGCCTCTGAAATTATATTTTTAAAGATTTTACTGTTTCAGTACTTCTAATTTTTCAAGAGTTAACGCAGTCTTTTTCAAAATAACCTTTCAACATGGGTGTATCTATCTATATACATACATATGTCTCTATATCTACATATATAAATAATAGAAGATTTGTGTTGACCCTGAGTTTCCCATATTAGTTTAGTATTCTAAGTTGGAGACATGAATAACAGTTAATTTGAAAAGTTAGTAGGTAAATGATGCTTTTTTTTCCTCTTTATTCAACAAGTGAAATACATGATCGGAGAATGAATATGACACATTTCCTCATGAACTATTCCATATTGTGTCTTCCAGAATAATCAAAGATGTTGACATTCAGAAGACTTTTATCACACATATTAACCTATTTTTTTTCAGTTGCCATATTTTCTACTGAATCACTTTTTCATTTTGATCAGGTTTTGCTTTTTTGTTTTGTTCTTTTTAATAAATAGATGGAAAGAATGAGAACATAATTCAATTGTTTTCCTAATAGGCTTCATTTTATTTTGACATTTATCATGAAATAGTGTCAGTAGTAGTCACTGGAATGTCATATGACATTAATAAACATTTTATTTTGGAAATTATTTTATATTTTGGTATAATCACAATATTATAGCAATTAAATTTTATTCTTTTATATTTTTAAATTATCACCATATATGTTTGTTTTGATTGTAAAATTACTCTTAAATACCCAAACATCAATCTCTTTAGACCACTCTTACTTCCTCTTTCTAAATTAACATGAATATATTGGCATATATAATCTTGCCTGTTCTTGTCAAATGTGTTTATATGCCATGTAGAAAGAAGATATATAAAAGTGTAAAAGACATTTCCAAATATGTATATTATATTGCTAAAAGATGCCTAAATTACTCACCAAGTTATTAAAAAACATGTTACACAACGTCATAATCTTAAAACTCCTCATTTGCTCACAATAATACACAAAGTTGTTTTTGTTCAATTTTTTTTTTTTTTTTTAATGAATCAGGCCCAGACATGTTTGTAAAACTCCATTTGGGGGGGTGATAATGGGATAAAATTATTTACATTAGTGTAAAGTAAAGCACTAACTCTATAATGTTATATCATCTATGCCCCTGCTTTTTTTTCCCCTTAGAATTTAGATTTGCAATGTAGCAAAAGGCATATATATAATTTTTTTCTTTATATTTTGCTGTAAAGAGAATATTTTCCCAAAGGAAAATGGCAGTTTACACAACAATCTGCAGTTAGAAAAATTAACTGTAGTCTGTCACTTGGGGAAGCTACTTGAAATTAATGTTCCATTTAATATTCTTTTAGTTCTAGTAGAGTATAGATTTTAGAATTTTTGATTGACTCATTTTGTGAATGAGGGCACAATTTTTGCCTTTGATTACCTTTGGAACATGCCATTCCTTGTGGATATCCTGTAACAACATCAGAGGGAAGAATATAAATCATTTTTCCCATTTATCTCCTTAAAATTTTTTAAATGATCCTGGTATGTATCTGCTTCGTGAACATTGAAGATCTTTTTCTAGGTCCTCCACAGCCTGTGAATCCCCCTAGACCTTTCAAGCATAGTGAGCGGAGAAGAAGATCTCAGCGTTTAGCCACCTTACCCATGCCTGATGATTCTGTAGAAAAGGTTTCTTCTCTCTCTCCAGCCACTGATGGGAAAGTATTCTCCATCAGTTCTCAAAATCAGCAAGAATCTTCAGTACCAGAGGGTAATGTATATTGATTTCCTATAGAACCAAACATAAAAGAAGATAAAGAAAAAAACTAAGAGATAAAGATTATTAAAATATTAAGAAATTTCTGCTCTTTTATCTTCTGGAGTTATAAGCACTTCTACAAATATTTATTGAATGCCTTCTTTGTGCCAGGCACTGTTTAACTTATGTAACACTTTAATTCACAGTGATAGTGACTGAGCCATTTTATCTGTGTTAATATTATATTACACTCTTTATTTTGTGTAGTGCCTGATGTTGCACATTTGCCACTTGAGAAGCTGGGACCCTGTCTCCCTCTTGACTTAAGTCGTGGTTCAGAAGTTACAGTACCACTAGCTTCAGATTCCTCTTACCATAATGAATGTCCAAGGGCAGAAAAAGAGGATACACAGATGCTTCCAAATCCTTCTTCCAAAGCAATAGCTGATGGAAGAGGAGCTCCAGCAGCAGCAGGTAAAAGAAAAAAAAATAAAGGATCTTATAAGTAGCTAGGCTTGCAGTTATTAGTTATAAATATTTTGAGGCTTAACTACATTATTTTGATTCCTATATAATTCCTTTTCATAAATAATTTAACATTTATAGGAGAGTTTCTTCGATATCTGTTTTGAAGATCTTTTGTGTGATGATTTTATAATCATATTCCCTGGACATACGTGCTTCTTACCTTGTCACTTGATCTGTTTTCTTCTCCCTGCTTCTTTTTAATATATCCTTATTTCTACTAAATGTAAATTATTAGAGCCAAATACAATTACAGGAATTCTTTTGAAGCCAGAAAATACTTAATGAGATCAGTACTTCAGTTTAAGGATTTTGGTAGAATTTAATATTTAACAAACACTGAGCTATATGCCTGTATATAATTAAATATAATTTCATATTCTGGGACAGAATCCTCCAAAGCGAATTGAGTTTGCTGTAAAGTTATTTAAGGAGTGCAGTATGTAAAATCAGCCATCCTTAATAACACATTTTTGCATGATTTTGTGATATTTATTGTAGTTTGAAAGCATTTGGATGTGTATTTTACCAAGCTGATATTTTAAATCTAATGGATTATTAATTCATGTTTCCCTTATGTGGGTGCATTGCTTTATTTAGGAGTTTTTAAGAATTATAACCTCATTCAGAATACACATAATAAAAAAAGGCCAATACTGGTTACAAATGCACTTCTGATAAATTACTATGTGCAGTTAGCTGTTTGAAGGAAGTCTGAATTTAGTTAGTTCTGAGTTGGAGAAAAACATCGTTTGTTGATTCATTATCAAGGGTGTTGGTGATCATCGTGTTTACAGGCATCTTCCTGAAACCACTTTATCTGTTTTTTGGATGAAGCATAAAATGAACCTTACTCTTATCTGGTGATAGCATGTATTGAAATAAAATGATTGAAGTAACTTAAGAGTCATATACTTATTTTTATTAATTTTTATCTTGACATAAGATTGAAGTTACTTTGTACATAATTCTTTATCGTATTTTAAAAAATAAAATTCCCAAATCTGAATATTTGTAGATTTCGAAACATTTCCTGTAGTTTCTCAAATCAAATATATTGTCTTTTGATTCTTAGTCTTTCCTTAAGATAATTAATTTTTCTTTCCCACTTTTCCACAAGATTTCTGAATTACCATTGACCCATTGAGATACTTTCTTGATAAAGGTCTTACTCAGTTCTTTAATGATCTGGAATTTGTTACTGTACTGAATATATGAAAAACATGTTAAAGTTGTAATGTTATATATCCATTAGGAAAATTATTTTCAGATGTACATGTGAAAATATTTACATTTTTCTTAAAAAATACTCATAATCATAACAATATTGGAATACAGGCCAATATAAGTAACTGTATAATAAGAATCTTATGTCAACAGATTATATGTCCTGAAATATGAATGTAGTGATTGTGCATGAAGGTCCTTGAATTAGATGATTTTGTTTTGAACCAGATTATCAACTTCCTCTTTTCAGAATTTCCAGCGTATTTGTGGCAGTATGGCTGACTACCTTAGGAAAAGGTAGAGAGTATAGCTGTAATAAGATGAATTCGTAGATTCGTTTGTGGAAGAGTAAGGATTATCTGGGTGTGATTAGCTTAATAGGATAGTAGCTGTCAACTTTAATTGCTTATAGCAAGGAAAGGCATAGTTTGAATTGTTAATTACTGCAGGTTTATTAGAGGGTTAAACACAGTATTTGAATAGAGTGAGGTGAAATTCTAATTTGTTTCTGTGACCTCTTAATTTTTAGTTCTGGAGGAAAGCAGTGGAATTTAGGTCATTTTCTAACTGACCACCTTTTGATTAAAACTTTGCGCAGCTGTCTCACTTGCATGGAAATTCTGAGTGGTCTCCATGCTTTTCTCCTTAACCTCTTTGTTCTTCACCCTCTCTTGACCATTTTGCAGTGTTTGTTAATGCTTCTGTCTGCTCCCCAAGTCCTCTTATGTCTGGAGTCAAAGTGCCAGGTTTTTATGTTTTTGTTTCTTTTATATATATATGTGTGTGTGTGTGTATATATATTTTGTTTCTTTTATATATATATATATATATATATATGTGTGTGTGTGTGTGCATATATGTGTATATGTGTATGTATATACACACATATACACATATATGCACATATACATACACGTATGTTTGGTTGCTGTCCATATTAATTATAAAAATAAATTTTGTTACTGTTGAATTTTAAAACTTACAATAGAAAATATTCTTTACAGTTTATGTCAGAGACATTTTCTGAGTTATTTTTGTCAAATTGAAACTCTTGGGGAGTTTAGAATGATGAAGATGTTAGTTGCTAACTGTGAAATCATTGGGCATGATTAGGTTTTTACTCTTTGAGGAGCAAGATAAATTCACACTGCTGACTTTAGCAGTGATACTAACACATTGATGAGATTTTCAAATGGTCCAATTATTATATACAACTATTCTTCATTGTTTTCCAGTAGAGATAGTGAACTTGCAATAATCTCTCTATGTTCTTCTCCTGGGATGGAGGCCCACATGACTAGCCAACGTTAAGAATGCTATTGCTACCCACATTACCAAAGAAGTAATCGGTATCTTTGTAAAAATTGATGACTTTGTTTTTATTTTGTTACCAGGATGCTTTCTCACAGAGCCAGCCAATTTTAGAAAAGGATACAGCCTCAGGAAATCTTAATTCTGTTAGTATCTGATAGTATTTATAGAGTAAATCAAGTTTTTTAAAAAAGTGGCCTTTTCAAAAATAAACTCTTTGTTCAGGTTGTCACAGGCGTCTTGGGCCCAGTTATCTATTACCGCTTGTCACACAATTCTCCCTACATACAATTAGGTAGGGAACACATCACGAACAGATAGGGAATTTGCCTTCAGGAGACTTAAAGTCTAGATGGGACACAAAGCTAATAACTGAAATACAAATAATTAAATGCAAAATGTAAGTTATTGAAGAGGTGTCAAGTACTCTTGGGTGTAAAGGAAGAAAAAATTGTCCCAGGAGGCCTCTGGTAGGGCCTGTTAAGAACTCTGGAGAGAGAACTCATCTGCTTTGTCTTTCTGTTTCCTGGAAACTCAGTTTTTCATACAGATTTATGATGAGATTATAGTAGATGATGACTGTGGTCACTTTGGGCTCTACAATGTTAATGTTTTACTTATCATTAATCAGGCATTTGATAGAGTCTGTGTTTATTCCAAAAAGATTATGATATATGGTAGGATTATTTTCAGCTTAAAACTTCAATTTAAGATAGTTTTAGAGATGATAACTTTTATTGTTTGTAACTACTGTGAAGACAAAATTGGCATTAGTAGATTGTATGAATATAATTTTGAGTCACTTAGTTACTCTATTGAAAGAAATACCTTTAGTAACGCATCTTCATTTTTTTAAATTTTTTTAGTAAATTAGTAAGTAAATATCAAAGAGCATTTACCTGTTTCATTGAAGCATGTCTTAGTTAGCATGGATAGGAGTATTGGCTTGACAGGGTCATGCAGAGTGTAGATTTATGTAATGTCGTCATCAGGATAGCCATGAACAGGTCGCCTGAGTTTTAGGGTCGCATTCAATGAAATGCATCAGGCTTTGCTTCAGTGACATTCAAAGTCATCTTAGTTTTCAAATGAAATGTAGATACAAGTAAATACATGTGTGTAGATTTATTATCATAGATAAGATAGCTGGACTCTTTTTAGTGAATCTTCTGTAGAGTGTCCCTAAATTATATTATCGATTGGTTAATATAATGCATTTTATCTATCACCAGTGAAAACAGAAGTAGGTCTTCGGGTTGGTCTCAGTATGGCCAAAAAGCATGTTGTCAGTTCTACTGACTCTGTCCGTGACGGGTTTTGAAATGGCCTTCATTTTTATTCCAACATCTCACATCAACTTTACATTTACTCTTTAAAAGTCTTTTTGTTTTAAATTGTTTTTCAGTTTATTTTCTAGATTTGTGCAAAACAAAACTACAACTGGAGACTCTGTAATCTGCCTCCACCCTCATACCAAATGTTCATGGCTTGTATAGAGCCTGGGGTTTCCATGGAGAGTCTCAGGGATTGCCTCTCTTTTTAGCCAGAAGAATCTGTAATGTTTAGCATACCAGAAGAGGCTTGAGAAATTGCTCTATATTACTCGTTTTTAAATTGTGTGCAAGCAGGTGTGGTTCAGACATCTGCCTCTGTGACTTTAACTAGTGTAGCTCCATTTGTGTTTTGGGTTTTGTTCTTGCATTCAGTTGCCAGATAATATATATATTTTAAATGTTCTGTTGCTAAAATTTAGTTTAAAAATTACTGTTCTACAAACTAATGTTCTGGTACCTTGGTCACCAAATTCTAGCACATAGTAAAATAAAGACAAGATAGTGAACTTCTTGTAAAACTAAATGTATTTTTCTTGTTGACTTCTGGAATGGTCTTTCTTGTTTTCCTATTTGTGTGTAAGTAATTTTTAAAGTCCTGCCATTGCATGTATGAATATTTATTTAAAATTTTTACTTGAGTAGAAACATCGACAACCCTTTATGAGTCCCCCAGTTTTACTTTTGAAATTTTATCATTTATGAAATTGAATGGTTTGGGAACCACTAAACCATTTAGCCAGAGAAATCACATTTTCATGTGAAAAACTAAATCTAGAACTGACTCTCTGGAACCCACTCTGGGAATGACCGCATCTCTACTGCTCTGTTAACTTCTGTGTTCCTGGTGCAGTGGTTCATAACTGTTTTATTTGTCTTCCAAGTACCTAAGGGTGGCGCACATTCTAGTCAGTCAAGGTAGCCTGGTAAGGCAGTTCCTTTAATCTGACTCCCCGTCCCCACCCCAGCAGATTTTAAGCATCATTGCTCTACCTTTTCCCTAGAGATGCAATGCCCCAGAGGTGTAGGCACCTAAGAGGCAGTGATCGCTGTTAGCAATATATCTGAATATATCTGTTCTACCACTGAGGATTTGGAAAGCACATTCCTCATGGTTTGCATTGTAAATGCTTTATTGTTTTCAAGGAAACTGCGTAAAATTGGTGGAGTTCTAATAGTGCACTAAGTAGTGACAGGAGGAAGTGATGTATTTGTTCAGCAGTCTTTTGCTAATAAGAAGATTCTCTTTGCTGTGATGTCCTTTTCATATTTTCTGTCAAAACAAATATCAATATTCTTATTTACATTTAAACTTACCAGAGCCTATTGGCACTTGACTTGAGTGGTATTTTTATATTTTTGTTATGTTTAAATGATAGAAATATTTGAAGTAAGATTAATGAAATGTCAGCTTTTTTGATACTGTTGTTGAATGATTTTTAAAGATTTAAGAACTAATAAATGTGATATTAAAGCATAATTTAATGGACTAAAATTGAATTTTAAATGTACTAAAGTATTTTTTTAGACTAACACTAGCCACAAGTAGATACTAGCATTGGGAATGGTTGAATATGAATTGATTAAATGTACCTGTGTCAGCTGCACAGTAATTAAAGTGCAATATGGCTTTAAAAATGAATTTTGGACTATTAATACATATATTGGAATATTTATTGAGATTGAATATTTAATATATAAATATGTCTTTGTATTTTACATTTATACGTAGAACAAAAGTGGTTTGCAGAACAGTTTTATTTTGGCTATTATCATTAACAGTGCATTCATGATGGAATTCAAAGGTACAAGTTGTTTTAGGCACAACAGCTTAAATATTAGTTTAAAAATTGTGTACAGATTGTTGAAAACCAGTATGCTTTAATATGGAGTTTAGTATTTCATTTGGATAATCCAAATAGCATTCATGTTGTAACTGTCACAGAAGTAGAAATGGTACCTGGACTTACTATGCAGATGAATTTCAGCATCTTTTGCATTGCCAAAGGCTGTGGTGCTAGAGTAGACCTTTACTGATGGCCTAATACAGTTAACTTTTTCTTAATGGTTAGACTCATATTTATGCTATTTCTATAAATAGTGTAGTGTTAAATTATCACCCCACTACAAAAGAGAAAATGAAAAAAATTACATATATGACTCATATAATCCTTATAACTGTATGAGGTATATAGACTTATTCCTACTTGACAGAAGAGAAGACTGAAGCACAAAGGCATTAAATGATGTTCTCAAGGCGATACAGCTAGTAAGCGGAAACAAGAGTTGAACCTAAGTAGTCTGAATCACAAAAATCACATTTAATTTCTTGTTTTGGTTATTTTTTAAGGTAAGAAATCTCACTATTTTGTTACCAGTTGCGGCAGTAAAACATATAGACTGTTAGGACAAAGAGTCCAGTTGAGGCAGTAAAACATATAGACTGTTAGGACAAAGAGCCTTACATAGTTTTATGAGCAATTGTAATATAAAATGTCCAGTACTTTAACTTTTTCTGATTAAACTTACATATTTTTCCCCTAACCCACAGGAATATCGAAAACAGAAAAAAAAGTGAAATTGGAAGAAAAAAGCTCAACAGCATTTGGTATGAACAGAAAGTAATCTTTAAGCAAAAGACTATAAAGCTTGACAGAGAGGGAGAACATAGTCTGCCCCTTACTCTTTACCTGTTAATGCTTCCTTAGGTGTAAGTGATCGTCTGTTTTAGTTCTTACTAGTGCTAGCTCCAGATACGTGATTTATTAAACACATATCTTGGTTTATATGTAACTTTTTTTGTCAAAAGAGTCTCTTGCTTTCTCTGAGAACTTTTGTGTTTATGATCATCCCTAATCAAAATTATGGCTATTCAAAAATAGACATCGATTTAATATTGTTGAGACTTTAGAGAATGGATGATAAATTAAAATAGTAACTTTTTCGTACTTCTTCAATATACTTTACAAAAACGTTTTTGAGTTTTCTATTTTCTATTTTCTGTGCTGTAATGACTAAAAGTCAAGAAATAATGGATGATAGTTTTATATAGTCTGTAGATTAGCTAACTGGAGCTTGAATCACTGAAAGTTGGTCAAATACATTTGATAAGTTATAGGCTAAACCATTGTGAGTTGGAGCAGTAGTAGGATATATGTGGTGATTTAATTTGAAGTGTTATAGGGTACTGCTCTAATATTTTTTTAAGTACAAATGGTTGGGGAAAAGAATGCTTTACAGTTTTGGGAAAGATTAGTGAAATACATTTTTTTCCTCATGTTCTTAGCCATCATTGTTAAACACACAGAGAATGTAATTAAAGGCTGGAGGAGTTGTTTGAGTTGATTTAATTATTTTTAAAGCTTTTCCAAAGAATGAAGTCCAAGTTTTTTTTTTTAATCTTCTGATATATTTTCTCATTAAATTACATATGGAAATGCTGAGTCTCTTCATTCAGGTCCTTTATAAATTATGGAGTTTAACTTCTTACCACACCAGGAAATTGAGAATATTACTCATTTAAAGGTTTTAACTACTGTCTGTGTTAACTTTAAGGTATCAGGAGTTGGGATTTTTCAGCACTGCTAATGAAGATCCCCTCTTATAGTCCAATAAGCTTATCAGGACTTCCAGAGTCATGACATGAACAGTTTAATTGAACCCATCCACTCTGGGCAGGTGACTGGAATAGCTGATTAAAACAAAAACGCTGCATTTAGGTTTACCACAAAGGAACAGCTCAGGATCAGTCATGATTGCTGAAGTATTCACTTACATCTTCTAGGTAAGAGAAAAGAAAAGGATAAGGAAAGAAGAGAGAAGAGAGACAAAGATCACTACAAACCAAAACAAAAGAAGAAGAAGAAAAAGAAAAAGAAATCTAAGCAGCATGGTAAGTACAGTGAGATGGTTATTCCCCCTTTTTAAAAAATCTGAAGTTTGCTTTGATTCCCCTTTTCTTTTACAAAATGCAGTCATGACATGATCCCCGTGTTGAGAACTGAGAAGTTTCTGTAGCTTTCCTTTGACATGAAATTTCAAAAATATACTGCTCTGTTTTACTCTGGTCTATAAATTAATTGTTGCAGCTGATTAGACACGTTTTCTTCCGGCATTTTAGTAGACTCAGTGCCCTGACCAAGCACCCGTTAACATGCTCAAGTAATTATTCTCAGTCTAGAATTATAGAGACCTTATGTTAGCTTTCAAGAATGAGAGCAAAATAGGTATTTTTAGAAGAACTTGAGAAACCAACAGAATTTGGTATCAGCAGTCTGTATTTAAAGGAAATCCTAAAGGGTGTACTTGAAGGCAGAAGGAAAATGATGGCAAAAGGAAATTCAAGATGCCAGAAGACATAGTTAGCCAAGTGTAAATATGTGGGTAAATCTGAGCATTGACAAACAGTTTGTTGTGTGGAGAAAAACAGAACAAAAATATATAATACACCTTGTACATTGGGAGTAGCATCTTTGTATTTCAGCATTTTTAAGCTCCTTGAAATGTTTTGGAGAAATGAAAGAGATTTGTTGCTTTTAGCTCTAATAAGTTAAGTCTGCAGGTTAAAATATCTGACATAAATCCTAAAAGAATAGAAGCATAAGGTATAACTCTCAAAGTTTAGTTCACTATATTTAGAAAAAATATAGCGAGTAAACTATCCAGAGAAGGCACTTAATAGAGAAAATCATAGAAAAAGGAGAAAAAATACAAATTATAAGATATTAGAAGTAAATCCAAATGTATTAGTAATTACAGTTATATAATAAAGATTACCATAGTAGGTTTTAAAATACAGTGCCATGTTATTTGTAAGAGACATATATAAATGTAAGGATAAAAGAGGATAGAGAAATGTTGAAAATAAAAATATGGAAAAAGTATGGTAAATAAATACTTCCTGAAAGGAAAATTAGAGTAGATATTATACAGATAAGATAGTCATTAATGCAGAAATCATTCCTAGAGATAGGAGGTTACCATGTAGTAATAGAGGTTCAGTTCACTTTGTATCTTCCTAGATATAAAATTTCTAAGTTTGATCCCTGAATAACATCATTAATGATGATGTATCTTTTTATTACTGATAACATGTATTTCATGGTAATTAATAAATGAATAAAGCTAAAAAGTATTCTGTAAGGATGCGAAAGCAACAGCATAGTTGATCTAATAGCTTCATATACCACATGGATCTCAGCAGCTGTAGAGTATATATAGTTTTCTCAGCCGGACACAAAAATTTGTTAAAATTGACCCTGTGATGCAATTTTAAGCAGATCTCAACAGATTGTAAAATTGGTATAATACAGACCCGTGGTTTCTGACCACATATGTTTAACTTGAACCAACATAAAAAAGGTAATTGGAAAAGCTCTGAAAGTTTAGAAATCTAAATAATTCATGGATAAAGAGCAAATTCAAAGGCAAAGTAAAAGTGACGTTACAAACCTGAAAGATAATAAAAACATTGTATGTCAAAACTTGTGAATGTAGTTAAAATGACACTTCTGAGAAGAAAATGTGTTGTCACACACACTTGTATTTGTAGGAATAAATATTGGCTAAACCTGTAGCTTACAAAGTTAGAAAAGGACAAAAATAAATCTACAAAAGTAGAAGTAAGTAATAAACATATGAGTAGAAATAGACAAACTAAAAAAAAATGGTGCTGGGAAGAATTTTAAAGTGCCATATTTAGTTTTTCTTTATTTTTTTTTTTAATCAAACCTCTGGGAAGACTAATTAAGAAAAAAAGACAAAGTGCCCAAATAAATAATATTAGAAATAAAGAGAATGTAATTGCACGTACTCCAGACTTTAGAAAGAAGATGATATAAATAACTTTATGCCAAAAAACTTGAAAGGTTAGAGGGAAGTATAGACAATTGCCAGAACCCAAACACAAGAAGAAAGTTAAAAACCTGAATAATCCAGACCTTAAAATAAATTTAATCAGTATTTAAAAGTGTTTCCACCAAGTAAAAGGCCAGGCCCAGAAAGTTTTGCTGCCAAGTCCTACCAGACATTAAAAGAACAGATTACTCCAAATGAATGTAAATTTATTTCAGAATTTAGGAAAAGAGGAAGGACTCCTGTAGTGGTGTGAATAGTGTCTCCCAAAAATAGTGTCTAAGTCCTAACCCCTAGTATCTGTGACTGTGACCGTATTTGAAAATAAGATCTTTGCTGATATGATTAACTATCTCAGAATGAGATCATCTAGGATTCAGGATGGACCCTAAAGCTAGTGACTGGTGTCTTTTTTAAGAGAAAGGAAAAGGAGATGTGAGAGATACAGGAGAGAAGGCCATGTGAAGATGGAGCAGAAATCAGGGATGCAGCCCCAAGCCAAGAAACCGGAAGTTGCAAGAGTCAAGGAAAGATTTGCCCCTAGAGCTTGCAGAGAGAGCACTTCCCTGTCAAGCCCTGATTTTCTACTTCCAGCTTTTAGAACTTTGAGAGAATAAATTTCTGTTGTTTTAAGCCACTAAATTTATGGTCATTTCTTATGGTACCCCTAGGAATGAACACAACTCCAAATTTATTTTAAATGATTTAAATAACTTTGCTATCAAAATCAGGAGAGAATAAAATGGGAAAGCACAGCCGCAAGCTCTTCTTACTTATGGATATAGATCCAAAATCCATAAATGAATGTTAAGAAATTAAATCTAACAATGTGTTAAAAGGATATGACCACATAGGATTGTATGCAGAATTGGTTAGACTTCAGAAAATTAGACAGTGAAACTCAGTTTTTAAAGCATCGTGAAGTATGTTTCATACCTGCTGTATTGGCACAAATGACCAGGTAGATAATAGCAGGTGTTGCTGAGGAAATGAAGGCAACTATTCAACTACTGTGGGAATTCCAGATGGGGACCAGGGAGTAAGGTGGTGTGTGTGCCCTGCGGCCTAAAAATCCCTGAGGAAACTCACAGGATACATCAAATATGCGAGTGTTCACAGCAGCACTGGACACAGCCCAGCTCTCCATCAAAAGTCATGCATTCCCTCAGTGGAATAAATACATGAATTACCACTACAGAATTTCAGGAACAAAATGGTAACCTAAAAATCAAGTAACTGGGGCTAGGTGCGGTGGCTCACGCCTGTAATCCCAGCACTTTGGGAGGCCGAGGCAGGTGGATCACGAGGTCAAGAGATTGAGACCATCCTGGTCAACATGGTGAAACCCCGTCTCTACTAAAAATACAAAGAATTAGCTGGGCATGGTGGCGCGTGCCTGTAGTCCCAGCTACTCAGGAGGCTGAGGCAGGAGAATTGCCTGAACCCAGGAGGCTGAGGCAGGAGAATTGCCTGAACCCAGGAGGCGGAGGTGGCGGTGAGCCAAGATCTCACAATTGCACTCCAGCCTGGGTAACGAGCGAAACTCCGTCTCAAAAAAAAAAAAAAAAAGTAACCGAAGAAAACATAATATTTCACTTATGTAAAGATAAGAAATTATAAAATTAAACAGTATATTTTTAAGAGATTCAACTGTTTGTGGGAAAAGCATGAGGAAGAACAAGAGAATGATGAACAAAAATTCAGGACAGTGATTGCCTCTAAGGTGGGGAAGGAATGTTATCAGTTCAAATTGGAAAGTGGCGCAAAGGGACCTTTAGAAATGATGACACTCTCTTAAACTGTGGGATCAGTACCTAAGTGTTTTGTGGTATTGATATTCTTTGTGTCATGCTCATTTTTTCATATTTATTACACATTTAATAAAACCAGTTTTAAAAAATATAAATCCAACTGAGCAGTTTTGTAGTTGGTAATAATTGTTGCTAAATTCTTCAGATTTTAACTCTCTATAGTCCAAATATAGCATTTAATTTTCCACAGAATGTAAAGTTTCTACATTCTTGAATTCTAAAGCCAGAGTAAATTTGAAGATACAGGATCAAAATGGAGTTCATAAGCTTGAAACCGCTTTCCAGAGAGAATCTTGAACATTTCCGGGCACTTCTGTATGTGCCTTGCTCCTCACTCCTTTCCCTTCTGCCTGCCCCCACATCACCTCTTCATATATAGCTGTAAATTCAAACTAGAAGTGATGTAGATGTAGGAAACTCTGGAAAACAAAAAAGCCATTCACCGTGAACTGATTTGATGAGTGAATACCCTCTTGTGAGCGGTTTGTCACAGTACAAGTACGAGAAGCTCAGGCTGCAAATAAAACTTCCAGATGAACTCCCACCTGACCAGAGACTCTCAGGGGATTTGCCTAGCTTCTGTGTTCCAGTGGAGACCTACATTGTCAGTGCAGGAATGGCCAGATGTTTTAAGTCATCTTACGGCACAGCAGCAAACTGTGGTCGGTTCTAATATTTAGTAGCAGACCCAGAATCTTATATACAAAATACCTGTGAAAGTGGGGAAAAAGATAACAGGGGCCAATACAAAGCAAAATTAGAAGAGGCCTATGATTGGCAGCAAAATGAGGGATAGAGCTTAGGAGAATGTGGTAAATTGTAACTTGAAAGAAGAAAGAGAAATTAGGATTAATAGAGGAAAAATGGTCAAAAAACTTGCACCTTAGAATTGTGACCAGGCCTTAACTATGGTAACCATTTATAATGAGCCATTTAAACATACTCTAAATGGTATATATTTTTATTTTTTAATAAAAAGCAAAACCATATATATTTGTTTACATTTTAAAATCAGACTTACAAATGAACATCTTAACTTCATAAGTAGAGTCCTGGTAAGATGCACAGAAACATTGCTATTTATAAAAGGCAGGTGTTGAGTTTGACAATCACTATCACCTTTGTAATTAATTATTGCATTTGAGAAGAATTTATTCTGAGCTATTTACTTTATCTTAGAAATGACACTTTTCCCCAGATGGTTAAATTAGAAGAGTGGTCTTTAAGTGGGAAATACAGGATTTTAAGTAACTTTGAAATTTTAAAGACATCTTAATGTTAAAGAATTGACATTATTACTGTATAAGATTCTTAATGTGTTTTTTAGTGTACAGTTCGTACCATAGGGAGTTTCAAACTCTTATTTACTGCTCAACATTATTACATATATCCTGCTGGTACTTATATACCAAAAATTAAGTATTTTATAAATATTTCTACTTCATTTAATCCTCAAATGAACCCTTTACAGTAGGATTTGTTATTTCCATTTTACCAACAGTTAACTGAGAGAGAGTGAGAAAGAGAGTTCTCCAGGTCTCATAGCAAGTGGTGAAAAGCAGATTCATTTTAAATCCTAGCAGTTTGACTTATTAGTCTGAATTTTTAACTTTAACCACCATGCTGGGTTATTAATACCTGAAATATTATTTATCAAACTGTGTATTCTTCTCTTCAACAAGTTTTTCCTTGTTTTTGTTGGCCTACTAAGTTCTTGTCCTTATTTGTTATTTTAATGCAGTTATGCAAAGTAATAATTTACTTAGTTTTTTTTATTATTCTATGAGGTAGTGGGTTATGATATGTTTTGAGTAACAGAATTGGTTTACGAGACATAATACTGACATTGTGTTTAATTTGTGTGGATGAGACGTCACCATGTTAGGATTTAAGAGTGGCGTCTTTGCCAGTTTTTAGCTTTGATACTTTGAGCAAATCACTTCATCACTTTCATGTGTCTATGAATATAAGGATACTGAAAGCATATAGAGATTAAAAAGAAAGAGAGTTAGAAGGGAAAAGAGAATTGAAAACATTGCATAGTAAAGAAGATTTCTTCAAGGAGCTTGAAGTCATTTAAGGATGTAGTAAGAATGATAAGCATACATAAATCTCTACCAGGTAGGTCTGATACGTGTGGTAAGAATGGTACAAAATAGATCTTTAAGTTGGAAAAGCTGATGCCATCAAGGAAGGGGCTTTATGTAGGAGACCACTTCCTATCTAAGCCTGGAAGCATAACAGATAGTAGCCAGAAGGGATTGGAATGGGGAACACAGACAGGTGCAGAATGCCAAGTTTTGTTCGTTTGTTAATGAAACACAGTAAGTATCAGCCATGTTTTATTTTAGCACAAAATTGAGATTTCTTTCATTATTTTTACAATCAGACTCTGCTTCTACTTTTACTTTGGCTGAAAGGGCGATACAGAATGGAGTTGATAAGAAGGCAGCCTTGAAGGTTGAGCACAGGGACTCAAATCCTGCCTGTAACACTTAGAGCTAAGTGACCCTTGACAGGGTATTTAAATTCTCTACATCCCAATTTCCTTTCTTCTAAAATAAATGGTAATCGATAGTTTTACTGCATAGATTTCTTGTTCGAATTAAATAATCCTTATAAAGTACTTGATATAATACCTAGCATTTAATAAATTCGCTTTCCATGTCTGGGTCTAAGTAACATGGTGTTGGGCAAACTGCGGTTATGGTGAGGCCCTTGGAGGCAGAATAATTTAGTGCTGCCCAAAACCTGCTGTAATCTGACAGCATCAGCATCATCTGGGAGTGTTTTGTTCCTAGAATACTGGAGATGAGGCCCAGGAATTGGGTTTTAACAAGCTTGCCAGCTTGTACACACTTTAAATGTTGAAATACACCTATATCACTTGTTATAGAGTGCGGCTTCCATAGTTAGGCTGCCTGAGTTTGAATGTTGGCTTTGCCATGGATAGTTGTGTGTTCTTGGGCAATTTACTTAATCTGTCCTGCCACAGTTCTTAACTGACAGTCTACTGCCCTTATGGATGCTTGTGAGGATTAAGAGTTAATATACATAAAGAGCTGACTCAAGCAGTGTTGGTTATGCTATGGTATTTATGATGACCAGTGGCAGTTTCCCATTGCTACTGTCACAAATTACTGCATATCAGTGGTTTAAAACAGTACGTATTTATTATCTTAAAGTTCTGGAGGTCTGAAGTCCAAAGTGGGTCTCTCTGGGTTAAAACCAAGGTATCAGCAGGGCTTCATTTTTCTCTGGAGCCCCTCAGGGACAGTCCGTTTTCTTGCCTCTTCTGGCTTCCAGAGGCTGCTGCGTTTCTTGACTCTTGTTCTGTTCCCATCTTCAAAGCCAGCAATGGTCCAGTCTTTCTCATATTGTTTCATTCTCACATTGTCCCTTCTGCCTCCATCTTTTCACTTTTAAGGACCCTTCCCATTACATTGGGCCCACCCACATAATCCAGGATATTCTCCCTGTTGTAAGGTCAGCTGATTAGCAACTTAATTCCACCTTTCCACATGTCTTAGCCCATTTAAAGGTTATAGGGCTTAGGACATAGACATTTTGGGGGGAATATTATTCTGCCTCCCACAACTCCCAACTTCAAATGGATACTTAGTACAGAGTAGTACTGAGTACAACCTGGTACTTATCTTACAAGCTCATTTCTCCACTCTCTGTCTTTCCTTTTTCCCACTTGTTTCCACCTCTCATGTATTCCCTTTTCCTCACAGAGGTAAGGAGACAGACATCATCAGGTGGGAACTTGCTTATAGTCTGTCCACCACATCTGCATGCGTACCTGAAAATACTCCTTTTCGTTGCCTCTATTAAAATGGAGGGAATGTCTGCCTTTCTCTTCTTAATCTGGCATTTTTCACCAATGCCATCCCCCTTCCCCACATCTTTAGGTTCATGCAGTGATGTGTAAGATTTCCCATCTTACAGAACCCTCCTCTAAACTTCTGTTTCTTCTCTGGTTTTTCCACCTTGCGTTTATTCTTCAGCCCCATCTCAGACCCACTTTCATCACCTAGTTGCTCAGGCAAAAATCTGGAAATCAGTTTTGATAATGCCATCTTAGCTCTTGGCATCCAGTCTGTAACAGCACTGTGTCTTTGTCAAAATCTTCCCCTTAGTTGCCATCACTCAAGTTCTGAGCCACCAGCATTTCTTGCTTGGACTCCTGCTGTAGCCTCTGAAGCATCCCCCTGCTTTTATGTGTGCCTTCTTGTACTCCATCTCCACTCCACAGCTAGGGTGATCCTCCAGAAATGGAACTTTACCTGTCACATCCTGCTCCTCCACACAACCGTTGAATAATGGAGGTTTTATTGCATTCCGGTAAAACTTTAAAAAAAAAAATCTGATCTGGCTCCTGTCACTCTAGCTTTGTTTCCCCATTATTCACTGTGCTCAGCCAGTCTTACGGTTGGCCAAATGTAGCATCATCCACTCTTCAGAGCCTTCCCACATGCCTGGAATCACACCCCCGCCTGCGTGTTTCCTTCCCTCACTGTACCCTCAACTTTCCAGTACGCTGCCTATGGCTTCTCCCCTTGCAAACATCTGTGGGATTCATTCCAAACTGAGAAAAACAGAACTTTTACAGATTTATTCCAGGACTAGTTAATTATTTGCAGAGATTTTTTAGTTGAAAAAATATGAGTATCACTATATAATTGGTGTGCTAGACATCAGGAGAACTTATTTACAAATTGTGAGAAAGAAAAAGGGTTAATTTCCATCTTGCATATCTTTTTTTTTCCCTCTTCAACTTTTCTGCAGATAAGTTATATATGCAGGATGTGCAGGTTTGTTGCATACGTAAACATGTGCCATGGTGGTTTGCTGCACAGATCAGCCCATCACCTAGGTATTAAGCCCAGCGTGCATTACCTTAGCTATTTTTCCTGATTTTCTCTCCCACTTCCCACTGGCCCCAGTGTGTGTTCTTCCCCATGTGTTGTCATCTTGCTTATTTTACTGCAGACATAGTTGTGATTATAATGGAGAGAAAATGTAGAAATAATCCTTTTTCACCTCTGTACTACTTCACAAAAGTTTACTGGTACCAGTTAGAACCCGGTGCTCCCTACTGTGTATATATATATATTGTCTGGGGTATGTTTGTTTCCCGTGTTCTTGCTGAACCCACCTTCTCATATACATATCTGGCTTTTCATGGATGAGAAGAGAAAGTGGTAGCATGATTATTTGATGTATCCTGCACATGACTTTCATTATTTTTATAGTGACCTTTCTTAATTACCTGACACATTATTAATATTTCTTTATGTATTTTATGTTGCAGACTATTCAGACTATGAAGACAGTTCCCTCGAATTTTTGGAAAGGTGCTCTTCTCCACTAACTCGATCTTCTGGGAGTTCTCTGGCTCCACGAAGCATGTTTATGGAGAAAACTACAACCTATCAGTACCCAAGGGCAATTCTGTCCGTTGATCTTAGTGGTGAAAGTATGTGTGACCGTGTAATGGTTAAAACAAGATTTACAATTCTTAAATGCGTAACTGAGAATAAAACATACCCTAAGGGCACACAATTTAAAAAGTTGTTAGCTAGACTAATATGAAAGTCCTGACATGAGAAATTTGAACTACTTTTTAGTTTATATAAAGTTAAATTGGCTTTATACCAACAGTGGAAAATGTTGAGGACTCTTACTTTCCTTCCAATATTACAAGCAATTAAGAAGAGAGTTCCCAGCTCTAGACTTTGAGGGCTGTGGCATAAGAGTAGAACTCTAATGCAATAAGGACCAGAGTCAGAGAATGAGGAATAAGGGACGAGGCCTTCAGCGTCTGTACAATCCAGGATCCTTATGAGTGAGTTCGATGGTGGATACTAGGTTAAGTGTTTTCTTTTGCGCCATTCACTTCTGGGTCTAACTACTCCCTGGCTTCTATGGAGAAAGCATTTTCTTTCCTTTATAGCACATGACACTTGTGAGATTATATTTTTAAAAAGCTTGAGATATGGGAGGGATTAAAAAGAAGTTACCAGCACTCTTTCCAGCAAACACAAGTCCCCTTTTACCCATGGTTCAGTGGTTCTTAACTCCAGGCGGACCTTCTAACCATTGCTCTGGTGCTTTAAAAGTATACTGATCATGGGTCCTACCATGAGGCACAATTGAATGATATTTCTGGAAGGATCCTGGCAACATACAACTTCTAGGCGATTCTGTGGAGAAGCAGAATTTGCAGTAAATGATCAAGATCTGAAGATCATCTTGCTGTAGAGAGGTGGAGAATAGGAGTTATATCTAGGCTAGCTGTGGTGCTGAGGCAGGAATCCTTGGAAGAGTGTGAGAAGAGCTGCAGATGGGTACTCTCTGTTCTTCCTCGTCTCTGCTCTGCCCTTGTGATCAAGTACTGAGCCAGGACGAAGAAAAGGAATGGTAATAAGGTCTTAGGCCAGAAGTTCTCAAATGTTAGCATGTGTCAGAACTGCCTGGACGGGGTGTTAAAACACATTTCTGGCCCTCACCCTCAGAATTTCTGATTTCCAACAAGTTCCCTGGTGATGATAATGTTGCTGGTCAGGGAACCATACTTGCAAAGTGCTGTCTCAGGAAATAGCAGTGACTGTTTAGGGGGTAGTGGTTGGAAGGCAACCACTCAGTTGGAGCCATTGTCTAGGTGGCTATTTAAGCACTGGGGGGAGCTTTTATTTGCTTCTTACATAACTTTCAGCCCTATCATCCATCTACTCAACTTCCGAAGCTCAGCTAAGCATATGTTTAATGCTTGGGACTTATTCAAACTGGATTTTCTGGAAAATATGATAAATTTGCTGGCTAACACCATAAAACCTGGTAATTTTTGCCATGCAAGCATATGTGAGTTACACTAATCCTTCTCAATGGTATAGTTTCAAATTAATTTTTATTGATTGATTGATTGAGGCAAATTCTTGCTCTGTTGCCTAGGCTGAAATACTGTGGTGTGATTGTAGCTCATTGCAGCCTCAAACTCCTTGACCCAATCAGTCCTCTTGCCTCAGCCTCCTGAGTGGCTAAGATTACTAGCACATGTCATCATGCCTAGCGAATTAGTTTTACTTTTGTGGAAATGAGGTTTTTTTTGTTGTCCCCAGACTGGTCTCAAACTCCTAACTTAAAGTGATCCTCTTGCCACGACCTCCCAAAGTGCTAGGATTACAGGTGTGAGCCTCTGTGCCGGGCCTGTTTAATACTGCTTATATGCTACAACAGTATGTGAAACTATGTTGTCCACATTCTAATAAACTTGTACTTGGGAAAAACCAAAAGAAAATTTGGATTTAAGCCAGCAAGATTATGGATGGGTTAAATTTTCCTCTTTAGGTTCTTTTTAAACAAGTTATACTGTTCATATTAGATTTTCCTCATCTAGTTGATTTACTAGCTCAATGAATATTTTCTATTCATTCTGTATTCTCTATTATCTATTTCTCCTGACCTTCCTTCCGTATATCCTCTGACTTCAAAGAGAAGGAAACTATTTATTTTCTATAAAACATTAATAATTCAACAACAAAACATTCAAAAACATTGAATCAAGAAAAATGCCAGATTAGAAGCTGATAGAGGAAACACTGTCATGTTGAATATGTAAAGTGTAAATAGCTTGAATTTTAAAAGTTCGAATCTGTTCAACTTCGATCCGATCTGATTAAGTCTGAAAAGGAAATGTTCTCTCTCTGACTCCTTAGTTCTACAAACATTCTGGAGTGGCTATGTTATATATCAGACCTCATTCTAATCACTGGGAATGTAGCATTCAACAATGCAGAGTTCTTGCTGTCATGGATTCTGATACTCTAGTAAGAGGAGATAGACGATAAGCAGGTCAAGGGATAACTCAGAATGTGGCTTGGGGATAGGATGTGAGGTAGGAAGCTGCTCTGCTGCATAGCCTCTGCCAGAGCTCACACAGTGTTAGGTGATGTTCTGTGACTTGTGATGACTCTGTTTTCCTAACATGTCTCCACCCAAACTATTGCAAAACATTTAGTGTCCCATCATCATTTATTTTCCTTTGTTATAAGTAAAGATTCCCCTGCGTCTGTCTCAATTTTCTTTTCCTCAATAACCTGAGCAAACGGGTTTGGCATTGACACTATTAGACAGACACAACTAAAACCTGGCATGTAAATTGAGTTGTATGTAGTTGTCATCTCTATGATCTAGTTTCTAGAATATGCTTAATTAAAAAATATTCTTACCAAAACAAAATTAACACATTTTTAAAATTCCTCGGGGAACTCAGGGTTCTGTTTTTAAGAAATACTGGTAAAGTGAGTAAGAACACAGGCTTGAGAATCAGGCATTCCTGGTATTCAGTTGCTTTCCCACTCCTTGACTACATTTCTCGAGCAAGTTCTATGTCTTATGTTTAAAGTGCTTAATATAGTACTGCGTGCTTACTAAGTACATAGTAGTTGATGCTACTGATACTGTCAATGATGGTATTGTTGATTTTAGACCTTAAGCAAACTCCTTTACCTCTCTGAAGTTTGTAGTACAAATAATAAAACCTGTCCTCTTTACAGTCCAGGTTTTTGTTTTTGTTTTGGGGTTTTTTTGGTGTGTGAATTTTCAAAAAGCACTTTATTAATCCAAAAAAAGAAAGAAGAAAAAAATACAAAGAATGAATCATCAGTGGTGTGCTAGAGCCAGCTTATGCTGGCCAATGGGGACTTACTACACACACCTATCCTCGAGTCCACAGACGGTGGTGTCACACCAATAGTATGAAGTCACAAGGGGACAACCCAGGGTTTTTATGAGGATCAGAAGGGATCATGTTTGTGAAAGTATATGGAAACTATGCAAATTTAAATTTTTGATATCAGCCTTAGCCGTAAATTCTGTAAGCATGAAGTCTAAAAGATACTTTGAATTACTTATAATAGTTTATACTGTAAGATGTAAAGCAGTCATAATAGTCTAAGCTTCAAAAATCTTTTGTTTCTGTGTCCAAAGACAAGTACAATACAATTTTCTCATTTGTTTGCTCCCCCTTTTAAAATGTTTAATAGCTTATGATCGCTTCTCATGGCTCCTTTATGAAAAATGACATGAAAATATAAAAAAGATGTGGCACTGAGTATACTTCTTATATATATTCTAGACTTATCAGATGTAGACTTCCTAGATGATTCTTCAACGGAGAGTTTGCTTCTGAGTGGGGATGAATACAATCAGGACTTCGATTCAACCAATTTTGAGGAATCTCAGGATGAAGATGATGCTCTTAATGAAATTGTGCGATGTGTTTGTGAGATGGATGAGGAGAATGGCTTCATGATCCAGGTAATTGGCGAACCTTTCTTCCCTATAGAAATGTGTCAATTGTTTCGGGTGCTCAGCAAATGCATCACGGTGTTTTATTTATTTACTAACCGTTCTACTGAAGATAGAGGTTTCTAACTTGTTTTGTGGAAAATACCCATAGTAATGATTAGGAGATTTCCTCATCAAGTATACTAGACAGTGTTCTTATTTTAGTGTCACTCTTTTCTGGGGTATTTAGTTTGAGGCCTTCAAGCTGAAGCTCTTTAGAATAATTAGGGTGGTAAGCCTTCACACTAAAGGGCAGGCTGCAGCAGCCTTTCTCTTCCTCATCTGCATCTGTGTTAGTTATTATAATAATCAACAGTATATAGTCACCCTTCACGTGTCAGTGATTAAAAAGTAGAAATTTCCAGTATTCTTAAAAACGGGGAAAAGTTTTGTTGCAGGAGTTAGTGACTTCTTGTATGAAAGATATCTTTAAGATAAAAGGAAAGCATAACCCAAATTTTGGGATGTCAGAAGATTTGGAGATATTAGTTGAGAGCATGAAGAAAGAGTAATCTGCTTTTCCTCCCATTTTCAGTGGTTTTCTGGAGGTAACTACAAATTTATAGCTTTACCACAAGAGTGGTACTTTAAGAGATCATTGGTATAGACACTGCTACAAACTTATTTTTTTTCTTATTTCTACATTTTAATAAACTAAAAATTTTATGATGTGATTGCCTTAAAATCAGTGGGAATTAAATTAGAGAAATTATTACTTTTTTAGGATTTAAGTAGTTGATCAAAACATACTCTAATAGGTGCAACAAAAGACAAGTTCTTGAAGTAGTTGACCATTTCAAAGATAAAATTATGACTTGATTTTGTTATGTTGAATAAGAATGGAACTGGTAGTGGCAGTAAGAAGTCAAGCTAGCGAATTCAAAGAATGGGCATGTATCCTTATTCCTAGCTTATTCCTAGTGAGGATCAGGAGACTGTAATACTCCTCTGTTTTCTGCAGTGTGAAGAGTGCTTGTGCTGGCAGCATAGTGTGTGCATGGGGCTGTTGGAGGAGAGCATTCCAGAGCAGTACATCTGCTATGTCTGCCGGGACCCACCAGGTATTCTACACCGTGCTCATTGCCAGGATTCCTCCATGTCTCCTCCAGGATTCTAGAGTATGTCAGCTGTGTTCACCACCACTACAGCAAGTTCTCACATAATGTCATTGACAGGTTCTTGGAAACCGAATCCAAGTGAAACAGCATGCTATATGCCAGAGGAACTTAATTTATTTATATCAATGAGCTTATAGTACAATTTATTTCATTATTCAGTGTGTCAGTTTCCAAGAACCTATCAATTACGCTTAGGGAGGACTCACTGTACTTCTTGGTCAATTAGACTCAACTTCCATATTAAAATTTTAAAATATTTTTTCACTTATACTTCTGTTTTCCATATTGATTACTTAAATACATAAGCATACATTTATCAACAAAATTACTATCTTACTGAAAGAGAAGAGGTATGACTTCTTCCTGGAGAAGAATTAGCCTCTGTCTATTCTTCTAGCTAGGCTCCTTTGTGGCTATTGGAGTAGACCTGCATCTGTGTTCTGAACTTGCATGCTACTGACCTGGCAGTTCTGCATGTTTGACTCATCGTAGAGCAGGTGGGGCCTCACCTGTGATGCCTTTATTTTACTGATGAGGCAGACTGAGATGAAACCTGTGCCTTTTGATTCTCAGTTCATTGTGCTGTCTACCTGGTGCCTTCCTCTAAGCTAGAGGGTCTTCAGATAGCATATTCTGCATGTTGGATTTAACTTCAGCCTCCAGGCAAGAAATAACTAGGGCTTCTCAAATAATAGGCATATGGTGAATTGGGCCCATGACTATTTGAAATAAAGAAAGAAGTCACAGTAAGTCACATTAAGAAGGAAGAGAATTATTCACAGCCCTATGAATGTAGACATTTGTTTATTCATTCACTGAAATTTGTAGTATTTATTATTCATTGTGTTCTTTCAATAACAAATGTAGACATTTATTATTTGTTCAGCAGCATTTATTGGATGGCTTCTATTTGCCGCTGTGGTGAGATCATTGATTAAACCATGCCTTCAACTAGGTAGTTGTATAGTACAGGACACAGGCACATAAATACCTAATTGTAATAAGATCTAATTTGTATTGACATGGAGGATATGGAATTTCATAGGATTCTGTGAAATCACAGACATGGGGGAAGGATTCCTATTCACTCAAGTAGAACTCTGTGGTTCCTCCAATTCAAAACTAAGGTTAATGAGAGAAGTAACCCTTGTCTAGTTTTTTTTTTTTTTTTTTTTTTTGCTTTGTTTTGTTTTTTTTTTTTTTGAGCTACAGTGTCACTCTGTCACCCAGGCTGGAGCACGATCTTGGCTCACTGCAACCTCCACCTCCTGGATTCAAGCAGTTCTCCTGCCTTAGCCTCCTATATACCTGAGACTACAGGCACACGCCATCATGCCCAGCTAATTTTTATATTTTTAGTAGAGATGGGGTTTTACCATATTAGGCTGGTCTCGAACTCCTGACCTCAGGTGATCCACCCGCTTCGATTTCCCAAAATGCTGGGATTACATGTGTGAGCCACCGTGCCCAGCCCCTGTTTTTAATCCAACCCTTTGAGTCTTTTTAGAGGACAGGTGATAACTACAAAAAACACTGAAGGCAGTATGCTCAAGATTACCTTTGCAGATGTCATCTGCCACCAACCCAAACACATCCTTAATGGTGTTTCTTCTTATTGGTGGGCAGGAACACTGAAGGTGTGGAGGAGCTCCTCCTGCACCAGTTCCTCAAAACGCTGTCTTACTTATTTGAATCTGCTCCTGGTGCTAGAGCTTGCCTTGCTTAATGAGCAACGTTAGTAGCATAGCAGTTGAAGAAAAATCTGAGTTAAGTGCGGTCCTTTGTGACTTTAATGTCAACTTCATCTACAGGTCAGAGGTGGAGTGCAAAATACCGTTATGATAAGGAGTGGTTGAATAATGGGAGAATGTGCGGGTTATCATTTTTCAAAGAAAATTATTCTCATCTCAATGCCAAAAAGATAGTTTCTACACATCATCTGCTTGCTGATGTCTATGGTGTTACAGAAGTGCTACACGGGTTACAGCTGAAGATTGGAATACTAAAGTAAGTGAAGGGCGGCAGAGGGAGGGTCACACTTCAGCGGACATTTTAATTCAGACCAACACTCTTGGCCTTCTTTGATGGTCCAGAGTAACAGTTTGGAGGAGAGAACAGGTATTTGAATAAAGTTTCATATTTAAAAACAAGGAAAGATTAACAACTCTCTGGAAGCGTTGGTGCTTTCTGCCTATTCTCCTGGAATGTGGAAATGTGGTTAAAGGTAGATACAGCATCTAGTAATTCAACACATCCTAGCCACTGTCCTGTTGTTTGGTGTGTTCACCATAATGTGCAAAATTAAGTGCAGTTGCTGTGGTGAACCCTATACATTGTGTCCTTCAGGAACGCTATCAAGATGAAATAGATTCTAAACAGGGCGAGTATTTTTAATATGCATAAAGATTGATTTAGAGGGGATGAAGGGAGTCTGCAAACCAGAATCCACTTCTTTGCTGTGCAGCAAATGTGTTAGTCATCCCATACTATTTTCTCTTAAAAAAAAGTCTCTGCCTCCCTGAAGAACATATCAGAATATTCTTGAAGTGCTTATTTTCAGTCCTTCCTAATGCCTGACTGGAATTCTTCTTTAAAAGAACAAATGTAAAACCCCCCGCATTTTAAGTAAAAACAGGATGATTCACTGGTTCTTCACAAGATTTTCTTCATTTGGATGTACTTGTCATGGCCAGAAACTTGGCCTCATCCTCTCCTTGCCTTCCCGTCCTGTGTCCTTCACATCCTATCCATTGCAATTTGCGAACATTGTTCAGTCCGTCCCTCTCTCCCTTCTCACTGGTGCTGTCACAGCCAGGCTGTTACAGTTCACATGGACGATAGCCATGCTGGTCCATTATCTCTGGCTCTAGTCTTATACTCTATCACTTCATTCTTTGTACTGCTGCCATTGTGAGCTTAGTAGAAGATAAATATCAGCTTGTCGTTCTCCAGCTTAATGTCCTAGAGCATCTTCCTGTTGTCCAGTGGACTGAGTCCTTCCATGGTACATACTCTGTCTACCGTTTTGTTGCCACATATTCCCATATTCCCTGTGCTTTTCCCCCAATGTTCCAGCTATCCCAAACCGTAATCCCTAAATGAAGCAAGCTTTTTCATAGCTCTAGACCTTTACCAGGATAAGCTTCTACCACTAGTGCCCCTAGCAGATGCCTTTTATAATTAACTGGAGTTGGCCCAACTGGAGTTGACCATGTTCTTCTTGGCAAAGTCCATGCATACTGGTGTCAGGCACTTCAGTGCTTATTCTTTTTATGTCTGTCTCCCCTACTACATCATGGGATCCTTGAAAATAGGGCTTGTGTCCTATTCAGCATTTTGTCTCCAATTGATAGTGTAGGGTAAGTACTCAGTAACTACTTGTTGAATAAAATTTGCTTCCGTTTATCATAAGCCTGAGTACGAGTTTCTTTTTAAAAAGGCCGTGTCAATGCTAAGACTTAAGGGAGGGACTAATGTGTTAGGTCTTTTTTTAAAACCTGATTCCTTCTTGGTGTTAGTATAAGTTTCTCTGCATTCCTGATTTTCCCAAGGATCATAATTGGACCATTTCTGTTTCATATACTTATAGGCCCTCTTTATGTCAATATTTTAAATCATAATATATATTATGTACAATTTATTAAAAGTCCTACACATCATGGACTTTCATGTGATATTTTATTTAATCCTTATAATAAGCTACCTCATTTCATAGATGGGTAGTGAAAGAGATTTTGTAACTTGTCTAGGCTTCTCTATGGTACAGCAGAATTCAACAACCCCTTGGACTATTGGACTACAGTGCCAGCTTTTCTTCTTTTATGCCTTTTACTGATATGAGTGTTTTAGTATTTTCTGAATATCAAGTTACTAGGGATTCAAAACATTAATTTATAATTTCAGAAGCAATACTTGAGTATTATTGGAAGAGAACTAATTTGACTCAGTATGTATCTAATTTGGAAATTATTAATATGCAAACATTCTGAGCCTTTTGAAAGGTTTATATCTCCTGAATGTCCTTCCACTTCAGCTCTGATGATTGGATTCCTATTTTACTTACTGCAGAATTTTAATTACTGCAGAATTAACTATACAGTATCGTGCTTACATGTTCAGTGAGGATGAGATAAATGGGCATTATCGTAGATTGTTGGTGAGATTGTCATTAGTATAATCCCTTTCTAGGTCACTTGGGTAGTACCTATCAAAATTAAAATGTGCGCGTTATCCAGCAATTCTGTATCTAGAAATTTGTCTGACTTTAATATTCTGAGTTGTGTGCAAAGATGCACACAAGTACACAGACGTAGAACAGGAAAGTGGTTGACTGGACTGTACATTTGTAACTATTCAGCCACTAGAGTAAAAGTAAGGGAAATCTATCTGTATGAAATGTTATGGCAAGATGCCCATAGCATGTTAGGTACAAGCAGGCAGATTGTATGTGTTCTGGTTGTGTCACAAGAAGATGTGTATACTTACATCCATTTAAGAACTAATTTTAGGTATATAGAAAAAGTCAGGAAGTTTATACCTCAGTTATTTATGATTGCCATGGGAGAGGAAATTTTTACTTTCTGTGCATTTATATTTAGGACTTTTTTCATCAGTAATTGTCACTTTTTGACTGAATAAAAGTTTTTAAAATATGCTCACATGAAAGTTTTTCAAATTTTACAATGAAAAAATGACAAAAAATCAGTAGAAAAAGAAATGCATGTATCAAATGATGACGTGGACTATCAAAACAATTAAGTTCGTTACTGCTTTTCTGAGTGTTATTTCTTTAAAATTGAAAAAATTCAAATTTTGGATGAAATCCTGGAGTGAGTTAACTTAAAGAACACCTTTGCTTTTGTCTTGAGTCCCAGATCTCCTAACCTAGTTCTGCAATGTATTATTGTACTCAGCTTGTTACTGGAGTTTTGTTTTTCTGAACTGCTGTTTTCTCAACTTTGTTTTAAGGAATAAATATCATCCTGACCTTCATCTTTGGGCTTGTTCTGGGAAGCGGAAAGAGAAAGATCAAGTAATAGCTGGGTTTGAGAAAAAAACAGCGCAAGACACAGTTAATCGGGAAGAAAAGAAATATGTCCTGAGCCATAAAGCACCACCTCGTTCGCCCCTGAAAGTGGAAGGAACTTACATAACAAGTGAGCACAGCTACCAAAAGCCACCGAGTTTTGGTCAGGACTGTAAATCTCTCGCAGACCCTGGGAGCTCAGATGATGATGATGTTAGTAGTTTTGAAGAAGAGCAAGAATTCCACATGAGAAATAAAAACCGTTTACAATACTCAGCAAAAGAACACGGAATGCCTGAAAAGGTAAAACTGGTTCATTTTTCTTTGCTTGGAAAATATGACAGAACAACAAAGGAAAATTTTATAAAATAAAACATACTGAATTCCCAGATTTTACTTGTATTTCCAAGTTTGCCAGTACCTTGTTAAAGTAAGGAGATTTTAAAAAATTTCTCTACAGGAAATCACTGGCCATTTCAACATTTAATTATCTCCTAATTCAGAATTGTAGCTATTCAATAAACTGTTTCTCTGACAAAAGTGAATTGTATAAGCATATTAGATGCCTCTAAAACATGAACCACATTGTATTCCAAATGAAATTGTCCATGTATAAGAATGTGAAAATACGTATGAGTGTAATGGTTTGTCTTCCCCTTTATGTGTGTTAGATAAAAGGTGGCACTCATTTTCTTTTTTAAAAATTGTAGCGTATTTGTCAATGCATCCCACTATTCAGTAAGCTGAATTCTGACATATCTTTGTGTATTGGTTATCTGTAAACTTATTTCCTGTACACTGGGATTATCTCAGAAATGTTGTACCTTTATTTTGTACTGATTTTCAGTTAGGCCACTTTAAAATTAGTTTTTTTTTATATATATATTTTTCTGCATTCCTTTACAAGTAGTTACTGTAAATAAGTACTTAACTGAATTGGAAAGTTTATATTTCATATCATAAAGTTTGTGGTAAGTTATTTTGTCTAATTAATATCCCTTGTGTGAAATGAGTTATATCTGGCAAATCTAAATGCACATTGTGTGTGTGTGAGTGTGTGTGTAAAGCAGTTTGCACTTTTGAAATTTTTAAAAGGTTTTTGCCTTTCCCTCCCCTCATTGGTTTACTGTACTGTAACAGTAAAGTCCAGTCTGTAGTTAATTAGACTTTATTCTGGTCTTTGGCAACTTTCTTGATTTCTTTTCATCATTACTTTGCCCTCTTACGTCCACTTACATCACCAGTTAAGATTAATTGAGGAAGAGGCCAGTCCAAATTAGTCAGGTATTCTGATTGCAGAATAGAATTAGTGACTTCATTTATTTGGCTCATTTTATTGAAGCCTTCTTGCCTGTGTAGCACCATGCGAGGCATGGTGGAGGGAGGTGGTAGACATGGCTGCTCTTAAGAACCACCAGCTGGGATTTGGTTATGTACCAGTCCTTCTTTAAAGATATTCCGGGAGTCAGATTGGATCTCACTGAACAGTGTTGAGGTGTTTCATGTATCTTTACTTCAGTGACTACATTTCATCTCGTTCTCTGTGTTTGTTTTCCAATGGTCCTTTGGAGAAGAATGCAGCTGACGGGAATACAGTATTTGTTCATAATGATAAAAAGGGCACCGAAGACCCAGGAGACTCCCATCTTCAGTGGCAGCTCAATCTCCTTACACACATAGAAAATGTGCAGAATGAAGTTACCAGCAGGATGGATCTAATAGAAAAAGAAGTTGATGGTAATTTAAGAAAGAACTAAAATATAGTTACTACAGTGTGTTTATTGTTACTATGAAGAAGTTACTTAAAAATTCTGAAATTATGGATGAAAACTACAGATACTCTCCATCCTGATGGGGCTTTATTACTCCCTTTGTATTGCATTTGACATATTTGGGATCTTTTACACTTAAAAGAATATGACTGGCTATGATCATAGGTTGTTTTCGTTTTTTTAAGGTGGATGTTTATTAAATACTGTCTATCTGCCAGGCTCAAGATAGATCACTTATTTATTAGCTTCATTGAACTAAGTTTCCTTTGGAAGTCAACATAAGGAATGTAAGCATGTTTGAAATGTGAAAACATTTTCAATCAATATTTTACTTTGCTTAGCACTTGTTAAATTAACTTCTACAAAGTTACATAGGTAAACCTTAAGTTTGCATACAGATTTTCAAGTAGTTTTCTTTTATACTTTAAAATTGTGTCATCACACAGGAGGCCTGAAAAGTAGGCCAGAAAGATACTATCCCTATTTTATAGTTGAGAAACTAGAGTAATTTAGATTACCTGATTTTCAGTCCATGTTTGTTCTTAATGCTTTCTGACTCATATTTCTTCATAGGTATTCATCTATGAAGAATATCATTTTCATAGATGATATTCTGCACCCTTTTTTTTAAATTTGGCATAAGCATGTGATATTTCTCCTCTACATTAAGTTAGAGCTCCTACTCCTTCCTGCCCCCCACCCTTGAGAAAAGCAAAGAGGAAATGGAAACCCATTTTAGAAACATCTTCCATCTGGGTGTAAGCTAACTGTAGAGCTGATGTAATGTTTTGAGTAGATTTTTGAAGAAAAGAAAATGCATCTTGACACTATTTCATATTAGGTTAGATTTCCAAAAGGAGCATGAATAAAAACTACAGAAGATAATCAGTTGCATTCTGCCTAGAATTTTAATATGCTTGTGTGTTTTAAAAAGTAGTGTTAAAATAGTGGAACTGAAAGAATACCGAGAAATTGCTACTTCCTTTTCATTGTTAAAAAGAACTTCCGGATTAAAAAAAAAAATGATTAAGTATGTTTTGTGTAAAGTAGAGATGACTTGAGTCTAAACTAATAAAAAGCTTAAGCAAGTATAGGGAACTGTTACCTTATTCTAGGAGTAAAAGGGGGCCTTCAAAATGAAGTTAGTATGTATATATGTATATGTGTGTGTGTATGTATATTTTTCCCTCTTATATAAAAAATATACATTTCCTGTATATTTAAAGGGGAAAATTATCTTAAATGACAGATAAAAATTGCCAGGAGGGACTTGAACTCTGTGGGGCGGGATAGACAGCACGCTAAACCTCTCGGAAATGGCTTGAGTATGTTGGCCTTCTAAAGACAGGCAAGTGAACTCTTATCTCCATCACAGCTCCAACTTTCTAATTGTATCATTTTCTGACTGTTTGTCCAGTTGCCATTCAGATTTGCTTATTTTCTTCTCTCTTTTAGTTCTGGAAAGCTGGCTTGATTTCACAGGGGAGTTGGAGCCACCAGATCCTCTTGCAAGATTGCCCCAACTTAAACGCCACATAAAACAGCTCCTAATTGACATGGGCAAAGTACAGCAGATAGCCACTCTTTGCTCTGTATGACAACAGTGAACACTTAATGAAATAATGTGGCTTTCTTCAGTCAAATCATTTTTATTATCCACATGACAGCTAAGTGGATAATTTAAAAGCCTAGTAATGTCTGGTCATTCACTGGTTTGTGATGTCAATAGGATGGCACCTTGGAGAGCAAAATGAAGAACAACTTTATCAAGGAAGCTAGAATTTAAAAAGAAATTCATGAGCAAGCTGCACATGAGAATGTGTTATATGCGAAGGATCAATGAAGTAGAATATAATCTATACTAAGGGATTTCAAGTGGGCAGAATTTTTCAGTACTTGCTTACATGAAGCTCAAGATACCCGTAGAAGGAAATACGGTATATTTATATAGTTTTTAATAGAAAAATCTACATTCATAAACCAGCACGTGGCCAAAAACAAAATTTAAATTCTGGAGAATTCTACAGGTTTGCTCTAAGAACTGTCTTCTCAGCAGTTGATCCAGCTATACGGAAATTTAGGATATTTAAACTTTTATAGGATCATGAGCTGTTTCTTGGGTGATGAATGTTCTTAACAGAAAACTGACAGTAGAAGTCTCACTTCTGGGGAAAACAGTTGTGGAATTCTTACTTGATTATGAATGTATTTAAAAACAAACACCAAATAATTGGAATATAGTGCAGGCATTAAGCTCATTAAAAACAAACTGGCTTGCAGAGGGGTCTGATGTGCCAAGTGATCATGATTCTGCTGGAAAGAGGTTTTTCAATATTGCGGGAGTTCTCCCACCCTAAGTCTTACATAATGCCATCAGTACATCCAAAACCAACCGTGCTATATATGTCATATATATAGTTGAATGGCAGTATTCAGGCTCAACGTACAGTTTGATCCTGAGTATGCTTGGTGTTTGCCTTCAGAAAAAAAATTGTAAATAACCTCAGCTGGGATGAGGAGTGACAGAATATCAAAATAATTTGTGTCTGTGGATTTTTTTAACTGCTAGTAGTGGAATACTGGAAAAGCTTCATTTCTGAAGATGAATTTTATTTTTAAAAAATACATGCACACTCAAAACTTTTAGCTTTGATCACAAATGGACAAATTTCTGAAACCAAAGGCAACTAAGTTGCTGTGTTAGCTCTTGCTGGATTTTGAGCCTAGGTCCTACTGTCTGCCAGTACTCACGTGAGTTGTATGCGCCCCAGTGCTACATACGCGGGTATGCGTAAGTGTGTATGCTTGTTTTAAACAAACACTCAACGTACATATGTACATAATCGACACATATTTATATCACATATCTAGTTTTATTACTATAGACTATACGAATTGGTGGTTAACATGAAATGTTACCTTTTAACAGACTGTTTTTAAAAATTAAAAATGTGTGTATAGGTTTTGAAATTTTTTTAAAAGGGGAAGAAGACTGTTAGGAGAAGGCTATTTGATGACATATGACACTTGAATATTTTATGCCTCATTCTGTCTATCAGTTCTCACAATCTGTATAAATGCATTTTAGAACTGATAGGCAGTAAACTTGAATTTATCTTTGATAAGAATACATGCCACTGTACATTCAGATATTATTTAAATTTGCAAACACGTTGTTCTATATGTAAGGGTACTGTATGTAAAACTCTTTATTAAAACTATTCCACATATCCTAAAATTTCAGCTTGCCTTTTTGCGGCCTTATATTTTGATGTAAAGATTAAAAGAATGTGCAGAACAGTCAGAAATTTTTATTGCCTTTTGAGATTCTCCAACTTGACAAAGTGCCAAAGATCAACAGACAGAAAATATAGTCCTGTGTATTTACTTGTCATCCTTCACTTTTGTGAAAGATCTTACTGATAAATGAGAAGCTTTAGCCGGGCGGTATTGTGGGGTAGTTGCTTAAATTTGCATATCAAAGTAAAAAAATAGTGCCTGTATTCGATGTGTGGAGTAAATTTGCTAATGTCTGTATTTTATGATTGATACTATTCTCTTCTTTTGTGTTTTAAAATAATGACTCTAATATTTTCACTGTCATGGCTACATTCTAGACACTGAATTTATATCTTCTTTTTTTCAGATATGGAGCAAATAGCATCCTTAACCTATGAATAATGGTGTTGCCTAGATTCTTGTCACAAACACAGAAGATCCTTTGTACCTAGTAACATTCATCCTCTCGATTCCTGGCGAACAGGGTTAAATTAATGCACATTTGTTCTTGTAGTTTCTAAAAATTAGGTCAATTTATTTGTTAGCCAGCAAATTGAAAATTCCATTAATAGATTACTGCAATTTTTGCTCTGCTTATATATATATGAACTGGAAATCTGAATTTTTAAATTTAGATCTTTAAATCAAATTATTTTTACGCATATTTTCCATTTAATATAGAATATATCAGTCGATTGAAGCCTTTCACAAATAGTGGGCTGACGCTTTTCTTCTTTAAGAGAGTGAATTAATTTCTAAGAAGTCAACCCATTGTGAAAAGTTTCAGATGAGATTATTTTCTTTCCTTTTAGTATTTTTAAATAGCACTATATGTATTTAAATAAAAGCAATAAACTAGAGGGAGTGTTTCTTGAAAAGACAGTGTTTTATTTGCCACCCAGTCAGAACAGAATATTGATGGAGAGGGCTCCCTGTTGGTGTGTTACTGATAAACTTGTACTTCCTCATACTTGTCTATGTTTCTACTGACTTATTTCCAAACTTAAGAGTAATGTACTTTGAAAACAACTTGATTATTCTTTTAATTTCAGGTAAAACCCCTTTTCCTAACACTCATCTTATTTCCACTGTCTTATTTCCTCTCAAGATGTTCGTATTTCACGTGTTCAAAATGAAGCATACTATTCCCCTCCAATAAATGAAGCCTCCTGCCAACTTCACTGTCTCCGTGAATAACGTTACCCTAAGAGTCCAGGTTTCAAACAACTAGTCGTCCCTCATATCCATATCATTAAAACAGATAATGCTGTCTTCTTCTCAATCCTACTGAAAGTCCAACATTTTAAATAAAATAATATCATGAAGATGTTGCTACTGGCCTCTGAAACTGTCACTTTGCCTTTATTGTAATTCATCAAAATTGTCACTGTCAGACTGTTCCATGCATTGCATATGCTCCATACATTTTGCATGTTTCTTGCAGTATCTAATTAGTTCATAAAATAAGGCAAAATGATCATTTTCTAGACAATGCTGAGATATAGAGACATTTAGAAACTTATCCTGGATAAGACCTAAGGGACAGGTTCAAATCCTGTGCTTTTCAAGTGCATGGTCTCTTTCCAGCATCTGTGCTTCAGCTATTCTTGTCATTTTCGTTTTCTGCTCTAGAATGTCTAGTGACTCCCTGTTTCAAAGCATGTCAGGTCTTTGTGGTCTGGATCTTTTGCTATTTACATAATCCTCAAAGTTATTTAAATGTAGCCTCAATGTTAAATGGACTACACTTGTTTTCCTCTATCACCTTCATACTGTTTTCTTCTTCTGGAAAATTCTGTGCTGTCTGTCTTCTCACTGTAAACCCAGACAATCCTTCAAACTTCATTTCTCTTCCTATGAGAAGTAATCCCTTACCAGAAGCCTTTCGTGGTATCCTGCATTGTACCAGGCTATGGAGCAACTACATCAGTGATTAATAATATAGTAGAACAGGCGTGAACTTTGCAGTCTTGGACTCAGATTTTCACTCTGGCAATTTACTAGCCTTGTGATCTTTTGGAACTTTAGTATCCTTATCTGTAAATTGGGAATAATGCCCAGCTTAGAGCCTGTTCTGAGAATTAAGTAAAGCAAATAAAGTACCTAGAAGCTGTTAAATAGAAATTTCAGTAGACATTTAGGGTTCTCCCTGTGCCAGCTATTAAGCTTAGAGGCTGGGAATGGATGTGGGATTAATAAGATCACAGTCTATAGACAAATGGAAACATAAATATTTTTCACCAAGTTAGGTGCTATCAGAGAGTATAAGGAGACAAAAGAAAGATAATTAGACTTGTAGGTGGAGGGGTTTTTGAAAAATAGGTGATGTATGTTAATTAAAGCAGTGGTCTTCTCATATCTTTCGACTAAGTGGCCTCTAAAGAAATTTCAAAAAATTGCATTCCAGTCCTGGTACCTACTGTTGTCTTTGGGTCCTCCTGAAAGTAGAGCATGAGACAAGATTTGATTGTACTTACTTTATTGAGAAAATGATCCATGGAGGTTGAAATGAGGGAGAAACAAAGGTGTGGGAGGGGAGGGAAAAAGCTAATATAAATATGTGTAATTGAAGACACTGCCATGAACAGTGGGGCTTTGATTCTTCCATTCTAAGTTATAAAATTAGACAATTGCAAAGGATAATTTCCAGTTTGCAAATATTGATATGTTCAAATCAACCAGTTACATTATTTTTACATTTTTACAATAGAATCATAATAGTTTTGTTACTTACTAACATCTGTTTTTATCATCCATGAGCAATCTTTAACGTTTAGGAATTTTACATATGTTTATATTCTCCCTTTTGCCTTTCCATTTTACTTACCAACAGAATATTATTTTCTATAATTATAGGTCTTTATTATCCTCTCATACTTCTGTCCACAAAAGATGGTATACTGCAATTTAAAAAAGCATAGGCTTCTTAATAGAGTATCAAAATACACCAAGCACTAACATCACTGAATAAATAGAAAAATTTACAATTGTAGTTGAAGATTGCACCCCTCCTAATTTAGCACTAATTGATAGAACAGGTAGACAAAGTCAGGATATATTAGAGAAGATTTAAGCAAAAACAATCACCCAAAATGACTTAAAACTGATATTTATGGAACCTTCTGTCCAACAACACAAGAACATACATTTTCTTTTGAAGTGTGCGTAGAACACTGAAGAAAATAGACTATATGCTAGGCCGTAAAACATGTCTCGATAAAGGTAAATACAAAACAATATGTCTCAATAAATGTAAAATAATTGAAATCATGCACAATATTCCGTCTGACCACAACTGAGTTAAATTGGAAATCGATAGCAGGAAGGTATCTGGAAACGTTCCCAAACATTGAGGAATTAAACAGTGTACTTCAGACAGTCCATGAGCCCAAGAAAAGTTACAAGTAAAACCAGAAAGTAAATTGAATGAAAATGAAAACACAACATGCTAAAAGGTGTGGGATACACCTCAATGTTAGAAATTACAGCTTTGCTTAGATGTATAAAAGTATAAAGTCACTGATAAAAGATTTCACCTTAGGAAACTGGAAGTTAAAGAGTTAAGCCAAATATAGTGATGGAACGAGTGGACATACTAAATGAACAAAATACAAAGTCAATATAAATAAGAAAACTGATTCTTTGAACAGAACAGAAATTGATAATCCCTTGGAGACTGATGAATAATTAGAATGGACAGTTTTGTCAAAGACAGTGAATAACTATATTTCCATATATTTGAGACTTAGATGAAATGGAAAAATCCCTCAAAGGACACAAATTACCAAAACACAAGAAATTGGAGAAGTTGAATTTATAATTAAAAACCTAGGCCAAGCACAGTGACTCACACCTGTAATCCCAGCAATTTGGGAGGTCAGGACAGAAGGATCACTTAAGCCCAGGGGTTCCAGACCACCCTGGGCAGCATAACACCCTGTCTCTACAACAGTAAAAATGGCTAGATACAGTGGCACCTAGCTGTAGTCCCAGCTACTCGAAGCTGAGGTGGGAGGATTGCTTTAGCCCAGGTGTTTGAGGCTGCAGTGAGTGGTGATTGTGCCACTGCACTCCAGCCTGGGTGACAGAGCAAGGCCCTGTCTCAGAACAACAACAGAAAAAACCTTAAGGCCTAATTGAGTTCTATTATAACATTTAAGGGAGATGTAATCTCGATTTTATGGAAACACTGGCAGAAAGTACAAAAAGACATTGCGTATCTTACATCTTGAGATAAACTTTGACCTCATGCCAAAACCAGAAAAAAGATATCAGAAGACGAATACATACTCTTCCTGAATATAGTTATAAAATCCTAAGCAAAATATTAGAAAACCAAACCCAGCAGTATAAAGGATAATATATCAAGATCGGGTTGAAAATACGAAGTTGGTTTACTATTCAAAAATCAAAACATGTCAGTGAAAGAATACAAACTATATGTTAATCTCAATGGAGAAGTATTTTACAAAATTCAACACCATTTATGATTTAAAATCAGAAAACAAAGATTAGAAATGAATTTATAGTTATATGAAGGGCATATACCAAAAAACAATCTACTGTCATAGAGGCAAAAGAATATGTTCTTCCCTAAGATGAGGAACAAAGCAAGAACGTCCACTGTCACCACTTTTATCCAGCATTGTTGGAGTTCCTGCCAGTGTAAGATGGAACTGGGCAATGAAAGGAAATAACAGTAAACCAATTGGAAAGAAAGATGACATGTTTTGTACCTGGAAAGTCTAAGGAATCTACCAAAATGCTACCACCAACTAATATTTCTGTGCATTAGCAATGAACAATCGGAAATTAGAATTTAAAAATAAATACTATTTTCAGTAGTATCAAACTATCAACAGGGATAAATTTGAAAAATATTTAAAATATATGCAGAAAACTACCAAAACAATGCTGAGAATAATTGAAGAAGACAGAAATAAATAGAAAGCTATACCAGGATAATGGATTGGAAGACTCAGTGTTGCTGAAATGTTGGTTCTCCCAAAATTGACCTGTAAATATAATGCAGTCCTACTTAAAATCCCAGAAGACTTTGAATTAGATTATCCAGGTTATTCTAAGATTTATACGAAAATGCAAAGGACCTAAAATAGCCAAAGAAATTTCAAGAAGAATAAAGTTGGAGGTAATCCAATTTCTAATTTTGAGGCTTACTATAAAGCTACAACATGGTGTAAATATAGAGATGTAGATCCATGGTACAAAAATAGAGGATACAGAAATAGACCTAAAAAATATGATCAACTGAATGAGAGTTTCAGTTGTTCCACATCCTTGTCTTGTCAACATTTAGTAGTGTTAGTGTTTAAGGTTTTAGCCATTGAAGTGTGCAGTGCTATCTTATTATTATTATTATTATTTCTTTTTGGAGACAGAGTCTCACTCTGTCCCCCAGGCTGGAATGAGGTGGTGTGATCTTGGCTTACTGCAACCTCTGCCTCCTGGAATCAAGCGATTCCATGCCTCAGCCTCCTGAATAGCTGGGATTACAAGTGCATGCCACCATGCTCAGCTAATTTTTGTATTTTTAGTAGAGATGAGATTTCACTGTGTTGGCCAATCTTGTCTTGAACTCCTGACCTCAGGTGACCTGCACCCCTCAGCCTCCCAAAGTGCTGGAATTACAGGTGTGAGCCACAGGACCTGGCCTCTCTTCTTGTTTTAATTTCCATGTCGATACCTAATTGTTCCAGCACCATTAGTTGAAAGGATTACCTTTTTTTCCCTTTGAATTACCTAGGTGGCTTTTTTGAGAGACAAGTAACTATAATTATGTTAGTTTGTTTCTGCACCCTATATTCTTTTTCCACTAATCTATCTATATTTCTATCCTTATGCCAACATGAGACCATCTTGATGACTATAGCTTTTTACTAAGGTTTAGAATCAGGTAGCAGAATGCTAATTATGTTCTTCCATAAAATTATTTTGCTAATTCTAGGTTTTTTTTTTTGCACTCCCATAAACATTTTAGGTTCAGCTTGTCAGCTTCTTTTAAAATCTGCTGGGATTTTGAGAGGAATTGCACTGAATCTATAGATCAATTGCTGTCTCAACAATATTGAATCTTCTGATCCATGAGCATGGTATATTTCTACATTTGTGTAGAATTTATGTATTTTTTTTTCCTCAGCAGTTTTCTTGTAGTTTTGAATGTTCAGATTTTGCACTTATTTTGTTAAATTTATTTTTAAGTATTTTATTCTTGATTATATTTTAAGTGGAACTGTTTTCTTAATTTCATTTTTAGATGTTTTACTACTAAAAAAGAGAAATAAAATTGAGTATTTAAAATTTTATATCTGCTAAAATCTCTTATTAGTACTATATTTTTTGTATATTCCCTAAGATTTTTCTATATAAATTATGTTTTCCATGAATAAAGACACATTTATTCCTTTATTAATGTGTATGTCTTTATTTTTTATTGTATTATTGCACAGGCAAGAACATTCAATGTGAATAAAAGAGGTGAGAGTAGACATTCTTTCCTCATTCCCTTGGGAGAAAACATTCAGTCTTTCACTATTAAAGATGATGTTATATTTAAATTTTTGGTACATGCCTTTGATCAGATTGAAGTCACTTTTTATTCTGGTTTGTTGAGAGAATTTTTTATGGTTATTATTAATGGGTGCTGGATTTTGATAAATGTTTTTCTGTTTCTGTTGACATGGTCGTATAACTTTTGTATTTTTTAATATAGTGTATTACATGAATTCTTTTTTTAAAATTTTTATTGCATTTTAGGTTTTGGGGTACATGTGCAGAACGTGCAAGATAGTTGCATAGGTACACACATGGCAGTGTGTTTTGCTGCCTTCCTCCCCTTAACCCACATTTGGCATTTTTCCCCAGGCTATCCCTCCCCAGCTTTCCCCCCCGCTGTCCCTCCCCTATTCCCCCCAATAGACCCCAGTGTGTAGTAGACCCCCCCCCGTATCCGTGTGTTCTCATTTTTCTCACCCACCTATGAGTGAGAATATGTGGTATTTCCTTTTCTGTTCTTCTGTCAGTTTGCTGAGAATGCTGTTCTCCAGATTCATCCATGTCCCTACAAAGGACACAAACTCATCGTTTTTGACTGCTGCATAATATTCCCTGGTGTATATGTGCCACATTTTCCCAGTCCAGTCTATCATCGATGGGCATTTGGGTTGGTTCCAGGTCTTTGCTATTGTAAACAGTGCTGCAATGAACATTCGTGTGCATGTGTCCTTATAGTAGAACAATTTATAGTCCTTTGGATATATACCCAGTAATGGGATTGCTGGGTCAAATGGTATTTCTATTTCTAGGTCCTTGAGGAATCGCCACACTGTCTTCCACAATGGTTGAACTAATTTACACTCCCACCAACAGTGTAAGAGTGTTCCTATTTCTCCACATCCTCTCCAGCATCTGTTGTCTCCAGCTTTTTAATGATCACTATTCTAACCGGCGTGAGATGGTATCTCAATGTGGTTTTGATTTGCATCTCTCTAATGACCAGTGATGATGAGCATTTTTTCATGTGTTTGTTGGCCTCATGTATGTCTTATTTTGTAAAGTGTCTGTTCATGTCCTTTGCCCATTTTTGAATGGGCTTGTTTGTTTTTTTCCTGTAAATCTGTTTGAGTTCTTTGTAAATTCTGGATATCAGCCCTTTGTCAGTTGGGTAAACTGCAAAGATTTTTTCCCAATCTGTTGGTTGCTGATTCACTCTAGTGACTGTTTCTTTTGCTGTGAAAAAGCTGTGGAGTTTGATTAGGTCCCATTTGTCTATTTTGGCTTTTGTTGCCAATGCTTTTGGTGTTTTGGTCATGAAGTCCTTGCCTACTCCTATGTCCTGAATGGTTTTGCCTAGATTTTCTTCTAGGGTTTTTATGGTGCCAGGTCTTATGTTTAAGTCTTTAATCCATGTGGAGTTAATTTTAGTGTAAGGCATCAGGAAGGGGTCCAGTTTCTGCTTTCTGCACATGGCTAACCAGTTTTCCCAACACCATTTATTAAACAGGGAATCCTTTCCCCATTGCTTGTTTTTGTCTGGTTTATCAAAGATTATATGGTTGTAGATATGTTGATTTGCCTCCAATGCCTCTGTTCTGGTCCATTGGTCTATATCTCTGTTTTGGTACCAGTACCATGCTGTTTTGATTACTGTAGCCTTGTAGTATAGTTTGAAGTCCGGTAGTGTGATGCCTCCCGCTGTCTTCTTTTTGCTTAGAATTGACTTGGCTATGTGGGCTCTCTTTTGGTTCCATATGAAGTTCATGGTGGTTTTTTCCAGTTCTGTGAGGAAATTCAATGGTAGCTTGATGGGGATAGCGTTGACTGTGTAAATTACTTTGGGCAGTATAGCCATTTTCACGATATTGATTCTTCCTAACCATGAACATGGAATGTTTCTTCATCTGTTTGTGTCCTCTCTTATTTCGTTGAGCAGTGATTTGTAGTTTTCCTTGAAGAGGTCTCTTACATTCCTTGTAAGTTGTATTCCTAGGTATTTTATTCACTTTGTAGCAATTGTGAATGGCAGTTTGTTCTTGATTTGGTTCTCTTTAAGTCTGTTATTGGTGTATAGGAATGCTTGTGATTTTTGCACATTGATTTTATATCCTGAGACTTTGCTGAAGTTGCTTATCAGTTTCAGGAGTTCTTGGGCTGAGGTGATGGGGTCTTCTAGGTATACTATCATGTCGTCTGCAAATAGAGACAATTTGGCTTCCACCTTTCCTATTTGAATACCCTTTATTTCTCTTTCTTGCCTGATTGCTCTGGCTAGAACTTCCAGTACTATGTTGAATAGGAGTGGTGAGAGAGGGCATCCTTGTCTAGTGCCGGATTTCAAAGGGAATGCTTCCAGTTTTTGCCCATTAAGTATGATATTGGCTGTTGGTTTGTCATAAATAGCTTTTATTACTTTGAGATATGTTCCATCAATACCGAGTTTATTGAGAGTTTTTAGCATAAAGGGCTGTTGAATTTTGTCAAATGCCTTCTCTGCGTCAATTGAGATAATCATGTGGTTTTTGTTTTTGATTCTGTTAATGTGGTGAATGACGTTTATAGACTTGCATATGTTGAACCAGCCTTGCATCCCCGGGATGAATCCTACTTGATCATGATGGATAAGTATTTTAATGTGCTGTTACAATTGGTGTGCCAGTATTTTATTGAAGATTTTTGCATCTATGTTCATCATGGATATTGGCCTGAAGTTTTCTTTTCTTGTTGAGTCTCTGCCGGGTTTCGGTATCAGGATGATGTTGGTCTCATAAAATGATTTGGGAAGGGTTCCCTCTTTTTGGATTATTTGGAATAGTTTCAGAAGGAATGGTACCAGCTCCTCTTTGTGTGTCTGGTAGAATTCAGCTGTGAACCCATCTGGACCTGGGCTTTTTTTGTGTGGTAGGCTCTTAATTGCTCCCTTGACTTCAGACCTTGTTATTGGTCTATTCATAGTTTCGGCTTCCTCATGGTTTAGGCTTGGGAGGACACAGGTGTCCAGGAATTTATCCATTTCTTCCTGGTTTACTAGTTTATGTGCATAGAGTTGTTTGTAGTATTCTCTGATGATGGTTTGAATTTCTGTGGAATCTGTGGTGATTTCCCCTTTATCGTTTTTTATTGCATCTATTTGGTTGTTCTCTCTCTTCTTTTTTTATCAGTCTGGCTAGTGGTCTGTCTATTTTGTTGATCTTTTCGGAAATCCAGCTCTTGGATTTATTGATTTTTTGAAGGGTTTTTCATGTCTCTATCTCCTTCAGTTCTGCTCTGATCTTAGTTATTTCTTGTCTTCTGCTACGTTTTGAGTTTTTTTTGATCTTGCTCCTCTAGCTCTTTCAATTTTGACAATAGGTTGTCAATTTTGGATCTCTCCACTCTTCTCATGTGGGCACTTATTGCTATATATTTTTCTCTACAGACTGCTTTAAATGTGTCCCAGAGATTTTGGTATGTTGTGTCTTTGTTCTGGTTGGTTTTGAAGAACTTCTTTATTTCTGCCTTCATTTCATTGTTTATCCAATCAACATTCAAGAGCCAGTTGTTCAGTTTCCATGAAGCTGTGCGATTCTGAGTTAGTTTCTGAATTCTGAGTTCTAACTTGATTGCACTATGGTCTGAGAGACTGTTTGTTATGATTTCAGTTGTTTTGCATTTGCTGAGGAGTGCTTTACTTCCAATTATGTGGTCAATTTTGGAGTAGGTGTGATGTGGTGCTGAGAAGAATGTATATTCTGTGGATTTGGGGTGGAGAGTTCTGTAAATGTCTATCAGGTTTGCTTTTTCCAGGTCTGAGTTCAAGCCCTGGATATCCTTGTTAATTTTCTGTCTGGTTGATCTGTCTGATATTGACAGTGGAGTGTTAAAGTCTCCCACTATTATTGTGTGGGAGTCTTAAGTTTCTTTGTAAGTCGTTAAGAACTTGCCTTATATATCTGGGTGCTCCTGTATTGGGTCCATATATATTTAGGATTGTTAGCTCTTCTTGTTGTATCAATCCTTTTACCATTATGTAATGACCTTCTTTGTGTCTTTTGATCTTTGTTGCTTTAAAGTCTATTTTATCAGAGATGAGAATTGCAACTCCTGCTTTTTTTACTCTCCATTTGCTTGGTAAATCTTCCTCCATCCCTTTATTTTGAGCTTTTGTGAATCTTTGCATATGAGATGGGTTTCCTGGATACAGCACACTGATGGGTTTCGGTTTTTTTATCCAATTTGCCAGTCTGTGTCTTTTGATTGGTGCATTTAGCCCATTTACCTTTAGGGTTAATATTGTTATGTATGAGTTTGATACTGCCATTTTGATGCTAGCTGGCTGTTTTGTCCCTTGGTTGATGCAGATTCTTCATTTTGTTGATGCTCTTTAGCATTTGGTGTGTATTTAGAATGGCTGGCACTGGTTGTTCCTTTCTATGTGTAGTGCCTCTTTCAGGAGCTCTTGTAAAGCAGGCCTGGTGGTGACAAAATCTCTGAGTTTTTGCTTGTTGGCAAAAGATTTTATTTTTCCTTCACTTACGAAGCTCAGTTTGGCTGGATATGAAATTCTGGGTTGAAAGCTCTTTTCTTTAAGGATGTTGAATATTGGCCCCCACTCTCTTCTGGCTTGTAGAGTTTCTGCCGAGAGATCTGCTGTGAGTCTGATGGGCTTCCCTTTGTGGGTGACCCGACCTTTCTCTCTGGCTGCCCTTAGTATTTTCTTCTTCATTTCAACCCTGGCGAATCTGACGATTATGTGTCTTGGGGTTGCTCTTCTTGCAGAATATCTTTGTGCTGTTCTCTGTATTTCCTGGAGTTGAGTAGTGGCCTGCCTTGCTAGGTTGGAGAAATGTTTGTGTATAATATCCCGAAGAGTGTTTTCCAGCTTGGATTCATTTTCTTTGTCACATTCTGGCACACCTGTCAAATGTAGGTTAGGTCTCTTCACATAGTCCCGCATTTCTTGGAGATTTTGTTCATTCCTCTTTGCACTTTTTTCTCTAATCTTGGTTTCTCTTTTTATTTCAATGAGTTGATCTTCAACTTCTGATATTCTTTCTTCTGCTTGGTCAATTCGGCTGTTGAAACTTGTGCATGCTTCACGAAGTTCTCATGTTGTGTTTTTCAGCTCCTTCAATTCATTCATATTCCTCTCTAAGTTGTCCATTTTTGTTATCATTTCCTCGAATCTTTTTTCAAATCTTTTTTCAAGGTGCTTAGTTTCTTTGCATTGATTTAGAACATGTTCTTTTAGCTCACTGAAGTTTCTCATTATCCACCTTCTGAAGTCTGATTCCGTCATTTCATCACTCTCATTCTCCGTCCAGCTTTGTTCCCTTGCTGGTGAGGAGTTTTGGTCCTTGTAGGAGGTGAGGTGTTTTGGTTTCGGGTGTTTTCCTCCTTTTTGTGCTGGTTTCTTCCCATCTTTGTGAATATATCCACCTGTCATCTTAGTAGTTGCTGACTTTTCCATTGGGTCTCTGAGTGGATGCCCAGATTGTTGATGATGAAGTATTTCTGTTACTTGGTTTTCCTTCTAATGGTCTAGCCCCTCTGCTGTATGAGTGCTGAGGTCCACTCCACGCCCTGCTTGTCTGGGGTACACCTGTAGCAGCTGCGGAACAGTGAGGGATGCTACCAGTTTCTTCTTCTGCTATCTTTGTCATAGAATGATGCCCGCCAAATGTCAGTCTGATTAGTCGTTTTTTGAGGTGGCTCTTTGGATATACACGGGTCAGGGAGCTGCTTGAGGAGATGGCCTGTACTTTATAGGAGCTCCAGTGCTGAGCTGTGAGCTCCGTTGTTCATTCAGGGTTGCTGGGCGGATGTGTCTGCTGCAGCAGAACTTATAAAAGCCCCCCCTTTTTTTCCCCTCAGATGCTCTGTCTCAGGGAGTTGGGGCTTTCTTTATGAGTATCTGTAGCACTGTCCTGCCCAGCTAGGAGGCAGTCTATTCACTATTTGCCTGCCGGGGCTCCGCCCTGCTAGCGTGGGTCCGCCCTGCTGCTGTGGGGCTCCTTTCTACTGTGGCACGCTGCACCCAGTTGGCGGAGTCTCTCTGTTATGACTGGTTGCCTCGGCAATGGGAGTCTGCGTCAGCAATGGGCAGTACCTCAGTAGGGACCGATTGTGTCCGTAGTGGCAGATGCCCCTCCCCCACCGAGCTGCACCGTCCTGGATTCAGCTGCAAAACTCAAGCCTGAGCACCTTGAATTGCCACCCTGCTTGTCCCCGTGAGGGTGGGACCCACTAAGCCCGATCACCTGGCTTTCTGCCTCAGAGTCCCTCCTCTCTCTCTCTCTCTCTTTTTCTTTCCAAATTGAATGGCTGACTCTCTCACAGGTGCCCCAGTCACCTGCTGATTGGCCACTGGGATCCGTGCGATCTCCCCTGCGGCAGCCCACTGCACCAGCTCAAATCGCTCTTCCCAGGAATCTCCTGGTCTGGCTCACCGTCCAAGTCCCGTTCAATCAGATGGACATGTCAATCTGCCCTCCCAAATCTCAGATTGCCAGTTTAACAGGGCACCCAGACCAGTGAGCTTTGTGCGGGCTGCTGCTGCGCCGTGTCGCCGGCAGAAATGGCCATGCAAGCCGAAAGGGCTGAGCTGCTGTCCTGTGTCTCTCCTACATCTGTGAATTTCCCCGTTCTGTGGGAAACAAAGATCCATCTGAAAATGCGGCTAGGACTCACCCTCTGCACCTTCACTGAGAGCTGCAATCCTGAGTTGTTTCTATGGCACCATCTTGGAACCTCTCCACATGAATTCTTTTGGTGGTTAAATCAACCTTGAATTCCCAGTGCAGACCCTACTTTGTCATGATATTAAATGCATGTTATATATCGCTGGATTTGACTTGCTATTATGTGGCTAAGAATTTTTATATTTGTATTCATAAGGGAATGTTGTTCTATAGTTTTATTTTCTTGTAAGATTTTTGTGTGGCTTTGATATCAGGGTAACACTGGTCTATTAAATTAATTGGAAAGGGTTCCCTTTTTCTGTAATTTCTGGAAGACTTTATATGAAATAAATATTGTTTCTTTCTTAAATGTTTAGTAGAATTCACTAGTGAAACCACTAGAATTGGCCTTCTCATTGGGAGAAGATTTTAAATTACTGATTCAAATATTTTATCAATATAGATATTTGGATGTTTAGTTTCTTCTTAGAGTTTATTTTAGAATTTTGCATCTCTCTAGGAACATGTCCATTTCATCTAGTTGTCTAATGTGTTGGCATAGTGGTTTTTACAATTGTTCCTTAAAATCATTTTATGGTTAGTCTGTAGTCATGTCTCTTATTCTTGATTTTATAATTGGCTGCTTCTCTCTCCCTTCCTCCTGCCTTCCTCCTTCCTCCTTCCTTCCTTTCTTTTTCTCCCTTGACCCCAAATCCTTAGTCTACTTAGAAGTTTGTCATTTTGTTAGCCCTTTCGAGAAACTGTTGCTTTATTTTAGTTTTTCTGCTGTGTTTTATAGTATGTTTTATTCATTTCTGCTCTGATCTTTTGAATTTCCTCCTTTTTGTTTTTTTCCCCTCTCTCAGCTTCTTGAGGTAAAAACTATGATTACTGATTTTAGATCTTTCTTCCTTTGAATATAGGCATTTAAAGCTGTAAATGTCCCTCTAGTCTCTGACTTAATTGCGTATCATACTTTTTGACATGTCCTTTCTATTTTCATTCAGTTAGAGATATTTTCTAATTTCTATTGTGATTTCTTTGTTGACCATGGATTATTTAGAAATGTTATTTAATTTCCTAGTACATGGGGATTTCTCAGATATCATTCCTTTGATTATTTCTAATTTTATTCCATATTGTTGGAGAATATTCTCATATGATTTTAGTCCTCAGTTTATGAAGTCTTGTTTTATGCCTAGCATATTAAATGAATGTGTATTATGCTATTGTTAGGTGAAGCATTCCATACATATCAGTTAGGTCCAGTTGGTTCAGAGTTTAGCTCATGTCTGCTCTATCTACTATATCTTTGCTCATCTCTCTAGTTGGTATATCAACTATTAAGAAAGAGATGTTGAAATTACCAACTAAAATGATTGAATTGTCTATTTGTCTTTTCAGTTAAATCTATATTTATTTTTTTGGCCTCTTGTAGTGTGTGTGTGTGTGTGTGTGTGTGTGTGTGTGTGTGTGTTTATAATTTTTTATATCCCGGCATACTAAACTTTTCATTATTATTATCTTTTTATTTCCAGTAATACTCCTTGTCTTAAAGTCTGTTCTGTCTGATATTAATGTACCCAAGAGCAATGAAAACATGTCCACATAAAAACTTATTTATGAATGTTCATAGCAGTATTATTCATAATGGCCAAAAAGCAGAAGCAACACAAATGTGCACCAACTGATAAATGGATAAATAAAATGTAGTATATCTACATAATGGAATATTATTCAGCAAAAAAAAAATATGAATTACTGACATATGCTACAACACATCTACCACATAGATGAACATTGAAACCCTCATACTAAGTGAAGGAAGCCAATCACAAAAGACCATATATTATATGATTTAATTTATTTGAATTTTCCAGAATAGAAAAATCTATAGAGACAGAAAGTGGATTGATTAGTGGTTACCTAGCCCTGTGGGGAGGATGGGGAGATTGGATGATGATGGCTAAAGGGGATTCTTTTGAGGATAACATTCTAAAGTTTATTATAGTGATGGATGCAAAAGCTGTTGAATTATGCACTTTAAATAGGTGAATTGTATGGTATCTCACCCAGTCTAATCAATCCACTTTCTGTCTCTATAGATTTTTCTATTCTGGAAAATTCATATAAATTAAATCATATAATATATGGTCTTTTGTGATTGGCTTCCTTCACTTAGTATGAGGGTTTCAATGTTCATCTATGTTGTAGATGGAAAACATGCCCAGCTAATTTTTGTATTTTTAGTAGAGACAGGTTTTGCCATGTTGTCCAGGCTACTCTTGAACTCTTGACCTCAGGCGATCTGCTGAGGTCCCTCAGGTGATCAGCCTCATGCTCCTAAAATGCTGAGATTACAGGTGTGAGCCATGCCAGTTCTCTGTTTTCATTTCTTTTTTCTCCCTTTTTGTGAGTTACGTGAACATTTTTTTTTCTAGAATTCTATTTGATTGACCTGTGACATTTTTTGATTGTGTCTCTTTGTATAGCTTTCTCAGTGACTGCTCTAAGTATTGCCTTATATATACAGAACATATTACGTATTGGTATTGGAATCTTTACCAGTTTGAGTGCAATATAGAAAGCTTATCCCTTTTCCATATTTTTACCCCCCATCATTTATAATTCTCTTAAATATGTCCTCTATAAACATTAAGAACCACATCAGACAGTGTTGTTATTTTTGTTTGAATCATCAAAGTTAGAAAACTAAGGAAGAAAAGAAAGGTCTATCGTATTTACCCATTTCTTTTTCCTTTTACTATTCCTCCTTCTTTTCTAATGTTCCAAGATTTCTTCTTTTATCTTTTTTTTTCCTGTTTTTGAGAACTTTCTTTAGCCATTCTTTCAAGGAAGATCTGGTGACAAATAGTTTTCCTTCATCTGAGAATATCTTGATTCTTGTCTTCATTCTTAAAAAACATAATTTCACTGGATGTGGAATTCTGGACTGACAATTCCTTTCTCTCAGCACTGGAAAGGTGTTGTACCACAACCTTCTGCTCTCCGTTATTTTCCATGAGAAATCTGTTACTCAAACGGGTTTTCCTATGTAGGAAAAGATGTTGTTTCTCTTTTGCTACTCTCACAATTAATTTTCGTCTTTAATTTTTAGATGTTTGATGTGTCTTGGTATTGGTTTATTTGGGTTCATACTCTGGTGTTTACTCAGAGAAAATGTGTCATTTCATAGCTTTTGCCAAATTTTTTTTCAGCCATTACTTTTTTCAAATTTTCAGTTCCACCTTTCTTTCCTCTCTTTCTTGCATTCTAATGACGTGAATGTTAGATCTTTTGTTACAGTTCTGCAGGTCATCAAGGTTCTGTTTATATTCTCTTCTCTCTGTTTTTCAAATTAGATGATTTTCATTGTTCTGTCAAGTTCCTGGGTTATTTTCTCTGTTTCTTTCATTTTGTGGTTTGGCCACATCTATTGAGGGTTTTATTTTGGTTATTTTCTTTTTTAGTTCAGAAATTTCCATATAGTTATTCTTTGTATCTTCTATTTCTTTACTGAGAATTTCTGTTTTTTCACTTGCTTTGTATACATTTATAATTGCTTGCTAAAACATTTTTATGATGACTTTTAAAATCCGTATCAAATAGTTCTGACATCTGTGTCACCAGATGCTGGTATATATTGATAGTCTTTTTTCACTGAAGTTGAGATTTTTCTAGTTCTTGGCACAATTAGTGATTTTTGATTAAGACTTGGACAATTTGGGTGTTAAGAAACTTTGGATCTCATTTTAGAAGCACTCTTATGACATCACTACATTGGGAAACTGGAGATGCTACTTCATTACTGCCAGGTGAGGCTGGAAGTCCAAGTTCTTACTCCATTGACACCTGGAAGCTGTTGTGCTTTTCTGTACTGCTAGGCAGCGATGGCAATTCAGTCTCTTCTCTAGGCTGATGTCACCCTGCCTGAGATGGTCACGGTTGCCCCATTACTGTTCACCATGTGAGCTTTCATGGACACCACAGGGAGATGGTCTTGCTACTGCTGGGCAGTTGTGAAGGTCCTGATACTTCACTAGATCTCTTCTGACACACCAAGTGGCAAGGGGGAGAGTGACATCTTATTACCACTGGATGGGAGCAGAATTCCAAGCTCCCGACAAGGTCTCCACTGATACTGCAGAAAGAGGAGGCTCATTACTCCCCAGCAGGGTAAAAGTCACAACTCCTCACTGTCTCCTCTGACAAAGCCTGTCAGAGGGATTGGGGAACCTCCTTACAGATTGACAGGAGTGGAAATCTGGGCTCCTTACTTGACCTTTGCTGGCTTGGTGGGGTTAGAGACAGATTTTCCGTGATGTTTGGTATAGCAAAAAGGTGGTTGTCTAAAACTTTTCTGTCTTACCAGGCTGCTGCCTTTCCTGGAACTTTGGCTCAAGAGGGTTTTCTTGGGGCTTGTTTTATCTGTGCTCATTGGCATTTCTGAGTATTCTGCATCTCCAACATCTCATCTGAGACTTAGGAGGCCAAATAGATCCAGGAAACTCCTACCCTCTATCTCATTCCTTTGATCCTGAGGGTGATAGCCAGTCTTCCTTCTCTCCACCTTTAAGTGCCTTCTGTTTGTTTTATATATAATGTTCATGGTTTTAGCTATACTTGGTAGAAGGTATAGGAAAAGTATATTTTTCACTCCATCTTTCTGGGCTGAGAAACCAAGAACCAGAAATGTTTATTATTGCCCTAGAAACCTAGGAGAAGAAGGTTTGTGACTTTGTGTCCCCTTATGTTGGGGATGGGAGGAAGCTGTCCCTAGAGATAGCAGGGATCCAGCAATATAGTGGCAGGCTGGATTAAAGGAGACATGGCTGGGAAGCAGCCTGTGGTGCATGACAGCTGATGGATGGTTGTCAGAAACAGTGATGTCTGATGATCCATTTGAAGCCATTTCCTCCTCTCTAATCCTATTACTCTCCATTTCCCCCAATATCTTCAGTAAGCACCTATTATATGTAGCAGCTTAGTATTAAAAGAATGAAGGAGATCAAAGAGAAGGTTATTCAATTGTATTTTGGGCCAAGAAAGTGGCAAGGCCAGTGATGAAGAGCCTGCCAGAGTGATAGAGGCCTGAGCAAGGAATAAATTGGTGAAGAAAGATTAGGACCTTGGCATGTGGAGTCACTGCGGAAGCCTGTATGTTCTCAGAGCTCAGTAGAGAGGAAGTAAAAGCAGGGAGCAGTCGCTGAGTCATTATGAGAAAGAGGGTTTCATGGTGGAGGAAGTGACACCTTGGCTGGATTCTCTTGAAGCTTGCCGCACGGTTACTTGAGTGGAGAGAAGCACCTCTGCTTTTGCGTATGGAGGGAAGCTGTTTGCGTGGATTTTGAAGGCAGCCTGTGCCGTTTGGACTACTAAGTGCTCTCCCACAGGCTCCTAACGCCTTGCTGCTTCTCCAGGTGGGTCTGAAGTGGAGTCAGCTCAGAGGCCTGCCATTCCTCTCTCATAGAACTCTTCATTGCAGTGATATCTCGGCTTGCTTCATGCACCCTGAGCCCAGAGTTCCTAAAGCAGCAAACCCAGTGAAGCAGATACACCTCTGGCATGGGTCTGTGAGTTGCTTCTCAGGGCCCCGGCCAGCAACAGTGATTCAGCACACAGGCCAACCCGTGCAAGCTTTATGCATGCATTTTAGGGCAATGGGAAGCGTGGTGAGCAAGGTTTGTGGTAAACCTTTAACCACATTCAACTTCTTCCAAGATTTATCTGCTCTAGAATATGTAGAGATGGAGAAATGACCAAGGACTGCACAATGCTGTGCTTTTATACTGCTGTAGAGCGAAGGATGCTGCTGGCTCTCCATAGCCCGCGGTGAACTTGGCCCATGTAATGGGGCAGCAGAGAGTCAGGCAGGTGAGTTTTTCCTTGTGTCTCCTTTTCCAGTAAATGCCAATACACCCCCCAGGTCACCTTTGCCTGACATCTAGGTCTTAAACTAACTTGTCCTCCCACTCCCCAGGGTGAATTGAACTCCGTGCCACATACCTCCTGAGCACCTGCTGGCTGAGTCTACATCCCCATCTGTGAAAATGCTTTGTGATGTGCTGTTTCATATCACAGAATGGAAACTGTGTTTTCATTCACCAGGACCCAAACACTCTTTTTGTAGAATCTATAAAGTGACATGGAGGGCCATATTTTAGAGCACTGTCCCTGCAGCTGGTAAGGAAGCCCTGGTGAGGGGCAGCACAGGAGGCTGTTCTGGCTGGCTGGTTCTGGGCTGAGGGGATGTGTTGGAGGCAGGAGGAGTGAGGATGCAGAGGAGGGGAGGACCCATGAAGTGGAATGAGTAGCAGCCTGTTACGACTTGGAGGCTGGTAAGACTTGAGGAAAGAGGCTTAGGAAGGGGCTTGGATTTGCACTCACAGAGATAGCCAAAGGTGTGGGAGGGAGGGAGGGATGGAAAAAGGAAGGAAGGAAGGAAAGAAGGAAGGAAGGAAAGAAAGAAGGAAGGAAGGAAGGAAAGGAGGGAAGAAAGGAAAAAAGGCAAGGTGGAAGAAAAGAAGGAAGGAAGGAAAGGAAGGAAGGAAGAAAGGAAACAATGAAGGAAGGAAGGGGAAGGAGAAAGGGTGCAGGGGAAGGAAAAAACAAGGGATTGCTTTTCCCTCGGGGTGGGGGGTGGTGAGCTTGTTGCTTCCAAAGCTACAAAGCTTTGGTCTTTACACATAAAATAATTTTGAAGTCACCCCATCCAGTTATGTTTCCCTACAGTTTAAACAAGAATTCTCATGCTCCACTGGCCACATGAGTGCCCTGAGGGGGTGTAGACACAGGTGGAGGGAGCTCCTTGTGACCAGCAGAGAAAACAGGATGGGGCACTGCCTCCCTGAGTACCTGTGGGTGGGAAGGCCATTGACAACCGTAGCTCTATAAAGGCTCCCTGGCCCGGGGACCTGGGGCAGGCAGTGGCTTCTACTCCTTCCTCCTGGGAGGGGCCAGGAAAATGGCCCTGGTCCTGGGGATTGTCAGCCTGCTGGGCTCTGTCTGCTTGGTGTCCGCCAATATCTTTGGTAAGTTCTGAGGCTGTGGAGCCAGGGGGCTGGGGAGGGAGCGCCAGTGTCAGCCAGGCTCTGCCCTGGGCCTCCGAACAGGTGTGATCTAATTAAATTTTCCCCAATGCCCACATGTCAGTGATTTACTTTCCTTTTCAGATAAACAGGCAGATTTACAGAGAGACGAACTGAATTACTTAAGGTCACAGAGCTAGTGATTGGTGGAGCAGAGACGGGAAATGGGGTTGATCTTCCTATTCAATTCTAGGTCCCCCTCACTCCACCATTGTGGCAAACTTTTGGCATTGACCTTGGGTTTTTATCCCTTTAGCTATTCCAAAGTCTACGTCATCCATAAGAGGTATTTTAGAAGTAGCCAGCAGGTAGCTGGAAAAGAAATGTACCTGTGCAGTGAAATAGCCCTAAGTTCTGTCCTAGCCACTTACCCGTGTGACTTTGGACAAAGTACCAAGCTGCTGTTTTGTCATTTAAAAAGTAAACAATAACCTCATGGTGTGGCTGTGATTTCTGGGTAAGATTCTCTGTGTTATGTGAGTTCTCAATGGAGAAGACATGTACGTCATTAATCAATTTGTATTCCAATGTGTATCTGGAAGGTGTTACATCTGCAGGGCATGGCTTGAAAGATTCAAGAAGAACTTCTTTGTGGTGTTGTAACCTACTCCAAATAGCCTCATGGGAGCAGGGGCAGGGAATGTGGAGTCCCTGTGTTGATTTTGGAATCCTTCACTTGCCAGCTACGTGACTTCGAGCAGATGAGTTTCGCTGCCTGAGACTTGGTGCCTCATGAGTGACAAGGATATACTACCTGTCACCTCTCAGGGGAATGCTGTGCATTAAATCAGCTAATGTAATACTTGGAAAAAAGTGTGCCTAGCTGCCAGATCTTAAGATAGACTGTCACAGGTAATGGTGACGACCCTGGAAAAGCATCTGTGCTTGCGAGAGCCCATCTCTGTCCTGGCAGCCCAGTCCATGCTCTTCTCTGATGAAACATTTTTCTTTTCCTAGAGTACCAGGTGGATGCCCAGCCCCTTCGTCCCTGTGAGCTGCAGAGGGAAAGGGCCTTTCTGAAGCGAGCAGACTATGTGCCCCAGTGTACAGAAGATGGCAGTTTCCAGTAAGGCTTATATCAGCAGCAAACTCTCAAGGTCCAAGATGCCCTAAAGAGCATCTGGTGCCTCCCCCTCTCTTCCTGAGATCTGCCCTGCAGCTCCTTTGTGCACATGAGGCTTGGCCACTGCCATTTGGAGGTGCCTGCCTTTCAGGTCCCCAAGCTGATCAACACTGGCCAAACTGACCAAGTGAACCCTAATCCATGCTTCATGCTCCCACTGCTCTCCCTTCTCTTCCTACTGTCACTTTTTTCTGTGATGACTGGAATAAACTGCACACGTGGGGGTGGGGCAGAGTTGCAGAGGGTGTCAAATGATCTGTGTTTTGGCACCTCTCCCTCCTCCAAGTATCCTCTTGAGAAGCTGGGGTGGTGGAAGCAGAGGCTGCCTTGACTTCCCAGTCCGTCGCTGCCTTCGATGCTGTCCAGGACAGCTTTCTAGGCCGCCTCTGGGCTTACAGGTCACTGTCTCCTCATTGAGCTGCTCTCTAGAAGGGGTTTCTCCAGCTGCCCTAATGCAGCTGTGGGGTCTGAGACCCTCTCTGTGGAGAGCGTGATGATCATCTAGACAATTCTTCCTTGTGGAATAGACAGGAATTGTCTGCAATGTGCATGCCATTGAAATTTCCCCATGCGATTCCAGTCATTTTGAATAGGGGAGCTGCGTCTATATGACGGTGTTCTGGGACACATCTGCAAACGTCCCTCCTTGTCACTGTCTTCTGTACACTCTTAACATGCCTGACCTCCCACGAGCACGCAGAGACACTGCTAGAGCAGTCCTGGCTTAAATCGCTGGGAATTCTGGAGCAGCAAGGAAGGCGTTAAGGAGGATGTGTCACTTTCACCAGCCTTATTTATGTTCACATCCCAATTATCTTGTTCCAGCCTCTTGCAGTTTCAAACCTGGTCTGTTCTCAGGAGGCTTTGCATATGCTGTTCCCTTTACCTGGAACACCTTTACCTTCTACACCTCTGACCATCCTGCAGGTCTCAGTTCAGCCATCATTTCTTTCCAGAAATGATGTCAACTCTGTGGCCTGGCCTGACCCCTCCCATGTGCTTCCCAATATACCAGGCCGGCCCCTGACCCCATTAACGTCCCACCACAGAGCCCCCAATGCTAGCCATACAATGTGGGCACTGCCCTTACCCTCCACAGCCTCATAATGACTGAGGACACGTAGTGGATGTGGCTGAAGCCCTGCACTCGGGGTGGGTCACTTGCTTCGGGGCTGGACAGGTGGTGAATGAATGACTGGGGCAGGAGGCAGAGCAGGTGTCAGCCAGGCAGGAAAAGTGGAGCCTTTCCTTTCCCAGGGCAGCCACCCCTCTCACCTCCACTGTCTCCCTAATTTAAATGAACCAAAACCTGGAGGAATGGAAATGAAGAAGAAAAGTAGGCTGCATGGGAGCCTGTGTGTGTCTTTGGGGGCCCGTCGCAGAGTCACCTGGTCTGTCTCTCCTCCTCAGGACCGTCCAGTGCCAGAATGACAGCCGCTCCTGCTGGTGTGTGGGTGCCGATGGCAGCGAAGTGCTGGGCAGCAGGCAGCCAGGACGGCCAGTGGCTTGTAAGTGGGGATGGGGGATGTCCCTTGGGGATAGGAGGGACCCTGCTGGGACAACTCATGTCCAGGAATGAGCACTGGGTTTGGGCAGGTGACTGAGGCGAGTCCTCCCTCTGGGCTGCTGGCTTCTCTGTGAAGAAGAATCATCCCTGCAAGTCAACGAAGGCCCTCTGTGCTGCATGGCCCCTGTGAAAATCCAGTAATTTGTTAAGCAAATATCCACCCACTTGCTCCCATGCGCCAGGCACTGTGCTTGGTGCTGAGAAGACAGTGGTGGGCAGACATCACGGTCCCCTGAAATCAGAAAATGACCATAAAATTTTGAGACTTGGCTCAAAGCTATGCAGTTAGGATCATTATTATAGTGAGTCGTCAAAGAAACACAGTCCCCCTTTAAAACATGTCATGACCCTCAAACAACAGTCAGTTTCAGCCAACACCTTAAAATGAGGAAACGGAGCCGAAAACGAAAACTCTCCTTTGGTGGATTAAAAGCTCTTTGGGGCATTACTTTTACGCATCCCGTGCGGCTGTCGTGGGGGCAGGCCTGTCTCATACTCTCCTGCGGTGAGCTTGGCTGAGTCAGGCATCCTCACTGAGCTATGGCTCCTTATCTGTGACATGAGTATAGCATCTGCCTTGTGAGATGTGGGGATTTAGAACACATGTAAACACTAGGCACGTAGTAGGTATTCAGTAGGAGGTGATCATTGCTAATGTCTTAGGCCATTTGTGTTGCCCTAAAGGAATGCCTGAGGCTAGATGACTCATGAAGGAAAGAGGTGTATTTGGCTCACAGACCTGCAGGCTGTGCAGGAAGCACGGGCGCTAGCTTCCCTGCGGGTGAGGACCTCAGGCTGCTTCCATTCATGGTAGGAGGGGAAGAGAAGCGTCTGTGCAGAGATCATGTGATGAGAGAAAGCTTGAGAGACAGAGGGTGGAGGCGCCAGGCTCTTTTTAATAATCAGCTCTTGTGGACACTGACAGAGCTGGAACTCACTCACTCTGCGGGACGGCATTCATCTCTTCACGAGGAATCCGCCTCCAGGACTCAAACACCTCCAACACTGGGGATCAGATGTCAACATGAGATTTGGAGGGGACACATGCTGAAACTGTAGCAGCTAAGGTCACTAACCCTCATGCAGAGTGGTGAAGCAGCTCCCCCAGAGCTACACGGTGAGCCTGGGGAGAAAACCGGACTCAGAAAAGCTCCGTTAGCGCCAAGCCTGCACTCTGATGCCATCTCCCCTCCGCAGTACCGGTGCTCTGGGGTACAGGACTGATCGCGGTCAAACCAGTGAGCTCCGCCTGACCCAGTCCACAGGATACTAGCTAGGCCTGTGCTGTGGTTGCCACCGATCACTGAGTCCCTCTGGGGAGAGAGCATGAGTTTTCCTGGGCTCAGCCCCCTGGACATTTCCCCTCGGCCCTATCTAACACTGCTCCTTGTACCCACAGGTTTGTCATTTTGTCAGCTGCAGAAACAGCAGATCTTGCTGAGTGGCTACGTTAACAGCACAGCCACCTCCTACCTCCCTCAGTGTCAGGATTCAGGGGACTACATGCCTGTCCAGTGTGACGTGCGGCAGGTGCAATGCTGGTGTGTGGATGCAGAGGGCATGGAGGTGTATGGGACCCGCCAGCTGGGGAGGCCAAGGCGATGTGAGTTTCACACCTGCACCCCTAGAGCAGGGGAGGAGCTGCAGCTTTCCTCACTGCGAGCCAAAACATTTAGAGTTTCCTGCCAAAATGGGCAGAGAACCAGGCCCTCAGTAGGGAAGATAAAAGCTTCAAAGGGAAGGTTTTATTGTTCTCGTATTTCCATATGGTAGACAAGTCATATTTGCTGGCTGACCATTAGAAACATAAGCAGGATTTCAATAAATGCTGTGACTCTCCTATTGCAGACCTGAGTCACTGTGTGGGTCTCTACGTGTCACGTATATAGTGCAAGCACAGCCACGTACTGCATATGGGTGTTTCCACCAACGGACCACATACATGACAGTGGTCTCATAGGATTATAATCGAACTGAACAATTCCTGTTGCCTAGTGACGTAATGATAACTTTCATCCTAGGCTGAGTAGGTCTAGACTAACGTGTGTGTTTATCTATTACTTTTTAACAAAAAGTTTTAAAGTAAAACAAAAATTAAAAGTAGGGAAAAGTTTATAGATTAAGGACATAAAGAAAATATTTTTGTACAGCTGTACCATGTGTTCATGTTTTAAGCTAAGTGTTAAAAGTTTTAAGAAATGAAAGATTTGTAAAGTAAAACTGAAGTAAGTCTAGAGGAGTGTACAGGACTGCCCTGAGCTTTGGTGTTCACCCACTGACGCCCAGAGCAACTTCTAGTCCTGCAAGCTTCGTTCATGGTAAGTGCCCCTACAGGCGCCATGCAGCTGTACTATTCTTTATCTTTTTTTTTTTTTTGAGACGGAGTCTCACTCTGTAACCAGGCTGGAGTGCAGTGGCGCAATCTTGGCTCACTGCAACCTCTGCCTACTGAGTTCAAGCGATTCTCCTGCCTCGGCCTCCTGAGTAGCTGGGACTACAGGCACAAGCCACCATGCCCAGCGAATTTTTTTTTTTTGTATTTTTGGTAGAGACTGAGTTTCACCATGTTGGCCAGGATGGTCTCAATCTCTTGACCTCATGATCCACCCACCTCGGCCTCCCAAAGTGCTGGGATTACAGGCGTGAGCCACCGCGCCCGGCCTATTCTTTATCTTCTGACTGTATTTTTACTGTACCATTTCTATGCTCAGGTATGTTTAAATACACAAATACTCACCATTGTCTTACTGCTGCCTATAGTATTCATTACAGTAACACACTATACAGGTTTAACAGGCTAGCTCGTGCCGCCCAGGTGTGCCGTGGGCAAACCATGCAGTTTGCATAATGCACTCTATGATGCTCACATAAAAATGAAACCGCCAAACGATGGCTTCTCAGAGCTCATCCCCATCGCTAAGGGACTCATGACTGTATATGCTGCTCGATTATAGAAACGTATGTCTACTTATACATAAGAATGTAATTTTTCTTCGTGAAAATGTTTAGGTCCAAGGAGCTGTGAAATAAGAAATCGTCGTCTTCTCCACGGGGTGGGGGACAAGTCACCACCGCAGTGTTCTGCAGAGGGAGAGTTTATGCCCGTCCAGTGCAAATTTGTCAACACCACAGACATGATGATTTTTGATCTGGTCGACAACTACAACAGGTAAGGGGAGCCGACCTCTGGGCTGTGCCTGTCGCTGGCCCGTCACCTGCCCAAGCACACACTCATCTTGAGCTGGGGGCTTCCATGCGTCATACGTGCAGTGTGGTAAAGAGTTAAGAGCAGCCTTATTCTCATGAGCTGTGCTGGGCCTCTGAATTGCCATGGTGTTTTTATCAAGGCAAACTGGCAATTGGTACTTAATGAAAAATATATGTGTCCTCCAGCCAATGAAATGTAGAACATCAGAATGTGAAGACATGTGGACTAGGGTGCCTACTGCATCGTTTTTCATTGTAGCAGGAAACTGGGAACAAAGTGATCATCAAGAGGTGGTTGGCTGAATCCGTGTGAATCTGCCATAAATATTTATGCAGCCATTGAAAAGACTGCATTAGAGCTGCTAGGACATTTGACCTGCAGAGCACGCCACAGTATATTAAGATAATACCATACAAGACACAAAGCACAGATAATATAATGTAATATGCTTTACCTTTTAAAGGACAGATGAGCAAAGACATCCTTGCACGTGCTTACATCACTATACCATTAAGTAGATCTCTGCACAGAGGGTGAGAGGAAAGTGCATGCAGGGCGTGGTTATCCTGGGCCGCTTCGGGGCCAGGGCTGCTCTGCAGAAGAAGGAGTAGGCAGAAAGGGGGTCTGCAGAAAAGGAGAAAAGGCAGCACTTCCAACAGCACGGATGTCATCGTGTTGTGAACTTTCGCAAACTGCATGCATATGTGCATTTACAAATAACTGCTAAAATGTTAGCAGTGAATATAAACAGAGAGATGCATTATCGATCTTGACCCAGATAGCCAGGCAGCTTCTGGTTACCCAAGGTGGCCCCTTGTCTACTGTAAAAGGGTTCACACAGACTTCAGATGTAACTGAACCATTTGGAGTTAAAAAGAAATATGAATACTAGTCTGCAAACGCTGATATGAATTCTCTTGGAGAACTTGAGTCTCTGTGTGGCTGACTTCCAAAACAACCAGTTTCTTTCTGTGTGTGAGGAAGGAAATTCTCATGGGCTGTGCCAGGAGGAAACTGTCCCATAGACAGACTTCGTTTGAACTGCATCATATTTTAAAAACTGGAAACTTCTATTAGGTTATACCCCATGAAATTTCCAGTTTTGTAGGTTAAAAAACAGTTGAACATGAGCAGTTTTATATGTTCAACCTGAAATGCACCATTCTGAATTCCTGATTGTAAAGAACAAGGGCAGGAGGCTGCACGCATGCATTCACTGGTGGCATGAAGACACTGGCTGCACTGCTCTTTTTAGACCAAGGACACACCCTTCTGTGCTCCAGGTCCCTCTGTGCTCTGGTGCCATACCCCTGACTACCCCATCCTGCCTCATCCTGCAGCATTTGCCTTTGTGACCTGCCTTCTGTGTCTGCCACTGCTTAGAACAGTGACTTAGCCACTTACTCTCACAGAGCCTCAGTGTTCCCATCCATCAAATGGAGGACAATGCCTTGCTCATTACCTCGTAGTGAAGATCTGATGAGGCCTCATCTATGAAACCATGGGTGCGAATTTACAAAACTGTAAATTAGTATACTTCTGCAGGGCATTCTTATGCATCAGCCAGCTTCAGCAAACGTAGCTTAGATTTTACCCCTCTGGGCCTGGCCTGCCTGTGGGCATGCATAAATCTCAAACAGCCAATTTTATTGAATGTTCTTTGTTGCAAACCAATGTATTCTCTGTTCAAGATTACCTGAGTACTTGCTGTATACAGGGAATTTTATATCCTTTAACCTGCCTGAATACTTATAGAAATAATTAGATAATTACAGTCATTTCTATACAAATGATTACTGAAACATTACGGAACGTAGGGTGAGTTAAGGAACTCATCTTAGCAAACATAATTAGTAGGTGCTAGAACTGTCTGGCTCCTTTCAGTATCCCACATAAACTCAACTTATCTCTGTTCCCCTGCAGTGCATGGCACAGAGCCTTGCCCACAGCAGGTCTGCCATCAGTGCCCAAGGAATTGGTGAATGCATCCCAGACCCCGGCGGGTGCCACGTTAAGGTTGAGGCACAATTCACAGCTATTTCCACAAGAGGGCAGTCGAGTTAAATGCAAAAGTTCAGAACTAAGCATCCTTTGTTTAAATTTACTCCTGAAATGGGATCCTTTTCATTTCGTAAGCAAGCATGTCTCAGAGCAAATTTTGGTACCGAAAGGTCATGGGAAGGGTTGGGTGCTTGGTTACTGGAAGCGCAGCTGTAATCAGGGATTTTCTGATACTTATGCAGACCTGGGCAGTTTCAGGCCTCCTCTGGGCACAGTGGAAGCAGCTTCGGAGGCCATAGAGAGGTCCTAAGCGTAGTGACTCAGATTTCCAGGTAAAATATGAGACTGCCAGTGATGTTTGAATTTCAGATAGCAAAGAGTAATTTTTTTTTCAGTGTAGCTGTGTTTCAATATTGCACCAAGCATTTTAAGCCTGGGGCGGGGAAAGGGTACATCATAATCACCATGGGACATGGATTTTTGAAAGAATGGAATGGGCGAGGGAAGGGCAGAGTGGGTGTGGGTGGGGGAGGCAATCCTTCGAGTTTGGAGGCTACTGCACTAGTCCAGGCAAGAGACAGTGTTGACACGGAGCAAGTGTCCCAGAGGACGAGACACTTGACGGAGTGAGACTGACCTGATGGAATCCACAGAACTTGCTGAAGGAATCAATATGGAGGTGAGGGTGGGAGAGGGTCAAGAATGACTCCTAGGTCTAGTTTCTGAATGGATGCTTGGGGATAAATTTGGAAAGGAAAAGCCACAAGCTTTGTTTTGGGATATTGAATCTAAGGGGATTTCTTTGAAAAAATTCAAATGGAGACGTGAAGGAAGGCAGTTACTTACTTCCCTGGGGCCATCAGGAGGGTGGAATCCTGTAGGTGGCTTCTTTGCTGACCTGTTGCTGTGAGTTTTTTCTGTGCTGGGTGATGGTGTGCACTTGAATTTGGCCATGGTGTTTGCCCATTTGAAGTAGGTCCTTTTGCCCTTCAAGAAGGCCACCGCTTACTGTATTTGTTTGGCTGGAAAATTTTAAAGAACCATGTTGTAATGGGGAGCAAGCTTCACTGGTCCTCCTGACTCATGCCCCATCTTCTATATTGCCCTAGCCCAACCATTAACTGTGGACACACATTGTGGCCAAGCAGATTATAAGTAAAGGTCTTAAGAGCCTTCAAGCAGGCTTAATGCCATTATTAAAGGCTTAATGATCTGATTTAATTGGCTTCTTTGTTAACCTTTGTCCTTACTGACTAAACACACTCAAACTTCTTAGCAACCATTCTAACCTCAAATGCCTCAGCCATCTATGCTACCCAGATTGCCCAGTGGGAAGAAGGATCAGATGCATCTTAATATATGGTAAAGGGGCATTGTAATCAGAACATGGAAGGTACTGTGTGGAGAAATCCTCATAGGCAAACCACAAGATCATCCTCACTACAGACACCTGCGGTGATTGGCTATGTGTCAGGTGCTCTGCTAGGCGATGGCCCCCTCTTTTTTTAATTTTTTTTTTTTGAGGCAGTCTCACTTTGTCACCCAGGCTGGAGTGCAGTGATGCGATCTTGGCTCACTACAACCTCCGCCTCCCAAGCTCAAGCGATTCTCCTGCTTCAGCCTCCTGAGTAGCTGAGATTACAGGCATGTGTCACCCTGCCTGGCTAATTTTGTGTTTTTAGTAGAGATGGGGTTTCACTATGTTGGCCAGGCTGGTCTCAAACGCCTGACCTCAAGTGATCCACCCACCTCAGCCTCCCAAAGTGCTGGAATTACAGGCGTGAGCTACCAAGCCCGGTACAGCCCCCGTTTTTAAGGAGCACCCTCCCTAGTGCAGGAGATAATCAAATACATGGCTCATTTGTTAGTTAGTGTTTAGATTTCTGAAAGGGCTGCCTGTGGGAAACGTTGGAGAATCTGATTGAACCTGAGGCAGGAATCATACTTGCAAATGAACACGACCAGATGCCCGGTGGAGACCAGAAGTTCGCATTCCTCTGAGCTGGGTTGTAATTTCTCTGTGTTGAGGTTGGCCGTAATCTGAGCATAAGGTCAGAAAGGCCACCTTTCCTCTCCGCTAGGATTTGCCTTCTTGAGGATTCCTCTATGGCCACCCTGAGATTTTGCTTTTTATTCAACGAAAAGCAAACATCCGTTTCCACTAGATTGTGGACACACAGGAAATTAGGAAGATTCAGAGCGTGAACTCACTGGTGATTTCAGGGTAGGCCCCCGAAGGACTGGGCTCTATTGGAGTCGTAGTCCAAAATACATATTATTGTAAAATTTTTAAGGATTGTGTAGATTTTATCTTCCTTTTTTTTCTTCGGATATGCCCAAAACAGGATAAAAGTGGAAATTAGAGGGAATTGTGAGGAAGGCAAAATAAAAGTAGAAAATCAGAATAAGGCAAGGCAAAAATTGGGCCACATTGCCCATTCTACAAAGTCATAACAAACGTGGGGGGCTGCATATTTGTCTCTGAGCTTCCTGTAACCACAGAAAAGAAAAATATAGTCTTAAGTTATTTGGTTTCTGCCAAATAAAAATAAGAAGTTTCTCAGGGATTGCAATGTTTTCTTCTATTGAGGATGGAGGAAACTTCGTTTCTCGGGTCCTTGTGAAGGGGAGAACACCGTATGCCACAGGGGACACAGGACTTGGCAGTCCTGCTGCCGAAGGACCAGTGGTTTCCAAAGGCCGGTGCCTGTAAAAAACGTCTTCAGGTGCCGTATTTAGGAGGCTGTGAATCTTGGGCCCTAGCGTTCTCTACCAGACTTGTGCCTCCCTGGTGACTACCAGTTTCTGTTTCCCTTGCGGCCCACATCTGTGGTCTTGTCTCCCACCTTGAAGTTGGAGGCAGGTAAATGACCCTTCTAGATATGTTCTTCACTGCTCTGTTGTCTCCTGGTCAAATCGCCATTGTGGCTTTAGAATCCCACTCCAACTCACCTCTTTTGGGAGCATTCTTTGGCCCAGCTGGCTCGAGGCTAGGAATGGAGCCTTGTCCAGCTTTCACTGCGGCTTTGGGTTCAGTCTCAGTAGTTTGACTTCTTTTGGGCGATACGGGGCAAGAGATCTGTAAGGAGGAAGTTGAAAGCATGGCAGAGCCCTTGTTTCCCGATGACAGTAAATCACTCATGACGGTAGCAGAAGCAACAGCTAAACAATCTTCATGGTGCTAATTGTTATTTTGGAGGAGGAGCCAAAAATTCATAGATGGTGATATTGTTTCAGAAATTAGGCACAGACATCAAATCGTATCAAATGGAATTGTGGGCACATGGGAAATTGGGAAGAATCAGAGCCTGAGATCACTGGTGATTGCAGGATAGGCCCCCAAAGGACTGTGCTCTACTGGAGTCGTGGTCTCTCCCTTTGGCCACGTGGTGTTGTCGAAGTGCATTGGAAATGAACTTGGGACTGTGGCTCCATGGTCTTGGCTGGATGATCTTGACACAGTCACATCACCACTCAGAATCCCAGTTTTCTCATTTGTGACATGGAGATTTTAAAACGGTTGTTGTGAGAATTAAATGAGACAAAATATAGAGAGTGCTTGGTCTGATTGTTCGTACATATCACCTGTGATTATTTTATGAATAGTAATTAATAGCAACAATCATATTAGCTCTTCTCACTACATACGGAATTGGCAAGAAGGGATTAAAGATGGCAGCACAGGGTGTCTGTCCCAGAGGCCATACAGGAACAGCCCTAGAGAGTCCAGATGGCAGTAGCTGGGAGGGTGAGAGGATCCTCTCAGGAGCTGAAGCCAGGGTGATCTCCAATATGCAAGGAGCAGGAATATCAAGAGTGAGGTCCATGCAGAGAGCACTGGCGGGCCAGGTACTGGGCAGTTGATGAGACCAGAAACCCCCAGAGTGGGGATCTGAACATAAAGAGGTGGGATGAAACTGGCTCAAAGACCTTGGAGGTCATGTCTACCATGAGCCAGGACGTTGAAGTGGATTTAACTGACTGAGCATAGAACTAGAGGATTTAAACTTGTGCCTCATGCTGGAACGTGTTTCAGAAACTACCCCGGGCCAGCACTTACGTCATCAACATCTATGAGACATCAGGAAGAGCAAGGTGCTGGGCATATGGGGCAGTGTCAGTCACCTGCCTTGCAGGGTAGGGCATAGGACAGAAGCCAGGAGCAGCCAAAGACACAATGAATAACACCAGTGGCAAATAACACCTTCTTAATCTCTAAAAGGGGGATTAAAATATATCACCTTCCTTTTAGGACTGTTAGATGTATTAGATGAATCAACATGTATTAAAACATTTTGCAAGGGATGGGTGCGGTGGCTGACACCTGTAAATTCCAGCACTTTGGGAGACCGAGGCGGGCAGATCATGTGAGGTTGGGAGTTCGAGGCCAGTCTAACCAACATGGAGAAACTCTGTCTCTAATAAACATTCAAAATTAGCTGAGCATGGTGGCGCATGCCTGTAATTCCAGCTATTTGGGAGGCTGAGGCAGGAGAATCACTTGAACCTGGGAGGCAGAGGTTGTGGTGAGCTGAGATCGGGTCATTGCACTCTAGCCTGGGCGACAAGAGCAAAACTCCACCCCAAAACAAAAAACAGACAAAAAACATTTTGCAGATAGTCTTTTATAAAGTAGTGCTCAATAAATGAAAGTTATTATTATACTATTATTAGCATTTTTAAATTGAATTATCGTAGGCGCTAATGAATGAACTTTTATTACATACCCCCATCTCCCTATCATTGGCAACTAAGCAAAGTGAGGTTTTAATTGTTGTTACGCCACACACTTACTGTAACATTCTGTTTAACATGATACACAGAATCATAGATTGACAGCATGAAAAAGCTTATCCATCATCCCACAGTGCATTTATAGCTTTTGTTTTGCATATTCATTTCTATTCAAATTAACTAATAGTAACATGATTGGAAATTCAAAGCCAGGCTCTGAGCGATTACTACACCATACATTGCCTTCTAATACTGGTTCAGTTATACAGCTGTAATTGTAATACATGTGCGTGGCATTTTATAGTCTAAACTTTTTACATAACGTTATACACCCTCCCTTTTGGCTAGAGTTTGTAAGCATTGTCCTTGATCATAACATTTTATTATACTTAGGGGATTTACTATAGTTTACTTCTTAATTTTCTATTATTGGACATTAAGGTTGTTTTCAGTATTTTTCTAGAATAGGTTGCACAGCCATTGACCTATTAATGTCCAGAACTGCCTTTTCTAGTAATTGATTGTTTGGAGATAGATTTCCAGACATGGGTAGAAACACATAATGCTTGGACCTCACATACTAGTTTTATAGTTATACAGGCATGAAAACGAATCTCTAAATGTTATAAAAAATGAACGGTTTCTCTGGCTGCTAAATCATTGCACAGGGGCAGAACTCCTCAATATGGCTTTTGATGCTTTACCTTTCTATTACTTCAAAGACAGAGAACCCAGCTGACGAGCTCCTTAGGACAATTGTCAGGCCAGACATGATTAGGAAATCTCCTTCCTCAAGTTGCAGAAAGAGATGGACAGCCTTGTTGGTGATGCTGTACCGATTTGTGTTTTTTTCAGCTATGGGAGTGGATAAATTTCCTTCTTAAGGATTTCCTGTGGTGGGAGCTGGCTTCTTCTCAAGCTCTTGAAAAGTTGTAAAGGGGCCTGGAGTCATTTGATCTCCCAAAATGAGATCATCTCCAATACGCCATGTGTTTGTAAAGCAGACTTGGCCTCTAGTCTTGAGAGTTGTATTCCAGGAAAGGAACCAGTGAATGGGATCTTCCTGGCCCGATGAGACAAATGCATGGGCATAAACTGGTCAAAGGCCATAAGTGAGGAAAATGGCTAATTAGCAGGTGGCAGTTATGCACAACTTTATTTTACAAGGTCCAGCCGGGTTCCAGCCAGTGTTTAATTTGTAAAGAAAATGCATTTACTGCAGAAAGCATGAAGCAACTGTCATGATATAAGAAAGTAGACATGCCTTTTCACTAGGTGCGGGCTTGGCCACGTTTATTTCTACAGGAAGAGCTTGTGATGACTTGCCTTTATGAAATGGTGACCATAAATCTCATTCTCTCCAAGATTTCCAGATGCATTTGTGACCTTCAGTTCCTTCCAGAGCAGGTTCCCTGAGGTATCTGGGTATTGCCACTGTGCTGACAGCCAAGGGCGGGAACTGGCTGAGACAGGTGAGTGACACCCCTTAGGCCATCCGAAGGGAGGGAGTGTGATTCCCCAGGTGTGAGAGCCTGCATAGCATTGCTCGTAAAGCACAGCTAGAGTGACAGGCTGCTGTGGGCATTGAGGAGGACACAGCCTTAGCAAACTGTCATCTGCAGTATGGTGAAGGAGGCTGTTGCTGGCCCACACAGTGCCTTTGTGCACACTGGAAAGAACTGCCCTCTCTGGGCAGATGCAGCTCCAAAACTGGCGAGTGGAACACAGGATGGATTTCATCTCTCATTCTGCAGGCACTGCTCCTTTGTTCTGTGAGCAACCTGCACAACCACCCACAGCAGGCCTGACTTTGGAAATTGTTAAAGTGTTGTTCAGACTGATTGCCTAATGATGCTGGTGAAGGCTCTCTCTCTCAATATGTTTGCACAGCAAAGTCAGGGCTTCCTTTCCAAATGAGACCATCCCTGAAAGTCTTGCTGTCTTTGTTCAGGTTTGGAGTTGTTACTGGATGAAATTTATGACACCATTTTCGCTGGCCTGGACCTGGCTTCCACCTTCACCGAAACCACCCTGTACCGGATACTGCAGAGACGATTCCTGGCGGTTCAGTTCCTCATCTCTGGCAGATTCCGATGTAAGTAATAAGCTGCCAACTATGTGCGTGTTTCCATCGGGGGCGCCCTTTGGGTTTCAAAGTTGCTATGGTCTGCATGGCTGTTCCACCAAAGTGAGGGCAGAGATGAGAAGAATCCTAAGAGCAGGCGGCGGTGCTGGGAAGACACCAAGCTTGTTGACAGTCTTCTCTTTTACTGCGTGGATTTCTTCTAGGCCCCACAAAATGTGAAGTGGAGCGGTTTACAGCCACCAGCTTTGGTCACCCCTATGTTCCAAGCTGCCGCCGAAATGGAGACTATCAGGCAGTGCAGTGCCAGACGGAAGGGCCCTGCTGGTGTGTGGACGCCCAGGGGAAGGAAATCCATGGAACCCGGCAGCAAGGGGAGCCGCCATCTTGTGGTGGGTTTCCTCTGGGGGCTTCTTGTGGGCTCCTCGGATCATGTGTTACTTTAACTGTTCTCCAGACCAACCTCTCTGGACCCCATTAATTCAACTGCCTTCTGGTGTGCCCCCTGGGCCCTTTAAGCTCAACCTGACTGAAAACCAGGTTATCATCATTCACTTTCCACATGTTTCTCATCTTGTCAGACCTGGTTGCTCTTTCAGGGAGCTCAGGGACTATTAGGAGGCTCACAGGTGAAGAAAACCAAATGTGCCGTGAGACAGGAGCATGCACGTAGCTACAGGAGCATGGTGGGGTGGGCATTCCATCTTGCAGCAGGTATGGGAGGGAGGCATTTAGGAAGGCTGCATGGAAGAGGCTGCACTTGATCAGAATCTTCCAAGGTGTTTCCTGAAGGAGGGGAGTAAGGACAGGTGCTCTCTATATAGTGAGAACAGGAGAAGCAAAATTGGAAGGACAGAGTAACAGGCATTGAAATGCTAATAATCATCTAATCTGCAAGTAGGGTAGAGAAAAAAATTGCTAGACTATGAACAGGGTGGTGCTCCGGACTTTGGAGAAAGGCAGCGGTAAGACAATGAGGTCTTTGCGATCCTAACAAAGGCTTGGGGTCGTCATCTGGGAGATCACGCGACAACAGTGAAAGGTTTTAAGTTGGACAGTGTCATCGTGGGTTTTGCATGTAAAACAAAGAAATTCTGGAGGAGAAACTCAAAGGAGCAGTCGTCCAGCGGCAGTGGGGCTAATTAGAAGGTCATTGCCATGTTCCAAACAGAGATGATGAGGTCTATATTAGTTTTCTAGGGCCATGGTAATAAATCACCACAAAGTGGGCATCTGAGAGCAACTGAAATGTATTGTCTCTGTTCTGGAGGCTGGAAACTGAAAATCGGGGTGTCAGTGGGGCCGTGCTCCCTCTGAAAGCTCTAGGGGAGGACCTTTTCCTGCCTCTTCCTAGGTTTTGGTGGCTGCCCACAATCTGTGCTTTCTTTGGTTTGGGGCAGCATGACTGCAGTCTTTGCCTCCATTACCACATGGCAGTCTTCGCTCTGTCTGTCTGTGCGTCTTCTCTTCTTATGAGGAGACCAGTCACGTTGGGTTAAGGCTCCACCTGATCCAGTCAGCCATCATCTCAACTAATCCCATCTACAATGACCCTTCTGCTAAGTAAGGTCACATTCTGTGGTTCTGGGAAGAGCATGAATTTGAGGGACATTATTCAACCAAGTATGGGAATCAACACTAAAGCAGAAACAGTAGGAGACAGTGAGAACTCCTATTAGGCATTCCAGCAAAGACCCCATTTTCTCTTCCCTGTGAAAGTTTGAAGGATATTACTATGAGGAAGGGAAGAACCAGGAGCACTCCTAGGCCTCCAGCTTGGGGAAGCTGGGTAGATTTTAAAAGATTTGGAATTGTAATATACCAGTGCAGGGTTTTTTAATAGCTTCAATATATATGTTAGCATTCGTTCAATTATTCCTGTTAAATCATTCAATTTCTCCAACTTAACCTTTTGAATATTCTTGATGGTGTGTGGTCATATTGTATCTGCTAAGAGTGAAAATGTCAAAAAAGAAAATTTGGAGATCCTTGCTTGAAGGTATTTGCAATCCCATTTCATTTCTACCAAAACCTAGAGAACGGTACGCCCTTCGGCTTCCAGCTGGAAAGGAAGAACTGTGATTTGCCAAATTAGAGTCCGGAAATGGCTCTATCAAGCGCACAGATGGATCGTATGTTTCCATTTTTTCTCTCTGGTGTATCAGGTCCCTTTCTGAGGAAAAAAATGCCACGTGGAAACAGTAATTGAATTTCCTTGCTTTGGTAACACTACACAACAAATGACTGGAAGGGGTAAGCTCTTAATTTGTAGGAAGACCAAGCAAGGCAGTAAACTTAATTTCTGCCATACCTTCCTGTAATATCCATTAAAAGAGGCCATGTCCTCATTGAGGGATGTTATGAGCTCCGATGCTGCCAGTCTCTCCCCACTCCACCACATTTTCCAGTTCTTTCTCTGTTGCCTGGTTACGGAAGGAAATTGGGTGACTTTCTTCTTGGCATTTGTGTGAATCAAGAGGAAAAGATTATTTTAAAAGTTGGGGGTGGGGCGGGTGATTAAAAGGTCTTCTAAGAGTTATGATTTTATGGAGAAAAGTGGAGCTTGCTTGTTATATCCACCTGTGTAACTGAGACAGCCACTTGGTGTTTGAATTTTACATTTTTTTCTGTTAATGTGGCTAGAGTCAGCCTAGGATGTTCAGACAGAATGATTTGATCATGCAAAGAGTTGGCTGAGTTGATCACTGTTAAATTAGTAATTTCTAGGAAAGGTCAAGAAGCCCAGAAGAATGTTCTAAGTGTGTACGCTGCGTGGGCATTATTGTTTTATATTATAGGAAATATTATATTTCCTATGTTATAATATATATTATAATAGAAGAAAATATTTCTTACAGGAGCCATTAACAGCATTTCAGATATGGTTCTTGCCCTCAAAGAGACCGTAGCTAACCTAGACAAGACTATCCCCAAGGAGGAACTGGCCACACTAAAAGCGTATAGTGAAGCATTGAAATCTACTGAGAATTCCAGCGAGAGCATGCTGGAAGACAACATTTCATTAAACACACTGAGGAATGTGTTGGAGTTCTAGTTTCACAGGGCTGCCGTAACAAATCACCACAAATCAGGTGGCAAAAAACAACAGAGATTTATTCTCTCAAAGTTCTGGAGGCCAGAAGTCTGAAATCAACGTGAGGTCGGGGCCATGCTCTCTCCGAAGGGTCTAGGGCAGAACTCTTCCTTGCCCCGTCCTAGTTTCCGGTGGTCGCTGGCACCCCTGGTGTCCTTGGCTTGTGGCTGCCTCCCTCCAATCTGTTCCTCCATCCTCACACGGTCTTCTCCCTGTGTGCATCTTTGTGTCTCCACATGCCCTTCTTATAAGGACACCAGTCACTGGATTTAGAGCCCACTCTAATCCGGTATCATCTTAACTTGGTGACATCTGCAAAGACCCTATTTCTAAATCACATTCTGAGATTCCTGTGAACGTGAATGTCATGTCTGTGGGTGACGGGGACACTATTCACCCGAGTTCACTTGGCAAATGAGGTCAGATTTTCAGAAAGTGGGCCAGTATTTATGAGACTTGCCTTAGAAGGGATCAGACTCTAGTGAGAGCTGTGGGTGTGGTCATGCCAACTGGAACAGTCATTCCCCCAAAATGGCCCCACAGAGGCAGCTCGAGGGAAGGGAAAAAATAGAAGGACATAGAGAAGAGGGATGTTCTGGCATCTTACTGCCTGAAAGATCTGAGGGGCTGTCTCAGGATTGCTTGTGACATTAAAACCTTTTCTCCTATTTCACTTTGTCTTGTGCAGCTGAAGGCCAATCTTGTGCCTCCAAAAGACAGCAGGCCTTGTCCAGACTCTACTTTGGGACCTCAGGATACTTCAGCCGGCATGACCTGTTCTCCTCCCGGGAGGAAGGACGGGCCTCTCCGAGAGCAGCCGGATTGGCCACACCCTGCCCACCTACGATCAAGGAGCTCTTTGTGGACTCTGGTCTCCTCCGCCCAGTGGTGGAGGGACAGAGCCAACGGTTTTCTGTCTCAGAAAGTCTCCTCAAAGAAGCCATCCGTGCGATTTTTCCCTCCCGAGAGCTGGCTCGTCTCGCCCTTCAGTTTACCACCAACCCAAAGAGACTCCAGCAAAACCTTTTTGGAGGGAAATTTTTGGTGAATGTTGGCCAGTTTAACTTGTCTGGAGCCCTTGGCACAAGAGGCACATTTAACTTCAGTCAGTTTTTCCAGCAACTTGGTCTTGCAAGCTTCTCGAATGGAGGGAGACTAGAAGATTTGGGCAAGCCACTCTCTGTGGGATTAGATTCAAATTCTTCTACAGAAACTCCTGAAGCCTCTAAGGAGGATGTTGCTATGAATAAGCCAACTGTGGGCAGCTTTGGCTTTGAAATTAACGTACAAGAGAACCAAAATGCCCTCAAATTCCTTGCTTCTCTCCTGGAGCTTCCAGAATTCCTTCTCTTCCTGCAGCATGCTATCTCTGTGCCAGAAGATGTGGCAAGAGATTTAGGTGATGTGATGGAAATAGTGCTCAGCTCCCAGACCTGTGAGCAGACACCTGAAAGGCTATTTGTCCCGTCATGCATGGCAGAAGGAAGCTATGAGGCCGTCCAGTGCTTTGCAGGAGAGTGCTGGTGTGTGGATTCCTGGGGCAAAGAGCTTCCAGGCTCAAGAGTCAGAGGTGGACAACCGAGGTGCCCCACAGACTGTGAAAAGCAAAGGGCTCGCATGCAAAACCTCATGGGCAGCCAGCCTGCTGGCTCCAGCCTGTTTGTTCCTGCTTGTACTAGTGAAGGACATTTCCTGCCTGTCCAGTGCTTCAAAGCAGAGTGCTACTGTGTTGACGCGGAAGGTCAGGCCATTCCTGGAACTCAAAGTGCGATAGGGAAGCCCAAGAAATGTAAGTGTGTTGGGTATTCAATCTGTAGATTTCCCCGAGTCTCTCTTTAGGCCCTGGCCCAATCCAGTACAGTCATAGAAATCTACTCCTGGCCAATGCCTACACTTCAGTTAAGGACAAAATTGACTGCTTATCTTAAAAATTACCTAGGAATGCCTAGATAATGTTCATCAAACCCAGGAGTAAATAGGGAGATTCGTTTGGCCTTGAAGAAGTGCCGCACACATTTCTGCAGTGCTGATCAGCAACTGATGTCAATGGTGCTGAGTCAGTCACGGGACAATGCCTATGTAGATGTTATTTACACATTTAAGCTCATGGGATTTCTATGGCTACGTAAGGGTTTGGATGGAGTTTGGACAATTCAGTGGTTTTATCTTGGTCTTTCCAGCTTATTAAGTTTCTTAAACTGAAACACCTGCTCATCATTTCTCCCCAGGCCCCACACCTTGTCAATTACAGGCTGAGCGAGCTTTCCTCTGGACGGTGCAGGCCCTGCTCTCTAACTCCAGCGTGCCACCCACCCTCCCTGACACCTACATCCCACAGTGCCGTGCTGACGGGTGGTGGAGACAAGTGCAATGCGATGGGCCCCCCGAGCAGGTCTTCCAGTGGTACCAACAATGGGAGGCTCAGAACAAGGGCCAGGAGCTGACGCCTGCCGAGTTGCTAGTGAAGATCATGAGCTACAGAGAAGCAGCTTCCGGAAACTTCAGTTTCTTTATTCAAAGTCTGTATGAGGCTGGCGAGCAAGGTGTCTTCCCGGTGCTGTCACAATACCCTTCTCTGCAAGATGTCCCACTCGCAGCACTGGAAGGGAACCGGCTCCAGCCCAGGGAGAACGTCCTCCTGGAGCCCTACCTCTTCTGGCAGATCCTAAATGGCCAACTCAGCCGATACCCGGGACCCTACTCAGACTTCAGCACTCCTCTGGCACACTTCGACCTTCGGAACTGCTGGTGTGTGGATGAGGCTGGCCAAGAGCTGGAAGGAACGCGAACTGAGCCAAGCAAGCTCCCAAAATGTGAGCTAACGCATATGAAGCGCTAAATGTGTGTGTGTGTGTGTGTGTGTGTGTGTGTGTGTGTGTAATTTATTTTTTTTTAAAAGCATGTCTAGTGGGAGGGTATTAAATGTCAAAGCTGGAATGGAGTTTAGAGATGGCTGAGGAAACCAAGGCTCACAGAGGGAAGGGACTTCAGGCGTTGGCAAGATAGATGCAGTATATTTTAAAACTTTCATATAATTGATTACTTCAATCGGTGTCTTAGATTTTTACTGGATGTCTTCTGTGTGCAAAGCATCTTCATCTTAGAGCTGATGAATGCTGTAAAAGTGGAGATGACCTGGCCCTTATCCTTCTATGGTTAATGTTTAGTAATCTCTCCTATGTTAGGTGCACCTTTTAATTGACCAGTGAGTATTACAGTGATCCTGCTACTTGCATAGAATGCTGCTACATGCGGAGACCTCAGGAGAGTGCCACCTGAAGTGGCTTTAATTGATTTGGAAGGGTTTAACTAAGGGACTAATTGGAGAGCTGTTAACTGAGGTCTATACATTCAGTTCTGTGGCAGGTCAATTTATGGGAAAGTTGAGCCATAAACAGAGTGAAGCTGACGCTGAGTTTCGGTTAAAATGCCTTATCTCCTGTAGCTGCGCCAGCAGTTCCAAAGAAGAACCGGACAGGTCGAACACTGTTATCATCAAATCAGAATATCTCTAACCAGCCATTCTGTGAAAGCTCTCAATTCATTCTCTGCAATGTTAAACATTGTCTGGACCTTTCTGAATAGTGTTAAAATCCATTAAGCTATTTTGATATTAGTCAAAGTTTAGGTTTCGGTGACAACTGGAGTTTTAGAATGTCGGGTGAAAGTGCCACGTGAGGAGAACAGTAATACCCTTGGCATTTTGAACAGCTTAGAGATGGCAATGCAAGGACTCTCCATTCAAATGTCAGGTTCTAGCAGTGCAACCCTCAGGGTCAACACCTTGATCTTGGCTTGACTGTTAAATAAAAAGTCTTATTTATTTTTATGGTATTTGTAGAGTCATACACCATATCAGTACTTGGGTCTCTTACATGGGGATGGTCCCATAATTTTAAATTATTTAAGATTAAATTTGGTCCTATTTGTATGAAATTTTAGGAGCCTCGGTTCTTTATGCCAAAAGTACCTAGTAACTTTATTTTATTTTATTTTGAGGTGGAGTTTCACTCTTTTTGCTGAGGCTGGAGTGCAATGGTGTGATTTCTGCTCACTGAAACCACTGCCTCCCAGGTCCAAGCGATTCTCCTGCCTCAGCCTCCCGAGTAATGGGGACTACAGGCCCCTGCCACCACATCTGGCTACTTTTTGGATTTTTAGTAGAGGCGGGGTTTCACCATGTTGGCCAGGCTGGTCTTGAACTCCTGACCTCAGCTGATCTGCCTGCCTCGGCCTCCCAAAGTGCTGGGATTACTTTAATGACTCTCTTACTTTAGTCTGAGTGCTGGGTAGAGTGTTAGAACTAGACTTTTTTCATTGAGCAACAGGAGACTGGGTACAAGATCATCCATTCGGGAGAAAATGTTAGAACTTCCTTCTCTATTCAGTATTTTCTGCCTTCCTTTGACATTTCTGTTAATATTTTAATTTTTGCAATTAAATATTAACAGCTGAAACAGCTAAAAATCCACATGTAGTATATTATTTTAGTAGTATATGCCTTATAAAGAAATACCCATTTTGCGGGCGGAGAGGTTGCGTGTTCAAACTCTTGTTTATAAGGGTATGCCACTGAAGGGGTTTGATCACACTCAAAGCGTGATCCGGCAGCACTGGCATTCACCTTGGGAACTCATTAACGATTCAGGATCTCAGACCCCACCTATTGAATCAAAACTTGCATTTCTACAATATTCCCAGGGGAATTGAATGCAGCCAAAAGCTTGAGGAGGACTGGCCTGGGGGACAGAAAAGTAGTTGCCTTCTACCGCGGTTCTACCATTTACTGCTCCGTGACCTAAGAGAGACTAACACTTTTGAGTCTTAGCGTCATCTGTAAAATCTGATGGAGTTCCAATACGAAACCACCTCAAAGGCTTGTTGGAAGAATTTCAAAGGGTGATAGATGTAAAGTGGCACATAGGAAGGACTTATTACGTGGCAGCTGGATGAACACAACTGACAGTGAGTAATGAAAGGACCAAGAGCTTCCTGCATGCTCAGGTGATGACTCAGGTCTCCAGGAGTTTGAGTCTGCATTGCTCTCTCTGACCGGTTTGAAATTTTGCTTTATTCATTTAATATGCATGTATGAACTGCCTACTGTGTGCACTGTACCGTATGATGGGGAGACTGTCATGTGAAGGGTGGTGTCTGCCCTGAGAAGCTCGGAGACCAGTGGGGAAATCAAAGATGTTATCAGGAATGTAATAAATGGCGATGATGGAACAGAGGTATGTACTCAGAAAATGCGGTAGAGAGTGCTCAGAGAAAGGGAGGGAGTACTAACTCATTGAAGACTGGGTGAACATTGGCTTGACCCCAACTACAGGCATGAATCTTAAGAGGTATTTATCCACTCAAGATGTGGCAGGTCCTTTGTGACAGAGGAAATAGCATGGACTGAGTGAATGCTGTGAGTGAGGGGGAATAAAGGTTATTGATGCAGAAGGGGAGGGGCCGCAGGAGGGAACAAAAGAAGAGGTGGAAGTAAGCTGAGGACAGATTGTTACTTTGTTGAGACAGAGTCTTGCTCTGTTGCCTGTGTTAGGAGAGCAGTGGTACTATCTCAGTTCACTGCAGCCTTGACCTCCCAGGCTCAAGTAATCCTCCCACCTCAGCCTCCCAAGTAGCTAGAACTACAGGTGTGTACCATCACGCCCGACTAATTTTTGTGTTTCTTGTAGAGACAGGGTTTTACCATGTTGCCCAGGCTGGTCTTGAACTCCTGGGCTGAAGTTACCTGTCTGCTTCGGCCTCCCAAAGTGCTAGGATTACAGGCGTGAGTCAGTGCACCCAGCTGGGGACAGATTTTACAGGATCTTATGTGCCAGTTGTAGATTTTCACTTTATCCTGGAAGAAATGGAGAGCAAGCCGAGGTTTTTAAATGTGAGGTTTTGCTTCAGAGATTCAAAATCCCTAGGATTAATAGAATAATTTATTTGATAACATCCTTTTGAACAAGAAATCAATATCTCCAAATTCTAGAAGTCAGAATTTTCTGTTGATCCCATGCTCTCAAAAGAATCCAGTGACACCCCCGCTGTTGAATTCACCATGTGATGGTTGAAGTAAGTATGGCGAGCGTGGATTTTGCTAAGTGACAATGCCAAGGACAGCATGTGCCAGATGCTGTGCCAAGCACTTCAACTGCAGCACCTCAAAGGCTCATTACAAAAACCCGTGGAGTAGATGCCCCAATTTTTCTTATTACACAGATCAGAAGTCTGAAGCTCAGAGAAGTTAAGTGCATTATCCATGGCTGTACAACTAATCAGTGACCCAACAACTGAACCCAAAGGTCTTTGAGCGCCACACTCTTTCCTCTTCACAGGGATAGCTCTCTACTAACCTACAGTGCCACCCTTCAACTTTTGATATCCATCCGTCCATCCATCCGTCCATCCCTCTGTCCATCATCGTCCATCCTTCATTAGACACAGCTAGTCAATATCATGTTCTGAGAGTGAGAATGTCTAGATTGAAATTCTGAATCAGCTACTTGCTGGCTGGGAGTTCATTTAGGTTATATGATTTCTCCATGCCTCAGTTTCTCATCCGTAACAGAATATGTTATTGGGCTGTTGCCAGGATCAGACTGTCTGTGTGTTTATGCTTAGAATGATGTGCAGTATGGAGCACGTGTTAGTTATTATCTTATGCTGTGCGCCCTCCACAAATGGTGACTGAATGAGAATGTGGAGGCAAAACGAGGAACATTCCAGCTTGTGGAAAGAGCTACTGCAAAGGAAACAGCTGAGGAAAAAAATGCACGTGTGTGTGTGTGTGTGTGTGTGTATTGTGTAGTGTGTATATGTGTGTCATGTGATGCATGTGTTTATGTGTGTGGTGGGTGTTTATGGGATGTGTTTCTATATGTGTGTATGACAGTGTGTGCATTTATGGGTGTGTTATGTGCATTTATGTGTGGTGTGTGTGTACTGTGTGGTGTGCATGTGTGTGGTGTGTGTGTACTGTGTGTGGTGTGTATGTGTGTGGGTGGTGTGTGTGGCATGTATGTGTATGTGGTGTGTGTGTATGATGTGTGTGTGGTGTGTATGTGTGTATGTGCATGTGTGGCATTGGTGTAAGTGCATGTGTGGAAGGGTTGTGGTGTGTATGTATGTAGTTTGTATGTGTGGTGTGTACATGTATGATGTGTGTATATATGAGTATGTGTATATGTATATGTATATGTGTGGTGTGTGTGTATGTGCAGTGTGTATATGATCTGTATGTGTGTACTGTGTGTGGTGTGTGTGTGTGGTGTGGGGGGTGGTGTGTATATATGTGAGTGTGTATGTGTATGTGTGTGTGGTGTGTGTGTTGTGTATGTGTGTGTGGTGTGTGTGTTGTGTATGTGTGTGGTGCGGTGGGTGGTATGTATATGTGTGTGTGTGTGTGTGTGTGTGTGGTGCGGTGGGTGGTATGTATGTGTGTGTGTGTGTGTGTGTGTGGTGTGGGGGGTGGTGTGTATATATGTGAGTGTGTATGTGTATGTGTGTGTGTTGTGTGTGTTGTGTATGTGTGTTGTGTATGTGTGTGGTGAGGTGGGTGGTATGTATATGTGTGTGTGTGTGTGTGTGGTGCGGTGGGTGGTATGTATATGTGTGTGTATGTATGTGTGTGTGTGTGTGGTGCGGTGGGTGGTATGTATATGTGTGTGTGTGTGTGTGTGTGTGTGTGGTGCGGTGGGTGGTATGTATATGTGTGTGTATGTATGTGTGTGTGTGTGGTGTGGGGGGTGGTATGTATATGTGTATGTATGTGTGTGTGTGGTGTGGGGGGTAGTGTGTATATATGTGAGTGTGTATGTGTATGTGTGTGTGTTGTGTGTGTTGTGTATGTGTGTGGTGCGGTCGGTGGTATGTATATGTGTGTGTATGTATGTGTGTGTGTGTGTGTGTGTGGTGTGGTGGGTGGTATGTATATGTGTATGTATGTGTGTGTGTGTGTGTGTGGTGCGGTGGGTGGTATGTATATGTGTGTGTATGTATGTGTGTGTGTGTGGTGTGGGGGGTGGTATGTATATGTGTATGTATGTGTGTGTGTGTGGTGTGGGGGGTAGTGTGTATATATGTGAGTGTGTATGTGTATGTGTGTGTGGTGTGTGTGTTGTGTATGTGTGTGGTGCGGTCGGTGGTATGTATATGTGTGTGTATGTATGTGTGTGTGTGTGTGTGTGTGGTGTGGTGGGTGGTATGTATATGTGTATGTATGTGTGTGTGTGTGTGTGTGTGCGCTGTGGGGGGTGTGTATATATGTGTATGTGTGTGTGGTGTGTGTGGAGTGTAAGTGTGTGTGTGAGGGCACACATGCCTCCTGGGAATCAGAGGGAGCTCCACCTGGTGAGTGAGTCCATCTGTGATACTTGTATTCCCCTAGGTCCTGGCTCCTGTGAGGAAGCGAAGCTCCGCGTACTGCAGTTCATTAGGGAAACGGAAGAAATGGTCTCAGCTTCTAACAGTTCTCAGTTCCCTCTGGGGGAGAGTTTCCTGGTGGCCAAGGGAATCCGGCTGAGGAATGAAGACCTGGGCCTTCCTCCGCTCTTCCCGCCCCGGGAGGCTTTCTCGGAGCAGTTTCTGCGTGGCAGTGATTATGCCATTCGCCTGGCGGCTCAGTCCAGTGAGTGCCGTGCCCTTCAGCTTTCTTACTGCATTCCTTTGGAAAAGCAGGGCTTCACTTTGTCTCTCCTCAGTGATCTTGAGGACTTCGTGGTTCGGCTTCCCGAGGCTGGTGGGTTCCTGGGAAGGAAAAGGCAAAGTGGTATGGGACACCAGTGAAAGCTGGAATGCTGGAGCAACTCTAAAATCCTCCCTAATTCGCCAGTGAATCTACCCTAGGGTCGGTTACAGATGGCACCTGCAGCTCCCACAAAGCCAAGTATTCTTTTTAAAATGTGGGGGACCCAAGCCCTTGAATGCTTATATGACCCTCATGGCCTGCTCCAAAGCTTCCCTCCATTTCCAGGGATTCAGGAATATCTCACAGCAGGAGGGGAGAGGAACCCTCTTTATTGAGGAACTATGACACGTTGATCTCATCTAATCCTGAGAGTAACTCCAAAAGGCATCAAATACTACCTGCATGTGACAGAGGCATAAGCCCAGGGAGCCTGCAGTCCTGTGGCCTATAATGACAGCCAAACAATATTCAATTTTTTTTTTTTTTGAGATGGAGTCTTGCTGTGTTGCCCAGGCTGGGGTGCAGTGACACAATCATAGCTCAGCACAGCCTCAAACTCCTGGACTCAAGCAGTCCTCCCACCTTGACCACCCGAGTAGCTGGGACTACCGGTGTGCACCACCACACCCAGCTAATTTTTGCATTTTTAGTAGAGATGGGGGATTTCACCATGTTGGCCAGGCTGGTCTTGAACTCCTGACTTCAAGGGATCTGCCCGCCTTGGCCTCCCAAAGTGCTGGGATTACAAGTATGAGCCACAGCGCCTGGCCAGCTAAACAACATACTAAACTTTGAGCAGGAACTTACTGTGCTAAGTAGATTGTCAGATCTTCACGTTTAATCCAACATCTCCAGGAGAATAATGGTGTAGTCACTATCCACAACTCTTTGTAAATGGGGAAACTTGCCTGAGTTCACCCAACCGATAACCAGTGGGCCTGGACAGAAAGCCTGGAGACCTGGTCCTCCAGCTCATCATCTCAGCTCTCCTGTTCCCCACCGGGCTGATTGCAGATGTGGCTGAGGTCAGTGACTAGCTCTCCCTCATCCTAGAGCCCTTGTTCTTCCTCCAGGACCTCGCAGCTGATCTAGCAGGAGGGCAGGTCTCTTCCAAGTTTTCTCACTGACTCCACTTCAACTTGACAAGGACAAATGGTTCATCTGTCTTTGAATCTTCCTTAGGATCCCCATCCCTTTCAAATGGTCTCAGCTGATTCCCTGTCTAGGTTTCCAGGCATGAGTCACCAAACAGCAAAGCAATCCTCCCCTGACAACATCTGCTCCGAGTCAGAGAAGCCCTCCCGCAGGAGGGTCTCTCCCTGCCTTCCCATCCACTCCAGGCATTCCAGGCTGTCTACCACCAGCGTGGGATGGGGTCTCAGTGACCTCTGTACTCCTAATATCGCGTGACAGTCTCCCGAGTGCCCTCCTTGTTTCCTGCTTCTCTCTCCCACCAGACAGCTCTTTTGGCGGACAAGACACTGTGTCTTATTCTTTCTGTGTCCCTGGTCGGTGGCTCAGTGCCCGACACCTACAGGGAGCTCAGCAGATGGTGGGTAACCATCCTTGTTGCTTCCTTCCTTCCTTCTTTCCCTCTTCCGTCCCCTCCCCTAACCCTATGCCCAGACACTGCTTTTCTCTGTTCCTCAGAGACTTGGGGACTTCTGCTTTTGAGAAGAACCCTGTTGTTTTACATGTTTGTACAAAGACAGGATTTGAGTTAATCAAAGAGAGAAGTGGGACTGATGCCCCTTCAGTTGTGACAACTTTGGTCAGGGAGGAAAAAGGGGAGGGAACATCACTTGCTGTCAATATTAGTCATTGAACGGCATGATGGCGTTTTCTTCAGAAGTTGAGCTGAGAAGTTCCTCTCCAAGTAGCCACATGCTCAGCTTTGCATGTCTGAGCCTGTAGAGAAAAGAGGAAGGGACCATACAGGGCCAGGTCTGGTCTTTTCCCTGAGAGTCTGGCGACTGGGGGCCCGGAACAAAGTACTTTGGCCACTGGAACGTGGCAGCCATGTCTGAGGGCCTAATGAGTGTGGTGGAGGCCACGGGAATAAACGAACACAGCTTGGTGCTTGACGCCTATCACTCCTTTGATGTAAATATCACACTTGCCCTATTAGGTGAGTGTTAGACCCATTCCACAGATGAGGAAACAGGCCCAGAGAGGCTGGGCAACTTGCTCATGACCTCAGTTAGGAGGTGCAGTGCCGGGATGCAGCAGGAGGTCTAGCAGACTCCAGAACTCTGTCCACTGTAGGGGCTGCTTCAAAGGTGGGTCCTGCTGTCCCCAGATGGGCTCTGACTGTGAGTTGGTGGCATCCTACAGCTGCAGGCTTTCCTGTTTGGAGCCAGGAAGCCTGTTTCTGAAAGCTGGGGAGTGGGGAGAACTGTTGCAATGGACTGCAGGTGACTGCCCACAATGCAGCCGTTCTCCCTCCAGGACCCTGGTAAGGAACCCCAACCCACCTCAAATGTCAGCAGGAGTGGAGAAAGAGCTCAGGCGACAGTTCGCGGCCACCTGGGAGGAGGCCGGTGGTTAGGGCAAATCAGACGGCCTGGTAAGACCCGGACCAGGCTGATGTGTGTCCCACCTGCTGCCCACCCTTGCTTCTTCCTCTCCCCCTCATGCATTCATTCACTCTTTTTTCCCAATCGGTTATTTCTTGAGTGCCTACTATGAGCCAGACACTCCACTATGTGCAAAATGAACACAAATCTCTGCACCAAAGAGCTTAAGTGTTAGGGCAGAAGAGACGCATCTAACACAATAAATGAGTACACTAGGAACTGTGTTGGGGGTGGGGAAAGCCATGTGCAGAGCCCAGTCAGACAGGGACTGCAAGAACTGAGGATGGGGTGCAGTTTTATTGGTGGGGTGGCCACTGGTTCGTCACATAACCTCCCTCACTGAACCTCTGTGTCCTCACCTGGTGGGAAAGTTCTGGCTGCATAGAGCTGCTGTGAGTATCTGATACAATTTTGTGGATAACAAATTTTCAAAGTGGGTAAAGAACTAAACTGTAGGAGTTTGGTAGGGTAACCTACGAGGGCAGCTGACATCGATTGCCCTCTTGTGTTCCAAGGCCAATCCCTCTCCTTTCTGGCTGTGAGCCCTTGGTTAAGTTTGTTTAATCCATCTCTGTCTCAGTTTTCTCATCCATTAAATAGGATAACATGGGCTGGGCGTGGTGGCTCATGCCTATAATCCTAGCACTTTGGGAGGCTGAGGTGGGTGGATCACGAGGTCAAGAGATCGAGACCATTCTGGTCAACATGGTGAAACCCCGTCTCTACTAAAAATACAAAAATTAGCTGGGCATGGTGGTGCACCTGTAATCCCAGCTGCTTGGGAGGCTGAGGCAGGAGAATTGCTTGAACCCAGGAGGCTGAGGTTGCGGTGAGCTGAGATCGCGCCATTGCACTCCAGCCTGGGTAACAAGAGTGAAACTCCGTCTCAAAAAAAAAAAAAAAAAAGAAGGAAAACATGACATTTCTTCTAGGTTTCTGTGAGGGTTAAATTAATTAAGGTATGTATTTAGATAGTACCTCGCACATGACGCGAGTATAGAGCCGTTCTGTTATCACTATTACCTCATGTGCCAAGACACTTCGCTAACCTAACTATTTGTATGTGGAAGTTATCGTAGAGGTCTACGGTAATATTCTTTCAAGCTTCATCCTGAGTGTTATTCTTAAAGGACAATCTGTGGAGTGCCTTCCCACTGTGCAAGGAGCCTCTGTAATACTGCAGGTTGAAATGTTTGTCAAATCAGTAAATAGGAAGCCCTCCTTATGTTGGAACCAGGACACTCATGGTGGTTCTCAGCATCGGAGCCCACACAGGGCAGGTGGTCATATTCTACTTTTCTCCTTCCCTGACTCCAGCCTTCAGCTTCTATCAGAGTCGCCGCTTTTCTCTGGACGACTCTGCTGGAGCATCCGCCAGCCTGCGGTCAGGCCCCTACGTGCCACAGTGCGATGCGTTTGGAAATTGGGAGCCCACGCAGTGCTACGCCGGAACTGGTAAGGTGGCCAAGTGACAACCCCTTTTTTATTTTAGAGGACAGAACCCCACACTGGGAGGCAAGTGAGCTGGACTCTTAGGCTCCTCGTTAGCAGCTGGTGACAAATTCCTTAGCTTCTCTGACCTCCAGTTATCTCGCTAGTGTAACAGGAGCAGGAATCTTCTAGCAGCCTGAAAGACAAGTGGGTGGTTGCTGGGGGCATCAGAGTGATCGTGGACAGTGTTCAGCTGGGGGTGTAGACTGGGGACAGCAGGCAACCAGGCTTGCACTGCTATGAGTGCACACAAGGAAAGTTGTTTATGGGACACTCAGGGGCAAGTTTCCAATGCGATCCCTGAATGTCCTCCCCTTGGCTGTTTTCCAGGGCACTGCTGGTGTGTAGATGAGAAAGGAGAGTTCATTCCTGCCTCGCTGACTGCCCGCTCTCTGCAGATCCCACAGTGTAAGCGAAACCTGCAGAGCTCCCTTCCTGACCCGCCTTGGTGGGCATCACTGGTCTAGTCAGCTGAGGTTGCTCGACTGCTGGAGACTCCGTAGCCCTTCAGCCAGGCTCCGGGTGAAGCCAGACAGATTTTCCCAAGCCCCCAGGCCTGCAAGCTTGTGCTGACCTTGGCCCTTCCTAGTTGATGCTCCCAGCTTTGCAGGTGGGAAGAAACAGCTGGGACTGATGGGAAGCCCTGGTTCTCCTCCCTGTACACCTGCTGGGCAGTTTCAGCCACTCCTGTAGTTTCAGCAACTGCCTCACATTGGAACCTGCAGCCCCAAGCCCTCTCCTGAGGCTCAGCCCTGTGAAATCCTCAGTCCACTTGGCATCTCAAAGCTGACATGTCCCACATGAATCTTTTTCCTCGAGGTTCCACCTCTCTATGAAGAGCACCTCCATTCGCCTAGGCCCATGACCCTGAAACCTGGGGTCAGCCTGGGCTCCCCTTGGCTCCCATGTTTAAGAACACCTCTCTCTCCCACAGGCCCGACCACCTGCGAGAAATCTCGAAGCAGTGGGCTGCTTTCCAGTTGGAAGCAGGCTAGATCCCAAGGAAACCCATCTCCAAAAGACCTGTTCATCCCAGCCTGCCTACAGGTAAGGCTGGGAGCACAGGACTGGAGCCGGGACTTGCCCCCGTCCCCTGGTTGGAGATGATTTTTCTTTTTGTCAATACATTTGGCTTAGTTAAAAGCTCACATGGAGTTCCCAGCTGGGGAGTTTGTCCGGGCCTGCTAGAACCTGGTTCTGTGACCTTGGGCCATTTGCTGACCTTTTCTGTCTCCCAGTTTGTTTTGTTGAATCATAAGATCAGGCCATATTTTGTTCTACTAATGCTAGAATTGTTTTGAGACTCCAAGGAAATATCTTTCATCAGAACTCTGAAAAATAAACGAAATGCGCTGTCATGATTTCCTAAAGGTGTGTTGGCCAAGGCCCTGTGCTTGCTGTGCCTCAGGTTCCCAGCATACATGGAGGACACCAGCTTCTGTCCCTCCTCGGTTTCTGGGGTGACTGTAACAATTCATCATTCAGTGAAGTCCTGACTTAGAGCTCGCAGAGAAAGAATTTATGCCCGGAACTTACCCACTTATTTGCCAAGTGAGGGAAGTCTCTGGACTTCCTCAGTGTTCTTTTTCTAAAATAGGATGGTAGGGACACCATCACTCACTCTGCTCAGCTTCCAGGGACTTGGGGAGAAGCAGAGAAAACAGCAGCGTTGAAGCTCGTGAAACTGGACCGTGCTAAGCAAAGGCTTCCTTATTGTTATTGTTAGGTACTGTAAACAGGGACCCATGTATGGATAGCTTCATAGAGAAATTAGTCAATGCCATTTAGTTTTTTATCTTTGCTGGAAAACATCTGCTGCAGGAATGCAATTCTTCTTCATTATCCTGGGCACTGATGCTCAGGGAGAAGGAGAGGTAGAAGCCACCATGTCCGATGGTAGGACAAGTGACTCCAGAGCAGAGGTAAGAGGTGCTCTGAGGTGCGGTTTGCAAGCCCAGTTCCTGTGGAGGACTGCAGTGCTTGTCAAAATCATTTCTAGAATTAGTGAGGCTGGTCCAGGAGTATGGCAGGGCTTTGGGTCTCGATGGGTTTGGGCCGGGCCTGATCTGCCTCTCACTCACCAGCTGTGAGGCATTGCCACACCACTTTCTCTTTCTGAGAAAGCCTCAGTTTTCCCCACCTGAAAGTGGGAGAATGGTGATCCTTACCTCATGAGGGTGTTGTAGCTGTCAATTAAATGATGCACATAAAGAGCTGGGAACAGGAGAGCACCTCTCCTGACCCCCACGTCTTTCCATCTGGAGAAGCCATCATCAGTTGCTTTGGAAGGGACACTTTTGACATCTGCTAGCAGCAGGTTGGCCACTAGAGCATCTTACCTGCAGCAGTGACTGACGTGACCTCGGCTTTATCTCAGACAGGAGAGTATGCCAGTCTGCAGGCATCGGAGGCTGGCACCTGGTGTGTGGACCGTGCATCAGGAGAAGAGTTGCTGCCTGGCATGAACAGCAGTGCCCAGTGTGAGTGGCAGCCCCTCCCGATATTGCTTTTCACCTCTCCTGTGGGGCACTGAGTGTGGAGTCCAAAAAGCTGGCTTCATGTACCAGCTCTGCCTCTCCCATAGCTGTGGGGGCGCAGCTGCTGACCTCACTATGCCTCAGTTTTCTCATCTGTGAAATAGGGCAATATTCTCCCACCTCTGCAGGTTCTTGGGAGAAGCAAACGTGGTAGGGAGCAGGCTGTGCCTTGTGTCTGAGAAGTGCAAACCAGCACTGGCCACTGTCAAACGGGCCCTGGGCCTTTGGAGGGCTGGCTGGATGTGCAGCTCTGCAATCTGGTTTCCACAGTGAAGCCGTCTTTAACGTGCAGATGTCCCTCCTCTGCCTCAGCACTGTAATGCTCCCATCATCCTTGGGGCTGTGCTCCAGCTCCCTGGCATGGCTCGAGGACCCTGTGCCTCTGGCTCCCATGTGTCTTCTTTGGCTTCTCTTTCTTCTCCATCAGTTTTGCTTCAGGATGAAGTTGTGATAAATTCTGGTCAGACTTTTTAAAAAGGAAGACACTTTGTTCCACCTGGGCCTTCATCGTTCTGGCGGTGCCACCTGTAACATGTCTGCTTATCCCCTCCCCACCCCCACCTGACAAATTCTTGCTCAGACCATACCGTCCCTCCAGGAAGCCTCTGCTCACCTCTGTCTTCCTCATAGGCTCCTATACTGCATTATTGTTGCCTTTATTTCACAGAATTGTACCTGTTCACGTACTTGTTGAATCTCCTTTAAGACTCTAAGCTGCTTGAGGGCAGGCGGTGCTGGGGAGAGAGTACAGAGCTGAGCCAGGCCTAGTCTTTGCCTTGTTGTCATTTAACCTCCTGGTGGGGAGGCAGACCCATGCCTCTGGAATACCCTGCAGGAAGGTGGGCTGAGGGTGGCCGTGGGTGGTGGGCATCCAAGCAGGGAGTGGGAGTTGGGTGCCTAGTTCATCTGGCTTGTCTCTGTGTCAGGCCCAAGCCTCTGCGGTGTGCTCAAGAATGGAGTCCTCTCCAGGAGAATCGGCCCAGGCTATGTCCCGGCCTGTGGGGCAGAGGATGGGGGCTTTTTCCCAGTGCAATGCAACCAGGCCCAGGGCAGCTGCTGGTGTGTGACGGACAGTGGAGAAGAGGTGCCCGGGACGCGCGTGGCCGGGAGCCAGCCCGCCTGTGAGAGTAAGTCATAAGCCCCTGGGGGAACCACAGGGCCTGCATATCTGTTCTTTGATCCAGACGGGGTGAAGTTCTCGGGAAGCTGGGAAGGCAGAGGTGGGAGGGGAGACAGGAAGCGCAGGAGGAACGTAGTTGTGGTTGAGTCCCATCACATGAAAACTTACGTCTACTTCCTGAAGATGCTCCTGCTGGGAACTGAAGGCAGAAAGAGTCTAGGCAGGGAACCTCTGGAATCTGCACCTCAAGAAGCTTGGGGGCTATCCCGCTCAGGGGTTCGGTGTCTTATTCTGTGTCCTCAGATGGGGAGAAGGACTGTGGTTGCAGGACCTCAGTGTGATGGTTCCATCCTTCCTGGGGCATTTGAGGAATCTGTGGAGATGTTGACTTGTTTATTTTTATTTCTATTTTTAAAAATTGAGTGAATGTCAAATATTGAAATATATATCACATGAATATATAGAATATTGAACTATATTGTTAAATATTAAAATATATTATAAAATTTTAACCTTTTATTTCTCTAACAATCTCAAGTCACGGGACATTGCAGTCATTTTTAAATTTGTATAAATAGGTGGGTTAGACTATCTGTGAATTTCTTTCAGGGCAGGCCATGGAGACATTACAAAACACTCAGTACGAGTGGGGGTGGTGGGTCTGGCAAAGTTGGAAACACCGTGCTAAATGGTTCTGAGTCTGCTGCAGGTGCCTTCCTTTTGATGTTCTTATTCTTTCACTAGTTTCATTTTCTAATCTCTCAGCAGCATTTTGGAAATTCAGTTAGATCTAGTAATACTTCTGGTTGATATTTGTAAAGGGATGGGAGGAGCCTCAGAAGCAGGGGTGGGAGGGAAGAGTCCTCCTGCTCTCTTTGCGGGGGCTGCTTTCCAGTTTTGTCCATACTCCCTCGTGCCCTGACCCTGTACTGTGCCCAAGGCTCTCACCACACTTCATTTCCTTCAAGTCCTGTTTTGCTCCCCTCCACACGGGCGCCGTGTCATCTGCATCGTTGCAACCCTCAGCGGCTGTCACCATGCGGGATAGGGATACACAGCAGGGGCTCCATGGTTATGTATGAGTGAAACTGCCTGCCCTGTGCTTCCAAACTAGGGAGAGAAGTGAAGGGTCCACCTTAAGTCAAACACAGTCAGACACAGATCTAGGAGTGGTCTGCACTGAGACCCAGGACACACACTGGTGTGGCTTCCTCCAGGAACAGGTCTGGAGCACAACTCCTTTAGTGCTTAGGAAAACTCTACGTGGCTTGACAATGTAGAAATCCATAATTTGGCTCATGTGTACAGAGATTACCTGTTCAAAGCTGCTTTTCACATCCCTTATCCCATTTTTGCCTTCCAACAATGCAGGGGAATAGATGGAGCTCTCCTATCTCCCTGTTTTTCAGATGGAAAAACTGAGGCTCAGAGAGGTTCATGAACATGTCCAAAGTCACACAGTTAACAAATGGAACAGTCAGGATTTGACTTGGAGTCCTGCTGATGAAACCCTGTGCTGTACAGATGTAAGGGCTTTAGAAGAAGACAGGCGGAAGGCTCCAGAAGGTCATTTAGTGACCTTGTTGAATGAAGAAAGAAATAAGATAAATACGTCCAGAGGAAGAGCTTTGGCCTCCTCTCCTTATAGGGGAATAGTTCTTCATTGGCTGAGTTGTTTTCAAGGCTGGGGAGCTAACATTTGCAAGGGCTTCATTGTGGGATTGATGGTTGGGTAGGTGCTCACCTGTTCTGACCCCACTGGCTGGTGGGATTGGGCTGGAAGTCTAGGAAGATCCCTGATTCTTGCGGGGCCTGGCAAGCCATTCTTGCCCCATGCAGGTGCAGATGGAATGGCTGGTGGTGGGAACAGTCAGCACTGGCCTCTTCCGATCCCACAGCAGGGCAAGGGAGTTTGAGAAAAGCTGAGAGATTTAATATAGGTGGTAATTTGGGACATTGCCCAGGTTCCCCGAGAGTCTTAAAGTGACCAGGCTCCTGGTCATGTGATGAGGAACTAAGAAACACCATTCATTTAAACACAGGAGAGTGGGATAGTCCTGGGGTCTTGGAGCTGAGGTCAGAGGCTGGCCATGCTCAGTACACTGCGAAGATGGCATTAACATGAGATGCCCACAGCCTCTTCCTGCTGACTCACTGCAGGGCGTGATAGAGAGTCAGGGGCCGACAGACAGACTCGAATGGCAGCTCCACCACTCATTCCCAGGTGACCTTGGAGTGGTCCCTCCTCACCTCTGTGGACCCCAGTGTCTCAGTCTGTAAAATAAGAAAGGAGAATAAAATCTCTGTAAACTGTTGAGCACTGGAATTACTAATACAGTAATAAATACATATTATTACCATTTTTGCTGGTATTACTTAGGGACAGCACTAGAACAGATACCAAGTTGCCTCTGTCTGCATCCAATGTCATATTCATAGAAAATGCTGCATCCTCCGCTGCTACCAGCCACATCTCACAGGTGAGGCCCTGGAAGTCTGAGAGCTTGACTTCCCATCCAGAGCCCCACAGCAGGAAGTGCTGTGCTCTGAGCTACCAGGCTAATGCCCAGCGGAGGAGGTTGCTCTTGGAAGATGCAAGCAGGTCTGGCTTTTAGTCCAGTCACTAACACATGTCCCCAGGCGAGCCACTTAGCTCCCTTCAGACTCCATTTTCCTCATCTCTAAAATAGCAATAAGGACTCCCAGTGGTATAATGTTGGAAGGATTGCTCGACGTTAAAGATGTAAAGCATCCTCTCTGGGGCTGCACCCACTGGGGGTATTCAGTTAATTTTAGTTTCTGTACTTCTTCCTTCTCTCCTTAGCCACTCCTCCCTGGCTGTGGGGGTCAGCTGGGTTGTACCATACCCAGGGAGTCACTCATTTCAATGACACAGAGAATAAGGCTGTGAGAAAACAGGTCTGCGGGGGAGGGTAGGAACCCTGGCAAGAGAAGCCTCAATGTCCTGGTGATGTTTGTGGCCCTAGGAGGAAAACCTCTTCTTAGCCAAATCAGATCACTCACTGGCCCACTTCCAAAAGGCAAAGGAAGGTTAAAAAAAAAACAGAAAAAACACAGGTGCAGATCATTCCTATGGGATAAGAGGGGAAACCTGTATTCACAGAAATGGGAAGGATGCTTACACGCTCATTGACACCCCATATACACATGTGCATCTAGCACACTGGTAGAGGATGTAGATTCTGGGGCAAAGATAATGGAGTTGGAATCCTGGGTTTTCTGTTTACTAGCTGTCTGACCACAGAGGAGGCATTCACCCTCTGTGTGCCCTGGCATCCGTATAGGGATAATGGGACCTATCCCATAGGGTTGAGGGGAATATTATATGAAATGTTATTAGTCAAGCTTTTAGTGGTGTAGCTGGCACAGACTCCACATCCCCTAGTAGTTTAATAAACAAATATTGAAATAAATATTAATAAATTATTAATAAATCATTTCAATAAATATTCCCACTAGGAGGTAGGTGTTATGGCCATCTTCATCATTTTATGGGTGAGGAAACTGTCACAGAGAAGTTAATTACTTGTGCTAGTTCCCTGAACTAGTGAATAATAGGGCCAGGACTCACAGCCTTTATGCTGACTCAGAGTCATAGCTGGACTCTTGCTGTCCCTCTTACACTCGGGACTTGGTAAGAGACAACTCAAGAAGCCCACTGCAAATCACAGTGCAAAATCTTGACTAGGGACCATTCTTTATTTTATTTTATTTTTTTGAGACAGAGTTTCGCTCTTGTTACCCAGGCTGGAGTGCAATGGCGCGATCTCGGCTCACCGCAACTTCCGCCTCCTCGGTTCAGGCAATTCTCCTGCCTCAGCCTCCTGAGTAGCTGGGATTACAGGCACGCACCACCATGCCCAGCTAATTTTTTGTATTTTTAGTAGAGACGGGGTTTCACCATGTTGACCAGGATGGTCTCGATCTTATGACCTTGTGATCCACCCGCCTCAGCCTCCCAAAGTGCTAGGATTACAGGCTTGAGCCACCGTGCCCGGTCCCAGGGACCATTCTTATCACAAAAAAAGCCCAGGTTGGGTTCTGGAAATCAAAATAGATCATTCTTCCTGTTTGAAGCCCCTGAATACCCTCATATTCCTTATAGATTGCAGATTTTAAAGCATATACTGGTCAAAAGACTGTGCCTGAGTCTGATAATGAGCTAAATCTCTGATTGGTGTGAAATTGTCACACTAAGTCTGTTTGCTCTTTGATTTACTAATTTTCCCACTTACTTGACTAATATTCACGGAGCTGTGTCTGGGGCAGCTGTGTGCCATGGTCTGGGTGAACAGAGGACAGGTGCCCTCTTTTTCCATGTGGACTTAACCCAGTGGGGAGACCAGAGTACCACTTATTAGAGGTTCTAACAATTGACAAAAGGAAGGTCTATACCTGGTGGCCTGGGAATTGAAAAAAAAGCTAAGCCCCCCTGGGAGAACCATGAAAGTGTTAGAAAACGGAATTTGTCAAGTTTATATTTGAGGGTCAAAAAGGAATCTTCCAGACAGGAGCAGGCAGAGGGAAGGCTTGGAGATGTGTTCAGGGAGTAATAGATATTCCTGGAGGCATCAGGGAACTGAGGAGATGAGAGTGAAGAGAGGAAGCCAGTTCAGCCTGCACACAAGGGAGTTGAGAGCTGATATTTGGCTCTGGCACAATTTCTCTGCCGGCAGTGGGGACTGGGTGGGACGTGGGTGAAGAAAGGCAGGAGGTGAGGGCTAAACTGCAGCGTTTGCTGGCAGTTCAGGCGGAAGATGAAGGATGTCTGATGACAGAGGTGGCCATGCAAACAAAGAGATGTGGAGCAGGTATGAGCCGTGACCAAGACAGAGGAGATGCACCCTGCAGGAAGGCCACCAGGTTGCTGGCGTGGGATGGCTGGGTGGCTGGCAGTGCTGTTCCCTGTGGCTGGGGCACTGAAGCAGAAGCAGGCTTGGCAGCAGATACTAAGTTCAGGGCTGGATGGTGGGCTTTGAGGTAAAGAGACCAGGTGGTAATTAATTGGCTTTAGAGAAGAGAAAAAGCTCAGGAGTGCCTGAGCCGGATGTGAAGCTACAAGAGGCATTTGTGCTTAGGTGTCTGTTAAGACTGACAGCGGATGGGCTCATCCAAGTAGAGGGCAGGGCAGAGAGGTGGGGAGCAGGCCCAGGCCCGGGCCTGAGAGTTTCACAGGTCCAGGGAAGGGGAGAGGAGGAGGGCCCAGTGTGAGTGAGAAGGAGACACCCACAACTAGATGCGTTCAGCCCTCCCGAGGTTGGGCAGGTGTCCACCATGGCTCCACTTTCCTCCTCCTAGGCCCGCGGTGTCCACTGCCGTTCAACGTGTCGGAGGTGGTTGGTGGAACAGTCCTGTGTGAGACCATCTCGGGCCCCACAGGGGCTGCCATCCAGCAGTGCCAGTTGCTATGCCACCAGGGCTTCCGGAGCGTGTTTCCACCGGGGCCACTGATATGTAGCCTGGAGAGCGGACACTGGGAGTCACAGCCACCTCAGCCCCGGGCCTGCCAACGTGAGTGGCCTCAGGGCCTCTGTCCTGCACCCCGCTCCCTCTCAGGGCTAGGGCTGGGACCAAGATGTGGAGGCGTGGCTGCTCCCTTTCCCCACCTAAATGTAGCCTGTCCGTGGTAAGCCAGGCGGCACCAAGAGGTGAGAGACAGTCCCAGGGAGCATAGTCTTCTGGAAGGAGCAGATGGACTTCACAGACCCATGGAGTTAGGCTTTCTATGTGCCCTCTCTGGAACCATCTGCTCCTTGAGAGAATTGCCATCCTTCCAACCTTCTTGGAATACTTGGATTCAGGAAAAATACTGGGCAGGTTGGTGCTCTGACAGCTGTATAGGTGGCTGTGCCATGCTCAGAGCTTCTCTGAACCTCTGAATGACCCTGCCCCAGCAGCATCTCCTCATGACCACCTGGACTTCCCGGGCTAATGCCAGGCTTAGCAGGGGGCCCTGGACTCTGTGCCAGGTCTGGTATCAGTCCTGATTGCTGGAACACATGCCCTGTGTAAGTTTCAGCTCTCTTTCCCAGTGCCCTGAGCGGAGCTCCTTTAGCCTCATCACACACTGAACCCACTCTGGGACCTGGCACTTGATCCACCCAGTGCAATGGGAAGGGCATCTGGGAGAGAGACTGAGATCCTGGGACTGTCACAAGGCTCTGGGTGGATGCCAGAGTGTCAAGGAGAGCATTTGTTGCAAAACACTCTGGAATATAGAGGGTCCCCATCCAGAAAATTCAAAATGTGATTTGGGTAAATAAGTGGCCTGCCACTTTGGCTGAAATCAAGACCAAGATGGTCACAATTGATCCTGCAGCAAAGGACTTTGGGGAAAAGAGGCACAAAGCTTGAACTCCTAAAGTTGAATGCAGGCTGCTGTGCATGACTGTTTAGTTGTGTACTGAACAACCTTAGAGAATGGCATTCCCATGAGCTGTGGTGTCTATTCTTAACCTGAAAAAACAGATAGTGTGGCCATGTCTACGTGCAAGATGGCATGGAAGATTTTCCAAGGAGGATGTCCAGGACCCCAAAATATAAAGCACTCTGGTTTGCACGATGAGGTAGTACTGAGCTTGCTGTGAGGGTGCTCAGTCATTTCAGAGACAAGCCATTATGCTGGAAAGTTCTTAGAGTCAGGATGACAATGCAAATGCCAGTGCTTATGTGTTTCAAGCTAAATGAGGAAGGGCTAGTTTTTGCAGAGGAAAACCCAAACAAAGAAAAGAACTCCACAGTCCTGTCACCTCTGTCTGCTGACCTCTGGTGCTCGCCTGCAGGGCCCCAGCTGTGGCAGACCATCCAGACCCAAGGGCACTTTCAGCTCCAGCTCCCGCCAGGCAAGATGTGCAGTGCCGACTATGCGGGTTTGCTGCAGGCTTTCCAGGTCTTCATATTGGATGAGCTGACTGCCCGTGGCTTCTGTCGGATCCAGGTACGTGCCTGACCTTTCCCACAGTGAGGGCTCGGACTGAACTCAGGGTTACTGTGTCAGAGAACCTGAGGGCTCACATGAACCTGAGGGTTTGAATTCAACCCTCACTATTTTATCAGTGTGCAAACTGATACCCAGAAGTGGGAAGTAGTTTGGCCAAGGTTAATTACGTAGCAACAGAGGCAGAATCCATACCCATCTCATCATTGACCATTCTTTCTACATAAAGATATCAAACATTTACTGAGCACTTAATATGGGCATCCTTTGGTATAAATTAGCTAATGCAATCCACATAGGGACTTTATCATTATTGCTATTGTGCAGATGAGGAAAATGAAGACCAGAGAGCTAAAAGAATTGTTCCAGAGTCATACAAGCAGGAGAAGGTAGGCCCAGGCTGCTGACTTGATCACAGAACTGTGACCACTGGTACCTCCACCATCCATAGAGAAGGAGCTTGGGAACATGGGCAGGAGGCCTAAAACCTCAGTGTACTCTGCACACCAGTGTTAGATGTGTTTCCAGACAAAGCTGAGAGGAGGCATTATGGATGCTTCCTGGAAGAAGAATACTGCATGCCACGTGGAAAGGCATCCTACCGTATATAATAGAGTTTTTCAGCTGTACAATATGCAAGGGCTTTGGTTATTTGAAGCCATAAGTGTTTAGAGAAGGAATCTTTAAAGGTTACTCCATTAAATAAGTCATTTTTCTGCTCAAAGTTTGCTAAATCATCAGAGCAACTCAGTTTTGGGACCTCATGTTAAGAATTTTGGAGAACATTAGGGTTGAGTTCATGTAAATTATTTTAAAAAGTAAAAAAAGAATTTTAGAGAACATACTTTATTTTTACAAAACAATACACAGAGGTTACTGATATTAAAACACACAGAGGCATGAATAGACTTTGTCTTTTGATTCAAGGAAATACACTCACGGTAACAGTGTCAGTGATGCCTGTTAATTATTTGGTGCTGTGTTTGTGGTGCCAGGCTGGAAGCTCTACACTCCTTACATCTAATCATCACAGCGCCCTGTTTGGTGGGTGTCAGTAACCTTCAATTTACAAGTGAATTAAGACTTCGGGTGAATAAGTTCTCCAAGATTTCTCGTCCCTTAACAAGTCCAGGCCTGTGTAGACCATATTTATTCAGTCATTCATTCTTACATTTAACAAATATTTAAGTGCCTATTACAGGCTAGCCATGTACTTAGGCACTAAGGTAAATTATCAAAGGTACATAAAGCCAATACTAGTTAAAGTGGTCAGGACAGATCTAAATCAGAATATATTGTACAGTGGGGGAAAGAGTTCAGCATGAACTGGACTCAACTGCAATTTGTAGAGAAGCGACTGGGCATTTTAAAAGGAGAATGAGGGGATTGGGAAGGGATCAGCAGGGGTTCAGTAGAGTCAGGAAAGCGAAAAATTAACAACAACAAAGAAACCAGGAAAGGGAGCTAGTCCATGTGATGTGAAACCCATCTGGGTTTGCTAACTGGAGCTATTGCAGCCTCCTGCAGAGGCTAGAGACAGGTGCCCCATCTTCAAGTGTTTGCTGGAACAAATAATGAATTATCTTGGCAGCTTTGAGTTTTCTAGGCAGGCATTTTAAGAGGGGCTACGTTCATTCCAGGGGTGTGGCCTTGAACAGTTAGAAACAATACTAGTGCTTATTCAAGTCTTTTGAAGCCAGGCTGAGGTCTAGGAAGAGGGCTCAGAGGAGCCCGGCTAGAATTTGCTTCACAACAGTCTTCTGGATGCAGCAGCGAATGAGATCACCTCTTTGTTCTTTGGGGGAGATGACATTAAGCAAGTACCTGTCAGGTGAGGGTAAGAGCTAAGAGGGGAAATAAAGCAGATTGGGCCCTGGAGGGGGAGGATAGTGAGATGAGAGGGGTTTTCGATAGAAAGGTCAGGAAGGGGCCTCCAAGAGGTGCTATTGGGAGTGATAGGAGTGAGGTAAAGCCGAGGACCTATGAGTTCCGGGGGAAAGAGACCCCTGCAGAGGAAATAGAAGGTCAGAGTTTCTGTGATGGGCACGTACTTAGTGTGACCCATAAAACTGAAGGGACCATTATGGGTAGGCACAGCAAAAGAGGTAACTGTGAGTTGGGGTATGCATGTTGAGAATGGCTCAAGGCCTTGTTGGCTGTGGCTAGGATGGTGAGTTTTACTCTGCATGCGATGGGACATCACTGAAGTTGAGAAAGTGACAGGATGCTGAGAGTTTTGCAGTTTTCTCCAGCCTGGGGCCAGGCAGCAGTGCAGAACATGAGAAACAGCAGGAATCTTGACATGGTGGGGCCACAGAGCCCACAGGACTGGGTAGTAGGTGATATGTTGTGGGAAGATAGAAGTGTTGAGGATGATTAAGGTTTTAGCTGCAGGGAATGGCTGAAGACATGTGTTTCCAACATGAGGAAATTAAACCTCATGCAGAAAGGAGTCAAATGTGCTGGAATCTAGGGGACTGGAGAGCTGAGGACCAGGCTGAAGACAGAGATAGGGTCAGGAGGAAGCTGAGCAGGGACCTAGTCCTAAGGGCTTTCTAAACAAGGTGTCAGGGTATGACCATGAGACAGAGAGCTTCTAAGGTCAAGGAGGAGAGGGCCCTGCTCTTCAGAAGTAGGAGACAATACATACTTCCAAGTAGGGTGGATCTGGGTCCAAAACTTCACTCCAGTCCAGTGTGACCTGGGCCTTTCCCAGGCTTGGCAAGCCTCTGTCAATCATCTGTAAAATGGGGTTAGGAGAACCCACCTTGGAGGGTCAGGTTAAGCGAGATAACATACAGATCCAAAGCTTTTTCTCTTTACCCTCTTCTGAGAGCTACAGAGTTCTGGGGTTAGTGGAGTTGTGAATCCCAGCTCTACCACCTACTGGCCGTGGGACCTTAGGCAGTTTCTCAGCCTCTCAGAGGCAAATTCTCCATCTGTAATGTGGGGTAATGAGAGTCTCAACTCCGTAGACTTGTTTTGGATATTAAACTAGTGAATATGTTTCAAGCACTTCACACAGGGCCTGATGAATAGAACATGTTCAAAAATCGTGCCACAGTGCCTTCTGGGAGTACTAAGCCCTGGCACACAGCAGGATCTCATTAAATGACAATGATATGAACATGTTCAACAATCGTGCCACAGTGCCTTCTGGGAGTACTAAGCCCCTGGCACACAGCAGGATCTCATTAAATGACGATATGAACATGTTCAAAAATCGTGCCACAGTGCCCTCTGGGAATACTACACCCCTGGCACACAGCAGGATCTCATTAAATGACGATATGAACATGTTCAAAAATCGTGCCACAGTGCCTTCTGGGAATACTAAGCCCCTGGCACACAGCAGGATCTCATTAAATGACAACGATATGAACACGTTCAAAAATCGTGCCACAGTGCCTTCTGGGAATACTAAGCCCCTGGCACACAGCAGGATCTCATTAAATGATGATATGAACATGTTCAAAAATCGTGCCACAGTGCCTTCTGGGAGTACTAAGCCCCTGGCACACAGCAGGATCTCATTAAATGACAACGATATGAACACTCACATGTACTTTCTCACCTTCGCCGGGGACGTGGCACAGGGTGTGGCACACAGTAAGGGCTGGAGCCACGGCTGTTGGGATGGATGGCATGCTGACATTCAGCTTCTGTATGCATTGGCCGCCTGGGGCTGGCTTTCCGGGCACTGTCTGCATTCTGAGGAAGGTAGTTGAGGCCTTTTGTGGTGAAGCCTGAAGGCCGGGGCCACATCAACTCTGAATTACTCATTGGTGACGGAGTTAACTTTCTTTCTAGAACCCTCTGTTCACTCTCTAGGCACCCAAGCTTTTGATAAACTGACTTCCCTTTGGACTTCATATAGACTCTCTTGGAATGTTGCCTTTTGCCATTATCTGAATGCATGTGTCCCCCACGAAGTTCATATCCAAACCATAATGCCCACCATGATAGGCTTAGGCGACTTTAGGTTAGGTTCTGAGGGTACAGCGCTCTTGAATGGGGTTAGTGTCCTTATAAAAGAATATAAAGACTATATCCTTATAAGGGTATATCCTTTACTATAAAGAGGCTCCAAGAGATCCTTACCCATTCCACATGTGAGGACACAGTGAGAAGGCAGACATTTATGAAGAGAACCTTCACCAAACATGGCTGGCATCTTCATCTTGGACTTTACAGCCTCCAGAACTATGAGAAATAAAGTTGTGTTGTTTATAAGACACCCAGTCTGTGGTATTTTATTATAGTCATCCAAATGCACTAAGACATCCTTTGAAAGAGGCTGTCTTTGTGAAGGAGGAGAGATGAAGCTTGTGTTCAACCCTGGACCAAAGTTTGACACTGTCCTTAGGATAACAGGCCTTGTAACCGTCTGTCTTTCTCCCCAACCCTGAGGAGCCCGCAGTTCATCACTCACAGACGTTCAGTGGGTGCAACTCAGCTGCACTTAGGCTGGAAGGAGAGACCAAGCTGCATAACCAAAATTGAGGAGCTGGTGGATGCTATAGCAGTTCAGAGTGTGCTGCTGAATATGTGTGTGGTAAAGACTTTCCGAGTTGGCTAGAGGTGTTTCACCAGTGAAATATGGTGACTGGGCTTTTGATGCATGGAGCCCTGCTCTTCCTCCACTTACACCTGTACACACCATGCAACCAGGGCAGGTTATTTAACCTCTCTGAACCTTGTTTTCCTCAGGTGTGGAAAAGGGGGTCACTATTGCTTGACTCCCTGAAGTAGGGTTGGTGGAGGATTGAAGGAAGTAACATAAGCCAAGTTCTGGTTCCTGGCGTGGACCCAACAACACTAGCTTTCTACTCTGTGTTCTTGAGCTGATAGTATCTGTCTTCTTGTAGGTGAAGACTTTTGGCACCCCGGTTTCCATTCCTGTCTGCGACGACTCCTCTGTGCAGGTGGGATGTCTGACCAGGGAGCGTTTAGGAGTGAATGTTACATGGAAATCACGGCTTGAGGACATCCCAGTGGCCTCTCTTCCTGACTTACATGACATTGGTATGTTTTTCTGTTTTAGTACCTAGAAGAAGCTATACAGCCTCTCTCAGTCTCGGTTTCCTCATCTGCCAAATGGAGCTAGTCTTCCTGTGAAGATTATGGGGAGAGCTAATTACTTTAAAATGTATAATAATCGGCTGGGCACGGTGGCTCAAGCCTGTAATCCCAGCACTTTGGGAGGCCGAGGCGGGTGGATCACGAGGTCAAGTTATCGAGACCATCCTGGTCAATAAGGTGAAACCCTGTCTCTACTAAAGATAACAAAAAATTAGCTGGGCATGGTGGCGCGTGCCTGTAATCCCAGCTACTCAGGAGGCTGAGGCAGGAGAATTGCCTGAACCCAGGAGGCGGAGGTTGTGGTGAGCCGAGATCGCGCCATTGCACCCCAGCCTGGGTAACAAGAGTGAAACTTCGTCTCAAAAATAAAAAAATATAATAATCAACAGAGTTCTTGCCAATCCTTTACTAGAGTTAAATAATGTCAATAAAGAGCCTGGTTCTGTCTCCCGAGCATCTTCTAATACTTCTCTTTGTTTTCTGCATGTGGAGAGGTAAAACAGAATGTGTGAAGGGGACAGCAGGGTGGGCTGGGAAAGTCTTTATTGTTTTTTAACTTATATCTTACCTGCTTCCAATTGTAAAACATTTCAGACCACTTTACACCATTTAGAATGAGGCAGTCATGATATGGATAATTAACAGAGGAGAGGGAGAAGAAGAATGGATTTTATGATAGCTACCATGGGCATGTGCCATGTTCAACTCTGAGCTTTCTGGTAGGGTAGGAAAGAGTCCATAGATTTCTGACCAGAGAATGGGAGGCAACTCCATTCTCTCTTCTACCATCTGTCCAGTGGCCAAACATCCAGGGGTGGGATTGGCTGGAGTTTGCCCTCTGTTCCATGACGAAGAACTTCTGGAAAACGTTGCCAGGAAGGAGACTGCATTCACTAGTTCTGTCATTCACTAGTTATGAGGGTAATAATCCTCTAAATAATAATTCAGAAGGATTAGGAATTATCCTGGAGGCCCAGCATTATGAATTAGGGATCCCTTTCCATCTTTCTCCAAAGAGAGTCTGGATAACGTGTCTGTGTTTGGAGCTGCAAAAGCATGAGATGTTTATTGCTTGTTTCAATGGTAAGGCAGCAAGACTGTGATTGGAGGCCACAGGCTGGCTCTGCAGTAGCCTGTTACAGCCGGAATGTTTGCTCTGTGCTGGGATCTGCCCCAGCTCCTGGCACAGTGCTCGCCTGCTTTCTTCCTGGGAACTACTTACCGTTTGACAGATGGAGGCCTCTTGGTGTTTGGCTAAACACTGAGGCAGACGGTCCCATTGCCTCTTCAAGTCCTTGCTTTCTTTTTGAGTGGCCACTTCACACACATTCGTTCCTAGGACCCTCACCAACTGCAAAGAGAGCCATTCCCAAGCCATTTTTCAGATGGGAATATTGAGGCTCAGAGGTGTTCCGTGCCTCATTGAGGGTTGAGGTGGATGAGTGTCTGGATCTTGCACCTTAGACTAGTGACTGAAGACGTGATCTCCTATGCCAGTGCAGGTTGCATTGGTGCCACAGAAGTGGCAGGAGCCAGGAGATCTGGGTTGGAGTCCCTACTTGTGCTTCTGACTCCTGGGTGACCTGGAGCTGGTGCATCCTCTTCTCTGAGCCTCAGTTCCTCCCTCTGTAAAATGAGACACCACGTGATGCCTATGTCTCATTTCAGCCAGGACATTCTAGGCATCTCTGCCCCCTTGATCCTCCCTGGCCCTTGCAGAGAACAGTGGGGGTGACCTCTGCCTTATCCTGTGTCTTACAGAGAGAGCCATGGTGGGCAAGGATCTTCTTGGGCGTTTCACAGACCTGATCCAGAGTGGCTCATTTCAGCTTCATCTGGATTCGAAGTCGTTCCCAGCAGACACCGCCATCCGCTTCCTCCAAGGGGACCACTTTGGCACCTCTCCCAGGACATGGTTTGGGTGCTTGGAGGGATTCTACCAAGTCTGGACAAATGAGGCCCTTCAGGACCGACTAGGATGCGGTAGGTCCACTCTCTCCCTGGGTGTCTCCTGTGGAGCTGTATGAGGCTTTGGGAAAGGCCACCTCCACTCTGGAGAGATGCTACATTCAGGGCTGAGAATCATCCATTCAGTTAATGAGCAAAAGTTTTCAATCATCCACTGTGCACAGGCATATAATCTCCATCTGTCAGGTGGCATGGCAGAAGGAGGGGCCCCGTGTTTGCAGTTATTCTTTCTGTTAGTTATGAATAATCTTGGAGCCTGAGCCTGAGCCTGGGCTGCCCTGTCATTGTGATGAAGGCTAATGTTCACTTGTATCCTGGGTACACAGTTCCCAGTCTGATTGTGGCAATATGTTACTCACCACAATTTCCAAATTGCCATTCATCCGCCCAGGGCTTTAAAACTCAGGGAAAGTGGTTCCTGATGGAGGCTCACTTGGGTTGCTCTTGCCTCTCCTGTGAGTAGTTTGGGGGCCATTTTAATGGGAATGTGATGTAGCTTCCTTTAATGGAAATTGTATTAGTTTCCTGTTGCTACTATTGCAAATGACCAACAATTTTGTGGCAGAAAACAGTATAGATGTAGCATCTTACCGTTCTGTAGGTTTCAATTACAACGTGGGTGTCACTGGGCCAAAACCGAGCGGCTGGCAGGGCCCGCATGCTTCCTGGAGGCCCCTGGGGAAGTCTGTTTCCTCGCCTTTTCCACTTTCTAGAGCTTGTCCGCGTTCCTTAGCTGGTGACTTCCTTTCTTGCTTATCAAACCAGCAGTGTTGCAGCTCTCTGACCCCTCTTCCCTGATCACAACTCCTCTTACTCTCTTTCACCTCCAAGGGCCTTAGAATTACACACAGCTGCATGGTTCAGGATGCTTCCCTTATTTTGAGGTCAGACAGTTAGCAACCTTAGTTCCATTTGCACAGTAATTTCCCTTTGCCATGTATCCTAGCATATTCACAGGTTCTGAGGATGGGGACATGGATGTCTTTGGGGGGTCTTTGTCATGTCTACCACTGAAGATTCGAGGGTCTCCTGGTGAGAAGCCTTCCTCCTGTGTGGAGTGAGACAGACATTTTTGTGAAGCTAAAGAAAGAAGATGTTTCTCAGTCATTGTTATCAATTATTTATATTGGTTGCAACACAAAAGCCAAATGCCCTTTCCTTTCTGACATCTGTGCCAAATTCTGAACTCCACATTGGATTTAAGATGCAGCTAAATCCTAACACAGAAAACAGCAAGACAGCCACTCCCACTAGCATTTATGGAGAATTCTACAGTTCAAATGCACCTGCTTAAACTTTTTTTTTTTTTTGAGATGGAGTTTTATTCTTGTTACCCAGGCTGGAGTGCAATGGTGCGATCTCGGCTCACCGCAACCTCCACCTCCTGGGTTCAGGCAATTCTCCTGCCTCGGCCTCCTGAGTAGCTGGGACTACAGGCACGCGCCACCATGCCCAGCTAATTTTTTGTATTTTTAGTAGAGATGGGGTTTCACCATGTTGACCAGGATGGTCTCGATCTCTTGACCTCATGATCCACCCGCCTCGGCCTCCCAAAGCTGCATAAACATTTAACTCTCACAATAGCCCCTGGTGGCAGGTCTTTTCCTTATTAGACAAAGAAGCTTAGGTTCAGATTAAACGAGATTGGGCATCTGTTGTGCTTGGAATGGGGCAACTCACAGGAGGGACTCTAGCTCACCTGATTGATTAATAGAGGGTGAGTAAGCCCACGTCCTCTGGGACCAGAGACCGTGATCTTTCTTTCCATTCCATCAGAGCTGCCCGAACCAAGAGGACAAGAAAAGGAGCAGGAGTGGATGGTGCCACTCCAGGGTGGGTGAAACAGGGTTGCAGAGAGGGAGAGTCACGTAGAGAGCACCTGCCCCTGTGTTCACCGACTATCATGAAGAGCCCTTGGCTTCAATGCCAGTTGCTGAACTAGCAGGGGTATACCTGTGTGTGGTGTGTATATGAGTGCGTGAGCACATGTGCATACATGTATGTGTGTGATGTACATATGTGTGTGTGAGTGGGTTTGTTCTTGTCTGTATACATGTGTATGATGTGTCTGTGTGTGTATGCACATGTGTGTGCATGCATATGTGCATGCTGTGTGTGTGTGCGTGTTGGGAGTGGGGGTTGCAGGAGCCTGCTTTCAGAGCTGCCTCAGGTGATGTACCATGGGATCTGGAATTAACCCCAGGAGACTCCCTGGCTTCAGGGGTGCCCTCTGCAGCCAGTGATGGAGGTAAAGGAAAGGCAGAGAATCTGTGTTGACTCTGCGTCTTCAAGGAAGTTCTATCCTCTTGGTGTCTTCCTTTCCACTTCCACCCCCCTCACAGGTAAAATAAAGGGGCTGGCCTAGAAACCTGGTCCCAAATTTCCTTCTAGGAAGCTCAGCTGTTAGTACCTATCAACAAGGAGGTGAGAAGGGCTGCTCAGCTCAACTTTGCCTGAAGGGGAAAGAGGGGGGTCTGGGAATCAGCAGCTGGCATCAGGGCATGGGGCTTCTGAGGGCCCTTGTGGGAGCCACAGGATGGGGTGTGGGGAAGAGACTGCATGGGAGACCTTGCCTAGGACACTCTTGCTCTGGAACAGAACTCAGCAAACCTTTCCTGTAAGGGCCAGATGGCGACGTTTTAGGCTTTGGGGGGGCCACATGGTCTCTGTCTCAGTGACTCAACTCAGCCATTATAGGGAGAAACATGGCTGTGCTCCAGTAAAACTTTGTTTACCAAAGCAGAAGTGAGCTGAATTTGGCTCACGGGCTGCTGTTTGCCAGTCCTACTCTAGATAAACCTACACTCTATCTTCCAACTGCTGCAGCCTTTGAGTGATTCACAGAGACTTGTCAACCACACCACACAGCCCCATCCCCTTACTCCAAAGGGTTAGAAAGATCCAGAATGGAAGTCTCAAAAGCAGTACCAAAAGCCCTGAATTTTCTTCAGCATCAGTTCTAGTACCTATCCCTTACTGAGTTTCTGATATGTGTGTGGCCTTACTAGCATATTTCTGTCCAGAGACTCAGGTGTTATTAATCCCATCTCATGCACAAGGAAATGAGGGGCCTATAGTGCTACACAGCATCAGGAAACTGCTCCGTGAAGTCTGGTGGACCCGGGTTCGAGTCCTAGCTCCAGCGCTTTCTCATTGTGGATCCTGGAGGAAGTCCATTATTCTCACTAGGCATCTTCTGAAAAATAGGGATAAAAATACCCACTGCATGGGGTAATACCTATTGTTGTTTAGATAGCATGAAATAATCAATGCAGAACACAACACTTAGCAAACTCTTGGCAAATGATTTTGTTGTGAAAATTGGCAGTGCTGAGCTCTAAATCCAGCTCTGTCTGCCTCCAAGTTCTTCGTTCTGTCCTCCGCATCACAAGTCTCCCTTCTCAACAAGGAGGTTCTTGGTGAAATCACACCCTCTGACTCCTGTGCCTATTCTTATTGGTACTTTTCCCTCTAAAACACATCTGGGACACAGCTGTGATATTACAAGGCAGAGCATTGTCCTGTGGCAATAAAGCAGGTTTCTCTGTGTCATCCTGGGGGAGGGCTAATCAGGATGGCCCCCTCGGAGGGTTGCGACTCAGAGGGCTGGTGGGAAAGTCTGTCCCCCGTGACTCATGTAGACACAGCAGCCTTGATCCAGGGAACTGGTGGCTGCCAGGGAGCAGAGACCTTGTTTGCAGCCCCGATGGGGTCGATTTTGTTCACCCTCTCGCCTCAAGGCCAGCCATGTGGGTTCTCCTTGAAATTACCTCCTGGCAGCCTTCATAGCAGGTTAGTTTATTAAGGAGAATACCTGAGAAATTATCTATAGTTTTCATATTCCATTCTGGATGACATTGACTTTCACTCGTTCACTATAATTTATTCTAGTAGAGCTGGTTTCCTATGGATTTTTTTCCTGAGCCAATTATGCCTGCCTTCTCTCTTCCCTTCCCTTCCCTTTCTCTTCTTTCCTGTCATCCATCCAAACTTACAAAATATTACGTGCCGTGTTATACACTCAGGGAAGCAAAACACGAAGTTCCACTCTCAAGGAACTCACAGCTTGGCTAGGGAGAAGCCAGTGAGTATTCAGCTGGATCATCCTGGGAAGAAGCCTGTTGTATCCCAGCCAGGGTGGTCAGAGCAGTTGTGCTTGGGTAGCAAATGCTGGTGGAAGTCTTGAAACGTGAGGAGGAATCACTGCTCAGACAAGAGCAGACAGAAGGTGGTGCATGTGTGTGCACGTGTTTGTGTGTGTGTGTGTACTCATGCTGAGGGTGCTACAGTGATGAACATTCCAGAAATATAGATCGGTATGAATGTAGGGAGTCATGAGGCTGCTGACTTTTTGGAAATAGTGCTCATGATTTGTACAGCTAGGGAACAAGGTGTGTGGGGAACGTGACAGGAGGTGGAGCCAGAGCAGATGGACAGGGACAGGCCAGGGGAGGTCTTGGAGCACAGGGAGGGGAGTGGGCTGGAGACGGGGCCACGGAAGGGTTTTAAGTTGGAGAGAGAGGACCATGTGTTTCCTCACAGATGTTTTTCTTAAGCAGAAATGCGGCTGTTGTTGTTGAGGGGTTTGTGGACAAGGGTTGGCAGGAGGGGTGACCTGACCCTAAAGCTTTGTGAAACTCTCAAACTCAAATAGGTATAACTGTCTCATTTTATTAGGCTGGTGCAAAAGTAATTACGGTTTTTGCCATGTTTTTAAAATTTAAAAATTTGTTTAAAAAAATTACAAAAACCACAATTACTTTTGCACAAGCCTAATAAAATTAGGGATCTGAGGCTGAAAGATTTTTTAGTGATTTTGGGGGATTTAACCGGGGGTCAGCACCTACTGGTGGCAGTGGACCCAATGGTCTTGAGGAAGCCCTCTCTTCTGAGGGAAGGTTAACAATAAGGCGGCAGTAAGCTAATAAAACGAGACAGTTACACCTATTTCTGACTTGGAAACGTGCTCTTTTGGGTGGAAAAGACTTGACGTCAGAGATGGAGAGAACTGGTGGGAGGAAAGAGCGTGTACATTCCCTGAGCATAGACAGGAGGCTGGGACTGTGGGATTTGCAGCGGAAGTTAAGTCCCAGCTCTCTCATTTCTGCTAGTTGCCTGCACATCGGCATTTGGAGGCCGGGCAATACAGCCTGGTTGAAATGCTTTTGTTTTCCTTCAGTGATGCATTTGGAGGCCACTTGAAGAAAGTAGTCACAGTTCTGGGCTGGAAGTGCTAGAGATAATCATCACCAGCTTGACTCATAGAAGTAACGAAACTCCACCCTCTGAGGGAGGATATCAATTGCTCACCAAAACACATGGTGTTCAGTTTCCAAGATGTGGCTCGAGTTTCTAATTTACTCAAAAATGCCAAGACCAGAGACAGCATTGCTACGTCAACACTGGCTCCATCTCCACACGTCCCACTCACTGGTGCTGACTTCTCTGCTAGAGGGAGGTGGCTGGATTGGTGGAAGGAGCAAAGACTTTGGTTTGGAGATGAATGAATGGGGCTCAAATCTCACCTCTGTCACCTCACTGCTTGGCTGACCATGACCTTGAACCTCAGTTTTCTCTAGTCAGATACGAAGATAACTTCCTCATAGGGATGTGAGAAGAAGACGTTAAAACATCTGCTATTGTGCTTGGCATGTTCTGTAATTTTACTTTCCCATTGCCCTTTGCTGAAAGGCATACTAGGAAGTCATGCATGGCTATCTGAGGCTCAGCTTTCTCAACTGAAATGGGGATAAAATACTTTCCATCAGAGTGATGTGTTAATGTACATAATGGAGCAATAGAGTAAGTGCTCCCAATAGTGGGCAGGATTTTAGCTTCCACCTTTTACTGGGTAAAAGCTCACTTCTTCTGGAAGGTATTTGGCAAACTCTCAAGAACACAACACTGAACCAAGAAAAAAAGCAAAACAACCTCTGTCCCCATCCCCTCCTCTGAGCCATCAAAATCAGTAGCCAAGTTCATGTACTTTCCCCAGAGCAGAGCTCCTCAGACCTTAACTTAGAGTTCTTATGAGAACTCTACTGAGAGCTCTAATTCTAGTTGGCTTTCTGTTTTCCCAGCCCATATCATATTAGAAGAGGAAATGAGAAGGGATGGGAAATGTTCGAATCAGAGAAGTAGAAAGTGCTGAGAATGGGTAGATTAATTGGGTACCATAGGGAGGGATTAGGGTGAGGTGACTGAGGCATCCAGATGCAAAATTTAAGGAGGCTCTCAGGGTCACAATTGGCATTTCTGGGTCAATGAAAAGCCCAGCATCAGTGAGAGCCACATTGAATCCTGTGCCCATGTGCCTCACTTCCCTCACTCAAGTCCCATATTGGAGCAATACTACTAGTGACTGAGTGGCTGGGTGCAGTGGCTCACACCTGTAATCTCAGCAATTTGGGAAGTTGAGGTGGGCAGATCACCTAAGGTCAGGAGTTCAAAATCAGCCTGGCCAACACAATGAAACTCTGTCTCTACTAAAAATACAAAAATTAGCCAGACATGGTGGTGCACAGGAGGCTGAGACAGGAGAATCACTTGAGCCAGGGAGGCAGATGTTGCAGTGAGCTGAGATTGTGCCATTGCACTCTAGCCTGGGTGACAACAGTGAAACTCTGTCTCAAAAAAAAAAAAAAGATAAAAGACCGAGCAACAGGGAGAGAGGCCACAGGAGTCAAGTGGGGTGGGGCTGAATGTTGGGAATGCCTCAGACAGAGGGAATCCTGTTTGGACAGAGTGGGTGTTGAGGTTGACTATAAGGAAGGACTTCCTCAAGTGTAAAAATGATTATCATTTGTTGAGTGCATATGTTTGCTTTTGTCTTTCCATTGCTTGAATGATCCAAACTCATTTCTACCTCAGGGTTTTTGCACTTGTTTACTCTGCCTGGAATTCCCTTCTAGATATTTGCCTGGGCTACCCCTCATCATTCAAGGCTGAAGCATCACGTCTTTCAGGGGCCTTTCCTCACCAGCATGCCCTCCTCCCCTGTTTTATTTTACCCATATCTGAAATTCCTGTCTGACTCTCTCATCTCCTACAAGCATGTCACTTCCAGGACAGCAGAAAGGTCGCCCAAATTTTTCACAGCTGCTGTCCTGCTTCTTAGAGTCTGACACACAGTAGGTTCTCAGTGGACGTTTGTTAAATGAATGAGCTCTTGAACTGGTTTGAGGATTTCCTGTATCCTGTGTGTTTTGGGATTGTAACTGTGAAGCATGTGTCTTGATCTTTAATATCTTTTCTCTGTTTGTTTTTTCTAGTTAAGTGTCCCGAGGGAAGCTATTCCCAAGATGAGCAATGCATTCTTTGTCCTGTTGGATTCTACCAAGAAGAGGCAGGGAGCTTGGCCTGTGTCCCATGTCCTATGGGCAGAACAACCATTTCTGCTGGAGCTTTCAGCCAGACTCATTGTAAGTTCCTTGGGGTGCTTCTTTCAAAGAGAAGCCCTGCAATGAAATGGACTGCGACAAGATTTCCCAATCTCTGCACTATTGACGTTTTGAGACAGATGAATCTTTGTTCAGGGCTGGCCTGTGGCTGCTCGGATAGTAGCATCACTAGCTCTTCGATGCCAGTAGCACCCCTCCCTGGGTCGTGACAGCCAGTCGTGTCTCCTGACATTGCCAAATGCCACTTGGGTGCAAGTGGCAGGGAGGGCAAAATTGCTCACCTGGGAGAACTATTGGGTACACAACATAATAATCAAAGGGGCCGCCATCTTTGGATATTTACCCACTGCCAGGCTGTGGGCCAGGCGTCTTACCTGTGTTGCCTCATTCAATACTCCCAATACTTCTTCCAATGTTATTTGCCCGACTTTTACAGATAAGAAAGCTAAGACTCCAGGAAAAGAAACTTAGTCCAAGTCACTCAGCTAATTGATGATGTAACTGCTCTTTGATCTTGGTTTTATCTGATTCTGAAACTTCTGATTTTTGTAAGTCAACTTTATCAGATTGAAAAACGGAAGATATTTTCCACCTACAGTCATTACCTCAGTGTAGCTTGTCTTCCTTTTCTGCCTGCCACATGAATTTGCCAGGACTGCACATACATGTGGCCTTCCCATAGGTCATGTGATTTCGCTCGACCTGCTTACTTCATATTCCCCTGGGTATTGTTGGGTTTTTCGGAGCAAGGACACATAACTTGCCTTGTTGTGCATCTCTTCGTGTTGGTCTGAAACAGTGTCAATATGAGAGAAACTGTTGTGCTTACAATCTAAAGAATTTCTAGAATTTTTAAAACAAGTAATCAGAAAAGATCAAGATACTTTCTTTGATCAGGGCAGTTTCCTGGTCAGGAAAGCAGTAGTAATAGAACAGTAATTCCAATAAAATGAAAGTAAAAGTAAATTTATAGGCTGGGAGTTTGGCATTCTTCCAGGAATAGGAAGAATGAAATTTCCTTCACTAGGAAAATAGAGTGACGTGGACATCTGAGCATCACCCTCAGTTTGTACACAGTGACTCGAGTACTTGTAGTTTGAGATGACTTGAAGTGCTTTCAAAATACCAGAGAAGCAATTTCTTAAAAGAAGATTAATATAGTGTGCTGAGCCTGTTTATGGTGGGGAAATGACAAAAATGGCAGGGAAGAGAGAATGCAGGTTGAGGTTTAATCACTGCTCTTCCTTCTTAGTGGCACTGTGACCTAGGCCAAGCCACCTTTCTCTTCTGAATGTCAGCTCCCTCATGTATCAGATGGAGCCAATAATACCTCACTCACAGGGTGGTAATAAAGAGTGTCTTAATTCAGGCTGCTATTGCAAATTATCTTACAGTGGGTTGCCTAAACACCAAATTTATCTCACACAGTTCTACAGGTTGGAAGTCTGAGGTCAGGGTGCCCATATGATTGGGTTCTTGTTGAAGGCTATCTTCCTGGTTATGTCCCCACATGGCCTTTGCTTATTATATGCACAGAGAAGAGAGAGAAAAATCTCCTATCCTCCTCTTTCTAATAAGGAAATTAACCACATCATCGGGGCTGTACCCTCATGGCCTCATCTAAACCTAATTAATTTCCAGAGGCCTCACCTCCGAATACCATCACATTGGGGATTAGAGCTTCAATATATAAATTTTCTAGGGGAGGGACATAAACAATCTGTAGCAAAGTGGAATAAGAATGTTTAACATAAACAATAAGCATTTATTCTCCACCCATTTTGAGGGTGAGCATTGTTTGCATTTTCATGTCGTAGTAAAGGGCTGTGTTGAATTATTGCCATCCTTCCAGACATCTTCCCTGAGTAGTGAAATAGATTTTAGCGAACGGTTCTCTATGATCAAGGTTGGAGTCTGTGCTAAGGATCTGTTCATACCTAAGAAACTTCTCTATGACTCGTTAACTCCAATGTTCTGCCTATTGAATTATCTGGTCTTTGTTCTTAGATGAAATTGTATGGAAGAGAAACACAGGGCACAGGGCAGGAGAGTCTGCCAAGTTTTAAATGATGCCAGGAGACTACAATATTTCCTTCATTTCCTTTTGGTGTTAGGATGGCTTTTAGAATCCCAACTCTTCTATATAGTTCAGGTCTATATTATTGATCTTACTTATACTTTTCTCCTACACTTTGTAACTTAGCTGGTCCACTGGACCATGTTTGAGGTTCTGTTTTTCTTATTTGTTTCTTTGCTTATTGACATATTAATTCTTGTATATTATGCATGGCATACAAAGTGTCCAATTAAAAAAATAGCCTTTGTAACTTCCCAGAAAAAAAAGCTGTTATTAGTCAGTGGTGAATCACGTAACCAATAGTCTGGAAATAGAGAAACGCAGTTGTTATGAAATCTCTGGGCATGAAAGATTATGTTTCACCTACTTCCCAGACCTGAAGAACCAAATGAAGTTATTCCCTCTTAATATCATTCATCCAAAATGTGTTGAGTTCCTGCTTTGTGCCAAATATGTACTGGGCATGTATTAAATATAACAAGTAGTGCTCGCTTCGGCAGCACATACACTAAAATTGGAACGATACAGAGAAGATTTCACGGCCCCTGTGCAAGGATGACATGCAAATTTGTGAAGTGTTTCATGTTTAAAAAAATAAATAAAACAAGTAATGATCCAGCCCCTGTCCTGAAGGAGTTTAGAGTCTAACCTTACAAGGGAAAAGAAACTTTTATAAGTTTCTTTATAAGTAAGTATATCCATGAGATGTAACCAATAGTATAATGGAGGTACAGGTTAGGTACTGTTATCGCAGCTTGTGAGAGGTCGATTAGCTCGGGGGCCTGGTGGAGAGGCCTTCTAGGAAGAAGAAATAGCTTGAACATGGGTGTAGAGAGGGGTATTCATCCATGGATTTGACTAATATTTATTGATTTTGAGAAGAAGCTTGTTTTGTGGGTCAGACACTGAGTGAGGAATCTGGATACAATAATGAGCAAAGCATACCTGATCTCTGCCCTTCAGAACATCTATCTAGTGGGTGGCTGGCAGTCATCAATCATTCATTTACGTGGATAAATGCTGTGAAGGAGAGGTAGAGGTCCCTGGGTTACTGCATAACATTTGGGTCTGACTGAGCTGGGACGTCCAGAGATGTCTTAGTCCATTTGGGCTGCTATAACAAAATACCATAAACTGGGTGGCTTATAAATAGCAGGAATTTATTTCTCACAGTTCTGGAGGCTGGGAAGTCCAAGATCAAGGTGCCAACAGATATGGTGTGATAATGGTATCCAAGATGGCACCTTCTCACTGTGCCCTCACATAGTGGGAGTCTTTTAAAGGGTACAGATATCATTCAGGAGCACTCCACTCTCATGATCTACTCACCTCCCAAAGGCACCACCTGCTAAGACCATCACACTGGGCACTGGGTTTCCACATGTGAATTTTGACAGTGATGCCCAAACATTCAAACCATAGCAGGAAGGATATCCTGAGACAATGGGAATTGGGATGAAAACAGGTGAGTGATGGAGAGTTTGTGCCGCAAACACTGGGAGAGCTGTGGGCCAGGAGAGGGCCCAGATGAGCCAAGCCTGTGTTGGAGCAAATGGCATCAGAGAGGTTGGTGTGCTCAGGGCATGGAATGAAGCAGGTGGTGTGGGAAGCATGGGGTGTGTGTGCAGAACTTAAGACTGGTAGTGGCCAGGTAAGGGGCCTTATTGGTCAGAGCAGTGGGGACACTGAAGAGTTTTAAGCTAGAATATCTGACTTAGATGTGTGACTTGGACACCTTGTCAATGACCCAGATCCTGGGAGTAGGAGTGGGGCGATTCCAGAGGCCCATCATTGATGACTGTGTCAATCTCTTGGTTCTAGGTGTCACTGACTGTCAGAGGAACGAAGCAGGCCTGCAATGTGACCAGAACGGCCAGTACCGAGCCAGCCAAAGGGACAAGGGCAGTGGGAAGGCCTTCTGTGTGGACAGTGAGGGGCGGAGGCTGCCGTGGGAAACAGAGGCCCCACTTGAGGACTCACAGTGTCTGAGTAGGTGCTGGAGGTGAAATCAGTCACGGTTCCTGGGGAGCGGGAAGTGGTCTCAAGGGCTTTATAGAAAGGGAGAGAAGCCGGAGGTACATTTGTCTCCAACTTTTATTTTAATCCGTGTAGAAACTGGAAGAACCATTGCATGAACAAATACCCATCACCTAGATCCAGAAATTGTTAACATTTCACTCTCTTTTATTTGAATCATTGGTATGTAAATTCCAGATATCAGGAACCCTTACTTCTAAGTACTTCAGCATGCACAAGAGGTGAAGTTTCGTATGAAAAGATCTGTGGAGGCCTCCATTCTTCTAGGCAGCTTGCCTTCACTAATCTAGCCAGCACTTCTTCCTCAGTAGGACACTGTAGAGCAGCAGTCCCCAACCTTTTTGGTATCAAGGATCGGTTTCCTTTAAGACAATTTTCCCACAGCCTAGGGGTGTTGGGTGGGGATGGTTTCAGGATGATTTAAGCACATGGCGTCTATTGTGCCTCTTATTTCTATTATTAGTGCACTGTAATATATAATGAAATAATGATACAACTCACCATCATGTAGAATCGGTGAGAGCCCTGAGCTTGTTTTCGCTGCAACTAGATGGTCCCATCTGGGGGTGGTAGGGACAGTGACAGATGACCAGGCATGAGAGTCTCAAAGGAGCGCACAACCTGGATCCCTCACACGCACAGTTCACAATAGGATTTGTGCCTCTGCCGGAGTCTAATGCTGCCACTGATCTGGCAGGAGGCAGAGCTCAGGTGGTAATGTTCACTCTCCTCATGCTCACCTCCTGCTGTGTGGCCCATTTCTTAACAGGCCATGGACTGGTACCGGTCTATGGCTCAGGGGTTGGAAACTCCTGTTATAGAAGACTTGTGTGCCAGGCCTTGTTCCGTATCTTTTTTTTTAAAATTATACTTTAAGTTCTGGTGTACATGTGCAGATCTTGCAGGATTGTTACATAGGCATACACAAGCCATGATGGTTTGCTGCCTCCATCCCTCCCTTCACCTACATTAGGTATTTCTCCTAATGTTATTCCTCCCCAACCCCTGCTATTGCTCCCCTAGCCCCCCACTCCCCAACAGACGTGTATAATGTTCCCCTCTCTGTGTCCATATGTTCTCATCATTCAACACCCACTTATGAGTGAGAACATGCGGTGTTTGGTTTTCTGCTCTTGTGTCAGTTTGCTGAGAGTAATGGCTTCCAGATTCATCCATGTCCCTGCAAAGGACATGACCTCGTCCTTTTTATGTCTGCATAGTATTCCAAGGTGTATATGTGCCACATTTTCTTTATCCAGTCTATGTTTGATGGGCATATGGGTTGGTTCCAAGTCTTGGCTGTTGTAAACAGTGCTGCAATGAACATATGTGTGCATGTGTCTTTATAATAGAATAATGTATAATCCTTTGGGTATATACCAAGCAATGGGATTGCTGGGGCAGATGGTATTTCTAGTTCTAGATGCATATCTTTATCGCTGGGTGATGTAGACCAAGTGGCTCAATCCTTCTGATCCTCAGTCTCCCAGTAGCTTTCAGTCTATTTCCTGAGAATCGACATCAACCTATACTGTCAACAAATATGTATTGAGCTCTGCACTGTCAACAAATATGTATTGAGCTCTGCCCTGTGCCACATACAGTTCCTCAGTGAGCTACTGGGTGGAAAAGTCCCAGGTGAACCATCAGATATTGTACAGTACATGGTGTGATGGGAACCAGAGGAGCAGAAGGGAACAAACAGTATGTTCTGTGGGACCAGAACTAGTTTAATCCCAGTAGTGCCTTTACTGGCTGTGTAGTCTTAGGCAAGTCACTCACCTGCAGCAGTTTCTTCATCCATAGCATGGAGGCATCATTTTCAACCCTTGTAAGGGTGTTGAGTGCCTTAGCAATGGAATTCCTACCAGCGGTAATAAATGTCTCAGAATAAGAAGGCTCAGAAACAGTATTTGCCATGTTTCCCCATCTGTTGAACTTGGAGGGAGGCTGAAAAAGTCTGCAAGATCCCTTAATCCTGACATCTTCTCAGTCTTTACGACTCTGTTCCACCCTTCCCTGGAACCACCTGCCTCTGCTTGAGGTCTTGTGGTTGACCTTTGCACACTTAACAAGCCAAAACAAGCTAGTCTCTTAGTATTTCTGCGTAAGGAAAGGGTGTAACATACATGGGCTTACTGTGTGCCGGACGTTTTATGTGTTTATCACATTTGCATCCAGGGCAGTCCTAAAAGGTAAATATTATTACCAATATTTTAGCTGAGGAAACAGAGGCAAAGAATGTCTAAGCACTTCTCTTGCTTCCATAGTTAGGATGGAATATGCCTAGAATTTGAATCGGTGTATGTTGAACTACTCATTCCGCCAATCTGTTTCCACTTAGATTCACCTGCTTCCTCAATAAACACATCCTCACACACACACATATGCACGCATAGCCTACCTGTCCTCCAGAGAAGCTGGTACAGCTCATGGCATAAAACATCAGTGAAAATCTAAGTGAAACATTTTCGTTTTATAATTCTCAGGGCAATCATTTCCCTTCTCTAGTGAAGAGCTAACAAAGCGTAAGGAGTGAATGTGTGTGTGTGTGTGTGTGTGTGTGTGTGTGTGTATTCTTGAATAAACTGCAAATCCAATGAAAGTCTTACTTTTTCCCCAATATCCCTCCTCTTGGGCAGAAGTAACAGGGGAGGTACAGCTGGCAAGTACTTTGAGAGATCAGTTAGGCAGATACTTGACAAATGAGAGACTGTGTCCTTAGAGGGAGAGCAACTTGCCCAGTGGCCCAAGTGATCACTGCCCGTCCTGGCATTATTGTCTAAGTGCTCTGAGCTCTCTTTGCATCTTTGTCAATGGCTCGGCCTTGAGGATTGTCTACTGAAGTTTGTAGGGCATTTCATGGTGTATTCTGCCCAGTGTTCAGGGCAAAAAGAACAGTTTAATCAGTGTCATGGGAAGTACTCAGGAGTTACAGCTCAGCTTGACAACTTGGATGATGCCTTCCTGAGGCACTGGCTTCTGAATAGCCTCCAGACAGAGCTTCAGCATCTTTGGCTTCTCATGCAAAGCTCTGAACTTATGTTTCCCTCCCTGGACATGCCTGGGGATTTCTATGTTGATAAGCTAGGACCTCACAGGCATGTCAACTGTCTTTTCTCAGAATTGTCTTTGAGAGGAACTTTCTCTGGGAGTAGAATTTTATCTCTCTCTCTCTCTCTCTCTCTCTCTCTCTCTCTCTCTCTCTATATATATATATATATATATATATATATATATATGTACATATATATATATATGTACATTTGCAGATCATGCAGGTTTGTTACATGGGTATACACGTGCCATGGTGGTTTGCTGCATTCCAAGCCAGTTATAATGGTGATCATTAAAAAATCAGGAGCATGGAAGCTGCGGTGGCTCCGGCCAGTTGTCCTGGTGCTTGAGGAGGTGAGGCTATGAGTTCAAGGCCAACCTGGGCAACATAAGAAGCTCTCATTCATTAAAAAAAAAAAAAAAATCAGGAGTAAAATTTTTAAGGCTTTTGTCCTTGAGGCTAGGTCCTTAAGCAAGGGACTTATACCTCCCGGAACAGGTACTTACCTGAGAGGAATTTGCTTGTTCTCCAGCCCTCTTGCCACCTCCTTTGTTCAGGCCTCTGCTGTTGCTGACATGGCACTGCCATACGTGCCTCACTCATCTTCTTGCTCCAGTCCAACAGTTTTTCTATGACGCTTCTAGTGCGGTTATTTAAAAGGGGATTCTGCTTATGCAAAGCCCCTTGAAACTCTTCAGTGGTTCTGCATTGCTCTGGGGATTAAGTACCATTTGCAGTATCCCAGCCTCCCCTCTGGGCTCTAATCTAATTAGACCATATGTTCCTTTGGGGCTGGAATTGTCTTATTTCTTGTTCTATTCCAGGATCACAGGTGCTCATTGACAGAATGAATGAATTGCTCCCGTTGTCTGGGATTCTTTGAAACTATTTCCTAAAGGTCTTCCAGGAAGGGGATTCTTCCACCACCTCCATTCCTGTGGTCAATTTTACAAGCCCTGAGACTTAGGCAGGGTGTTCTACAGGGGTCAGAGGGACTTACCCTAACCCTGACTAAGTGGTTACCACATACCATTCCGTGCTATATTATTTAATCCTCACTACCAGGAAACCGAAACTCTCAGAGATTGCAAGGTGTTCAAGGACACAGAGCTGGTGGTAGCATCAGGAGTTGAGCTGAGGGCTCACTCCAGAGTTGGTGCCTCTCCCCGACTGCCTGCTGCCCCTCTCTGAAATCTCTCCTGCCGCAGCTTCCTGGCACTCTTTTTGATCTTCTGTTTCCTTTGTTTACTTGCAGAGTTAGTAGAAATATTTCCACCTTGCTCACTGGAAATATTTCCAGTTCATCTTCCCTTTAACTTTAGATTCATTTTCCTAATTCTGATCTTTGTTGACCTATGCTGAAGACTTCATATATCACATCAAGTGCCATCATAAAGTTCTCTCTTGGTTTCTTGGTGTTGTGATGTTGCTAGCTGTTCATTTACCTGTCCTTCCTTCCCTGATATCTTCCCTCCCTCTCTCCATCCATTCAATATGCAGGAAAGTGGTCTCTCTGTTACAATCCTGGCTAGTGATCAGAATATTGTCTTTGCCTTGGAAGGAGGCAGGCACCTAAGTATCCACAATATACTATGCAAAAATTATGATGGAATATTAATATATACTGTGCTTTAATGATGACCTTTTATGCTTTCCTTAAGACATTTATACATAACTGCTAAGTATAAACTGGATACATGGGTAATTATACCAACAGAATGTATAAATCTGCAAACTGACTCTGTTGGCATAATTCTGTTCTGCTTGGCCGTGAGAGTCTTCACAGAATTCTGAAATGTGAAGATCTCCATCATCAAGGTGTCCCTTTTCTGAAAACCAGCAGATTCTCTAACTGAAGTGCTAAATTTACTGTATTTTTGGCAGAATTTAATTAGAAACTGAAAGATCTTTCAAATTTTATTTAGTCTTCTAGAGGGTTTTGACCATCTGGTCTGTGCCAATCAAGACTTAGAGACACTGTGGTGAATATAACATGGCATTTGCTGGACTGAAGCTTATGGTCTCTACAAATGAGCTAGTAAGGGATATAACATTTGAAAGAGAGAAGGGGATGAGATGAAGCGCTGACTGTGGGCAGAGAGCATGAAATTGACAACTGTGGCAATTAATGTGGATGGGCCAGTTTGTCAAATCAGAATTACTTTCTCTATCACCACTTTAGAAGCCTTAGAGCATATCATGTCTTTTATATAAATGCTCACTCCTCTCAACCCTATCCCAAAGGAATAAACATTTTTTTCTGCACTTATCATGAAAGCTGAGAAAAATTGCTTTGGATGGCCTTGAATTTATTGACTTGATGAAAACCAATCTAGATATAAGTCTTTTGTATAAAGCAATGGATGTACATAATTAGTGCTTGTGTATATGTTTACAATTATGTTGCCCAGAAAACTGATATGCATGTGCCCTTGGGCTTGTATATAACTCTTTCTTTTTGACAGTTACCTATAAGACTGCAAGATATTGACACTCTTGGGAATCTGTGGCTTGGAAGATAAATCTCATTCCTTGATTGTTACCCTTCATGCTTTCTTTTTTGCTTGGTAAAGAATGAGTTCCAATCCTCATAACCTTGAAAAATTTTATTTCTTCCTCCTCACTTGTCTAGTTTTATGAGTTTGTGGCTATGTTATTCCTATCAAATGGAACTCAAGTATGCCGAAGGTAGTAGCTAGGAAAACAGATGCTAATCAATCATTTAAACAATCTTAAAAATGCCTGAGCCACGTGACACATCTTCAGACTTACATAAATACATATGCACATGTCTTTTAAAAAATAACTTACCTCATTTCAGAAAGAATTCACATTGCTTTATAGAAAGAAAATGCCAGTAAAATAATGATATGATGTAATTAGCACTCAGGGATAGGAACAGAGAAATGTAAGTTTAGATAGAAAATCAATGTTAATGAGAAGAAATGAGTTGTAAGGACTAACATATTAAGTTTCCGCCTCACTTCATGACAATGAGGTAGAAGCAGGGAGAGCTGGTAAGTTGTAGCTCTCAGTATTAGATGTGGGGCAGGATGTTGGAGCTACCTCAGCAAGGAATTGCTTTCCCTGGGACATTTGTGCTACCAAGAGCTATGAATGGGTAGTGACTTCTTGACCTAAGAGCCTTTAGGGCTTCTCTGCAGATGCCCTATTCCTTCTGAGTCATATTTACTAACTCTGCATTATTTTTAGTGATGCAGAAATTTGAGAAGGCTCCAGAATCAAAGGTGGTCTTCGATGCCAATGCTCCTGTGGCTGTCAGATCCAAAGTTCCCGATTCTGAGTTCCCCGTGATGCAGTGTTTGACAGGTGAGGAGCGGCGGGGAGATGTGCATTCAGAGTAGGTGTGGAATTAAGCTCTGCTGAGAATTGTCAAGACAAACCAAACCAAACCATTCAAACGATGATTTAAAAGCACACTTTATTCAAAACACTGTAAGTGAATTGATTTCCAGAATGTATATTCAATTCATAATTTCATTGCAGAGTTGAGAGTGTATCTACTGTATGCTATCCACATGGCACATGTTAAGGAGCAGAAATGAACAAAATTAGTTTGGCATGGAGCTTTACGTCCAGGCCAGGATATGTGTCTCCCTGTTTAACAGTAGGGCCAGAGAGGGGGTAATAAAAGCTGCTATTTATTGAGCATGTGTGTTTACAAGGATTAACTCACAATCCCAAAGCCACCTATAAAGTAGCCATTGCTCTTCTGAGTTACAGAAGAGAAAAATCAAGCTTTAGGAGTTTAAGTGACTTGCTCAATGACACAGAGTCAGCAAGTCCAGGGCTCAAATTCAAATCCAAAGGAACACGTCAAAGCCTGCAATCTTTTTTTGTTTTAAATGATTTAATCTTTGGAGTGCACTAAAATCTCAGACCTTACCACTATACAATTCATCCATGTAACTCAAAACCACTTTTACCCTAAAAGCTACTAAAATAAAAAATACTAAAAAATAATCTTATATTTGATTTTAGACTTAGCAGGTGCACATGCAGGTCTGTTGTATGGGTATATGATATGCTGCTGAAGTTTGGGGTATGATTGAATCCATCACCCAGGTAGTGAATGTAGTCCCAGTAGTCAGTTTTACAACCCTGTCCTCCTCTCTACATTCCCACCCCCAGGAGTCCCCAGTGTCTGTCATTACCATTTTAACTACTGCATTATGCCTCCCTCAGTGACCTCATGTGGTTTAGTTATTAAGTAATTAACCCTCTGGGTGTGACTCTGTTTCAGATATCAGCTTTGGTTATGGTGAGCACACTATTGTTTGTTTCATAAACACAGTGCAAGGCATGAAGTAGAAGCTAAAGAAAATGTTTGTAGAATGAGAGATACTAACAGGAATGGAGGGACAAAACCAAGTGGTCAAAAATGTAGATGTGAGGAACCAGCAGGACAGCAGACACAAAGGACAGCCTTGGCAGTTACTTGTCTCAACAAGGACCGTCATACACCTGTTCACGTGTGCACACACGGTGACACAGCTTAAGTTAGAAGGGCAGACTGGTGAGATGGGAAGCAAAAGAGGGTGCAGAATTTTAGGGAGTGAGGCAAGCACGGATAGCATGTGCCTCTGTGTCCAGAGATGGTTTAGCTAACGGGGCCACTGAGTTCAGTGTCTAAAATATGCTGAGAGGAAACAGACAACAGTTTGAGAAAGAAGGCCACATCAGGGATGTCTAGGAAGAGGCCATCCTCTCACACAAACGAGAGCAGAGCCATCCAAGACAAGCAGTGTATGCGGCTTGAGTAGAGGTCCAGGCGTTCAGCACTGTGTTAGTCTGCTCAGGCTGCTGGAACAAAATACCCTAGACTATGGGGCTTGGACAGCAAAATGGCTTTTCTCATAATTCTGGAGGCTGGAAGTCCAGGATCACGGTATTGGCAGGACTGCTTTGTTCTGAGGCCCCTCTCCTGGGCTTGTAGGTGACTCACTTCTCCCTGTGACTTTGCTTGGTCTTCTCTATGTATGTGTCTGTAGCCTAATCCTTATTTCTCATAAGAACACCAGTCCTATTGGCATATAACCACCAATATTATATACTTAATTGCCTCTTTTAAGACCCTAACTCCAAATGCGGTCACATCCTGAGGTGCTGGGGTGGACTGCATGATATGAATTTTGAGTGTGAAACATAATTCAGCGCACAATGAAAAATCAGGGCAGTTTTACAGTTGGTCAAAGGGCCATTTAAGGGGTAGGAAAAGCCACTTAGTCAGTGAAGACGTAGATGTCATTGTCGGTGAGGCAAGCGGAGACTGGTAAGAAAACCGAGTCATCTAGAGAACCGAACAGCATGATGGGGAATGGGAGGGAAATGCGGGTGAGTGGGCGCATGAGGGGAAGCTGTGATTGGGGCCATGGTAGGAACCCTGGTTCTAGGTCAGCACTTAACCAGATTCTGTGGTGCTCATCCTTCCAACACTGACCCAGAACTTTGTTTTCTTGACTGAACCCTGAGCCTGAAGCAGGATCTGCTTGCAGTGAAGATTAGGTTAGTTCAGTTAGGAAACAGGAGAACTTTAGAGCCATTACCCAGCAGACCAATAAGAATTATTCTCTTTGGAGCTGGGAGCAGTGGCTCACGTGCGTAATCCCAGCACTTTGGGATGCCGAGACAGGTGCTGAAACCCCATTTCTACAAAAAAATAAAAATAATACAAAAATTAGCCAGGTATGGCGGTGTGTGCCTGTAATCCCAGCTCCCTGAGAGGCTAAGGTGAGAAGATGGCTTGAGCCTAGGAGGCAGAGGTTGCAGTGAGCCAAGATCATGCTGATGCACTCTAGCCTGAGCAACAGAGCCAGACCCTGTCTCAAAAAAATATTTTAGAAAAGAATTACTTTGTGTGTATGTGTGTGTGTGGGCGGGAGTTCTGAATGAGCCAGGCAGTTTGTGGGTAAAATGATATCATTGGCCTCTCAGTGCCTCGTTCGTGAAGACATTACAGCCATACAATGCTGAGATGAAAATCAGGAGATGATGCAAACAGCCTGAAGACCACCTTTGCCCCCAAGATGTCATCTCATTATGCAGTTTGTGAGATGTCCTGTTAGAGAAAAGGAAGACATCTCCATCCCAGATACAAGAGGCTTTCCCTTGTCCTTCATCCGGGCAAATGCAGTGTGGGGGGCGTGGGCTCAGGAATTGGATTGCAAAGGTATTCAAGTTACTGTTTTGCCCCCGTCAGCCACAGACTGTGCCAAGTCTTAGCCTTGGTGTTCCCTTCTCTAAATTTACCTCTTATCAGTATTAATAATATATGTGAAAGTGCTTTGTAATGATAAATATGTAAGTGTAAGGTTTTTCTCCTTAATTTATATTTTCTACCAAAACCTCCTATTCCTGATAAATCATTAATTGCCATCATTGTTCATGAATATTACACAGTTGAATGCTTCATGCCTATCATCCAGTGTCCACAAAAAGCAGCTGTGGTCCCTGCCCTCATTAAGCACATGGCCTCCTGCCATCTGGAGAGAGCACTCACTGTGGGAAGTGGGGATTCTAGTCTATCATTCAGTCCCCCGAAGGACTACTGTCTGCCCTGATGGAAATGGCACATAGCCTTGAACAAAGTTGTGGTCTCAACGGATACCTAGGCTTGGATCCTCATAGGATAGAAGCAATTAAAATATAAAAAGGTATAATTTAGGCAGACACAGCTTAGTAACTCTACAAGTTCCGAAGTCTGACTACTGAGATTGAAATCCTAGCTCTGCAGCTTGGTAGATTTGTGACCTTGGTAAGTACCTAAATGGAGCTGTACTTCAGCTCTTTATCTGTAAGATAGGGGACCTGTGATTCAGTAACACAAAAGACACTTCATACCGCATGAGGTTCATGGTATGTACTTAATAAATGTGTGCTTATATGTGCGCTTGTGGGTATATATTGGGGGGTGTGTATGTGTGTATTGGAGGTGTGTGCATTTGAATGCATATTTGTATCTGTGTGTGTGTGTTTGAGTATATTTGTGTGTGTGTATTTGGGTGTATATGTATGTATGTGAGTGTATATATGCTTGTGTGTGTGTTTGGGTGTTTATTTGGAGGTATGCGTTTATTTGGACGTATATTTGTGTGTGTGTTTGGAGCTATGGGCATGTGTGTGTGCTTATGTGTATTTGTGTATTGTGTGTGGGGGTGGTTTGTGTGTGTATTTGGATGTATATTTTGTGTGTGTGTGTTTGATACTGTGTGTATTTAGGTGTCTATTTGTGTGTGCTTGGAGGTGTGTGTGCATGTGTGTGTGTATGTTTGTGGGTATTTGGAGGTGAGTGTATGTATTTGTGCACTCATGTATTTGTGTGTGTGTGTGTGTGTGTGCATGTGTGTGTATGTGTTTGGGCATGTGGGGCAGGGGCAGGGGAAGGGGGATGTGTCTGCTCTGTCCTCAGCATCCTCCCCAGTACAGCCAGGTGAGTAACCGTCTCATGATGTTTGCAGATTGTGCAGAGGACGAGACCTGCGGCTTCCTCACCATGTCCATGACGGAGCCAGAGGTTTCCTGTGATTTCTATGCTTGGACAAGTGACAATGTCGCCTGCATGACTTCTGAGCAGGTGAGGTGGGCCAGCCCCATGGTGGTTCTGCCCTGCATCCACTCTAGGCCAGACATGCTCTGAGGAATGGGGCGGCAGCCTGGCCAGGTGATGGAATGAAGTTGTCGAGGGCTGATCCTCTGTTGCCTCCATTTCTTCGAAGTGATGAGACTTTGGGGACTTGAAGCTGCAATAGGCCAGGGACAGACCCAAGATGGAGCTGGAGTAAGGGGTGTCTGCCTGAACTGTGTAAATTCCTGACAAGTCAGTCAGGAGAGAACTGCCTGCCCTATCAGGCAGCGTGGGCCAGATGTGAGAGGGCCCTAAACACCACTGTCCCTCAGGGTCCCAGACCCCGGCATGCCTACCCATTGTAGAAATATAACATAATTGTGGTTGGCCAGGCATGGTGGCTCACATCTGTAATCCCAGCACTTTGGGAGACTGAGGCAGGTGAATCACTTGAGGTCAGGAGTTCGAGACCAGCCTGGCCAACATGGAAAAACCCTGTCTCTACTAAAAACCACACACAAAATTAGCTGGGTATGGTGGTTGTTGCTTGTAATCCTAGCTACTGGGGAGGCTATGGCAGGAGAATCGCTTAAATTTGGGAGTTGGAGGTTACAGTGAGCCAAGATCGCGCCATTGCTCTCCAGCTTGGGCTGCAGAGCGAAGACTCCATCTCAAAACAAAAAACAAACAAACAAACCATAATTATGGTTTAAAAAGAAAAAAAGTTAAATATTAGAACCACATAACATTGCTGTTCTGTGAGTCAAAGTTTGTAGAGTATTGGCAATTTCATGTGATACCATCAAATTCGGATAATAAGCGCCTGTCCTCAGAGAAAAACACGAGTCCCCTGTCTCCTAATTTCCTAATTCATAAACACATGCCTATCTCCTTTTTACTCCTGGTTTCTTATGGATTCTTCCAAATGCACAACATTTCTGTGCATTTATAATGGTGTGTTTATTTGATTGTGTGCAATTTTTATAATAGATACTCTTCTACCTTGATTTTCTCATGATGTTCGTCTTTCTCTGTATAGAGTCTTGAAAAATAAGCTTCTTATTCTCATTGGAGCATATGAATCTATTTCATGGATGTGCATAATTTACTTGGCATTCCCTCAGTGGAGGTCATGGAGATGTGTAGTGGCTTTGCAGTGTCACCCACGCTGGTGCATTTCATTTCCTTTTACCCATGTGCTTGCATGTGAGATCGTCTTTATAAGTGACACTGCAGAAGGGCATGGAGGGTAGACCTTGAATTTCAGGGCTCTTGAGCTGGGTTCTGTAGCTGTAAGAGATAGGGAAGAGGCAGGGAAGGGTCTTGGGTTCAAATCCCAGCTCTGCTATTTGCTTGTTGCTATTTAGTGCTTTGGAGCCGCAGATTTCCCCTATGTTATAGGTCTGGTAATGGCACCCACATCACTGGATTGTTGTGAGGATTGAATGAGGTCCTTCATGAAAAGGCTCACTGAAGAGTTCGTTCACAAAATAAAGTCTCATTGACCATTGTTACAATGATCATTGTTGCTGCTAATATTATAATTCCCCCATCAGGTCTGCAGGAAATTCCATCTCAACCATTATCAAGGCTTCTCTCCAGGGCTCTGGGCTCTTGGTCCTAAGGTGTTGTGGTGGGGTGATGATGTGAGGGCCTTGGTCCTTGGTCATTAGTGGTTAGCCACACCACCCAATGCCAGGGCCCAAAGTCCTCCTCAGTTCCTCTGCTTCTGGCCAGGCTTAGGGTATGAAGAGGGTTCTACCAGCGCTGGAGCCATAGCATGTTGGGTTTAGCCCCCTCAGGTCCATCTGACATCTTGTCCCCTGCCCCACCTGGCATGGCCACAGAAGGGCAAGGCCTCCTGCTACACAGGACCTCCTCTCAAGTTCTTCCCAGGTCTGTAGGAATCTCTTCTTTCTTTTTGCTCTCCAAGGCCCTTCCTCCTCTTTCTGCAAAACAAGAAGAGCTGTTGCCTTCAAACAGCCTTGCTATAGCCCCTGTCCTCCAAAAATTCCCACAGGAAACTCAAAATGTGGCAACCTTGAGGGGGGAGGCAAAATAAAATCCACAGGTTTATCCTAGGTCATACACATAGCAAGACTGCTGAAAATAAGTCCGGAAGAGAGATCAGAGAGGGCCGAGAATGACAAGAGCTCTGGAAGTCTGACCTCACTCACCATCTCCAAACTTAAGAACTTTCTTCATGATCTTCCCTGGATAGAAACTAGGGGTCTATCAGTCTTTCATAGCCAGCTCCTGCCTCTCTATCCTCTCCCATCCTCCTCCCTCATAACTGAAGTCCAAAAATTACTGAACCTAGTTCTGAAAACACTCATGAAATTCTGGGTCTCTGTGTCTGCTGTTTCCTCTGCTTAAACTCAACCCTCCCTTGTTTCCATTTGGCAAACTCCTATTCATACATCAGAACCTCACCCAGATTCACTTTTTCTGGGAAACTTTTCTAGGTTCTCTTTCTCAGTAGAATCAATTGCTCCTTCCTCTCTAATTACCTCTTCTCTAATTATATGTATCTTCGCAGTTAACACTCTGGGCTGCAAGTTATTGCTTAAATGTCTATCTCCTCCAATAGACCAGGAGAAACTAACTTACCTTTGTAGCCCCCATGCCTAACCATGGTTAGGGTTGGATGAATGTTAGTTGGGTTGAATTCTTAAACATCACAGGATGATAATGGGGCACCTTTCTGTCTCCAGAAACAAGATGCATTGGGGAACTCGAAGGCCACCAGCTTTGGAAGTCTTCGCTGCCAGGTGAAAGTGAGGAGTAGTGGTCAAGATTCTCCAGCAGTGTATTTGAAAAAGGGTAGGTTGGTCAGGCTGGTTGGGTTAGGGCGGCAGTGGCTTCACATGGTCATATTTGGAGCTGGTTTCCAGCAGGTGCATGTGGGGAAGGTCCGGACTGTCCCCCTCCCCACTCTACACCCTCAGCCTGGCTTCTCCAAGCTCCATCCTTCAGCAGACCCAACACAGCACATTCCGCAAGCAGGCACTGATCTCCCCTGTGACTGCAAAGGATTTCCACATCATTCTCCTTTGTGCCATCAGATTTGATCTCATTGCAATCCGGTAGAGATTGGGAGCCTCATTCTGCAGGCAGAGCTGAGTTGCAAAGTGGATGTAAAGCCACTAAGTGAAGGATCTTGGCAAAACCTGCTGAGTTCAGCCCATGCTGTCAGGAAGGCCCATGTGGCCCATGAGGCAAGGCAAGCTGCTTGCAGGGGCCAGGGCGCTAGGCTCCTTGCGGCCACTCCTCCCAGGCTTCCTGATTCATGGAGCTTCTCCTTCTCCTCACTTTAATCTCTACCCTCCCAGGACGTTTTCCTCCCAGCAAACCCAGGCCCTGTAAGGTGTAGACCCTGAGTCAGTAAATTGGTGTCAGGCCAAGATCCAGCCTTTTTTCTTTTGAGATAGAGTTTTGCTCTTGTTGCCCAGGCTGGAATGCAATGGCACAATCTTGGCTTACCACAACCTCTGCCTCCCAGGTTCAAGCCATTCTCCTGCCTCAGCCTCACAAGTAGCAGGGATTACAGGCATGTGCCAGCATGCCCAGCTAATTTTGTGCTTTTAGTAGAGACAAGGTTTCTCCATTTTGATCAGGCTGGCCTCAAACTCCTGACCTCAGGTAATCTGCCTGCCTCAGCCTCCCAAAGTGCTGGGATTACAGGCATGAGCCACCATGCCCGGCTGAGATCCAGCCTTTCTAATCAACTCTTAGCTGGTCCCTGTGCTGCTGGTCTGGGGACCACACTTGGAATATCAAGCTGTGTAGTATTGTATAGTTTACAGCTTCCTTTCTCATCCCTCTTTTCATTTCACACTCATGGAAACTTTTGGAGAAAGCACAAAGGGGATCCCAATCCCCATGGACACATGCAGAAGTGCTCTAGGCTGCCACTGGCACATGGGAGAGACAGCAGCTTTTTCTCTGGAATCCTGGAGCCTGTGCTCTTCTGCCCTGCCCTGCTCACCTCCTGCCTCCCCTCCAGCAGGGTAGAGAGGAAACGTGCCAGCAAGGCAGGCCATGAGCTCCGAGCCATGGCCAGGCTCTGCCCTGCGCCCTGTGGCTCCTTCACAGCTGTTAAGGGCTTCAGAGTGAGGGAGGACAGTGGGGCCTCCTGCCTGTGTGTGTCTCCTTCACAGCTGTAAAGGGCTTCGGAGCGAGGGAGGACGGTGGGGCCCGCCCTCCTGCGTGGATCCCCTGCTCTGCCACATAGGAGCTGCATGATCTGGAGCCTGTTCCTTTACATCCTAGGCTTCAATTTCTCCTTCGTAAAACAGGAGTCAGAGTGGACCACGGTCATCAGCAGGTTGAAATGAGGTGACCATGTGTGAAGCTGTTAGGACAGGTCTGGGCTCTCGAGGAAAGCCGAGCAAGTGTAGAACATTTCTGTATTCATCTACATTCCTGCTAAAAAGTGTCCTGAGGGCCCGAGGCATGGCTGTGCACCAGATGAGAGCCAAAGGGGGCTGGACCTGGGACATGGGGGTTGGGAGAAGGGGAGGCAGGTTCATTCTCTGAGGTTTGTAACTCAGGGAAAGTTACTTGGGGCTTCTAGCAGCTTCAGACTTGTGCCTGGAAAAGCAGCAAGTGAAGATGCCACAGCCTAGGCCCAAAGCAGCCCTGACCTCGGTAGCAGTCGCCAGCCTGCAGCAGGGACAAGTGTTGGTGTTCTTTTCCCTCTGGTCCTTCTTTCACCTAATGACTGCATCCCCGCTTCACAGAGAGTTTGCCTGGGAGCTTGGAGTCTGGCACAGCCTGGATCTCTCTGTGATCAGGGTCACTAGGATTTCTGCGGCAATCTTTATTCCAATTATTTTTACTGTCTTTTCTTTTCTCTACTTTTTTCTTCTTTTCTTTTCTTGAGACAGAGTCTCACTGTGTTGCCCAGGATAGAGTGCAGTGGTACAATCTCAGCTCACTGCCACCTCTGCCTCCCCCCACGAGTGGCTGAGACTACAGATGGGCACCACCACACCCCAGCTAATTTTTATGCTTTTGGTAAAGACTGGGTTTCACCATGTTGGCCAGGATGGTCTTGAACTCCTGACCTCAAGGGATCCACCTGCCTTGGCGTCCAAAGTGTTGGGATTACAGGCGTGAGCCACTGCACCCAGTTTTCTTTTTAAATAACAAAACATAGGGATTGTTTTCTAAAAATAAAAATCAAAATAGAACAGTAACCCCTACCAAAAATATCCTTTAAAATAATAACATACCGTTTTATGACATTTTTCAAACTGCAATTGTATTTCTGTTTAAGTGTTTGTTACTTTTCTTTTCAACATCACACAGAAAGTTGTAGTGTTTGTTATTTTTATTTTTCCTCCTTGTCTCTTGAAAGTTTATACTTCGGGGGAAAATTCTTTGTTGCCAAACTAAATCAAGGGCAGAACTATGTTTTATTTTTTTTGGTTTGTTTTGCTTTTTGGCTTACAGCAAAAGATGCACCAGGCAGCCATTCTAGCCCTGGGTGGAATGGTGGAGGAGGAGGAGGAGGAAGAGGAGGAGGAGGAGGAAAAGGAGGAGGAGGAAGAAGAGGAGGAGGAGGAGGAAGAGGAGGAGGAGGAGGAAGAGGAGGAGGTGGAGGAAGAGGAGGAGGAGGAAGAGGAGGAAGAGGAGGAGGAGGAAGAGGAGGAGGAGGAGGAAGAGGAGGAGGAAGAGGAAGAGGAGGAGGAGGAAGAGGAGGAGGAGGAGGAAGTGGAGGAGGAGGAGGAAGAAGTGGAGGAGCAGGAAGAGGAGGAGGAGGAAGAAGTGGAGAAGGAGGAGGAAGAGGAGGAGGAGGAAGAAGTGGAGGAGGAGGAAGAAGTGGAGGAGGAGGAAGAGGAGGAGGAGGAGGAAGAGGAGGAGGAGGAAGAAGTGGAGAAGGAGGAGGAAGAGGAGGAGGAAGAAGAGGAGGAGGAGGAGGAAGAGGAGGAGGAGGAAGACGTGGACGAGGAGGAAGACGTGGATGAGGAGGAAGAGGAGGAGGAGGGATAAGCTGGGTCTGGCTTTCAACTCCCACCTTCCTCTTCCTGGCTCTGTCTCTGATCAGAATCAACTTTTTTATTTCACTTGAAACTCAGTTTGTCTTCTGTAAAATGGGATTATGTTGCAACTGAGGAGGAAAGGACACCATTTCTGAAAGTCACCGACACACGTCCTCAGCTCCCAGTAGGTAGTTAATCACGTCCGTTCCCATCCCTGACCTTCGGTAACCTGGAAGGTGAAACTAAAGAAAGGGTCAGAGTCTCAGAGCTTGATCTGTTACCCAGCACCATCTGCTGCCTACACCCACTTAATATCTGTGGTATTCAACTCGGGGGATGAGCTGTGGGGTCTTTCCGAATCAAAGGATGTCAGTGCCCAACAGTTGTTTAGGGATTGTCTAGCCCAACCCCTCATCTCACAGATGAGGTCTAGGAAAAGGAACCATTTTACTACACGAGACATCAAAATGGAACCTGCCCTGAATCTGAAAGGCCTTCCTGGCCTGCTTCATTGTCTAGGTCTCTCCCATTGCACGGGGCAGCTCAGCACTGGCACTGCCGTAAATAGTTATGAGAACTCATGCTGCGATTAGCACTTTTGTGGTCACTGTGGATGTGTTGGTGAGCAAAACAGAATCACTGATTGATGGAGTAATTGACCCAGCAATCAGATCAGTTCAGAGGGTGGTAAGTGCTTGGATGAAAACAAAACAGGATGGGGAGGTAAAGATGGATATGAGCTGCTTCAGGTGGTCTGAGAAGGAATCACGAGGAGGGGACATTGGAACTGAGATCTAAAGTATGAAAAGCAGCCACCATGCCAAGTTCTCAGGGTAGGTGGTCCTCTCTGCCACCTGCCCTATGTGGAAGATACAAAGGTGAGCTGAGATGTGTCCTGGACTCCAGAGTAGCACCGTCCAGTGGAACCTGTGGCAGTGATGGAAATGGTCTACCAATCTGTGCTGTTCATTAGTCACTCATGACCACTGAGCATTGGGAAGGTGGCTATCACAGCATTAACTTGGATTAACCGACAGTGATTTTTAAATAGTCACATAAGGCTATGATTACGGTGTCAAACATTGGAGAATCACATGCTGGTAGGGGAGGCTCACTCTCTCAAGTGGCTTAAATACAGAGAGAGGGACAGTGGAGGCTTTAGTACAGGCACAAATGGAACGTATGAGAGATCAAGGGAGAGAGAGATGAATTCTAACTGTACTAATGCGGAGATGGATCCTTCTAATTCAGCTGGGCTTTGGTGAAGAATGGATTCGCCTGGCATAGTTGAAAGCATTCCAGGAAGAAGGGGTGGAGTGAGCCAATGCTTGGATGGAGAAAATACTGGCTTTTTGGAGATGTGTAAAACATCTGCTAAGCATAAGCTAAGTGGCAGGCTTGTTGTTTATATACATGGTGTTTTTTTGGTTTATTTTTCTGATATGGAGTCTCACCCTGTTGTCTATACTAAAGTGCAGTGGCAGGATCTTGGCTCACTGCAACCTCTGTCTCTCAGGTTCAAGCGATTCTCCTGCTTCCGCCTCCTGAGTAGCTGAGACTACAGGCACATGTCACCATACTTGGCTAATTTTTGTATTGTTAGTAGAGATAGGGTTTCACCATGTTGGCCAGGCTGGTCTTGACCTCCTGACCTTAAGTGATCCACCCACCTCTGCCTCCTAAAGTGCTGGAATTACAGGTGTGAGCCACTGCACCTCGCCCCAGTCTATGTTATTTTGTCTGCTCAATGTCCGTGAATATTACTTGTTATCATCCTCATTGTACAGATGGGAGGCTTGGGAGGCTGAGAATCCAAGGAATTAGGAATTTGCTTGGCAGGGTGCCCTCAGATCTGTTTGATCTGAAATTTGTGCTCTTGGGTCTCACACTTAAAACCTCACTATGACCCCCAGGTGTGTGAGTCAGATAAGATGTGGTGATCTGCAAGGCTGACAGAAGATCAGAGTGGTGAAGGGTGCAGGCCCTGGTATCCTGTCCGCCACCCGCCAGCTGCGTGAACCTGAGCAAGACAGTTCGCATGTTCAGACTTGTCCTCAAATGGAAAAAGGGCATAAGAATGGGCAAACATTTAGGCTATATTGCTCTCTCTATCTATCCCTAGAAAATCTCATGTTTGCAAAATGATGCTCTAAAATTAATAGGGCTGATTCGAAAACTAGAGTTAGGGACAGGAAACCCAAACCATGCCGCTTTTAGGTAGATGAAAGGAAAAGAACAATAACAATTCTACTTAAAAATGCTAGGACAGTTTTTAAAAAGATGTGTCGAATTTATACTAAAGAAATGCTTCAGCCAGGTGCGATGGCTCATGCCTGTAATCCTAGCACTTTGGAAGGCCAGGGTGGGCAGATCACGAGGTCAGGAATTCAGGACCAGTCTGACCAATATGGTGAAACCCTGTCTCTACTAAAAATATAAAAATGAGCCAGGCATGGTGGCGGGCACCGTAATCCCAGTTACTCAGGAGGCTGAGGCAGGAGAATTGCTTGAACCCGGGAGGTAGAGGTTGCAGTAAGCCGAGATTGCACTACTGTACTCCAGCCTGGGTGACATAGTGAGACTCTATTTCAAAAAAAGAAAAAAAGAAAAAGGAAATGCTTCTATAAATGTAAAAGGACACCTTAGCTTGATGGGGAGGACATAAGGAAGGGTTGAAACTGCTGAGTTCTGGAGACAAGGGCTAGTCACAAAAAGGGAAGGGAAAACTCTGCAACTGTCACTTTGAAGACAGAGCCCCTGAGTGGGGCCAGTCCCAGGCCAGAGGGAGAACGTGGGGTCATAGGTGTTGTGTACAGTGCTGAGTTCTTGTTTGCCGCATTCAGCTACATCTGTCTACACAGCGTTCCTCTGATAATGTTTGGTGGCACAGGCAATGACATGCTGAGAAAACTAGGTAGAGCAAGCAATGTGACGTCAGCATTACAGTGGCCAAGATTCCCTACCATGTGTTCAAACTAATTGGTGTGACAGAAACACATGGGATAGCAGAGCAGGGCAGTGGAAATTAAATGAAACCGTGTAGGTAGCATATGTGGCACGGTGTCTGTGTATACATTTATAGCTCAAAACATTTCGGCTGATAATAATAAACATAATAATATATGGCTGTTTTCTACACATACCCTTTGGAACCTTGATGGGCATTTATCCCGATATCCCAGGTTTGGGGCCATGGCCTTGGCTGGCCCCACCCTCCTCATGCATGGCCACATCCAGAAGCTTTGTAGCACAGAGAACATCTCATCTTGGCTCACAGGCTGCCTTGAGCACAGTTGCAGCTAAGTCAACAAACTGTCCTATGAGATCAGCAAGCTCTGTCCAAGTCTGCCATGTTTTGAGGTCTTTTAAAGCTTTGTTCTGTGTTTCCCCCAGGCCAAGGATCCACCATAACACTGCAGAAACGCTTTGAACCTACTGGTTTCCAAAATATGCTTTCCGGATTGTACAACCCTGTTGTGTTCTCAAGAGCCAGTCTGACCGATGCTCACCTCTTCTGCCTTCTTGCATGTGACCGTGATCTGTGTTGCGATGGCTTCATCCTCACACAGGTCCAAGGAGGTAATGCTGGCGGTGAGGGCCAGGCCCTAACAAGGGATGGGGAACACATAAGGATGCAGAAGCAAGACACACAACGTGGAGCTGCATGGGGAGTACAGTGGGAGTGCCTACACCCAAACAGAAGGCGATGGTCACGTACGTAATTCACACACGATACTCACATTCATATTCCACACCTTGCACACTGTGCTGGCCCCTTCACGCTGTAGGACTGGTTTATTCCTCACTGCTGTCTTTAGGGGGCATTTTGCAAGCTCCATTGTACACACTGAGAGACCAAGCCTCAGATAATTTAAATTGTTTGCTCATGGTCAGACACATTGCAAAGTTATAGAGCCAAGATATGATCCAAAGTATGTCTTCCACAGCACCTTACTGTCACCTGTGAAGCCTGGACTGGACATATGTGGTTGAAGCATGTGTTAGCTCATTGTTATTTCCCATCATTCATTCAACAATTGAGTGCCTACTGCATACCAGGTGTCGTACTCAGTAGGCCTGTCATTTTCAATAGTATCTCAGCAGTGGCGATGCATGTCTGTCTATGGAAATCAGCAGTGTGGCCTAGTGGTTGGGAAGGGACTTTGGTTTTATGGACCTGGATTCTAGTCCCCGCTGTCACTTCCCGGCTGTGTTGGACAAGCTGCTTAAATAAAGTTGTACTTCTATTGTTTATAACATAGACATAATGATACTCCCTATTGGACATTTAGGTTTGGCTCCCGGTGTATCATTGATTGTCTAACAGGGACTTAACTCATTTCTCATTAGCATCATCAAGCTATAACTGTTTTATGTGAAATACAATCCTATTTCTCCTTAACAGTAACAAACGGTGAGTGTTTTATATGAAAACCAACCCTATTTCTCCTTAGCAGCATCACCCTGTAAGCGACTCTGTGACTGGTCACATTAAATCTATGAAAAATTCTAATTAGAAAAAATGGAAATAATCTGATGTATCTTGTTATGGTTCTCACCCAAGTCAACAGGGAACTCTAATCGATCACCGTGTATGTGCAATTGAATGTGCTGGGCATTAGGAACGGATGGAAAAGACTTGGGGTCTGGTGGGGGAGGCAGTGTGCACCGTGAAAGGGAAATGACCTTTACTCACTCACTCACCCCTGCTGGCATTCAGCAAACACGTTTGGAGCACCACTCGGTGTCAGGCTCGAGAACTAGGCAGTGTGCAATGCAAGTGCCCAGTGAAGTAGAGATGTAGAAGCCTTGGAGTGTGAAGGAAGGGGTTATCAAGAGGGTCAGGGAAGGCTTCCTGGAAGAAGAGGAACTTTGTGGGGTGAGCAGTATTTAGATGACAGCGTAGAGGGATTTGGTTCAGAGTGGGCGTCCTTGTGACTGAGCTAGAGACAGAGAGACCCCAGCTTTTCTGAAGACTATTAACTGAGACATGGAGCTGATCAAGAAGCAGGTGTTTTTTGCTTTTACCTTCAGGGCTGTCACTGCCTCTGACATCTACATGATATCTCCACTAGGCTCAGGGTAGAGGGTGTCTCCTTCTGAGGAGGACTAGCTTTGCCTCCTGTGTACAAGAGCCTCTGGTCTTACCTTGGCAGGGCCATGCCTGACATAATTTGGATGTTTGTCCCTCCTTATCTCAGGTTGAAATGTGATCCCCGCTGTTTGAGGTGAGGCCTAGTGGGAGGTGTTAGGTAATGGGTGTAGATCTCTCATGAATGGTTTGGTGCTGTCCCTGTGACAGTGAGTGAGTTTTTCTTGTAAGATCCTTAAAAGAGCAGGGAAGAAGAGATGGTATCCTGGGCTAGGGCCATAGCAGTAGAGAAGGGGAAAAGAAGACAGATTCAGAGCATCCTTAGGGGGCAAATTCAACAGGACTTTGAATATGGGGGTTGAGGAAGAGGTGTCAATGATTATTATTGGGTAACTAGCTTGTTCACCTGTGTGGCAAAGAATAAAAGTGATCAGATGTCCAATTTGGCAATGGGAGAGGGAGATTTAGGAAGGTCATGAGTCCATGTGGGGTATCCTAAGTTTGAAGTGACTCTGAGACATCCACAAAATGTCGACTGAGTTTTTAGAGGCAAAGATCCAGAGCTCAGGAGGGAAGTGTGGGCAGGAGATATAAATGTGTGGATTACAGTTCTGAGACGATATCAATGTTATGAGAATGGATGGGATTTTCTAGGAGGAGGGTGCAGAATGAGGAAATAAAGGGGGATTGAGCCCGTTTTGATGAGCAGCTGTGTAACAGGTAGAGAATCTGCAAAGAGATGGAGAAGGAGCAGCCAGAGAGGGAAGAGGTCATGAGGATAGTGGATCCTCATGAGAGCCAGCGGGGGAGAGTGTTGTGTGGTGAGGAAGTTGTCAACAGTCTTCAGTGCTGCTGAGAGTTCAGACAAGGTGATTCCTGAAAAATGCTGAGTTTAGCTCACAGTGGTCAAGGGTGGCTAAAATGAGAATTTTTTTGGGAGTGGTGGGTAGGGAACACAGATTATAATGAGCTGTTTTCTAAAATTCCTTCTAGATTTAATGCTGTGTGATTATGTGATGTGAATTCCTGTCAGTGTTTAAATAGGAAAAATATGTTAAATGCACACATACACGATAGGAAAAATATGTTATGCGCACACCCCCCCCCATATTTGTCTTGATGTATATCTATATTTAGAAACACCATAACTCAAATCCAGGATTCCTCTTTGAACTAAATGTATTTTCTGAGGATACCACAGTTTCCCCAGATGCACGATTACTCACCAGACCATGTGATTTTTCAAGTCGGAAAGGTTGATTTCATTTTCCTTAGGATCATATATGGAAGAATGTTTTTGTTCCATGGAGCGGTAAGCCCACAAAATCCTTTTTTCCATGATATTTCTGGCTAGCAGCTTGCTTGCTTTTCCCTCCAAGTTTAACCTGTGATCTGTGAATTACGTTGAACCAAACACCCACCTCGCAATGCTGAAAGTCAAGCCTTCTTTGAGAAAGACCTAAAGTATCGGGCAGATGTTTCCCCCAGTCTTGTCCAGTGGGCACATCTGGAGTTTTAACTAATGAAGCTTTGGCTGGACCTACTGATGACCAGGAACAGAATCTCGTTACATCCTTTACCACAGCTTGGAAAGTCATTTAACTCTGGTGGATTCCCCTCCTTTCCTGTCTCCCCTCCCAGCAAGTCTCCAGCCTCCTCCAACCTCCACCCCTGCATGGCTTTGTTTCCACTGAGAGTTATTAGTAAAAATTTATGGGGCTTCTGAACTACAGTTTAGTGGAGGCTGCTTGGAAGTGATGCTCTGAGGGCCTTGAGTGGCCTCAGGGTCACGGGAGTGTAACTGAAGCTAAGTTGGCAGTATGTGACCAGCAAAGTGACTTCCAGCCTCTTCCTGGCCCCCACCTCTCAGGCACAGCCTTCTCAGGGACATTTGGCACTAGTTAAAGAAGAAAGCTGCATGGGTTTCTCTACTGAGGTTTGAGGGCAAAAGGAAAAATGCACCCTGCCTCTTGTTAATTTCATCATTCAGTTTCCTGGCTTTGGAGTGAGCCAGACCTCAGTGATCAGCCTTCCTCGAACTCTCCTGGGCTCTGAGTGTGCCCCTTGCTGGTGCTGCCCTCACGGTCTGCAGCTGGTCCTCAAGCCTGCACTTTGCTGAGGCTCTTGCTGCCTGCTGGCCATTCTACCATTTCTCAGCTCCTAGAAAAATCATTCTTCCTTTCTGTGCCTCAGTTTCCCATCTGTAAAACCCGGTGGTCTAACTAGGTCAACATTTCTCCATGATGCTCTTTGCAAATGCTTATGCCCAAATGCACGCCGCCCCATACACATGACCTACCAAGTCAGAAACTCTGGCCGATACCTAGAAATGAGCATCTTCAGAACGCTCCCTGCGTTTCTGATGTCATCAGTCTAAGCATCCTTGTTCAAAAACCACCACATTAGATGACCTCAAAGGCCATTTTAAAAAAATTTAGAGATGCTACTGCTGCCGGTTTTATAACCACTGCAGTTTAACAGTGGCCAGCAGAAGGGAAAAGGACACAATGTGAAATTCTTAAGCCAGACATCCATGAGTCACCTACTCTGGGGAAATTTTGGAGATAGAATTGTTTAGAACTAGATCCGGATTGGACATAAATTAGGAAATTAGAATGAAGAATGGAGTAGGAGTTGTGGGATAATATATTGCCTTTTTTTTTCCAGGAGAGTCTGAGAAATTCCACTACCTAAAAGAGTTATTTATCCAAATGGCATAGATATAAATTAAAATCTAAATATACTCAAGCAGCTTACTTAACTTATATGAGACTCAGTTTCCTCTTCGGTAAAATGGAGATTGTAATGTCTATAAGAATTAATGGAATTAATATGCTTAAAGAACTTATCATAGTGGCTGGCACATGGCAGATATAAAAAACATGTGAGTTACTTGGATGTATCCAACTAAAATCACTATCAAATTCCATTCGCGTGGGAGTAGGTCTCCCTGATGCTAAACAAAGATGTAATTTTAGGGTAGCTTTTTAAAATTGAGAGTCAGAAGACATTTTCAAGACAAGAGAGTCCAGTGTCATCTCCCCTAGTTATAGATTTCTCTCCATGCATCCTAGGCATATGGACACACAGTCTCTGCTTAGATACGTCCAAAGATGAGGAGCTTACTTCCTAACAGGGAAGTTCGTGTCATGGGTGCATAGGTCTTAGTTTTTAAGAGCTTCTTACTCCATCTCAAAAAAAGAAATGGTTTCTTGTTTTGAATCTAAATACTCATTTATGAGACCCTTCAAGATTGATCTCGTGTGTGTGTGTGCATGAGAAAGTGGGCACGAGGGATAGAGAGAGAGAGAGAGAGAGAGAGAGAGAGAGCGAGGATGAACTTGCATGAGGCAGATGGGGAGGAGCAGAAGGAGGAGGAAAATGAAGCAGCAGTAGCTCAGAAGAGTCTACCTGTTCAGCAGGTGTAGACCATGGTGACTGGGGATTCTGGCAGTGATGCACCCAGGAGGTTGGAGGTGCTGTGAATGCTGTGGATGCCACAAGGAAGGGGTCTCATGGGGAGGGAAAGGATCAGCAGACTTGAAGGTGTCCCTCTCCTTTAAAATTTGGCCAGAAGACAACTGCAGGACACTCAGGCAGGACTATCTCAATTTAAAACCATATTTTTGAGTTCTAGTGCCCACATCTTCTCCTGAGACGCTGTCACCTAGCTTCATCTGCAGATGCTCTCAGGGCACAGAGAAGAGTCTCTAAAGCTCCCCCTCCCTCACACTGACCTCTCTGCTCTCTTGTGACCCTCAGGTGCTATCATTTGTGGGTTGCTGAGCTCACCCAGTGTCCTGCTTTGCAATGTTGAAGACTGGATGGATGCCTCTGAAGCCCGGGCTAATGCTCCATGTCCTGGTGTGACATATGACCAGGAGACCCGTCAGGTGACATTGCGTGTTGGAGGCCAGGAGTTCGTCAAGAGTAAGTCTTTGCCATTTGTCCATATTCCTTCAAAATTACTCTTCCCACCAGCAAAGCCCTCTGCTACTTTCTTATGAGCTCTCCCTGTGGCCTGAGGAACTTACACCTCTGAAAAGAAAACTTTACCAATTACGCTGCATGGAAACAACCCTAGCATCTCAGCAGAACTCCATGGGAGGCATCCATTTAGCTACTCTGACTGCAGGTGGACTGGGGGACAGCCAAGTGGGGCAAGTCTGCTGCTCTCAAGAATCTTGGGGTCAGCTGCCAGTTGGTGGATTTCATCTAGTCTTGGCTGGTGCATCTGGGCCCTGCTCTGTGAATTTCTCATCCTCCTGTGGAGGAACATACTCTTCTCTAGATGGCAGAAGCAGGAACAAGGAGAAACAAGCAAGGCCTGTGCTGTTGGAGCTCAGATTTATCACGTTGCCATTTCTGCCTCATCCTATTGGATAAAGCAAATCCCATGGCCAAACAAGAGGCAAAGGGCGGGAAATACACTCTGCTCCTTTAATGGGGGGAACTGCAAAGTCATGTGCAAATTGTATGACTACAGAGAAAACTGGAGCCTGAAATGCAGTCTGTCCCCCAAACTAATGCCCATCCAGGCACATTTCCCCTTCTGTGAGTTAAGAAATTCCAGATTGCACCACCTGTGCTGCACACTCTAATGGCGGGTAGAAGGGACTGTGGGCTCCGTTACACGAGCCCAACTCACTGAAATACCCACTGGGCTTTCTCCTTCTCTTTCTTTCTTTTGGAAGCTCTTCTGACCTTTCTTTTCTATGAACATATAAGCATTACAGTGAGGTTGCATCTCTGTGATCATCTATCCCAGCCTCTCAGTTTCCAGAGATGGGGAGTTAGTGCTTGAGGCCCCCCAGCCAGTGGCATCTTCTCTCCACCTTCACAGCCCTGCACTACCTCTCCCAGCAGACCCCCCTCAGGAAAAAGTGGATGTCCACTGTATGCTGGGCTAGGGACTGGTCAGCCATGTACTACTGATGTGATCAGGAAGGACAGGACCAGCACCACCACCACCACTGGGAACTGGTTAGAAATGCAGTTCCAGGCCACACCCAGCCCCCAGGGTGGGCCCCAGGAATCTGTATTCTAACAAGTGGTCCAGATAATGCTCTGGACACTGAGGGCTTGAAAGTTCCCTTCCATCCTTGAGAGTTTGCGTTATGATGAAGATGAGGCCAGCTGCTCCCTTCCCTCTTCCTGCTCCAGGGTGGGGTTGAGGGGAAGTCCTGCTCCTCATTGTCTGTTCATCTGCCAGCACCTGAGCTGGGAAAGCACCACCAGGCTCCCACTCTGCCTTCTGAGCTGAGAGCAGTGAAAGCATGTGCAGATGCTGACCAGATAGGCTGAGCACCTGATGTGAGTGGGTCAAAGGGGTTCTTCTGTGGGAACCTTTGGGTGCTTATGTTGCTGCAGGAAGTGATCTCCCAAAGACTGGCAGAAGCTTTCTCCAGGAAGCTTCTGGGGAAGCTTCTGAGACTCACATCTTTATATCCTGCATTCTCGGGATTTCAATGGCAGAGCATTCAATGTCACCTCTTTCAAAAGCCCTCCCTGACTACCCACAGGGCTTATTGCTTCCTCGACTGCAGAGCTTCATGGATGCTCTGCCTGTTCCTTTGTGAGGGAGTGGAGTCAGCAGCATGCCACCATTGTCCATTTGCCTGTCTGTTGCAAGTGTGTCTGTGATGTTAAATCCTAGCTTTGGACACTAATTGTGTGATCTGGAGTAGGCCAATGAATGTTTTCAGGCCCAATTGCCTGTCTGTATAATGAGAGTAATACCAGTACCCATCTCACAGGTTGTGAGGATGAAAGGAGAGGATATAACAATTGAAAAATAAGGATAACAGAAATGGCTTATGTAGCACACCCTCTGAGGCCTTGACCGGTACTCACAATCCTCAACACAGTGCTTCAGGGGAGGCCCTTCCAGTATCATTGTCCCTGTTTGCCCACTGAAGACATTCTGCTGTTAGGTGACTTCCCTAGGTCTTAGAGCTTGTAAATAAGAATGCTGGGATCTGAAACCAGGCATTCTGGCTCTCACACTGCCTTCTTAACCACTCCCCTTGCAGATGAAGAAATTAGCAGAGTTCCTGATCCATGGTACTGATATTAGATGATATTATCATTATTTTAAAATTTATCATTGTTTTCTGTCATATTTGAAGAACTGAACTGTATTTCATTAATTTCCAGATTCATACCATTGAACATAAAAAATGCCACATATATATGTGTGATTGGTTGTTTGGGGGTATGTTTGTTGGGGGCTGGTATTAGAAGTGAGTCCTAACCATTAAAAAATGGCCATATATATATATATGCCATTTTTTTATGCTCAATGGTATGAATATATATCTGTGGAGTGCATGGTTACCAAATTCTGAAAAAAATATTGCAGAATTTGGTGGAATTCCATGAAGCATAAATAATTTCTTTTGGGGTAAATACCATTGAATCACTTATTTAAATGATGGCTAGTAAACACATGGCACTCATTGCTCCAAGAGGTAGCACAGGGTGAACACAGGCATTTCCAGAAAGACATATGATATATTAACGGCAGTAAATCCAGAGTGAATTGCTCAACCCAGAGCGTGTGCTAGGTATGTGCCCAAGAAATGAGGTCTGTGCTCTTGTCTGGCCTCCCGGGAAAGAAGTGATTACCAAAGGACTTTGCTAATGTTTGTTTTTCTCAGTGCCTTATATGTGTGGGTGTGTATTCTGGGGTGAGGGTGCCGCTTTAAGCAGTGTGCACTGTGATGGGGATTTCAGGCAGCCTTGATATTCCAAATTGGAGGTTGCACTATGTAGAGACTGATTAGGAGGCTCCCTCCAATTGAAGGCAACAGGTCACAGATCTTTCCTGTTCAAAATAAGAGGTCAGCCTTTTAGTGTAATTATCCCCTGGGGCTGAGAGGGAGGGGGTGCAGTACTTTTCTATCAATACATACCTTTTTCTATCAACAGATATTGAAGGAGGAAAAGAGGAAGAGGATTCTGGGTATAGGAACAGTTGCCGGGGAGGGCGTGGAATGCTTTGAAAGAACACGGGGAGGTGCCAGGGACAATAAAGACAAACTCCATTCCCACTAAACTTGATTGAGAACTGGCCTCTTCCTCCCAGTGTAACAATGGGGTAGACGGTTGTGAAGACAGACTCTTTTTTTTTAATTTTTATTGCATTTTAGGTTTGGGGGTACATGTGCAGAATGTGCAAGATAGTTGCATAGGTACACACATGGCAGTGTGTTTTGCTGCCTTCCTCCCCTTAACCCACATTTGGCATTTCTCCCCAGGCTATCCCTCCCCAGCTCCCGCCCCCCCGCTGTCCCTCCCCCATTCCCCCCAATAGACCCCAGTGTGTAGTACCCCCCTCCCTGTGTCCATGTGTTCTCATTTTTCTCACCCGCCTATGAGTGAGAATATGCGGTATTTCCTTTTCTGTTCTTGTGTCAGTTTGCTGAGAATGATGTTCTCCAGATTCATCTTAATCAGGCCCCGGAATTTGAATTCCAATGTGAATGTGTCCTCACCGTGTGGCCCTTCTAGGCTTTGGGCTTCCCAATTATAAAATGAGGATAATTATGGCCTCTGACTCTCCAGGTAGTCGGGAGGATGAAGGAAGAATATGTGTAGAACAGCAGAGTGGTGCTGAGCAGGGCAGGCTCGCAGTGAATGCTGAAGATGGGGCACAAGGGGTGGGAGTGAAAATGCCTGGAACTGAGCCTGGCTGTTTCCTGTAGCTCTGTGGCCTTATTCAGGACACTTGACCGTCTTCAGCCTCAAGGCCTCCACTGTGCAATGGGGGCACTTGTTCACAGATTACTGAGTGAAGTGCTGGCTTACGCTACAGCCCTCGAAGAATGCCTTGTTCTCTGGTCCCTGGTTCCCTGACAGCGCCCCCAGCAGGGGCACCCATGGGACTTCTGGGTGCAGATATCTTTTTTCACTGATCAGTTCACTGGTACTGTCGGGCTCTGGTTTAACAGATGACCTGGGTAATGGAGAGTAACATTTATTTATAAAGGAAAAATGAATTGATTGCCACCAGGTGTGGCAAGTTACAACCCAACAGAACACAGATTCAAGTAGTAAATATATCAGAATCTGCACTGCAGATGGGAGAAGAGAACAGAAGATTCAGAAAAGCTGTAGGGTCAATTGTGAGTTGCATAGGGGAGCTGGGAGATGCGCAAACAGCTGTGGAGGAGGTGAGTCTGCGGAAAGCCCTCCCCCATGGGGAAGCAGCCCTTGTGTTCCTTCCTCCCTCCCTCATATCGTGAGCACCTGCTGTGTGGGTGTGAGGATGAGGTGACCAGGCTGGGTCTGGAGTGCAAAGATGGTGAGAGTGGCTTCTGTTCTCAAGGAGCTCACAAGGTAGATGGGGTGAGAGATGCAGATTATGAAATAGGCCTCTTGTTTGCCCATCTCAGTGGACTGATGAGGACTGTAGAGACATGAATGTCCCCTTAGCATATCCCTTCCTGTTTGGTAAAAGCCTCCTTCAGGTCACTTGCCCCACAGAAGTTAGGACTGACTTATAATACTGGCCCCCAAGAAACGAATACACCCCCAAACAACCAATCACACAAAACGTTTGAGGGCCATTTTTATTTGATTTGAAGATACAGCACCTTTGGCTGTGAGGCTTCACCTTCCTGCCATCAGCAATGAGTGATGGCTGAGAATATGAGATTTTGCTTCACCTTGGTGCCTGGGTTGATGTGTGTTCTCCAGAGAGAAATCCACACAGGATCCGGATCTCCCAAATTTCCAATGAGCATCTCTGAGTGTATTCAACTATTTGCTGTTGGCTGGGTCAACCTTTTTATTTCTCAGAAAAACATCTTAGAAAGCTCCGGGACTGCATATGACTAGTTTTTGAGAAATCTTAAAGTGCAAGTGAATGGAAAACAGGCAGAATAAATGTCCCCTAATGCCACACAGACGTAAAATTTGATAGAAAAAAAGAAAAGCCTTGGCAGAAATACTACTAGGTTCATCCTGAATTCAGATGGCTTAATGTTGAGTGCTTGTGAGGCTTTGCCTGATATCTGATGTTCAATTTTTAGGGGGCTGTTTTATGTCAGCGATTGTCATTATCTAGGGATGCCAGGAACTCAGTGGAGAAACTTACAATAAACCTGTGGTACTCATTGCAACCAGATGCATCCAGATTGCATGACTGATGAATGCCTAGAAGTAGGATGGGCCATTTAAAAAGGGCCCTATTGGTTATTAGTTACTGTTGTCACAGGCTGTGCATTGCCACGTGCTTAGTGCTATGCTTTGCTTCTCAGTTTATCATTTGGATTCTCCCAGAATCAGCCATGAGGCAAAGATTCAGGAGCGTCATTTAAATAGGAAAGACAAAGAATATGAACAGAATCTCAGGGGAAGTAACAGAGAAGAGACGACAGCCAAGAAAGGGTGGACTCTTAAGCTGTTGTAATTCCCTGAATCAGTGCAAAACACACTTCAGAATGACCCCATCAGCTGAGCCAAGGAACAGGATGTGCACCCAGCAGTGCTGCAGAGGACTTGGCTGACAATTGCAGGGAGAGCAGCAGCTCCCGGCCCGTCCATCCAGCCATTGTGCCAAGGGCAGCTGTGGCTTTCTGCAGCTCCCTCAGAGCCCTGGGCATAGACCAGCAGTTCATGTTGCATACATAATTTCCACTCATCCTCTAAGACCTGGAGAGAAATGGCATTTTCTCCATTTACTGAGGGAAAGAGTAAGGCATAGGTACTCAGGGAAATGTCCTCAAGGTTATTCAACTCACCAGTGGCACAACTCAGGTTTCCTTTACACCACGATCAGCTTCATGCTGGGAAGTGGGATGTAGAGATCCTGATATCTGTCTCCCGTTAAGGAAGCTCAATGTCTACGAGAGGGGCGAGGGAAACGCATGACCTCCCGGGGCAAGTGCCATTGTATTGGTCCAGCTGACCGGGCCTCGGTTCTCCTGGGCCTGGGCACCATCTGCTGGAAAGGAAGGACCCTGGGAGACTCCATCCTTACAGACCTACAGCAACCGTTCAGAACCTCCTAACCTACACTGGAGACCCAGGAGTGTCCGCTGATTCTCTGTAATAGTCATCTTTAATGGCTGGAGGTCTTCCCCCCGCCAACTCACTAGTGGATTGAATGAAAGCAAGTCTCCAAATTCTGCCACACATCCAAGCAGTTATTAGCAAACAGGCCCAGAAACTGTCATGACCTGTCACCTGTTCAGTGCGCCCAGTGAAGCCCCAGCTTGCTATCCTTGGCACCTTGTTGGAAAGGTTTATTTAAGACAGAACCAATACTATTCTCACAGCTGAACTCAGCTTACCTTCTCATCGAAATCAGATGAACAAGAATCCTTCAGATCGGTGACTGATCACAGACCCATTTTGAATCAAGCCACAGCTCTCGGGCTGTTGGGCTCAGAAATCTGTCACAATCTCTTCCTGCCAGCATAGGAGTGACACTGCAATACATTTAGCCAAGCCATGTGTTTTGAGTGTTATGAATCTGACCGATAAGTATGTGCCTCTTTCCAGCATTCATTATACTAATGAACAAAGCCCGGTGGCGGCGGTGGCGGTGGCCGTGGTGGTGGCCGTGGTGGCGGTGGTGGCGGTGGTGGTGGTGGTGGCGGTGGCTGTGGTGGTGGCCGTGGTGGTGGTGGTGGCGGTGGCTGTGGTGGCGGTGGCCGTGGTGGCAGTGGCGGTGGCCGTGGTGGTGGCAGTGGTGGTGGCAGTGGCAGTGGCCGTGGTGGTGGCTGTGGTGGCGGTGGCCGTGGTGGTGGTGGTGGCGGTGGCTGTGGTGGTGGTGGCTGTGGTGGCGGTGGCTGTGGTGGTGGCAGTGGCGGTGGCTGTGGTGGTGGTGTTGGTGTTGGTGGTGGCAGTGGCTGTGGTGGTAGTGGTGGCGGCAGCGGCGGCGGTGGTGGTGGTGGTGGTGGCGGCGGCGGCGGTGGTGGTGGTGGTGGCGGTGGTGGTGGCAGTGGCAGTGGCCGTGGTGGTGGCTGTGGTGGTGGTGGCTGTGGTGGCGGTGGCCGTGGTGGTGGTGGTGGCGGTGGCTGTGGTGGTGGTGGCTGTGGTGGCGGTGGCTGTGGTGGTGGCAGTGGCGGTGGCTGTGGTGGTGGTGTTGGTGTTGGTGGTGGCGGTGGCTGTGGTGGTAGTGGTGGCGGCGGCGGCGGTGGTGGTGGTGGTGGCGGCGGTGGTGGTGGCGGTGGTGGTGGCCGTGGTGGTGGCCGTGGTGGTGGCCGTGGTGGTGGCGGTGGCCGTGGTGGTGGTGGTGGCGGTGGCGGTGGCCGTGGTGGTGGCCGTGGTGGTGGCAGTGGCCGTGGTGGTGGCAGTGGCGGTGGCTGTGGTGGTGGCGGTGGTGGTGGTGGCCGTGGTGGTGGCGGTGGCCGTGGTGGTGGTGGTGGCGGTGGCGGTGGCCGTGGTGGTGGCTGTGGTGGCGGTGGCCGTGGTGGTGGCGGTGGCGGTGGCTGTGGTGGTGGTGGCTGTGGTGGCGGTGGCTGTGGTGGTGGCAGTGGCGGTGGCTGTGGTGGTGGTGTTGGTGGTGGTGGTGGCGGTGGCTGTGGTGGTAGTGGTGGCGGCGGCGGCGGCGGCGGTGGTGGTGGTGGTGGCGGCGGTGGTGGTGGCGGTGGTGGTGGCCGTGGTGGTGGCCGTGGTGGTGGCCGTGGTGGTGGCGGTGGCCGTGGTGGTGGCAGTGGCGGTGGCTGTGGTGGTGGCGGTGGTGGTGGTGGCCGTGGTGGTGGCAGTGGCGGTGGCTGTGGTGGTGGCGGTGGTGGTGGTGGCCGTGGTGGTGGCGGTGGCCGTGGTGGTGGTGGTGGCGGTGGCTGTGGTGGGAGTGGTGGCGGCGGCAGCGGCGGTGGTGGTGGTGGCAGTGGTGGTGGTGGCAGTGGTGGTGGTGGCAGTGGTGGTGGTAACTGGGGATAAAGAGTTGATGTATCTGTGACTCCTTCCTGGAGGGTGGGGCTCCTGGACAACAGCTTTTCCCTGCCATGTGACCACTTCTAGAATGTGCTTTTCCATTAGGATCCTGCCCAGTTTAATATGAGGGCGTGGATTAAAATTGATTGCCACAGACACAGCACATGATCTCGCGGAAGGTTTTTGAATAAAGAGCAGGCGACACTCAGCAATGCTGGAGAATCAGGCTCTGTGCTCAAACCCCAAGTTCTTGGTGTGTTTGTGCTCCTGCAGCCTTGATCACAGGGGCAGCGACCTAGAGTCAGGGGCTGGAGGCTGTTGTGTGTAGCAGGAATATTCTAACTCAGTTATTGTGGAAGAAATGAACTGTTATCATTTATCAGGGAAGAGGAGGAGTGATGCTTGCTTGGGTCCTGTGTACCTTCTTACGGTCATCAATATTCTATTAGGGAAATGTTGGGGAATGGAGTCAAGAGTCAGATGTCCGTTTAGGAAAACTAATGTGGTGCTAACCCTCTTATGTGTGGGAGGACGACGTTCTGTGTTTATTCGGTGGGCTCTGAATATCATTCATTGTTTTGTTTTCCCTCCTTTATTTATCCTTGCATTTACTCAGGCACTGAATGCCAGTTCTGTGTCAAGAATTTTGCTGGGGGAGTGGAAGATATAAAGAGGGGACTTACAGTGTATCCAAGAAACTGGAGAATAACCACCAGCCATGAGGGAAGAGAGAGAAGATCTCTGAATACTGCAAATTCAAAGGAAGGGGGCATGTGACCAGCTTGAGAGCTCAGGGAAGCCTTTCAGAAGGTGATGCTGCAGAACCTGATTCTTAAAGAATGAGTAAAGGTCAATCGAGTGAAAGAGAACAGGGTTCTAGGCAGAGAGAAAAATACGTCCAATGATGCAGAGGCCTGACAGCAAGCATTCAGCGTGACTGGGGAGGTGGGCACTTTGGAGACAGAGCAGAGCATAAGGCCGCTCTGCTGTCATGAGCCAGATTGCAAGGAGCTGAATTCTAACATCCCTGTAGCTACTGCAGGACCAAAGGTAGCTTTGCCTTTCAGGATGAATACCTGGAGGCTGTGTGGCTGAGGGAGGGGAGGAAGCCAAGGTCGAGGATAGGGTAGGGGTCAGCTAAAGCCTAATGAAGTTAGGAGATGTGGTAAGGCCGGAGCTGAGAGGGAGGGTTCAGAGGAGAGGAAAGAGTAGAGAACAGTTTAGGAAGTAGTCTGAATGGATCAGAGACCCACAGAGAGGGAGGAGCCAACGACCACCTGAGAAGGTGGTCCTATTAACTGATTTAGAAAGCAGGAGGAAGTGATTTTGGATGTAGAGATGGGAACGGGCAACATTCTTTTTCTTTTACCCCAGTATTCTCTATGCATTCCTGTGGACACCTGGCAATCATATGAATTATGAAGACCACTGAGGGGTTATAACTTTCCTTGTGGTGATTGACTAGGGTGCTTCCCAGGACACAGTAATCTCTGTAGATGCTGGTCAAGTGACTTTCCGGACCTACCAAGGTGCTCTACATATGTGTGCTGAGTTTAGTTGAATTCCATTGGATTGAATTGTGTTGAAACAGGCAAAAACCAAGGGTGAACTGAAGACAGCGTACTTCTCAGGCTGGCAGACCCAGGCTCTGTTGCCTTGAGATGGACAGAGTGTGTAAGAGGGTCTGCTTCCTCTCACAGTTCAGTACATTCTGGGCCAAAACACAGTCTTAAACTGCTGTGCACCTGCAGGAAGCAACCATTTGTTTCTGGGTGACAAAAGGGGCACCTATCATTTTTGACATTATGTAAAGCAGGACACATATACCAACAAAAGTACAAGTCCCAGACGGAGCGAAAGACTCACCACCAGCTCACCCCAAGTCAGTCACTGAGACTGCCGAGAGGTCAAGACCTTTCTCTTGGCGTTTCCTAAGGATTACTGCTCTTAGGAAGGGGCAGGCATGGGGATGTGACCGAATTTGTATTTGTATTGAGGGACTGTAACCAAAACGCCCCAAATTATTTCACAGTAAACTACAAACACACACATACACACGCACACACACATACACACACACGCACACACAAACACGCACGCGCACACACATACACACACATACACGCACACACAAACACACACATACACGCACACACAAACACACATGCACACACACACGCACACACATACACATGCACACACATACACAAACGCACACACACATGCACACACAAACACGCACACACATACATACCATACACACACGCACACAAACACACACGAACACACATACACACACACACACACACGCATATATTTTTCCACAGGTTATCGGGGTAAGGTGGTGTTTGGATACATGAGTAAGTTCTTTAGCGGTGATTTGTGAGATTTGGGTGCACCCGTGACCTGAGCAGTATCCACTGCACCCTATTTATAGTCTTTTACCTCTTGTTCCCTCCCACCCTTTCCTCCAAGTCTCCAAAGTCCATTGTATTTTTCTTATGCCTTTGCATGCTCATAGCTTGGCTCCCACATATCAGTGAGAACGTATGATGTTTGGTTTTTCATCCTGAGTTATTTTGCTTAGAACAGTCGTCTCCAGTCTCAAACAGGTCACTGCGAGTGTATTTCATGGTAAACTACTCAATGTGGTCATTGGCTTCAGCCTTAGACTTGAGACCAATATAATACTCTAGAGGTAAATCTTGTTTCTTTAACTTTTACAGGTTAAATAAGAATGGTAATGCATGACCTAAAGTATTTTAAAAAGCTTATTCACTTTACATCTGTATTACGTATTACCTATATGAATATATAGGTTATCTCTGTAGCTATATCTCTCTATACATACATATAGTCTTTCTTTCTGAATCAGTATATCAATAGATTTGGGTATAAAAAGATTTAAAAAATTATCTAATTTCCCTGGTGAGAAGTCTAAAGCCCCATAGCCTGACCTTTGAAATAATCCAATGATGCTATCACGAGGAGAGAGTGAAAACGGAACACAGACTGAGCAGGTGCCCAGCCACTGGTCTGTGTTGTTGCAGTAGGAGTATATCGTGAGGTCTCCCCTGCAGTGTGGAGAACAAGTCCAGGAGTTGCAGAGATCCAAGTCCACATCTCTCAGACGGCTTAGGTGTTCACTTGCCCAAATTTTTATGAATAACTTTTACCTTCTAAAGAAGGGCATAACAGAATTTTGAGTGGCTCCTTTAGAGAGACATCCCAACATTGCAAAGTCTGAGAAGTTCTAGCACCTTGTTTATTCCCATTTCAGAAGGAAAAGCATATGGAAGTGCAACGCAGTGTTTTTGGCTCACCTCCATGTCCTAGAACTTGGTCAGCCCTGGGGGGAACTTGTCACTTTGATAGCCAGGTTTTCCAGAGAGTTCAGTCCAGACATCTTTAAACACAATGACCTTTAACATTTTTGCCGTGTCAGATGGACAGAATTCTGAAGTACAGCCATGTTCCTCAAAAAGACAGTTTGACCAATGAAGGACCACCTATGTAATGCTTATCCCATTAGACTGTAATAGAGAATAAGACTTATAAGGTTAACCTATGAGATTATAATGGATGATAACAGAAACCTAATACATAGCACTTTATACTGGCATTTCATATTAAGTAGGGGAAATGATTGCTGTTCAGTAATGATGCTAGGACATTTTGTTTTGTATATAAAAAATATATGTAAATAAAAGTATATAGACCATCGGTGCTTATGTCAGTGCATTCTATGATCACACAACAAAACTGCATCTCTCTGAACATATTCTGGTTGTGAAGAGATGCACGGCTGCATATTATCCTCTCCCTAGTGTGGGGGTGAGGAAGGAGTATGGGCTTTGAAGCCAAACAGACAGGGCTTGAATTCCTGCATCAACCCTTCTTGAACTTTGATTCCTTTATCTGGAAATTGCAGACCTGACTTCACAGCACGCCTGTGAGTTTTAAGTTAGGTGCTAGGTGGGGATTTTCATGCAAGCTTGTACAATACACCGTTTGTTCTTGTTCTGTTTTGTTTTGTTTTAGGTTTTTTAGTCTGACACCATGGTTTTTAGTTTCTGTCTTTATTGATAAGCGAAAAAGAGTGATGACGAAGGGGCTTTACTGGCCAAATTAGAAACAGAAACTAAGAACCCATGACTGTATCCTCTCTCTTAGACACCCCTGCTAGTGCTGGATAAATGGTAATAACTGTTTATCAATAACTAGCTCTTCATTAGGACAAATATCTAATGCATGCAGGGCTTAGGGCCGAGATGACGGGCTGACAGGTACAGCAAACCACCATGGCACATGTATACCTATGTAACAAACCTGCACGTTCTGTACTTGTATCCTGGAACTTAAAGTAAAATAAAATTCAAATTTAAAAATATTTTAAAAATAACCCCCTAATGACAATTTAAAGCAAAGTTTCATCATATCTTGACATCTCAAGCTATCAGCCGGCTCTTTCCTTTAGCGTGGGGCTTCTTTGCCTCCAGACTCTGCTATCTGGGTTCTTTCCTCCACCTTCCATATCACAGGGATGTTGAAAGGCACTGAAGACTGAACGAAGGCAAAAGAGGCAGCACTGACCTTCAAGAGCTGGTGTGGCAAGTCTAGTCTCATCCAGAATGGCATCCAGGGGAGAACAGTTTGCCAGAAGGGAAAATCTGCTAATATTAGTGATCAATTGAGTCATGGCAGCTGCCAAGTGGCTGCCTATCAAATGTTGAGGACTGCAGAAGATCTTTTACGTACAGTATTCCCATTCTCGAAATTGCTGTCCACATTTACCAATGAGGCCAGAGTCTCTGAGGAGTTAAGTGATGTGGAAAACTCATAGCCCTCAAATGTCCCAGGAGTTTTGCTTTCTTCAAGCCAATATCCAGTTCCTTAAGTGACTCTCCTGAGTCACAGGTTCACAACCCCTCATAAAAGTAGTCCCTTTGTGCCCTGAGCATGACACCTGACATCTGACCAGCTTTGGTTTTGGGCCATAGAGCTGCAAGAAGCTCCTGGGTTATACCTTGGGTAGGAAACAGAGTTTTCAGGCCTAGGAAGAGCCTGCACCAAGGGAGATGGGGCTATTGCAGTAATGGTGGGTACTCAGTGACAGCACTCTCAAACTCATAAAAATAAACATCTTCCTTTGCAGGTCTGACAACCCTAGAAGGAACTCAAGGCACCTTTACCAATTTTCAGCAGGTTTATCTCTGGAAAGGTAAGCTGCACAGTGGCAGAGGGGGGTTAGCAGGACACTGATTACATGACATTGTCTGGCACCATCTCTCATTCACAGGGCACTTCATTTCCTTAGAGAAGTAGGTAGAGAGTCACTTTCCAAATGCATACTTTCTGTGGAACAGAAAGGCTCCAGCTCATCAGATAAAATACCAAAGTCTAAAAGAAGAATGACTACTGTGGAAACCCAAGAACGGATAGAGAGAGGAAGCGCTAGGTTCCCGCGAGATAAAGTTTGCTGACCGCAAGACACCCTTTCTCCTAGGAGGGGTGTTTGGAGCCATTGCAAAGCACAGAGGCATTTCTCCAAGGGGACTCAGCCTTTCTCTCTGAGGCTGAGGGACTGGGGACAGGACTCCAGGCAGATAGTGCCCTGAATTCCTGCTCGGAGATAATGCTACTACTTGGGTGTGTGGGACAGAGGGGGAGAAATGGAGAGTCCGACAACATGTGTGCTTGGCACTGCCCTTCTGCTGCCTTGTCCTCTTTAGAGTTTCTGAATGTTGACCAAGTGACTACTCAAACCCAGGGAACATGAATGGCATTTAGGAGAGAGATGAACTCTTGAAGGGTTCCAGCCTCAGGAGGGAGCAGATGGAGCAGTGGCCCATCACAGGTCATGGCCATACGTGCTGGGTGAGAGGCATGAGGAAAGGCCCCTGACCCCACATCACCCTCATCCTGTCCCCATAATCTTTCCTCACTGACCTTCAGTGTCCTGAGAGAGGATTGGTGACTTGTGCTGATGAACTGAGAGAGCAGGAAGGCATAGACTTGGAGTGATGGGATGTGAATCCTGGTGCCATCAGTCTCCACTCGTGTGACTGGGAGCCCTTGGACCAGCTCCTCATGCCCAGATTCCCCATGGGTGACATGCGACACAGATGGCACTGATCTTAGAGTTACCTGAGCAATAATGCAGGAATGCCTGAAAAGTGCTTGGAACAGTTCCCTGCTGAGTAATGTTGTTGGGGGTGGTGGTGATGAACAGGAAGAGAAGGAAGGCAGAAGAGGAAAAAAGAAAAGCGGTAAAATTAGATAATGTACTTCTTTTCTCATTTAATTATACCTATAAGGTAGGCCTAAAGAGGGGGTAATATTTTATTCATTTTCCAGGCAAGAAAAATGAGACTTGGAGAGGGTATGTGAAATGCCCATGGGATGCTTGGGAGGTGCTGAGGTTGAGACCAGACACTGGTAGTGTGTCCCAAGTCCAGCACTTCCTAGTTACCAGACATTTCTGATAAAGTGTTAACTGATGAAAGATGAAGGACACACATTTCTCTAGGACATTTGCTGCACTGCAGGGAAGTGCCTTGAGACCTGGCTGTTACCTGCATCACCGCAGGCTCTCACTTTCATGGAAGACCTATTCCTGACTTGGACATTTGGTTAAATTTTTAAAATTTCTAAATCATTTACTGGCCACTTGAGCAGTCTGGGATAAACTATTCTGCCTCTCTAAGTCTCAGGTTTTATGGAAATCTTGTTCTCTACCTACATAGGATGTTATAAACAGCAATATTTATGAGCATATATTGTTAACTTGAAAGGGCTTTGCATATGTTAATAATTTCAGTATCGCAGACAATGATTATTCTGTCACTGAGTGGTTGGATGATGTTCCGTATAAAACAAGACTGCAGATCTACATGTCAGGACATCTGTTCCAGATTTTATCTCTGACACCTGGCTTTAGGCTCTGAGAATTTCTCACATTGGTATTACCGTTTGGTTGACCAGTGGGATACTACCCGTTCTTCCTGCCATTGAAACAACTCTTTCTTTTCCTCCTAGGTTCTGACATGGGATCTCGGCCTGAGTCTCTGGGATGCAGAAAAGGCACAGTGCCAAGGCCAACATCTCCAACAGAAACAGGTAGCAACCCCAGAACCAGAACCTTCTTACACACTGGGGTATCTGAATGCAGAGACAAAATGTTTGCACCAGGAGTTTAATCAATGAACTGACCTATTGACATCACTCTACTCTGTATCCATGGAATCTCCATTAATCTTCTAACCCAATTATCCAGCTTATAAATATGGAACACTGCTGAGATGAGCAGTTGGCACAGAAAGTAAGGCAAAGCCATTGCAAAGTCATCACTGTTACGGGAAATGAAGCACCCATAATAACAAAACTTGAAAAAAAAAGAAACCGAGCAAGGTTCGCCTGACTGTGCCCATGGGCTTCACTTACCTCAACCCCGAAGAGCATAGGCAAAGTGTGAATATTCTGAAATTGTTTGATGAATGAGACGTCTAGAGAATCTTCTGCGTGTCATGGCATACAGTGAGAGCTATGACTCCAAACACAAATAGGAACAGTACGTGTGTGCTATCTGGGACTTCTCTACCTCCAGTCTCTGATTATTATTACTGAGGGGAGCAAAAACTCAGAGAGAGAGGGAGATCAGCTGCTGAATATAGGCTCAGCAAGGACCAGGAGACAAGACACGGCCTGTGGTCTGCAGTGTGTGTGTGTGCATGCGTGCGTGTGCACATGTGTGTATTTGCATGCATGCACACACTGTAGGAATAGGAGTTGGAGCAGAAGGAAAGAAGGAAGGGGAAGGGAAGAAGAAGAGGGATAGCCAGGGCAGACTGCTAGCAAAGGAAGCAACATGGCAAAGGGAAAACCGTCACATCACAGAGCGGATACTAGATCCTGAACTGCATTTCTGCCACTGAATGCATGCCCTACTGCACAGCCATGCGTAATTTGCTTCCCTGCTAAATGCCTTGGATTTGTGTGTAAAATAATCTTCTCTACCTCTTATCCTAATAGATTGCAAACACTTGGCACAGCGCCTGGTTCTTAACATGCCAAAAACTGCCCAGCACCCTGCCCTCCCCTCCTTGATCGGGCATTGTGTTTGCACTTGGCAGTGCCTTTGAAAGGTAGCCACACAGATTGTGACAATGTAAATGTGTGTGAGTTAGTGGCACTTGAGAAGGTTCTGACAAATCATCATCACACACTGCTTCAGGGCAGCATCTGCCAGACTCTCACATGATTCACACAGGACGTTCCCCACCCTGTCGCCTAGAAGGGGAGCTTGGCCCCCACTGGAGACCTTGCAGGGAGGGAGTCAGGGTGAATAGACAAGTTTCAGCTCAGTGTTCCCTTTCTCAGTTGATTGCATTCCTGGGCTCAAGGCGATAAACTGCCTGGAGAAGAAATCGCATTGAGTCCAGGCCGGGTGGCGTCTCCACGTGCTCGTTTACTTGAGTCCAGGCCGGGTGGCGTCTCCACGTCTCGTGTACTTGAGTCCAGGCCGGGTGCGTCTCCACGTGCTCGTTTACTTGAGTCCAGGCCGGGTGGCGTCTCCACGTCTCGTGTACTTGAGTCCAGGCCGGGTGCGTCTCCACGTGCTCGTTTACTTGGATGGTACTTCTCAGTGTTCATGAGAATGGTCTCTCTGATCCAGAGCACGGTGAGGAATCTTCCCCTTTGTGTATCAGGCTACTGCCATCCGTCTGAACGTTTCAGACAAACTCAGGAAGCCAACGAGAGCGGTTGGTCTCCTTGCTTTTAAGGATGGTGCAGTTTTAACAGAAGCAGCAAATGACTGTATGTAATACAGCATGTAAACCAGGCATAAGAGAAGTGGCTGCAGTATTCGTTCTTTCATCCAACAGACATTTTTGAGCACATGCGGCTGTGGCCTTGAACATTCATAGACTAGTGAGAATTCCATGTGCCAGCCACTGTGTGACAATGTGGTAAGGGGTGCAATGTGGACGGGTGTCAGGTGCAGTGAGAATGCAGGAGAAGGAATGCTAGCAGCCTGCAGGGGCCAGGAAAGGTTTCTCAGAGGAGGCCAGAAGATCCAGGCACTCCCAGGTACACCTGAGAGACACTGTTCCAGGTAAGGGGAACACCTGTGCCAAGGCTCCAGGAGCAGGTGTGCCTTCAGGCCTGCTGCCTTGTTTCTCTTCTCTTACGCTGCCATCTTGAGGGGCAACCTGTGATCTCCCTGAGCTTCTACTTTGTGCCAGGCATGCTTTGATGGGGAGACAGGCATGGGGATTGGCCATTACACAGTCACGTGAGATGAGGGCTGGGGTGGTGACATGGTCTCTGGGGCCTCTGCCGGCATCAAACTTCTGACCTTGCCAAATACTTGTAAAGTCTTTATCCTGACTGTGGTTCTTTCTAGTAAAGAAGCTCAGTCTTTTTGAGCCTGCTTTATGGAGTGTGGAAAGTGGCTGCTGACAGGTACTGACAAGGAAAGTGCAGTGCTCAAGTCCACAGCAAAGTGGAGGTGTATGTGGGATATAGTGCCTCTTACATAGAGCCCTGA